>JAKOOJ010000008.1:2165000-5122500 GCA_022577455.1 Arizona elegans | reverse complement strand
TGAAAAAAATAAGTTTTTAGGGCCCGATGAAAAATCCAAAGGTCAGAGATCACTCGTATCTCTGGGGGTAGATTGTTCCATATAGTCGTTAATATACTTGAAACAGGGCTGGCCAATTTTGCAGCCCTTAAAACTACATACCGCCGTTGGTCTAATTGCAAGACATCCTCATCTAATTCAAGCCCCTCTTGCAAATCATTAATTCAGATAATGTATCCCTTCCCTAGCAATATACTGTGTGAAGAAAAAGGAGAGAGTGTGTAAAAAAAAAAAGAGAGAGAGAGAAAGTAATGCATGAAAGAGAAAGCATAGTGCAACCATCCACTTTTACCATCTACTGCCCTCATCAAAGGGAAGAGATTCTCCATATTAACCTCATAAAATAATTCTTTTCCCCAGCTTTCTCCAACCTGCCATCCTCTGGCTGGAAAATTGTATGTCTAAAGTAAATTCTAAAAAGCCACTTCAAAAAGTGGCCCTCAACCATGTCTTCCATAAATTATGAATGGTGATTGTGTATTATGTAAACCATTTTGTCTGAATAAGAGCTGAGGAGCATGAAAGTTGGTCTGTATTAAATTTATAATAACAATGCTTTCGGTTCTTTGCAGTGACCCCAAATCTCCTCTGAATTTGGAAACAAGTCTCCATCCTATAGTGACAAGTGTAAGATTAAGATGCTGACAAGGACAGAATTCTAATTCTTATGAACATATTTTTTGGGGGGGAGGGAATCACACCCACCCACCCACCCACACTCACTCACTCAAATTGCTTTGGTTACTCATTCCATTTTTGCTCCAACCAAAATATAACAAAGCATTAGTAGAGATAAAACAGGGTGCCTGATTGTGATCTACAGGGAGACTCAAGTATAACTTCCTAATATAATAAGTCATTTGCACAAAGGGCTCTATCTGCTAGCCAATTATTTTATTAATATGGTGTTTGTTCTGAACAGAATAGCTTTTCCCCAAGCTAGAGTTAAGGCTGCGCCATCTATGTTTCTAAGGGCAGGTATAATAACATCCCTCTGCGTGATCGTCTCTGTTCCTCTTTGGAAGGATCAATAGAGTCAGTTCCACATGTCTTGTTGCGTTGTTTCAGATATCAGTCTTGGTGTTCTATGCTAATACAGGCCTTGTTAGCTGGCTAACCTTATCAGATGGATGAGGAAAATGTTTATTTCCTTTTAGTAGACCACTCTCCTGAAATATTGAAGAAGATGGCTAAATTTTGTTGAATAGTAATTGCAATAAGGAAGACTTCATTCAGAATTCAGTCTGAATTCTGGATCAGTCACGGGGACCAAAGGTTTAGTCCTCTGAGCTTTCGAACTCCTGCTGGAGCCCATCCTCAGATCAAATAACTTCGATCAATTATTATTACTCAACTGTATTTTTTTTTTTAATTTGATTTATATGCCGCCCTTCTCCGGAGACTCAGGGCGGCTTACAATGTGCTCAGCAATAGCCTTCATACTTTTTGTATATTTATACAAAGTCAGCTTATTGCCCCCACAACTGGGTCCTCAATTTACCTACCTTAGAAAGGATGGAAGGCTGAGTCAACCTTGAGCCTTGGCGAGATTCGAACCTGCAGTAATTGCAGGCAGCTGGTCTTAATAACCAGCTTAATAACAGGGTGCCTTAGACCACTGTATTACCAAGGCTCTTTTTGTATTGTTTGTAACAAGGATTGTTACTTATGTTATTAAACAGCTTATTATTTGTGTAATAGGGTGGTTGTTGTCTTTTAAAGTCAGCGCTGGATCTGATGTCTGCTTGGGCAAACCCCAGCAGTTTCCTTGGCAAAATTTCTAAAGTGGTTTGCCATTGTTTCCTTCCCAGGGCTGAGAAAGAGGAACTGGCCCAAAGTCACCCAGCTGGCTTTGTGCCTAATGCAGGACTAGAACTCCCAGTCACCCAGTTTCTAGCCTGAAACTTTGACCACGATACCAAATGAGCACTCTTTATGTAATTGTATTTAGGTTATAGCTGCATTCTTATTGGATGCCTGCAAGGACATGTGACTTCAATAATACTCCCCAATACATCATTAAATTGTGGAACATGCTACCACAAAAGGTAGAGGTTATTGCCACCATGGATGCTTTAACGGATTAACAGAAAGGATATTGTAGGTCATCTACTCCAACCCCCTTCCCCAGGTCAAGCAGGAGACCCTACATTATTTCTGACAATTGCCAGTCCAGTCTCTTCTTGAAAGCTTCCAGTGATGAAACTCCCACAACTTCTGAAGGCAAGCTGTTGCATCGGTTGATCATTCTCACTGTCAGAAAATTTCTCCTTATTTCTAGGTTGAATCTCTCCTTGATCAGCTTCCATCCATTATTCCTTGTCTGGCCTTCAGACGCTTTGGAAAAAAGGTTGACTCCCTTCTCTTTAAAAGGAGTTGATACCAATTTGTGGAAAATAAAGCAGTGATGGCTACTAATCATGATAGCTACATGACTTTCAGTAATGCATTTTTCTTCTTGCAGAATTCTCCACCTAGAGATGTTTTTCCTAGCAATTTCTTTATTTTGCTTTTGCTGTTAATTGAAAATCATTCATAGGGCTTTTAGTGTTTCGTTCAATTCATGTGGGAATTTAAGGGCCTGCGATCATGCATTTTTGTCAATGATGAATATTGTAGGTACTTTTCTGTTTCATCTAGTAAGCTACTCTACACCTTTCCCCACTGGTGAGTTGAAGTATTACCCATCCATGACTTGACAGAAAACTACCAGCATGAAAAATTGCTGCCCCCCCCCCCCCCCCGGCTGATCACTATCCTGCCTCTGTTGCGATCTGTCAATCCAATTGTCTCACTTCCTCTGAGAACTTGGGAGTGAAAACCTAGTCAAGTTAAAACCATTTGAGGTTGCCTTTGGTGTTGGAATAAGAAAGAAGATACTACATTATTAAAAGTATGACTTAAGTGTTATCTTATTCATGTGTCAGGGATAAAAGGAAAGCAACATTATTATAGGAAGGAAGGGAGGGAGGAAGGGAGGAAGGGAGGGAGGGAGTTTGTAGGACATGTTTATGCTATGGTTTGATCCAAGTGGGAATGTCCATCTGAGAATTTTGATTGAAAAACAATTTGCTGATCAAGCTTCTGTAAAATCCAGTACAAGCTAGTGGAAAGATTTCACATTTCTGCAGCAATGGTTGGATTGATTCACAGAGCATCTTGCTTAAATGTTATTTCCACATTCAAAGACCTTTGCTATCCATTGGCTGGTCTCCACAATTGGTTACTATCCAATTAGAATTTAGAGGTGAAGAAAAAATATAATTCACTAGATTTCCATGCCACTAAACAGGAAATGAAGGTTTAGTAAAGCCTTAGTAAAGCCTTAGCATTTAGCTATATTTAATAACTGGATAACAACTTATCTTATATGTTGGTAAGAAATATTATTTACTAATGGAACACCAGGTTTTTACACATCACATTCCATTGTTCTTTCACAACTTGTAGAAACAACTCTCTGTAGCAAAGTGTACTGAGGAAAAATGGATGTCCTACAATGATAGGACTGAACCAGCTTTATTGAAAGAAAAGAATAGCCTTCACTATTATGAATTTGCTGGGGTTCTAAGCAAAATTTCGTTTAAGTTTTTCTTTACATATTTTTTTTTTTAATCTCAGAGAGCATAGAGTGCAACTGAACAAAAACATTGAAGTTGGGGAAAACATCAAGGACGTTCTAGATAACAGAGCTTGGTTGAACAAGCTGTGGGTTTCCTGTTCTTTGTGTCCCTCCACTTTCAAGAGATTTTTGGCTTCCAAACAGTGATTTAACTGAATGCTAAAAATGGATGAGAAGCAAACTTTGCCCGCTGGTTTCTTTTCAACTTCCTTTCCACACTATTTGTTTGGACTGCTGAAAAACCAGCCTGCATTCTCACTGGCATTCTTTCTTCAGGATTATTCTCTTTTATCTGCATAGTGGCCTCAAGGATTCCAGCAGAACCTTTAAGTGTCTCTCAAGGAGAGTGTGTGTTCCTAGAAACTGGGAACATAAGAAGTTGCATTATTCACAGTCATACCTTGGGTTCATTAGGCTTATTACTATTAACATTAGCCAATACTCTAGAGTTTCAAGCAGTTTTGCCTTTGATTTAATGTGACCAGATTGAAACTGGTAGCTTTATGTGTACATTCAATAATAATGAGCCTCTAAACTATACTAAAAGTTGACTAGCATAGGAAGTTTACGAATGTTTCTCTGAAAAATTATGCTGTTAATGTTATTACAGACAGTCCTTGACTTCCAGAGTTCATTTAGAGACAGTTCAAAGTTACAACGGCACTGAAAAAAGTGACTTATGACTATTTTTCAGACTTAATGTCAAGGTTCCAAGTAACACCCCCAATGAAAGAAAACTCCGAGGCTGGAAGTTCCTCAAAGTTCCATTTCATTAGTGATGTCATATTGGCACATCTAGGAAAACCCAAATCTGAAAGGTTCCAGGTTTCCCCAATCCATAGGAAAGTTCAAGTCCCTGCCCAGCACCCACATGTCCATCACATGGCCCAATCAATGCATCGCCCAAGTGGAGATGCCTTCCAGTCACACCACTCCAGGTGCAGGGTAGGATGTCCTTGACTCTCAGAGAAAGGAATGTTATTATGACTATATATCTCCCCTGTTCCATGCAATCCCCCCTCCCAGTTTCCCACAGCACTAAATTAGGGGTGGGTTTCAAAACCCGTCGCTACTGGTTTGCTTGTGGGCGCGCGCCCATGCATAGAAGCATCTGGGCTGATGGGCAGAGCCTCCCGTTGCTGCCGCTACCTGTTCGCCCGAGTTAGGGCGAACCGGTAGCAACCCACTACTGCACTAAATGTGGCAGGCCTGAAGATCCAATGCAAAAAAGCCAGGGGGATCTACCCAGCCAGGGGTGGGTGCAATACCAATGACATTTATGACTATTGCAGCATTCCCATGGTCATGTGATCAAAATTCAGACACTTGGCAACTCACTCATATTTATGATGGTTGTAGTGTCCCAAGGTCATGTCACCTCCTTTTCCAACCTTTTGATAAGCAAAGTCAATGGGGAAGCCAGATTCACTTAACAACCATGTTACCAACTTAATAACTGCAGCGATTCACTTAACAATTGTGGCAAGAAAGGTGGTAAAATGGGACAAAACTCACTTAACAACTGTCTCACTTAGCAATAGAAATTTTGGGCTCAATTGTGGTCATAAGTTGAGGACTACCTCTATTGCTGTTGTCATGCTGACTATGATATTTTTTTTTTAAGATAGAGGTGTGCAGGTAGCACCTTTCCTTGGATCTATTTTATCCAGAGATCTGAGTTCAGTAGATGGTATTTGGTGACTTTATTTCTGTTCCATTACATTTATTATCTCCCTTGAATATTCATTTGGACCTATTAGACTATTCAGCATTTACATGAAGCCATTGAATGAGATCAAAGTGTTTGAAATTGTTTATTGCTCAATAATGCAATAATCCTTCAATTTGCTTTTTCCAAATGATGCAAGGAAAAAAAATCACTGGCTGGATAAAAGTCCAGTAAATGATATTCCAGCTTGTAAAGACAGAGATGACCTTGGTGGGCAGTTTGATTACCTAAGGAGTTAGCATTCAATATACCTGAAGAGGACCTCAATCTTAGAAGATCCACCATTACTATGTGAGGTTTAAGAAGAATGGATGGAATGAAATGAATTCCATCCAATGAGGTTGATCTGCCATTTGCAGCCTCCCTGGGAAGATTGTCTGGCCAAAATTACAATGCCTATGGTAAATTTTATATTGTTTTTATTACTGTTATTGATGTTAGGTGGACTAACTATTTCAAAATACAGAGCCTAAATGACTAACAGTGACCAGTACATTTCTACCTCTCAACCTTTATTGCCTTATTTGATTTAGATTGAGAGTATCTCCTAGACCTAGACATATATTGCTTCAAATATTCTTGTTTTATGAACTATGATGAGCTACTCTTGAAAATGGAGTGTGTGTGCTTCTATGGTCCCCTTTTTGTTTGGGGATACTACGGTATCTCCAGAAAGGCCCACCTGACTGCCTCATTGCTTTCATTTAAAAGTGGCTATCTGGGAAATTCTGGAAGTTGAAGTCCACACATCTTAAAGGTGCCAAATTGGAAAAACACTTATTTAATCACAGGACTGAGGTCTATGCATATCTGTGTGCTACTGCTTTCCATTTGACTGACAAAGTATACTGTTTAACTTTTTAAAAATTGCTACACAAACCTGTTAGTTAGATTTATTTTGGGTTTTTTTTACAATACAATATATAATACCATAATCACAGCAAAAACATTAATATTATGTCCTAGATTTTGCTTAAAAGCATAACAAATAAGGCACTAGTTCAAAGGAAGTACTTACTGTAGCTCAAGGCAGAGTCTGTAACTCAGACTCAGAGTGCTTGCGTTGCAGGTACTGTTGGGCGTGTGACACATGATTATGTTGTGGGCCAGATTCATCATCTTGTTTGATGTTTAATATATTTATTCTGATTGTGGGTAGGTGAGTATGTGTATATAAAATGATGCCAAATGGATCAACGACCCACCCAATACAAGTAGGTCAGATTAGCGAGAGCTTGAATCATGCGATATTTGATTTAGTGTGAATTATAATAAACTCAAGTTTAATGTGAGACGAAATTCAGTTCTGCAAGGCTAGCACATAATCAGTTGAGGATATCACAAGCACAATTGCTGTCTATGTAGAAGATTTTTTTTAAACAAAGTCACGGAGTAGTTTCAGGAAGCAAAATTAAAACAAAACATTTTTTTAAAAAACCAATATCATTCCTTTCTATTTTCTAGGTAGATCTGTCTAGATATTTATCTTCTGGATAGGAATGATATTTAAAATATTTTTTTGTCTTAATTTTGCTTTTCTTAACTATCCTATGACTTTAAAAAAAATGAATTTAAGTTTCAAGTATATTCTTTTAATGTTATATTTCATCGATACCCAGAAAAATTATGTTTCAAATTCTTCATTTTTAGTTTCCATCAGACAGGAACCAATTACCCTATTTTCCATAGAAACAGCACTTCAGATTGTATGCATCTGAATAATAGGACCATTTTGGGGGATTCACAATCAGCACTAATCGAGACTTACCTGTATGAGGCATTTTCCTATATATGTATTTCAAAATTCCAGGAACTAAGAAGAGTTACTTGCAGACTAAGACAAAGCTGGACAGCCAGATCTGTTTGAACAAGAACCGCAATTGAAAGGAAGCTCCTTGCCCTGTGTGCAGCTTAGGCAGTACTTGAAGGATGCTACATCTGCAAGCAAGCAAGTGAATAAATAACTAAATAAATAAATATCTTAGGGTTATAAGTAGAAAATATTCTGAGTGTCCGTGCCTACTTGCCAAATAATTTTTCAGCCTTTGACACTGGCACATACCCAACTGTTGCAACAAGTTAACTCTCAGATAGGGACAGGCAACAAAACTTTTAATATGTTGTTTGTTTGTTTTTTAAAAAAAATCATGTTGCCTTACATTTCTAAACAGTAGCTGTGCTAATTCAGCCTGTATTTAAAGGACGAGCGCTTCATGCAAAACTGCCTACAGTTATGGAAAAAGGGCTTATTAAAATCGGTTCTCAGGGTTGTTTCAGCTCCAGCACCAGTCAAGATAAAAGCAATTAATGCCTCGTGCTAATGACCGCCCATTTAGAACAATTAAACTAACCCAAGAGACGAGGAGGCCTCAAGCTCTGAGAGGAGATACAGGCTGCTGCAGTGCAGAAGGCATTGCCTTATTATTCCTTCTCAGTGACATTTGGGGCAAAGAGCTGTTGTCTGGTTGACCTGCGATCTCTGGGAATTAAGCAGCTATGGGCATGACAGGCAGCATGGGAAGGAGCCCATTATTAGCAAGTCATTGTTCCCTGCTCAAGTTGTGGTTCACCCGCGTATGAACTTTCTCTCCTGGAATCAGCCCCAAAATCATCTCAAACTAGCCGCTTGAACAGCAGATAAACCAGATGATATGAGTTGAAAAGCAGCCAGAAGAACATTTTTTTGCCTCCATTCTGGTTTTTCACAATTGTTTTTTGTGAGGCAAAAAATTTGCTTTGGAGGAAAGCACACTAGGGGAAAAAAAAATCTTTTTTCAGGTTTAGATTTCTTATTGTCTGAGTTTACATGAAGGATGAGCATGGGAAAGAAAATTAATACGCATCCTTTAAGTCAAAATTACATTATCTTTCTCTCTTGGCTTCTCACTTCAGGGGCTCTTATCTCAGGTAGGCAGGTAGAATACAGCAGAATTTAGTGCTATAAATCAAGGATCCTGGTTTGAAATGCACTTTGATTGTAAACGCTGTCGAATATTTTGCTCACATCGGCCTGCATAGTTAGTATGGAGATACAAATGCTAACTTCTCCTCCCCAAATTTCTAGGATTTTTGCAACACTCTTACCTCTGGGTAAGATTGAAGCACTGTTAATAATCTCCTCATTATTTGCTTGTTAACAACTTCCAGAAGCTTGTGGATGCCTTTATAATGCATATGTACTTTATTTATTTGTAAAATAATTCACCTGCTCTCGCTTATACATGTCGTAAAAAAAAAAAAAGGATAAACCCAAAGAGCCCAAAAACCAATGTAGATTAACTCCCGGCTTTTCTCTTCATGCATCAGATTGGATCCCACTCTAAAATTTACACAATATTGAATATTCTTTGCATATTTAAATGATTGGATCAATCTACCCACCCATTATTCAAATACACTGAAAAACTGTTTGGATTAGAGGGTTAGTGAGGACACAATTTTCAATTTGGCAGCGCTATAAATTGCTGTATTTTGCAATGGAGACAGAAAACCAGTTTACTCTGAGCCATGGTGGCCCAGTGGTTAGAATGCAAAATTGCAGGCTAACTCTGCCCACAGCCTGGAGTTCAATCAAGGTTGATTCAGCCTTCCATCTTTCCAAGGTCGGTAAAATGAGGACCCAGATTGTTTGGGGGCAATATGCTGATTCTGTAAACTGCTTAGAGAAGGCTGTAAAGTACTGTGAAGCGTTATATAAAGTCTAAGTGCTATTGTTATTGTTATCAGGAAGATTTCTCAATCCCCAAAAATCTGGAGAACATACTTCCCCAGTGCCTCACGGCTCAAATGTTACAAGTGTGTACACAGCCTCTATTTGCTTTAATGAAGGCGTTAGCATTTCTCACCAGAAGCCATCAATTTCCTACAAGGAAAAGTGTTATTTGTGTATTTTTAAAAGGGATAGCTTTCCACTCAACCAGCTTTCAGATTGAGTACATCAACTATCAGTCAACTCTAAAACCGAATGGATCAATCTAGGGTTCTACAAAGGAAGGCCTCCCATTTTATTATAACTTCTATTAGACCTAAGAGAATTGACCCCTGAATTAATGCTTTGAGATTTGAAAAAGCCATGATTCAAATTTGGAGGGCAAACTTTTTTCAATCTGAGCCATTTCAAGATCAGATTTTTTTTTTAAAAAAACAGATACATCCACGCCCTATAATGGAAAAAGCTGCTTTGTATTTTTGGAAAAGAGATGGAAATAGCAAGGGTGTCTGATTTCTTCAAGGGGTTCAGTACGAATAGTTTTGCAATATCTCCCATGACCATATTTTTAAAAAGCTGGATAGCACAGAATTAAAAGAATAGCCTCCAAAGTATTCTGCAAAGGTTCTAAATTGATTTAGGTGTATATAAAACATAGATTGTCACAGACATGAAATGACTTCAGACCATTACTTGTTTAGATCATGTCACTCTGGCCAACAGCAGTTTTCAACTACCAGTTAATCTCAACTGGTTCAATAGATGGACTTTTTAAAAACACACAGAGAGAGAGAGAGAGGGGGGGGGGAGAGGGAGAGAGAGAGAGAGAGAGACGTACCTCCATCCCTTGGAATGGCCAAACTGACATGGTCCAGAGGAGAAACAAACTTATTCAAAGGATTAATGTCTAGAAGTCACCAGCGTGGCTTAATTAAGATTGTCCAGCAGAACAATCAGTTTTGTAGATGGAACCAGTCCTGATGGAAACTATTCAGAAAAAAAAAATCATTTTCCAATTTAACAGTAAAAACATTTAAAGATGATTTAAAAGTAAGCTCTTATTTTTCAGCATAGTTTTCTGAGGTCCCAGGTTTGACACTGCCCTGAATAAAAACCCCTCCCTTGGGGAATGGGACTGCTGTGTTGGGTTCACTGGGTTTTGTGGAATACTAGAAGGGGTTGTGTAACTTGTGGCAAGCTTCCCTGCCAAGAGACTGCTATTCAACTCTTCTTCTCAGGATTATCCGTATATAGAAGCAAGGGTGCAGCATTCTGTATTGTCTAATCATTTCAGAAACAACAGAAAAAAAACCCAGTGGATATGTAAAGCCACTCACAGTTGCATGATTCAGTTCATTGTCTCCAAAGCAATCTCCACTTTGATTCCCAAATCTCCTTCGGTGGGGTGATTCGATAGACACTTCCTTGAATCAAAGCGCTCTTTTAAACCTTTTCAAAGCCCTAGCTGCTATTGAAGCAAGCTTAATCAGTAGAAGGTCAACCACAGCTCCAGTGCCAGTTCTCATTAACGTTAAGTGCATATTATTAAGCTGATTTGGCTTTGATGTATTATTGTAACACAGACAGAAACATGAAAGATGGGCTCTCCTTAAAAAAAAAAAAACCCAACAAAAATCAGTGATGGCTAAAATTGTTACTTTAGAATTGCTGCATTGTCTTGAGGAGAGAGAGAAGGAAGAGTAGGAGGTGGAGGAGGAAGAGTTGTTTCCTCCCTTCTGAGGTGTTGATTATATGCCAAATTAATTAACCTAATGAATGTACAATTTGTAATATGGGCTAAATCATTTGCTACACAATCATAAAGTTGAATGGGTCGTTTAAGCCATGGACTCCAACTGCCTTTACAGTGCAAGGATCTAATTAAAACATTCCCTGTCTAGACTCTACTTGAACACACTTAAATTTGTTTAGGATTCATCCACAACTTGCCTTCCCATAATTGAAATCCATTATTCTGTCCCCTATATTCTAGAAAGATGGAGAACTAATCTTGATTTTGTTCTGTCGTAATCTCCACAGTCTTCTCTTCACAAGGCTAAAGATCCTTATTTCCTTCAATATCCTTTCCTAACAGTTAGGCCATTTCTTCACTTACAATAATTTATAGTCATCCAGCCATTGTCGAGATGATATAAAGCTTGCTGCCTTTATTGTTAAAGTGAGACAAATATGATTGGGTGAGGTTGGAAAATACTAATGAAGAAATAGATGTAGTTTCTAACACTATGTTCATCCTCATTGCCTTTTTCTGATCCTGATCCTGTTCCAGTTTACCTGAATGTTTTTTTTAAAATACGATATACAAAACAACATTTTGATATGTTGTTATTTGATATGGGGTTTAGCCAACACAACATAAAAATATATTTCCTGCAGTTTAGAAATTATACTTTTGCTGATAAAATTTCATTGGAAGAGTACATAGGACTCCCTTTTCCTATTTTTCCTCTGATAAAGGATCTTGTGAGGGAGGTCGGTCTGGCCTAAAGACAGTTTCAATGATTGAGAGTGGACTAGATATGAGTATTTGGATTACCATGACCATTTTTCACACTTACAACTTTTGTATTATCCCCATAGTTAAATGATCAAAATTTGGATGCTTGGCAACTGACACATATTTATGATTGTTGCAATTTCCTGGGGGTCATGTGATCATCTTTTGTGACCTTCTGACAAGCAAAGTCAATAGAGAGGCCAGATTTACTTAACAATCATGATACTAAGTTAACAGTTGCAATGATTCAGTTAACTGTGGCACAAAAGGTTGTAAAATGGGACAAAATTCACTTAACAAATGTTTCACTTAGCAACAAACATTTGGGGCTCAATTGTGGTTGCAAGTCTAGGACTACATGTGTTTGGATTTATCTTATGTTGTATTTCATTACCTGATTTGTACATCAAACTATAATTCTAAAGTGGCAATTTGCTCTTTCAATTTTTTTGGGTTCTGAGCAAACACTGCCAGCATCCATCTTGTGGCTGCAATTTTAACCAAAATCTCTAATCCCACAAGCCCAACAGCCATTTCTTGAGTCTCACTGGTCCTCAGATTAAGCTACAGAACATACCAATCACTTTTTCTTCTGTCTATTCAGTTCAGTTATGCTTATACTGCTACATCTGCCAGCTGGAGAACACATGCCGAAACATCCATTAGTCTAGTGGTGGCTTAATGTATGGTTGCTAGGTAATAATCTCTAGCATCCACACGCTAAGCCTTATGGAGTTCTATTCACTTTGACTATTGCCCAGCAGCGTCTGCCCCTGAAACTTAAATGAAATTTCTGCTGCTATTGTGTGATGGGACACAACTCTGGATTTCAGCCAGGTTTTTGTCTCTTGGGAGCTGCTTTGGAGAGTGTCAACTCAGCTCTGTTCCTTTCTTCTTGTGCACAAATACCTCACCTCATTGTACCTAAAGTGTAAACAACAGAAGCGCCTTCATTTGGCACAAAATTAAATTAGACCGCCCTTCAGATGTTTTGCTGATGACATGGCTGCTTTTATGGACAGGTTAGGCTTCAAAATTGATTTTTCAGCACCCGAACTCTCCTCCCAAGGAAAAAAAGGAAGAAGGAGAAGGAATTATTTTCATTTAAGTCTAGTTTTCTTTCATCTGATGGTGAGTTCTTTATTTTTCTGAAAAAAGAAACCAGAGTCTTCAGAAGCTCTGGAACCTCTTTTAAGATGAAGTACAGATAGTCCTCGACTTAAATCAGTTCACTCAGTGACTGTTCAAAGTTACAACGGGACTGAATAAAGTGACCTATGACCATTTGTCACAATTACAAGCTTTGCAGCATCCCTGCGGTCATGTGATAAAAATTCAGATGCTGGGCAACTGGTTCATGCTTATGACCGTTGCAGTGTCCCAGGGTCATGTGATCCCCTTTTGAGATCTTCTGACAAGCAAAGTCAAAGGGGGAAGCCAGATTCACTTAACAGCCGGGTTACTAACTGAACAACTTCAGTGATTCACTTAACAACTGTGACAAGAAAGGTCATTAAATGGGGCAAAACTCATTTTACAAATGTCTCACTTAATAACAGAAAGTTTGGGCTCAATTGTGGTCGTAAGTCGAGGACTGCCTGTATTGAAGTGTTTTTTTAAAAAAAACAATCGTCCAAATTGGAGATTTCTCTATACTGTTTTGCCACCTTCTTTTCTTTCTTTAGATAAAGTCCTCTTCCATATCCACTAGATTTGAGGAGAAAGAACCCAGTCCAAAAATGTCTGTGTCAATTCATATCTCATCATAAACTGCTTCAAAGATTAGATCACATTCAAATGTCGTCTTGGGAAGCTTTCTTATTTGTTTGTTTGTTTTGTACATTATGCATGATTTGGGACTTTCTCAGACTGTTCATCAGGCTACAAACAATGCTTCATTAACAATTCCCATTGGCAAAGATTTTTGAGTTGGTTGACATTATTTACGATGGAGTGCGTTAATGCTGTTAATGCTGTGTTCGTTTTCACTATACACCATTGTGTGTCATAGCCACATGCTAGATCTGAAGAATTACTCCAGGTTTGCTTCATGAATCTTTCACAAAAAGCTCTCTTGAGCCTATCAAAAATGCCACAGAGAAGGGACATCTTATTGCACTTCTGAAAGGATGTATTACCCAGTATAACTCTCTAGTTCTTCAATGGGGTAGAAGGCAGAGAACTATACCAGTCTGAAATGGTGCTTTATATCATTTTGTTACGCTACAATTTGCTTACCTTTGGAAAAGTTTTTCTTTCATACCTCGTTCAAATTACAAATAAGGAAAACAGAATTTCATTACAAATTCATTCTATTAAACATGGGTAGATTATTTCTAGGTCTCCTGATATTACTCAAAGCTTATTCCCTTGAGTTGTTGACCAGGCCATAATTGGTTCCCTTCATACAACACATTAAGCCCTTGAATATGTTCTACAAGCCACAATAACTTGGGGTTCACACAGTCAGGGGATCGAAATCAACACACAAAGATGGCTGGTGCATTGTGATGCAAGTACTGTTTCAGATTGTCACCATTGCAAAAAGATTCAAAAAGTTTGGGACTCGGATTACAATGTTCTGTCTAACACTTGCCACTTTTGAGAGACACACATAACCTGCTGATGCTGTTGAGTTCACATGGTCCATCAAGCCAATTTTGGTTGGTTGGTGTGGCTTCTAAGCCCAGTTCCTAAATGCACAGTGTAAATACATCAGTTCTGATCAATTGAATGCATAATTACTAACCAATATGGGAGACAGTTCAATCTATCCAGAAATGTGTTGGGAACAGCTGATGCAAATAGTGTACTGCATTACACACTACAATAAGATTGCACTGGCTTTTTTTGAGCTGACATGTCAGTTAAAGAGATTTGAAGGGTTTTCACATTAAACCACTTCTAAATTGCACCTAGTTTCATTTAAAATGAAAAGAAATTCAAAATGTAATAGTGAGCTGAGCGCAGCTCTTAATCTTGTAACTTTCAATATTCTTTGACTGAGATCTATAGTCTGCTAACTTGCTTTTCTTTCCAGAGATAGCCCCATCAATACATTATTTTTGTAGAGTCCTTACTACCCTGTATCACAAATTTGTGCTGGCAATAACTGCCTAACTAATAATTATGATCCATTTATAATTTCCAGCCATTGTGAATGTGTGGCTCTTATGTTTCCACTTAGAGCACCAGCCCTTTTTCCAACTTAATCTTTATGTCATATTTATGCAGTTTTCTGAAGGCAGCCGAAGCAAAATTTTAGACATGTCTGGCACAATTTAAAATACAGAGTAACAAATTCATCTCTGTGCTTCATTCTGAAACAATAATGGTGGACGCCTTTGGAGATTCTCAGTCATCCAGGTGTCCCAAAGGTGTTTTTTCAAGAGGCAACTGGACTTTGAAGATGTTTCGCTTCTTATCGAAGAAGCTTCTTCAGCTCTCACAAAGAAAAACCAGAAAGTCCAGTTGCCACTTGAAAAAGCATCTTTGGGACACTTTTGGTCCCATGGTGAACTTTTTGGCAAAAATTCAGAAAATGCCTAACTTGGCTCTGCGTTGAACCTGGCTGCATTCATGTGTGTGGAAAATGGAAGTCTGCACTGGACCTGACTGGACGTGAGGCAACACAACATGAGGCGAAGTGAGGTGAGATTTGCGGAGGAGCCAGCAACCCGAGTGCCACTAGGCAGCTGGTGTAAGCTAGTTTGCCCTCTGTGGTGCATCAAGTATAGGCATTCAAGTGCTGAACAGAATGAACTAGCAATCTAGGCTGTCAGGACTGCATTGTGTCTAGCATTTTGTTGTGGTCTGCCAGCAGCCTGCGGAGCTGGCAGCGGAGTCAGACAGTGAGAAGGCTGGGGAGGAACATGGGCCAGACCTGGAGTCTGGAGAAGGCCTGGATGAGGGCTCTGGGTCAGAGGCAGAGATGGGGCCAGGACCATCTGGGAGTGATACACGGACTCTAGAATCCCCAGAGTCAGATAGCAGAGATGCAGAGGCACAGGAGGAGCCTGTTCCTAGTGCATGCATGCACAGAGCTGCCAGAAGACAAGAGCAGCTAAAGCAAAAGGGATGACTTGGGAATAAGGCCAGGTGATGATTGGCCCCTCCCATAAGGCTTAAAAGAGAAACAAAAGCACTTGGGTCTTTTGCAGGAAAGCAACGTTGCTAACTCTGTCTCCAGTCAGCATCTCTTGTTTGTTTCTGAACTTTGTGGGGCTTTGCCAAGTAAGGCCTTTGTCAGGGTGTCAAAGAAGATAAAGGTTGGTGATTATTCTGAAGGACTTTGTCCGAAGGACTTGTTTTGCAACTAATTGGGACTCAGCTGGGAATGAACGTAATTCTCAGCTGTTACAATAAAATAGGTTTGTTTGGGACTAATTGTGTATTGTAATGACTTAGTAAGCCTAGGTCACAACACATTTGTAGATTTTCCTGACATTGTATGCCGTACGCTAAATAAATATTGGCTCTGCGGGTGCGTCATATCTCCTCCTCAACAAAAGAGAAACAATTCTTTACATATTGATAAAAAATACAGTCCATCCATATGTGGGGTTATGCATTACATAAAGAAATGTCAAATAATTACAGAAATAAAATACGAGTACAAAAATAAAAATGAAGAAAAACAGATTCATTATTACACCAATTTCATTGTTAAAAACATTTAGAGAAGTGCCAGTCATTGAGCTACAGTGGACCTCATTTTCAATTAAACGTTTTAAAGAACATTGGTTTGTTAAGAATTTGGAAAAGGAAGCAAGTTTCCTGGCCCACACTTCTGAAGTGTTCATTATTTTTTGAAACAGTATAATACTTTGTCAAATGAAAACGTGCCTCAGTTCCATGTACCTCTCAGGGGGAAAAAAAAATGCCTAGCCAAGATAGCTCCTGGTCACATGAGGCCTTCACTCTGGAAACTTCAGAGAATGGTCTGGTGTGGCCTTGCAGCCTCTGAAAAAAGTCAGAAAGCATGCCTCATTCAAATGTGCTTTTTGGAGGTCCTCTCTCACAACTTTCAAACGGTCCAGAGCAGGGGTGAAATCTACTTATCTTCCCTACCGGTTCAAAAGTGCACGTGCATAATGTGCACGCATGGACCCTCTGCACATGTGCAAACCCTTCTATGCATGCGCAGAGGGTAAAAAAACAGGTTATTTCCTGGTTAAAACCAGGAAGTAATGACAACCGGGTGGAGCCTCATGTTGCCATCTCTACCGGTTCTCTGAACCACCTGCCGCCATCACTACCGGTTCGGCATTTCAGTAGCATTTCACCCTTGGTCCAGAGGCTGTGTGAGAACACACCACATTCACCACTGTGACTTTTGCAGAAAACTTTTGCTCAGAACACTAACAGGACATGAAGCTGCGTGACCAAAAATGACATGGTGTTTCATCTCTGATGTGTATCACAATGATGTGTATCATTGCTGTTGTAGAATGTGCAAATTGTCCCTGGAAAGAGAAATGGAAACGCAAACCCTACAGCTTCCAAAACATCTAATTTTCAATAAATGTTAAGAGATGGAAAGCTGGCCTTACATCAAGGGTGTCAAACTCAAGGCCCAGGGGCCAGATCTGGCCCACGGGGTACTTCGATCTGGCTCACAGGGCCACCCTGGAAACAGTGAAGGACTGGCCTGCAGTGCTTCTGCCAGCGAAAATGGGCTCCCGAGTTCTGTTTTCGGCTGCCATGGCTTCCTGCAACCCTCTGCCAGTGAAAACAGAGTTCTTCTGTGAAATCTGCATTCGTGAACAAATAGTACCAAATGGATATTTGTGTCCTATCAAGATTCCGCTTTTTAAGGAAACAACCCTGTGACTTGTTTTCTAACTTTTAGCTAAGATGTACAACACAATGGCCTCCCAAGAGGCACTGCATTTTAGATTGTATCATTTCAGCAGGCAAGGATCAAATTTTCAAACCCCTCTTGAATTAGAAAACAAATAAGAATATCCTGAATTTCCCTCCAGATATAAAAAAAAAAATCACATACTGTAAGACTGAAGATTCTAACCCATCTTACTGCCTTATATATTGTTTCTGTATACGTAGAGAGGTTACAGTACGATGGGTAGTAAAAAAATAAATTTATTTCCATGTTGTATACAGTCCTATCAACCCCCCCTTATTGTTTTCCCGAGGCCTGGAAGAAAAGATGGCCTGTGGTTATGACTTGATGAAGATGGAACCTTGTGAACTTCTATGATAGTTAGGGAAATTACATAAGATTGATGAATTCTAATATTTGTTCCATTTGTTCTGCAGCCTGATTCCACTGCTGACAGTATTTATAATATATATATATATATATATATATATATATATATATATATATATATATATATATATATATATATATATATATATAGGTCTTTGGTTATTCGGGTTTTCTCCCGCGTAAAATTGGAGGTTTATTGGCAACGTTTCGACGACATACCAGCTCAAATCCCCCTGCTACTCAGACTAACCCGAGCACAACCAAGCTCCCACCTAAACAGAACACACACCCATCCAATCAGATCACAGCCAACCCCCCATCCAATCAGAGCACAGCCAAACCCCCAACCAATCAGAACACACCTCCACCCAATCAGAACACAGCCAAGCTCCCACCCAATCAGTTCACACCCCCACTGGCAGTTAAAAGGAAGAAACAGCTGTGATCACACACATTGCTCCTAGAAGCACGAAGCCGAAGACACCAGCCTGAAGATGACGAATGAGACTTCGTTGAAATGTTGCCAAGAAACCTCCAATTTTACGCGGGAGAAAACCCGAATAACCAAAGACCTACACACACACACACACACACACACACACATATATAATGTCTATATTGATCTTTTGCTTTCACAAATGATTTCCCTTTTAATTAAATGACAATTATGTTTAAATAGATGTTAAAATTATATATATATATATTCTGAGGTTTTTGCGGGTGTTTGTATGTATGTCTTTGGTTATTCGGGTTTTCTCCCGCGTAAAATTGGAGGTCCAATTTTACGCGGGAGAAAACCCGAATAACCAAAGACCTACATATATATATATATATCAATTTTCTTACTTCTTCGTAGGGTCTATGTGTGTTTTTCTTCTAGCCAGGTTTTCCCTACGTAGCCAAGGTTTTTTTTTTTTTTTTTTTTTTTTTTTTTTATAGCTCCAGCTCAGTAGAATCTCATCTACTCGGTTCTGGGCTTTTTTCCTTTCTAACACCTAGCAAGCTCTAACTGCTAGGTGGGAGACCTAAATAGATCCATTTCTAGCTCGTTAGCTGTCATCAGTAGGCCACACCCATCTCCTCCCTGTAAAGGCATAGTATCAATTTTCTTACTTCTTCGTAGGGTCTATGTGTGTTTTTCTTCTAGCCAGGTTTTCCCTACGTAGCCAAGGTTCTGTGGGCGTGGCTTGGTGGGCGTGGCTTGGTGGGCATGGCAGGGGAAGGATACTGCAAAATCTCCATTCCCATCCCACTCTGGGGCCAGCCAGAGGTGGTATTTGCCGGTTCTCTGAACTACTCAAAATTTCCACTACTGGTTCTCCAGAACCTGTCAGAACCTGCTGAATAGCACCCCTGCGTTCCACTGATTAATGGTTCAACTTCCGGAATATCTTATTTCTAGGTTGGTTCTCTTCTTGATTAGTAAGAGTAAGTGCTCTTTGACAATTTCCTAAAAAAATAATAATAGTGGGATCTCCTTCATTGGATATCTTTGTGCAGAAATGAGACCACTGCTTCTTCTGGGATCCTTTAATATGGATTTCTGCACACTGAGCACATAATTGGACCTGATTGGCTAAGTGGCCTCTTCCTTCTCTAGGTTTCAGTGGTCCTTGTTTAGCAACTGCTTGTAATTACAACGATGATGAAAAAATAACTTTGTGACCACTCCTCACATTTATGACCTTTGCAGCAGAAGTGGGTTTCAGCAGGTTCTGACCAGTTCTGGAGAACCAGTAGCGGAAATGTTGAATAGTTCAGAGAACTGGTAAATATCGCCTTTCACTGGCCCCGCCCCCATCTATTCTCTGCCTCCCGAGTCCCAGTTGATCAGAAGGAAATGGAGATTTTGCAGTATCCTCCCCCTGCCATGCCCACCAAGCCACACCCACCAAGCCATGCCACACTCATCAAGCCACACCCACCGAACCGGTAGTAAAAAATGTTGAAACTCCCCTCTGCTTTGCAGGTTTATAAAGTGAAGCTGATGTAAGATCATAACTTCACTTAGATTCACTTAGCAACCACTTAGCTTAATGACTGAGTTGCCAGGACCAGTTATGATGGCTAAATGAGGGCTACCTGTACTGAAAAAGCCTGCACAATTCTTTTTCCCACATGCTTTTCCCTTATACTTTCTGCATCTGAAGTTGACAGTTTTAACGTTTAAAACTTACTTAAAAAAACCCAACACAATCCTATAATTTAAGCCTTCTTATGCTGCCCATTTCCTCCTAATTCCCATGCTTCTACAGAGCCATCACAAAATGGAATAAAGAAGTTTCACTGAGGTTTCAGTTTCCTGATACATTCTGAAGACATGGGTGTCATGTGGGTGTTTATTTTGGAGGTTAGGACTGCCTCTTCAATTGTACAGGTAGTCCTTAACTTACAACCATAACCTAAGGTGACCAGATTTTAACATTGGTAAAGAGGGACATTGTGGGCGTGGCTTATTTTGTGGGCGTGGCTAGCTGGTCATGTGACTGGGTGGGTGTGGCTAGCTGGTCATGTGACCGGGTGGCCATGGCTATGCGTATAGGGTAAGGTGAACAGATTTTAACATTGGTAAGAAGGACACCATTGTGGGCGTGACTTATTGTGTGGGCATGGCTTGGAGGCCATGTGACTGGGTGGGCGTGGCTAGCTGGTCATGTGACCGGGTGGCCATGGCTATGTGTATAGGGACTACTCAGAGGGCTGAAAAGTCATTTCTGACAGGTCCTCACACTTTTGACTGGTCCTCACACTTATGACCATCCTCACATTTATGCCCGTGCAGTATTCTTAACAACCATGTCACTCATTTCACAACTGCTTCTCTTCACCATGGTGACAAGATAGGGCAAAAACGTAAAATGTGAGGACAGTCGTAAGTTCGAGGACTGGTCAAAAGTGTGAGGACCAGTCAAAAATAACTTTTTCAGCCCTCTGAGTAGTCCATATGCACAAAAGGACTAACCAGAGGGCTGAAAAAAGTCATTTCTGACAGGTCCTCGCACTTTTGACTGGTCCTCACACTTATGACCATCCTCACATTTATGCCCGTGCAGTATTCTTAACAACCATGTCACTCATTTCACAACTGCTTCTCTTCACCATGATGACAAGATAGGGCAAAAATGTAAAATGTGAGGACAGTCATAAATTCGAGGACTGGTCAAAAGTGTGAGGACCAGTCAAAAATAACTTTTTCAGCCCTCTGAGTAGTCCATATGCATTAAAGGATACAGCAATAGAGAGGGATGAAGGAATGGAAATTAGAGTAGGAGTGAGGGTAAGAGAAGGAGGAAGAGAGGAGGAGAAGGAGAAAGGAAGAGGAAGTAGGGAGGAGAAAAAGAGGGTGGGGGGAAGAGAAAGTAAGAAGGAAAGAAAAGAGAGTGGTGGTAGGTTTGAGGAGAAAGATTGCTGTACAATAAAAAAGATGAAAGGGAAGAAAGCCAACCCCAAGCAAATATAAAGATATTAAGATTAAGAATGAATTGTTAAACTTTAAAGAATAAAAGAGAACAAATATGAATAAATAGCAATAATTAGAAACACACATACAAACATGCAATGTATTTTCTTTGAACAGAATATTTGGCTGGTTCACAAATTTAAACAGTGTTTAGTCATTTCAATTAAATTTACAATTTCTATATTTCCTTTTTGCCATATTTATTCCTCATCTATTTTTTTAAAAAAACAATATTATCCTTCATCCTCATCTCTAATCTTAATCAAATTCAATTTTTCCCTTCTATTCTATATTATACCCCTTCCCATTGTCATCTATTTTTATATCCATCCTCACATTGGTTAATTATGTAATTATGTAATACAGTTGTTTAATACAAATTCAACATTTTAATATAAATCAATTAGTTATATAACTATCTTTTTTGTATATTAATCAATATGAACATGAATATTCCAATTATTTCCATGCAATTCAATTTCTTACAAATCAATTAATTATATTTACCAATAATAATAAACCAAATAATTTCCCCCATATATTCCTCCAAACCACAACTTAACCATTTCTGCTTCCAACACAATATACAATTATTAATAGTATCTCAATTATTACAATTCCCTAGTTAAATAGAGCTTTTTTTCTTTTGTGTTTTAAAATCTTGAACTCTCCTCTTTTGCCCAAAATTTCCCATTGTTTGCAGTTTTGTACCTACCTTTTTTGGTGAGGAAAAAGAAAAAGAAAAAGAAAGAAATCTCTCTCTGCCTCATTTTGTCATGTTGCAGGTTTAGTTTCGCTTTCGCCTTTGTTTTCAGTATAGCTGGGGGGGGGGGGGGGGGAAATCTGCTCCAGGAACTTTTTGCAGCTTTTTGCAGCTAATTAACCTAGCGGAAGCTGTTAACAGGGGCTGTTTTTTCTATTTTTGCAGGCATGGGTCTATTCATTTTTTTTTTTAACACTGATCAGCTGTAGGTCGGCCCTTTGAAGCCCCGCGGCAAGAGTTTAAAGAGTTTTTTTTCCCTCTAGCCATCAGCGGGGATTCAGGAGGCAGAATGAAAAATCGGGACTTTTTTAAAACGCCGCGGGATGCGGGACAAATTGCTCAAAAGCGGGACTGTCCCGCCAAAAGCGGGACGTCTGGTCACCTTACCATAACCGAGTCTGAAATTCCAATCATAAATTGTGTTGCTCATTAAGTGGGTCGTCACGTGACCGACCTAATGTTACATTTTTTTTCTGTGGTTGTCATAAAAAGAACAAGGCAGTCATTAAGTGAACGCCAGGGTTGTTAAGGGAACCCATTGTTTGCAATGGCCTTTTTTTTGCCAAAACCCAGAAATCAACACCGGAAAAAAACATAAACCGTGGTCATGTGACTCTGGGATGCTGCAAATGGCCATAAATGTGGGCCAGTTGCTGAGTGCCCAAAATGGATGGGATCACATGACCATGGGGAGGGCAGACATCCAAACTTCGAATTCAGGTTGCAGTTACTTTTGGGCAGGGGTGAAATCCAGCCGGTTTTGACAGGTTCTGGAGAACCGGTAGCGGAAATTTTGAACAGTTCGGAGAACTGGTAACAGAAATTTTGAGTAGCTTGGAGAACCAGCAAATATCACCTCTGGCTGGCCCCAGAGTTGGGTGGGAATGGAGATTTTGTGATATCCTTCCTCCTGGAGTGGTGAAGGAATGGAGATTTTGCAGTATCCCTCCCCTGCCATGCCCACCAAGCCACACCCACAGAATTGGTAGTAAAAAAATTGGATTTCACCACTGCTTTTGGGATGTCCATCATAACTTTGAACAGTTGTTGCATGACTGATCATTGAGGACCACCTGTGAAGCATTCAGGGAATGCGGCTCAGACTAAGCAATATTTAATTGCTGCATGAGATAAAATTCTAGCCTTAAAAGGTCTTTTTCCCCATGAAAATCCAGGCTCAGTTCACTTCCTGTGGACATTAGTGGCTAATACTTCATTAAGTAATGATCGGCAGTAGTTAGAGGGCCTTCACTAATAATCCAGAACCACAAATAATATTCCCAGCTGATTTCTAGCAGATGTTAAATGTGATCCATTCATCAGATGGCAGATAGATATAGAGGATTGAAAAATACATAAGCTCCAGTCATTTACATGTCTTAAATGTCTTAGTAATTCAAACAGCAGCTTTATGTTTCAAAAACGCATCCAGACTAAATTGGAACAAAAATACATTGCCCGGCGCTGAAGGAAACATCTTGTAGGCCCAAGTGACTAATACATAACATGGTCCTTCTCCTTTCCCATGTTGTGGATTACTTCAAGCAATACAAACACCCACAGAAGCACATGGGACAGGACCGGCCATCTGTGGAAGATACTGTTCCATGGGCAGCAGATGCCAAGGCTGGAAAATGTTTGTTTTTGTTGGCTTCTCCATAAAATATTATTGATCAAAGGACGAAGTCAAAAGAATTGAAACAGAAGCCTGGCAAAGCATATACAGTATATCATGAGAGACAGGGCGGTTCAGAGGTGTCCTGTTACTCAGCTCTTCTGGGAAAGGCAGTGGTGTATTGATTATTGAGAAAGGCACATGATTTAAGACTTCATGTCAGCAACATTACTGGTGGTTGCGTCCCTCTACCTGCTTCAGGGAGAGGCTTTAAATAAACTAATCTATTCACTAACCCGTGAATCAGCTCTCATACAACTTGTTGGTCTATGTTTAGTTTTAAGTGATATTTATAACTCCCATTTATACGCATGGAAGCTTTGTCTGGACAGAGTTACCATCTATATATCTTTATGTATATGTATATGTATCAGTGGTGGGTTCCTCCCGGTTCGGTCCGGTTCGGCCGAGCCGGTAGCGGTGATGATATGATGTCACCGAACCGGTTCTCTCCCCCCGCCCTCCCAAACCCCACCCCCCCACGTTATTCTTACCTTTTATTTGGTCCCATCCCCAATCTATTGCTGCCTCCTGAGTCCCAGCTGATGACTAGAGGGAAAAAAAACTGTTTAAACTCTTGCTGCAGGGCTTCAAAGGGCCATCCTACAGCTGTCCTACAGTGTTAAAAGCAAACAAATGAGTCCGATCATAAGTGCGAGGACTGGTCGTAAGTGCGAGGACCTTCCAGAAATGACTCTGACCAGCTAGGCACGCCCACCTAGTCACATGACTTCCAAGCCACACCCACAAAATAAGCCACGCCCACAGAACCGGTAGTAAAAAAATTTAGAACCCACCCCTGATTATATGTATATGTATATGTATATGTATATGTATATGTATATGTATACGTATATGTATGCATGCATGTATGTATAAAAGTTGTATGAGAGCTGATTCACATGCGGCTCCAGAGCTGTAGATTGCTGACCCCTGGGTTAGTGAATAGATTAGTTTATTTAAAGCCTCTTGCTGAAGCAGATAGAGGGATGCAACCACCAGTAATATTGCTGACATGAAGTCTTAAATCATGTGCCTTTCTCAATAATCAATACACAATACACTTACATATACATACCAGGGGTGGGTTCTAAATTTTTTTACTACAGGTTTTGTGGGTGTGGCTTATTTTGTGGGCATGGTTTGATGGTCATGTGACAATTCTTTAGGATTTAGCAGAGGTACTGGTGTACCAGGCTTTTAACTGCTTGCAGAGCTGTACCGGTCTACCCATTTCTTTTTGGAGCATTCCGGTCTACCTATTTGTTTTTGGAGCGCACTAGTCCACCATCACACTGCCTTTTACAGCTGATCAGCCCTTTGAAGCGTCGCAGCAAGAATTTAAACACTTTTTTTCCTTCTAGCCGAATAGCTGGGACTCGGGAGGCAGCGAATAGATTGGGGGCGGGGCCAGGCAGAAGTGGTATTTACTGGTTCTCGGAACTACTAAAAATTTCCACTACCAGTTTGCAAGAACCGGGGAGAACCGGTAGCAACCCACCACTGATACATACACACACACATACACAATACCCTTGACTCTCTGCTCCCATTTCCCCAAAACTCTAATATTTTAAAAAAAAAGCCATAGCCAACTTCTATGAAATCATGAGCTCTTTATTTGGGGGGGGGCGACAAGCAATCTTCATTTTGTCATACAGGTAAGTCCTCGATTTACAACAGTCCATTTAGTGACCATTGCAAATTACAATGACACTGAAAAAAGTGACTTATGATGGACCCTTGCAGCATCCCCATGGTCACATGATCAAAATTCAGAGGCTTGGTAATAAATATTTATGACGGTTGCAGTGTCCCAGTATCATGTGACCTTCTGACAAACAATGGGGCAGTTAGATTCAATTAACAACTGCGGTAAGAAAGATTTTAAAATGGGGCAAAACTCCATAACTGTCTTGCTTAGCCACAGAATTTTTGAGCTCAGTTGTGGTCATAAGTCTACCTGTTCCAATTTTCAGCCAAAAGGTCAACTGAATGAGAATTGGGAACTCTTTGAAATTGGGAAAAGATTTTCTATGTTTTGAAGCCATCTGCTTATGGTTGACATTTAATGATCATGTTTTTTCCCCTCAAAAACTCAAAAGTATTTATCTTATTTTCATTTAATACTGAAGTTTGATATTGGCATTTTTCGATCTTGGGATTATTTTATGGATTACTGCTTGGAACTTGGAATATATTATACTTTTTTGTTTGGGCACTGCATGGGATTTCGGCATCGTTTCTATAAAATATGTGCAACAAGAAGATAATGAAAAACAAAAAGATAAATAAGCATCACCATAAACTATTCTGTGTTGTATCATTGGGGATATTAATTTCTTTTTAACACTGATTTATCCTTCCTCTTTCCTCTTTTGTTATTAAAGATTTATTGCTTACTTCCTATTTTCAAAATTATTTTAAATATATAATTGACAATTATCAAACTAAATTTAATTTAGCACAGATATTAGTACTTAGTACACTGGTACTCACATTTTTAGAAATTGGTAAATTTATGAACCATTTTAGTACTGGTTATTATGAAAGGCACATTTCTTGTTTGACAAATTTGCTTCCATTGTTTTATACTAAGTAGGTATTCTGTAAAGTTCTCATCTTGTTAAAAATTATTATCAAGCTGTTATAGAACAATTGTTATACATGGATAGTCCTCGTGGAATGGATCAACAATTTTTCTAGAACTTTCTAAATGTACATCAATTTATTAGCTATTATTATTTTCAATAAAAAAAGATTAGCCTTAGTTTACACTGAACAAAATTCAATTGTTTATATAATAATAAGAATAATAAGAATAATTTACTAAATTTATATGCTGCCTGACTCCCAACGATTCTGGTTGGTTTACAATTGTTAAAAACATTTAAAAACAAAGGACAATTCAAAAACTCAAAGCAGCACAAACAAAAGAACAAAGATGGAAAAGAAAGCAAACCTGGAGGAGAACAAGGAAAAAGAAGAAAGGAGCATCAGTCATCCCCACCAAAGGCCTAGTGAAGAGCCATGTCTTTTCAAAGCCCTTCAAAATATCAAGAGATTGGGGGCCATTTGAATTTCAGAATGAACCTCACTCCGGATGACAAGCACTGCTAATGGAAGGCATGTTTCTGGGGTCCCCATAGGTGGCATTGATTAATCAACAAATGGAACTTGGACCACAGCAATCCTGCCAGATCAAACCAGCCAGCCAGATACTATGGAAAACAGGCAGTCCCTCAAGTAATCAGGCCCTACGCCATTTTATAGATAGCAACCAACATCTTGAATCAAACTTGACAAAACTGACAAGCAGTGCAGTTTGTGCCCATGATGCTGAATTCTGGACCAGCTGACGCCTGCATGTAGTCTTTAAGGGCAACCCCAGCGAGAGTACATTTCAGTAATTAAGCTTTAAGGTTATCAGGATGGGATAAACTATCTGAAGGGCCCACCAATCTAGGAAAGCATACAAGTAGCATACTTGAGGACATCGGGCAAAAGCCTTCTTGGCCATAGCTGTCACCTACTCATCAAGCATGAAATTGTGCACCATCCTTGAGTGGGGAAGCACAACCCTATCCAAGGTCAAAGTTGAATTGATCTGTGGAGTCCAAACAACCTTGGATTGTTCATTCCGGGGATTTATTACTTGGAAGTTTGACACACAGCTACTCAGTCTTGATAGGAATTTCAGAGACGACTACAAAATTAATACCAGGAATGGATAATCTTCTGGATATTGTTAAATACAACATGTAGCATTCCACCATTACCTCACTGGACTTCTAGGAACTGAAATTTAGCAACATCTGGAGAACCACAGATTATAATTTACAACAGCTTCTGTTAATAATGGTTTACGCAGCCAAATTGGATACGATTATGGCTGCTCTCCTATGAACATACAGCAAGTTGATTTCAGTTACTTCAGTAAATCAGATGAATCAGAAAATATGTAATGGTAATTATCTCTACAGGCTTCCCAAAGTTAAATTCTCCCATCTCAGACAAATTCCACTTAGTGATCTTAGTATGCTCAGCCTGAGGACACCTAGCCAATTTTGGTTTGATTTGAAAAAAGATAGGCAGATTGGACTGTGTTTAACATTTGCATGGAACATACCAGTATTATAGACTAGCCTTGGAAATTTTTTTAGAAAATCATAGAAGGCAGTGACAACTGGCCAAGAAAGTTACATGGATGTATTCATTAAATTATTGGGAGCAGAGTATAACTTAAAGACTATAGCCCTGTTCTGTTGAGAGGTGTTGTGACCTAGGCTCATTTAGTCATTACAGGACACAATTAGTCTCAAACAAAACTATTTTATTATAACATCTGAGAATTACTTCATTCCCAGCTTAGTCCAAATTAATTCTAAAACACGTCCTTCAGAAAAAGTCCTTTAGCTTATCACAAACCTTTATCTTCTTTGGCACCCTGCCAAAGGCCTTTCTTGGCAAAGCCCCACAAAGTTCAGAAACAAACAAGAGATGCCGACTAGAGACAGAGTTAGCAACGTTGCTTTCCTGCAAAGAGCCCAAGAGACTTTGCTGCTCTTTTAAGGCTTCTGGAAGGGGCCAATCATCTCCTGGCCTTATTCCTGAGTCGTCCTTTTTGCTTTAGCTACTCTTGCCTTCTGGCAGCTCTGCGCATGCGTGCACTAGGAACAGGCTCCTCCTGTTCCTCTGCCTCTCTGCTGCCTGACTCTGGAGGCTCCGGTGTCCGCACATCACTCCTAGATGGCCCTGGCCCCATCTCTGCCTCCGACACAGAGCCCTGGTCTGGGCCTGCCCCAGACTCCAGGTCTGGCCTATGATCCTTCCCAGCCTCCTCACTGTCCCACTCTGCTGCTAGCTTTGCGGGCTGCAGGCAGACCACAACAAGAGGGTTAAAAAAATAATAATCTTTGAATAGCTTTCTAGGAAGGAACAAAACACATTAATCATGAACAAGGATGTCTGCCTAAGGATGTTTTTGTCTCTTAACTTCATTACATTTTTTTTCTTATTTTAATTCTGTCAATAAAGGTAAGTTTTACTCAGGAGCAACAGTCTTACAGTGAATCGTGATATGACTTGGGTCAGGCCAATTAGCTCTTCATCAACATCATCTATCCTCAGTTGGCTCCACTCTTGCTAGGCCTTCATTAACAAACAAACAAAAAAAAAAGCAATTTTCTTTTTTCTTTTTTTAATTGAAGCCCTAAAATAAAAAAACCCCAATGCAATCTAAAAATTGAGACAATAATGTGTCACTACTGCTATAGTTACAGGCAGAGAGCAGTATTGATAGTCAAGGAAAAGCCTATATGAGCCAATAAATATTCCACTTGTTGGTGGAAACTGTCCACATTTGCATAATCATGCAAATGAAGAGTGTGCTCCTCTTTAACTCCACTACACAAATAACACTGTGCCGATTTATTCACTGTAGAAATAAAAACTGGGGAGACTGATCGGTGAAAAAGGACGTGCAGACAAGTCACTACATTTCCATAACATGTTCAACCTTTATTTCTCTTAACTATAGTTTCTTCTCTAAATTACAGAGAGTACACTAGTGGTAATATTAAGATCACAGCTAATATGTTTATGCAGAATGCTAAGCCAAAAAGTCCCAAAACTGGAGGTGAGCATTGCCTTACTTGAATAAATTACATTTAAGTTTAAATGTAATTAAAATAAAACTAAAACCCAGCAAACCATGTTCCAGCTTCTGTATAATACAGAAGGCTTATTCAATAGCTTCATTTTTTTTTTTTGGTAGAAATTCCTGAGAAATGTATGCAGCAGATTGATTTATTTGCTTACTTATTTATGTAGTGCTCTAAGCTAGAATTTAATTTTGCTTCCCATGAACCCAGGTAACTGTGTCTCATTCAATAAAACATGATTTAAAACTGTCCTTAGTATGATGTATGAAGTAGGGCATAGATTCAATGTATAAGCCCGTGGTGGCGAACCTATGGCACACGTGCCAGAGGTGGCACTCAGCGCTGTCCCTGATGGCACATGAGCCGTCACCCCAGTTCAGCTCCGCTGTGTATGCACACCTTCAGCTGGTCTTCGTGTGCGTGTGTGTGTGTGCCCCCCCATCATATGCATGTGTGGGGGTGGGGGTGGAGTGCATGCAGGGGGCCCACACTCACATGCATGGGGCGGAGCGCATGCGGGAGGGTACGCACACTTGCGCAGGGGGCAGGGGACATGCAAGGGTCTGCGTGTGCATGCGGGGGTTGAGGTGCAGACTGGGGGTGCACACGCATTGCATTTTGGGGGTTTGGGCACACACACATGTATTCCCGCGTGCATTTACACGCTTGGGCATTCGGTCCCGAAAAGGTTAGCCATCACTGGTATAAGCATTACTTTATTGTGGGGTTTAAGCCTTCGGTAAACTAGAGAAAAATACCACCTTGATGCACTTGCTGAGTAACACTATCATCCAAAGGATAATGAAAAGACTTTGAGTTTCCAGCAGGGTCATCCTTGCTCATCTGGTAAAAAGTTTAGACCTGAAATTATGAGTAATCCATCACAACAGATAAAGTCAGATGGAGCTCTGAAAGTTGGGGGAAGCTACTTAAGAGAAGGAACTCTAAATCCAGAAGAGGTACTGATGTAGGGTGACATGAATCATAATCATGGCTGTAATATTTAGATATGTTTGGGTGTCAGAAGCTGATAATCCCAAGGAAAGAAATATTAATATTCTCTACAAAAATCTAGAGGCAATGATGTGGCCAGAGAACAGCCACAAAGATATCTGCTCATTGATAATGTCAGCCATTTTTGGAAAAAAGAGATTATTTGCTTTATAAGGACAGAATGATATAATCAAAATACCGAATGTGATGAAGAATGAACCAAGGAAAACTTGAAAGTGTCAAAGCAGAAGTGATGCATACCAAATCGGATGTGTTAGGAATGAGTGTACTTGAATACCCCTCTTTAAATCAGAGAATTACATGATACACTTATTCAGGCCATATAAAATAATGGAATAGCAATGATACTCAAAATGTAAGTGTGTGTATAGTTATAATCTAATCAATGGCACATATGAGCCTATTAAAATTAGTGGCTATCCGATAATTATATTCAAGCTCAAAAGAGGAAGATATTAAAAAAAAATGATGGCAAATTGAAGAGCTACTAAATGCATCATCAAGAAAGGACATAGTGATTGGAATGCAAACATTGGAGAAACTGAGGAACCTGAAATCACAGAAAGACCGGGGTTGGATAAACACTGTGCAGGATATACTTTAAGAACTTGGTTTAGTGCCAAATATGAACACAGAGCCACACATGGTCAGCATCAACGGGACAACATCAACTCAAATAGACTATAATAGGAAACAGAAAGTGCAACCCAGGCTGCCAGAACATTTTCAGATGCAAAGTGTAAAATAGCCCGTGAATTATTAGTGTCAAACCTATAGCTTAAACTGAGAAGATTAAAGAGTGTAGGTGTATGAAGGGCACATAGTCAGAATATAAAATCAATGTAAGGAAAAATTCAGAATGTTCATACAAAACAGAACCCGGGGAGCTACAGAAAGATATAAGAGACTTTGTGAAAGCTAAGGTGGAGATGGGGGCGGAAATCCCAAAATTTCAAAGAGAAAATAAAGATCCAAGTGTCTTTCAAAACAATCTCTTACTACAGGAAGAGAAAATGGAGGATGAAAGCCTTGGGCATCAAGATAGACGTACAAAGACTGAACTCAGTTTTCTAACATCAAGCAAGAAAGGACAAGAATGTCGGTCCATCAAGGAGCATCTGCAAGAAAACAAAAATGAGTGAGGTTTCATAAGAAAACCAAATAAGCCAGAGGAAAATTTAAAACTACCGAATAAATTATTCTAAATAATCACAGAGGAGATTAAATAAAGTGTAAGGGAGAATGTAGAATAAATTGAAGAGTCATACTGGCTCAGTACAGGGAAGGGAATAAAACAAGGAATTGTATGACTCCTGTATTGCTTAATATCCGTGGAGATTTTATTGCAAGAGTGGCAGGGTTGCTAAAGATGACAACTAGAATCAAAACAGAAAGAATTTGAGCCACGCAGACATCTTTCGCTTAGCCAAAGATAAAGCAGATTAACGTCATTACCAAAGGAAAATTGGAAAATAAAGATTCTGGGCTAATGATTACATTACTGTCAACCTGAATGTTAATGAAATCATGGATGATAGTAAAAACATGAGGGTATTAGATGTATTGAGCTCAGCAATAGTTATGGATGGACAGTGTGCTGGAGGAATGAAGATAACATAAATCCTAAGAAGCAGCACCTTGACAATCATAGAGGAGACCGTGAAGAATAAAGACATCTTCAAAACAAGAGGAGTTAAAGCGATGATTCTTTTCCAATGGTAATGTATGGTTGTGAATCCAGACATTGAGAAAGTATGAGAATGAAAAGATCTATACGGTCAAATTATGGATTTGTACCAGTGGTGGGTTTCAATTTTTTTTACTACTGGTTCTGTGGGTGTGGCTTGGTGGGCATGGCTTGGTGGGCGTGGCAGGGAAAGGATACTGTAAAATCTCCATTCCCTCCCCAATCCAGGGGAAGGTTACTGCAAAATTCTCATTTCCTCCCGATCAGCTGGGACTTGAGAGAATAGATGGGGGCATGGCCAGTCAGAATTTTTACTACGGGTTCTCCAAACTACTCAAAATTTCCGCTACCAGTTCTCCAGAACTGGTCAGAACCTGCTGAAACCCACCTCTGATTTGTACATACTAAGTGTATCATGAGTTGCTAGGAGAACTGATAAATCAATGAATTCAGGCAGACTTAACATTGAGGTGGTGATCAGTAAACAGTAAACAGAAACTCATATGCTTTGGGCATATTTATTTATTTAAAAATGCCTAATTATCTAACTATGGGAGTCTTCAATTTACAGCCACAATTAAGCCCAAAATTTATGTCGCTCAGTGAAAAATTTGTTGAGTGAGTTTTGCCCCATTTTATGACTTTTTTTGCCACATTTGTTAAGTGAATCATGGCAGTTGTTAAATTAGTAACCCAGTTGTTAAATGAACCTGGCTTCCCCAAATTGATGTCACACATGCACCATGCCCACCCCAGCTTCACAAAGGGGAAAGAAATGTTGCAAAATGTCACATGACCCAATGTTTCTCAACCTTGGCAATTTTAAGATATGTGGATTTTAACTCCCAGATTTCCCCAGCCAGCAAGGCTAGCTGGAGAATTCTGGGAATTGAACTCCATTCAACTTAAAATTGTTAAGGCTAAGCAAAATTGGTCTTTATCCCATTTAGGCACCTGTTCTTTTCCTCTTGCCTTCTCTAACTTCTAGAATTTATCTCTAGTACTCCAGTTTCTCTGAAACATTATTTTCTCCTCCTTCACCTAGTTCTACCAAGCTTTATATCCAGTCAACTAAACAATTTCCTCTGCCCTCTCAAGAAGCTGGTCTGCAAATATTCCAGTAGTTTTGTTTACTGAGATGTTAATTACTCTGAAGAAATGCAATAAATAAGAAATGTGTGTTTATACTGCAGCAGTGAATGTGTATATATAAGACATAACCAAATTAATGTTTGTAGCGCTAGAGTGCTTATGGAAGCACAGGTAGACTTAATTAGACTCCAGCAGGTGCAACATATCAGGAATTTGAAATTAGGAGCAGGAAGTTAGAAAACCTCTTTATTCAAAAAAAATTTTTGAAAGGGAATAGAAGGTACAAGCAAAATAAATACAGGAATGCTGGTTGGTTGGTTTTTAATAGTTTGATGCTTCCTTATTGTCTACCAAGACCTTGTTTTCTCATGTTGTTTGATTTGATTCACCCAGTACGAGAAACCTTCAAATAACTTGGTTTCCTTTTACCTAACATATTGTACAAAACCAGTCAATTTTGGTTTATTGAATAAAACATCGCTAAACCATTATGCTTATGAGTACCTCTTAGGTTCTTTTTAGATGGAAGGCCTATTGCACTTTAAAAATTAAATTTATAAATAAGCCATGGTGAGTGTGATGTGTAAACTCGGTTACTAAGGGTTGAAGATGATGATAATTTGGTAGACCCATATACTGCCTGGTTTTTGAAAGCCTTTAAAAGCAGTGGCCCTCAACGTTTTGGGCACCAAGGACTGGTTCCATGGAAAGAAGTTTTTCTGTGGATCGGAGGAGGTATGGTTTCATGCGTTGTCTGCATCCCGTTTCGTTTCGCTTGTTTGCACAGCCCTGTTTCTGGCATGCTGCGGCCTGTCCCAGTCCATGGACCAGGGGTTGGGGACCCCTGCTTTAAAGAACTGCCTAGCAGTCTGAGAGTAAGGTAATTTTTTAGATATATTTTTCCCAGCATTTTTTGGCTTTATATGTTTCCGTTCTACACTACTTTCTGTGTTTTATTATGTGGCTTTTATTGAATTTACTGTTGTTTATTAATGTTGTATTCTACCTTGAGCCATGTGCTAAGTGGGCAGCTATATAAATCTATTAAACATATAAACAAAGAAACAAGCTAGCAAAAAACTATAAAACCCTTGCACCTTTTTAATTAATTTCTGTACTTAAATACAAGCCTGTATAATCTTTAAGGGTCATCAATCATTTCAGCCAATTAGTCATACTGGAATTATAGGCAGGCTCTAAAATGAAAAGTTAACCAGGGACTGGGATATACGGTTGAAGTGGTAGTGGCGGTGACGACACTGTAAAGAGTTAATGTAACATAATGTTACTGGAAATAAAAGCATTCACTGCGCCTTTTTCGTTTACGCAGCTTCTCTTTTTATATAATTTATTAAGCATTGCATTTATACAAATAAGAACTAATACAAACTGCAAAAAAAAAAAAAGCATTAGAAAAATGAAATGCATGAGATGGAAATCCAACCATTCAACAAAAGATATTTACAGTACAAGACACAAATGTAGTTTTGCGCATTTTGGCCCAATGCCTGAGAGAGCAACCAGGCCATCAAGAACACCATCAGGATTCTAAAAATCTTAGGGAGGACCAGATTCTGGAGGGCTGTGATAAAGATAGAATGTTTGTTTTTTTGCTCTGGTAATAGGGCACTGTTTAATTGAAGGGACCCAGATCATATCAGCTCTGCTGACCCATATTGGCTGGGCAGGAAATTGTAAGAGACAGGCTATCCTTCCAATAAATTGGCTCCCTTCCATGGAGGGATTTATAGGTAACAACCAGCCAGTGCTGGGTTTCAAATTTTTTTACTACCGGTTCTTTGGGCGTGGCTTGGTGGGCATGGCATAGCTTGGTGTGTGTGGCATGGCAGGGGAAGGATACTGGAAAATCTCCATTTCCTCCCAATCAGCTGGGACTTGGGAGGCAGAGAATAGATGGGGGTGGGGCCAGTCAGAATTTTTACTACCGGTTCTCCGAATTACTCAAAATTTCCCCTACCGGTTCTCCATAACTGGTCAGAACCTGCTGAAACTGACCTCTGCAACCAGCACTTTGAATCACATCCAGAGGCAAACTGATAATTATGCAGATTGCAAAGCAGAGATGTCACAGGGGCACAATGAGGCATGCCCATCATGGCCCATGTCACTACATTCTAGACCAACCACAATTTCCAAGTGCTCTTCAAAGACAGCTCTTTGTGGACTCCATTGTAATACCTGAGCCGTGAGATAACTATGAAATAAGTTACTGTATGAAGGATCTCCTGATCCAAGAAAGGGTGTAAATGGGGGCCCAGTTGGAGGTGTACAAGGGTCTTGGCCATGGCTCTTTGAGAAGGAGCTGTGAGTCCAAGAGAGTCTGTAGCTTGACTACCATCTTGAATGGGAAAATGCTACCTTATCCAAAGTTAGAGATGGAGAATCTCCAGATATAGTGTGCTCTAGTTCCACAATCATTCAGACATGTCAGGATTAAATCAAAGCCAGTTCTTCTACATTGAAGCCCACACAGCATCTAGCACTGGAACAGGATTTGACGGCTTACTTTGCTTGGCTGGGTTAGCTCAAACTGCTAGATGACCTCGCCCAGCAATTTCATATAGATATTAAACAGGAGAAGAGAGAGAACACTGAACCTGTAAAGAAGGAGGCTAGGAATAATCACTCCGCTCCTTGCTAACGACAACTGGAACTAATTCCACCTTTGTAGTCAGTTCATAAGGATACCATAGTCAACATTAACAAAAGCTTCTGAAAGTTCAATGAGCACAAGAAAGGATGCATCACCTCCATTCCAGCTCTACCATCATCATCATCATAAGAGTGCCCAAGGCTATCTCTGTAGTGAATCCTGTTCTTCCACATTTCTACAAATCTTCTACTTTTAGAACATGTCTTGTGGTCTGGCCTCACAGAGCTAGATCTTCATGTGGTTACTCATGGACCACAGAGCCTTAGCATGGCACATAATGATAAACGTCTGCTCAAAACCACCATGCAGCATAGAAGTAAGAAGAAGTATGTGAAATAGGAATATGATTGAAGCCAATAACTATTTGTCACATCCTTCCCCCCTAAGATAAAGCTGCAGTTATCTTTGATTATGATACTGGTGGGGAATATATCTGATGTGGACAGGAAATATAGGGTAAATCATGATGCTATGGCATGAAGGACAAACTATTACCATACTATACTTGGAAAATGTGAGGAGATGGCTTGGGAATGCAATGTTATACAAGCTACGTTTGATTTCTCATCCATCTTCCTAGATGTATGTCAGTTTAAGTTGAAAATGTTTTCAAGATTCCATTATTTATAAGATTCATTCATAAGGTTCATTCATAAGGTTCATTCATAAGGTTCCTGCACTTTTCCTGTAATTAACAGCTATTGCTTGAGTATGACATAAGGTAAACAATTGCTTTTTGTCTCCTTTCCAACACAGAAAGACTCCAGTATAGCCCTTACTTAATTTTATACTTTCCCTTCAATCATTCCAAGTTGGCCTGGCCTTTGTAAACCAGTTTTTTTTTTTTTTTTTGCTTATTATCTTCTTTGTCTTGCATTCCCATTGTTTCACTTGCCAGAGATGCAAAGTTTGTGGTAGATTCTCACAAGTCCCTATTCGGGTTGTTATCTTTACAACACTCTTGGCCAAATCTGCCTTGTTAGCTTGGTTTTTTTGCATTCTGCAGTGAAGGTTTTGTACAACGGCATTGAGACCCTAATCATAACAGAGGCCTTTGAATGTGACCCAGACACAAATAACACTAATAATATTAGCTTGTTATATAGCAAAAAGCTGTTTAATTAGGAGCCATAAAAGGATTACTAGCTTTGATTATTGCTATTCATAGCTGCATAGTTCATGGCTTGAGGACATCAAATATACAAGAGAAGGAGGTGCCCAGCAGAAGCAGGGCATTTTTATAGCTAGTTAAAAACTCTCTTATAGCTCTGTGTCTACCCAGCTAATTGATGTATGTAATCATCTCTTTTTTTCCGCTCTCTTTTGTTTAGAGACTCAGAACTTGTCCAGACATAGTAATTTCCCATGCTGTTGATTCACCAATGTAGTGTGACGCATTAAGAATACAGATCCTAGTATAGCAAAAAAGATTACTGGAGGGAGAAGGGTTATGGTGGATCTTCATAAAAACATGAATGGAGTATGGAAAATGGACAGAGTCTTTTTTTTTTTTTTTTGGTCCTGTCTCATGAGTTGGCAGGCCCCATCATTAGGTAATGAAGGGAGAAGATGTTAGAAGTACAGGTAGTCCTCATTTTACAGCTGTTCATTTAGTGACCATTCAAAGTTACAACGGCATTGAAAAAATGTGACTTATGACTGCTTTTCAAAGTTACAACCTTTGCAGCATCCCCATGATCATGGGATCAAAATTCAGGCAACTGGTTCATACTTATGACCGTTGCTGTGTCCCAAGGTCATGTGATCCCCTTTTGCGACCTTCTGACAAGCAAAATCAATGAGGAAGCCAGATTCACTTAACAACCGGGTTACTAGCTTATCAACGGCAGCGCTTCACTTAAGCAACTGTGGCAAGAAAGGTCATAAAATGGAGCAAAACTGACTTAACAAATCTCTCACTTAGCAACAGAAATGTGCTGTTGGGCTCAATTGTGGTCGTAAGTCGAGGACTACCCATAGCAAGTAACAGACACAGAAAGAAGATAGTTTGACCTCTCCTGCAATGTTTCATAAGGTCTTCAAAGTACCCTAAACAGGGAGGTCTTCTGGGGGTGGCATGTCAAAAGATCAGCCACGACTCCTTGATCAAAGCCCAGCCTCATTTTTACAATGAACATGTCTGAAAAAAGGTCAAGGTTTTGATCGTGATCTTGACTTTTTTGACACACACACACACATTCCCACACTTCGCATCACCCTTGAGCCTATCTCATAAAGTCAAGGCAAAATGAGTCATGCTGATATTATAAAAGAGCCTTCAGCTAAACCTTTTCACCTGGATAGGTCATACTTGTTTGTAAGAATGGCGTTGGGAGACAGGGGGAAGAGCTGCAGCCAGGGCAATGGTTGGATAATAGCAATTAGCAATAGCACTTAGACAGTGGTGAAATGTAAAATTTGTTATTACCGGTTCTGTGGGTGTGGCTTGGTGGTGGTAGTGGTAATGTGACCGGGTGGGCATGGCCAACTTTTTTTTAAAACTTTTAAAACCATTTTTTTTTTGTAGAAAAAATGCTTCTAAAAGACTCTGATGATCCCAGCTGAGTTGCCTGATCGGCAGAGGCTTTTTTTCTTTTAAAAGCTTCTGACAATCCCAGCTGAGTTGCTGAAGAGGTTGTGAAAAAAAATGCTTTTAAAAGCCTCTGCCAATCAGGCAACTCAACTGGGATCGTCAGAGGCTTTTAAAAGCATTTTTTCTATAACCTCTTCGGCTGAATCTTCACACGATCATCAGAGGCTTTTCTTTTTACTTTTAAAAGCATTTTTTTGGCCAAAGAGGTTGTAGAAAAAAAGCTTTTAAAAATTAAAAAAAAACCTCTGATAATCACGCGGCTCAGCTGGGCATGGGGGGGTGGGGTTTGGGATTTTTGCTACCGGTTCTCTGAACCACCCACCTCCATCACTACTGAATCAGGCAATCCGGTCCGAACTGGGAGCATTTCACCCCTGCACTTAGACTTATATACCGGTTCATGGTGCTTTACAGTCCTCTCTAAGAGGTTTATAGAATCAGCATATTGTCCCCAACAAGCTGGGTCCTCATTTTACCAACCTTGGAAGGATGGAAGGATGAGTCAACCTTGAGCTGGTGAGAATTGAAGTCCTGGAGTGAGCAGTGAGTTAGCCCTGCAGTACTGCATTCTAACCGTTGCTCCACTGGCCCAGTGCTGAAAAGATTGAGGGCAACTTAACCCACAAAAGAATGTCAACATGGCAAATATTTCAGCAATGAACTCTTCCTGGTTCATTAGGCTAGAGAGCAGTGGTGGGTTTCAATTTTTTTTACTACCGGTTCTGTGGGTGTGGCTTCATGGGTGTGACATGGCTTCATGGGTGTGACTTGGTGAGCGTGGCAAGGGACGGATACTGTAAAATCTCCATTCCCACCCCACTCCAGGGGAAGGATACTGCAAAATCCCCATTTCTTCCCGATCAGCTGGGACTTGGGAGGCAGAGAATAGATGTGGGCAGGGCCAGTCAGAATTTTTACTACCAGTTCTCCGAACTACTCAAAATTTCTGCTACTGGTTCTCCAGAACTGGTCAGAAGCTGCTGAAACCCACCTCTGCTATAGAGGGAACAAGGGCAAGAAATCCTTTATTTTACAATAAAGTGGATCTAGTTCTTTTGGATGTGTTCCTTGTCTGGACTATTTTGCTTGGCTGACGTAGATTGTGATTAGCGCCAGTTCAAAAAATACAATGTTCAGTTTAGTGTTTAATGTAAAATTGATATCAGGTTACATTTCATGGGATCCAAAATTCAGTTAATGCGAGGCTGCTGGGTGAGTAATTGAAGCTAGCACATATAGAATTGCAGTTGGGTTTTAGATGGACCTAATCTTTGTGCATAATGGGGGAAAAAGAAGATTCTGGAATGGTTTAATCCAGTATTTCTCAACCTTGACATGACTGGCTGGGGAATTCTGGGAGTTGAAGTCCACACCTCTTCAAGCTATTACGGTTGAGGAACACTGCTTTAATATATGGTAGATTTCTTTTTGTTTTGTTTTTATTTTGCTTTCTACAACTACTTTGTGACTTTGTTAACCATAATTTTAAATTATAAGTATATTCTTTTTATTCTTTACTGTAATAGTTTATTAATATGCATATAAACATTTATGTGGAACCAATTACCACGTTTGCCACAGAATAACACTTTGACTAGCATGAATTTGAATAATGAAACCCTTTTCATGAGATTCATTAATCGCACTAATCGAGACTACCTGTATTTCAAAAAGACTTCTATCAGCCCCATGCATCAGCCATTAAAAACCAGGAACTAACATTAAATTAAAATATTTTACTATAATGAAATTTGAAATGAAGAAAGAATAAATGAAAGAGTGCATAATAAAATGGAGTTTGGACATAATATACTGATGGAACAATGGGAAAGCATCTGGCTAAAATGACTGAATTTTACATTGTTAAAATTAAAAAAAAACATTTTATAAAATGATGTACCATTGGTATGTGACTCCAGAAAAAAAAATATCTAGAATGTATCAAGATACTTCAAATTTATATTGGAAATGTGGAAAACATGAAGGCTCATTTTTTTCATGCCTCATTTCAGGCCTAACGGATTTGCAAAAAACTTCAAATACATACAGATTTTTTTAAAAATCCTAAAGATTAATATTTAGTTGAAATCAGAACTTTCTTTGTTTGTCTCTTTCTTTTAATTTTTCCTTTACTTTTTCCCCATCTTTCACTTTTAGCTTTCTTTTTGATTTCTTTCTTTCTTATTTTTTTCTTACTTGATATTAGTTTGTATTCATTTTTATTTTCTTTTAAAATAAGAAATATTTTATTAAAATTTATACACACAAACACACATGTATATATGTAGGCATGAATGCATGCTTAGTCCTGCAGTGATTCTATAAATTTCATTTATATATACTGCACCTTCAGAGCTATCTATCTATCTATCTATCTATCTATCTATCTATCTACCTATCTATCTATCTATCTCTAATCTCCTACCTTTCCTATACCTTTACAAATAACTCAAGACAATATATCCAACAAACCTTCCTCCTCCTATTTTCCCCCACAATAACAACCCGGGAGGTGGGTTGGACTGAGAGAGAGTAACTGGACCAGGGGTGGTATTTACTTACTACTGGTTCGCAAATGTGTGTGTGTGTGTGTGTGTGTGTGTGTGTGTGTGCGCGCGCGCTCGCTCGCTTGCTCTGCTCGCATGTGCAGAGCCTCAAAAATGTGAAAAAATGGGACATCATGACATCCGCACAGATGGGCGGGGCATCCCGCAGTTACCCCCTACCAGTTTGCCCGAACCGGATAGAACCGGCTAAATACCACCACTGAACTGGACCAAAGTCATCCAGTAGCTTTCATGTCTAAAATGGGACTAGAACTCACAGTCTCCTGGTTTCCAGCCTGGCGCCTTAACCATTAGACCAAATTAGCTTTCAGTCACTGATGCCTTTTCTTCCTCTTCCCATAAGCATTTTCTTTCTACACGTACAAGAGGTGTCCTGAGACTTTGCAAAGCACACTTTCTTATTTTCCTCTTAGTAGGAAATACATCTCTATGTCAGACATCCCAAAGAGTCCTCCCAAGTGCCAAAGTATTTTCACCCCAAGGAGAGATATGATGTCTAACCCCTACACGGAAGAAGACTGTTGAATCCTGATCAAGTGTTTGCAAGCAGACAATGACTCCTATGTTTTTGGACCAGTGGACAATTTTCTTCATTTCCTATATATTAGTTTGTGTGTATTATTAATTTTATGGATATGTATTATTTTTTATAGTCATCCTTAACTGATTTTGAAAATTTAAGAAGAGTTCACACCAGGTTATTACTTTGTTGGGATTCCATCAGGATATACTAAGGCTGTAGGTTAAACTGGGATATCATAAACAAAACATCCCGGAACAACACAGTGCAAACCATCCTTTTTACAAAGGATGAGAACATCAGTAGACATTCATATATTTAAAAGTGTAAGTCAATCCTTGATGCAATTTTCTCTCTCTATCCAGGCTGCCTCCAAGGCAAATGTTCTCATTTTCCCATCCTGTTGACAATACAAGCTGCCTTTCCATGAATCACATCTTTCATTTCAGGATTGATTTCATGATCATCTTCTTCTTCTTTTCTTTAAATTTTTTTTTTTTATAATTTTATAATTTGTTTTGTTGTTGCTGGAGCTTCTTTTTGTAAAAAAAAATGTTTATCTAGGCCTTGTCTATGTGAAGTCGAAATCCCAATTCCTATTTCAATGTACAATTTCTAAAGGCAGCATTGAAAAATAAAATAAAATAAAGGAAGAACAATGGGCAGCCAAGATTGACTCGAATTCCTTGTTTGGAAGCAATCCAGCAGAGTCCAGATCCCTCCTCACCAAATCTGTCAATTATAACTTAAAGAGAGATGAGAGGCAGATGCAGGATCTCCAGTACGTATTAAGCTATCAGATTTTTGTTTTAATTGCACACGAATATGACAGTACTGATGGGGATATTCAAAAGGCAGATGCTTTGTTTGTAAAACCACGAGAGAAAGAATGAGGAGGGAATTCTGGCACGTTGTGCTGGAGAGGGTCTGTCAGCCTGGAGGTGGATTTTATCAGCTGGAGCTGCCACCCTGTCATTATTTAAAGGTGGATTTGGATGTGATTAATTCTAAGAGAGGCCAGAGAGTTTCTTGATATGGATTTGCTTCAGATGAATGCCCAGGAGGTTTGGGAACAAAGACAAATCAGTCAGGGAATCTAAGTTAGACAGGCCAGCTGTCGGGGTTTGGCCCTCAACCCCTCAGATCTTGGGGTTTTGTTAGCAAGTATTAAAATTGACAGGCTGTAGAATCTGGGATGGCTCCGCAGCAATGTCAATTCCCATTGGAAAACTGGCACAAATCAAGTCCTGAGGTTAGATATTGGTCAGATCCTTAAACATCCTGAAAAATTCCAGGATAATGAAGTGGATTCCTGCATTAAATAGGATAACCATATCTGGTTTATGAAATCTGTCATTAGGGATGTCCTTAGCTGAGGTTCAACCCTGGCTGTACAGTATCACTATTTCTGAGGCTAATCACCTCAGCTGGCATTATAGAAAAAGCATTTCACAGTGCTTTACAGCCCTCTCTAAGCAGTTTACAGAGTCAGCATATTGCCCATAACAATCTGGGCCCTCATTTTACCAACCTTGGAAGGATGGAAGGCTGAATCAACCTTGAGCTGTTGAGAATCAAACTGCCGACAGTTGGCAGAATTAGCCTGCAATATTGCATTCAAACCACTGTGCCACCATGGCTCTTGACATAATCTGCCTTAAGTGAGGCACAAATGAAATTCAATGGTGAAAAAAGTAAGGTTCCACATTTAGGCAAGAAAAACAAAATGCATAGGTACAGTGTATGTGGTACCTTGCTCAATAGTAGTAACTGTGAGAGGGATCTTGGAGTCCTACTGGAAAATCATTTAAATATATGGCCCCTGAGATAGTTAAAGAAGCCCAAGATCAGAATATTATTAGTAGGATATTCTTATATTAGGAGATAGGAGATCCTAATTAGTAGAACATCTTATTAACTTTCTGCTTTGTTGTGTTACATATTATATGCTTTGGTGACTATGTGCTGTTATGTGTTTTTTCTTTAGGAGTAAGACTACTGTTTACTACATGATCATGCTCAATTCTTCAGTAGAAGCTCAATATATCCTATCTAAGCACATAGCAGCCATTCTAGTCATAAGTAGTAGCTTTATCCTACTTTTACCCACCATGGAAGGATGGAAGGCTGAGTCAACCTTGAGCCTGGTGAGATTCAAACTGCCAAATTGCAGGCAGTCAGCAGAAATAACCTGCAGTACAGCATTCTAACCACTGCACCACTGGGGCTCTTATACTTTTCTATACAGCTGGATGTTGTGGGTTTTTTTGTTATATGCCTACTTCCCCAAATTTCTCTGCCATCACTGACAGTTTTATTAGATTTTTCAGTTGTGGATGGGTTGTCTTTTAATTTAGACCACTATATTGTGCTGCAAAACTCCTAGTTGGCAATCAAAAGATACAAAACATCTTGGCCGCCATCTAGTGGGCATCCAGATAGTTACAAACTGCAAATGGTACCTTGCTTTTTGCCTCACCATTAGCAATAGTCAAGTTTATTACAGTCAAAGACCAGAACAAATATACAGTTAAAAATTCTAGAATAAAAAAAAATAAGATAAACAGATAAAATCTATATTAAAATCACAATTTGGCATCCAATCTGTCAGTTACACATTAGCAATAGCAAACAGAAGCAAGGAGACCCATCCCCAGCGACCATTTGAATGGATATTTTTATATACAGGTTGTCCTCAACTTACAACCGCAATTGAACCCGAAAGTTCTGTTGCTAAGTGAGATAGTTGTTCAGTGAGATTTGCTCCACTTTATGACCTTTCTTTCCACAGTTGTTAATTGAATCGCTCATTGAATGAACTCTTGTAAATTGAAGACTACCTGTATCCCATTTTTCTCCTCTTTCTCCTCCTGATGTCAGTCAGCTTTCTTCTGACTGTCCAATCTTGCTTTCTATTGATGTCCCTCTCACACATAAAAACAGCACCACAAGGAGGCCTTCTCCTCAGAGAATCTCCTTGCCCAATGTTTTCCTTGACAGCTCTCCACACAAACTTTGCTTTGTGTTTTTAACAATGTGATTTTCATGGAATGTTTAGGGCTATCACCAATGACAGTTATCTCCAGAACATAAGTTTTTCTTGTTATTTTCTTTCTTCACACCATCTACCTATTGTAGAGTATGTTTCTTGAAAATCACCTTTAGGGATTTTTTTAAAAAAAGAATGCTGAAAAATTAAAACTTTTGCAACTTCGCCCTCCCACACAAACTTTGGATTCACAACTGGAACTTACAATGAATTCCTTGACTAATAGTTTACTTTCTTGAGAAAATTTTGTTCAATGTGACAATAACAGGCTAAATTATTAGCCTCTGACAGGTTGTTTAATAGATAAACACTATTTTAGTAAGTGTCTGATGTAATACAAATGTGAAAACAAAATTGGCATATAACCCACTTTTAAAATACATCTTGATTTAATGAAGATGCTCTGAAGCTGACCTTGAAGCCTGGGGACAATATGACAAATCCATGTTGTTTTCTTATCAACAGAATAAAAGGGGTTTATCATTGCTTTTTAAAAAAACATCTTGGAGCAGAAAGTGCTAGCTACAATCATTCATGTTGTTGTCATCTCACAAACGGACTATCGTAATGTGCTGTCAATGAGACTGTGTAGAAGACCACCTGAAAACTGCAACTAAATGTAGAATCTATCAAAATAGTATCTCTGTGTGTGTGTTTACACATATATTTCATCTTCTGTTAAGCTCTCAGAACATATGATATAGATCAAGGGTGGGGTCTAAATTTTTTTACTACCGGTTCTGTGGGCATGGCTTATTTTGTGGGCGTGGCTTGATGGTCTTTAGGATTTAACAGAGGTACTGGTCTATCAGGCTTTTAACTGCTTGCAGAGCTGTACCGGTCTACTCATTTGTTTCTGGAGGCACCGGTCTACCCATTTATTTTTGCAGGCAGTGGTCCACTCATTTGTTTTTGGAGGCACTGGTCTACCACCACACTGCCTTTTAACACTGATCAGCTGTAGGGTGGCCCTTTGAAGCCCTGCAGCAAGAGTTTAAACAGTTTTTTTCCTTCTAGCCGATCAGCTGGGACTCAGGAGGCAGCAATAGATTGGGGGTGGAGCCAAATAAAAGGTAAGATAATGCGGGGGGGGGGGCAGCGGTGTGTGTGGGAGGGCCCAGCTCCTGAACAAAGAGAACCGGTTCGGCGACGTCATATCATCACTGCTACCGGCTCGGCGGAACTGGGAGGAACCGGGAGGAACCCACCAACGATATAGATGTTATTCTATGTCATGGCCTCACGTATGGGTTTTATATCACTTCTACCCAACCCAAGGGAAATTTCTCACTTTGTATACAATGTAGATCCTAGGTGGTATTTTCAGCTACACTGACCACTAGGAGACCACTATACAAAGTACTGAGTAGAGTCCCATATATTCACTAGTATTTCTCACTGGAGTTGCATTGATCAGTGCTTTGATTCTGGGACCAATTCAAGATGTTGGTGATTATCTTTATAACACAGCCACTCCAGAAAGTATCTACCAACTCTTGGTAGATGTCTCTTGGGGGAAGATATTGACATGATAGTAGTATTCCACTATTTGAGGGACTGCCACAAAAAAGAGGGGGACAACTTATTTTCCAAAGCACCAGAAGACAAGGAATGATGGATGGAAACTAATCAAGGAGAGGAGCAACCTGGAATTAAGGAGAAACTTCCTAACAGTGAGAATAATTAACTAGTGGAATAGCTTGCCTTCAGAAGTTGTGGGTGCTCCATAACTGGAGGTTTTTAAGAAGAGACTGGACAGCCACCTCTCTGAAATGGCACAGGGTCTCCTGCTTGAGCAGAGGGCTGAACTAGAAGATCTCCAAGGTCCCTTCCAGCTCTATTCTGATTGATTGAGAGTGCTTCCTAAGTCTCCTTATAAGATGCACCAAAAAGGGACCGAGAGGCAAACTTTCTCTGCAGAGGCTCCTAAACTGTAGGACGCCCTCGCACCAGTGGTGGGTTTCAAAAATTTTTACTACCGGTTCTTTGGGCGTGGCTTGGTAGGGGTGGCATGGCAGGGGAAGGATACTGTAAAATCTCCATTCCCACCCCACTCCAGGGGAAGGATACTGCAAAATCCCCATTTCTTCCCAATCAGCTGGGACTTGGAAGGCAGAGAATAGATTGGGGCGGGGCCAGTCAGAATTTTTACTATCGGTTCTCCGAACTACTCAAAATTTCTGCTACCGGTTCTCCAGAACTGGTCAGAACCTCCTGAAACCCACCTCTGCCTCGCACCCAATATAAGAACTGCAATCACAGTCTTAGCTTTCAAGAAGCTTTGAAAAACATAGGCTTTTTAAAAATATGAGTTTGGGATCTGAGGCAAGATATACCTGATTGAAGATGAATCTGGTAAGTGATGTAGAAGCATTTGCAATGAATAAGTAAACCAAATAGCTTCCCAGAATGGTATGTAGCCATGGAATTTCATGGCTGTCTTCCACCTGAGCCTAATTAGTTAGATAGATAGAATTCCTTATTGGCCAAGTGTGATTGGACACACAAGGAATTTATCTTTGGGCCCAGTTAGGCCCAAGACTAAGTAGCTTTTCCAAGTTCAACCACATATGTTTTACTGCTATAGCCACCTTTTCTTTTTCTTTTTTTCAGTGAGAGGCCTGCATTTTCCACTGTGGAACATAGCAATAGGATAGTGATTTGTCTGATTTGAAAAATTGTCAAAGAATAGTACTCTCTTTCAAGGCATCCTCTGTTTGAAATCTTCCATATGGCTCGAGCTGGTTTAAAAATAACTGCGGAAAGAAAAACAATAGCGTTGCATGGGCCATCAGCAGTAACATGCGTACAGCAGACTGAACAAACACCCAGGTCATCAATCCATAAAAGGACTGGAGGCAATGTATTTGTTCTAAGAAATTATACTATTTCTAAAGGAAATATAATAGCAATAGCACTTAGACCAGTGGTGAAATCCAAATTTTTTTTTACTACCAGTTCTGTGGGCGTGGCTTGGTGGGCGTAGCAGGGGAAGGATACTGCAAAATCCCCATTCCCTCCCCCCTCTGGGGCCAGCCAGAGGTGGTATTTGCCGGTTCTCCGAACTACTCAAAATTTCCGCTACCGGTTCTCCAGAACCTGTCAGGACCTGCTGGATTTCACCCCTGATTTACTTATAAAGCAGCCCATAGTGCTTTACAATACACTCTGGGTGGTTTACAGAGTCAGCATATTGCCCCCCAACAATCTTTGTCCTCGTTTTACCAACCTCGGAAGGATGGAAGGCTGAGTCAATCTTGAGCCCATCAGGATCGAACTCTAGACTGTGGACAGAGTAGGCCTGCAATACTGCATTCCAAACCACTGTACCACCACTTAATGATAATGAGGTAAATCTACCTCACCATTTGGTGTTACTTCCTCTTTGTATTTTACTAGCGGTCCACAAATAAACACTCTATTCACGAAACCCCTCAAGTGTACAATGTGGTCTGGCAGGTATTGGGATCCATGTTCCACAAAAATAGAAGAAATCCTGAATACCCATCATTATCATGCAAGTTGATGGTGGCCTCATGGATTAAGAAGCTGATCTGTGTTGAATTGATTGCTCCCATAGCTAGTGTTCTACGCCACTAAATAGATGCAGGGTGGAATCAATTAAAGTAGAAATTTATATCTCTCCAGTGCAGCGTGCAGCATTAGTGAATATATATTTTGGGGGATGTGTGTGGCATCATTTGAGCTTTATTTCAAGTGGCCACCATGAGCTTCTAATGGCCCATTATAAAAAAAATAGATTAGGGAATAATTCTAGAGGACCTGGCAGGACACAATACACAGGTGGCTGGCTGGGTCTGGTATAGGGCATGTCACGCTCCTTAGATTATTAACCTGACCTCCCTATTTGCATGTACTCTTAATTTAAGGCCAAGATTTATACATCTTACTTTATTTCCATTTTGCCCTGAAGTGTTTCACAGTAAATCCTTCAGATAAATTTAGTACCAAATCTTGCAAAGCTGTCAATCCAGAGCTACTTTTCTATAAACTAGAGGTCTTGCATGTCCTACTGACACTGATTTTTAAAGTGGCCTCCTCTGTAGTACTCCAGCCCTCCCCCCCCAAAAAAGGAGTGGAAAAGTCTTTAAGGCATTCTTTTTATGAATGAATGCTTTAAAAAAATGAAGGTGAAGAATCCAGATTTGCACGGGATTGAGAAACGGGGGAACAAGGTTGAGGCAATTGCAGGAAGTCACTCTCTTGACACTGAAAGGCTTCTGAGAAGACTTCATGTAGCAGGAAACTCAACAACCTAAAAGAGGCCCTGATTTCCACTCATGTGGTTCAGCGCTATAAAAACACTCTTGCTATGGTCACGAGCTGATTGGGACCTCCCAAAAATGTACTCTTAAATCATAGAAAGCTCAAAGCCAAAGAAAGTCCACCAAGCCTGAAACACGATGTTATCGTTCATATACGGCTACCTCTAAAAATAGAAGGATCACTTCTCCTCTCTTCCTCAACACATCTAATAATAAAACATTTTATTGCACCACAGGTTTCTATTTGCAGAAGAGGAGAAACATGTAACTTAACAATGTTCGTATATTGCATTAATAGATGTTACGAAGGGAAAGAGACATGGACAAAGTTGAGTCCATATGTCGTGGTCCATTCTTTGTAGACAGTCCGAGAAACCAATATTTGGAAATTGGCACATGAAAAACTTGAAAAGCAAATAAGTGAGATATCAAACTCAGCACCAGCATCCTCCAGAGATGTAGAAGCTCATTATCTACATATATCAACTGACACTTTGATTAGACCAAATTGGTACGGTGAACTAGTTTGAGGACAGCTAAGCAATTCTACACATCTTTGCATGTTCTAGCAGTGCTGAATTAAACCACAGAACAAACTGTTGTGTTCCTTGGAAGATTCAGGCAACCTATTTGTTTTACAAGACCAAGACAACATTTTGCTAGAGATCTATTCAAAGACTGTCAGGGGTATACAAGGAACTGTCACCATGGCAGAGATTTTACAAAAAGACAAAGTGTTCTAAGCAGTGAAAGCTGGGAAGGAAATAGCACTTTGAGGGTCAAAGATTCATGGTGTTTCCACATTTAGCCTCGGTGCAGATCAACAAGAGGAAGCCTGAAATCAAGCTTAAGCAGGTGCTTCCTACTCATCTAATTGATTCTTTTGTTTATTGCCTGGAATGAGTCAACAATAATGTTCTGTTGAATTTCATGTCTCCTTCCCTAGAGGAGTTTTCTTTGGAGGAAGATCTACAGCAATTTAGTTTAGAGGATCAGGAACAAAAAAAAAACTACTTCTGGAGACCTTCTGTAGGGCAGAAATGTCTTTTCCCTCATGGGAGATGGAACGATATTAAACCACTGGATGAATCACTTGCATTGGTGGCAGAGGATATTGCAAAGGAATGTCCATCTGAAAGAAAATAGTTCCCACAAATGGAATGGGACAACTCGCCACAGCCAATACGTCACAATTGGTTACTTAAGTATTGGGCCTAGAAAGCAGCAAACCCAAGAACAGGAATAGGCTGGCAAGCTAAACTAGATGATAAAAGTGGAGGTGTCTGGGTCAAAAAAGGCATGGTAAAGCTTATCTTCATCTGCTCTGGCTCTTCAGCGTTGCCTCAGGGTGTTGGTAGAAAGAATAGTTTATATACTTTCCGTGATCCGAAGGAGGAGAACTTCACCTGAACATCATCTTAAAGGCCTCCTCGGGAGTGGTGGGCTCTTCCTTCAGAGCTGACCTTTGGTGCCCCTTCATGGGTGAGGTGAGGACTCCTGATTTCTTTCTTTCTAGATTATGCTAATAATTTGGGGAGGAGGAATGGGGTCTTCAGTTACCGCAATTACAGATAGAAGGAAGTATGACACTGAGGCATTTACATACCAAGTAAAAGGAAAGTTAGATATTATATGCTTCTGTCCTCCAAACAAACTGCAAGTGCTTTTGTTAAAAAGTTAGGTTGGTGAACCCTGTAATAAGTTCTTTCTGAGCCATGATGGATGAGAAGACTGACCTGGTATATGTAATCAAGTTTTGGCTTTGGGACTGGAGTGTCTCAGCTCAGGATAGCACAGAATAGAACAGATCAAAGGGTTGGGGAGAGGAAGTTGCAGCAGTCTAAAGGAATCCTTTCTCTCTCTACAGACTTCCTGTCCATTAAAGTGTCAATCTCAAGTGCTTGTCTCTTCTGATGGACATTTGAGACTAAGTGAAGATTCTTTGGTCACCACACATCTCTTTACTCCTCCTTTCTCTCTCTCATACACACATCCTGATCTCTCAGTGACATGCATTTTTTTCAAATGGCTTGAGGCTTCTTGACTTTTGGCCCAGAAAGAGATCAGGTAGAAGAATTGGCAGCTCTTGCCATATATTATCTGGACACTTTAAGGACACACATCGATTGTATTCATCATGGCTGTTGATTTGACAGTTCCATTTGTAGAGGTAACCAAGGGACTATCAGATCTGTTGGATGACCTTCAAATTTAAAAATGTGTGGATATAGACAAGACATTTGGTAGAGTTCAGCAGACTACCTGTTTCTTCCACTTTGACTTTCATGGCTTATTACATCTAGTAGGAAGGAAGTTTTCTGCTGATCCAAGAGGTTAGAAGTTCCTCCTTATATAAGAGACAGTTCCAGTCTCATCCAGTTGCTTAGTAAGCATTTTTTGACAAACTGCTATGCTGCTGTGGATTAGTTGGTTAACCCTTCTTCAGAGATAGAAAAAGAGGATTGGGAGGTATCTATTATTGAACTAAGAAGAAAAAAAAATAGTCTAAACTCGGTGCTGAAGGAAGAAACTAGAAATTTGATCCTGGTAAGAACAGGGGCAGTAATGGGCGAAATGAATGCAGGCTTTTCTTTAAATAGAGAGGCAAATATAATTAGTTTTTTTAAAAAAAGTTATTTACCTGAGACCCAGTTGTAATGAAGGAATGACTGAAAAATATAATATATAAAAATATATGATACTTTCTAGCTTGCTAGAAATAAAACTGTGTGAATTCCGATCTTTGATGATTTGGATTGCTCTTTAGACTGTGGTTTTAAACTTCAAATTTTAATTACTGTTTGCCCTGTTATCTGAATTCTTTCACCCATGTCTGCCTCTGATGTTGCCTTTAACTCTCATTTTTACTTGCTCTGCTGACGATACCTCTCAGCTTTTCCAAACTCTCTCTATATGCCTTCCCTCAAATTTTGCTAATTGAGCAGAGAGGTTTAGCCTTGGGCATGGCATATACCTTGAATAGCATGGATCAGAACTGTTAGTGTCTGGATACTGTTTCACGGAAAAACCATAACTGTACATTCAGTCTATCAGAGTAAAATAAAGAAAAGAAACAAACTGGATAGATAGGTAGAAACTACTCTACTTATTAAGGTTGATCAAAGAAAGAGGAAGTGGTTGGAACTTTAAAGTGTATTGCTTGGGTAGATTTGCATTTTGCTTAAGGTACAGGCTCTGTCAATTGCACACTTTTGTTACTGGTGGTTTTGCTTAACTGAAGTCAATGTAGTGAGAGTATATTTCAGAGAAGGCCTCCTTTATTAGCAACCCAGACAAGTGATAAAAACAACTTTACTGAGTTCACAGCAAATGACATCAACCATTGGAGAGCTCCAGTTTCAGCTAGGAGGTGGGCAGGGAGTCACAGGTTCTGCAGGTCAGGTTTAGTCTATCCAGCAATATGCAAATTCCAGTTCTTAACTGCTAATAGCATTGTAAAGGCTATCAATCTTGGGCTGCAGAATTCCATATTCACCATTGGATGGCAGCAGAGACTTGGGGTTTTATGCATGCCTTTGCAGCCATCTAGCAGTCATCCAGATTTTTGCAGGGCAGACCTGATTTGCAGGGCAGACTCTGAATAAAGTTACTTTGAATCACAAAATTGGAAGGTACAAAAGAGCTCTCCTTACAGTCACTCATGCCCTTGTCACCTCACAGTTAGATTATTGCAACACGCTCTACATGGGACTACCCTTGAAAAGTGTTCGGAGACTACAGTTGATCCAGAATGCAGCCGCGCGAGCTATCGTGGGTTCACCTACACATCCACATTACACCAATTCTCCGCAAGCTGCATTGGTTCCCTATTGGTGTCCGGGCACAATTCAAGGTGTTGGTTATTACCTTTAAAGCCCTACATGGCTCAGGGCCAGGTTATCTTCGAGACCCCCTTCTACCACATAGCTCCCAGTGACCGGTAAGATCCCACAGAGTTGGTCTCCTCCGGGTCCCGTCAGCTAAACAATGCCGGCTGGTGGGCCCACGGGGGAGGGCCTTCTCTGTGGCTGCCCCAGCTCTCTGGAACCAGTTACCTCCTGAGGTCCAGACCACCCCCACCCTATTGGCCTTCCAAAAAGCGGTGAAGACCTGGCTTTTCCGGCAGGCCTGGGGCCGTTGATCTTGCTGTTGCGATCTTGTGAGATCCAGCCATGAATGGTGTGAATGGGTTTTAATGTTTTAATGTTTAAATGTTTTTATAATGGTTTTTTTTAAAAAAAATGCATTGTAAGCCACCCTGAGTCTTCGGAGAAAGGCGGCATATAAATTGAATAAATAAATAAATAAATAAATAAATAAATAAATAAATAAATAAATAAGTCATATGGTCCAAATTCCTACTCAGGATCCACTGTAGCATCTCTAAACAATGACCATTCAGCCTCTGTCTAAACACCTCTAGAAAAGGAGGACTTGTCACATTGTGTGGCATCCTATTCTACGGCTGATGGCTCAGTTATTCTCAGTTATTGGTTATTCCTTCTGATGTCCAGCTAGAACCTCCTTCTTTGTAGTTTTAAATTATTGTTCTAGTCTTCCCTTCTGAAGCAATAGAGCAATTGTGTAATAGTAATTGCCAGATGGAATCCTAATGGACAATCACTTAAATATGATCCATCAGTGTGCTGCAGCTGCCAAAAAAAAAAAAAACCCAACACAGTCCTAGCCTGCATTAATAGAGGGATAGAATCAAGATCATGTGAAGTGTTAATACCACTCTATAATGCCTGTGTTATACGACACTTGGAATACTGCATCCAGTTTTGGTCGCCATGATGCAAAAAAGATGTTGAGACCCTGGAAAGAGTACTGAGAAGAGCAACAAAGATGATTAGGGGATTGGAGACTAAAACATATAAAAACGGTTGCTGGAACTGGGTATGTCTTTCTGAAAAGAAGGACTAGGGGTGACATGATAGCAGTGTTCCAATATCTAAGAGGCTACCACAAAAAGAGGGAGTCAAGCTATTCTTCAAAGCACCTGAAGGCATGACAAGAAGCAATGGATGGAAACTGATCAAGGAGAGAAGCAACCTAGAACAAAGGAAAAATTTCCCAACAGTTGGAACAATTAGTCAGTGAAATGACTTGCCTCCAGAAATTGTGGATGCTCCAATATTAGAAGTTTTTAAGAAGAGATTGGACAACCATTTGTCTGAAATTGTATAGGGTTTCCTGCCTGAGCAGCAGGGGTGGGTTCTACTTGCCTTTACTACCGATTTGCATTGTGCCCAGGCGCATGTGCAGATCGCCTATGATAACGTCCGGGTCAGTGGCGGAGCCTCCCACCGGTTTTACTACCGCTTCTTGCAAACCGGTCCGAACCGGGGGCAACCCACCACTGCTGAAGAGGGGTTGGATTAGAAGATCTCCAAGGTCCCTTCCAACTCTGTTATTATGTCTCATTTGTATGACCACCCATTAAATATTTGAAGAGTATTACCATATCTCAATTTACTCATCCGTGCAAACAAACCTAGATCTTTTAATGTTTCTTCATAGGGTAGCATGCAGATCTTCATGATCTTGCTAACCCTCCTTAATTTACTGCAATCTGTCATTTTCCCTTTTCAACTGCCATGCCCAGAACTAAACACAGTACTGTAAGTGGGTTCTGTCTAGGGCACACTGGATTGAAACAGTTACTTACTTCCTATAATCTGGATTCTATGCTCCTGTTAATGCTAGTCAAGATAGCATTTGCCTTTTGAGCATCTATAGTTCAGCCCTTGAAGTAGTTCAGACCAGGAAACCAAAGTCATGAATGCTAATACTACTTTTATTACAAGGTTATAGTATCAAAATCTTGCAAGTCTGAATGTACCTCCCTGTTTTTAATCCCAGAGAGAACTAGGGAGGGTCAAAACTGAGAAGCTTTCTCAAATTACATTCCTGCTTTGGACTCAGATTTCCCTTATCTAACCTTTGTCTTGCTTGAGGCTTTTCTTATTCTTCAAGATTATTCTCACAGTCCTTTATGCTACATCACACTTCTGGCTCACATACAACTTAGTATGACAAGGAAACCCAGAATCTTTTCACATGTATTACTATTAGCAAGCATCATCTTACCTGTTTTCTACCCCAATGCAGAATTTTGCATTTCTGTTTATGGAATTCCATCATTTAAGTTCACTGTTCAAACCTCTCTAGAATTTTTTGGATTCTCTGTTTCGTATAATATTTCAGCTAACCTTAATCATTTTGTGCCATTTGCAAACTTTATTAATAGTTCCTCAACTTCTTCCTCCAAGGCATTGATAAAAATGTTGAACATCACAAAGCCCAGAACTAAACCATGGGGCACTCCACGCAATACTTTCCTCCAGGGGAAAGGGGAGACATTAAAGAGTATACTCGGGGTACCATGAATCCAAGTAACAATATTGTGTGTGGCCCAATTTTGCCATTTTACTCAGGGGAATATTATGAGATGCTCGGTTGAAGGATTTGCTGAGAGTCATAGCATCCTTTGATCTATTAAAGTAATAGCTTTATCAAAGAAGGATATAAGGGTAGTTTGGCATGATCTGTTTGCCACAAATCCATCGATATCCATCTATTAATTGTAGCATGCCGATCCAGGTTCACTTCTTTCCCTTTTTGACATTTTTGGGGCAGTCCATCAGAAGTTCTCCAAAATTATCTAACTTGGTTTTGCAATCATTTCCTCTGATTCCTTTAGTTCCCTGAGGTGTAATCCATCTGATCCTGGAGAGTCGAATTCATTTTAATTAGCTAAGGTTTTTTTTTTATTTTATTTTATTCATGCCTATCTAAAGCTGCAGTTCCATTCTTCCCTTGGTGGCATAAGGATGACTGGTTAGAGCTTCATTTTCCTCCTCAGAGAAAACAGCTACAAGTCCTTCTTAGGATTTAAGAAATTCTGCCTTCTCACCATCACTCGTTACGACAGCACCATTTTCTCTTCACATTGGATCTACATTCTCTTTAACTTTCATTTTATTCTTAATATATGCCCAGGCCCAATTTTTGTTAAATTTTGTTAATTTTTTTTAAAATTCTCCTTTGCAAACCTCAGTGTGTTTTGATTCTATTTTGACCATGTTCCTACAATTTCATGGCACCATTCCGTATCCTTCTAAGCAGGCTGTTTAATGTAGTAGTAAGAAATCTCCATAAAAACATGTTTTGCTTATTATTATTTGTCATGCATTATGTATTGTATTATATATGAGTAATATATTATTTATGAGAGTTGCCTCCTGAAAAAGCACCTTTGGGACAACCATGACCTGGATGTCTGAGAATCTCTACAGACTTTGAGTCAGATGCTCTTTGAGTCTAAACACCAACTTTGCAGGGTTGTTGTTTTGGGAAAAATAGGAGGAGGAAAGTGTGTTGGATATGATTGCTGCCTTAACTTATTTATAAAAATAATAAAGGCAGGATACAAATAAATAAAAAGTTATGTTTTTCTGAATTCTATTAATTGTGATTAACATATGCGGGGAAAAAATGAAGGCAGCAGAAGTAGGAAAAAGAATTTAATCAAAACAAAGCAAATCACTTATTTTAAGAAAGCCTAAATAGATTTTAAGTAATGTTGCCTAGACTTCGGTACTTGATCAATCTCAGCCAGAAAAAAAAAAAAAGCCCAAATTACTGCTCAGAAAATTACTTCTTTTTTATTTTGTCTTAGTGATTCAGCATAGATTACTGAGTTTGGGCACAGCAGATTTTATAGTAACAGCCCATTATCATTCATATTTTAGAAGTGGGAATTGAGACCTAGCTATAGGGAAGATTTAAGTAACTTAGACATGTATTTATAAACATGTATGTATAAACACATACATGTATAAACTTGTATGTATGTATATACCACAATAGTTTAGGGCTGTGGTGGTGAACCTATGGCACGTGGTGGCACGCGGAGCCATATCTGTGAGCACGCGAGCGTTGCCCTAGCTCAGCTCCAGCACGCATGCGTGCACCAGACAGCTGATTTTTGGGCCTTTCAGGCCCACCGGAAGTCGTGAAATGGGCCATTTCCAGCCTCCAGAGGGCCTCTAGGGGGGAGGCTGTTTTTGCCTAGAAAGCCTCTGGAGCCTGGGGAGGGCAAAAAGCAGTCCTACTCTGCCATTGTGTGCCAAAAGCGGGAGGAGCGCAGGGGGAGTCATGCATGCATGGGGGCAGGGCGCATTGAATTATGCATGTGAGCACCCACGCGCGCGACCCTCCCACACTCCCCCCCACTTTTCGCACACAACGGCAAAAAGGTTAGTCATCACTGGCTTAGGGTCTCCTGCTTGAGCAGGGGGTTGGACTAGAAGACCTCCAAAGTCCCTTCCAACTCTGTTATTCTGTTCTGTTCAGACACAAAATGACTGACTGACCATAATCTTTGAGAAAAAAAAATGTTACGAAGATGGCCACATATATATGCTTCTTTTAGCGCTTTCCTTTCGATCTACTGGTTTACTACTGGCAGATTCATTCCTATGAAGTCCGCTTAGTCTACTGAATACATATCCCTAATTGTTTAAGTGAGTGCTGCATCCCCTCGGAGAAATCTCGGAGAAGTTCCGTTGTTACGTCCTTCAGTGGACACTGTGCAAGCTGAGGGCGCTTTGACCATCTTTGGCAGTTTGGATGGCGCTGCTGTCAATCAAAGAGGATTTCAAACCGACATCTTTAGTCAGTGTTATCTGGAACTGGTAGGAATTCAACCTGGGATTTCCTGCAAGTAATACAGGTATGGTGTCCTTCAGCCCCATAGCGTGTTTTGCGATGGGCGCAAAATAGGGGTGGTCAGGATTCTGACCCATGCAAGGTTTAGGATTAGGTGATGATGTTAATTCTGAAAGCGCTACAGTAGAGGTCTTCAAACATGGCAGCTTTAAGACTTGTGGACTTCAACTCCCAGAATTCTCCAGCCAGCTGGCTGGAGAATTCTGGGAGTTGAAGTCCACAAGTCTTAAAACTGCCAAGTTTGAAAACCTCTGCGCTACAGGGTTGTTATCTGGTTCCTGGGAAGAAACTAAGATGTAGGTGTTTATCTTTAAAGCTCTAAATGGCATGTGTTAGTGTGAATGTTCACTCCCGGTGACTGCCTGGACAAGTTCCTGAAGTTTTCTTGGCAGGATTTTCAGAAATGGGTTACCATTGCCTGATGCAATGGTAAGGAAGGTGACCTTGATGGAAAGAGGCAAGATCTATTACCCAAAGCAACAAAGGGAAACATTGTAAGTCCACAATAAGCGAACTATGTGGAAGAGGCTAAGACAAACATTTTCCTGGTTCGTACGAGGACAAGAAGGGGAGGAGATACAGCACGATAAACTTGTCAAGATTCCATTATTATAGCCACATTATATAAAAGGATTTTTAGTCTTCCTGTGGAATTGATTTCCTGGCCTTGGTCTTCCTGGTGAGAGGCTGATTCTTCTTCTTAGAGCTGAGAGAAAATGACTGGCCCAAGGTCACCCAGCCACTTTCATGCCGATAGGCTAGAACTCATAGTCTCCCAGTTTCTAGCCTGCTGCTTTAATGACACCACACCAGTGGTAAAATTCAACTTTTTTATACTATCAGTTCTGTGGGCATGGCTTGGTGGGTGTGGCAGGGGAAGGATACTGCAAAGTCTCCATTCCCTCCCCACTCCAGGGGAAAGATACTGCAAAATCCCCATTCCCACCCCACTCTGGGGCCAGCCAGAGGTGAGTATTTGCCGGTTCTCCAAGCTACTCAAAATTTTTGCTACCGGTTCTCCAGAACCTGCTGGATTTCACCCCTGCACCACACTGGTTCTCTCTAAATGACTTAGGACCTGACTATCTACAAATCCAGCTCTTGACGTAATAACCTGCTTTTTTGAAGGTCAAAATAACAGCAACTCTTTACCAGGATTTTAATTGCTATAAATCATAGTTATCCAACCTTTTGGCTTGCCTGGGCCTCCTTGAGTGAAGAGGAATTGTCTTGGGCAGCATATAAAATATACAATATAATTAATGTATATACCATATTTTCCGGCGTATAAGACGACTGGGCGTATAAGACGACCCCCGAATTTTCCTGTTAAAATATAGGGTTTGGGCTATACTCACCGTATAAGACTACCCCTCTTCCAACGCACACCAAATAAAAATTAAAAAACATCAACTGGCTCACCCACAATGTAAAAGCAGCTGTGCTAGACCCAAAATGGCCCCTGAAAAAAGCAGGAACCTCAAACAGTCACAAAAAGCCCCCAAAAAACAACTTTCACACTTTACACACACAAAATTCCACATACAGCTTTGTGAGATTTTATGTGTTTATGTAGTTAGAGTGAAACACTACAGAAACACACTAAATCTCAGAAAGCTGCACAAATATTATTTTATTTTATTTTTATTTTTATATGAAAGCTAAATTTAAAACTTCCTAAACTTTAAATGGTTAGGTCTAAAAAAGAACAACTAAAAAAAAAAACCCAATTAACTATTTTTTTTTAAAGATCCCAAAGGGGGAAAAAACTTACCCAATAGAACAGGGGTCTCCAACCTTCGCAACTTTAAGACTTGTAGACTTCAACTCCCGGAATTCCTCAGCCAGCTTTGTTTTGCTGGCTGAGGAATTCTGGGAGTTGAAGTCCACAACTCCCTGCCTGCTTGATTGCAGGCAGGGAGTTGCTTGCTGATGGAATAGATTCAGGCAAGAGAAGCAAGGCAAGCAGCTAAGGCGGTGGTTCTCAATCTTCCTAATGCCGCGACCCTTTAATACAGTTCCTCATGTTGTGGTGACCCCCAACAATAAAGTTATTCCTAAAACCATCAAATATATGTGTTTTCCGATGGTCTTAGGCCAGGGGTCCCCAACCTTTTGGACCTCAGGGACCACCAACTTCATAATTTTAAATTTCGCGGACCACTAATACGAATCCAGTGTGCCGCTTGCCGAAGCACCTGGACTCCCAGTACGGGATGGGGTCCTTCAGGTACTCTCCCTCCTGTCTCTCTCTCTGTCTCTGTCTCCGACTCTTTCTCTCTCATTCTCTCTTTCTCTCTCTCTCATTTTCGCTTTCTCTCTCTCTCTCCCTCTCTTTATTTCTCTTCCACTCTGTCTCATTCTCTCTTTCTCTCTCCTCCCTCTCTCCCCCACTCTCTCATTCTCTTTCTCTCTCCCCCTCTCTTTCTCATTCTTTCTTTCCCCCACTCTTTCTCTTTCTCTCCTCCTCTCTCTCATTCTCTTTCTCCCCCCTCTTTCTCTCTCTCTTTCTCCCACTCTCTCTTTCTCTCTTTCTCTCTCCCCCTCTTTCTCTCTCCCCCCACTCTCCCTCATTCTTTCTCTCTGTCCCCCTTTCTCTCTGTCCCCCCACTCTTTCTCTCTTTCTCTCTCCCCCTCTTTCTCTCTCCCTCCCCACTCTCTCCCTCTCATTCTGATTCTCTCATTCTGATTCTCTTTCATTTTTCTCTCTCTCTCTCTCTCTCATTCTCTCTCTGATTCTTTGATTCTCTTTGATTCTCTGTCTCTTTCACTGTCTCTCATTCTCTCTCTCTCACTCTCTCTGATTCTGTCTCTTTCTCTCATTCTCTTTCATTCTGTCTTTCTCTCTCTTTCATTCTTTGTCTCTTTCTCTCTGTGTCTCATTCTGATTCTCTCTCTCTCATTCTATCTTTCATTCTTTGTCTCTTTCTCTCTCTGTCTCATTCTGATTCTCTCTCTTTCTCTCTCATTCTCTCTCTCTCTCATCTCATGAGCCAGCCAGTGTCTTGGGGATGAGAGGAAGTCAAGCATCTCCCTGAGAGACTGAGGGCCAGAAGAAGTGTGGGAGCGAAGCACTACTTGAACTTGCGCAGCATGAGCATTCGCCTTGGTATATTTGCACCAGCCGATGGCCAAGGCAGCCCTCATCTCTCTGCTGAAAGTGCAGCATCAGGATTCTGCCTTGGTATATTTGCGGCGCAAGGCAGCCTTCGTTTCCTGCTGCTTGGGACTCAGAGCAGTAAATGGTGACTGGTCAGGGGAGCAGCTGGATTTTGCTCTCCATTGCGGACACCAAAATCCAGCTTTTTCTCTCCGCTGTAAGAGCGGCATCAGGATTCTGCCTTGGTATATTTGCGGCACAAGGCAGCCCTCATCTCCTGATGCTTGGGACTCGGAGCGGTAAATGGTGACTGGTCCAGGGAGCAGCTGGATTTTGCTCTCCATTGCGGATGCCAGATCAGCCCCCTGCAAGATCTCATCTTTCGAGGAGCGCTCCCTGAAGTGGCACTGGAAACTTTGGTCGGGCTCATAACAATAACAGCAATAATAATGTAGCATTATTCGATTTGAAATCTAGGAGGAAAAGTTTGTATTTCTAAATTTTCAAGACATTTGCTCAGAAGTGCTCTGTTTAGAAAACAACAATTGTAATAGTAGACCAAAATCATCATCACATGTCATCCAGAGTCACTAAGGAGTTGGGTGGAATATAAATTTAATAAATTTAATTCTTATTTTATTTATTTATTTGTTTCAATTTGTATACCGCCCTTCTCCAACAGGACTCAGGGAGGTGAACAGCCAGAATAAAAACAAAACATACAAAATTTTAAAACAGTTTAAAATAATTAAATATTTTTGGCCACAGTTTAAAACAAACCCAATTTAAAATCAATTAAATTTAAACCAAAACTGTGAGATCAAGCCAGCCCGGCTAGTTGAAATAAATAAGTTTTCAGGGCCCGACGAAAAATCTGGAGGTCTGATATTGTACGTATCTCTGGGGAGAGGTTGTTCCAGAGGGCGGGCACCGCCACAGAGAAGGCTCTCCCCCTGGGGGTCACCAGCCGACACTGTCTGGCAGACAGCACCCTGAGGAGGCCCACTCTGTGCGAGCATACTGGCCGGTGGGAGGCTATTGGTGGCAGAAGGCAGTCTAGTAAATACCCCGGCCCTAAGCCATGGAGCACTTTAAAGGTGGTCACCAACACCTTGAAGCGCACCTGGAAGACCACCAGGAGCCAGTGCAGCTCGTGCAGGAGAGGTGTCACATGGGAGCGCCCCGTCGCACCCATAATCCCCTGCGCGGCCGCATTCTGGACCAGCTGGAGCCTCCGGGTGCACCCCAGGGGGAGCCCCATGTAGAGAGCGTTGCAGTAGTCCAGGCGGGAGGTGATGAGTACCTGAGTGACCATGCGTAGGGAGTCCCGATCTAGAAAGAGACGCAACTGGCGTATCAGGTGAACCTGATAAAAATTCTTCTTCTTCTTCTTCTTCTTCTTCTTCTTCTTCTTCTTCTTCTTCTTCTTCTTCTTCTTCTTCTTCTTCTTCTTCTTCTTCTTCTCCTCCTCCTCCTCCTCCTCCTCCTCCTCCTTCTCTTCCTCCTCCATCATCATCATCATCATCATCATCATCATCATCATCACCACCACCACCCTATAATGCAATTAATTTTGAAAACCATTAGGAAAACTTGATGTTTCAAAAGACTTGGAGACTTTTCGCCATAGGGCCTTGTGATACAACACCATTACAATGTACATCTTTCCTCTTCACACCACATCATTGCAAAACTAGCAGGATACTTACCATTTGAGGGTATCTCCTAACGTTGTGTTGAAAATTGTAAATATGATCTGGGAGTGGGACATATTTATTTTATGGCTTTTTAAAAAATTTAATTAACATGATAATATAAAAAGGGACCTTGCTATAGAAATAGATGCATCAATTATGTGCCTTTCATAATGTTTAAGACAATATTAAATCTTTAATATACTTGGACTTCTTGGATTTGTCCCCATCCCCACATATCACCATTATAATTGAAGTAGCAAGTATGTTTCATACAACTTATGGATGGGAAAAAGGCATCCATATTGGATCTGAATTAATTATCACTTTTTCCTTACGTTAACTGGCAGATAATTCTAAATCTTTATTAATTACTTCCTTAACTCCTTCATTATCCAACAAGTTTTTGGCATGCAGCCATCAGTCACCAACTGTTCGTTTTGAAATATGCAAAATCTTATGCTTATATCATTGAGCCAATAAGTGTACCTCCCAATTATTTTATTTCAGTGAATTGAAGCTCTCAAATTCACCCTCAGTTTTAAAATTGCAGAAACTAACAATGCAGGACAAGAGAAAATATGCAAACACATTGACTTATATCCATATTAGGCAAGGAACTTATCTATAGGACCACTTTTCTCCTGCCCATTCAGTAAGATCTGGAGAGGTTGTGCTAATCACTTCAGATCTCACTGAATCAACACACCCAATTGTAAAGCATTGTCATTGTGCAACCTATGAAGTATACCTGCAATTGTATCTGTTTTTCCCTATTTGTGTGGCCAATTCTGTTGGATATTCATAAAGCTGTAAAAATCTTGGTGTCCAGCAGACCCTGGAATTGGATCAAGAGATTTAATGCCTGATGCTATTTGATTGGTAGGGAGAGTTCTGTAGTAGGAATTAGTGGCCTAATGGCCATTGTCTTGAATCAAAGCTGTCCAGCATTCTGTTTCTCCTGATGACCATTCAGATCCTTCTGGAACATCTCCATCTGGTTTTATTCATTTGTGTTCTGTGTTGAAAAGCAAATCCCTCTAATTCTGGATCATAAAGCACTTACGGGGGAAGTAAGAGCTGATTGCTATATCTTCTAAAACTTGATTAATTTTTAATCACTTCTGACTGAAGGAGAAGGGAAGAGGAAAAGGAACTGAGATAATTAAAAAAACCTGTGGGAACAAAAATAGAGAGGGAGGAGAAAGCACATACATCTGTGTTTCTGATGACTGGTTAGCTGATCTCACCAATGTAAGCTGTTCACACTACATCAGTGACAGGTAACCTATCAGCAACCCAAGTGCTTGCCTGCTGAAGCAACTTCTGCTTCCATCACATCTGGCCAACTTTTGATAAAAGGCAGCACGTGGATTTCTCTACTGCATTGTCACATTTTCTTCCTAAGAAACTACTAGCCCAGTCTTTTCTCATTGTCTGGAGAAGAAAACATTAAAACATTTCTATATCTTAGCACCATAATGGTGAACGTACGGCACCCGTGCCACAGGTGGCACACAGAGGCCTCTCTATGGGCATGCCAGCCGTCGCCCCAGCCCAGCTCCACCGTGGATATGCGCACGCCTCCCACCGACCAGCTGGTCTTCAGGTCTCTGCCGTGCCTGTGCAGGGGGTGGGGTGCATGTGTGTGGGGCGCTCGCATTACATTTTGGGGCCTCGTGCGGTGTCTCTGTGCTCTGTTTTGGGCCTGGAAGGCCTCCTGCACCAACCTGAAGGGGTGTGGGGTGCAAGCGGGTGGGTCGCGTGTACATGCGCGGAAGGGCGGAGCAGTGGGGGGAGGGTCACGCACACATGTGCGGGGGTGAGACTCACACGAGGGTGTCACGCATGCATATAAGGGACGGGGCATGTGGGGGAGTGTTGTGCGTGCATTGCATTATGGATGCGGGTGTGCGGATGCGCTGTCACGCGCACACGCACGTGCGCTTTAGGCACGCAATGACAAAAAGGTTAGCCTTCACTGTCCTAGCAGATTAAGAGGTTATGGTTATGACCTAGGACTGGTTGAGTATGTATGTATCTATGTTTGTATTTGATTTATATGGCAATTGATCTTACATACAGTAAGCCGGGGTGGTTCACAGCGTAACAATAAATCATAAAAACTAACAATACTAATGACAAATCTATAAAACTACAAATCAGGGTGATTCCAAAACAACACTCCCCGATAAGTTCATTGAATTCTGGTTTTATGCATACCCAGCACTTGGGGAAAGAGCCAGCTCTTCATGGCTTTTTGGAAGCTCCAAATGATGGGGAGAAGCTGAATCTTGGGATGAGCCAGGGGTGAAATGCTCCCGGTTCAGACCAGATCGCTTGATCCGGTAGCGATAGAGGCAGGTGGTTCGGAGAACCGGTATCAAAAATCCCTGCCCCTCCCCCCCATCGCCCAGCTGAGCCATGCAATCATCAGAGGCTTTTTTTTTATTTTTAAAAGCATTTTTTCTACAACCTCTTTGGCTGAAAAAATGCTTTTAAAAGTAAAAAAAAAAGCCTCTGATGATCGCGCTGCTCAGCTGGGATCATCAGAGGCTTTTAAAAGCATTTTTTCTACAACCTCTTCGGCTGAAGAGGTTATAGAAAAAATGCTTTTAAAAGTAAACAAAAAAAAAAGTTGGCCACGCCCACTCAGTCATATTATCCCTGCCACCAAGCCACGCCCATAGAACCGGTAGTAACAAATTTTACATTTCACCACTGGGATGAGCCTCCTATATTCTTTCAGGTTACAAAATTTAAGGGAGCGGATCTGGAGTGCACCTACCCTATTGGATCTGGTAGAATAGGCAGATGCCCTTGCATAGCAGTTTGATGCTTAATATGATCAAACCATGTGAAGCCACACTTGTCTGTGAAGTGGCATTCTGGACCAGTTGCAATCTCCAGATGTCTTTTAGGACAGCACAATGTAAAGCGTGTTGCAGTAATTCAACTAGGAAGTAACCAAGGTGTGAATGATTGACTCATGTGTGACACATTAGTGAAATATTCAGGGCAATTGTTTTGCAGGGATCTTAGACATCTCTATATATAGTAGAACACATCATTCAAATGTTCCTTCTTCTTTCAAACCGATCACCAATTTTGGATGCAACTGGAAATAAATACTGTCTATATTAAATCCCAGATGTGGGCATTATCATCATCTGAATAGAGTTATATTACAAAATATAATACAGTTTAATGTAAACATTATAATATGGTAGAGATATAGGGCCTTATACTATCCAGGAAGGTTATTTATGTCTTGTCCATTACTGCCTTTTTTATTCTAGCAGATTTCTAGAGATATGTATGTGTTTATGCATATAATTATGTATTATGTGTGCTGTGTATATAGACTTGTTACGGTGCTGTCAACCAAAAGGTTTATAATAAATCTGATGTTCACTATTACCTGCTTGTGTATTTGATATTTTTCCATGGAGATGTTGGGGTTTGAAATGGGACGTCTACAGGGGTGAAATCCAGCAGGTTCTGGAGAACCGGTAGTGGAAATTTTGAGTAGTTCGGAGAACCGGCAAATACCACCTCTGGCTGGCCCCAGGGTGGGGTGGGAATGGAGATTTTGCAATATCTTTCCCCCAGGAGCGGGATGGGAATGGAGATTTTGCAGTATCCTTCCCCTGTCATGCCCACCAAGCCACACCACACCACACCACGCTCACCAAGCCACGCCCAAATAACCGGTAGTAAAAAAAAATTGAATTTCACCACTGGACCTCTAGCATATAAATCATGTGACCCAGCACCAAATTTTCAACTTCAAAGGGCTTCCACCTCAAACCAGAAACACTACTATCAAACTGTCGAGAAAGGAGTTTTCTACTAACAATAGCCTTGATAGTGGGGAACCCAGAGGAGCACCCCATTGTCAGATGAGATTACAATTTGGTGCTTGTAAGTACAGGCAGTTTCGGCTTATTTTTGCACTAATGTCTTTGTTTCAATGGAAAGAAGGAAGCTATTTCAAGACAACAAGGGCTGCTTCAGAAAGAGTAAAAGCTTCCGGAGTGTTCCGTTCTGGGCTGCTAGCTCCCATCATTGTGGCTTGCTGGTAGTAAACAGAAGATCCCAAATGCAGAATTGACAACATAGGAGTTTGAAGGGCAATGGAAGCGTCCTTCATACATGAGGAAAGAATAGCAATTTATCGTCTTTTATTTTTGTGACGTGGATGATGGGATAAACGTTTAAACGGAATGACTTGCCTCCAGAAGTTGTGGATGCCCTAACATTGGAAGTTTTTAAGAGGAATCATTTGTTTGAAATGGTATAGAGTTTCCTACCTGAGCAGGGGGTTGGACTAGAAGACCTCCAAGGTCCCTCCCAATTCTGTTATTCTGTTAAGTATAGACCTAAGAAGATGGGCTGAGACATGGCACAGTTATTGGGTTCAGCTACAGAAGAGACTACGTAGTGGTACTTTGTAAACTCTAAATGTACAAATACTATTTTTGGATCCTAATATTCTTAGGATCTTGATGTCTGAACAGATCTAAAAAGAGTCAAAACATTCAGGATCAATTGTGAGTGTACTTTAAACTGGATTCAGAAGATTCAGGAGATGGAAAGGCTGGCCATTTGGGTGAGCCCAGAGCATAGAGCCATCGGTTTGCAACTCTTCTTTAACCCAGCTGAGAAGTTTTGGGATCTGTCCCCACAGTGCTTTTGCTTGTTAGCTGAAACAATTTAACTCTAACTCTTTGGCTAATCTTATTGCTAGGATGCCATATTGATTTTCCTTCCAGCAATGGAAAACTACCTAGTTCTTCTTGAAGAACTAAATCTGTTCGGGAATGCTGAATAGGTATAAGCAGAAGTGTATAAACTTTCTCTTAAAAGTTGTGTAAGAGAAACGCGTAGCCAGAGCTGCGGGGTTTTTTTTTTTTTGACCCAAGAAACAGTAGAGGGAGCGAAAGAAAGTTTTTTTTTTTTTTTTTATCATAAACCTGGTTCTGTACTCATATTATACCCACATAGAACTCAGCACTGGAGAACAGACGGGCAGTAATATATACTTTTCCAGCTTGAAAACACCTATCATTGTTTCTGATTAAAACAATCCAACTCTCAGTTTGGTACAGTCTTGACCACATACTGTACTAAACATATATTCTTAGCTCTTCACTTAGTCTCCTACTTTCAGAACTCAAACCCATTATTTCCCAAAGCTCATTTAAACACCTTCAGTGAGCAACATAAAATTACCTCCACTGTGTTTGCTGAAATAGATCCTAGGTTTCTTTTTGTGCGTGTGTGTGTGTGTGTGTGTATGTGTGTGTGTGTTTTCAAACAATTCTCGGGTTGCCAGCTACCAGAGCTATTACTGATAGTTTGTGTGTCAAATGTGCCATCTATGAGGGTTTTTTTTTTTAAATGTTTTTGGAATAGTGACCTTATCAGAAGTTGAATAAGCAAGCGCATTTACAAAAAGATGTAGTCATCATGACTATAAAGCAGAAATGCCTTAGCAAAATAATGAAGACATCCACTAACAGCAAATGAAATGCGACCTCTGGCTAGAACTTGATAGGGCCCAATTGGAGAACTTTAAAAAATTGGATCAGCCTGAATAGGCACCGAGTAAACACAAGAAGTGCAACATGGTATTATTAAGCATAATGCACATTTAATGCATAATTTTATTGCAGCCAATTTCATGCTCCAGCCTCAAATGAGTTTGGCCCTCCTTTTGCTGGAGCAGTCCATACCATCAGCACCTCTTAAAAAGAATTGCAAGCCAGGAAGTTATCACTGGCCCAATCTTTTCCTCATTCCATACTTTCTGCTTCATAAACTTCCCCAGCTCTCGGAGCTGGTAGTGAGATCTCATCCTTGTCCAACATTCAGTTTGTGAAATGCTAAACTCTTTTGGCAAGGTTTTCTTTGATGGGGATGCTAGAACATTACCATTTTATGCTGGTACTAATGAGTCGGAGGACCTTTGGATCTGTAAAGCATGCATCATCAAAACCTCAGGCTGGCAAGATGGCTCTTGCAGTCAAATACATGTCGATTGTTTTGCAAATACAAACAACTGAATACACACACACACACACACACACACACACACACACACATACTTCTGTACTCCCTTTCACAAGACAGCATGCCTGTATTCTTACCCTCTTAACATAATTCTGAAATAAAGCAGACACATTTCCTATTACAGGTAGTCTTTGACTTACGACCACAACTGTAAGGATTTGCCCCAGCTGGTCCCTCAGGAAAGCAAAACTCTTGACTCCATTGAGTTGAATTAAAAGAACTTTTACTGAGAGAAAGTGGTTGCAGCAAAGTCAGGCAGAATCTGTGCTTTACAGCCCTCTCTAAGTGGTTTACAGAGTCAGAATATCGCCCCCAACAATTTGGGTCCTCATTTTACCCACCTTGGAAGGATGGAAGGTTGAGTCAACCTTGAGCCAGGTGAGATTTGAACTGCCAGATTTGAAGTAGCCTGCAGTGCTGCATTCTAACCACTGCACCACCACGGTTCTTGTAAATTGTCTGGCAAAGATGCATCAGGTGGTGAACCTTTTAGCTGCTCCAAAAATCCAGTTGTGATGGCTGAAGGTCTCAAATGTTGATGAAGCAATGAGCAATAAGTTAGCCCATCAATCAATATAGTGCTACCATTCTTTCATAGTGTCTCTTTTTCTCTTACACACACATGCTTGCAGACACACACACACACACTTCCAGCAACTATGTCAAAGATTTTATTTGCTTTTTCTCCATGGGACTGCCCTTGAAGACCAACCAGAATCTTCAACTGATCCAAAATGTGGTAGTGATGAATATGGCTTGGTATGCCAATGAAATTCCTCTGCTTCAAGAGTTCCAGAGATGCTTTTTCAAGAGGCAACTGGATTTCCTTTGTTTTTCCTTGAAGACGTTTCGCTTCTCATCCAACAAGCTTCTTCACTTGAGAAGCAGAACATCTTCAGGGAAAACCAAAGAAAGTCCAGTTGCCTCTTGAAAAAGCACCTTTGGGACAACCATGGCCTGGATGGCTGAGAATTTCCATAGACATTCTGCTTCAAGAGCTGCACTGGTTTGCTTGATGGCTTCTAGGTACAATTCATAGCGTGATCGCTACCTAAAAAATCCCACATAACAGAAAATGTAGAAACATAAATATTTTTCAAAGTGTAATTGCTTGAAATGCATCCTTCTTTTTCACTCTAAGATGCCAACCATTTTAGGAACAGCCAGCATATAAATCAATATCCAAATACAATATTAAAGGCCTGGATAATTAAAAATATTTTTTGTCACCCAATAGGTAGAACCGTATTCAATTAGCTAAGCTCATAAGAACTCAAGAGCTCCTTATAAGTAAGCTTTTATTGAAGAAATATTAGGAAGCCTAATATAAATATTAGGAATGAAAGGATTCTAGCAACTGTTGCTTTTGGAGAAAAAGCCCATATATAGAAATAATAGCCCAATCCTTTTGTAGCACTTCCTCATTTGATTCTGCGTAACTGATAATTCAGCCTCTTCTTTTGAATAAGAGTGCCGGCTTTCATTTGTCCTTCGTTTTTTTTCAATGGTCAGTTGGGTTGTTGTTGTTTTTTTTACTGGCTGTGCAAGAACTAAATCTCACCCCTTTTGAGCACTGTCTTTAATAGTAAGAAGCAATAGGTTTGCCTTAAACCCACCTGCCTTTTAGACCACAACAAAAGTTTCACCTTGAGATTTAAAAAAAGGCAGAATTTACTATTGATGTTAGAGATGTTTTCTCTGTTGGTGTGGACAGGAGATACCTTGCTGAGGGCCTGAAAGTGTAAGCTGGTCTATAAGAAGAAGCTATCCGAAGATAAGAAGCCCATCCAGAGCAACTTGGACATAAGCTATGCAAGGTTTTGTACCCCAAAGTGAGCCTTATGTCCAGAAAGCAACCTGTCACCAGATCAGAGGTCAGCAACCCATGGCTCTGGAACCACATGTGCCTCTTTCATCCCTCTTCTGCGGCTCCTTGTTGCCGATTGGCTCCACAATTGATAGGGCTTTCGGTTAGGACAGGTAAAGGAAAAAGGACGCCATGTTAGGAGGAGGCTCTATTGTGGGGGAATTAGACTTCCGGTTGGCTCCAGAATTGAATGGGGGGCTTCCGGTTAGGACCTTTGTGGCTCTTTAAGTGTTTGTTTGTTTGTTTGTTTGTTTGTTTGTTTGTTTGTTTATTTATTTATTTATTTATTTATTTATTTATTTATTGAATTTATATCCCGCCCTTCTCCCCGAAGGGACTCAGGGTGGTGAACAGCTGAGGATTAAAAGAACATACAATATAAAAGTTAAAATAATTAAAAATAAATTAAATTAAACGGCCGCCCCAATTTAAAACCCCTAGCTATACAATTAAAAACTAACCCATAAAACCTATTCAGGCCAGGCCGGCTTGCTGAAATAAAAATGTCTTCAGGGCCTTACGGAAAGTGCGGAGATCCGGAATCAGCTGTATTCCGGGAGGTAGCTTGTTCCAGAGGGCGGGTGCTCCCACAGAGAAGGCTCTCCCCCTGGGGGCCGCCATCCGACATTGCTTGACCGACGGCACCCTGAGTTTTAAGGTTTAAGGTTGCCAACCCCTGCACTAGATAATGAAGCTGGAGGTTTTAAATGTTGACGCTCTCCTTAAAGAGTAGATCTGTCTGTGCTCACAAATCACACAGTGGGCTTTGTTGTGAGGGTTCTTCTTATGTAATTTTTGTTTTCTAGTCTTGATTCTGCTTTTGAAAATGGATGATGCTTTGTTGGTGCACCCTTTGTTTATATTATTATTATTATTATTATTATTATTATTATTATTATTATTATTTAAATAATCTATTCGTTTTGCCTAAGAAATATGGGACAGAACTGCGATGCCCTATTGTGAATTTATAATAAAAGGACAATGCCAGTAAATTGTCTTTCTGACGCCAGGAGAAGAAGCAGCTAGGAGTTTTTGTCTCCTTCAGTTGATGGCTACTATTATTTCACCACAAAGCTTCGTACTCAGATGCCAAACAGGCGTAAGTGTGTTGCACAAAGAACAAAATCCTTAAAAAAAAAAAAAATTCTAAATGAGCCTCTGAGGCAAAACAGTAAGCGTGAAGCCAGCAGTGGTGATTTAAGTGCATACATGCATCTTCAATAATGTTAGAGGCGCAAATTGCATTCCTAAACGCAGGAGATGGCTTTGCGCATTTAAGGAATTATGGATGATCAAAACGCATCTTTGTGCTGTGTTTTCTTCTTTTTCCCTGCCAATCGGTTAACTGAAGGCTATATTTGATTCAAGGGGCATATTCACAAAATGTAAAAGTCATGCAATTTTTACTTAAGAGAAGGACATGAGCTTCAATTACCCTTTTCATTTCTTAAAAGAAAGAAGGACTTGGAATGCTAACGGATCAGACTCCTTAAAAATAAGTCACAATCACACACCAGAGACAGAAGAAAGGGGGGGGGCGGGGCGGGGAAACCACAGAGAAAGGCAAAGAAGGTATTTTAATGTGTTTTCAAGGAGCTGTAAACAGGAAGGAAATAGAAATGAAATATGCTGTGAAAGGTAGCGTGGCAATTGTAACGCTTCCATCTGAGGAAAACAGTGAGTGATTCAGGAGAACAAATGACAGAGCAGGAGAAAGTAGCTTTGAATCTGTTGGAAGATTCTGAATGATTCGTAGCAAGATCAGATCGGATTTTCTGATCCCAAATTATTTGAACAATAGCAGCAACAAAATGACATTCCTGCCACCATCAATGTATCTTTGAAAGGAGGAAAACCGGTGGAGGTGATTAAACGGACATTGATTCTTATTCAGTGGAATAGTGCTGAGTTCCTTTTGGGTTTGCTATTCAAAAGCATAGTCCAGGGCAGGATCTTGATTGGAGTGCTTTATTCATAGCTCTCGAGAATGAAATTGGTGCTTAGTAGGAAGAAGACAAAGAATGCAATAAAATACCATGTGGGTACAAAGAACTGGGGTTACTCTATTTGAGTTGCAAACATCTGCATGACCACCAGATGGCCATCAAAAGCTACAGATTTCTTTGTATCTTTGCTACCATCTACTGGTGGTTCAGACTGTTGCAGCCCAGTTATGGTAACCTATAAAGCCGCGATTGCGAACCTATGGCACGTGTGTCCAAAGTGGCACGTGAAGCCATGTCACCCAGCATGCGTAGCCTTGCCTGTTTGTCTTGTGGGTGTCTGGTGCGCATGCATGCACACCGATCAGCTGACTTTTGTGCGTGTGGCAGTGCCGAAAACTGGTGTGCTCATGCTCGCCGGTCAGCTGATTGTTGGGTGAGCATGCACGCCAGAACCAGGAAGTTCAGCTTTTCTGGAGCACGGTCCCGATGAGTGCTCGTGATGTTTCCACATGATCTTTTAAGCACTCGGTGCTGAAAAGGTTCGCTATCACTGCTATAAAGAATACATTGGAAGGAGAAATAGGTAATGACTGAAATGGCAAGTGTTTTTTGACAAACAAGAGCAGCAATAAGGTCCAATTCAGTCGTGGGTTCCTCCTGGTTTGGCCTGGTTCCCCCGAGCCAGTAGCGGTGACGATATGATGTCATCGAACCGGTTCTGCCCCCCCACGTTATTCTTCTTTTATTTGGCCCCATCCCCAATCTATTGCTGCCTCCTGAGTCCCAGCTGATGGCTAAAGGAAAAAAAAAATGTTTAAACTCTTGCCGCGGGGCTTCAAAGGGCCGCCCTACAGCTGATCAGTGTTAAAAGAAAACAAATGAGTAGATCAGTGTCTGCAAAAAATACATGAGTAGATCAGTGCCTGCAAAAATAAATGGGTAGATCGGTACAGCTCTGCAAGCAGTTAAAAGCCTGGTAGACCAGTACCTCTGATAAATCCTAAATAATTGTCACATGACCATCAAGCCACGCCCACAAAATAAGCCACGCCCACAGAACCGGTAGTAAAAAATTTTAGAACCCACCCCTGGTCCAATTGCTACTGAGTCAGTTTTTTTCCAGTTATGATGAATGAATGATGTTTCAACTCATCATGCTTCTGTACTTCCATGTTTGTTACAGGATGCCTGCTGGACCATTATTTGGAGGAAGCAGAGATCATTTGGTCCTCCCCATGGCAATTTGCCTGATCTCCATTCAAGATTCTAATTTTTTACAATCAATTTCACAACTGATTATAAAAGAAAATTCCAGTGCTTGATTTCCTGTTTATGGAAACAGTTGGCACTTTCTCTTAGCATTCTACCACAAGTAAAAATGACACTACAAAGTTTTCTGTCTCAGAAGTCTATATTGTCTGTCTGGAAGATGCCAACATGCTTGAACATTAGACTGGAAGGTCCCCAATCTAAGTGACTATTAGTTGGGGATGGCAAAGGATCGGGAGAAGAAAATTATTACTAAGGATCGTGTTTGAGGACTATCCATCTCACATGTGTGAATCTGGGAGAGATTGAGAGTGTAATCCAAAAGAATATTGCTCTCCAAATATTTTCCCTCAGGTGGAATAGACCTTTACCTGTCATTGAAGTCATAAGTATAATGCCTGTTAGTATAATGTCCACCCTGTATCCAGTAGCTTCCCTGATTGAACTGGCTTAGGGGGTGAATCAGGAAAGACGATTTGTAGAAGAATGAATAATCCATGGTTGACTCTTGAAAGATGGAATTTCAGAAATGAATTTTTAACTATTTTAAATTTATTTTTATTCTCTCCAAGGACTGGTGGTACAGCATTTTCCCTGATTGGTCAATGCTTTCAGGATCAGTCTCATTCAACTGCAATTTCCTTGGCTATTCATTGCAGACTAGCACTTGGTCGAACAGGTGGGAAAGTCTTGAAAAAAATATTCAGATGCCTTGATGGGTTTCTTGCTATGAAAATTAGAACAGTGCAAGCCATGGTATTCTCTGTGACACTACATGGAAGCAAAAGCTGAATTCTGAAGAAGCAGGATATGAAGAATATTGACAGCTTTGCACTTTAATATTGGAGAATATTAAATACTCCAATATCAAATCCATAGAAAATATAGAAAATACTCCAATATTAATACCATAGAAAGCCAAGAAAACATCAAACAAATCAACCCTGATTTCTCACTTGAGGTACAAATGACTGGGCTCAAATGATCTTATTTTGGACACCTTATGCAGAGAACCTGTTGTGACCCCGACTCCCGAGCCTGTCCTAACAGAGGAAGAGGACTCAGAAGGTGATGGGGGGAACTGATAAGGCCTCCCTCTCCAGGACCCTCCTCTCTGGCAATGCCTCAGGTTCCATCCGAAAGCCAAGAGGAACAGCCTGGAATATGCCAGGAGGAAAGCATATCGGAACAACAACAGATAGGGAGCGAGGATGATGAATCCTGGCTTGATCCCAGGCAGTGTCGGAGGGAGAAGCGTGTGCAGCAACGAAAGAGGTGTGGGAGAGCAAGAGATTGAGCTGAGTCACACCGCACAAGGAATAAAAGTGGGTGTGATTGCTCTTCAGGCTTTGTGATGGTCAAAGTTAAAAACTTGAGAGTCACATCGCGTTACCTGAAATCTGGCTTGTGCATATTTGGATTGGACCTTGGCTAACTCTTGCTTCGTGGATTACTTTTTGCTACTGAACTGGACTGAGGATAAACTCTCTCTTGCTTACTGTGAGTGAAAACTGACTTGGCAGGCATTTCGCAGTTTATTGCCAAAACTCTTATCTGCAAGGGTTTCTAGTCTGATTGCTTAATAAAATCTTGGCAGGCATGCCTGGTTGTGTGTTTGCCTGTGTGGGGAAGGGGGACAGAACAGAACCAGCTCTCTGGAAAAGGTGAGGAAGGTGGAAGAAAAAAGAAGATGACCAGCATCAAGAGGAATGAATTCACTTACAATTATAGATGCACCATTGGAAGATCTGAAGGACCAGTTTAAGGACAGATCATCAAGGAGAACATCTATTTATGTAGTTGGTAAGAATCAACAGTATTTGGACTTAACAGAATTAAGTAAGGGCACACAATCAATCTATTAATTAATCAACGAAAACCTTAATTGTTCATTCATTGGACGGGAGGGATGGCAATGAGAGAAAGAGGTATTGTTTAAAATAATGCTCCAGGATGAAGCAGTAAACCTGCGTTCATAAAACCTTCTGAGTGACTGCAGGCTAACCCTCTAATTCAGGGGTGTCAAACCTGCATCATCAAGTCATCATGTGACGTATCATGACTTTTCCCCACTTCACTAAAACGGGGGTGAGCATGGCCAGCGTGTTACCCATCCGGCCTGTGGACTGTGAGTTTGATACCCTTGCTCTAATAAAATCCCACTGGAGAAAGACTGATGAGTTTTAAATACTATATACCAAAACACCAGAGCACTGGAAGCTCCATGTACAAAATACTCTGTCTCAATGAAGGTACAGGAGAAATGAAAAGCATCTGTCCTCAGTTCAGATGGAAATTGTGTTGAAGCAAGTGCTAGGAGATGATGGATAATAAGAAGTATTTCTCAGAGGTGGGATTCACTTATCTTCCCTACCGGTTCGCAAATGTGAGCGTGAGCCTCCTCTGCACATGCTCACAGGCTTCTGCATATACATAGTGCTCGTCCATTACATCCGGGTGGATCAGTGGTGGGTTTCAAATTTTTTTACTACCGGTTCTGTGGGTGTGGTTTGGTGGGTGTGGCATGGCTTGATGGGTGTGGCTTAGTGGGCATGGCAGAGGAAGGATACTGTAAAATCTCCATTCCCACCCCACTCCAGGGGAAGGATACTGCAAAATCTCCATTCCCACCCTACTCCAGGGGAAGGTTACTGCAAAATCCTCATTTCCCCCCGATCAGCTGGGACTTGGGAGGCAGAGAATAGATGGGGGTGGGGCCAGTCAGAATTTTTACCACCAGTTCTCGGAACTACTCAAAATTTCTGCTACCGGTTCTCCAGAACTGGACAGAACCTGCTGAAACCCATCTCTGGGGTGGGTGGGCGGAGCCTCCTGCAGTCGCCGCTACCAGTTCACCCGATCTGGAGAGAACCGGCTGAATCCCACCACTGGTATTTCTCCCATGGATAAGAGACTGCTCCCATGGAATGCAGAAGTGTAGCTGAGGTTCACAATATGATATCAATGTTGGATTTCAATGGAAAGTTGTTTTCTTTGCTTGGGATAGATACAGGGTGGCTTCTGCACTATAAAACTTGCCAAGAGTTGTGGTATTCTGTGGGTGAAATAAAAAAAAACAAAAAACAACAACCCACAATTGGGTGTCTGAAGTATATGAAGGATGTGCTTTAGATGTGGACAGATTTTTCTGAAGGTACTTCCGCAAAGCTTCTTTGCCTTCTTCTGTACAACAGTTTTGCACCATTGTGATGTCCCAGCTGCTCTCTGGACCTAGTGCTGACACAGAAAGCTAGATTATTCTGCTGACCAAGAAGGAAATAGAAATATCGACATTCTTAGCAGCTCCAAACTCTTTTCTCCTTGGTATTTCCTCACTGCATTTGCTTCTGCAGGAGCAACAAAAGCACAATAAATAGGAATTGTGTGAAGAGTAAAATGACACCACTCTGAAAAGTGGATGGAGTGATGGCAAAGTACTGTGGCATGGTAAATTTGAGCAGGAAGAGGGAAAGCCCGGGAGATAGAAAAAATAGAAGTTCACGCTGATGGAACATTGTCTGCTCCATAGCTCCAGAGAAAAGCAAAACCATCTTCATAGCATCTAATTAAAGATGGAATGTGATGGAGAAAATGATGGTAGAAACAAGATGAACAAGGATTGATTTTTCTGGGGGCAATCTGAGTGATAATAAAGATAAAGATAACCTTTATTGTCATTTTTCTGTGAGCACTCTGGCACATATTAAAAATAAAATTCTGTTGCCTGCTCTCAAAAGCGTACACATGCATAACACACATATAGATACGCTATATACACACAAATGTATGTACCTACACCCTAACATATACATACATATAAATATTAATCAATGTCCATTTGAATACATAGCAAAAAGAGGAAGTTTGAGAGCTCACAACATTGAAACTGTATGGAACAAAACTGTGGCTGAATCTGGATGTTCTGCTTCAGATTCTGCTCCTCCCAGAAGGTAATAAGGAAATCAGGTTGTGAAGAGGATGTGTAGCATCCCAGACAATGTGGAGCCTGCTCAAGCAATGCTTATATCAGTGGTGGGCTGCAACCAGTTTAACAACCAATTCTGTGAACGTGCGCTTTGCGCAAGCACATGTGCTTCGTGCATGCACGCACCTAATGCACATGTGTGCAGTGTTCAAAATAGAGCAATTTGAAGCTCAGCTGCTTACCTTCTAAGGCAGCCCTGGTAAGTAGAACAGTGGAGGTGCGGAAATCAGCTGTGCCGCGTGAATCAGCTGAGCCAGGGAGAAGAAAATATAGGACAGGATAAGGCGGGTGCTGGTGGGCAGAGCCAGCTGATCGATGGAACTACTGGTTCGCTTGAACCTGTCCGAACCGGCAGCAGCTCACCACTGGTTTATATGATATATCCTGGATAGAAGGGAGGGAATTGTCAATAAAGTTTTCTGCCATCCTCACCACTCTCTGCACCGCCTTCCTGTCCGAAGCAGTAATGCTTCCAAACAGACTGTAATGCAATGTGACAGGATCGTCTCACTATAGAAAGTGGTAAGGACAGGGGAAGGAAGAGGTGCTCTTCTCATGTGACACAGAAAATGCAGGCATTGTTGTGCCAGCTTTACCACTGTTGAGCAACCAAGCCAGCCTACTTGTTAGCTGCACATCCAGAAATTTGATGCTGCTTACCATCTCCACAGGTGAATCATTTATACACAGAGGAGTGTGGCTGTGCCTACCTTTTCTGAAATCAACAATTATTTCCCCCCTCCTCCTCCTGTTTAAAACAAGGCTATTTTTATTACACCAGTTCGCCAAACCCTATACCTCCTTGCGGTAAGCACCCCTCATTGTCATCTTGAATAAAGCCCACTACTGTTGTATCATCTGCATACTTCACAATATTGGTTGATGACAAACCTTGCACAACAGTCATGGGTTAACAGAGTGAACAACAGCGGATTTAGGACACAGCCCTAAGGAGAACCTGTGCTCAAGAAAATGGCGTTCGAAATATTAATCCCAACTCGCACATCCTGGGGCCTGTCAATAAGAAAAATCAACAATCCAGTTGCACAAAGGAGTATTAAGTTGCACAAAGGACCTAATGTATCACAAAAGGAACTATCTAGTATGCCAAATACAACAATGTATGCACACAGATGGAGAAGCAAACCATACACCAAACCAGCCATTTGGTTGTACCATGAGAGTTTCTTAAGTGAGTTTCAGAACTTGATTGATTCTTTCAAAGTTGTCATGAAGATGAAATAGGATTTGTACCAATTCTGCTGAATTCCTCAGGTATTCAGAAAAAGAGGCATTGTATGAATGTGATAAAGAAACAACACTATGGGAACAAGCTTGAATAGATGCTGTTATGCGTCTTCAATTAAACTTCTGGACTTTACATTTTTGTTGTTCATTGGAATACTTCCAATGAAATCATTAATTAGTTTAAATATTTTTATTTATATTCTTACCTATAGAAGAGAATATCTGTAGCCCAGAGTTGAACTGTGGAATCCTTAGTGCTCTCTGAGCTTGGTGGTTTCCTTGCAGGTGTTTCATTACCAAACTAAGTAACATCACAAATAATGAAGCAACTGCAAGAAAGCCGGAGAGCACCAAGAACCCCACATATTCTTACTTTCTACAAAATTTTACACATTGCTTTAAGAAAAAAGGTAGAGAAACACAAAGGTTGTTTTCTCAAAATTTGTCAGGCTTTTGCCATTTGTTAATGAAATTATTGATTATTTTTGTGTGCCACTTACAGATCAAATATTGCTTCTTCCATCAATTTATAATTTGTGTGATGGCAACTTTTCTACGTTTGATTGGTAAACTTACCTTCTGAAACAAATAAAGAAAAAAAATATAACACCGAAAGAAAAGACGAGATATAAAAACGTTAGTTCCTTAACATCATTTCTGTAGTCTCAAGGTGACAGTTCTCCAATATTCTTCTTTCTAGGACTGTTCTACTTTTTCTGCTAAACATTTCAAAGGGTGTTTTCTTTCTATAATGTTTGTATGGAAGATTGATGAAATTCCTACTTGCATAAAAAAAAAAAAGGAATGGATTAAATACCATGCTACAATGAAAAGCAATCTCATCGGAAAGGTAAAGAAAACCAACCCAGGATTTTCCAAGGTTATAGGCTAAACAGGGAAGTTGAAAAAAGTTTGAATACAACGGCAAAGGTTTGCATTTCCAGGAAAACGGAGCTTAAGCTCAACTCAAGGAAAACTTGACCTTTTTATGCAAATATGCAAGGCAGAATTTGCACAGATTGTCACACTTTCTTCTAAGCCATATGCCCTAATTTACAGAGCATATTCCATATCAGAAGAGCAATATTCCTGAATGAAGAAATGGTGCCTGTTGGGGCTTAGCGTCTCAGCAATAAATTAGGGAGACCCACAGATCATCCATGAACTGCACTTTTACAACGAGATGTAAGTCTAGTTTGTAAATCTTCATCTATACATATCAATGAATGCACATACATTCATTGTATCTTACACCGCACGTTTCTGGGACTAGGATGGTAGTCATCCTATCTTCACCATATGATAACCTCACATGGTTGAGGGCTGTTGCTCGCTGAATGGCAACTTTCAGGTGACAGGCAAGCACCATAGAAAGGAAGCATAGGAAGAAAGGTTCATCACAACTGCAAACAAACCTTGTTAATTTTTTTTTTAAAGTATCCTCTTTGCTATCTGGACAGGGGTCAATTAGTAGCTGAAGTTCCTCCTTTGCAGACATCTCTTACATGGGGAAAACTAGGACATCAGTGAGAAGGCCAAGGCCAAAGATCCATGCTGGTTGTCCATGGATCAAACACGCAATCGCCATATTTTCAGTTGAAAATGTTAAAAAGCTGTAAATGAACCTTCCTTGCACAGTATAATTTCTATGATAGTGTTTATCGGAAATGGAAGAAAAAAAGGGCAAGGTGATAATTTCCAACGATTCTTGTTTCTAGGAAATCAGTGGTTCTGTGACAGTTCATCAAAGTTTAATTATAGATAATGTTTGCTTAATGATCAGTTCCTTAGTGACCACTCAAAGTTACAACAGACCTGCTGAAAGATATTTATGACAGTATCCAGTGGCAGCATCCCCCCCTGAGGTCCACATTTCAGGACCTTGCCAATCATCTTATTTTTATGACCAGTTGCAGCATTGATGTAGGAGATAACCAGGCTGAGCCCGAGGGAAGGATCAAACGCGTCATAAGTCACGAGTCCCTGCATATCTGCAAGAGATCTAAGTCCAGCCCATCTTGAATGCCTATCTTATTTCCCATGTATTTCCCTTAACAGTCAGTGGGCCAGATTCTTGTAGGGAGCTTATACTTGCAATAAATCTTTAAACTCATTTGAACTGCCTGAATCTCCTGATTGCCTGGGCGCTTGACAATCCCACGATCATGTGATTGCTATTTGTGATCCCCCACCCCCAGTTTTGGCCTTTTGGACTGACCATTCAAAGTTACAACAGACCTGTGGAAAGGTATTTATGACCATATCCAATGGCAGCACCCCACCCTCCGAGGTCAGATGATCGCATTTCCAGCAAACACATACACATACACACACATTCACACTTTACAACCCTGTGTTTACTTAATGACCACCACAGATGTGGAAAATCACCTCAGTGCCTCAATCTACAACCATCATGATTTATGGCAGAAATTCCGTGCTCCATTACAATTGTTGTAAGTGAAGGACTACCTTTATCGATCTGTTTCTGGAAATTCATCTTACCTTCCTTCCAAACCTCAGAGCTGGTTCTCATGGGATGATAGGAGGTCTCCAAAGAGTCCAACTACATGTGGAGCTAAGAATATGTCCACCAGTCATCTGCAAGGTGTGAATGTTTCCCATAAAAGATCGGCTTATCGGGGAGTAGAGTTCAGCTGAACATTTTTCCTAGGGTGTATTTTATTACATGCTGAGAATATTTGCAACTTGTGAGCAGTTTATAAAAAAGTGGCTTATAAAGTAGTGGGAAGGTGAACCTCCAGCACAGGTTCCTGCTGAATATACCAAATCTCAAAAGATTGTATAGTTAAATGCCTGCACAATAGCCTTTACCACTGTATTCCATATTTCTATCCTTTTAATTACATGTCTTTAAAATATGCAGAGTTTTCCATGTTGCTATGAATACAAAGCCAGAATAGGCCTCTGCACAGAGATGGATGGAAAGACACTTATCTTGCCAATTCTAAAAATAACCAAGTCCAGTAGATGGGTGTCTAAATTGGAGATACACAACACCCTTCAGAAATTTTGTCATGTCAAAGACTTCAATAGCGGCGTTTTTGCTCAATACTACCCAAAAGGGTGTCTTGTTGTAATACTTTTAACACTTTCTTCTTCACTTTGTTCTTTTGGATGCTAACTTTTGCAGTCTTGATAGTTGATGTAAAATAAGAAAAACAGCTCATCTGCAATTTCATCTATTCCATTTTCTGTTCTTTTTCTTTTCTTTTTTTTTCTTTTTCCATCCTGGACAGCAGCTCCACATTCCTCCATTCAAAGAGAAGGAAAGGCTTCCAACTTTCCCTAAGCTCTTCTCCTCCCAGCTCATGGTAACTCTAGGAAAATATGCTGCTTCCTCACTAGCTCCTCTCTCCTGAAAGGCAGAAAAAGGAAGGAGGGAGGGTGGAACAACTACCAAAATAACAGAGTTGGCAGGGACTTTGCAGGTCTTCTACTCTCATTTAGGAAGCATTGCCACAGTACAGATTCCTTATAACTTGGAAGTGCATGAATAAATGAAAGTAACAGTCTTGGAAGAGAAGTGTTGAGGGTTATCGGGATGAATATCAAGGACTGGTGCCAAATACAAGGAACAGCTTCTAGGAAGAGGTTTCTTCAACACTATGAAAAAGAAATAGGAATGAGATTCCCTTCAATGTTGCCATCCCAATCGTTTGAGGGAAAGCCTCTTCCCCACATATTAATTTTTTTCCTTCAGATGTCATAAGATGCAAGAGGATGGGGTTGCTCTTGGCCTCATTCATTAAGCAATGCCATTTGATGGGACCTTGGAGCAGAGGTGGTATTCAGCAGGTTATAACCAGTTCTGGAGAACCGGTAGCGGAAATTTTGAGTAGTTCAGAGAACTGGTAAATACCACCTCTGACTGGCCCCGCCCCCATCTATTTTTTGCCTCCTGAGTCCCATCTGATTGGGAGGGAATGGGGATTTTGCAGTAACCTTCCCCTGGAATGTGGAGGGAATAAAGATTTTACAGTATCCTTCCCCTGCCACACCCACCAAGCAACACCCACCAAGTCTTGCCATGCCCACCAAGCCACGTCCACAGAACCAGTAGTAAAAACATTTGAATCCCACCACTGCCTTGGAGGTATCCCTCTACCAGTCCACCGGAATAGGATTCTACCCACCCCCAAGATTCAAAGTTCCCTGAACATGCTTTCCTTAAATGAGCTTGAAGACCTGGTTTATTTCCCCCCCTCCCCAAAATGGCTCTGTTAGGTCAAAATCTGTGTTCATCTGGGTTGAATTATGTTTAATATGTCTGCTTTCTCCTGGCTAGGCTATTTTTCTCTCTCTCTCTCTTTTTTAATTGGTTCGATCATTTTTGTTTTCAATTCACCCAGTCACCTGTGAGTTGGGCAGTCTTATAAATCTAAGTAAATAAATAAATTCTTCCTCGGCTGCAAATTGCATTTAAAAAAAAAAAATGTCATGAGACAATAACTGTTTTGGATGTGCTCTCTTGAAATGCTTGCTTCCCTCTGGAGATGAGTAGAGCTTGGCCCTAACAGAATCCAGAGCCACCACCAAAGGTAAAGCGCCATTGTTGTTCATTGAATTTACCATAACAGCCTCAATTGCTATCTTCCAATCCATCACACCTCCCCCACCTTGTCATTCACTTCTAAGTAACACTCCCTTTTAAAGAGTTGGGTGGTCCTGTCTATAAACTTCTCCCTCCTTTCAAGTGCAGCTTTCTTTTATACTGTACCCCTCCCCTGGAGACTCCATTTCGTCTTTCGCCAATCAATCTTTTTTTTTTCTCTCATTACCAACCAGGCCCAACTAGGAGCCCTGGAGACAGAAGGAAGTGGAGAGCCAAAGCCAAGAATGTCTCCAGTCTGAAACTCACAAGATACTACAAGAAGACGCAGCACATCCAACAGGGACTCCCAGTAGAGAAGCACATCAAATCATTGTGCTTAGCATAATAGCTGAATGGAGAACTGGTTACTGCTGGATTTGGAGGTGAGCTTTAAGTAGATTTTAGATTTTGCAGGCACGAAGCAATGAGAGGGGAAACCCCGAATGGGGCCAAGACTGAGACCTATAGAGACATAATTGCTAGTATATCTCCTGAAAACCTCTCTAGGAGAGGGCAGGGGTGAGGAGGAAGGGGAGCTGCTTTCTTTACAATCGAGTCAGTGCCGCACCGACCAGCCGTGGTGGTCTAGGCCAAAGCGGAACGTTTGTGAGTTGCACAATAGCCCAGGCCAGCCTGACTATTATCAGCTGCTGTTTTCTGGTTAGCTTTCCTTTTATTCCAAGTGCACAATGGAAGTCTTTATCACCCTTCAGTCATAGTGACTCTTGAGGAATACATCTGGTTTTCTCTTTCAGCAGCTCTGAAAAGGTCAGCCTGTTCATTTCTTATGCGGGAAGCACCACATCACCCTCCCCGCCCGCCAAGTCCTCCTGAAGTGGAGAAAGCCAGCGATTGAGGCCTACAGCTTGTCAGTCTATCTCAGTCTTTCATCTGAGGGGGGGTGGGTGGGTTGATGCTCTAGAAAGCGACTTCACAGCATCTCCCAACATGATTCCTTCTTCAAGAGACTACAACCAAACCCGGAATGCAGAAGCCTCTTTCCACTAATCACTTTCTCATCCTAATTGTCACCAGCCCCTTCCCATCCCATCCTTCCCTTTTTGCTCTCCTGAATTTGAGCTTCTCCGTCAACAACATGGATGGTGGTCCTGTCTGGGTGAGCTCCAGCCGATTATTTGTGCAAACCCAGTCATGAAATAATTTTCCCCCCTCTCTCCCTCCTTCTCTCGACTGGCATTAAACATTCTTCACACGCGCTGTAACATAATAACAAGTGTGCCTGTGGGGAAAGAGCAGCTGGTGTCTGACAAATTATCTTCCTCCAGGCAGGCAAACGGTGGCTTAAATGCAAGCAGTCAAAAGGGCATGAATTTGGTTCCACTAGTTGCCTTGGGGGCACCACGGACCAGGCCAGGGCTAACGGTGAGTCTTTTAGAAGCTGGTTTTCCAGACGTTTGCATCCGGCACACAAATGTTTGCACTGGGTATGTCGGTGTATGTGTGTGTGGGGGCGGGGGCGGGGCGGGGGGGAATCTTCAGTTCAGAAATCATTCAGAGATTTCTGTAGTGGTGCTGGATTTGATTGGATGGCAGCTTCTAGAGTCTGAAGATGTCCTTCAAGAAGGAACTCGGTGACGGGTAGGTAAGCATGTCTCCGAGGAGCACTTTTCTCCAAGGGTTTCTGCCCTCTGATGGTACATTTGGAGAGCAGGTGTGCTCCAGGTCCTTCCTATTAAATGTGGTCATCTTGTGGGTTTGATGAAACATTCTCTGTTGCAGCCTTTTCCTTTGTAAGACCATCTATCCAGAGATATCAATTCTCTACCCAGAAGTCCTTAAAACCTGACGGGAGGGGGGCTGTGGTGCATAGTTTTAATACCTGTTTTTAGCCAGATTGTCTGACTTCATTTGGTTTATGTTTTTATATGTTTTGATCAAATGTGATATTTTGTAAGCTTCCCAGAATTCACTGAAGTGGGTGGCAATATTAAATTTAAACAACAACAACAACAACAATAATAATACCAGTAATGATAATAATGTGGGAAAAGTTGTCAAAAAAAGAAGGTGAAGATCTTGTGGGACTTTCAAATACAGATGGATCATCATTTGGAACACAACACGCCAGATATCACAGTTGTCGAAAACTGAAGTGTACAATTTATTGATATCGCTGTACCAGGAGATGCCAGAGTTGAAGAAAAATAACTGGAGAAAATCACAAAATATTGTGACCTGGCCATTGAAACTGCGCAATTATAGATGAAACATGTGACAGTGATACCCATTGTCATCAGGGCATTTGGTACCATGTCCAAGAATTTTACAAAATACATCAAGAAATTGCAGTTTCCTGTAATAATACCAGCGGAACTGCAAAAGACTGAGCTACTCGGAACAATAAACATTTAAAGAAGATACTTGGTTTATACGTAGGATGCTGGCAGCAACCCATATCAACTATGAGTGCCAGTCAATTATATTTGTGATACATTTTTAAATGTTCATGTTTAATAAATAAAAGTTTATAATAATAATAATCTGAGTTAGATTGAAAGAGGTCAAGAAAAACCCAAGATTGCTCTGCTTTGATTTTCTTCAATAAAAGAGGGGAGAAAAGGAACGTCTGTCAAACTTTTAAAGTTTGCTATTCTATTCTATAGCCATGATGCAAAACTCCAATTATTCAGGTGTGGTCTCCTTTTCCGGACCTGGCCAACCTTGCAGGGTTGGCCTGTACCCAATATGCTTTTCAGGCCTGGGGTTAATGTTTAAGCCCCCTTTTTTGTTTGGTTGATTTTGTTCTTTATTAGAACATTTTAGTCTGTGCTCTCTGATCTAATTTATTGTTTTATTTGTTTTTATGTTTTGTATGCTGCTCAGGGCTTACTGGATAGCCAAGAAATTTAATATAATAATAAAAGTCTGGATGGTGGACATTGCAATAACCGAAGACAGCAGCACAGAAGAGTAAGAACTGGACAAAATCACAAAATATAAAGACGTGCAATAGGAGTACAAATAGTCCTTGACTTACAACAGTTCATCTAGTAACCATTCAACAACACTGAGAAAAATGGGCTTATGACTGTTTTTCACACTTGTGACCTTTCAGCATCCCCATTGGTCACATGATCAAAATTCAGATGCTTGGCAATTGGTTCATATTTATGACGGTGGCAATGTCCCGGGGTCATTTGATCACCTTTTGTGACCTTCTGCTATGGCAAAAAAGGTTGTAAAATGGGGCAAAAAAAAAATCACTTAGCAACTATCTCACTTAGCAAAAGAAATTTTGGGCTCAATTGTGGCCGTAAGTCTACCTATAGAACGACTGGGGCAAAAAGAAGAAAAAAAGCAAAGATAGTACCAATATTAATAGAAAGGTTGGGTACATTCTCAAAACATGTGATGTACCACTTGACATCATTGGCATTGACCATATCACCATTAGTCAATTGCCTTACATCCTGCAATGACCTTTAATATTATTAAACAATATCTACCTATCCCAGGTCCTTGGGAAGCACTCGAATAGGTGGCCAAAAATGCCAAATCAAGTCTAAACATCCAGATGACTATGCAACTAATCACAATAATAACATCTTCTCTAGGAATTTCAGGAGCTGTAGGTTTCTTTTATCTACTTCGCCAGATAGATCATTCAGGGAATATGGGACAATTGTTTATTTCCTGCATTTTGCATCATGTGAGGTTGTTTCTCCCACACTTTTCTGTTTCTTGATTTTATATCCATTTTTTTTCTCTCTCTCTACAAATTTTATTTTTGTTCAGTTTTTAACACATCTATGCCATTGTTCATAACTGAGTTTGCCCAAGAGGGTTTCCAACAGTTTTAAAATTACGATAAAAAAAATACTAAAATAGGAATAAAAGTGCAATCAACATAAAAAGGCAGATGTATAGGTAGTGTAAAACATGAAAAAACATAAAACCCTAGAAAAATAAAAACACGGTTTTAAAATAATGAACAGATTGCCATATTCCCATAAAGTTGTCCTAAATCAGCTACAAAGACAAACTAGGAATCTAAAAGAAAAAGAATAAGAACCTTTTTTAAAAAGTCACTACAGCTTTATCTAAAAGCAAGCTGCAACTGATGGATATAGGAAGATTCAGGTTCACATCTACACTCAGCCAAGAAGTCAATCAGATTATCCCTTCCTTCCTTCCTTCCTTCCTTCCTTCTTTCCTTCCTTCCTTCCTTCCTTCCTTCCTTCCTTCCTTCCTCCCTCCCTCCTTCCCTCCCTCCCTCCCTCCCTCCCTCCCTTCCATAGATTTCCAGCAATACTTGCTTGCAGCAGTTTACCTAATTAACAATCATTAAATAACAATACAATTATATTTAAATGAATAGGTTCAGGAAGAAAGAACAACAAACCCAATTGTTTGCCAAGTTCTTTTACACTAACTTGAAGAAAATTTCCTTGAAGTTCCCTAGAAATAAAGCAAGATATAAATGTGTTTATATAAAACACTGAACACTTAGTTGAGAACAATTATAAATGGTTAGATAAGAGAAATCTATAACCCACATTAGTTGAGGATTGGTATTTAAAGAGAAATTTATATTATAGAAGATAAGTGTGGTCGGACAGACCTAAGTGATGCACTAAGAAATATAAGATGTTCTGCCTTCTCCGGAATATAATTTAAAGTTATAGTACCAAATACTTGTTCACTAAGGTAGTATATGGAAGTACGTTTATTTATTATTGTAATGTTTTGTCTGTCATTTTATGTTGTTTGTTTGTTCTTTTTAAATGAAATGTAAATAAAGATTACTTTAAAAAAAAAGAGAGAACAATTATAACTTTGTATTGGGTACCAGTCCATCATATTTCAAAAGGCTTAAGAGGAAGCAGATATAGAAACAGAACTAAGCATTTAGTCAGGCTGATACTGTCAGGTGAGACCTAGATGTTTAAGGTCCACACTGAAAATTTGGGGAGACCCAAAGCCTTTGTAATGCCCCAGACTGCCTCAAGATTTTAGAGTTCACTCCAGGGGAGAAATCCAAAATTTTTCCCTACCGGTTCTGTGGGCATGGCTTGGTGGGTGTGGCAGGGGAAGGATATTGCAAAATCTCCATTCCCACTCCAGTCTGGGGACAGCCAGAGGTGGTATTTGCTGGTTCTCCGAACTACTCAAAATTTCTACTATCGGTTCTCCAGAACCTGTTAGAGCCTGCTGGATTTCACCCCTGGTTCACTCCCAGTTGCCAAAACAAGCGGTACAAGATTAACATAATACAATCTGATTGACTGGCTTTTGTCACTGTTCTGACAGCTGACACTTTATCCTTTATCAGCCTTGTGAGGTGCGTTAAGATGAGAAATGGCGACTAGCCTAAGGACAGACAATGAGTTTTGTGGCTGAATGCAAATATGAACTCATCCTCCTCATTCTTATCTTTTTTAGGATGAAACTTTTCCAAAGGGGAAGGGTCTTTAGCTCCAGCAAACAAGTGCTCCTCAATTCAGTCTCTGGCATCTCTGAGTAAACATAAGAACTGCTCACATTCATTGTGACAATATTAAGCCAAATGAACTAAAGGCCATAATAGCAATAGCAGTTCAATTTATATACTGCTTCACAGAACTTTATAGTCTTCTCTAAGCTGTTTAGAGAGTCAGCATATTGCCCCCAACAATCTGGGTCCTCATTTTACTAACCTCGGAAGGATGGAAAGCCGAGTCAACCTTTAACCATAATAATTTTGTTCCCCTATTTAATAAACGGGCTCCCCATTCAGCCTTTTTCAGAGTTAAAACCTACTCAACTTTGAAGAAAATTTCCTGAGCTCTGCTCTCTGATTTTTCTTTGAAATAAATCTGGGCCTTTTTGGTGGTGATTTCAAACCTCTCCTTAGGGAAAGCCATTAAGTGTATTTGTCATGCATTTCAAAGCCTGCTTTGACAATATTTTTATTTTAATAATTTTTTTTGCGATTCATTTCTGGGTACAAGCATCAGAAAGCCCATCTATTTCAACATCCTGTTCCCCACAATTACCAGCCAGATGGCTATGGAAAGCCCCCAACCAGAACACTGAAGCTCTTTGTCCTTTAACAGATGCTTTGCAAATGGAATTTTTTTTTTAAAAAAATCCAGCTTTCCATACCACTGCATCTCCACATCTGCAGCCTTGTATCTCATGAACATCTCCCTGTTCTCTACCTACGAAGCCTGGGATTTGTCAGGTTATAAAAGGAAAGGAACCTATGGTTGACGGTGTCTGAAGAAAGCTCTTAATTGAATGAACTCCAGTGGAACATTAGCTAGGCGGTCAAATTAATATATTCTAGAAGAACAAACTAATATTCTGCAGGACTCTGTCAAAAGACATGTTTAGTAGAAAAGCTGTTGGTTTATTACCTTCAGCTGCCAAGAACTCTGTGATCTAGGACTCTGATTCTTGAATTCTTGAACCATGTCCAGGGCTCTTCCCTCCTCCCCTTTCTCCTATTACGCAGATGTTCTTTTTTGTTATCTTTCTCAGCTTTCATTGAGCTGATGAAAAATATTGCACAGCCCAAGCCTGCTGTTGTTGGAATTGCTCTCTAGGACGGCTTCTTTCTGCAATGTACTCAGCATTGTTTGGACTCTTATATATACAATCCGGGTGGGTGATGAAGTGCCGTAAACCAAATTAGAGGAATTGTAATGGAAGAGAAGAGGGAGAAGGATGTATCTGAGGAAGCGTTACTCATGAGGCAGAGAACAGAAGCAAAGGTTTCAGTGAATGGAGGGAGGAGGAAGCAAAAATATAGGGAGAAAGGTGGGTCAAAGCCACCTAAAATAGGAAGAACAGCACTATTCTATAGCACTATATCTATTCAGCTACAGAATCTTTTTTATGATCATACATTTGGCACATCAAATTGCTTAAATTATAGCTGTCCGTACCTAAATGCAAGACCTTTTATTACTCTGAGAAGCACAGGAACAAAATGTTCATTTCAGCCTCTCTCCTCCTCCTCATACGGGTACTTGCCTTTGCTACACAGTGCAATTCCACCCCACCCCCCAAGTTGTTTCTTGTCCATTAGAAACCAAAAACCCAAAACTCATGAGAAATTTGAAGTACTGAGGTAACTCTTGGCACTATGTTTTTCTGAATGACTTTTTCTGTCATGAATGGGGAAAAAATATATATAGATCCACTCAATCATTTCACTTCAGATAGTGAATTATATTATATATGGGGATCGCTTCCAGGTGGGAGGCCCAAGCAAATTGTCCCAATTGCTTCCCCTTTAAAATGGACCTGCCTAAACACTGGGAATACATCAACTATAAAATATAGCCCAAAGGACTGGTTTGGGAATAGATCCTCCTGGAAAATATCTATTTATGGGGTTGCTAAAAGTCAACACTGACTTGATGGCACATAATCTATTGTAAACACCACTGAGTATCCTAAATCCAATCCGGTAGTCAAATGTTCAAAAGGCAAGAAGCCTTGTCTTCATCTGTCTTCTCCTTCTTTCTGGACATTGTGAAGATTCAGAGAAAGTGATGCTCAGGACACCTCATTCTCCAGAATCTAGAGCAAGTAGTAATTAGGAAGGACATATCAGTTGCCTTGGTAAATCAAGGTCCTTCTAATTTTAATTCCTACTCCAATTTTCAGAACTTAGCAGGAAATTCAGAGGAGGCTGATATTGAATAGTCTAACCAAAACATAGTGGCTAAATCACAAACTGAAAAACCAAAGGATTGAGGCTTATAATTTCACCAAATCTAAATAGGGCTTGTTTCTATTCTACCCAATAATTTGCTAGAGGTGTTTACAGAAGGCAATGGAAAAATAATACTTAATATTTCTTACTTATTTTTCTCCATGATCTCCTGGCTGAGATTTTTCTTAAAAGAAGCTTACCGTTCAATACTAATCAAGTAAGTGTCTTTAGTATGGCTGCCTTAGGCGATGTCACATTATAAACCCATATTGATTTTATCACAAGTTAACTGTCATGCAAACCTAAGAACTGCAGCTTGGTAAAATTGTGATCACAATCCCTAACTCTTCCCATAAAAATGAAATTCACAGGATTTTCAGAAAGTGAGAGTTATGGACTGGACTGGACTGGACTGGACTGGACTGGACTGGACTAGACTAGATTAGAATAGAATAGACTAGAATAGAATTTTGAAAATTCAGGAAAATAGCAATCTCTGAGATGAAGAAGTAATTCAGATTTGCATAAGGCCAATCTTAATGAAGGTTTGAATTTCTCAGGGTTACAGACAGTTTTATTTTTTATTTTTTATTTTACTTCAAATTTATATACCGCCCTTCTCCCTAGGGACTCAGGGCGGTGTACAGCCAAGTAAAAACACATAAATACATAATAATACATAATAATACGTAAATTAAGAACAGATTAAAAGGAAATATCTCAATTTGGCCCAAAATTTAAAAAGACAAACGAATTTAAAATCATTTAAAAGGATTTGTTAAGCCAGCCCGGCTTGCTGGAAAAAGAAGGTTTTAAGGGCACGGCGGAAGGCACTGAGGTCTTGGATTCTCCTTATTTCTGGGGGCAGCTGATTCCAGAGGGTGGGAGCCCCAACAGAGAAGGCCCTCCCCCTGGGGGTCACCAGCCTGCATTGCTTGGCTGATGGCACCCCGAGGAGGCCCTCTCTGTGGGAGTGCACGGGTCAATGGGAGGTCGTCGGTGGCAGAAGGCGGTCTCGAAGATAGTTAATGAAAATGCCAGGGTATATTGCAAAGGATGGGAGTTCATAGCCTGAGCTGGGGTTCTGTTGGCAGATACTGGATGTCATGACAGGAGTGTCCCCAGAAGGGTCAAAAAAGTTGAGTTGGTGGCCACAACCTTGCAGTCAAAGCCCCACCTTTCTTTACAGCTCCAATCACTGGTCATGGCTGCCAACTTGTTGTTCTTAACATTCCTGAGGACATCCTTGATCATTGAGTATAGCATTCAAACATTCAGCCAATCTTAAGGACACTTCACATACAAAAGTGTTACAGAGCTATTCGTTTGTATATGTTCAGTTCTCAATTATACTTCATATAAGAAGCAAGTCAGCCTTGGGTTTATCATTATTCTGTGTGAGCTGGGAGTTCACCAGTTTTTTTTTTCCCTCAGCAGTTGGACACACTTCAAGATCGGTTTGGTCACAGAAGTTCTACTAGAGAAGACACTGTATCAAAACGAGCAGATTCATGCAGGGACAGGAAGCTTCTAATCACACCAATACTTAAACATTTCTGTGGGCAACACAGAATCATTCCAATAAGCAACACAGAATTCATTCCAGAATGAAACAACAACAACAACAACAACAACAACAACAACAACAAACCCTGGCTTTGATTCATTCCCAACAAAGCTTGAGGCAGATGCTCAATTTTAAATGACTGTACAGCATTCAGAAATCCTGTTCTGAATACAGTCAGAGAAGCATCTTTTCATCATTATTTGGGGCCTGGGGGTGGGGGTTGACAATCAATATAGAGTATCCAACAAAACCCAATCCAGACACACCTCCCTTTGAAGTCTGGTTGCCTCTCTTCCCACACTCTCCTGTTTATGCTTATTTAACATATTCGACCCAGTTTTGATAGCAATATGGATTTGGAGACTGGAGGAGAACTGTACTAAGATATTCTTATGCAAAAGGGTTGTTTCTTCTGGCATATTTATCTCAGCATGACTGCCACCCCACCCCTCCCTGCTATTTTTTTTTTTTTTTTTTTTTTTTGCATTGATGAATTACATGAGAGGAATAACCGAGTTCTGGATTTGAAACGGTGAGCTGAAGCTTGCTGCGGCTGCAACAGCAGCAGCAGATGCACGCCGTGGCTGAACCTCTATTGTTTCTATTTCAGGAACACATTGAGTGATTAGTTTGGGTAACAGTAACATCACATTACCTTCTACAGGCTGGAAATGTCTTTTAAAGCTGAAGTCATGTGACGCGAGGCTGTAGACAGAGCCAAGTGGAATACATCAAAGAGTGCCTTGATGCAGATGTTTCATGCAGAAGAAAATTAGGTCAGAGACCGCTTCAATTTCAGTTTCTGCCAGGCTTGTTTGAGAGCTTCCAGTGAATTCCTAATGAATAGCTTCTAGGGCACTTTTCTCTCATTCAGTCAGAAAGTACCATAGCCAGATGAGCCTCCCTGGTGGAATCTCACCCTCCACCCCCATTGCTAAGAAAAGAAAAATCTGTTACTTGGTATTCTGAGATTCCGGGACATTTCTCACGCACAATGTATAACACCTAGGAGAGGCCAAGGCAGCACAATCTATTGACATTCAGTATATGAATGCAGCACAAAACACTAATGAAACACTGACTTACAATAGTTTGCCGGCACTCACTGCTGGGGAAGCTCCTTTTTTTGTGTGTGTCAGCAGCATATCCTTGAGAGAAGCTAGTTAATATGGAGAGGCCATAAGCAACCACCTGCCTGGAATTTTTCTGTTAAAATACTTTAGGACTAGGGATAGGCAAAAAAGAAGCCTCGTGTGTCTGAAATGTACAAATGCATCAGTTCTTCCTTTTCTTGTTTTTACTAACAATAACACATGGACCCCATTATCTCCCCCACCAAGCTGCTTAATATCAACAGATTATAGTATGCGCACCACCTCAGTTACCCAGAGGGGGGAAAAAAAGGCAGATGGGAGAGAAATGCATTTGCCTGATTGTATTTCCATTAAACCGACTTTGTGAAGCGCATATTCATAGAACATAGAACGTCATCAGAGTTGGAAGGGACCTTGGAGGTCTTCTAGTCCAACCCCCTACTCAAGCAGGAAAGCCTATACCGTTTCAGACATATGTCTCTTCTTAAAAGCCTCCAGTGATGCAGCACCCACAACTTCCCATCTCCCAATATCAAACTGGATTTGATATATCAACAAAGGAGAATATTTGTAGCTCAAGGTTGAAATGAGGGGTCCTTGGTGCTCTCTGAGCTTGGTTGTTTTCTTGCAGACTTTTCATTAGCCCAAAATAGGTAACATTATCAGTGCTGGCCAATTTGATATATATTCTCCCTGGTTCCTGGCTTGCATGTATATGTGTGTGTGTGTGTGTGTATGTGTGTGTATGTGTTGTTTGGGATTTTCAGTTCCTCTTGAAGAAGCTATTAGAAATCATGACCAATAGGGTCTTCACCAACTTCAGCCAGATGTGTTGACCACACTGCAATGTCCTCCATACATGAGCCTGTCTTCGGAGGTAACGTGGAAGCTACAGTTAGTAGACAATGTCTCAGTGAGATTGTTGGCAGTAGAACTCAGCCAATGTTTAATACCAACGTTGAAGCCACTGCTTTGGTAGGAGACTTTATGCAGACAGTAAGAAAGATGACCTTGATGGAGAGAAGCAGATGATGTTGCCTGGCCAGAAAGGACATTTTTGAAACCCAGAATGTCCAGATAATCTTTTGAAGTGGTCCAGACAGACACCTCCCTAATTCACCAAACTAGAAGAGAGGAGAGGAGGTTCAGCACAATCAGACTTGTTAAGATTCTGTTATTATAGCTTGTGTTAATAAAGGTAGTGGGGCTGACATTTCCAGATTTAATTCCAAGTGCTGGTACTTACTATGAAACCTTATATGGCAGGTCACCACAATAGATCAGGCAACACTTCACCAGGATTAAATCCACCCTTCCAGTCCAGTAATCTAAAGAGAGCCTGATGAAAGCTCCCTCCCTTGAGGTAGGAGATAGAAGACAGGCCTTGTCTATGGCAGTCCTCACTTTATGGAAGTTTCGCTAGAGGTAGATGTAGCTCCTACTTTGTTAACATTCCATAAGAAAACCAAGCTTGTATTACCTTCTGTGAGCCTTTGGGCCCTGGTAGTTGTGAAAGGGATGTTCATTCTCTAAATTTATTTATTTTTTGTTCAATAATTATGTACATTTTGTGTATATCTTTACACTGTTTATATTCCTTCGGGATCTGGTCAGTTTAGAAGCACTGTACCAAAATCAAATGTGCATATTGTCATTGCCTTTGTAGTACAAGACATTACTTTGCTCAATGGGACTGAAAGAACAAAATATGTGTTTTTCTTTTAACCATTTCTTTGAAGAGAGATAGACTTGTTTTAAATTGCAACAAAAATAGGGTGAACGTATGAATGCTTTGGCCCTCTCTGCTTTCAGATAACTAACTTTTGCATCTCCTAATTCTTCCAATTTTAAAATGCATTTGAGGCTCATCCAGGTAGGTTTTTTTGGAGACTGTAATGTAGCAAGTACCCTTGTTGGAGGATATGCTCCTCAACAAAAGCAGAGTGAAGGAATATGGTAATTAAGTCACAGAACAACTTATTTAAAAAAAGCAAAGTGCTCATAATAGAGTTGACTTGGATGCAGGGTGTAGGCCTAGACCAGCAATCAATGAATATCAACACCCTGTAGTAGGAAAAGTTCAGTGATATTTGTGGTGGGCTCTGATGGTGACATCCACATTTCCTTGAACCTGGCATCACTATCAACTCAAAGCACTATATTGCAACACTCAAAACACACAACAAATAGAGATTGAGGCACAAGAGGGACATTTTGTTACAACATGGCATGAATGTACCTCATGAACCACCCAAATTGGATTTCAGCGTTTTACCCATCTGACCTATAGTTCAGAGGTGGCACTATGCAACTTCCAATTTTTTTGAAAATTAGAAGAAATACCCTTGTGATCACTGATCTGAGCCAAATGAAGAGGTGGAAAAGACTGTCAGTCCTTGGTTAAAGAGACAAATGATAAAAATTGATAAAATTTGATTGATAGAACTTTGATTTGGAGGACTACAAATTTTAGAACTTGATTGAAGAGACACTTTGACAAACCTATTATTTGATTATTACTTTAAGAAGCTTGTTCATTATTAGCAGAAGTGTGCAGTGAATAGTGGTGAACATCTAAAGAAGTAAATACAGGTAATAAAAGAGATTATTTTAAGAATCATTTACCTGTTTCATTTATAAAAATATTTTTATTTAAACTAAAATTATGGAGGTGGAGACATTTTTAAATTCAATCCTCATCAGCTACTATAGATGCAAAGAGATGACCTCCAGCAAGTTTGGACTATAGTGATACCTTGATACTCAACTGCTTTGAAACTCATTGAATTTGGTATTCAACACATTTTGACATGAACATTTTGTTCCGGTACTCATCATTTGTTTGGTACTCAATGCACAAGCTAGAGCTTCCTGGTGTCATCTGTGACTCACTACATTATTCCTTATAGAATTTTTTTTTTTTGATACTCATCATTTTGAGTACTCATTGTGCCTCCTGGAACCAATTAACAATGAGTACTGAGGTACCATTGTACTTTAATAATTAGTTAGGACATCAAGAGTTCGAAGCTGTCAGAGATTTCCAGCTATGTCTTTTATGTCCCATTGGCAACACATAGAACTCTCAATCACACATTGTTTATGTGCAATATGTCCAGTTCCATCACACATGCATTTCTTCCACCTTCAAACAATGAATCTCATGAAATGTATTGACATCCTGCCACAATAAAATCCCAAGAGGTAGGAGGTTGGGTGCGCCAAAAATCTTCTCCATACCCAAGGCATAAATGTATAATTCTTTCTATGATGGCAACGGATGTATTTCCCAACCCATGAATGCAATGCCACTGACACAATCAGAATTGCTGGTAGTCTTGCAAACTCTTTCTTATGATATCCTGGGATCAACAATGGATCTATCTCACAAATATTGTGTCTGTGCTCTTATCAGAAGGCATTTAAAACATCCTTTCTTTCTTTCTTTCTTTTCCTAATTCCTAGAACAATTCTCAGTAAAACATATTTCATGACACAGATGGAAGAATAAAGATCTAGCACTGATCGAAGATCTCTGGTATCCTTTTGAGGTGAATGATAAAAATTCATTATTCTGTTTGTGTAAGGATCAGATTATGGTAGCTTCTATTCTCTGCCAGATAACGCTTTAAATTATATGTTAAAATGAAGAAAGCATGGAGAATCCAAAGTGGAGTTTTATGTATATGAAAGACTGAACTGCACATGTTCTGTTTTCCCAGACTCTTGAATTTAAAACATATGAAGAACAGTTGGAGGATTTGGGTTTGGTTAGTCTAGAGAAAAGAAGGACTAGTGGGGACATGATAGCAGTATTCCAGTATTTTAGAAGCTGCCACAAAGAAGAAGGGATCAATTTATTTTCCAAAGCACCAGAGGGCAGGACAAGAAAGAATGGATGGAAACTAATCAAGGAGAGATGCAACCTGGAATTGAGGAGAAACTTCCTAACAGTGAGGATAATTAACCAATGGAACAGCTTGCCTTCAGATGTGTGTGCTTCATCACTGGAGGTTTTTAAGAAGAAACTGGACAGTCAATTGTCTGAAATGGTATAGGATCTCCTGTTTGAGCAGGGAGCTGGAAGAAGACCTCCAAGGTTCCTTCCAGCACTATTCTGATGCTGATTCTGAATTTTGTGAATATACTTTTTGTATCAGGGTCTGATTATTAGATCATTATTTTAAAGATTATTAAAACAAAGCAGATACCTGAAATCTTAAGAGTACTGACCCAGTGGTTCCTTCTAAACTCATGAGATTTCATGATGCCAGGGTAGGTTTCTTCATCATTCTTTTTCTTTCTATCCTCACTAATTTGATCAGGGGGACCCATAAGTATGAATGAATTCTGTGCAGCAAATTTAAACGGATGCAGTTCTACTTCATAACATTCATCCAGCCACATTAAGCTATCTGGATGCATCTTTCAGTGCCAATCTGAGTCTCTTGTTCTTGTTGAAGCTATAATTTTAGTTGAAGTCAGATTTTTTTAAAGAAAAAATTCCTGTCCTACTGAGTTCAGTTGAGCTTACATCCATGAAAATAAGGGTTTGGTGGCTACCAAAGGTACAAAAATTACTTAGTGGCTGTTTCTAATTCTGAAATTTGATGATTACCTCTGTAGATTCAATCTGAAATGCTGTTGTTGTGTCAATTTTTTCTTAAAAAGTTGTACCTTATGGCAGGGGACTCCAACCTTTCCAGTTTTGTGGACCAGTGGTGAGGGGGGGGAGAGGGGATCATTCAATGCAGCTCCATTTACGCCAGTGATGTGTGTCTGTGTACCTGCTGTTCACGCAAATGAAGCTTCCTGCACGAGTGTGAGCGCTTACCACTCATGGAAATGGAGATGCATGAGCTGGCATGCCTGCCACTTACACAGCCCGGTTCTGAACAGGCCACGGCCCAGGGGTTCTGGACCCCTGCCTTATGGTATAAACTAGGGGTGTCAAACTCAATTACATTGAGGGCTGCATCAGGGCTGTGGTTGACCTCGGGGGGCGAGGTAGGGGCTGGCCAACTGGGTGGGCATGGCCAGCTTGACCCCACTCACTGAGCACGGTTGATTGGGTTGACGTGGCCAGCTTGACGCCACTCCCAAAACATGCTGGCATGTTTCCTCTTTGCACTGAGTGGACCAGGCTGAAGCTACACTGGCCCTATGTTTTCTCTTCGCATTGGGTAGATGGGGACGAAGCCATGCTGGCCCGATATTTCCTCTTCACATTGGGTAGACCGAGCCGAAGCAATGTGGGCCGGCCCCTTACATTTTCCAGGATGACCCTGCAGGCTGGATTTGACCACATCATGGGCCGCATCCAGCCTGTGGGCCTGGTGTTTGACACCCCTGGTGTAAAGTAAACCTCACATAAAGCCTTATTTTTTATATGTTGATTCAGAATAACATAATGTACTTGTTAAATTATAATTTAAATGTCCAGGCAAATGCTCAGAGGGCTCCAATTTTGATTTTCCTGACAATCGTCACAAAAATTCTTACTAGATATCATTTTCAAATCTACAAGGTTCCATACTGAACTGTGCTTGTTTTGATAATCTGTTTCATAAGTCTTCCTGGCTTTAGTTCCACCAAGAAAATCTGGGGATTCCACTTTGGGTACCTATCTATCAATCCTTCCTGTTCCTGCACAGATCCAAAATACAGATAAGCAAATGTGTTTATTTCAATTGATAAATAACAAGAGATTAGAAACCCAGGCGAACTCATGAAAATACCTTCCACTCAAAATTTCCCATTTTATACCCATTTTTAGGTGCATCAGTACAAATCTAAGTCCTCTAACTTTATTTATGGATATTTCGAGGATATAGTCAATGAGTAATTGCACAGGTCGTAGAAGTTTTGCTCACTGGTAATCCTTAATGGAAGCTAATCTTTGCTATGACACAAGAAAGATCGGTTGGCATATGATGCATTGTTCTGGTTCTCTTCATTCCCCCCCACCCACACATTTTGTGGCTGGCTAGTGCTTTGCAGTACAAGCTAATGGTCTGTGGATAAGACAAGGATTGTTTTGTAGGCACAGGAACTAAAATAGGGGTTGCCAGGCCATTCCAGCAATGCTGTAAATAACTAATGAATAACGACTCAAAGAAATGTAGAGATTTGGTTGTCATTGCAATATATCCTGTGCCGGTAATGAGCAACAGCAGTAAATGGGGTCTATATCCTTATGTACACTAAGGGAGCAACAGAAAGAGACCTATAGCTTCTTCTGATCTCTGTAACTCCAAGCCATCAGGGACTGCTAAACTGGATCTAAGTTACTAGAATAGCATAAAACCTGTCGTTTTCGTTCTCAATCTACCCGTGGAGAATAAGCAAATACATATAGTCATTTAAGTCAATACAAATGATATCGTAAATATCTATAATAGCATAATTCTGTTTCACCCACTCAGTATGATGAGAGGGAATCAGCCTCCTGAAAACAAGCAGGAGCAACTTGTTCTGCTAACTTAAAGCAAGAAAGGAAAATTATTCTCCACTCCAAACTCTTTTTCAAATGAGATCTGCCCTTGTGTTGTCCAAACTGGTGTCTTCCAAATGCAGGACTTTAACTCCCTGGCAAACAATGGCTATTAACTTAATTTATAGGAGTTGAAGTCCAACATGAAAAGAGAACTGGAGTATTAAGCTATATTATCCAATGATTCAAATGTCCCATCACAAATTAAATCCTTTGTTCAAAGTCTTATATCAAACTTCTTAAAGTTTTAATATCAGCTTAGAAGGCAGTGGTTTCTCATAGCATCAGTCCCACCATTCAACTTACCCCCATCATGCGGCATCACGTTGCCGTCATGTAACGTATTGCGACTTCCCCCCTTCACTAAACCCGTGGTGGGCGTGGCCAGCGGGTGACGCATCTGGAGCACAGGCTGCGAGTTTAACACCACTCTGCTAAACAATCAAGCCACGTGAAAATTATGATTAACGCTAGCAAAATAGTAGTCTGAGGATAGGACAAGGATCGTTTCATAGGCACAGGAACTAAAATTGAGGTTGCCAAGTCATTCCAGCGATGCTGTAAATAACTAATGAATAACGACTCAAAGAGATACAGAGATTTAGTGTCATTGCAACATATCTAATTTAGGCTTTTTAAAAAAAATTCTAATGACAGCTGTATTTATAGCTATGACCCTGGATGATCCAGGAATCTACTTTTGGACAAAGCTTAAATACAAAATCGGGGAGTTTTAAAGTAAAGCTTCCCACAAGGCAACAGATTTCCTAACTTTCTTGGTACATACCTGGGTGTATCTCTGCATTTAGAATGGACTATAATCTAGCTGTAGAGATAGGTACTCTGTTCCCGAGCAGTAGCTCTGACTGTATCTCTCATGCAATTCCCTTGCTAATGAAAAGATCACATCTGCATTGATCAGTTGAGAGGAAATAGTCTTGCAGCAGAGAAATAGCTGTGTGCTGATACTGACTCCCCCAAATCCTTTAAAAGAATCCATCTAGTTGTCTTCCAATGCAGGAGATGCAACACACAGCCTCCAAAGAACATTTATAATTGAAACCAAGGAAGCACAACAATGAGTTCACAAAATGGAGGGATAACTGTTTCAGATAAGCTTTCTAAAGAATCACCTGTTTTGTAAAATTAGTATTATATTAGCACTCTCATATGGGAGTTGTACATCTGGAGAGACATAGACTTCACAGAATGATTAAATACAATAAAATGCTTGGAATGTTAAAAAAAAGACTTAGATTGCAAACATGGTTGGGGATGGGGTTATTTTGTTAGTCACTGCTGTTGTCATACATGAAATCACACTCTTGGTATTCTCATTCAGGAAATGCCATTCTTGGGCACTCTAGCACAGACTGCCGATGAGCACAATGAATTGGAATTTGCAGTTTGGCAAACACGCATTGTCCCTATAATCTTGGTGGAATTTTGAAGAAAGGTTGGCAAAATCATAATGTTTTTAGTTTTGTTCTCTTGCAGACTGGGAGACAGGGTGTTTTACTCACTGCATGGAAACACTCACAGATGCAACTGGTTTTTGCGTTTTTGGGCCTGAGAAGGTCAACCTGGGCTTGTTTGTCCCAGAACGCAAGGGGTAATCTGATACACCCATGGTCTAATGGGGACTAATTCATTCAATCTGTGCAATCTCCATTTTAAGACTGACTCAGAAATCCAGGTTTCATTATACGCATAACTTAGTCAGCCTTTGGAACTGTTTTTATTCCATCCTCTTACATTGGGAACCAACTGCCTTGATGAAGAGTCTGGAGAATTCAATACTTCACATATTCTTTTGTGACAGTCACATTGTGCATCTGTGGCTGGCGGGAGGCAGTGGTGGTATTCAAATAATTTAACAACTGGTTCGCCCAAGGTCAGGTTGGCTGTCATGGCTTAACCTGACCCTGGGCGAACTGGTTGTTAAATTAACCCCCACTCCCGCTATCAGTGGATCCTGGGCGCTTCACTGCTCTGTAATGGAGAAATGGGCAACGGAGTGGCAAGCACGAGGGAAAGAGGAGGAGCATGGAAAAGAAGGAGGTAAAGTGGTCTTGTCCTTCCCTCACGCCAGCCGCTCCATTGCCCATTTCGGCCAGGATCCACTTTGATAGCAGGGGGAGGGAGGATTTGACAACTGGGTCACTTGAACTGGTGCAAACTGGCTGAATCCCACCACTGGCAGGAGGAGATGTCCTCATGGAGCAGCATGTTGTTTTTTTTTTCTTCAAGCATTACTGTAATGAATGCAATCAGCAAGAGACAAATGTATGATTTGAAAGCGGTTTACATGACAAGGAGGTATCTGAACCTAATATTCTAATAATCTAAAGGTACAACATCAAGAAGGGCATCTTGCCAGTAAATCCTCAGCTCCATTTAGTTGCCCCAACTCTACCCCAAATTAAGGGATTACAGGGTCAGAATGCGGCTGTGCAGGGGATTATGGGAGCAAGAGGGCGCTCCCATGTGATGCCTCTCCTGCGCGAGCTGCATTGGCTTCCAGTGGTCTTCCCGGTGCGCTTCAAGGTGTTGGTTACCACCTTTAAAGCGCTCCATGGCATCGGACCTGGGTATTTGCGAGACCGCCTTCTGCCGCCGATAGCCTCCTACCGACCAGTACGCTCCCACAGAGAGGGACTCCTCAGAGTGCCGTCAGCCAGGCAATGTCGGCTGGCGACCCCCAGGGGGAGGGCTTTCTCTGTGGCAGCACCTGCCCTCTGGAATGATTTGCCCCAGGAGATACAAAGGATACCAGATCTCCGGGCCTTTTGCCGTGCCCTAAAAACTTTTCTTTTCCATCAAGCAGGGCTGGTGTGAAAACCCCCCCCCCACTTTTTAGCTCTTTTTAGCTTTTTAAGTGTAAATTGGGTTTTAATTGGATTGTTTTAAATTGTGGGCCAAAGCTGTATAATTCTTTTAATTGATTTTAAATTTTGTATTGGTATGTTTTTTATCCTTGGCTGTGCACCACACTGAGTCCAATAGGAGAAGGGCAGAATATAAATTGAAATAATAATAATAATAATAATAATAATAATAATAATAATAATAATAATAATAACCTGATTAATACTGGTACTTGAATGAAAATATCAAGCTATAGCTTTAAAAACTGCCCTGAGTCCAGTAGGAGAAGGGCAGTATACACATTTAATAAAATAAAATAATAAATAAATAAATAAATAAATGCTGCTAGAAGACAGTGGCAAGCCACTTTCATGTTGTTGGCAAGAAAACTCCATGGATGTGTCTGAAGTCATCGGCAGTTGAACCCCACCTGAAGGCAACGTTATATATTTTTGTCCATTATATCAGCATAGTAGCTTTTATCAGGGGTTAAATGCTCCTGGTTCGGACCGGATCACCCGATCTGGTAGTGCTTGTGGCAGGTGGTTCAGAGAACCGGTAGCGATCGTGGCGTGAGGCTCCGTCCACCCGCCTGGTTGTCGTTACCTCCTGGTTTTAACCAGGAAGTAATGTGTTTTGTACCCTCTGCGCATGCGCAGAAGGTTTTGCTTTTTGCTTTTAAAAGAAAAAAAGGCTCTGACAATCGCGCAGCTCAGCTGTGATCGTCAGAGCCTATTTTTACCTTTTAAAAGCATTTTTTACAACCTATTTGCAATTTAAATTGCTTTTAAAAGTAAAAAAAAAAGATCGCACGCCACAGCTGATCACAACATACACACACCCCGCGTATGCTGTTCTACTTACCCCATGCCTCCTTTTGGCGTACACTGTGCACGCGGGCACCTCGCATTTGATGCATGGCGCGCACTGGGCATGCTCATGCACAGCGCACATTTGATACGCGGCACGGATGCGCAGCCAGCAAACCGGTAGTAAACCGGTTCAGATTTCACCACTGGCTTTTATCCATTTCTTTCTTCCTACCCTTTTCCTACCTAACTATTCTTTCTGTTATCTTTTTAAATGTACATTTTAATATATTGTACGGCATTATTTAAATTATTGAATTGACTTTCATGTTTACGTTTGAAGTGATCTTGTAGGGTTTCCAGGGTACTCCTTAGTAGGAAGTATTAGTATGAAGATAATCCTACAATGGGGATGTCTGAGATTTTAGATTTGTTTCCCTCTCCTGGATTTTGTGCAGGGAAAAATTTAATTTACAAAAAAAAAGAAAAGAAAAGAAAGAAAAGAAAAACCCTGAAAAGAATCATAGATGCTTTCAGCTTTACAGCTTTGCAGTGAATGAAGGTAGAATTCTTTCTAATGACAGGTTAAAGGAAGAATAAAAGGGTCCCTTATTCAATTAATGTGACCCCAGTGGAAGGACTGCTCAGCTTGGTCTTCCCTTCCCTTCCTCCAGGAACTTGTTGAGGGGAAAAAAAGGAACAATTGTGTGGCTTTGTTGTCACTGCTACTTAGAAAGTCTCTTTCTATAGAAATAGCAGCTTTGGTTCAAATGAGCTTCTGGAAATCAGATACATCTCTAGGACTGCATCCAAGTCCGCTTCTGGGCTAAGAAAACACAGAAGTGAGGGAGAGTTTTATCACAAGTAGCATCAAATCATAAAGAAGGAGCCATGAAGAATATGCACCAAACATTTTATCCCGTTTGTGGAACTTGATTCTCCTTGGTTGAAGAATTTCTAGCTCAAATTCAACAAAGCTTTCTTTTCATGCTCTGGTTTAGATTTTCAAAATGTGATGGTAGATGCTTCAGGTAACCCTTCTCATTTGCCTGTTTTTCCTCTTGATACACAAAGCAAATTTAGATGGAAAGCAGCAATGGAAATTTAGGGAAATTTTAAATGCTTCCCGTTCACTGTGTAGTTCGTTCTCTCACAGTGTGTCATTCAAAAATATGAATTGTAATGTGCAATTCTTTGTCATGATTCTAGACCTCATCATTTGAAAAATTAGCATGTGGGCAGCAGAGCTGGGGTCTTGGTCCTGTGTTTGCATTTTAATAAGTAATCTGTAGTCTAAGGGGCTTTTCCTGAAGAAAATGTTTAATGGGAAAGATACTTGGATCCAGCATCCTGTTTCCCATAGGCCCATTATTATTATTATTATTATTATTATTATTATTATTATTATTATTATTTATTTATTTATTTATTTATTTGATTTCTATACCGCCCTACTCCCGAAGGACTCAGGGCCGTGCACAGCCAAGCAATAAAAACACATACATACAAAATTTAAAAGTAGAATAAAATCAAATTAAATACTTTTGGCCCCGACAAATTTAAAACCCTAAACTTTTAAAAACCAATTTAAAACTGAATATATAAAATACTAAAAGATATTTAAAAATTAAAAATCTTTTATAAAAGAGGGGGATAATTAGGCCAGGCTGGCCTGGTGAAATAGTAAGGTCTTTAAAGCGCGGCGGAAGGTGCGCAGATCCGGGATCCTCCGTATCTCTGGGGGGAGCTCGTTCCAGATAGTAGGTGCCCCCACAGAGAAGGCTCTCCCCCTGGGGGCCTCCAGTCGGCATTGTTTGGCTGACGGCACCTGGAGGAGCCCCTCTCTATGGGAGCGTACCGGCTGGTGGGAGGCTATTGGTGGTAGTAGGCGGTCCCGCAAGTATCCAGGTCCTAAGCCATGGAGCGCTTTAAAGGTGGTAACCAAAACCTTGAAGCGCACCCGGAAGACCACTGGGAGCCAGTTCAGCTCGCGCAGGAGGGGTGTTACATGGGAACGTCATGTCGCTCCCATTACAACCCGCGCGGCCGCACTCTGCGCCAGTTGGAGCCTCCGGGTGCTCCTCAAGGGGAGCCCCATGTAGAGAGCGTTGCAATAGTCCAGGCGGGAGGTGACAAGGGCATGAGTGACCGTGCGTAACGAGTCCCGATCCAGAAAGGGACGCAACTGGCGAATCAGGCGAACCTGATGAAAAATCCTCCCGGTCACGGCCGTCAAGTGCTCTTCTAAAGACAGCCGTGAATCCAGGAGGACACCCAAGTTGCGAGCCCTCTCCATGGGGGCCAGTGATTCGCCCCCAATAATCAGTGATGGCGTCAACTGACTATATCGGGATGTTGGAAACCACAGCCACTCGGTCTTGGATGGGTTGAGCCTGAGCCTGTTGCTCCCCATCCAGATCCATACAGCCTCCAGGCACCGGGACATCACTTCAAGGGCATCGTTGGGGTGATCCGGGGTGGAGATGTACAGCTGGGTGTCGTCAGCGTACTGATGGTACTCCACCCCGAAACCATGGATGATCTCGCCCAGCGGCTTCACATAAATGTTGAACAGGAGGGGCGAGAGGACCGACCCCTGAGGCACTCCACATATAAGAGGCCTCGAGGTCGACCTCTGCCCCCATGCCAACACAGACTGCAACCGGTCAGAGAGAAAAGAGGAGAACCACCGCAACACAGTGCCTCCCACCCCTAACTCTTCCAACCGGTGCAGCATGATACCATGGTCGATGGTATCAAAAGCCGCTGAGAGAACTAACAGGACCAGGACAGAGGAGCACCCCCTGTCCCGAGCCCTCCAGAGATCATCAACCAACGCGACCAATGCCGTTTCCGTGCTGTACCCGGGCCTGAAGCCCGACTGGAACGGATCCAGATACGTCGTTTCATCCAGGTGCTGGGGGAGCTGTTGCGCGACCACACTCTCAACAACCTTCACCACGAAGCGAAGGTTGGAGACCGGACGATAAGTTACCAACATTGCCGGGTCCAGGGAAGGCTTCTTGAGGAGAAGAAGGCGTCACTTTCAAGGCGGAGGGAAAGTCACCCTCACCCAGCGAAGCATTTATAATCCCCTGGAGCCAGCCTCGTGTCACTTCCCAGGAAGCCAGTACTAACCAGGAAGGACACGGGTCCAATAAATAAGTGGTCGCGTTCAGTCTACCCAGAATCCTGTCCACGTCCTCAGGGGTCCCAGGATCAAACTCATCCCAGATAACATTCTCAAGACCTGCCTCTGTCTCTCCCCCGAGACTACCCAGTCGGAGTCCAAATCTTCCCGAATCTGAGTGATTTTGTCATACAGATACTGAACAAAATCCTTGGCTCTACCCTCCAAGGGGTCCTCCCGCACTTCCTGGTGGAGCAGGGAGCAGGTCACCCTAAAGAGGGCAGCTGGACGATTATCTGATGATGCAATAAGAGCAGCAAAATAGCTACATTTCGCTGCTTTTATCGCCATTAAGTAATTCCTAATGTGGGATCTTACTAGTGTCCAGTCAGATTCAGAAAGACTGGCCCTCCAACTACTCTCTAGGCATCATTTCCGGCGCTTCAACTCCCTCAGATCCTCGGTAAACCAAGGAGCCAATTGAGATCGGTGCCGGGACAGAGGCTGCAAAGGCACGACCCGATCCAGAGCTCCAGCAGCCGCCCTCTCCCAGGCGTCCACCAGGTCTCCAGTCAAGGCGTGTGCCAGAACCTCAGGAAATGGCCCAAGCTCCGTCTGGAATCTGTCAGGTTCCATCAGGCGCCTGGGGCAGAACCATTTTACCGGCTCCGCCTCCCTGCAGCGGGGTGCAGCGGTTCGAAAGTCGAGACGAAGGAGAGAGTGATCTGACCATGACAAGGGTTTAGTAACTATATCCCCTATCTCAAGATCCCTCAACCACTGTCCAGAGACAAAAACCAGATCCAGCGTGTTTCCCCCTGTGTGGGTAGGGCCATGAATTAACTGGGTCAGGTCCATAGCTGTCATGGAAGCCATGAACTCCCGAGCCATCTCCGACGTCTCACCCACGGATGGCAGGTTGAAATCCCCCATGACCATAAGCCTAGGATTATCAACCGCCACTGCGGCGATGACGTTGAGTAGCTCGGGCAGGGCTGTTGCCACGTGGCAGGGAGCCAGGTACGTGATCAGCAAACCCATCTGAACCCCATGACCCCATTTCACAAAAAGGGATTCACAGCCAGCCGTCTGAGGAACAGTGGCCTCCCTCGGTCTCAGACCTTCTTTAATGATAACCGCTACCCCCGCCCCTCCCCTGTGACCTCGGCTGATGGAATGCTTGGAAACCTGGCAGGCACATTTCAACGAGGGGAACCCCCCCTCCTGGCCCAACCAGGTCTCTGTAACACCTGCCAGGTCCGCACCCCCCTCCTGAACAAGATCACAGATGAGGGGGGCTTTATTTACTACGGACCTGGCATTGTACAGCATCAGCCGAAGACCTGAGTCCTGAGGGTCTATGCAACCTGAGGAGCGAGTAGAGCCTTGGGGGCCAGAGCATGCCACTGCTTGTATACAGTGAGTGCGCACTCCCCTAACATGATATGGCCCCCTGCTCCTGCCATATCTACCCCTCCCACCTACAGTACTGATGTTCAAAAAACCATCCGGACAAGCTCTAACCCCCCCTCGATCCCGGGTCCCCCACCCCCCACGCTGCGCTTCACTACCAGACCCGACCCTCCCCCTTGTGGGTTATCCCCCATACTCACAGCCCGAATTCCAATCTGACCCTCCCCCTCCCTGGGACCCCTTAAAAATTTGACTAAAAATTTCTATAGAAAACCCCTCAATCCCCTAGTTTTCACATGCCACCTCTCTGGGTCCCAAAACCCTTCCTTGGGGTGGGCCCTCGATAGTGAGGAGGGCCACATCTGCAAGAAGGGGGAATCTCGCAGCGCAAGAAGATCTGCAGTCGTATACATCTCCAAAATGCAGCGATGGAGGCCCAAAGCTCAGACAGGGGACTTCGCAAAAGATGTAACACAGCCATTTGTTCATCGATGTGCTGTTGGTATCTCAACTGTCCTCCCACAACAGCAGGAGGGTCCTAATTATCTCCTCCAATGGGGGCGACCTCTGGTCCGCCCTCTCACAGCGGAACCCCACGGGGCCGTAGATTAAAAAAGTTCTCCCACAGACAAGAGTCATGATGTAATGGTGAACCTCTGGCACAGAGAGGGCACACAAAGCCCTCTCTGTGGGCATACATGCCATCACCAGTTGCTTTTCCAGTTTCATGCGTGCGTGCTAGTTAGTTGGTCTTTGCACGCACTGAAGCGCTGGAAACCTGAAGACAAGCTGGTCGGTGTGCATGTGTGCACTGGAAACCAGTTGGTCTTAGGGTTTCTGGCACTCCAGCACTTCGGTGCATTCCGGCTTGGGCACTCGGTGCCGAAAAGGTTCGCCATCACTGCCATAGGCCTTTGGGCCTTCATAAGCAACACATGAACACAGCCATCTTCTTTCAGAATTAGAATTAGAATTCTTTATTGCCCAAGTGTGATTGGACACACAAGGAATTTGTCTTCGGTGCATAAGCTCTCAGTGTACATAAAGATATAAGTGTTAAATCACTCATCTGTCTCTGTGATATTGGAGGTACAGTAATAAAGACATTATATTAAGACAATAAAAATATTCTCTGTGTATTCATCTAATCCTCTTTAAAATCCAAGTTGCAGCCATCTTAACTCAATTCACGTGGAGGTAAACTTTGCACTAATTGGAAGAAACTTGCTTTTGATTTGATCCAACCCGGCTCTGCTTTTTTGTTTCAAGTAGTGCACGCAAGCGTTTAAAAATCAGGCAGCAGTGCTATAAAACTCAAGTTCTTATATTTCAATTAGATTGCTTCCACCAGATCATTTTATGTGCATTTCACAATAACTTTGTGCCAGTTCTAAATTGACTCCAGACACCACTGATCAGACAATATTAGCTCATTTCAAGAACTGACTCAGCATTTTTCTACCTCTGCATCAGTTTATTTCCCCCTAGTGCTGGAAGTTGTTGCTGATCTATTCTGTTATTGGTGAAACTCTTTGTCTCTCCCTAGCTGTGAGCTCCTGGGCTCACATGAGCCATTTTTTATTTCAAGCCATAGGCATAGCACTTGCAAAAGAGTGAAACAGAAAGAGATGTTGTCAGCTTCACCATTCCATGCTTCTAGACATCTGTGGGTATGAGTCCCAGAAACATATGATTGGGAGGTCCAGCTGGGCCAATGTTTTTCAAACCTGGCACCACCAAGAGCCAGAGTGGCTCAGTGGTTAGAATGCAGTATTGCAGGCTAATTCTGCTGACTGCCAGCAGTTTGATCCTGTCCGGCTCAAGGTTGATTCAGCCTCCCATCCTTCCGAGGTTGGTAAAATGAGGGCCCAGATTGTTGGGGGCAATATGTTTACTCTGTAAACTTCTTAGAGAGGGCTGTAAAGCACGGTGAAGCAGTATATAAGTCTAAGTGCTATTGCTTTAAGATATGTGGACTTTAACTCCCAAATTTCCCCAGCCAGCATGAGGGAAATTCTGGGAATTGAAGTCTGGAGAATTCTGGGAGTTGATTCACACATCTTAAAGTTGCCAAGTTTGGTGTGTGTGTGTGTGTGTTTTCCCTAAAATATGACATCCCCTGATAATAAGCCCAATCGGGCTTTTGAGCGCATGGCAATAAGGCCAAGGGTTTATTTCAGGGTTCAAAAATATATAAGACAGGGTCTTATTTTTGGGGAAACACGGTGTGTATGTGTGTGTGTGTGTGTGCATATATATATACCATTTTATACCAAATTTAATAGTTTGAAATAGATCTATACTAGTCTCTCTTTATTTCTTTATCAGCGAAATATAAATTTTTTATATATCACCTTGAACATCATTTGAACAGCTTTCAGCATTAAAACAATAAAACTATTAAAATTTGTTTATCTAATCACAATAAAAATATAGATTAGGATAGTGGTGGAATTCAATTTTTTTTAGTACTGGTTCTGTGGGCGTGGCTTGGTGAGTGTGGTCTGGCTTGGTGGGCGTGGCAGGGGATGGATACTGCAAAATCTCCATTCCCACCCCACTCTGGGGCCAGCCAGAGGTGGTATTTGCCAGTTCTCCGAACTACTCAAAATTTCCACTACCGGTTCTCCAGAACCTGTCAGAACCTGCTGGATTTCACTCCTGGGCAGAATCCATTAGCAAACAAGGTTCTCCTCCTGGACCCCATCAGCTGGAATTCCCTGACTGACCGGTAAGCAGCATACCTCCTCTGCTGGCACAGGTAGGGTGGGCTAGTCCCATTGCACCTGTGTGAACATGTTACACATTGCGCCGGCCCTGCAAGTCCATCGTAATACATAGTTATGGTGTTATTTTGCATTCAGGAGTCTGACAGCCCCCGGATAAAAAGTGTTTTTCAGCCTGTTTGTGTGGCTGGCTATGCTTCTATATCTCCTTCCTGATGGCAGGAGGATAAAGAAGTAATGACCAGGGTGAGAGTCGTCCCTGAGGATTTTCCTCACTCTTCTAAGGCAGCGAGCCCCAAGCAATCTCATCTAGTGGTATCAGGGGACAGCCCACAATGTTTTGTGCTGTACTCACCACCCTCTGTAATGTTTTTCTATCCGTGGCTGTCAAACCGGCATGCCATACTGTGATGCAATAAGTGAGGACACTTTCTTTTCTTTTCTTTTTTTTAAACAAACTTTATTCGTATTTAAAAAAAGACATTTAAAACAAATATAAGAAAAACTAACAAGTTTCTCTTAATCAAACACACAAATTACATATACATATACAGTACATACAGTGCTCAACTTCATCTGTTAACTACTTTCTAATGTTATATATACATATATACATACGCACAGTGACTTATTTCCTTCTATATCTCTCTGACAGTGCAGTTGTTTATTTACATTGATTTCTCCTAAATTTCATCTCTAACCATTCCCCCTCTCTGACTTATCCACTGGTACCAACTATTCCATATTTTGAAGTATTTTGAGTCTTCCTTATCCTGTAATTCTAGGGTTAATTTATCCATCTCTGCGCATATATAGATTTTTTGTATTACTTCTTGATCAGTTGGCAAATGATCTATTTTCCAGAGTTGTGCCAACGCTAATCTAGCCGCCGTTATAATGTGGAGTATTAAGTATTTTATGTCCTTTCTAATATTCTTGTTAATCATGCCTAGTAAAAAGACTTCGGGTGTTAATTCAATTTTGTAATTTGTTATTTCTAATATCCATGTTTTTATTTTGTTCCAATATTTTTTAATTTCTGGGCAAAGCCACCAAGCATGGTAAAAAGTTACCTGCGTTTTTTTACATTTCCAACAAGCCGGATTCATATTTGGACACTTTCTATTATGGAACAGTAAAAGGAGGTCATCAGTTGTTGTTCCATCTAATCTTATTTATCATCTACCAATTATTTTACACTCACTACAGTGCTACTAGAACATAGTATTATCATACGTAAGGAATATTCATATAATCCTTGAAAAATACAGATAGTTCTGAACTTATCACAACAAAATTGGAAACAGAATTTCTGTTGCAAAGCAAGGTACTTATTAAGCTTGATTTTACGGCCTTTTTTTGTCAGGGTTGCTAAGCGAATGCCGGCAGTTGTTAAGTGAAACAGATAGGTGTTAAGAAAATCTGGTTTCCCCCGTTGATTATGCTTGTCAGAAGCCAGCTGGGGAGATTGCGAATTGTGATTGTGTAACTCCAGGACACTACAACCATTATAAATATATGCCAGTTGCCAAGTTCTCAAATATTGGTCACATGACATGGGGATGCTGCAACCGTCATAAATGCAAGGATAATTTTTTTTAATGGTGCTGTAACTTTGAACTGTTGCTAAATAAGTGGTTGTAAGTCAAGGACTACCTGCAGATCCAAAGGAGAGCATTTTGCAGGTTTATTTTCATTCTTGGGAAGACAAGCTTGACTTTTTCTAAAGCCAATTTTCTTTTTCCAGGTTGTTTTGGCTTTCCATTTCTCTCTTCCAGGACATTGTATAAATGGCTATCTTGACATAATCCTTTTAAAGCAATGTTAATTTGAATCCACCGACACACTCCTCTTCTACATACACTGGGCATTCACAGCCTTAAAAATGAAACATGCAACTCTGGAACGTAATTGAGGTAGAACAAGAATGGTTAAAAACTATCTCTGTTAAATATTCATCCTGAAAATGGCTGATGGGGAAAAGAAAATGTCTGCGATCCAACAAATCTAAAGAGAACAGCAGCCAAGAAAATTCCATAGTCAAATGAAAGAGCTAAATCTTGCATTGTTTTTGAAGTGGTTGAACATTCCTATGGATTGGAATAATCCTGGAGAGAGAGAGAGACAGGAGAGACAGCGAGAGATAGAAACAGAGACACACACAAAGGGAGAGAGAGAGAGAGAGAGAAGGAGGAAAAGGAAAGAGGACGTAAGGAAGGATGGAAGTTTCAGATTGCCAATGTACTACATCATGTGCACAATTATTAGGCAAGTGAGTATTTTGACCGTATCATCCTTTGTATGCATATTTTCCACCTCCAAGATGTATAAACTTGAACTCTTAGTGGATATAAGCATATCAGGTGATGTGTATTTGTCTAATGAGGGAGGGTGTGGCCTAAGGAGAGCAACACCCTATATCAACGTGTGCATAATTATTAGGCAGCTTATTTTCCTCAGCCAAAATGGGCTAAAAAAGTGATTTAACTGACTGAAAGTCAAAAAAATGTAAAAAGTCTTTCAGAGGGATGCAGCACTCTTGAAATTCCTAAGATATCGGGGTGTGATGACAGAACCATCAAACATCTTGTTGCAAATAGTCAACAGGGTCGCAATTTAACTGCCAAAGATTTGAGAAGAATCAAACGTGAAGCTACCAGGAACCCATTATCCTCCAGTGCTATCATATTTCAGAACTTCAACCTACCTGGAGTGCCCAGAAGTACAAGGTGCTCAGTGCTCAGAGACATGGCCAAGGTAAGGAAGGCTGAAATCCGACCATCACTGAACAAGACACATAAGTTGAAACGGCAAGACTAGGTCAAGAAATATCTGAAGATAGATTTTTCAAGACTGATGAGATGAAAGTGTCTCTTGATGGACCAGATGGATGGGCCCATAGCTGGATCAGTAATAGGCACAGAGCTCCACTTCGACTCAGATGCCAGCAAGGTGGAGGTGATGTACTGGTAAGGGCTGGTATTATTGAAGATGAACTACTTGGACCTTTTCTGGTTGAAGATGGACTCAAAAGCAACTCCCAAATCTACTGCCAAGTGTCTTTTTAGAAGATATTTTTTTCAAGTAATAGTACAGGAAAAAGACTGAATCTTTCAAGAAGATCATGATTTTTATGCAGGACAATGCTCCATCGCATGCATTGAAGTACTAACCAGTAAAGACCTTAAAGATGAAAGAATAATGACATGCCCCCCCTTCCTAATCTGACCCTCACCCTATTGAGAATTTGTGGGTTCTTCATAAATCAGGAGATCTGTGGTGAAGGAAAATAATACACCCCTCTGAACAGTGTCAGGGAGGCTGTGGTTGCTGCTGCAGAAAAAGTTGACCGTCAACAGATCATGAAGGCCTATGTCTGTTATTGAAAAGAAGGGTGGCTATATTGGCCACTGATTTTTTTAAAAAACTGTCAGAATTGTTTATTTGTAAATTTTGAGTTGTTTATTTATTATTTTCACTTTAACAGATGAAAATAAATGAGTGAGAGGGGAACATTTTCATTTTTCATTTAGTTGCATAATAATTCCGCACTGTATAATAACAGCACTGTAGCTGTTCAACAACAAAATTAATCCTCCAAAATGCAGCTTGCCTAATAATTGTGCACACAGTGTGTACTTCCCATAAATTGTATATTGTGCCATTTTAGCACTCATGACTTTCTATACAACTTCGCAGGACCAGGAGTAAGAAGCATCAACCTGAGAATATTTAACTGAGCTTCTGTGAAAAGGACGGGCCTTACCATTATTCCTTCTCCTGCTCTTGAAAAGTTCTGATGATCCTACCAAATGCTTGTGGTATGCAGAGAAGGGCCATGAAGCATCAAAGTACATGGCACAAATCCATCTGGCATCCTGTTAGCCAGGAAGAATGTGTTACAAGTTGTGTGTGTTTTAACACTTAAAAAGCATATTTATCTATGTACTAGAAGGCGTACTGCTGAGGTTGTGATGTTCAGTATGTTGTTTTCACAGTTCCTGCAGAAATTAAAATGAAATCTATATCTCCAATCCCTACTGCCCATGCTGAGGAGGCTTCCACATGTTCCTTTAATGCTGTTCTGAAGGACAGAAAGAGAGACCTCTTGAGTTAGCAGGTGAAAAAGTTCCAGTAAAACATAGCAAGAAGGAGCAGAGAGGGCATTTTTCCTCGACTGAATGAAGAGCTGGCAGCATCAATGCCAGCCTGCTGGATGTGAAAGCATTTTGGCCCTAATATCTGCTGCTTGTTAGCACTGGGCCTGTTGCCCTAGAGCTGCTGGAGAAGTAAAAGGAAAACAATTGTTGCCGTGTTTTACAGGCATAGGCATGCCAATATCCCATCCTTGCTGATGTTGGCATCCAGAACGGTCTCACCTGCTCTGCCTGCACAAATAGTCGAGTTTCTATTCCAGGAGAGGGTAAAGAGCAAGTCCCCTTTGCGTTTATGTTATCTCTTGTTGAAATAGCCAATCCATTATATAATAAGGCTCCAGCTTATTGTTAGGGTGGATGTGTATCCAAAATCGGTGACATCCAACTGGGGCCTTGAAATTTGAACCTAGAGTGTGCCAGAGTTTCCTTGCTATTGCATTGGTTTTAATAGCAAAATTGAACACACAGTTGGTAGAAATGTGCTTAAATTGAATGAGATGTTTAACAGTCATTTGTCTGATTTTGCATTTGTTTGGTTAACCCTGTAGAATGCAAAGGGATCACCTATGAAAATAAAAGAAAACTGCTTGATGCTTTCCTCCTATTGACTGTTTCTTATTTGGTATACAACTTCTTCTTTCCCTTTCCTCTTTCCTCCTCCTCCTCCTCCTCCTCCTCCTCCTCCTCCTCCTCTTCTTCCTCCTCCTCCTCCTCTTCTTATTCTTCTTCTTCTTCTTCCTCTTCCTTCTCCTCCTCCTCCTCCTCCTCCTGCTAATCATCATCATCATCATCCTTCTCATAGTTTTTCTGTAGCACGGTTAGCATTTTCAACAAAACAAAAAATGAGCAGATAGCTGACTAAAAGAAAAACAAGTTGATGATAAGGCAAGCAATCAAGAAAAGTATTTGAGGGACATTTTGCACATAATAAATCTCTCCAAATCATCAAAAGGGCCCAAAAGGAAGTTGGACTGATAGATGACAAAAGATCATTATTGTTTTTTAATTAAAAGTTAGATGAGGAATCCAAGTGGATTTGAACAGTTAGCAAAGATCAAGGGAGTCATACAGAGCATACAAATCAGAATGGCTTCCTCAGTTTCGTTGCCAGTTTGGCTTGGCAGCACGTTAGGTGCCATTAAGTCAATTCAACTGTTGGTGATTACACTGTAGTTTATTTCAACCTGCTTTCAACAGCACAAGATGGAAATTAACCCATCCGTACCCCTTTGGATATATGCTCTTTCCCTTTTCAAATCTTTTACGTTTGCTTGACAAGAAATGGAACGCTTCTAGAATACTAGAAAGAGATTCTTGTTATAGGAGCTCTACATCATTTATAGTAAAAGTATAATCTGCAAATGCTGTGTGTAGTTGTAATTTTTAGACATTTATGAATTGTTTTAACTCAGCAGATTTTTAGAAAGAAATTGAAGTTTCTCTCTTATTGTGAAGAAAAGCTCCATGACGGAGGATCATGCATAATTCACAAACCCAGCAGTGCTGGCAGAAGGACTGTAGCCATAAATATAATAGATTATATTTCCAGAGTTGGAAGGGACCTAGGAGGTCTTCTAGTCCAACCCCAGCCCAAGCAGGAGAGCCTATACCATTCCAGACAAGTGGCTGTCCAGTCTCTTCTTAAAAGCCTCCAGTGAAGGAGCGCCCACAATTTCTGAAGGCAAGCCATTCTACTGGTTAATTGTTCTCACCCTTGGGAAATTTCTCCTTAGATCTAGGTTGCTTCTCTCCTTGATTAGTTTCCACCCATTGCTTCTTGTCCTACCCTCAGAAGCTTGGAGAATAGCTTGACTCCCTCTTCTTTGTGGCAGCCCCTCAGATATTGGAACACTACTATCATGTCTCCCCTAGTCCTTCTTTTCAGTGGACTAGACAAACCCAGTTCCTGCAAATATTCTTCATAGGTTTAAGCCTCCAACACCCTAATCATCTTTGATGCTCTTCTCTGTATTCTTTCCAGAGCCTCAACATCTTTTTTATAACATGGTGACCAAAACTGGATGCAGTATTCCAAGTGTGATCTTACTAAAGGCTTTATAAAGTGGTACTAATACTTCAAGTGATCTTGATTCTGTCCCTCTATCCTAGATTGCATTAGCTTTTTTGGCTGCTGCCACATACTGCTGGCTCATATTTAAGTGATTGATTTTCCCAGTGGCAATAAATACAACTCAAAAAGTGGAGGCACACTAGAATTTCAAAATGCTTTGATCTCATTGTTAAATGTTATAAGTAATTCTGTCATTAATTGGGGGAGGGTTTTTTCCCCAAAGTAAAGATTTGCACTGAGCATCAGGGAAAAAAGTGCAAATTATATCTGAAAGTAGGGGAAGAGTATTATTTTGTTCTTCCATCTCAGTTAATATTATATTGCAAATCTACAATTTTATGTTCTTTGGTCATTCAATTTCAGGTTTGTTTTTGTTGTTATTTGTTTCAACCTTAACTCATGAAAATCACATAATCTCTTTTTGTTACATTTCAGCGCTGAACTCAATAATATTAGGTAATCTAATTTTGAAATAATATATTTATTCATTGAATTATGATAACATTTTTAGTTTTATAGGACTACCTATGGAATGTTACCGATATGGCACAGTAGTTAGAATTCAGTACTGCAAGCCATTTCTGCTGACCGCTGCCATCAGTTCAGCAGTTCGATTCTGACCAGCTCAAGGTTGACTCAGCCTTCCATCCTTCAAGGTGGGTAAAATCAGGACCCAGATTGTTGGGGACAATATGCTGAATCTGTAAACTGCTTAAAGAGGACTGTAAAGCTCTGTGAAGCAGTATATAAATCTAAGTGCTATTGCTATCTTCAGCATCCTCCCAGAAGTTTAATGTTTATGGCCTTCTGTAACTGTATTTCGCTGTTGTTTCTTGATATGTAAGCCAGAGGTTTGTACCGGTTCGAGTGAACCAGTAGCGGCGGCGGTGGGTGGTTTGGAGAACCGGTAGCGGCAGCAGCGCGAGCCTCTGCCCACTTGCCCAGACATCATTACTTCCTGTTTTTTATCCTCTGCACATGTACAGAAGGCTTTGCACATGCGCAGAGGATCCAAAATCGCACATGATGCGCGCATGGCATGCACACTTCCAAACCGGTAGGGAAGTTAAGTAAATTTCACCCCTGATGTAAGTGATATATAAGTCTAAGCGCTATTGCTACTTGGCCCACATGAGGCAGGGTATTCCCAATTTCCGATAATCTTAATCAGACATTTGTATCTTCATTGAATCCAAAACTTTTTTTCTGACTAGTTCAATGAACCAGCAAATGTGATGATGAAACTATCTTTGCTGAAAGCCATTTCAGTTAACAGATGGGCAAAAATCATGTGATCCTCTTCTTCTTTTCTTTTCTTTTCTTTTCTTTTCTTTTCTTTTCTTTTCTTTTCTTTTCTTTTTCTTCTTTTCTAAACCCTTTTTATATGTGAACCTAGATGCCTGAAGATACCATGAAGTAAATCACAATTTTCCCTATAAGGGACTGATCTTTCTTGCTCACAAGCAAAGAATCTCTCTCTCTCTCAATTTCAATCTCTGTCCATCGTATTTCAGTACCTTTAATGGTATGAGGCCTTCAACTACAATCTGGGGAAATATAGTCCATAAATAGTTTGACCAAGGTTTCTGAGAAACATTAGGTACTTTGAGATGGTGGTTTATACCCATGCAATTTTGGGATTATCGAAGTGGACAGCACACCCAGTGGGTATCTGTTCAGCAAAGGTTGATCTGTCATTCATGTTAAAGGGAGTCCTGTACTTTTATGTCTGCCAATCAATATAATCACATGGTCCTGAAAGATGATTCAGGAGGTGACCCAACTGGTGTAATCCTAATCCCACAACAAGGGTTTTGCTGTCAGTTCAAGCAAAGAGCTAAACTTCTGACTACTTACAAAACTGTGGCTACTGACAAATACTTATGACTCTTTTAATAAATCAAATACTGTTACTGCTCAAATGAGTTTCTGTATTTGTTAAGAGCACTAAATTAGACTCCTGTAGGACTGTGTCAGAAGATTTAATGGAAACATTTACTGCATATTAACAGGAGAGCTGATCTTGTATGCTCATCACTTCAGCTAGCTGAAGAAGTTTGCCAGCCAGTTCACAGAGCAAAATTCATCCAACTGGAGTTGATTATCATTATATACACAGCTTGTCGGGCCAAATCCATCCCCTGTGTAATCCCATTAAATTGTATAAAATCCTCATTTTAACCATCCCTTCAGAATGAGCAGCCCTGATGAGGTTTTGGAGGGATGGGCATTATCATATCCTAATTTCAAGTAAAGTCCCATGATATGTCACACAAGAAGGCAGCATAAACATCACTTTACGGACGGTGCTGTGGATTATCCTGTCCCTTCTCTCTCACATGAAATGCATTATTCAATGGAAGGAAAAGCAAGATGCTACATTTGTGGAAATACCTAAAAGTTACCCCTACATGAGATGCTGTAGGGAAATTATAACGTTCCTTAGACTTATGTGGATTTCTATGATTAGCTTTAGCTAATCTTAAAGAGATCTGCTTTTTCCATCATCTATTCCATTATCCATTATCTATGATCAACTGAGACTGAGAAATTCTGGCTTCTGTAAGCAACTATTTTAAACAAATGAATGCTAAATATGTTTATACAAAATAGATTTCACTGACTTCAGTGAAAGTGCATTGTATTTCAGCCTCGGGATTGGCATAGTAAAAATACCACACCCCATTCTGTACATCAGGCAGGCAACCTCATGCCTTTGCTACAACTTCCATGGTTGTAGCAAAGTTGTAGTTCTTGGTTATTTTCATTGACACTGATGGGATTTGGAGTTTACAACATCTGAAGGATGTTGATCCTATCTGTGATAACCAGCCTTTTCCACCTAATCCTGTTATCATCTTTGGTGAAATGGCTTTTAAAATACTATATACTAAAGACACAGATATTCTTTACAGGAGATAATGCCTTTTGGCACACGTTCAGTGTTCTTGAAGAAAAATTGAAGAAAGTGGGTTAGGTTTAGTTTAGTTTAGGGTTATGAGGGTAAAGCCACAACCTAAGGTTAGGTATTTGAATACAGCTGTGGACATAGTTAAGCTCTTGTTAAACCATTAGCCCCATCCCTATTCTGTCATATTTGTGATCAGAATGCCATTTGACTTTTCCTGGTGGCACTCATCTAGTTTCAGCTTCAGACCCAGATTCCAAAAAAAGACTTAGTTGCTTTTCCTCGGTAAAGAAAACTTTCCCAAACTGTCAGCATGGACCAAACTATGCAAGTAAACTCCCGCTTTAACAGGACTTCATTTTGCAAAAGAGCTCCAAAGGCAGCAGAAAGAAGAGAATGGGAGACCTACTGCAGTCTAATTGGTGAAACCAAGGTCAGCTCATGGGCTGTGTTTGACAGCTCAATAAAGTGGGATAAACTAATTTGGCTGTAATCAGAGGCAGAAAAAAAAAAGCAAACGGAGATAATAAAACATTTGTTAGGGCAGAGTATCTGATTCGTTGATAAGAAGTTAGGTGATCCTTATTGGAAGACCAAGGCAAGGAGAATAATAGTGTGGTGGAACCAAAACAAGAAAGAAGGAAAAGTAAGCATCCATTGCTACCTAAGAGAACTTCCAGAAAGAAAGTGGAGTTAAAGGTGGGGAAGCAATATATTGGGGGGGGAAAATCCACTCCCACATTTGTGTGATTGTCGGCTCATCTTTGTACTGGACCCAGAATTGTAGCAAAAATAACATTCTCCACTTCAGATGATTTTTTCTAAGTTAAATGGAAAGAAAAAAAAAAGCTTGCACATATCCTCGAGATCAATTTAAATCCAGATAGATAAACAAATGAGCTGTACCAAAAATAGTGAATGTGTAATATAAGGTAGCTAGAAATGAGATTGTTCTTTTCCTGAGATGACAGAGATAGATACCCAATAAGATTAGACAATGGATCATCAGCATTGTGCTGCTTTAACAGTTTCTAAACAAGATTTAAATGCCAGTGCCTAGGTTTTTTGGCATAAAATCAAGTGGTGAAGTGTTTTGACATTAAAAACTGCAGAGATTTTCCAAAACATAGCAGGTGTCCCTGTTATTGCAGATGACATGATAATAGCAGCCTCTACCCAGTGGGGGGCATGATCAAACCTCTCAAAAGGTCACCTAAAAAAAGCAGCAGTAGAAAACTTCTTATATATAAATAACTAGAACTGAATTTATATACATATACATATACACATACACATATACATAATTCAGTTCTAATTATTTAAAGTACTACTAGTGTGTGAGAAAGGATTACCAAGAATCAATCTACTGACCTCCTCTCTCTCCCTCCCTCCCTCCCCCCTCTGTTCTTTCTTACTTTCTTACTTTCTTACTTTCTATTTTTCTATCTATCTATCTATCTATCTATCTATCTATCTATCTATCTATCCATTTTCTGGCTAATCCTCTCCCCCCCTCCCCACTAATAGTATTTTCAATAACTAGAACTGAATTATATTCACCCATCTTTTTTTAAAGGAATACTCAGATATGAACTTGGTAACTTCTCCACAATGTAAGAGATCTCCAAGAATGAGGTCTACAGAACTAGAAAATGCCATCAATAACATGTTTTTAAATGAGGATCCAGTGGAGATGTAAACAGTAGGAGAGAATTATCTTGACTTCTGGAAAAAGATATGTTAATAATGATTTTTTAATAAAATAATAACTGATTTCTAAAAAAATAAGTCATGTCATTAACACTTCAGAGATCTTGGAAGGAAAGCAAGCATGTTGACAGGGTGTTCTGAGGTTGGCATTTTGTCCTTGATAATTTATTTTTATGGAAATTCTACTTTAAAGACTCCAGAGCATACTTAAACAATCAAGAGATAAGAGGAGAAGTAATAGTTAAAGGACATGAACTGGTTAAAAAGCATTGCTCTGGTGGAAATTTTGAGGAAGAGATAAATATACTGGGAATGTCTCAGAAGAGGAAGAGAAGAAAAAAAAAGAATTAAAAGCAATGTAATATACAGATTTATGAAAATTTTGAATAGAACAATACAAATAAATAAGAATTTTTATTCTTCCCTCAAACCCATATTCATCCAATGATGCAGAATAATGGGAGATCCAGAAATCCTCATTTACATATCACACTATCCCATAACATATCTTGGATTATTTTGACCCAGTTTAGATAATTTGGTCTGGAAACAATTGTTAGGTATAGTAATAAGCCTATCCATAGGCAAAGCATGGAATGCATAAATTTCCTGCCAAATTAGATGAGTATTAGAAAAATATTGGTTGGATGATAAAGATACTAGTGACTATTTGGTGTGAAAATAGGTTTTTTTTTGTACAGATAACAACTCCATTTTGCTGAAAGCAAAGTGGAAAGTGGAGGAGGGATAATTTTTTTTAGAACAATTATTATTTCATGACAGATTATATTAAATTGTTGGTTTGTGGTTGGTTTGAGCTCCGAGCTTGGCAATTTGGTTGCAAACGTTTCATCCCCATTCGAGGAGACATCTTCAGTGTGCTGTTTAGATTGTGCACAATCCAAAGAGCACTGGAGATGTCTCCTCGAATGGGAACGAAACATTTGCAATCAAAGTGCCAAGCTCAGAGCTTAAACCAACAACATAATTACAAACCCAAGCTACTAATATTCAAAGACACTTCAGTTGTTATAATTTATTATATTATGTAACAACTTATTTTATTTGGATTTTTTAAAAAAATCCAAATCCACTGTTATTATTTTTAAAAATAAGTCAAACATACCTAATACTCCTTCCTACTCCTATTTTCCCCACAACAACAATCCTGTGAGGTGAGTTGGTGTCAGAGTTTCTTGCAAAAAACAAATCCAAAAAGCACACATAGGCAGACTGATGCAGTAGGATTCATTAACTTCTTTATATACACAATAATACATAAAGTAAGTTTACAATGCCAATAGCAGATTCAGTTTCATTTCAGCTCAGATCAGCAAACAAGTTCACACACACACACACACACACACACACACACACAGAGAGAGAGAGAGAGAGAGAGAGAGAGAGAGAGAGAGAGAGAGAGAGAGAGGTAGGTAGGTTTCAGTTTCTCTTTTCTGCACAGTCTCAGAAGCTGCAGACTATGACACGCCTTGGCTCCAGTCTGTCTCAGCTCCCAATTGGCTGACTTAGTTGCTATGCCTATTCATTGGCTGACCTTGTTACCATGTCTTCCCAGTCATGAATACTCTGATAGTTGGACTGAGAAAGAGTGAATGACCCAAAGTCACCCAGCCGATTTTTCATGCCTAAAGCAGGACTAGAATACATAGTCACCTAGTTTCTAGCCTGGTGTCGTAAACAATAGAAATCTATAAACAAAGGATTTAAATAAAAATAATAAAAAGTAATAAAAATAAAGGCAAAGACCCACAATTAAATCAACTGGTACTAAAAGCTCATTGGAATAAGTAGCTTGTATTTATAGATTCTATTCCTCACAGTCTTTGTTGTATGTAAACGTGCTGTTACTGTTTGGACTTCATTATGGATGGCTTGCTGTGGTATTTTAAAAATTCCTACCTGGTCTTCTTGCAGAGCAGATGCTTTTGAGGAAAAGAAACACATTTATTCACCCTACTCTTTCCCTAACCCATCCTCTCACCAATATTACCATCTTATTTTAATTATTCACTCTTAATATATGTGGATATGAATGGTCACATTGTCATCAAGGAGTGACTGACCTGAGAAAGATTGAGGAAAATCCAGATAGGTGTTTATGCCAGCTCAGGAATCATCTGATGGTCAGACATAATATTATAATGTAATCTCAAAGGAGGCCAGACTCTTGAGGAACATCAAGAGGAATCCAGAATCTAGATCACAGGACGTCATTATTATGCTCTATTCTGTCTTGATTCAGCCATATTTGCACACTCCAATTTTAAAAAGATATTGATAAACTGCAGCAAGACTAGAGAAAGACTACCAAAATGGCGACAGGAGAACTCTGTAAGTAATGATTTTTAAAGCTAGATAGGTTTAGTTCGCAGAGGTGAATGGTGAGAGGGGACATGACAGCTGTCTTCAAATATCTGAAAGGCTGTCATGCTGTAGAGGGCTTTGGATTTATTCTCACTTGCTTCAGAGGATTAGATTAGAATGAATTGATGAAGCTTCAAGGATCTGGATACAAATTAGACATTAGAGAAACTTCTTGTCAGTTAGAACTGTCAATCAGTGGAATAGATTAACTCATGGAGTGATTTCTTCCCCTTCAATTGGGATCTTCAAACAGTAGATGGATAGTTATTTATTTGGGATGATATAGGGAATCCTGCAGTGTCCAGAGGATTGGACTTGACCTCTTAGATGCATTCTAATTCTATGATTCTATGAGATTGTCTTTACCTTCAACAATTGTCACTAAGGACAGAGATACTGTAGGTTCTCTGAATTTGCATTTGAATATGAATACATTTAACATCACATTTTCAAACCATTACATCAATCATTTGAAGTCAAGTTATTCTTCAAAATTCAAGGTTCTCCATATTTTGAAAAGCCGCCTGCTTCATTTTTCTTTTGAAAATGTATACTGCAGAAAATCCTGGTAAAAAATGCATAGTTTTGTTAAATAACACAGAAAAATGTCCTTGTATTCTATAAAGAAACATAGTTGGGCATGTTTTGAAGATGATTTAGAGAAGAGCATCAAGAGAGGTTCATCAATGTCAAAATCGAAGGTGCAATCGAGTGATTGAATCTCTTTTTAACACATGTTGCACATGAGTTTTTTATAAAAAAAGTAAAATGAAAAATGACCTCAATTCTATAGATTTAATTAATTAATAAACATTTTTACAGATATTAACTTCCTGTTAATTTATTGATATTTTATTTTTTTATCCACTATCTTTTTATCTCCTTTTGTTTTGTGCAGCTCTTTATTCTGTTGTTTCAAATATTTTAAGAAATATTTCTTTATTTATTCAATTTTTATCCTGCCTTTATCCTGTCAGATTATGTTATGTTGTTATGTTTATAATTTATTATACTATATTACAATTTATTTTATTTAGATTCCCCCCCCCCAAAAAAATCCCACCTTCATCATTTTTATAAATAACTCAAACATACCTAATACTTCTTTCTCTCCCTATTTTCCCCCAACAACCACCCTGTGAGGTAGACTGGATTGTGTGTGAGAGAGTGTGTGAGAGAGAATGGCCCAAAGTCACCCTGCTGGCTTTCAGGCCTAAGGCAGGACTAGAACTCTCAATCTCCTGGATTCTAGGCCAGCACCCAGTCCAGTCTGTTGATCCTTCTTGTGGAGACCCCTGGAAAGAAGAAGTACCACATTTTTCTGTTATTCATGTAGGTACCCTGCCTTTTTTTCAGGTTTCCATACAAGGCTGGAGTGGGTTGCCAGGGTGTTTTAATTGTTGCACTGACTTTAATGAATTAACTCTTTATAAAGTGCCTATATTTTTTTAGGCTGTGACAGGATCTCCCTTAGAGGATTTGCTAGGAAAGTTGTTGCTCAAATATTAGGAAGAAAAGTGAAGCAAGAATTCTCTCCAAGGGGAAACAGGCTGCCTACACCAGGGGTGTCAAACTCAAGGCCCAGGGGCAAGATCCAGCCTGGGGGGGGGTGCTTAGATCTGGCCTGCGGGGCTGCCCTGGAAATAATGAAGGACCAGCCCATGGTGCCTCTGCAACCAAAAATGGAACTCACAAGGGCCGCGTTTGCTCCCCCACCCCCCGAGCTCTGTTTCACTGGCAAACGGTTGCAAGAGGCCGTCGCAGCTAGAAACAGAGCTCAGGAGCCTGTTTTCACTGGCCGAGGGCTCAGGCCACCACAGGCTACCCCGACACGAGTGGTGTCGAGCTGGCTATGCCCCCTGTCCACCCCCCACCCACGCCTCTGAGGTCAATCACAACCCTGATGTGACCCTCAATGAAATCAAGTTTGACACCCCTGGCCTACACGTAAATCTTCACTACTACAAAAAGAAAAACTGTTTTTTTGCAGTTTGGATTACAGTGCAGCTGATTTAGAAGTAAATTAGTCCTTGCCCAGAAGGTCCTTTATTAGTACCACCATCAGGCAGTCTTAAAGGTGCTGCTCTTTACAAACTAATGGCACTGAAACTGAATCTAAGAATAGGAGCAAGACTATCATACATACAGGGAGTTCCCGACTTGCAACAGTTCATTTAGTGAGCGTTCAAAGTTACAATGGCGGGAAAACAGTGACTTATAACCATTTTTACACTTATGACCGTTGAAGCATCCCCATGATCATGCGATCAAAGTTAGGATGCTCGGCAGTTGGTTTATACTTATGACGGTTGCAGTGCCCTAGGGTCATGTGATCACCTTTGGCGACCTTCTGACAAGCAAAGTCAATGGGGAAGCCGGATTCACTTAACAACTGTGTTAGTAACTTAACAAGTGCAGCAATTCACTTAACAACTGTGGTGAGAAAGGTTGTGAAATGGGGCAAAACTCACTCAGCAAATGTCTTGCTTAGCAATATAAATTTTGGGCTTAATTGTGGCCGTAAGTCAAGACTACCCTTGCATACATACTCCTAGCACCAAGCCCTATTGCCCATGCTAGTTTGGATCAGTGGTGAAATCCAATTTTTTTTTACTACCGGTTCTGTGGGCATGGCTTGGTGGGCGTGATGTGGCTTGGTGGGCATGGCAGGGGAAGGATACTGCAAAATCTCTATTCCCACTCCACTCTGGGGCCAGCCAAAGGTGGTATTTGCTGGTTCTCCAAACTACTCAAAATTTCCACTACCGGTTCTCCAGAACCTGTCAGAACCTGCTGGATTTCACCTCTGGTTTGGATGCTGAGACTTGTACTTTAGCAAGAGAGTTACTCAGCTCTATGCTTTATGCTTCACTTCACTCTATGATGTTTCGCTTCTCATCTAAGAAGCTCTCAGAGCTGAAGAAGCTTCTTGGATCAGAAGTGAGACATCTTCAAAGAAAAACAAGAAAGTCCAGTTGCCTCTTGAAAAAGCACCTTTAGGACAACTATGACCTGGATGACTGAGAATCTCCATAGACATATACATGTCATCCTAAACTTATTAGACTTTATGGGATAGAAAACCTACTTTTGATCAAACTGCAACCCTAAATACATTTGGAATGAGATCCCATTGGAATATACGAGGTTTCCTTTTAAGCTATGACATGCCTGCAAATTGCCTTTACATAAATTCCCTTTTCCATTACTGTAACTCTGCTGTAATGGATAAAACTACAGCAGCTAGAAAGGCAAAGTTTTGAAAAATAGTCACAAGCAATCACCAAATGCAAAGGAATAGATTTGTTATGTGGTGTTGATCACTTCAATGGAAGAATGTGCTGAGATAGTGAAATGAGCCATACCAATACAGAAGCTATAGCAGGCATCTATTTAATTATGCCTTATGTTCAAACCATTCCATTTTTAATTAAAATCATTGAATTGACTAATAGAACAACTGTGGAAGAGTCAGATTGTGAAGACCCAGATATAATATTTCATATCTTTTTCCTCCCCTGAGGAATAACACTGTTGTCTAATCAAACCGATTGTAATTAAGATTAGAAGAGGAGAAAAAACTAACACTGCAGCCCGTCTACCTTGAAACATTAAGCATTTTTTTGTTCATTTGAGAATGAGGATGATGATGTTAACCATTCAATAGAGACTCTTAGAGACCAGGTCTCTTCACATCTTCTGATCTTGCACTGCTTCTTTGAGTTTTTCCTGTGCTTTTGCTAGTGTCAACTTTGATGGTGTCCAGCCATTGTGTTCTTTGGTTTCCTTTTATTGCTAACTCTTCCCAACATAATTGCTTTCTCCAGTGAATTCCCCTCCATGACATGGCTAAAATACAATTGCCCTTTGGGGAATGAAAAACCAGAATGGTTTCCTATGATGTCATTACCTTCACAGAACCATCTATGTGGTCTTCTTGGACATGGGACTAACTTGCTTTCATCTCTAATGTTTTTCAAACCAATAAACAAGTATCTTCTTTTCCTAGTAACTCTTCAATATCTTCATAAATGATTTAGATGAGGGAATAGAAGGAGAACTCACATTTGTAGATGACACTAAATTGGCAGGAATAGCCAACACTCCAGAAGACAAGCTCAGGATCCAAAAAGATCTTGACAAACTTGAACAAAGGGCCCTATCCAACAAAATGAATTTCAGAGAAAAGCAAAGTTTTACATTTAGGCAGGAAAAATCAAAAGTATAAATACAGATTAGGTGAGACCTGGATCAAAAACAGTAACTGTGAGAGGGACTTTGGAGTCTCAGTGGACATTCACTTGAATATGAGCCAGCAGTGTGCAGCAGCTGCCAAAAAAAGCAAATACAATCCTGGGTTGTGTAAACAGAGGCATAGAATCAAAATCACATGAAGTATTAGTACCGCTTTACAAAACCCTAGTAAGACCACACCTGGAATATTGCAACTAATTTTGGTCACCAATACTACAAAAAGATGTTGACATTTGGAAAACATTCAGAGAAGAGCAACTAAGATGATCAAAGGCCTGGAGACTAAACTATATGAAGAATGGCTGCAGAATTTGGATTTGGCTAATCTAAAGAAAATAAAAATTAGGGGTGACATGATAGCAGTATTCCCGTACTTGAGGGGCTGCCACAAAGAAGAGGGGGTCAAATTATTCTGCAAAACACCGGAGGGCAGGACAAGAAACAATGGTTGGAAACTAATCAAAGAGAGAAGCAACCTGGAATTAAAGAGAAGCTTCCTAACAGTGAGGACAATTTACCAGCTTGCCTGGTTCCAGCTTGGAACAGCTTGCCTCCAGAAATCATGGGTGCTCCATTACTGGATGTTTTTAAGAAGAGTCTAGACCAGGGGTGTCAAACTTGCGGCCCACGGCCTGGATGCATCACACGCTGGCCAAGCCCACCCCCAGTTTAGCGAAGGGGAAAATAGTTGCAATATGTCATGTGACGACAATGTAACACCGCGAGTTTGACACCCCTGGTCTAGACAGTCACTTATCTGAAATAGTATAGGTTCTCCAGCTTGAGAAGGGCTGGAGTAGAAGACGTCCAATGTCCTTTCCAGATCATTCTATTCTATTCTATTCTATTCTATTCTATTCTATTCTATTCTATTCTATTCTATTCTTTCCTACTTAGTAGGAAAGCTTCAACTAAAATGCTGTGACTAACATTGAACCAGATGTTATCAAAAAGTCCGTAGTATACCAGATGTTTCAGATAGTCAATAGTAAAAATCTATCAAGGTCCACCAAAGAGACACATGCCAACCTATACCCCTTTTGACTGAAATATAATGGTACTGGCTTAGTATTGTAACTTGAATACTCAATGAGGAGAAATTAAACTGTACTTCAGTTTTTATACCCTTCCAAATTTCACAGCCCCCTCTGCATAAAAAAACACACCCATGTACAGAAATGTGTATTGTTGGAGAAAAGTATGCGCATCGATGTGTATATTGCTAAAACTACAGGTAGTCCTTGACTTACAATAGTTCATTTAGTGACCATTCAAACTTACAGCAGCACTTAAAAAGGTGATTTATGAGTGTTTTTCACACTTATGACTGTTGTGGCATTGCCATGGTCACATGATCAAAATTCAGAGGCTTGGCAACTAACTCGCATTTATGACAGGGCAGTATCTTGGAGTCATGAGTTCATTTTTTGTGACCTGACAAGTAAAGTCAATGGGGAACCCTGATTCACTTAACAACCCTGTCACTAAATTAACAACTGAAGTGATTCACTTCACAAATGTGGCAAGAAAGGTTGTAAAATGGGGCAAAATTCACTTAACAAATGTGTTGTGGTCCATCAGAAGCCTGCGGAGCTGGCAGTGGAGATGGACAGTGAGGAGGCTGGGGAGGAATATGGGCCAGTCCTGGAGTCTGGGGAAGGCCCAGACGAGGGCTCTGCGTCAGAGGCAGAGATGGGACCAGGGGCATCTGGGAGTCATGCGCAGACTCCGGAGCCCCCAGAGTCGGACAGCAGAGAGGCAGAGGAACAGGAGGAGCCTGTTCCTAGTGCATGCATGCACACAGCTGCCAGAAGGCAAGAGCAGCTAAAGCAAAAGGGACGACTCAGGAGTAAAGCCAGGAGATGATTGGCCCCTCCCACAAGGCTTAAAAGAGAAACAAAGGCACTTGGGCCTTTTTGCAGGAAAGCAAAGTTGCTAACTCTGTTTCCAGTCGGCATCTCTTGTTTGTTTCTGAACTTTGTGGGGCTTTGTCAAGTAAGGCCTTTGGCAGGGTGTCAAAGAAGATAAAGGTTGGTGATTATACCGAAGGACTTCTTCCGAAGGACTTGTTTTGCAACTAATTGGGACTCAGCTGGGAATGAACATAATTCTCAGCTGTTACAATAAAATAGATTTTTGGGGGGACTAATTGTGTATTGTAATGACTCAGGAAGCCTAGGTCACAACAGAATGTCTCACTGAAGAACAGAAATTTTGGGCTCAGTGGTGTTCATAAATTGAGGACTGCCTATAATTTTAAAATGCATTACATTTGAATGAATTTTTGCAAGATATTAAACTACCCAATTGTAATTTATCATTTTAAAAAAACAACAACAGGAGCTGATATGAAAATGGAAAAAAAACATAGATCAGACAGAAAAAAGTAAAAAATACTACCGGTAGAGAAAATGGACTTGGTTAATGGGTTCTTGGAATGGGTTCCGGTCTTCACCTTCTAGCTTTGTGGCGAAGGTTGTTGAGAGTGTGGTTGCGCGACAGCTCCCCAGTACCTGGATGAAACATTGTATCTAGATCCGTTCCAGTCGGGCTTCAGGCCTGGGTACAGCACGGAAACGGCATTGGTCGCATTGGTGGATGATCTCTGGAGGGCTCGGGACAGGGGATGCTCCCCTGTCCTGGTCCTGTTAGATCTCTCAGCGGCTTTTGATACCATCGACCATGGTATCATGCTGCACCGGTTGGAAGAGTTGGGGATGGGAGGCACTGTACTATGGTGGTTCTCCTCCTTTCTCTCCGACCAGTCGCAGTCTGTGTTGACAGGGGGGCAAAGGTCGACCCCAAGGCCCCTTATATGTGGGGTGCCACAAGGATCAGTCCTCTCGCCCCTTATGTTCAACATTTATGTAAAGCCGCTGGGCGAGATCATCTGTGGTTTTGGGGTGGAGTACCAACAGTATGCTGACGACACCCAGCTGTACATCTCCACCCCAGACCACCCCAATGATGCCCTTGAAGTGATGTCCCAGTGCCTGGAGGCCGTACGGATCTGGATGGGGAGAAACAGGCTCAGGCTCAACCCATCCAAGACCGAGTGGCTGTGGTTTCCGACGTCCCGATATAGTCAGCTGGTGCCATCGCTGACTATTGGGGGCGAATCATTGGCCCCCACAGAAAGGGCTCGCAACTTGGGTGTCCTCCTGGATTCACGGCTGTCTTTAGAAGAGCACTTGACGACCGTGACTGGGAGGATTTTTCATCAGGTTCACCTGATCCGCCAGTTCCGTCCCTTTCTAGATTGGGACTCCTTACACACGGTCACTCATGCCCTCGTCACCTCCCGTCTGGACTATTGTAATGCTCTCTACATGGGGCTCCCCTTGAGGAGCACTCGGAGGCTCCAACTGGCACAGAGTGCGGCCGCGCAGGTGGTGATGGGAGCGACGTGGCGCTCCCATGTAACACCTCTCCTACATGAGCTGCACTGGCTCCCGGTGGTCTTCCGAGTGCGCTTCAAGGTTTTGGTTATTACCTTTAGAGCGCTCCATGGTTTAGGACCTGGCTATTTACGGGACCACCTGCTACCACCAATAGCCTCCCACTGACCAGTACGCTCCCACAGAGAGGGACTCCTCCGGGTGCCGTCGGCCAAACAATGTCGACTGGCGGCCCCCAGGGGGAGAGCCTTCTCTGTGGGGGCACCTACTATCTGGAACGAGCTCCCCCCAGAGATACGGAGGATCCCAGACCTGCGTACCTTCCGTCGCGCGCTTAAGACTTTCTTGTTTCATCAGGCTGGCCTGACCTAAGTCTTTCCCCTTTTTAAATGGAATTTTAAATTTGGTTTTAAAGCATTGGGGTTTTAAATTTGTTCAGCCAAATTATTTAATTTGTTTTATTCTATTTTAAATTTTGTATTTATTTTGTTTTATTTTATGGCTGTTCACCGCTCTGAGTCCTTCGGGAGTAGGGTGGTATACAAATTCAATAAAACTAAACTAAACTAAACTAAACTAGAGCAGGGGTCTCCAACCTTGGCAACTTTAAGACTTGTGGACTTCAACTCCCAGAATTCCTCAGCCAGCCAGCTGAAGTCCACAAGTCTTAAAGTTGCCAAGGTTGGAGAGCCCTGTTCTAGAGAAACAGAAGCAGGCACTGTTAGGTAAAGACAGAAACACAGAAATCAGAAACCTGAAAATGGAGCAGGCAGAAGTAAAAATTGGAATTGGCAAGAAGAAATGCTTAAGAGTTAAAGAAAGGAAAAGGTTTCACCATGTTTCAAAGTAAAATTACCCATATGCCAATATGCAATAACTGCACAAATCTTTAAATTTACCTTAATCTTTAATAAAGCATACTTTCAAATGTTTTTAGGGTTGTATTCTAGACTCCTAATGGTTGAAATAAAGTTGATGTATCCAGGATTACTCAATACTGGCAAATAATTTTTTTTAAAAAAAATGAAAAGGTTATTTCAAAGCAGGGAAACATAACTCATAGAAAATGAAAAATCAAAGTAATAAAAATTACTTTTGTAATTTGCATTAAAATTGTGCAGAGCATAATGATGCATCAACATTATTCACATGACATATACATGATCATAATGTTCACGGAGAGTGGGTTTCTTCCCATTTCATGTACAAAGGCCGTAAATCATGATGTTGAAGGACCTTTGTCAACAAAATGCCGTGATGGGGAGGGAGACAGTGGAAGAAGGAAGATTGGATTCAGTGAAAAATGCCTTTTACTCTATGTAACCCTGATGATCAAGCCTGGGAGAACCCAAACTGCAACACCAGGAACAACGGATGAGATCCCAGGAGCACTGATTGGGGGACTACAGAGCCAAACAGAGGAATGAAGGAACTTCTCAGTCAAGTCAAAAGGCATATCTGGACCAGCTGAGGGGTCTCTGAAAAGAACGCTATAGTTTGGGATGCTTTGAGAAATTGTCATTTACCTATAGAAAAGCTGTCACAATTCCTTTAAAAAAAAAAATTAAAATGCCAGTGGTTTTTCCAAAAGAACCATATTTCACTTCACCATTCAACTTCTGCAAAGTCAAAGGAACTTTAAACCGTGTACTCTAGATCTCCCACCTCCATCTCTTTCCTACACACACACACATGCACACACACACACACACACACACACACACACACAGTCACGGAATTCCTGTCTATCCTGGAAATGAGTTTCAGATGGTAGAGGTAAAGCTGGCAAGATCCTAAAATGCAGACCCCACCCCCAGGCTCAAGTAGATAAATGTGTTCTGTTGCATATCACATAACACTGCCATAAATTGTGAGTTAATGGACAGAAGGACTTGGTTACTCGGGGGGCCTCAGGAGAAGATCAAATGCAGAGTAGCAAGACCACACTTTTAGAAAAATGTGAAGGCTCTTCTCTTTTTTCACAGGGCAAAAAAGCAATGAGTGGAAAGTGAACAGATTGAAAGGAAAGAGTGCCCACAATGAAAATTGTATGGGATAATGACCAAAGGAGGAACCAGCATACAGTCAGACTCATAGCTCACACTTCCCTTGCCTATCTGCACATTGAAAGGGATTTGTTGAAAATAACCTGCCCATCCCCTTTCCTTCCTTCCTTCCTTCCTTCCTTCCTTCCTTCCTTCCTTCCTTCCTTCCTTCCTTCCTGCCTGCCTGCCTGCCTGCCTGCCTGCCTGCCTTCCTACCTTCCTGCCTGCTTCCCTGCCTTTCTGCATCCCTCCTCATTTGTTGTTCTTAGTTGCAAAGTCGTGTCCCGAGTTGAGTGTTTTAGGACACAGGAGTAAATGGGTTGTTGACCTGCTCCAACTGGACTCAGAGTACATAAAATCACCTGCTACAATGTCCTACCAGCCAATGAATACTTCAGCTTCAACCAAAACAATATAAGAGCACACAATAGATACAAACTCATGGTAAACCAATCCAAACTAGACTGCAGAAAATATGACTTCAGTAACTTCAGAGTTGTCAACGCCTGGAATGCACTACCTGACTCTGTGGTTTCTTTCTTCCCCAAATCCTCAAAACTTGAACCTTAGACTGTCTACTGTAGACCTCACCCCATTCCTAAGAGGTCTGTAAGGGGCGTGCATAAGCATACCAGCGTGCCTACTGTCCCTGTCCTGATGTTTTCTTTTATTCGTATCCTTTTCATGTATTTATAATTATGTTTACACTTGTATCTGTCATAAAATACATGCTTGACGAAAATAAATAATAAATAAATAAAATTTTTGCCCTCTTGCCTGACTGCTAGAGTTTGGCCCTAGGACATTCTCCAGCTAAAGAAGCTTTCCACTCCCATTTCCTCTCTGCACCCTTTTCTTAAAAAGACATCCCTGCCCTTCTTCTGACGTCTTTCCAGATTATAGCGTCCCAGGTAGCAGCACGGTTTCTGCTGTCGGTTTCACTTAGGGAGGGAGGGGCTGGGAGGGCATTTCCAGTTTCAGCAGGTAAGTTTTGGTAGGGCAGCAGGAGATGCTGTTGAGCCCTGATTTGCAGGATTTAGTAGCTTTGGCAGAGAGAACCACCGCTGCTTGATGGGGGCTGCCCCTGAAGTTTAAAAGCTGCTTCCAGAGTTTTGTTGAACCAGACAAGATTCTGTCAACAGCGCGCCAGTCGGAGAGTCATTAATATGAACACACTCCAGAATGCTACCATGGTGCTGCGCCCTTCCTGGCAGTTGGAGTTGCAAACTAATTAATTCCTGTGATCTGAGCCATTCACTTTTATTAATAGTATCAGCGTGTGTGATGCCGGCCCTGTCGTAGATGATGTGTTCTCTCCAGGGAGCCTATCAGCATGCCGTTGGGGTTTTCAAAAGTTTTCCTGGATAGCATTTATTTCATTCCCATTCTTTCCAGGTTTTCAACAGCCTTGCAAACATACTCAAACGCTTTGTGAATTGTTTATGTCTGCGGTGGTGAAGGGGGGAGGGGAGGGGGACATGTGTAGGTATTTGCTAAAGTCATCAAATTACTCCCAAATTACTCCCCACGGTGGAAACGTTTATCTCCCAGATCGAATGAAAACAAGCTTGAGAAATGGAGCCTTAACAAATGCTGAGAAAAATTGGCTCCTTGCATCCTCTAAACAAGGCTTGGGGTTTCCCTGCAAGGCTTGGGTGTGTCCCCGAGGTCCTTTTAAAAGTTGCTGCCAAATTGTAATGTCCAACATGATAAAAGAGAGGGAAATATTACATCCATGGGGAGTACCATATGATGGTATTTAGTTAACGCCATTAAAAATGTTAAATAAAATTAATCCAATATAATCATTATCCTGATACAAGACCAACTTTTTAGCAGGGGAAAAATCTTAGCTTAGCTTTTTTTTTTTTTAAGCAAATTGCTATGTAGTATTTCCCAAAATGGTCCATCACCTAGATTTCATTTAAATACAAGACAAAACCTCCTGATAGAAAAATTTCTATAATAATGAAAATAAAATCTAGCTCTGGAGGCTTTGGAGTACCCATCTTCTGGAGGATTTTAAGAAAAGGCTTGGCCATTTTTAAATTTAATTTAATTTAATTTTTTTGGAAGATGAATTCGATTCTCTTTGGGGTCCCTTGTAACTCTTCAATTCTTGGATTCTGGTTCAGGGTTTGTTATCTGGATTCTTGGCTTGGGGTTTCTGTTTGGGATTTCTGAAGGGAAACCAGAGTAGAAAATGGGGCTCACATTGAGGGTAGCACTGGTGCAATTTATTAAAACTGTCTGGCCATTCAGATATGTATGTTCAGGTCTCAAATTACCCTTTCCCCCTTAACCTCTGGATGAGGGACACTCCTTCACTCTCTCAGAGCTTTTCTTAGAGCAAAAGCAATTTTGTAAATAGCTGGTAAATCCAATTGTCAAGATGCCCCCCTTTTTTTCCGTGTTACCTAAAGAGCAGAAGATGGGCTGCAAACCAGAAAAAGGGGTGTTTACATAAGGAAGAAGTCTGATGAATGGCTAGATGTTGCTCATACATTTGATCATTTTCAGATGTCAGGAAAAGAGCAGTGTGTTTCAGAAGAGAAGTGGGCAATTTTCCCTGAAAAAATTATGAAAGCCAGTGTTACAAAGCAATTATTCAATGGTCTGGCAAGTTGATCCACTATGACCCACCTTCACATAAGCCTATTTCAATTCATGCAGTGCAACTATAAAGTCATGGTAATGCAAGGAACATATTTTCAAACTGTAATGCCGACAAGCAACATCTTGACTGAAAAAGGTAGTAATGGGTTTTAGATTCATGCTTTCCCAGCACTGCTTCAAAGTATTGGGCCCACTCTAGTGAAATTTAATTGCATACTGTATTGTTCTCCTTGAAAGTTGTCATTTTATTTCCATGACATTCAATTTTCTGCATATTCAAACCAAAGGGGTCTTTTAGTACTTTGAATTAATGTTCACCTTTAATGTCCCCTCCTCCCTTGCATTTTGTTGGTATGAATTGTTCTGTGCCCATCCCATTTCTTCTTGTTGTTGTTAGTTGCGAAGTTGTGTCCAACCCATTGCAATCCCACAGACAATGTTCCTACAGGCCTTCCTGTTCTCTAACATTCCCTGGAATCTATTTAAGATCATACCTACTGCTTCAGTGACTCCATCCAGCCACCTCATTCTCTGCTGTCCCGTTCTTCTTTTGCCCTCAATCTTTCCTAGCATTAGGCTCTTCTCCAGTGAGTCCTTCCTTCTTATTAGGTGGCCAAAGTATTTGAGTTTCATCTTCAGGATTTGGCCTTCTAAAGAGCAGTCAGGATTGATCTCCTCTAGGACTGACCGGTTTGATCGCCTTGCAGTCCAAAGGATTTGCAGGAGTCTTCCCCAGCACCAGAGTTCAAAGGCCTCAATTTCTTTGGTGCTCAGCCTTTCTTATGGTCCAACTTTCACAGCCATACATTGCAACTGGGAACACCATAATCTTGACTATACACACTTTTATTACATGCTAAAACCCATTTGAGAACGCTTCCTGAAATTAGTACTACACAACCTTTTTCCCCCTGCAGACTTGAAGTTTATTAATGAATCATCATGCACGTATAGTTACTTTTCCAATCACTTCTCCTTAGTTATCTACTGTTTTCTTAGCAGTGGTGCATAAGGGAAGAAAATTAAGTTAGGGACATGTCTACAAGAACAGTTTTATAAAGGCAGATTTGCTTAACATTTTTTCTTGACAATAATTTCCTGAACTACTTTTACACATTGCCATTAAAGTAACATATATGACTGATTATGAAAGAGTGTGAAGCAATTTTATATCATCTTCAAATGCTCTGTAGTGGAAATGCTAAATAATAACAAATTGGTAGCAGAACTAGAACAACTTTAATATTTTAATCTATTGCAATTAAGAAAGGTTGTTCCTTCTGATGGCAATATAATAATGTTTTATTATAAATTCTGTTTCCAAGCAATAAATGTTGCAAGGAATAGAAGATCATTTCTTTGAAACAATTGTCCTGAATTCTAGAAATACTGTATACATTCGACATTCTTAAATACGTCTTATTATTCTTCGCTAAGGATATTTATATGAGATAAATGAAATTTAGAAGCCTATTCCATACTATGTGAACTTTAATCATTCAGACAATTTCTTTAGGCAGCGTGGGTGGTAGAATGGTCAATAAAACTGCAGTAATTTTATCTATATACATTCCAAATGTGCACTCAACATTCTGGTTCATAATTTAAGGCATGCAGATTGTCTCCAAGTGTAACCGTTCATGGTACTCTGAAGAATACCATAATAGGAAAGGACTACTTGCCAGCATAAGTATGGAGGGCACAACTGAATAATGACATCATCAAAGGAAATGAACTCAAACTAAGGAATACATTTCCAATTTTCTACTGCAAAGTTGACAATTTTTCCCCCTCAGATATGTTTCATTCTGCTCTTATCCATTGTTCTTACTTTGATATCCCCCCCCCCCCATTCTATCTCCCAATCATTCAGAGGTAAATCTTTTAGAGCTTTTTTATTTTTCTATATATATGGGATTTCAGCCATCTGAAGAAGCCACAAAGCTGGAGCGATATAAGGTTGATTCAGGCCCTCCTAATGTTTAAACAAATATTTAAGATCAACCTCTGATCTGAATAGATTTTTAAATGTTTTCTTTTAGAATTCACAGTGCTGTTTTTCAGTGCTTTACATCTATATTGATGTTTGATCTCTTTTTTATTGGTATGTCTATGGAGATTCTCAGTCATCCAGGTCATGATTGTTCCAAAGGTGCTTTTTCAAAAGGCAACTGGACTTCCTTTGTTTTTCCTTGAAGTCCTTTCGCTTCTCATCCAAGAAGAGCTGGTAGCGGTGATGATATGACGTCACCAAACCGGTTCTCTTTGTCCGGGACCTGGGCCCTCCCGCCCGACCCCACATTATTCCTACCTATATTTCTTCTTTTTTAGCCCAGCTGATAGGTGCGGCAGAGTGGATTGCCGCACCTCAGCTGGGCAGATACCTACCACGTTTGCACAGAGCACAAGCTTGCATGAAGCGCGTGCATGTAGTAAAGCCGGTTGGAACCCACCACTGATTCATTTGGGTAATTCTGTTGAATCTGCTGAATTTGCTGAAGAAAATTAGCACCATTCCTTTTTGCAGAAATGCTAATGCTGTCCTGATGGGAAGGTCACATGGAATTCTACCTTCTGCTCCTTACAACTATTTATCATCTGCATGAAACCATAAGAAAAAAAAAAATCCAGCAGGCCCGCTGGAGGGAAGGCCAGCATCTACCAGCACTTAAACGCAGTGCCCTTCCAGCTCAGGCCAGGAAGGGGCAGCCGGCATGGGCGCTGCAGACAGGATGAGGCGAGAAACATGACGGACCTGGAAGGCAAAGAAATGCTTGGAGGAAGTGAGGGCGTCTCGGAGATGGTGGGTGCAGCAAGCTCCGCAGCCCTGCACTGCAATGGAAAAACAGAAAATGGAGGAGGCTGCTCTCCCTCTTTCTTCTCCCTGCTCCTCCTCCTCCCCTCATACTGGCCGCTCCATTTCCCATTTCTCCATTGCAGTGAAGCGCCCAGGATTCACTTTGATATCGGGGGGGGGGGAGGTCATTTAACAACTGGTTCACCCAGGGTCAGGTTGGCCATCGCAGGAGGCTTGTCCCAGGTATGCAGTGGAGTTGGAAGATGGAGATTGGCCATGCCTCCCACGACGGCCAACCTGACCCTTGGCGAACTGTTTCTTAAATTATTCAAATCCCACCACTGCCTTAAAGGGCCTATTTCTTTTTTTGTGGATGGTTCTCTACCAAACCTAGCTCCTGCCAATGAGAAAATAATTATAATTCAAAGTAATACCAGTAGAAGAGAATAATTGTAGCTCAGGGTTGAACACTGGGATCCTTGGTGCTCTCTGACCTTGGTTTTTGCAGATTTTTTATTACCTAGTTGCAAGAAAACAACCAAGCTCAGAGAGCACCAAAGACGTCACAATTCAAAGTGATTTCTTTTCAAAGTGCTCTTTTCTCTTGGGTGATGCATGTATTTTCAGCATTACAGATGCTTGGTGACCATTAGATTACATTAATGGGACTGGGATGCCTGTGAAGAATGACAGATAATACATGGGTGTCATCCTATATACTACTTCCTGTTATTTTATTTTATTTTTTGAAATTATAAAAATATTGCATGGCCCAAAGTGATAGCACTCTATTTCATTCTTTTCTGAAGCCTCCATGCACCTCCTTTGTTTTAAAAATTTAAAAATACTGCCCCACAAAGGGGGAGGGGAGGGGTGTCATGGACACCCGTAGAGATCTGTGTTTCCTGGAGGAAGAAATGTGACTTTTGAAAGGTGTTTCAACAAGATTCTTTGCAACTATCATTCATTTTTTTTCCATAACTCAACACAATCATACAGCTTTTACCTTTAAAAAGCTTCGTTTTGTATATCCCATGGCTGTATTTTTGCTTCAGAAAATAAAGCCCAATGTGCATTATTCTCAACATCTAGGGTCAATGAAAACCTAGGAGACTGCAAAATAAATGAATCGCAGGGAGTCGCCTTCTTTTGTGTTACCCACCATTTGGGCACATTCATTTTACAAAAACCGATATCTCTACTAACTTCTGATTTCTGAAGCATGCTGCATGCCGAGTCAACATCTGTGCAGCAGGCATCTAAGCTTGCCCTGAACAGCCTTGATTGTTTAAAGACCAGCGGACAATGGTATTAGTCTAACATTTCCTTGGGTGACAGGCTGGTCTGGAGGCATATTTTGAACAGTGTCTTGCTGCGCCAAACTTTATTTCCACCTTGTCACAACAAGAAGATAATAGTAAACCCTAGAGGTCTTCAAAAATAGAAAAAAGAAAAAAGGTTGGGAAAAATTATAAGATGCTGGCTTTGGTCTGATGGCAGGTAACTTTGACAATCTCAAATCTCCCTTAATTATCTGTGCAATCAAAAGGGGTTTACAGTGGGAAGTCAAAAGGTCAGATGGTAGCGACAATTGCACAATCAACGCCTTGCCTTTAATGTGTGTCACATAAACCCCTCCTTGCAAACATCTTTTCTGAATGTATTCATTTCTCTTTTTATACTGCAGCTTTTGGCAAAGCCAGCCCACAGCTCTTAAGCCTCTGAACAACCAGACAGTTTTAGGACGGTATCTCTTTTAAAACAGTTTTTCCTTTGCTTTCTTCCTTCTGTGAACTTTTCCTCGTCTGCAAACCAAGGAATTTCTAGAGCGACCACAAAAATGAAACAAGGGAAAGAATAATCAGTTATAATCAATATGGCATGTAGGCAGCGGATCCCAGTTCCCAGTGTGGCACAAGATAGTTTATTTCACTTCAGATTATTATTTTAAATCTGCATAAATATGTTAGGAATGGCCAATATAGGAACAATCCAATCCTTGCTAGTAGAGCTGTTAATGAAATCTGCCATCGATTTCTGTAGGAGTCAACGGGTATCATGTGTCAAAATATTCCATCACAGGGCAGGCAGCCATGAATGGAAGCTGTGAACATGTTATTTATTTAATAAATATACAGGTAGTCCTCAACTTGCAACTGTTTGTTTATCTATCTTTCAAAGTTACGACACTGAAAAAAAGTGATTTGCAATCTGTCCTCCAATTATGACAGCATTCCCACAGTCACATGATCAAAATCAGAGGATGTTGGGAAGGCAGAAAGAAAACCCTATTTGCAAGTTTATAAAGGAGTGAAAATAACCTGGAGAAAAGTGAAATATTTAAAGAGCTAGTAGTTAAGATAAGAAAACAGTGCACACAGGAATAGGAACCTAGAAAGAGAATGGATGGATAGAAATGGATGGATTAAAGAACAGAAATAGTTCTAAACTTGTAAAGATAGTAGAATAAAATAGTGAGAACAGAAACAAGTACAGAATTAGCATTGTTTAAAAGTAAGGAAACAGGAGTTTAATTTTGTACAATAAAACTGTTTTTGTGTGGCAAAATGAAATGCAGTCTTGAAATGAAATGTGTTCTGGGTTGTATTAAGAAAAATCCTAACCACCGTTATTTGGCTATATAGCAGAAACATTTATTTGTAAAGGATGAGTCTAAAAAAAAGAAAATATACCTGGGAAAGCAATGTAAAAGAAAGCTTGGCTAGGATGTTTGCATTTAATACAATACTGCATATGTTAAGAGTAGTTACATTACCATTTAAAAAAAATATGCTTTGGGAAAGTTGATGCCTAAAAGACATGAATCAGGCAAATTAGGGGTAAAAAGAATACAAGGGGAAATTAGCATTTAAGCGGGTACATAAGGGAAATGTTCAGAAATATGTAGATGAGGAAAAGCCCCACTTTAGAAAACAATGCAATAAATAAACGAATCTGGGTTTCCTAGTTTAAAAAATAATCCCACTGTGACACAGAATAATACCTCAAAACCTCAAACACTGATCTGAATGTTACTACTTTTCAGGGTTGGTTGTCCTTGTAATATTATGCAAAATAAATGAAAATCAATACAATGTTTTCAAAGTTATGGAAATGGTTTGGAAGCACAGTATGTTTCGATATAAACCAAGGGGAAAAATACCTTTGTAAAAGGCACCAGCCACCAGTATTTTAGACATTAAAGTCCACATTCTTTTCACTTTCTGAGCAGTACTGCTTTTTTAAAAAAATGATTCTTGCCTACAAAAAGGAAATGATAAACATGGAAATAAAAAGGCCAAACAGTTTTCTGAAGCATGACGGGGGCAAAATTAATGTCTGATACCCATAATCTCTTTGCTGACCAGAATATTCCCTGTGCAAACATGATGTCAATTTATACTGCAGGTGAATACAAAAAGTTCACTTTTTAAATATACCATTCTTATCCTAAATGGAATATAATATAGAGATCCGGAATTCATTGCACACTTGATAGTATTTTTTTTCCAGGTAGTAACTAAAATATTCATTCTCATACCATGCATTTCATAATGGATTATCACTTAAATTTTCACTTATCGGACAGAAAAAAAGATCCAACTCAATTTTAATTTTCATCTAGAATAAAAAAAATGAATTTTTTTAATTTAGACTTCTGAATCCATTTGGACTAAATCTCCAAATAAGATTATTACATCTGATTAATGCATCTGAATTGTTCAAATTAATCAATCTGAATGAAGGTATTGAATTATTTCAATACAAATTGAGAAAACATTTGGCATGATAACAAACGCCGTTATTAAATTTGCAAAGAGAGTAATAGAAGATTTTTCCCTGACACTCTGTTCGTAAGCTTAAAGACTGCTGAAAAAAAAAAAGCCTATAAAATCATCATGGTTACATGGTGATCCACTTAGCAACCGTCACGATTTACAGCTACTTCCAGGCTCAATTGCGGTCATAGGTCAAGGACAATCTGTAAGGAAAAATACCTGGCATCTGTTAAATGCAGCTTCTCCTGACTGTTCATTTTTAGCCTATTGTCCATTTGCTTTGAAGTCCAGAAGTAAAAGGAGGCAGGATATAAAGTAGTTCTATTTTATGCATTATGCTCTACAAGGGACTGCCGCCAAAGAGCATTCGGAAACTGGTGCAGAAAATGCCTTGTGGGTTGTAAATGGTGCCAGATCAGGGGTGGGTTCTACTTACCTTTACTACCGGTTCGCAACAGGAGCATGCACGCATGCTTGCTTCGCTCGCATGTGAGCGCTTTTGTGCATGTGCAGATCGACCATTATGACATCCTGGCGGGTGGGTAGAGCCTCCCGCCGCTTTTACCACCGGTTCTCAAGAACCGGACAGAACCGGGAGCAACCCACCACTTTGCCAAATATACAGCATGCATAACATCACTTCTGTTTGAGCTGCATTAGTTACTCGTATATTTCTAGGTGCAATTCAAGGTGCTGGTTATAATCTTTAAAGCCCTACATAGCTTGAGACTGAGTTACCTGAGGGGTCACATTTTTCCAAGATCCCATCAGCTGAAGAGTGTTAGCTAGTGGAAACCAGAAGATGAGCTTTTTCTGCAGTGGCCCCTGCTCTATGGAACATCCTCTCTTTGGAGATTAGAATGGTCTCATCCCTGATAGCCTTTCATAAGACTCTAAAAAGGTAGCTATACTCTGGAGTCTGGGTTGGTGAATTTGTTAAGGGCCCTGGTTTTCTGGCTTTATTGCTAACTGACCTAGTCTCTTGGTTGTTATGTATATTTATTTTGGATAGTTCTTTTTATTGTTTTTATTATTGTTTTAAAATATTTTTAAAACATTTTAATTGTAATATACTGTATTTTGATTGTAATATATTTTTTGAACTGTAAATTGCCCAGAATCATTGAGATGAGGGCTATATAAATTGAGTAAACAAACAAACAAATAAACAAATAAAATTCATTCAGGGTCCCCACTTCTCCAGGAACCTCATATTTTCTTCATGGGCACCAATGAACTAAGCATTTCCTTACTACCCTCCTACCTACTTCTGATCTTTGGAGGCTGGATGTTAGAAACTATAAAGCGATGTTTTTCAAACTTGGTAACGTTAAGGTGTGTGGACTTCAACCCCCAGAATTCCCTAGCCAGCATGTTTGCTGGGGAATTCTGGGAGTTAAAGTCCATACAACTTAAAGTTGCCAAGAACACTGGCATAAAGTATCAAACTCCACACCCTCTTTTTATCCAAGAAAGCCTCTGAATCTCTCTGCGCAGCAGTTTCTCCTCTGTGAAATGGAGATTAAACCATTATGGATTCAGAAAATGGTTTTTAATTGGATACTCAACCCCATTGCTGCTTTGCAGGACGTTTTGCATTGCAGCTTCATCAACTCGTCTTTCAGGAAATCATTATGGGCAAGTGGCCATGATAATCATTTTGTGACCGGGGAAACCTTTTCCACAAAGCAGTGGCTTCGCAGAACTGACACAACCCACTCTCAACATTCTGTGGGGCAAATCCCTGAAAAACCATGAGAACTGCTGCCATAGCTATTCATTCCTCTCTTGAAGTATGCTTCATTCTGGCCAGAAGGCTTGTGTATCTTCAAGCATTCTCAGACGATGTCCTTGGTCCATTGTCGTATATTTTTAGCCTAGAGACACCTTATGCTTAATTGTGAAGTCTCTGTTGGGAAAGGTTAGACCACTCACAGGCTCTGTTCCCATGAGAGAAGTGAACCAGTTATCTCTTCTTTTGGCCAGTAGACATCTCCTCATATGATAGCAATGCATGATTAAGGATGGTTGGATGAAATCAAGTCATGTATTACAGCCACAGATCCAGAAAAAGTAATATAAAATTTACCTCACATAAATGTATGAATGGATGTGCATGTCTATGACAAGTAAATATAACTATAACATAGAGGTGGTCCTCCACTTACAACTGTAACTGAGCCTAAAATTTCTGTTGCTAAGTGAGATATTTGTTAAGGGAGTTTTGCCCCATTTTATGACCTTTCTTGCCACAGTTGTTAAATGAATCGCTGCAGTTGTTCGGTTAGTGACATGGTGGTTAAGTGAATCTGGCTTCCCCATTGATTTTGTTTGTCAGAAGGTTGCAAAAGGTGGTCACATGATCTCAGGATGCTGCAACTGTCATAAATGTGAGTCAGTTGGCAATCATCTGAATTTTGATGATGTGGCCTTGGGGATGCTGCAATGATCATAAGCAGTGGTGAAATGTAAAATTTGTTACTACTGGTTCCGTGGGCGTGGCTTGATGGGGGGGTAATGTGACTGGGTGGGCGTGGCCAACTTTCTTTTTCTTTTTTTTACTTTTAAAAGCATTTTTTCTACAACCTCTTCGTAAAAAAACAATGCTTTTAAAAGGCTCTGACGATCTCAGCTGAGTTGCCTGATTGTCAGAGGCTTTTTTTTCTTTTAAAAGCATTTTTTCTACAACCTCTTCGGCTGAAGAGGTTGCAGAAAAAAATGCTTTTAAAAGCCTCTGACGATCAGGCAACTCAACTGGGATTGTCAGAGGCTTTTAAAAGCATTTTTTTCTACAGCCTCTTTGGCCAAAGAGGTTGTAAAAAAAAATGCTTTTAAAAGCCTCTGAAGATGAGTCAACTTAGCTGGGATCATCAGAGGCTTTTTAAAGCATTTTTTCCCCCAACTTCTTCGGCCGAAGAGGTTGCAGAAAAAAATGCTTTTAAAAGCCTCTAACGATCCCAGCTAAGTTGACTCATCTTCAGAGGCTTTTTTTTTTATTTTTAAAAGCATTTTTTCAGCCGAAGAGGTTGTAAAAAAAATGCTTTTAAAAATAAAAAAAAAGCCTCTGATGATCACGCGGCTCAGCTGGGCATGGGGGAGGGGCACAGAGATTTTTGCTACCGGTTCTCCGAACCACCCACCGCCATTGCTACTGGATCGGGCGATCCAGTCCGAACCGGGAGCATTTCACCCTTGGTCATAAGTGTGAAAAATGATCATCAGTCACTTTTTTCAGTGCTGTTGTAACTTCAAACAGTCACTAAATAAACTATTGTAAGTCGAGGACTACCTGTATACAATAAAATATAAAAATACAAGATATGGAGTGCTATGATGGTGAAGTCAAATAGCATTCAGTACAGCTCCTACAAATGAAAGTCATAATCTTTAGCTGCATGTAAGGCAAATAAAACAAAATGGTAGTTTAGGAGGAGACACTTATTAAAAATGAGGAGAAAAAATAAATAAAACTGATGCTCTGTACCTGGAAGTTTTTTTTTTAAGGATGAGGGTCATTTGAAAGTCTTTGTAAAGGAATAAGAAGCACACGGCTCAGAGACACTATTGTATCATGACCATAGTTGCTGGTGCAGAAGGGTATCTATCCATGGTTGAATCTGCATGGCAAGGACCATTTTTACACAGATACTCTAAAACAAGGGACTCCAAAACTAGCAACTGTTAAGACTTATAGAGTTCAACTCCCACAATTCTTCAGCCAGCCATGCTCGTTGGAGAATTCTGGGAGTTGAAGTCTACAAATCTCAAGGTTGCCAAGTTTGGATACTCCTGCTCTAAAGGGAGGCTGTCATTTCTTGTTCCAAAGCCCAACATTGATGACTTTGGGGTCAGTATCACTGTGGAAGACTCAGAAAAGTATCTTATCAGGATCCTAAATATTTCTGTTTGCTTTTACCACTCCTGTGGCCACATGCAGAGGATTAAAAGCCCAGATACAGGGGTGGATTCTACTTATCTTTACTACTGGTTCGCAGCAGGGCCGCGCGTGTGCGCTCACTTCACTCGCTCGCGTGCACGCTCTTCTGCGCATGCGCAGAAGCGTTTTGATGATGTTGGGGTCGGTGGGCGGAGCCTCCCGCCGGTTTTACTACCAGTTCTATAGAACCGGTGCGAACTGGGGGCAACCCACCACTGCCCAGACAGTTATAGAATCAGTCAGACTCTTGAGGACCCTGTTTCTCAACCTCACTACTATTTCCCATGCTGACTGGGGAATTCTGGGAGTTGAAATCCACACAGATTAAAATCGCTGAGGTCGAGAAACAATGCTCTAAAGCTTTGTAAACATTGTAGTTTGCAATTCAAACCATTTGCTGCCAGTGATATATTTTGTTGGCTTGGTCTCAACCTCAGAAGAAGAAAGAGCTTGTTAATCTTCATTACTTTGATTAATCTAGCTAACTGGGTTGTATTATTTTAATCCTAAACACGACTAGGTCTGTTTAGGGTTAGACAATACCCATGGGATTAATTTACCAGTCAATTGACATCCTTTTCTGTGTTTTTATTAAACACTGGGCATCTTTCCCGCCAATCAGTTGAGTTGAGCATGGTATGGGAACAGGCCACTAAAAATAATTGTGTCTGTAAACTGACTTGTTCCCTTCTTGTTTGACCAGGATGTAACTATCTGCTAGAGTTGAGGCCTTTGTAAATGTAATAGCACAATCTAAAATGAGCCAATGACACATTAAAATGCATATTTTAGGAGAGGAGAGAAATTCAAAATAAATATTTCAGAGACCTTAAATGGGATTCCTATCTATTTTGAATCAAGCTTCCTTCTGTCTTCTTAGTTCCATTCAGGTATGTTTTCCATTAAAGTTCTCTGAATCATTTTCCATCAGGGCACAATTCTTATGAATAGTTGGCAGAATTTAATATTACTGATCAACTATCTGCATCAAACACAATATATGCATATATACCTAGTCACAAAACCAAAATGAAAAAAAAAGTTTGGTACTAATAAACCAAGCTCAGAGAGCACCAAAGACCCCTCAAAATGTATGGTGTAATGTCATGATATTCTTTCCTATATAGATTTCAATATCTCACACAGGTCCACCAGAGAGAAAGTTTGCTTTGGGATGTTCTGATGCAGGTTTCATCCCTTGTCCCAACCTCCCCTACAACTTACACCCCAGTGGTGAAATTCAATTTTTTTTTACTACCAGTTCTGTGGGCATGGCTTGGTGGGCATGGCAGGGGAAGGATACTGCAAAATCTCCATTCCCGCCCCACTCCTGGGGGAAGGATACTGCAAAATCTCCATTCCCACCCCACTCTGGGACCAGCCAGAGGTGGTATTTGCTAGTTCTCCAAACTACTCAAAATTTCCACTACCGGTTCTTTAGAACCTGTCAGAACCTGCTGGATTTCACCCCTGCTACACCCCCAATGGAAGGTCTATGACAATTCGCCACGGCCAACTCGCCACAGGATAACTCACTGTAGGACAAGAGTTACACTAATATCAAAGAAATGGTGGAATAGAATCATTAAAGAAAGGATACAAAAGGAGGGACCGAATAAAATGTGAATGGCAAAAATTAAAATATTTTTTATTTATTTTAAATAATGAAATAGAATTGTTACATTGTCCCACAGCGAATTGTCCCGTGGCGAGTTGGCTGAGGCAACTTGTCCCATTCCCCCCAATGAATGCCTATGAAATGTGGGGTACTTCAATGAACAGAGTACACGGGTCTCTTAATTTCATACAGGAGCTGTGGAGATTCATATGCACACTCTAATAATTTTATACATACAAAAGAATCAATGTGTATCTGAATATATTTCTGGTATATATTTCAATACCTGAGTTGCCTTGCTCTACAGTTGTTCATTTTGTGGGTGCACTTGGGTGAATGTATGCACATATCACTTAAAAGGATTTATCCATCCCATGATTAAACAGTGTTGCATGGAGTTTGATAGGGCTTACTTCCAAGTAGGCTGCAATGCTAGTCCTTCCTACCTAACTGACCTTGAAATGTACTCTAAGACAGGGGTCTCCAACCTTGGCAATTTTAAGCCTGTCGGACTTCAACTCCCAGAATTCCACAGCCAGCTGAAGTTGAAGTCCGCCAGGCTTAAAGTTGCCAAGGTTGGAGACCCCTCCTCTAACAACTGGAATGAAAATTCCGTGCCACTTTATTGATTGCAAATACAGAACCGGCATTGTGAATTTTTCAGGATTAATAAATCTGGAAGAGAAAATACAGGTGCTTCCCCCTCCCCCAGAACATTAATTGAAATTTGGCTTTTTCTCTGACCATTGTGAAAGGAATACACAAATGCTCATAATTGCACAGTCTTTAGTCAAAGAAGCTGAATGTCATTACCCTGGATTTTGCAGGCCATGTGATAACAAATGTTGACATGATGGTGCAGCAAAAAAACCATGGATTTATGTATTCATCTCTGCAGAATCTCAAACAGGCTCGAAAATGTGTTACTACACTCTGAATAAATGGAAAACAGAATCTGTTCTAAGAAACAAAGCCACCCAAGGAAAGCCGCTGAACAACCGGAGAAAACTCAGAGAGGTCATTAAAGGCATTTAAATTAAGAAAGATAACTAGCCAGTTTGAGAATGCAATTTAGAGGACGTATCTCCTCAATTTGCATAATTTAAGTATACATAATGTGATACTTGGAGCACTGGCTGATTGGCACCTAAATTATAAGGTATTATTACATTCTTTCCCTCCCTCCCTTTTTCTCATTTCTAAAATTCAACCCCCTCCCGCCTCCAAAATAATAAATACAAGGAAAGATCACGTCAGAAACTCCTGTTCCCAAGGAGCCACCTCAAGAGCGACAGACGATATGCAGTAGCCTACAAAGAAGCAGAGTCTTGCCCAGTCAGACCCAAAGGTTCATTCATAGGGAGCTGCTTTTGATATTTGGGGTTGGATTAAGCCATTCTGATTAACACCCAAGAGCCACCTGCATTTCAATATGGGGGGAGGGGAAGGAAAATGAATGTCACCACATAGAGAATAGCAACTTTGGATGAAGACAGCCACAGCTGCCTTCCTTTTTCTCCCCCAGTGAATGAAAGGACCTCTGCTCAGTGATCACGTGTGGTGTCAAAGCAAGAGTTTCTCTTCTATTGTAACATGCATGAATAACTATTGCCAGAGTGTTCAGGCTCCCAGGCAGCTGCGCACACTCCAAAGGACTATTTGCTTCTTCCTGTTTGCATTCCTCAGCTCAAGAGAATGAGGTTTCTTTTCCAAATCAGCTTCTGTGGCTGGGCCTGGCTTTTTCCTGATCCCTCTAATTGTCTTCCAAAATCCCGTTTCCAGGTGTGGGATCTCCAGTTCCTTCCTTTCAAGCACTTGGTGGACAAGGACCGAGAAGTCCAAACAACATCGGAGTTTCTCCAGGTTGTTCTGCTTCAATCAGCACTGGATTTGAAATACAAAGGAGCCCTCGACAAAGCTAAGCAAGCTATTCCACATTCTCTTGTTAGGTTCCTCCAATAGCCAGCCTCTGCCTGTTATTTTAAGGCAAAGATAAGCTTTGCCTGAACTGCTATTTTTCATTTTTTTCATTTTATTAAATTTGTATACCGCCCTACTCCCGAAGGACTCAGGGCGGTGAACAGCCATAAGATAAAACATATAAATACAAAATTTAAAATAAAGATAAAACAGATTAAATAGATTTGGCTGACCATTTTAAAACCCCAATAATTTAAAACCAAATTTAAAATTTCCATTTAAAAAAGAAGTTTAGGTCAGGCCAGCTTGTTGGAATAAGAACGTCTTAAGCGTGCGACGGAAGGTACGCAAATCCGGAATCCTCCGTATCTCGGGGGGGAGCTCGTTCCAGATAGTAGGTGCCCCCACAGAGAAGGCTCTCCCCCTGGGGGCCGCCAGTCAACATTGTTTGGCCGACGGCACCCGGAGGAGCCCCTCTCTATGGGAGCGTACTGGTCGGTGAGAGGCTATTGGTGGTAGCAGGCAGTCTCGCAAATAGCCAGGTCCTAAGCCATGGAGCGCTCTAAAGGTGATAACCAAAACCTTGAAGCGCACTCGGAAGACCACCGGGAGCCAGTGCAGCTCGCGCAGGAGAGGCGTTACATGGGAGCGCCACGTCACTCCCATCACCACCCGCGCGGCCGCACTCTGCACCAGTTGGAGCCTCCGAGTGCTCCTCAAGGGGAGCCCCATGTAGAGAGCGTTACAATAGTCCAGACGGGAGGTGACGAGGGCATGAGTGACCGTGCGTAACGAGTCCCGATCCAGAAAGGGACGCAACTGGCGAATCAGGCGGACCTGATGAAAAATCCTCCCGGTCCCGGCCGTCAAGTGCTCTTCTAAAGACAGCCGTGAATCCAGGAGGACACCCAAGTTGCGAGCCCTCTCTGTGGGGGCTAATGCTTCGCCCCCAATAGTCAGCGATGGCACCAGCTGACTATATCGGGACGTCGGAAACCACAGCCACTCGGTCTTGGATGGGTTGAGTCTGAGCCTGTTTCTCCCCATCCAGATCCGTACGGCCTCCAGGCACCAGGACATCACTTCAAGGGCATCGTTGGGGTGGTCTGGGGTGGAGATGTACAGCTGGGTGTCATCAGCGTACTGATGGTACTCCACCCCGAAACCACAGATGATCTCGCCCAGTGGCTTCACATAAATGTTGAACAAAAGGGGCGAGAAGACCGATCCTTGTGGCACCCCACATATAAGGGGCCTCAGGCCCCCCTGTCAACACAGACTGCGACCGGTCGGAGAGAAAGGAGGAGAACCACCGTAATACGGTGACTCCCACCCCCAACCCTTCCAACTGGTGCAGCATGATACCATGGTCGATGGTATCAAAAGCCACTGAGAGATCTAATAGGACCAGGATAGAGGAACAACCTCTGTCCCGAGCCCTCCAGAGATCATCCACCAATGCAACCAATGCCGTTTCCGTGCTGTACCCAGGCCTGAAACCCGACTGGAACGGATCTAGATACGTCGTTTCATCCAGGTACTGGGGAAACTGTCGTGCCACCACACTCTCAACAACCTTCGCCACAAAGTGAAGGTTGGAGACTGGACGATAATTAGCCAATATTGCTGGGTCCAGGGAAGGCTTCTTGAGGAGAGGTCTCACCACCGCCTCTTTCAAGGCGGCGGGAAAGACACCCTCACTCAATGAAGCATTTATAATCCCCTGGAGCCAGCCTCGCGTCACCTCCCGGGAAGCCAGCACTAACCAGGAGGGGCACGGGTCCAACAAACATGTGGTCGCATTCAGTCTACCCAGAATCCTGTCCACATCCTCAGGGGTCACAGAATCAAACTCATCCCAGATAACATTCTCAGGACCTGCCTCCGTCATCCCCACTGGATCTACCCAGTCGGAGTCCAGATCTTCCCGAATCTGAGTGATTTTGTCATACAGATACTGAACAAAATCCTTGGCTCTTCCCTCCAAGGGGTCCTCCCTCGCTTCCTGGTGGAGCAGGGAGCGGGTCACCCTAAACACGGTGGCCGGGCGGTTATCTGATGACGCAATAAGAGCAGCAAGATGAGTGCATTTCGCTGCTTTTATCGCCACTAGGTAATTCTTAATATGAGATCTTACCAGTGTCCGGTCAGATTCAGTGCGACTGGCCCTCCAACTACTCTCTAGGCGTCTTTTCTGGCGCTTCATCTCCCTCAGCTCCTCAGTAAACCAAGGAGCCAGGTGAGATCGGCGCCGGGTCAGAGGCCGCAAAGGCACGACTCGATCCAGAGCTCCAGCGGCCGCCCTATCCCAGGCGGCCACTAAGTCTCCAGTCGAGGCGTGAGCCAAGACCTCAGGGATTGGCCCGAGCTCCGTCTGGAACCTATCAGGTTCCATCAGGTGCCTGGGGCGGTACCATCTTATCGGTTCCGCCTCCCTGCGGCGGGGTGCAGCGGTTCGAAGGTCAAGGCTATGCTATGCATTTGGAGAGCAAGACCACCTAAGGATGATGTTGGCTGAGCTGTAACCAGAGCCCACTGCAAAAAGAATGCAAGGCAAAGAATAGCAATAGCAATAGCACTTAGACTTATATACCGCTTCATAGTGCTTTACATCCCTCTCTAAATGGTTTTACAGAGTTAGCATATTGCCCCCAACAGTCTGGGTCCTCATTTTACCCACCTCGGAAGGATGGAAGGCTGAGTCAACCTTGAGCTGGTGAGATTCGATCTGCTGAACTGCAGCTAGCAGTCAGCTGAAGTAGCCTGCAGTACTGCACTCTAACCACTGCGCCACCTCGGCTCATGGACTTGCTAGGTCACACCAAGATGAGAGTAAGAGACCAGGCTGTTTATGTTTGCAACTACTTATGAAAGTAACAACCATATTTTCTTTTGACATCATCATAATGGTTTCCTATTTCTTTGCACAACAGGAGCACAAGGTCTTATCGATGTCAAAATGGACCTTGTGACATCACGGAGTCTGCCTCTTACCTATTTGTGTACTGCAAAACACAACATAGAAAAGGTGGAGAGTGCTTGTCACAACATCACAACACACATTTTGTCATTTGCCCTCTCATCTGGCCACCCACAGTGTAGAGTGCTCTTCCCCAATTCAGCACATTTGAGATATAAATAGGACTATAATCCACTGAAGTCCCAGGTAGCAAAGTTTTGGGAAATTTTACAATGATGATCCCAGTGCATCTTGAGGGGGGAAATCACACCAGGTGGCTGGTACAGAGATTTAGTATTGGACAAGAAAGTGGAGCCAATGGAACTAGAGACAATGCATTGTGTTGAATGACTAACACTGTGCAAGAAACAATCTAATCTGCCTTAGAAGAGGCAGAGGAGAAGGAGGAGGAGACCATCCACTTCCTCCTCTGAAAAGGGCCCTATAAGAATTAAACATATTTAATTAACATAGAATATCGAGTGACTAGAGGAGGTAGTGGAATACACTGAAGGAGATCAGGGATAGGTGGCTGTCTTAAATATTAAATGAGAGTGCAAAGTTATGAGAATACCTTCATTTTTTTTTTGCCAGAGGATCCTCTTCTCATCGATAATTGGGTTGTCCTCTCTGAATCTGTCATATATTTTAAACTCACTATATTCAAACAGAATTTCACATTTTACTCCTAGGGTTTTCTAAATACCAAAACAAAATGAAGTAGAAGTAAAAGTAGTTTTTGCTTGGCACTAATGAATCGACACACATGTTCCAGGAATTCTGTAGATCCCAAACAATCTCTTCCTCATTCTCAGAACATTTTAAAACTCTGCCAAACCCAGTTCTGTTATCCTCGACTCTCTTTTTTCCCCTAACAAAAGCCTGTTTTGTGAGTAGATGCTGAGTCCAGATAATCTGCTTAATTTCTTCTTCTTTCAAAGTCTTTTCTTCTTCCTTTTCTTCTTCTACTGTAAGGCTCGCTGGTTGTGTTTATGTGTTTATTCAGGTACAGACTCCACAACACATCCAAGAATCAAATTCTCAGAAACCTCTTGTGAAAGATGCTCAAAAGCCATTTTTCCCTCTGCAAGAAACTCTTTTAATGGGTTCATTTCCTAGCTGAAAAATGAAGACACCTGATTGCTGTCTGTACTGAAGTTAAAATTATACCATTGATTGGCCCCATCTTCCCAAAGCGCCCTATCAGATACATGGGAAAAAATGCAACCAAACTGGTGATCAAATGCCACTGAAGGGATGTCAGCATAACACCTGCTCTCAGGCCTGAAGTTTTGATCACACAAAGAAGTCTCTTGAGTTTTTGTGGAGATCAAGTTACAATTCGTGGAGCTTCTAGTTTCAGCTGATGGTTGGGGGGAAAAATGGATGACCTACAGAAGCTTATTTGGTCTATATGAGTCTAGCAGAGAAGATAGTTGCATTAATGCCGAAGTTCCATGAAAGTCCTTTCACCAGAAGTACATTGAAGGTGGAACATTGTTGATTGAAACATGTTAGCCACACATTTTACCCATATCAGGGGGAAAAAAAAGAAATTAGAAAACTTGATGAGATGTTGCTTCTCTGTATGCAGACATTCTCCTCCAATCTGCACATGAAGAATATGCTGCTGGATTTTTAATTTTATTTTCAGGACAGGAGGTTGTATGCATGTATCAACACCCTGTTTGAAAACTGGAGATAACAAAAGTAGGCAAATGCAAGTGTAGTAAAATGTGGTTTGTTAAGGAGATGATCACTAAAACGGAAATGAATACATGTCGAATTACTAAGCAACATTTCATATCTGCTATTTTATTAGGCTGTATTTCATTCAGGACCTCAGTCATTATGTGATTTACATAATATGCCTCCTCCAATTTGCCCCCCCCTTATCAATTTTATTAGGGTCAGGGATTAGCAAATAAAAGCATTAAAACAACAATAATAGTAAAAAATAAAAATGAAAGATGGAATAATATATTGTGATTGATGGTGAATTAACAGTGGACAGTTAGTTTGCCTAATTTTGCATACAACATAGCAGAATTTTCCCATATTCAGAGAAACTACGTCATACTGATCTGATAACAGTAGTTGCATGTAAAAAAGATCAGTATTTCTTGGATATTTTATTAGGTAAGGTGTTATAAATTGAGTCTGTGAGTCCTTATAGAACACGGGTGTCAAACTCGATGATGTCATGTGACATCACGTGACGTATCGCAACATTTTTTTTTACCTTTGCGGGCTGCCAGTTTGACACTCCCTGTTATAGAAGGTGCAGTGAAGTAGGACGTGAGCTCTAGTTTCAATTGCACCTTGTCCGCAGGGGCACAGTCTCAGTTCATATGGTATTTTTCTGTATTGGCCCTCCAAAACTGCTATGGTTATTTTTATGTATTTGATTTGAACTGGTCCAAGAGGCATTCGTAGCAGATTTTGTCTTAAGTTATTTCTGAAACCATTGATAACAAAACTATAGATGATCTCTTAGGAAGGTTCCCTGTGGAAAGATTTATTCTCTTTTCTTCTTGCCAAAATGTTAACAAGTGAGTCCCAGTTATTTTTGGAACATGATGGCTCAATAATAATCTCTTTGGAAATATAGATAGATGGGAAACATGGACAGAAAGATGCTGTTATTCATCAGTTCTCTCCTGGTTGACTGTAGCAAGAACCAACTGTTGGTTGAGATAGACTTTAAGTCTTACCTAAAAGAGCCCTTACTAAAGAATGCCACTTCACAACTGGCAGCTGTTGCAACAGAACAAATCAGGCTTGAGTTTCCAGGTATTTATGGATTGTAACATCATTAGCCAGCATGGAAATTTAAGGATTTTTATTCAACAGTGTCTGGAGATTGGGAAACTCACTAGAAAACCATTCATATATAATTGATGCAATTTGATCAACAAATTAATTTTCAGTTAGTAAGTTAATAAAGCAATATTTGGCTTTATCATATACCTTCATAAAGAAGAAGTAGCTAGTACCAGGTGGAAGATTTATTATTATTTATTTATTTTATTTTATTGAATTTTTATACCGCCCTTCTCCTGCTGGACTCAGGGCGGTGCACAGCCTAGAATAAAAAACATCCCAATACAAAATTTTAAATTTTAAAAGAATTAAACAAATTTTGGCCCGAAATTTAAAACCTCCTGACTAAAATCCATTTACAATTAAAAATATCTAAGGATTGGGGGGGGGGGGGTTGCGCCAGCCCAGCTTGATGAAATAGAAAAGTTTTGAGGGCATGGAAAAAAGCACAGAGACCTGGTATCCTACGTTTCTCCAGGGGCAGGTCGTTCCAGAGAGCAGGTACTGCCACAGTGAAGGCCCTCCCCCTGGGGATCACCAGCCGACATTGCCTGGCTGACGGCACCCTGAGGAGTCCCTCTCTGGCCGGTGGGAGGCTATCGGCGGCAAAAGGCAGTCCCATAAGTACCCAGGCCCTATGCCATGGAGTGCCTTAAAGGTGGTAACCAATACCTTGAAGCGCACCCAGAAGACCACCGGAAGCCAATGTAGCTTGCGCAGGAGGGGTGTCACATGGGAGTGCCCCATCACTCCCATAATCCCCCACGCAGCCGCACTCTGCACCAGTTGGAGCCTCCAGGTGCTCCTCAAGGGGAGCCCCATGTAGACAGCATTGCAGTAGTCCAGGCGGGAAGTGACGAGTGCCTGAGTGACTGTGCATAAGGAGTCCCGATCCAGAAAGGGACGCAACTGGTAAATCAGGCGAACCTGATAAAAAGCCCCCCTGGCCACAGCCGTCATGTGCTCTTCTAAAGACAGCCGTGCATCCAGGAGGACGCCTAAGTTGTGAGCCTACTCCGTGGGGGCCAGTAACTCACCCTCAATAGCCAGCGATGGCACCAACTAGCTATATCGGGACGCCGGAAATCACAGCCACTCGGTCTTGGAAGGGTTGAGTTGAAGCCTGTTTCTCCTCATCCAGACCCACATGGCCTCTAGGCACCAGGACATCACTTTAAGGGCATCGTTGGGATGGCCTGGGGTGGAGATGTACAGCTGAGTATCGTCAGCGTACTGATGGAACTCCACCCCAAAACCACGGATGATCTCGCCCAGTGGCTTCACATAAATGTTGAACAGAAGGGGTGAGAGGACTGACCCCTGTGGCACTCCACAAACAAGGCACCTCGGGGTCAACCTCTGCCCCCTGCCAACACCGACTGTGACCAGTCAGAGAGATACGAGGAGAACCACCGTAGGATGGTGCCCCCCACCCCTAACCCTCCAACTGTCGCAGCATGATACCATGGTCGATGGTATCAAAAGCTGCTGAGAGATCTAACAGGACTAGAATAGAGGAACAACCCCTATCCTGAGCCCTCCAGAGATCATCCACCAACGCGACCAATGCCATTTCCGTGCTGTACCCAGGCCTGAAGCTGGACCGGAGCGGATCTAGATAGACAGCTTCATCCAGGTACCAAAAAGCTGTCGCGCCACCACACTCTCAACAACCTTCACCACAAAGCGAAGGTTGGAGACCGGATGGTAGTTAGCCAAAACAGCCAGATCCAGAGAGGGCTTCTTGAGGAGGGGCCTCACCACCGCTTCTTTCAAGGCGGATGGCAAGACACCCTCACTCAAAGAAGCATTAATAATCCCTTGGAGCCAGCCTTGCATAACCTCCTGGGAGGCCAGCACCAACCAGGAGGGACACGGGTCTAATAAACATGTGGTCACGTTCAGCCGTCCCAGTATCCTGTCCATGTCCTCGGGAGCGACAGGATCGAACTCTTCCCAAATGACATTCTCAAGACCGGCCTCCATCATCCTGTCTGTACCCATCCAGTCAGAGACCAAGCCTTCCCAAATCTGAGTGATTTTATTGTGCAGATACTGAACAAAATCCTCAGCCCGACCCTGCAAGGGATCCTCCCGCACGCCCCTATTCTTCTATTCCTCCAGTTTGATTTTCTCAATTATTTCATGTGGTTTTTTTCCCCTCCCTGCACTCTAGCTTCCAAACAATCTAATTTAAAATGGAAATGCATTAACTTTTAGTTTAAACTGTGGAAACCACCCTCCCTTCTCATATCATTGGTTGTTAATGTAGCCTTTTGGGAGAAAGATAGAGAAAGACATTCAAATCTGGGGAATTTGTAATGAAAAGAATTTGGTGCATTAGCAGGTTTTAAGATTAATAAACAAAAGACAAAGGTGTTAACAAAAAGTGTGAAAATAGATCAAACAGAATTGATGAATAAAATGGGTTTTAAGTTGGAGAAATAGTAAAATATCTGGGTATCTCTATGACAACTATGAATTGTATGCTATTTCAAAATAACTTCTGTATATTAAGGCACGGAATGAAGTTTTAAAAAAACATGTTAAGCTGGGAGAAACTGTAACTGTCATTGCTGGGGAGAAATTCTGTGAAAAAATGAGTGTCTTGCCTAGAATGATGTTTTTGTTTCAGAGAATACCTGTTTTGACAATCCATGCACAATTCAAATAGTGGCAGAAGGATATATTTAAATATGTGTGGTGGGGGAGAAAACACAAGTTGAATAAATACAAGTTACAAGATAAAAGAGGAGGATTGGGTTTACCTGATTTGAAATTGTGTTTTGCAGTTTACTGTTTGGTTTGGATGAAAGAGAAATAGAAAGCTTTGGGGGTTTGAAGGACATGACCTGAGATTTGGGTGGCAGATATTTGTGGTAAGTTAAAGTCAAGGTTAATGTGCCATATTGAGAATATGGATTAAATACAAACCAGGCATGTACTCAAAAACACTTTTGTGGATCTCAGCACAAGAAGTTTCTTTTGTAGCTACTTCTTTTGATATTTTTTTAAATTTCTTTTCTATTTTTCTTACACGTTTTCCTTTCTTGATCTTTTAGCTTTTTTTCTGATTTCTTTCTTTTTTTAGCTATTGGAACAGTGCTATTACATCACCCCTATTCCTTCTTTTCATTAAACCAAACATACCCAATTCTAGCAACCATTCTTCATTGTTTTTAACCTCCTGTCCCCTAATGATCTTTGTTGCTTTTCTCTGCACTCTTTCTAGAGTCTCGACATCTTTTTTATATCACGGTGATCAAAACTGGATGCAATATTCCAAGTGTATAGTCTTAGCAAGGCATTTGTTGTGGCCCACCAGCAGCCTGCGCAGATCGTGGCTGATCCCGACGATGAGGAAGCTGGTGTGATGTTGCGCCAGCAGCCGGCGCAGCCGGCGCTCGCGTCGGACAGTGAGGAGGCTGAAGAGGATGTGGTGCCAGAGGCAGAGACTCAGCCAGGGTCTTCAGAATCTCCAGAAGCTCCTTCAAGTGGAGAGAGCGAAGTGGAGGAGCCACTCCTCAATGCTTGAGCACGCAGGGCTGCCAAAAGGCAAGAGTGGCTACTCAGGAGGAGGAGGTCTCCTCGAGAGTAAGGCTTGAGGATAATTGGCCACTCCCTTAGCCTATTTAAGTCACACGCGTTAGTAAGTTTCTTGCTAGAAACAACTTGTAATTATCATCAGAGTATTTTTGGAAAAGTCTTATCTTGCTTTCTGGGCTGGTTGGCAACCTTTGCTGGACTTTGGTTTATTCTTGCTACTTAATAAATTTGATAAGGACCGTTGGTGTGTGTCTATATCCTCGGGAATCCGGAGCTGGGGCAGAACAGCATTATAAAGTGGTATTAACATTTTGCATGGTCTTGATTCTAGACCTCTGTTAATGAAGTCTAGGACTGCATTGGGTTTTTTGGCAGCTGCAGCACACTGCTGGCTCATGTTTAAGTGATTGTCCACTAGGACTCCAAGATCTCTCTCACAGTTACTACTATTGAGCCAGGCATCCCTAAGTGAACATTCACAAACCCTATATGGTGTGAAGTTAAATATGACATCCTTCTTAAAATATAAATGCATAGTTGCTGCTTGCATTTTTTAACAGATTCAAAGTTAGAAAACAGTGAGTATGGCAGATGCAAAAGTTTGAATATCCTTTCAGTCAATCATTGTAACAGCTTTTTTGGCAGAAATAACATAATTCAAACATTTCCTCTCACCAGTTTAAAATCTTTCTAGTCTTGTTTTGGACCTTTTTCATACTCTTCCTTTCAGAATTCCTCTAGAGCAAAAATATGCTTAAATCCCCTTGCAGGTGTCTCTTTCAATAATGTTATTTCAATAATAACATTCAACTATATTTTAAATCTCGGGTCTATGAAGATCATTCAAAAACATCCTCTTTTTTTCCCTGTAAGTACCATATTTTTTGGAGTATAAGACGCACTGGACTATAAGATGCACCTACCTTTTTTGGTGAGGAAAACAAGAAAAAGAAATCTGCCTCTGCCTCCCAGCAATTTTGCCTCGTTGCAGCAAACAGCAAATACCCTACTTTACTTTCATGTTCATTTTCAACATAGCTTGATTAGCACAAGAAAAGGAAAAAAAACTGCTCCTAGCAATTTGCTTCCTTGCACAAGCAGAGGCTTGCGCAAAACAGCTAAGAGCAAAACAGCTGAGAGTCAGGAGGCCGATCCAAACAACTTGTGATAATTAGGCTGTGCTGAAGCAGAAAGGAGCTGTTTCTTCTTGCTGCTTGCTGCAAGGAAGTAAATTGCTGGGAGGCAAAGGCCAAAGGGTGGGGGCCAGTGATTGGTGGGGCTATATTTGGTGTATAAGACGCACCCAAATTGTCACCCCCTTTTAGGGGGAAAACGGTACGTCTTATACTCTGAAAAATATGGTACTTCATGGTTGATTTAGAGGTATTTGGGATAATCATCCTACTAAAATATTTGACCTCTTTTCAGCTTTAGTTTCTTCAGTGCTTGGGACTTTAATTTTTAGAATGTGTGTGTCACACATTGAAATCATGATTGATATCAGAACTCCAAGGCAGGTAGATTCCTCAAAGAACATGTTTATTGGATACATCATATCGGCACAGTCAGTGAAAACCATCTCTAAACGTTCCTGTGGTTTTCACCTAATTAAAGGAAAAATCCCCCTCCCAGGTGTCACTGGTCACATTGTCCAATGAATATAGCTGGCAGGCTCCTCTCCTCTTTCAACAGCCACCTATTACAATGACCTTGGTTCCCACAGGAAAACTTTTTTGTTTTGACTGTTAGCTGGGCTATTTCCCCCCTCCTTTCCCTCACTCAGGCTTTGTGGCAACTATGAGGCAGCACAAAATGGCTTCAGCCAGATTCACTTCAGAATTGACAGTGTGGATACTAAGTTGAATTATTATTTCTTCCACCCATGCAACAATTCCTATGCTACTGGCTATCACACAACTCCAAAGCATAATAGATCTTTAATAATTATTATACTAGATGAGATGAGATGAGATTTCAAAAATATTGTATTTTTTTGGCTTTCAAAAAGAGACTGAATAACCATTTGTCTGAAATGATATAGGATCTTTTGCTTGAGAAAGGGGTTGGACTAGAAGACCTCTGGAGTCCCTTCCAACTCTATAATTCTATGTTCTATGTTATATTATGCCATTCGGAGGGGGAGGGGGTGATGGAAAGGTCTTTGTTCCTTCAAATGCTTTACTGTTTTTCACCCCCCAAAGAGCATTGTTGTTATGGTTGAACAGTTCAATTTTTATTTCATCAGTCTAAAACATTTTGTTCCAAAGCACTTCAAGCTTGCCACTGATTTTCTTTTGCATACTTTAGGTAATGATTTTTGCGATGGGGTCAGAGAAAAGGTTTCATTCTGACAACTCTCCTATGAAGGTTTTGTCGTATAAGCAACACCGTTCTGGGGACTCGAGTGCTATCTAAATTTTCTAGCAAATCATCCATTTTGCAATTCTGGTTATTTTCCAGGCAGTTCAAGCAGAGACTTTTTTTGTTCTTCAAGTTCATGTCTCACAGTCAGTGAAGCTATTAAAACATGCCTATCAACTATGATCAAGCAAAGATGCCCTCTTAAAGGTGTCAACTCTGAAGCTGGCCTGGCTGAAGGCATCTTGGAGCTTCAGTGCTGCCACAATGGAGCTGAGGAATACGGAGGGGGGATTAGGGATAGTTGGGGTCAGTGGTGGGATTCAGCCGGTTTGAGCCAATTCGAGTGAACTGGTAGTTAAATTGCTGGCTGGCCCCTCCCCTTCCTGCCCTGCCTCTTCCAGGAGCCTCCACCCACCCCATTTTGGCTCCCAGGTAAGTGCAGGGAGGCCTGCTAGGCCCTAAATGAGGCATGGGGGGAGGTGCAGGTCACCCCCCCCACGGCCCATTTTCATTCCCAGGAGGCTTCAGGGAGGACTCCTAGGCCCAAAATGGGACACTGGGGTGTGGTGCATCCCCGCCGCCCTGTTTTTGCTCCCAGGGGGATGCAGGAGGCCGAGTGCTGCCTTTCACACCCCCTGGCTATGCCCACCATGGCCACACCCATCCAGCCAGTTATTAGGGCAGAGAACCAGTTGTTAAATTAGTCAAAATAAAATAATTTTTCTTGGGAACCAAGGGCGTTTTCACATCTGGCCAGAGGAAGGAGGAGTGATGTCACCAGGCCACCAGACAGTGCCTTGATTGTGACTGATTGTTTTGGGGTTGAGGGAAAAATGTTTACTTTTAATTAAGTGAAAACCGCAGGAACCTTCAGGGTCAGTTTTCACCAGATTCATGCCAATATGATATATCCAATAAAGCTATTCTTTGAGGAATTCATCTGCCTTGGAGTTTTGCTTGATATGGGTCTATTACTTGGAACCCTGACAGAAGGTGCTGTGTATACTAGATTTTCAGTATATCAGGCAAGATCCTGAACTAGCAACAATGAAATTCCATTCATTTGCAGTTATGCTCAGTGCCTATTCCTGTTATCATTTAGTAGGATCAACATGGCCAGGCTTTTGATTGAGTCCATTGACTGCTGGGTCACTTAGAGCTTTTTCTGTTGCTCTTGTCACGGTCCTGTTTAATAGTTTGCACTTTCATAATTTTGCACGGCTTTATTAATTTGGCCTATTGTGACCAGCTTTGCAATTTATTTTTAGTGAAAGCAAGTTAGAAATTGTTATTAAAGAAAGAAAGTGAAATCTCAAGTTAAGAACATTCCCTCAGGATATCCTACCATCCAAGCTCATGGGCTTTCATGGATCCACACCGTTGTCAATGGTTCCTCTCAAGACTAACTCCGTATGGAATAGGTCAAATCAAACTTTAGAACGGATCGTCATTTGAAGCCAGAGTTATACATATAAGCAGATCAGTGGTGGGTTGCCCCCGGTTCAGACCAGTTCTATAGAACCGGTAGTAAAACCGGCGGGAGGCTCCACCCACTGACCCTGATGTCATCAGAAGCGATCTGCGCATGCGCAGAAGCAAGGCACGCACACGAGCTTTGCTCGCACACGTGCACAATCCTGTTGCGAACCGGTAGTAAAGGTATGTAGAACCCACCCCTGAAGCAGATGCAGGTGGTGCTCAACTTACAACTGTTCATTTAGTGACTATTCAAAGTTACAAGAGCATTGAAAAGAGGACTAAGCACCGTTTTTCACATATATGACCGTTGCAGCATCCCCATGATTACATGATCAAAAGTCAGGCACTTGGCAACTGGTTCATATTTATGACGGTTGCAGTGTCCCAGGGCCATGTGATCAATTTTTGCCATCTTCTGACAAGCAAAGTCAATGGGGAGGCCAGATTCACTTAATAAACATGTTACTAACTTAACAACTCCAGTGATTCACTTAACAACTGTGGCATGAAAGGTCATGAAATGGAGCAAAACTCTCTAAACAAATGTCTTGCTTAGCAACATAAATTTTGGGCTCAATTGTGGTCATAAGTCAAGGACTACCTGTACATAGCACATTTAATGAATGTGATTATTGTAGCAAAATAGTAATACTTGGCTAATATCCTATTTGGCTAATATCCTATTAGCCAAACAGCATAGAGGTACATTTGCAATACTTCATTATTTAGTAACCCCTCTCTTCCTGATAATAATATTTTTTTTTATCTTCTCACATTTATGCAATAAAACAATGCAATGTAACACATTTTACAATACAATCATTTGCTCACAATACATTAGATCCCTTCTCTTTTAGGTGCTCTTGTAATATTGCAGCATAAAACAAATTTCACACCTCTGTCTCTAAACAGGTAAGATTGTGTAATACAGCAAGACAATGCTGGACAACGTTGTTAGAGATCTAATCACAGAGTATAAAGGATGTGTCCTTAGAAATAAGCATTAATATCATCAATAGGATTTATTTTAATAAATTAAATTTTGAAAGGGTCCATTTACTTGCAAACTTAGTTTCAGCATTAGTATTAATATTAGCATTAGTATTGGTGAGAATATCCAATTAGTACGCAAAGAAAAAAGGGCAACGAATAGATGGTAATTCACACAATACATTGCAGGCTTGTACAAAGGGTGATTATATGGTCATAGCTACTATCTTGACTTTTTTTGACTTGCACATGCCAATGCTGTTTTATTTCAGACCCTACAGGAATCATAATCATCGATTTGATTTTAAATTGGTGATAGGAATGGAAATTGATGGAGCCATTTTTTTGAAAGCAAAGGGAAGAAGTGAGTAGGATGGATGTCCTGCAGAGGCAAACTCTGCCTCCACATTTCTTTTCTCACATATTCTTTTCAAATATATATTTTTTTTAAAAAAAAAACTGGGCTGAGAAAGAGGGAAAGTGGGTTTGCAGTCCTCCACAGGAGTGTCTCTGAGGTATTGTTAAACTTCTCCTTCCCTCTGCGTGATTAAACATACAGATCGGCTGCCCTTGTCTCTGTTTGGCCCTCAGCCCGTCTGGTTCCATTAAGATTTAAATCCCTCCCTTATAATGACCTCAAGATCCAGCACACCACCAAAACAAAGTTAAGCGGGGCAATCTGAGAGGTACGGCTTAAGATCTTCCTGCATTCCATCTGCCTTGAAGAGATGAGAGGGCGGGTGACTTGCTGCTCTGGTTCCTGGGCCTGTTAACACTGATTGATGGTGATGGCATGTTTTCCCCTGCCTTTCACAGAGCCCAGTTTCCCTGTCACTGAACTGACACTGAACTCCCTCGTCTCCTCCTGCCTGAGAACCCAAAGCCAGATGTTTAAAGGGGCAAAGAAGCAGAGATGAACAGAGCCCGCAGCCTAATGACAGCTCTTTGGAATTTCTCAGGTGGGATTAGGGGGCTCAGGAGGGTCTCTCCTTTGCAAAACCAGCCAGTCACTGTGCAATTATGTCTCTTTCTTTTAAGCCTCGCTCTTCCAGAAAGGCTGGTGAAAAGCTGGTGATGATGAAAAGAGGGGCTGTCTTGCATCAGGAAAGGTCCCAAGATCCAAGTCTGCTGGAAGTTTGACCACCCAGACCATAATTCTCCTGAGGCCTAGATTTGTGATAACCTGATAACCATTGCAATCTGTGGGTCACTACATCGATTCAAAACCCACATGCGCCAACAAGCAAAACTGGTCAACACAAACTCAGTTTGAATCAGCAGTTAAAGTAGTAAATTAAAGCTCTTTTAAAAATCAAGATTTAAAATCAATTCAAGATTTAATATCAATTGCCAAAAAAAAAAAAAAGCCAATGCAAATTCTAGGCTGCATTAACAGAGGTATAGAATCATGATCACAAGAAGTGATACTACTGATTTATAATGCCTTGGTAAGACCACCCTTGAAATACTGCATCTGATTTTGGTCATCACAATATAAAAAAAAAAGATTCAGAGTCGAGACTCTGAAAAGAGTACAGAGAAGAGTGTCAAAGATGATTAGGGGGATGAAGGCTAAAATATATGAAGAGTCGTTGCAGGAATTGGGTGTGTCTAGTCTAGTGAAAAGGAAGACTAGGGGCAACATGATAGCAGTGTTCTAATATTTGAGGGGCTGCCACAAAGAAGAGGGGATCAACCTATTTTCCGGTGGCCTAGAGGTGGAACTCTTGCCTCCCAATCAGGAGGTTGTGAGTTCGATCCTAGGTAGAGGAAGATGTAGGGTCTCCTGCTTGGGGAGGGGGTTGGACTAGATGACTTGCAAGGTCCCTTCCAACTCTGTTAATCTGGTTTTTTTAAAAAAAAGCACCAGAAGGCAAGACAAAAAGCAACAGATGGAAATTGAACAAAAAGAGAAGCAGCGTAGAACTCAAGAAAAATTCCCTGACAGTAAGAACAGTCAACCAGTGGAACAGCTTGCCTTCAGAAATTGTGGGTGCTCCAACATTGCAGCCTGTTAAGAAGAGACTGGACAGCCATTTGTCTAAAATGGTATAGGATCTCCTGCTTGAGCAAGGGATTGGACTAAAAGATTTTCAAGGTACCTTAAAAGAGCCTTGGTGGCGCAGCAGACTAAAGCACTGTTAAGTAACACCTGCTGCCTGCAATTACTGCAAGTTCAAATCTCACCAGGCTCAAGGCTGACTCAGCCTTCCATCCTTTCGAGGTAGGTAAAATGAGGACCCGGTTTGTGGGGGCAATAAACTGACTTTGTATAAAAAAGAACACCGCTTAGTGGGGGCTAAAAGCCCTACTAAGCAGGTATATACAAAAGTATGAAGGCAATTGCTTAACGCATTGTAAGCCGCCCTGAGTCTCCGGAGAAGGGTGGTATATAAATCGAACCAATAGATAGATAGATAGATAGATAGATAGATAGATAGATAGATAGATAGATAAACTCTGTTATTCTGTATTCTGTAAATCAGGTGGCTTTCACACACTGAGCAATGAGCATTTTGAATTGGTGCAGTATTCCTAGGAATCATCTTTGTTTGCGGGAGGGTGTGTGTGGCAGAAAAGAGGTCAGAGCAATAATAAAGAATTGATATGTCACACAGGGGCAGGATTGCTGTGATTTGACAATGTGGGGAATCTGAAAATTCTTTTTCAAATCTGCATTAAACATTGTATTGCCTTCCTTGTATGCTTCCCTCATCCCCAAAGTGAGAGCGAGTAGTAGAAATCACAATAAATTTAGGACTAGCAGCCACCAAAGGAAGTTAGCAAGTCACCCATTTCTAAATTACAGTTTGATGCTGTACAGTTTAATCCTGGGTAAAACCATATTTTCGTTTAACCGATTAGTCAGTTGAATGTTGAAACCTGCCTATAAGTAACAGTCAGAAATTGGCAAATCAATGCAGATCAGATAGTAGAAATATGTACTAAGCCCCATGCAAAAAAGTGTGCACTGAATTCAGATTAGTCTGAATTGTTGAATTATTAACTGATCAGCATAAGCATCTCCTTCTTTCAGAGATTCACTTCTGCTATCTGGGATCATCATTAAAAGATTTGAGGGGTAGATGCATCCCGCTTCTTCAGTTGCAACCTGTTCTATTCTCTAAGGACTTAATGTCTAGGGAGTACTGAGATTGAGAGCTCTGAAATATAATTTGTTCATCCGGAAAAGCAGAGTTCTAAATGTATGTGTGGGCTCTTCTGCAGTCATCCAGTCTGAGAGCTTACAAAAATTACACCAAAATACAGGTTCTTGCATTTGAAGTGGAGGCGGGAGAGAGACAGGATGGAAAACATCTCTTTTGGTGCCAGTTATTTTTAAAAGAAGATGTGTCATCTGTTATTGGTTCTTCAGTCCATGAAGTGATCACCTCCTTCTCTTTCTTCTCTTCCTCTATTTCTCCTGCCACCTTTGGCAAGAAAAGCCAGAGGAGATGAGGGGAAATGGATTGTCCAATGCCACTTTTCTAATGAAGTGGGTTTTTCCATTAGGGATGAAATGCTACCGGTTCGGGCTGGTTCACCCAAACTGGTTGTACAAATGCTTTAAAAAGTTAAAAAAAAAAAAAGAAAAAAAAAAAGTTCCAAAGATGGCACAGCTGATCATCTGAACTTTTTTTTTTTACTTGTTAAAGCATTTTTTACTACCTATTGGGGGAACTCCATTTTCGCTCCCAGGAGGCTTCCCTGAAGCCTGCTAGGCCAAAAACAGGGGTGCTATGAAAAAAAGAAAAGAAAAGAAAAGAAAAGAAAAGAAAAGAAAAGAAAAGAAAAGAAAAGAAAAGAAAAAAAGAAAGAAAGAAAGAAAGAAAGAAAGAAAGAAAGAAAGAAAGAAAGAAAGAAAGAAAGAAAGGAAGGGAAGGGAGGGAAGAAAGAACAAAAGAAAGAAAGAAAAAGAAAGAGAGGGAGGGAGGGAGGGAAAAAGAAGAAGAAGGAAGGGCCACAAACCTGACACTAGATGCAGCTTCAGAGGATACCTTGAAACAGCACAGCAATCAATCCAGGGCTGGAAGGGACCTGGAGGTCATCTAGTCCAACCCTCTGCTCCAGCAGGACATTGTTAAAGTGAGTTTCTGTCTTTTGATCCCCCAGTCACATGACTATATAGCTACACCCACCCAGTTACATGACACCCCCCCCCAAGCCATGCCCATCAAGCCACACCCACAGAACCGGTAGGAAAAAATTTTAGAGTTCACCAATGCTTACCATGGGTTGAGAATATTTGCTCCAATGGAGACATTCTCTCCCAGTTCTGTCCACTGTCATCTTGGAAGGATGGAAGGCTGAGTCAACCTTGAGCTGGTGAGATTCAAATTGCCAAATTGCTGGCAGCTGGCAGTCAGCAGAAGTAGCCTGCAGTACTGGATTCTAACCACTGCGCCACTACGGTTCATCAAGGGTCAGAAAGTCTGAGAGCTTACAAAAATTACACCAAAATACGGGTTCTTGCATTTGAAGTGGAGGCAGGAGAGAGACAGGATGGAAAATGTTAAAAAAAAGAAAGAAAGAAAGGAGTTTATTTTCAGTGGGAGAATCTGCTGCCAAAAGACAAATGGCCCTGAATATCAGTAGCCAGAGACTGCAGAGATATGCCCACAGCAACCTCAGATAGGTTGAAGTTACTTTGATACTGTATGATGTTCTTCCAATGGATGGATTTGCCAGAAGAAATTAGTAGGGAGAGCTTTAAATCTGGAACTGGAAAAAAAATTAAGTTCACCCTGCTTTCTCAGCGGGTCAGGTGTGATTTGAACACCACATCATCAGTTCACATCTTCTAAATCTATTTGCTGAAGGGTCTCCAATTTGCCTCCAGCTGACTGTGCAGAATAGCTTCAAATAGGTATACTATAAATGTATGGATTCATTTATTTATAGCCCATCCACTTTTATGGGAGAACTCACAATCTATAATAGACTACATGATAACTATATTATAAAATGAAATTTAAATCTATTTAAATCATAAATAGCAGTGACCACAATTAGATAAACAAAGGAGAGAGGCATAGTAAGGGAGAGCCAGGCTGGCCTTGAAATGCTCAGAAGAAGACATTCCAAACCAGGGACACTCGTGTCTTATCCCCACAGAGCATATTTCTCTCAGTCATGGGGGCCAAGGAGCCATTCTCCACGGAACTTACAGAAGCAAGAAAACTGGCATTGACTCTCCTACAGTTCTGCAGGCTGGTCTAAAATAGAATAGACTAGAAGATTTACAGAATATTCTTTTTTGCCCAAGTGTGATTGGACACACAAGTAATTTGTCTCTCGTGCATAAGCTCTCAGTGCAGTGGTGGGTTGTTACCGGTTTGCCCCGGATTGGACGAACCAGTAGCAGCGGTGGTGGGAGGCTCCACCCACCCATGCCGGATACTTCTGTGCATGTGCAGAAGCATCACACGTGCGAGCACGCACGCGCCCATGAGCGAACCGGGTTTTGAAACCCACTACTGCCTCAGTGTACATACAAATAACAAAGTGATAAATCTTAAGATTCCAATAGGGAAAGCTGAGAAGGATAATAGCAATACAACCCTATCAGATGGATATTGTATCTGAGATATTGTATTGTATAGTATATCAGAATATTGTATTGCATCAGATATCTGAATATTGTATTGCATTGTATCTATCTCTTGTATCTGAGACAGATCACATACAAGAGGTCACAATGGACATTTTTCTTTCTTTGCTTTTGCACAGCTGTTGTTACTGAGCTTTTGATTAATAAACCTATTAACTGTACATATTTTCCATATGTTTATTGCTATACATAATCTGGGGCAGGCATATCCAACTCACAGCTCACTGGCCACATTCAGCCTTGGACAGCTAGTAATGCAGTCGCGCAAGACAATAAAAATATTAAAAAATAAAGTTTGCTATTTATATACCTTAACTATATTATATATCTTATAGGTAGCCCAAGAAAATCCCTCTTTACTCAATGCGGCCCAGACAAGCCAAAAGGTTGGACAACATGAGCTAAGGTTTAGCCAAGTATCATATCATTCCTCATAAAAATCTTATTTTCCAAATCTAAATGCCACATTTGGGCGCAGTGGTTAGAGTACAGTACTGCAGGCTACTTCTGCTGATCACCGGCTGTCAGCAATTTGGCAGATTGAATCTCACCAGGCTCAAGGTTGATTCAGCCTTCCATCTTTCTGAGGTCAGTAAAATGAGGGACCAAATTGTTAGGGGCAATATGCTGACTCTGTAAACCGCTTAGAGAGGGCTGTAAAGCACTATGAAGCAGCATATAAGTCTAAGTGCTATTGCTATTGCTATGAATCAAATAAAACTAAGAAAAGGAAGGAGAGGAAGAAAAAAGGCATGAAAATGATTAATTTTGAAAACATCACAAAATCTTTCAATTACATGGGATGACAAAAATCTATAAATTCCATTTTCTCTTTGAATCACATTTTTTCGTATCTTAAATGTATTTTCTTTATGCAATATATGCTTTCAGATGGATTTCCTTACTCCAAAACATATGTTTTCACTTGCAATTTTACTTAACCCTTTATTATTTTTAATTTGTCCTAATATAATACATTCTTGTACATTTTCCTTGTGTGCACTTTTCTCAAATAAAAGTATATTTAATATATTTTAATTAAGAAACTGCATTGTAAAATGGAAAGGAATAGAAATATGAAGTTTCAATTTATGAATTAGTTTGAGAAAAACAGGTCTGGTCAACATACAGTACATTAAAATAGGAACCGAACTAATAACTTTGCCATCCTTATAAATTCTTGAAAGTTCCTATGCCTTTATACAAAACTACTTTGTACAGATGAGCAGTTCAGTTCAACTCTGGCTTGATCTGAATCATCAATTTGGTTTGGGCGGCTGATTTCATCCAACTTGATGACTTGAATTGACTTAGAAAATTAAATCAATTTGAAAATCAATTTGAAAAAAGACATCAAATTTGAGTCAGTGGTTGTGAATTGCCAATCTAATTTGGAAAGTCCAAATTAAGCACCTTTGAATCAACTTCTAAGCTGAGTCCTTGTGCAACCCTATTATCTTGGGGCTTCTAAGAAATGGTATTCCTGCTTTTACTGATACTTGTACAAAATAACAATAATGGAAAAGTATGAGACAGACGTGCTGATGAACTTAAAGGAAAAAGAAGAGTAGACTGTGATGGCAGAAACTCATGACCAACACCAGGGGTTGGGTACTGGTGACTGTGTGTTTCAATGGCAAACATTTTGTGATACGCAGTCCCTCTTCCATGGCAGCTAAAAAGATATAATAGAATAACAGATTTGGAAGTGACCTTGGAGGACTTCTAATCCAACCCCCTGCTTGAGCAGGAGCCCCTATACATTTTAGACAAATGCCTGTCCAGTCTCTTCTTAAAAGCACCCAGTGATGGATGTCTATGGAGATTCTCAGTCAACTAGGTCATGGTTGTCCCAAAGGTGCTTTTTCAAGAGGCAACCAGACTTTTTGGTTTTTCCTTGAAGCCGTTTCACTTCTGAGGAAGCTTCTTGGATGAGAAGCAGAACGTCTTCAAAGAAAAACCAGAAAGTCCAATTGCCTCTTGAAAAAGGACCTTTAGGACTCCAGTGATGGAGCCCTCACAACCTCTGAAGGCAAGTCATTCCACTGAACAATTAAGAACCTCTACATCATGTTCCCAAATGGGTTGACCAGTCCTCAAAGCAACAGCATTCTCCCCAACATTGCTGCCACCAGTTAATTAAAAAAAGTAGGATAGATGCAGACAGGCATCTACTATGACAAGGACATGTAAAAAATCAAGTTCAAGAGAGGAGGAAGCACATTTCCTTGGCTGAAGTCCCAACATCATCTGCCTCTCTCTAGTTCTGACAATAATAAAAAATTACCAAAACTGGGGCCAGCTAACCTTAAAGCCTCAAAGGGAGGAGACAGTAGTAGTAGTAGTAGTAGTACTAGTAGTTTATTAATTGGCAACTCTTACGACCACATCAGATAAAATAGAAATAAAATACAGGATCCAATTCCAGGGTAAAAAAGATAAAATAAAAGACAGGAATCAACTACATAAGTGGTAAATGCAGGGCTGTCATAACTTTGAATAGTTGCTAAGCAAATGAAAGGTCGTAAGTCAAGGACTATCTGTATTGGAGGAAACATTTGAATTTATCTTTTAGAAAGCTCAATACTTCATTTCGAAACATCACCCATTAATGTTAAAATGTAAGCCCACTCTTCAGTATGCTGATGATGAAGACATGGCCCTCTTCCCTACCATTTTCCTCATACTGGACTTTCCTTAGCCTACCAAGCCATAGCATAATGAGTGTGTTGAAACTCTGTGCTTTTCCAATAATCTAGGAAGGAGGGATGAGTACCAAGTGACCAGTTTGAACATTCTCCACCCCACTCTCCAACCCAGCATCCTTAGATGAAGTGAGGGAAGAAAGAAATAGCTGCCTCCTGTTGACCTACATCAGGGTGTCCACCCTTGGTAACCTTTTAGACTTCTGGACTTATTTATTTATTTATTTATTTATTTATTTGTTTGTGTTTGTTTATTTATTATTCATATTTTATGCCACCCATTCTCCGAGGACTCTGGGCGGCTTACACCAAAGACAGTATACTAAATAGCATATTGCCCCCAACAATCTGGGTCCTCATTTTACCCACCTCGGAAGGATGGAAGGCTGAGTCAACCTTGAGCCGGTGAGATTTGATCTGCTGATCTGCTGAACTAGCAGTCAGCTGAAGTAGCTGCAGTACTGCACTCTAACCACTGCGCCACCTCGGCTCATTTCTTCAACTCCCAGAATTCCTCAGCCAGCCATGTTGGGAGTTGAAGCCCACAAGTGTTAAATTTCCTAAGGTTGAACACTCCTGACCTATAAAAATGCATTCCAAGGCTATGAGGCAGCCCCCCCCCCATAATTAGTGGGAAAAGAGCAACTTGATCTAGAGTAACATACATGTTCACATTCTAAACCAGGGCTTTTCAAACTTTTTCTGGATTTATTATTTCTTTGAAGTCTACAAAACCCACTAACTAACTGGTTGGTTGGTTGGTGTTTTTTTTAAAAAAAAAAGCCTTTGGAACTTGTGTGTTTCAAACAAAAATTCCCAGACTCTCTGATCAAGAGCCAAGCTCTAGTGAATTGGGTGCACTTGAGTAATTTCCCTCTTACTCTCTCTTAATAGCCCCTCAAAGTTCTCATGGAACCCTGGAACATAGTTTGAACAAGAGACTGCCCTAAGTTAGTCTCTTGTTCAAATAAGGCTGTTCAAGGGTGCTTTTCAGATATTTCTTCAAAATTCAGTAGGGGGACTATCCAAAGTCAGCAGTATGCTGTTTAACCGGGAAACGCATGTGAGTGCTAATTTAATGCTTACAATAAGTTCTGCCATTTTAAAAAAAGAGAAAACACACACTATTCTTCAAAACTGAAAGAGGAATGGAAAACTCCATTTTGCCCTACAGAGGTCATACCAGTGGTGGGTTCCTTCTGGTTCCGCCCAGTTCTGCCGAGCTGGTAGCGGTGATGATATGACGTCACCGAACCGGTTCTCTTTGTTCTGGAGCTGCCCGCCACCGCGTTATTCTTACCTTTTATTTGGCCCCGCCCCCAATCTATTTGCTGCCTTCCGAGCCCCAGCTGATTGGCTAGAAGGAAAAAAAACTGTTTAAACTCTTGCCGCGGGGCTTCAAAGGGCTGCCCTACAGCTAATCAGTGTTAAAAGGCAGTGTGGTGGTAGACCAGTGCCTCCAAAGACAAATGAGTAGATGGGTGCCTCCAAAAACAAATGAGTAGACCGGTGCCTGTTAGACCGGTGCCTCCAAAAACAAATGGGTAGACCAGTACAGCTCTGCAAGCAGTTAAAAGCCTGGTAGACCAGTACCTCTGCTAAATCCTAAAGAATTGTCACATGACCATCAAACCATGCCCACAAAATAAGCCATGCCCACAGAACCAGTAGTAAAAAATTTTAGAACCCACCCCTGGGTCATACACCATTTCTGAACTGTTGACTACTGCCAGTCCTTGCCAGTATTAATTTATTTAGCCATATATTTTATATATGATAACAGTATGCAATTGAAGAAAGAGTAATTATTTCCTTGGTTTTAATGTCTGATTTTAATTTTTTATGTTTTAATTGTATATGTAACTGTAAGCCTCCCAAAGTTACCCTATGATAAGATGGGCAACCAATAAAGGAAGGAGGGAGGGAGGGAGGGAAGGAGGATAGGAAGGAAGGAAGGAAGGAAGGAAGGAAGGAAGGAAGGAAGGAAGGAAGGAAGGAAGGAAGGAAGGAAAGAAATATAAAATGACTTCCACCCTTCTTTCTGTTGAGGAATTGCAATCTTACTCTTTCCCCTCCCTTTTTACCCCCCAAAATAAACCAATTTAACCTTTTTCCTCCTGTTCTATAAAATGTTCCTTGCTACTCTTTAGTAAAGGTAAAGGTTCTCCTCAAATACATGTGCTAGTCGTTCCCGACTCTAGGGGGTGGTGCTCATCTCCGTTTCAAAGCCGAAGAACCAACGCTATCCGAAGACGTCTCTGTGGTCATATGGCCGGCATGACTAAATGCCAGACTACTTGCATTTTTGACGTGCTTGCAAACTGCTAGGTTGGCAGAAGCTGGGACAAGTAACAGGAGCTCACCCCATTACGCGACACTAGGGATTTGAACCGCTGAACTGCCGACCTTACAATCAACAAGCTCACCTTCTTAGCCACTGAGCCACCATGTCCCTTTGCTACTCTTTAAAAGATGTCAAATTTAAGTAGGGTGTTGTCCTTCTCTGTAGTCCTTACACTGCACCTTATCCTATTTCAAAGGAAAGACAAGTGGGAAATTCATACAACAGGAGAAGTGCAGAAAAAGAATAGGAAAATGAAACAGACAACCTTGTGTCTGAGGCACTCAGTTTTATTCACAGGAGAAAAGTTCAAACTGAAACACAAATGTTTAAGAAGTACCAATTAATTCCACAGGGTAAATCCCCCTGCTGGGAATGTGTAAAATCAGCGTAATGTGGGTTTATGTGAGTATGTCTGATGGGAATGAGGGCAAGAGATTTCATTATAATTCAACAAAAGACACGTGCAATACCGCAGCATCCATTCTGCTCATCTTGAAATGAAACAATCAGTTTTGCTGTGCAGCTGTTGTTCGTAAGAGGTCAAAACTGCATTGACAAGCATGTAGGATGTGCTTTGCTTTAATTTGGATTAATATTGTGTGGAAAATTTTAGCAAACTTTATATTGAAATAATTTTCTTATTGTCTGGTTTAACTTGACTGTGGCAAACATTGTGAGGCTGTTGTAAAGGGGATGCAATCCACTGTATTTCATATTCATATGAAACATTTGTATGCTTCGGGATTGTTATATGTTACACACAAACATGCACACACCAACACACACACTTCAACACACACACACACATTCTATTTTAAAATCTGTGTGATTTTTAGTGTGTGCATAACTGTGAACATTTTAAAAATAAATTCAGTGAGCTAAAACAATTGATTTCCAACAGCTAAACATTATTAAGGCACAGAATCTCTCTCTCTCTTTCTCTCTCAGATAAATAAATAAATAAATAAATATCCCGATAGTAGTCCTTAGTAAGAAATATAAACAGTACAAATTGTTTAGGCATAAACATACATTCAGATTTCATTGAAGGACTATCAGAAATAACATATTGATCCAGCTTGCCCAGCAACACAACATGAGTTCTTAGGCTAGCGTGCAATAAAAATAGGGGGCACTAGTCCATTAGTATCCATAAAACTGGTATAACTATTAGCATTAGGATTTATCTTGGAACCATGGCAATAATAGTAAATCATGTTTCCAGGTAGATGGCAGTGCAATTATAGGAACTAAATGCAAAACCTGGGTTTATAGTTACAGAGTATAGCAACATAAGATCTCAGTCTTGCTCTGGACAATTTACTCTCTTTGATTCTGCATCAGGATGCAACCTCAGTTTAACAGACTTCGGTATAGTAAACTTAGCAGGCCACGGAAGAGGTATTTATGTAGTTTGCATGGTGACCTTAACACGCAGATGATGTCAATTGCATTGACTGGCATCATTTATTGCACAACAATGTCCTGATGAAATTAGACACCAAAGGCATAATTTAGTCAATGCTATGATTCTGCAAAATATGTACAGGTTACAACCAGGCTATACCACATAGGGGGACACACTCTGGACTTAGTTTTTGTCTCTGGTCAGTGGTTGAGTGGCCTTGATATAGGGGATACAGCCATCAAACCCTTGTCATGGTCTGACCACTCGCTCCTTCGACTGGACTTCCTAACCGCTGCACCCCGCCGCAGGGAGGCGGGACCGACCAGATGGTTCCGCCCCAGGCGCCTGATGGACCCCGATAGGTTCCAGATGGAGCTTGGGCCATTTCCTGAGACTCTGGCTCATGACTCGGCTGAGGACCTGGTGGCCGCCTGGGATAGTGCGGCTGCCGGGGCCTTGGACCGTGTTGTGCCTTTGCGGCCTCTGACCCGGCACCGAACTCACCTAGCTCCTTGGTTCTCTGAGGAGCTTAGGGAGATGAAGCGCCGGAAAAGACGCCTGGAGAGTAGTTGGAGGACCAGCCGCTCCGAATCCGACCGAACACTGGTGAGGTCTCATATTAAGACCTACCTAGTGGTGATAAAAGCGGCGAAATCTAGTTATTTTGCTGCTCTTATTGCGTCATCAGATAATCGCCCGGCCGCCCTGTTTAGGGTGACCCGCTCCCTTCTCCATCTGGAGGTGCGGGATGACCCCTTGCAGGGCCGAGCTGAGGACTTTGTGCAATATCTGTATGACAAAATCGCTCAGATTCGGGAAGGGCTGGCCTCTGACTGGGTATGTCCGGACGGGATGACTGAGGCAGGTCTTGAGAGTGTTATCTGGGGGGAGTTCGATCCTGTGGCTCCCGAGGACATGGACAGGATCCTGGGACGGCTGAACGCAACCACATGTTTATTGGACCCGTGCCCCTCCTGGCTGGTACTGGCTTCCCGGGAGGTGACACGAGGCTGGCTCCAGAAGATTGTTAACGCTTCTTTGAGTGAGGGGGTCCTGCCGGCCGCTTTGAAAGAAGCGGTTGTGAGGCCCCTCCTCAAGAAGCCTTCTCTGGATCTGGCTATTTTGGCTAACTATCGTCCAGTCTCCAACCTTCGCTTTGTTGCGAAGGTTGTTGAGAGTGTGGTTGCGCAACAGCTTCCCCGGTACCTGGATGAAGCTGTCTATCTAGACCCGCTCCAGTCTGGCTTCCGGCCTGGGCACAGCACGGAAACGGCATTGGTCGCGTTGGTGGATGATCTCTGGAGGGCTCGGGATAGGGGTTGTTCCTCTATCCTGGTCCTGTTAGACCTCTCAGCGGCTTTTGATACCATCGACGATGGTATCATGTTGCACCAGTTGGCGGGGCTGGGGGTGGGGGGCACCGTTCTGCGGTGGTTCTCCTCCTACCTCTCTGACCGGTCGCAATCTGTGTTGACAGGGGGGCAGCGGTCGACCCCGAGACACCTTGCTTGTGGGGTGCCACAAGGGTCGGTCCTCTCGCCCCTTCTGTTCAACATTTATGTAAAGCCGCTGGGTGAGATCATCCGTGGCTTCGGGGTGGAGTTTCATCAGTACGCTGACGACACCCAGCTGTACATCTCCACCCCAGGCCACCCCAACGATGCCCTTGAAGTGATGTCCCAGTGCCTGGAGGCCGTGCGGGCCTGGATGGGGAGAAACAGGCTCCGACTCAACCCCTCCAAGACCGAGTGGCTGTGGCTTCCGGCGTCCCGATATAGCCAGCTGACACCATCGCTGGCTATTGGGGCGAATCACTCGCTCCCACGGAGAGGGCTCGTAACTTGGGCGTCCTCCTGGATGCACGGCTGTCGTTAGAAGATCATTTGACGGCCGTGGCCAGGGGGGCTTTTTATCAGGTCCGCCTGATATGCCAGTTGCGCCCCTTTCTAGATCGGGACTCCCTACGCACAGTCACTCAGGCACTCGTCACTTCCCGCCTGGACTACTGCAACGCTCTCTACATGGGGCTCCCCCTGGGGTGCACCCGGAGGCTCCAGCTGGTCCAGAACGCGGCCGCACAGGGGATTATGGGGGCGACAAGGCGCTCCCATGTAACACCTCTCCTGCGCGAGCTGCACTGGCTCCCGGTGGTCTTCCGGGTGCGCTTCAAGGTGTTGGTAACCACCTTTAAAGCGCTCCATGGCTCAGGGCCGGGGTACTTACGAGACCGCCTTCTGCCACCAATAGCCTCCCACCGGCCAGTACGCTCGCACAGAGTGGGCCTCCTCAGGGTGCCATCCGCCAGACAATGTTGGCTGGCGACCCCCAGGGGGAGAGCCTTCTCTGTGGTGGCGCCTACCCTCTGGAACAACCTCCCCCCAGAGATACGTACAATAACAGACCTCCGGATTTTTCGTCGGGCCCTGAAAACCCATTTATTTCAACTAGCTGGGCTGGCTTGAGTGAATTTTAAATCGTTTTTAAATTGGGGTTGTTTTAATTTTCGGCCAAATATTTAATTATTTTAAACTGCTTTTAAATTTTGTATATATTGTTTTTTACTTTGGCTGTTCACCGCCCTGAGTCCTATTTTGGAGAAGGGCGGTATAGAAATTTAAATAATAAATAAATAAATAATAAATAATAAATAAATAGCCTACAACCACCGTTGAGTCCAAAATTTCTGTTGCTATGTCAGACTAAGTTTATTAAGTGACTTTTGCCCCATTTTACAACCTTTCTTGCCAGGGTTGTTACATGAATCGCTGCAGTTGTTAAATTAGTAACATGGCCATTAAGTGAATCTGGTTTCCCCATTGACTTTGCTTGTTAGAAGGCTACAGAACATGACCTCGGAACACTGCAATGGTCATTAATATGAGTCAGTTGCCAAGCATTCGAATGTAAATCACGTGATCATAGAGATGCTGCAACGGTCATTAGGGTGAAAAACTATCATAAGGCACTTTTTTCAGCGCCATTGTAATTCGAACAGTCACTAAACGAACTATTGTAAGTTGAGGACAACCTCCTGATAACATAGGTTCCTCTTTAAATGACATTCATGCATCACAGACATCCATCCTTCCAATTAAAGAATGTACTTTTTGGAATATAAGACACACTTTCGCCCCCTAAAAGAGAGTGGAAATGTCGGTGCATCTTATGGACCGAATATGGCCATTTTTGGCCTCCCAAAACCCCATCCTGTGCATCCCGTTTTCACCAAAAACAGGCCCGTTTTTCACAAAAACGGGATGTGCAGAGGGTTTGAGGGGCCTGCAGAGTGCTCCTGGGGGCCGCGAAGGACAAAAACTGGACGCATGGAGGCCATGACTATTTTTTTTCTTGTTTTCCTCTTCGAAATCTTGGTGCGTCTTATACTCCAGTGCGTCTTATAGTCCAAAAAATACGGTAGGACATGGTTTCACCATCCCACCACCAAAGATAGCCAAACTATGGAACTACGGCATCTTTAGCAGTGGGTTGGTGAAACCATTACCAAATGCTCTAATTGAGGGGGTAGATGTCTATTACGCATGAATGTCAGTTAAAAAGTTACATACATTATCAGGACAATATAAGTGTACATACTTTGCATAATATAGTAGTATCTTTTGACAGAGAAAGGTTGCCAGGTTAAACCTTTGTCAGATAAAGTCTTGTTTTGTCAATCTGAATTTATTTGTCATTCACAGAAAGAAGAACTCTTGGGCAACTTTGGCCACTATTTTTGACCCAAAGGCAATCTAGTAGGACTCAAATAATGGAACTATTCCTAACAAGAGCCTTTGTGATTCCACAGCAGGCGGAGGGGTGAAATTTAGACGAAATGCATTACGTTCCCATTCTTCTTCTAATTTATTACACGAAGATGTTTGGCAGAGAAGGGATCTGGAAATTTGCCATTAAACTGCAGTAGGCTTTGCAAGTTAACGCGGATGGCCTTTGAGCATTAGCCTACCCAAACAGAGCGCTACTACATTTGTAGAATTATCAGGATAATGGATCCTGGCATTTCACTCTTGCCATCTTTACAAATGTCACTTTTCATTCTATTGTAAATTAAACTACTTTCATCCAAATTTCCAAAAGAAAGCTTCTTTGCTGTCTCCAGCCTTCTCGTCTGTTCTGCTGTTAAAAGAATATATATATATATATATATATTGTGGAGAGGCCTTGCAAGTATATTGGAGAAAATGCATTGTTATAAGACCTTATACGAAGGGTATAGGAATTAATCATAAAGGATTAATTTCATGTCACTTTCTTCATGGTAAGGGTTAAAGAGGCCAATGAATGAAGAACAATACGATCAAATTAAACTGTGTTAAATTTGTGCCCTTGAATGAGCTAATGAAACATTATTAAAAAAAGAGTTGCAAAGGTGAAAACCCCATTAGGCCCAAGTGAGCAATGCCACCTTCTATCACCTGAAGCTGTCCCTTCGATATTTCTCCACTTATTATAGGTAGATTTTTATCCACTTAATAGGTTAAGTTTGCAATCCTCCCTCCATCAATTATTCACTCCAGAAAGTAACCTTCTCCCTGCAAGAGCAAAGAGGGAAAATGTGTATACTTAATCTCATTTACGCTTTTAACCAATTTATGCCAGCATCATGTATTTAAATTAGCTTCGGTGTGCTTTCATATATTATAACCATATTTCAAAGCAATTTGCACAAATGCCAACAGAGGAGCCAACTATATGTATCATGTGTTTGAAGATTATAAAGTCTCCAGATGCCTTTGTAAAGCAAACCTTTCATGAATAAATCAGGAAACATCCTGATGCAGGCTTTATAGAGAGAGCAAGGTATTCTTATTTAGGTCACAGTGAGGATCCGCCAGGTTTGCTAAAATGGAACAAATCCCCAGCGTATATGTCAGATGTGCAACATTTTATAAGACAAGCAAACATCGCTAAGAGTTTAGCCCTTATTGTGTGTTTGCAGCTATAAATGACCCCCTGCTTTAAGAATATTGCCTTGGTCACCTGAGGTGTGAATCAAGTATGTTCACTCCGTACTGAGCTGGGTAAGAAAAGTATTGTTTTGCAAACCTATCCAAGGTGGTAATGGAAGATAAGTGATTATGTCCTCAATGAAGACCTTCCAATTATCCTAACCCTTATAATTTTATAAGAACTGCAAAGGTTTGGAGTATGTAGGAGAAGGGCAGACAGAGCTGGGGGTGTGGATTTAAGTGGCTAGACTCCGTATGTTGCGACAAACAGCCCCTCTTGAATTTTGTTGACTCTTGTCTGATGCCAAAGTACAGGAAGTTCTCAATTTATAGCAATTTGTTTAGTGACTGTTCAAAGTTGCAACGGCACTGAAAAAAGTGACCTATGGACGTTTTTCACACTTATGACTTTTGCAGCATCCCCATCATCATGTGAGCAAAATTCAGATGCTTGGCAATTGATTCATATTTATGACGGTTGCAGTGTCTTAGGGTCATGTGATCTCCTTTTGCGATCTTCAGACAAGCAAAGTCAGTGGAGAAGCCAGATTCACTCAACAACGGATTACTAACTTGTCAACTGCAGTGGTTCACTTAACATCTGTGGCAAGAAAGTTCGTAAAACAGGGCAAAGCTCTTTTATCAAATGACTCACTTAACAACAGAAATATTGGGGTCAGTTGTGGTCACAAGTCAAGGATAACCTGTATTGAACTTTACTTGACTAGATTTGTGTGCATAAATTTGAATGAATCTTCTGTGCTGTAAATTCAGTGTATGGTCCTGTTTCTTTGCTCCTGACATGGTTTGAGCAGGGATGGAAGGACAATAATGTGCAAATGGGCAATTGAAGCCCCTGGGACAGACTTGAATGGCCTGATTGCAATCCCCACTTTTCCATCTTTGAACTTCCTATGGTTTGAGGAAATGCCAAGCCAAATAATTTGACCACAGGCCTTTATTTCCTCTGTTATCAGCAATACTTCCTACATTTTAGGGCTTATTGGTTAATTACAATATTTCTGATTTTCTTTGTAAAGTTAGATCACAGCATGTGACACAAGCAAGGAAGCAAACAGAATGATTTAATAAACCTCAAATAAACCGACCCACCAAACACAATTAAACTATAGTTAATAACATGGAAAGACTTGGGACAATGTTTGAGTCTTATCTTAGGCCCGGACTGATGGTCCCAGCTATTGCTGCTGAAACTTTCCTAGATGCCAAGATGAGAAAATCTTGATTTTAAATTCAATTTCCAACCCTAAGCAATGCTGCCCTTTCTGTCTGTGCATACATATTGCATTCAGCTCAGTCTTGACTGTTGTCAACTACCTGGACTAGTCTCTGCATTTTTCTTGGCAAGGTTTTTCAGAAGTGGTTTGCCATTGCCTTCTCCCTCTCAGAGTTGAGAGACTATTGACTGACACAAGGTCATGCAGCTGGATTTGTGCCTAAGGCAGGGCTGGACGTCACAGTCCCCTGTTTCTAGTGCAGTGCCTTAACCACTACATCAACCGATTCTTATTCAGTGGTATAGAAACATTCTAAATAAACTTTATTTATTTATTTAGATCCCTTTGAGCCAATCTTGACTTCTGGTAACTGCTCAAATAAGAAAATTTTGGAAGTGGTTTGCTATTGCTTTCCTCCTAGGGCTGAGAGAAAGGGACTGGTCCAAGGTTGCCCAGATGGCTTTGTACCTAAAGTGGCACTAGAACTCTTGGGCTCCTGGATTCTAATCTAGCACCTTAACCTCTAAACCAAACTGAATATTATTGGAATTATATACAGATTATTTAATTGTTTTAGATATGATGGATAACAATGAGCCAGCATTTAATTCAATTGCTTTTTCTTGAATTTAATTTATAAAAGATCTACCACAAAAAACAAACAAAATCTAGGATATAAGAATACATTGATTATTTTAACAAGCTTGAAATGATAAAAAGTTCAGCCAAAGTGGAAGAGTGGAATATAAGAACATTTTTTCTGTTCTTTCTACACTGAAATTCGTTTTGTTTTTAACCATCGTTCTTGCAATTTGGAATAAAGAGATTGTTCCTGGAAAACTCAGGTCATTTTACAGATTGATGCTGATTAAAAATGAGGAGTACTAACTGGGCAAAGAGAAATTCACATATTATTCCATATTTGGACATGAAGTTCACTTTGAATTGTTGAGCCAGTCCAGTGAGTATCTCATCTCAATACTTTCAACACTATTATCATGATTTGGAAATTGACATGTCTAAAGTTACTCTATTTTGAGCCTTCGTTAATCTCTCTCTCTTTCTCTCTCTCCTCCCCCCTCCCTATACTTTGTTCCTTAACAATGACTTATGGACCATTCAGCCTATTCTCCCAGCAGATGCCTCCAAGCAGATGCTCACAAAGCATTAGTGTCCCATTTCAGAATTCCACTGGAAACATTTGTTTCAAGGTTTTAAGCGAATGTAAAAGTAAATTGATAAGATCAAAGTCTCTTTAGACAATCCCTTTGGAACTGGCAGGCTAGATCAATAATACTTCAAGATTTTGACATGACCCCAAACTACAGAAATTAGGAACTAAAAATGTCAACACATTTCAATGAATGATGTGAATTTTTTGTCCTTATTCCTACCTCTCAACCCACAATGGATTTTTCTGACTTGTGGTCTATGAATCCTGCCTCCTTGGTTAGTAACATGACTGGATATGACTCTAAACTTAAGGCCTATCATCTCATCATATAGCTCCCATACCAAGAGCACAGAGCCCTTCTTGACTAGGATTATATAAGATGTTTCTTTTCTTTCTTTTAGGTCTCTACCGTTCAGTCTACAGATTTCTAAATCCTCTTTGCTTATTTCTAGGGTACAAATGATACCATATATGTTGCACCTTTGCCTCCTCAAATCCTGCTCTGCTGCCTCATCATTGCAGGATGGAAGAGGCAAGGATACATGGGAAGGATGAATAAAGAATGCTGGAAGTGACTTCCAAGAATATATTATCAAACAAGATTATCCAATATATAAAAGTCATCCCAGATGCCCAGCTAAAGCAAGCAGACACCTATATTGGGCCGCAGCAATATAGGAAGTTGCTGGAGGAGGACGAGGCTCCCTTTAGTGACAATGGCAATGCATCATTTCATACCACATGGGAGAAATTATTGATAAACCATATCTGTATTTTACCAAGAAAACCACATGGACAAAGTGATTGATGATATAGTACCAGATAATGTAGCCCTCTGATCAGATGCTCTCAACATGCTACAGAGGAATAGCTGAGAATACTAATGGTGTTTATAAAATGGTAGATTAAAGCCTTCGGGATGTCTAGTTGCTGATGTTGCCATAAAGGAAAAGAAAATCTGAAGCTGCACAAAGAGAATTACAGTAGGAACATGGAATATAAAAAGCATGAACACGAGAAAGCTCAGCACAGTGAAAGATGAGATAAATCTACTATATGTTGACATCTTAGGCATCATTCAATTGAAATGGACTGGCATTTCACTCAGAAGAACATACTGTTTACAAGTCATGTCATGAAAAACAAAGAATGAAGGCTGTTGTTTTCATAACCAGGAAGGATATATAGCAAAGACAGTACTTGGGTGCAGTGCAATCAATGGTCAAATAATATCAAGTAGACTTTGTGGACAACTCATTGATGTGAGATTATCCAAGTTTATTCTTCAACCATTGATTCAGAAGAAGGGAAGATTGATGGGATTTATGGTCCAGTTCAATCGAAATCCATAGAAATGCAAGCAAGGAGTCTTGCTTGTGGATGGAGAATGGCATACTCTGTATACATACAGAGAAAGAAGCACTCTTGTAATCTTTGACTTTTAGGCTTGCTGTCAAACATCAGCCATAATACTAATGACTGTTTTGAACAATATGCAGGTTGTATTACACGAATAGCTATTTTATACAACTAATCCCGGACCTCCGGACCTTCCGCCGGGCCCTGAAGACTTTTTTATTTCAGCAAGCTGGGCTGGGTTAAAAAAAAATTTTTTTTTAATTGGGTGAATTTTATGGGTAACGGGGTTTTAAATTGTAGAAGCCTAAGATAATTTAATTTTGTTTTAATGTATTTTAATATTTGTATTGTGTGTTTTTAATTCTGGCTGTTCACCGCCCCGAGTCCTTCGGGAGAGGGGGGCGGTATAGAAATTTAATAAATAATAATAATAATAATAATTATATGTGAAATTATGACTGAAATATTTCTGCACCTATATTGATTCACACTGTCAGGAAGTTCCTCCTTAGTTTTAGGTTGCTTCTCTCTTTGTTCAGTTTCCATCCATTGCTTCTTGTTTTGTCTTCTGGTGCTTTGGAAAATATATTGCCCCCACTTCTTTCTGGCAGCCCCTTAAAAGCCTGTTGCCTATTGCACTTTTGGGCAAAGCATGTGAGCCATTTCCTCCTTTCAGTGGTCCATGAAAGTACATCTATAGTATGTAGATAATAAAGCTGAAAAAAGGTGAAAAAACATTTTTACAGAACTATAGATATGTTGAGGCTGGGTGTGACAAGGAATGGCTGGGAGGGGAGGGGCCAGGCGAGGCACCCCTTGACGTGAGTGACATTGAGTTGGCCATGCCCAGCCAGTCACATGACCATCAAGCCACACCCATTGTCACATGGCCATCAAGCCACGCCCACAAAATAAGCCACGCCCACAGAACCAGTAGTAAAAATATTTAGAACCCACCCCTGACTGGAAGTGATCAGCCTATATATCAATACCAAAGACAGGAGACTTACCAGTGTGCAAATTTTTATGCAAAAATTTTTTGTATATACAATACAATTTTTATACAAAATTTTTATCCTTAATTTCATGTGGTAAAAAAAAGTATGTTTAGGATCATTCATTGCACATTAGAGACATACATGAAAAGAGAGAAGCCACATTTTCAAGCTAGTTTTAGAGAAAGCCAAGAAACAAATTATTGCTGATGTATGCTAGATAACTGAGAAAGACAAAAAGAAGTCAATATGTGCTTCATTAATTATAAAGAGGCCTTCAACTGTGTCAATCATGACAAGTTGTGGAATATACTTAGGAAAACGGGAATACCAGAACAGCTCATTGTACTCATGCAAAATCTGTACATTGGACAGGAAACGACAGTTCCAGATGAAATATGATGAAACAGACTGGCTCCAGCTTGGCAAAGGAGTTAGGTTGTACACCTTCCCCTTATTTATTCAACCTATATACCGAATATATATCAAGGGAAGCTGGATTGGAAGAAGATGAACCTGGCTTTAAAACTGGAGAAAGATACATCAATAACCTACGTTATGCTAATGATGTTATTTCGAGAGCTGAAAACGCAAATGATCTTCTAGCTCTAGAAAGTCAAGGAAAAAAAAATGGGACTAAGATTAAATCTAACGAAGGCCAAACTAATGACAACAGCAGCCTTAGAACTGTCAATAAAGGTGGAAAGTGGAGGGTGGATTCTGCATTTTAGTATTGATTGTCAACAGTAAAGCCAAAATTGGACTTTGAAGAAGCAGGCTAGAAAGAGTATTGATGCCTTTGTACTTTAGTGTTGGAGAAGACTCCTGAGAATGCCATAGAGATTCAAGCAAACAAACAAATGGATCATCATACAAATCAATCCAGATTTCTCATTCAAGGCATAAATGACCTGGCTCAAAACAATAATATTTTGGACACATTATGCAAAGATTTAGTTCTCTTGAAAAGTCTATAATGCTGGGAAAGGTGAAAAGGTAGAAAAGAAGACAATCAGCAGCAAGATGGATTGACTTAATTATAGTGGCAATAGGTGCATGACTGAAAGATATAGTTAGGGGAAGATGATCCTCAGGAAAATTTATCTATGTGGCTGCTAAGTGTTGACATCAATACAATAATCAATTATCAATTCATGATGCAGCTGCTTTATTATTTATTGAAATATTTATTATTTAAATTGACTGCTTTGATCAAAGAAAAAAAACATAAGTACTTTTGTTTCTACTTGGAAACTGCTTCTGGACTTTGTGCTTGATGTGGGGAAAAAATGAAACTTTGATTTTGGGTTTTACTGATTAGATAGATTTGTTGTTATGGAAAGGCATGTTTATACAATTATGGAAAAGTAAAAAGTTGAGGTTTGATGTTACTGTCATATTCTACTGCAGCAGAGGGAGTCGGAAGTCAGCCTTCCATCATCCTGAGGTCAGTAAAATGAGGACCCAGATTGCTGGGGGCAATATGCTGACTCTGTAAACTGTTTAGAGAGGGCTGTAATGCACTGTAAAGTGGTATATAAGTCTAAGTGCTATTGCTCAGCATCTTCCCAGAAGCTGAATTTTCTGGCCTTCTGTAACTCTGTTTTGCTGTTGTTGTTTTATATGTAATACCATAATTATTTCTCAATTATGCTTTAAAATTACTTTATTTATTTTTCACCGATTTCTTTTAAGTCTTTGGAATGGTGGATGAAATAAAGGGGCTGAAAGTCTGGACAACAGGCTTTTTTAAATCAATCAATAATCAACTAATAATAATAATAACAATAACAACAATAACAATAACAACAACAACAATAATAAATTTTATTGTCATTGTATGTGTGTATACACAGTATAACAATACAACGAAATTTACTTAACACCCAAAGACCAGGTTCCACACATATAATCCCCAAACACACTCCCACTCACCACAATTCCCCACCCCTAAACCACCCAAACATCCACACAACAGACCCAGTAATGCTGTCCAACAGCTCACTGATGGTGGCCCTTTAGTTCATTGTTGAGTGCAATTATAGCTCTGGGATAAAAACTATTCAGAAAACGTGTGGTCCGAGTTTTAATTGTTCTGTATCTTCTGCCAGAAGGCAACAGTCCAAAAAGATTGTAAGCAGGATGGGAAGAGTCTCTGAGAATGTTATGCAACTTCCTCAAACAACAAGATTCGAAGATGTTGTCCAGGACTGGTAGCTGGAGTCCGATAATATTCTGGGCATAAATACAAATTTTAACATTAACTCAATTATTGTTGTATCACAAGAGGTTTTTCAGTATACTTCATAGAAGATTTTGGATTGAATATTGTTGTTCTTGTATATTATATATTGTTGTTATTTCTTATATATTACGTAAATTATTTGTGAGTAGTAGATACTATTTCATGTCTTAAAAGTGATCTCACTGATAAGCAATCAGGAACACAACTGCAAATACCACAGTTGTCTTAAACATGTGCAGTAAGTGCAAACAGTGTTAATAAATGAGTTGAGAGAAATTAAGGATCAGAATATGCTTTTGAAAGGTTATGAAAACTGAAACTGACATATTGATTTTAGTACTTTATATTCATCTATCCTCATCTATCTTCAGCAAATTTCCCCCTATCAGGTTCTCATAATTTTCTGCATATTGTTGCAGCTCATGGAGTTGTTCTAATTTACTCTGTGAGCCTTTATTTCCTTTTGTTTTTCTTCTAACGTTGTTAGAATCCCCCATTGTTATCTCTGAATGGAGAACATTTCCTCAAATTTCCAGGCAGTATGGTCGCTGGTCCTGTTAATAGAGAATTATGGGAGTGGAAATTTCACAAATATTAAGGGCACCAGATATGGGAAGTTTGCTTTATGTCCACCTTTCCCCAGTTTCTGTATCTGATGATACATTTTTATTTTCGTTTTTTTACCTTAGATTCCCTAGGTATGTCTTCTCCTTTTAAGACCTCTTGCTTCTCTCTCCCAAAAATCCATCTTCTGCTTTTCTTTGCATTCCTCCTTTTCTTGGTGTCTGCCAAGTATAATTTCTTTGATTGGTGTGACGTTATTTCACCCGACTTTCTGGCCCTCAGCTCCTGAGCTGTCATGTCTTCCTTTCACTCTTCCAGTGAGGGTTCAAAAGCTACTTCCAGAGCTAGCAAACCCCGGGAAACCAAATGGGCCTGATAATTGTGATATTATGTACTTGAAAAATTGTGTTTCATGTGAGCCTTATATTATTCCATAGACATGAGCCACTCCAAATAAAAACATATCAAAAATAACAACACAGAGAGAGATCTAAAACTGTAGGAAATTATCATGAAAAGCTAGTAGAAGAATCTGAGGATATTTGGGAACAGCATTCATTCAACAACATCTGGTTTTCTGCAAAGCCTTGAGAACCTGGTTGTTCCCTCAGGCATTGAGCCAGGCAGTTGGATGAGCTCAGTGGTGGGTTGCCCCCGGTTTGGACCGGTTCACAAGAATTGGTAGTAAAAACCGGCAGGAACCTCCGCCCAATGATCCGGATGTCATCATAAGTGATCTGCACATGCACAGAAGAGCCTGCGCAGGCGCAATGCGAACCGGCAGTAAAGGTATGTAGAACCCACCCCTGGATGAGCTCATTTTGTAATGGTTGGGAATAGGGCGGTGGTTCAGCTTGGTTTTACTGTGTTCCTTGTTGTTTCAATTTAGTTGGTTTCTTTTTTTCCTCAGTTTTAACCCTTATGGGGTGGCCATATTAAATAAACAAATACATAAATAGTATTTCCAGTGATGGCTGCCATATGAGTGGATGAGCAGAACATGAATCAAATAAATAAATAGACATGTTGAGATTACGGGGGTTGCAATTCTTGATACTATAATCCCAATACTGTTGAACAAGGAAGGCCAAAGGAGACTATGTTGTCTTTAAGATAAAAACTAAGCTCCCAGAACTTGAGTGAGATGAGTGCATATGTGTCTCTGCACACACACACACCACTGGCCAATCACATACAGTTGTAACTGGGGTAAGCAACTTGTATAACACTGAATAACATGTAACATTATTACTGCAGGAGCTGCATTGGATACTGGTACTGTATGTTTCCAGAGGCAATTCAAAGTGCTGGTTGACATGTTGAAAGCCCTACATGGTTTAGGATTGGGTCACCTGGGGAATCACTTTTTTTTCCAAGAGTTTCTACCCATCTAACTCAGTGTAGTAGAATGGGCGTGCTGTAGATCCCATCAGCCAAAGAGATTTGGCTGATAGGGACTAGAAGACTTTTCTGCAGTAGCCCCTACTTTGTGCAATATCTTCCCCTTGGAGATCAGAATGACCCCAACCCTGTAAGCTTTTCATAAAGCTTTAAAACCTGACTGTGAACCTGGAGAGTTGAATGTGCTAAACACCTTATTTCATGGCTTTATTATTAACTGGCCAAGTATCTCATATACTATACAATTTATAGTTATCTAATTAATTTTAGATAAATATTTTTATTCAATTTTTATTGTTTTAAAAGGCTTTTATTGATAGATAGATAGATAGATAGATAGATAGATAGATAGATAGATAGATAGATAGATAGTCACTCAGAGTCATTGAGATGGCCAGCTATAGAATAATTGAATAAATAAATAATTCATTCTGTTTTTTTTCTTGAAAAGGGAAAGGGTTATTTCTTGAGTGGGGTAGGACCTGAGCAGGTGGTAAAAAGTACTAAATTACTAATGGGCTATCCAGCACTAATTTTTTTAACAGTTCCCTTTGATTAGGCACAGTCCAGAAAGGGTCAGTGCTAATAGATTGTAGTTCTTTGAAAACCCAACAGACTAAAAATTCTGTAAATAAATAAACAGTCCATTTCCATAGATTCCTGATGTCTGAAAACAAATGAAAATAGTTAATAAATTGTACCTTAAATTGGAGTCAGAAAAGTTGGTAATTTGAAGGCAACTACTTAAAATGATGGTTGTTAAGGGGAAAAAAAAGATGTAGGCTTCCAATGGTTTTGTTGTAGTAATTAATATTTATAACTTGCCAGCCAGATTGTTTCAATTTGGAATCACACATAAAGCCATTCTTGTGATGTTCTGTGCCATCAGCCAAACTCCACCTTTTAGCAATTAACTTCTCTTTCTCTAGGAGAAGAATTCTCAGGCCAATTCAGGATGTCATTCAAGTGACATCCCCCTTATTGCTGTTGCTGGCAACTCATGCTCTGGAGAGAAGGTAGGAGGACAGCTTAAAGAATTATGTTCTCAGCATCCCAACCTTCTTGGACCAATTTCCAGGAACCAGAATGAAACTCTGGAAAAAATGGCAAGGAGGTGGAGAGAAGGAGGTTTAATCCTTTGTCCACCAAATTCTACTTATGGGACTCTTTCCTATTACATAATGAAGAGGAAGTTTATATTTGTCACTTTTTTCTTCTCCTTTTCTGTTTCTCCTAAAACTGCTGTAACCTTTTGGGGAAGCTCTTTGGAAGAATACAGGATGCAGAGCTTAAACCCTTTCACCCAAAGGAAAAAAAGACTTTCTTTTTTTTTTTTTTTTAATAAATTTTTATTGATTTTCCAAAACAAAAAAAGAAAATATACAATCCATCTCTACTTCCGGAGGTACAGTGTATTTACAGTATAGTGAAACAATAGTTGGGAAAAATATAACTTCAAATCTAAATATACATGGTACTATGCAGTATGACTGTAATACATATGCCAGGTCAGGCTTCTAAGGTCATGTTTTCGCCTTATTTTTAAGCCAGTGGTACCAAATACCCCATACATCATAATATCTTGAGTTATCCTCATTTTTTAACTCGCTTGTCAGTTTCGCCATTTCAGCGCACTCTAAGATCTTATTTATTAGAGTTTCTTCTGAGGGTATAAGTTTGTTTTTCCACCATTTTGCGAAGGCTAATCTCGCCGCAGTTATAATCTGGATTACCAGTTGGGTTTTGTTGTTGTTTAAGCCCTCATCGGTTATACCTAAGAGGAAAAGTTCCGGAACTAGGGCTACCTCCTGGCCTGTTATTTCACAGAGCCAGTGTTGGATTTTGGACTAGTACTTTTTGGTCTCAGGGCAAGTCCACCATAGATGATAAAAGGTGCCGACCGATTTTCCACATTTCCAACATATGGGAGAGAAGTTTGGAAACATCTTAGCTAACCTCGCTGGGGCTAAATACCACCTGTGAAGCAATTTGTAATGATTTTCCCTAAACGTTGTCGATTTGGTTATTTTGTGGTTTCTATTCCAAGCTATCTCCCAATCATTAAAATTTAATCTATAACCTAATTTTTTTTCCCAGATGTTCAATTGTCTTTTTGCTATGAACTCTGCCTTATCTTCATCCAATAAAAAGTGGTAAATTTTTGTCAACATTTTTTTTTCTGGTCCCCAAATAATTTGGTCGAAATTTCCATGTTTCGCTGCTATTCCGAATTTATCTCTATCCTTTTGAAATCTTGAATTGATCCGAATATAATTCCACCAATCCAAACTAAAGCCCTGATCCCTCAGTAACTCCAGCGATTTAAGTTTCCCTTCTTCATCGAGAATGTCCTTATATGTACCCCATTTATACTCATCTCTCCTGTTTGGGGCCGCCAACGATTCCATAATCGAAAGCCAAATGGGTACCTTAGTGTAGATCTTCTGTCTAATTTCATCCCAGGTACGAATGAGAGTCTCCCTGATTTTATGCTTGTGAAAATAGGATTTTTTCTTATTCTTTACATCCCAGAGATGAGAGTGCCATCCTTCTAGGAGGTCATGTCCCTCCAGGATCAAGGTTCTCCTATCCTGTAACTTGATCCACTCCTTGATCCAAATTAATTTAGCGGCCTTTTGATATAATTCCCAGTCAGGGAGCCCAAAGCCTCCCAAATTCCTTTTCCCTTGGAGTATCTTAAAAGAAATCCTCGATTTCTTGCCTTCCCACAAAAAGTTCCTGATGTATTTGTTCAAATCCAAGAAAAAATTTTTGTCTAGTAGTAGCGGAATATTTTGGAATAGAAACAGAAATTTTGGTAGGATGTTCATTTTAATCGCTGCAATTTTACCTAACAGAGACAAATTAAGCTTTTTCCATCTTTCCAGATCTTGATGTGTTTTCTGGAGAAGGGGAATATAATTATCCTCTTTTAGTGAGGAAAATCTCGCGGTAATCCATATCCCCAAATATTTTATTTTCCTAACTATCTGAAGGCCTAGTGATTCTTCCAGTTCTTTCTTTTGGAGGTCTGTCATGTTTTTCACTATCATTTTGGTTTTGTTCTTATTAAGTTTTAGGCCCGCCACCTCTCCGTACTCCCGAATTTCCTGCATTAATTTTACACCAGATTCTAGTGGGTCTTCCATAATGAGGGCTACATCGTCCGCGAAAGCTTGAGTTTTGAAGGTTTCATTCCTAATCTTTAATCCTTTGATCTCTTTGTTGGCTCTTATCTTTCTAAGTAGCACCTCTAGTGCCAAGATATATAATAAGGGAGATAAAGGGCATCCCTGCCTCACTCCTTTTTGGATCTGGAACGACTGGGTTCTATCTCCATTCACTAGAATGTTTGCCCTCTGGTTTTTATATATGTTCTCAATCATCTTCCTAAAGTTGGTACCGAATCCCATTAAGTCAATTTGATTTATCATAAAGGACCAGTTCAAGTTGTCGAATGCCTTTTGGGCATCGACAAACATTAAGTCCAGCTGTTTTTCAGGATGTTGTTCGTAATATTCAAAGGTGTTTAAAACTGTCCTCAGATTGTCTCTGATCTGTCTCCCTGGGAGCAAACCGTTTTGGTCTTTATGAATCCACCTATTTAAGATTTTTTTGAACCTCTCCGCAATTATATTCATGAACAGTTTGTAATCTGCGTTCAGCAATGAAATAGGTCTGAAGTTGGATATCTGTTTCGGGTCGGCACCTTCTTTCAGTATGAGCATCAAATAGGCTTCCCTCCACGAATCTGGGATTGTAATACCCGCCAGGGCCTCATTTAATATTTCTAACAACTCTAATTTTAAGGAATCATCGAATTTTTGGTATAATTCCCCGGGGAGACCATCTGGGCCTGGAGTTTTATTCTTCTTTATTTTAGAGAGGGCCGTTTTTAGTTCCTCTATAGTAATCTTTTCATTTAACATTTCCTTTTCTTCTTCAGAGATTAGCGGTAGTTTAGCTTCCCACAGATATTGTTCTACCTTGTTTGACGCTATTCCTTCATTTTTATATAGATCTTCGTAGAACTTTCTTATACTCTCTAATTTATCTTCTTCCTTCGTCAGCAAGTTGCCCTGAGAATCTTCTAATACTAGTATTTGGTTTTTTTCCTTCTCTTTTTTTAATTTATACGCCAGCCATCTCCCCGACTTGTTAGCGTTCTCGAAGCAGTAATGCTTGGATCTTTTTATTTTCTGTGCCATTTCCTCCTGGTCCAATAAGTTCAGTCTATGTCTCGTCATCAACCACTGTTGTTTGGACGTCTCATCTCCCGGGCATTGCTGGAGTTTATCTTCAGCTTGCAATAGTTTATTGGTGAGCGCTACTGTGGTCTTTCTTTTTTCCTTGTTTTTGAAGGCAGTGTAAGATATGGCTACCCCTCTCACATAGGCCTTCATAGTGTCCCACACAATTTCTTTGGCTGTCTCTCGATTTCCATTTTCTGTGAAGAAGCGTTTAACTTCTTCGTTCAGTTTCCGTATAAACTCTTCTTCATATAGCAACTTGGTCCTCAGACTCCATCTCTGTTGTATCTTCTTTGTCTCGTGGTGCCAACTAATTTCGAGGAACTTATGATCTGCCCAAACGTTTGTGCACATGTTAACCTTTTTAATTTCTAGACCCAGTTTTCTGGTAGCCCAGACCATATCTATTCTGGACCAGGAGTTATGAGGCACTGAATAGAAAGAAAATTGCCTATCGTGGGGGTGTAGTGTGCGCCCCATATCAATTAGATTGATCTCGTCCACTAAATCAAAAAAGGTCTTGGGTAAGGGAGATCTTTTATTCTTTTTAGTTATATCACATTTGTAATCAACTTTAGGGTCTATAATTCCATTAAAATCCCAAAGACTTTCATTGTTGAAAGGGACACTCCATATCTACCCTTCTATATACTATATTCGGTACTCGTCATTAGTTGGTTCCAGAAGGCTCAATGAGTACTAAAAATGACAAGTACCAAACAAAACATGTGACATACCAGGTGACCCTTTGTTTTGGCCAGAAAGGAGAGCGAATCACAAGGCAGCCAACACCGACAAGTTCTACCTTGCATGTTGAGTAGCAAACAAACAACGAGTACTAGGACAAAGTTTTACAACAGTCGAATACCAAGGCATGACTGTATATGATGCATTAGAGTAGGTGTGTCCCATGGGTGCAGGCAGCCCTGGATAGCTAGTAATTCAGCCCTATAGGACCTCCCCCCCTCCAAATAAAGGAAGTTTATTATTTCTATACATTAACTATATTATATGTTTTATATTCAGACTAAGACATTCTTCTTCACTTAGAGAAGCCAAAAGGTTGGACACACTTGGATTAGAGCAATGCAACATTGACAACAACTCCCTCTTGCAAGGGAAAGCACAGCATCACTCTGCTATTCATTCAAGCAGCCCAGTTTTTTTCAGACATCCCCCTGAGCTTGAAGAAAATAATGCTGTTCCTTTAAAAGGTAACACATAACACAATTTTTAAACCAACCTCAAGGGTTTTTTTCCCCCCTGGATTTTACAGAAATGCAATCACAGGCTGCATCAACAGAAGTATAGGGAGAACACCAATAACGTTTTCTTTTTGTTTTACATTCATCAGGCCACACCTAGAATATTGTGTCCAGCCTGAAAATTTTAGGGAGAATGTTGACGAATTGGAGTGTGCCTAAAAAGTAACCAAGAAGATAAAAGCATTAGAAAGAAAAATGTATGAGGGGTGATTGGAAATACGGCGTATGTTTCTTCCAGAGAAGACAAGATTGAGAAGAATCAAGGTTTTGGTCTTCAAGAATCTGAAGAACTCTCATTTAAAATAAAATTGTTCCAGAAGAGAGGATAGGAAATAATGGATTGAAATTACAAGGAAGTAGATTGCACATAGACAGTGGTGAAATCCACATTTTTTTACTATCGGTTCTGTGGGCGTGGCTTGGTGGGCGTGGTGTGGCTTGGTGGGCACGGCTTGGATGTGGCAGGGGAAGGATACTGCAAAATCCCCGTTCCCTCCCCACTCCTGGGGGAAGAATATTGCAAAATCTCCATTCCCACCCCACTCTGAGGCCAGCCAGAGGTGGTATTTGCCGGTTCTCCGAACTACTCAAAATTTCCGCTACCAGTTCTCCAGAACCTGTCAGAACCTGCTGGATTTCACCCCTGCACGTAGATATATGGGGGGAAATCCTAATGTTAAAAGCTGCTCAGTATGAATCCAACTACCTTAAGAGGTGACATACTTTCCTTCACTGGAGATATTTAAAGAGAGGTTCAAAGGGTGGTGTTTTTTTTTTTTTTTAGAGAGAGATACTGCATGATGGATTCCTTCACTGGGCAAGAAGTTGGATTAGATGGTATCCAAGGTCTCTTTTAATCCTTACATTCTGTAATTCTATTCATTCTGAAGAAGGCACAACTTTGTTATGAATATATTGTTGCCTTGAAAAGAGCCATCCAGCATCATGTAACTTAATTGCCCTAGCAGTCGTCAATGCCTAAGAAAACCAAACAAGAACAAAACTGGAACTGTTTGCTAATGTTTTCTCCATGCGTTTTATTTCTGCACATATCTGATTACTAAATCCGAGTCATTTCTATTTGGATAGCAGCCCCATGATTACTAAATCTGAGTAAACTATATCTCATTTACACATGCGTGTCTGTGTGTTTCCGTCAGATTCCTGCCATTGAACTTCATCTTTCAGTTTCTTAGAATATATCTTACTCTATAAACTTTTTGCCTGTTTGCATTGTTTACATTTTTCTTTAGTGTGACTCTGTAGGGGATAAACCCAACTGGGTTCATTGAGTTCCCTACACAATATCCGTGTGGTATGTTGGGAATACATCTGACAGTATTCTCAGTTGTCTAGAAATCCTGGATTTGTAATCTGATTGTTTTGAGAAAAAAAAATCTGTTTGGGAAGCTAAGGCTGCTAATAAAATAAGACTACTGTTTGAGGAATATTATTAAGTAATTGATATTTAGGACTTTTTAAAAGTTTCAGTAACCTAAACCAATTATTTTTCTCATTTTGTCTTATAATAAGATTATCCATACATAAAATACATGCACAAAAAACACCTCAGACACTTTGGTGCAGTGGTTAAGGCACCAGGCTATAGATTATAGAAGCAAGGAGTCTGTGAGTTCTAATCCCACTTTAAGCCAGTCCCTCTCTCTCAGCCCTAGGAAGAAAACAATGGCAAACCACTTCTGAAAAACCTTGCCAAATAAACAGGGACTTTTTTTTTTCAATTTTTATTTATAAGTATAAACTAAACAGAACAATGAAACGTACAAAACATAAAAACATATAAACATCCATTTCAATACATGTCCAGTTTGTCGCAACTGTAATATACATTTCTCTTTGTATTTTGACTCTTCCTTATTTGGTCATTCCCTTTTGTCTATCTACTATTGATCTTTGCTGACCTATGTCTGTTCTTTGTTTCCATCATATTATATTTGGTCATTTTGTTTACTTCCTATTGCTTCATCTTTCCTATCTTTCAACCAACTATACCACTTTCCCCATACTAAGTAAAAGTCATGTTCTTCCCTATTTTGTAATTCCTTTGTGAGTCTATCTAATTCCACACATTCCATACTTTTATTGATTACTTTATCTGGTGTTGGTATATCACTACTCTTCCAATGTTGCGCGTATAGTATTCGTGCTGCTGTTATCATATGTATAATTAAATATGTTGTTTCTTTTTCGTAGTATCTATTAACTATGCCTAGTAAGAGGCTTTCTGGTTTTAGTTTTATCTTTTGGTGTGTTATTTCCTCTATTTGTATTTTGATCTTTGGCCAATATTGTTTCGAATAAACAGGGACTTTTAAAGGCAGTTACCATGAATCCAAATCTGACCTGAAGGCACAAATATTTACTAAAATCAATGGAATTTAAATAAACTATATTAAGTCCTGCTGTCATAAATGGGTTTCCCCAGGTGTAAATTTGCTGTAGGGTAAATGTCCAAACTTAAATTATACAACACCAATGTCAAATACTTCAATAGAGAAGATAATCATCACAGACCATCTTTTCTGACCTAAATCTCACATTCTTTCTGGACAGGGAGAGGAGACAACAGAAGAGCAGAAGGAAGGGTAAAGATTAAAGAAGAAAGTTAAAAATAGTAGCGACTTAATAGATAAATGTAGATTTATCTAAGTCAGTAAATTAAGTTCAAAGACTTCATGGTTGCAACAGCTGGTAAATGATGTTGTGCATTTATTTTTACATGATTAATTTTATTGCTATCCTCTTTCAGTGACAAAATGATGCTTAGGATTTTTTAAGGGTGGGAGGATAAGCAAAGTTGAACAAATTCATAACTGAAGATGCTTGATATAGTCGTGAGTCTGGAATTGAGTATAGATTTGTTTTTCATCACAGTTTCTACCCAGAATTGTTCAGGGTCTGAATGTTTTTTTCCTTTTATTTTTTGTTTTCACTATGTACAAACTCCACAACAGATAGCAAGTTCAAGCGAGAGTTAGATATTCTCAGCATTTCAGAAAATAAAAGCTGTGAGTTCATTTAAATTTCAAAACAATAAATGCATGAAGCTCAGTAGGTGGTCACTGATGAAATGTGCATTTTCATTCAAGGCCACCTAATCTACTTTTCTTTCTGAAAATACTACTCATTCTAAATCATGTTTGCCATCTCAAGCACAAAAACTCCATATACAGATCACTCCAATGGTGACATGGCTCAACTACATGTTGCTACACTGTGCACCTTTATCCAAATTTACTGGGAACCACAATACCACAACTGAGAGATGATCCAAATTCTTACAAAAGTCAGACATAACTGTAAACTTAATGCCTTGACTTTCAGTGCTTCTTTTAGCTAAATGATGAGATAATATGCCTAAGTAAAATGCTGGTGTTGTCAGGAGCAAAGGATCAAGACCATCAAAAGCTGCAGCATAGAAAATTTATTCAAGCCATACATAAGAATCAACTAAAGTTCAACTTTAAATTGGCACCAGATAAGGGTCAATGGAATTCAGTAGGGCTTGGCTTTGGAGTGCTTGTGGAAATGCAACGATTCTAAAGTGATCACATGTTTAACTCCATCCCCAGCTCTGCCTACTCTTTTCCTACAGGTGTAGATGTAGACACTACAGAAAGTATTTGAACTTTTGATAGAATGAACAAACATCAAATCACATTTTTTTAAATGTCTCATTCTTTTTCTTTTATGGATTACATGAAATCCTTCTTCTAGGAACCCTTTTGGCTAACAAATGAGTTAAAAGTGCTGTAAATAAATGAATAAAACTGCCACTTGATTGCTTGGTATAATTGATTTCTTTTTAAGGTAATGAAGCATAAATATGTGCTCCCTATAACAAAACTGGAAGAAACAACAAAAAATGGCTCAACAAAAAATGTTTAATCATTGTTAATTAAATCTTCCATTAAAAAGTAGACCAAAAGCACTTATAAATTTAGGCAACTATAAAATAAGCCATCAGTTTTGTATTTTGGAAAATAACATTTCCCAATCTACTGTTTTCTACGTTTATAGTACTTTAACTTACATAATTGAGCCATGGACTTTTAACGTGAGGCATTGGTGAACTTGATGTTAACCTTCTGTAAGGGCTTTTCAAGAAGACCAGGATGTAAGATACCACATACAAGAAACTGAACCAAATCCTGATTGTTATAAATCATCACCCTCATACTGGACTTGCTTGGGACAGTCAAAGACAACTAGAAATGAAATTAAAGCAGAGCTTTGTCTGTGTTTCAGTTCTGCTTTACATCTGAAATCTGCTATTGAATTATTATTCTCAAGTTAACTTAAGTATTAGCACTGTGCAAGTAAGTAATTGTGCCCTGATAACATTTAGAATACGCTATAGAAAATCTATACAAAACCACTCAGAAATTTAGATGGATTAGAAAAATTGTCACCCGTCCTGCTGAGAGTAGATTTGGATTTTTCAGATCTGGTCATATCCACTTAATAATGGTCCTACCTTGGTTGGGGGCAAAGAGAGGAATCCTTTTTCTAAAAATGAAAGGGATGAAGTTTTATTTCCTAAAAATGAAGTTAGACTAGATGGCCAGATAAATCTTGGCCTTTTCTTTCTTTTTAAATTTAAGAAGACCTATGTGCTCATAGCAGTAGGGGTGTGTGTGTGTGTCTCAATTTGCTTGTCCTTTGCAGCACTCCTTGAAAGGAACATATAATCACCATCATATGATCATCTATTCTAGTCAGTCCAAGAAGTGTGACACAGAAATAGAAAGTCTAGGGGAGGAGAATCCATCAGCTGTTTTTTAAAATTTTCTTTTCAGCATCTAGAAAGGGTGGATTCCCTATGTTTAATGTTAGATTTATTTGACATTTGGGTCGGGTTTTTTTTGGTAGACTATTTTTTTTTCTTTTTTGTTGTTAGTGTTGAATGTACATTTTTCTGTTTTTTGTTTTATATCTGACTCTTGTTGATAAAACAAAATAAATATACATTAAAAAAAGAAAGAGATAGAAAGTCCAATACTTCTGAAACAACGACAGAAAAAATTAAAAAGGGAGGAACTGCAAAAGCCCAGCCATCTCATATAGCGTTCTCTGTCTCTAAACTGATTAGTAAATTTATGTCCCAACTTCTTACTAAAGATCCAGACGTCAATCTGTTGGAGTGGAATTCTGTCCTGAAAAGCAGGCAGCAAAGGGGATCAGATTTACATTGATCTGCATATTCTTAGTCAGATGATGTAGAAACAGCTTATAACTATAAGAAGCTCAAGTACAGAGCCTAAAGCTGCCAATAAAGGCTTCTGTGTGCTATTTCATTTTCTCCATGAATTCACAAATGAATGTCTTTACACAATCTGGGTTTTTGCCCAGAACTGTATTGTCTTTTAGGATGCAGACATTTATAGTCTAGTTCTGCAACAATTCCTTGTTTACAATTGTCTGTAAAACATGAAGCTTTGTAAAGCCTTCCAACAAATTTGTCTGTGGTATAAAACCTATAACCACGCTTGTGAGTTAATGGGCTGTTGTTTTATGCGGAGGGTTATGAATTTGCATCTAAGACAAATTCCTGTTTATATCTCTTGGTTTAAAGAGTTTATGAGTCAAACGTCTCTTCAGAAAAGCTGAGAAAGATTTCAGTTGGAACACCAGCTGGTGGTGGAAGAAGGATGCCTAGGTAACATAAATCCTTTCCCAAGATTGTTTCACAGCTTTGGATTTTTGTTGCGTGTATAACAGTAGGAGAAGATGAGAACTAGAGAGCACTGGAACATTTAGGCCAGTCTTTCCCGTCTTGGAACCATTCAGTTTTGTTGATCTTCAAAAAAAAACAAAAACAAAAAACAAAACAGAAAGTCCAGATGCCTCTTGAAAAAGCACCTTTGGGACTAGGAATTCAGCTTTGCCTTTGCTGGATTTAAGCATATTCTTTTACCTCTAATCCATTTCGAAACCAAGGCAACTCTTCAGATATATCCTCAATTCAATTGGATCTGACAAGCATGAAAATACAATTGGATTGATGCATTGATGGTACTGGTAGTCCTTGACTTGTGACTACAATGGGAGCCAGAATTTCCATTGCTAGGGAAGGTGGTTGTTAAGGGAGCCATGCCTGAGTTTACCTTTTTGCCACAGTTGTTAAGTGAATCATTGCAGTTAAGTGAATCATGGGTTTGTTAAGTGAATCCGGCTTCCTCCGTTGACTTTGCTTGTCTGGTTGGGAAGGTCACAAATGATGATCTCATGACACTGCAACCATTATGAATATAGGTTGCCAAGCACCTGAATTCTGATCACATGATCATGGGAATGCAGCAATGTTTACAAGCGCAAGGACCAGTCAAATTCACTTTTTTAATGACACTTCAACTGTCACAATGAACAGTCGTAAATCAAGGACTTAAAACAAAGGAGAGAAGCAACCTAGAACTAAGGAGAAATTTTCAAACAGTGAGAACAATTAACCAGTGGAATGGCTTGCCTTCAGAAGTTGTGGGTGCTCCATCATTGGAGGTTTTTAAGAAGAGACTGGGCAGCCATTTGTCTGCAATGATATAGGGTCTCCTCCTTGAGCAAGGGGTTGGACTAGAAGATCTCCAAGTCTCTTCCAACTCTGTTATTCTGTTATTCTGATTACCTGTATGCCTTCTTTCTCTCCTTCTGGGCAACTTCATTGCAAAATTTTATGTAGGTTTTTAAGAGCATGTTTACCATATTTTTCGGAGTATAAGATGCACTTTTCCCCCATAAAAGAGGGTGAAAATTTGGGTGCATCTTATGTCCCAAATGTAGCCCCGCTCACTCCCCGCCCCCCTGAAAAATGGGATGCGCGGAGGCGGCAATAGGCTATGGCAATCCCTGCAGCCTGAAATAGCTGATCTTTGGGAGGCCGTTTCAACCAACAATCAGCTGCTTGTGCTAATCTGGCTGTGTTGAAGGTGAAATTGAAACGGGCTGTTTGCTGCAAGGAGGCAAATTTCTGGGAGGCAGAGGCAGATTTTTTTTTTTCTTGTGCTAATCAGGATGTGCTGAAAATGAAACTGAAACAGGCTGTTTGCTATTTGCTGCAAGAAGGCAAATTGCTGAGAGGCAGAGGCAGATTTTTTTTCTTGTTTTACTCCCCAAAAAAGTTAGGTGCGTCTTATAGTCCGGAGAGTCTTATACTCTGAAAAATACGGTAATTTTGACATCTCTTGGTAGGATTGGAAAAGATTTCTGGCTGGACAGTAAATATCATAGATAGTCAATCTAGTATTTTTTAGATACTTGAAACACCTTCTTCCATAATAGCAGTCCCCCTGAGTTTGTACGAAAAGCTGGAGTTTACATTATTATTGTTATAAGTTGGTGCAAACATTTGTGCACAAGATGGAGCTCAGGTGAGTAGGGATAGCTTTCTGTATCCCCATCAAGATATCCACAGGAAGAAGGCAACAGAAGCACTAATGATACATTTTATTTATTCATTTTTCACATTTTTTTTGAACTGCCCATTTCCCTCTCAGAATTTACGAAAAAAAATGGAGCTTATATTATTATATTATATCCCATCATACTGGGATCATCACAGTTTGGAACAGATCCCTCTGATTTCCATATACAGTATACTGTAAGACAGATCTCTGGGTCTGATCTTGGGGCTAAGAAAGAATCAGGAATGCCTCAAAACATATGAGTAGATTGATGTTTCTGTCAATCTTATCTGGGAAAAGGGCACTTAGCCTTTCAGTCTCATATTCTGGGGAAGAGATTCAAAATGGCTCTCAGAGACCTTCCATGTATAGAAGAATCTTAGAACTTCTGGCATTCTAATAAAATCATGCTAGAAGTTCTAAGGTTCTGTAACTTTACCTTCCTGGCAATAAACCTAAATAATTACAGTTATTATGAATCTTTCGTTCTGAGTTGGATTTTCTTGTAAAGGATTTGTCATCTACCTTGCAATCTTTTGGGAGAAACTCTAGAAAAACTCTTTAAAAATGATTCAGACCAATGGTTAAATTCAATTTTTTTTACTAACGGTTCTGTGGGCATGGCTTGGTAGGCATGGTGTGGCTTGGTGGCAGGCGAAGGATACTGCAAAATCTCCATTCCCACCCAACTCCAGGGGAAGGATATTGCAAAATCTCCATTCCCACCCCACTCTGGGGCCAGCCAGAGATGGTATTTGCCAGTTCTCCAAACTACTCAAAATTTCCGCTACCGGTTCTCCAGAACCTGTCAGAACCTGCTGGATTTCAGCCCTGATTCAGACTTTCCAGTACTGCTTTAATCATACACTTTAATTTTTCCAATTTCTTCTTTTCACCATCCAACTAAGTAGTAGCAGAAGCAGATCAGTTCACACCATCAAAAAGCCACAAACAGCGAAAGGGAAAAGAAGGGGGAAAAAAAGAAAGAAAGAAAGAAAAAGGAAGAGAGCAATCACAAGGCCCCAGGGTTCTCCTGAAAACAAGTTGTTCTGTGAATTAAAAAGCGAACCTTTGTTTGTGATTCCGCTATTTTCCAGATGGTGCACGGTGATGGCATACACCTGTTCGGTGTCAGCCATGATGCCTGGTAGCATATGGCAGTTCACACATACTGCTCAGGCAGAGGGGAAGCCGGGCCTTGTTGGTCACCTGGGCTGTTTTCAAATAGTGTGACAGAAGCTGTGGGAAATTTTGAAGCTGACAGGAAACCGATGTTCCTCTTCCCGGCTGGAAGATGTAGATGCCTTCAAACACCCAACAGCTGTACCTCTGTGTTTCCACCCTTAACAGAAGCAAAACACACACTGAAAGAAGAACCTCAGGCAAAAAAAGGGCATATTTTCAGGACTTCCTGTAAGGCTTCATTATACAATATACAGTAATTAGAAGGGCAGCCAAATTAGATCTGAACATTGGCATGCCTTTTAAAAATACAACTCCCAAGTTTCCTAACTTCAATGCTCAGTGGTTTTGCTTGCGTTTATTTGTATTTATATTTTTTATTTGCAAAGGACATTTTAATTCATTAATTAAGTAATCTATGTATCTAGATATAAATACTTGCATTTCTTTTTTCCTAATTTGGAAAAGGAGTTGGATAGGTCTGTCTGTCTGTCTGTCTGTCTGTCTGTCTATCATCTATCTATCTATCTATCTATCTATCTATCTATCTATCTATCTATCTATCTATCTATCATCTATCTACCTACCTATCATTTATCTCCAAAATAAGGTATAATAAAAGCAATACAAATATAGCCTTCCAATAATACTATTCAAGCCTATGAGATTTAAAATACTAATATTATTAACACAACATTGCAGGATCTCTATATAGAAATTTTGATTCATGTTAGTGCTAAATTAAAAATAAAATAGTTATGGTAAAATTCAGTAGACAATAGGGAATGAAAGAAGAAAATAATTAAAATTAAGCAACAGTAGCACATATATGCAAGGTACAAGACAGGTCCTCATTGGATCTATTGACTATTCCTAGCAATCAGTTCCTGGTGGATTTTACATGTTGCCACACAAATTGTGTTGATTTTAAATACTATGGAGGGATTGTAGTCTGAGACCTGGCAACTTTAAAAAGTTTTGAGGAAATAAGAGCATTTCAAATGTCTTTAGGAAAGGAACACTGAAGGAGAAAGCTTTCAACTTGCCCAGATTCACAAGGGCATACTTCTTCCAAACACTTTGTTCAGTAAATTAAAAGCCCTTCTGTTCTTTTGGGACTTCTAGTTGTGTAAAATACACTGCAGGTGATACTATATGACTGCAACTGTCAGCAAAAAGAAGATTTGGTGCCCTATATAAATCAGGCTGCCGCTCTTCTCCAGTGTATGCAGTTTAAGAGCAGAACTAGGCTGTTGAGATCCCTGGGAGAAATCCTAAATATACTGAATTTACCATCAGTGACCACTTCTATACAAATTGGGATCCATCTCTAGTGTTCCAAGTGGAAAAGAATAATCACCAATAACTAAATACAGATATATTTCAGCTACCACATTCACTCTCCCTCCCCACTCCTCATATCATGGGAGACCTGGAATGCAGTTCTTAGAAATTGAGATGGGAAGCAATTGAGGAAACCAGAATTAGGGAAAGAATCCAAACCAACCAAGTAGTTAGTTTTAATTAATTTGAGCGCACTGGAATTAAATTTGACAGGGAAATTTACTTTTTTTTTTTTTTAATTTGATTTATATGCCGCCCTTCTCCGGAGACTCAGGGTGGCTTACAATGCGTTAAGCAATAGCCTTCATTCTTTTGTATATTTTTATACAAAGTCAGGTTATTGCCCCCACAAACTGGGTCTTCATTTCACCTACCTTAGAAAGGATGGAAGGCTGAGTCAACCTTGAGCCTTGGAGAGATTCGAACCAGCAGAAATTGCAGGCAGCTGTGTTAATGACAGGGTGCACCAAACCACTGTACTATCAAGGCTCTACTTTAAAGGTAAAGGTAAAGGTTCCCCTCGCACATATGTGCTAGTCGTTCCCGGCTCTAGGGGGTGGTGCTCATTTCCGTTTCAATACTGAAGAGCCAGCGCTGTCTGAAGATATCTCTGTGTTCATGTGGTCAGCATGACTAAATACCAAAGGTGATCCCTATTTTTCTACTTGCATTTTTTTACGTGCTTTTGAACTGTTAGGTTGGCAGAAGCTGGGACAAGTAATGGGAGCTCACCCTGTTACACAGCACTAGGGATTCGAACCGCTGAACTGCCGACCTTTTGATTGACAAGCTCAGCATCTTAGCACTGAGCCATCGTGTCTTTTTAGGTAGAAACTGCCTATCCCAGCACCAAGTGTGGTAGGAATCACCTTGCCTGATTTCTAAAGGAAGAGGGTTTTTCTTTCTTCTTTTCATTTTCACATTTCAACCCAGCTTCCGTGGTTCTCTTGGACTGCTACCCTTAATTTTTAGCACTGACCAATGTTATGTCTGCTCTGCTTCTACATCCTCTTGAGTTTTGGAATTCTAGCTGAAGACAATCTTGCATTCCTTTATTTCTGCCTTCTGCTCTCTTCCTGGATCTGGTTTGTTTATTTGTTTAATTTGTTGGCCAGCCGTCTCGCCACAAGGCCATTTTATAGCCCAGCTGAGATTGACTGATTGATCGATTTAATACATACATATACAAGATACCCATCTTGGATACATGACTCTGGGTAGCTAACAATAAGCCACATTTTTAGTGTTTTGTGAAAGGCCAGCAAGATAAGGACAAACGTTATTTCTTAGACTGTGATGGCGAACCTATGGCACACGTGCCACAGGTGGCACACATAGCCATATCAGTGGGCATGCCAGCTCAGCTCTGGCGTGCATGTTTGCGCCGGCCAGTGATTTTCGGGCCTTTTGGGCCCACTAGAAGTAGGGAAACAGGCTGTTTCCTGCCTCCGGAGGGCCGGGGTGAGGGTGGGGAAGGCCCATTTTTCTTTCTTACCTGGCTCCAGATCCTCTCTATGCATCTGCGAAGGGTGAAAAGAGCCTTCCCCACTCCCTTGGAGGCCCTCCAGAGGCCTGAAAGGGCCCATTTCCCAACTCCCGGTAGGACAGGAAGTGACATTTTTTGCTGTCCCCAGCCTCCAGAGCCTCTCCAGGAGTCTCTGGAGGCTGGGGACAGCAAAAAACATCACTTCCTATCCCACCGGGAGTTGGGAAATGGGCCCTTTCAGGCCTCCGGAGGGCCTCCGAGGGAGTGGGAAAGGCTCTTTTCACCCTTCACAGATGCATAGAGAGGATCTGGAGCCAGGTAAGAAAAGAAAATGTGCCTACCAGGCCATCGCGTGCCAGGAGCGGGGGGGAGGAGGGGAGGTTGTGCACGAATGCACAGGGCAGAGTGCATAGAATTATGGGTGTGAGCACACACGAGCGCTAGCCTCCCCCACCCCCCTCTCCTGGCACGCAATGGCAAAAAGGTTAGCCATCACTGTCTTAGAGGATGATGTTCTAGAAAATCACGGGTGGGTGCCATGGCAGAAATGGTTGGTTAAAATTACTGAGACAGGTATGTTCTGGTAGTGTACCTCATGTCTTGATTTTCATCTGGTTGGACTATTGCACCAAATTATAGGCTGAGGGAGAGGGGGAAGCACCAGGGGTGGGCTGCTGGGGATGCACAGGGGTTCAGGAGAACCTCTAGCTAAGATTCTGTGCAGTTTGGAGAACCCCCAAATCCCACTCCTGGCTGGCCCACCCCACCCCACCCCTCCCAGGAGTCCCCATGTGGCCCGTTTTGGATGCAGGTAAGTGCAAGGCGCACACGGAGGCTCTGGGAGGGTGAAAAACAGGCCTACTGGAAGTTTGGGAAGGCTGGAAACGGACACATTTCCGGCCTCCAGAGGGCCTCCTGAGCCTGGGGAAGCTGTTTTCATCCTCCTGGAGGCTTGAAGAAAGCCTCCAGAGTCCGGGGAGGATAAACCCCCCCGCATCATGGTGCAGGAGGCTGACTAGGCCACACCAACCTTGGCCTCACCCATCCAGCAACCGGGCAGAGAACCCCTTGCTAAAATTTTTGAAGCCCACCCCTAGGAAGCACCTTTGAAAACACCCAGAGACTGTTGCTGGTACCAAATGCAATGGTTAGCCAAATGCAGAGAGTTGTAAGGATGGGAGAAAAGATTATTGGCAGTTCACTACCTTCTATCCAGGCATATAAGTGTTGCTTGAGTAGGGTCCACAAGATTGTCTGGGATGCTACACATTCTCTTCATGACCTGTTTCCTTGTTACCTTCTGGGAGAAGGCTCTGTGGTAAACGAAGCAGGTTCAGATCCATATTCAGTCATAGTTTTGTTCCTCATGCTTCTTCTTTCCGGTATGTATTCATGTTGGATGGTGATTAATATTTATAGGTATTTATATGTTAGGGTGTAGGTAGATACATATGTATGCATGTCTATATGTGAGTTATGTATGTGTACATTTTTGAGAACAGGCAACAGAATTTCATTTTTAATGTGTGCTTGTGGACTACAGGGGGAAAATGACAATAAAGGTTATTTTATCTTATCTAGTCTTCTGAAAAAAAGAAACTCATCAGCCTCAAATCATATCAATATTGAAGCCACTGCATTGATTAACCGTAGGCTTCCATGTCAGTTCTTTTCGGTACTGGACTATTATCATGTAATGCCTTGCAAAGGGTATGAAGCATGATCCAAGCACCTTCTCAATGGTAACCCCATTTTATGGGACAATTCCCACCTGAAGCCTCCTCTGTGAACCCTATTCTGCTGTCATTTGGAAATCTTGTCAAAGCAAGATGCCTATGATGTTCTGGATGATATTGATTTTTATTCCTTCTCCTCTCCCCCCGCCCCCTTCCTTTTCTTTCTTCCAAGTCACAATTCAGACGAGACTAATTCTTTCATAGGGCCTGCCATACTTATTGGAGTTCTTGCTTGTCTTCTTTTTATTTTATTTTATTTTAATGATTTTTATTAGTGATGCCTTTTAGTACTGTATGTTTTGGTGGCTGATTTGATGGCAAACCATTGAAGTTACTTTGGATGATTGTGGTATACAAGTTCAGTAAACTCTGTTTACTCTGTTTTAATAAACCATTTGAAAACCAGCATTTTTAACAATTCCTTAATTCTTGCCTTGGCTTTCTAAAGTACTTGATTAGAATTTTGGAATTTAACAAAATAGTCTGAGGTGCAAAGAAAAAAGTGTTCCATGTTCCTGAATTAGATAATAGTCATTTGCTGAGTGTCCTTTGAATCATATTTTTGAAGAAATATCAATTTTTATGTCTGCCAATAAAACCCTTTGATCTATTTTGGATTCTTTTTTACTTCTTGATTGTTTTTTCTCAACTTTCTGATTCTCCTTTGCCAACATGCAAAAGATTCTTACAGATAAATTCCTGGCCAGATTTTTTTTTCCCTCTGCCCCTACTTCATTCCTTCTTCATTCCTTGACCCCAGGGTGTTAAACTGGCGGCCCGCAGGCCAGATATGTCACGTGCAGGCCACGCCCACCCCAGCTCTGTGAAGGGAAAAAACACATGATGGCAACATGATGCCGTGAGTTTGACACCAGTGTTCTAGGCTTTTACAATGGTTGCGTATAGGATTATTGTCTAGTAATAACAATAGAAGGGAAGGGGATGGAGCAGAGAATATGTGAAACACGCAAGCACTTACAATGCAAACAGTGTGGAAAAGCAATCATTTCAGTCAAAAGCTTGACATGCTATTTACATTTGAAATTTTAAAAAATAATCCGTACGGTATTTCACTCGAGTATTCAACCAGTAGTTCAGCTCTTCAATGATCAAGTTACAAAGGATTTTGTTAAAGTGCAACACATCCATTTGATTTAGATGTGCGTGAAATTATATAGATTAATATACCATCACACGTCTGTGCATTCAAGGCACGGCATAAATATGGAGCACATTTTTTTTCTACTGTGAAATATCAAGGCTACAGTTATTTTTATGTCACCTTGATGAAATTAGGATTTTGGTTTACAAGGACACAATACGGCATTTCTTTAACATAGCAAAGCAAAGGGAATAGCATGAATTCAATTAGCTACACCTTCTTTTTGTGGTTAATTAAAAAGAGTTGTATTAAATACAGGGAAGGGTTTTTAAGTGTTCTTCTACAGACGTAAAGTGTGAATGTGATACTTTTGCTATATCATTTTCTAATAAGAACTTTATTCTCTTGTCCCTGCAGGAAACCTGATGATTGAGGAATGCATTAAAAGAAAAAAAAAAAGAAAAAAGAAATAAAATTCTTAGGATAACTCACATGAAAGAGATGATTCTTGGATTAAACTCTGAATACAAAAGTAACTCATGGAGATTATAATGGATAGTTACAAATGGTTTATTATTGTACAGTTCTTCACTTTCGATTGTCTGCTTTTAATAGCTCCTTAATGAGCTCTTTAACAGGGGCTGGAGAAAGCTGAATGTTTCTTCACACATTCTTCTGAAGCAGTCGTCTTTCAATATAATATATATTTCATCCAGATTTATTTCCAATAAACCTGTTATGGAAGGTGAGACCAGAAAGCAACTATGTACATGTAAATGTGAAGGTAAAGGTTTGGCTGTCCAATCATATCCAAATCTAGGGGTATTTATCTCAATTTCTTAGTCAAGGAAACCAGCATTGTCTGAAGACCATTCCGTGGTGACAGCCAAGTGGCACAGTGGTTAGGCTGCAGTACTGCAGGCTAATTTTGTTGACTGCCAACTGCCATCAATTTGGCAGTTCGACCCAGCCTTCCATCCTTCCGAGGTCAGTAAAATGTGGACCCAGATTATTGGGGGCAATATGCTGACTCTGTAAATGATTTAGAGAGGGCTGTAAAGCACTATGAAGCGGTATATAAGTCTAGGTGCTATTGCTATGTGGTCAGCATGACTATACGTCGAAGTGCATGGAATGCTATTAACTTCCCACTGAAGTGATACTTGTTTATCTGCTGGTGAGTAAGAGCTGGAGCAAGTAATGGGAGTTCACCCCATCACACAGCACTAGGGTCTTGAACCTGGGCTGTCAGATTTCTGACACTAACACGCTCAGTGTCTTTAACCTCTGAGCCATCACACTCCCCCACCCCTTAATGTAGTATATCTATGTATGTATATAGAGGTGGGTGTGGGTGTGGGTGTGTATGTATTTTCCAACTGGGGAAGTCAAAGACAGAGAAAGATGTAATGTCCAGGCTGGGATTTTATTTTAGCCCCTGCATCTAGAGGGCACCAGAGTGAGCAAATCAGCCATTAGAATCAAGTTAATTAAATAACTATTTTACAGCCATATAAAAGTAGTTGTTACAGAAGGATAAGGAGCTCACTAAAAGACTGTCTCACGGCAGCCATCTTCCCATAATTCCTCCATTCCCAGTTAATCAATACAGCCCATCTTCAACTCCAGTTAAACTAAACCTACAGAGAGTATAAATGTTGACACATTCAATGTAAGAACAGATAGCAATTAAAAGATTTTGCAAACAATGGAAAAACACCCTACCTCATCTTTAAATATATAAGAAGCAAGTAGACCACTATCAATTCACGTTGGACTAATAAATCAAGGTGTAAGAGAACATTTGGCTTATTTTCACAGGATTGCAGAAAAGCAGTGAGGTTTTTTTAAATCCATGTTGATAAATCAGAACGGAAATCTGTTTGAAAGTCTGTCACAAGTAGATGTTTTGTAATATCTTTCCCAACCTGATGCTCTCCAAATGTGTTACAATAATTTATTTATTTAAACGATCTCTACCATTGGCCACTTCATCAAGAAAAGATTGCGACCCAGAAAATTTCCAACTAAAACAGATAGTCTGGATAGACTAGTCTTGAGAGTTACATTTTACTTTTGGAGAGAGTCAGAATACTAATACAGAAATGATTTCTTCTAGTTTAATTCAAGGGCCTATTTTATATTTCCTAAGTCGAAGTTAGACATCCAGACATTTTGACCTTTAACTTCCATCTTCTCATGTCTGATGGGGATGGGAATTATAGATCAAAACTCAAAACTGAACCATAACCTAGAGACCCAACTTGGAGATGGGCTGGTGTAGATAAGTTAGCCCCCTGTGATTAAAATGTGATTTCCTGAACTTTGGATCAAAATATGTTCAGTTCAGTTCTTCGTTCTGCTGTGGAGTCAGCAATTGGCCTTAAAGAAATGGCGCTCTCTCAGCCATTTCACTATGAAACACTGATCTGGTTTGTAGGAAAGACTGTTTTGTTTTCTTTTTTCTTTTTTGCAAAGCACTTGGAAGGACTATATATTATAAGCCAATTTTATAATGGGAAATTATAACTCAAAGATTTACAAGACAAAAGTGGATAAAACTAAGACATTTACCTAACCAGGGATGTCAAACTCAAGGCCCGTGGGCCAGATCTGGCCTGCAGGGTGCTTAGATCTGGTGTCATTGGGCCATCATGGAAATGGTGAAGGACTGGCCTATGATGTCTCTGCCAGCAAAAACGGACCTCAGGTGGGCCGCACTCGGAGTTCTGTTTTCACTGGCAGAGGCTTGCAGGAGGCCATTGCAGCCAAAAATGGAGCTTGGGAGCCCATTTTTGCTGGCAGAGCAGTTGGGCCACCACAGACAGGCACCTCTGACACGAGTGATGTCAAGCTGACCATGCCCACCCTTGCAACACCTCACACAAACCCAAGCTCAAGCACAATCGTGATGCGGCCCTCAGTGAAATTGAATTTGACACCCCTGACCTAGATCAACTGATTCGCTTCAGAATGTTCCACCAATGAACTTGGATTTTACCACCAAAAAGGTATTGAACAAATCTTTCTTCAAAATCTGTGCCTAGCCCACCATAATTATTAATATGATATCTATGATGGCGCACTGCCACCTAAGTCAGCTATTTCATAGCCTCATGCCAGCACTATCTCTGATTTGATGAAATGTGATTTAGCTCCAAAAAATTTACAGTCAGATCAATACCTTTCCCTGAGAAGATGAAGCATGATTATTAGCAAATGCTTTAAATTTAAAAGATGCACATCTAAATATATATACTGTATATATATATTGATGTTTTGAAACTTTAAAAATCTCCAAATAAATTGTTTGAATGTACAGAAACAAAAAGCTTGGAAAAGAAACCATTCATTTTGCTTTTTTAAAAACAACACCACTTTCAATTAGCTCTAGAATGAATTGATTTAAATCAAGATAATTCAAATCAATAATTCAAATCAGGATTTAAATGACCATGGGGAAAGCACTTTAAATCTTTGATTTGTTGAAGAAGCCCCAATTGCATAAGTTCACATATCATACAACCCAATACAATTGGGGAGCAAAATGGCTAGGTAGTAAAATAGATGAGGTAATAAACAGAGCACTCAGGATTCATTTGTGGCGTGGAAGGAAATTTGGCTGTGGGAAGAAAAAAAAATGAGAGAGAAGGAGAAAGAGAGTTATCTAAAATGTCTACTTTCTCCCATTCTGCTGATGGGAGTCTTCAGCACTGAGTAGAAACATTGTAAAATAAATATCTTTTGGATAAAATCTTCACTCAATACCATATTTTCATAAAAGAAAGATCATTCCCCCCGCTTTGATAATTTTCCTTTAAACCGAGAGGGTCATCTTGAGTTTGCTGAGAATATAGCAATAGAGTCCAATGAGGTGGCTTTTTCCCCCTGTTTTATCTTCTTGGGCAGGGGGTTGTCTTATATTCAGAGTCATCTTCCTTTAGGGTAAATGTAGTGCAAGCTATATATCTTTTTGTTGTAAGTGTTCTATGATGTACCCCAGGAAACAATGCTATTCACCGAGAGAGATCCCAAAGCTAAACCGTCTGTCGACTGAATGAAAACATTCTTCTTTGTAAGAGAAAATGGATTGAGGAAAAAAAAGGTTAGCATCACCACCTCAGGTAGACTTAAGTTTTTCTCTGCTTTCTCTTCCCCAAAGCTTTCAAAGGAGGTTAAAAGTGGTTAACTCGTAAAGCAAGCATACTCCAGTAGGTACAAAACCAGGTTCTTTGATAAGAACAATAATCCTACTCAGGCTTATGTTTTTGCTAGACAATTAGTGGCGTGTTTGCAAATTTGCAAGCAGTGGTTTTCTGCGTGCAAAAAAGGCTTTAGCTATCACGCCCCACTTTACAAATCTGATTATTATGATCTTCTTTTTAAGATACGCTCTTATCTTTAATATTTCACTTATAAATAGAATTCCCAAGGTTAATTGCTTCTACTTATTGTAACAGTTTCTAAAATGCATTTTTTTTTGCCCTTCACTGTCCTGAACCACGTGCACAGAATTGCTAAACAAACAATATTAGTTCTAAGTATTGAAATTACAGATAATTATAAATTGTATATAAAATGATAACGTTAATTTTTACCAGTATTAGAAAAAATGATTAAAAAAAACCAAAGAAGGATGATGATTTCTTTTAAAAAGTAAATATGCTTTTTTAAAAAAAAGAAATGGGAAAAACCGGCATATTTATTCCTTATAGATCTGCTGTCACTTGAAAATTATTGCAAATGTTCAGCATCCTTGCGAGTTGGCCAATTCAGAGGGCAAAATTTTGTCCCTCTAAAGTTGATCCAACAAATTCTCAGGTCAATAGATCTATGTCCCCCAGGTCCCTTTTTCTAGAGGTCCTAGGACCGCAATTGCAAAGTGAGCTCGTTCCTGTCTTTGCTATTTGTGTTAGCCTTCAACACAAATAGTACAAACTCATTTGCCATCATTCATTCATCAGATGCCCTCATTAGATATAAAAGCAGAACAGGCTGACAGAACAAAAATATTTGAAATTTTAAACAGCAGCTATAAAGCAACGTAATTCCAGAAGGCAGCATTTGCATCGATTCTGAACAGCAGACTGAACATAACCCAAGGGAGCTTACAAAAACCAAGGGAATTCTCTAGGATGCTGTGCCAGAGAAGAACGTTTAACTGGTCTATTAGGAAATCTGTTTTGGTTAAGTGGAGCCCTGGGGAGGACTAGTTTCTTACTGTTTTAGTTAGGGGGCTGTATGTATACAATGCACACACACCTGGAGTGTTTGTTCTGAATATTTAAAAACTGATCTTGCCTTGTGTAGCATCAGGAGCTTCTTCAAATACCTGTTGGCATCTATATGAGGAAAACAGCAATAAGGTTTCCTAATGAAGGCCAATCATATTCAGAACCCTTTGGATTTCTCCTGTGACTTTCTTGAGTATGAGACAGCTTTATGTTCTTACTCGGGATCTGCCCATCCAGACACGGCTGCTTTTTTAGAACTACATGATATCAATGGAAGCTTTACCATTTTTCCCTAAGTGAAGTCATCCAATCTCCAATGAAGGCAAATCTTCAATGAAAGAACAGCCAATGAGAAAATAAATAAATCCACAATCATTAAAGCTACTTTAAACCCCTCCAATCCATACATGAAGCAGACTGACACCCAACATGAAGAGATGGCACGGCCACGAACACGAAGCCAAACAACAGCAACACAGCTCACCAGCTCAAATCCCCCTGCTACTCAGAGTAACCTGAGCACAACCAAGCCCCCACCTAAACAGAACACACACCCATCCAATCAGAGCACAGCCAACCCCCCATCCAATCAGAGCACAGCCAAACCCCCAACCAATCAGAACACACCTCCACCCAATCAGAACACAGCCAAGCAGTTCACGCCCCCACTGGCAGTTAAAAGGAAGAAACAGCTGTGATCACACACTTTGCTCCTAGAAGCACGAAGCCGAGAACACCAGCCTGAAGATGATGAATGAGACTTCGTCGAAATGTTGCCAAGACACCTCCAATTTTACACGGGAGAAAACCCAAATAACCAAAGACCGACCTACCTACATATATATATATATGTTTTCTCAGGTTTTCGCGGGTGTTTGTATGTAGGTCTTTGGTCATTCGGGTCTTCTCCCACGTAAAATTGGAAGTGTCTTGGCGACGTTTCGACGAAGTCTCATTCATCATCTTCAGGCTGGTGTTCTCGGCTTCATGCTTCCAGGAGCAATGGAAGCCATTCCCATTACCACTTTGTGGTAATGGGAATGGCAAAGTGCAATTACCACTTTGCCAAAATCTAAGGCATCTGTGAATTTTACTCCAAAATGGAGACAAATTTGACTTTTAACTCATGGATAATTTGTTTCCAAAACTGGAAGGTCAACAAATTAATTGAGTTTGAAAGAGATATGGTGCCTTTTTGCGAATATTCTTACCCTCCCTTTAGTCTATATCCTAGTACAACATGTAAAACATCAACTCTAATTTTTTGTCTCTTCCTTTTTTATGTTTCTTAAAATTATTTTGTCAGATGATGAGTCAGTGGGAGATCCAAAGTGGGCATGCTGCTTTGTAAACCTTGAGCTGGCTTATGAAGATATCGTCTAATAGCCAATATGGCTGGTTTTGCTTTTCAACACAGATACTGTATGTGATATGAACACAAAAATAGTATCTATGCACAAAACCTACTCACTAATCAATTCACTGAGCTTTTAAGCATATGCAGGAGCAATTAGAAGCCTGGGGAAGTGTACAGTTCTCATCTGTGATTAACATTACAGAAGACATCAAGTTCTGTATGTCAAGCCACTCCTTTACTGGCGATGCAGAACATCATAAGGGACTGTTTTTAATTTGCATGTCATAGAAGAACTCACTGAAATAAAATGGCTATTAAAAGTATTCAACCAATAATATTTATTTTTACTTCTACGTGGCATATGTTGTTTTGTTTTGGTTTTTTTTTTTTAATCACTGAACAACTTAATTATGTAGGGACCATAATGTACTCAAGGCTACCCAATGAATAACACAACTGAGCATGTATGATACCCAGATGTTCTTCACCAGATCTAACAATCTAATCACAATTCCATATTGTTTAACCATCTTATACTTATCAAGAATACTAAGCAGAATCAAGTTGTTTATATTTAAAAGAGTAAGACTTAAATGTTACTTTGAAGTCCCAGAAAAATGAAGAAAGTATCCATACATAATGAATGAAATATGGTGCGCACATACAATGGAATGACTGCAATCCAATCAAGACCATGATTCATTTTTGTACCTTTGTGTTCGTTTTCTATTTCCCCCTCATTCTGAGCTTTGACTAAAACCCTCAAAGGAACCACATCTTACTGTCTCTGAAACATGACCCAGAAAATATTGTCTTCATATTCTAGGAACTATATTTACATATTAAGGGTTGATATTTGTTTCCATATCTAGGAAAATATTTGTTTAATGAATGAACTGAATATATGAGGATGTGCATGAACGTATGCATATATACCAGTGATGAAATGTAAAATTTGTTACTACCGGTTCTGTGGGTGTGGCTTGGGGATGTGACTGGGTGGGCGTCGCCAACTTTTTTTTTTTTTTACTTTTAAAAGCATTTTTTCTACAACCTTAAGAAATTGCAGAAAAAAATGCTTTTAGAAGCCTCTGACAATCAGGCAACTCAGCTGGGATCGTCAGAGGCTTTTAAAGGCATTTTTTTTTTCCTGCAACCTCTTTGGCCAAAGAGATTGCAGAAAAAAATGCTTTTAGAAGCCTCTGATGATCAGGCAACTCAGCTGGGATCACCAGAGGCTTTTAAAGGCATTTTTTTTCCTCTACAACCTTTTCAGCCGAAGAGGTTGCAGAAAAAAATGCTTTACAATCCCAGCTGATCATCAGAGGCTTTTTTTTTTACTTTTAAAAGCGTTTTTTCGGCCAGAGAGTTTGTAGAAAAAATGCTTTTAAAGGTAAAAAAAGTAAAAAAATTTTTAAAAAAAGCCTCTGATGATCAGGTGGTTCAGCTGGGCATGGGAGGGGGGGAGGGCGCAGGGATTTTTGCTACCGGTTCTATGAACTACCCGCCACCATCGCTACCGGATCGGATGATCCGGTCTGAACCAGGAGCATTTCACCCCTGATATATACACAAAAACATATATTCCTCTGCTTGCCCTACCTCGCATGTAGAGATAGCTCACTCTATGCTTACAAAGATCCATACATACAAACCTCTGGCATAATTGGTTCATTTTTCCTAATAGATGTTTCATCAATCTCTGAAGAAATAACTTGCATGAAGGGATTTGCCAACAGTCTTTTGCCATAGTCAAATCACTTCTTGAGCATTATTGGGTTGCTTGACTTTTTCATGGGTCATGGACTAGGTTAGGAGGGTCTATCCCCAACATCTAATGGAGCTTTTTGGGTTCCTGAGAGCATTCAAGGAACTTGCAAGGAGACTTAGCAGGCAGCTCCAAGCAGTCACTAATTGGAATATGGAAACAATGGACTCACTGGATAATTTTACCCCTGCAAAGCTTCTCCTCCATTGCAGATACCAGTGGGTTAAAATAGGATGTGAGAATAACCTTGAGGAACAGGAGAAAGAGCTGCAGCCAAGATAATGGTAAAATAAAAGTCCAAAACAGGAATGGAATTTGAGAAAACAAAAAGCAGGAGAGGAGAAGCACATTCAGAGTTGCAAGTTTCTGTTTTTATAACCATATAATAAAGTTTTAGCATTCATAACTTTGATGTTCAAGTCTGGTCTACCTTAAAGAGATTTTTGTGATATGGGCTAATAAATTGTGGGAGATTAAACAAGTGAAGAAAATTTAGCATGACAGTGGAGGAAAACAAAGAAAGAACGTAATCAATTAAAAATGCATACTAATGTTTGGGAGTTATTTATTTATTTACAATTAAATTTATATGCTACCCATCTCACTATCAAGCAACTCAAATCTATGTCAATAGGTGCAGTAAAGCACCCTCACTTTTCTATTCATATTACTGTATGTCTGCAACTGTAATTCATACCATAATCGCTCCACACATAGAACACCATAACAACCTCTGCATGGGCTTACCCGTGAATATAACTAGGAAGCTTCCTTTGATCTAGAGCAATGAGATAGCAAATATAGCTATGTTACAGTATACTATAATCATTCATTGATTGCCAATTGCTTTCAGAGCCAGTTGAAGGTTCTGAAGATCATCTTTAAAGCCCTACATGTCTCGATGCCCATATATGTCTAGGACCATCTCTTCTATCTTGATTCCATTTGCCTTGTGCATTCCCTGGGAGATACCAGGCTGAGAGTTCCTACTAAATAAGCATCAACATGCTTTCTGAGTGGCTTCCTCCACTCTCTGGGACATCCCACCACTGAGATAGCAATTCTTTCCAACTTCTTAGCCTTTAAAAAGGCATTGGAGTGCTGGACCACCTGGTGATAATAAGGGCTGCCTGAGTTAATTCTGATATACTTGTGGATTTACTCATATTGTTTGCTTTCACAGTAAACTGCCATGAGACTACAGAAATAAGTGGAATATTAAAAACTGTGTGTATCAAATAAACAAACAGATGGATCCTAACTTTTGATATTTTGACTCCAAGCAGCAAGTGATGCAGAAGATGCAATATATTATGGTTGCTCACATATGGTGGTTTGCCTTTAGCACCCAGGTTGAAATCTGAGATCCTGATTTATCTAAAAGACTGCCTGATTCAGAAATGTGTGGATGGAAGCTATATCATGATGGAGAAAGTGTACACACTGGGAATCATTCAGTCAGTCTCTCTAACCAATAAAGAGGTTATTAACGTCAAGCTTTTGGGACATCAAACATCTCAAAGCTATAGTTACAGTGGAATCTATACCGGATGGTGATAATAGCAGCTATAATTGTTTGGATGATTGCCATTCTGCATTTGGATACTAAGAGAGTTTTTTGAGGATACATACAACATATGATCTTCTTCTTATAAAGTACAGATGATACTATTACTACACCTCACAAGGTATATTAAAAGAGAGGGTAAATCAGAAGTTCTTTGAATTGTGTAGCCCAGGGGTCTGCAACCTTAAACACTCAAAGATTCATTTGGACCCGTTTCCCACAGAAAAGAAAACACCAGGAGCCACAAAACCCCTCCCGTGCCTGACTATTTCTTGAGCAGCCACAAAACTAGCATATGTAGTTGAATTAAACACTCTTGTTTTCTTCTGAAATTTTTCTTCTTTGGGGTTTATCTATGGTTGGCCTACCAGGGGTTGAAGAGCTCAATAAATTGCGTGCCAGTGGGTGTTACACATTGATTTTTGTGATGCATATTTTGAGTGACAGGGAGTCACAGCAAAGGGGTGAAAGAGCCACATGCGCCTCCAGAGCCACAGGTTGCTGACACCTGATGTAGCTCTACCTCAGCCAGTTTCTCCTATGCTATTCCAAGATAAGATATAGGAGATGACCAGGCTGAGCCCGAGGGAGAGGTCAAATGCATCATTAGTCTAAAGTCTCTTCATGCCCACAAGAGATCTAAGTCCAGCCCACTTGAATTCCATTGACTCTTATCTCCCACCAATTTTCTTTGACTGTTAGTAGCTCAGTTTCTGGCAGAGAGTTTAAGCTTGCAATAAACCTTTATATTCATTTGAACTGCCTGGATTTTCTGATTTCCAGGGCTTGACACAAGATGAACATTTTTACTTATCAAGTCTGGTTTTATGCATGCTGGTTTAACATATTTAAGTCTAGCTGTGCCCAAGCATAGCCTGTCTAAAGGGGGCTATACAATATCCTTCCTAAAGCAATTCTAGGCAAATGGGTAACCGTAGAATTAAATAAATACATAAACAATATATGTGTATGCAGGTACATACCCACTTCTCATTTACAGATACTGATTGTATGTATTAGTTATTAAAATATTTACATATAGTCCCCACACCATAGATCTCTGGCTGAATACAATCATTACACATTTTCATCAGCAGCTATTGAAAACACAACATCAATACACTGCATCAGCCCAAAGGCGCTTAGTAAGTCTCAAACATTTACTGAAAGTCATGAGAAATGTGACAACCAGGATGCTGGTGGATGAAAGCTGTTATTGTAGGTGACACTATCCTCTACTTCTTATCCTGGTTAATAACCAAAATGGCAGTTATTATCTCTAATGCCCTATATGGCTTCCCTCCAGGATAGGGAACATCCCCTAGAGATGGAATCTACTGACCCATATAGTGAAACATGGAGGGATCCCTGTAAGGCCCTTTAGGTAGGAGGGGGGACACCTTTGAGTCAGTGTGGCTCCTGGCAACTGCGTAGACAAGTCCTTGAAGCTTTCTTGACAAGTTTCAAAAGTGATTTGCCTCTGCCTGCTCCCTAAACCGGAGACAGAATGATTGCCTCAAGGTCATCCAACTGGCTTTGTGCCTAAGGTGGAACTATAACTCATAGTCTCCTGGTTCCTAACCTGGTGCCTTTACTACAACACCAAACTCTCTCTCCCTTAGGGTCCTACTCCCACAAAAAATCAAGGTGGAATGGACACAAAAGCAATCCTTCTCAGTACCCTAATCTTCTGTATCCTAACCTTCATCTTCCCAGTACATCACCATTACAGTATTTTGTCTGACTAAGAGTTCCATAAGGAGGTTATCTAGGCAGCAGGTGGAAATGATAATATTCTTTCTGGGCTATATTCTTTCAGACTGTATATAAATTCTGTCACAAACATTGTATATAAATGACTCCACGATTCAACTTCATCTTCTAAGAAAGGAAGCTATATGTTACTTGCATAGCCTATGATCTTATTTTTAAAATAATAATAATTTTACCTGGAATGTAGTTGTCTGCCAGCAAAACACAGCAATGAGTCAGAGAATCTGCCTACATTACCTTTTGTTCCTTCTCCCGGCCCCCATTTATGCCAAATGAGGAGCATTTCATGAGGAGACTTTGGCTCCCTACCATGGAGCACATCAAGATAATGTGGTTCCCAGATCAAATTTCCCCATGACTACTTTGAAGAAGGAATGCAGGAAAGAACACGAACACCAAGGTGTGTGTGACAAATGAGTTGGCAATGGTAGGTGTTTCCAGCACCAGCTTTATCAAGCCATGATTCCTTTTGGAACACTAGCCTTATTGGAATTGCTCAGTGCAGCAAGTTGGAGCAAGTAGGGTTTCCCTTCATCTAAAAACATTTGGTGGTGCTCAAAAGGAAGTGAGCATTCCCAGCAAATGGAAGGACATTAAATCAAACATGGTGAGTTCTTATTACACTTTGGCTGATTTTTCAGCCAATGAGAAGAATTCAATCCTTAACTAAAAGCAAAACTACAGCAATATTTTGAATTTCTTTGGGAGGCGTTTAAGAGAAAGGGGGGATATTTGTAAGATTATGTCAGTGTAACCTTACAATAAAGTAGAATTAGTTCATCTGATTGTGATTTTTATCTGATTTGTCCAAAAGGCTGACTTCAATCTTGCAAGTATAAAAGTGCAATTCTCCCCACTTTCTTCTTTATAACCTTAGAGAAAAAGGGAGGGTCTTTTCTGAGCTTCTTTGCCCACCATTATCTAGCTGTGACCTATGGAGTCTCTTATCTGATCATTCCCTTGGCAATGTCTTTTTGTCCAGTCTCCCAAGATCTTTCCTTCATACTATTTCATCCAGGGCTGGAAATCACCGGAAATTTGTATGTTTAGTGATGTAATAAATGTATATATTTATTTGGTCACCAGAATCACCTGATGTCTTACCATGTTCAATACAATGTTCAATATAATCAGAATAGAAAATCAAAATGATCAATAAAATTAAAAGCATAATATTGTCATTCAAGTGACAAGAAATGCTAGGTGTCAGGGTTCCAAGTAATACCCCCAATGAAAGAAGACTCCGAGGCTTGAAGTTCCTCAAAGTTCAATTTTATTAGAGAGGTCATATTGGCACATCTGGGAAAACCCAAATCTGAAAGCTTCCAGGTTTTCCCCACCCAACAGAAAGTCAAAGTCCCTGCCCAGCACCCACAAGTCCATCACATGGCCCAATCAAAGCACCATCCCAACTGGAGAGGCCTCCCAGTTCCAAACCTTCAGGTGCAGGGCAAGATGTCTTTGACTCTCTGAGAAAAGAATGTTATTATGACTATATATCACCCATGGTCCATACAATCCCCTTTCCCAGTTTCCCACAGTAGAAAATGTGGCAGGCCTGAAGGCCCAATGCAAAAGATGGCTTCCAGGTCTGACATTAGGAACAACTAGATCCCCATTCTGTGGGAATAAAATCCATCTTAATATAACTTAGAATGGAGAGGCTTTCAGTAGGAATTCAAAGGACTGAGGGCAGAATTCATATCGTATGTATGTATGTATGTATGTATGTATGTATGTATGTATGTATTGGGTTTAGATGGCCACCAATCTCCTGGAATGATCAAGAAAACTGATGAAGGTCCACAATTTGGAAATTCCTTGCATATAAGTGTCTATGGGGAGTCTCAGTCATCCAGGTCATGGTTCTCCTACAGGTGATTTTTTCCTCTAAAGGCAACTGGACTTTCTGTTTTTTTCTTTTTTTTTTTTAAATTTGATTTATATGCCGCCCTTCTCTGGAGACTCAGGGTGTCTTAGAATGTGTTAAGCAATAGCCTTCATACAGTTGTATATTTATACAAAGTCAGCTTATTGCCCGCACAAACTGGGTCCTCTTGAAGACATTTTGCTTTTCATCCAAGAAGCTTCTTCAGTTTCAAAGAAAAGTCTTGAAAGAAAAACCAGAAAGTCCAATTGCCTCAGGGGGGAGGGGGAGGAAGGTCACCTTTGGGACCTTGTATATAAGATTAAACTTTTCTAAAATAAATGAAGCCGCATATCATTCCTAAAGGGCTCATAGGAGAAATTATAATTCCCCCAATCTGAGAGAATAAGGAGGAATGTCTTGTTGGAGACAATGAATTTCATGTAATTTGGTACCTAATTTTCCAAGAAACTGAAGGCAATACCTGTGGTTTCCCTTTTTTATCCAGTGTGGTGTGTTCAGTCTGAGAGACAAAGTTTTTATTTGATGAAGGATTTTAACTCAGAACTCCACACAATCCATATCTGACAAGTCTAAGCCTTGGACAACATGACTTTCAGAGAACTTTAAGAAAAATGAAAATGAAACATTTCATTGCTATTTGTTCAGTAGAAGAGAGGCCACTCAGGAATCCCACCCCATCCCTCCACTTTATTAGAAGAACCCTACAAGCCAAATTTTACTGGAAGAATCATCTTGGGTAGAAAAAGATTAAGTTAAGAATCTCACCAGCAGTATCATTTTATGTGGGGAAAAATGAGTAAGAATTATCTTGTCTGGAAAAAAAAGAAGTTAAAAAAGTTTCATTTTGTGTGGAAAAAAGTTTCAAGAAATTACTTTTCCATCAAATTGAAGGAGAAGGTTCCAAAAATAATGCAGAAGAAATGTTTGGCACAGCACTACTTCTAAATGACTGATCTGGGTTGGAACAGATGTTGTACTAAATGGGAAGTGCTGGGATGTCCCCAGAGTGATTTATGATAGAAAGGTCTCTTATCTTTTCCCAGCTGATCTTCACTGTTTTTTATATTCATTGTTGTAACTGTATAATCTTGAAAGAGGTCCAACCAACTGATCATGGAAAAAAAAAACATATTATCTGAGGTGACATACAGAGAGAAAGAGGCAGGGACATTTTTGTCCTATACCTATAGAACTATAGCATTTAATCAGTACAGGGTGCAAATCTTTAAACTTCAACAGGAGAAAGAGAGAAGTACAACCAGCAAAGAAAATACTGTTTCTTAGTGTGAGGTTGGCATGCTTTTGTGTAATTCTTTCAATATGAAGAAATAAAATGATATGTCATTTAAATTCAACCCCTGAGGTGGTGCTTTTTGAAAAGGCAAGTGGATTTCGTTTTTTCCTTGAGGAAGAGGTTTCACTTCTCATCCAAGAAGCTGGATTGAACTCCAATTCTCTTTGGCCTCAGTTAGCATATCCAGTGATGAAGGAAGCTGGAATTTATCTTGAGTGTCTTTGCTAAGGCCTATCTACTTGTACCTCTTTCTGTGACCAATCTACAGCTGAAAGAAAGGAAAACAATTGTTGGCTGTGTTGCTGGCTACTTAAGGAGTGGTGTAACAAATTGTTCAAAATAGCTGAATTACCTACCAGCTCAGTTTTAATGCTGGCCACACAGATAATAGAACAAATGCTCCAATGCTTATGAAATAAAGCATTACTATTATTAAATAGTAAGTGAAACGTAGCATTTCAAGAAGATGAAAGGTGACAATAAGAAAATTTGGGAAGTACAGGGCACTGCAATGAAAAATAGGAGCTTGAAAGTGTGTGGGAGTGTGTGTGGGAGTGGGGGAGACACTAGTAACAATATCTGAAAGCAGCCCACATGCTGTTCAAGCCAAACACACCTGAAGGATACCAGGTTGTGGAAAACAGTATCCAGATATGAGAGTTCAGTCCTGGACAAATGTAATCCTAAATCTGAGGTTGTTCCTTCTGCTTGGAGATGTTCATGATTGCATCATAACACTCCCTAGAGCAGCAGCTAATCTCTCAGGTATTGCTCAACTGCTGGTTCTTTACGAAAGGGATAGGCAGGTTAAACATGACCTTGGCATGTACGTCTCTCCTTGACATATGTGTGTCTCCTTCTTCTGGGTTGATGGGTTTGTTTTCCAATTCACTTGTTTATTTTTGCAAAGAACGTTCAAAAATGCGATACATTATCCCAAGCTGTGCCATTCTAAAATTTGGAAAACAAAGAAGAATGAGAGTAATAGATTGGATGACGATTTGTTTGCAAAAGAAAATAAAGAGTAGTGGGGAAAAGAAATTTACCTGCCACTAAAGCAGTGTTTCTTAACCTTGGCAACTCCAAATTGTATGGACTTCAATTGCCCAAAGTCCCCAGCCAGCATGCTAGCTAGGGAATTCTGGGAGTTGAAGTCCAAATAGCTTGAAATTGTCATGGTTGAGAAACACTGCCCTAGAGGGAGATAGCATGTTAGACTAAGAGAAAGGAAACCCCTGCCCTCCCAAAGGTGCAATGCTTAAAGAGTATCCTGTAACATCTGGAAGGCTTTGCTGGGTAATACAGGTGGCTGCAGGGAAGTATTGCAGGAATGGAGATCCAGATATAGCTTCAGAGTTCATAAACAGCAGCCCAATCAAGAAACCACCAAGACCATTTCCACTGACAGGGCAAACCACTAGCATATAAAATGAAGAAAAAACACACTTCCTTCTTGCACTGATGATCTTACCTAGTTTGGTAATGAAATGTTTGCAAGAAGGCAGCCTTTTCTAAAAGACCACCAAGTACCTGACAGTTCAGCCCTGACCTACAAATATTCTCTTCTATCAATACAGGAGTTAATTAGCTATATTAGCTGAATTTGTATACAACTGTTGCATCACTTTAGGGCCAAGAAATAATGGAAAGGATTTCCTGTACTAGCTGATTTGTTTAGGTGACAAGTTCTTCCTTTGTGATATTGTATCCTGGGCTATTTTTCCCCCCTTATTAATTTGAGCAGCGCAATTCAACTGTATGGAAGTAAAGCATATGTTAGAATAAATGGGGGACTTGGTGAATGGTTCAACAATACACAGGAAATAAGACAAAGTTGAGTGATGTTCCCTTAGTTATTTAATGTATTTATGGATGAATGAATGTGTAATGAATATCTGTAATGACATTGGAACCCTAATGATACCTAGTGAATGTTAAACTATATGACACAATGATGAGTATAGATCTGAACATTTATGTAACCCTGGATGTACTTATTTTTGACAAGTTGTGGGTAAAATGGTGAAAAATAGAGAGGAAAATGAATTTGTGTACCTTGAGAGAATTGTCCTTTGTTTTTACTAAAAATGGGGAAATTAAGGAATGATCTTTAAAATGTGCAGTTCTAGTAAAAAATGTACTGTATGATGTCTTGTGAGGAATCAATGTCAAAAACCCAAAATAGCTGTTTACAGAAGAAATGAAATTGAATATGTCAAATGAAACATAACAATAGGCTGAATGCAATGAGCATGAAATACTTAAGAAGTGTTTGTAGTGAAACCAGAGGAAGTAGGATCAAGAATGAATGAGTGCTCAGCAAATACGGATTGAATACAAAGTTGACCAATAGAAAAATATATTGAGATTGTTTGATTATATACAGAAAATGAACAAGGATTGAATTACAAACCACCCACAGTTGGGTGGAATTATTGAGATATTGAAAAGAAGAGATGAGAAGCCTAAAGAATAAAAGGGAATATATATTATATGGCATTTTGAAAAACTGGAAACAGTGATACAAGGATAAAGAGCAAGGAATCGTGCAAAAAGTTGGATGTAATCTAGTTTTTCTCAAGTTTCTTTGGCTTACTACTTTCTACTTCTTTTGTATGCTCTGAATAATAATATTTCTTATTCCAAAAGGGAATAAACAGGATGGGTATTTATGCAGTCATCAAATTTAATTTGCCTGTGGCATTAGTTATCTATTTTTTTTTAAAAAAAGAGCTGTTTCCAAAATATGTATCTTGGAATTTCTCTTGACAACAACTTATTTATATTTTATTCCATTTCTCTAAATGTTAGTTCTGGTTAGCTGCAATAATATTTTTTTTGATAGACTCTTGCAGCTGCTTCTTAATAATTTATTTGTATTTCATGTTTCTATCACACCATACACAAAGCAGCCAATGATTGGAAATCATACAAGAAAAACAACAACAACCAGTAAGAGTGACAATAGATCATATAAATATAAAATTCTAATAAAAAATTAAGATAATGATTCTATTTTTACAATGGTTGAATAAGTCATGCTTATGAATAAATAAGTCTTCCGGGTGCGATTCAAGGTACTGGTTACTACCTTTAAAGCGCTCCATGGCATAGGACCCGGGTACCTTCGAGACCGACTTCTGCCACCAATAGCCTCCCACCGGCCAGTTCGCTCCCACAGAGAGGGTCTCCTCAGGGTGCCATCGGCCAAGTTATGTCGGCTGGCAACACCGAGGGGGAGGGCCTTCTCTATGGGAGCCCCTGCCCTGTGGAATGAACTGCCCCCGGAAATGCGTAAGATCTCCGACCTCCTCGTATTTCGCTGTGCCCTCAAGACCCTGCTGTTCCGCCAGGCTGGGCTATCGATGTAATGATTTTAAATTGGGTGATTTAAATTTGGGGTTTTAAATCTGAGCCGAAATTATTTAATAATTTTAATTATTTTTAAATTGATGTGCTTTTAATAGGCTGTACATTTTGAATCTAAAATGAATATACAGAATTATAAACTTTTAGATACAGTGTAAGTTTCACATATCTATTTAAAACATCTGTGGGAACTTCAGCTTTTAAAACGACCTAGTCTGAATGTCAAAATAGGATTAGGACTAAAGAGACTTGAGATTCAAATCCTTTTTGTGAATGAGATTCACTGAGTGATATTGGGAATCATCTCTGACTGAGCTGCCTGTACATGTTAAAAGACTAATAACATACTCCTAACATAGTTTAGCATGCTGTACTATTCAAACCATGTGCAAATCTCTTGATCTAGCCCAGGGGTCAGCAACCTGTGGCTCTGGAGCCACATGCGGCTCTTTGGCTCCCTGTCAGGTGATCCCACCACTGGCTGGCCCCGCCCCTCGCCCTCCCCTCCCAGTCACTCCTTGCCTGACCTGAGAAGGTAAGGGCGACAGTGTGGGATGGAGAAGCAGCCAGGTCAGAGCAGAGAGATACTGTTGTGGCCCGTCAGTGGCCTGTGCGGATTGTAGCTGATTCTGACAGCGAGGAGACTGGAGAAGATGTGGTGCCAGAGGCAGGGATTCAGCCAGGGCCTTCAGAACCTCCAGAAGCTCCTTTAAGTGAAGAGGATGAAGAGGAGGAGCCTCTTCTTGATGCACGGGCGCACAGAGCTACCAAAAGGCAGGAGTGACTCCTCAGGAGGAGGTCTCCTCGAGAGTAAGGCTTGGAGCTAATTGGCCACTCCCTTAGCCTATTTAAGGAGGAACGCCAACTGAAGCAATTTGTAGGGAACAACTTTAGTTCAATCTCCGTGTCTGGATTCTCTGCAAATTGCTTCTGGGCTTTCTGCCAATCTTAGTAAGATTGTGATTACTTTATCTTTGTTTTCCTGTAGGCTGTTAAGAAAGTTTATTAACAGCCTTTGTTTGGAAAAGACTTTAAAAATTTAAGTTTTGTACAGACTTTGTGTGGGCTGTGTTATTTGGGGTCCGTAGCTGGGCAGAACAGATACAGAGAGGGGGGGAGACATAGAGAGATACAGAGAGAGAGGGAGAGAGGGAAGAGAAAGAGATGTCAAAATGATTTTGTGGTTCCTGGTGTTTTTTAACAACTGGCTCTCTGACCTAATGACTGGCTGGGTAGGTGTGGCTGGGGGGGTGTCATGTGACTGGTGGAAGTGAGTGACATTGAATTGGCCATGCCCACCCAGGTTTTGTGGCTCCCCGGTGTTTTCTTTTCTGTGGGAAATGGGTCCAAATGGCTCTTTGAGTATTTAAGGTTGCAGACCCCTGATCTAGCCTATTTCACAAGGTCCTTGGGCCTGTTTCTTCCATATTCCACTGTACAGTGGAAGCTATCGCAAGCTCCTTGAAAAAGAGGAAGAGAAAAATGGACAATAAATAATAAGAACAATAATATTCCATGGAGTGTCTCCCTTAGACAGACAAAGGTTTAGTGCACAGTTCAAAGAATGAACTTAGTCTAGACACCAGCCCTTAATCTAAACTACTCACTGGAGTGTAAAATGGGAGATATAAGCTATCCTTCAAAAGCAGGATGGGACACAAAAGTGTATCTCAAACTGTTACTCTCTAGCAGCACACAAGCCATGATTCAAACTGCCAAGCTTCTATTGAAAAGCAGTCAGTGGAAAAAGTCATGATTATACAAAGGTGCAAAACTCCTCAGTTTTGGCCTCAAACTGTAGAAATGGTTCATAATGAACCATATTATTCATTTCTTTAAAGGACAAAAAAAATCATCTATTCACAAAAAGTATTTGGACTGACAGTGAAAGAATGGTGCTCTGCATTACTGTTGTTGTTGTTGTTGTTATTGATCATCACACAGTCAGACAGATACTTCAGACTGGGTTTGATTTTTGTGTACCTATTGAGTCCTTACCAAGGACCAAATCTGGATAGCCAAATTTGGATGTTTGACGGTGTTACAGATATTGTCGCAGGATGGAAGCTGTTCCAAGTAAAGCTGCCTTCTGCAATTGACTGATGGCAAATTTGTTAATGCCAATGGTGTTCACGTGGTGTTCCAGTTGTTTTGGAATTGCACCCCAGGCGCCTATTACTAGTGGAACTACCTTGCCTTGCCTTTGCCACAGTCGTTCTATTTCTCTTTGTATTTTGTTATCTTCTCCAATTTTTTCTCTTCTATTTGCCGTCTCCAGGCACTGCCACATCCACTCTCCAGATTTTTTTGTCTTTCTGATCGACAATTGTTAAGTATGTGCTGCCTACGCAAAGAAGCTGAGGAAACAGTGGACCACCTGATAAGTTGCTGCAAGAAGATTGCACAGACCGACTACAAGCAGCGGCATGACAAAGTAGCAGCAATGGTGCACTGGAAGATGTGCAAGAGATATCATTTGCCTGCAAGCAAGGACTGGTGGGACCATAAAATAGAGAAAGACATAGAAAATGAAGAAGTTAAATTGCTCTGGGACTTTAGAATTCAAACAGACAAGCATTTGCCACATAACACCCCAGAATTATTATTATTATCTCTTTTATTCATTAAACATGAAACTCAAGTCAACTGAACATTTACAGATGTTAAAGGGCCTAGTGGCTCAGAAGACTAAAAAGCATTGTGATTAACACCAGCTGTCTGCAATTACTGTAAGTTCGAATCTTACCAGGTTCAAGGTTGACTCAGCCTTCCATCCTTTCTAAGGTAGGTTAAATGAGGACTCAGTTTGTGGGGGCAATAAGCTGACTTTGTATAAATATACAAAAGTATGAAGGCTATTGCTTAATGCATTGTAAGCCGCCCTGAGTCTCCGGAGAAGAGCGGCATATAAATCAATTTTTTTAAAAAAAACATGTATCATAAATATTATTTACTGGCACTGATCGTTGATACGGGTTGCTGCCAGCATCCTGGGTATCGACCAAGTATCTTATTAAAATGTATGATGATCCAAGTAGCACAGTTTTTTGCAGTTCCACTGGTGTTATTGCAGGAAGCTGTAATTTCTTGATGTATTTTGTAAAATTTTACATTGTAAAATGTAAGCTGCCCTGAGTCTCTGGAGAAGGGCAGCATATAAATCAATTTTTTTTTAAAAAAAATTCTTGGACATGGAAAATTCTTGGACATGCCAAATGCCCTGATGACAATGGGTATCATTGTCACATGTTTCATCCATAATCGAGTAGTTTCGATGGCCAGGTTGCAATATTTTGTGATTTTTTCTAGTTCTTTTTCTTTGACTCTGGCGTCTCTTGGTACAGCGATATCAATAAATTGTATAGTTTGGAATTATTATTATTATTATTATTATTATTATTATTATTATTATTATTATTATTCTGCAAGTGAAGCAGACAGTCAGAGAAGAGAAGCATGCTCTGGCAGACTATGTGAAAGACAGTGTTGAACCAGCTTTGCTGGAGGTCAACAAGAGGAAGCTGCTCAAAGTGCAGCAAACTAAGACTCAATATAGGATAACAGCGATGCAAAATCGGGCTGACAGCTGGTGTAACAAAGCACTGCATGGACAGTTCCTTGAGAAGATCCAGGGAAAAGTAGATAAGGAAAAGACCTGGTTATGGCTAATCAACGGAACACTGAAGAAAGAGACAGAAGGCTTGATTCTTGCAGCCCAGGAACAAGCCATCAGAACGAATGTAATCAAAGCCAGAACAGAAAAATCTGCTGATGACCCCAAATGCAGACTGAAAATATAACATACATCAGCAAATTGCCGCTTCTTGCAATAACACCAGCGGAACTGCAAAGAAGTGCACTACTTGGAACATCATACATCTTAAGAAGGTACTTGGTTAATACCTAGGATGCTAGCAGCAACCCGTATCAACCATTAGCACCAATCAATGGTATTTGTGATGCATTTTTGAATGTTCAATTGACTGAGTTTCATATTTAATGAATAAAGATGATGATGATGATGATAATAATAATAATAATAATAATAATAATAATAATAATAATAATAATAATAATACTCGGAACAGCTTACATCGTCCGACGATACCTTAACAGTTCCTAGGTCCTTGGTTAGGACTCGAGCTGCTGAGCTATTAACCAGCCTCAAAGGCTGTGAATCTCACTAAAGATTAACCAATAATAATAATAGTTATTATTATCTCTTATTCATTAAATATAAACCTCAATCAACTGAACATTTAAAAATGTATCACAAATACCATTGATGTTGTTGTTGTTGTTACAGTCCTTTTAAGCAAAGTGTCATAAACATACTCATATGAGTAATTATATGCAAAGGCTCTTTCACATGTGAGAAATATAAGCTATAAACTATCTAAAACAAATAGACACATAATACAAACAATCTAATTCAGAGTGCAACCTGCATCTACCATTTACAAATGCTTCTCACTGGTCTGTTCCAAAAGAATGATTGTATGTTGATTTGTGTACATCTACATAGTAAACAAACAAATAAACAATCAAAAAAATGAAAGGAGAAAATGCTTTATTTTGGTGATGGAAGAATTAGACAAAGGTTTTCAGCTGTCTTTGTAACATTACTCACTAATGACAGTGTGTATTAATAACTGCTGACAAAGAATAATTTAATCAGAAAATTAATAATGTTATATACTAAGCTGTCATGCTTCAAGAACCTAGATGCTTTCACTTCTAATAAACAAAGTGATACTTTTTGATTTCCAAGTTTGACATAAGGGTGTTGAATATTCCTGTATAAACAAAAAGATTTAAAGTTCATGGGGCAGATTAATTTTCTCTTCACTTAAAAGACAAAACTTTGGATCAAGAATCCAAGGATTTGTTCAACAGGAGTTGATGGTTCTTCAAATGCAATTTATTTACTACCAAATTTTCAAGTCAGTTGTACTGCTTTGTAAAGACCACTCATTACCATTGTAAGAACATTATAAGTCTGAAGTAGGTTTATACGGTGTATACATTTGTGCCAGTGGTGAAATCCAATTTTTTTTACTACCGGTTCTGTGACCGTGGCTTGGTGGGCGTGGCTTGGTGGGTGGGGCAGGAGATGGATACTGCAAAATCTCCATTCCCACCCCACTCTGGGACCAGCCAGAGATGGTATTTGCTGGTTCTCCCAACTGCTCATAATTTCCACTACCGGTTCTCCAGAACCTGTCAAAACCTGCTGGATTTCACCCTGATTTGTGCCTTAAAACTATTTATTGCACTTTTACTGGTTTGGTGCTTAAGTTACAAAGTGAGGGCCCATGAGTTCTAGTCTCACCTAACCACAAAGCCAGATGAGTGACCATGGGGCCAGACCCTCTGAAATCTTGGCAAGAAAACTTTTGTCCCTGCAATTGGCAGGAATAAATACTGATTCATGAGTTGAACATGTGTGCGCGTGCACGTGCACAGTAGTGCATGCACACCCAGAGAGAAAAATTTACTCAGGTCATTATAGCTTGGTGCCTTAACTACACCACACTTAGTGAAAGTGAAATAAATGGCTTTAAGGTGCATGTGTATATAGCAATAGAAATAGCACTTATGTACCAGTTTACAGAGTCAGCATGTTGCCCTCAACAATATGGGTTCTCATTTTATTGACCTTGGAAGGATGGAAGCAGTGGTGGTATTCAGCCAGTTCACCCCAGTTCGCCTGAACCAGTAGTTAACTTTTTGTGCAGTTTGGCAAACTGGCTGAATAGCGTGCCATATTCCTCCCCCTCCCAGGCCTTTTGCCGATGGTTTCCCAGCACTTCTCCTTGTAGCACTGAGTTCCTTGGCATTTGAAATCCAGCGCTCTCAGATCAGCTGCTTGGGCTTGGCAGCTGGAGAAGCGGCAGTGAGGCCTGCTTGCTGACAGTCTGCAGAATTAAACTGCTGGCAGTCTGCAGAATTAGCCTGCAATACCAATTCTAACCACTGTGTGACCATGGCTCATATTGGTATATTCTTATAACAGACTTCTTACAATGGTAATGGCAGCAAGTTCTAGGCAAGATTGGAACTTGTGGTTTCCCAATTTCCAGCTTGTTATCTTAACTACTATGCCAAACTGACTCTCATTATCCAGATTATGACTATTTAATTTTCTCTTGCCTGTTGTGCTTAGTGCCCAGTTCCTTCCAACGTATGCAAATTAGGATATGAAAAAAGCTCTACTTGGGAATAAGTTTCTTCCTAATTCCAATTAGTTCCTGGGTATTTCTATGTCTGTATGCATGATCTCTATAGCCCTCACAGAGGAGAGGGAAGAATTCATCTGTTCTGGAACAAGCCCATCCATGCTTCATTTAAAATAAATAATAAATACAAGTTGTATATTTAACATTACAAGTAGTTTGACCATCTTTTTAGTTCGTTTGGAATGTAAAAATTGAGACAGCAGAGGAAAAGATCTCAAACAATGTCTTCTCTGCTCTTCACCAAACTACAATTCCTGAGATTCTTTGGAGAAGCATCAGAAGTTTAAATGGTACAAAGCAGAGATTGCTACACTTATCAGAGTAGCTACCTTCCATCAAAATTTCAGGCCAGGAACATTAATTAGGAACCAGTGGTGAAATCTAAAAATTTTCACCACAGGTTCTGTGGGAATGGCTTGGTGGGCATGGCTTGGCGGTCATGTGACCAGGTGGACGTGGCCAACATGACATCACTCACATGACTTACTTTCTTTCTTTCTTTCTTTCTTTCTTTCTTTCTTTCTTTCTTTCTTTCTTTCTTTCTTCTCTCTCCCTTCCTCTTTCTTTCTTTCTCTTTCTTCTCTCTCTCTCTCTCTCTCTCACACACACACACACACACCTGGTCTGAGGAGCAGCTGCTGTGGGAGCAGGAAGAAAGTGCTCTGGGAGGGCAGGTGGCCCGGCCCGGAAGTGGTGCATCCCCCGTCATGGGCTGGATGCTGGCAGCAGGACCCGAGGAGAGGGGAAGGCAAGTGGGCAGTCACCCAAAGGCCCCACGGAACCCAAGTGTGCCAGGCCCAAAGGGCGAGTGAACCTCACCATGTTCTCCTGAGGCCGCTCTTCAGCTGAGCACAGTGGGTCTCCATTCCCCACCGCCAGCATCCGCCTTACATGCACACCCCAGCAGAGCAGCAGTCTCGGCTCCAGCAGCAGCAGTGGGAGAAGGAAGAAAGTGAGCGGCCCCTCTCAGTGCTGGTGACTTGCGTCTCCCCCAAGAGCCACCGGGCCAGCAGAAAGCAACTCTCTCCCACGCAAAGGCTGGATTCCCACCACAAGCGACAAGAAAATCTAATCTCCTCAGGTGGGATGGGGATGGTTTCTCTTCCTTCCTCATGAATTAAAAACCCATGTTAGAGCTGCGGAGGAGGAGGAAGAGGGGGGCTTGCTGCACAAAAGCCCCCAAGGCCATGCAAAGTTGCAAGCCTCAGGTGAGCTTGCAAAATGAACTCAATGAACTCTGCAAGAAGGAGGAGGAGAAAATCGCAGTCACCTTGCCTTCCATCTTGCCGCTCTGAGCCCTGCCCAGCTTCAAAACTGGCAGAGGAGAGGAGGAGGAGGGCTGCTTGGTGTGATGCCTGCATTCTCCCCCACCCCCTTGCATGGGCAGCATCTTGGCATTGCAGCCATCGTGGTCTGCCCCACGCAAGCCATGGGCATTGCATCAGGGCGCTGGAGGCAAGCGGAGCCGTGGAGCAGTTTTACAGAGGAGGTAGAATAGCGGAGCGGTGGCTGTCCACACCCTGTTTCTTGACAGCTAGACAGGAGAAAGGAGGGAGCGAGGGGAGGCTGGGTCTTCCTGGCCTTTGCTAGGTGCTCTCCACCCCCTCCCGCTCCACCCAATCACTTCCAAAAGATGCAAGAGGCATTGTGGACAAAGGTAGAAGCCGCTGCATCTCCCCCAAGGGCATGGGGGTTAAGGCTTGCTGGACACCGACTTCGGAAGGGCATGGGGGACCGCCGGGAAGGCAGTGTGAAAGGCAGGCAAGCATGGCAGGGCTGAGGGGAAGGTAGCTAGCAGCCTCTTCCCTTCCCCGTAGCCCTGCCATGCTTCTCTGCCTTTGCAATCTGGCCTTCCACTTGCCTGCCTTTCCAAACTGTCCACGGGGATGGACAGGGAAGAATGGCAGGTCTGCGGGCCACAGATGAGTTTGGAGGCATGGCCAGACAGTGATTGCTACTGGTTCAGCGAACCAACCCCAATCTCCGTTTCGGTTTCCCCAAACCGGTCCAAACCGGTAGCATTTCACCCCTGTGAGGAACTCTTCTTCTTCTTCTTCTTCTTCTTCTTCTTTTTCTTCTTCTTCTTCTTCTTCTTCTTCTTCTTCTTCTTCTTCTTCTTCTTCTTCTTCTTCTTCTTCTTCTTCTTCTTCTTCTTCTTCTTCTTCTTCTTCTTCTTCTTCTTCTTCTTCTTCTTCTTCTGTGGGTAGAAATACAAGCTCAGTCTGGCATGTTTGAATTCATTCAGTCTATAATAAGAATGTTCTATAAGTGGCCTCCAAATCAGAGATTTACCATTTAGAAAGGACTACCCCAACCTCGGTGATGGCAAGCTAGCGCAGCTTCTCAAGGAATAATTAAATCCAAGACAAGGAGCAAAAGCCACACAATGAAACCAGCAAGAGTCGAAGCCATAGTAATTACCAAATCAAGCATGTGGCCTTTGAGAATGAGTGGGATTGTTCATGTGTTACACAGGCTGAAATGAATGTAAAACCATGGACGGGCTGTGAAAAGCATTCAAAGCCGTACAGAATCCATACAAATGCACATGCTGTGCTTTGGCAAAATATATCCCATGAACTCACATTTCCAGGGTGAGGATCAACTTGAAATTCCTTGGCAGATCATGGTTAAGGTATAAGGGGACAATATGAAGTAAAATCACAATCGACCTGCTGACACTTCAAGGGTACCGATAAGTGTGCAGATGAATCAGAACTCACTAAGGCTTTTTATTTTTCATTGTACAATTGTCTGAACTGAGGGTCACCATCCCTATCTCCTTCACAATACGCTAGAAAAACAATAGAGCAAATAGTTTCAGAGATGTTCCCACTCTTCCTTCATGTATATCTTCTTTGTTACTGCTTTAAATTCAATTGATTTTTTAAAAGTCTTTTTCCTTTAGAACAGGGATGTCAAACTCAAGGCCCATGAACCGGATCTGGTCTGTGGGGTGCTTAGATCTGGCCCATGGGGCCGCCCTGGAAATAGCAAAGGACCAGCCCACAGTGCCTCTACCAGCAAAAATGGAGCTCAGGAGGTCTGAACACACCCCTCCCAGACTCCGTTTTCACTGGCAGAGGACTGCAGGAGGATTCCCCCAGCCCCACCAGAGCCACCACAGGTACCCCCGACATGAGTGTTGTCAAGCTGGCCACACCCACCCTGGCCATGCCTCCTGGCCCTCCCGAGGTCAAACACAACCCTGATGCGGCCCTCAATGAAGTCGAGTTTGACACTCCTGCTTTAGAACTTAAAATATTGAAAGGAGAAGGGTAGGGAGGCTAGTAATATCATCTTCGTTCTAGCCAATTGGCATCTGACATAAGCCTAAGACTGAAAATCAGGCTTGTCAGATGTTACATCTTTTCTATCCTGCTCTACGGAGTAGAGAGTTGGTCTCTGACAGAAAACCACTTGAAGAAACTAGAAGCATTTGAAATGTGGATTTACAGATGGCTGTTACATATAAACTTGGTTAACAAAATCACAAAGGAGGAGGTGATAAGCCACCTGGGAAAGCAAAGGGAAATAATCGAAGCCATTAAAAAGTAAAAGTTAGAGTATTTTGGACATGTGATGCGACACCCAGAAAAATACAGCATCCTTCACTTAATCCTCCAGTGAAAAATTGAAGGCAAACGAGGCCCAAGCAGAAGAAGAACATCATGGCTTCAAAACCTAAGGGACTGGTTTGGACAAAACTCAGCAGCACTTTTTCATACGGCTGTTGCCAAAATGATCGCCAACATCCGATGACAGACATGGAAGAAGAAAAAGAAGAAGAAGATTCTATTCTATATTCTTCCAAGCTTTCCTTAGGCATCTGTGAGAAGGAATGCTGGTCTAGTTATGTTTTTGTTTTGACCTAGTAGGGCTTCTTTTCATGAACTTCACTGATACTTAAAATCAGCATAGCTGTTTAGGAGTCTGTCCTATATATGTTTATTAGATCTTGATATTAGATATCTATTCATCCCAGAGTCTTTTAGTTAAATGGATAGATGTGGCATCTGCAAAGGAAAGGTAAAGAAACATTCTTTGTGTGTTAAGCCAACAGACAACCCTCTCAATACAGCTGGCTTCCATCAGCTTCAAGACTGGCCACCCACAGTGGCATTTTCTGCATTGAAGAGAAACAAGAGCTCTCTGGTATGCTTTACTGGAGACTCCTAGAACAATGGCAAACATTGATCCAGAAAGTCAGTGCATAAAAAGCTTTCTAATTCCCAAAACAAAATGAAGGAAAGTAAAGCAGGGATCAAAGAAGATACCACAGTTTAAAAGGCTTGGTAACTTGGACTTTATCTGTTGGATGTTCTACCCAGTCTTTTCTGTTTTTAAAACAGCATCTGATGAGTCACAAGCTCAGAATGTGCTGAGTACACATTCTGTCTCCTAGGATATGGGAAAACCACCGATTTAAAGGGTGCCTGATGAATTCTCTCTCCCTGGCAACTTCCATGAGAAGGGCTAAGACTGCATTTTTCTTTCAAAACTACACTTCACTTGATTCTTTGGGAACAGTCTGGACAGCTGAAGAGATCTAAAATGGATAACTCAGTATCACACAGCCCACAAATATAACATGAAATCATAGTAGAAAATCAACATGCTCGTGCTTCAAAGCCAACGCATGCCATCACCGCTAAAATCAAAGGATGGCTTGCATCAGTGGTGGGTTTCAAATTTTTTTACTACCGGTCCTGTGGGTGTGGCTTTGTGGGCATGGCTTGGTGGGCATGGCTGGGGAAAGATAGTGTAAAATTTCCATTCCCTCCTGATCAGCTGGGACTTGGGAGGCAGAGAATAGATGGGGACGGGACCAGTCAGAATTTTTACTACCGGTTCTTCGAACTACTCAAAATTTCCGCTACCGGTTCTCTAGAACTAGTCAGAACCTGCTGAAACCCACCTCTGGCTTGCATCACTGTCCAGGATTGCAGTTAGAAGAAAACCATGGACTAAAAACAAAGATGAACTCTATGCTAGATAGCCAGAACTAGGTAGTCTAGTAGCACCTTTTCAATTTCAAATTAAAAATTTAATATATTTTGTTAGCTTGAACAAGTGCTACCAAATTCCTCCTGTAACAGACTAGGGTAGGAACACCGTAGTCATTCAGAAATTGCTGGATTACAACTCTCAATATTCTTCATTGCCTTGTTGTCTTCTGAACATTATAGCTCAGCAAATTCTTAATTTCCATATTTCCATAATTCAGCTATCTAGCGGACCAGAATGTTATCACTGTACAAAGTTAGAGCCATATGTATGGGGCACAGTGACCTAGTGGTTAAGATACTGGGGCATCAATTGGAAGGTTGGCAGTTTGAGACCAAGCAAGCATTGTATGATGGGGTAGGCTCCCATTACTTACTCCAGCTCCTGTCAACCTTGCAGTTCAAAAGCATGCAAATGCAAGTAGATAAATAGGTACCACTTCGGTGGGTAGATAATAGCATTCCATGTGACTCAGTATATAATCATGCTGGTCACATGAGACAACATTGGCTCCCTCAGCTAAGAAATAGAGATGAGCATTTGGAACCATCAAAAGAGCAAAACAACTTTGTTAAATCATTAATTGAGTAAACTTCTCTGTATCTTTGGCAAAAGATTCCATAATTTAACTTCCCCTCTATTTCCTTAAAATATCTTCTCTTTTACTGCTAAAATCATTAAACTCCAGAGCATTATAATGCATATAATTTTATCTCAATATGCTTTCTTCTTCTTACATTCTCTTTCTCTCCCTTTTTATTCTCTTTCTTGCACACAATGGTATATTCTCTCTCTCTCTCTCTCTCTCTCTCTCTCCCCCTCCCTCCCTCCCTCCCTCCCTCCCTCACCTTGAATCATCAACTCAATTTCATTATTCAATTTTGAAAATGAAATGACAGACATATATTCTAACAAAAGGAACACAGGCTTTCTTTTTGATCAATCCCTGCTCCCAGCTTCAGATAAGTTGCATAATTGATTGATTTTTTACAGATCTATATTTTTACCCATCTTTTATCAAAATATTCATCTCGAGAATTCCTTCAAGGTTCACCGGTCAGAATTCACAATCAGAAATATCAGGCAATAATTTCTACAATTAGATATTTGCACAATGATAGCTGATTATGGCTACTTTGTTTAATGAAAAGTGTTTCATAACCAGGGGTGAAATTCAGCAGGTTCTGACAGGTTCTGGAGAACCGGTAGCAGAAATTTTGAGCAGTTCAGAGAACCGGTAGCAGAAATTTTGAATAGTTTGGAGAACTGGCAAATATCACCTCTGGCTGGCCCCAGAGTGGGGTGGGAATGGGGATTTTACAGTATCCTTCCCCTGCCATGCCCACCAAGCCACGCCCACCAAGCCAGACCATGCCCACCAAGCCACACCCATAGGACCGGTAGTAAAAAAAATTGGATTTCACCACTGCTCATAACTCTTGAGTGTGTTGAACATATTCCACAACTCCTGTGATATTCCCTTTAGGGAAAAAGGAAGGACCAATGACCTTTCTCATATTACAGAGAATGTATGTTTTATCCCAAGCTTCAGGATGGCACCAACACATTTTTCTACATATCAAGGATGTTGATTAAATTTCCAAGTTATTCTTTGCCAGCTCTCTAAGATTTATCAATGCAACCGTTGATCCCATCCACCTAATGCAGATTGCAAACTTTTCTCTAAAGGCAACCCCCACAAAAATATAAATTAGTTTCTTATTCAGATTCCAGCAACTATAGGCTGGAAAAGTCAACTAAATTGCTATGTATTAGTTGGGCATGTTATACGCGTTCACAACAAACCTGTCTAAAGTTTAAATCTGAATAGGCTTGAAAGATTTTTTGGGAAACTTCCCCAACACTAGAAATTTCAAATTATTTGCCCAAGACAGGCAAATGTTACTACTGTCATTACTCAGAGCTGTGGTGGAAGGAAAGAACTTGTACATATGATTCCATATTCTTTCTTGATCTCTGTCCCTAGCTGCAAGGGGTATTTTAAATCAGCCCTTGACAATCTGTGGCCCAAGGCAGCTATTTGTAATGGTTCATTAATGGTTTGGTAAATCTGTTTTTTCCCCCTCTTTTCCTTTCCCCCTTTGTCAGTTGTCAAAACCAGTTTGTCCACAAAATAGGACTAGAGTTTTTCTGCAGACCTGGTCAAAATTCAAATATCAGATTTCAATGACAAGCCAAATTTTAGCTAGTCACTGAAAAGCTATGATCTATGACGAGACATAAGTGGGGTCACCTGCTAGTTGTTGTAAGAATTCAAACTAAACATTGCCCGTTTGCTAGGGGATTGAATTTGGGGAGGGGGATTTAAACAAGCCACCTGGGATTGTAAGGGGGAGAGGAATGCTTTCATTTTAAGGACCATCCACTTACCTTGTAAGTTTCCAAAGAAATTTCTAAAAGACACTCCTTTTTTCAAGAGAGAGAAACTTCTTGTCCCTCCATAAAATGTTTTTTGTTCTCTTTAAAATAGTCCACAGAAATCCAAAAGATATTACTGCAAGTATTATTGTCACCAGAAAATGGATGCACCCTATTTCATTTCATCCATTGCAGGAGTTCTTTTTTAAAAAATAAGTCTGGGATAAGCCAGTTTTGTCTTTGTCTTTCTTGTTCTGGTCGCTTACCAATCAGTGTCCTAAACGTGCCACTTGAGCATTTATTGTTACATTTGGCTAATCTGTAGACATTGAACTAAAGTTACCAACTGAGGACTCCATCCCCTCTTTCGCCAATATGTTAGAAAATATATTGCAGCAAAACTTGTTACCCAACTAATTGAGGGGAAGAGATGTTTGGTTATTAAAGAACATCTATTAAATTCAGGAGTACTCAGTTGAAGCAATCTGTATCCTATCTTTAATGATGTCATTAGATAAATGATGCAAACAATATTATTCATGTCAATTTGTGTCATTTGGGTAATAATGTCCTTATGCAAATAGCATCATTTACCTCAGTTGCATAACATAGGAAATAAAGGGTTTGCTTTTGAGGGGAAATTGTGTCATTTGCATAATGATGTCATTACACAATGAGGTTAATGGTGCATACCAACCAAACCTAGGTTTTGTATTTAATCAGATCGATATTTTCAGTCAATGCAGCCATACCTCTATTCCATTTTTTGGCCTTCATATTCTGATTTTGTTTTTTTCAACTAGCCTCCTAATTCTTCGGTTGTGCCTGCAGGACTACTTAGAGACCAATGTAAGTTAAAAGTACCTACAAATATAATTGATTACTGGTTACTGAATTTGTTATAACACAGAGCAAAGCTCTAGTCACAGCTTAGCTGCTCATCAATACATATGTAAGAATAGTAATAAAGTTTTCTTAATTTTTTAAAAAATTTGCTCTTGGGAAGGAAAATTCAAAGCACTTTGCTCTCTAATTATCTTACAGGTGGTTTGAAGGAGAAAATTCTCTCTCTCTTTTTAAAAAAATATATTTATTTTGTTTTAACATAAAAAATCCTTCTGAGGTAGGTAAATTGAGGACCCGGATTGTGGGGGCAATAAGTTGACTTTGTATAAAAAAAAGAACACCACTGGCGGGGCGGGGGGGGAGCGAAAGCCCTACTAAGCAGGTATATACAAAAGTATGAAGGCTATTGCTTAACACATTGTAAGTCGCCCTGAGTCTCCGGAGAAGGGCAGCATATAAATCGAACCAATCAATCAATCAATCAATCAATCAATCAATCAATCAATCAATCAATCAATAAAATAATAAAATAAAAAAATAATAAAATAAAATAAAATAATAAAATAAAATAAAATAAAATAAAATACAAAACAGAAAAACAAACAAAAATACCTCCAGCACTTTAAAAAAAAAAATTGGTGCACAAAAATGAGAAAAGGTGACCCAAGTATCAAATAGATTTAAGATTAAACCTATAGGATCTTCCTCAGCTGGATGCTGAGGAAAAAAAGAAAAAATAATAATTTCTCCTCCCCTTTACATAGCAGGTCTACAAATAATGATAAGTTTTCCCATTCCTATTTAACAAGAACACTACAATAAATATTCTATATAGTATATTAACCAAAAACTCCAAATATTTTTTAAAAATTTTTAATTTAATCAAAAGATTAAAATACAAAATCCGAAAGATAAAAATTAAACAGAGATAAAAACCAAACAAAACTAGACAAAAACATTTAAAGGCCTCTCCGGGGCTTTTTTGAGGCTCCTGGGGACTTTGGAGTATGGTGGGAGCCATGGTGGAAGCGGCGCCGGCGCTGGCAGTGGGCGCGGGGCAGTCGGCGGCCGCTGGACGATGGCGGAGGCGAGGGGACGGCAGCTGGCTGCTACCGAAGAGGACAGTATGATGAGAGGCTGCTGGCTTCTATCTTGGAATCCTGAACCTGCTAGGGAGCGGCTTATTTCTGCTGGCCCATTTTCCTGCAGGAATCCGGAGGCCCCATTTGGAGACTGGGGCTGTAGACTGTGGGTATAAAAGGACCAAATGCTGGGAGACCTGGAAGACCTGGGGAGTGGGAGAGGTTGGAGGACGGCCGAGGGTTGCCCTTGGGCTGCCTCGGGCCATTTCCCCCTCCCCCCTTTTTTGTTGGCCTGTATAGGCCTTATCACGGTCACCACCCCAGCTGCTTCCTGCCTTGCAAGCCATCTCCTTTCATCGCCTTCCGTGTGTCATCTACTCCCCGGGTTTACTATTCTGCCTCCTAGACTGGCTCTATTCCATCTATGCCCTTGATGGTGTGGAGAATGGACAATTCTGATGTGGATTCTGAGGGAGTCCGGTTCAACTGCCGTTTCCCTACCAGAGTGGATAGACTATCGAATCTCTCCATAGCCAACTCCATCTTGGCTAGCCATCGTGAGAGGATGGCCTGGAGAGAGCACCTTCTGAGCTTTTGTTGAAATGGCACGAGACTTCTTCCACTGTCGTGAGAGGACAGTGGAGCCCAGTTTTTCCATGTCTTGAGTTGCTGCCTCTCCATGCCCTAGGACGATTAGACTATTCTATGGAACCTCAGCCAGATGATGTTTCATCCTTTCCCGGTTCTTGGATGTACTCGGCCGCCGAACTCCTTGTGCTGTGAGACTCCCCCCTCTCGCAGGCCTGGCCCTCCACGTTATCGAGGGCCTACCTTGATGACGGATTTTGGAATCCCGAGAGATGGCATGCAGCGAAGAGGGGGTTGAGGGGTTTTCTATTTAAATTTTTAAAGAAAATTTTAAGGGGACCTGGGAGGAAGGGAGGGGGCTGTGAAAATGGACCTGGGGGGGTCCAAATAGCTACTGAGCGGGGTGACAGGCTGATTGGCTGCAGCAGAGGGGTCAGAAAAGAAAATTTATCCGGGGAGCAGGGGGATAACAAGAAGGGCAATGCAATTGAAACAATGAGTGGGAGGGGCAGGTATGACAGGCGCAGGGGACCATATCATGTGTCGGTGTGCGCATACGCTGTTTACGAGCAATTGCGCACTCCGGCCCCCAATGCACGACTCGTGGCCTGGGTTGTGCAGAGTCTCAGGCCCAGGGTCCATGGCTGATGTTGTGTAATGCCAGGTCGGTTGTTAATAAAGCCCCCCTCATCTGTGATCTTATATTGGAGGGGGGTGCGGACCTGGCAGGTATTACGGAAACCTGGTTGGGCCAAGAGGGGGGGTCCCCCTCATTGAAATGTGCCCACCAGGTTTCCGTGCATTTCATCAGCCAAGGGCCCAGGGGAGGGGTGGGGGAGTGGCGGTAATTATCAGGGAAAGTCTTTGTCCGAGGGAGACCACTGTTCCTCAGATAGCCGGATGTGAGTCCCTCTTCGTGAAGTGGGGCCGTGGGGTGCAGATGGGTTTGCTGACTGCGTACCCGGCTCCCTGCCACGTGGCAGCGACTCTACCCGAGCTACTCGACGTCATCGCCGGGGTGGCGGTGGATACCCCCAGACTTATTGTCATGGGGAACTTCAACCTTCCATCCGCGGGTGAGGCATCAGAGGTGGTTCGGGAGTTCATGGCTTCCATGACGGCCATGGACCTGACCCAGTTAGTTCAAGGCCCCACTCACATAGGGGGTCCACTCTGGACTTGATTTTCATTTCTGGTCAGTGGTTGAATGATCTTGGTAGAGGGGACTTAGACATTAAACCCTTGTCATGGACAGATCATTCGCTCCTTCACTTGGACTTTCCTACCGCTTCCCCCTGCCGCAGGGAGACAGAACCGACCAAATGGTTCCGTCCCAGGTGCCTGATGGATCCTGAAAGGTTCCTGACGGAGCTTGGGCCGTTTCCTGAGACTCTGACACACGACTCGACTGAAGAGCTGATGGCCGCCTGGGAGAGTGCGGCCGCCGGAGCTTTGGATCGTGTCGTGCCTTTGCGGCCTCTGACCCGATGCCGATCTCAATTGGCTCCTTGGTTCTCTGAGGAGCTGAGGGAGATGAAGCGTCGGAAAAGACGCCTAGAGAGCATTTGGAGGACTAGTCATTCTGATTCCGACCGGACACAGGTGAGGTCTTATATCAAGACCTACCTAGTGGCGATAAAAGCGGTGAAATCTAATCATTTTTCCACTCTTATCGCATCTGCAGAGAACTGCCCAGCTGCCCTGTGTAGGGTGACCCACTCCCTTCTTCGGGGGGGAATGCGGGAAGATCCCTTGCAGGGTCGAGCTGAGGATTTTGTGCAATTCCTGCACGATAAAGTCGCTCAGATTCGGGAAGGCTTGGACTCCGACTGGGTGAGTCCGGGGGAGGAGACGAGGGTAGGTCTTGAGAATATTACCTGGGAGGAGTTTGATCCTGTGGCTCCTGAGGATGTGGACAGGGTTCTGGGTAGGATTAGTGCCGCCACATGTTTATTGGACCCGTGTCCCTCCTGGTTGGTACTGGCCTCCCGGGAGGTTACACGAGGCTGGCTCCAGGGGATTATAACTGCTTCTCTGAGTGAGGGTGCCTTTCCTGCCGCCTTGAAAGAGGCGGTGGTGAGGCCACTCCTCAAGAAGCCTTCCCTGGACCCGGCTGAATTAGCTAACTACAGTCCGGTCTCCAACTTTCGTTTTGTGGCGAAGGTTGTTGAGAGTGTGGTGGCACGACAACTGCCCGGGCACCTGGATGAAGATATCTATCTAGACCCATACCAGTCGGGCTTCAGGGAGGGGCACAGAACAGAAACGGCATTGGTCGCGTTGGTGGATGATCACTGGAGGGCTCGGGACAGGGGTTGCTCCTCTGTCCTAGTCCTATTAGATCTCTCAGCGGCTTTTGATACCATCAACCATGGTATCATGCTGCAGTGGTTGAGAGGGTTAGGAATAGGGGGCACCGTTCTGCGGTGGTTCTCCTCCTTCCTCTCCAACAGCTCGCAGTTCGTGTTGGCAGGGGGGCAGAGGTCGACTCGAGGTGTCTCGCATGGGGAGTGCCACAAGGGTCAGTCCTCTCACCTCTTCTGTTCAACATTTATGTGAAGCCGCTGGGTGAGATCATCCGTGGTTTTGGGGTGAAGTGTCATCTGTACGCTGATGATACTCAGCTGTACATCTCCACCCCAGACCACCCCAACGATGCCCTTGATGTGATGTCTCGCTGCCTGGAGGCCGTGCGGGTCTGGATGGGGAGGAACAGGCTCAGACTCAACCCGTCCAAGGCCGAGTAGCTGTGGCTGCCGGTGTCCCGATATAGTCAGCAGGTGCCATCGCTGACTATTGGGAGTGAATCTTTGCCTCCCACGGAGAGGGCTCGCAATCTGGGTGTCCTCCTGGACGCACGGCTGTCTTTAGAAGAACATATGATGGCCATGGCCAGGGGGGCCTTTTATCAGGTTCGCCTGATCCTCCAGTTGCAGCCCTTTCTGGACTGGGATGCCTTGCGCACGGTCACTCATGCCCTTGTCACCTCCCGGCTGGACTATTGTAATGCTCTCTACATGGGGCTCCCCTTGAAGAGCACCCGGAGGCTCCAACTGGTCCAGAATGCGGCCGCGCGGGTGGTTTTGGGCGCAACTCATTGTGCCCGCATGACACCCCTCCTGCGCGAGCTGCACTGGCTCCCAGTGGTCTTCCGGGTGCAATTCAAGGTGTTGGTTACCACCTTTAAAGCGCTCCATGGCATAGGACCCGGGTACCTTCGAGACCGTCTTCTGCCACCAATAGCCTCCCACCGACCAGTCCGTTCCCACAGAGAGGGTCTCCTCAGGGTGCCATCAGCCAAGTTATGTCGGCTGGTGACACCCAGGGTGAGGGCCTTCTCTGTGGGAGCCCCAGCCCTGTGGAATGAACTGCCCCCGGAAATACGTAAGATCTCCGACCTCCGGGTGTTTCGCTGCGCACTGAAGACCCTGTTGTTCCACCAGGCAGGGCTATCAATATAATAATTTTAAATTGGGGTATTTTAATTTTTGGGGTTTTAAATCGGCCAAATTTATTTAATTATTTTAATTTTTAATCATTGTTGTGTTCTGTGTTTTTAAATTGGCTGTACACCGCCCTGAGTCCTTCGGGAGAAGGGCGGCATAGAAATAAAATTATTATTATTATTAAAAAGATTAAAAACACAAAAGACAAAAATACATACTGTCCCCTCCCCCACCCAAGTTGAACACTGACTAATCTATTACAACAATAATAGTCCCCCCCGCCTTGCAAAGCAGGTCCAAAATTTATAAACATCTACATCTATTTGTAACCCAATTGACCTGTCATATATTAGATATGTGAAAGAAAAAATAAGTAACAGGTTAAACAGCAGCGATCAAATATCCTAGTTTGGTTCTTAATAAAGAAACCTTTCCTTAGGTTTTTAATTGGGAACTTTCCCAGCAATTACATCTCTTTTGCAAAGACTTTCATAAGTCTTTGCTGTAAATCCTACAGCAATCCCTGGTTCCTGCAGGGATGGTCCATGAAAGGCTTATACTTGCAGAAGTGTCCAACCTTGGCAACTTTAAGACCTGTGAACTTCAACTGGCTGGGGAATTCTAGGAGTTGAAGTCCACAGATCATAAAGTTGGCAAGGTTGGACACCCCTGGTTTACAACAACGTCAAAGTATGTGCAGTTTAATTGAATTACTGCACTCCATTACTGCAGCTCTTTTCTGCTAATTATCTCATTGATGGATGAAGTTTGATGCAAAGGATATCCTGTCTATCAACCCCAGTTTAAACAATCATTTCCAACTCACTCAAAGCCAGCTTGAAGGAATGAAATATATATACAGTATATATGGGGGGAGGGGGATTGTTTTAAAAAAATAAAGGGAACACAAGCAGAAACATCCGAGATGTGAATGAATGAAATAGCCTTATTAAATACTTTGTTTGTTACATACAGTAGTTTGGTGTTCCCTTTAGTTGTTTGAGCAGTGTATAAACTACTGTATGTAAAGAACAAAGTATTTAATAAGACCATTTCATTCATTCAGATCTTGGATGTCTTCTGCTTTTGTTCCCTTTATTTTTTTGAGCAGTGTATATAGAAATATGGGATATTGGGACAATAAGGAAAATACATTTAAAGAAGGGGAAAATGTAAATAAGAGAAGACTACCTCTGAGAAATTGTTGTAAAAAGGGAATATATGTTTTGTGTTTGTGTATATCGTGTCCTGTAGTTTTAAAAATAATTAAAAATAAATAAATACATAAAATAAAATTGTCTGGTTTAAACCAGGGTTTAGAACAGGCGTCTCAAACTTGCGGCCCACAGGCTGGATGCGTCACATGCTGGCTACGCCCCCACCTGGTTTAGCGAAAGGGGGGAAAGTCTTGATACATCATGTGACGCTGCTGTGACGATGTGAGTTTGAAACCCCTGGTTTAAGTAAAACAGATCCCCACCAAGTGTGAAAATATATGAGAAAGCCCTATTTGGGAGATAGGACATGTAAAGCATTTTGCCCTAGGTTGCATGATCATTGGTAAGGGACTTATAGAGCAAAACATTTAAAGGGAGTGCTACAAGGGCATCCACAGGTTGAGGGGATAGCAAGATAAAAGCCCTACCACTTTTTACCTGTGTCACATGCATGATGCACATTAAAAATGCAGGTGAGCTAAAACCGCCATCTTGACTCCGGTAGACACTCCCTGGTTTTGGTTGGTTGGTCTCTCCCTCCCTTTCTCCCTTCCTCCCTCCTTCCCTCCCTCCCCCCCTCTCTCTGTCAGCCTCATGCTGCTTGCTTGCTTTCGGCTGCTATTGTAACGGGAGGGGGGAGATATATTAATGGTATTTGGGAGGGGGGGAAATGAGCTGGTGGAGATGTCTCGAAAAAGGGAGAGAAATTTGCACTGTCTTTTTAGCAGCTGCAGAGAGAACTGATAACTGCCAAGGTCAACCATTCCGGCATACCAGATAGATGGGACCGCCTAAAGAAGTATCCCACATGATACCCTGGGGAGATGTGGATTGGACATTTGCATTGGGACTGTGGGGGGAGGGATTTGGGGGATGCTTTCAATATGTAATTTTTGCATCTATTGCCTCAGACTTTGCTTTTCTTTCGCTGCATTCAGTTCATACTGAGTAAAATTACCTTTCTCTACAAACATGGAGTTGGGGTTTTTCTTTCTTGAACTTTGAATGGAGGCAAGCCTGACACTGTCTCTCCTCCTTCTGTTGTATAATTCTATCAACAAATTGATATAAAAATCTAAAATTCAGACTAAAAATCAGTTTGGTCTAGTGGTTAAGGGACCAGATTAGAAACTGAGAGACTGTGAGTTCTAATTCTGCAGTAGCCATGAAAACCATTGGGTGATCTTGGGCCAGTCACTCCCTTTCTCGGTCCCACTCATACCTTTTGTTTCATTCCTAGCTTTTCCCCAAACTCTGTCTTTCTCCTTTAAACACTTTTGTAAATGCTAAAGAAATATTCCTGGTGCACTGTCAAATCTGTTAACAGTAACCTGAAGGGAAGCCAACAGCTATTAGAAAGGATAATCTGAGATGGGCCACCTTCTGGGCACCTGCTCCAGACTGTCCAAAACAATATAATTTTTCTACATCCATAAGGTTCCTATATTTTCCAAAGGCCCATTATGGAAAAAAAAAAAGTTGGAGGGAAGGAGGAGGAATCAAAGCAAAACAGAGCTGAGCATTTCATAAGATATATACACTATTATGGGGGAGCAAGAATGACAGGAATAAAAGAAAAATAGAAAAATAACAGGCGAATCTTATGCAACATTTCACCACTTGTTGTGGAAACCTTATTAGCAGATGAAAGTGACAATTAAGCAAAATTGCCAGACTTAACAATCTAGTGAATTAAGAAGAGCAGATATACTGGTGAGGTTTAAGTAGGCAAGCAGGAGTAGTAAAGTGGGGAAAAGTATTTCTCTGTTAGAGACAGATTAAATAGAGATATCAAAATTCTTCATATGAGACAATTTCAGTGTACTGGAAGCCATTATTCTTTTAAAAAGATTGTGTGTGCAACTTTGTGCCATCCAGATACTCTGGATTACAGTATTTATCTATAATTCTTATGATGCTGAGGATGCCAAGAATTCTAATCTAATTTATAGGGGCCTGTGTGTGTGTGTGTGTGTGTGTGTGTTTGTGTTGTTGTGTGTGCGTGAGCCTGGCAAATTCTGTTATGTTTGAGAATGGATAATCCAGAATTTCAGAATGTCTTTGGGCAATTCGTTCATCTCAGTCACTTTCCACTCCAATCTTGACAGAGGTATTTTTCTAGAAAATGACAAGTAAAGGAATCAATAAGGTGGACTTTGGAGGCATTATTCTCTCTCTCCACTGAAATGTTTTCAAAGGGTGACTGTTGTGGATAAAATGAAGTTCTCGCTGGAAGCCACTTTAAACTGTTGCAGTTGGAAACTTGGGTTAGAAATCTAACTATGGTAGAAGCACACATTCCTTTCTGGCCTATTGTTTTGAAGAGGCCATGTTGATTTTCCCCTCTGTTTCCATGTTTTGGTGAGAGAGGTAGCACAATGCCGACACCATCATCCCTTCACTCAGATTTAGAACTTGCTTCCTCCCTCTTTAATACACAAATAACAGGGGAATAATATCATCCGGCTTTGCAGGCTTGTTAGTCAGAAAGTATACAAAATTTCCAGTATACGGCAGCTAGTAAAATGCTATGAAATGGACATTTGGCATCAGGAATTAAGCATTAGCAATGAGAACATGCTAATGTGAACATAGGATAAATAATAAGTGCCTCCCAAAGGTAAAATTCACCTTAATGCCTGGGATCAGCAAGTCAATATAACAGCTCGAGCACCACTTTAAATTCTTCTCGAGGATTGAAATGTGACAGGAAATGCATACATTTTGTGCAGAGCCCCTCCAATTTCCACTCCAAATATATCAAAGTGCTTAGCAACCAACTTCGTTAATCATGCCCAAAGTGCCAATTTTTAAAATTTCTTTCTTAAATGTCACCTCTGCAAAAAAAAAAAAAAAAAAAAAACTTTGTATACTTTTTGTAGCAATATCCAGATGGTCTTATATGTGCATTCAATATATGCAAATAGGTAGTTTCAAAGATGGAGAAAAAAGAATCTCTCTTGTCTTTCTAAATGCCAGACGGCAAATCTTAGGAAAGGTGTCCATATTCAAGAACAGAAGTAGAAACTGAATGCCAGCAAGAAGCTCCTTTTGTCTCCACGACAATCAAAATGTTCTTGTGACGAGTACTGAAGCACATCCAACTTATATTTGCTATGGTTGGTTTTTTTTTAAAAAAAAATAGTTTTCTGTATATCTTATCTCAGAGTATAAAATGCACTTCTCCCCCCGCCCAAAAGTGGGTGAAAATTGTGGTGTGTCTTATACACCAAATGTTGCCGAAGCCACACACACCCTTCGGCCATTTTTAGCCTCTGCGCGTCACATTTTTGGCCTCCACATACCCTGTTTTAGACCCGTTCCAGGTTGCGGGGATTGCCATAGCACGTAGCCGCCTATCACCGCCTCTGCATGTCATGTTTTTGGCCTCCATGCGTCACATTTTCAGCCTCCTCACGCCCCATTTTTGGCCTCCGTGCATCGCATTTTCAGCTGGTTCCAGGCAATGGGGATCCCTGCCGCTGATCCCTGCTGTCTGGAACCAGCCGAAAATGCGATGCATGGAGGCCAAAAATGCGATGCACGGAGGCCAAAAATGCGATGCACGGAGGCCAAAAATGTGCTGTGTGGCGATCGGCAGCGATGTGCTGTGGCAATCCCCACAGCCTGGAACAGGTCTAAAACATGCAAAGGCCAAAGACGCGATGCGCAGAGACCAAAAAAGTGACGTGCGGAGGTGCTGATGGGCTCTGGTAATCCCTGCAGCCTAGAACAGCTGATTGTTGGTATTCCAGTAGGCCGATCCAACTGCCAATCAGCTGTTTGTGCTAAATCAGGCTGCGATAATGTGCTGAGGCTGACCAGGCCATTTGCTGTTTGCTGCAAGGAGCTAGCCAGATGAATACTGATGGATGCTGGTAGGCAAAGGCAGATTTTTTTTTCCTGTTTTCCTCCCCAAAAACTAATGTGCCGGAGCGTCTTATGCTCTGAAAAATATGGTACTTAGTTGGATGCTTGGTATATCTCTCCTTCAGCTCCACCAGCAAAAGAGCTCTACCAGGCTTTGAAGCATACAAATAGGAGCAGGATGGGGTTTTATGGGGTTTTATTTGTGGATTTTAAGAAGCATGGTGGCTCACAAGGTTAGGACGATGGCCTAACGATTGGCAGACAGTTCAAGACCCGGTTGCTGCCATGGGATGGGGTGAGCTCCCATCACATGCTCCAGCTCCTGATGACCGAGCAGTTCAAAAGCAGTAAATAAAAGGGCATTACTCCAATAGGCAACTTAAGAGGGACATGAAAGAAGTGCCCAAATGGACAACCCCCAAGCAATGGTGATGTCACCATTCAATCCTTTCAACCCAGAAGCACTTTGATGCTCCCAACATGACAGTAGTAGTAGTAGTAATAGTAGTAGTAGCAGTAGTAGTAGTAGTAGTAGCAGTAGTAGCAGTAGTAGTAGTAGTAATTTGTGGATTTTTTTTATGTTGTAAACTCCCCAGAGTGTGTGTTGGGCAGCCATATTAATTTGTATAATAAATAGTGAAGCCAGGAAAGGCTATGATTCTGGGCTTCCTTTGTCCCACATCTGGACCCATCTCTAGGCTTTAAAAATCCCCATCATCTGGGATCCAACGAATGCTGTAGGGGAGAAACAGTACCTAAGGAAAGTAGGATCAAGGAGCTGCTACTACTCTATTCTTCCTACATCTCCTCAGCTGCCAGTTCCACCCCCACCCCCCACCCCAGCAGAAGCCACACCTCCTTCCTCATTTTCTTTGAGGGAAGAAGAGGAGGAAGGAATACTTCATGCTAATTGAGGAAATGAGGAGGGATCCTCACCATGCATCAATGCTACGTCAGCAAAAAAAATATCATTGTACCTGTTTATCTTATATTAAAACTACTTGGGGTCAAACTGCATACAGTACACAGTTTATTATTATCAACTGAGAATCCATTCCTAATGCTTTGCAAAATCTAACCTGCTTTTTCTTTCTTTGGTCTCATCAACAACAGCTTGCACATGCTTTCAGAAGCTTGCAGATTAGCAGAGGGGAAAGTAAAATGTGAATTGGAATACATGGGACATGAAGAGCAGTAAACCTCCCCAAATAAAAAGCAGTGTTGGGGAGAACTGTGCTAGGGTGCATATTCTACCTCATATGATTTCTTCATCCTGTAAATGAATAAAAATCTGTTAAATAAGTATCTATACATGTAATGGTGGGAATTCAGGATTGGGGCCATATGCTGAGGAATACCACAATGACAAACGTACCACAAACTCAAAAGCAAACTTTGCCTTTTAGTATTTGCCTTGAAATATTGCCCTTAAGTAGATAAAGGGAGGAGCCTATCTTATGACATTACAATGCACATTTTGTCATACCTTTCCCTTTGCCTCCCTTGGAGGGTAGGTGTACTAATCCAAGTGTATGGGTAAAAGAGCTGGTAAAGAGCATCATTAGAATTTATTACTGATTTAGGGGAATAGAGGGAGGATAGAAATGTATTCAGCTGCAGGAGGCAGAGAAAGAGGGCTGAACAGGAAAAGGAAGCTGTGAAAACATTTTCTAAGTGGATGTAGAAACAGAGAGAATGAGCAGAGGGAAAGGACCTACAGGAGGGGAGAGGTCCAGGGGTGGGTTCTACTTACCTTTACTACTGGTTCACAATGGGGCCACTCATGCTCTCTTCTGCGCATGCGGAGAAGCATTTTGATGACGTCGGGGTTGGTGGTCGGAGCCTCCCACTGGTTTTACTACCAGTTCTATAGAACCAGTGCAAACCGGGGGCAACCCACCACTAGAGAAGTCCCAGATAGCAATAGCAATAGCACTTAGACTTATATACCGCTTCATAATGCTTTACAGCTCTGTCTAAGCGGTTTACAGAGTCAGCATATTGCCTCCAACAAGCTGGGTTCTCATTTTACCCACCTCAGAAGGATGGAAGGTTGAATCAACCTTGAGCCTGGTGAGATTCAATCTGCCAAACTGCTGGCAGCCGGTTATAAACAGAAGTAGCCTGCCATACTGCACTCTAACCACTGTGCCACCGCGGCTCATGGAGGATCTGCAATGTTGCACTTCTGCAATCTCCATCTCCCTTTGATTCTGTTGATTCTACCCATGATATGTTCAATTCCAGTTCCGAAAAGGGTTGTTCCAGTAATCTCTGGTTTTTTAGAAAGAGTGCAGAGAAAAGAAACAAAAATGATTAAGGAACTGGAGGCTAAAACATATGAAGCAGTGGTGGGTTCCTCCCAGTTCAGTCCAGTTTGGCCGAGCTGGTAGCGGTGTCGATATGACGTCACCGAATCGGTTCTCCCACCCACCCACCCACCCACCCACATTATTCTTACCTTTTATTTGGTCCCATCCCCAATCTATTGCTGCCTCCTGAGTCCCAGCTGATGATTAGAGGGAAAAAAACTTTTTAAATTCTAGCCGCGGGGCTTCAAAGGGCCGTCCTACAGCTGATCAGTGTTAAAAGCAAACAAATGAGTTGGGTCGTAAGTGCGAGGACTGGTTGTAAGTGCAAGGACCTCCCAGAAATGACTCTGACCAGCTAGCCATGCCCACCTAGTCACACAACCTCCAAGCCACACCCACAAAATAAGCCACGCCCACAGAACTGGTAGTAAAAAAAATTAGAACCCACCCCTGATATGAAGAATGGTTGCAGGAATTGGGTATGCCTAGTCTAGTGAAAAGAAGAACTAGGGGTGAAATGATAGCAGTGCTCCAATATTTAAGGGGCTGCCACAAAGAAGGGATCAACCTATTCTCTAAAGCACATGAGGGCAGGACAAGAAGCAATGGATGGAAACGAATCAAGGAGAGATCCAACATAGAAGTAAGGAGAAATTTCCTCACAGAACAATTAACCAGTGGAACAGCTTGCCTTCAGAAGTTGTGGGTGCTCCATCACTCTTAGGAAGAGACTGGACAGCCATTTGTCTGAAATGGTAAATGGTTTCCTGCTTGAGGAAGGAGTTGGACTAGAAAACCTCCAAGAACCCCTTCCAATTCTGTTATTCTGTTATTAAGCTCCAAAGGATGAACGTTGCTAGAATCTGCATCTTTATTGTATTTCAGGAATGGGAACCATAGCAGAAGCTCACAGCTTCTGAGCAAACACACTCACATACACACAACACCTCCCCCCCCCCCACCAAAATGTTCTGAATTAATACCATCAGATTTCAAATGTTTTCACTTTCTCGCAATGCCTTCCTCAATGAAAATAAATTTTTAGATTTCTTCTGGAATCTTGGAGCCAGCAGCTGAAGGTGGATGCTTGTTTACATTCTCTGCATTCTTGCTCTTTTGTTCAGAAAAATCTCCTAATTTAAGCTGGAAAATTTTCCAGGCATTAGCTGACACACTCTTCATAGTCTTTTTCTTGGTCCTATTTGTAAAGCAGTATGTTTTTAATCTACTCCATCACAATTGATGTCCATCAAAGTATGAAGGTCACTAGTGCTAAAGCCATCTTTTTAAGGGAATTGAGGAAATATAGTGTGGAAATAAAGGGCTACTTGTCAGATTCCTACTTCCATTCATGACCACCAATTTAAACTTGCAATAAGATAATCACAGGTTTTGAAATTCCAAGTTAATTTGATGCTTCAGTGTCCACCCATTAATTCAATAATTTAATCTGCACAATTAGGCTCCTTCCATATAGCCACTGCCTCCCCATCAATTGCTATTATCATTTCTATAATTCATGGCAGTGCCCTGCAAGAATTCCCCACCTTCCCTCCTGGTATCATCTAAATAATAAAAATAGAAGGCAGCTAATGTTTCTCTTCCCATTCTTTTCCATTTTACCTTGATAGCATTCTTTAACAAAGCAAGTGGGCCGCTGTTCGATCACCAGCAAAGTAACTATTGGGTTCAGCAGAGAAAAATTAGAGGATGCCATGGCACCATCCATTGTCTTGCTTTAAGGTAGAAAAGGAGAATTCCAGGAGCAGAGCTAACAGGAAGTCATCCTATCCTGCAGCTCCAAACAAAGGGCTATAAACTCATAGCATATTCTCTGAAGCAAGAATTATGCTACTTGGGGTGCTAATTGACTTGGTTTTTCAAGACACCTTGTATCTTAATTGCCCTGTGGGGAAGTACAGGGTAATATTTAATTAATACTAATTGAATTAATGACTATTGATTAAAAGTAATTGCATGTAAAATAAGGCAGCACATTGGTAAAATTAATTGTTCCTCCATCTGTATTCACATAAGCATTCATCATTCTCTCATTGATAAATGACTGTTTCATTTTTCGTATGTTTCGTATCCATACGTACAAACTCACACAGCAAAAGAGAGACTGGACTCACCAAACATAACCTGGGCGTAGTTATTCTGTAGTAAGTTGCTCTGAATCCAATAGCTACAGTGGTGGGTTTCAAATTTTTTTACTACCGGTTCTGTGGGTGTGGCTTGATGGGCATGGCATGGCTTGGTGGACGGCATACTTTGGTAGGCGTGGCATGTGAAGGATAGTGCAAAATCCCCATTTCCTCCCAATCAGCTGGGACTCAGGAGGCAGAGAACAGATGGGGGCGGGGCCAGTCAGAATTTTTACTACCGGTTCTCCGAACTACTCAAAATTTCCGCTACCGGTTCTCCAGATCTGGTCAGAACCTGCTGAAACCCACCTCTAAATAGCTACTACTTCACTGTAAATATGCACAGGGTACTTTTGGTGATGGCTCTGTTAGGATCAGATTACTTCTTACTTAGAATAGTAAATGAAAAGAGATCCATTCCTTTTGTTTGCAAAAATAAAAGCAGCTTTCTGGGAAACTTAGTGCCAAGAAAGCATGCATGCTTATGCTGTTAATAATCTAGGTGAGTTCATAGGCTTTGACTCCAAATAAAGTATGATTAGGACTTGTAGTGTCATGCAGGCATCTGTTAGCTTCTTTTTTTCCTAGAGTCCAAGATGAGGGTCTGGGACAACTCGCTGCAGCCCACTCGTTGTGACCAACTTGCCATGGCCAACTCACCGCAGGACAAGAGTTACACTAATAGGGAAGAAATAGTGGAACGGAATTATTAAAGGAAGGATGCAAAAGGAGTGACAAAACGAAATGTTAATGACAAAAAATAAAATATTTTTAAAATTATTTGAAATAATTAAATTGAATTCTTAAATTATCCCGTGATGAGTTGGCCATGGCAAGTTGGCTGAGATGAGCTGGCCCATTCTGCCAAGATGAGCATGCAATTAGCATGCTGGCCTCCACTAATTTCTTGAAGGGATGGCAGCAGCTCTTCTGTATTATTTGGAAAATATCCTTTGTAACTGTTGAAGGACCTCTTTATTGATGGTGATGATCTACAAACCCCAACAGGCCTAGATAGCCTGGCCAAAGATGATGGAGGCTGGAGGCTGTACCCTGCCAATTGCCTTTCTTTGTTCCACCTTCAAAGAAAAATATGAGTGCACCAGTGGTGGGTTGCCCCTGGTTCGGACCGGTTCTATAGAACTGGTAGTAAAACCGGAGGGAGGCTCCACCCATTGACCATGACATCATCAGAATGCTTCTGCGTGGCTCCGTTGCAAACCGGTAGTAAAGGTAAGTAGAACCCACCCCTGGGCTGCATCTATTCTAGATGCTGCTTTGGGCAATCCCATTGCAGGCAGCTTTTGCACTTTACTAAAAGAGGTAATCAATGCAAGAGAGAAGAATATTTTTAATGCTCCCTTGTGCAAAGACCTCCAAGCATTCGCTATATACCAATCCATGCTTTTAGTACTTTAGAACTGATTGCAACAAAACATAGAAATGGACTTGTAGTATATGAAAGACTAATATTTCACTGACCTAAATCTGACATGCATGCTGATTGTTTCCTAACCCCCATTAGCAACTGAGGTTTTGCTAGTATGAATGAGGAATCAAATGCAGTATTTTTATGACCTCAAAGATATTGCTTTAAGATAAATTAATTAAAGTTAATTTACGTATTTGGCTTCAGATCACCAAGAACAGAGAACTGTTTAATGAAAAGAAGGACTAGGGTTGATCATTTTTCTGAAATGATATTGGGTTTCCTGCTCAAGCAGGGGTTGGACTAGAAGACCTCCAAGGGCCCTTTCAACACTGTTATTCTGTAATTCTGTTTGGTTGTTCTGAGAAATGGGCAGGTTTATATATGATTTTATCTTCAAACACAAGTATATTCATCTGATGAAGTAAACCTTTGCTTGAAAAATCTCAGGTTACAAGCAATCAGTAAAATGGGCAAGAGGCATAACTGAGACTACTTGACTTGCTGTATTACATGCCTGTTGCATCTGAACATTGGATTCCACTTAATGGTGTGATTGCTGCCATTCAGAATATTATCATAGTTAGGTGTACTAATATTGTATAGTTATATCATGGGGATACGGCAAGACAAAGTGGAAGGACCTATTTAGGTTACTTTTGATTACCTGGTATCTTGATATAATGGGAACAAAGGTTCCTAGGATGATGAAGTATACCATTAGGATTCAGAGTAATCATGGTATCCAAGTCAGAACAGAGTGGCTTGATTACAAAGGTTATAGTAAAAATGACAAACCTGGAAACCTAATATATCTACAGTAGATGACAATTCTTCTCCCACTACATAAGGAGTGTGTCAGGTAGAAGCATCTCAAGAAATAAGTATGAGATATCATGGAGATTTTGAAGAATAATAAGGTTGGCTGTGCTACCTACCAGAAGTGATTCTGATATTGTTTAGGTTTCCATTAAACAGGGATCAATATAGTTTGAGGATGCTTTGAGGAGACATGGATGGGGGCAACCACATTTAGATAATTACTTTGTTTACCACTACTAATATTTATGAACCACTTGAAGTTGTTGTCAAATATCCTATTATCTATGCTTTAAAAGCCCTACATACATTTTGCCTTCTCTGTCACTCCCACTCCTCAACGTTCCCTTCAGCCATCGCTAGTATATTCCTTATATTTCTGCTCCCAGTATGAATTGCTGCTTTCATGAATGATGCATACACAAAACAAATTACAGGCTTGCAAAAAAAATAAAAATGTTGAGGATCAAAAAGAAACAAAGGGAGAAAAGCTCTCCAAGCAGACAACTGCATAACTGAGTCAACGTTCAAAATGAGAAGTAACTGGGCAGATTAAGTGCACAAATTAGTGTTACAATTATTACAAAATGAGGAACAATTTATATTTTCCTCAGCCTCAAGATGAAGCTGTGCAACCTGTTAGTATCTGACTATCTAAAATGGCCATATTCACAAAGAAACTGCATTCTCACCAGTTGAATATGTAAATCATATGGTATTAGAATTAAAATGGGTGTTTTTTCATTCTAGAAATGAAAGAAAGAAAAATTGCTTGTCCTTAATACAGGTAATCCTCGATTTAGGGCCACAATTGAGTCTAAAAATTATGTTGCTAAGAGAAAGATTTGTTAAGTGAATTTTGTCCCATTTTATGTCCGTTCTTGCCACTCTGTTAAGCGCATCATTGCAATTGTTAAGTTAGTAACACGGTTGTTAAGTGAATATGTCTTCTCCATTGACTTTGCTTGTCAGAAGGTTGTAAAAGATGATCACATGACCCCAGGACACTGCATAGTCGTAACTATGAAACAATTGCCGAGCATCTGAATTTTGATGATAGGACCATGGGGATTCTGCAACGGATGTAAGTGTGAAAATGGTCATAAATCACTTTTTTCAGTGCTGTGGTAACTTTGAACAGTCACCAAACGAACTGTTGTAAGTTGAGGATTACCTGTACTGTTTTGGTACCATATCACATATTCAATAGTCTGAGTAGAACATTGAATCTGGAAACACCCATTCTCGTAGAAATTTTCTGTAGAAAATAGAAATTTTGTAGAATGTTTCTAGAAACCGGACCCAGATATGAGCAGCGAAAGACAAAATCAAAGATAAATTCATTTGATGGATACAGTCCCTGGTGGCATGTTCAATAAGCCATTGATAGAAACACATCTACACCAGTGGTGAGTTTCAATTTTTTTTTTCTACCGGTTCTGTGGGCATGGCTTGGTGGGCATGGCAGGAGAAGGATACTGTAAAATCTCCATTCCCTCCCCAATCCAGGAGAAGGTTACTGCAAATTTCTTCCCCATTTCTTCCTGATCGGCTGGGACTTGGGAGGCAGAGAATAGATGGGGGCGGGGCCAGTCAGAATTTTTACTACCGGTTCTCCGAACTACTCAACATTTCTGCTGAAACCCACCTCTGATCTACACCCACATATTCATAAACTTGGTTATTAACATTATTGTCAACTGGAAAGAGCATTAGATTAAAATGATCACTGATTATAAACAGGAGAGTAAGGAGATCACAAATAATGATGTCCCATTGATCCAAAATCAGGAGCAACTAAAATTTGAGGAGTCCTTGGTGCTCTCTGAGCTTGTTTGTTTTCTTGTAGATGTTTCATTACCAAGCTAACTAACATCATCAATGCTAAAAGGAGTGGGGTTTGCTCTCCTTTTATATTCTAGTGGCTTGCCCTGTCAGTTAAAAAAACCAATCAAACTCAGAGATCACGGAGGACCCCATAGTTCAACCCTGAGCTATAAATACTCTCTTCTATCGGTACAACTAACGTTTGCTTGTCATTCTAAGTCAATACCACTAGTGGACCTTGAGAGAATTGATTGTTTCAGTGCACAGAGCACGAGATTAGGAAATAAGAGGTGGGAATTCACAATTCCCACTGGAGAAAAGAGGAAAACATGCTTCTGCTTCACATTTTGTACGGCAGGAGGAGAGAAGTCTTGTCAGGAACAAGAACAAGGGATCTCCCAGGACAATAAATACAGCAGAAGCAGGAAATCTGCCATATAGGTGGTTGGGCATCGGGGTGAAAAAAATGTGCTATGGGAAGATAAGAAGATGTAGAGAAGATTATTCGAATCCCTGCATCTATTTTCACTCCAGAAGATTTAGAGCAGATAAACCCATACTAAATTTTCTCTGGATGAAAATCTGAGAACTGAAATGGAAAGCAGGGACCAAAAGACGAAAATTTAGATTTTTATTAACCAAATGAAAAATGAAGCAGGAATAATATTTGCCGGTGAAATAGAGCATCTGCTTTATCCATTGCACGCTTCCAACACATATGTTATTAAAAATAAATAAGCTAAATTCCGATGTGAGTCCCTATTGAACTCCTAGGAGCAGCATGGAATAAAGACATCTCAGAATTTGGCCCAAAGGCTTCTTAATAGAGAGAGGCTGTTTGTCATGCATTATTCAAGATCTGCATTATTCCAAGCCCCCAAAAGGTAATGCACTGATTTATTTACACAGTGGGTGCTATAACAGGATGAAATTCATGATTTGCAGTTTGCTTGCAAGAGCTTCTTTCAAAACATAACGAGGCAGACTGCACAAATACATTTGCATGACCAAAGCAAAAGCTGGGACATTACAGGTGATGGTAGAATCCCCTTCCCCCCCTTTTTTTCCGTGGCCATTTCATAACAAAGGGCTCTGACCAAAAAAGGATCCAAGCAACAACAGCAAAAAAGAACCTGATCGTTTCACCGTTTGCTTGTTATTGCTTTTGCTACAGCATTGTATTAAAAGTACTAAAATGCCAGGAGTATCTTCCAAGGGATAAAAATAAGGCACCTCAACTGGTATGAAAGATTATCTTACCAGCTGGCAGCTCCTAGGATCAAAAGCCCAGAAAAGAAGCATGAAATTCTCTTGACTTTGGCGCTGTTGTCTGAACTTTTAAAACACTGGGCTTAGCAAACACCAATGTTTATGTATTAAATCTGAAAGTAAGTGAGTTCCAGTTACTTGTCCCAGCTTCTGCCAATCTAGCAGTTCGAAAGCACGTAAAAAATGCAAGTAGAAAAATAGGGACCACCTTTGGTGGGAAAGTAACAGCGTTCTGTGCACCTTTGGCATTTAGTCATGCCAGTCACATGACCACAGAGACGTCTTTGGACAGCGCTGGCTCTTCGGCTTTGAAACGGAGATGAGCACCACTCCCTAGAGTCAGGAACGACTAGCACATATGTGCGAGGGGAACCTTTACTTTTACCACTCTGAAAAGCCATTGCATATTCTATATGCAGAATTGGTTGACCTTCTGAAAGATAATTTTGCCTTCTGCTCTTAGAAGTTTGTTATGTGTTTAAGAGACCATGAAGACACAAGGACTTTCTCTTTTTTTTCCCCTTGGCAAAAATAAAATAAAATCTGCCATGTCTTTCATCAGGAATCCATCTTGTGAGTGAAACTGACTTAAGTCATCCTTTTCTGTTCTACCATTCAAGTAGTGCTTCTCTCTTATTCTGACACCATCCAAGGGCAGCCTCAATGTATGCCAAGTCTTTTGGTATCACCTATTACCTTGGACAGAAGTCAGGTAACAGTAATAGCTTGGAGCAGAAGCAATGAAAGGACGGTATGGGTCAGCAATGGGACAATGAATTCCATGCGGGTGTCATTTTCTGCCAACTCAAGGTTGGGTGGATAATATTTCAGCTCAGCAGTGATACTTCAGTTCAGACAAGTCCCATAAAAAGCATACAGAATATTTGCCTGAGCCTCAGTGATTTCTGAGCTGTATGAATCGGATGGTGTATAAGATGGTTTAGATCAGAAATGTCCAACCTTGGCTGGCTGGGAAATTCTGGGAGTCGAAATCCACAAGTCTTAAAGTTGCCAAGGTTTGACACTCCCCTGGTTTAGAAGATCATCTTATTTGTGGAATGCAAGATGAATTCTTCTAGTGTCATCTCCTCCCTGAATCAAAAATCAAAAATGACGCCCTTCATAGCTCAGTAAAGAGATATAGCTACTGAAGTAGCATGACACAGAATGTAAGGGAAATATTTCTTGCATAATCCACTTATCATGCATTTGGTGTAGCCATGATCGTACCATAGCAAGACTGCCTTAGATGGCAGCAAATACACAGAAATTCCAACTGCATGAGTGAATCTTGTGATCAAGATTCATGGAAAATTGGATCATTGTATCAAACAATATGTTCTTCAACCCGACATGCAGATTAGTTGGGTTACAGCCATTGTCCCAATCATGAAATATCTGCATTTCCAGAGATTATAAAGACATCATAAATAACATATTCGAGAAAGAACTATATCCTCTGCCTGCTATAAATCAGGGACTATCCACCTGTGAGATTTAGTTCTCACACAGTAAGTGAAAAGCAATATGGTAACAAATCTGACAGCTGGGAAAAAAACAAAGGATAGATGGAGGCCTGTCAGTGTACTAAACAGACAAGACCAAGCAATCCGTTACATAGGATATAAAGGAAAAAGAAACTCAAAATCTGAACAGTGTTGTTTTATATAGGACTTTCCCCGGAAATTGAAATAATTGTAATAATTGTTGAAAGTCTTTAGTTACGGTTGTCTTACTTGCTGTACTTTATTAATTGTTAATTGTTGGTTCCTTACATAGTGAGCCAGATGTTCAGGATTGATTTGGCATTTTTGACTGCTTATCAAATTCTTCCCAAGGACCTGGCATAGGCGGATGTGGATGTTTGATGGCATTAAAGGTATTGTCATAGGATGTATGCTGTTCCAAGTAAAGCTGCCTTTTGCAATGGACTGATGGTGAATTTATGCTTTGCCGCATAGTTAGCCAGATGGTCAGTATGGACTTGGAACTTTTATCCACAATTGAGTCTTTTCCAAGGACTTGGGCTAGGCAAATGTTGATGTTTCATGGTGCTATCAGTAAAAGTATTATTAAAGTATTGGAGTTCTTGTGAGCTCACTTAAGGCATTCCAGTCCAGTCTGTTGGGTGAAGCCTGATTTTTGCCAGATTTAATCTGAACTCAAGCTTACTAGCAATTGCTTATGGACAAGAAAGCCAGAGATATATACACAAGTATCCACAGCTAGCTTCTGTGGCACCACTTCACAGCTAATGTTGGACACAAGTACTTAGGTCACAGGCTTTGTATTAATACATTATGACACACTTGTCCACATATCCCCCTGCAGATTCCTATGGATATATGGGTGAGCCTGTAGTACAGTGGACTAATGCACTGTTATTAACATCTGCTGCTTGCCATTACTGCAAGTTCAAATCCCACCAGGCTCAAGGTTGACTCAGCCTTCCATCCTTTCAAAGGCAGGTGAAATGAGGACCCAGATTGTGGGGGCAATAAGCTGACTTTGTATAAATATACAAAAGTATGAAGGCTATTGCTTAACGCATTGTAAACGGCCCTGAGTCTCCGGAGAAGGGCGGCATATAAATTAAAGCAAAAAAAAAAACTATACCGGGGTGAAATTCAGCCTGTTCCTATTGGATTGCACGATACGGTAGGGCCAACTGCACGAAGCCCCAGCCACCCACACGGACATCACGACGTCCCTTTTTTGCGACAATTTTCAGCCTCTGCGCATGCGCAGATGACGGCACATGCACATTTGCAAACCAGTAGGGAAGGTAAGTGAATTTCACCCATGAACTATACACGTATACATGGAGGAATATGGATACATGGAGGAACTTTTCAGATTAGGTATCTACCATCATGCATGCTTTTGGCACATAGGATATTCCAGAGTTTCACAGAAATCTCATTAGCAGGAATTTTAGGTATCTAGCTTGATGTCATTATAAGTCCATCTGATGAAAAACTCACCAAGTGATTTGAAGAAACTTTGGCAATGCAAGAATTGGAATGAACAAGCATCAGCTGCAAATTTCTTGTACGATTTTCCTGAGACAGGTCCCCGAGAAGGCAAGGTGAAGGCCATACATGAGAACTCCAACGTATACAATGTATTACAGCTTTCCTTGGTTTATTGACTATTTATACAATTTGGTGAACAAAGCAGTGTAAAGGTGTTCTCGTCGGCACAAAGAAAGCTATCCAGTCTGTCAAGGAATAGTTAACTTCTGATTCACTCCTGATCCATTGTGGTGAGCAAAAATCATTTTCTCTTCAGTGTAATGCCTCCACATTTCAACAAGGGGCTGTTCTTGTCATCAGAAAGCACTGATGTACCCATTAACTTCTAATCTCAAATAATGATCTTCTTTGAGAAGAACTATGCATTGATGAATAAGGAACCTTTGGCATAATTACAGTCATATGGGTATGCTTTGTAAATACAAATAGATCATAGACTCCTCTTTGGAGTTGAAGGGAAATTCATCTCACCTCATTTTATCTCCCCAAGTGTAGCATTGGAACACCAAGTTCCAAACCTATTTCTATGCAATTTATAACAAATTCTGCCAAATCACTGCCAGGGCTGATATACTGAATCAATTATCATTTCAGATGCTAGATTGTTCTCATGCTTCAATCCACATTAGAGCCTGCATCCTGCTCTACATTCCATTCCAATAGCAAAACTGACCACAAAAGGCCCTAATTTAGCATGTGTCCGAAGCAGGGACTGAGAGGGTAATCAATAGACTGGTGATAAAGTTTGGGGCCTTATTTGTCACAGCAAATAAGGACTGTCTGCCCACAGAGTTGTCTGCTTTGAGGAAATAGGGTTGTAATTTCCTAATCATCAGATCATGGCAACATTACATGTGTCAGACTCAAATAATGTAAGAGTTGTGTCTGGTGGCACGGTGGGGAAAATGACACAGAAAGAACTGTGGGTGAGTGTGATATCTAGTGAGTTATTAATCACAACCCAACCAAGCACCTGTTTTTCTATAGGAAATAATCTAAAAGGCACTGGTCATGCATCCATATTCATATTGCCAATTAGGTAAGAACATCATCTTCCTCCTCCTTTTCTTCCTCCTCCTCTTCCTCCTCCTCCTCCTCCATTTCTTCTCTTTGAAATATGAAGTACCATAAGTAGGAAAAAATAGTAAAACCAAAAAAGTAAGAAAAAATAGCAAGATGATACAAAAAGGGCTGCTGCATTTGAATTCTTAAAGTTAAAAAATGGAAATTAAATTAACCACCATTTCCTTTCCATTTCAGTCCCCAACCATGGACCACGGTTTAGATATTTGAACTTTGCATCAAACATTAGTAATTGTTGTTTAGTTTCTGTTTGAGTACTAAACACCATATTCCAGATGTCTTAATCTGCCTTGTTCAGTGTAAGGGAGTCATCTTTGCTTGAATTTAGTTAAACCTCTGATGTGGATGTATATTGTCAATTTTGCCACTGCATCATATTCTCCCATTTTAGTCTCTCAAGCTGACATCATGGACAAGCTCTCTCTTTTCTAATGTTGTGCTAGGTTTATTCTTGCTGCAGTCCACATATATCTTAGGAAATTACATTACTTTTCATTTAGGTTTTCTGGAATTATGCCTAATACAAATGTATGTGGTTTCAGTTTCAAAGTTATTTGAGTGGACTTTTTTTAAAAGTTTCTGATACATTTCTAATATTTTTGATTTTTTTTTTCATATCAGCATTTTCTGATTTCTTGAAGTCTTCATTATGCCATACACTGTCCACACATACACAATATCAGCCTCTCTCTATAGTCCGTCTCTCTATAGTTGGTTGGTTGTCACTCTCATACAGAGTACCAAAAAACATTATTTCTGAAAATAAAAGGGTATTCATTTCTGGGCATTTCATTGTCTCCATTGTCTTTTGCTTCAGAGATTCAGACAAATGGGCAAGCAAACATATAGTACAAAGACACGCTGAAAAGAATTGTTGTAGAAGAATGACCAACAGGAATTCTTGATTCCTTTTGGCTCAGCATCTGACTCAATGTCCTAGAACAGGACCGAATCCAGCAACTGAGCTCCTTATGGGCCAACAATTTAATACATGCTTTGTTATAGTTCTTATACCCTATTGAGTTATAATGATTCCTGGTGACAATGGTTGAAAGCTGTGCCAGCCATCCTCTCTCTCACTAGGTGAGACAATTCTTGCAAATGCATGCTTAAAACCATGTTAATTTTAGGGACACAAAGCTTAAAAAAGAAAAAGAGTTGGATTGAGTTCTAGCCCCTTCAAACTTTCATTCACTCTCTCCACAGGAATCAGGTTTTGCTTGGAATTATGAAGCATCTCCCCAGGGGATGCATCTATTATGGTACATCTTGCATCTTATACAGTTCAGAAAGCAGAACAATTCTAACAACCAGTGGTGTGATCACAGTTCTGTAACCTACATTTGAACAACTCCTCAAAAAGTCTCTAGCGACAGAGAACTTGTAGAAGAATATGAAATTGCCAATATATATTCAAACAGATTTATAACACCTTGAGAAAGGACTGTGCAAGGAGAACACCTAGTGTGTGACAGGTGTCATCTTTGAGGCCTTATAATGAAATCAGAACCTGTTTTAGGGCCTCAGTGGAAATGGAGTATTCCCAAATGAATGGATAATTATTCCTGGAGCAGGAAGGAGTATGCATTGAAAAGTAGGGTATATTCCATGAAGATTAAATCTAGTCTTAGTAGTAGTTAGCATAGTCAAATTAGACTGTGTTTATCCTCAGTCATACATGAAACTCTGGATACTTTCATCCAGTCACAAGTTACAGAATACAGAATAACAGATTTGGAAAGGAACTTGGAGATCTTCTAGTTCAACCCTCTGCTCCGGCAGGAGACCCTATACCATTCCAGACAAGTGGCAGTCCAATGTCATCTTAAAATCCTCCAGTGATGGAGCACAACTTATGAAGGCAAGCCATTCCATTGGTTAATTGTTCTTATTGTTAGGAAGTTTCTCCTTAGTACTAGGTTGCTTTTTTCCTTGATTAGTTTCCATCCATTGTTTCTTGTCTTGCCTTCTGGTGCTTTGGAAAATAGGTTGACCTGCCCCCTCTTCTTTGTGGCAGCCCCTAAAATATTGGAACACTTCTACCATGTCACCCTTAATCCTTCTTTTCTCTAGACTAGCCATAGCCAATTCCTTCAACCTTTACACCAGAGAAATGTTCCCAAGCATCCTCACTATTGACTTCCCTGCCACCTACAGTGCTTTCTAGGTAACTCATTGGGAAACACACACACACACACAAATCAACATCCAGCAAGTGCCCTACCACCTGTCCTTGTCCTTGTCTTACCATGCTTGTCTCTGTGCCAAGGAAAACAAATTGCCTACTTTGCTCAGTTTGAGTTAGATAAAAGGCTATCGCAGCACCTTAATTTCTCCTTAGGTTGTTTACATGAAGCTGATGTAAGGCTGAGAAAGCATTGTGGTTCTTTTACTTCAGCAAAAAGTGGGTTAGGATCAAGGGTTCAGTAAGTTAATGCTTCCCCTTAATGAGAAACTTCCATTCCACTGCTCAGTTTTTGAAGCTGCATGTCATCTTATACCATAACAGAAATAGAAAAAATAATAATTGACTCAGTTATAGAGAACTACAGAAGCCCCACTGGGTCAATGGCATGGGGCAATATAAGGCTAGTAAAGATGCCAGTCTGGCACAATTATCATGGTTTCCAAGCTGAATGTGTTGTGCAGAGAATAGCTATATATTTCCCAGATTGGGCACTGAAAGGACTGTCAGCTGTCCAGCTAACGAATCCAAAAAGAGAACTCCTGGGACATTGTGCTTCCCAAAAGTAGAACTTTATTGAATACACTACATTGCACAGAAGAAGTGCAACCAGCTCTGGGTTTTTCGCACACAAGCCCACATAGTTAAACTTATGTTTCCCCTTTGGCCCTCAGTCCATTGCATTGTCCAATTACATCCGCTTCTTTTGTTATGGGAACAGTCAGGATCGCTCAAACACCTGCACGGTGTGACCTTGAGGCTGGCAGCAGGGTCTCATGATCTGCAGATGGAGTCTTGGCATTCCATTCCCACCCCAAAATTCCACCACCCCCCACTCCCAATTGTTGTCAAGCTGAGTGAAGAAAGAACTAGGTGAAACAGAGAATCACTATTGACAAGGACAACTAATTAACAAATCACTGTAAGGATATAACAATTTAAACTTCTTTTAAAGAAATCATCTTCTTTAACCAGCAGTACTTCTGCAGTGGTTTGTTTCCAACTCAAAATAGATAACCCTACAATGGGAGGACATATGAGCCGTTGCTTAGTGCAGGATTTCCAATCAGCAAGAAACTTAGCACCCTTCTCAAATTACTTTATTTCAATTTTCCAATGAGGTGAAGCCTACTTTAGCTCTAGGTAGTCCATTCACTATTAAACATATCGTCCTTGAACTATTTCTCTTAATTTTTCACAAATGCTTAATCATAATAATCTTCTAGGCAATTTTCCCTCTTTTTAGCAATTCTGCAACAAAGGACAAATGTGTGCAATCTTTCATTTGGCAGTGATAAACAGATAGAGGAAGAGGAAGAGGAAGAGTGTTATGTATATAGTTTTGGCGGGAAAGTTTGAATGTAATTGCTCTCAGCTGATTGGCTGATTGCCAGGACTGTAAAGTATATAAAGAGAGCTGTTTCCCTGGGTCAGTTGCTGGATTCACACCATGAAGTAAAGAGCTGTTGTTACTCATGACCTGGCTTCTGTGTCCTCATTCACTCTACTTAACATTGGCAACGAAGATGGGATTTTGAGGCACAAAGCTAAGGAAAGAGCTGAAGCCATGAAGCAACAGAGAGAATCCAGCCAGGCAGACGAGCGGAACACCCAGAGAGATGAACACGATGTCTGCTTACGTGCCGCCAACACCTTTCGACCCTGCCAGAGAGAAATGGGGGTCATACATGGCTCGATTTGAATGTTTCCTGGAGGCAAGCGATCAACAGGGGCTCTCGGACAACAGGAAAAGAGCTCTCTTCCTAAGCCATTGCGGACCCGAAGTGTTCAAAATGGCCGAGACACTATCTGAACTGACCGTATCATGGCAAGCTCTACAGGCTGCGCTGAAGGCACACTACACTCTGGCGCCTTCTAAATTCATACAGAGGTACGAGTTCCGCCAGCGACTGCAGCAAGAGGGAGAATCAATCAGCATGTACATGGCCACCCTGTGTAAGGTGGCAACACACTGCGAGTACAGAGACCTAGATGATGCTTTCCTAGAGCAACTAATCTGTGGCGTGAGAGATATTCACCTACAGAGAAGGCTGCTCGCTCGAGCCAATCTAACTCTCCACATCACGCTAGACGAGGTGAGGGCTCATGAATCCTCCACGAAGGCTGCAAAAACCCTACAGAGACCAGCTCAAGCAAGAACAATGCAGTGGTCAACCCGGGTACACCGTGAGATGGTCCAAACAGAAAGTGAGGAGGAGTCTGATGAAGACGTCTTCTGGACCGAGAAATACCAGCGGGACCAGAGAGACCACCAAGAAGTCTGTGCAAGCTGTGGAGGGTCCCACCATCACCAGACCTGCAAATTCAAAGATGCCATTTGCAGGCGCTGCAATAAGAAAGGCTATCTGGCAAGGGTCTGCGGAACTACTCAACCAGCCAGCCACAAGTCATGAGGCGCCTCCAGCCAAACAGAGCCAGCACTGCAGAAAAGAACCAACAAACATGGTGACTACAGGAAGGGCGCGATTTCAAAGACTGCAAGACCTGCGCCATCCGCATTGGCCATGCAAGCACAACGCCGGCGAAAAGGGTGTACACCATGGTCGAGATAGAAGGGAGTGAGTGCAGAATGGAGTTCGATACTGGCTCGCCGCTAACCATCATGTCCTGGGCCAACCTATGGAAGGCTGTACCCAGCATCAAGAAACACCAGCTAAGACACCAGAGGCTCGGACAACCAGGGCAACCGCATTCCAGTGGAAGGACGTGGCATGTTCCAGGTTGAGTACGGGGAATACTGGAAGAAGCTGCCCCTCACCATAGTCTGCCAGAATCTTCCAAGTCTTCTGGGATGGGACTGGTTCAACGCCCTGGGGATGGAGTTCACTGGAGTCCGCAACGTGAGCAGCCGACACGAAAGCAGCACCCTGAAGGACGACCTGATGCAGGAGTTCCAGGACATCTTCGACGAACGGCTCAGCAAGTATGTGGGGACCCCTATCTCGTTTAACCTCAATCCCAATGTTGCCAATCTGGCTAAAACCCAGGAGGGTACCCTTCGCCCTAAAGCCAAAGATAGACATTGAGTTAGACAAACTAATCAAACAAGGGGTGTTAGTTCCCATTGACCATGCTAAATGGGAGACCCCAATTGTGACCCCAGTTAAGCCTGATGGGTCTGTGCACATCTGTGCAGATTATAAGTGCACAATTAATAAGGCTCTCCAACAGAGCGCTTATCCGGTACCTATTGTGCACTATTTGTTCCATTTCCTGGGCCCTGGCAAGATTTTCGCTAAACTCGATCTTGTGCAGGTGTACCAGCAACTGCCGGTAGATGGCGCTACCGCAGAGGCACAGACTATCGTAATGCACAGAAGTGCCTTCAAGTGTACTAGACTCCAATTCGGAGTCAGTATAGCTCCAGGGCTGTTTCAGAGCACAATGGAGCGGCTGCTACAGGGTCTACCAGGGGTAGTCCCCTATTTCGATGATGTCCTCATCACCACAGAAGATGAGCAGCAATTGGGGGACAGACTGAGGGTAGTGCTAATGAAATTCAGGAGCGCTGGCCTCAGGGCCAAATGCAACAAATGCATGATCGCAGTCCCCTCTGTGGAATTCCTGGGGTACTGGGTAGATGGAACTGGCATTCACCCCACTGAAAGCAAAATCAGAGTGATTCGAGAGGCACCCATCCCCAAGAACAAGGCGGAACTACAGGCGTTTTTGGGTCTCCTAAATTTCTACGCCATTTTCCTGAGGGACAAGGCAACAGTAGCGGAACCCCTATACAGACTATTGCCAAAGAATACACCATGGGTCTGGGGAAAAGCAGAATCTGCTGCATTTGCCGCTGTGAAGAAACTTTTGTCAGCAGAAAGCTTTCTGATCCAATACAACGCCACACTTCCCCTTGTGTTAGTCTGTGATGCGTCCCCGTTTGGAGTGGGGGCTGTGCTAAGCCACAGACCACCGAATGGACTAGAGGTGCCCATTGCTTATTATTCCCGCACCCTGTCCAGCACTGAGCGGAACTACAGCCAACTGGACAAAGAGGCTTTAGCAGCTGTATCCGGGGTTAAGAAATTCCACAAATATTTATTTGGCCAGGACTTCGAACTTGTCACAGACCATCGGCTGCTTTTGGGTCTCCTGGCAGGGGACCGTCTGACTCCTGCTGCCTTGTCTCTCCGGATGACACGCTGGGCAATCTTTTTAGCGGCATATTCATATCGACTGGTACATCGGCCAGGACTGAGTTTGGGACATGCCGACGCCCTCAGCCACTGCCCATTACCGGACATTCTAGAAAACCCCACACCTGGAGTTCCAGTCTTGCTTATCGACACGTTAGATTCGGGGCCTCTCACTTCCGCCGAAGTGGCAAGAGCCTCTGCCAAAGACCACGTATTAAAGACAGTCATGAGTTGGGTCATGAGGGGTGGCCAGGAAAGACTGAAGGCGGGGAATTCAAATGTTTTGTTACCAAATGCAACGAATTATCTATGCAAGGGGGTTGCTTACTGTGGGGTGATCGGGTTGTTGTTTCCTTGTGCCTAAGGGAAAAGGTTTTACAGTTATTGCATGAGGGACAGCCGGGGATTGTGAGAATGAAGGGGCTAGCCAGGAGTTAGGTATGGTGGCCAAACATGGATAACGACATCACTGAGTGGGTGGGGAAGTGTCAGCCCTGCCAAGAGTCTAGGCCAGATCTGCCCACAGCACCCATAAGAGGATGGGAATGTCCCCAGGGCCCCTGGTCAAGAATCCATATAGATTTTGCGGGCCCCTGTCACGGCCAAATCTTCCTGGTCATAGTTGACGCTTACTTGAAATGGCTTGAGATCAAGCTAATGAAATCCACTACCACTGACATGGTAATCAGGGTGCTCAGGAAGTTATTTGCCACCCATGGACTACTGGACATGCTGGTCTCAGACAACGGGCCCCAATTCACTGCCACACAGTTCGAGGGGTACCTGGCAGAGCTAGGGATCAGGCACGTCCTGTCTGCCCCATTTCATCTGGCCAGTAATGGGCAGGCTGAACGTTTCATGAGAACAGCCAAGGAAGCACTCTCACGATTAGGCCCTGGGGACTAGCAAGCAAGGGTAGATAAGTTTCTGGCTGCGCAACACGCCATGCCATGCACCGCCACCAGGCACAGCCCAGCCGAACTGCTGATGGGTCAGAAACTTAGGTGTATACTAGATAGGTTACATCCTAACTATTCCCCTGACAGTTTCAAGAGATCAGAAAAGAAACTGAGGGAATTCCCGATAGGAATGCCAGTGTATGCTAGAAACTACACAGACGGGCCCCTATGGGAAGCAGGAACAATTACGGACACAACCTGCCCTAAGTCTTACAGGGTAGACATGGGAGATAGGAGAGTATGGTGCAGGCACATAGACCAGTTATGGAAAAGGGTAATCGCTGAAACAGAAACCATCCCTGATGATCCAGTCCCTAACTATCAACCACTTCCAACAGTTAGCTCAAGCCCGAGACAAGTGGAGGACTTAACTGAAGATTTCGGTGCCCGGAGCCAACAGCCTGAGGAATCGAGACCAACAAAAGAAGTCAACGCCCCCGGCAAAATCCAGGAGGTTCCATTGGTGGAGCGGGGAGACACAGGAGGTCCCTCCAACCCGCTCGATGCCACGCCTCAGACTGAACTGCGCAGGTCTAGTAGGGTCCGGACACGCCCTGGTCACCTGCATGATTTTGTATGTAAATGTATATCCCAAGTGCCTTCTGGGAAGGGAGGGGTATTATGTATATAGTTTTGGTGGGAAAGGTTGAATGTAATTGCTCTCAGCTGATTGGCTGATTGCCAGGACTGTAAAGTATATAAAGGGAGCTGTTTCCCTGGGTCAGTTGCTGGATTCACACCATGAAGTAAAGAGCTGTTGTTACTCGCGACCTGGCTTCTGTGTCCTCATTCACCCTACTTAACAAAGAGGAAGAGGAAGAGGAAGAGAGGGGAGGGGAGGGGAGGGGAGGGGAGGGAGAGAAAGAGACCAGGTTCCTCCTTCACATTGTAGGCATTCCTATAGTTTCCTGTGACATAGTAATAAGTACAATGGTGAAATCCAATTTTTTTTTTACTACCGGTTCTGTGGGTGTGACTTGGTGGGCATGGTGGATGTGGCAGGGAAAAGATACTGCAAAATCTCATTCCCACGCCACTCCAGGGGAAGGATACTGAAAAATCCTCATTCCCTCCCCACTCTGGGGCCAGCCAGAGGTGGTATTTGCTGGTTCTCCGAACTACTCAAAATTTCCCGTCGGTTCTCCGAACTGCTCAAAATTTCCGCTACCAGTTCTCCAGAACCTGTCAGAACCTGTTGGATTTCACCCCTGAATAAGTACCAATAAGGAAGGGACAGAAATCTTGTTCAAAAACAAGGAGAAATATGAAAACAGACTGTAGTGATGGAGAAAAGGTGGTCTGTATAATATGTAATACGATGAGCTGTGAATCTTACCTCCATTGGAAATCCACCTCCATTGGAAATCCTGCCCTGCACTATTAATATGCTTATTTCAAGAAATCTGGTCACGATAACCTCATTTCTATGCCTAAAGTTTTTTCCAATTCAAAAGATGCCCCCTCTTTTGCCAAATCGCTTAATAGTTTTGGATGTTTCAGAAAAAGTATGGCTAGATCAGCAGACAAGGGACCTGGCCATTCAATTGGCATCACTTCTCTACAATTTTCAAATCTGTCTATTAAAGCAGATGTTACCATCTCAGTGCCATTAAGTGATTGCTGTCTTGTCAATGCAGTAGGGAGCCTTGAACATCCCAATGTAACACAGAAAAAGGAAATAAATGATCAAAATAATCCTCCTTTTTCAAGGAGAATTGGATAATGCAACTCATACCAGGTAATTCTGGCCACATCATAAAGAAAAGAGACCTCCGACTGCAGTTTTCAACTTCAAGAAAAAAAAATTAAAGTTACAAGATGTTCTTATATCTTTGATTTTTCCCTTGAATTGCAACTTAAGGGGGAAAAAATGATTCTTGATCTATCCCAGGGTGGATCTATAAATAGACTGGCAAACTTTGCAACAGGGCAACCAAAGATTTGTGACATTTCTCTAACTGCTATGGCTTTCACAGAATAATTTCAAAATTAACTGGGTTAATGAGTTTGGTGGGGTGGCTCAGTTCATACATCGCCCTAAGTCACAATGTACAAGGATTGTTTATGGGAAAGGCGGTGAATATGAGTAAAACACTGAGTAAATTGACATGGTTTAGTACAATTTATGAATCCAATCTTTCTTATCAATAGGATGCTTGTTTAAAATTATAGACTTTCAAAATGAATCACACTGCGACTTCAGGCAGAGACACATCCTGGATACCAATCGGTGGTTCACAGTTAAATGTATGAACAGATACACTTTTGCTTCTGGTATATGTTTCTGTGTGCATCTGTGTATCCATTGTCTGTCTGTCTGTCTCTCTTAAATGTAGGAAGGTGCCTGAAGAACCTAATATAAGACCGTCATTCCTTCTCCCTCATATTTACTTTAACTAGCAGCAGTTCTCCTGCATGTCCATTTGATGCTCTTTCCAACTTTCTTTAACTTTTTTCTGAAACTAAAATGCTTAGGGTTGAAACTGAAAGTATTTGAATGCAAACACGTGCTGTACTGTAAAACAATGTCAATTAACCTAACATTGTCAATTAACAGAGTCTATAGAAGACCCTGTTGTTCCGCCAGGCCGGGCTATCAACATAATAATTTTAATTGGGGTATTTTAAATTGTTGGGGTTTTAATCTGGCCAAACTTATTTAATTATTTTAATTTTTAATCATTGTTGTGTCTTGTGTTTTTAAATTGGCTGTACACCGCCCTGAGTCCTTCAGGAGAAGGGAGGTATAGAAATAAAATTTATTTATTTATTTATTTATAATTATGTATAGTAACAGACTGAAACTAACACAATTTCATTGGAGGAGAGTGAGAGCATCAATTATTCTTGCCTTATTAACTGCTCATCTACTGGCTACATTGAAAAAATTTTCTCTATATTTTTTCATATAGGTCTAGGACAGGGGTCGGCAAACTTAAACACTCAAAGAGCCACTTGGACCCTTTTCTCATAGAAAAAAAAACACACCGGAGCCACAAAACCTGGGTGGGCGTGGCCAACTCAATGTCACTCACTCACCCAGTCACATGACTCCCCCAGCCACGCCTACCCAGCCACAAAACCATTCTGTCTCTCTCCCCCTCTTCCTATCTCCCCCTCTCTCCCCCCATGTCTCTCTCCCTCTGTATCTCTCCCTCTCTTCCCCTCTCTCACCCCTCTCTATGTATCACTCTGTATGTGTCTCTATGTCTCTCTCTCCCCCCCCATCTCTCTCTCTCTGTGTCTCTCCCCCTCCCTTTGGGTGACCGTCCTGGGTTGGGAGGTGAGCGGCTGCTCGAGCGGCTGCTCGAGTTCCTTCTGCGGCGTCATTCTAATCTGCTTCACTAAACTTCCGTCTCTTCTTTCTCCACCTCCGTACCTGGGCAAGAGCCCGGCGTTTGGCTAAGCAGGAGGGGTCTTGTTACCACACCATGCCGCTTCTCACAGGAACTCTTCAGAGCGCATGCTCTCGGCTGTGGCTGAGCCGGGAGCATGCGCACACATGGGGAGACCCTCCTTAAGCAAGATGCTGCCCACCCTGCACGCACCTTTCCTGAGCTTCAGCGCTCACTTGAGGAAGGTCTCCCTGCACGTGCGCACACTCCCGGCTCAGCCACAGCCGGCCAGGGCGTCACGAGTGTGGAAGAGCCACACTCAAGGGGCCAAAGAGTTGCATGTGGCTCATGAGCCATGGTTTGCCGACCACTGGTCTAGGACATGGGTCTTCAAACTACGGCCCGCAGGCCACATGCGGCCCGCTGAAGCAATTAATCCAGCCGCAGAGCACCATGAGGTTGCCTCGCCCACATCACCCCACCCATCCTTCAGCAGAGCGCAGGACTTGCCTTCAGGAGACGTGCAGGCTGGAACCAAAAGGTAAGCTCAACAATTTTAGCCTGCAGAATGCTTGTGGAGCTGGGGCGGGGGGAGTTAGAAGAGGCAAAAAAACAAGCAAAACCGGCCCGTTTCTGGCCAAAAAACAAGCCATTTTTGCCTGGTTTTAGTCTGCAGAATGCTTGTGGAGGTGCGGGGTGTTTTAGAAGAGGCAAAAAAACAGGCAAACAAAAAGAAAAGGCAACTAAAAGAGCAACATGCAAACAAAAGCAAATAAAACACCCCCAGGAGCAAAACAAATTAAAGTTTAATTTGTGTGCGTTGTTCAATGGACTGTTAAATTGGCCACACCCACCCAGTCACATGACCTAGCCACGCCCACCCAGCCACATGACCACCTAGCCACGCCGTCCCAGCCAATCCGGCCCCTCAACAGTCTGAGGGACCGTGAACTGGCCCCCTGTTTAAAAAGTTTGAGGACCCCTGGTCTAGGATATAGTGAGGGATTGACTGAAAAAGAAGGAAAATCAAATACACAAAATCCTAGGAATTATTGTTTCCAAGTGGTCTTTTAGAATGGAAATAAAAAAAAGTATTTTGTTGAGATTTGGAAACTATTTTCATTCTCAACCTAATGATCATGTTCACACCATTTTTACATAGGGCAGTTTGTGTGCATTTACTTATTTCATCAGTTCATCTATTTTACCTTTCTTCTATCAAAAATATCTCAAAGAAATTATATGTGAACCCAACAATACATCATCTCCCCCAGGGGATAATGATGATAGTAAATTATTATTTACCCAATATTTTTTTTTAAATTTGATTTATATGCACTAGTAATAGTAGCAATAACACAACAATAAGCTATATCTATATTAAGACAAATGTAGAAGAATAGACAAAACCGGTTTTTTTAAAATAGTTTTTATTAAAAGATTATTCATCGATAATAAGATATACATTCATAAAAAAGAAGAGTATAGTAAACATGAAAAGGAGAAAGAGAAAAGGAAAAAAAGGAGATAGAAAAAAGAAATTAAAAGAACAGAGAACATAAATATTTAATCATGCCTCTGATAATTAGAGATGTGCTATGAGAGAATGGAACAAAATGGGTAGAATAGGAATGTGTGTGTGTGTGTGTGTGTATAGTCTTTCAGAAAATATACACATTTTTCTCTTTAAAAAACCACTTAACTTGGAGTCTAGGATTCTGCATAGAAAATTGAAAGAAATGACAGTCTAGGCTGCCTTGTTTTCTCTCAATATTTCCCTTGCTTTTCACTCCCATTTCAGAAAGCATAGAATATTCCCTGCATATTATCCTACATCTAGCTATTATTTGAAAGCTACTCTCTAGCAGGCAACATTTTCACCAGACCAAGATCTGCAAAGCTGAAGAGCTTGATATGAGTAATGCAGCACATTAGGTGTTTCTTGGCATATTTTCACGAAGTTACTGACTTGTCTGAGGACTGTCAGACAACATTGATCTAGCCTCTCATTATAATAACTGCAGGAGGCGGGATCATCCACTACCCGGAAAGACATTTAGAAAAGAGAATAACACTGGGAAAAAATGAAGAGCCGCCTCAATGGAAAAACAGAAGGAGATTATCACAGTATAGATCATTTTAAAGCCATTGTAGCAAACAATACACATAGAGAATGGACTGGCTAGTAGGAAAGCATGTATACTAGCTATTTACCACTGCAATAAACTGCCCTTGCTTTAACAAAAAACAAAGAGTACATATTTTTTTTAGTCCAGGAGAGTCCAACTTTGGCAACGTTAAGGCTTGTGGGTTTCAATTTCCCAGAATTCTCCAAGCAGCAAGTCATAAAGTTGTCAAGGCTGGACATCCCTGCTCTTTGGAGTATAGTTAGTGGCTCCCAGAAAAGACCCTTACGGCACAATAGGTTCCTTTTTGTCCAACCAGTAGATCAAATCTGAAAAGTGTGAGAGAGAACTGAGGAAGAGACATTCCTACTGTGGTTATCCAAAAAGAAGAGAGCCCTGAATTTAAGACAGGATGCCAAAAAAATGAATAATAAAGCTGATGTACCACAATTATCTCTGTCTGTCTGTCTGTCTGCCTGCCTGCCTGCCTGCCTACTCATTCATTCATTCATTCATTCATTCATTCATTCATTCATTCAGTTTATGTAGCTAACCATCTTACATTCATAACTCTGGACAGCTCACAATGAAAACACAAACTGTACCACAATATCAGTACAGAGTAACACAGTACAGAAATTTTAAGCAATTAAATAATTAAAGACATGCAGTACAATCTTTCAGGACAGCAGAGATTGTTCAAGAACAATGCAGCCGTTTTTTGGGCTCCACAACACTGTTGGATCCCCAGACCAGATGACAAAACCAGGTCTTTAGTTTAGACTCTTCTAGAATATTGGGGATCCAAGAAGCTTCTTCAGCTCTGACAGGATAGTAGGGATTCTCCACTATCCTGTCGGAGCTGAAGAAGCTTGTTGGATGAGAAGTGAAACATCTTCAAAAGAAAAAAACAAGAAAATCCAGTTGCCTCCTGAAAAAGCACCTTTGGACCACCATGATCTGGATGACTGAGGATCTCTACAGACTATTACAATCAAGACTCATTCATATAGCTAGAAGACAGGTCCCTACACACACTTGAGGTCCCAAGCCATGGCCCATGTTATATCGTCACCCTTCACCCACTGATCTGGGCCTTAGGATTCAAGGATTTTGTCATTAGTCTTGAGAGAAGGCATCCTTTTGTTCACTGTTGCAACATTTGAATAGTGGCTTCCATATTGACCAGGCTGTGCAGCCAGGAGAGAGTCTCAAAATCTGTGGGATCATCAGGGATAATAACACAAAAGACTTTGCAGATCTAAGTCAAGGAAAAAAAATACCCATCCAAAATCAGTAGAATGGAACAACAGAGCAAACCCAAGAGATTGTGACAGGCTGCATCTAGAAAGGCTTCCTTTTTAGGCCAGAGAGAACCAGTGGGCATCCAAGGCTCATAGCCAAGGTGGACTTAAAAAGGGCATGTTTGCCCCTTTGTTCTGTAGAGAAGCAACATCCTGCAAGTGGCAACAGACACAATCCTGGAGAGTGATTTAGTTTAAATCCTGCCTGAAGCCAATAAATAAAAGATTAGAAAGCTGCAGTATAATGTACCCATTGGCCAAGCTGAACTTGTACGGCCTTTTCTCAACAGTTAATCCAACCGGTTCTGACTGCAGTAAACATCCAGAATACCAGTTTTAAAGCAGGAAGCTGAAGGGAGTTAAGAAGAACTGCCCTTCAGTTTGTCTGTCCCTGAAAACTCTGAGACTTCACTTTTTCCTTAAGTTGTTTCACTTCTTCATAGTCCTATAGCACACTTTGTGTCCCATATTCACAGCTTTGAGGAGTCATTGAACTCCACAGCCCAGGGAGAGAGATGTTACTACTTAAATTGTCTTTATCAGAAATACCTTGTCCCGTTCGAATTGTTGTACAGGTAGTCCTCGATTTACAACAGTTCATTAAGGGACCATTCAACATGGCAGCAGACTGAAAAAAAGTGACTTATGACGGTTTTTCACACTTACAACCTTTGTAGCAGCCCCATGATCCTGTGATCAAAATTCAGATGTTTGGCACCTGGTTCGAATTTATGACCGTTGCTGTGTCCTAAGGTCATGTGATCCCCTTTTGTGACCTTTTGACAAGCCAAAACAATGGGGAAGCCAGATTCCCTTAACAACCACATTACTAACTTATCCACTGAAGTGATTCCATTAGCAACTGTGGCAAGAGAGGTCATAAAATGGGGCAAAACTCACTTAACAAATATTTCAATTAACAATAAAAACTTTGGGCTCAAATTATGGTCGTAAGTCAAGGACTACCTGTACGCATACGGACCTCCAGTGTTCCTAATATTTAACATTGGCTTTAACTAGGTGGATGTGGGTGTTTGTTTCCATGGAAAGAGCATTTTTCTTCTTTTAACTAACGTAGGTTTAGGCTCCTTGCAGATAGAGGTGCTTGCAGACAAATTTCTGAGTGTATTTTGTATATGTGTGTGTGCATGCATGTGTTTGTGTGCGCGTGAGCTATGATTTCTTCCATCATTTTATTATTTCACAGCCCAAAGTATGAAGAATGTAAAAGAGGGCTGCCCAATGTTTATGCGATTACTTTGTGACGGTGGCAACCTGCAGCCTACCAGCCTACCCGCAGACTCCATAACAATCTTGCCGAGTGTTGCTTACCAGTCACAACATGTTGTTAGTCTAGTATCCTGGATCTATTCGCCAAGCCATCCCCAGTCGAAAGCAATATGTTGGAAATAATGTAGTATGAAGCCTCTTTCTACTGGTTGATTTATAATAGGTCATTCATACCTACAAGCCATCAAATGATAAAGGTGGATGATTAAGCGCCCTGCTTTGCATAATAGCGCTCAGCTGAGAATGTCTTCATACGGCCTTTGTTTCGGTGGGTGGCTACCCACTTCAACCAAGCAATAATCTGCCTTGCAGCTCCCTTTATACATCTGATCATTTTTCTTCTTACCTTGGGCATCCTGGAAACCACTGACAGATGATTTAGCAGTTTGCAGCCCTGCAGCTGTGGGCTTGCCAAGAACAGCAGTATTTCCTCCAGCTGAACAAAAGAACCCCGTGAATTCCTTTTCGGAGTTTCAAAGACTTTCCCCAGGAACTGACTTCTTTGAAGCTTCTGCACAGGCAGTGAACTACGGCAGTAACTGCTGCTAGTTAACCCACTTTCTGGGAAAGACACAATTTGGAGACTCTGCCAATACCTAACGATTGGTTGCGTGAAACATCTGGCGTTACAGTAGGGTTAGAAGTGCTGGGGAAAACAGGCACGAAGAGAGCTGCGTGAACGGCAATTCTGACATAGAAAATTATAAAGGACAACTAGAACAGGGCTGCCTTCTCTCTCTTGATCTGGACACCAAACATTGATATTTTCATCCATTTTAATATTCTCTCTCTCTCAAATAACGGAATACAGAGATCATCATAACTGTAATGCTTAAAATAAAGGGTATGTTTCACTCTTTAGAGCAGGAGGACTATTATCCAACAGTGATGAAGGACAGAGGGATGACATATTCAGTAAATTAAATATATGAAAAATTAAAAAGCAGGACATGTCTAGATGGTTCTAAGAAGTCCATAAGAAGGGCATTAAATCCTCAGCAGGCAGGAAAATGTTTCCCCGGATATACTCTTGCTACCATTACCCAATATTTCCCTTTAAAATTAAAATAAATAATAATCTAAATTGGCTGTGTAGATACACTGGAAGTATGCATATCGTTTTATTATTCAGTGAGGCCTTTGAAAAGAGGAAAAAATGCAATACAAAATATATTTCATTCAAATTAAAGTTAAGTCTGACATTTAACTCTATATAAAATCCAACTTAGATTGCATTTCATTGCTTTTTTGTCTGGCTGAGTTATGATTTATCTGTTGTTTAATTTGTTGTTGTTGTTTTGCTTGTTGTTCATTGTTATGGGGTGGTACCATGGAAGCTTTATTGTTGTGATTGGGACCACAAAGTGTCTCTCAACCGTGGTGAACATGATCACCCTCGGTAGAAGCAGCAGCAGCAGCAGCAGCAACAACAACAAAATAAATCCTGGATATTTTTGTCAACTTTCTTCTCACTTTTACCCTTTCAAATAGCCAATGGTTTGCTATCAAACCTCAACAACTGTTCACAACCAATCCACCATTAAGCTTGGCTGTTTAAAAAGGTAAAGGTAAAGGTTCCCCTCACACATATGTGCTGTTCGTTCCCAACTCCAGGGGGCGGTGCTCATCTCCATTTCAAAGCCGAAGAGCCAGCGCTGTCCAAACACGTCTCTGTGGTCATGTGGCCGGCATGACTAAATGCCAAAGGCACACGGAACGCTGTTACCTTCCCACCAAAGGTGGTCCCTATTTTTCTTGTTGCATTTTTTACGTGCTTTCGAACTGCTAGGTTGGCAGAAGCCGGGACAAGTAGTGATTACCAGAGGTGGGTTTCAGCAGGTTCTGACCAGTTCTGGAGAACCTGTAGTGGAAATTTTGAGTAGTTCAGAGAACTGGTAGTAAAAATTCTGACTGGCCCCGCCCACAGTAATTGTCTGCCTCCCAAGTCCCAGCTGATAAGGAGGAAATGGGGATTTTGCAGTATCCTTTCCCTGGATTGGGGAGGGAAGGGAGATTTTACAGTATCCTTCCCCTGCCACGCCCACCAAGCCACACCTACCAAGCCATGTCATGCCCACCAAGCCACGCCTACAGAACCGGTAGTAAAAAGTTTTGAAACCCACCACTGGTGATTACTATTTGTAGCTGAACGTTTGAGGAAAAACTGAGCTATTAATTCTTTTCATCACTAAACAGTGAGTTTCAGTGTAGGATAACGCCCACAGGAGATGCAACACTTCTTGTGGATTGCCTATTTCCCTTCTAAAATGTAGGTAGTCCTTGACTTATGACCACAATTGAGATCAGAACTTCGATTGCTAAACAAAGTGGTTGTTAAATGAGTTGCGCCTGATTTTATGGTCCTTTTTGCTGTGATCTTCACATGGTCACAAAGTGACTCTGGATTCTCCTCTTGACTTTGCTTGTCAGATGCACCCTGGGATAGTTGCAAATGATGATTATGTAACCCAGGGACAGGACAACTGTTATAAATACATGAGGCTGCCAAGTGCCCAAATTTTGATCATGTGATCACAGAGAGACTGCGATAGTTGTTAGTGCAAGGACCAGTTTTAAGTCACTTTTTGCTGTCGTAACTTCAAATGGTTGTTTGTTAAACCAATGGTCAAAAGTCAAGGACTACCTGCATTAGAAGAAGATTCGGTGTTTGAAAGACATGTTCTTGGTAATCTTCAGAATATCTCTGCACATTAGACCAACATTATAATTCCCCTGTTGGCCACCAAGGGCCGAGGCTGAGAGACCACCTAAAGAGTTTGCAGCAGAGGTGAATGTTGAAGAAACAAAAAGGAAACTTCTTGGTGGGAATATTATTTATGAGGCCCAATGCATTTAGAGTAAGATCTTCCTCAGGGGTATTGTAAAATATCACACTCTGGGCCATTCGCTCTCCAAATACTCTTTTACAAAATGAATCACTTTGAAGAGGATAATTAGAGAGCCCAGAGTGTTATATTTCACAGTACCTCAGAGGAAAATTTTATTCAAAACTCATTGAGTCTAATAAATAATAGCCTGGCTATCCAGAGGTCTCCTCTCTTTGTTTCTATATTAGCTCCTTCTCCTTCTCCTTCTCCTTCTCCTTCTCCTCCTCCTCCTCCTCCTTCTTCTTCTTCTGATTTGTATCCAAGCTTCCCTGGTCATGGTTAACAAAAGAGGTAGTTAGCAGTTGGAAAAAATTGAAATACACTCAAGTTTCTTTTTATTTTTTATTTTACTTTCACTAGTCAGTGTTTTGAAGGAGAAATTCCAGAGTGAGAATTCAAATGCATCTTGTGAATATGAGGTCATTTTATTTCACTCTTCACAGTTGCTTCACACTTGCTAGGACCTCCTGACCATTTTGACTGGAAGCATGCCTTAACTACTGCCAGATACTAATACTGCCAAATACTAATTGTAATTGGCATTGCATGTTTAACAAACAGACCAATGTTAACAACTAGAGAGCAGCTTTCCCAAAACCGACTCCCTCTAGATGTGTTGGGCCAGAAGCCACATGGATTCAGAATTTTGTGAATTATAATTCCAACCTATCGGTAGTGGCCTGATTTAGAAAAACTGCCTTAGCGGCAGCAGTAGTAATAATAGTGATAAAAAGCAGGCTTTTGTCAATGAAAGCTTTCCCAGTGACTACTATATGCTTTCTAAGCATTTTAATTGTTTTTAATGTTTAAAGTGTTTCTATTGTTTTGGTATTGTTTATATTTTAATTGTAAGCTGCCCAGAGTCCCGAATGTGCAGTTGGCAACTATATAAAATGAATGAATGAATGAATGAATGAATGAATGAATGAATGAATGAATGAATGAACAAAGCATGAATCTAAGCCCCCATTTCTTCAACCCAACTTATTTAAGACCAGACCACGCTCATCTGTTTTGCAATACAATTTGTGTGCCAATAAACTTAGTCAAATCACTGTTCCCTCGCTGTTGGGATAATTTTGTATATTACATTAAAGTGTATTTCATTTACGCAGAGAACCCTACTTGTGCTTGAAGATAAATTAGAAGGATGGCCTTACTGATGGCACACGATGACTTGGGACTTTCAATGACTCTGCATGAATTTTAGAATTGCACCCCAGATCCTAATGAGCTGATTACGGCTTCTGCTGCACCATCAGGAAAAGATATTAAGAAGCAGCATGTTATCCAGCAGCAACAGCCAAAGGAGAGAGTTTGCTGCCACTGCTTACAATATCTTGTTCACAGAGTCTCAGACTGTGTGACAAGGTTGAAGGCCAGATGCAATCCAATCGATTTTCAAGATTATGCAGTACATTGTATGTTGCTAGTTGGTTATCCTGGTTAGGCCCAATATAAGAGACTGTAGACTTTCTTGTAATAATAATATTTATTTTCTTCCTCAGGAACACATTTAGACAGCCATCAATCTGACAGGAGCGAGAGCTTATATACAGAGGAGGCGGGGCTAATGGTAAGTAGTGACCAATGATAAGTGACACAATGACATCACACCATGACATATATACAAGCACACATATTTACAGATATCAGGTTAGGTATTTTCAACTGTAACAAATCCCCCTCTAAAATACCTAACTAATGGTGAGTTATTAAGATTATATATGTACATTGAGTTTGGAAGTCAAATACACATGTTGTTTGGTTGGTAATGGCTTAGTGAGTATATCAGCAATTTGTTCACTAGTATCGCAATGAACAGCTTTAATGAATCCTATACTTGACAGTTGTCTTACATGTTTATATTTGATATCGATATGTCGAGATCGTTGACCTATTGCTTCGGAAGCTGATATATCTATTGCTGCCTTATTGTCCTCATTGATAATAATTGGATAAACAGGTTCATCCCACACATTATATAACAAATCATCGAACCAAATTAGATTATTGACTGCTTTGGATAAGCAAACATATTCGGCTTCCGCCGTAGAGGTGGCAATTAAGTTCTGTTTGCCAGTGTACCAGTGCACCGCACAACCATTTATAAGAAAAACATATCCAGAAGTGCTTTTCCTGCTTTTTGAATCAGTAGCCCAATCAGCATCGGCGTAGCAGGTCAAAGTTGGTTTTTCAGAAATGAATGGTTCTAAGAATAGACACACATTAATGCTAGACTTCAGATACTTTAAAATCCTCTTAATTCCCTCCCAATGGTATAAGTTAGGATTGCTTACATGTCTTGACAACAAATTTACGGCAAGGGTGATATCAGGCCTGGTCCAATTAGATATATATAATAAGGACCCAATAATTGATCGATATAAAGTGTTATCCTTGAATGGTTCGTACTCATTGTACACATTCCTATAAAAATCAGTTGACATAGGAGTATCACAAATTTTTGAGTTAATCATGTTACATTTTTGTATGAGTTCCATAATCTTGTCTTTCTGAGATAATTTGAACCCCTTATCTGTTTTGTCAATTTGGACTCCTAAATACTTATTTACCTTTCCTAATATTTTTAAATTGAAATTTTTGCCTAGTTGTTCAGCGAAATTATCACATTTAATCTTGTCACGTCCAAAATATAAAATATCATCAACATAAATCAAAACATATTCAGTAGAATCATCATTTCTTTTCGTGAAAAAGCAAAAATCAGATGAAGTAGCTACAAAGCCTATATCTTTAAGTATCTTTGATAAACACTCATACCACCGCTTACCAGACTGTTTTAGTCCATAAAGGCTCTTATTCAATAGCCAAATTTCTCCCTTTTTTGTATCTTTTCCTGGGGGTGCTTTCACATAAATTTCTTTATCTAGATCAGCGTGCAGGTAGGCTGTCTGCACGTCAAACTGATATACTTCCAGATTTAAAATGGAAGCTAACACTAATGCTGTTTTCACACTTTCTGATCTAACGGTTGGTGAGTACGTGTCTTCATAGTCATCCGGAAATCTTTGGGCAAAGCCTTGAGCCACTAACCTGGCCTTGTATAGGAATTTACCATTCTCTAGCTCTTTGATTTTATAGATCCACCTAGTGCCAATGGGGGATTTCTCAGTGGGTATGTCTGTTGGTGTATATACATTTAGTTCTCTCAAACTGTCCATCTCTTTTTTCATTGCTTCCTCCCACTTACTTTTTTCTTCTATTGTTTAAATTCTCAGACATATTAGTATCAGTGTTTGATGCATTATCATTATTACTTTCATCATGGCTATCTGAATTTGGCTTTTTGTTTCTTAATTGATAGTTTGCATAGACTAGTTCGTTATCTTGTGGCAGTAGGTATGTTAGTCCATCATTTGTAAATAGTTTACCTATGTCTCTGTTGTTCTTAGTCATAAATACCTTTCCACCTCTGAAAGTGGTTTCTATTCCATTCTCTATACTTAATTTTAGAGTTGCCAATATGTTATTTACTTTTATTACTTTTACAGAATAATCATATTTATTACAAGAAGAGACTCCCCTCCCTTTTTCTCTCACAGAACCCCATCAGATTCTTGTGAAACATTAGGGTTCTGCAAAACAGCTTGAAAAACTCTGCTTTAGTTGACATTTTGCATCTATTTGTACCATTACTAGCCAACATGGTCTTCGAAATGATAGTGCAACATGTTGGTTACAAACTATGAAACACTGACCCAAATGTATAGATAATAACTGATCTGAAATTTCAGCAATTTCACTTTATTACTAAGAGACCCAATTTGGTGTACTGACTAAAGTAACCAGGCTAAAATAGCAATAGCACTTAAACTTATATACCATTTCATGGTGCTTAACAGCCCTCTCTAAGTGGTTTACAGATTAATTGCCCTCAACAATCTGGGTCCTCATTTTACCCACCTCGGAAGGATGGAAGGCTGAGTCAACCTTGAGCCGCTCAGAATCAAATTCCTGGAGTGAGCAGTGAGTTACCCTGCATTACTGCACCACCATGTCTCAGAAACCAGGAGAACATAAGTTCTAGTCCCGATTTAGGCATGAAAGCCAGCTGGGTGACTTTGGGCTAGTCACTCTTTCTCAGCCCAACTCAGGGCTGTTGTTCTGAAGAAAACAGGAGGAAGAAGAAGCATTATGTACGTTGCCTACCTTGAGTTGTTTATACAAATAAATAAATAAATAAATAAATAAAGGCAGGATATAAATAAAGACATAATATGTTATCTAAGAATTGTTCCAAGATATGTCCTATTTTTCCTCCCACACCTGATTAAAAATAGAAAAAACGCCCACTTTTCATATTTTTCATCCATTTTGAGGGGATAATAATAATAATAATAATAATAATAATAATAATAATAATAATAATAATAATAATAATAATAATTTTATTTCTTTACCGCCCTTCTCCCGAAGGACTCAGGGCGGTGTACAGCCAGTTTAAAAACACAAGACACAACAATAATTAAAAATTAAAATAATTAAATAGATTTGGCTGATTTAAAAACTCTAAAAATTAAAATACCCCAATTTAAAATGATTATATTGACAGCCCTGCCTGGCGGAACAACAAGGTCTTCAATGCGCAGCGGAACACCCGGAGGTCGGAGATCTTGCGTATTTCCGGGGGCAGTTCATTCCACAGGGCTGGGGCTCCCACAGAGAAGGCCATAGTTACAAGTTCCAGCCAGAAACAAAACTAAAAAGAAAAAGAAAAACTTTACAAAACAAAGGGGTTGGGGGGGGGGGGGGGACTTCTGGTGACGCAAGGCAATGCCCCACATTTTCCTCACTCCACCAGACTGAGGAATCAGTACAGCCAAAAAGGTAGCTCAGTGTGAGATCTAGACTGTCAAAATTCTCTCTGGAACAAAGATAGATCTAGAGATTGCCAATATGTACTCCTTAACAGCTGATTTTTGTGAGTAGACAATAAAAATTGTCAACATTTTTGCAGCCACTAGCAATCAGCTGTGGATTGTGGGTTCCTTTAAATGCAGCCTTTCATGGAAGGTTTACCAAACCTCATCTACTTCATAACTTTGGAGTTTATTTTTTGTATTGCCTCTTTAAGATTGAAAAAGCCCTGAGAACTGCAAGCCTACAAGTTGCTAGGTGAGTTTCCCTTCAATCTATTTTTTTAAAAAAGGGGGGGGAATCCCCCCCCAGATTTATAAGAATTTATTTATTTATTTATTTATTTTTGTAACTTTTTGCAATATATAGCCAAGGAGTGGCTTTAGAGTAGTTTTGAAGAATTTAAATGCTAAGATTTTGTGAAACTGATTAAAGAAAGGCTTTGAAAATAATTATAAAGATCCTCTCATGTGGGAAAAACTGTTTTGTTTACATTTCAGTACAAAATAAGACTTTAAAGGTTGATTACTAAAGCATATGATGGGTACTTTAAATGAAATATTTGATCTCTGTGTATGTGAAGTGCTTGAGGTTTTTAACTCTTTACTAAAGAGTTAACTCTGGAACTAAAATTGCTACTGAAGATGAACAAACTCCTTTGAAGATAACCGAAAATTGACTATAAGGTGGGCTAAAAATTACAGCGTACAAGAAAGAGATAGAAATACTGAATCTAAAATTGGAATTAGAAGATAATTTAAAAATCAAAAAGGATATATAAATAATGTACTCAAAGAGTGATGTGGACTATCTTTTTAAATTTAACTATAAGAGCTTTATTGGAGTTTATTCATGGAAGTTGCAAATGGACTTGGATAAAGATAACTTTAAGAGAAGAAACAAAGATACTAGAAGAAAATAGGAAATAGAATTTTATCTATGGGACTTAACAATGTTTGGGAGGAAGAAGGAAGAAACTACCAAACTGGTTTATTTGACTGTGATTAAATATTGAGTTACTATCTTTGGTGGTGTTTAATGGTTATCTGAATGGGATAGTTTCTCTTTGGAAAATGTTCAATAATGTAATGGATTAGTTCATAATAATTATGTTATCAGTTTTGGATATATAAATAAGGGGATATTATTTCTGCTAATGTTTAATAGCTTTCAATTTTATTACTATTTTATAGTGTTTAATTGCTTTAAAAAGGATGAGGGGATTTAGACTAAATAGAAAGGAGGATTATGTTTTTACTGCATCGTTGTCGATCCACAAGCAGAGATGAAGAATTTGAGATGAGTTTATAGAAAATAGGTGAGGTATGGAATAAAGATGTATCTGGTTGCAGTTTAAGAGGCAGTGATAAATTGTTAATGTTGACTATGTTTGCTCAGAATGAAGGGAAATTTCTTTTTCTTCTTTTCTTTTGGTGAAGGGTTTTTCTTACTTTCCCCACCATACTTCATATATATGTGTGTATTAGGTTTCTTTGTTAGTTTTATCTATTTCATATAATTCTTAATTATTGAAAAAATAGAAATGAGAAATAAAACCTGTGTCAGTGGCATTGATAGTGATGAATACAGCCTTCTGAGAAACTGCAAAAATTCTCCTTTCCTCAAATACCGGTCCAAAAGTACTCTAGAGAATTTCAATGTATGTTTCAAATATGTTGATGTAGCGGGGAGGGCTAGTTGAGATCCAAATATTGCTACATCGAAGTCTCTCCTTTACTAGATTTGCTTCCAAAATAGAAAGAAAAGATAATATGAACTCTCTTCATCCCATAACTCATCTCTTTTTTTTTTTTATTGCAAAAGTTTTACAATTACATTTTCACCCCTTTCCCCCCCCTCAACCCACCCCAAACTTCCCAACCTCCCTAACCCACCCTAACCCTCCCCTCCCCCCGCCCCGGACTTCCACACAATATACTCATATCAGGTAAAAGGAAAAACCCTCCTTTGTATAAAACTTATATAAAACTTGAACCCCTCCCTCCCCCTTATAAATTTTCATCTTCATTACATTAAAATATTTCTATCTTAATATAACATTTTCAAATAAATTTTCATCTTCATTACATTAAAATATTTCTATCTTAATATAACATTTTCAAATAAAAGCTATTTGATACTTCCTAGTTTGATATTTGTTCTGAACATAATCTATCCACTTTTTCCATTCCCATTCATAAGTCTCTTGTGAACAATCTTTTAAATATGCTGAAATCTTCGCCATCTCTGCAAAACTGGCCATCTTCAAAGTCCATTCCTCGATCGTGGGCAATGCTTCATTTTTCCAGTATTTACCTATCAACAATCTTGCTGCTGTTATCATGTACAATATCAATTTTGTTTCACCCAATGTAAAACCCTTAACTATACCCAATAAAAACAATTGTGGAGAAAATTGAATTTTTTTCTTCAAAACATTCTGCATGACCCACCAAATTTTTATCCAAAAAGCCTTGACTTTCCTACAGGTCCACCAAACATGATAATATGTAGCATCTGAACAATCACATCTCCAACATTTAGGCTGAACATTAGGGTACATACACGACAATTTTTTGGGGTCTAAATGCCATCTATAAAACATTTTATAAAAATTTTCCCTCAAATTCTGCGACTGTGTAAATTTAACGTTCTGAACCCAAATTTTTTCCCATGTTTCCAACATCACTGGTTCCTCAAAATTTTGTGCCCACTTAATCATACAATCTTTAACTAATTCAGTTTCTGAATCCCTTTCTAACAAAACATTATAAAGTCTTTTAATATGCATTGGACCTTTCTCTTTTATGTGTCTAACCAATTCTTCCTCATGCATCATAATACCAGTTTTTTGGTCCTCTTTCCATCTCAATTGCAATTGATTATATTGTAACCAAGTTAAATTAATCCCTTCAGCCAACAATGTCTGTAATGTCTTCAGCTGCCATCTGCCCGCATCTGTAAAAAGAACCTCTTTGTATAAAAACCCCCCGAGTGACATTATATTTGTATTCCACAAAGTATGACCAAGATCCAGCCATAGCGGTATTTTATAATCCCATTTGTGTCGGTGCTTCTTCCAAACTCTCAACAAAGAATCTCTAAGTATATGGCTTTTAAATACTTTATCCACTTTGTTGTCATAAAATAAGTAGGCATGCCATCCAAATTCCAAATCAAAACTTTCTGCGTTCAATATTCCAGTCTTTTTTCCTCCAAACCAATCACTTGTTAAAGTCAAAGCTGCTGCATCATAATATAACTGTAGGTTTGGAAGTTTAAGACCTCCCCTTTCTGGAACATCTTGCATAATTTTCATTTTCACTCTCGGCTTTTTCTCGTTCCAGACAAACTTATTCACTCCAGTTTGCCACAATTTCAATTGTTTATCACTATTAAGCACCGGAATCATTTGAAACAAAAAAAGAAATCTTGGCAAAATATTCATCTTAATTGCTGCTATTCTTCCAAGTAGAGACAGCTGCAGTTTTTTCCAAGTCTCCATATCTTTCTGCACCTCTCGCCACAACACCTCATAGTTATTTTGAAACAATTTTGTGTTTGATTCTGCAACCTGAACTCCTAGATATTTTACCTTTGGTACAATCTCAAAACCTGCCCTTCTTTCAAGCTCGTGTTTACGATCTTGAGTCATATTTTTGACTATCATCTTTGTTTTTTTCTGGTTCAGTCTAAAACCTGAAACTTTACCATAGTCTTGTATAATGTCCTTCATCTGGATTATTGATTCCATTGGATGTGTTAGGGTAACAACCAGATCATCTGCGAATGCCTTTATTCTGTAGTCCTCTTGCCTTATCATTATACCTTTCAAGATATTAGAGTCCCATATTGTATTTAACAAGACTTCTAATGTTAAAATAAATAGAAGTGGGGACAACGGACATCCCTGTCTTGTTCCTTTTTCGATTTTAAACTCTGTTGTCAAACTTCCATTGATAATAATCTGTGCCTTTTGCTCTTGATAAATTGCTGAAATCGCCTGTATAAATTGGTCCCCAAAGTCCATCTTTTTTAAAGTCTTTAATAGAAAATTCCAATCCACTCTATCAAAGGCCTTCTCTGCATCCAAGAAAACCAGCACTGCAGGGATCTGTTTATTCTTCTCAAGATATTCCAATAAATCTATTACTTGCCTTACATTGTCCTTCATGTATCTACCCTCGATAAATCCCGCTTGATCATCATGAATCACCTTTTGAATTACTGGCATCAATCTGTTGGCTAATACTTTTGCATAAATTTTATAATCCGTATTCAGAAGAGATATTGGTCTGTAATTCTCCGGTTTTTTAGGACCTGCTTGCTCTTTTGGTATCAAAGAAATATAAGCTGTTGTCCATGATGGGGGTATTTTTCCCCCTTGTTGTATATTACAAAATAAGTCTCTGAGTTGTTCCACCATTTCTGCCTGCAAAGTTTTATAGTACACTGCAGTCAGACCATCCGTTCCAGGAGCTTTAGCTGTTTTTAGTTGTTTAATTGCTGCTATTATCTCCTCCTCTGTTATAGGGTAATTCATTCTTTCCTTTTGTTGGTCAGTAATTTTTATAACTCTTTTATTATCTAAATATTTTTCTATAAGTCCATTCTGCACCTCCTCTTTAGCATATAATTTAGTGTAGTAGTCGAGAAAAGCTTCTTTAATTAATTTCTGTTGAAAAATTTCTTTCCCTCCAATATCGATACTATCAATAGTCCGTATACTCTGTTTTTTCCTCAGTGTGTAGGCCAACCACCTGCCCGGTTTATTGGCATTGCAGAATGTATTGTGCTTCGCATATTGTAAATTTGTTGCAACTTGTTCCGCCATAAGCATTTGGAATTGATCTTTCAAAAGTTTTATAACACCACGTATTCTTTCATCTGTTGGGTTTTTAATAAGTAACTGTTCTTTATTCTTTATTTCTGCTTCCAATTCAAGTCTTTTCTTTTGTCGAATCAATCTGTGTTTAGAGTTCATATAAATAAGCACCCCTCTCATATAAGCCTTGCTTGCATCCCACACAATTTCCATTGGAGTGCCTTTATTCAGATTCATTTCAAAAAACTCTTTCAAGTACTTTTTAAGTTCTATTATATTTTTTTCATATCTGAACAAGTTTTCATTTAATCTCCAAGAGCGTCTCTCAGTCTTACTTATCTCAATTTCTATCCATACTGGGCTATGGTCAGTCAAAGTTCTTGGCAAAATCTTTGTTCTTTTTGTCCTGACAAGTAAATCATCTGACAACAAAATGAAATCAATCCTAGAGAAGGATCTATGTCTATCAGAAAAAAAAGTATAATCCAGTTCTTTTGGATTGTGTATTCTCTAAATATCTTTTATTTCCAAGTCTTCTTTCATATCAAAAAAAGTCTGTGGTAGTCTAATCCTTGACTTCGCCAAAGTCTTTTTATCTAATTTAGAATCAATTACTCCATTCCAGTCTCCCATAATTAAAATAGATCTATAATCCCATTGTAGTATTTTAGTATGTAGCATTTTGTAAAAGTGGTCCTGTTGTTGATTGGGAGCATAAATTCCAATCAAAAGAATTTGGCCATTTGCTGAAAGTAGTTCAATTGCTACAAACCTACCATCTTGATCTGCTTCTATAAGTTTGGCTGTTAATTTTTTATTTACATAAATAACCACACCATTCTTTTTTTGGTTAGTTGAAGATATAAAGTGTGTTCCTAATTTGGAATTTTTCAAATAGTTTTGATCTTGAACTGTAATATGCGTTTCTTGTAAACAAATTATATCATTATTAAATTGTTTCAAATATGCAAATAATTTCTTCCTTTTCTGTGCTGAGTTCAACCCATTCACATTCCAAGATAAGCATTTAATCATCATCATTATCTTTCTGGAGCAAAGAGCAGAATAACCGGATGTCTTCCGGAATCTTCGATCCTGCATTCCCCATGTCTCCAGTCTCTTGTGTAGTACTCTTAGCTCCCTTTTTATCTTGTCTTTCCTGTTGTTGTTTTTCTTTAAGTTGCTTGGATTTTGCTCGGGTTATACGCTGATCCTTAACTTCAGCCATCCAGACCGGCTCCAGAATTGGAGAAGATTCCAACAAAGGCTCATCCAAAAAACCTCCTTCAGCGCCCTTCAATTCCTCTGATTCCTGCTTAGACTGTTCTTGCAATTCTTGTTGAAGTTGCTTCTTATCACTCTCCTTAATCTCCAGAACTGTAGATGTACGTGGATATGGTGTTCTTTCTTTAAAGATGTTAGTGTAAAATTGCTCCGCCTTCTCCCAAGTATTCAAACGATATCTCTCTCCCTTATATCTCAGAATTATACCAGTTGGAGCATCCCACCGAAATGGTATCTGATAGTTTTGCAATTCTTTAACAAGAAAGCCAAAGTCTTTTCTGGATTTCAACATTTTAGGTGGTAACTCTTTGTAGACTGTAATTTGCGAACCCCCCACTTGCACAGAGGTATGAAAAGATTTTTGCAGGATATCATTTCTTATTGCTCTATCCGTAAAATATATGACCACATCTCTAGGCAATTGTCTTTGTCTGGCCACCCAGGAATTCACTCTGTAAATTTTGTCTATTTTGTAAAAAACCATATCAGGATTAATTTTTAGAATCACAGCCAAGGCCTCAGCACAGACCTGTCTCAAATCCTGTCTGTCCTCTTCTCTAATTCCTCGAAGCCGTATAGCGAATTCCATTGCCCTGAATTGCATCATAACAATTTCATTTTCAACTCTCTGCATTTTATCATCAACATCAAAAAATTTGTGATCATTATCTTTCATCTTAACATTGACTTCTGATTTAAATTCATCCACTTTTGAATCAACTTTAATAATAAATTCTGCCAGGCCAGACGCCACATCTGATATTTTTTTGGTCACCTTATTTTGATTCTGTTTCATTTCCTGCATAATTTCCTGTTGAGACTTTTGAAGTTTATCATCTATTTCCTGTTGGGCTTTTTGAAATTTATCATCCAAAATTTTTGAAATAAATTCTTTTAAATCTCCCATATCAAAATCTTTTTTCTGAGTTTGTAACTGTTGAGTAGGAGAAATCTGCATTTCATGTTTGCGTGTGAGGGATCTCCCCCGGTGGCTTGCCTTCCTGCTTCTTTGAGGCCATCCTGCCACGTAAGCTAGTTTTTCTGAAGAGGGAAGTTCCTTTTCCTCTCCCACCTCCACAAAGACTTCTAAAAAAGTCCCCCAGATTTAACCAAATCAAAACTGTGGTGATGCAAAGTCAAGTATTAAAAAGGGAGAAATTTTTCTCTTGTTTCTGTTGTTGCAACCGAAGCAACTTTATAGCAACTTATTAACTTTGTAACAAAGCAAGATGACTTCACCAATCCACACTCGCTGATTCGTTCACTCTAATGCTGAGCGCCATATTTTTTCAAGTCACTTTCACTCATTCGCATTTTTTTTTCCTTCAGATTAAGAAATCAACAAAGTGCTAATACTTGCAGTTCCGAGTTTCAGGGTTCAAATAGATTTCCGCTGCTTGTTTAGGTTATTTCCTTTCTCTTTTGAAGTTTCCTGCAGCCGGCTTGTTCTGCAAAAGCAGAATCGTCCCACGCCGCCCGGAGTCTCAGCAGGTTGGGAGGGAGCCGCACCTGTTTCCTCCCCAGAAACAATTCCCTGGGGAGTTACAGGGGCTCGACCTGTGCCCTGCTGCCTCTCCTCCAAGAATCCTGAGGATTTTGAAGTTTTCAAGCTGCTTCTTGATCGCGAAGCGGCTCTACAAGCGGCTGGGCTGGCGGTGCTTCAAAAGGCACCATCGTCGCCAAAGACAGGGAAACCGGAAGCCCCCCATAACTCATCTCTTAACTAAAAACCAAAAACCAAGAGCTTTGCCATTCATTCATTCAATAAATATTTTTCTTTTTTTTTTTTTATTGAAAAAGTTTTCAAATACAAGTTTTTCCCCCTTTTTCCCCCCCCTCTTCCCTAACCCACCCTTTCCACCCAACCCCCCCTGTGACTTCTTCACAACAATAGGCTATTTCATAACTAGTTACATACATAATATCTTTCCTTTCCCTTAATCCCTTCTCGAAATACTGACCCTTAACATGTTAAGCTTATTGAGTATTATTACAATTTAACCTTTAGTCTTTTATATATATTAATATAACATTTTAAATCGGCCTTCTCCCTGCATCCAAATTTAACATTTATTCAATTCTGTCCAATTCCTCCACTCCTCTAAATATATGACTTAAAATCATACAGTACAATACAATTCTAGATATAATCCACTACCCACTTTACTAAAATATACACATATCTATATATGCATCCCATTTTATAAAAAGAAGAAAAAAAAAAGAGAAAAAAATATATCTTCTTTAGTATCTTTCCACTGAATTATTAGGTCCTCCACTCCCCTAAATATATGACTTAAGAATCCTTTTTCTTAGACTAATCAATCAGTAAGCTAACCTATTTCAACCCTTCAATTCCTACAAAATCATGCAGTACAATTCTAGATATAATCCACTGCCCACATTACTAAGATATACACATATCTATATGTGCATTCCATTTTGTAAAAAAGGAAAAAACAATAACTTTAAATTTATAATCCATATAGTATCTTCTTTGATGTCTTTCCTCTAGATTGTTAAATCCATCACCCATAATAGGGTAAAATAACATGCTAGTGCAACAGTTTGTTCAAAATCTCCAGTCTCTGCCCCCATCAGTAGTAAATATCCTCGCATCTGTATAAAAGCAAAAACAACCACCCGAGTGACATTATAATTATAATTATATCCATATGGTATAGTTGTGGTATTCATCAGGATTATTAATTCCCATCATCCTACTGAGTAACATCCAGATCTTCTGCATGCCCCAGCGAAACTCTCCTGCCTTATAACTCAAAATAGTTATAATATATTTACCAAAAAAAAAAAAAAAAATTTTTAGATGATTCAAATCCAACAAAGTGAGGCTCTTTTCACATCCCAAAACCATGGCCTTGCAGAGATCTGCCACAATCCTCAGGATAGTATCAAACAATTGTTCGCCTCCACTATCTTTTCAAATATTCATTCATTTTTTAAAGTCCCTGGCATCACTGTTGCATAGTTTAGAAATTGCTGTTTCTATGCGATCTATTTCTTTTCTTTTTCTTTTCCGGGTTGAATTTCCATCCTCGTTTCTTGCCTACCAATTGTGTGTCTGCTAGTTGATTTTCATTCTGCTTTATGTAATGTTCTTGTTGGGTTAGTTTTATCATCTCATCTTTCTTCTCTGTCACTTGTATATCAACTGATTGATTTGCGCACTTGTCTGTGACTTGATGGTTCATCACATTGGAGTCGGATGACACTGCTCTCTTATTTATAGACAGTCCAGCTGAGGTATCCAGGGAGTCCAAAGACAATTTATCCATCACAACCTCTGTAATTTGATGTTTTCCTTTTGTTTCCAACTCCTTTTGCTTATCCTGTATTATGCCTAAAGGTGTTAAATTCATTTTTAAAATTTTTTGATAAAAATCTTCCGCTTTTTCAACAGTATGCAATTGATATCTTATTCCTTGATATCTCAATATTAGGCCAACTGGGGTGTCCCACCTGAATAGGATATTTCTTTTTTTTAATTCAGTCACTAGAAAGCCAAATTTCTTCCTCTCCATTAACATCTTGGGCGGGAGCTCCTTAAAAATCCAAATCTTTCTTCCATGAAATTGCAAGGTAGAATTAAAAGAATTCTGCACAATATTATTCCTAATTTCTTTATCTGTAAAATAGATCACCACATCTCTAGGCAATTGCCTTTGCTTTGCCAACCAGGAGTTTATTCTGTAAATTCTATCAATCCTGCAATACACTTCATCAGGTTGAACCTTTAAGATCCCAGCCAGAATTTCAGAAGATATTTTCCTTAAATCATCTCTATTATTTTCCTGCAAACCTCTCAGTCTAATTGCATATTCTGTAAAATTATATTGAATCATTAAAACTTCTCTTTCAATCCTCTGTTGTACATTTTCTTCATTACCAATCTTTTGGTCAGTCTCCATTTTAGATTTGTCTTCCGAGCTATTATCCTGAGTGTTTATCAAATCCTTTTTAATTTTTTGAGTCATGTCATCCAAATTCTCTTCAATTTCCTTCATTTTAGACTCTAATAATTTAGTCTTTGCATCCACCCGAATCAGAAAGCCTGATAAACCATTAGTAGCTTTTAAAATCTTTTGATTCAAAAAGTCAAACTTTGATTTCACCAATTCACCAATTTCTTTAATTTCCTGCTTAAATTTTTCAAGTTGCTGGTTCACAATCTCATCCCTTCTTACAATCTCTTCAAGGATAAATTCTAATATATTAAAATCGGGTTTCTGACGCTGGAGAGTTGAAATTTGTTGGCGTAATTTCTTGAGAGGGGAAGTTCCCCCCCCATTTGTCCAGCTGTATAAGTCCCGATGCCATTTCCCACACAGACAAGATTTAGCAAAAAAGAGAGAATAGAAAACGAAAGGACTTTCCCTTAGAAAGAGAAAAAAAAACTTCTTTTCAATCAACAGCACAGGAGCGAGGTTTTATCTACAAATGTAGCCAGTGATATTTATTCCGCTACATTGTAGTAAGGAGAAACGGAAGGACTTTCCCTTTTAGCCCTTCTCCAGCCACAGCAGACGCCATTTTAAAAGGTTCTTTTTCCCTCTTTTCCTCTCCTCTTTTCTCTTAAATAGATTTTGGAAGGATGAAATACTTGCAGTTCAGTATTAAGGGTCCAGCTCGTCATTTCTTTAATTATTCTGTTGGATTCGCAGGCTTGCTCTTGACGCCTGGCTCTGCATAAGCAGAGGTCTCCCAAAGCCCGGAGCAGCGGCAGGGGATATGGGGCTTCTCATCCGCTCCGTCCCAAAAGTAAAAAAAAAACTTTTGGGACACTGCGGAGAGTTCTACCCACCCCTGCCGGCTCTATCTCCGTTTCCTCTTGGGAACGGAGTTTTTTCGAGCCGCCATCCGCTGTAACGGCGGCTCTATACAGGCAAAGGAAGCTGACGATCCCAAAGGAACGTCTGGCGGTGGCCAGCAGCAAACCGGAAGCCTATAAATATTTTTCTTCATTGGGGAGGAGTTACCTCTCATAAAATCCTTCTAGACTTCCATAGAAGTCTTTTGTAGATCTAGTAAGAAAATTTATCCAAATCACTTTTCTGATTTAATAATTGTACATAGCCTTTAGGGAAAGAAATATCCATAGTTTTGTTTGCGTATCCAGTACATCTTTCCCCATATCCTTCACATTGCTTGATACATTTAAGTGTTAACTTCAACTTAATTTCAAAATTATCCATTGAACCCTGTACTGTAATTTCACTGATGGGTGCTGTAATTTTGAAGACTAGCATTTGAGAACATCTGTTATGGATTTCTATTCCATTTCTTTTTTTTAAATTAACAAAACAAATTTATTGTCCTCTAGCTCCTTCTACCACAGTGGTTCTCAACCTGTGGGTCGGGACCCCTTTGGGGGTCGAATGACCCTTTCATAGGGGTCGCCTAAGACCATCGGAAAACACATATTTTCAATGGTTTTAGGAATAATTTTATGGTTGGGGATCACCACAACATGAGGAACTGTATTAAAGGGTCGCGGCATTAGGAAGGTTGAGACCCACTGTTCTACCAGTAGTGTCAACCCTTCAAGATCCTATCATTATGTTTCTTCTTAAAACCCCCAAACAATAGACATTTCTCACAGGAATAATTCAAAATTATTGGACTTTTAACCCATAGTTAACTTTCAAAACTCCATATTCTAAGCACCCTTTTGCTGTGCAATTTAAACAAAAAAATTTTTTCAAAAGCTTTTAAAATCATAGTTAAACCAAGGCTATCCTGCATCCAAGGAGAAAGCAATTTACCTGAAGAACACAGTGAAAGCTTGCTGATCCAAAGGGTCTTAATATTTCCAATATAAACATAAAACTAATCCAAAAAGTAATTAAGAAATTAGGCTCAGTCAAAATACATGTTCTTATGAGCTTGATGGAATCCTTGACTTCCAGTCACTCAACTCATAAGCTGTCCACAAAATGATAGTTCATGCAGTCCACTAATGAGGGCTAGTTTTCCAAAATAGATTAACTCAACAATCTCCCCTCCCTTCCTTCCTTCCTTCCTTCCTTCCTTCCTTCCTTCCTTCCTTCCTTCCTCCCTCCCTTCCTTCTTTCTTTCCTTCCTAATTTTTTGCTGCTTGTCACCCTTTACATGTGCTAACAGGAAGACAACCCATCCTGGTGAAGTCTCCAATAATCTTTATATCTCTCCTCATTGGACTGAATTTCTAGTGTTTTGCTCATCACTAATGCCTTTCTTTGTCTCTGTTGCAGTTTGTCTGAATCTTCTAAAATGGTGCCCTGAACTGGACACAGTACTTAATAGGAGTTTGACCAATGCAAAAAAAAAAAAAGTGGAATGATTACATCCCATGATTTAGAATCTATTCTTTCATTGAAGCAGCATAAAATTGCCTTTGCCTTTCTTACATACTGATGACTCACATCCAGTTTGCAACGAGTCACTATTCCAATATCTTTTCATACATATTTTTTTACAAAGCCAGGCCCTCTCCTATACCTGTGCATTTTATTTCTGTTTCCTAAGCATATGCTTTATGTTTATCTCTGTTAAATTTTATTCTGTTATTTTCAGTTCATTTCTTAAACCAATCAAGATTATCCTGAATTGCATGTATCTTTTTCTAGAGAATGTCAGATACTAACTCTGTGTCATCTGTACATGTGATCAGCGTTATTTTCACCAGATTATCCAAGTCATCAATAAAGATCTAGAGCCACATGTATCAGGGGCAGCTGATTTGAGCAAAGAGAACATTGGATTCCAGCACTTCTGTGCTTGGAGTGTAACATGTTTATGTGAAAATAAATCCCACTGTCTTCACTATAGCTTACTTCTTAGAAACTATATTTAAGGTTGCATATTTATTATCCAAATCTAGTGAGACATCAGTCTCAGTTCAGTTCGATCAAACTTGCAATGTAAGTGTAATATCCAGGCTGTTTTGTTTTGTTTTTTTGCAGCTCCCAAAGTCCAAAGATTGCACTGCTGAAAATCAATAGCGAACAGCAATAACTGGCAGTTTTCCTGCTGATTTTTGGCTCAGTGCCCTTATCCAACTAAAAACCATCTCCATCCTCTCTCCAAATCAAGGAAATGGGGTTTTACCTCCTAAATCCATCCCCTCCAGTAGCACTCTAACAGTGCCATGAAAGTTGCAGCCTTTGGTTGTTGAAAACAAACTGCAGAAAATACGACTTCAGTAACAGAGTTGTCAACACCTGGAATGCACTACCTGACTCTGTGGTTTCTTCCCCAAATCCCCAAAACTTTAACCTTAGATTATCTACTGTAGACCTCACCCCATTCCTAAGTGGTCTGTAAGGGGTGTGCATAAGTGCACCAGCATGCCTACCGTCCCTGCCTTGATATTTTCTTTTATTCGTATCCTTTTCATGTATTTATAATTATGTTTACACTTGTATCTGTCATAAAATACATGCTTGTCGAAAATAAAATAATAATAATAAAAACAAGCCCCAGCTACAAAAAGTTGCCTGTTTCTACTTGTGCTCTCATAAATCCAAAGAGCACCAATTTAAGGCGACACACACATGAATAAATACAGACAAATCATTATCATACACACCGTGTATGAAGCTTGTGGGAAAAGGGATGGGTGGATGAAAAATGGGAAGACAGCTAGTTAAGCTCCTAAATTTTATTTCACTTACAAGCTGTCCTGAAAAATCACATAGTTCTTCATTGCTTTGAGATTTTATTTCCACTCTGGATAAAAAGATGTCAGTCATCTTTGTGACAGCACCACTGAGTATTGTATCCACAGTCATTGCTTGCTTTGTCAAATCAGCATGGAAAATTCAAGGCTATTACTTTCTCTTTTTAACTACTACAGCTGTCACCACCAACATGTAGTTTCAGTTTGTTTCACCCTTCACAATATTCTGAAAGGACTCCATGCCAAGAAAGAGAAAATACTGGGCAACTTCAACACTTACCTTCTTGAAAACTCTGGAGGAAAAATAATCCATCTGGTTTCCGGGGGGAAAACACATCCGTGGCTTAAATTGAGTTTTGTGGCTATATAGGAGATATTGCCAAGATACCGGAGAGGCATTTCATTCCCTTCATCCTGTCAAAATATGGACATTAGCTATCAAAAAATCCTTCCTATGAAAGATTTATCTGTGGTATACACACTAAATGTCAATGGCTTTTCATTATATAACCAGGCAGTTACATGGCTTTCGCTCACTGGAATATCAAAGCTCCATATGAAGGCTACTATTCTCAAGTGATCCCAACAAAGAAATTGGAAATTATCATTTCCTTCTTCTTCTTCTTTTTCTTTTTACTGGAGGAAGGAAGATTGAGTGAATTCTTTCGGTGAAAGGTCACAACATGCTAAAGGGTGCCAGGATTCACTGGTCTGTCAAGAGATTTACTAGTTCCATGCAGAAAACATCCTCTGTGTTATTTTTTTAAACCAGTCTTCACTCCATTTGATGGAAGAAAACCGGCTTTAGAAAATTATTTCAAGAGATAAGAAATTTGGTGAAATTCTCAAGGCTGAGATGTAATAATCAGGTACTCATGTCTGTGGGGGAGGGGTTAAACACACATAGATCATGACATGAGCATGTAAATCATAAGAGATATAAATGTATGCCAGACATTGCTAGATCATTCCTTAACTACATCATTGGAGAAATGATGTCATGGTGTACATGCCATTTTTAATACCATCATGGCTTCTTACTGGACCCAACTTTCTACTTATTTACCTACAATGTAAGTAAGAGGCGTGAATATCCTTCACAGTAGATGAATGGACAATCATCTATCGGCAGTATCAACTTCCTGGTTTCTCAAGTTCAATTCAATTTCAAGAGAAGACATGATGAAAGAATTTATAATGACAAGTTCCCATTGGGGTTTTTCAGACTAGGAATTTTGAAAGCAAAGAAGGCACCAAAGTAATGGAACAAAGCAGAATAATGTAACAGCTCCTCAGCATTTTGGCTTTTATTTGTGTGCATAGTGGTGGAACAGAAAAGAATAAAGCTAGCAGTAATGGCTTACACTACTCCAAAAACAAGGTAAGCTTTTTAAAAAGCCACTAAGAAAAATTCAAAAGAAATTCTCAAGTACCCTGAGATCAAAGTAGAAAAAACAGTACTCTTTTTCAGTGAAGAAAACTTTTGAAAAATCGCAAGAACAATTTTAGTACAGCCTTTTGAGCAAAAATTCATTCATTGTCTGTCCTTATAGCTATTAGGAGAACAATTACACTACAGAAACAAATGGCATTGTAGAAAATATTTGCTGCACCTAAAAGTGCAAATATTACAAAGCACAATGTCCATTGAGGGGAAAAATAGGAATAGAGAAGTAGGGGGCAAGATTCTCAAATAAAATTTAGAGAAACAATGAGCGCTTAGCAACTAAGAAGATAGGTTACATCTCCACCTTTAGATACAGCTCACCAATTTCTCTCTTGAGACATATAAAATTAATTGTATCCCTATCATTGATTTTCGCAAAACTGCTTAGATTTTCATTCATATTACCATTGCCAGTGGTATTTCAATAACACAGTAACCTAGATGGACTGATGTCTGCAAGTTGTGTTGGACTGCAACTTCTATCCACCTTAATAGGCTCATTCATGCTGAAAAGACCAATGGAAATTGTAATGCAACATACTTGGAGGTCATTGTGTAGGAGATCACCAGGCTGAGCCCAAAGGAGGGGTCAAATGCATCATAAGTTATGAGTCCCTGTGCGCCCTCAGGAGATCTAAATCCAGTCCACTTTGAATGCCTTCTTAATTCCTGTTCATTTCCCTTGACTGTTAGTAGCTCAGATTTTTGTAGAGAGCTTAAGCTTCAATAAATTTTTATACTCATTTGAACTGCCTGAGTCACCTGATTTCCCCAGTGCTTGACATTTTGGTCATCAACTGCCCATGTAGCCTGCCCATTCATGATAGTGAGTGATGGTAACTGATATTATGCCCATGAATAACCATATCCTACATTAAAAGCTGGAGAGTATACTAAGTTGGGAAAGATTGGGCTACAGCTTAATAGATATAGATATAAATGGTGGAGTCAAATACACCAAGAAAGGGTTCAGGGGAATTGCTGGGTGATATACAGAAAGATTAGATGCTAAAAGAGAAAATGTGGGAATGAAGCAAGAAAAATCACAGCAATTATTTTGCTAGGGTATGGTCTATGGGCAAAACATCATCATATTTATTATTATTTGGGAGTGAAGATCTTCTTAGTTTTATACATACATACATACATATATATATATATATATATATATATATATATATATATATATATATATATATATATACACACACACACACACACACACACACACACACACACACACATGCTGTCCATATGTTGATGAAAAATAAAAATCTATAATTAGTCAGGATAAGTTTCATGACCTTCATTATTCAGGTGTTATGGAAAGGTTTTGGATTCAAGGTAGGAGAAAAATGATGTTGCTGATCGTTTGATGCAAAATATATGCCGAAACTAGTTGACAAAGCTGAGTAAGTCACTGATTGTTAAACTAGAAAATGCAAGTATGTAAAGATAGTGCAGACCAGAGAATTAAGGTAACAGATTAGGATACATGATAGATTTTTCTTTTTTCTTTTCTTTCCTTTTCTTTTTTTCTTCTTTTCTTTTCTTTTCTTTTCTTTTCTTTTCTTTTCTTTTCTTTTCTTTTCTCTTCTCTTCTCTTCTCTTCTCTTCTCTTCTCTTTCAAAACTGAATGATAAGTATCTAGGAGCTCCCAACCAGCACTCGCTGTGTCAACATCAGAAGGAAGCATTCTGGTGATTGTCACAAAGGAAGAGGCAGAACTACAGCCTGCCTAACATTTAGAGACATAAAGCTTTCATATCTCCTTCAGTCTTCTTTCCTTTGTCACTTCCATGGGATTTTCATTTCCATAGATATTATGCTACTTGCTTTCAAAGGAATTCAATATTTTACCTCCTCATTCAGAGAAGTAATTTCACAGCAAAGTGCCATTGAGCAACATCCTGTATATTCATTTCCTGAGCCAATCTCACAGTTAATTTGTGTGCAAGGAAGACCTGAAAATGGGGCAAACCCATTGAGGTTGGGTGGAACTCTATGATGACCTCCTCCTCCTCCTCCTCTTCCTCCTCTATACAAAAGACAAACACAGTGCTAAAGGGAAGGTGTTTAATTAAAAGGGGTACATGGTGCTAGTTCCCTACTACTAGAGTTGCTTTAAGCATCTTTCTTACTTTATTGGGAGCATTGAGTGATTGAGGATCTGATGAAGACTTAAGGTTTTATATACCTGCCCTCCCCATATAAATTTTAGGATTGTGTGTTACAGTATTTTGTTTATTTGTTATTTCAGAAAGGAGAGGAGAAATCTTAGAAGGCTAAGGTGAAAAGAGATTAGATGAGTTACTTGCTTGGGCATGCAGATAAAAAGCTAATCCTGATATAACCAAGCCTGAAATCCTTCTAACCCACCTAAAGTCAAGGTCAGGCCTTAATAGCCAATCAAGGTTAAAACTACACCATTTTCTAAATGAGGAAAAGCAGAGAAAGAAAAACCCTCAGTTCTTCAGATGTCTCACTATCTCTAAAGAACATGGGAACATAGTTTAGAAAGAACAGGAGACCGGAAGGGTAACTTTTCCTGATTTACAAGAATTTGGGATAAATAAAACCAAGATGTTGCACATCTTGGGAGGTGGGGGGCGGACAATATCCAATAAATTCAATACTATGATGAATGAAGTTTAAACCAGAGATTCTCTGACTCACAATTTCTTTTCTTAAAGGAATCCTAAGCAGGTTCATTTAGATATATAAGCCATATTTTAAAGCAAATATGAATTCAACGGGACTAATTTCCCATTTTTTCCCCTTTTTTTTCCTTCTATCTTTCCTAGCATTAGAGTCTTTTCCAGGGAATAAAGTCTTCACGTATGTGCAAAGTAGGATGATTAGAGCCTGGCCATTTGTGCCTTGAATGAGAAGTTAGGTTTGATCTGTTCAATTATCCATTTTATGGTTTTCTTGGTTGTCCATGATATTCTTAGGAGCTTTGTTTTTTTCCAACAGCAATTTTCAAAAGCATTGAAACTCCGACTACCCTTCCAATTCAAATTCCAACTACATTATTGCTTCCATAGAATGTCACAGGGAATGCCATTGCCTGAACTATTCTGATCTCTGTAGGCATAAGGTTATAATGGCATCTAAGGTGCCTCCTCTTTTCTAAGTCTTCATGGCTACTCTACCAAGTACTCGTCTGCGGCACATTTCTTGACTGCTTGTTCCTTCATTGTTGATGATTGATCCTAAAAGGCAGAATGTATTTATCTACAATCTCTTATTGTCAATTCTAAGGTTGATTGTCTACCTGTTGCTAAAAGCTTGATCTTCGGTACAGAAGTGGGTTTCAGATATTGTTACCACCGGTTCGCCCCATGTGCATGCACACTTCACGCACGTGCGCACCTTCCATGCATGCACCCGGCCTCAAAAACATGGCTAAATAGGACAGCATAGCACCGGGGCGGGTGGGCTGCCCCACCCATGATCTCAGCTACCGGTTTGCCTGAACTGGTACAAACCGGTTTGCCTGAGCTTGAATACCACCTCTGCTTCTGTATATTAAATTTTAGTCCCATATATATATATATATATATATATATATATATATATATATATATATATATATATATATATATATGTCTTTGGTTATTCGGGTCTTCTCCCACGTAAAATTGGAAGTGTCTTGGCAACGTTTCGACGAAGTCTCATTTGTCATCTTCAGGCTGGTGTTCTCGGCTTCGTGCTTCCAGGAACACCAGCCTAAAGATGACAAATGAGACTTCGTCGAAACGTTGCCAAGACGCTTCCAATTTTACGTGGGAGAAGACCCGAATAACCAAAGACCTACATACAAACACCTGCGAAAACCTGAGAATATATATATATATATATATATATATATATATATATATATATATATATGCATATTCTTTCTAGCCAGGTTTTACCTACGTAAGCTAGGTTGTTCTGCAGCTCTGACTGTGTGAAATCTCATTCACCAACCTCAGAGCTCCTCCTCTGTTGACAAACTGCAACTCTGCGTTGCTCTCTGGGAGACTCAGATAGCTATTTCTGCCTTATAAGGCTTCGTCAGTGAGCCACACCCACTTCTCAGATATTCCCCCTGTAAAGGTACAATGTGTCTTTTTCTGTTTTTCGTAGGCTTTTATGTGCATATTCTTTCTAGCCAGGTTTTACCTACGTAAGCTAGGTTGTTCTGCAGCTCTGACTGTGTGAAATCTCATTCACCAACCTCAGAGCTCCTCCTCTGCTGACAAACTGCAACTCTGCGTTGCTCTCTGGGAGACTCAGATAGCTATTTCTGCCTTATAAGGCTTCGTCAGTGAGCCACACCCACTTCTCAGATATTCCCCCTGTAAAGGTACAATGTGTCTTTTTCTGTTTTTCGTAGGCTTTTATGTGCATATTCTTTCTAGCCAGGTTTTACCTACGTAAGCTAGGTTGTTCTGCAGCTCTGACTGTGTGAAATCTCATTCACCAACCTCAGAGCTCCTCCTCTGCTGACAAACTGCAACTCTGCGTTGCTCTCTGGGAGACTCAGATAGCTATTTCTGCCTTATAAGGCTTCGTCAGTGAGCCACACCCACTTCTCAGATATTCCCCCTGTAAAGGTACAATGTGTCTTTTTCTGTTTTTCGTAGGCTTTTATGTGCATATTCTTTCTAGCCAGGTTTTACCTACGTAAGCTACGTTGTTCTGCAGCTCTGACTGTGTGAAATCTCATTCACCAACCTCAGAGCTCCTCCTCTGCTGACAAACTGCAACTCTGCGTTGCTCTCTGGGAGACTCAGATAGCTATTTCTGCCTTATAAGGCTTCGTCAGTGAGCCACACCCACTTCTCAGATATTCCCCCTGTAAAGGTACAATGTGTCTTTTTCTGTTTTTCGTAGGCTTTTATGTGCATATTCTTTCTAGCCAGGTTTTACCTACGTAAGCTAGGTTGTTCTGCAGCTCTGACTGTGTGAAATCTCATTCACCAACCTCAGAGCTCCTCCTCTGCTGACAAACTGCAACTCTGCAACTTTTCTTACAAAGAAAAAGACACATTGTACCTTTACAGGGGGAATATCTGAGAAGTGGGTGTGGCTCACTGACGAAGCCTTATAAGGCAGAAATAGCTATCTGAGTCTCCCAGAGAGCAACGCAGAGTTGCAGTTTGTCAGCAGAGGAGGAGCTCTGAGGTTGGTGAATGAGATTTCACACAGTCAGAGCTGCAGAACAACCTAGCTTACGTAGGTAAAACCTGGCTAGAAAGAATATGCACATAAAAGCCTACGAAAAACAGAAAAAGACACATTGTACCTTTACAGGGGGAATATCTGAGAAGTGGGTGTGGCTCACTGACGAAGCCTTATAAGGCAGAAATAGCTATCTGAGTCTCCCAGAGAGCAACGCAGAGTTGCAGTTTGTCAGCAGAGGAGGAGCTCTGAGGTTGGTGAATGAGATTTCACACAGTCAGAGCTGCAGAACAACCTAGCTTACGTAGGTAAAACCTGGCTAGAAAGAATATGCACATAAAAGCCTACGAAAAACAGAAAAAGACACATTGTACCTTTACAGGGGGAATATCTGAGAAGTGGGTGTGGCTCACTGACGAAGCCTTATAAGGCAGAAATAGCTATCTGAGTCTCCCAGAGAGCAACGCAGAGTTGCAGTTTGTCAGCAGAGGAGGAGCTCTGAGGTTGGTGAATGAGATTTCACACAGTCAGAGCTGCAGAACAACCTAGCTTACGTAGGTAAAACCTGGCTAGAAAGAATATGCACATAAAAGCCTACGAAAAACAGAAAAAGACACATTGTACCTTTACAGGGGGAATATCTGAGAAGTGGGTGTGGCTCACTGACGAAGCCTTATAAGGCAGAAATAGCTATCTGAGTCTCCCAGAGAGCAATGCAGAGTTGCAGTTTGTCAGCAGAGGAGGAGCTCTGAGGTTGGTGAATGAGATTTCACACAGTCAGAGCTGCAGAACAACCTAGCTTACGTAGGTAAAACCTGGCTAGAAAGAATATGCACATAAAAGCCTACGAAAAACAGAAAAAGACATATATATGGATATATATATATATATATATATATATATATATATATATATATATATATATATATATATATGTTTTCTCAGGTTTTCGCGGGTGTTTGTATGTAGGTCTTTGGTTATTCGGGTTACACATTGCTCCTGGAAGCACGAAGCCGAGAACACCAGCCTGAAGATGATGAATGAGACTTCGTCGAAACGTTGCCAAGACACTTCCAATTTTACGCGGGAGAAGACCCGAATAACCAAAGACCTACATACAAACACCCGCGAAAACCTGAGAAAACAAATATCGCATCTCTACGGGGAGGATATCCACCATCTTACCAGGACCTATGAAAAACTCGAAGTCCAAAGAGCTTCCATTTTATGTGACCTTGCATTCCTACGCAACTGCCGAGATCAAAATTTAATCCCCACAGGCTTCCAACTGAAATTCCACTCCAACTCTGCAGCCACCAAACGCATTCTGAAAAGAACAGAACTAGCCCTAATCAGAAATGAACTCCACAGAAAAAGATTCCTCCTAGACCGAATCAACAAGGACCTCCTCACACTTCACCTCAAACTCAGCAACAAGATCCACCCCGCACTTTGGGACAAATCCAAACAACTTGCCGTCTGGAGAGCCGAAACACAGACCACCCTCAAGACAGACACACACACCAACAAACTCCGAAGACTACAAGAACACCAGAAACAATCCCCTCCACCCTCACAGCCACACATGAAACAAACAGTGCATAACATCTCAGATAGGATCCTCACCAAAGCCGAAACCAATGTCCTTTCCAAAGGATTCAACTTTGCAGTCGCTCCCAAAAGCATCCCCACTGAAACCATTATATGCGGAGTTGAAACCAGCCTGACCAAAATCAACCCCGACGATGCAAACAGAATCAGACTCGAAATCACCAACATCCTCTGCACCAGCAAGCCACCCAAAAGTAACTTACCCAAAGAGGAACAGACAGCACTACTTAACCTGAAAGAAGACACCAGCATAATAATCCTACCAGCAGACAAGGGCAATGCCACGGTGGTTATGAACACATCTGACTACCAAACCAAATTAACCAACCTACTCCAAGACTCCATATACAAACCCCTAAACACAGACCCCACCACCTACCTGGAAAAAACCACCAGATCCAAAATAAAAGCCTCCCCCATCAGCGAAGAGATTCAGCAAAGAATCATACCCAGAGAGAAATCATCCAGATGCCCTAAGCTTTATGGTCCCCCCAAGATACACAAAGAAGGAACCCCACTTAGACCCATAGTCAGCTCCATAGGCTCACCTCTACAAAACCTAGCCAAATTTCTCGCCAAACAACTACAGCCCTATGCAGAATCCATCACCTCATACGTAAAAAACTCATTCCAGTTCATAGACATCATAAAGCAACAAAACTTACAGCCCAGTGACCTACTCGTGAGCTTTGATGTCATATCCCTCTTCCAATCAAACCCAAGTACCAATCAAAGAAGCCTTGACAGTTATCCAAAACAAATATAACCCCCCCAAGCACATCTTAGATCTGACCAACCACTGCCTATCCAACACATACTTCATCTATAATGGACAGAAATACAAACAAACAGAAGGAGCACCCATGGGATCACCCCTCTCACCTGTCATTGCCAACCTCTATATGGAATACTTTGAAACCCAAGCTCTAGAAAAATCTGATCATAAACCCAAACTCTGGCTCAGATATGTGGACGACACCTTCATAATCTGGCCACATGGGAAAGAAAAACTGGACAACTTCCTCACACACCTCAACAGCCTACATCCCAAAATACAGTTCACCATGGAAACAGAAGCGAACAACCAACTTCCCTTCCTGGATGTCTTAGTCTACAGAAAATCCAATGGCTCCCTAGGACACACTATCTACCAGAAGAAAACACACACAAACCGCTATCTGCACGCACTCTCACACCACCACCCTGCCCAGATCAACTCTGTAGCCAAGACACTCATTTCCAGAACAAAACGCTTAGCTGACGAACAACACCTAAAAACCGAACTACACACCCTCACTAACGTACTAACATCCAATGGATTCCAAAGAAATAAGATCACCAACCTAATCCAAAAAGAAACCCCCACTAAAATCCAAGACACAGAACAAGAAAACGGCAAAGCCCTCCTCCCATACATAAAAGGCACCACAGACAGAATAAGCAAAATCCTCCACAAACATAACATCAAGACAGCATTCTGCACGAACCGAAAAATATCCACCATCCTAAGGAACCCCAAAGACAAAATTGAGTTAGAAAATCAAGGAGTATATGAAATCCCATGCACCGCCTGCCCTACCACATACATCGGACAAACCAACAGACGAATAAGTGCACGCATAGAAGAACACAAGAACTCAGTCAGAAAAGAAGAACCAACTTCTTCCCTGGTCCAACACCTCAAAGCCACAGGACATGATATTGACTTTAAAAAGACCAGAACTATCGCCAAAACGGAACACTTTAACAACAGAATAATCAGAGAAGCCATCGAGATAGAAAAACGCCCACACAGCATGAACAAACGAGACGATACCTCCCGCCTACCAGCCATTTGGAAACCCGCCCTTATTGACAAACGAGTCCCTAACACGACAAATGACACCAGCCCCACACTCACGAGAGCCACACAGGATGTCACCACCACACATCCACGCAGAAAGCAGACTCAAACCCACACTGATAATGAGCCACGACCAAGGACCAGAAGCCAGACTGCTGCTGCATCATTAGCCACTTTAAACCTCTCCAATCCATACATGAAGCAGACTGACACCCACCAGGAAGAGCTCGCACGGCCACAAACACGAAGCCAAACAACAACGCAGCTCACCAGCTCAAATCCCCCTGCAACTCAGACTAAGCTGAGCACAACCAAGCCCCCACCCAAACAGAACACACCCCCAGCCAATCAGAGCACAACCAACCCCCCATCCAATCAGAGCACAGCCAAGCCCCTAACCAATCAGAACACACCTCCACCCAATCAGAACACAGCCAAGTTCCCACCCAATCAGCTCACACCCCCACTAGCAGTTAAAAGGAAGAGACAGCTGCGATCTCACATTGCTCCTGGAAGCACGAAGCCGAGAACACCAGCCTGAAGATGACGAATGAGACTTCGTCGAAACGTTGCCAAGACACTTCCAATTTTACGCGGGAGAAGACCCGAATAACCAAAGACCTACATATATATATATATATATATATATATATATATATATATATATATATATATATATATATATATATTACTGTACCCCTTGGTTTTCATTACCAAAGCTTGTACATTCTTTGCATTTTTGGCAGGTTAATAAATTTTCTCCTTCCAATTTGAAAAACATCCTCATCTTCTTCTAATCTGTTAACATATATCCAGCATATAGGTTGAACAAATAATGGGAGAGTATACCATAGCCTCATCTCACTCCTTGGCCCAGCTGGAGCCAGTCTGAGTCACAATGTTCTATCTAAACTGTGCCTTCCTGACCTGTATATAGGTTTTGCATGAGAATAATGAGATGCTTTGGGATTCCCATTTTTCTAAGCACATTCCACAGTTTGACAGGAGTGACAGAAACGAAGGCTTTTCTAATCAATGAAGCACTTAGTTACTTCTTTTTGGTGTTGTTTGGCTTTCTTGTTATCCACTGTGCAACAGCAATAATGCCTCATGTTCCTTGGCCTTTTCTAAATTCAGCTTGAAGATCTTTTTTTCCCCTCATGCAGGGTTCTAATCTGCATTGGATGATCCTAAGCATTATTCTTATCCTTAATTTCAAAAATTAAGGATATTGTACAATAATTTACACACTCCATCAAATTCTTTATTTGTCATCAGAATGTAGATTGAACTACTCCAGTGTGTTGGCCATTGTGTTGTTCTCCAGATTTGCTGGCATAGCTTAGTTAAAAACCTTTATTTCTTCTCTTGTTTGTCATATTTCTGGAGCATTCCATCAGATCTCCTAATCTTTTGACTTGGTAATGACTGGAGTGCTGATATAATGTTTAGTACAGGGAATATCTTTAAGGTATCTTGGATGTCAATATCTCTATTGAACTGTATTTCAGTATATTCCTTCCATATTTTTTCCCCAAAGCCCACTATTACATTATAATATTATACCCTACATGAGGTGCCTACACCACTAATTTGAATGACTGACATGGCAACTTTGGTAATATCCATACAATATTACAATATTTCACATTTCCACAATGCAAAAGGACAGGCATCTAAAAAGAAAAAAGAAAGAAAACCACACACATACATAAATACAAGAAAACCCCAAAACTTTGCATGAGGTGCCAAAAAAGAAGTACCGGTAAATCATACAATGGCATCTAAACAATACTTAGAAGAATCTGGTGCTAAACAACATCAGAATTTTACCTTGCATGCACTCCTAGCAGCTGAGCAAAATTCAATCTAGACAACATATTGATTTATCATGCTTACTCAGAATAAGAGTCATCGGGGCATTGTGGGAAATTTAAATGACAGGTAAGCCCAAAGCCCTGCAGAGTTTTAATTGCCAAGCCGCAAAGACAATGAAAAAAGAGCCCAAATGTGACATCACTGAAAGCTGTGCCAGGATGTCACGGCCTCCCAGCTGCACAGGGGTACCCGGTTTTGGTGCCAGCCCTGTTGCGCTATGAGTCACGCTCCGACGATGCCTGGATGTGCTTTCCAGGATTAGATCTGGATTTTAGGACATGCCTGGTCCCATTAAGTAATGATAGCTTGTTCTGAGGAATGGCTTTTTCCCCCCTCCAAGTTTATGCTGCTAATCTGTCTGCCTGATAGCCCCTTACAAGCTGCCTTTTGTCATTTTCCATGGTTTTGTGTGCCAGGATTATAAGCAAATGAACAACAGGGCCCTTGCCTTGGCAGGCATTCACATGGCTACCCTGAGAGATGTACACCCTGTTACTGCCTCTCCAGGGACATAAATTAAAGGAGTAATAAACCATGCAGTGTGATTAAATTACTAGTTTAAAAAACCATGTGTTGCTCTGCAAAGTCCCTTCCAAATGGAGAACGCGGTTTCTGCACATGGAGAGGCACGAAATGATCATTTTGCTCAATCTGGACATTTACATTGTGACAGATCCATGCATTAGAAACAACTGATTACAATATGGGAAGAAAGCAGACATGCAATTGTTGACAGTTCTTTTGGGAACAGTGGCTGTGACACGGTTGGCTTTGATTTCACTTAATACCCTCTTCACTAACACCATCTCTTATCTTTGATCTTACCAAATGAAGCTGTGTTTTTTGGAGGAAAAAAGAGCTATTTTTATACAGTACAGTTTGCCGATCGTCCACTGAAGCAAATATTAAAAAGATGGTTCTTTGGTTTGACTTTATCTGCGTCTACAACTATAGGAATAATTTCTAGTAGTGATAGTTCTGATACCCAATATGATTTTCCTTCGTGTTGTTTACTGTTATTCCACTTAAACTACCTAAGGACAGGAACCAGAGCATTATTTTAGTGGTTGGCAGGAGGGGGTGACAGCTGTTAAAATAATTTTTGGACAAAGTTAGCATAATGACTGCACCAAATGTGTGAAGTTTGGAATTTCGAAGAGTATCCTTTTGGAGAATGTTCATGTGGTTTCTTGGCATGTGACAATTAAATGAAGTTTTATACATCATTTGTTGTTTGGTTGGTTTTTCACCAAAACTAACAGTAAATGAAATTCGGCAATATATTTCAGGGAACTGAAAAAGGAAGCTTGCTTGCTACAAACAGACCATGAATGATTCTAAACTGTATTATAGGATGGGCAGAATATCAGAATTATTTCATCTGATCTTTAAAAAAAGAAGAAGAAAAAAGACCTATAAATGCTCTTCGTGCATTTCTGTACTAGAAAGATTCTGGGCTTTTGTTCACTAAATAATGCATTTCCAAGTAGTCCTTGATTTACAATCACAACTGAAGCCAGAATTTCCACTGTTAAGCAAGGCAGTTGTTAAATGAGTCACACCCAATTTTACAATCTTTTTTTGCCATGGTTGTTAAGGGTTGTTAACAATCCTTGCAGTTCAAGTAATAACATAGTTGTTAAGCAAATTTGGCTTCCCCATTGACTTTGCTTGTCAGAAACCGACTGAAAAGATTGCAATGGTGATCACATGACCCCAAGACCCTGTAACCATCAAAAATACATGCCAATTGCCAAGCGCCCAAATTTTCATCACATGATCGTCGGGATGCTGCAATTGTCGTAAATGCAGTGCCAGTTGTAAGTCACTTTTTCCGGTGCCATTGTAAGTTCAAACAGTCACTAAATGAATGTTTGTATCAGAATCAGTATAGAACTTGAAGGGACCTTTGAGGTCCTCTAGTACAACCCCCTACACAAGCAATAGCAGGGGTGAAATCCAGCAGGTTCTGACAGGTTCTGGAGAACCGGTAGCAGAAATTTTGAGTAGTTCAGAGAACTGGCAAATACCACTTCTGGCTGGCCCCAGAGTGGGATGGGAATGGAGATTTTGCAATATCCTTCCCTTGAAGTGGGGTAGAAATGGAGATTTTGCAGTATCTTTCCCCAGCCATGCCCACCCAGCCACCCTACGCCCCCCAAGCCATGCACACAGAACCGGTAGTAAAAAAAAATTGGATTTCACCAATGAGCAGGAGACCCTATACCATTTCAGACAAGTGACTGTCCAGTCTCTTCTTAAAAACCTCCAGTGATAAGTTTTTATTTATTTATTTATTTATTTATTTATAATTAGACTTCTATACCACCCTTCTCCCGAAGGAAAGAAGGACTCAGGGCGGTATACAGCCATATTAAAACACATAGATTTACAAAATTTAAAACCAATTAAAATCAAATATATAAAATTTGGCTCAAAAATTAAAACATACATACACCCCTTAAAAAATTCATATTAGGCCAATCCGGCTTGCTGGAACAGAAGGCTCTTCAGGGCGCTGCGAAAGGTATGCAGGTTGGGTCTAAGACGAAGCTCTAGGGGGAGCTCATTCCAGAGGGCTGGTACCCCCGCAGAGAAGGCTCTCCCCCTGGGTGTTGCCAGTCGACATTGTTTAGCCGACGGCACCCTGAGGAGCCCCTCTCTGTCGGAGCGTATTGGGCGGTGGGAGGCTGTTGGTGGCAGAAGGTGGTCTTGTATATACCCCGGTCCTAAGCCATGGAGCACTTTAAAGGTGGTCACCAACACCTTGAATCGCACTTGGAAGACCACCGGGAGCCAGTGCAGCTCACGCAGGAGGGGTGTTACATGGGAGTGCCGGGTCACCCCCATAACCACCCCGTGGCCGCATTCTGGACCAGCTGGAGCCTCCAAGTGCTCTTCAAGGGGAGCCCCATGTAGAGAGCGTTGCAGTAGTCCAGACGTGACATGACGAGGGTATGAGTGACTGTGCGCAGGGCACCCCAATCCAGAAAGGACGCAACTGGTGTATCAGGCGAACCTGATAAAAAGCTTCCCTGGTCACGGCCGTCATGTGCTCTTCCAAGGACAGCCGTGTGTCCAGGAGAACACCCAAGTTGCGAGCCCTCTCTGAGGGGGCCAAGATCTCACCCCCAATAGTCAACAATGGACCCACTGACTATACCGGGACGCTGGAAACCACAGCCACTCAGTCTTGGAGGGGTTGAGTTTGAGCTTGTTCCTCCCCATCCAGATCCGCATGGCCTCCAGGCACTGGGACATCATGTCAAGGGCATCACTGGGGTGGTTCGGAGTAGAGATGTACAGCTGAGTGTCATCAGCATACTGATGGAATCTCACTCCAAAACCACGGATGATCTCGCCCAGTGGCTTCACATAAATGTTGAACAGAAGGGGCGAGAGGACTGACTCTTGTGGCACCCCACAAACAAGGTCGACCTCTGCCCCCCTGCAACACAAACTGCTTATGGTCGGAGATGAAGGAGGAGAACCACTGCAACACAGTGCCCCCATCCCAACCCCTTCAATCATCGCAGCATGATACCATGGTCGATGGTATCAAAAGCCGCTGAGAGATCTAATAGGACCAGAACAAAGGAACAACCCCTGTCCTGAGCCCTCCAGAGATCATCAACCAATGTGACCAATGCCATTTCCATGCTGTGCCCTGGCCTGAAGCCCGACTGGAATGGATCTAGATAATCAGCTTCATCCAGGTACTGGGGTAGTTGTCGTGTCACCATACTCTCAACAACCTTTGCCACAAAGCGAAGGTTGGAGACTGGGTGATAATTCGCTAATACAGCCGGGTCCAGGGAAGGCTTCTTGAGGAGAGGCCTCACCACCACCTCTTTCAAAGAGGGGGGGAAGAAGCCCTCACTCAGAGAAGCATTAATAATCCCCTGGAACCAGCCTCATGTAACCTCCCGGGAGGCCAGCACCAACCAGAAGGGGCACGGGTCCAGTAAACATGTGGCAGCGCTAAGCCTACCCAGAATCCTGTCCACATCCTCAGGAGTCACAAGGTCAAACCCCTCCCAGATAATATTCTCAAGACCCACCCTCCGTCATCCCAACTGAATCTACCCAAAGTTGAGGACTACCTGTAGCTTTGAACACATCAGCTTTTGAGGGGGAAAAAAATCAGTTTTATTTGACTCTACAGCCATCTTCCCTCTCTTGTTTGGACCACACCTTCTAACCAACATGGTCTAGCTGGGAATTCTAGGACTCATAGCTCACTGTATCTATAAAGGGACCCAGGTTGACAGAGAGTGCATTCAAAGACTCATGCTTTCTATGTATCTTTATTAAGTAAAAGATTATTTAACAAAACTGGCTAGATTGTCATAATGGCTGTCAAGTGCAGGAATTCAGTTCAAATGAATATTGCAAGTTCATACTCTCTATAAGAATCCGTACTACTAATGGTCAAAGCAAATTGACAATAGATAAGAGTCCACAGAATTCAAGGGAGGCTAGACTTACCGTATTTTTCAGAGTATAAGATGCCCTTCCCCCCCAAAAAAAGTGGGTGGAAAAGTCTGTGTGTCTCATACAGTGAATATTGAGGTGAATGGGCCACGCTGAAAGGGCCACGGCAAATGGGGGGTGGTAGCAGTGAAGAAGCTGCAGCGAATGGGCAGCACTGGTGGTGAATGGGCCGCAGTGAACGGGCCGCAGCGAACGGAAGTAGTGAATGGGCCATGGCAAATGGGCCATGGCACCGCCAAATGAGCCACGGGGAACAGGCTGCAGCGAATGGGCTGTGGCGAACAGGCCAGATGAATACTGGATGGATGCTGGGAGGCACAGCAGTTTTTTTTTTCTTGTTTTCCTCCCCAAAAGCTAGGTGTGTCTGATAGTCCGGAGTTTCTTATAGTCCAAAAAAAATGGTAGATCTCCTGTGGGAGTGAAGAGACTCAGGGCTGATGATGTATTTGACCCCTCCCTCAAGCTCAGCCTGATCATCTCTTACAATGGCCATGACAACACACACCTCTATGGTTCAAGGCAGGTATAATGTTGAGATGGTGCTGCTACCTCTCTATAAGGATCCACATAGTAGGGTTCTAGTGAGTTATAAACATCTCTAAGCAGTGCACCAATATAAACAATGTCCCTACAAAAATGCTGCACTTCTTGTTTACTATGTAAAATATAAAAATATTACACCTGATAATCCATTAGGCCTTTTAACACACTTTAAGCTTAAAAATGAAAATAAATCATATTTTGATTAGGAAGCATATTTATAATCACAATTTTGGTGATTGTTTCATCAGATTGTAATCACTATTCCATGGTTAGGAGCACAATCCATTGGAAGTGCAGTTCCCAAATGTTAGACAAGCCACTGTCACTCAGAATGTTAATGGAAATATGGAGATAATAGAGTATTGTACAAGTTTGCAAGATGTTTCCTCAGGTAGCATATGTGAAATGGCAGAAAACCGCTAAAGATATTGCAGTTAATTAGATTTAGATTTTTCTTATCTTATCCCATAGTCTTTCAATGGACAGCAATAATCTTTTTCAACAACTGGGGCTAAATCAGTCTTCTCTCACCCTATTCCCAACCATACATCCATAAATCAATACTTTTGAATTAAAAATAAAAGATGCTACACCATTTCTATAGATTGTTTAAGCTTTAACAAATCTGTAGGGAATGGGTAATTTTAGAGATGGAAGGCAATCACCAAAATATGTATCTAAATAACTGTGCAGACCTGACTGGGGTAAAGAGTTTTCAGGTCATCTGAGATTTTCTGATGAACAAAAAAGATAAAAAGTTGATTATGAGGTAAACACACTGCTAAACTTCATAACAATGCCTTAAAACAAGGATATTATTTTACATGGAACAGTTTGTAATCCCTATAAGGCAAATTAACATGTATGTAGTTCCAACCACAGTTTTCTAGACACAATTTCCTGCTTCATTTACAGCATGAATTAAAATATTGCTTGGGAATCCTTTACCATCCTAGTTCTGCATATATTTTTCTTTTTTATCTGATGGTTTTTCTCCCAAACCATGTCAATATAATTGTAGAAAGCTACCGCCAAGACACGCTATTTTGATAAAGCCCAGCTATCAAGGAAAATAGTCATGCAATCAAACTGAAGAAAGAAGAACAAAAGATGGCTTCCCAATTAGAGTTGGGGCTCTTGCAGACACACCTCCCTTCTACGTATAGGAGGAATATAGTCAGCATATCAGGTTTAATAGTATAGGTCAGGGGTCGGCAACCTGTGGTTCTGGAGCCGCAGGTGGCTCTTTCACCCCTCTGTTGCGGCTTCTTGTCATTCAAAATATGTGTCACAACTGGCAATGTGCAACACCTGCCAGCATGCGATTTATTGAGCTTTTCAATCCCTGGTAGGCCAACCATGGATAAATCCACGAAAAGAGAAGTTTCAGAAGAAAAACAGAATGTTTAATTCAACTACATATGCTAGTTTTGTGGCCGCTCAAGAAATAGTCAGGCATGGGAAGGGTTTTGTGGCTCCCGGTGTTTTCTTTTTCTGTGGGAAACGGGTCCAAATGGCTCTTTGAGTGTTTAAGGTTGCAGACCCCTGGTATAGGTAGTCCTCGACTTACAACAGTTTATTTAATAACCGTTCAAAGTTACAACGGCACTGAAAAAAGTGACTTATGACCATTTTTCACACTTACAACCTTTGCAGGATGTCATGTGATCAAAATTCAAATGCCTGGCAACTGACTCACATTTATGATGACTGCAGAGTCCCGGGATCATGCAATCACCTTTTCTAAACTTTGGACTAGCAAAATCAACGGGCATGCTAAATTCAATTAATAGCCTTGTTACTAATTTAATAACTACAGTGATTCACTTAACAACTGTGGCAAGAAAGGTCGTAAAATGAGGCAAAACTCCCATAACAAATGTTTCATTTAGCAACAGAAATTCCAGGCTGGAGTTCATAAATTGAGAGCTAGCTGTATAAGTTTCCTAAAGTCATCTAGACTATTAGAGTGTGTGAAAGTGTTGTTGACTTGACTTGAGGGATAGCTCATCCACCTTCTTACCTGCTCCTGAGCAGCCCGATTTATTGTGAACTCAGAGTTATGAACTCAGAGTTATGCGTAGTAAACTAGTGGTAGCACCAGTTTGAAAGGCAGCTGTGGTGGCCATGTCAGAGTCAACGTTAAGATTAGTACTAAGGCTGTACAAAAATCTGAAGGCCTTTCTTTGGCAATGCGTCACAAAGCAAGTCACCTCACAACACAGACATTTCTCCTGCACAGGAAAGCAATAAGTGGCCATATTGCTTCACTTTGTAGTGTTTATGGGGCCTCCACTTAATATCCAACAGCTGGATGAGGTCCCAGAGTGACACCAAGAACCCTTGCAGCACAAACAGTGCTGCCTCTGATGTGCAAAGTTTTTCCTTCAACCAAAGCATGGCAGCTTCACAATTTTTCTCCTTCTCCTTCTCCTCCTCCTTCTACCTTGCCTTTCCATCCAGAGGCTATTCAAATGAGAAAAATATTATCTTTAGGAACCCCCTTAAAGGAATAGATTTGCTAGCCAACTGGCTGGCAGAAGAACGAGTAGAGTTGCTGTTACTGGAAAAAGCTGTCTGGCAAGGAGAGCACAATTGTATGGCGTGTGTACAGGGGAAATATTAGATCCTTACCCCACCTCATGCAAGAGGCCCTCTTGAGCCTCTTCTGGAAATCTCTTAAGAACAGCATGCATAATTTTAGACTGATTGGCTTCTTCTGTGTTGTTCTCAGTGTGTGCGCATAATTTGAGAAGACAGCTCCTCAAATTAGCCTGGTGGCAAAAGGCTGTCTAAGAAAAATCTCGATTTTGTATTATTCCTGGAGATGGATTAAAAAAAAAAGTCCATCTTGCAGCTAATACACATAATGCTATTTGTTTCACATCTGATCCTCTCTTAAATGCTTTGAGACAGAGTCTGGGACGCCTAGAACCTAGATCTTTTTATTATTATTGGTTAATCTTTAGTGAGATTCACAGCCTTTGAGGCTAGTTAATAGCTCAGCATCTCGAGTCCTAACCAAGGACCTAGGAACTGTTAAGGTATCGTCGGAGGATGTAAGCTGTTCTGAGTAAGGTTGTTTTTTGTAGAGTCAAAATGTTCAAGTCTGGTAAATTTAGAATTTACTAGAAAATAGGGGGGTAGCCCTTTGGGGATTGCTCCAAGGGCTCCAATTACAATCGGGACAACACACGATTTCTTTTTCCACAGTCGCTCAACTTCAATTTGCAAGTCCCGATACTTTGTGATTTTTTCTTGCTGCTTATCTTCAATCCGTGCATCACCAGGTATTGCAATGTCAATGAACCATACTTTTTTTCTTTTCAATTATTGTTATGTCAGGTGTGTTGTGGACCAAGTGCCTGTCAGTCTGAATCCTAAATTCCCACAAGTTCTTGAGTTTCCCATTCTCTAAAACTTTCTCAACCTGATGTTCCCAGTGGTTTTTGCTGTACTCAAATCCAAACTTCTGGCCCAATTTCCAGTGAATGATCTTAGCAACATGGTCATGGCGTGTATTATTATTATTATTATTATTATTATTATTATTATTATTATTAAAACAAGGAAGCTTATGACAATGAATCATGCCTTGCCCCCTAAAAGTGATGTTGACTGATTATTTTTACCAAGAGCAGAGGGTGGTCGAGGACTCCTACAAGTAAAGCAGACTGTGGAAGAAGAAAAATGCAGCTTGAATGATTACATCCAGAAAAGTGAAGAACCAATGATTAAGGAAGTAAATAAAGGAGGCCTTTTAAAGACAACTAAAACAAAAGCAGAATATAAGAAAGAAGTAATTGAACAGCGAGCTGAAAATTGGAAACACAAAGCTCTGCATGGCCAATACTTGAAAAGTATTGAAGGCAAAGCTGACCAGAAACTAACTTGGAACTGGCTAAGATCAGGAGTACTGAAAAAAGAAACAGAAAGCTTTATTTTGGCAGCTCAAGAACAAGCCCTAGCCACAAACTTCATGAAGGCAAAAATTCAACATGTTACCACCAACAGCAAATGCTGCCTCTGTAATGAGAAAGATGAGACAGTCGACCACCTGATCAGTGGGTGCAGCAAAATTTCACAAACTGACTATCTACAACGTCATGACCGCATTGCTAAGATCATTCACTGGAAATTGTGCCAGAAGTTTGAATTTGAGTACAGGAAAAACCACTGGGAACATCAAGTTGAGAAAGTTTTAGAGAATGAGAAACTCTTGTGGGACTTTAGGATTCAGACTGACAGGCACTTGGTCCACAACACACCTGACATAACAATAGTTGAAAAGAAAAAAGTATGGTTCATTGACATTGCAATACCTGGTGATGCACAGATTGAAGATAAGCAGCAAGAAAAAATCACAAAGTACCGGGACTTGCAAATTGAAGTTGAGCGACTGTAGAAAAAGAAATCGTGTGTTGTCCCGATTGTAATTGGAACCCTTGGAGCAATACCCAAAGGGCTACCCCCCTATTTTCTGGTAAATTCTAAATTTACTCAGAACAGCTTACATCCTCCGACGATACTTTAACAGTTCCTAGGTCCTTGGTTAGGACTCGAGCTGCTGAGCTATTAACCAGCCTCAAAGGCTGTGAATCTCACTAAAGATTAAAATAATAATAATAATAATAATAATAATAATAATAATAATAATAATAATAATAATAAAACTCACCCTTTAAATTATTTAAAAACGGTTCAGTGATGAGCTCTAATAAGATATTTCTTTTCTTGGCAGTATGTTTCTTGGACAAGAAGGAACCAGAAGACCCACAAAAAAGGGAGTATCAAAAGTGGAAAAATGTGTACCAGAAAATACTGTGGTTTTCTCACCATGATTTGCAGTCATCTTGTCCAGCATGCATTCCTCTACCAGATTAACTTTCGAGAAATGCAGTCCTTGATAGATAAATTGCTCATTCCAATTTATTTAAAGCATTTTTTACTCCATTCTTTCTCCATCAGCCCCCTTCCCCCCCAAACCGTCTCCTTCCACAGTGACTTATAAAACCAATAATTAGATAATCCCTATCCTCAGGCATATAATCAAATCAAGCAAATTGTCTTTTTCTCTACACTTTATTGTATCTATGCCATACAAGTCATTACTTGGTGTTGCAGCCATTGAGTAATGAACAACCATGCATGACCACCTAACTCATTTAGCAAAACAACTTCTGGGTCTAAAAAAAAAAAAGTTTCCAAAACAGCAGCTCCTTTTTTACACAAACTAAGCCTTGAATAGCATCTTCCTCTTGTCAAATGTCTGGTTTTTGCCACTGCTGCTGAACAAAGCTTTATATGCAAAGTACAAAGGAAAAACAACTCCAGCAGGGAACCGGGAGTCTGTTAACTATGAGAATAAAAGCAGTTGTCATAAACACTCTGCATCTTAATGCTGAGTTTTGGCTTTTACGTAAGATTAATTAAAGAGCAGATGTTCTGCCAGCTCCTGCATTAGGTATGGTTATCTTTACAACCCCAACTCTTCCATGTGTTGTATGATAATTTGCATTATTATGCATTTTGAGCCCGGGGCATGAATGGAGAACAGGTAAACATAAGATCTGCAGAAAACTGTAATTTGAAATGCATTTTCCCTCTTAGGCCACTAACTAGTTACAATCTCTGGTTGTTGTTGTTTTCTTTTTTCTTTGGTCTCATGAAAGCCTCTTCCTTTTTAATTTGGCTTTGACACATTACATGACAGAAAGACAGGTACATTCCAGAGCAAGCATGATTTTATGCATACAAGAAAACCCAAACAACAATATTTAACACAGCAGGCCACTAATAGGGTAGAACAAATCCAGAACTAAACTTCTGTTTGCTGGAGTTTGTAAACTTTGGTTGCTGGAATTGGGTATGCCTAGTTTAATGAAAAGAAGGACTAAGGGTGACATGATAGCAATGTTCCAATATCTTAGGGGCTGCCACAAAGAAGAGGGGGTCAACCTATTCTACAAAGCACCTGAAGGTAGGACAAGAAGCAATGGATGAAAACTAATCAAGGAGAGAAGCAACTTAGAACTAAAGATGAATTTCCTAACAGAACAATTAATCAGTGGAACAACTTGCCTCTAAAAGTTGTGGGCGCTCCAACACTGGAAGTTTTTAAGAAGAGATTGGACTACCATTTGTCTCTGAACTGGTATAGGGTTTCCTGCTAGAACAGAGGTTGGACTAAAAAACCTCTAAAGTCTTTTCCAACACTGTTATTCTGCTCACTAGCTAATCCTAACAATTGAAAGTTTCTAATGTTTTTTAACTAATTTTGAAGGGGACCAAGATGGTAATTCTGATCTTAGAATCCAAAATGAATCTGTCTCTCAGTGTGGCTGTTGGATATTGGGGTTTTTTTCTGGAAACTGTTCAAACGACAATCGAAGCTGGGTGTGAATTATTTTGTTACTGTAAATTATTCGATCTCATTTCTTCTACATCTCAATCCAAAGCAAAAGCTAGGTGGGTTGTTGATTTCATTTCGAAAGGTAGGATGGGCCTATGCAAGTGCATTTGCTATTTGCCCCCCCCCACACACACATACAAGTTTCATTTATTGCTTTGATTTAATGAACAGCCATGCCACCATATGTTCCCCCAAAAGGTGCCAATAGACGGTGCTTTGCCATATAATTACAGCAACCTGGGGAACAATTGTACTGGACATGAATTAGTTGCCAGTTTTATTGGAGTGGTCATGTCAATAAAGAGCTGATAATAAATATTTCATGACTGGAGCTGACAAAGCCTCTCGTTTGTTGAGTGGCTCCGTTTCCTAATGCCAATATGACATGAAATCGCTTCAGGAGGTCATAAATATTGATGAATGAGCACACCTATTGCCTCATTATGAAGTGATTAGAGAAGGTGTTACCACAAACAAGGTGAGATGCCTCTTTCACTTGTGATCCCGTTCCCTGTGGCCAGACGTCTTTTTAATAATGCATCCTTCCCCTTCCCTAATTCTCTTCACAAATGAAACTTAAACATTTGTGCGTGGCATCACTCTTCTTTTCCTGACTGATGAAAAGGACCAGTCACACAGCATGTCTCCTCAGCAGTTTATAACAATATGGGCAATTGGTTTCTGGGTTGGCCTGGGAGTTTTCACCCATCATGCACAGATAGTCCTGGACTTAGGACCACAATCAAGCCCAACGTTTCCATTGCAAAGGGAGACATTTGTTAAGTGAATTTTTGCCCCATTTCACAACCTTTCTTGCCACGGTCATGAGGTGACTCACTGCAGTGGTTAAGTTAGTGACATGGCTGTTTAGGGAATCTGGCTTCCCCATTGACTTTGCTTTGCCAGAAGGTCATCAAAGGGGAATATATGACCCTGGGGCATGGAAGCTGTCATAAATATGAATCAGTCACCAAGTGTTTGAATTTTGATCATGTGACCAAGGCCAAAGTGTGAAAAACGGTCATAAGTCTTTTTTTTAATGCTGTTGTAACTTTGAAGTTTAAATAAACTGTTGTAAGTCAAGGACTACGTGTATCTTACTAGGACTTCTTTACAGAAACTGGTACTTTGTTTGACAATGAAGCAGTCGTCATTCTCCAGAGCAAAAGTGAATATTACCAAATAAACCTTTCAGCAGAACCCTACACAATAACAGCTGATGCTTCAATTCAATAGATGCAACCTGAACTAATGAATAAATGCATATTATTTGATCCTGTGTGGAGAGGATTGAATGTTTGAATTTTTCCATACAGTAGAAATAATATTGTGATTTGCCACATGGGTCAGCAATCTCTTTAATCAGATAGGGAGGAAAAAGTCATTTGAAATCTCAAATGAAGTTGCTGAAATCTCACAAGATCTCATTTGGGACTTTAAAAAAAGTCTTGAAAGCCGTTGAGAACTCACATTCACAATTGCTGACCAGAATTTATATAAATAATATAAATAAATAATATCAGTGCAAAAGTTTGATTTACGCAGGATGGTTGCACTCACGCATAACATAAAGAACAGCCTTATCCCGAATAACTGTAAAAAGGCTATGCTAATTTGTCCTGCCCATCTGTTTTCATTTGGTCCTCTTTTTGCATACACAATGTCTGTCTTCCTGCCCTGTCTTCCCACTCAGCTATCCATTCATCTATCTATAAATCTATCTATTGAAAAAGTTAGCACCCACCCCCACTCCTAGAAGAATGAAATATTTTAGGAAATGTTGGAAAGACAGAGTATTATATTTCCCTGGATGAGAAAGAGAGAAACATGTTTTAAACAGATCCCTGCCCACCCCCCACTTCAGCTCCAGGGTAATGGGATTAAGACATAGCCCTCAGGACATGATAGGATTAGCCCTCTAGCCATCTAGGAACAGAACTCACCACATGGCACCTGGGGAGATTGCATCACTCAGCAGATTCAACCAAGCCTGGGACTCAAGACAAACTACAAAGTTACCCCTGTATGGCCCCATGGGAGCCTGATAACCAATCAGAATACATTTCTTAAACAGCAACAGGAAGCTGCAAGGCGGAGCCCAAAAGAGAGTATAAATCTCTCTTGCTCTCTCTCACCCATTTGCTCATTTTGCTCAGGACCTCAAACATGTGGTCCTGTCCACCATTAAACCATCTTTCCAAATAGCCTTCATGTTTCCATTGTCTTTCTCCCCACTTGGAACTGAACCCAGATGGACATTTCTTCCAACAATATCTATCTATCTGTCTGTCTGTCTGTCTGTCTGTCTGTCTGTCTGTCTACCATCTTTCTAATCTATCCATTCAAAGTATTATCTAGGTGTCTTGATTTGTTACTCTCAAATGCAACAAGCTAAGTTTGTTGTCCTGCAAATCCTTGCTTGTTTGTAAGCAATAAACCAACATCCTAGGTCTGTAGATAAACATCAACTAACATATCCATTTTTATTTTCACTTTATGATGCAAAATTGGGTAAGTAAGTAGAAGCCAGCATACTAGTTCATAGCAAATCAAAATAATTAAGCAAGAGGACTTACAGTTCTAGAGATGTGTATTGTAAGCATCTATTTCTCCAAATTACTTTCTTTGATAAAATGTCTTCAACTAATATTTAATTATTTAATATTTAGCTAATTTAGATAGAGTGATGTCTTTCAGGTTGGAAGTGGTTTAGAAACTTCATTTTCACTGACTTATTTCTTCTTCCCAGAGTTATTCCAACACTATGGCAGTGTCCACTTGACCCAGTGCAGGTCATCTTCATTGATGAAAATTACCCTATGCAGGTCATTTTCATTGACCTGCATAGGAGAAAAAAAAACATTCATAGCAGCTGTGAAATCCTTTGAAGTCTGCTACTGGTTCTGTGTCTTTGCTACCAAGCGTGTGCTTTGCATGTGCACCGTGCAGCGCTAAAAAAGAAACATTTTCAAGCCTTCCAAGTCTGCAAAGGTAAGTAGAACTGAGAGAGGGGGAAATCCGCTGTGCCACGCAAGTTAGATTAGCTAGAAAGCAGGAAATCCGACGATTCTAGCTAATATCAATCACGTGTCACAGCTGATCGTTGCCCAGCTGATCATCGGAAATACCGGTTCCCCCGAACCGGTAGCATTTTTTACTACCTGTTTGGGAGAACTGGTCCAAACCGGTAGCATTTCACCAGGGGTGAAATCTACTTACCTTCCCTACCAGTTCAGAAGTGCACACACCACGCACATTTGCACCACATCACATGTAACCGCGGACCCGCTGAGAATGTGCAAACTCTTCTGCACATGTGCAGAGGGTTAAAACCAGGAAGTAACAACAACCAGGTAGATGAGCAGAGCCTCGTGCTGACATGTCTATGGGTTCTCCGAACCACCGGCCGCCATCGCTACTGGTTCAGCCGAACCAGTCCAAACCGGTAGCATTTCACCCCTGATTTCACCCCTGATTCATAGCCATGAAATAGTGGGTGGGGGTGTGTGGACTCATAGAATAGCAATAGCACTTAGACTTATCTACAGCTTCACAGTGCTTCACAGCCCTCTCTAAGCGGTTTACAGAGTCAGCATATTGCCCCCAACAATCTGGGTCCTCATTTTACCCACCTCAGAAGTATGAAAGGCTGAGTCAACCTTGGAAGGGACTTTGGAGGTCTTCTACTCGAACCCCCTCAAGCAGGGGACCCTATACCATTTCAGACAAATGGTTGTCCAGTCTCTTTTTGAAAGCCTCCAGTGATGGAGCATCCACAACTTCTGAAGGCAAGCCATTCCATTGGTTGATTGTTTTCACTGTTAGTACATTTCTCCTTGGTTCTAGGTTGCATCTCTCATTTTAGAACTCATACTCCTAACCATGACTTTCTCATTCCAAGAATCCATAGTACATGGAAGTTCCACTCCCCCTCTCTGATTAGCCAGTTTCTGAGCTTTGGTCTTTCCTTAGGCCCATGCAAGTCAAGTGGACTCTGAATTATTTTATTTGTATGAAGAGGAGAGAAATAAATGGCTACATCAGTGGAAGAAAGAGGGAAAATGTTGGAGAGAGGGAAAATCCCAGTCCACCCTTACCAAGGTCTTCATTACTCAAAGGATCTTGGGAAATTGAAGGTTTTCTTCCCTCATCAAATCAATATGTTTTTGATTTTCCCTTAAACAATTTGTTCCAAGCCTGCTAGATATTTCCCACCACAAGACTTCTCCATCACTTTAACAGTTGCGTAGCTGAGTAGTCCCATTCCTCCAGAACATTTTTCACATTATGTCCTTTTTTTCCCCCTCATCAGCTAGCTTTTCAACATAAGGAGAAAACTTTTTAAAGTCACACATAATAAAGTAGAAATATCATTTCAAAATGAAGCTTAAAAGGAGGTTAATTTCATTGCAAATTACTTAATTTGGACTCATTCTAATGCAAATGTATTAAACAGGAAACAAAGATGAGAACATTCTTCCGTATTTAGTCTTGTGTTCGCATTGTTATATGTGAAATTATCTATTAGACTTCCTTTAATTACAGTAGCACATCTATGAATTTTTGACATCCTTGAAGGAAATATTTTATCTGCCACTATTTTTTTTTTTTTAGTTATTTGTGGTTACATTGCTAGCCCATCTTTCTTTTGAAGAGACATTTTTATCTCCCCAGCAATCTGGAGGTGATGCAATGCCAAAAGCAGCCAAGATTTTCATTTGATATGACAATGCCTAAATTTATGACTTCTGATCTCTTCTGAATGTTCTTATCCTTTGATGGCTTCATTGCTTAACTTGTAAGCCAAAACTTCTGTTTTTTTTCTGTTTCATTCAGCAAGCTACACTCATTTTTTTAAAAATACAAGAAACCAAGATTTTGGAGGGTTTTTTTAAGGCACTATGGTCACAGTTAGAAAGTTGTGATGTAACACCTTTGATATTATGGTAGGGTTTTGTCTCATTTTTAGCAATAGTTTTACTCAAGGCAGCAGGCTAGAAACTGGGAAAAGTGAGTTCTAGTCCTGCCTTAGCAGGAAAGCTAGCCGGATGACTTTGGGCCAGGCACTCTATCTCAGCCTACCTTACAGGGTTGTTGAGGAGGAAGGAGTATTAAATGTTTGCACCTCAAGTTTGTTTTATAAAAATAAATAAAAATAATTTTTATAAAAATAAGATGTTGGGAAGAAGCAGAATTTCGATCCTTATTGACATGATAAACTTACATTTTGAGAGAATCCCCATTTGAAATGAAAAGTGTTTTTTGTTTTATTTACAATATTTTGTCTATTTCATTTTTATATAAGCAATTAAATATATCGTTAAGGTAGTTAGAACTTTGCAATAAGTAATTGTAAGGCCTTATTAACAGATAAGCAATGAAGAGAGCTGAGTATGTTCCTTACAGTTTCACGATAGGTTTCTTTCAACAAAAGGTTTTCTTTAATATTTATTGGACACCTCAAAGAAAGTTTTAAAAAAACTCAAATGCTTCATGGGGTTGGAATCACAATTTTTGTCCAGAGTTTTAAATTCCTTGATTCTTTTGATTCTTTTAAAGCTTTTATTCTATTTTTCTGTCTATGAGAATTGGTCATAAATCACCTTATTTCAGTGCCATTGTAACTTTGAGGCAGCCTTCTTCTAACTGGATGCCCTTCCCATGAACTGAATTACATCTCTCATAATCTTTAGCTACATCTGAAGGCATGGTTGAAAAAGGTTGGTATACCAGTAGGTCTTTGTTACTTTGGGGGCAAGTCCTCTTATCTTTTACCACCCTCCTTCCCAGGTTTCAATAGTGAATTAGTTCCTGATGTCACGCATCTAGCTCTGAAGTGAGTCATATCTAACACTAATATTTTCCTTCTGAGACTGTTCCTTTCTTTTCGCTTCTTCAGACTGTTTCTGTTCCTTTTCTTTTTAAAACAAAAGTTGATGTGTCTTTTGGGTGTTCAGTTGGCAGAAGTCGTGCATGGCTCTATTGTTCCTTCTACAATGAGCTTCAAAATGAATAGTTCAGCTAACTGTCAGTGTTTGGGGAAGGCCACACGCTATGGTGTTCAGCTTATGAGAAAGGAAAGAAAGAAAGGAGGAAGGGAGGAAGGAAGGGAGGAAGGAAGGAAGGAAGGAAGGAAGAAGAGAAAGAGGGAAAGAGAGAAAGAAAGAGAGAGAGAGAAAGAAAAAGAGGGAGAGAGAGAAAGAAAGAAAAGAAGAGGAAGAGAGGAGGGAAGGAAGGAAGGAAGGAAGGAAGGAAGGAAGGAAGGAAGGAAGGAAGGAAGGAAGGAAGGAAGGATCTATTTTGAGCATAATCATTTCTTGAACCCTCAGTTAGCAAGTTTTTATGCCAGCAAGCACTCTAAGAAGGATGGTGGGAAGAAAATCTGGGAAAGGGAATGCACTATAGGAAAGATTGGCAATACAGGTAATCCTTAATTTATGACCACAATTATGCCCAACATTTCTGTTGCTAAGCAAGGAGTTGTTATGTGAGATGTGTCCCTTTTTTGCCACAGTGATTAAGTGAATCACTGAAGTTGTTAAATAAGTCATGTAGTCACTAAGAGAAACTGGTTTCTCCCATTGACTTTGCTGGTCAGAAGCTGGCTGGGGAGATCGCAAATGGTGATCATATGACCTTGGGACACTGCAACTGTCATAAATACATGACAGTTTCCAAGCATCCGCATTTTGTTCACATGACTATGAAGATCTTGCAATGATCGCATTAGAATTGGTCATGAATCATCTTATTTCAGTGTTATTGTAACTTTGAACAGTTACTAAATAAATGGCTTTAAGTTGAGGACTACCTGAACATTTCAATCTTTGCAAAATATCCTTATTTTCACCTCATCTATAGCCCAATTTGTATTTTGTGTTTTAAAATTCTTGTGCTTTAAAATTCTCACCTCTTCTTTGAGAATTTCATCTTTTACAACTTTCACTGGCTGTTCATTCCTCTTTACCCCTTCACTTTTCTTTCATATATTAGTTTTGTAATACAAACCAGGATCATTTTATCTTTCCTATAGATAAAATGTACTTTCATGCTGGTAACACAGTTTAGTGTTCTGTTCACAATCATGTATCACTCATTCATTCTTGAACCAAACTCTTCTTGCTTTATCACACATAAAATATTTTTAAGTGATCTATTCTGTAGCATTTTCAACTTACTTTTGTATCCAGTAGGAGAGATTCTTGCCTGATTGTTTGTCTGGTATTGATCCCCGCTTAACTGAATATTGGCTGGAGGAGAGGCTGTATTCTAGTCTTTTTTGTTTCTTTCCTAAGTTTTTTATTGTTTCTTTTGAATTATGTGTAGTGTGGTTTATCTCTGGTCTATTGATGGTTGATTTGTCTGAATGCCAAGCTTCCTGGAATTTCCTAACATTTTTGAATTGGGCTTGGTCTAAGATGCTAATAGTTTCGCAGTTGAGATTATTGGTTTACTCTTTGTGAACTGGTTGACTCTTTCCATGGTTATGAGTTTAAAGAGTTTTTGTTATGACTTCTCTAAGGACAAGACTAGCCCTCTCAAATCATACCAGTAATGCAGGATCCAATCTGGATTGGTCATTGGGACCAGAGTTTTAATCTTCCAAGTTTCAGACTCACGCTGGAGTCCATCTTCAGGGAACTTCTCTCTCACCAGAAGGGGTCTGTCACACATTCTGTTGAGAGAGAAGTTCCCTGGGGATGGGCTCCAGCAAGAGTCCAAAAGCTCAGAAGACTAAACCTCTGGTCCTATTGACCAACCCAGATTGGATCCTGCAAGATTATCCTGGGACACCTATATTTGCCATCATTCATACCAGTAATGCCACAAAATCCAGTTCATTGTCACATCCATGAGGTCAATCAGCCATTAAAATCACATGCAGTGTTTAAAACTCCATGCCAGTTTTTCTATTCCAGAAAAAAAATTGCCATAATTTTTTTCCCCTGAGATGCATGCTCTTCCCTCCCCTTACATCAGCATCTCTGTTATCAGCATCTCAGCACACCTACTGCGTAAGTGATGATAGGCTATATAATACCAGATGCCTTAGCGTATTATGAATATGGGGACAAAAGGCTCCTGTGCTGAGCATACCAATTTCAAATCTCTAGGTACCTCCCTAGTCAACACTGGTTGTTCAGAGTCCAGATCTGTGTTGTTACATAAAACCATCAGCGAGAATGACTCCCAACCTAGATAGAATGGTTTTTTAAAAACTGCTGTTGAGAAGGATTGAGTGTATATGTGTGTGCATGTATAGGTTCAAATTGGATCAAGAGGTGGGTTTCCCTCAATTTAAAACTTCAGTTGTAGTTCTCATTTTCACTAGCATTAGATCACTCGGTCATTCTAGACGCTGATTAGGAGAAGGAATTGCAAGCAATTTTAACCAGATCAAAGGGCAAGGGGTTGGACTTCAGTGATAAAAAACCTATAGCAAAACCCAGGTGTGCAGGGATGGGATTGTAGCTAAACTTGTAAGCAGGAAGCCTTATTGTTTGTTCCTATGCCATGAGTTCAGTGAAACTTTTTCCCAAAGCTCCCAATAATTGTGGATGAAGAAAGTCATGGATTTAAAAGTGTAAACCAACCTTCTCCATTTTGGTAGCTTTCACACATGGCCAAGTTGTCCAACCCTTTATTAGAGAGAGTCAACCTCATTAGATGGAGTCAACCTATTCTCCAAAGCATCTGAAGGCCAGACAAGAAGCAATGGATGGAAATTAATCAAGGGGAGAAGCAACCTAGAACTAAGGAGAAATTTCCTGACAGTTAGAACACTTAATCAGTTATTAGAATGACTTACCTCCAGAAGATGTGGATGCTCCAACACTGGAAATTTTTAAGAAGAGATCGGACTACCATTTGTCTACACGCATGTAAATTAGGCTTAAGATCAGGTATTTTCATAACAGAGATGTTATTATTTACGATTAATGTTAGTATTATTTTTAAATTTATTGTATGTCTATTGCTGGTCGATGACCATAATAAAAATTTATTCTGTTCTATTCTAATATATATATAGGACAGTGATGGCTAACTTTTTTGTTATTGTGTGCCAGAAGTGGAGAGGCATGCGACCCCCCCCCCCCATGCTCCCCATGGTTTTGGCATGCGATGGCACGGTGGGCCTGGTAGGCCTGTTTTTTTGCCCTCCCCAGGCTCCAGAGGCTTTCTAGGAGCCTGGGGAGGGCAAAAACAGCCTTCCCCACTCCCGGAGGCCCTCCGGAGGATGGAAATGGCCTGTTTGCCAACTTCTGGTGGGAACGGAAGGCCTGTTTTTCACCCTCCCCAGGCTCCAGAGCCTTTCTAGGAGCCTGGGGAGGTGAAAATGGCCTTCCACCCCTGAGACCCTCCCTCTGAAGGCCAGAAACGGCCCGTTGGATGACTTTCGGTGGGCCCAGAAGGCCCGAAAATCAGTTGGCCGGCACTCGCACGCACGCTGGAGCTGAGCTTGTGGGCCCACCGATATGGCTCCACGTGCCACCTGTGGCACACATGCCATAGGTTCACCGTCACGGGTATAGGGTTTCATGCCTGAGCAGGAGATTGGACTAGAAGATCTCCAAGGTCCCTTCCAACTCTGTTATTATATTACTCTGTTCTGTTATTCTGTTAGAAGCACCAGGTTGAGAGAAAGTGGATGAAAGCTTTTTTAGTGAATCATCTGGTATGAATGATTACTTTTTTCTTCTCCCATATCATGGATACAATCTAAATCAGGCATGTCCAACCCACAGGCCACATGCAGCCCTGGACAGTTAGTAATGAAACCCCACAAGATTTATTTTTAAAAAGGAAGTTTGTTATCTATATAACAAACTGTAATGATCCAATGTTAAATGGCTACTTTAGGAATTTTTTCATCTTTCAATATTTAATTATCATTATTCTATCATTTTAAAATTTGTAACTTTAATCTGATTTTTAATTTTAATATTAACTTTTATATGTTGTTTTGTTTATCAATTATATTTCATTGCACACTGCCCAAAGCTCCTCTTTGAGAGAGATGGGTGGTTTAGAAATATGAAATATAAATACATAATCAAACAGAAAGACACATTAACTATATTACATATTTTTGTAATATAGTTACAAAAATTCAATTCCTTTTCACTCAGTGCAGCCCTGGCAAGCCAAAAGTTTGGACAACCATGATCTAAATAGTTCATTCTCTATAGTTAGTTTTTATATAGTTTCTTTTTTATGTGAGTGTGGTTTCCAGTCACAAAATTCCCATGTTTTTTTTATTTTGACCTTTCCCTCATTGACCAACTGTCCACAATGTTCTAGGACTGGACAGCTAAATGATAGCAATAGCCATTGGAGTTGAATTGTGGAATTTAGATCCATACTTTATGATAAAATTTAGAAATATCCAGCTCAGCCCTACAGCACAGGGTTGCCAACTGGTTCCATCAGCTGAACCTGTATGGCCAAAATAATCTAGTTCTGTCCTAACCTCTTTTTCTTCTATATAATTCACCCTATTTATGTTCTCCAAACAAGCAGGTTGTAGGTAGAGAGCACTTGCTCCTGATCTACAAAGCAGATCTACTGTCTGCTTTGTACCCACAAGAGACTATTGCAATGGGGAACCAAATTTCTTCATTCATTCCATCTTCCACCAGCCTCTCTCATGAGTCCAAAGCACATCAGTACGTTTTGCTGAAGGCGAGTTCAGCTGTCTATAGTTTTCTTATTTTATCCTAATCAATATTATTATTTTCCAACTGAAATCCAAATAAAAGTGTAGATGCTGATAACATCAATCTGGGAGATCGGCAGCTCTTCAAACAAGGTGATAATCATAGCAGCTGGAGAATTTTGTACACAATTTTCAGATAAAGAAACATTGCTAATTCTGGCTAAGAACTATATTGCAATACACTAATGAGGATATTGTTACTGCTGGGAAGAATGGCTAATTACATTATGGAACTATGCTTTGATGTCCAATAGATTCATATTTGAAAAGCAAAACTTATGTAGGATCAATTCTGACTAAAAGCCTTTCTAGGACTATGATGTTTGGCATGAATTTGAACCACATCCCAGTTTTATTCTTTTTTTTAATGTTTAGACTTTACATTTCAGCTTTATAATATATTAGTGTTAAGTGAGTGATTTATACTGTATTTAAAAAACATTTGTAAGAGAAGGAGTGGCAGAACCTGGGAGGGGAGTCAAAAGAGGGATCAGCCTAGAGTCTCTACGTAGCCACAAGAGAACAAATTCCAACCTCCCTTGAATTTCCATTGACCCTTATTTAATTCCTAGCAGATGCTGTTAGTTGAAAAGATTCTTGTGCATAGGCATGAATAACATCAGTTTAATTGGACTTTCACATGTGGATCTGATCTTTCATGCCTGACTTTATTTTAGTTTACACCTTAATAAAGACTTTTTTGATTCTTCTCTAAAAAGTGATACAACAGAAATTATAGCTTTACAGTTTGTCTGGACAAACTGTTACTTCCATAACATTTCAGAACCCATGTTTATTCCTTTGTAGTTTACTAATTGTATTTTATTCTTTTCTATGTGTTTTATCTTTGCATCCCTTTCTAAAACATTCAGTAAAACAAAAAAAAAATCAAATTATTAGATAAAATGCATCCATTTTCACCTACACCCAATGGCACTGCCGGATCTTAGACAATCATGGAATGGGATTGTGGGAAAGTCTTGAAAATTGGATGTTAGAAGGCAAAGCTCCTCAACTTAAAACCATTCAAAGTTACAACAGCACTGAAAATTGTGACTTATGACCGATCCTTGCACTTATGTCTGTCGCAGCATGGTCACATGATCAACTTTTGGACGCTTGGCAATCTGCATGTATTTATGACAATTTCAGCACCTCAGGGTCAGATAATCACCATTTGCAACCTTCCCAGCCAGTTTTTGATGAGAAAAGTCAAGGGGGGGAAGTCAGATTTGCTTAACAACTGTATGATTCACTTAAAAACTGTTTGATTTGCTTAACAACCATGGCAAAGAAAGTTGCAAATTTGGGCATGACTCATTCAACAACTGCCTTACTTAGCAATGCGAATTCTGGTCCCAATTCTGGTCATAAGCTGAGGACTCCCAGTACGCAACAGAAGAATCTTTGAATCTGTGATCTTTCCGAATGAAAGAAACCCAACTGTTGGTCCTCAGAGAATATACTGTAAGTCCTTCCACAGAGAGCAGGAAACATATGTGAGCTGCACTGTGAGTTCCTGGTGCTAACTGCAATGATTTCTTTGTCATTCAAGAAGTATAAAACCCATTCAGAGCTGTTTAAAAATTTCTTCTTAAGCCAACCCGGCTTGCTGAAAAAGATGGGTTTTCAGGGAACGACGGAAGGCATTGAGGTCATGGATTCTCCTTATCTCCGGGGGCAACTGATTCCAGAGGGTGGAAGCCCCGACAGAGAAGGCCCTCCCCCTGGGGGCCACCAGCCTACATTGTTTGGCTGATGGCACCCTGAGGAGGCCCTCTCTGTGGGAGCGCACGGGTCGATGGGAGGTCGTCGGTAGCAGCAGGCGGTCTCGCAGATAGCTAGGCCCTATGCCATGGAGCGCTTTAAAGGTGATAACCAACACCTTGAAGCACACCTGGAAGACCACCGGGATCCAGTGCAGCTCGTGCAGGAGCGGTATTACATGGGAGCGCCATGTTGCTCCCATCACTACCCGTGCTGCTGCATTCTGGACCAGCTGGAGCCTCCGGGTGCTCTTCAAGGGGAGCCCCATGTAGAGAGCATTGCAGTAGTCAAGGCGAGAGGTGACGAGGGCATGAGTGACTATGCACAAGGAATCCCGATCGAGAAAGGGCCGCAACTGGCGAATCAGGCGAACCTGATAAAAGGTCCCCCTGGTAACAGCCATCAGATGTTCCTCCAAAGACAGCTGCCTATCCAGGAGGACTCCCAGATTGCGAGCCCTTTCAGTGGGGGCCAAAGACTTGCCCCCAATAGTCAATGATGGAGTCAACTGACTATATCGGGATGCCAGGAGCCACAGCCACTCAGTCTTGGAAGGGTTGAGCTTGAGCCTGTTCCTCCCCATCCAGATCCGCACAGCCTCCAGGCACTGGGACATCACTTCAAGGGCATCATTGGGGTGGCCTGGGGTGGAGATGTACAGCTGGGTGTCATCAGCGTACTGGTGGTATCTCACCCCAAAGCCACGGATGATCTCGCCCAGTGGCTTCACATAAATGTTGAACAGAAGGGGTGAGAGGACCGATCCCTGTGGCACTCCACAAATGAGAGGCCTCGAGGTCGACCTCTGCCCCCCTGCCAACACAAACTGCCACCATTCAGAGAGAAAGGAGGAGAACCACCTCAACACAGTGCCTCCCACCCCCAACTCTTCCAGCCGGTGCAGCATGATACCATGGTCGATGGTATCAAAGGCCGCTGAGAGATCTAATAGGACCAGAACAGAGGAATAACCCCTGTCCCGAGCCCTCCAGAGATCATCCACCAACGCGACCAATGCCGTTTCCGTGCTGTGCCCAGACCTGAAACCCGACTGGAATGGATCTAGATAGGATGTTTCCTCCAGTTTATTGCGGAAACTGCAATAAAATATCATCTGAACATGTTACCCAAAAGAGCATTAAAAAAAAATACATCTAAATACATAGTTTATAAACCAGGGAAATGCATATAAAATAACAGTCAGGGAAATTTGCATTCTAAAAACCACATGCATTAAGCAATACTCAAACAGTATGCAAAAATTTCATATGTTTGGAGAAGTTGCTCAAATAGGCAAAGAGTTTTTGGGTTTTTTAGAGGGGAGAGGGGGGTTGGAAAATATTCCTTTGATTAAAAATCCATTTTGAAATAGACAAATTGGAAGACTGCCCATTCTATGACAGATTTGCCATACAAAGCAGATTTATTTTTATTTAAACAGCCTTAGTCAAGAGCTCGGATTTGTGATCAGGAACTTCTGAATGAGACTTTGGGGAGAAAATACCTTCTCCGAGAGCACATTCTGTTCTGAGGAGAAATGGAGTCCAGACAACACTGCCTGTAATTTGAGACTCTACCGTATTTTACTATGATTGCTTCTATCTTTCAAAGGAAACATAGAAAGATACAGTATTAAGAAAAGACAAAATAGTTGCCTGGTTCCTTCTGACTTATTATCTGTTTGTAAGCACACCGATGCTTCAAATGTTACAAACATTTGTTGAGAAGTAAAAAATGACAGTCACTGGTTTTTTTCCTCCCCCAGTTTCCTTTGCACATTTTAAAAAGCTAGTTATTTGGCATTTGGAAACTTGATTCATATGATCTATTCTCAGCTTTCTATGGAAAACAGACTGATTTGGAGACCACAAGAGATTTCAGTTTGTGGGCCTCTTGGGGCTCCCTGATTTGATGGTTTCATTACCAAACTAGGTAATATCATCATGGCACCCCACAGTTCAACCTTGAAACGCAAATCTTCTCTTCCGTCAGATTTCAATCTCTGTTTGGGATACTGACATCCAAGCAGTTTGCCATAAATATGGAGCACGAAGTCTCTTTCATTGTTGTTTCATGCATGGTATAGGTCTGATCTTATGCTGAAGTGGAAATGTTGAATCAGCATTAATTGGTTAGACCCCTTTAGGCTGCCATTCGTTTGACCGAACAAAAAGCACCATGGTAACATTAATGGTATTGATATCTACAGAGAAGAGCAACAAGGATTATTAGAAAACTGGAGGCTAAAACATATGAAGTACAGTTTCGGGAACTGGGTATGTCTAGTTTAATGAAAAGAAGGACTAGGAGTGATATGATAGCAGTGTTCTGATATCTAAGGGGCTGCCACAAAGAAGAGGGAGTCAAGCTATTCTCCAAAGCACATGGGGGTAGGACAAGAAGCAATGGATGGAAACTAACCTAGAACCAAGAAGAAATTTTCTAACAATTAGAACAATTAATCAGTGAAACAACTTGCCTCCAAAAATTGAATGTGCTCCAGCACTGGAGGTTTTTAAGAAGAGACTGGGCAACCATTTGTCTGAAATTGTATAGGGTTTCATGCCTGAGCAGGGAGTTGGATTAGAAGACCTCCAAGATTTCTTCCAACTCTGTTGTTCTGTTGTTGGCTTGCTTCTCCATGCTAAGGGTCAGTTATTCCTTTTAGGTTCCTAAAAATAATGCAGATCCAGGGTATTCAAAAGGTTGTCTTCCACCATGTTGATTCCATATGGCTCACTTCTATATGGCCCAACAGCTGAGAAGTCTTCCCAGACATTTTTGTCACTGGCTGTTTTGTAATTCGTGGGAAAACATTAGTGTTTTCCTTATGGCCACCCTCAAAATATAACAATCCTTTTCCTGAATGTTTTTTTTTCCTCATAATTTTTCATTTAAGAAGCATTTGGCTTCTGTTCTGTTTGGGGGTGGTGCTGTCTTTATAACAGCCCCCTTGGAATTTTAATGAAGCGCTGCTGTTATATTTTATTAGTTGGATTTATTTCATTATACTTCAATTAACTCCACTGATTTTAAAGATCATAATTCATTTTGAGTACTGTTTGTGGCAGGGGAAGATAGGCCAAAATTCCAAATAAATGTCCAGCATATCTATTTTGTTGCTGATTGAATTCCTCAGGAGAACTGACACACCACACATGGTGAAAGTCCTCGCATTTTTATATCAAAGAGACAACTGCCTTTCCAGGTGGCTCAGGATGGCCCATCGCTTGATTTTAAAGCAATTACACATTATCACCGATCAATATTTTAAAGATAAACAGAAATTAAATCCCAACATCACAAGCCATATGGCTATAGCCAATTGAGGTGCACACAGTGGCAGACTTCCAAGTTCTTGTGCAAAACTCTTGTTAAAAGGCTGCTTGTAATTGTTTAAAGCTCAGGAAAAAGAAACTCAGGTGTGACTCATCTACTGGAAGCCATGCTGTAGCACCCTAAAACCACTGACTCTGAGTAATCTAAGCTTGTGTACAGATGGTCCTCGACGTACGACCACAATTGAACTTAGCAACATTTCTGTTGCTAAGTGAAACATTTGTTAAGTGAATTTTGCCTCGTGTTACGACCTTTCTTGCCACAGTTGTTAAGTCATTCACTGCAGTTTTTTTTTTGTTTGTTTGTTTGTTTTGTTTTAAATTTGATTTATATGCCGCCCTTCTCCGGAGACTCAGGGTGGCTTACAATGCGTTAAGCAATAGCCTTCATACTTTTGTATATTTTATACAAAGTTAGCTTATTGCCCCCACAAACTGGGTCCTCAATTTACCTACCTTAGAAAGGATGGAAGGCTGAGTCAACCTTGAGCCTGGCAAGATTCGAACTTACTTTAATTGCAGACAGCTGGTGTTAAATTACAGTGCTTTAGTCTGCAGAGCTATCCAGGCTCTTTTAACTTAACTCTGTTACGTTAGCAACATGGTTAAGTGAATCTAGCTTCCCCATTGACTTTACTTGTCAGGAGGTCACAAAAGGGCATCAGATGACTCTGGATAACTGCAACCATCATAAATATGAGTCAGTTGCCAAGCATCTGAGTTTTGATCACATGACCACAGGGATGCTGCCATGGTCGTAGGTGTGAAAAAACGGTCACAAGTCACTTTTTTCAGTATAACTTTGAACGGTCAGTAAATGAACTGTGGTAAGTCGAGGACTACATGTATTCAAACAAGTCCTTTGGGGTTCCGTGTTGAGCCGTATATTAAGTTAATCGTGTTATACAATATCCCATGAACTCTTTGGCATTAGAGTAATGTGTGTTTTATGTCTGATTAGGACCAGAATGGAGAAGATTAAACTCCCCCTCCCTGAACTATATTCCTGGAGACATCTAGGATCATGATGGTGCCTTTTTTTAAAGGAAGTGTCATATTCAGCCCTTCCTCTTTCAAATTTCACACTACACAAATGCCGTCAGCTAAACTGGGTCACCTGCTGTGGATTCAGTTACTGTATGGAAGGTGCTTGACGCTCTCACCCATTCATATGCACAATGGAGCATTTGCCCCTGATGAAGGGGCTCCTATCCCTCAATGAGCCCAATCATCTTAAATAGCTTGGTTAACTATAGACGGGATGAGAGAAACTCAAGAAGGAAAAAGATGATGCCACCTCTGGCCCTCCCTTGCTCTGTCAGCAAATAAAGGTTTTTTAAGATTCCCATGGCTGTCAATCTGGCTTCCATTCTGAGCGGCGGTTTAGGGTTTCACTAATAAATCAAAATTAATTCCTTTGCTATTTTTCTTCTTCTTTGTATTACAGTTGAACTCCCCTTTCCTACATTTTAATGGGCTCGTACTGAAAGCAGGTGAGGTGAAGGGATGGTCTTTTTACCTGGCTAACAAGCTCCTATTACTGTTAATGGACATCCTAACAATCTGGAGAACAAAGGTGGAGAACTCTGCATATCACTATACGGGGGAAGGACCAGACCTTCAAATTGAAACATGAATTTTGCTTTGCATTCTCACATTTGGAAGAGGTTCTTTAAATGCATCTGGGAGAAAGAAAACCCAAGCATCAGGAAGTGCTTTTAGAAAAAAAAGAGGACAGGGAAGATGCCAGTGGATTTAACTACCCAGAATCAACTGCACACAGAAGACATATCAAAGAACAAAGGATTGACGTGATTGATAAGACTATGAAGTAAATTAAACTGTAAGATGCAGAAATGAAAGATGGGCCTAAGATGAAGCAGCCTAGCAATCTTATAAGGAGAAGCAAACAGGAAATAAAAGAAAGCTGACCTCAGATAAATAGAAAGTGGGCTTTTTAAGGCACGCTAGAGGGTATCTCTAGAACAGAAACAGATATCTAAAAGAAAATAGCTGTTTTGCATCGGAGATGTCATGTCTCTCTGCTTCTCCCACAAATAAGTTTACACCTTTGAATTGGTAAAATAATCTAAAATTCCACACACAGCAATAGCAGACCATCAAAACTATGTGTGTAACAGTGAAGCGAATGTGACTATTCGGCTAGTCAAGGTTGACTCAGCCTTCCATCCTTTCTAAGGTAGGTGAAATGAGGACCCAGTTTGTGGGGGCAATAAGCTGACTTTGTATAAAATATACAAAAGAATGAAGGCTATTGCTTAACGCATTGTAAGCCGCCCTGAGTCTCCAGAGAAGGGCGGCATATAAATCAAATTAAAAAAAAAAAAAACAGAAGATCAGAGTTTCAGGGGTGGGCTGCTGGGGGTTTGCAGGGATTCAGGAGAACCTCTAGCTAAGATTCTGTTCGGAGAACCCCCAAATCCCATTCCTGACTGGCCCCGCCCACCCCACCCCTCTCAGGAGTCCCCATGCGCCCCGTTTTGGATGCAGGTAAGTGCAGGGCATGTGCAGAGGCCTGGGGAGGGCAAAAAATGGGTTTACTGGAACGAAGGCTGTTTTCACCCTCCTGGAGGCTTCTGAAGCCCAGGGAGGGCAAAAACACCCCCACCCCCCACCACGATGCAGGAGGCTGACTAGGCCACGCCCACCATGGCCACACCCACCCAGCAGAGAACCCCTTACCAAAATTTTTGAAGCCCACCCCTGCAGAGTTTCACAAAATATTTTTTAAAAAGACCTTATCCTATCAGTGTCTCAATTGCAGAGGACAGAAACAAGCATACCTTTAACAAGGTGTTTGAATTAGGTACCAGGAGGGAAGGGAATTGGTAGGGATGCAATTGTGTCGGATTAAGCCCAAGGAGAAAAGAAAGTTCTCCGGTTCGCAACAAAGAGCTGCTAGTAGACATCATTAGATAGGTAATTAGCTGTGATAATTAGCACTTAAAGCCTTCAAGAACCAGAATCAGCCACTCATTGCAAGCTTAATGGCATAACAATGGACTGAGAATCTGTGCTTTCACTGATGAAAGTCAGACTTCTAAAAAGAGAAGCAACTCGTGGTCTTTCTAGAGCTTGGTTCTAACTCTAATGATGCCATGGCTTAATGGGATAGCTCTTACTTAGTAACTGACAAAGATTCCATATTTCATCATCATGATGAAACCCTTCTGTATGCATCCCTAAAGGGTAGCTACAAGACAAGGCCAGAACTCAATCAATCAATCAATCAAGTACTGCATCCAGTTTTGCTCACCACACTATAGAAAAAATGTTGAGACTCTAGAAAAAGTGCAGAGAAGAGCAACCAGGATGATTAGGGGAGTGGAGACTAAAACATATGAAGAATGGTTACAGGAACTGGGCATGGCTAGTCTAATGAAGAGAAGGACCAGGGGAGACATGATAGCAGTGTTTCAATATTTGAGAGGCTGCTACAGAGAGGAAGGGGTCAAGCTATTTTCCAAAACACCTGAAGGCCAGACAAGAAATAATGGATGGAAACTGACCAAGGAAAGATTCAACCTATAAATAAGGAGGAACTTTCTGACAGTGAGAACAATCAACCAATGGAACAGCTTGCCCTTGGAAGTTGTGGGAGCTTCATCACTTGAGACTTTCAAGAAGAGATTAGACTGTCATTTGTCAGAAATAGTGTAGGGTCTCCTGCTTGAGCGGGGGGTTGGACTAGATGACCTATAAGGTCCCTTCCAACTCTGTTAATCTAATCTAAATTCTAGAGAATCCAGACTAGGTGTACCAGTAATACAAATTAATACAGGGTGACCTCCCATGTTCACAAACTGACAGATTCCACAGAATAAATAGTGAAAGTGTTCTGTTGAAAAGGTTCTGCCACTAATTTCAAGGCACACATGGACTTTAACCCTATACTTGATCATTGCGGTCAATATTGGCGGAAGAGAGACAGATCAGAGATACATTTAAATTAGGAAGGGTTTTTCAGAAGCCACATTTGGCTACATGGCCTAGTTTAGTGATAGTGTATGAATGGAACAATCTACATCTTCAGCTATAATAAGCTGCTCTTCAGCCTTACAGATAGGCTGGGTAACATCATTATCTGCAAGTGGATTATCAGATAATAGAGGCTGTGCCAACATCTTCTGGAACTCTTAATCAATATAACTGTTGCTTTTATAGATTAAATTTCAGGTTGTTTGCATTCTTCCTCTCATCACCCTGCTCCACTCTTTCCCATATACATAAATCATTTCAATAAAATAAAAGTAAGCTTTAATAACATTTAAAAAATTAAAGCAAAGTATTTTTCAACCACCGAGGTACCATGGAGAAACACTCTCAGACAATGTGATGCTCATCCAATGATAAAGAACTCATATGCATGAACCAACTTCAAGTATATTTCATATTATTCATTGATGCATTGGAAATTTATTTTAAAATGCTGTAACACAATTACCATAACACAAAATAATAGCAAACCAAAAAACACAAGTAAAACCTTCCTTAAACCCAGTTAAAAAGCAACATTGAGACCCATCAAAAACTGATGTATGGTCTCTCTAAATATTTGGTAACTTTGGAATTTACCAGGCAACTGTTAGGGGAGGAGTTAATAGGCAAATTGAATCCAGATAGTGAAGAAGTTGGGAACTTGATTCATAAATATATCAAGTGCATGCGAATTAAACCTTAGAAGTGACAGTAGAGCTTACTTGTGTGAAGAGCATAGACACACTACGTATATCATACTGAAACTGTAATATAACTGCTTTGAGAAGGGGAGAAAGGCTGAAATGATATATTTATTAAAAATAAAACACAACAGTTCAATTTCAAGAGGTTTTTCAAGAGATCATTTTTAACCATGAGGACAAGCTCCTTCACTTTGAGGTGAGGAAGCACTCTCATCCCTCGAGAAACCAGTTATAATTCTGTGATTAATCCTTGATTAATCTCTGCTCACATTTTTCAGCAAGAGTAGCATTTTCCCAACAAACAAACTCCATCAATGTTTTAGCCCAGATCATGACAGCCATTCGTGGCAATATTTTTTTTTTATTGCAAAAGTTTTACAATTACATTTTCACCCCTTTCCCCACCCCCCTCATCCCACCCCAAACTTCCCAACCTCCCTAACCCTCCCTAACCCTCCCCTCCCCCCGGACTTCCACACAATATACTCATATCAGGTAAAAAAAAACCCTTAGTATAAAACTTATATAAAACTTGAACCCCTCCCTCCCCCTTATAATTTTTTTATCTTCATTACATTGAAATATTTCTATCTTTATATATCATTTTCAAATAAAAGCTATTTGATACTTCCTAGTTTGATATTTGTTCTGAACATAATCTATCCACTTTTTCCATTCCCATTCATAAGTCTCTTGTGAACAGTCTTTTAAATATGCTGAAATCTTCGCCATCTCTGCAAAACTGGCCATCTTCAAAGTCCATTCCTCGATCGTGGGCAAAACTTCATTCTTCCAGTATTTACCTATCAATAGTCTCGCAGCTGTTATCATGTACAATATCAACTTTGTTTCACCCGAAGTAAAACCCTTAACTATACCCAATAAAAACAATTGTGGAGAAAATTGAATTTTTTTCTTCAAAACATTCTGCAGGACCCACCAAATTTTTATCCAAAAAGCCTTAACTTTCCTACAGGTCCACCAAACATGTAGCATCTAAACAATCACATCTCCAACATTTTGGCTGAACATTAGGGTACATGCACGACAATTTTTTGGGGTCTAAATGCCATCTATAAAACATTTTGTAGAAATTTTCCTTCAAATTCTGCGACTGTGTAAATTTAACATTCTGAACCCAAATTTTTTCGTGGCAATAATTTAATGGATATACCAATGGGCTCCATTCCTATTCTCAGCCTACTCATGGTTCTTCATGCAGAGGCTTACTGCAGAATTTCTGACGGAAGCACTGAGATCAGCAGCTATCAAGATAACCATGTTTGTTTGTTTTTTGACAAAACAGTGCCTCTGCCTCCCATTTAACTTTGTGGAAAACAGAAGGGTTTTCATGTCATTCAAAACAAACAGCAGAGCATTTTGAAGTTTCCCTGCAAAAGCTTATGAAACTGGCACCCATCCCATCAATATTCTGTATATCTATATTACAGCTCATCTCCAAAAATAACCAAAGGTTCTTCTGTCCAAACTGCAGTCTACATTCTTGGCATCTGATGAGGCTTAAGGAAATGGGAAGATGAACTGTAACAATGCTTGACAAACTGCAGAGCCTATCTAACTTAGTATGTGGCTTGCGTACAGTGCAAGCCACATACTAAGTTACTCATACATACTAATAATCTGCAGCAATGTAAAAGTGCCTGCTGAAAAGGCAGAGCTGTGCTTGAAAACATGAGGAGGAGATTTGGGGGCACTTGAAGAAAGGTCCCCTGGTGACATTAGACCAATCAATCTACCTGCAGCTCTGCGGAACTGAAGAAAACAAAATGAATATTAGCAGTATAGGATGCGAACATGTACCCTAAATCAAAGATAATGCCAGTCATGTTCACACTGTAATGGAAATGCTGATACAATCCTAACGGAGATGCCTGCACGAGAAGGTGATGTACATTTCGGCTGTGTGTGCAAAAACTGAATTAGGGTCTCCAAGAAGGCACTCACAGCCAGTTGCTCACAAAGAGGTTAAAAACAAAGCACTCTGAATCAGGCTGAATGACTTAATACGCACTACGCTGACTCAAACTCAAAAAAGAATGAAAACTTTATTCCGGCTCGGCGTTTGTTCTTTACATTTCAAAAAGTGAAGGAAAGCAATCAAATCCATGGCGTTTTCTTCTTCAATGAGTTCTATTACAAAAACTCGGTTGGTTCAGGATTTATTGATCAGGATCAAGAATGAACTTCACATACTCATACCAATGAGCCAACTGGTTGTAAAACCATATAAAATCATTGTGGCTCAGAATTTATCAGATTTTCCCCTTAGGCTGTGTTCCCAGTTAACTTTTTCACTTCCACCTAGTTGATCTCCCTGGATAATTTCACCAGTAATAATATATCTTCTACAAAGAATATGTACATGGAACCATTGAGGTTCCTTGGATAATGACCCCAGGATGATACCCTTTCAGGTTTTCTTAGCCATGGGGACATAGACATTTCAGAGGGGAGAGGAACAACATCCAAAGGGCTACATTTTATTCTTTAAAGGTTTACTTTCCTAAATGGAAAGCATATTTTAAACACAACCATTTTGATAACTTTGTATACCAAATTAGGGGTGCTACAGCATTACTACCTACCAAAGGAAAGGATTCATATCTTTGGCATGCATATCTGGCTCATAATTAGAAGAAAAAAATCACAGGATGTCCTGAAGCAGTGAGCTGGCCAGATGTGTACAGTATTTGCTCTTTGCATGAGATACCCAGTACAGTTGCACAACTACCAAGCTTCCTGTGAATAGAGGATTTATTGAATTTTCTGTACCTTCACGTTGGTGTTGACTCCTGGCAATTGCCAGCAATAGTCCCTGCAGTTTTCTTGGATGCATTTTAGGAAGTGGTTTGCCCTCCTGCCTAGGCTGAGAGAGAAGGATTGACCTCAAGTCACCCATCAGACTTTGTAATGGAGGAAGGAATAGAATTCATGGCCTCCTGGTTTCTAGCCTTAACTACTGCACTAAATTGACTGTCATCTAGAGGCATAAAAGGTCATGGTAAAGGTTCCCTTCGCACATATGTGCTAGTTGTTCCCGACTCTAGGAGGCGGTGCTCATCTCCGTTTCAAAGCCGAAGAGCCAGCGCTGTCCGAAGACGTCTCCGTGATCATGTGGCCGGCATGACTAAATGCCAAAGGTGCACAGAACGCTGTTACCTTCCCACCAAAGGTGGTCCCTATTTTTCTACTTGCACTTTTTACGTGCTTTCGAACTGCTAGGTTGGCAGAAGCTGGGACAAGTAACAGGAGCTCACCCCGTTACGTGGCACTAGGGATTCGAACTGCTGAATTGCCGACCTTTCGATCGACAAGCTCAGCATCTTAGCCACTGAGCCACCATGTCCCTATCTAGAGGCATGGCAGGGCTCAAATCAGCAAGCAGGAGCATCCTCTTCCCTCCCTGCCTGTAACCTTCCAAGCTTAAAAATAAATCCTTCAAGGAAAACCAGTCTTTGCTTTAGAACTATGAACCCAGCTGCTCTCAGCCTTCTTTCCTTCTCTGCACACAGCATTTTTCCTTTGCTTGCTTGCTTTTAGTTCAAACCCCTGGTCAAGGCAGGAGAACTTATACCATCCTGGTTAAATTGTTGTACTATCTATTTTTGGAAAACCTCCAGCAATCGAGCCCCCAGAATTCCAGAAAACAAGTTGATCCATTGGTTAATTGTCCTCACTGTCAGGAAATTTATCCTTAGCTCTAAGTTGGATATCTCATTAACAAACTTCCACTTCAACTTCTTGTCCTGCCTTCTGATGCTTTGGAGAAAAAAGTTGATTCCCCTCTTCTCTGACAGCCCCTGAAGTACTAGAAGATAGCTATAAAGTCACTGCTAAATCTTCTCTTTGATAGACTAGGCAGACCTACTGTAGCTCCCTAAATCATAGGATTTAGCTCCCAGCCCCCTTTATCATGTTTGTTGCCCTCTGCACACTCTCTGGAATCTCAGAATCTTTTTTGTATTGTGGTGACCAGAATTGTACACATTATTCCAAATGTGGCCTCACTTGTGCCATATAAAGCACTATTATCGCTTCTTCACCCAAGGAGCTGCTGATACAGTTCTACAGAGGAATTACTGAGTCTGTCATCTGCACCTCTATAACTGTCTGGTTTGGCTCTGCAACCCAACAAGACAGACACTGACTTCAGAGGATAATTAGAACTGCAGAAAAAACAATTGCTACTAACCTGCCTTCCATTGAGGACCTGTATATTGCACGAGTCAAAAAGAGGGCTGTGAAAATATTTACAGACCTCTCACATCCTGGACATAAACTGTTTCAACTCTTACCCTCAAAATAACACTATAGAGCACTCCACACCAGAACAACTAGACACAAGAACAGGTTTTTCTCGAATGCCATCACTCTGCTAAACAAATAATTCCCTCAACACTGTCCAACTATTTACTAAGTCTGCACTACTATTAATCTTCTCATCGTTCCTACCACCCATCTCCTTCCACTTATGACTGTATGACTGTAATTTTGTTGCTTGTATCAATTGTACCCTATGACTATCATTAAGTGTTATACCTTATGATTCTTGATGAACGTATCTTTTCTTTTATGTACACTGAAAACATATGAACCAAGACAAATTCCTTGTGTGTCCAATCACACTTGGCCAATAAAAAATTCTATTCTATTCTATTCTATTCTATTCTATTCTATTCTATTCTATTCTATTCTATTCTATTCTATTCTTCTTGTGATCTTGATGCTATCTCTGTGTTGACACAGCTTAGAACTGCATTGGTTTTTTCTCGAAGTTGCATCACACTACTGGGTCATACTTAACCTAATATCACATCCCAAGTAAGACAGAAGATTTTAAGTCCACTTGGGCATTGCAAAGCCCACTACAGTGGAGGGAGACAAAGTGAAGGGTCTTCCTTGTCCTTCAAAGAAGCACCTGGCATGAGAGTAGAGAGCTTTTGCATCTGTTGCAATGGGTTGCCCTAAGTTTTGCATGATAATGGATAAGAGGCAGTGTCGAGTTTTGCTACAGGGAGAAGCAGGGGTAGAAGAGAAGTTTTGCCTTCCCATTTAGGCATGCTTCGTTTGGAGCGATAATTGCAAACCAGCCGTGGAAATTACAAATGCTCTCCTGCTTGCTATTATTTTCCAGCATCTCCAGTAAATCGCCTGTGATCATTTACAACCGTGTGCCTGATGACTTTCAAACAGAAGTGGTCAGAGAGGATGGGCTTCTCTGAGGAGGCATCAATCTTTGCTGCAGGAGCCAAGGCTTCTGTGGCTGCCATCAAACAACAAGACTTTTCAGGGACAAAAATAGGGCTGAGGGGGAAATTGATATTTCAGCCAGCTGAGGAAGGTGCACCCAAACCAGAGAGAGCTAGAACGATTCTGATCAATGCCTTGAGATCAAGAGGGAATAGCAAAAGGGAGGGGAGTAAAGGAAGCAGGCTTAGAAATGCGTTTCTTCAATCAGCAATGGATTTACTGGAAAGAACAAATGTAACACGAGAAGCTGAGAATATCCTACATAAACCCTTCCTGCTTTCAATCCACAGAGGAAGCGTGTCTGTTTCAGGTTCTTCCAGACAGCTCAGTTTCTTCCCAGATTGTTTATTGTTGTGGCAGGACAGGGAGGGACTCTCCCTTAAGGCCCACTAGCTGATTGTGGAGACTTACCTGAGACTCAGCCAAAGTGGATCCCTTTATACCAAACAAATAAAACAAAAGGCCAGCACTAGCCAAACCTGGATCCGGCGAACACTGTTTAAATATAATCCCCAATGGGAAAAACATCATTTATAACTGCAACTTCAAATAATGCCAGGGTGGGCACCGAGCAAATAATACTTTGATTAGGGCCAACTCAGCTCCTATTTTTTTTAAAAAAAAAAATCTCATTTTTGAAAAAAAATCTGATGAGCGGTTAAACAAAGTGACATCCTCCTTTATTATCCTCATTTTCAACATTTTTCTGCAATCACATAGACTCAATCATTGGTCGTAGAAAATAAAATGGAGAATAGATACAACCCATTTTTTGTGAGGAAAACTATCTGCTTGCCCAGAAAATGACAAAGCGAAAATGAAGTATTGGGGAGGGGGTTGAGGGATGAGAGAACAAAGCAAACAGGTTCACAAGGTAGCCTTCTAATGACTGGTAATGCCCATTATGACGGCCATTTTGTGAATACACAGAAGCTTCCCAGATTCACTTTTTGTGAGCTGGGCAGCCACATAAATTTCATATATAAATATCTAAATAAATAACTCTGCACAATAACTATCTTTAGAGAGTCTCTACTACACACTCTCAAAATATCACCCTGGTAATTTTACGAGGCATAACATGAATCAAGAAAAAGAATTGTAAATATTTAGCCCTTTCTTTCCCTTTTTTACATTTTCTATTCCTGCTTATTGCACAGTGCAGGGGTGGTATTCACTTACCTTCGCTACCAGTTCGCAAATGTGAAAGCAAGGTCTTTTGCGCATGCTCAGAGCATCAAAATGGGATGTGATGATGTCTGGGAGGATGGTTGGAGCCTCCCGCAGCTACCACTACCAGTTCACTCAAACCAGATAGAACCGGCTGAATACCACCACTGGCACAGTGTCTTAATCTCTCCTTCTCCCTTTCTCCCTCTCTCTTTCTGTGTCCCTGTTTCTATCTATATCTATCATCTATCTGTTTATCTATCTATCCAACTATCTATCATGTCTGACATATATATCACTGCTAAAGCAGTTAAACAAACCAGGAAGTTTGTTTAACTTAATTGATTAGTGTTAAATTAATTGATTTGTTAGCGTTGCCCGCAAACCAGGATGTTGGTTGCATTCCAAAAAAAAAACCAGAGGTCAAAGGAGACCTGGTCAGCAAATAACAGCAAATCCTTGCTCAATTGACTGGGTAGAATTCAGAGAAATTCTAATTAATCCTTTTGTGTGAAGTCTCTCAGTAAAACTATTTTTATATCCATGTCTATGACTTTATTCTGTGATTGCAGTTAATTAGGTACCTTTTAGCAGACCATTTTGGAGATAATGCAGTATAACCAAATTGTTACATAGATTCGTGACGGCATGCAAGCCGTCGCCCATTGCTCTTCCGGCAAGGTTGGCGAAGATGTTTAAAGATAAGGCGGCTAACTGTTGGAAATGCCACCAGATACCTGGGTCATGTTATCATATGTGGTGGACATGTATAGAAGCAAAAAAATATTGGATAAAAATACAAATGTGGCTGGAAAATGCGCACCGGGCGACTGCTCTTCCGGTTTCTGGCACTCCCATGTGCATAAAGACCAGCTGGCCAGCACACCAGAACATGGAAGAGCAATGGGCGATGGCTCGCGTGCCCAGGGAGATGGCTCTGTGTGCCACTTCTAGCACGTGTGCCATAGGTTCGCCATCACGGGTCTAGGCTCTAAGGCAAAGAGAAAACTCTGGTGTTGCACGAAGTTCTGAGCAAAGGCTTATCATTTCTCTATTTCCATATCAAGAACCAATTGGATATAGCAGTTAAGGCATCAGACTAGAAACAGTGAGACTGGGAGCTCCTTAGGCATAGGATCTTGGGCCAGTCCTTCTCTCTCAGTCCTTCTCTCTCAGCCCTAGGCAGCAGTCAATGGCAAAGCTCTTCTAAAATCTTGTCAGGAAGACTTCAGGGAGTTGTCTACACTGTCATCAAGAGTATTATGTGTATGTCAAAATCTGAAAAATGGCGGGCACAGCATTGCAATCAATTTTGCCTATGTGTGTGACACATAGTGTGGCTTTTATTCCCATCTTGCAGATTTTGATGCCCCAGGATACTCATATATGGAGATGGAGATTGGACATGGAGATAGGGAGATAGATAGATAGATAGATAGATAGATAGATAGATAGATAGATAGATAGATGATAGATAGATAATAGAGAGAGAGAGAGAATGGATTGATGGAGAGAGGGAGGGAGGGAAGGATGGACATGGAGATGGGATAGATAGATAGATAGATAGATAGATAGATAGATAGATAGATAGATAGATAGATAGATATAGATATAGATAGATATAGATATAGATAGATAGAGATAGAGATAGAGATAGAGATAGAGATAGAGATAGAGATAGAGATAGAGATAGAGATAGAGATAGAGATAGAATGGATTGATGGAAGGAGGGAGGGAGGGACATGGAGATGGGATGTAGAGAGAGAGATGATAAATTAGATAGATGAGAGAGAGAGAGACAGACAGACAGACAGACAGATGAGAGAGATATAAATACATTTTCAATTCACAGTAAGTAGCACTGAACACAATGAGGCCATCTTCTGAGTAGAAATCCATAAGATTGTTATTAGGATATGATCTTCTTCCTAACAAGATGATGCCATTTGCACGTTTTGCCTTAAGAATCAACATATCTGACAATCTAGTCCTCCTTGAAGCCCAGCTCTGACTTCAGTCATCTTATTCTTAGATAAATGGGTGGAAGATTGCAACCTTGGGAGATTGGTCCATTTTTTTTTTTTACTTGATGGGCTTTCAGCTGTTGCAGCAAATCTAAGTAGGGTCATATTCTGGTGCAAAGTTGTTTATCAATTTCTTCATTTATCATGAGATGCATCCCAAATTATTCCCTTCTATTTCATATAGATAAAACTGTCTTAATTATGTGGCAAAGCCTAACCAGTCATTTACACAAATGGGCAAAAATGTACAGCTTAATAAATAACTTGGGTTATTTATAGAACATAGCTTGGGGCGGGGGGGAATCTAGCTTTGCACAACTGTCAAAAAGATATACAATAAATGCAATTAAATCTTATTCGGGCATAAATAGACATTAGAATGCAGCCATTAAAACAGTAAGATGTTTGAAAAGGCAGGTTAATGTGTTTGCCACGGTTTGCATAGTTGTGTTTTTTTTAAAAAAAACATTCATCCTATGTAGAACTTACGATTTTGCAGTTCTTTTTATTGCTATTGTTTGGCTTTTAAAAACAGGCTGGTTCTAATTAACCTGGTCATTCCAACTAGCCCTGCTTTATTTGAGCAGTACAGACAATGAGAATTTTTATAGCTACACAATCACACATCATTCCAAACAGAATACAGAGTTGGAAGGGACTATGGAGGTCTTCTAATCCAAACCCCTATTTAAACAGGAGACCCTACCATTTCAGACAAATGGCTGTCTAATCTCATATTAAAACCTCCAGTGATGGAGCACCTACAACCTATGGAGGCAAGTCATTCTCACTGTTAGGAAATATCTCCTTAATTCTAGATTGACTCCTCTTGATAAGTTTTTATCCATTACTTATTGTCTTGCTCTCTGCTGCTTTGGAGAATAGATGAACTCCCCTCTTCTCTGTGATAGCCTCCCAAATATCAGAAGACTACTATCATGTGACTCCTAGTCCTTCTCTTTGTTATACTACTCATACCCAGTTCCAGGGGTGGAATGCTCCCAGTTCGGACCGGATCGCCCGATCCGGTAGCGATGGCGGCGGGTGCTTCGGAGAACCGGTAGCAAAAATCCCTGCCACCCCCTCCCCATGCCCAGCTGAGTTGCGCGATCATCAGAGGCTTTTTTTTTTTTAATTTTAAAAGCATTTTTTCTACAACCTCTTCAGCCGAAAAAATGCTTTTAAAAGTAAAAAAAAAAAAAAGCCTCTGATGATCGTGCGGCTCAGTTGGGATCGTCAGAAGCTTTTAAAAGCATTTTTTTCTGCAACCTCTTTGGCTGAAGAGGTTATAGAAAAAAAAATGCCTTTAAAAGCCTCTGACGATCCCAGCTGAGTTGCCTGATAGTCAGAGGCTTCTAAAAGCAGTTTTTTCTGCAACCTCTTAAGGTTGTAGAAAAAATGCTTTTAAAAGTAAAAAAAAAAAAAAAAGTTGGCCATGCCCACCCCGTCACATCACCCACCACCACCAAGCCACGCCCACAGAACCGGTAGTAACAAATTTTACATTTCACCACTGCGCAGTTCCCATAATTGATTGGATTTATTATTTAGCCTCCAGACCAATTATCATCTTGGTTGCTCTTCTCTGCAATTTTCTAGGTACTCAGCATCTTGTTTGTATCATCGAGACCAGAACTGGACACAGTATTCTAAGTATAGTTTCACTAGTGTGGTATAAAGTTGTATTGTCACATATCACAATCTTGATACTGCCTTTTTTGGGCAGCTGCAGGGTGCTGCTGGCTGCTGGTTGTCCTAGTGGACAACCTGCTTACGTGTTTGTCCACTGGGACACCTTGATCCCTCTCATAGCCACTGCTGTTGACAAGTTCACTCTGTTCCACAGTGTCTGTCAGTTGCAGTTAATTACTAGTCAGATGATTCCCATTCTGTCCACCATGCTGCCTGGGAAATCTGGAATGCCAAGCAGCACCATTCAAAAGTCAGGATGGCAATGGCCACAATGCAATTGAAACTCCACCATTTTGTATTTACATGTAACGTTGATACACATATAAAGTGAACAGGTCTCAATTGTGCTGATACAATAGTCACATTGACTTTTGACTTCCCTCCCAAGTGCCACTTAGGAGAGATGTTCCTGTTGTGGCTCTGTTACCTGAGCCTGTGTCATTGGCAGGAGAGGACTCCGAGAGTGAAGGAGAGGAGTTGGCAAGGCCTCCCTCTCCAGGACCCTCCCCTCTGGCAATGCCTTCGGTGTCCACCGAAGAGCAAGAGATAGGGCTGGGGCCAAGTACGTCCACGCAGCCACAGGTGGACAGTGATGTGGGTAATGAGTCTTGGCTGGATCCTCGTCAGCATCACAGAGATAAGCGTGCACAACAGAAAAAAGGTGTGCCAGAGATTAGGCTGAGTCACTGGATCACACCCCACAGGATATAAAAGGGGGTGAGGTGGCCATTCAGACTCTGTGACGGACAAAACTAACTACTATCGAGTCACATTGCATCTTTGGAAACAACATTATCAGCCTTGGATTTATTTTACGAACTGGACAATTCTTGACCGTGGGTATTTTGTTTATTGAGTAAAAGTTCTTGGCAAGCAGCTACTGGGTTGCTGCCAAGCGTCTTATCGGAAGAATTGGTTGTCTGCCAGTTTATTTAACCCCCAGCTGTCTGTTTGTGTGTGTGTGTGAGATGGGGACAGAACAGTTCCTGGTGGGCACTAGAAGAAGCCAATGAGAAAACCAGGATTGTGCTTTTATCACAATGCAGGCTCCACCCCTTCATAATAAAAGTTCCATTCCTTTTGTGCACGCATTGTGACATTTCGTGCTTGGATGAAAAGGGTGTAGCTTGTACCATGATGAGAGCAACATGGCTTTCATTCTTTTGATAAAAAACATTGGGTCCTGCAGATCCTTCTGCCATAAATGATAGTTAGTGAGTCATCTTCCAGCAGCATTTAGGAACATGCATGGATAAGCCCTCTCTCCTTTCAATTTACATGAACGGCTTTCAGTCTAAGGATATTCTTTCAATACGCTGATAATAAAGGAGTATCTACAAGTCTTAGTTATTAAACCTTCAAATAATATTCTACATATTCTCCCTTTATGTTAACTTGTTAGTGAAAGCTCTGTAGCTGAAACTACATAATTTCCATTGAGTATCTTTCTTCAATCATTTCTCCCTAGTCTTTCCGCACTGTAATAAGTTAGGAATAACACTGGTGGGAGAGAGATCTAAAAAAAGGGGCTTTTCTTTAACAAATATCTCATCAAAATTTACATCTCAAAATGGGTTTTGCAGCAACGTACCAGCTGTTATGTGCCTAGATTTTTTTTTATAACTTATTAATATGCCAATCAGATTCTCATAATCAGGAATAAGAGCCATTAGTCTCAAAATATGAGCACTGTTATTAAGAAAAGAATTTTTAGCTCAGATTTTTGTAAAAAATGTAATTTCTGTGGTCCCCACAGCCATTTTAGGAATCATCATTCATCTTGGGCTCTTACAAAGATGATGCATTTCTGAGGCACAGAATTATGGAAATGGCACATCCATGTAGCCTTTTAATTCAATCTCGTCCTTGATGCAGGAAATCAAGGATGAGGACAGTTCTGAAGATCTCTAGGGTGAGCTCATTCACTCCCTCAAAATGGCTGGTTCCATTTGGTGCCAGAGAAATAATTTTCATTATCTTTAATAAAAAAAGAAGTTGTCTTTAAATTCTTTCAGAGGAGAAAAGAAGAGATTTGCATGATTGATGTAAATCAATCCTCATAATGCATGTGGTTCTTCATGCATTATGAGGATGTCCTGTCTTCCAACCAACAATCTGCAACCTCTTTGAAGTTCTCTTTCCAGGGTTCAGTCTTCATGTGATGTTATGAACAGAGGCCTCCATAACCAGCCATGAAATTGTCAAAAACATGAAGTTATTGTACAAACTCTACAGGTATGTCACATGACACAGTAATTTTAAGAAGTTTGGATATATCAACTCTAAACTGAACTAAACATCTGAAAAAGGAGAGATTCAACGTGGAAATAAGGAGAAATTTTCTGACAGTGAGAACAATCAACCAATGGAACATCTTGCTTTCAGAAGTTGTGGGAGCTTCATCACTGGAAGCTTTCAAGAAGAGACTGGACTGCCATCTGTCAAAAATGGTGTAGGGTCTGCTAGGCGGGGGGGTTGGACTAGATGACCTACAAGGTTCCTTCCAACTCTGTTAATCTGTATCTGTATCCATAAGTGGTGGGTTGCCCCTGGTTTGGACCAGTTCACAAGAACCGGTAGTAAAACCAGCGGGAGGCCCCGCTCACCACCCCGGATGTCGTCATCGGCGATCTGTGCATGCTTCACTCGCTCGCACGCACGATCCCATTGCAAACCAATAGTAATGGGAAATAAATCCCACACCTGGTATCATCCAATTTCTTCATCCATAAATTAAGTGGGATATTCTGAAAGGCCATGTGTGCCTTACTCTAGATTGATTGTCAACTGGATTTTGTAATTGCTCTTACAGTTAAGGAATGCATTTTACTGTTCAACAGGAAAGGGTTAGAGCCTTGATTTTGGAAGAATGGCTTTTGCTCTTTGGCCCTGGCCCTGATCTGATACATGTGGTGATCCTGTAAAACATGAGGCCAATAAGGGTCTAGATATTGCAGGACTGCATTGCTAAGCAGCAAAATCTTATATCTAAGAATCGCCAGTACAAGATATTCCAGTCCTACATGATTGGGCACAAACCTGGCTGGAGGTTTTGAATGATCTAATTAGTACGAATTGGGATTGTAGGATTCTATTGTGGCAATATGTTGGTTCTAACAGATGTTTAGACTATGTTGAGAGTCACTTTGTATTCACCTTTTATCAAGCCATCTTGGTTGCTGCAGTGATATGACATAGTCTTTTGGCCAGAAAGTAAAATCCAGATTGCTACAGCAGTTTTGGAATGGGATGAATTTGTTTTCAAAAAAGCAAACATTTAGCAGGTTTTCTCTGTGATCATGCATCCAGACCAGATGTTTTATAGCTTGCTGTTTAGCTAGCCTATTACATTTTTGTGTATGCTCGAAGTATATAGTATTAAAGACCTGCCATGTTATTTGGGCCCATGAAGTATAAAAATCCACAAGTACTTTCCCCAATTCAGCAGAAAAAAAAGTACAATAATTACAAACAAGACAACTGCTGCTTGACATGACTGCCTCATTTTCTCTTATGATATTGGTAATCCTGTTTAGTAGATGGCTTTATTAGTGTATTATTACAAGTTTTACTATGTACTTTCCACATATATGGTTTTAGTTCCTAGATTATCTATCTATCTATCTATCTATCTATCTATCTATCTATCTATCTTTCTTTCTTTCTTTCTCTTTCTTTCTTTATCTCTATCTATCTACCTCTACCTCTATCTATCCTATCTATCTCTATTTCTATCTATCCATCTGTCTGTCTGTCTGTCTATCATCTCTCTATCTTTATCTCTATTTATCTATCTATCTATTTATCTATATCTATCATCTATCTATCTATCTCTATATCTATCTGTCATCTACCTATCTATCTACATCTATCTATCTATCTATCTATCTATCTATCTATCTATCTATCCACACACCTTATGCCATGGATTTATCTGATGCACTCAAGAGCATATATGAAAGATAAAGAGATATACAGAGAATCTGAAACCCACCCAAAGTAGTTTGCAGGGGCAGAAGGGTTTATTCTGAAAGATTTCAGCTTCTGCGGCTTAAGCTTCTAAGAAAACCTGACAAGGGTTTGTCTTAGAAGCCTAAGAACAAAAGATGGTTCCCATGGCATTCAAGAGGAAAAATACCAGAAGGTATGAGAAGAATACCAAGATTCTGAGTTGGGAAGATAGGTATGGTTGGGGTAGTTAGGTGAGTGAAGGTTTTAGTTCAGAAAATAAACAATAACAAAGAATAAGCAGCACTCTTTTTTTATTATTATTACTCTCCTTGTTATAATGTTGTTACAAAGTTTTAAATGCTCTGGAAATAAAACCTTGTATATTTTTTGACATATATAATAATTATTTATTGTTCGTCCATATTAAAGAATACCGTAAGTCTGAATACATATATGTTTGAATAGTCCTTGACTTACAATCACAATTGAGGCCAAAATGTATGTTGTTAAGTGAGACACTTGTTAAGTGAATTTTGCCCCGTTTTCTTCTCATAGTTGTTAAGTGAATCACTGCAGTTGTTAAGTTAGTAACACAGTTGCTAAGTGAATCTGGCTTCCCCATTGACTTTGCTTGTCAGAAGGTCACAAAAGGTGACCACATGACCCCGGGACACTGCAACCGTTATAAACGTGAACCAAGCATCTGAATTTTGATCACATGACTGTGGGGATGCTGCAATGCATGTAACTGTAAAAAATGGTCATAAGCCATTTTATTCAGTGTTGTTGTGACTTTGAATAGTCTCCACAAATGAACTATTGTAAGCCGAGGGCTATCTGTACTAGATTTTGGAGACCATCAAAACAAAAAGTATGTATATGTTAATATATATTAGTATGGTTTCCATAAGTAGTATACTATAGTTGAGAACAGAAAACTGTATTAGTTGCACCTTTGATCCAGTAAAGAGGAATTGATCCTTTGTTTCTATGACAACACACTACTTTGAAGTATTTTAATCCATTAGATTCCTTCCAGTGGAATTAATTTTGTTGACCCAAGACTTCTCAGATACAACTGCAATAAGGATAGATTGAATAATATATCTACCTGGATCCAGCCAATAAAGTCCAGCTGAATCTTTTAGAATATTTAAACTAAACAACTATGATATATATACATAAATCAAAGAATAGGATTTGCTGGCCATTATCATTATGGTCAATCAACAGGTACATTCACTGTAATGATTACATCAAATCTCATTTAGATTTGCCCAACAGGATTTGTCATCTAATCTTCTGTAAGCAGATCCAGCCACATGAGGTTAAACTTAGTTGTGCAAACACAGATAAACACAGAGTGTACTCTCTAGCTAGGCATCTGAATTGGAAGAGACAAGCAAAAGGTGTAAAAAACAGAGAAAGATGATGAAACTAGCAAGATGAATGTTTCTTGATGTTCAGAAGAACAGATTCCTTTGTTGATCTCTCCTCTCCCCTTGACATTCCCGCCCTCGGTTATTTATCAAGTGAGTAACTAACTTTCAAATAGTTAAGCAGATGTTCTAAAAAGGAGAAAGAAAATCTGGGTATGACCACTGAGGCACAGAATTCTGAACTTCCTATTGGAAGAAATGTGTTTCCTTATTTCTGACTTTGATCCTCTTCTTGAAAAGGTAAAATATATCTACCATATGACAACATGATTTAATATATTGATATGCATATGGGAACAGTGTAAAAAAGCCAGGAGGGGTTACTCTCAGGTTTGATTTCACAAAAAGGTACTTTATAGATCAGTACTAATACTCCTGTGATTAGCAGGACTTCCAGGCGGAGACCTGTAATAAGGTCACTGAGAAGCAAGGTGAATAGGAGGAAGTGAATTTTCAATTTTCTGTGGATGTGAATGACACAGAGCATTATATTGAATTGTCTTGCAATGCATAAATCTATTTTGCTATTTGCTCATTCCCGTTCTATATTTACGAATAGAATTATGGAATAGGCTCCACAAGGTTCATCTAGTCCAGGGGTGTCAAACTCAAAGCCCAGGGGCAAGATCTGGCCCACGAGGCGCTTAGATTTGGCCCGCAGGGCTGCCCTGGAAACAGCGAAGGACCAGCCTGTGGTGCCTCTGCCAGTGAAAACAGAGCTTTGTTTTTGCTGGCAGAGGATTGCAGGAAGCTGTCGCAACTGAAAACAGAGCTCGTGAGGGCCACGGGTGGCCCTCCAGAGCTCCGTTTTCGCTGGCAGAGGGTTGCAATCCTGAGACAGCCCTCAATGAAATTGAGTTTGACACCCCTGATATAGTCCAACCCTCTGCAATGTGCAAGAAAAGCAACTGAACCATCCTGCGGAGGAGGCTGTCCACCTACTTCCTGAAACTTCCAAGGTCAGAGACCTTCATCTTCAGGAGGTAGATTCTTCCAGTGTTGTGCAGATATTTTCCCATACAGACACAGAACATAAACACCTACAGGAAAAACAATATGCAAAAGCCAGTTTAGTCTAGTGGTTAAGGTGCTGAACCAGGAAACTGAGTTGTATAATCCCATTTTAGGCATGAAAGGCACTGGGGTGACTTTGGGCCAGTCACTCTTTCTCAGCCCAACCCCTCCGCCCACGATTGTTGCTGTGGGGAAGAAAGAGTATTGTGTAGTTTGCCAGTTTGAGTTATTTATAAAGTAATAAAGGTGGGATAAAAATCTAACAAATAAGTAAATAAAAGCAAATTCACAAAGAAGCACAGTAATACACTTGCATCCGATGAATTAATTCCAAACAAGAAAATATAATAACTAAAATCCTCTGATATGTCTGAACAATGATCTTAGGTCTCTTTTCTCAACCCTCTTTTCTCAAGAACAAGCATCCAAAGTTCTTCAGCCTGTCCCCATAAGGCTTGCTCTCAAATCCCTGCATTAAGAAGCATCAAAGAATAAACCTGCACACACTAAGAGACCTTTGAATTTCCGGCTCTAGACTATCAAATACATCCAGCTCTATAACAATAGCAGTAAATAAAGATATCTTTGCCTTTCCATAAAAACAAAGTAACAAGGATGATTTTATATGAAAAGGCTCAATTCTGATCATTAAAGCAAAATATTTAGTCACTGGTACCTTTAGATTTTTTAAAAATATTAGAGTACATTTAGATATTTAGATCAGAGGTGGTATTCAGCAGGTTCTGACCAGTTCTGGAGAACTGGTAGGGGAAAATTTGAGTACTTTGGAGAACTGGTAAATACCACCTCTGACTGACCCCACCCCCATCTATTCTCTGCCTCCCAAGTCCCAGCTGATCGGAAGGAAATGGGGATTTTGCAATAACCTTCTCCTGGAGTGGGGAGGGAATGGAGATTTTACAGTATCCTTCCCCTGCCACGCCCACCAAGCCATGCCCACCAAGCCACGCCCACAGAACCGGTAGTAAAAAAAATTGAATCTACCACTGATTTAGATACAATAGATGATTAACAGATCAATCATATATTGTAGATCAATTTATAATTGATCTACAATGCAACCACTTGGCTTCAAGGAGCAGACCTCAGGTTCCAGTAAAAAAATATAAAATAGATCCAACAGTCTTGATCCATATTTGTCTTATACAAAATGAAGCATTTTGTCAACATATTTCATCACATGAATTCAACAAGGGAAATTCCACATGGGGTTTTGATATCAGTTCAGAATCAGCTCAGACTCAATAATCTCACAATGACAATAAATTAAGGCATGCATCAATTAACTGTCTCTATCTTTTTCTCTACCTGTGCCTCTTTTATCTCTACCTCTGACTCTCATTTTTATTATCATCTCCATCTCTAACTGTATCTAGTTCTAGTTCTATCTCTATCAAACCCATCTCTATCTCATACGTTTTGTGGTTCCTTCACAAAAGAAATACCTGCAGCATCTAGTAATTAGAAAACATATCAGCTCCAACGTAATGAATGTATTCTTCCAAATGTGCACTCCTTGCTAAGTTAGAGTTCCTACCTTCACCTCTTTTCATTCAAGGAGTCCACATTCAAAACAATGACTATGAATAATTCATGTAATATAACTCCTCCCACTTAATCACAGTATATGTTAGTATTTTGTTTGACAGACGTAGATGTCTGCGATGGCTGAATTGCTGGTTTGAAGATATTAAAGAAGGTTTATGTCTAGGCTAAATCTAAGCAAAAACGCTGTTTGGATAATATATATTATCCTGGAAATTTATAGAGATAGAGATATGTTTGGCAGCTTTTTACAATTTCTTGGCCTATAATCGTAATGGAGATCTGCATCGCAGCTAAAATACAAACAGATGCTCTTGCTTTTTTTGCTACCCATTTAAAGTTAGTAAACCAGATAGCTACAACGCAAGGTTTCATCTGACAAAATACAATCTTGAAGTTCTTTCCAGAGTAGAAATATGCATGAAAGCTTAATATATAAGCATGAAAGCAATTGGAGAAGGGTGTCATATCTGTTACAGCTACTGTTAAACCCAATTATGACAGCAAATCAGAAATTTTGCCAGACAGACAGCCTTTGTTTCAACCAAGGACAGGTGATCTGTGGCCTCCGGTATTGTGCACACAGTCCTGTTCTTTGTGTGGGCAGCAAAAGTAGGACTGTAAAGTCTTTGCAAGCTACCATTACTTTCTCAAGTACCTACCCAGTCCAATTCTTTAGGGTGGTCAAGAGATTATTGTCATCTGCTTTGCAAAAGCTGACACTGGAGCCCTTGAAGGCCTGCTGTGACAGATTAGCAAGGCGTATTGTGGATAAAGAATGCATGCCAATTTGAATACCGGTTTTGATACGTCCAGCACAATTCTAATTCCACGTGCTCAGTTTCAATTTATGAAGCTGGGAAAATGCATAAGACATTTATACTGTCTGTGCTGCTAAATACTGCTTTGGGCTCTTCGTATCTTAGTTTCTCTGAAACAGACAAACGAGATTGGCAGCATCGATCCAGGGAGCAGGGGCGTTTTTCTTATGGCATGGAGCAGGACCATCGGCCTTAAAAGAGGAAGTGGCATATCTGCTGTTGAAAAAGTGGGTCACGAAGCCGTAGGATTTTACCAACTACTGCGCTATTACAAATTCTCCTGTATGTGAGGGTGCTTGAGGAACAGACGCCTGTGTGATTGCAAACGTTTTTGAAGGAAATACTTAGAACTTTTCCAGATTTGGGTTTAGGACTAGATCACCTTGATAAACTCTTATCACCCCTGAGGAAGAGCGTGAGTTTGATTGTTTGATTTTAGCAGCTTTTGATATCATCATTGTTCTTAATGGGAAAAAATGCCCCCTCAGAAAGTTCAATTACATCATTTAGAGCAGCGGTCACCAACTGGTGGTCCGTGGACCACCGGTGGTCCGTGAGAAAATTTTGGTGGTCCACAGAAAAATTATTTGCATTTTTTTATATTGCACTAAATCACGAGTTCCAGTGGGATTGCATCATGGCCTGGAACTGGCTGACGCTCTCAGCCCGCTGAGCTTCCAGGTGGCTGTACCTGGCCTTGCACTCCCTCAGGTCTTCCCTCTGCTTGGAAAGCTTATGCTAGTAGTCCTCAGTGAGGTGCTTCTGCTGAGCCTCCTTCTCAGTCAGATCCAATCTGAACTGAGCTGTTTTGCCAACGCTTTCTCCTGGTGGCTACTTAGCTCCAACAACTGCTTCCTGTTGGGGACCCTAAGGAGCCTGGGCAGGCAGGCGAGGAGTGGCTGGGAGGGATGGGGCAAGTAGAGGCTGGCGAGGCGCCCCTTGACATTAATGACATCGAGTTGGCCATGCCCATCCAGTCACATGACCACCTAGCCACGCCCACCCAGCCAGTCATTAGGCAGATCATATTAGTGGTCCGCAGGATTTAAAATTATGAATTTAGTGGTCCCTGAGGTCTGAAAGGTTGGTGACCCCTGATTTAGAGGTATACTTAGTGTCCCCAGTGTCAGTGGCCCCACATGCCCATTATTAAATCAAATAAAACCTTACCTGGATAAAGCAGGAAAAGCCCTACCTACTACAGTATCCTCCATACAATAATACCTTATACATGTTAAGGTTACTGTCATGTAATCCACAGCTAGAAGCTACAGTTGGTGCAAAACATGGTAGCCAAGTTGCTGAGCCCAGTGCCTGTTGTGTATATGTAACACATTTATTGAGGCATCCCAAAGGTGCTTTTTTTCAAGAGGCAACTGGACTTACTTGTTTTTCTTTGAAGACGTTTCACTTCTCATCCAAGAAGCTTCTTCAGCTCATTGGATCTTCAAGCTTCTTGGATGACAAGCGAAACGTCTCCCAAAAAAAACCCAGAAAGCCCAGAAAAAAGCACCTTTGGACAACCATGACCTGGATGACTGAGAATCTCCATAGATGTTTATTGAGACAATTGCACTGGCTGTCTATTAGCTATTTGAACCAGGGTGAAAATTCTACTTTCGATGTATAAATTTATCAATTTGGTGCCAGGATATCGGATGAGCTCCTTCACTAACAACACTGAGGAAATTCCTAATACATGGGCCATCTTTCAGTCACATTTGGTTGGTCTTTCTCTGGTGATGTCTAAGCCCTAGTACTCTCTGTCTCATAAAATGTGCAAGCTACGTAGTGCTATATCTTTTAGGCATCAATGGTACTAAAGATCTATGTCTGTAGCCAGGCCTTTCCTATATAATAATAATAATAATAATAATAATAATAATAATAATAATAATAATAATAATAATAATAATAATAATAATAATTTTATTTCTATACCGCCCTTCTCCCGAAGGACTCAGGGCGGTATACAGCCAGTTTAAAAACACAAGACACAACAATAATTAAAAATTAAAATAATTAAATAAATTTGGCTGATTTAAAACTCTAAAAATTAAAATACCCCAATTTAAAATGATTATATTGACAGCCCTGCCTGGCGGAACAACAAGGTCTTCAATGCGCAGCGGAACACCCGGAGGTCGGAGATCTTGCGTATTTCCGGGGGCAGTTCATTCCACAGGGCTGGGGCTCCCACAGAGAAGGCCCTCACCCTGGGTGTCGCCAGCCGACATAACTTGGCTGATGGCACCCTGAGGAGACCCTCTCTGTGGGAACGGACTGGTCGGTGGGAGGCTATTGGTGGCAGAAGACGGTCTCGAAGGTACCCGGGTCCTATGCCATGGAGCGCTTTAAAGGTGGTAACCAACACCTTGAATCGCACCCGGAAGACCACTGGGAGCCAGTGCAGCTCGCGCAGGAGGGGTGTCACGCGGGCACAGCGGGTTGCGCCCATAACCACCCGCGCGGCCGCATTCTGGACCAGTTGGAACCTCCGAGTGCTCTTCAAGGGGAGCCCCATGTAGAGAGCATTACAATAGTCCAGCCGGGAGGTGACAAGGGCATGAGTGACCGTGCGCAAGGCGTCCTGGTCCAGAAAGGGCTGCAACTGGCGGATCAGGCGAACCTGATAAAAGGCCCCCCTGGCCACGGCCATCATGTGCTCTTCTAAAGACAGCCATGCGTCCAGGAGGACACCCAGATTGCGAGCCCTCTCTGTGGGGGGCAAGGATTCACCCCCAATAGTCAGCAATGGCATCTGCTGACTATATCGGGACGCCGGCAACCACAGCCACTCGGTCTTGGATGGGTTGAGTCTGAGCCTGTTCCTCCCCATCCAGGCCTGTACGGCCTCCAGGCAGCGAGACATCACATCAAGGGCATCGTTGGGGTGGTCTGGGGTGGAGATGTACAGCTGAGTATCATCAGCATACAGGTGACACTTCACCCCAAAACCAAGGATGATCTCACCCAGAGGCTTCACATAAATGTTGAACAGAAGAGACGAGAGGACCGACCCTTGTGGCACTCCCCATGTGAGATGCCTTGAGGTCGACCTCTGCCCCCCTGCCAACACGAACTGCGAGCGGCCGGAGAGGAAGGAAGAGAACCACCGCAAAACGGTACACCCTACTCCTAACCCTCTCAACCGCTGCAGCATGATACCATGGTCGATGGTATCAAAAGCCGCTGAGAGATCTAATAGGACTAGGACAGAGGAGCAACCCCTGTCCCGGGCCCTCCAGAGATCATCCACCAACGCGACCAATGCCGTTTCTGTGCTGTGCCCCTGCCTGAAGCCCGACTGGTACGGGTCTAGATAGATAGCTTCATCCAGGTGCCTGGGCAGTTGTCGTGCCACCACACTCTCAACAACCTTCGCCACAAAACGAAGGTTGGAGACCGGACGGTAGTTAACTAATTCAGCCGGGTCCAGGGAAGGCTTCTTGAGGAGGGGCCTCACCACCACCTCTTTCAAGGCGGCGGGAAAGGCACCCTCACTCAGAGAAGCAGTTATAATCCCCTGGAGCCAGCCTCGTGTAACCTCCCGGGAGGCCAGTACCAACCAGGAGGGACACGGGTCCAATAAACATGTGGCGGCACTAATCCTACCCAGAACCCTGTCCACATCCTCGGGAGCCACAGGATCAAACTCCTCCCAGATGAATTGTCTTCCTTTTCCTTCCTTTTGCTTCCTTTCTCCCATCACCATTTTTTATTGTACAAATCAAATCAAGTCAAACCTTTATTATAAAAGGTTTTTTAAATTGTTTTTAATTTATTAAGTTTTATTGTGCATTTTATATTTTAAACTCATTCTACATCAGGGGTATCAAACTCGTGGCCTGTGGGCCAGATGCATCATGCCCATGTTCCTCCCCAGCCTCCTCACTGTTTGATTCTGCTGCCAGCTCCACAGGCAACCGGCAGACACAACAACAGTCACTAAATGAATGGTTTTAAGTTGAGGTCCACCCGTACTAGAAACTCATCTCACTAATGCTTATGTCTACATAATAACATTGGACAACATTTTGGTAGGCAACAGCCATAGTTACAAAAAGGGGAAGACCACTTTATGTACTGCATATCATGGGGACTAAGCTATTAGGGTTTTCAGGTCTTAGTTTTTATACAGTACTACATTCCTCATGTGTCTTCAGAAGAGCAGGAATCTGTGCTGTAATCAGAGGACTCCCCAGGCTGCAAAAAAAAAAAAAAATCTGGGAGTTAGTATCTGGGAGTTCTATGAGAGTATGCCCCCATTTGTAGAAAATGTTCATTTGGATAACATGTCGATACTGAAGCCTGAGTCTGATAAAGATAAAGGAATCCCTGTGGATTTTACTCTACTCTCATTGCCGACTAGAGAGGGTGTTGTTCATCTCTGTTTCAAGGCCATTGAGCCAGCACTGTCCGAAGACATTTCTATGGTCCTGTGGCCAGCATGATGTCATGGAGTGCTGTTCCCACCCCACCAAAGTGGTACCTATTTATCTACTCACATTTGCATGCTTTCAAACTGCTAGATTGGGAGGAGCCGGGGTGAGGACATGGCGCTCACGTGGCACTCTGGTCTTGAACCTGGGCTGCTGGAATGAGACTTTTCCCCCCTCCCAAATCCACAGAGTACCATCCAGTTACATTTAAGTATTTATTCAGAGCAGGGGTGAAATGTAAAATTTGTTACTACCGGTTCTGTGGGCGTGGCTTGGTGGGAGGGGTAATGTGACTGGGTGGGCATGGCCAACTTTTTTTTTTTAACTTTTCAAAGCATTTTTTCTAATGCTTTGAAAAGCCTCTGCCGATCAGGCAACTCAGCTGGGATCGTCAGAGGAGCTTTTAAAAAAATGCCTCTCTGACAATCAGACAACTCAGCTGGGATTGTCAGAGACTTTTCAAAGCATTTTTTTATCACCTCTTCAGCCAAGAGATTGCAGGAAAAAATGCTTTGAAAAGCCTCTGACGATCCCAGCTGAGCTGCGCGATCATCAGAGGCTTTTTTTTTTAGTTTTAAAAGCATTTTTTCGTTGGAAGAGGTTGTAGAAAAAATGCTTTTAAAAGTTTTTTTAAAAAGCCTCTGATGATCGTGTGGCTCAGCTGGGCATGGTGGGGGGGGTGGGGGCGCAGGGATTTTTGCTACCGGTTCTCCGAACCACCCGCCGCCATCACTACCAAATCAGGCGATCCGGTCCGAACCGGGAACATTTCACCCCTGATTCAGAGTCAAAATCAGGCTGTGTTATACAAGCCCAAAAGAGAAATCTAACTCTCCATGGGCCACAGAGACAGGAGCGTAAAACAGTGCTGTACCAATGGCTTTTCTCCTACTACGTTGCTTTTATTTTTCAAAGTATGCATGCATACACACATAGAAATAGAGAGAGCAAAGAGAAATGGTGCATGAAAGGATGTGGTATGGAGTAAGATTTCTTCCACTTTGGCGGGTCTGAGCCCAATCAGGCCACTATGGACCTTTCCTGTTTTATTTTCCTAAACTATCAACCACAAGAAAAAGAACAGGAAGGCTGGAATTCAAACTAAAACAGCTGCTCCCAATAGCAGTTCTCAAACCAGCTTTAGTTTCTTTTGATCACCCGCCACTAGATCACCAAATAAGTCATTTACCAAGGCAAAGCAGCAGACGCAGCCAGCTGGCTGTGGTTGTGCACAGTAGGGCCTTCATTTAATTATCTGAGTATAAGGGTGGGTGGATGGGTGGATTACGGGCATCCATATCTATTAGTATGAAGACAGATGAACTAAGAAATTAGCTTTTGGATAAGACATTGAACTTAGTTGGTGGTCTTCTGCTAAGCTACTTTCGATGTTTGCCTGTTCCGTGAGGAGCTTTCTCATTGTGGCATCTTTCTGTCCTCTTTCATTTCCTGAAATAAACTATCTTTGGTTGCCAAAATTCCAACTCGGGATAGAATGACTGGATAACACATCCAGGTGTAGTCTACTTTTTATACCATCTAAAAACCAGTTGCCAACTTGTAAGCGTTTCAAATAACAAAGCGACCGCCAGCTTCCTGCAGATTCAAATGTTCCCCAGTATGCACAGTACAACAGCATGACTAGGTTTAATGATTCTACAATAGTTAAGCATGGGGTGATGAATATGCCACTTTAGCCCAATTTCGAACAGTTGATTGCTACCAGCATATCCATTTAATGCTTTAGTGGGCTTAAGATCCCATTTCTCAGTACAGGAGGCAACAATATCAGCAGATCTTCATTTTAGATTTGGTAGGGGTGGCAATCATATGTAAAATATATGTTGGGCTGTAGGGGAGACGGTTGCATAAAAAGAGGAGAGACCCAATGAACAGCTGCAATGCGTGGCATTAAATGTTCTGCTATTAGAGAGAGATTCAGACATGCTGCTTTCATTGCCTTCTTTCCAATTCTATTATGGTAACAAATGAAAAAGTAGAAAAGATTAGCACTAAAGGACCAACACAATTTCAGAAATGTTTTTGGCATGTACACTACAGAGCTGAGAAAATGGCCGGATCTGAATGATGAGCAGCTTTACACTAAGCTTTCACTCGACAAGCAGTGACTAGTCACAACACAGCAATTATTCAACACACAGGAGATTTTCTCTAAACTTTTATCAATGTGTCCTACAACGTAGGAAGACAATGTGGTGCCCAGGGGCACCAGGATACCTAACCATACCTCCTTGGGTGCTCTCAGCCTCCCTAACTGCCTGACTTTATTCTTTTAATGAAGTATTAAAACATAAACAATCTGACAATTAAAAATGGATGGACTCTTTTAATTAAGAACAATTAAATGCGAAACTGGCATGCCGCAAAATGAAGCATAAGCTTCTAGCATCAGGGTACAATGTTTCTCAACCTCCGCTTTAAGATGTGTAGACTTCAACGCCCAGAATTCTCCAGTCAGTATGGGAGTTGGAGTTTCAGTTAGAGTTGGGGAATTCTGGGAGCTGAAGTTGAAGTCCTTTGAATCTTAAAGTAGCTGAGGTTGAGAAACATTGATCTACAGGGATGCCTCTGGGTTGGTTGGCATTCTGAGTTTGTCAGTAGGCCCTGTCAGTCAAGAAATTCAAGATGGCAGGGTCCAGGAGAAGGGCCTTCTTTGCCATGGCCCTGTACACCTTACTCCCTGAGCTGAGATTGGCTCCCATCCTTCTTTCCTTCCACAGGACTCTGAAAATCTGGCTCTGCCAGATGGCCTCAGACCCTAATGGGGGAACATCACATTGGAGAGTGTTGTTGAATTAAGAGGCAATCCCACCTCCCCCACACACATATATTCTGTTCCCTGCCTCCCCAACTTTTAACCATATCTTGATTGGGATTACTATTTGTACTTTTTAAAAGATATTTATTTCTTGGGTTTTTAATGTTGGAAGCCACTCAGAGTTGTTCGCTATGAGATGGGTAGCAAATAAATTAATAAGAAAATAAATAAAATCGTTTAACATGTGCTGGGTGGATAGAACCCATGACTCCAAGCTCTATTGCTAACCAGACAACATCAGTATTGGTACCAATCAGGGGTGGGTTCTACTTACCTTTACTACCGGTTCGCAACGGGATCACATGTGCACGCTTGCTTTGCTCGCGCACGTGCCTTCTGTGCATGCACAGATCGCTGATGATGACATTCAGGGTGGTGGGCGGGGCCTCCCGCTGGTTTTACTACCGGTTCTTGCGAACCAGTCCGAACCGGGGGCAACCCACCATTGGTACCAATCTGCCTACCAGACAATATACAATAGCAATCAGTGTGATAAAAGGTTAAGATCAGATTCAGAAATAGGTGCAATGTTGCCCCTTCAACCCATCATAGCTTAGTATTAACAGCACTATTTATGATGGGGACCCAGCCCAGTCAGAAAACTTTGGCTGAACATTATGTCCTCTACTTTTCAATAGAGATGGTTTGCAAGTTATTTGTATTGCTGCCATGGTGGTGCAGTTGTTAGAATGCAGTATTGCAGGCTAACTCTGCTGACTGCCAGCAGTTCGATCCTGACCGGCTCAAGGTTGACTCAGCCTTCCATCCTTCCAAGGTTGGTAAAATGAGGACCCAGATTGTTGGGGGCAATAGGCTGGCTCTGTAAATCGCTTAGAGAGGGCTGTAAAGCACTGTGAAGCAATATATAAGTCTAAGTGCTATTGCTATTGCTGGTTTTCATTGGCAAATGAGATAGTGCCCACTTTATCAAAGTGCAGACCTCTGGTCTTGTCGTAACAGCAAATAAAAGACTCTACTGATTAATATCTAGCAGAAGCTCACTGTAGGTTTCTTTTCACAACAAACCTGCAGAAGTATGACAGCTATTCCACGAATCACAAATGCTACCATGAATATAAGCTCTTCTAAGCTTTGTCTGGGTTCTTGTAACATAAAACAAGATAGTCTATGTAGCCATTATATGAAAATACAACTCTCCCTCTGTTTTTCTTCTGGCAAGTCACAAACATCTTTCATCCTGTGTTCATGTTATAGTAATGAACCAGGAGAGTTTCTTTACTTTACGTGGCTTTGCATTTTACCAAATTTGATCAGTGATGTCTCCAAAACTTCAACCCCGTTTCTTGCTTCTGTTGCATTGTCTTTCCTGCAGTGTCTTATATTAATTCTTTTGAAGAGATGAACACATTAAGAGAATCCCATATGCTCCCTCTAGAATGTTCTTTGATGATATACAGTATTTCTGATTCTCTACAAGGTATTAAGAAATTTTTATTTTCACCAGGTGATGGGAACATCTTTCTTCCTGCTTTTTTCTATACAGATGCAGTAAAGTTGCTGGTGTGTAAAAGAACTCTAAAATCACATTGTGAAGAGTTGAGAATGGTTTCAGCTGGCTACCTTTTTTGTTAGTTTATCCCATTAGGTTAAAACTGTAAGGAAAAATGAGATAGCAGTTGATCTAATATCAACAGGCATTTGGATTTGGGGAAAAAATTGAAAGTAGGAAATGAGAACATTCCAGAACAACTAAAAGTAATCGAACGATAAAATTCATTTAGTAAATGTAAGTCAGTGCAGCAAGCTAAGGAAAAAAACAGCGTATTTTGAATATTTGGATGGCAGTGTTGCCTTTGAGACTTCCAGTGAACCCAACACTTTTGTCAGAATGAAAAACCAAGGGCCACATCATTGCAACATTGCAACACAGGCTCTCCCCTTATGTACTCTCATACAAGGCCACAATGTCTACCCAAAAGGGGAGGAGCTTGTAATGCTCATTTTACCCTCTGTCTCCTTGCCTCCAGGTAGATATCCATGTCGCCTGTCCCTATCCTGCTGCATAGCAAACTAAAGCTCTTGAAATTGAGGTAAACCATATGGTTAAGTGGGCTTATTCTGAGTACAAATTTCATACTCTTTCAAAACTCTATACTTGCCCAAGGCCAGATGTTTGCAAAGATGCTGGGTTTTGAAAGAGCCACCTTCTCTCACTTTACCCCATACCTCCCACAAGAACACTGAAATCATGAGGTTTGATCAGGGGTTAATGCTCTTTCGAAACACAGCACCTCAGTAAACCCTTAGATTTATGAAAATGCTATGTTTTGAAATAGCATTAAAGCCATTCTTGAAGCAACTGCTCCATGGGTTTAAGGAGCTGGCTGTTTCCTCAAACCTATTCAATATCTATTTAGCAAGATATACAGGGTTTGCAAGTTTTGATATTCATCATTATGTAGGATAAGTGGGTTAGTCCCCTCTTAAAACTCACTGCCTCTTCCAAATGATCCTTGTCCTTACCGGCAAATGGTTTTTCTGTCAGCTTTGGAAGCCATATTAGCACGAGAAGCTTCCACACTGCCACCTTCTTGTGCTTGGGAAAGTAGGAGGGAGGATTTAGTAATTTAGGGTTTGTAATTAGACATAATAGCATTCTTCTTTTCGATCAAGGTCAGGTTGTTCCTGCATCTGGAGGAGGAGTGGTTGAAGTGGTGGCTCAAGATGGGATGGATGAGGATTGGGCCATGTGATGGACTGAAGGCTGCAGGGGCTGGATTTTGAATGCTGATTTTCTGAGGGAAAACCTGGAACTCTCAGATTTGGGTTTTTCCAGATGTGCCAGTATACCTACTCTAATAAATTGGAACTTTGAGAAAATGCCTGTTTTGGAGTTTTTAATTGGAGTTGGGTTCTTCTGGAACGCTGACATTTTCTTTGGCTGATGATATTGGAGGTAGAAGGTGGCGAAGCCAGAAGATTTAACCAACTACTTCACTTAATACAACCTGCCTACCCAAATCAAGGCTCCATTTGTCAAGAGCTTCCCCCCCACCGCAAAAGTTATAGATGCAGGATAGGGATCAGCAATGGGGAATAGCCAGTTTTCTACCAAATCAGGGAGAGCTGCATAACATTTTAATTCAAAAGTGGGGAAAAATCCTTACATTTTAGAAAAAATACTGCTGACGGAATGATTATATTCCACTCCCTGCCAATGCTAAAATGAGATTTGGAAGAGTTTTAAGATGGGACTAATCCACCTCTCCCACATTGCGACACATATCAAATCTTGCCTGCCTTTCTAACAGATATTGAACATGGTTGAGGAAATAGCAAGTTCTGACAGGTGCAGAAGATCTCATGTTCTTTATGTCAAAGCAGGAGAAGACAGGTCTAACTGCCAGCTCCCTAGGCCCATTGAGCAGTTGCTTCAAGCATGGTTTTAGTGTCTTTCAAAACAATGGCTCCAGGGCATTTCTGTAACCTCGATCTAACTTGCATGTATCTTCCTTTAAAGCAGTTTGGTGCTCTCCAGATTTTGGACAACAACTTCCACATGTATTTAGCAAAATGCATGACATGAACTGATAGGAAATATCACTTTAAAATATCTAAAACGTTGAAATAATTAATTGCCATCGGGTTTCAGCCCAGCATTTAGTCTGATAAATGCACAAAGGGAACTAGGCAGTGCCTCAACGCTAAAGAAAGTAAGCAAGTATCAATTGTTAAAGGAAGTTAAAATTTACAAGTCATTCTCAATGTTTAAGGAAGCTAATGATTCAGATCAAGAAATTCAAAACATGTCCATCACAACACGGAACTTTTCAATTCTATTATAGGCAAGTTCTCTGAATCCCCAAAAAGCAAACAGGAACAAAACATCCTGCTTCTGCAGAGGATTGCCACCTTGATCACTAGCCAATGTTATTTGGGGAATTTTATGGTGCCACATCACATCTTTTGCAATTTCTTTCTTTCTTTTTTTTTTTTCTTTCAAATTGCAGAAGAAGAATTCTCTGAGGTTTGAGGGCAGGCCATGGCTGGTTTGAGGAAATCTTACTCACTCACTCCTACTGCTAGAATGTGGGGCTTTCTAGCATATTTGACAGCCAACCTTATCAATGATCCCTAATTTAAACCTTCTAGTCATCTAATTCGTTTCCTAATCTGTGCAACAACAAAAAAGGAGGGGGAGCAGTTTGCATGAGTAAAATGTTCCCAATTGTTGCCTCATCATCACTGGGGGTATAAGATAGCTATAATTCTATTACAGTATTCCCCACTTCACCCTTCCAGAGAGGTTGTACAATGTAACCAACAATCCTGGTGCTGTTAGTGAAAAATCTTCAGTTAGTGAATCCTGGTATCATACCATTGCCAAAGTTTTTAGTGGGAATTTATATCTGGCAAGAATTATGTTTTGGCAACCAAACAATTTTCCTGTTGCATCCCCAGTTCAGATTTTTTTTTTCTGGGAAAGCTCTATATAACAGAGGCAAATAGAATTCTATTACTCCAGGGGATAGGGCTTGAACAGTGGTGAAATCCTTTTTTTTTTTTACTACCGGTTCTGTGGGCGTGGCTTGGTGGGCATGGTGTGGTTTGGTGGGCATGGCAGGGGAAGGATACTGCAAAATCTCCATTCCCACCCCACTCCAGAGGAAAGATACTGCAAAATCCCCATTCTCTTTCCACTCCTGGGGGAAGGATGTTGCAAAATCTCCATTTCCACCCCACTCTGGGGCCAGCCAGAGGTGGTATTTGCCGGTTCTCCGAACTGCTCAAAATTTCTGCTACCAGTTCTCCAGAACATGTCAGAACCTGCTGGATTTCACCCCTGGGCTTGAACTAAATAGTAATTTTCGCCTTCTCCTACTGGTCAGTTGGAGAGAATGTTGATGCCTCATAATGTTTTCTGCCTATTTTTGGCATTCTAGAGACAAGAAGAATGAAAGGAATCTTAGTGCTGACTTTAACATGTTTTTAAGAGATTGGGGATTAAAAATGGGTCCATACGGAAGTGCTCTTGGTTAATCTTTGGATTTATTGGAAAATGTCTGAATCAGCTAGTTTTAACTGAGGTGGTGCAGTGGTTAGGTGCAGTACTGCAGCTACTTCAGCTGACTGCTAGTTCAGCAGATCAGCGGATCAAATCTCACCGGCTCAAGGTTGACTCAGCCTTCCATCCTTCCAAGGTGGGTAAAATGAGGACCCAGCAATATGCTATTTAGTATACTGTCTTTGGTGTAAGCCGCCCAGAGTCCTCGGAGAGTGGGCGGCATAGAAATATGAATAATAAAAAAATAAAAATAAAATAACTCTAGATTCAATTGTATTCATCTTCCCATCATTTACTAGTATGGTAAGTCACCAACTACATGCCATTAATAATGGTATTCTTAAAGTAATAAAACAAAAAATCATTGGTGGGGGGAGAAAACCTCAGATTGAAAAAAAGTAAAATATCCACCAAATTTTAAATGTGTTCTCAGTGAATTAAGTCTATGAACAGATTAAGCAAAAAGCATGAATAGATGAACTGCTGTTAAAAAGATCATGCAAGGACACCAAACAAATATATAAAACAGTCTAACATGCATGTAAATAATCATACTAACCTTGATAGGAAAGAAATAGTGATCAGGTTACAAAACAAAAGACTTTTGTGAATGTTGACAATAACGCACCTTGAACTAAACAGCACAGAGTAGTTAAAAGAAGCACTGCTGAGACCTGCAACTAAGGAACGGCAGAATTAATGTCTGTCTCAATGGCTATTCACTGGAGACACCATGGGAACATTTTTAAAAAGGAGAGATTACATTTGTTGAGCAAGCAGTGGCTATGTATTTATTACTCGATAACTTGAGATTATTTTGGATGATTTGGAGAAAGTATAATAGAACTATATTAAAAAAATAATAACCAGGCATTAAGATGAAATGCAAAAATTGCAAAACTCTCCAGGAAATTAAATTCATTGTTTGCTTTATGCATTTGCGCTATGGATGCATCCGTATGCTCTTTTTTCTTTCTTTTGGTGAGAGCAATGGACTGAAAATCTTGACATTTAAAATCCTCCCCCTCCCAGCTGTTTCCCCCCTAAATTGATACATATAGTCTTTAGACACATTTAAAGATGCTGAGCCTGTCATCTGGAAAGCTGACAGCCTGGGTTCGAAAGCCGAGCACCGCACAACAGGGTAAGTTTCCCTTCCTTCCCCAGCTCCTGCCCATCAGCAGTTCGAAAGATGCAAATGCAAGTAGATGAATAGGTACAACTTTGATGGGAAAGTAACAGTGTTCTGTGAGTCTTTGGCGTATAGCCATGTTGGCCACATTATCATGGAAAATGTCATCAGACAATGCTGGCTCCCTCAGCCAAGAAACAGAGCACCTTGCGCTAGAGTTGAACACAACTAAACAGGGAAACTTTTACCTTCAATCTGTATTGGCAACAATAATTAAGAACTGAAACTGTGAAACTCTCCCCATCCGTTTTTGCAAAACAAAGTCATATCCAACTCCTTAAAGTAGAGTAGGTAAAGGTTTTCTCCTGTCCTGTCATGTCTGACTCTAGGGCAGGGATTCCCAATCTTTTATATACCCGCACCCCTAGAATGCTTCTGATATATTCTCATACCCCCTAAAAAAATAAATAATTATATGCATACAATTATACACTATAATTTTGAAACTTCCTAACCCAAGTTTTTGCACACCCTGGAATATTATCTTGTACCCCCAGGGGATGCAAGCCCCCCTGGTTGGGAACCCCTGCTCTAGGGGATGGCACTCATCTCCATTTCTTAGCCAAGGGAGCCAGCGTTGTCTGAGGACCTTTCCGGGGTTATGTGGCCCCCATGACTATAGACCAAGGCACATGGAACCCTGTTACCTACCCACCAAAGTGGTACTTATTTATCTACTCACATTTGCCCACTTTTGTACTGCTAAGTCACGGGTATCAAACTCACCACGTCAAGTTGCCATCACGTGATGTATCACAATGTTTTTTCCCTTCGCAGAGCTGGGGAGAGTATGGCCTGCACGTGACGCATCCAGCCCATGGGCCACCAGTTTGATACACCTGTGCTAAGTGGTCAGGAGCTGGGGCAAGTAACTGGAGCTCACCCCATTGTGCAATGCTCAGGTCTCATCTTTAACTGCTGAGCCATTAACTCCTATAAGAAACGTTGGTGTTTGGTGGCAACCTAAACACGGGGTGGAAAATGCTACCAGCTTTTTGCAGTGTATAGTACAGCCAAAGGGTTATGCCAAACTCCAAATATCTCAGGATAACTTTGGACATCCTAAACAAGTTGACTTCCCTTGAATTCAATTCCTTATCCATATACGTACTCACCGTCAAACAGGCACACTTTTTTGCCCATTCCAAGAATGCAAATCTAACCACAGTCATTTGTTTGGAAACACATCGTCTAAATAAATCTGCTTAGAACAGCAGCTCAAGAAACACAAGAGAGGTTTCTCTTAGCTTAACCCATCCTCTTCACCAGAATATACATCAATGGGTCCATGAACCTTCCAGTTTCAAATGCTGATATGACACTTCTATGGCAAATGTTGACACAGCAAGTTTGTTTTCCCTTGCTGTGCAGAAAGCATCAAGTGTCTTTTGCATTCATAAATCTTCTGCTGGATGCAAAAATAAAGGGATATCAACTTCCCATTCCAGCATCGTGCTTAATCCTTGGAGTTCAATAATATTTTTTTTTTCAAATACTCATCAGTATATTCCCTGAGGGGGAAAAAAAACCTTACCCAGATGTGCATTATTTATATTAATTTTTTTACACATACAAGTAAGTCTTCCAACAAAAAGTTGCAGAACCGAGCACTCTGGCTCCATCTTCTAGCTAGCCATACTCTTATTCAGGGTTTTCTCTTCTATTTTCTCTCCTTGTGAATATCTACCACCACCATCCCAATCTTCCTAATGCCCTAGGTATTAAACTACTTTATCTTCCTTCGACTGGGATGTGCAGGTGGGTATTCTATGGTCACTCAAGTAATGGCTACTAGGATTTTATTTGTAAAAATAAATTCTCATATATAAAATATTAATCTCTAAAATAAGTAGTCAAGAAATGAAGATGACGATTGCTGTAATATATGGAGTAATTGGTCACTCTCTCCTCATTAGTAGCTTAGATCAGGGGTGGGTTCTACTTACCTTTACTACCGGTTCGCAATGGGATTGTACACGCGCGCTCACTTTAATCACACGCTTTGCCTTGCTTCTGTACATGCGCAGAAGCTTCTGTGCATGCGCAAATCGCCGATGATGACACCTGGGGCGGTGGGCAAGGCCTCCCGCTGGTTTTACTTCCAGTTCTTGCAAACCGGTCCGAACCGGCGGCAACCCACCACTGGCTTAGATGTAACAGATTAATCAGCCAAACCTCTCTGAATCCAGGGATGGGGAGTTTATGGCCTTTCAGATGTTGCAAGTCACCTGCCCATGATAAGACAGGCTAGAATCTATAGTTCAGCAACATTTTTTCATATACATTTGGGCATGTTTCAGGAAATACTGGGAAAAAAATTGAATAAAGGTTTTCTTCAAATAAAAAAATGAAGGAGATTTGATAGGCTGGTTCATTGACAATCGTTTGCAAGTAGACAAATAACCATGGTGTAGAATGGCAGAAAAACACAACAAATTAGACCCAGAAAAAGTTATAGCAAAGTCCAGAAAAAGTTCTATTAAAGCCCTGCAGAAATCAATACGAATTTACTTTGCTATGCCTAGCTTGCCCTGTTCACTTCAATGGAACTAAAGCAATGGATTCAACTCATTGTGAACAGGATACAAACTCTATGATTGCAATAGCCACCATGGATACAGCATTCAGATGTTTCCCAGTCCAGCTCTGTTCACCCAATGTATTCCCTAACCCAGGAGTCAGCAACCTTAAACACTCAAAGAGCCATTTGGACCCGTTTCCCACAGAAAAGAAAACACCGGGAATCACAAAACCCTTTTGACATCTAAAATGAAGATAACACTGCATATATCATCTTTTATCTTTATGCTATGTATAAAAAAACTATAATGTGCTACATTTATGAAACCAATGAACTGCTACAGAGAAATCAAATTTTTATTTCTGCATGCAGCAAAAACATTTTGAAACCCCCCCCCCCAAAAAAATGGGTCAAAAAGCTCAATAAATCATGTGCCGGCGGGTATCACACATTGGCGGTTGTGACGCATGTTTTGAGTGACAGGGAGCCACAGCAGAGGGATGAAAGAGCCACATGCGGCTCCAGAGCTGCAGATTGCAGACCCCCTGCCCTAACCATTCAGGGACCTAATCTTGCCTCAAGCTACACCCCAACCTTGTTGTCCATTGGTAGACCAGTCAGCTCCTTGGTGATCCCTTAGCCATTGAGACAAATTTGTAATTTACGGCTACCTTTTTCAAGAAACTTGGCAAGTTACTTTTCTGAGGTCTCTGATAATAGAGAACCAAATAGAGAAATGGAAAGCCAAGCCAAGCAAACAAACTTATAACTGACACTTTAAAAACAAAACAGAGCAGGCCCGTCCTCTACATCAATCTCTTGAAGAAAGAGGCGTTCTGATCTCTTCAGAAAAAGTGCCGTAGGCCAGCTTTAAAATGAATCTCTCCCTCCTTACTTCTCTTTCCCTCTCCCTTTCTTTCTTTGAGGCTGGTCCCCCTGGAATGGAAGTCTGCTGAGTGAACAATCTCGATAAGTCCACATCATAATCCCGGGAAGTCACATCTCCAACTGTCCCATTAGTTACATAACTCTAGATTGCTTCCAACCATATGAGCCAAGGCTGTCAGAAGTCCTCTCTCTCTAGCATTTCAAGAAATTGTTCAGGTCATTGTTTGTGCCAGCAGATTTCCCTTCCAAGATGACCTAACTGGAGAGAAAGGAACAGCAGCACTTTGTCACTTGCTTAGTCAGGAGACTTAGCTCAAAACCTAGCCTGAGGTTAGATATACATAGACTAATCTCTGAGTGGTAAGGATGGCTCTTATCTTTGGTGAGGGCACGTCTGTATCTCTGTTTCGGTCCACTTCGCTTCATTACAAACTCCTTTTGAACATAGTTTGTGCAATTTAATGTTTAAAACAGGCTTTGTTCTTTCACCGTCTCCAGAGATGAGAAACGGCAGTCTGCGCAGGACAGACTTGCTTCTACCAACAGGCTTCTTTGACTGGTTATTCTCTGTGTACATTTTTTTGAATGATGGTTATTGTAGTTCGGCCCAACATAAATAGAGCATATGGAGCCTGCCCTGATTTTCTAGCTATCAAAGCCCCCTTACCCCCCCAAAAAAAGAACAAAACCTCCAGTTCTTGAAACAGGCAAGCAAAACTTACCTCTGAGTGGAGTAGCTGTGAGTGTCAAACTGCTGTAAATTTATCTTGTTCTAACAAACAGCAGGAGTTGGCCCTAAGAGTTCCATAATTAGGAACAGCACCATGAGTCCCTATTTTCCTCTGCTCTTTGCCAAGTAGGAAACTCTTCACTTGGTTAAGAAAAGTAGAATAGCTGGAAGTCTTTCTATTTTCTCCCCATCACTACTTTTTCTCTATCACTAATGAACAGGGCTGCTTGATTTTTACATTGCCATGAGATCTATGTGGGATTTAGTCACAACTGCATGAGACAAAGGGGAGATAGGAGCGGAGGGGGAGAGGGGAGGGGAGGGGAGGGGAGAGGAGAGGAGAGGAGAGGAGAAGAGAAGAGAAGAGAAGAGAAGAGAAGAGAAGAGAAGAGAAGAGAAGAGAAGAGAAGAGAAGAGAAGAGAAGAGAAGTACTCACTAAGTTTTTGAACAGTCAGTCCAAGGGTTGGAAATGACCACACTGTTCCAAGTAGCATATAAACTGATTTCAAGAACACAAAATGCCAGACTATCAGGGTGTACATTAATAGTTACAATATTCTGAACAATGCACCTTTCAAAACAGCAGAGGCGCAAATGGTGCCCACCTCTTCATATCGAATAGTATCTAGGGGTGTCCATAGGAAAAGGGGTCAAAAATGTCAAGAAGGACACAACCATGGAATAGAAGCCATGCTCCTTTATGTCACAACACATGTAAAAGGAAAAGGCTTTGGTTGCATAGTTGTGACCCCATCTTGACTTTTTTTTAAACTTCTTTGATAGTATTAAAACTTAAGGGGTTTTTTTTGCGAGGCAAATACTGCTGTGTGCACAATTTATCCATCTCAAGCCAGTGCAAATAGGAATAGCACTTTCTGCTGCATGGATTAGTTCCTTAACTCTATCAAATGCTAAAGCTGGCCTTAACAATCAAACTAGATTGGCAGTTTTTTCCAAAATATTCTAGACTGCAGAATTTTTTGTAGAATCAGGAGTCTAATTTGGATTAGAGATTACAGACATTTTCAACTCTGCCAAGAGAATTATTCGGCTTCACACTAGTGCAATAGGACTGGGGGTTTTGTTAATATGATTTATTAGGTTAGGGATCTTCTCTCTTCACTGTGAGTTGTATCATGTTGGGCGGGGGGTGCACACTGAGGGAGCTCATCCAATCTCATAGTACATATGTTGTGCACAACTGAATTCACAATGCACTTGATGAATCTCCCAAAACGAAGACTGCCTAAGAAGCTATTTGCACTTTGCCGTTTTATAATAAGCAAAGTCATCTGATAGTGAAAGAAGATTTTCAAATTATTAACGTCATCATGGTCATTATTATTTTGTTTATTTCTACGTGTATCATGAAGCATCCTGGGAATAATATTTCAGCAGGCACTAGACACTTTTATAGCACTTTCAACGTGCGTGTTTACGCGATCGGATGTAAATCTTACCGATTTTAATGTTACTTATTCCCAAATAAGCGTGTACATAAAATTGCAGCTTTAGATTCTGTCTGTCAAGAAATTCGTACTGCAACTATAAACAGTTGCATAATTTCAGAATTACTTTGTACTGTCCTTTATCACTTGTGTACAGACTAATACATACATTAAATGCAATTAAGTCATTAAGAACAGCCAATAGAGAATCCTATGTTCAGACTTATGTTGCTTTCAGAATTTTGTCCTCCAGTGTCACTTCAGTGACCCTCCATCTGTATTTTCCCACCTGCTATTTATCCCAAGCAATTGCTTTATTGCAGCATTTCACTTTCAGCTCACATTCTGAATTATTTTGCATGACTTTCATTAAACTTCTGTTTAATACTATGATATTCGACAGCTAGAATATCAACAACAAATGTCAAGTAAGTTAAAAGTTACTAAGAAACACAGGACAAGCACCAGACCGTCTTCTATTGCATAGCTCCCAGTGACCGGTAAGATCCCACAGAGTTGGTCTCCTCCGGGTCCCGTCAGCTAAACAGTGCCGGCTGGCGGGCCCGCAGGGGAGGGCCTTCTCTATGGCTGCCCCAGCTCTCTGGAACCAGTTACCTCCTGAGATCCAGACCATCCCCACCCTATTGACCTTCCGAAAAGCGGTGAAGACCTGGCTCTTCTGGCAGGCCTGGGACCGTTGATCTCGCTGCTGCGATCTGGCGAGATCCGGCCATGAATGGTGTGAATGGGTTTTAATTGTTTTTAATATTTTAATTTTTAATGTTTTTATATATGGTTTTTAATTGCATTGTAAGCCGCCTTGAGTCTTTGGAGAAAGGCGGCATACAAGTTGAATAAATAAATAAATAAATAAATAAATAAATAAATAAATAAATAAATAAGCTATCGATATAGAATGCCTTGGCATTCTTTCATGGTATGATGGTTGCTGCCTTAGCCCCTAATACTTGTAATTTAACAGGGCCTGCATAAATGTGGGTTTTGGTCCTCTCCTGAAGGGTTGGAGCAAATGCTTGAACTCCTTTGGGGGGAAGGAATAGGGGTGATGATCAGTTGTGAAATGTAAAATTTGTTACTACTGGTTCTGTGGGCATGGCTTGGGGGACTAATATGACTGAGTGGGCATGGCAAACTTTTTTTTTTTTACTTTTAAAACCATTTTTTCTACAACCTCTTCAGCTGAAGAGGTTGTAAAAAAATGCTTTTAAAGCCTCTGATGATCCCAGCTGACTTGCCTGATCGGCAGAGGCTTTTTTTCCTTTAAAAAAAAAAATTCTATAACCTCTTCGGCTGAAGAGGATGTAGAAAAAAATGCTTTTAAAAGCCTCTGATGATCCCAGCTGAGCCGCGCAATCATCAGAGGCTTTTTTTTTTACTTTTAAAAGCATTTTTTCGGCCAAAGAGGTTGTAGAAAAAAATGCTTTTAAAAATAAAAAAAAAAGTCTCTGATAATTGCGCGGCTCAGCTGGGCAATGGAGGGGGGGCAGGGATTTTTGCTACTTGTTCTCCGAACCACCCATCTCCATCACTACCAGATCAGGCGATCCAGTCCGAACCGGGAGCATTTTACCCCTGGTGATGATGGCATGGAGGTTTACGACATTTAATTAATTTAATTAATTTTAAGGGGCAAGATTAAATTTTAAGCATTGCATAGGCACTGAACTGAATATTAGTCCTTAACATTTCTCGATAATGGGCCAATACTGTTCCATTTTGGCAAATGGCCCTCAAGAACTGAAGAAGCTTCTTTGATGAGAAAGAATGGTTTGATGTCTTCTAGGAAAACAAAAAAAAGCCCTTTTTGAAAAAGCACCTTTAGGACAATGTCTACAGAGATTCTCAATCATCCAGGTCATGGTTGTTCTGAAGGTGCTTTTCCAAAAGGCAACTGGACTTTCTTAGTTTTTTTTTTTTTCCTTGAAAATGTTTCGCTTCATATCCAAGAAGGTTTTTCAGTTTTTGGATAAGAAGCAAAGCGTTTTCAAGGGGGAAAAGAATAAAGTCCAGTTGCCTTTTGGAAAAGCAGCTTTGAGACACTCAAAGCATGGTGTAACTGATATGTGCTTAGACAATAATATGGCTATGATTTTTGGACCTAGTAAAGATGCCATCAGCCTCATATATCACTTCCATTCTACATTTTCAATTAAGAGGAAATCCCATAGAGTTTAGCATGGCATATTCCCAGGAAAGTGAAAACAGGTTCCAGTTAGGAACCATCTATCAATTCAAAATCCTCTGCATGAAGTTCAGGGGCTCAGCTGAACAGCACCACAAAAGAAATAAAGTTAAACTTCTTTGGTGTTCCTTCAAGCAAAATGCCTGGCAGGGAAGGAGTCACAATCCGATCTCAAATTGGAATCACCCTTATAAGCAATAACCCCAATTCACTGTTTTGAATTGGGAGTGAGATGCTAAGTCAGGCCTGTCAAACTGGCGGCCCATAGGCTGGATGCATCACATGCAGGCTATGCCCACCCCAGCTCCGCAAAGACAAAAACCGTCGTGATATGTCACAATACATCATGTGATGCAATTGGGTTGGACACCCGTGTTCTAAATGCTTCTCACAAACTCATCCAGAAAGGTCCTAGGGCAAAATCCAAGTCTCTGAAGTCCAGAAGAGGGAAACTTGAGATGAAATGAACTGAAAAGAGTAGAAGATGTTCATAAGATGGATATGGAACTTTCTTCTCATTTACAAAGTGAAAGAAGGTGATCTTGGTTTGATCTAGAGCTGGTATATTTCATGGTGCTACCCAATGGTGGGTTGCTCCTGGTTTGGCCCGGTTCGGGCGCAAAGTGTGTGCGCGCGCAAAGCACGTGTGCGGAAAGAACTGGTGGTAACACTGGTTAGAACACACCACTGGTGCTACCTGTTTCCCCCAAAATAAGACATCCCCTGATAATAAGCCCAATCGGGCTTTTGAGCACATGGCAATAAGGCCAAGTGCTTATTTCAAAAAAATATAAGACAGGGTCTTATTTTCAGGGAAACACAGTATATAGTTTTGTATGCAAGTGTTACAGTGGTGGATTGCTACCGATTAGCTCCGGATCCAGCGAACCAGTAGTGGCGGCAGTGGGAGGCTCTGCCCACCCGCCTGGATGCTTCTGCGCATGCAGAGAAGCACCCCGCGCGCGAGCGCATGTGCACGAGCAAACCGATAGCGACAGGATTTGGAACCCAGCCCTGAAGTGTTACAATATTTGTGGTTTTATTATCTGTCCACCTCTTCATGGACCATATCATGGAACAGCATGTGCAGAAATTGGAAGTAGAACTACTGAAATATTCTCTGAATAGGTAGCTCATGGTGCTTCCTTCTCCTCCCCTCACCCCCAAATGTGAGCTTGGTTGACAAAGTCACTGGTTTGCTGTAGTTCTGTTACAGCAAGTTGCAATACGTAGACAATCTTGGCTGACAACCTTGCTTCACTAAGCATCATCCGATAGGGATGTCAGCCCTTCAAGGTAGACCAAATTAGGAAACCAAACTCATGAGTACTAATATTACTTTTAAAATAAAGTTACTATTATATTACTGGGAAACTGGCCCCTTGTCAATCAACAGGAGTGCTGATTTACCACCAGCCTATCAAGTACTTAGAAGGCGAGGGCTGGGCAACACAAACAAACAACAGCTAATGACTTAAAAACCAGCCATCAACACACCCCCAATCAACATCTAAAAAGCCACTTACAACACGCACTATAAATACCACACACAGAACAGCACACGCTCTGCTAAGAAGTTCCCTGAAGATGGGCTCCAGCACAAGCCTGAAAGCTCAGAAGACAAAACTTCTGATCCCAGTGACTAACCCAGATTGGCTCCTGCAATGTTATCCTGGGACACATATATTCACCTTCATTCGTGATAAAGTTATTAATTGAATATTAGTTTCAGGGGTGAAATCCTCCCGGTTCGCACCAGATCGGGCGATCCGGTAGCAATTGTGCCGGGTAGTTCGGCGATCCAGTAGCGATGGCAGAGCAAAGCTCTGCCCACCCGCCTGGGTGTCATTACTTCCTTCCGAACCGGTAAGGAAGGTAAGTAGATTTCACCTCTGATTAGTTTACTTCTGACAACTTAGGACTTACTAGTTCATAAGTATTTAACTATTTACTACTTAGTACAATTTATTACTCTATGATGAGATTACTATTTACTACTTTATTATAAGGTTACAGTAACCAAATCTTGCAAATCTGAGTGTGCAAGAGAGGGTCTTGTCTGAGACACTCACTCAGGTCACAGTTCTGGCCCAGACTCATTTCTTTTATGTAACCATTGTCTTGGTTGCAACTCTTCCTTCTGTTCCTCAAGGCTGTTCCTTGTTCTCATTACAATGAGTTAGTGCTCAGATGAGGAACAACCAGGAAATTTCAGTGCTGTAAGCTAGACTGGGGAGTCAAGAAAACATCCCTGAAGAAGACGATAGAAAAACAATTTCCATGATGCTGCCAAGAAAATCAGGCCTTGTGTTAGTCTCAAAGAAGTCACTTGGTTGGCATAACCCAGTGATGGTGAACCTTTTCGGCACTGTGCCCAAACCAGAACATGCACGCACATGCACATATTCGCACCGGAGTGCCGGAAACCTGAAGAACAGCTGGCCGGCATTCATGTGCACGTCGGCCAGCTGGTCTTTGCGTGCACCAGCGCGCGCATGCACGCCCCGGAAACCAGAAGAGCAGCTGGCAACGGTGCACGTGCCCACAGAGAGGGCTCTGGCACGTGTGCCATAGGTTCTCCATCACGTTATACTTTAGCTCTATCAGACAAACATAAGACTTGATTCAGGCCATCTTGGAATTACCACATCAAGGCTTCACAAACTAAGTTTGAATTAAATTATCATGGTGCTGCAATTTATCCAAGAAATTTCTCCTTGCGATAAAGTTACTTTATCAATGATAGCGCAGCTGGTTGAAAGTAGTTTATTAACATTGTTTTTTTCTCTGACTTAAGTGCACCAGCCAGCCATTCCAACTGCCTGATCAGAGAATGGAAGTGGTAGTGCTCACTAAGCTTCTCTTATACGGTACTTAGAGGCAAAATGGCCCGCCTGTAGTTTGCCAATTCTTTGATCTAAATTTCTCCCCGGACTGGATCACCTTACTTCACTTCCTTGGTCATAAAGGTAAGGAATATTCAATTTGGGATTTTCATTCCTTGAAATTGGAAACTTTTATCAGATTTCAGCCAGCAAGTAGAGCTGTAACCAATTAAGAAAACTCATAAACTCCTGATAAGTAATTCTTTATTGAAGAAAGGTTAAGAAGCCGCAGTCAGGAATTCTGGCGACTGTTGTTTCAAGGGCAAGCCCATCTAGAGAAACCATATTCACATGCTTTTTCAGGATTTTTGAATAGAATAGAATAGAATAGAATAGAATAGAATAGAATAGAATAGAATAGAATAGAATAGAATAGAATAGAATAGAATTCTTTATTGGCCAAGTGTGATTGGGCACACAAGGAATTTGTCTTTGGTGCATACGCTCTCAGTGTACATAAAAGATACGTTCATCAAGAATCGTAACATACCACACTTAATGATAGTCATAGAATACAAATAAGCAATCAAATCATATTAGGAAACAGTCAATATAAATCTTAAGGATACCAGCAACAAGGTTACAGTCATGCAGTCATAAGTGGAAGGAAATGGGTGGTGGGAACGATGAGAAGATTAATAGTAATGGAGACTTAATAAATAGTTTGACAGTGTTGAGAGAATTATTCGTTTAGCAGAGTGATGGCATTCGGGAAAAACCTGTTCTTGTGTCTAGTTGTTCTGGTGTGCAGTGCTCTATAGCGTCATTTTAAGGGTAGGAGTTGAAACAGTTTATGTCCAGGATGTGAGGGGTCTGTAAATATTTTCACAGCCCTCTTTTTGACTCATGCAGTATACAGGTCCTCAATGGAAGGCAGTTTGGTAGCCATTGTTTTTTCGGCAATTCTAATTATCCTCTGAAATCTGTGTCTGTCTTGTTGGGTTGCAGAACCAAACCAGACAGTTATAGACATTCCCACCCTATACAGGTAGTCCTTGACTTACAACCACAATTGAGCCCAAAATTAATGTTGCTAAGCAAGACATTAGTTAAGTGAATTTTGCACCATTTTACAACCTTTCTTGCCACAGTTGTTAAGCAAATCGCTCCCGATGTTAAGTTAGTAACCTGGTTGTTAAGTGAATCTGGCTTCCCCATTGACTTTGCTTCTCAGAAGGTCGCAAAATGGGATCACATGACCCCGGGCCACTGCAACCATCATAAATATGAGTCAGTTGCCGAGCATTTGAATCTTGAACACATGACCATGGGGACGCTGCAACAGTTGTTAAGTGTGAAAAACAGTTCTAACTCCCTTTTTTCACTGCCGTTGTAACTTTGAACAGTCACTAAATGAATTGTTGCAAGTCGAGGACTACCTGTATAATAGACTACCCAACTCCTCTTTTGCACAGCAACACTGAATTTTTGCACTGACCATTTAAGAACTAACACTTCCCCCCACTGTAAAAGCTATTCAAAGCACTGTTTAATGGTTTAATCTTGTCCTTCAAACATGCCTAAAACATATAAACAGTATTTTAAGATTTGTTTTGTGTAATTTTGTGCTTCATTATGTGTTTTTCTGCTTTATAATTGCAGGAGCCCCTTGGGAGCATGGCAGCATTAAAATAACACAAATAAATAAATTAGTCCTTGGTGCTAAGAAGTTTTACTCCAGAGATAGAGTCCCAGATACCAGAGAGCTGTTGCCATTTAAGGGCTGAATAGAGATAGAAAAAAAAAGAAAAAGAAAAAGAACGAGAATGAGAATTCAATTGCAGATAGCAACAAAGAACCACGATCTGTATTAGCAACATTCAAAAAGCAGGAAGTAGCATTTATGGCATCAGGACATCACTGGTGGTATTCAGCCAGTTCGGACCGGTTCAGGTGAACCAATAGTGGTGACCTGTGAGTGGGCCACCTGCCCAGTGGTGAAATGTAAAATTTGTTACTACTGGTTCTGTGGGCATGGCTTGGTGGGGGGGTGGGGGGCGGTAATGTGACTGGGTGGCCAACTTTTTTTTTTTTTTTTTTACTTTTAAAAGCATTTTTTAAAATGCTCTTCGGCCGAAGAGGTTGCAGAAGAAAAATGCTTTTAAAAGCCTCTGATGATCAGGCAACTCAGCTGGGATCGTCAGAGGCTTTTAAAGGCACTTTTTTTCTACAACCTCTTTGAAGTTGTAAAAAGGGTTGTAGAAAAAATGCTTTTAAAAGCCTCTGACGATCCCAGCTGAGCCACACAATCACCAGAGGCTTTTTAAAAAAAAACTTTTAAAAGCATTTTTTCGTCCGAAGACATTGTAGAAAAAATGGTTTTAAAAGTAAAAACAACAGCCTCTGATGATCGCACAGCTCAGCTGGGCATGGGGGAGGGGCACAGGGATTTTTGCTACCGGTTCTCCCAACCATCCGCCGCCATCACTACTGGATCGGGCGATCCAGTCCGAACCAGGAGCATTTCACCCCTGCACCCGTCCCAGCAGTATGGCATCCTATTTAGTCACTTTTTCTAAGCTGTGCGCATGCATGCAAGCCACGTGCACGAGCAAAGTGCATGCGTGGAAGGCCGCACGTCAGTGGTGGGTTGCCCCCAGTTCGCACCGGTTCTATAGAACTGGTAGTAAAACCAGCAGGAGGCCCTGCCCACTGACCCTGACATCATGAAAATGCTTCTGCTCACGTACAGAAGAGCATGTGCGCGCGAGTGAAGCGATCGCATACACGCGGTCCCGTTGCAAACTGGTAGTAAAGGTAAGTAGAAACCACCCCTGCTGCACATATTCGGTGTGTGGCGAACCGGTGGTATAATTTTATGAAACCCACCTCTGCAGGACATATCATGGGGGGGGAAAAATCTAATTTGAGTCCCAAGGAGGAATTATATACAGGAAGAACTGAGAATCTACTGAGATGTCATATTGTCATATTTGCCCTCGAATAAAATCTAGCTTGCTCAACTCAGGCTATTCCCCAGATTGTTGTAATCAGATCTTCTAAGAAGGACCAAAAATATATCCCTCTGCCAGAAGCAAAGATTTGCATTATTCCTCTGTTGCTGTTTTGTTCCAACACTTTTGAATATGTTCTCGGGGAACTTTCTTTCTTTTCTTTTTTTCCAGGGGTAAGAAATGCACGATCAATACAACTAAGCATCATATCAACTCATGGTTCTTAAAAAAATAAAATGTAAAAAGAGCTCATTTCATACTATAAAAGAGTGATGGGCTTCAAGGTTTGCTATTCTCCAGTTGAAAAAGGCTCAGTCATGGAAGGGAATGCTTTGTAAAAACAAGACATGGCACAACAATGCAGATGCCATTTTCATAGACCTTTGTATGTTATCCAAAGGTTTCAAATACTTTTTTGTGCCGCTTTTATACAATGAAGCCTGATCTCCCACTGGAGTGCTTTCAAAAGGAACTGTGACAAACACCAGGTACAGTTCCTATAAACCCCAGCATATGTCCATTCTTGCCAAGAGAGCTGAGAGTTGTTTAAAACAACCTTTCTCATTTAAAACAGTCAATGTAGTTACATTTGTACAAAAGTTAGACGTTGTGTACAGGCGAGCATTTTACAATACTAGATAGGAGGGGCTGGAAACTCACTCTCTGTTTGTAGATGCCACACCACAAGGCATGTGTAAACTGTGTCTGATAAATTCTCAAGTAGGAATCCAGGATATAAATAATCAAAGTGGTGTTTTAAAACAGTCATGGAGCACTGACCACCAAGTGGATTCACCTTTGTGCTGCAGCTTTCAATATAAATTTAACACACTAAGAGTGATCTGGGGAAACAGCCTTAGGTTTTGCTTTTCGTCTTGTAAGTTGGCCTTTTTGTTTTTAAAGAAAACCTGGTTTTCTTTTTTTTTTTCTTCCTAAATGCACTTTCAAATCAGTTGTGCTGACTGCATGGATAAGTACCTGCTGTTTTCTTGGGAAGATTTATCAGAAGTGGTTTGACATTGTCTCCTTCCTAGGGCTATGGGTCAGTGACTGGCCCAAGGTCACCCAGTTGGCTTTTGCCTAAGGCAGGACTAGAACTCACAGTCTCCCAGTTTATAGCCTGGTGCCCTAACCATTTATATAAAACTGTCTCTCCACATACATACATACATACATACATACATACATACATACATACATACATCAACATTCTTGGGGTTGAAAACAACATTTAGAGAAAACAAGAACTCAAGAACTGTATATTTCTTCAATGATTATGAGCTCAGCTCAAATAAATGAATAAAATAAATAAAATCCTCAGATTGGTACATAATTTATGTATCTGGCTAATAGAACTTGAGCTTCTGCTCTAAAGAAAAAAGATCTCGCAATATAAAAGACTGCCCGTTTTTGCTTTAGCTGCAACCCAAACTACACAAACATTCTGTTGTAATGATACCAATGAGGCACACAACACAAACCCCAACTGCTTTCCTCTTAGAGAAAATGCTTCCAATGTCTACTCCAGGGGTGTCAAACTCAAGGCCTGGGGGCTGGATCCAGCCCATGGGGGTGCTTAAATCTGGCCCACAGGGCCAGCCTGGAAATAGCAAATGACTGGCCTGAGGTCCTCTGACAGCCAAAATGGGGCACAGGGAGCCCACGTGTGGCCCCCGTGCCTGCCCCCCACCAGCATGCCCCATTTTCGGCCTGGATGGCCACCTGCAGCACTTTGCCGGCCAAAATGGGGCATGGGCTGTGTGTAGCCCGTTTTGGCAAGCAGGGTGCTGCAGGAGGCATCCATCCCATCTCCCTGGGCCCATCCCACCCGGCTGACCCGCAGAAGAGAACTACAATGCTGATCCGTCCCTTAAAGAAATCCAGTTTGACGCCCTGCCCCCACCGCACATGCACGCACGACCACTACCCACCCACCCCCAGAGGCCCTCCGGAGGCCGAAAATGGCCCATTTCCTGACTTCCAGTGGGCCCAGAAGGTCAGAAAAGCAGCTGGCGCACGCTGGAGCTGAGATAGGGCAACAATAGGGTGCCCACCAATATGGCCTCGCCATCACGGCTATAGGATGTACAAAAAATACAACCTTTCTAGTATCTATTGGTTCTGTTGCATTTAAAATACATTTCATTGCAGGGACATCTTGCTCACGCTTTAAATGCAGCAAATGCTGCATTGCATGAGTTTCTGCACTGAGTAGCATTTCCAATTCAAAGAATTTCGCAAACATTGGTGCCTTGCACAAAAGAAAACTCCAATAGAAATCCTGCCCGAAGAAAGCTTGCTGCATATCTGCATTCATCTTCTTCCCAGAAAGCTTGTCTAGCATCTTGTTCAAAAAGCCAATTATAAACACACACTGAGCAGTATGAGACTTTTCCTTGGTCAACATTTGCAAAAAGGCCATGCAATTGTAAGTCCAACCTCAGAGTTTTGAATCTTTATTAAAGATCTTGGGTCCTTAATGTGGAACCATGAATGGAGGGCATTCCCTGACTTTTCCATCAGCTTTTCCCAACCCCCTGCCCCAATTTTAATTAAAAATGGTAATCTGGTGTGCTGGGTTATCTTATTCTCTAAGAATCTCTTTGGCCCCATAGTTTTTCTTGAGTAATATTTGCAAATGTAATTTTTGCTCCAAAAAAGCGACAAGGTTAACACTGCTTACTGCCTATTAATTTGTGTTGGTTTTTATCTACTTGTTTAAAGGTTTTAATAAAAAAATTTACCAGGATAATGATAAAATAATTTGGACAATATAGAACATTCCACAAGGAGGACTGCTAAAGAAGTTAGCAGGCGGCAGTCTGTTGCATGCGTGCTTTATTTAGTACAATCATTGTCAGTCCTTTGAGGCAGTCCAGACAACAAGCATCAACTATGAGTACTAACACTACCTTTATTGTAAGTATGGTATCAGAGCCGTGGTGGCGCAGTGGTTAGAATGCAATATTCCAGGCTAATTCTACCAACTGCCAGCAGTTCAATCCTAATCGGTTCAAGGTTGACTTAGCATTCCATCTTGCCAAGGTAGGTAAAATTAGGACCCAGATTTTTTTTGGGGGGGGGCAATATGCTGACTTTGTAAACCACTTAGAGAGGACTATAAATCACTGAAGCAGTAGATAAGTCTAAGTGCTATTGCTATCAGAATCTTGAATATCTGAAAGACATTTCTCTCCTCCTTAATTTTATTGTCCCAAAAACAATGGTGGGTCCCTCCTAAGATGCTTCCCATGTCCCTTTTACTTCTGTGGTCTGAGTTTCCTTTTGCATGATGGCTGCCCTCCTGTCTCCCAAGATCAATCCGACAAACCACAACATCCATGGCAATTATTGTGTCTCTCAACCAGGCCTGACCCCCTGCAGGCACTTTGCAAGAATATCTTAACACTTTGTCGCAAAGATGCTTTTTAAAAGGGAACTGGACTTCCTTGATTTTTTTTTCCTTGAAAACATTTCACTTCTCATCTGAGAAGCTTCTTCAATTCTGACTAAATGGTAGTGAACGGAAGTTCTTCAGTCAGAACTGAAGTAGCTTCTAGGATGAGAAGTGAAACATTTTCAAGGAAAAGACCAAGAAAGTCCAGTTGCTTTTTGAAAAGCACCTTTGGGACAAATATGACTTGGGTGATTGAGACTCTCATAAATACTTTATTTGGGGGGACAGATGGACTGGTAGAGGAAGGGCTATGAAAAACCAACTTAAACTCCTGAAAGAAAGGCAGGATATAGATCTAATGAAGAAAATGAGATGTTCTCAAAACTCCAAAGATGGAGTTTCTACAGATGGAAACTAATCAAGGAAAGAAGCAATCTAGAACTAAGGAGAAATTTCCTAACAGTGAGAACAATTAACTAGTGGAATGGCTTGCTTTAAGAAGTTGTGGGTGCTTCATCATCGGAGGCTTTTAAGAAGCGACTGGACAGCCGTGTGTCTGGAATGGTATAGGGTCTTCTGCTTGAGCAGGGGGTTGGACTAGAAGATCTCCAAGGTCCCTTTCAACTCTGTTATTCTGTTTTCTGTTTCTGATCCTTTGTTAAATTCAGGATACCAGGCTGTTGTTTGCTTTTTGTCTGGGAATTATCAAGTGGGACCAGGACTGAGGATCTCAGAGAAACTTTGGGAGGTAGCTGAATAACATTAAAATGTAATGAAGTTGTAATATACGAAAATCCAGCTGAATCAGCTGAGGGTTTGGGTGCATTTAATGGAAAATGTAATCCCTATTCAAAAATGCAACTTTGCTTAGAAACTAGTAAAATTGCACTTGCCTCAACCCCACCCTCCTTTTAAAAATGCTCTCTTGGGGTTTTTCTCTTTCACCTCAGCCTGAGGACATTTTGTTTTTTCTCCATGCTAAAGAATTCTCCCTTCCAGGATAACAAAGGTCAGTGATAATTGATATTGAGATAAATATCTATTCATTGCTTAAGAGCTATTATCTTTTAAAGCATCTGATTAAAGTAGCATCAAGTCATTAAAATCCTTTTTACATTTAAGTATTCCCTGACAAAGGAATGGTTTCTTGTTTAATATGCTAATATAGAGGTCAAGATATGCCATTCAAAACCTTTATTGCGTCTGTCATCTCCAGAGACTAAAGAAATAGTTCCCCACCTACAATATGACAGTGGACCTTTTGGCGGTGTTCTTTTTTTTTTTTTTCCAGTTGGTTAAAGCTGAGGACTTAGTGCAATAATTGTTAATCTAGCAACTATTCAGTGCATCATTTTCATAAATAAGGCATTTAGATAAACCAATGTGAATTAATCGCCAGCAGCAATCTTAACTTTAGTAAAGGCAACATTTAGATTTGCTCTGTAAATGGGCTTACAGCTTTAAAATTCCCTTGCACAGGAAACCTGTTGCAATTTTCTCTGGGATAGAAGGGACTGTCTTGTGGAATTTTAACCCTGATATGATGTTTCCTAAGTGTTAGGGGCAGTGAAAGGATTCAGCCAGTTTGAGCCAGTTCGGGCGAAATGGTTGTTAAATTGCTGGCTGGCCCCTCTCCTCCCCTCCCCACCCCTTCCAGGAGTCCCAGGTAAGTGCAGGAAGGCCTACTAGGCCCAAAACGGGGCACGAGGGCGGTGCCGCCCCCCCCCCCCCCGCAGCCCGTTTTTGCTCCCAGGGGGATGCAGGAGGCCAAGTGCCACACCCGCCCAGCCAGTCCTTAGGGCAGAGAACCGGTTGTTAAATTATTTGAATCCCACCATTAGTTAGGGGAGTTAAGTAACGTGGGAGAGGGTGGCTCTTTGCAAACCTGTGACTTCTGGTCTTGGGGAAGTGTAGAGTTTTGAAAGCCTGTGAAACCTGTGCTCAAAATAAGCCCACATAGCACTGCCCACTGCTATGACATTAGATGTTCAGTGCTGTCTTCAATATGCCACACAAGGGTGATATAGAGCAAGGGTCCCCAACCCCCATCTGCAGCCCAATACCAGGCCGTATCCCATTGGGAATCAGGCCGCACAAGCAGTGGGCAAGCACATGAATGTGCATTTGTGCAAGTGGCGTGCATGGAAAAACCATCCCTGCTCTCCGGTGACTTTGGAGCCGCCGGTTTATATATATATATATAAATATATAAACCAGCTAGATTGGAAGGAAATGGGCCTAGCTTTAAAACTGGAGGAAGAGACATCAATAGTCTTTGCTATGCTGATGACATTACCCTGATAGCCAAAAATGCAAAAGCTGTACTAATGAAAATCAAGGAGCAAAGTGAAAAAAATGGAACTAGGATTCAAAACAAAGAAGATCAAACTAAGCACTGTTCAGTAACCATTGTTAAAATTGGCAATGAAGAATCTGGTGGATAACTTCTGCTCTTTAGGAACAAAGACAGGCAAAATAAAATAAAATTGAGAAGTGGGAATGGAGCCTTCACAATCATTGCATCAAAAAAATGCTTAAAATGGACTAAACTTTGATTGGTCAACTGTAAATTGAAGATATACAATGTACTCTATTCTTTTAAATTGCATAGCTATCCCACACCATATACACCTTAGCCCCTGTTTCAAAAAAAAATTGAAAAATTTGAAACAGAAGTTAGCATGACATGCAGACATGGTAGATAAAAACTCTCCACACATTCTAATACAATGTGGGATGGAAAGAATTAAAAATAGGTAGATGGAAAGATCTGCAAACAGGATAAAATATCTTTCTGTAGGTCTAAACAACAAGATTGGGGACATCTATTTCACTGAATCTCTGGCACAGTTCAAATAATTAAATATGAAAACTTTATTTTTAAAAACTGCATCACTGTTTTGCCTTTCTTGTGAATATTTTAAGTATTTAGAAATTTCAAAGAAAATATTTTCAGAAAATAAGATTAGAAGGTGCAGGAAAAGGCTTGGTTATCAAACCTTTGGATAAATTATTCCTTCACTGTTGAGAGAAGATGAAGATCTGGAACAGGAGATTCTGTTTAATATTGCCAAAATACTCAAGGAAGTTTGTGAGATGCCAGAAGAGTTTCAGTATGACTAATAACATCTCTAGTATTTGCGTGAAACTTTTAACTTATGAAACAGACAATTAACTTATATGAAACAACCCCATTGCATATTGGTAAATGTACAGCCTTCAGGAATTGATTTTTCCGCCATAAGGTTTTACTCCAAAATAGACTTTACAATTGAATGGAAAATTCAATAATCATTTGTGTGATAACCTCTCCTTTAGATTTAAAATAGACATCCACACAAGCGCACACACGTACAGCCAGACACACAGAATAACAAAAAGGATCAAGGATTCTGTTAAAAAAAAGAAATAAACAGGAGATGTGAAACAGGAAGGACACTGACAGGAATTAGTTTAACATCAACAGAGAAGATGCAGTTTATAAAAATATTGAAAATTTAGGAGAGAAAGACTTGGAAGGCACTGCTTGATTAAAAACAGGCCCTACGAAAAAAGGAAAATCATTCACAAAATTATTCAAAGATAGCCTTAAATCAACATAAAATGCAAATTCAGCTCACAGTATGTTACAATTGAAAATACCTAACCTGTTTTCTGTATATATGTATATTTGTATATGAGTTAAATGTATGATGTCACTATGCTCCTTCCCATTGGTCCCATTGGTCCCTACCTTTTGCCCCGCCTCCTCTGTATATAAGTTGATGCTCCTGTCAGAGCAGTTGAAGTCCAAATGTAATTCTGAAGAAGATAAGAAACAAATAAATACCTTTGTTATAAGGAAGTCTCAAGTCTATTAATTGGGCCTAACCAGAATAAACAAATAAGCAACACAGTATTTGAATACTTTTCTTGTTTTCTAATTTGGATTCTGATATTTAGACATAGTTTCCACCTGATGGGCTGTTCCTCATAGACATATTAAAGTATTCTCTTCCCTTCTTTTCATGAGAAAAAAATGATTGATTTATTTTATTAAACAAATTTATAGAGAAGGCCCTTTTTGTGGCCCCACCAGCTGTACATCCCTAATCGATGGGATCCTTAACATACTCTGCTGTCCATTCCTGGTGGGCTAAATGGATTGTCCTTCATTGATCACAGGCCCAACATTTTCTGACCGAGGAATTTTCACCTTGCTTCCTAGAGGGTAATATTTAAAACCCATGGAAACAAGGGACATCTTAACTACAGCTAGGACATTTGGTGCCATCTTTAGAAATAGCAACCTACTAAAACAATTACTGTAATAACATGCGATGGCCTAGAAAGACTTCACTGATTTCTGAACAAACTAAAGGAGGAAAATCTGTTTTTATGGGAAGCAAAATCCATTCCCAGCTGAGAGCCCAGTGAATGAAAGGAACCTGATTTGTGGTTTGTGAACACTGATTCAGAGCCAAAAGATTGTTATCCTTTTAAGAACATTTTGTTCTAGACTGATGCCATCAATTCATCACGTTTACTTTTTTGCAAGCTGAGAGCTTTCAACTTTGGGTGTACCTAGTCAAGAATGCCAATGCTGCACTATTGTCATGATCAGCTTCCAAGCACTGATGGGCAAAATTCCATAAAGCTGTCAAGGCCTCTTCATCCATAAGCACATACCAATAGACTTGACGCAGATAACACAAATGGCACCACACTGTTCCTTGTACAGTGGTTGTAAGTATCTGAAATCCTCCCAATTCCCCTGTAGATTACTTAAAGTACAATGTTCAGAATTCCTAACTGTTGTGTCTTTTCTATTGATTAAAAAAAAAGACCTTTGAGACTGGATTGGTTATTTTCTGATGCATGCTTTAGTAAAACCTGTAGAAGAATGAACCCCAGAGAGGCTGCAAGATTTACAACATATACAGATAGGCCAAAGTAGTTGAGCAACAGGGTAAATGTGGAGGCATATTTAATCAATCAGTGATATCAAGAATCCAAGAGACTGTACCAACGACAATGGACTTGGATCATTCTGACCACAGATCTGAAGCAGTGGTGAAATTCATTTTTTTTTATTACCGGTTCTGTGGGCATGGCTTGGTGGGCGTGGTGTGCCTTGGTGGGCGTGGTTTCGTGGGTGTGGCAGGGGAAGGATACTGCAAAATCTCCATTCCCACCCCACTCCAGGGGAAGGATATTGCAAAATCCCCATTCCCTCCCCACTCCAGGGGAAGGATACTGCAAAATCTCCATTCCCATCCCACTCCAGGGGAAGGATACTGCAAAATCACCATTCCCTCCCCACTCCTGGGGGAAGGATATTGCAAAATCTCCATTCCCACCCCACTCTGGGGCCACCCAGAGGTGGTATTTGCCGGTTCTCCGAACTACTCAAAATTTCCGCTACCGGTTCTCCAGAACCTGTCAGAACCTGCTGAATTTCACCCCTGATATGAAGGCTACGAGGTTAAGAGAAGGCTCAACTACTTAAGCAAGTGGCAGTTTGATGCCAAATAGAAAACCAGACTTTGGATGGAGGTTTAACAACACTTTCTTAACTGCAAACAAACCAGCTAATGTCATAACTTGTGTAATATCTGCTGCTGCAAACCTTATAAAGTGATCTCACGTTCAAGTGATGACGTGTGGAACAGGCTTTTAATGCTATGTAATTCTTCCTACAACTGATTTCAAAAGAGCTGCTGCTGTTGCAGCTTTAAATCTTCACTCTTTGCTAGTGTTTCCTCTATGCACTCATGAAATATTTCCGTTCTTACATCTTGTTACATCTGTTTAAATAAATAAACCAAATAAAATTAAACAAGGCTTTATTCTCTGTTATCTTTCTTCAATCACTCTGCCTCTTTGTGTCAAAACAAAATATTAGGATCATAAAGGAGGTTCTCTACACCATGCTGGGAATTCTGGAAGTTGAAGTCCACACAATTTGCCAAGGTTGAGAAACATTGCTCTAGACCAGGCATGTCCAGCTTGTGGCCTGCGGGCCACATGTGGTTCTAAACAGCTAGTAATGCGGTCCCACAAAATCATATACTTTTAACATTATTATGTGACTTATATACATTAACCACCTATTATATACTTTATATGCATCCGAGGCCATTCCTCTTCACTCAATGAAGCCAAGAGGTTGGATACTCTCCAAACTTGGCAACTTTAAGATTTGTGGACTTCAAGTCCCAGAATTCCCCAGGTAGCCAAATTTGGAGACTCCTGATCTAGACCCAAACTTCCAATCAGTACAGGAAATTCAGATGCAACTTCCAGTGAGAAAAAGCATCTCCCTTGTGTAAAATCCTTCAAGTTGCTATAAGAGTAAATAAGTGTATATTCCAGGAGTGAAATCCAGCAGGTTCTGACAGGTTTTGGAGAACCGGTAGCAGAACTTTTGAGCAGTTCGGAGAACCGGTAGTAGAAAATTTGAGTAGTTCGGAGAACCAGCAAATGCTACCTCTGGCTGGCCCCAGAGTGGGGTGGGAATGGAAATTTTAAAATATCCTTCCCCCAGGAGTGGGGAGGGAATGGGGATTTTGTAGTATCCTTCCCCTGGAGTGGGGTGGGAATGGAGATTTTGCAGTATCCTTACCCTGCCATGCCCACCAAGCCACGCCCATCAAGCCACACCATGCCCACCAAGCCACACCCACAGAACTGGTAGTAAAAAAATTTGGATTTCACCACTGGTAAATTCATATTCAACTCAAATCCTGTATCATTGACCAATTAGACTTAATTGATGTTCTCTGAAACAGAAAAGAAGTATATTTCCCCTTCTTTACATAGCAACTCTTTAGGTATTTGAAGACTTATATCCTGACCTTACCCCCATGGGATTTCTTAAGCTAAATATACTGTACCAATTCCTCTCATTTTTCCTTGAATTTTTTTTGAGGGTAGGTGGGAAGCTCTCCTTGACATTCTTGTTAGTTGTATCTCTGGCTTTTAGACACTTTAGTTATGTCTTTTGTACAAAACACTACCAGCTCAAAAGACTTCGGATATTGCTCTGGTAGAGAGAGCACCTTTGTTCATTAACACAATATAGGTTTGTGAAGTCATATGCGGGTATATCTTTTCAGGCTTTCACATTCCACTTTGAATTATTGGAACAGGGTGGCCACAAATTTCTCTGAAAATCTCTTCCATTCATTTGGGAATTATTTTCAGAATCATTATTTTTTTTCTACAGCTGAATTGGTTGATAATAGTTCTTAACCTAGGTTGGAAATAGAGTTTGCACTGTTGCATGTTGGACGAAATATCTATGGAGTTCTTTGGCAGATTTGCTAATGCTTTGGCAGAAAGCAGACCCAACAACTGCACATGAGAGAAATGTTTTGCAGTGGCACACTACCTCATTCTGTGCGATCAGCATCTCATAAGTTTCTCTTTCATAGGATTGCAGATTGATCAAAACAGTGAAGGAAGTCTGGAAATAAAGCATTGAATTGCACTGAGTTGCACAGGAAGAGCATGGATTATGTATGGAAAATCTAGGACATCAGCCTGGAAACTAAATGCAGATTAGCCCACACTAGCTTGTCTCCCTTAGTTATCTACAGTTGTGAAAGTTGGACCATGAAAAAAACTAGAGGGGGGGGAAATCAACTCATTTGAGATGTGGTGTTGGAGAAGGCTCTGTAGGAGAAAAATAGGGGGGGTAGAGTAAAACATGCCATCAGTTTAGAATCCTTGCATGGCCATAAGAAATCCAGATCCAGCCCTATGTGAATTCTGTTGTCCCTTATTAGCACCAATTTAGTGCTGGCCATTAGTTGACTAGACTTTTGTGTATAGGCCTCAATAAATAGTCTATGTTGCATCCTTACAAATGGTCCTGATTCTTTGCACCCAACAGGTTCCTGAGTGTGCATTCCTTGATCGGCAAAAGGGACAAGCAAGCAAGTATTGGAGCGTATAAAACCAAACATAAACCTGGAAGGCAAAATCACAAAATTCAGCCTTTCTAATTTTAACCACATGTGATCAAGTTCACTAAAAAAGGCAGCTGTGCTTGGAATGTCAGTAAAAGAAAACAAGACTACCCAAAAAACATGGTGGCTAAACCACCAAAATCAACACCAGCCAGAGCATAAAACCGCTAAAAGAAGCCATACAAGAACAGAAAATGTAGAGAGAGATGAATCATAAAATCCGCCCAAATTGGGCATGATTAAATGGATATCATCATCATCATCATCATCATCATCTTTTTTAACATAGAAAGTATAACTAATGCTTTTAATTTTATTTTACAAGATGGTAGATAAAAGTTAATAATTTGGAGGTCAGTAACTGTCTTAGATAAGACATAAGTCCCAATTTAATCCTGCTATATTAGATTGAATTCAGTTAAAGTCAACTACAGATAGGAATCAAGAGGGTAGTCACAACTATATAATTGATACCGCGCCCCTTTTGTATATATCATGACCACTATCTTGGTAATTTTTTTTACACTGTCCAATGGATGCCGCTGAATTCAGTGCATAGGATAGTACTGTCAATTCAATGTTGCCAGAATTTTTCCAGCTAATAGGAACTATAGTATATAGGGATTGCCTGAAACATTTTGAGGACCAAATCCAGCGTCTCAAAAGATATGTGCTATTGGAGAACTGAAGTTTGAGAAAGGAGTTTTAACTATGGAGATTGGATTGGGAGCTGAAAGTTACGCTAAGAACATTATGTAAAGACAGAAAAGCTCCTGGAAACAGCAGTCATTGGGATGGGAATATTTCTATCTATCTATCACAGGGGTGTCAAACTCGCGGCCTGCAGGCCAGATACATCACATGCTGGCCACTTCCACCCTCATTTTAGTGAAGGGGGATGATACATCACATCACAAGTTTGACATTCCTGATCTATCATCTGTCTGTCTGTCTGTCTGTCTGTCTGTCTGTCTATCATCTATCTACAATATCTAATCTATCTATCTATCTAACTATCTATCTAATCTAATCTAATCTAATCTATATTTTTCATCTATCAAATTTATACGGCTGTTCATCTCCCAAGAATTGACTGTGGGTGATGTACAGCAAAAAGTAGTATCAAACAATAAACATGTTAGATTTTAAAAGTTACTCCCAAAATAACATCCTGCCAAGCAAGCTACAGAAGAACCAGGATGAATTAACAGATGAATCTATTCAATGACAAAGTCAATTACATATGTTAGGACAGGGACAGGTTAGCCAATTAGTTGCTAGGTTAGGCAGCTAGGTAACACGAAAGAAAGAAAGAAAGAAAGAAAGAAAGAAAGAAAGAAAGAAAGAAAGAAAGAAAGAAAGAAAGAAAGAAAGAAAGAAAGAAAGAAGGAAGGAAGGAAGGAAGGAAGGAAGGAAGGAAGGAAGGAAGGAAGGAAGGAAGGAAGGAAGGAAGGAAAGAAGGAAAGAAGGAAAGAAGGAAGGAACTGTAGCTGCCAAAAGAGGAATGAGGAATGGGAAAACAAGTTAAGAACTAAATGGAAGAGGCAGTCACAAGAAACCAACAGAATCAATTGGAGGGACAAGTTTGCTAATGTGAACAGGCCATTTCAGGTTGCCTCTCACAAACAAATCAATGCACTTTATCTATCCCATACCCACCATAGTATTTTCAATGAAATGTTGAGGGTTTTTTTTTAAAAAATGTGTAAAATAACTGCCATAGTGCTACAATCTGGAATAGACTTGAATTGCAGAATGAAAATCAAGGATCCGAGCGTTGCCATAGGTTGTGAATTGGAGCAGTGTATGTTGGTGCCTGTGAGAGCTACCCCATGTCAGTGCAATCCAAATTATCCCAATTCTCTTCAGGATTCAGACACTATCTCAAGCCAATGGACAGTTGTTACAGTTCTAACAACCATTGTTAGAAATCAGCTTTGCTCTCTGGATTGTATTTATTTATTGGGGTGGGGGGCTTTAATATGTTTTTTTTTTATTCCTGTGACTGCCTGGACAAGTCCCTGCAGTCCTCTTGGCAGGTATCTTCAGAAATAGTTTGCTGTTTTCTCCTTCCTAGGGCTGAGAGAGAGTGACTGGCCCAAGGCAAGACTAGAACTCACGGTCTCCCAGTTTCTAGTGGGTGCCTTCATCACTATACCAAACCAGCTTTTGGGAGTCAGCATTCCATTATGTCTCTGTTTCTGTGAAATCGAGTTTTACTTCTGATTATTGAACCAGCGATTGAACAACAAATGGATGCATCCCAGCTGTTCTTGTAAGGAGAAACAGCATTTGGGAACTTGAAACGAGGTTTTGCCAGGGAACTGTGAGTTTATGGAACTGATCAGCTGCGTTCAGGGAGGTGAGTTTGGTTCCTTGGGTAAGGATGCATTCTTTGTCTTGCTGAGATGCAGCCTGAGAGGAAGAGGGTTTTTCATTGTAGCTGTTTCCTGATCGAGCGTTTAACAAGTGGGTAGAATCACATTCGATGTCTCAATCCCAGCCAGCAACCTTGGGAAAGAGGAGAGACAGCTGGGCATTTCCAAACAGAGCAAGCGAACAGCAGGGCTAACAGGAGAACAAAACAGGAGGAGTTTTCCAAAGGTGTTTTAACAGGACAGGAGCAGACTGACCTCTGCTGACCAATAGGAAATAGTGACCATCGTGCTGTTACACTTAACATACACACAGACAGGAAGCGGCTGGAAAGGTCCAACACTGTTGTTTTTTGACTAAAAGTGTGTTTCAAACTTCGCAACTTTCAGATGTGCAGGTTTCAACTCCCAGAATCCCCCAGCCAGCATGAATCTGAAAGAACTACAAAGAAACGTTCGAGAAGCTTTTATACAAATCCCTTACCTCCTTGCTTCACATCTTCATAAAACAGACTCTGGCGAATACCTTTATTCTGCCAAGTCCCCGTGGCTTTGTTTTCATCTCCTCCTCATCTTATGCGTGGGACTGCCTTAAGCCATGTTTAGTCATACAGAAAGTTCTTGGCTAGCCACCACAATGGAGCCCCCCATTTCTTGTTGCCAAGCAAGACATTTGTTAAGTGAATTTCGCCCCGTTTTTTTACGACCTCGCTTCTTACAGCTGTTAAGTGAATCGCTGCAGTTCTTAAATTAGTAGTACGGTTGTTAAGTGGATCAGGCTTGCCCATTGACTTTGCTTGTCAGAAAGTGCCAAAAGGGGATCACAGGACCCTGGGACTGTGCCACCGTCATAAATATGAGTCAATTGCCAAGGGTCTTGAATTTTGATCGTGTGACCATCGGGATGTTGCAATGGTTGCAAGTGTGAAAAATGGCACTTTCTTGAGTGCCGTTGTAACTTTGAATGGTCGCTAACTGTTGTAAGTCGAGCACTACTTGTACTTGTGTTAAAATGATGTTTTCCCAAACTGAACTGAGCAACCAGCAATGGTTTCAATGTGAGGAGGACAATCTGCCCATGACAGTACCATGAAGGGACCTGTAGGGGGTGAGATGATCCCATCCTTTATTGTTTACTTAGGGCTGGTGTACTTTCCTTCATTCGCCTTTCTTTAGCACAGGGGTCTCAAACTCAAGGCCCACGGGCCGCATCGGGCCTCGAGGGTGCTTAGATCTGGCCTGTGGGGCTGCCCTGGAAATAGCAAAGGACTGACCTATAGTTCCTCTCCCAGCGAAAACAGAGCTCAGGGGGAGCGCCTCCCCAGCTCCATTTTTGCTGACAGAGGGTTGCAGGAGGCCGTCGCAGGAGAAAACAGATGAGCAGGCTACAGACCCCCCACCAGTCCCCCAAGGTGAAATACAACCCTGATGTGGCCCTCAATGAAATTGAGTTTGACATCCCTGCTTTAGCAGGAAGAACAGGGCAAAACAGGGGTGAAATCCAGCAAGTTATGACAGGTTCTGGAGAACCGGTAGTGGAAATTTTGAGTAGTTTGGAGAACCGGCAAATACCACCTCTGGCTGGCCCCAGAGTGGAGTGGGAATGGAGATTTTTGCAATATCCTTCCCCCAGGAGTGGGGAGGGAATGAGGATGTTGCAGTATCCTTCCTCTGGAGTGGGGTGGGAATGGAGATTTTGCAGTATCCTTCTCCTGCCACACCCACCAAGCCACACCCACAGAATCGATAGTAAAAAAAAAATTGATTTCACCACTGGGGCAAACCTATCTTGTTCTGCAAGCCCAGGTGCTTTCATGGATAACAAGTCGGTGGACAGGATTGGAGAGTGACACTGGAAAACAGAAGAACTCCTCAATTTACCAAATGAGCTTCTTTTAAACTGGGATTTAGAGCTCTTTCAAAAAAAAAATGGTGAGGCAGAGATTTTCCATATTAACACAGGTTCCACTCCCAAGGGATTTTATGCTGGGAAGTGTGACAGTATCCTTGCTCTTCTCATCATGGAGAAAATACACTTCCAGCAGAGCTCGGATCTTTTTGATGAGTTCCAGGGATGCTTTGCTTCTCTAACTTTGCACCTCAACCTGTTTCAAACTCTTGAGGTGCAAGAAATAAAATTGCCAATTGTTAAGAAAGAGCTGCAAAATAAAAGCTAGCAAAACAGGAAATTGGTAGTTAAGGCCAGACGTCTTCTCTTGTTTCTGCAAGACCTCTGCATCTTAGAAAAGAACTGAAATGAGTCTTTGTCCCTGGGTTGAGTTATTGCAAGAGGCAGATTCTAACCATATCATCTGATTACATGTTTGCCTTCTTCATTCCAGCAGAATAAAAATAAAACGCCACCATCCCACCTCTGTCCCCACCATCACGTAAATATTATTCCTCAAACCCTGTAAGGAGAACGGATGGAATTTTTCCCCTTCCCAGCAATCATCGTTCTCTTTTATCTGTGTCAGAGATCAAAGGTGTGAGCTCATCACCACCACCTAAAAAGAAGAATGGGGCATTGCAGATGTTTTGTAAGAAATTGAGAAGGCTTGCAGTGTTTAAACTAGGGTTGCAGCCTCTTCTGGCACCTGTTGTGGAGAAAGTAAAGCTTTCAGGGAAAGTGCCTCGGGGTTTTAGAACTTCAAAGAATAAGCCTACAGACACTGAAAAGTAGGAATGAAATACAGCCTGTATTGCTAGATGTACCTGCCGAGCTAATCTACTGGCCTAGGAACCTAGTAAGTGGAAAAAAGTGGAGGAATCTAAGAAACAAGGAGAGTACCTGGGACTTTTCTCTTAGCCGGATTAGGTAGACCAGGCCAGAAAATTGATTTAGCAAGACTAGAACTACATTCTAGTGAGGTTGGCAACCAAATCCAAGTCTGATTGTGCTTTATCTCCCTTCTTTCTTATATCCCAATAGATCAGGGAATCATTTGTCTGATCACTTCCAAACATTATCTTGCTTGCCATGACTTAAAGAATGTTTCAATGTCCTTTATCTAAATAACAGTTCTTACACATTTTTGTCAAGGTCACTTTCCTTGTTCTCCAGACCTATCTATCACCACCCAAGCAAAATTTCCTGAAACATGTTCTGACATCTTTTTATTATGATGATTATGGTTGGTTGTAGAATCTCCCAGATGTAGACTGGATTTGGCATTTTTGTCCACCTATCAAGGCTTTCCAAGAGCCTGGGATAGGCAGATGTTGTTAATAATATTAAAGGATATTAGATCATCTAAATTAGTGTTATAGATTTTGTAGACCTCATGCCTTATTAACATACCTTCAAAGCAGAAGTGGTATTCAGCAGATTCACACCGGTTCACACGAACCGTTGGTGGAAATTTGGCCAAGATCACCAAACTGGTAGTGATGGCCGGCTGGCCATGCCCCCAAAATGGTACCCCGGTCGCTGCTCACTCACCCCACCCGCCATGTTCATCGCCGCCATGTCCTTCGCGTACATGCATCCCATTGCCTTGCAAGTTGCCATGTTCTTTGCATGCAAAAAGAACATGACAGCGATGGCAGCAGCTTTTTTTTGCGACCTTCGGTACTTTTTGGCAGCCTGTGGCCAGCCGCCGCAGCTGCAAAGCAGCTCTCCAAGAGTCTTCTTTGCCAGCCACTTTCCAGCAGTGGTGGCTGGCTGGGGGCTGCTGAAAACTCTGGTCAGCTTGCCTTCCGGATTCTGGACCAGCTGCCGCAGAAGGTAAGCAGCCCGAAGAAAGAAGCAGTGGTGGGCTAGGGCCAGGGCCACTAAAGGAGGGGAAATGGGGGCAACTGGTGAAGGGAGGGCAGGGGCAGATAGGTGGAAATTCCAAAAATTTTCCTACCTTTTTCTGTAGGCATGGCTAGGTGGGGGGGGCGGTCATGTGACTGAGTGGGTGTGGGTGTGAGTGACATCAAGTTGGCCATGCCCATTCAGTCACATCCCACCCACCTAGCCACGCCCATCAAACGTAGCGAAAATTTTTGAAACCCACCACTGTTTCAAAGGTATATTATACAAAAGAATATATAAAACGTTACTTTTCTTTTGTATATGTGCTAAAAGTCATAGAATCCACCTTTTAAAAAGCCACTATATGTACCTTGATACATGTGATCTTCAATTCGATTACAAATAATGCAGGCTGGTGGTTTATATACTGGGTTTCAGCTCAAATATTTGATCAAATGTTTGTCTAGTAAATAGGAGCAAAGATATTCCAAAGTTTGAGTAAATAAATAGCAATAGCACTTAGACTTACAGCATATACTACTTCACAGTACTTTACAGCTTTCTCTAAGTGGTTTACAGAGCGAGCATATTGCCCCCAACAAACTGGGTCTTCATTTTACTGACCTGAGAATGATGGAAGGCTGAGTCAACTTTGAGTCAGTCAGGATCAAATTTCTAGCAGTGAGCAGTGAATTAGCTTGCAACACTGCATTCTAGTCACTTTGCCACCATGGCTCATAAAATCCCATAACCTATCATACAACAGCAAATAATTGTTTCACTACCCCTTTGCTACCATCATCTGGAGTTTTGCAACTCAGCCCTAGATGGCCTTAGATAAAGAAACATGTTTCAATTTCTTAAAAAGGAAAACCATGAAGATCCTTGGGTTTAGTATATATTTGTTTTGGATTTCTGACCCATGTAGGTCATCAAATCTGTGTTGGCATAGGTTTGATTGCATTGAACAGATCATCTCTTATGCAGAGCTAGCCAGGTTCCTTGAGAATAAAATGAAAAGTAATTGTTATGAAGGGAGTCTTGGACAGTCAGCCAAAGAACAAAATGTACTTAACTTGCTTGAAGTTGGAAGGATCGTCCTTCTTACTTCTGTTTTAATCTTACAAAAACAGTCCTTGGTCTAGTGGTGAAATAGAAGAAAGTACAAGTATCAGAACATAAGGGCTATTTTGTTCAGAAGGCTCCTGGAGAACATCTACTCTGGATTATGTCCTTTAAGTCAGGATATACAAACCATAGCTGGAAAACTTGCTGTTTCCTGGCTCAACATTTATATTGCTTTTTTTCAAGGACTGCTGCAAACAAAGCAAAAACTGAGAGCATTCCTAGTGAAAAATTCTGCAATTCTTTTTAAATTAGGATGTCACCAAAAAAAATGGGCAATGTAGAGCAACCCTATCTAATCTTTTATAAGTCTCTTGAGCTTCTTCGCTGTTGAATTCTCATGGCTGCCCTGGGAGGTTTAAACAACAAAACTTTGCAGTGGAACTGCAAAGATAAAGTAGAAAAGCTATGGCTCAGAATGAGCCAAGACTTGCAACAAATGTCAAAAATAACTTTTAAAAAATTCAACATGAAAAAAAGCAAGAAAAAGGTCAAGGAAACGATTGCTCCACTAATGGAAGATGATGGCATGGAAGTGATGGCAGCAAGGAGAAAGCAGAAGGGCTTAATTTGTTCTTTGCACCTATCTTCCCATAAAAGGAAAAAAATAGTCTAACCTGCTAAACATGGTACCATAATAGATAGACTAGGAATACAAGTCAAAATAGGCAAAGTAGGCATGATGAAACAACACCTATCCACTCTAGACAAGTTCAAATCAATAGTACCAGATGGATTACATCCCAGACTTCTGAAATAACTGGCAGACGTGATCTCGGAATCATATCTTTCAAAGACCCTGGAACACAAGGGAACTAGCAGAGGGCTGGAAAAGAGCTTATGTGGTTTCCATCTTCAAAAAAGGGGGAAAATTGGATCCAGGAAACTAAAGGCGAATCAGCCTGACATCAATATCTGGGAAGATCCTAGAAAAGATAATCAAGCAACAGATCTGCAAACACCGCAAGCAAAGCTATTATTAGAAGCCAACATGGATTTGTAAAAACAGATCATGCCAAACAAATTTCATTGCATTATTTGACAAAGTGATTAAATCAGTGGACCAGCAAAATGCTTTGGACATAGTATAATGGGACCTCAGTAAGGCATTTGACAAAGTAGAGCACAACCTATTTCTTGGTAAGATAGAAAAATGTGGGATAGATAGCATCACCACCAGATAGATTCATAACTAGCTAACAAGCCACATTCAATTTGTAGTCCTCAATGGAACTACATCTACATGGAAAGAAGTATGCAGTGAGGTACTCCAGTATTTTGTCTTAGGCCCAATACTCTTCAATATCTTCATAAATGATTTACATGAGGGGATAGAATTCATCAAATTTGTAGACAACACCAAGATAGGAATATAGCTTTATTCTATATATAGAGAGAATATATACTTTAGAATATAGGCCCAAGATCTAGAAGGATCTAGATCAGCGGTTCTCAACCTGGGGGTCGCGACCCCTTTGGGGGTCGAATGGCCATTTCACAGGGGTCGCCAAAGCCCTCTCTCGCCCCCCCCCCACGCCTTCACTCACCCTCACCCTCTGCCTCTGTTGGATCGCCCGGTCGCCGTTCGCTTACCCCACCCACTCCCAATCTATTGCTGCCTCCGGAGTCCCAGCTGGTGGCTAGAGGGAAAAAAACTTTAAATTCTTGCCGTGAGCTAGCTGCAAAGAGGTAAATTCTTGGAGCAGATTTTTTTCCCTCTAGCTATGCTGAAAAGGGGAAATTGAAAGTAAGCAGGCTGCAACCTGACAAAATGAGACAGAGAGATTTCTTTTTCTTTTTCCACACCAAAAAAGGTAGGTGCAAAACTGCAAACAATGGGAAATTTAGGGCAAAAGAGGAGAGTTCCAAGATTTTAAAACACAAAAGAAAAAAAGCTCTATTTAACTAGGGAATTGTAATAATTGAGATACTATTAATTGGTTAAATTGTGGTTTGGAGGAATATATGGGGGAAATTATTTGGTTTATTATTATTGGTAAATATAATTAATTGATTTGTAAGAAATTGGATTGCATGGAAATAATTGGAATATTCATGTTCATATTGATTAATATACAAAAAAGATAGTTATATAATTAATTGATTTATATTAAAATGTTGAATTTGTATTAAACAACTGTATTACATAATTAACCAATGTGAGGATGGATATAAAAATAGATGACAATGCAAAGGGGTATAATATAGAATAGAAGGGAAAAATTGAATTTGATTAAGATTAGAGATGAGGATGAAGGGTAATATTGGTTTTTTTAAAAAATAGATGAGGAATAAATATGGTAAAAAGGAAATATAGAAATTGTAAATTTAATTGAAATGACTAAATACTGTGTTGGAAGAAATATCCTTCTGGGTTCTGCTCCAAGTGGGGAAAAAGACACTGGAAACATGGAGACTGCTTGGAAAGATGGTTTAATGGTGGACAGGATCACATGGCTTGATGGGGCCCATTGTGTTAGTTTCTGTTGCTATTGTGTTGCAAATGTCCTTTGACAAAGGATTGAGTTTCTGCCTCTGGCCCATTAACAAAGGGTGGGGGGGCAGGAAGGTGGGAGCTGCTTTGTCTGTAAAATATTCTTCTCCATTTCTCATCCAGGTAGGGAAATATAATATTCTGCCTTTTTAATATTTCCCAAAATATTTCATTCTTCTAGGAAAGGTGTGGGTGCTAACCTCCTACAACTGTTTAAATTTGTGAACCGGCCAAATACTCTGTTCAAAAAAAATACGTTGTATGTTTGTATGTGTGTTTCTAATTATTGCTATTTATTGCTATTTGTTCTGTTTTATTCTTTAAAGTTTAACAATTCATTCTTTATCTTAATATCTTAATATTTGTTTGGGGTTGGCTTTCTTCCCTTTCATCTTTTTTATTGTACAGCAATCTTTCTCCTCAAACCTACCACCTCTGTCTTTTCTTTCTTTCTTTCTTACTTACTTTCTCTCCCCCCCTCTTCTTCTTCTCCCTACTTCCTCTTTCTTTCTCTTTCTCCTCCTCTCTTCCTCCCTCTCTTACCTTCACTCCTACTCTAATTTCCCTTCCCTTCCTTCAGCCCCCTCTATTGCTGTATCCTTTTATGCATATGGACTACTCAGAGGGCTGAAAAAGTTATTTTTGACTGGTCCTCACATTTTTGACCAGTCCTCGAATTTACGACTGTCCTCACAATTTACATATTTGCGCTATCTTGTCACCATAGTGAAGAGAAGCAGTTGTGAAATGAGTGACACGGTTGTTAAGAATGCTACAATGAGCATAAATGATGACCAGTCATAACTGCGAAGACCGGTCAAAAGTGCGAGGACCTGTCAGAAATCACATTTTTCAGCCCTCTGGGTTGTCCTTTTGTGCACAGGGACTACTCAGAGGGCTGAAAAAGTTATTTTTGACTGGTCCTCGCACTTTTGACCAGTCCTCGAATTTACGACTGTCCTCACATTTTACATTTTTTGCCCTATCTTATACCATGTTGAAGAGAAGCAGTTGTGAAATGAGTGACATGGTTGTTAAGAATGCTGCACAGGCATAAATGTGAGGATGGTCATAAGTGTGAGGACCAGTCAAAAGTGCGAGGACCTGTCAGAAATGACTTTTTTCAGCCCTCTGAGTAGTCCCTATACATATAGCCATGGCCACCCGGTCACATGACCAGCTAGCCATGCCCACCCAGTCACATGACCTTCAAGCCACACCCACAAAATAAGCCATGCCCACAGAACCAGTAGTAAAAAAATTTAGAACCCACCCTTGGTTGGGGGTCACCACAACATGAGGAACTGTATTAAAGGGTCGCGGCATTAGGAAGGTTGAGAACCACTGATCTAGATAGATTTGAACACTGGGCCCTATCCAGCAAAATGCAATTCAGTGGTAAGAAAAGTACAATTTTACACTTAGGCAAGATACACAAATACACAGATACTTGGCTCAACAGCAACAACTGTGAGTGAGATCTAGAAGTGGACAACCGCTTAAGTATGAACCAGTAATGTGCTGCATCTGCCAAAAATGTTGATGCAGTCCTAGGCTGCATCAATAGAGGAATAGTATCAAATTCGCATGAATTATTGGGATCCCAGCATATACTGCTTTAGTAAGACCACACTTGGAGTACAGCATCCACTTTTGATCACCAGGATTCAAAAAAGATATTGAGATTCTAAAACAGGGGTGTCAAGCTGGCGGCCCACGGGCCGGATACGTCATGAGCGGGCCACACCCATCCCAGTTCCGCAAATGGGGAAAATGTCGCAAAAGACATCACAAGACAACGGGATGCAGTGAGTTTGACACCCGTGCTCTAGAAGGAATGCAGAGAAGAGCAACAAAGATGATTAGAGGGCTGGAGGCTAAAATGTACGGTTCTCCCCCCCCGCCCTCCCACCCCCCCACCCCCCATGTTATTCTTACCTTCTTACCTTTTATTTGGTCCCAACCCCAATCTATTGCTGCCTCCTGAGTCCCAGCTGATGACTAGAGGAAAAAAAATTGTTTAAACTCTTGCCGCGGGGCTTCAAAGGGCCGTCCTACAGCTGATCAGTGTTAAAAGCAAACAAATGAGTCAGATCGTAAGTGTGAGGACCTTCCAGAAATGACTCTGACCAGCTAGCCACGCCCACCTAGTCACATGACCTCCAAGCCGCACCCACAAAATAAGCCACTCCCACAGAACCAGTAGTAAAAAAATTTAGAACCCACCCCTGATTCATTCCAGTGGTGGGTTGCTACCGGTTCACCCCGGATCAGGCGAACCAGTAGTGGTGGTGGTGGGAGGCTCCACTCTACCCGCCTGGATGCTTCTGCACATGCGCAGAAGCATCGCGAGTGCGCGAGCGTGCATGAGCAAACCAGTAGCAAATTAAATTGATTCATTCAATTCAAACCCACTACTCATTCATTCATTCATTCATGCATTCTAGTCTATAAGCTATCTGCTAGGTAGATATGATATACGCAGGTTCTTGCTCATATGGCTGTGATCTGTCTATCAGAAGAGCTCTGGAGTCAGGAGGGGAGGAAAAGATCTATGAATTTGAAGAAATTGACCCGCATCACGTTCACATCATTGCAAGCTTGCAGTGATTCACATGGGAAACAGGTGAAAGCCATTGAAATGGCAGCCTTTGTCTTCCCAGAAAAAGCATTCAAACAAGCCTAACAGGAAAACAGACAAATGTGATTGACCAGATGGCCCTTTTCTTGCTCGCACTGAAGACATGCCACAATATATTCTCCTTCCCTGTCTGCCCCTCTCTGTGTCTCTCCCTCTCCCTCCCTCGCTCTTTCTCTGTAATCTAGGACAAATACTTTCCCTTGCAGGTTGCATTGTCAGGAGGGGTTGGCAAGGTGCTAGTGGTGTTTGAAAAGATTTCCTTCAGCCTGTTGAAAAGAAAATAAATGCTGTACTGGATGAGAAGAGAGAATAATGCCTCGCTGTAGAAGCGCACAGACCCACACAAATTCCTGCTCAGAACTTTATTCCCCTGTCTCCCTTTAATACCCGTCGGAAATTCACCAAGTATTTTTGAAGTCTAAATTCCAACATTTAACATTTCAAAATGCTACGGGGAAAGATACAAGGAGATAGAAGAAACTGTCCACAAGCAGACAAGCTGCCTGCTTTTTTTTCTTCAGGAGGAGCAGAGAAAGTTCTCCTGTCCACCAGCTGAAGGAGCTGGCTGCAGGTTTTTATGCCTCGATGTAATTCCAACTGTGGAAAATAAATTCATCTCTTTAGAAATCTCTGAATAACCTTGAACCTATAAATGCCTGGTCTTTACCGAGCTACACATACAGCCCACTTGCAAAGAATAAAATGCTGCTGCTCATTTCTTGTCTTTTGTGGTTTGCAGTCTAAAGTTTAATGAGGTTTCTATGTTTCACTGAGGTAGGGCAGTCCTTCAATAGCTGAGCCACTTTTATAAAAAAAAAAAACTCATTCTCTCTCTCTCTTCTCTCTCTCTTCTCTCTCCCTCCCTCTCTTTCTCTCTTAAATAAGATAATCAGAGAATGCTTTTCAAGAGTGACATTATCTAGCAGGTATAGCAACTGGTACAAGATAATTGCTCCTAAATCCCCAAGTGCCTAAAAAGTATTTTATTAGCCTGCTGAGGAAAAATAAATTGCACAGATATAGCAATATCCCTGGACAGGTGGAAGCCACTGTTTACATAACCGTTTTTAGTACTGACAGGAGTAAAACTAGGCAGGGAAGAACTTAGACTTGGAACTTAGACTTAGAATAACTTTATTGTCACTTGAAATGTACACTAATCAGCATACATTAAAATGAAATTTTGCTGCATACACCTCTCAGAGGGTCACCACCTCCAATATACAATAAATAAACATGACAAACAAACAAACAAATATGCATATATCCACATATATTATATGAAACAACATAGTCTAGTTTGGATGTATAACTAGGTGAGAAAAACAAATTTTGCAAGTTTACCAGACGGATGGCATAGGGAACAAAGCTGATACAGAATCTGGTAGTCCTGCTAGAAATAATTCCTATAATCTTCTTGGCTGTCCTTACCACTCTCTGTATGGACTTTCTATCTGAGGCATTGCTGCCACCAAACCAAACAATGATGCAGTTTGTTAAAACACTCTCAATCGTGCCTCTGTAAAACATGGCCAAGACAGAAGGAGAAAGATGTGCTCACCTCATACAACACAGGAAATGCAAACACTGGTTTGCAGGCTTCACTAAGGATGACATGTGGAGAGACTAATTCAGATTGTTAGTTATCTGCACCCCCAGATACTTAATACTGTTGATCATCTCTACATCTCATCTTTGATACTGAATGAATTATGACTATGCCAGCTCTTTCTAAAATCTACAATAATCTCTTTTGTTTTATTAACATTTAGAACCAGGTTACTTTTATTGCACCAGTTCACCAGAGTCTTAACCTCTTCCCTATAAGCATCTTCGTTATCATCCTGGATAAGATCCACTACTGCTGTGTCTTCTGCATACTTCACAATATGATTCATAGCAGATTTGGCACAGCAGACATGGGTCATCAAGGTGAACAGTAGCGGACTCAAGACACAGCTCTGTGTGGAACCTGTACTCAATGAGATGGAGTTGGAAACTTTTCTTCCAACTTGCACAAACTGCAGCCTATTGATAAGAAAATCAAGTAACCAGTTAGATAGAAGAGTATTGAAACCTAATAAGGCCAGTTGGTTCACCAAATGCTGAGCAATGATTGTGTTGAACACTGAACTAAAATCAACAAACAGCATTCACCCATGAGTATTCTTCTCCTCCAGGTGCACCAAGCTAAAATGAAAGGAAAGCGCATCATCTATAGCAGAGGGTCAAACTCAAGGCCCAGGGGCTGGGGTGCTTAGATCTGGTCTGCGGGGCTGCCCTGGAAACAGTGAAGGACTGACCCATGGTGCCTTTGCCAGCAAAAACGGAGCTCCATTTTCACTGGCAGAGGATTGCAGGAGGCCATCACAGCTGGAAACAGAGCTTGGGAGCCCGTTTTTGCTGGCAGAGCACTCAGGCCATCACAGGCACCCCCAACATGAGTGACGTTGAGTTGGCCATGCCCACCCTGGCCATTCCCACTTCGCCCCCCCACCCCGAGATCAAACACAACCCTAATGCGCCCCTCAATGAAATTGAGTTTGACACCCTTGATCTATAGAGCAGTTCTTCCAATAGGCAAACTGTAAGGAGTCAAACGTAGGGGGAAGGCATGAAACCATATAGTCCTTTACCAATCTCTGGAAATGAGTGCAACTGGACAGTAAGCATTGAGGTATGTGATTATAGATTTTTTGGGCACTGCTACAATGATTGCAGACTTAAAACATAATGGAACCACGGCCCGATGCAATGAGAAATTGAAGATGTCTATGAGAAGAGAGGCCAGCTGGTCAGCACACTCCTTAAGTACTTGCCCAGGGATGTTATCAGGGCCCACAGATTTTCTGCAGGACCTTCCAAACAGCAGTTGCATTCAACTTGAGCACCTGTTCACCAGAAAAGGAAACAGCCTTCCTTGCTGGAATGTGGTTTGCAGCCTCAAACTGTCCAAAAAACATTTTTAATTTGTTTAGGAAATCTTTGCCACCCTTATATGTCAGGGGAGCTGCTTTATAGTCAGCAATAACCCAAATACCTTTGTCACATACATCTAGGATCCATAGGATCTTGAAATAAATTCTGTACTTTCTGACTATAGGCCCGCTTTGCTGTTTTTATGGCACTTGACAAATCAGCTCTTGTGCTGCCACATCGCCTGATTTGAAAGAGGTGTTTCTTACCTTCAATATTGCACGGACCTCTTGAGACATCCAACTATGAAAGCTGAGGACATAACTCAGGGGTGTCAAACTCAAGGCCCCGGGGCCAGATCTGGCCCATGGGGCCACCCTGGAAACAGCGAAGGACCGGCCCACGATGCTTCTGCCAGCAAAAATGAAGCTCGGGAGGGCCACATGCGGAGCTCCATTTTCACTCGCAGAGGGTTGCAGGAGGATGTGACAGCCAAAAATGGAGCTTGGGAGCCCATTTTTGCTGGCAAAGCACTCGGGCCACCATAGGTGTGCCCGACATGAGTGTCAAGATGGCCACGCCCCCCTTGACCCCCCCGAAGTCAAACACAACCCTGATGCAGCCCTCAATGAAATTGAGTTTGACACCCCTGATGTAACTATAATGGAAGAAGCCTTAACCATACACTGCACTTACTCTGGGAATACTCCTACTCCCTACAACAGCTTAGTGTGGTTAAGAGAGTCAGGCAGACAAAGATTGTTCCAGAAATCTGCCCCACTGAACTCTTTCCTTTCTTTGCAAGGCATATGATCAACTGTCTAGTGGGATGAGACCAGGAGGGAAAAGAGAAGAAGCAAGACTAACTCCACCACAGAAATGTGATCTTCTGGAGTCTCTCTCTTGCTCCAAATACCCTCTTCACCTAAAATCCTGTAGGGAGAATCCTAAAAGGTCACGCCATAAAGTCTTCTTTGTTGGATTTATAGTTGTGACTCTTGTGATTGATTGTTAGCAACTTTGGAAGTATTGCTGTCCTGGAAGGTAGAATGTGGATATTTGGAATAAAATAAGCAATATTTTACTCCTGCAAAACAGGATTCCTGCAACATTTGAATGGATGGAGAACTCCCAAAACTAGGCCTCCTTTCCTGTTTTTCCATAATAAAAGACATTTTATTTTACCCTAATTCCACTAGAAGTGTATCAACTCCAGCCAGGAGAATATAATGGCAAGAGCTTTCCACCTATGAAATATCTAACCAATTTCAGGTATGGCTCGCAACCGAAATACAGTATAATTCTTGCAAACCACCCTTTATTTTCACAGTGTCTGGCTTATTGTCGATTTTGCTATTGCTGAAAAGGAATTCAATCTTATTTCTGTCTTAGTTTGAGAACCTTTGTCAGAAATTCCCTGCAATAGCAATAGCACTTAGACTTATATACCGCTTCATAGTGCTTTATAGCCCTCTCTAAGCGGTTTACAGAGTCAGCATATTTAGGTCCTCATTTTACCAACCTCGGAAGGATGGAATGCTGAGTCAACCTTGAGTCAGTCAAGATCGAACTGCCGAACTTCTGGCAGTCAGCAGAACTAGCCTGCAATACTACATTCTAACTACTGCGCCACCATGGCTCATATATGAGACATATAAGACATATAGGACAACAATGATCTAAATATAATGATGATCCTGTTTCTTAGAACAGTTCATCCAAACATGTTAGTGTCCAAATGTGCTTAGCTATAAGGTTCCACCATCCTAGGGTGCAGTATAAGTAAAGCTTAACTTTACAAATTCAGAAGAAATAAACTAGTGACATAATCAGAAACTTAATGATGAGAAATTACTTTTAAGGTTCAAAAACATTTTTTTTTGTTTTAAAAACAAACTTTATTAAATTTAAAAAAAGAATAAAATTATATAAAACATTCACAACCTTAAAATATAATAAACAATATCAACAAACAACAAAGTATATATAATGTATATAAGTACACATATATACAAACCTAATTTTCCCTTATTTTTCCCTTAATGACGGTGTATAATTATTACTTTTAATTCCATACTAAATTTTGACTTTACTTTCTTTTCCATTGGTTTATCCACTCATACCAACTGTCCCATATCTTAAAATACTTTGAGTCTTCCTTATCTTTCAATTTCATTATATAAATAACAGGGTTGTGCACTTCTCATAAATAGTCAGCAGTAGACCCTATTGTTTTCCTTCCTTCCTTCCTTCCTTCCTTCCTTCCTTCCTTCCTTCCTTCCTTCCTTCTTTCTTTTCTTTCTTTCTTTTTCTTCCTTCCTTCCTCCAGTCATCCCTCCTTCTTCTTTCTTTCTTTCTTTCTTTCTTTCCTTTCTTTCTTTTTCTTCCTTCCTTCCTCCAGCCATCCCTCCTTCTTTTCCTCTTTCTTTCTTTTCTTTCTTTCCCTCTTTCCTTCCTTCTTCTTCCTTTCTCTCTCCTTTCTTTCCTTCTGTTCCTTCCTTCCTCCAACCATCCCTCCTTCTTTTCTTTCTTTCTTTCTTTCTTTCTTTCTTTCCTTCCTTCCCACCTTCCCTCCCTCCTTCCTTCCTTCCTTTCTTCCTCCCTCCCTCCCTCCCTCCCTGTATTCGGTGCTCTTGTAATCCAAGTTTTGTAAGGTGATGCACTATTTGCCACTCAGAAGATATGGGTTGTTTTTTGTTTTTTGTTTGGACTACAGAGAGATTATGGGGCTGGCTAGGGATGATTACCAAAAGGAGCCAGTGACGCAGATGCACAATGCTCATTTGCATAAAGAAAAGAAGCCATAGAATTACTGGAGCGTTCCTGGGCCATAAAAATGTCATTCCCTATAATAGGAAGGATCCTCAATGGAACAGTCTTTGCCCATATTATAGCAAATGAAACTTAATGATGGGCCACAGGACACAGCATTTTGTCTAAAAATCTTTGTGCATACCAGGGTAGTCGAAGGATAAAATTATACATTGCTTCAGTAAACCATCTTTTACCCAAGCCACGTTGGGAAGCAAACGACACTTTTTTCTCCCAAGTCATACTTTTACCCAGGTATAAATTGCAATGGGTACAAATGACAGAACTGCATTTCTTTAGGTGGAAAAAGAGGCAATCATAACAAATTATACTTTTCTAAAGTTATCATCAGACTCTGTCAAATTGTTCTTCAAACAGCGGTCTGGAAAAACCACCCGATTGGCCTTTAATTTACACAGATGTCTACTTTTCTTTGTGCTACTTCTATCTTTGGGGTGGCAACTCCCTTTTTTTTTTGTAAAGGCTTGTGTTGTTCTGAAGGCTTAAAAGATGAAGGGCTGTATTTTGATCCTATTATCATGAAAATTCATGGTTACCCCCTTAATGATCTATAAACACAAAGGGTTGGATAATTGCTCTTCTATAATTGTGATGGATGAAGAGAAGGTGAGATGATCTAACCACATCAAAGTATGTTCTCTTAGGGTTAGATAATAAAAACAGAAGTTAGAGATTTGTTAAAGTAGACAAGTAAAATATTATCATTATTATAGAATTAATATTATTGTGATGAATACTATTGTAAACTTGATAATGATTTCCTAAAAATAATTGTATTGAGACAACGCACTGATTGAAATTGAATTTTTACATGTTATATAAATAAAACAAATTTAAAAAAATTTCAAAGTATGTTCTCTTAGGCACAAAGGACACCCCAGGCCAGGGGTGAAATCCAGCAGGTTCTGACAGGTTCTGGAGAACGGGTAGTGGAAATTTTGTGTAGTTCAGAGGACCAGAAAATACCACCTCTGGCTGGCCCCAGAGTGGGGTGGGAATGGAGATTTTGCAATATCCTTCCCCCAGGAAAAGCGGGGGGGGAATGGAGATTTTGCAGTATCCTTCCCCTGCCATGCCCACCAAGCCACGCCCACAGAACCGGTAGGGAAAAATTTTGGATTTCGCCCCAGGCCCAAAGTCTTTTAAGTACACAAACCAAAAACAAGGCTTTCACTGTCCAACCCCTCATCTTAGGGGTTTTTTTATTAAACAGAAACAAGGATCAAAGTTTTGCTTAGTAACTTCAAGCTTGCTTAATGACTGCTAGCTGGTGAAGATTTTCCGGGTTGTGACTATTAATGCTCTCCCAATGTGAGGCTGCTCCAGTCACTCCAAGCAGTTGGTGTTTTATAGTACAATTAAGAGATTTCTTGTTAACAATGTTTAGCAGCCAAACTATTGTTAAATCAATATGTAACAGCTTGGCAGTAAATTATTAGGGCATGCTTGGAAAAAAAAAATATTGAGAAGAAATTCTTCAGAATAAAAAGAAATGGGACCCTTCTCTGCTATTTACCAAAGAAGATTTTGATTTGTTTGTTGATTGAGTTTATAGGGCTGCCAAACCTGAACAACTCCAGGTACAATAACACCACCACCACCACCACCCCGATAAAGCAAGACAAACAATTTCAATTAAAATTAAAATTCAACCAGATATTAATAGGTAACCAGAAACATCCCTTCAGATGGAGACTATTATCTTGTTTCAGACTGCCCTGTAATTAATTAAGATTCCAGCTAAAATAGTTTCATTTTGCTGAATGATAATATAATTCCAACAAACTTTAGTGTACAATAAGTAAAGATCTTTGGGGAATCTCTATTTATCTATCTATTTATCTAGCTACCTATCATCTGTCTTATAAAGTCACCCATAAGAACCGACAAAGCTCTGGGCTACAAATATACAGTATAAAACAAACAATAACAAGTCATCTGTAATGGGTTCAGAAGTGGTATTTGGCCGGTTCTGGCCGGTTCTGGAGAACCAGTAGCAGAAATTTTGAGTAGTTCAGAGAAACTGGCAAATACCACTTCTGACTGGCCCGACCCAGCTGATTGGAGTCCCAGCTGATCAGCTGGGTCTTCTTTTGTTGCCCTGCAGAGAACGGAGCTGGAAAGCAGGTTAGTTGGATGGGGAGGGAATGGGGATTTTACAGTATCCTTCCCCCTGGAATGGGGTGGAAATGGAGATTTTACAGTATCCTTTCCCTGGAGTGGGGTGGAAATGGAAATTTTGCAGTATCCTTCCCCCAGGAGTGGGGAGGGAAGCATATCATCTCAGGAAACATTTTTTTTTTTGCCCAAGGTTAACATGTTGCCTTCCAAATCCTCTCCTTCACTGAACATCACTGAAAATTCACTGTGACTTTTCAATGTACTCATCATTATAATTTAAAAGAGGAAGCAAAAGAACAGCCGCTAGGACAAAAAGGAGCATGTTCCTTCTTTCTTAATATTATAGATCAGAGCCATTGTGGGCAAGTTTGATCATGTTTTTATTTGAATCAAGTCAAGGCCTGCTTTTATGGATCATTTGCACAATAGTCTAGAGTTGTATATGCAGTGAGCAAAAAGAACCAGACTACAAAGGTGAGAAGGAGGGTGGAAAAGCTGCCTTTATAAAATACATCTATTCCCAGAACTATTTTTTTTTAAGCAATTCAGTCAGTCTGCCTTAGAATACAAGAAGGAAAGAATTTCCTTCTGCGGTTACTTTGTGCTCTGAGTAGCTATCCCTATTGTTCTCCACAAGAGAGAAAAGTCTTTTCTATAGCTCCTGCCTTCCCATTTCGGTTCAGAACAAAACAGAAGTACTGTAAGTAACAATTTTTCAGATATGACAATAAATGAAATTCTGCAGTCTAAACAATTTCTGAAGCTCGGAGACAATACTTTTCAGAGGCTGAGAGTCTTCTGAGAAAGTTTGAAGAGCACTTGAAGCAAATATTTCAGGACTAATCTGCTCTCGGGTTCAAAATGAGAGCAGAACAGCTACAAAATGAGAATCTGTGGCTTTTGAATGAGAAGCTACCATCAAAACAACATACTCTTATCACCTGTGCCTCCTCTAGCTCCATGCTTTATGTGATTCTCTTAACCATCCTTTAGTACAGAATGTTGCAATTAGTTTTTTTTTTAAATATTATTATCATAGGTAGGCGCACTGCAAATGCAAGACAATCTAGAAAAAGTAATGTTGAAGATAGACCCATCATTGACTTCTCCCCACCAGTGGTGGGTTTCTACCGGTTCACTCCGGTTCGTGCGAACCAGTAGTGGCGGCAGTGGGAGGCTTCACCCACCCGCCCAGATGTCATCACGGATGCTCTGTGCATATGCAGAAGCACCGTGCACGAGCGAAGCAAGCGAGCGCACATGCTCCCAATTTCAAACCAGTAGCGAAGGTAAGTGGAACCCACTACTGCTCCAGTGGTGGGTTTCAAAAATTTTTACTACCAGTTCTGTGGGTGTGGCTTGGTGGGTGTGGCATGGCTTGGTGGGTGTGGCTTGGTGGGCATGGCAGGGGAAGGTTACTGCAAAATCCCCATTTCCTCCCAATCAGCTGGGACTTGGGAGGCCAAGAATAGATGGGGGCGGGGCCAGTCAGAATTTTTACTACCGGTTCTCCGAACTACTCAAAATTTCCGCTACTGGTTCTCCAGAACTAGTCAGAACCTGCTGAAACCCACCTGTGTACTGCTCCCCACCTAGTGCTAGACTGTAAAATCATATTTTTCATTTATCAAATCTCGAAAGGGAAGACCTTTCCTAATTTTGCACTGTAATACATTTTGCTTTTGTGGAATTAGACCTTTTGGCCTAGAGAAGGAAGAACAACCTTTGTATTTTGAGCAGAGAGAGGGGAGGATAACAGTTCCTATAGCAAAGAATCATTTGATCAGCTACAGAAGCCCTTTGGGCTTATTCCTACTAGTCAGTTTCAGGAAGACCAGGTGAGATTTTGATTGATGGGAGATGGGTGTAATAATATGGGTGGGGAGATTATGAAAACACAGAGCCTGTGTTTGCACAACATACTTATTTATATTTAACTTATTCCTGGTTTACTCAATACATCCAATTCTTTGGATCTGCAAGATGCATTGAACCATAAATTAATCATGCTGGCTGGGTTTGTATAATAAGCAAGGCTAATGTTTGACGGCTAACTGTCATGCAAACACAGCCAGAATGTTTAGAAGAGTCCATTGTGAAGATTGATAGCTAATTTCCTAAAATCCTTGGACCTGTCATTTCTTGGAGGATTCCTAACAAAGACTAAACATAAAACTCGCTTATGCTTGCTTTGGAATATGTTTCCTCAACCAAATGACCATATGTTTGGCTAAACTCCCTTCTGTGAGCTTCTGCTGATATTTAACAGCAGAGATAGAGATACTCAACGTGAAGAAGAATAAAGCCAGTTCTTCCTTTAATCTGTAGAGAATTGGGGATTTATGAAGGCATCATTTGATGCTTTCTCTATCTAGGGCTAACATCCCTTCCAGTTACTTCTTTTATGTAACTGTTATGGGAACAACAATTGGTAATATGGTCATCCTAACGAAGATGTAATTTGCACATAATATTAACTCTCAACGCAGTGGTGAAATCCAAATTTTTTTACTACCGGTTCTGTGGGCGTGGCTTGGTGGGCATGGCAGGGGAAGGATACTGCAAAATCTCCATTCCCACCCCACTCTGGGGCCAGCCAGAGGTGGCATTTGCCAGTTCTCCAAACTACTTAAAATTTCCGCTACCAGTTCTCCAGAGCCTGTCAGAACCTGCTGGATTTCACTCCTGTCTCAACGTGATTTGTTTCATGTTGGCGTCATTCTCTGTGAATCTAGCCACTGGGTTTATAAACATGGTTAATGGCACAGTAGCTGAGCCAGGTCACTGGGACATGATCGGAAAGCGACATCTGAAACAACAACAAAATTAGCAGTGAATCCAGTCCCTGTCTTCCCTGTCCCCCTACCACTGGAACTACCCATTTCTGCTCCTTGTGGCATGTTCTAACACTTGTAATATTCCATTCCAGACCAACCTTAGAAGTGATAGGATCTCCTGGGCCCTGATGTGATTCAGATGTGGGCATTGGAGGCCAAAGTTACAGAGCAACTGTATTCCTATATTATGATCAGACTTTGACTTGCTGGAGAAACAAAGAAAGAGGGCAAGCATTGGCACCGAAGTAGACAGGGTTCAACCAGGGGTGAAATCTACTTACCTTCCCTACTGGTTCAGAAGTGCGTGCACCGTCATCACATCCAATTTCAGACCTTGTGTGCATGCACAAAGCCTTCTGCACATGTGCAGAGGGTCAAAAACAGGTTACTTCCTGGTTAAAACCAGGAAGTAATGACCTCCGGGCAGATGGGCAGAGCCTTGCGCCAGCGCCGCTACCAGTTCACCTGACCTGGAGCGAACCAGTAGCATTTCACCCCTGGGTTCAACCCTCCAGAAGTTTCAGGAATTGGAAACAAAGCAGGGAAGGCAACGTAGGTCTCAGCTCTTGACCCAAGAGGTCAAATATTCTGTCAACAGACATTCTACTGGCACAGCTTTCTCTACACCTTGAGTGATCTCTTTGAGTGAAAAAATGCAGGAGGCAAGTCCAGCAGTGCAACACTCAGGCTGCATTTGACTGCCTTATAGAAGGGCCTTATAGAAGGGACTACCATATTTTTCGGAGTATAAGACGCACCTTTTCCCCCCTAAAAGGGGGTGAAAATTTAAGTGCGTCTTATACACCAAATGTAGCCCCGCCCACCCACTGGCCCCCACTCTTTGACCTCTGCCTCCCAGCAGTTACGTCCTTGCTGCAAGCAGCAAGAAGAAACAGCTCCTTTCAGCTTCAGCACAGCCTAATTAGCACAAGTTGATTGGATCAGCCTCCTGACTCTCAGCTGTTTTGCTCTCAGCTGTTTTGCCCAGGCCTCTGCTTCTTGCTGCAAGGAGGTAAATTGCTGGAGCAGATTTTTTTTTTCTTGTGCTAATCAAGCTATGCTGAAAACAAAAATGAAAGTAAAGCAGGCTATTTGCCGTTTGCTGCAAGGAGACAAAATTGCTGGGAGGCAGAGGCAGATTTCTTTTTCTTGTTTTCCTCACCAAAAAAGGTAGGTGCGTCTTATAGTCCGGTGTGTCTTATACTCCAAAAAATACGGTACTCGTTGTGTGGCAAAAGGGCACCAAATCAAAATGTTTTGAGATTTGTATGTATTTTGTATTGCCTGTATCTGAGGCTGTTGATAAAATGTGAGCATTCCATCCTTAGAAATAGAAACACAGCACTAACAACACCAAATAAAACAACACAAGCAAACTCAGTTCCCTTGAGCAGTGATGCCATCTGTTTTTTTTTCCCCTGAAAGGGTAGCTGTGCTTTTTTAACCCCCAGCATCATAAATAGACATTCAGAAGGAAGAAATGTTTTCTACCAAGCAGAGATAGGGAAGACTTTGTAACCCCTGAAGGTTATTAATTCTAAAGCTGATGCAAAAGTTATTTCCTGAGAAGAAAGCATAGGTACTCATTACTTGAATGGGCTTTGCCTACCTTCCCTCAGCTTCCTGGAGATGATTATCTATGTGTTTATTTGAAGATTCAGCTGGAAGTTGCAGCCTCAAAGAAATGTACACAAAGCATGCTATTTCCTCAGAATCCCAGAACCATCTGCATGATTTCTACCAAGCATCTACGTGCATGTCAGAGTCTGAAGAACTAAATTGACATCTATCTGCTAAAAGAGTTTTATTGGGGGGGATTTTACATGCCTTTCTTTCCTCAAATAACTAAATAAGCATATGGGACAGGTTTGTGCTGTCCGTCCATATTTATCTAACTTGAGTGTGCCACTCTATTACCTTGTGTAGGCATTCTAATTATTATCAATTATTAATTTAAATTGATTAATTTAATTTAAATTAAATTAAATTGCGCTGCCCCTGCTGTAGTAAACTCTGGACAGTTTACAAATACCAAACTGGAAAAATAGTTAAAATGTGCAACATCACAAGTGACTTGAACTAAAACAATCTTAACAATAACAAACCACACCAAGGGTTCCAGAGACACGTTAACCTAGGTCTGAGATCAAAGACAGGTTTTACGGATTTCCTGGAATCCTAGGAGAGAGAACACCATCAGTATCTTTGGGGGGATGCTCTTCCAGGGGATGGGGGCCACCACAGAGAAGGCACATTTCCTCGGTCCTGCAAAATGACAGCATTTAATAGAAGGACCTGAAGGGTACCCTATTTATGAAATATACCCGGTAGGCAGAAACAGTTGGAGATACAGTTCCTTGGTTGATGGAAAACAGGCAACAATATATTACTTTATAAGACAGTCCTTAAATTAGAGATTGTACATTACTCAGAATATCATGAAGATGCTTAGGTTGAAACTAGGCTTTAAGTTTGTGGCATACTGGCTGAATGTGCACCAACTGACTAGTATTTTGTCCTTGCAGTTAGCACTGATCCTTGCATGACTATTATACTATATTATAAAAAGTGATAAATGAAAGCAAAACCATCACACGCCGTAGGAGTTATAATCTGCAGTCCCATCTGATGACAGGCGTAGCATATAGAGGATTGTGACCTGAAATGTTAAGAGAAGTAAATGATGACAAGCATTAACTGATGAGTGAAAGGTAAGGAAGCAAAATAGATACGTTGTGGGTTTATGAAATTAAGAGACTGGCGAAAAGAGCTAGATGACCTTGTGAAGTAGAATGCATGGACACAAATCTTAAATTGAAGATGCAAACTTAGTTAGGAAAGACTAAATATGATATCAGAAAGATATATCCCTTAGGAATATCGTCCCTTCAGAAATTAACACTGTCCCCACTTTGACACTCTTTCGTAAGTCTGAAGACTTGGTTTTGCCAGTGGGGAACCCAGATTGGGATGAAGCCCATCAAATGGCTGGTTTGACTGTGTGTTGTCGCTGGGGCAGATGGGGTGGAATTGTGTTAATTTTTTTCTATACTGTGTTTTATTACTTGTAAGCCAGATAGAGTTGTGAGTGAATAGGCAGCTATATAAATTAGATAGATGATAGACAGACAGTTTCTATGATTGTCCTAGTTTCATTGCACAATGTTCTACATTTCTCTTTATAAATTAAGAAGTTGGGTGCAATTCCAGCTTTTCCCAATCTCATGCTATGCATGAAGTTACCGTTTTGTTTTTGTTTTTAAAACTCTGCTAAAAAAAGTTAAAACTCTCCCTTTCTAGCATTTTATGGAAACTCAAAGCACTCATTTACAGCAGATTATCACCATCCTGTGTTCTGTCTGCAGCATGATATTTTCTGTTGGGGTTTTCTTGTTTATTTGCAGCTGTTACATCTGGTGCTCTCAACAGCTTTGTAAGTTTTCTTCTTCAGTACTAAATATTTGCATTTTAATCTTTTTTAAAAAAAGGTTGTGTATCTTTGATCGTTTCCTTTTTAAATAAGGTTTGATTTCATTTATCTCGTGTGAAATATTTCACCCAAGGAAATACCCAACTCTTCTAATCACCATGTCTCAATGTAATTTGGACAGAAGTTTGCCATTATAGAAAATACATGTTTTGTATTTTACCTTTTAATCGCCAGAAAGGCAACAAAGTTGTAAGATCCTTGTGTCTCTTGTATACTGGGATTTGAAATCTTGATAATTAGATGCATGGCATATAAATAAATAAATATGTAAATCTGGGAATAAGCGTCAAATGAAGCATTCTGTCAGCGTTCCGAGTAATGCATGCATTGAAACTCCAAGGCAGGTAGATTCCTCTAAGAACAGGTTTATTGGATACATCATATCGGCACAGCCGGTGAAAACCAACTCTGAAAGTTTCCACGGTTTTCACCTAATTAAAAGAATGAAGCTTCCCCCACCCCCACCCCAGTGTCACCAATCACATGGTCCAATGAATACAGCTGGAAGGCTTCTCTCCTCCTTCTCCAGCCACTGTTACAATGATCTTGGTTCCCTCAGGAAAACTTTTTATTTTGACTGTAAACTGATCTATCTACTTCCCCCTCCCCCTCCTTCTCAGGCTTCGTGGCAACTTTGAGGCAGCACAAGATGGCTTCAGCCAGGTTCACTTCAGGGTTGACACATTCCCTGAGGCAGCAGGAACTGCCAAGCTGCTGCCACAAATAAGGAGCCAGATCCAGGGAATGAAGACTCAGAAAGTCTCAGTGAGGGGAGGTTTAATATCTCTAGCTTACTATACTATGGCTCAGCAATCTTCCACAAATGAAAATATAGAAATACTTATATTAAGTATTTAAAATAATAATAAATAATAAAACACTGAAACACTTTTGAGAATGGGTGAAAAGGGCTAAACAAGAAGCCTGTAGCAGAGAGTGTGGAAATGAATCTAAAAATGATAAAATGCTAGGGGATGAAGAGACTATTGGAAAGGCTACTTAGAAATTAGCAAGGGAATGATAGTGATATGGCAGGAAAGGGAGTTTAAATGGATGCTATAAATATTACATTTATAGAAAAATGATTAAAAGAAAATGACAAATATATTGCGAGAATGTTTAAAAATGGTTAGAACAAATGGTATAACTGGGACAATGCAAAAATATTGATGTGGTTTGCTCATGAAGTCAATGTTGTTCCCAGATTTGAAAGGAAAGATCACAAGAGAAAATGGAAAACCAATTGGGGATTAAGCATGCCTACAAAGAAAGAGTACAAAAAGTGACAATGACTTAAGTTTGGGTGGTCTACTGCCACATACTTTGCAAGGGATGATTGTTTCTTGAATAAAGCTAAAATAGCAGCATAAAACAACTGTCCATTTACTTATTTGGAAATGTCAGTTGGATATGTTAGAAGAACATAAAAAAGAAAAGTAATGTAGTGAGACTGGTTACTTAAGTGTGTGTGGTAATTCAAGAGGAGATTGTGTCAAAAGTGAATTGGTAAAGAATGAATATGTCAAGAGTGAAACATGGGCAGTTATGTGCCTCTTCATTTCCACTTGTCATTAGAGTAAGGGTGAGAGTTGTTGACTACAAATGGGTTAGTTTGGAGAAGTAAGACTTCTGTAGTTCCACGGAAGCTTGTGAGAGTCTGGACACTTTCCAAGGTCATGTCAACAGGTGTGAAGAAGAAGGCAGATGGTTCCCATAACAAAGAGAACTTGTTTACATGGTCTACATAGAAGTCTGGGGGTTGGGCTGAGAAATTCATTGTTTAATACTGTGAACTGGTGCCTTAGAAATTCAGAGTTAGTTTTACCTTGCCATTACCACACTATGTATTCAATAAACTGTAAGCTTTTCAGAATTGAAATGATCCTGGACTTCTATTTGGATGCTCAAGATGTATGTTGACAGAATGTAGATGGTATAAAGAATTGAGTACAAAAATATTGATTCATACTTATGACCATTGCAGTGTCCATGTGATCACCTTTTGCAACCTTTTGACAAGCAAAGTCAATGAGGAAGCCAGATTCAGTTAACAACCGGGTTACTAACTTATCAACAGCAATGATTCATTTAACAACCATGACAAGATAGGTCATAAAATGGAGCAAAACTCCCTTAGCAAAACTTCTCACTTAACAAGAGAAATTTTGGGCTCAATTATGGTCGCAAGTTGAGTATACAAAAATGTATACAAAAATTGTATACGTACCTGTATACAAAAATGCCCTGCTTCCTTACAAAAACTCTCATTTTTAAATGGAAGTTACATAATAACTTATTCCCAAATCAGTTGCCCGGTGCAACTAATCTTTTCTTCAAGAAACTGATGGTGCATCCTAAGTCAAATGTTGAACTCAGAGATCACTGATATTCTTGGGAATTTGGCTTAAGTGTCGTTTAGTGTTTAGTTTGCCAAACTAAATCCTAAACCATTTCCCTGACAAGTCATCAGAGTCTACTTGGCATTAGGACTCTTAATTTTTGTGTGAACATCTTAAGAGAACAGCACGTAGCTCTCAAAGCTAAAGACCAAACACGTCTGTTGAGAACAGATTTTGGAACAGAGTCCTTAGAGTGAATCTCATCAGGAGAAGCAGATTACAAATTCAGCGTAAAGGAGATGGCAGGAGGGAAGCGGCTGCAAGACAGCTTCTGAAGAAAAGCAAAAAAAAAGTCTCCTAGCATTACTCGGGCACCCAGATGGAATAAAGCAGGATTGGAAGAGACCTTAAGAACTACACAGGCAAAGAAAAGAAAAAAAATCTTGACCTGGAAAAAAAAGAAAGAAAGCACAGAGCCTGCAAATGTTTGATTTAAAAGCACGAGGCTTAAAATGTGTGTTTCCCGCAGTGGTGGGTTGCCCCCGGTTCGCACCGGTTCTATAGAACTGGTAGTAAAACCGGCGGGAGGCTTCGCCCACTGACCCTGATGTCATTAAAATGCTTCTGCGCATGCACAGAAGAGTGCACATGCATACGAACGAAGTGAGCACATGTGCGCAGCCCCACTGCAAACCGGTAGTAAAAGTAAGTAGAACCCACCCCTGGTCTCCCATGAAGGAATATTTGCAGAAGGATTGTTCCTTTTAGCCTTCGCTTGTCCCATGCCTCTTCAAGGCATTGTATTGAGAGCTGAGTCTGCAATGAGAGAAGAAAACAGTCTGAAGCACATTGGGCTGAATTTGCTATACAGATAGTCCTCCACTTACAATCATTTGTGTAGTGACCATTCGAAGTTACAGTGACACTGAAAAAAAGTTACTTATAACCGTTTTTCACACCATTGCAGCATCTCCATGGATCAAAATTTAGAATTTTTAGAATTATTTATTTATTGGCCAAGTGTGATTGAACACACAAGGAATTTGTCTTTGGTGCATACGCTTTCAGTGTACATAAAAAAGAAAAGATACATTCGTTAAGAATCATAAGGTACAACACTTAATGATTGTCACAGGGTACAAATAAGCCATCCAATCATACTAGGAAACGATCAATATAAATCATAAGAATACAGCAACAAGTTGCAGTCATGCAGTCATAATGGGAGGAGATGGGTGATAGGAACGATGAGAAGATTAATAGTAATGCAGACTTAGTGAATAGTTTGACAGAGTTGAGGGAATTGTTTAGCAGAGTGATGGCATTCGGGAAAATACTGTTCTTGTGTCTAGTTGTTCTGATGTGCAGTGCTCTATAATGTCTTTTTGATGGTAGAAGTTGAAACAATTTATGTCCAGGATGTGAGGGGTCTGTAAATATTTTCACAGCCCTCTTTTTGACTTGTGCAGTATACAGGTCCTCAAGGGAAGGCAGGTTGGTAGCAATTGTTTTTTCTGCAGTTCTAATTATCCTCTGAAGTCTGTGCCTGTCTTGTTGGGTTGCAGAACCAAACGGGACAGTTATAGAAGTGCAGATGACAGACTCAAAAATTCCTCTGTAGAACTGTATCAGCAACTCCTTGGGCAGTTTGAGCTTCCTGAGTTGGCGCTTTGAACGCTTAACAACTGGCATGTATTCCTGATCATCATTGCTAACCTTCCCAACCAGCTTTTAACACACAGAGTCAATGGAGGAAGCCAGATTCGCTTAATGACTACACGACAACTGCAGGGGTTCACTTCACCGTTGGGGCAAGAAAGAAAGTAAAATGGGGCAAAACTCATTTCACAACTGTTTTGCTTAGCAACGCAAATGTTGGGGCTCAATTGCGGTTGTAAGCACAATTGGGTTATCTATACTCCCTGTAGCGGGAAATCCAACTACAGTTTTCTCCCCTTTCTCCTTCATGTGCCACAGATATTTGGTGTGCTGGGTTTTCCAAGTACTGCTTGCATTCCATATTCCATGATGATCCGTGTTTTACATTTTGCCATTTTATTTATATATATATAGTTTATTTTATATTTTCCTATTCCTGGGCATTTGAAACTCCTTTCTCTATTTTAGGGAGGAAGGAACATCAAGTGCAGAATCAACAAGTGGCATATCTCAGCTTTCACCAACTGGCTAGAAATTATAGAAGTCATAGTTCAATACATGTGAACCGAAGCAGATTGAGAAAAGCTGCTATAAATGGTAAGTAGTTATTTTTTATGTAATTGTTATTTTGTTGACGGCCATCTATAGGGAGTTCTTGTTTAATGACCAGTCACTTAGCAACCGTTTCAAGTTACGACAGACCTTCCCAGAGCTATCTCCAACCTGTTTCCAGTGTTCCGACAGTTGTGCCCCCCAGTCACATGATCATATTTTCAATGCTTGGCAACTGGCTTGCGCTTATGGTCATGTGACCTTTTTTTAAATATTGGTTTGCAGCAGTGGTGGGTTGCCCCAGGTTTGGACCGGTTCACAAGAACCAGTAGTAAAACAGGCGAGGCTCCGCCCACTGACCCGGACGTCATCATAGATGATCTGCGCATGCAGCCGCGATGTGAACTGGTAGTAAAGATAAGTAGAACCCACCCCTGATTTGCAGCGCTTCTGGTTTCCAGTCAAAAAAAAAATGCCACTTCATAAAATAAGTTTGTTTAACATTTACGGCATTCCCTTAACAACTGCTATGTTCGCTTAATGACCAAGGCGTTCATTTAAGGACCACAGCAAAAAAAGGTCATAAAATCAGATCTGGCCACACGGTTATCTATTTAACAACCATCATGGCTTAACAATCATAATTCTGGGCTCAGTGACAGTTGTAATTTGAGGACTTGAGGACTACCCCGTGGTGTGGTGCTATAGTTAAGGTACTAAACTAGCACCTGAGAGATGCAGATTCAAATCCAGCCTCATTATGAAAGCTTTGAGCCAGACACTCTTGCTTAGGCTAACCTGAATTTGGTTATCACATTGATGCATTCATTCTCGTTGTGTTCCTTTGTCATTGTTTATTTTATTGTTCTATTATTTTACTTCTGTTTGCGTGTCTTTAATTTTTCTTTCTTTTCTATTGCTGTAAATCACCTGGAGTAGCCCCACCGCAAGATAAGTAGCGAATAAATTTAACAAATAAAATAAATAAACCTACTTCACAGGATTGGTCTTTGTGGTGGGGTAAAAATTAGAAGAGGGAAGACTAAGTATGTCAGCTTGACATCCTGGAAGAAAGAGGGGAATTAAATCTACAAAAGAAACCCACCTATAAACCATTTTATTTGTGGCCTAAATATATGTTTGATGACATATATGTCTCCTTTTACAGGCTTGCAATGATTTGGAAATAGTATTACAGGATTTGCTAGATGAAGTTTTTATATAGATAGTCCTGAACTTACAACAGTTCATTTAGTGACCAAAGTTACAACAGCACTGAAAAAAAGTGACTTAGGACTGTTTTTCACACGTACGACCATTGCCGCATCCCCATGGTCATACGATCAAAATTCAGATGCTTGGCAATTGACTAGTATTTATGACGGTTGCAGTGTCCCGGGATCATGTGATCACCATTTGAGGCCTTCTGACAAGCAAAGTCAGTGAGGGAAGCCTGATTCACTTAACAACCATGTTACTAAACGGAACAGCTATGGTGATTCACTTAACAACCATGGCAAGGAAGGTCATAAAGTGGGGCAAAACTCACTGTCTTCCTCAGCAACATAAATTTTGGGTTCAATTGTAGTCGGCTAAGGATTGGAATGGAAAACATATTGAATGGAGTCCTACAAATGTTCTGAAGGAGTCTGGTGGTCTCTTTTCCGAGTAGCAAAGTTTATTAAAAGGCATTAAGTTTTTGCGAGCTACAGCAAACTTCATCACATCAGTGGTGGGTTTCTACCGGTTCGCCCCAGTTCAAGCGAACTGGTAGCGGCGGGGGCAGGAGGCTCCACCCACCTGCCCAGATGTCATCACGGACACTCTGCGCATGCGCACATGTACTCACAGTTCCAAACCGGTAGCGAAGGCAAGTGAAACCCACCACTGCAACAGATGCCCAGTTTGGCCACACCATGCGTCTGATGAAGTAAAGTTGTAACTCATGAAAGATTAAACCTTTTTAATAAAATCTGTTGGAAATGGAGTTACTAGACCCTTCCTGATTTATGCTGCTGTAGGGTAACACAATTCTCCTCTTAAAAGTGTCTAGAAATGTTTGGAATTGAGCAAAATTCAAGCAGAACTGATCAAATTATCCCTAAAATATGAAGCTTTTCCTGGCCTAGTGATACAGAGAGGAAGTCTTCTATCTTTAATTTCTAGCGTATTAGGCTGCAGGAACAGAATCTGTAAAAAAAAAAAGAGAGAGAGAGAAGAAAAAAGTGGGAAGGTCACTGTTGCATTATGGCATCCTGTAGTTTTTACATATGTCTTAAAAATTAGCATTCATTTCATCTCCCTCATTTGCAGCTCAAGTTTATTTGCTGTTTCCCCAAGTGAACATTTGGCCTGTGGGAAATGGGTATATTATGGAACATGAGCACTGACAGACCAGCTTGTTCAAACTTATGCCTCATTCTGGGCTTCCTGAGCATTGAAATCTGCTCTCTAAATTGTGCCAGATATTTCTCTTGCTCTTTTTCTTTTTTCATTTTAGAGCAAGGATTTCGATTTGGTAAACAAGGATATGAGTCAGTCTGTGTCTATGATAACACAGATTGAATCACATCCTCTGTAAGGTCACCAGCAGCGGTGTAGCACCAGTATAGGAAATGTCACGAGGCTTGTTTGCAAATCTAGGTTGATCGTTCCTTCACTGTACTGCTAAGTGATGACTTGTGGAAGAGGATGGGCCATATCAACAGAGACAGAACTTGCACATGATTTGATGTCAATATTTTTGGTGGGAAGAGTTCATACATTTGTCTGAGAAATCTCTATTAGCAATGCTCAAGGATTGAGAGATAAGATGGCATGCAGATAAGTAATAAATAGAACGGAGCGGAGCGGAGCGGAACAGAACAGAACAGAACAGAACAGAATAGAATAGAATAACAGAGTTGGAAGGGACCTTGAAGGTCTTCTAGTCCAACCCCCTGCTTAGGCAGGAAACCCTATACCATTTCAGACAAATAGTTATCCAATCTCTTCTTTAAAATTTCCAGTGTTGGAGCATTTACAACTTCTGGAGGCAAGTTGTTCCACTGATTAATTGTTCTGTTAGGAAATTCCTCTTTAGTTCTAAGTTGCTTCTCTCCTTGATTAGTTTCCACCCATTGCTTCTTGTCCTGTCCTCAGGTGCTTTGGAGAATAGCTTGACTCCCTCTACTTTGTGGCAGCTCCTGAGATATTGGAACACTGCTATCATGTCACCCCTAGTCCTTCTTTTCATTAAACTAGACATACCCAATTCCAGCAACCTTTCTTTATATATTTTGCCTCCAGTCCCCTAATCATCTTTGTTGCTTTTCTCTGCACTCTTTCTAGAGTCTCACCATCTTTTTTTACATCGTGGCGACCAAAATTGGATGCAGTATTCCAAGTGTGGCTTTACCAAGGCATTATAAAGTGGTATTAACACTTCACATGGTCTTGATTCTGTCCCTCTGTTTATGCAGCGTAGAATTGTGTTGGCTTTTTTGGCAGCTGCAGCGCACTGCTGGCTCATATTTAAATGGTTGTCCACTATGACTCCAAGATCCCTCTCACAGTTACTACCACATATACTATACCTGTGCATTTTGTTTTTTCTTGCCTAAATGTAGAACCTTCCTTTTTTCATACACATGAACCAATCTGGTGATGGACTGCCTTTTTATAATATATGCACATCTCTAGGCCTGCTTGATTCTCAGAAGGGTATTTGTGATCCTAATCTTCAGATTTCTTATATACAGTTGGCCTTTACTACATTAGGAGCCGTGATGGCACAGAGGTTAGAATGCAGCATTGTAGGCTAACTCTGCCTACAGCCAGGAGTTCAATCCACACTGGCTCATGGTTGACTTAGCCTCCCATCCTTCTGAGGTCGGTAAAATGAGGACCCATATTGTTGAAGACAATATGCTGACTCTGTAAACTGCTTAGAGAGGGCTGTAAAGCACTCTGAAGCGATATATAAGTCTAAGCGCTACTGCTGTTAGGAACAGTATATTTGCTACTATAAGCAAAAAGATCATTCTCTAGAACCCATTCCCATGGTGCATTGGTTACTTTCAAAGAAAGGAACTTTGGATTATATTGTTGTTTGTTTGGGTTTTTTTATTTATATGCCGCCCTTTTCCGGAGACTCAGGGCGGCTTACAATGTGTTAAGCAATAGCCTTCATACTTTTGTATATTTTATACAAAGTCAGCTTATTGCCCCCACAATCTGGGTCCTCATTTTACCTACCTTAGAAAAGATGGAAGGCTGAGTCAACCTTGAGCCTGGTGAGATTTGAACTTGCAGTAATTGCACGCAGCTGATGTTAATAACAGTGCTTTAGTCTGCTGCGCCACCAGGGTCTTACTACACTGGCATCACTGCTCCTGAAGATAGGGGCTCAATTCAACCACCTGGCTGGTATCCCAGACAAGGGATCCCAGACAAGCAACTGCTACCTTGTTCTGATGGCCTTGAACTCAGAGAAGAGCTTGAGATGCTTTGCTGCTTGGGAGGTCCACTTCCGCGTTCCATGCAAAAAATACAGCTGCACTTAATACTGAAGGGGAGCTCAGAGGACAAAGGAGAGCCTACATAGCACATACCACGCTCCAATCTTCTCCACTTTGCCTCCCCACTCTCATCTCGCAACTCTCACCTTTTCCTTTGAATGCAGCTTTTCTGACACAGGTCTTGTTTGGGAACCACCAATGGGCTGCACCCTAGACTATGATGGCTTGCAGCATCTATTTTGTAAATCTTATTTTGCAGTGTATTTTATATCTTTACAGAAAAATCTTATTTTCTTTTTTGAAAATAAGCACCATCATCTCTGCACTATTTGTTTTTGAAAAAAGAAAATAAGAAAGGTAAAGAGATATAGTATATTAATTCAAGAAAGACTTGGATCTTTAGCACCTCTTTCCTTCCTTCCTTCCTTCCTTCCTTCCTTCCTTCCTTCCTTCCTTCCTTCCTTCCTTCCTTCATCCCTCCCTCCCTCCCTCCCTCCTTCCCTCTGTAAATAAGCCCTTCCTTCCATCCATCCTTCCTCCCTCCCTTCTCCCTCCCTCTGTAAATAAGCCCTTCCTTCCTTCCTTCCTCCCTCCCTCCCTCCCTCTGAAAATAAGCCCTTCCTTCCTTCCTCCCTCCCTCTGTAAATAAGCCCACCCTTGCTTACTTACTTACTCACTCACTCACTCTCTTTGTAAATAAGCCTTCCTTCCTTCCTTCCTTCCTTCCTTCCTTCCTTCCTTCCTTCCTTCCTTCCTTCCTTCCTTTCTCCCTCCCTCCCTCCCTCCCTCCCTCTGTAAATAAGCCTCCCTCCCTTCCTCCTTCCTTCCTTCCTTCCTTCTTTCTTCTCTCCCTCTCTAAATAAAACTTATTAAAGTATAGGGCCTTTTTTTAAAAAAAAAAAAAAGAATATGATTGTTCTGCAGATGGGCAAAAGTGTGTCTGCAATACCAACACAGCACCAAGTTTCTTCCAACAAGGAAGAGAGGTCTTCCGATGTTTAGCTTAGAGCTTTTTTTTTTTTTTTTTGGTTCAGCTGTCTCAAGCTGTGTGTTTAGATATCTAAAGGGTATATGCAGTGCTGACCCGAGACATTTTGTTGCTTGAGGCAACCCATGCCATGCCTTGTGCAAATATCAACTGGGCTGGGAGTTAAACTTTCTTCTATCCTGGAGATGGGAGATTGTGCCTAAAGGCAGGAAGCTGGCTGGGAGAGCATGTCAGAAACCATATGCAGAGCGTCTTCCTCCAACTGTTTTTTCCTGCTGTTTCTCAGTGTCCACTACCCAAGGCAGTCACCTCCTTCTGCCTGCTACATCTTCTGGGGTGGCCCAGTGGATGTAACAAAAGCCGGTGTATTTTTCTGGGAAATATAGCATTGCATGGGTGGGATCTTGAACAGGGAAGTCCAGTGATGCTTAATGTTTTCTCAGTTGAACATTATTTCCCCAAACACAGTTTCCCTTACAGCATTTTCAAACAAGTTTGTGCAAATAAACCTGCTGGAATCTCTGTGGGAGAAAAGCAGCTTGGGGACACGTAGAGAAAAGGCTGCCTCGAGCCTTCATTCCTCATCTCTTGTTCCACCATTTAAAAAAAATAAAAAATAAAAACCCTCTTTAATGTTATTCCCACTCCCAGGGGAAAAAAAAATATTTTGCTTCCATACATTTGCTGAATAATGTTCAGTGGTGGTTAGGTGTACCAGATAAGGGATTGATTTCTTCCAAGATCAGGGATCCTTGCAGCTATCATATAAACATGGATAAGTAGTCTTCAATTTACAACCATTCATTTAGTGACCAAAGCCACAATAGTGACTTATGACCATTTTTCATACTTACATCCACTGCAGTGTCCCCATGGTCACATGGTCAAAATTCAGATGCTTGGCAACTGGCTCATATTTATGACAGTTGCAGTGTAATCCCTTTTTGCAAGCTTCTGACAAGCAAAGTTAATGGGGAAACCAGATTCACTTAACAACCATGTTACTAACTGCAGGGATTCACTTAACAACTGTGGCAAGAAAGGTCGCAAAATGGGGCAAAACTCACTTAACAAATGTCTTGCTTAGCAACAGAAATCTGGGGCTCAATTGTGGTCATAAGTCAAGGACTACCTGTATAAGTCCTTATCATAGGACTAGTTCTCCAAGAGCAAGGGGAAAAAAATGGTGATTAATTTCTTTTTGGGGTTGTCTGCTTCGTCCAAAGGTCAGTGAGTCTGTTTCTAGGGCAACGCTCACTTAAGAAATGTCTCACTTAACAATGGAATTTTTGGGCTCAATTGTGGTCGTACACCGAGGACTACCTATATATATTAAAAAATACAGTAAATCCCATTTAGTTTAATAAGATGCAAGCCATGGTGTGGTGGTTAAAGCATCAGACTAGAAACCAGGAGGCCATGAGTTCGAGTCCTACCTTAAGCAGAAAGCCAGCTGGGTGACCTTGGTCCAGTCACTCTGTCAACCTGCAAAACGGTTTTTGCAGGTTTAAGCCATACTTAGTTCTGCTTCATTTCTTGGTTGCCATTCCAGGGGGAGGGGGGACACTTAGGAATGTGGTGCCTTAGCTGGTTAGTCATAATGTCTATCAGTCACAGTGGTGGGTTTCAAAATTTTTTACTACCAGTTCTGTGGGCGTGGCTTGGTGGGCGTGGCAGGGGAAGGATACTGTAAAATCTCCATTCCCACCCCACTCCAGGGGAAGGTTACTGCAAAATCCCCATTTCCTCCCAATCAGCTGGGACTTGGGAGGCAGAGAATAGATGGGGGTGGGGCCAGTCAGAATTCTTACTACTGGTTCTCCTAACTACTCAAAATTTCCACTACCAGTTCTCCAGAACTGGTCAGAAACTGCTGAAACCCACCTCTAATCAGTCGGCGTGAGAATACAGGTCACGTCAATGGACACCTGTTGAAATTAAGTGGGAACCTACATCTGGATTGATTAGCCCACGTGACCTGAGAGACAAAGGGGGGTGGGGAGGTCTCATTCTTTTAACTATCCCTAAGGGCAGGAATAATTTACAGCTAGCTTTCTAAGTGCCAATATGATGTACTCAATAAAGGATCTCTTGAACCTAAGCAAAGTGTCAGAGTCCTGACTTCCCTGAGTCCGTTACTTGGAACGATGACATCCTCTCTCTCAGTCCTGGGAGGAAACAAATAATGGCACACCACTTCTAAAATCTTTTCCAGAAAACTAGTGATTACTCCAGGTAGTTGCCAGGAGTCATCATTGACTGGAAGGTACACATACACACCAGTGGTGAAATCCAATTTTTTTACTACCAGTTCTGTGGGCATGGCTTGGTGGGTGTGGTGTGGCTTGGTGGGCATGGCAGGGGAAAGATATTACAAAATCCCTATTCCCTCCCCATTCCTGGGGGAAGGATATTGCAAAATCTTCATTCCCACCCCACTCTGGGGGCCAGTCAGAGATGGCATTTGCCAGTTCTCCGAACTACTCAAAATTTCCGCTACCAGTTCTCCAGAACCTCTCAGAACCTGCTGGATTTCATCCCTGATACACACCTACAGTTCAGTAGGATGTATTCCCAGGTAAATGGGTATCAGAGCATGACCTTTGCCCTTTAAGGCTATCATCTCCCCCCTCCTGTTTCTTTTATACCACAGGAGCAGAGACGTCAGGGCCTATCTAGGAAGAGAAAGGAGGTGACAATAGAAGCTTAATTTTAGAGCCTAGAATAGACATGAAAGACAAATGCCATGCTGTGCTGCACAGAGAATGACAACGTAGGCAGAAATAATTTCTTTGTCGGTAACATCAGTTGAGCTTCACCTGAAACCTCCCGATCAATCTGGAGCAGAGCAATAGAGGGGGAAAAAAGTAATTTAAAAGGTTTGAAACCAGACCAACAATAAACATGATGCAGTTGGACCAAAGGGTATAAGGAAACCTAAAAAAGGAGGCAGAAGGAAGGTTCTTGAGCTGCCTATATTTTTGAGAAAGAGTGAAACAGGAAGCCTAGGAAGTGGTTCCATCAATCTATGGAGTGGGAGAATTATGATTTTGTTGTTTTGATTGTTTGATCAATTTACATGGTTGCCCAGCTCATGAACGCAACTCTGGGCCACTAATAATATGAAATAAATAAATAGATGGTAGAGATGACAGCTAGCTAGATGATAAGATAGATAGATAGATAGATAGATAGATAGATAGACAGATAGATAGATAGATAGATAGACAGATAATAGGTTATAGGTTATAGATAGATAATAGATGATAGATAGATGAATGAATGAATAAATGATACAGATAGATAGATAGATAGATAGATAGATGATAGATAGATAATAGTTTATAGATTATAGATAGATAATAGATGATAGATGAATGAATGAATAAATGATAGAGATAGATAGATGATAGATGATTGATTGATAGATAGATAATGATAGAAGATTATAGATTATAGATATATAATAGATAGATGAATGAATAAATTATAGAGATAGATAGATAGATAGAAGATTATATAGATAGATAATAGATGATAGATAGATGAATGAATGAATGATAAGAGATAGATGAGATAGAGAGAGAGCGAGAAGAAAGGAGATAGAAGATAGAAGTAGATGATACATGATAGAGAGATAAATAGATAGATAAATAAATAAATATGCAAATATTTTGTTTTAAAGTAAATCTGAAGATAAACCAAAACAGAACAATTAACAAAGCCCTTCCATGGGCTATCTAATCATCACATATTTCAGCAGGTTAGAGGCATTCTGTTCTTTTCAGCCTAAACATGGCAGATAGCAGGGCTTGGATAGAGCCAAGACTTTGTTCCTCCTCCAGAAGGCATCAATGGGAGAGTCTAATAAAATCTTGTCACCACTGCAGCCATTCTATGAGTGCCCTGAGATTTATCTGGTCTCCTCTGCCCTCTAGTGCAGTAGAGGCTGCTGTCCTGTGGCCACCAATGAAGTGGAAGATCTTTTTTATCTGACTTCTTTCCTGACTTGCACTTTACCACAGTATGAACATGCCTGAGCAATGTTCCATTCATCTCATTCCTATCCCATAGCTGATAGAACCTAAAGTCACCCTTAGCTGTTCCAGTTATAGTGTTTTCCCTCTTATGCAAATAAAAAGCTAATGCAATTATTATTAAATGAATGATTCTGTTAAAAATCCACCCAAGATTTTGCACCCCATTGCCGAACAATTCTCTGGAAATAATAACATCCAACTGAACCCTTCTTTCCTTCCTTCCTTCCTTCCTTCCTTCCTTCCTTCCTTTTCTCCATCTGACAGTTTTTTTTATTTTTATTGCTGGTCATCCCCTTGGCTTCTGGCAATTGAATTTATATATTCTGTGCCAAAACTACCACCTCATCTCACCCCATTTTTATTCAGATACGTCCATTTCCCTGCTTTGATTACTTGGCTAAATTTCTCACCTGCTCAGCAGTTGGTGACTTTCAGTCATTCTTCTGATAACTGTCAGAAGGAGAATCCTTACTAGGAGAAATAAAACTGCATAGGCTCCAAAACCTGGAATATGCTTCCTAATAGACTTTCTTTTCAAGATAACTGACAAAGCAACAGATTCCTATTTTCATGAGTTAAAAGACTCCAGTTCCTTTACCCTCCCCCCCTCTTTTTAGCTGCATCATATTTGACCAGAAACATGTCCCATTTTAAAATCTTTAACAAGATTTATCCTTACTTCCAAATTCTTGAATTCAAAATTCAAAGAAGATAATGGATGAATTCATTAGGATTGCATATTTCCTCCACACTGTTTCTATCTATCTATCTATCTATCTATCTATCTATCTATCTACAGTATCTATCATCTATCTATCATTTATCATTTATCTATCTATCATCTATCTATCTATCTATCATCTATCAATCATCTATCTATCATCTATCATTTATTTATCTATCATCTATCTATCTATCATCTATCATCTATCTATCATCTATGTATTTGTTATCTATCTATCTATCTATCTATCTATCTATCTATCTATTTCTATCTCTCTCTTTCTCCCTCCCTCTCTCTATCTCCCTGCCTCCCTCCCTCCTTCTCTCTCTCCTCCCTCCCTCCCTCCCTCTCTCTCTCTCCACTGCCTATTGGTGCTGTCTACCATTTACAAATTAATCTGACTCCCATTAGTAGCTCCTCTTTATTTTAATGTTTTTGATATTGATTGTTTTTCTACACTGACGCTTCGGGTGCAATTTGGAATCGTGAACGTTGCATCTCGTGTTGATTGTCTGGAAATAAGACAGACGCGATAATATTGTTTCACATTAACTGCTCCATATCCCAGAAGCTTATAATATGACATTGCCATGTGATTCAAGCCAACCCTGTTTAACCAAGCTCCTGACATCTACAAACTAGGCAAGCACCAAGAAACTCTGGTAGAAGATCTCACGCTGTTATGGCATTGGAGTCATGCACCAATAACTCAGCATCAGCTGTCATCTTCAGTGCTGGGTGCCTCAGATTCACAGGGGTTACTTACCAAGTAAAGAACTGTAGGCAGCTCACTGCTGCTGAAAATAATTGAGCAATAGGTTCACAGCAGGATGTGTCCTGAATTGTTCCTTGTGAAATTATATACTTTTAACCTGAGGGGGGAAAAATAATTTAGGAGAGAAATCCCGTTCCCCCTCCCACCCTCACTTCCTATTTTCAGTAAAAATCTGGAGAGGTGCTTTTCATTTGTAATCTGAAAAAAAATCAGGCTGAAAGTTATGCTGCTAGGCATAAATATTGGGGAAGCAACTGCAGTAGCTATCACTTTGGTGATTAGATTAGCTTGCTCAAGACTTCTCTGCAAATTGCACTGTTGCTTACACAAGGCTTCCCTGCTGAAACATAGAAAGAGCAAATATTCTGCGGAGGAATTATATCTAAATTGGTATGCTAAACAAGCTGTTTGGGGGTGGGGGGAAGGGAACTTAGGTAGACCATAAGAGGCTACTTTACATCCAATGATTATATGACATACTATTGAGAGTATAAGGGCCCATGAAAGAACGGAGTGACAACGATATTCCAAAGGGAGATGGCTAATTATGAGTTCATCAATAATGCAATAATCTACAGGATCATATTGGAATGAATTAGTGGGGTAGTCAGAGAAAATCAATATTACAAAAGGTATGGCCATATTCCTGATTCAATGGCAGAAGAGACTGAGGAGTTACATGGCAAATTGCAAAATGTGCTAAATACAATGTGTTGAAAAGATGTAAGTCATTAACAGGCCAAAGCTGGTGAAATAGAAGAATTTGAAATTACAGGAAGATTTTAGATTGGGTAGCAATAGCAATAGCACTTAGACTTATATACCCCTTTACAGTGCTTTACAGCCCTCTCTAAGCGGTTTACAGAATCAGCATATTGCCCCCAACAATTTGGGTCCTTAGTTTACCCACCTCGGAAGGATGGAAGGCTGAGTCAACCAAGACAACAACAACAGTGGGATTCTACCGGTTCTCCCCGGTTCAAGCGAACTGGTAGCAGCTGCAGCAGGAGGCTCCACCCACTCACCCGGACGTCATCATGGACATTCTGCACATGCACAGAAGGCTCTGCACATCTGCACAGGTGGCGCATGTGAGCGCGCTCCCATTGGCGAATCGGTAGTGAAGGTAAGTGAATATCACTACTGGACAAAGAGTGTGTTAATAAAGTTGTGACGATTATTCTTGGTTATGCCAATACCGAAACACAACTCTACAACATTCAGATGGGCAACACTGGAATCAAATTGAAATCATTACCACTGATTGTCATCGTCATCACTGAAAATTGCAATCTATTCAGCCAGGATGTCCCAGAGGTCCTTTTTTCCAAAAGGCAACTGGACTTTTTTGTTTTTTGTATTTTCTATGAAATCTTTCAGTTGAAGAAGCTTCCTGGATGAAAAGCTTCCTGGATGAAAAGCTTTCTGGATGAGAAGCGAAACATTTAAAAAAAAAAAAAAACCTAAGAAAGACCAATTGCCAAAAAGCACTTTTGGAACAACCATGACCTGAAGGATTGAGAATCTCCGTAGACATTCAGCCAGAGCACTTTTATGTATAGTTTGTAGAATAAATCACACGTTATTAGCGTCAGTTATAAGGAGAAAGCTTTAAAAGTAACCTGCAAGAAATTTAATCAGATCAGTCTAAGAAACAGTTTCAGTATATTCAATGTATGCAAAAGAGAAACTGAGCAGCTATTGGAAGAGATAATAGACTTTTTGTAAACTGGAGAGGACAAATATTCCCAAAAATTTCAAAGAAGAAAAGTTCCAAGTGACTTTCAGAGCAAGCTCTTTATGATAGCCAGAGAAAGCTAGAAGATAAAAGCTGTAGATAACTAGAACAACGTATAATAACCAAACACAGACTTTCAGCATCGAGCAAGTCAGAACAAGAAAAGATATACATAAATAGAGGGAAAATAACAAGAAAGGGAAAGTGGAAGAACTTTTTTAAAGATGATCAGAGAAATCACAGCTCAGATACAGCTGCTCAAGAATAATCACGGATGTGATCTAATAGAGACAAATGAGATAAAAAGAAAATGGAATGACTACACTGAACTCTTTTACAAACCAGATTAAATGATAGAAGCATTTGTAGAGAGATTTAGAAACTTGTCTTCCTTAGAAAGTGAGGTATATAAGAAGCCGTAGGCCAACTGTCAAATAGAAAAGCAGCAGATGCAGATGAAATACTTCATGAATTGTTTAAAAGTACAGGCAAAGAGGCAATTAAAGTGCAAACATCTCTATGATAATAAATATGGAACAAGTCTATATCTTCAAGAAAGTAAGATAGATCTAGGTATATACTTGCAATGGGATGACCTTGGAAGAGCTGTAGATTGTCTCTGAAACAGGATGGCATGCATTCGTCCATGGAGTGTCTATGGGTCAACCTGACTTAAGGTCATGTAAGGATGTACAAGAAAATCTTATGGGATGGAGAATAACTAAGAAAATTAGAAGAAGAAAAAACATGTATGAAAAACATGAAACTCATGATCCGTTTTATGTTAGAGTATGAATATTCATGGCCTGGAATAGATCAGCCAATGGGGACTGAATGAAGACATGGTAACAAGGTCAGCCAATGAATAGGCATGGTAATAGGCTCAGGCAATGTAGGCTGTTTAGAAACAGAAACTTAAACTAGAAGTTTGGGCATGGCTTAGGCAAGTGAGTCTGTGCAGAAGCTTAACTGCCCTGTATAGAGGAGGCTCTCTTTGTATTTTTTTTTCCCAAATTTTATTTTTATTTTTTTTTTAAACATAAAACATAAAATACATTGTTTTAGAGCAAGGGTTTGGTCCGGCATAAAATGAGTACAATTATTCACATTCCCTCAATCAATTTTGTTCTAAATTTTATCCATTTACATCTTTAAAAAAAAAAAGAAAAAAAATCTTATTCTAAACATTTATCATTCTACTATTACACCCAAAATTCTAAACAATAAACACTGTTCTAAATCTTTATCATTTTAACAATCAATATTTCATATATATTCCTCAATCCTAAAACCCATTACCTCAAATCTATATTTTACTTCTCTTAAATGACATCTAATATCCATAATCTTGACAAAAAGTATTTTCCTCTTCTCTTAAAGTCATTTCATAAACAATCAACATTTCCTTCTATAGTTTATTACTTCCACAATACTTTATTTTATTTATTTCAAGTTTATTCTCATATTTTATTGAATCTAATTTTTAACTGGTTCATAGTTTAAATATCTATTTCCCAGCTGTATTTTCCAATACTCCTATCTGTATTTATTTAAACTGGTTCACAGTTTAGCTACTATTCTCCGGTAAAATCTCTTCCACTTCCTCCTAAATTTATTTTTGAACTGGTTCGCATCTTAATCAGCTGCTTTCCAGCAATGCTGTCTTCCACTCCTTATCTTAATTATTTTAGCTGGTTCACAGTATAATTTTAACTGCACACCAACCTTCTCCTTAACACCTCCTAAATCTATTATAAAACTGGTTCACAACTCAAGTAGTTGCCTTCCAGCAATGCTTTCCTCTACTCCTACCCCTATTTTTAACTGGTTCACAACTTTATTTCAATTGATCCCCAGGTATAGTCTCCTCCACTCCTAACTTTTTATTTTTGGCTAGTTCACAGTTTTGCTTTAACTGTTGACCAGCGTATGCTTTCCTCCACTCCTAACTCAATATTTTGGCTGGTTCACAGCTTTGCTTTAACTGTTTTCCAGCCCATGCTTTCCTCCACTCCTAACTCTTATTTTTATTTTAACTGGTACCCAATTTACTTTAACTGTTCTCCAGTATGATGCGTTCCTCCACTCCTAAATTCATTTATTTAACTAATTCATAACTTTTATCTCTTATTCAGTTGTTTAACTCCAAATTACTTCAGAATGTGTTACCAATATTGTTTTCCAATCTATTCTCCTCCATATCTCTTACCAATTTAAGATAAAAGTATATTTCAATAAATATCTTAACTCCTATTCTCTCTTAAGTTTTCCCCCATTCCATGCTTATTGCTTATTTCTTATTTTCAATAGGAAACATTTTGAAACACTTTAAAATCATTTTTTTATGATTCTTAATTCTACAAATAATTCTTTTTAACATCCTACGCCTTTAAAAGTAAACATTTTCTTCCAGATTATTAAATCTGTAGGTAGTACTAGTTAAAAATTCAAAATTTAAAAAGGCATTAGAACATCCAAAAATCATGTTTTTCTTCAATCATTTATGCTCTTATTTCTTAATCAAATTGTTTATATATTTATATGAAAATAATAATAGGAAAAAAAGAGAGAGTAATAGCTATAATAATAATAATAATTACAATAAAAGAAATACAAAAAAATAAGGCAACACTAACAAAAAGAAGAGAGTAGAAATATAACAAAAGAAGTAAAATGGATTAAAAAAGAAAATAGAGAGGGGAAAAGAAACAAAGAGAAGGATACTACAAGAAAGAAATAGAGAGAGAGCATAGAGAAGAAGAAGAAGAAGAAGAAGAAGAAGAAGAAGAAGAAGAAGAAGAAGGAGGAGGAGGAGGAGGAGGAGGAGGAGGAGGAGGAGGAGGAGGAGGAGGAGGAGGAGGAGGAGGAGGAGGAAAGAAAGAAAGTATCTCTTAACATTTATTCAACTATCCAGAAACCGTTACATTCATTTAAAACAAAATATAATATTTTGTTGTCTTGTTACATAATATATTCCATTATTCCTTTCTCCAGTCTGTCCAAATATGTATCTTTTCCATTTCAATGTCATCAAAGTTATGAGTTCTACAAAGTTAATTCTGAAGCTATTCCATATATGGTATCATCATGTCCTTCTTCTATTGCCACACCCTTCTTTTGTTGCCACGTTTATTAGTTCAGTTTTCATTGTTCCATTTAATTTCTTCTTTCTAATCTTCAATAAATCCTCCAGTGAACAGATTATATATCCTAAGTCAAGTTCTCTGAGCCTTTTCCTCGAAATAGTCAAGTTTAAATAACAAGCAACAAAGTTTCTCTTTTCAAATAACAAGCAGCCTGGAATTTACACTTTCCCTTTTCAGCTGGCAACCATTTTATCCGTCTCCGTTTGTTTTTTTCCTTTGCTTTTGAAGGCATAATTATTTCCTCTTCTCCTTCCTATCCCCCATAGTCCAATTTCATTTATCCATCAAAAAGTAAAGAAAAATTATATCCAGATCTGTAGTCAAACATTTCCAAAAAGTCAATAATTTATGTTATCCACCAACAGGTCTTTTGTCTTTGTGCCCCAATAGTTCTCAGCCGCTGTTAAGGCTGGGGCAGACTAATTGTAATTCAGCGTTTGTGGGCAGTTCCTGCCTGGGTTGATGTCCACTCACCCGGCATGCAAACTCCTGGCTCCGCTCTCCACTTCTCCTCTTCTCCTCCTGCGCATTCTTGTATCCCGGTTGCCACAGTCTCAGGGCAGCTGCCATGGCCGCCGTTCCACTGCCGCCGGCGCAGAGGGCAAGCCTAACCTGCCCATTCCTCTCAGCCATCCGAAGGTCCCTCTCTATCCCCCTGTCCCTACAGGACAGGGTACATCCAACGACCTACCGGCAGGGGCTTGACAGATGGGGTTTTCATGGGGCTCCGAAGAGCCCGCTAATTCCCCTTCTGTATCCCCGCGGCGCCAAGTGGAAGTCCGAGGCTCTCTTTGTATTAAGCTCTGTAATCAGCTCTGAAATGAGACAATCCTGGGCTTGTGTTTGCTGAACTGAAACTGGAAACTGATCTCTCTACTTGTTACCACATTGAAAGAACTCTGCTATTGGTATTGTAAAATTTACTTCATCTGTTATTATGTATATAAAGAAGTTAATGAATCCTGCTGCATCAGTCTGCCTGTGTTTTCTGGATTTGATTTTGCAACAAACTCTGACATGTTATTCATAGAACATAGAATCATACAGCTGGAAGGGACCTCAGAAGACTTCTAATCCAACCCCTTGCTCAAGACACAAGACCTTATACATCCCAAATGAAGGAGACAACATCTAATCATGGACTTTTGCTTTATTGGGAACATCTGGAATTTGAAGAGCACATTATGTGTATTCCCATAAAAATAGAATGAGATTAACTACTTTTTTACTTCCTCTTTTGCTGCTCGGGTGTCAAGGGAGAGACAAAATTCTGGTTCTTGCCCTATTGGTGGCCTCAACCATTGTTAATTGATGTTGTTTTAGTGTGTTTTTGATGTTGTCTTTCCATTTTCTTCTGGATCTGCTTTGTGTTCTTTGACCTTCTCCTCTTTTTGTGTATGTCTTGTATGGTATGGTATCCCAAGACATGAGGTGATCAATCCTAAAAATGAGGTGGCCAATCAGAAAAATATCTGTGTACCAAAAGGACACTTTATTACAACCCAGCTTACCCCTGTTTTTTTTTCCTGAGGACTAACCACTTTCAAACAAAGCATTAAATGTTCATATGAATAAATATGACATCAGAAGATGAATCTTTGCTTTGTAACATACTAGCTTTCTTCTACTTTAGTTAAGATAGGCTCATTTAAAAATTAAAATAAGATGCCTATGGGTGCCATGTTGCCTCTCCCTTCTAATTGCAATGATTAAATAGGAGAACAAGACCAATGCCCTCTACAAACATCTCTTTTCCTGTTACTAAGGATAAAGCATTTAATTCAGATATGATGGATACATCTAGATAAACCAGAGTCAGACATCTGTCTTCCAGTCCTCAAGCAGTTAAATTGGGGTGTTACTTAGAGGGGTGTTGTTGTTGTTTTGGAAGAAGGATGGGCCATTTTAATGCTGGGGTAAATCAACTTCTTAAAAAATTCCTCCTCTGAAGAAGCCTGGATTCTTGATATAAAATAATCCACTATGATTGCTCTTGGAATTCTACAGCTGTCTTCACACTAAGTTTTCGATATAATAAATATATCTGGCAGATGGCTCCAAATTTAGATTTGATGATATCCTTTGCCAGCTTCTTATACTGCTGATTTGTTTTCCAGTTAAAACCCTCCCTTCCTGCCCCAATGCTCAATCTAAACTCACAACATACAATGGATTTGGATGAATCCCAAGACAAATTAGACAAATTGAAAAGATTCTGTGGGTCTCTTGGGCAAATGGGATTTTCTCCAAAGCCACCAAAACCAAGCCTAAGCTTTGTCAAATTTTTGTGAATACTTTGGCACTTGGAAGGCCTGCAGAGCTGCAACAAGCCTGCAAAAAAAAAAAAACTTATTTTATTTTTGCATATGTTAGAGATGCTGAGATTAGTTTTAAAAAGCAGGGAGGAGGAGACAACGGATCTGGAGGATTGAAAAATTCACCTTTTAATCATGAGGATTAATTGTGCAGGGATTTTTTTTTTTCTTCTCCAATTCTTATTCATCCTTCCAGCTAACAAAGAGATCTATAAAAGAAGTTAAAGCTTGAGATCTGATGAATGAATGGGATCCATTCAGGACATCGGGAGATCATATCACATTTTGGTAGAGATCCTGAAGTTCCTTTGGGAGACCACAAGAACTAGTTGCTCCAGCATTGAACTTCCGGTCACATGATCTCTGTGGTCAAAATTTGTGGATGAGAGATGGGCTTGGAGGACGTCATGCTAAGGGAATTTTGATTAGTACTGTTTTCTCTTCCTGCCTTCTATAAGGAGAAATGGCTATAAACCTCTTATCTTCTAAAAGCAGCTGCAGGACGAGCATTTGATTTCAAGCTCCGTATTATGCTGTCACCCGTATTATTACAGGCCTTCCAGGAAAGAGCCTCTTGTTCATTATTTTTTAAATTTATTTATGCTGCTGCCTGATATGCATGAAGACAACAGTTCTCTCAGCAATTCTCTTTATAGTGATAGAATTCCTCTAAATACAGAGGTTAAACTCCTTCTACTATTTCCTCCTCCCATTCCACTTCCAAGATAAAACTTCTGCAGAGATGCCCACAGGGTGCACCTCAGGAAAATCAAAACTTACTCCCCCAAATCCATCATAATTTTGTCCATGGTTTTAACATCATTCTTGCTCATTCCCAGCCTTCCTAGCAACAACTTCTGTTGTTGTTGTTGTTATTGTGATCTATACAAATCAAAAACTGGTCACATGTATGTGCAAATTAACTGAATTTCACTCACTGCTCACCCAACTGCAACTAGATCATTTTATTCCACTAATGATTGATCAGGCTAAAGGTCCTCCTTAACAATTGTTACATAGCAACACAATTGTTATCATAAAGCAACCTTTGGTCCACAGTCAAAATCTAGCTTTCAGCTGCCATCATCAGCATGGCAGCCCAGCACATAATCTCTGTGTGAAATACGTGCCAGGTTCTCTCGATATATCATATTCTTTGAATATATATCATATATGAGAATTCTATCAGAAAATCACTCGCGTTCTTTAAAAAAAAATAATATAATATTAAAAATATATATTTGCAGAATTGTTCATTGCCCATTGATTTTGGAGATCTAAATACATCTTTACGATAAAAATAGGAAATCCCCCTTTCCTAGAATATCTAGAAAACCTTGTTTTTAGTGAACAGTTTTAAATGCATATAAACTGAAATGCCTTTCAATTTATTTTGCCAATAATTTGTGTTAATCATATTTCTTTCAGAAATACGTGTTGCAGAGCTCTTGCTTCTGTGAAGGTTCATTAACTCACTCACACACACACACGCACACGCACACACACAAAGGAATATGTCAGTATTCTCAATTCGTTGTCCTGAAATAGTACACACTAGAGGCTGACTTTTAATATTCTGGGGATATATAGGTGTGAAAACTAGTTATTGTAACAAAGGAAGTCATCCAAACTCAGCAAGGCTGAGTGGATCAGATAAAGCTGACACCAAGATAAATATGTTTTACATCCTTTTTGCAGAAGTTTTGCTAATCTAAATGGTTCCAGCTCTTCCAGAGGACACGGGAAAGGAAACAGAATGCCAAACCTTATGGTAAGCAGAAGTTTACAGATCTCTAACATCTTGCCCTAATTTGTAGTTTCCAAATACAAGTCAAACATTGTGTTTCCCTCAAATCTCGCATCAGCAATCCGAACTTCTACACATTATAGCAAAAACCCTGCTATCAATGATTTGGAAACTTCTGTGAAATTACTATGTGAATTTTGCATTCATGCTCTTGATTGCCTATAGTATTTTTGACAGCTTACTGTCATTTTCTTTAAAAAGTAAGCATTAAGATAGGAGCACTAAGCCTCTAGTTGACTTACCACATTTATTTTATTCAACAAATGGGGAAAAAAACTTTAAAGACCTTGAGAGTGGCACATCCTTAACAAATTGTAATATTTCATGTGGTAAAAGGGGATGATTATGAAATATGTGATTGGAGAGCAATCATATTAACTCTATTTAATTTTAGATTCAGTTAAGCTTAAATGAATAGAACAACTATATTGATTTTTGTTCATGGCTCATGGATTACTTTGGGGAGTATAACCCCTTTGGGGATATATAAATTGTAGAAAAACAGAAATACCAAAGGTTTTGGAGTCATCTTTTTTTTTTATTGAAAAAGTTTTTCAAATACAGATTTTTCCCCCTTTCCCCCCCACTCCCTAACCCCCCCTCCCCTCCCCCTCCCCTCCCCCTGTGGCTTCTCCAGAATAAAATCCAAATTAATAACAGATTATATAATACTTTACCATCCTTTTTGCTCCACCCCCCATATGCTGACCCTTTCTTTCTAACAATATTATTATATCCCCCTTATACTATACATTTCAAAGCGACATTCAACTGTAAAATTATATAATAAATCCTAATTTAACAATTTCATCTATTCAACTCATAATCTATCCATTTCCTCCTCCCCCATGCATATATCTCTTAATTCAAATCTTTTATATATATTAATGTAGCATAACATCCCTTTTCCTAAACTAAACAATCAATAAACTAACCTCTCTCCACCCACTTTCCTACAGGTCTACCATACATAATATTTTCAATATCTTTATTCTTCTGCCCACACCACTAAAAAATATTTACATATATATATATATAAAATCCTCAAATAACTTTAAATTTATAATCCATATGATATCTTCTGTAATATCTCTCAACTGGATTGTTAATTCCATTATCCATGTTAGGGTAACATCACATCCTAATTCCAACAGTATGTTTGGTATCTTCAATTGCCATCTGCCCCCATCAATAGTAAATATTTTGATATATAAAAAACCACCCGAGTGACTTTATATTTATATTCCATAGAGTGTCGTCTATAATGTCTTCCATCTAGATTATTAATTCCAACCACCGTGTTGGGGTAACAGCCAGATCTTCTGCATGCCCCAGTCCCATAGTTCTCTTGCCTTATAGCTCAACATAAACGTAATCCATTTGTCAAAGAGTCCAAAATAGAAAGTTCCAATCCACTCAGTTTAAGGCCATCTCACATCCCAAGAGTACAGCAGTGCAGAGATCTGTCACTCTCCTCAGGATAATATAAACCAATACTTTGCCTCAACTATATTTTCATATATTCAATCGTCTCTTAAGTAACTGGCATTACACTGTTGTTTAGTCTAATTTTTTTTTGTTTTTGTAGGACCTGCTTCTTCTCTTCTTAACTTTTTGTGGCTTAGATCTCCATCCTGGTTTCCTTTCTATGAGTTGTATATCAACTGTTTGATTTCCTTGCTGATCTGTAGCTTGATTAGTCATCACATTAGAATCCAAAGCCGCCTTTCTTGTATTTATAGGTAATCCAACTATAACCTCTGAAGAAGAATCCAGAAGCGGTTCGTCCAAAGGAACCTCTGTGACTTATTGTTTTTCCATTGTCTCCATCTCCATCTGCTTAGCCTGAGTTTCAGTCTCTTGTTCATTTTGCATTTCTTTGTTCCCCTCCTGTGTTCCTAACGGAAATGTCATACGTGGAGATGTTAAACCCATTTTAAGAACCTTGTAGTAAAATTCTTCCGCTTTTTCAACAGTTTTTAATTGATATCTTTCTCCTTGATATCTCAATATTACACCCACTGGGACATCCCACCTAAATGGGATGTTTTTTTCTTTAGCTCAGTCACCAAAAATCCAAATTGCTTTCTATCTTTTAACATCTTAGGTGGCAACTCTTTATATATCCAAATCTTTCTTCCATTCAGTTCTAAAGTAGAGTTGAAAGATTTTTGCACAATATCATTTCTTATTCCTTTGTCTGTAAAGTAAATCACCACATCTCTAGGCAACTGCCTTTGCTTTGCAATCCAAGAATTTACTTTGTAGGCCTTGCCAATCTTACAGAATACCTCTTCAGGATGAACCTTTAAAATCCCAGCCAGAACTTCAGCAGACATCTTTCTCAAATCATCTCTATAATTGTCCTGTAGTCCCCTCATTCTGACCGCAAATTCCATGGCCCTATATTGCATTATTGTAACTTCTTTTTCAATCCTTTGTTTTATATTATCAGCATTGTAAGTCTCGTAATCAGCTTTCTTTTTAGACTTTACTTCTGAGCTATTGTCTTGAGCATTTATCAAATCATTTTCAATTCTTTGTATTTTATTGTCCAGATTATAAATCTTGTGATCAACTTCCTTCATTTTAGACTCTAGTTCTGAGTTAGTATCTTTATCCATCTTTATAACTATTTCTGAAAAAGTTTTCAAAGCTGTTACAAACTGTTGTTTCAGATTGGCATATTTTTGTTGTACCAACTCTTTAATTTCCTGCCTGAATTTTTCAAGATTCTGGTTCACAATCTCATCATGTCTTGCCATCTCCTCCAAAACAAATTCTTTTAGGTTAAAATTGTTAGGATATGGTTTGAGCCTAACAGTTGTCCAGGCAATATAAGTGTACTGTACCTTTAACCTGAATATGTATTATGTGGCTTTAATGCTGAGTCATGCTGTAATCACATAATTACTGGTTGTGAGAATATTTAAGCAAGGTTCTGTAACGTGTTCAGTTGCTGCTATGATCTGCTGTTGAGAGGAAGCTGCAATGCTATGCTGCTGTTGATGATGAAGCTGTGATGATAAGCTACCATTGAGAGGAGTTGCTATCTGCTAATCATCGTTTGATGGATCTGCAACCATCGTGGTTTGTGAACCAGAGTGAGTTTGTTATTCTAACCAACTACTGTTTGTTGAGTAAGAAGATTCTGTAACTACTGGACTGATTTACTGGCAAAGACTTGGAATTTGTTTAAAGACTATGAAACTGTTTTTCTACTATAAAGTAAGCTTTTGATAAACCAGTTTGCATATCTCTTATTCATTGCTCTCAGCAACGTTTCTCTGTGCAATCTACTCTGCTGGTTGGTAACACAACAACAATAACCTTAACAAAAACCAATCTTCTGAGTCTGCAAATTCAAAACTTGTTCATGTGGTTTGTAAATGGGGGAACCCCCCCCCCCGCTGCTTGTTTGTCTGGCTTTGTTAGTTTTAACGCCATCCTGCCACACAGACAACTCTTTTTAAAGAAAAGGACTTCTCTCCAGACAATATCAATATCATATCTCCAAGAGGAAAGAAACATAAAGTAGAAATTTTTCTTTTCAATTCTATCCAGCACTATTATTTCTGCTACTTTGTAGCTTGTTAAACTATTCAGGTGGAAGGACTTTCACTTTCAGCTTTCTTCTTCTCAAGCCTCAGCTAGTCGCCATTTTAAACTTTTTTTCCTTCGCTTATAAATCACTTATAAAATTGTTAAAAATACTTGCGATTTAGGGTCCAGAGTCCAGATCTCATCCTCTTTATTTAAACAATCTGTTAGTTCTCAGTAAATGGCTTGGTCCTGTCGCCTAGCTCTGCAAAAAGCAGAGTTCTCCCGAAGCCCGGAGCAGCGGCGAGGAAAAGAGGGAGCCTCATCCTGCTTCGTCACCAAGAGTAAATCAAAAACTCTGGGGACTTCGCAGAGGGCTCTACCTGCCCTCGCCTGCTCTATCTCACATTTCCTTAAGGAAATGGAGTTTTTCGAGCCGCCTTTCAGATGTAAAGGCAGCTCTTTACGAGCGACGGGGCTGGCGGTCTCAAAGGACCGTCTGATGGCGACGGAAGCCAAACCGGCGTTTTGGAGTCATCTTGCCTGATGATCCCTATGGCACCATGATGACCCTCACAGACTTCAGAAGTCCAATTGCAAAGGTAACTTACTTTTGATGTATAATCATTGCAACCATTAATGTTCTTCCAGATTTTCTTTGATTTCCACTGAAGTTCCTGCATCTAAGGATTTTTTTCCTGCCTCTCAATATGTTGAATGACTCCTGATGTTACTATTTACTATTTACTCCAGTTACTGGAGTTGGGCAGCCAGTAAGGAGAGAGAGGGAGGGGGACAGAGGGAGGGAGGCAGAGAGCGAGAGGGAGGGAGAGAGGAGGGAGGGGAGAGAGAGGAGGGAGGGGAGAGAGAGGAGGAGGGGAATTATGTAAGAGCATTTAAGAACCAAAATGTGGGTATATTATTTATTAATCACATTTATAAAGCCCCCATCTCATAAAAATGCCACTCTAGGCAGCATACAAATAGTAACAACAAACATAAAAATAAGCCATATATTTCCTAGACCCATTTTTTTCTATATGACTTTCTGTCAGCCTTGCCCTCAATATAACCCCAATGCCTGTGACCAGGGATGCTCAGATTCTAAATTTATGTTTCTCATCTTCAGTGATGGTAAGATATGTGGAATTCAACTTCCAGAATTCCCTAGTCAGCAGGCTGGCTGGGGAATTTTGGGAGTCGAAGTCCACATGTCTTAAAGTTGCTGAGATTGAGAAACTCAGGCCTAAACATTTCAGTCAATGACACCCAAGGGCTCAGTGACTCAGAAGTTCTGACAGGAATTTCCTCACTGTTTGCACAAAAGAAGATTTTTAAAAATGTGCTCTCATGACCATCCTCTCAGTTTTGCCCAGCAAATGTCTTCTGCTTCTTCACTGATGCATCATCCTTATCTATAAATTAATCAAAAGGATCAATTCAGGTAGACTGTGAAATTCCATTGAGTTCCTACAACCTAGATCTTTCAGCCCATGTTCTGCTTGAACTTTCTAAAGCCTCTGAACATGCAGAAGGGATGCAGAACCTCATGAGATGTCTCCAGAGAAAGCTACATTGAGTGCAAATTGTCCAGCTGAAGAGAAGTCTTGGGGGGTGAAGGAAATTTGCCATGTATACGTTTATTCTGGCTAGTCTGGTTCTTCATCTCCATGTGTTGAGGCGGTACCCAAAGGCCCAGCTTTCATTTGTGGCCAATGAATGATACATTTACTTTAGATCCTTTTGTATGTCAACTCTTCATGCCTCAGGTACTTAACCTTTACTTTAAAAACATAGTTCAGAGTCTAGCTTGGAGGCGGAAGGGGGAGGCGGTAGTCCCCTTATAAAAGCTTTGCTTAACAAAGACACCATTATGTGAAGGTGCAATGCTGAGAGAGATTGAATGGCATTCATTGTTTTAGAGGCTTCCATACAGCTGCTGCCTGTCAAAAGCAGGGACTCCTGCTTTGGGCCATGCTGGCATTCAGGCTTCAGGCACAGGTGGGAATGGAAAGCTTCTTATTAGAGGAGGAAACTGCCTTGGTTTTGCTTGTTTGGCATTGATCAACCCCATCAAATTGTGATAAGAGTTGCAGCATCAGGAGATTGTACATTTAAAAGAGGACTAACCAATTTTAGATAAACTTTTTCATAATGTGGAACAACTTGCCTCCAGAAGTTGGGGACGCTGCAACACTGGAAGAATTTTAAGAAGAGATTGGACAACCATTTGTCTGAAATGGTACAGCGTTTCCTGCTTGAGCAATTGGGTGGACTAGAAGACCTCCAAGGCCCCTTTCAACTCTGTTATTCTGTCATGATGTGGACATGGACTGGAGGTCATTAGATCAATGTGTGGTATTTTAGCTTCAAAAATAATCAGATGTCCTGTCAGGGATCTCCTCAGGGTATGGTCAATGCACTTAATAAACAGGCAAAGTTTTGATTGCATCCTCATAGCTGTCAACTTGACTTTTGTGATCTGCAGACATCCCTGGGTTTTTGACCTGCACTACACCCTGCAGACATCCCTGGTGTTTCAGTGTATACAGAATTGCACATATTGAACTCCTCAGAGATTTCCCTATAAGCAGACTGTCACCTAGTTACATTCCTACTTCGCTACATTCTCTTGGTCCCTTTTTGAAGACCAAACAAAACCTTCATGGAACCAGCAAAGAAATTTTAAAACCTGGTTTGGAGGCTGCGGCCCAGAAAATTACATTAGAAAGCCCAGCTTCAAATAACAGTCAGCCATGCAACTCTCCCTGGCTTGACACAATACACCACTAGAACCAATCTGTTGAACCATATGTTGCTAAAAAAAAGCCACAAAACTATAGTTTGCCAAACACAATACCTCAGTTCACATTAAGGTAAAACAAATCACGCTGCATAATAAGGTTTGCAGCTCAACTTTTAGAGAATACTCTAGCAGCTAAAGAAGAAAATTAAAAACATTTTTTTTAAAAAAATAAGGATATTAAAATCAATTAACAGTGAAAGCCCAACAAAAGAGATGTATTTACAATTTTTAAAAACCTCTGAGGAGAATTGCAAATATAAGACCCAAAGGAACATGTTTTATAGACTAGATCAGTGTTTTTCAAATTTGGCAATTTTAAGATGGATGGACATCGACTCCCAGAATTCCCCAGCCAGCTGGGGAATGGGGAATTCTGGGAGTTGGATTCCACACATCTTAGAGTTGCCAAGTACACACCTTTCAGGATAACCATTTGATCTTTGTACCATATACTTTGCACTTTAATTAGTTGAAATTTCCAGACATTCCTAGCACATCTCAATGCCAGATGACAACCAATTAGCAGATTCCCCTCCCTTTCCCCTTACATAAATACACAGAAATAAAAGTTGAGACCCTCTCAGCCCTAAGTTTTTTTTTCCTAAAGGGCAGTTCCAGTGGTGAAATCCAATTTTTTTTACTACCAGTTCTGTTGGTGTGGCTTGGTGGGTGTGGCTTAGTGGACATGGCAGGGGAAGGATACTGCAAAATTTCCATTCCCACCCCACTCTGCGGCCAACGAGAGGTGGTATTTGCCAGTTCTCTGAACTACTCAAAATTTCTGCTACCGGTTCTCCATAACCAGTCAGAACCTGCTGGATTTCACACCTGGGCAGTTCCCTTTGGACTCCTCTCTTTAGAAATGACCTATCATCCCAGCTTGGCATTCTTTTTGGGAATTCGGGCCAAGAAGTAACCCTGGTGAAATAGTGGAAGCATATCATCCAGGCCTAATCATGTGAGGAAACTTCTTACTATAAGCAATAAAGTAGGTAAGTAGATAGACAGGCAGCTAGGTGTTTGTCCTCATGAAGGATATTGATAACTGGAGCAAGTCCAGAGAAGAGCTACCAAAACAGGGAAAGATTGGAAATCAAGTCCTATGAAAAACAGTTAAATTGAGCTTGAAAAAGTGGACGAGAGTGGACATGATAGGTATCTTCAAATACCTGAAGAACTGTTATTGTAGAAGGTTCAGACTTATACTCACTTGCTCCAAAGGGTAAAACTAAAACTAACTTGAAGAAACTTCTAGGATGAAGATCCAGATTAGACATTAACAAGAACATCTTGATAGTAAGAGCTGTTAATCAATGGAACAGGTTAGTGCTTGGAGGGATTTTTTTCCCATTAGTGGAGGTTTTCAAAGAGAAAGGGATAGTCATCTGTAGAGTATAGTAAATCTGGCAGTGTTGGATTCAATTACCCCTTAGATCCCTTTCAATTATGATTCAATGATGCAGTGCACTTTCCCTCTGGTTCACCACCAAACTTGGCCATGCAGAGATGGTCTTCTCCATTCATTAAGCATCATGAGCGAACCAGGATAAATGATGACTCCAGACCTTCTACAGATCACTGCTGCTTAGCTTAATATACCTCTCAGGTTTGGTGGAAAGGACAGCAGTGTATGTACCACCTTAGATACCTTAAGAGCAGAGGTGGGAAACTAGGGCCCCTTTATGACTTGTGGGCTTCAGCTCCCAGCATGGCTGGCTCAGGAATTCTGGGAGCTGAAGCCCACAAGTTATAAAAAGGCCATAGCTCCCCACTCCTGCCTTAGAGAAAGGGTATAATTATATAATGCATAAGTAAGTGATCCCCTTTTAATTCCCTGATCTCTTCATGCTACATAAGCAATGAAGAGGCCCTTTGAGGCTCACCATTCCTAATAGCCATTGATAATGTAGAAGCTCATCTCCCCTTACTGATCTTTCCACAACTTTCTGAGGCACTGCAGGATCCCCCGGGGTACAGCATGACTCTCACTAATGTATTTTACTCCAAGGATGGTATTTACTAGTCAGTTGGGGTGAAATGAGATACTAATTACAGGGTTTGTTTATAATTAAAATTATGGAGAACACAGATCGATCTGCCAATCTTTTCCCTGTTGTAAGGATTAATTAACTTCCTGTAGTATGGTTTAAAGAGAATTAAAGTAATATATATTCAGATTGGGTTTTTTACACACACATACAGTAAATCCAGTCAATTTTTCCAAATAATTTGGGTGGTAGTATTTTTTTTTTAATTCTGCCCTCAGTGACAAACAATTGCCTAACTCAACCCCCACTTGTGGGCCTCCAAATGTATTTATGTTGCAGTTCTCAAAATACTGAGGGGATGGGACCATCTCTTGATGGTCACATCCATCTGACCCACTAGAGTGGGGAAACAAGGAATGTTGTGGGGTCCGTCCCCTAAGAAGGTACATCTGGCAGGACCCAGAAAAAGGGCCTTCTCCATGGTGGCTCCCTCCCTTTGGAACATCAACACTGTAGAAATTAAACTGGCCCCCATTTTGAAAGTCTTTTTGAAGGCACTGAAGATGTGGTTGTGCCAGCGGTCCTAGGGAACCCAGAGTGTGAGGGAGCCTATCAAATGGCTTGAATCGTGTGCTGTCACTGGGGTGGTGAGTGATGGGTATTGCTAGCTGTTTGTTTGTTTGTTTGTTTTCTATGTTGTGCTTTTGCTGTTTGTAAGCTGCCTATAGTTGCTGTGAGTGAGTAGGAGGCTACATACCGGTAAATTTTCATAAATAAATAAATAATTATTATTCTGGCACATAGGCTAGAAATGCTGAAGATTGTAGCTCCAACACATCTGAAAGAAACCGGGTTGGAAAAGACACTTCTCCCCATAGAGGTCTACCAACTATGGCAAGACTGTTTGGAAACATGCCTGATTTCCAGATGATACAATTTTCCAAAAAGACCATCAGCCTCCTCTACAATGTCTATTCAATTGAATTGTCCTATCAATTCAAGAAGACTTATTTCGAAACATGTTGTTTGTACCTGCTCTGCTTGACAGTGGGTATAGAACTGCAGGCTGAACCTGTTATATTTAAGTCTACCGAATGTGTAAGGATTTCTGAGATACACACACAGATACACAGACACACAGACACACCAAGAATGGATTGTGCCAGTAACCTAGAATCCTATAATTAGCGTACAATTTGGTTACCCTTCTCAAAGAGGTAAATGTTAGAAATTATCATGTTTAGACAGGACGCAACCTAGTGAATTATGCGGAGCAATGCTCTGCAACCAAACTTCAAGCGATGGGGTTAGGATGTCCTTTTATGCCAGGCCTTTTGATACAGTGATTTGTAAATTGCCTATTCAGAAAACTGCCTTTGTCCTATTTGAATCTTCTGTGAGCGAAAGAAAAAAAAAATATCCACAAAGCAAATAAAGCTTCATGAAAAGAAGGCAAGATCCTTCCCTTTTCCTGCTTGTCATTAGAAATACAAATTACAATTTGACCTACGATGGACAGAATTGTACATCTTCTGCACTAAATCTTAAGTTTGATACCTGAAGAAAGAAAATGGGGGGGTGGAAGAGGGGAACATTGGTCTTCTCATTCAGAATATCTCAAATGCAATCCCAGATACATCCATATCCCTGCTTACAATTCTAAAGAGTCTATCGATTATTACGGACTTGACCTGAAGAAAATTGCATCATCCCAGCCCTTTCCATACATTTAAAAAATGTCTTCGATTATACAGTAATGTGTTATTTGTTTATTTGCAGTCCCCCCCCCGCTTTTTTTTCTTCATTTTTCAAAGGAAACCAAACAGATATAATTTCTTAGAAGCTGTGAGTTCCTGTACCGAATCGTAACACAGCTAATATCCTGATTAATCACCCACCTACAATGGCAATGCGTTTTCACGAGATTCGGGCCTCTTCTCTAAGACAAGTGTGACGGATTACTAAATACAGTTCATTTCTAGGCTGATCTTCTTTTCTAACATGGGAAAGCTAATCCCTTTCGAGATCCCTTATAGAATCTTTTCTTCCGAGAAATGCCATTGTCCCTCAAGTGCCTCCTTTGTAGCATTTCATTAAACGCCTCAGGAAATGACTGCAGTGTAAGACCTTCTCATTTGTCATCTCCAAAAGATGCCTCTCCTCCTCCTCCAGCACCACCACCACCACCACCATGCCAGCCGGCCCCACCACCATCATCCCTGTAGACTGCTATGGGATAAGGTGTGATGGAAATCCTGTACAAGCTGAACTGTACTTCCTAATCAAATGGGTGTAACAGATGGCTGCTGGAGCAAGCCATCACAATGGAAATATCTGCAGTTCTCATGGTAACGGATTCTGCCAGGTCTGGGAGATTTGCTGTTTTCCAGGACATCTGAGCTGCAATCTTTTTTGAGCTGTCTAGCAGTCTCAGCCTCGGAGGCTCAGCGTGATGGAGATAGGGTTGAAAGGTGGAGCCTGGTTATGCATTCCAACTGTGATTAAAAGCACAAAACGGTCCCGGGCTGATTCCGTCCTGAGCTGCATATTCATTACATGTCATCTAGAACCTTATTAGCAAAATGGGGGGCTAGGTGGTGTTGTGTTCTTCTTCAGCAAAAGGTAAGATTGCAAAGAAAACAAAGAGAGAAACCTGAACAGAGAAAGAGCATTGATAGTGGGGAATTAGGATGCATACAATGTCACTCCTTAATAAAGATAAGGAGTAATATTAAAACTAACAGTTGTTTCCCCCTCATGGCAGCCCATCAAGATTATTTAGCAGAGGAGGATAAAACATCTGGCCTGAGGAGAAGAAAAAGACGTTGAATTTCAAAGCATGATATAAAGTCTATTAAAGGAATGGGGTAGGAATTTTTCAAAAATTATTATTAATATATACGTTCATAGAGTTAAAAAAGTTTAGGGGGAAAGAGATAAACAATACAAGTCCTTACAGGTTAAGTAACAAAATGACAGACATGTCCATAACACCTTTTGGGAAAGAAATAGAGCATGAGTTTTGTCAGCCTTGCGAAGTAGTCCAGAAAGGAAGCATGCCCAGGGGAATAAATTCTACTTCATTGTAAGGTTACATTAATAGAATCTTGCAAGTCTGAAAGCATTTCTCCCTTTCACAGCCCAAGAATCTGGGAAGGGTTCTTTCTGTTTTTTCCCGAATGCCATCACTCTGCTAAACAAATAATTCCCTCAACACTGTCAAACTATTTATTAAGTCTGCACTACTATTAATCTTCTCATCGTTCCCACCACCCATCTCCTTCCACTTATGACTGTATGACTGTAATTTTGTTACTTGTATCCTTACACTTTATATTGATATTATTTCCTGATTGCTTATTTGTACCCTATGACTATCATTGTGTTGTACCTTATGATTCTTGATGAACGTATCTTTTCTTTTATGTACACTGAGAGCATATGCACCAAGACAAATTCCTTGTGTGTCCAATCACACTTGGCCAATAAAAATTCTATTCTATTCTATTCTATTCTATTCTATTCTATTCTATTCTATTCTATTCTATTCTATTCTATTCTATTCTATTCTATGATGTTTGCCACACCCTTATTCCTGCTAAGGGCTAAGTTTCGTCTTATCTTCTTATCTGAGCCATGGTGATGCAGTGATTAGAAGGCAGTATTGCAGGCCAAATCTGCATTCCACTGCCAGGAGTTCGATCCTGACTGCCTTGACTCAGCCTTCCCATCCTTCCGAAGTCAGTAAAATGAGGACCCAGATTGTTGGGGGCAATAGGCTGACTTTATAAACCACTTAGTGAGGACTGTAAAGTGGTATATAAGTGCAACTGCTATTGCTATTGTTATTATCCAACATTGCCTTAGCTGTAGCTCTTCCCCCTGTCTCCCAAGGTCATTCCCACATCCCATTACAAATCCACAGAGGGATAATCTGGGTTTTAATTATTGAAGCCTATTGAATTTTATTATGTCTCTTCATTTTATACTTTAAAACTCTAATTGCATTTAACAGGAAGGGAACATACTTAAAATGCATGAATTGTATTGCCCATTTCAAACTCTAAAAAGTTTATGCCACGCTACCTGTTGGAAATCCTATAGCAGGCCGGTTTGCAACGACCTCTTTGCTCTACCAAAGGTCAAAAACTCTCAGACGGTGAAAAAATACTCCACTGTGCTTCTATTCAAAGAGGACCATTCTTAGCAAGAATGCTAGGCCTTGTGAAAAGAAAAAAGAAAAGAAAAACGGAGGAGGGACAGAAAGGAAAGGGAAGCTGGCTGATCTATCACATTGTCCCCAAAGGGACTATAATGTTAAACACACACGCCATCCAGAGAGCTTGTGAGAAAGCTTTTCCAGAAGGATGCATTTGTGACTCAAGAACAAATTTGCTGCCTCTGCTAGGAGGAAAGTGCCGATTGTGTTATAATTTCCAGAACCGAAAAGCCAAAGATAAAAGGGTGATTCCCACAAAAAGCTCAAGTTATTGAAAAGGGGCCAGGTAACCTTTTCGGCATAGCCCAAAGAAAACTATTGTAGAGGCACCCCTGAACAACTGGTGGAAGATTGTCCAAAAGGAAAACATTGATTCTCAATGGTAAGAAGCAAGTTTTGATCCCATCCCAACACACCTCTCTCTCTCTCTTTCTCTCTCTCTCTCTCTCTCCCTCCCTCCCTCCCTCCCTCCCTCCCTCCCTCTCTCTCTCTCCCTCTCTCTCTCTCCCTCCCTCCCCCTCCCCCTCTCCCTCTCCGTGTGTGTGTGCATATGCACATGCATGCTTCATGTTGATACATATTTCTCTGTAAATTGCTGTGTTTGGAATGGCTTGTGAGCAAAATCTACCCTCTCCTGAGCTGGGTTATGATCATTTCATTTGATAGTTAGAAGGGCCCATATAAATTTAATAAATAAATGAATGAATATATATATATATATATATATATATATATATATATATATATATATATATATATATATATATATATAAATTCTGAGTGACCTATACTTAATATTAGTAAATAGAATGAGGCACTTACATGATACTCATAAAATATATTATTCATATCCCACCTTTCCTTTAGGAGCTAAAGTGGCATATAAAATAGTCCCTCCACCCACAGCAAGATCCCAGAGAGGCTAGTTGAGCTGATTGACAGGTCCCAAGTCACTCAGTGAAATTCCATAGCTAAGGATGCACTACTAGAACTTATTGTCTCCCTAGTGCCAGACAAACACCCTAACCATTACACCGCACTGTCTCTTCAAACCCGAGGAGTGTGCACAGCATTAGTATTTGCCTTGGTGTACATCAATAAAAGAGCAAATGTATTTCAAAAACAAGGAAAAAACTGACAGGGAATTCATGAAAAAGAAAGAAAAGCACATGTGTGTGCTTTTATCTGAGCTTATTTCTACTTTTCAGTTTTTTTAGGAAAAAAATCAAGTCATTTGTGAAGGTGCGATACTGTAGATGAATCTGCACAGATGATCTCAATTAGCTGGAGAGATTCACATCAGGGGCTGGTTCCAAATCCTGTTCCTATCGGTTTGCTTGTGCGTGTGGCGCTACTGTGCATGCGCAGAAGTGCCTGGGCGGAGCCTCTCACCACCGCCGCTACCAGTTCACCTGATCCAGTGCGAACCTGTAGCAACCCACCACTGATTCACATGCCATAGAAAGAAAAATTGAGAGAGTACTGTAGATTCCCAAACAAAGATCATCCATCAGATCAATCAAGGCAGCCTCAATCACATAGTCCGCCCTGAAGCCAGTTTGAAATGTTCCAAGCTAATTTGCTTCTTCCAGGACTGCCTGCACTTGAAAAGCCACCAGTTTCTCAATCAACTAATCATAAAAAGTCAGAGATTTCTCTGTAAAAGCTAGTTTCTTAGGGATCCAGGGCAAGTTTTAAAGACATCAGATAATTGCAATTTTAGCCAAGGAAGGATTTTTGCCTTTCCTCCAAAAGCATTTATGATGCTAACTAAAGGTGCTTCCAAGAACTTCCTAGCTGAAAGATGTTTAAAAAGTGGACAAAGATCCAGAGGACAACTCATGGTGCATATGGTCCCATTACTATCTGTCATACAATCACACCCCCATTGTAGAATGCGTTGCCAGTTTTCAAGCTGCAGTTGATTATCTTAACACTTAGAAAATAGTTTCAAAATAGTACCCTAAAGAGACTTGGCAAAAATCAGGAAGGGCTTGACAAAAATTCAGATACGAAAGATGACTTTTTAAAAATATTAGCCAGAAAAGTCTTTATACTGCATATCTTCAATTTTCATTTTCAAATAGGAGTTTTTCAAATAGGAGTTAACTTTCCTTTCAGCAGCAGATTTAACCCAAAGGCTCCTTCATATCAAATTACAGAAGAATATAGGTAAGAAAATAAACTTACTTTTTACACTTGAATTCCTATTATTCATATTCATAATTTGGAAGCTTTTGCTTTTGCAGCAACCATGGAAGTGAGATTATTCAATATATACTTCTGAGGTTTTGTTTTGTTTTGTTTTTTTTGAGTTGAACTTCAACTACCTCAATTTTACTTTTTTTTTTTTCTCCAAAATTGTACCGTACCTCTTCAGTTACTCAAAAATGTTGCAACATGGCATATTTATCTTCTTCCTGAATGTAGGATGCCATCTCTCTTGCTCATTACTGGCTTACCCTCAAACATTGTTGCTTGCTGTGACAGTGAGAAAATTAATAGAACAATTAGGGCAACCCAAAAGAATCCAGATGATACATTATCAGGATGACCAAGTGACAATCATAGAGAAATCTTCTTTTTACTACTGCCATTTCTCCAGAGTAATGTATAACCAATGATCGCTCTTGGAAGTACTGCTAGTGGGAGAAAAAAAATCATTAATTAACTGATTTGCTGAATGAATAAATGGATTTATGTTGATGAATTGATGCCGGACTTCCATCCTGGGAGTTAAAATAGACGAGTTAATTCAGTACTGACAAAAGGTTTCTAGTGAATAAATGACTAAATGAATGAATGGTCATAAACCAAACAAGATCAACTATAATAATTGGATAATTCCAGGGATGACATTCAAATTTTTTCCTACCAGTTCTGTGGGCGTGGCTTGGTGGAGGGGTATCATGTGACTGAGTGGGTGTAGCCAATTTGACGTCACTCATGGCAAGGTGGAGTGGCACCACCCCACCAAGTCACACCCATCAAGCCATGCCCACAGAACCGACAGAAAAGTTTGGCCAAGTCTTCTAATGTTCAACCCGGCTGCTTCTCGTCTCCTTCTCATATTTGCTCTGTGTGTATGAGCCCGAGAAGGAGGAGAGAAGCAGCCACGTTGAATGCTGTGGCAGAGAGAAGCCAAACTTTTCTCCCTCCATTCACAGCAGAGCTGTTGCTCCCTTTATGGTCCCCCCCCGGCCCCCTCCCTCCTGGGGACTACCTTAAAGGGACAGGCTGCAGCAGCTCTGCTGTGAATGGAGAAGTGGTGGGTTGTCCCTGATTCACACCGATTCTATAGAACAGGTAGTAAAACCAGTGGGAGGCTCCGCCCACTGACCTCAATGTCATCAAAACGCTTCTGCGCATGCCCAGAGTGTTGGCCCCGCTACGAACTGGTAGTAAAGGTAAGTAGAACCCACCCCTGGAATGGAGGGAGAAAAGTTTGGATTCTCTCTGCTGCAGCATTTACCTTGGCTGCTTCTTGCCTCCTTCTCATGTTTCTCTGGGTGTATGAGCCCGAGAAGGAGGAGAGAAGCAGCCATGTTGAATGCTGCTGCAGCGGGAAGTCGAACTTTTCTCCCTTCATTCACAGCGGAGCTGCTCAGAAGGCAGCCACCACAGTCTGTCCATTTATGGTCCCCCTCCCTCCCTCCCAGGGGCCAAAGTATCTTAAAGGAACAGGCAAGCTGCCGCAGCTCCCTTCCAAACAGGCTCCCTTCCCTTCGCTGCAAAGGGAGGAAGAAAAGTTCATCCAGTTTTTCTCCTCCTTCTTGGACATACACAGAGTGGAAGGGGTGAGTGGCAAGTGGGCTGGGGTGGGAGGGGCCAACCAGGGATGGTTTTTACCAGTTCAGCGAACCACTTCAAATCGCTGCTATTGGTATGCGCGATCCAGTCTGAACTGGTCGAATTCCACCCCTGGTTAATTCAATAAATGGAGATAAAATAAAATAAAATAAAATAAAATAAAATAAAATAAAATAAAATAAAATGAAATGAAATGAAATGAAATGAAATGAAATGAAATGAAATGAAATGAAATGAAATAATGAAATGAAATGAAATGAAAATATGAAATGAAATGAAAATATAACATAACGTAATATATAATAATAAAAGAAAAGAAAAAATAATATAACATAACATAACATATAATAATAAAATAAAATAAAAAAATAACATAACATAACATAACATAACAACATAATATAACATAACATAATAACATAATATAACATAATATAACATAATATAACATAATATAACATAATATAATATAATATAATATACCAATCCGAATATAAGCTGAGGCACCTAATTTTACCACAAAAAACTGGGAAAACTTATTGACACGAGTATAAGCCTAGAGTGGGAAATGCACCAGATAGGGGTTAATAAGAAAATAAAAAATAAAATATAGCAGAATAAGTACTATAAATAAATGTACTGTATATCCAAGACCAGAGATATACCGGTACTTGTATTCAGCAATTCTTGGGCAGAGCAAGGGGGCGTGACCAAGCACGGGTAAGACTGTAAAGGCTACATCATTGGTCACAGACCTGGAGAAGAGCGGGAGAACACAGAAGTAAGGAGGTTCTTGCCCAGTACGGCACGGACAACACAGAGGCTGCTGGCATGCAGGAGAAAAGAAGAGCAGTGATATCAGCAGTTATCGGACCACCCACAGAGGCTGCAGGTGCCCGCAGATGAGCGGGAGAGACTGGAGAATACCTGCACTGCACCGGAGAACAGGTAAGTGGGACCCTCACTCAAGTATAAGCCGAGGGGGGCTTTTTCAGCATAAAAAATGTGCTGAAAAACTCGGCTTATACACAAGTATATATGGTAATATTATAATAATATAATATAATAATATAATATAATATAATATAATATAATATAATATAATATAATATAATATAATATAATATAATATAATAATATAATATATAAAATAACCCAGTAGAAACCCAATACTTGCTAATGGCAATCAAAAATTTAATAGAATCTAACTCATGGATATATCTGTGAATTGATTTGGGACTTCAGGCCAGTAAGTAGATATCAATTCAGAATGTCAGGAAGCCTGGCAAGTACTAAAAGAGCAGTGCAACAGTATATGCACTGGTGTTCCAATAATTCAAATGTCCATCATCCAAATAAACCATAAGAAAAAATATATGTGACCATTCCTTTCCAACGTTCTAGGAAGCAAGACAGTAAATCTTGCTAAGATGAAAGCTCTCCTGTGAAGAATAGATAGGATATTAAGCAAATGTTTATGTGTGGAAAATGGTTTGTAATTGCTGTGATGGTTTAGGGTCTGAAGTCTACCTCTTTTAAGTCCAAAACAGGGTTCTTTTTTTTTTTTTTAACTTCAATATAGGTTTTTTTAGGCCCAAGCATGATCTAGAACTGTCTAAATCATTGACTATATTTTTTTTTCCTTAAAGAAGTATCTATCAACAAATTGAAAGGGACCCATCTCAAGGCTACTTTTAGCCACTATTTTAAATGACAAATTCTCATACGACCCTTTGGCAAGGTGAAGCCAAGCTCCAAATGAAGAAGGGCATTAGTCATACAATTAGTCACACAACAAGGCAGATAGAGCGAGGCTTAAAATTTTTGAATGAAACACTTGCAGTGCATTCAAGTCTTTATAGAGACAGAGATATGCCCTATGTAAGAGGAGCTCAGCACCTTTGCTCTAAATAGCTCTGGTGGCAGCAGGAGCAAAATTATTGCAGTTACGTCTGGCAAAACTCATTATAGCATTTGAAGCCTTCTGGGCACAGACTGAAATGTCACAAGATTGATATCCTCATACAGGAGAAGATTGGAAGTAAGATTCCCAAGAATTTAAAAACCTCCGACTATTCAATTTGGGTGCCATTCATTTCCCACTTATAGAGGCAATTTAGACAGTGATTAGTAAATAGCACCACTTTGGAATTGTTTTGGAATAGATAATTTGAAGTTCTTCGCAACAACATGTAAGGGTCTGCAGACTTTGCCAAAGGACAGTCTGAGTTTTGTGAGAAAGTAACAGCACTGTCAGCATAGAGCGGAATGGAAATAATATTGAAACCTAACCCTGGAGGGTAGAACGTCCTTTTAGATGGGGGTTTTACAGTAGAATCAATATAACAATTAAATAACTGTGAAGCAAGAATGCAACTTCCCAGATGATAACTGAAGTGGAGCAATTGCCAATGGCAGTGATTTTTCCCCGCATGTAGATGTTCTCAAACATGTTCTCAGCCACGATAAATTTCAATCAGTAAATAAAACTGCCATTTCCTCCACGATCTCACTTTAGAAATCAAATCAAAAGCCTGTAAAGGTGACATAAAGAATTCCTCTTCATTTTTTTCCCAACTGATGCCATTGATCTCATGTTGACGGTCCCGTTCTGAGGTTAGCTTGTTCCTCTCAGCCCATTCCTTCTACTTTAATCAGCAATTAACTTTTCTTACAAAGCTGCCTGGGATGTAATTGAATAATAATGCTTAGTAAATTGGCTGGAAATAATTGGCTAGATTATTTCTGGGGGGGGGGGGGGAATTGCAGGTTGGTCTCACTCTTTAGACATCTGCAATGACCAATCACTATGGTTGAAGAAGGGTATCAAGTCAGAAGTGTATCCATCTCAGTGGTTCCTTCCAGTTCCGCCCAGCCGGTAGCGGTGATGATATGACATCGCTGAACCAGTTCTGTCCCCCCACCCCCTGGCCCCCCCACCCCCCGCATTATTCTTACCTTTTATTTGGCTCCACCCCCAATCTATTGCTGCCTCCTGAGTCCCAGCTGATGGCTAGAGGGAAAAAAACTGTTTAAACTCTTGCCACGTGGCTTCAAAGGGCCACCCTACAGCTGATCAGTGTTAAAAGAAAACAAATGAGTAGATCAGTGTCTGCAAAAATATATGAGTAGACCGATGCCTGCAAAAATAAATGGGTAGACCAGTGCCTGCAAAAATACATGAGTAGGCCAGTGCCTGCAAAAATAAATGGGTAGACCGGTGCCTGCAAAAATAAATGGGTAGACCAGTGCCTGCAAAAATACATGAGTAGGCCAGTGCCTTCAAAAATAAATGGGTAGACCGGTGCCTGCAAAAATAAATGGGTAGACCAGTGCCTGCAAAAATACATGAGTAGGCCAGTGCCTGCAAAAATAAATGGGTAGACTGGTGCCTGCAAAAATAAATGGGTAGACCAGTGCCTGCAAAAATACATGAGTAGATCGGTACAGCTCTGCAAGAAGTTAAAAGCCTGGTAGACCAGTACCTCTGCTAAATCCTAAATAATTGTCACATGACCATCAAGCCACACCCACAGAACCAGTAGTAAAAAAATTTAGAACCCACCCCTGATCCATCTGAATTTGATTTCTAGAGATCTGCTCGGATTCATGGAAATGAATTCTAAGTAGATGTTACTTGTTCAATAAAAAATATTATTTCCTTTTAAATTTGAATCTTACTGGTTTTATTCTGAAATTCTCTTCTATGGAGCTGGCCTAAAAGATTACAACAGAAAAAGATCAGCAGAAGTTAAAAACAAAGTAACGTCCCTATATAAGATCCATTTTAAACATGAAAACCTGTTCTACATTGTCTTTAGTTGGCAAAGGTTCCACTCCTTTACAGGTTGTCTTTGTTTAGCTGTCATCTTGTACAGTGACTGTTTGCAGTGATGACAGTGATATTAGAAAAAAAGAACTTTTTTTGTTTATTTGCCCAGACTGGAGTCTCTCACAGAACCCTGTCAAGTTCCTGCCAAATCCAAGGACTTCACAGAATACAGTATTAAAAAACCCTTGTTCTACTACATCTGAAATAGTTTCTAGCCATGAAATGCTTGATTTCCAAAACAGAATCAGAAACCTGGAGCTCCATACTACAATTCTTTAGCAAGTATTTTTAATCTGTTATATTTTACTATGTTTCTATATCAATTCATGAAAAGTTCCTTTCAAGCAAGATATCCTAAAAAGGTAGCTTCATTCCTACCTTCTAATTTCAAGTAAGAGAAAAAGATCAATTCAGAATACTGCTCATAGGGGCTACATGCTTAGAGCTCAAAGCTTTGTTAGAAACCCCAGCATTGTTAGAGACCCCAGTAAACAGACTTTACTGTCTGCTTCTGTTGCTTCCCTCTGGGAGAAGATTTTGAAGTATTTCTAGCAGGACTACCAGATTCTGTAACAGCTTTGCTCCCTATATCATCCGTCTGGTATACTTGCAAGATTCGTTTTTCTCGCCATACATACACGTATACATCCGGACTAGACTGTGTTTTTCTCTGTGTCATATAATATATATGGGTATATGCATAATTTTATATATTTTGTTTGTTCGTTTGTTTGTTTTGTCATGTTTATGTAATGTATTTTGGAGGTGGTGACCCTTTGAGAGCTGTATGCAACAAAATTTCATTTTAATGTATTCTGATTAGTGTACATTTAAAGCGACAATAAAGTTATTCTAAGGTCTAAGAATTAGGAAATTGGAAGACTCTATTTGCATTATTTCGTATCCTTTTCAATAAGTCATCAATCCTTTTTTCCCCCCAATATCTGGCAAAATGACAGTTTCCTAGAAGGAGCCAGAGAGAGTGTTAGTACTGGAAAGCGCAATTAAAAATAGTAAGGAACACTCTTACTACAAAAAAAAAAAAAAAAAAAAAAAAAAAGATGTTTAGAAAGACCTCTGGTCTTAAATTCAAATGATTTAAGTGTATGCACAGTGGGGTGGATTTCTTAGTTCTAAACTTGTAGATTGGAAAAGAAATAGGATTTGCCTCTGACCCTATGTATTGCTAAATTTGAATCAACAAAATGATTATACTTTAGAGGTGCCAGGCATGATTTTTCCATATCAAAGATAAAGGATTTCCTCCACCACTCTCTCTACACATTTAATAATCTTAAATGGCAAAGGTTGAAGTGTCTTATATAGCAAGATGTTTCTTCCAGAAATTTATTTCCTGGTGGTTGTTGTTTTTTTACTCTGACGGGAAATAAAATTGCTAGAAAAGAAAAAGTCCAAACCTTCAAATTGTTTCTATTTGGTTCTCATTCGTCAGACACGTAGATCAGTGGTGGGTTCCTCCCGGTTCGGTCCGGTTCGGCTGAGCCGGTAGCGGTGATGATATGACATCACCGAACCGGTTCTTCCCACCCACCCCCACCCACCCACGTTATTCTTACCTTTTATTTGGTCCCACCCGCAATCTATTGCTGCCTCCTGAGTCCCAGCTGATGACTAGAGGGAAAAAAACTGTTTAAACTCTTGCCGCGGGGCTTCAAAGGACCGTCCTACAGCTGATCAGTGTTGAAAGCAAACAAATGAGTCGGGTCGTAAGTGCGAGGACTGGTCGTAAGTGCGAGGACCTTCCAGAAATGACTCTGACCAGCTAACCACACCCACAGAACTGGTAGTAAAAAAATTTAGAACCCACACCTGACGTAGATGGATAGGTAATGTCTATCTTTTTTACAAGGTATCAGATCAAAATAATACAATCCATGGATCAGCATTTTTGACCTCTTACAAGCTCTAACATAATTATTCCAAAGCAAATTGCTTCTTTAAATTTAGTATCATAACTGATTGCAAAAAAAATAAAAAAATAAAAATAAGCGAAGTGAAACTTCCATTCTCCTTAAGGGGAAACCTATTGGACACAGCAAACTTGTGTAATGTCATGTCACGAATGCAGAATGCCAAGATAGATTTGACTATGACAAACGCAGGGTCAGCAATCAGTCCAGAAAACTGATTTTTTCTTATTACTGCAGGAGAAGAGAAGATGCTCAAAACTCTGCTTTATGGCTTCTAACGAAAAATCAATATTGCTCCATGAAAGAAACAAAGAGCCAAGTTTTTGTAGCTGTGGTGTTCAGAACAAGGGGAGTTATAAACATCTTGTTTTATAAAAGAAGATGCGACACACAGGCCCTTAGAGATATATGCTACGATCTTCCACTTCCTATGTTCTACATTGATTCAAACTGTGTGCTCCTATCAGGCATTATGTTATCCAGAGCATTCACAACTGTACTCCCCATAAAACTGCCCCCACCGCATGACACTAATCTTGTCAGCTTCTGCAGATGTCCACACGTTCAGCAGAGGCATCCACAGGGAAAGCCTTTCTGTCTATAGCCATGGTAAACCCACAACTCCCTGCAGGAAGCTAATGTCATTTGAGTGACGTCAGCAAGGATGGGGATTATCCAGCCCCCTGACAAAATAAGCACTCTGGATATTATCCTGCTTGAATGAAGCTTATCTTTAGGAGGGAAGGCAGGATCTTGAAATGATTAAATTAGATTACCTGTTTGTGGCCTAGACCATGGTAGAAATGGAATATGTGTTCGGTGTTAAAAGAAGACGATGAGTCATTCTTTGGGGACCTGTTCTGGACTCCATGATTTATCAGAGTGAAAGGGGAAAGATAACACGTTGGTGAAAAACATACAAACATGTTATGAAATACTTGGCTAATTAGTCTATCTTTTGCATCTTGCTGCAGGGATAGTAGAATTTTGAGAGCTTGTACTAGCCGGAGAAGACGAAGCTAGAGTAGATCAATTAATGGTTGGCCTGCACAGAAGAGAGGATTACTTTTAATCAAATGTGGGATAAAGAATCATATAAATAAATAAATACATTCAGAGCTAGGTTCTGCTCCTGGGAATACCAGACTCCAATATGCTCCTACGTAATTCACTTGGCCTCATCCAACTCCATGCCAAATCTGATTTTTTTAAAAGATTTTTTTAAAAAAACCACTAGAATGCTAGAAAACAAATTGCCAAACCTCAAGCATAATCTGTATTTCTAAGAATGCTTCTGGACTCCACATGTATTTGGCTGCATTATAACAGAAAAAAATAATAATAATAGGAGTTGCAGCTCAGAGCTCTGTTTAGTATAGTTTATTCATTTGAGGAAAAAATGCATGTGAGCTACAATAGTGGTGGTGAAGGTAATGGGAACAACTTCGTTGTTTTGTAGCCATTTTGTGACAAATATGTCTGTTGTTGGCCCATTAGACCTCTACACTAGCTTAAATGAAGTGGGGACAATGAAAGCAATTCCAATGTTGTATATCCTGGACCATATTTATCCTAGTGCCATATTTAACCACTGCATGAGCTTTGAATATAAAAAAGAATAGATAATATCATTGGGCAGGAAATATAATTGGAGGTAATGTCAGGTGCCGAGACAAAGAGGAGTTCACAGAGAAGGCATCTCACAAGCTGATAAATTAATTTCTCATACATTTTTAATGGACAGTCTGTTTGGCATCCATGATGATGGAATGAATGTGTTGGGTATAAAAGCGTTACAAACATGCCCCCTGGCACAGACGTGCCATGGCAAAACATTGTATACATATCTGGGGTCCATATTAGAAAGCATTGCATGTTTACTAAGTATTTACCTTTAATAAACCTTGTGATGCTCATGCTAGCTTTCAACTCCTCTTTCTTGGAAATTTCACATGGATATTGGTCCTTGGAGGGCATTTATATTTTCATTTACATGTGGGAAAACAAATGTTGAAGGTATAATTACCCTGTATTTCCTAATCTTCTTCCTTTAGGTGATAGAAGGATTTTCTGCTGATATGAAGATTCATTTGCTAGTCTAGTCAAATTTTGTATAAGGAATCGGCTTGAAGGACTCAATCTTGTTCCTTCTCTCGGGTGGCAAAATGTCTGAGGTTGTGTGTATTATTCCTTCACTCACTTGATTTATAACCTGCTTTCCTTTTCCAGCAACTTATTCAAGGCAGCTATCCAAAAAGAGAAAAAAGAATTTTAAAAACCCTGAAAGACAGATAAAAGATGAAACTCCTTAGCCAAGAACAATCATGAGACAGAATGGACTAATTCAGAGTAGGTTTTTTTTTTATCCTGCCTTTATTATTTTTATAAACAGCTCAAGGTGACAAACATACCTAATACTCCTTCCTCTTCCTATTTTCTCCACAACAGCCCTGTGAGGTGAGTTTAGCTGGGAAAGAGTGCCTGGCCCAAAGTCATTCAGCTGGCTTTCATGCCTAAGGTGGTACTAAAACTCACAGTCTCCTGGTTTCTAGCTTGGCGCTTTATCTACTAGACCAAAATAGCTCTCAGATTTTCATATTTATAGGAATTGATGGGTCTTCATTTACATTTAATTCTTCATAAAGAAGAGTTCCTGGTCTGTTCTGCTAGTGCACTGTTGTGACCCAGGCCCAAGTAGGTAGTATTAGATGCAAACAGCTCCAAAACAAACAGACTTTATTAGAACAGCTGAGAATTAACTCATTCTCAGCATAGTCCAAACTAAATCAAAACCAGCTCTTCATAACACAAATTCTTCAGTCTAATCACCAACCTTGGTATAATTAGGCAAACTTCCAAAGGCTTCTCTTGGCAAAAGTTCAGAAGCAGAAGATGCTGACCAGTGCAGCAAGACAAGAACAAGTCTATCAACGTTGTTTTCCGACAAAGAGCCCAAGAGCCGTTGCTGGTCTTTTAAGCCTTAAAGAAGGGCCAATCATCTCTTGGCCCTACTCCCAAGTCATCCTCTTTGTTTTAGCTGCTCTTGCCTTCTTGCAGCTCGTCTCATACATGTACTAGGAACAGGCTCCTCCTGTTCTTCTGCCTCTCTACTATCATTCTCTGGAGGCTCCGGAGTCCGCACATCACTCCCCGATGGCCCTGGCCCCATCTCTGCCTCCAACGCAGAGCTCTCATCCAGGCCTTCCCCAGCCTCCAGGACTGACCCCTGTTCTTCCTCAGCCTCATCGCTGTCTGACTCCGCTGCCAGCTCCGCAGGCTGCTGGTGGACCACAACAGTGTACTATCCTACATCTCTGTCAAAAAGTTTTGGGTTTTTTTTTAAGCTTTTGAAAAATGCTATATTGGAGAGAAAAGCAGAGATATTGGGTTTAATAACTATGTTTATCCTCAAATTAATAGGATCATTATGATCAGGCTGCTCTACTGATCTTCCCTGTCACTACATTTGGGGGTTGGAGACAGAACCTTAGTTTTACCATTTGCTCCATCTTATTATTAAACCAAGTTTCATGTCCTAAGTGGCTTTGCAATGAGCTGCATTGATTAGCGGACTTGGCTAAGCAGAAAAACACCATCTGGAAAACTTATATGCAGTGCATTTCTTGCTAAAAATACCTCTACTCTTTTTTTTTGTAAAGACTGAAATGTGAGACATTTACACAATAGCAATAGCAATAGCACTTAGACTTATATACTGCTTCATAGTGCTTTTACAGCCCTCTCTAAGCGGTTTATAGAGTCAGCATATTGCCCCCAACAATCTGGGTCCTCATTTTTACTCACCTCGGAAGGATGGAAGGCTGAATCAACCTTGAGCCTGGTGAGATTTGAACTGCTGAACTGCAGCTAGCTGTCAGCTGAAATAGCCTGCAGTACTGCACTCTAACCACTGCGCCACCTCGGCTCTACACAAGGATGTAAATTTAGATTAAATTCGAAGTATAAGTTTACTGTAATTTCATTACTATCAAGCTAAGGGCTGAATCAAGCATTTGGGTGTGATCTAACCAACATTGAGCAGCTATACTGCCTTGGAGAATTAAGTGGCACATCCAAAGCTTATCGTGACCAGGAACTGTGGACTAAGAGAACGTTTCTCAGTAGCCAGAAGTGTGTTATCTATTATTGAAAAAGGCAAGTTTTATTTAGTTACATGAAGAAATGCAAATTTTCTTTTTTTTTCTCCCTCCCCCATAAGGGAGGGAGAAAATCTCCCCCCCCCCAGATTAATCTCCCCCCCCAGATTAAGTATTAGAAAGGAAATAAGATCGGAGTAATATATTGCTTTTATTGAAGGGGCAGTGTGCACCTAAAAAGCAAAAAGTGGAACCTGCTATCTCTAATAAGGTCGAAGCTTCAGCCCAACATAATGCACTTTAAAAATAAATAAATGAAATGAAATGAAATATAAAGCAAGAAAGCAGCAGCCCAGCTACCAGCTACATTGCTTACTTTCCAAAGCTAAGCCAGTGGGTTGCAGATAGTAAGATCTTTGTCTCACTGCAGCGAGGATAGAGGATAAAAAATTCTGTGCCAGTAATCTTCATTGGATTAATGGTTTCTTTTTTATCTGCTGTATTTCTGCTCAGATGTCTTTGCTCGGAATGAGTCAGTGGAATGCAAATGACGGATACAGTCAGTCTGAAAATATTTAAATCTTGCTTTCCACTGCAGTGCAGGTATGTGTATGTGGATCTGTGTGTATACACACACAAACACACACACACATACAAACACAAACTGGAGGAAGGGCAGATGAAAATTATAGACCGAGCAATAAGCAGAAAATAATAATAGCGCAGATGAAAAATAGACTGGGTTCTCTTCTCGCTTTCCCTCTCCCCTTCATAGTATAAATAAGATCAACATTTAAATGCCTAGTATTAGAGGGGGGGAGGGGATTCACAATGTTCCATATCTGAGACACGTGCGCGCCACAAAAAAGGGCATCTGTTAAAATGTAAAACTGCTTTTATTTCAGAGACTCAGTGACAAATCTTCACAACTCCTAAAGCAGGGTTTTTTTGTTGCGGCATTATTTTAATTCTAACAAAAGTCGCAACCATTTAGCAGAGACACAGCTCCCCTTTGAATTGTTTTCCTGATCTAGTCTGACTTTTCTTCTGAACTGGTTACAGGTTTCTTTTGCTAATTAACTAATTTAGTAATTTTGGCTAAAAGCCAAAAGACGTCTGGGGACGGCAATAGCTTCCATGGAACACGGTGGGTCTTTAATCCTACATAAACAAATATGGGAGTTTGCTGTGAGGTTGTAATCCAAAATAAACTTCATTGAAAATAAATCCCCTTGCAATGCTATAACAGGAATTTGCTGCAGGAATTATACAGTACAGTTTTCTGAAACAAACATCGAAACATCGAAAGTATAGGAAGATGTCTGGGTATGAGTGCAGCAGGTGTGTTCGTGTCTGTACAAAGAAACACAGAATCACAATAATAAGAATCAGGACATTTCACTCGTAAAATCTAGGACTGCAGGAAGGCAAATTAAAATGTTCCTGATGTGTGCATTGATACATGTATCTTCAATTTCATCTATCAGTTATCGTACATCACAATCTGCTCATATCCAAGTAAATAAAAATATCAGGCCTGGATCATAAGAGAAACTGGAAAGGTGAAAAGAGAGATTTATTTTTAAGATGGACTTTTCATCTAAAACAGGAGTGGGAAATTTTCATTTTCATTTCATTCATTTTCATTTTATTAAATTTGTATACCGCCCTACTCCCGAAGGACTCAGGGCGGTGAACAGGCACAAAATAAAACACATAAATACAAAAGTTAAAACATGATTAAAACCCAATTAAATAATTTTTGCCCGAGACAATTTAAAACTCCCAATAATTTAAAGAATGATGATTCTTTTATGACTTGTGGACTTCAACTCCCAGAATTCCTAAACCAAGTTCATCGCCTGCTTGGTTGGTTAATGTGACCTGTGACACAACGGGGATGGACAATATCTATTCTTTAATTGTACCAAAGCGTGGGAATTATTCAGAGTTGGTTTCACATTTGAACGTGCTGATATGATTTAGCCAATAAAATGGATCTTGAGAAAAACCACAGTCTCAGAGTCCTGAATTGATTGGGCCCATTTGTTCTGACCTAAGCTTCCCCAAAAAGCATGAAGCAGAATCCTGGTCCCAACAAAACCCCTTTTATTAAACAAACTGTGAATTCCTCTCATTCACCTTCAGTAAAGTCTTTCAAGGGAGAATTTACAGTCACAGATCTTATCTGGCTTGGAGAGCTGCCAGGCCGATATCGTCAAAAATTGGCAAAGAGTCTTGGAGACTCATAAGCCAATTAGGCAAACTAATTGTCTCCTGCAAACTCCACTCCCCTTTCGCTCCTCTTTAGCTGTTCCCTTCATTTGGCAACTCTGCGCACGTGCACACTGGGAACAGGCTCCAGCTATTCGTCTGCCTCACTGATGTCTGACTCTGAAGGCAGCTGATAACTGGAATCTGGCCCTGGCCTCCTCTCTGCCTCTGAGGCAGAGCCCTCATCAGAGCCTTCCCCAGCCTCCAGGACTGGCCTATTTTCTTCCCCAACCTCCTCACTGTCCGAATCTGCTGCCAGCTCTGCTGGCCACTGGCGGGCCACAACACCATTACTCGGAACCATGGCAACTATTTCATCCTTATAAACTAGAAGATCTACAAGAAAGTGCAACCAGTATTAATTGCTAATTCTATAGGTCAGAGGATGTGCTCCAATTTTATGGGCATTTTGGTTATACTGGGCAGACTGGTTGGCTACTCTCCTGTGATAGTACCATAACTCAATGTACAGACAGGACTGGCTGGATCAGATGGATTGAAAATAAAAGAGATGGAATTGATGTGGTTTAGCTTCACTTTTGTTATATCCTTGGAGGAGGGCAAATGCACAATATAAGTTAGATGGGTAGTTGGCTAAATGTTGATAGACTTCGCTATAGTTGTCCCTACACAGGGGTGGGTTCTACTTACCTTTACTACCTGTTCGCATTGTGCTCGCACGCATACGCTTGCTTTACATTGCACCCACGCGCATGTGCTTGCTTCGCTCATGCGAAGCTTCTGCGCATGTGCAGATCACGTATGATGACATCCGGGTCAGTGGGCAGAGCCTCCCGCTGGTTTTACTATCAGTTCTTGCGAACCGGTCCAAACCGGGGGCAACCTACCACTGTCCCTACATCCCTAGCTTTCCTGTCGCAGTATTTAATGGTGCAGCAGCCAGAAGAAGTGGGGGGCGATCCAAGCGAGCATATTTTCTGCTAGTGCAGATGCATACAGACTAGCATTGCAAATACTGGGATCAATCTCCCTCAGTGTGTCAGAAATATAAAACCACTGAGCAATGACAGTGCATGAATCAAAATCAAGCAAAGCATATCATTTGGAAAAGTGATGCTTTTGTTGCAAAGCCTACTTCCCTGAAGCACAATGAAGAAGGACATTGCTGGCACCTTTCATCAGGAATCCACAAAGGCTAGAAAAGCTTTGTATGATTTTTTTTTTCTAGTTGCAAATGAAAGACAGCTTTACAACACTGGGGGGGGGGACTCTCCCCTGTTTTCTTGCATTCTGGCTATTGCTTTGCTTTGAGAAGAAATTCCAGAAAATTGCTTGATTCTGTAATCAAGGGCCACATCACTAATTCAGCTGAGAACAGGGGTGTCAAACTCAAGGCCCAGGGGCTGGATATGGCCTAAGGGGTGCTTAGATCTGGCCCTTAATGGGGTCATCCTGGAAACAGCAAAGGACCAGCCCACAGTGCTTCTATCAACAAAAATGGAGTTCGGGAGGGTTGCGGATGGCCCTACTGAGCTCCGTTTTTGCTGGCAGAGGGTTGCAGGAGGCCGTCACAGCTGAAAACAGAGTTTGGGGGGCCATTTTTGCTGGCAGAGCACTCAGGACACCACAGGCACCCCTGACACGAATGACCTCAAGCTTGCCATGTCCACCCTGGCCCCACAAGGTCCAACACAACCCTGATGCGGCCCTCAATGAAATTGAGTTGGATGCTCCAGCTGAGACCATTCAACTCAAAAGTTTGGCAAAAGATCATTTTTTCTATTAATTATAATATATGAACAGATGAAACCTTTTATTTTCTTTTTACAACCCTGTAATTCCTTGCTTCAGGTGTGGTCAGAGCAACTGAATGGAGCTGAGTGTTTACTAGCCAAATGCCCTTCCTGATGCCTACGTGGCAAGAGATGAAGTATATCATCAGGGGTGAAATGCTACCAGTTTGCTCTGGTTCGGGCAAACCAGTAGTGATAAAAATTAGCGGACGAACCGGTAGTAAAAAAAAGCTACCGATTCAGTCAAACCTGTAGTTAAAAAAAGCTATGCACAGCACGCACCAAAAGGAGGCTTGAAAAGGTAAGTAGAACAGCAAGGGGAGATCAGCTGTGCCGCGCGGTTTAGCTCACTAGAAAGCAGGAAATCCTGCTTTCTAGCAAAGCTAAACCTGACAGCACAGCTGATCGTCAGATCGTAGCTTTTTTAAACTACTGATTCACCCGAACCGGTAGCTTTTTAAATGTGCAGTGTGCTTTTGGTGCACTCATGCAGCGCACATTTGGTGTGCATGCACACGCACAGTGAGCACTTGGCACACAGCGTGCATGTGTGGCCAGCGGACATGTAGCAAACCGGTTCAATTCTCACCACTGTATATCATGCTCAATTGTCTATTGAGCTAAAATTTTTAAAAGAAATGCGGTTTTCTGTAGCTGCTACTAAAATGATAGATGATATTCTTTGAAATAAATGAGCTAAATTGGAAGAAATGAATTAATTGGAGCTTACATGGATATTATTCCAACAATGGTAGGTTGACAGGGGTGGGTTCTACTTACCTTTACTACCGGTTTGCAGTGGGGCCACGCATGCGAGCGAAGCATGGGCAGAAGCGTTTTGATGACGTCGGGGTCGGTGGGCGGAGCCTCCCGCCACTTTTACTACCGGTTCTATAGAACCAGTGCGAACTGGGGGCAACCCACCACTGGTTCACAACCACGATCAGTAATACTGAGATTCACTATCAGAACTTTTGGCAAAAAGAAAAAAAAATCTGTTTGGACTTTTGTCATTTTACATCCAAGCACTAACTTCCAAATACCTCTCCTGTGATCTATGAGAAGACTTCATATGAAAAAAAGGCAATTATATGAAAATTAGCATAAACTAAAACTCCAAGCAATTTGCTTTGGATTTGATTGCTGATCACAAAACCTTCTGTTCCACTGAAGTTTAATAACTGTCAAAGGAAAATATCCAGGGATGGTATTCAGCTGGTTCATACTGGTTCAGTGAACCAGTAGTTGTGACCTGCAGAATCCCACTTTATGAAATTTATGAAGGATGCTTGAATTACCAATGTCCAGTCTAGATTGATGAAACTCCAAGCAGAGCTTTAAAATTCAAGTATGGTTCGTCTTTCAAAATCAAAAAGAATAAAATCATTCTTGTTGATTATTGATATTCATGCACAAAATATGTATAATTTCTCCCAAATGAATTATCTCCCCAATCAGTGAAATGTTTTGGGTTTCTCACCTTTTTCCTTCCAAAGGATCTTGAAATCATCTCTTATATTGCTTTACTGAGAACTACTTCACAACCTCTTTATATATCAGTGGAAACTTGATATGTAAGTTTATCCTCTAATACTCACCAGCTATCACAATCAAGTACAAATTATAGGTCAAACGTAGTTTTTCGTTGCCATTATTTTTAATTTTCATCAGCCATGTATTACTTCAAGAAAATCTTCTGTGTGTTTCAGTTTGAAAAGAAAAACAAAACAAAAGGATCTTTTCATATTACTGAAAAGAATTAACTATTTCTATCTAGATCTACAATCCTTCAGTGGTTTTTTTTTTTTTTAATCCTCTTTGGCTAGAGAAGAGAAGCAACAGTAGAATAGGAAATTAGGATCTATTGCTTGTGTGCTGTGTATATTAGGCCTGTGTGGGGCAGTTTTGTTTAGCCTCAATGAGGTACCTTTGAACTCAAAAGCACCACAGTGCACTTGCTGAGGTGAAAAGGCAACACAATCTGTCTCAAAGAGCTGTCTGCAATCCCTCACAGCCTACTGATTGAAGCTGAAGAGGCAGCTTCAGAGAACCATGAAGTTATATAACAGCATTTTTCAGCTTACCTTTAACATAAAGGAGGTTTACTTGGAATGGGTATTCCTCAAAAACCTACATAGCTGTGGTTGTATGGTACATGTCTGGTCCAGAAAGAAAAACCACTGGACTTAAATTATTTTTGTATTTGTCCTAGTACTATTAAACATTTTAGAACAAGCTGTTTAGAATAGCTTTCATGAACCTGCACTTACTAGTAAACACAGTCTATTGTGTTTAATAAGGGCCCGATTGCATTCATTCTACAGTGGCTCAGGATTTAGAACCCCAGGGGCAAACAACTCTGAGTAAGCTCATTCACAGTATATTCCTGCTCTTCCGCCTTATTAGTATCTCAATTAACATCTCCTCTCTCTCTGAACTCAGTCCATATCATCACCCAGCAAAAGTTGTAGGACAAGATCAGTCATCTGCTCTAGTCAGTCTTGGTTTAGCCTACATCAGAGGAGTTAAACCCATGTCATGGCGGCATCACATGATGTATCGGGACTTTTTCCTCCTTTGCTAAACCGGGCGTGGGCAGGGCCAGCACGTGACGCATCTGGCCTGCAGGCTGGAAGTTTAACAGCCCTGGCCTACATGCTTCCAAAGGGGAAGTGAACAAGAAATGTGTGTTTACCTCTATGGGCCTTTAAGTCAGTTTTGAATCCCTGGTGACTTCCTGGACTAATCCCTGCAGTTTTCTTGACAACGATTTTCAAAATCTATTGTCTATGGAGATTCTCAGTCATCCAGGTCATAGTTGTTCACTTCTCATTCAAGAAGCTAGATGAGGGGGAATGGAAGCACAGACATTTTGGACAGAGAGGACCGCCAGTTTGAAAGAGGGGTCAAAGCAAGGCTGAAATCATCCCGGTTCGGACCGGATCACCCGATCTGGTAGTGATGGCGGCAGGTGGTTCGGAGAACTGGTAGCAAACATCCTCGCCCCCCCCCCCCCACACATGCCCAGCTGAGCCGTGCAATCATCAGAGGCTTTTTTTAAAGCATTTTTCTACAACCTCTTCGGTTGAAAAAATGCTTTTAAAGGTAAAAAAAAAGCCTCTGATGATTGCGCGGCTCAGCTGGGATCATCAGAGGCTTTTAAAAGCATTTTTTCTACAACCTCTTCAGCCGAAGAGGTTGTAGAAAAAATATTTTAAAAGAAAAAAAAGCCTCTGCTGATCAGGCAACACAGCTGGGATAGACAGAGACTTTTAAAAGGAAAAAAAGGCTCTGCCGAGCAGGCAACTCAGCTGGGATCATCAGAGGCTTTTAAAAGCATTTTTTTACAACCTCTTCAGCCGAAGAGGTTGTAGAAAAAATGATTTTAAAAGTTAAAAAAAACCCAAAAGTTGGCCACGCCCACCCAGTCACATTACCCCACCACCACCAAGCCATGCCCACAGAACCGGTAGCAACAAATTTTACATTTCACCACTGAGTCAAAGAGGTCATCTATGTCAAAATTGAGCAGCCCTCTCTTAAAAGAGGGGAGGGATACAACATCATCTATCTTCAGTTTACAACACAGTCCTTTCAACAGTTCCAAGAAGGCTTCACAACCATTTGCACTACTCAGGTGACCCTGATAATGCAGATAAACCTCCAGGTGGCCTCAACGACTCTCTAAAAGGATGCAAATGACCAGCTGTCTGCAAGGAATATAAATCCTTCCATTCCCCACCATCCAGTCCGAGATGAAGAAGCTTCTTGGATGAGAAGTAAAAGGTCTTCAAAGAAAAACAAGATAGTCTAGTTGCCTCTTGAAAAAGCACCTTTGGGACATTGTAATCTGCCTCCTTCCCTGGTCTGAAAAAGTGACTGGCCCAAGATTACCCAGCTGGCTTCATGCCTAAAGTGGGACTAAGACTCGCTGTCTATTGGGTTCTAGTTTGGAGCCTTCAACCAAGCTGGGTGTCAGGTTTCGATGCTATCTCAAAATAAATGAATTTCCAAACTGCTGATCTTTAAGGAAATTTTCTCTTTATTCGAGCACAGCAATCTGATCCTGACTCTTTCATGGTCAATACTGACCTTTGCCCCCCAATCCCTCCCCTTCCGATCTCCAATTCTCTGCTTCTCATTGGCTATCTTCCAAGTCACTACTTTCCTGATCCCTTCTTCATCAGATCACAGGAATGTCTCCCCCCCTCCCATCTCCGAGGAGACAGAATCTTCAAAGGGATTTAGTAGGCAAAAGTTCAGGCTTCTCCTCTCTTTATTATATGTCAGTGCTGGGACGCTGACACTGGGTCTTTTTCATTTCAATTATCAACCAAAAAAAAAAAAAGACAATAAAGAACAGCACTGAAAATGAGGAACAGCAAGGTTAGGAGACCTGAGTTTCAGCAAGCAGATTTAGTAGGTACCCAATAATGCCAGTTCCTGATCTCAGCTATCGGATTGTAAAACAATCACCGATACTTTGTGAACCAAAATGTCTGCCATCTCCCTGAACTTCACAAAATGAGTATTAAAATCGCTATACTATCATTTAGTTGTCTTTTTCCAGAAGCGAACATAGCACAGTTCAGCCAATGCTTTAAAGCAGTAACAAGGACAGGCTGAAAGCAATACGCTCCTTCTATTTTTTGCTGCAAGAGATTTCTGGTATTCATAGGCCTATGTAATTTGGGACTGCCAATATAAAAACAGTAATAGATTTGCACAGCAATCTGTACTGAGACTAGAGTGATCTCCTAGAGAAAGGGAAAGAAGGTGTAAGCAGGAGTTCTTTTTAGCTATTCCGGTTAATAGCTGTCAGGAGAGCTATCATAAATATTTCTAATCTATTTTTTAAAAAAGTCATTTCACGGGTTGCCCATAGAGGCTGAGGATTAGTTGTACATATCATTAAAAAATTATAAAACTTAATGCAAAGGATAGAAAATTATTTGTATGTCTTTAAAAGCAAATGGGTGGTTTTGCTGCCCATCTTGGTTTTAAATATTATCAAATGATTTTGTGATAAAAGCCAAAATGTATTCTTAGTAAAAAGATAATCACAAATCTTTTTGTACAAACAAGCTTTATTCTTGGGAAAGACAAAGTCTGCAAAATATTCACATGTTGCAAGCTTATTCTTGGACTTTCCTATCTAGTGTTTTCCTTCTGGGTTGAAGGCTTTAGCTCTGGATGATTTAGTAAGGATATTGGGATTCAAAAAATTTTACTACCGGTTCTGTGGGCATGGCTTGGTGGGTATGGCATGGCATGGCTTGGTGGGCATGGCTTGGTGGGTGTGGCAGAGGAAGGATACTGTAAAATCTCCATTCCCTCATCAGCTGGGACTCGGGAGGCAGAGACTAGATGGGGGCGGGGCCAGTCAGAGGTGGTATTTACTGGTTCTCCGAACTACTCAAAATTTCTCCTACCGGTTCTCCAGAACTGGTCAGAACCTGCTGAATACCACCTCTGATATGTATCATATGCTCCAGATGTTCTAATCATCATCTGATGTGGAACCCTAACTCTGCAATACAGATAGACCTCGATTTACAACTGTTTGGTGACCGTTCCAAGATACAATGGCACTGAAAAAAGTGACTTATGACCGATTTTCATATGACTGTTGGTCACAGGATCAAAATTCAGACACTTGGCAACTGACTCATATTTGTGAGAGTTGAAATATCCTGGGGTCATGTGATCCCCATTGCGATCAATGAGATTTCCTTACCAACCATGTTACTAAGTTAATAACCGTAGTGATTCACTTAACAGCTGTGGCAGGAAAGGTCATAAATCGGGCAAAACTCACTTAACAAATGTGTCACTTAGCAACAGAAATTTTGGACTCAATTGTGGTCGTACATCGAGGACTACCTAGAGACATACTGTGATGGTACATCCAGCCAATGAAATTAACCTATATGGTAATGTATGAATAAGCACCATGGTGGATTTCCATATGGACTTTTTTTTGTTTGTTCTGTCTATCTGTCATCCTATGAGTTTGTAGAGCACAAGAAAGTAATTTCTATGTTACAAGATCTAACAACTTGGGTCTGTATGAAAAATAAATTGGCCACAATTTATTAATCAGAATGTTTTTGGTCAAAAGAGGTGCTGCCAGTGTTAAATGACAGTGACAAAGAATTCTATCCTTGGTGCCATTTAACTGTTACCATGAGCATGAAAAATGTTGATTTTTTCCAGCATGCTAAACTCTTTTAGCATGCTGGATTTTTAACCTTTTCTTGTTGGTATTAATGTTCATATTCATGTTGTATATTCATATACAAGATTAATGCAAGTTTTTCTTATAAATCAAACAATTAACTATTTAAAAACCAGAGTATATAAAGGAGCAGCAATCTAGGTCTCTGAAAATTTAATATTTCCCCACATGCTAGAATATTGCTAAATTCCTCTAAATTAAGCCATGATGCCAGGACGTAGTCATGTAGATATTGCAGTACAACTCTCAACAGCATAACCAGTGGGCATTATAGTTTGGCACTGGAGAGACAAGGATTGCCCATTACCCATTAGATCTGATTTTCAAACTTGGAGAGTTAAGATGTGTGGAATTCAAAACCCCAGAAGTTGAAGTCTTCACATCTCAAAGGTCCCAAGTTTGAGACATACTGTGTCAGATGTGAAGGATCAGGATTACACATAAATCTCAGTTCAGATTCAGCTCAGAGCTTCAGACCTATACACAAGAATCTAGTCAGCCAAAGTACAATACTAAATTGGCACCAGAGAATGGAACAGAATTCAAAAAGGGTTGGACTTAGATAGTGTGTGGGAATATAATGACTGTAGGCTGATGATTTGTTTAACTCCACCCACCCTCCCAGTTTCGTCTGCTCTTTGCTTATACACTTTTCTAAATCATGCAAATATATATATATCCTATATTTTCTAATAAATATAGGAGAGATAGATAGATAGATAGATAGATAGATAGATAGATAGATAGATATAGATAGATATAGATAGATATAGATATATATATAGATATATAAATATATCCTATATTTAAATATAGGAAGGCCTCAGTCTTGTTTTACTAATTAGATCACCAGAGAGAATACAGCATGTGTAAGGAGACATGGTGGCTCAATGGCTAAGATGCTGAGCTTGTCGATCGAAAGGTTGGCAGTTCAAATCCCTAGTGCCGCGTAACGGGTGAGCGCCTTTTACTTGTCTCAGCTTCTGCCAACGTAGCAGTTTGAAAGCACGTAAAAACTGCAAGTAGAAAAATAGGGACCACATTTGGTGGGAAGGTATCAGTGTTCCGTGTGCCTTTGGTGTTTAGTCATGCCAGCCACATGACCACGGAGATGTCTTTGGACAGCGCTGGCTCTTCGGCTTTGAAACGGAGATGAGCACCATCCCCTAGAGTCGGGAACGACTAGCACATATGTGCGAGGGGAACTTTTACCTTTACCTAAGGGACAAAGAGTCATGTATTATGGCCAGTACCATCATCCGAGGGCCTATTTTCCCTCATTCAGATACCTATGGGAGACTCCTGTTCAACCAGCATTCAAATAGACAGAATTGCCAACTTGCTTCAACTCACTTTATTTTATACAAGTAAATCATTATCCAAACTTTGCCACTTCAACAAGCATGGATGGGGAAAGAAAGAGCAAGGCTCTGTACTGTATACCTTACAAAGATTTGTACACTTTATTTTGGGATACAAATTGCCAAACAAGGCAATAGTGCTTTTCAATATATATGATTTATCCATGTGCGTTGTGAAATAATATAGTAAAATAGCATTTTGATCTGCTACTGGCATAATAGACCTTCATGTCACAAAACATGAAGCTGATGAATGTGACAAATGGCTATCGTGCAAATGTTAGACTCAGCTGTAGAGTGACATCTCACATCTACTTTGAAAGAATACAGTTCTTGTCCCAATTATATTTTAAAACTCCACAGAATAAATTATAATCTCTGGCATGAACAGAATTTAGCCTTACAGGATTTTTTTTTTTTAAATTTGATTTATATGCCACCCTTCTCCGGAGACTCAGGGCGGCTTACAATGCGTTAAGCAATAGCCTTCATACTTTTGTATATTTATACAAAGTCAGCTTATTGTCCCCACAAACTGGGTCCTCATTTCACCTACCTTAGAAAGGATGGAAGGCTGAGTCAACCTTGAGCCTTGGAGAGATTCGAACCAGCAGAAATTGCAGGCAGCTGTGTTAATAACAGGGTGCATTAAACCACTGTACTACCAAGGCTCTTTTTAATTTCTAAATAGGGAATGCAGAAAAATTGTCAGTCTGAAAAGGGGATGGGGAACAAAACTTTCTTCTAAGCTGCCCGCTTGGGGAAAAAAAAATAGTTCGGCTTTAACTCTAGGCAGCTTTGCAAAAATTACTTTGGTGATATTTATTGCTCGGATAGGGTCAGTATTCACTCTCTGCATGTTGCCTTCTAAACACATGTTTCAGGCGAAGAATCAAAGCTAATTTCACTGTGTGAAAAGCAAGCAGATTTCATTACCGATTGTGGCTCCCCTTCAAAATGATAAGGATGGAGGATATAGGTCCTCAAAACCAGCTGTCCAAATGGGAATTTATGATGTAGAACTTGAACTTTATCATCCATAGGCTTCAATGCAGGAAAGGAAAATTTCTTGACTCAGGAATCTCAGAGCCAGCTTCTGAGCTATTTGCACTTCCATCTACTGAGACCAAGATTAGGGAGAGAGAGAGGGAGGGAGGGAGGGAGGGAGGGAAGGAGGGAAGGGAGAGAGAGGGAGGGAGGGAGGGAGGGAGAGGGAGAGAGAATACTCCCTTCAGCTCTTTTCTTATTATGTGACATGTTAATATCACAAATAGCTGTTGGCACAAATGTTTTCAGAAGGGAAAGATCAAGTAGAGTCAGTATGTGATCTGCCAGATGTTGTCCAATTTTCATCATTTCCAACCAGCCTGGCCAATGATGAAGGATTGTGGAAGCCGTAATCCAGCAATATCTAGAAGTCTGCACACTGCCAGTCCTGGTCTTCATGTAAACGATGAGGAAAACGAATATTTCTAATTCTTGCCTCACTTGGCATCTCCTCCTCACCAACCTGTTAGCAACGTGAATTTCAATTAGAAGGCACCATGAAGTTCTTCCTTTTATGCAGATTCTTCCCTGTATATTATTCTGACACATCTTAGTCCCAACTGCAAGAAGTCATATGTACTAAAAATATATCTGCAGACTAAACAGGTATGGGTTAATAGGTCTGTGGAGTTACTAATGTGGTAGAAAGAACATCAATCTTAAGAACAGTTGTATGAATCCTGCAGTAGTTAAAAGTGGACTAAACAGACACCTTCAGATATTAAATTTTTTTTTATTCTGAGACAATCCAGACAACTTTAAATGTATCTAACCATCATCACATGTAACGTAACTGTCCTGAATAATTATTTGAAGCATGAGATGGTAGCAATTTGCATTGATTTTATTCAGATTTATACTGAGGCCTTTCGATGCAATGATCAAGACAGTCTATCATGATACATAGAAAAACTCTACTAGAAAATAACAAGCACATAAAAATATATTTTACAAATAACCCATTTTTATTTGAAAAAAAGCATTAAAATAATATGCAAAACAGAATGAAATCAATCATCACAATAAATAAAACTGGGGGAATAGAAAAGCCCTTTGGTGCTACAAAAAAGACCACTATATCTTTAAAATGTCTTTCTATAGTGAACTTTCCAAATCCAAAACAGTATGATTAGTCCTCAATTTATGACCACAATTGGGACCAGAAACCTTGGTTGAGCGAAGCAGTCATTAAGCAAGATGCTTATAGGACTGCTTCACTCAATATTATAAACCTGGTACTCATGTTTGCAGTTGTTAAGTGATCTCCGAGGTCATTAAGCAGTCGAAGAGAAAGAGCTGCCTGCCAGAGGATTTTGGCTACATACTGAAGTGAAATCCTTTCAGCAGGCAACCCTTTTACTTTCAAGCATTTCTGAAACCCGCCAAAGGATTTGATATCCCCCTCCGTTCCCTCTGCTTGCAATTTTCTCATTGACTTTCTGTGGAAGCAGGCAGCAAATATTGCAAATGGCAATCACATGATCACAGGGCACTTGAAAATCAGTCATAAAACAAGCCATTTGCCAAGCACCCAAACTGTGGTCATGTGACCTGAGGGGGGGGGGGTTGCGATGCAAGGTTTTACAATGGCCAGAAATGCTTTACAGACTATAAAGCACCCTTTCTGAGGCCGTTATCATAACTCTGAATGATAGTCAAATGACCATAGTACATCAAGAACTACCTGTATCAAGAAAAGATCCCTGTACTGTCTACATAACTCAGAGTATGAAGAGATTCAGAAAAGAGACTCAATTGTATTCCCAGATGGCAAATTCTCATAGTCATTTCTCAGAACCTCCTAAACAATCTGATTCCTAAAATTCTTGGGATTTAAGAAACCATGCAATCATTATGCTAGATGTACAATGATTTTGCAACTAGAGGCTGAATCTCCAAGGGAGACAAGGAACATGGCCTTCACACGAGGAGGTTCTCAATGAGTGGCGCCTGGGAATAGGTCCTTTTTATTTGGGGATTAGGAGAAACTGCAGTGTAACTCCTAGAAGTGTAGCATATTCATTGTAAATTTACTGGGAAATTGGGAGAGTATGCAGCCTGGGGGTTGTGTGTCATCTTCCTTTTATTCTGAAATGTACTTACTATACATTGGCTGCTTGTTTTACCATGCAGGTAGTCCTTGTTTAATGATGCCAATTGGGCCTAGAAACTCTCTCATTAAGCAACACAGTTGTAACTTGAAAACCTGTGTGACCACGATGTTTAGCAACGGCAGTTACAGCAGTCCCAGTTTCTATCATTAAATGAGAATCATACGCATCTTCAAGCAAGCGTCTCATATGATTACTACTTTTGACTTCCTGCCAGCTTCCCCATTGATTTTGAGGGAAGTCACTCCTCCTAGAAGAATGAAATATTTTGAGAAATATTTTAAAAGGCAGAATATTATATTTCTCCTAAGAGAAATAGAAATCTTAAGGGAGACAGAAACTCAGTCCCAGCTCCCTGCCCCCAGCAGATATTTGGTGCCCATTAAGAAAGACTGGGCCATCCCATCTACAAGACAAAAGATCTTCAGCTCCAGGGTGATGGGATTAAGACTCTAGATAAGATTATCTAGCAGCAGAGCTTAGTGCATTGCAAAATCTCCTAAGGATGTTGCATCACCCAGAAAACATCAACTAAACATGTATCTCAGACAAACATGACCCCACATGGCCCCATGGGAGTCTGACAACAGCCAATAGAATACATATTCTTTCACAGGAACAGGAAGCTCAAGTGCAAAGCCCAAGAGAAGGCATAAACCCCCCACCCCCATTCTCAACTCCATGTGTTCAGCTGCACCAGAGAACCATGTGCTTGGTGGTTCTCTTCCATCATTAAACCCTCTTTCCAATCAGTCTCCAGCCTCCATTTTGTCTCCAGTGTCTTTCTCCCAGCTTGGAACTGAACCAGGTGGATATTTCTTCCAACAATTTTACTTGTGGGAACTTGACAGGGAAAGTCACAAATCACAATCATAACTGCAGGACTCTGCTACAGTAGGAAGCCTGGTTGTAACCACCATTTGTTCAGCACCATCATAAGTTTGAACAGTTGCTAAATAAGTAGTTGTTAAACAAGGACACCTGTGTACAACAAAGTAAATCTATAAATTCTGCTGATTAAGTGGGACCTTTATAACTTGAAAACACCTGGATAGAATTCCATATACAATCTACTGATCCTACCTGAACTGGCCATTCTAAATTTCTTATAAGGAAAAATTCACTTGAGGCAGTGCTACCACTAGTAGATCCATTAAATCACACATCAGCAAAAGTTGGAAACAAAATCCTTCTTGGCGAACACACATTGTGGTATTTTTCTTCGTAGCAAGAAAAAAACCCAGCACCTTACATATTGCCTGGTGAACAGATGGCCATATAAATTGTTAAATAAATAGCCCCGTTTCCATTTTGATCTTAGCAGAAGACCCCATCATCAAAATCAGGACATAATTACTGGTCCAGAAGAGTATTTGTCCATCCCAGCCTACCACATCATGATGCCCATCTCACTGTTGCAGTGACTCTGGGTGGCTTACAATATAATAAAAAAGTTGAAAAAGACAAAACAAAATTGTTAAAATTAAGAGGATTAAACAGGAAGTTAAACATCAAGAGGATGGAGAACATGGAGATGAGATTCTTCTCTCTATCCTATCAGCCACCCCCAACATAGCATATTCCTATCAAGGCCCCAAGCCAGCTGGCAAAACCCGGTTTTCAGGCTTTTCTAGAGGGCCAGGAGTATGAGGGCAGACCTCAGTTCCAGCGGAAGAATATTCCAAAGACTAGGTGCCAAAGCAGGAAAGGCTCTTCTCCTGGACACCACCAGCCAAATTTCATTGGTAGGCGGCATCCACAGTAAGCCGCTTCTGCCAGGGCGAATGGGGCAGACTAATCCCATTGGGTAAGATCAAGGGTGGGCTTCAAAAATTTTAGCATGGGGTTATCTGCCCAGTTGCTGGGTGGGTGTGGCCATGGAGGGTATGGTCTAGTTGGCCTCCTGCACTAAGGCTTTTTGCCCTCCCTGGGCTCCGGAGGCTTTCCTCGATCCTCCGGGAGGGTGAAAACGGCCTCCCCAGGCCCATTTTCTGCCCTCCCCAAGCCTCCGTGCACACCCTAAACTTACCTACATCCAAAACAGGCCACGTGGGGACTCCTGGGAGGGGTGGGGCGGGGTGAGCATAGCCAGCCAGGAGTGGGATTTGGGGGTTCTCTGAACTGCACAGAATCTTAGCTAGAAGTTCTCCCAAACCCCTGCAAACCCCCAGTAGACCATCCCTGAGTAAGATGGCTCCTCCAATGATACACTTAAAATGTCGGGAATGGTACCTGTCCTATTTGGAAGACAACACATTAGTGTAGCCAGTTCTATCTATCTTCTTACCAAAGCTATGGATTTCAGCCCCAAATCCTTGAAATATAGAGGCCCAGTTCATGATGAGTTTATTTATCAATTCATGAATGGCATTGTCTAAAACAGGTCAACTGCAAGTGCAATGTAAACCTTTTCTGAGGCATGTAATATACACGAATCAAAAATTTTTCTTGTGTTAGTCTCATTTCAAGATCAAAAGAGTTTAATTTTACATTCTTTAGAGACATTCGCTCGCTTACAAGAATAGGACATGTGAGCTCATTAGCCCAAAGGTCACATAAATAATTAATGTCAGTTTCATCAAATTCCTTCAACTTCTTATAAAAATGGGTTACTGGGATAAGCGCCTCAGTTGGTTCCTACAAAATCTCTAACCGATGTGATGTTTCAGAAGCAGGAATTGCATGGACCAGTGTTGGTGAACCTTTTCGGCTGAAACATTTTCGGCATGCACTCATTGGGAAGATGATCTTCCAGTTTCTGATGCACGCATGCACACTGGGTAGATACACTTCCGGTTTACGGCACTCCCACACGTGTGAAGACCAGCTGGTGGGCACACTGGAACCCGGAAGAGCAATGGGCAACGGCCCGCGTGCCCGGAGAGATGGCTCTGCATGCCACTTCTGGCATGTGTGCCATAGGTTCGCCATCACAGGCATGGACCAACAAGAACAAATAACAAATGAATAAAACTTGAGAACCCTGAAATAAATACAACTCTATTTAAAATTCTACAGATCGTTTTTTTTTTTTTAAGAAAGAACTATTTCACTATCGTACAATGCAACCTTTGCTAAATGAATTAAAATGAGATACAATTATATCCATAGCTCTCTTATTTTCCAAGAATAACTTGAAGAGCTAAAGGCTCTTAAAGAAATAGGGACCCCAATTCTTGAAGGGACTTCAGTGATCTCAGTTAAAACTTTCAAGTTGTGCTGATAAAGAAGTTGAATATCTGAAAATCCTGGTTCTGACCAATGACCAAAGCTAAAGTATCTTGTGATAAGCTTGAAAGTGTGAGACACTAAATCTACCTTTTCAAACAGAAAATTGTTCCAGAGGATGCTTTTGCTAGATCAAGTTAAATTCTACTTCCTATATTCCAATCTTGAGTTTCGTCCTTACAAGTTTTTTTTTCTTTGTCAAAGAGACGTTTATCTCATCCTGTTTTGCTACACATGATTTATTTAGGGGGTCCACTTAATTATTGGGGGGGGTACAACAAACTGGATAGAGAGAGATTTGCTTCTTGAATCCCCCATATTTTAATATACTTGCATCTTTTTTTCACTTTTGCATGTTTTTACAAATCTGTCGATTTCTATTCTGAATTTTTTTCCTACCTATTCCTGTTCTAATTTGAGAGTTTAGGTAAAGTTTCTATAGAACTACCATGCATTTTTGTATGCACATTTCTGCAAATATGCATTTTCAATTGTTTGTAATTATTTTTATACAGGTAGTCCTCGTCTTATAACAGTTCGTTTAATGACTGTTCAAAATTACCACGGCACTGAAAAAAGTGATTTATGACCATTTTTCACAGTTACGACCTTTCCAGTATCCCCATGATCATGTGACCAAAAATCAGATGCTTGGCAACTGGTTCATATTCATGACTGTTGCTGTGTCCCAAGATCATGTGATCATCTCCCTTTTGACAAGCAAAGTCAATGGGGAAGCCAGATTCACTTAACCAGGTTACTAATTTATCAACTGCAGTGATTCACTTAACCTTGAGGCAAGAAAGGTTGTAAAATGGGGCAAAATTCACTTAACAAATGTCTCACTTAACAAAAGAAATTTTGGGTTGAGTCGTGGTCATACAGGTACGTAATGTACAGGTACGTTGAGGACTACCTGTACATTATTCTCATAAATGTTTCATAAAATGGATTCATCCCCATCCCTGCATTATGTTCTCACAGGAAAGCACTTTACTGGCTATAATTTGTAAATGTAAAGGAATGTACAATAGAATAGAATAGAATAGAATAGAATAGAATAGAATAGAATAGAATAGAATAGAATAGAATTCTTTATTGGCCAAGTGTGATTGGACACACAAGGAATTTGTCTTGGTTCATACGTTCTCAGTGTACATAAAAGAAAATATACATTCGTCAAGAATCATAAGGTACAACACTTAATGATAGTCATAGGGAAACAGTCAATATAAGTCATAAATATACCAGCAACAAGGTTACAGTCATACAGTCATAAGTGGGAGGAGATGGGTGATAGGAACAATGAGAAGATTAATAGTAATGCAGACTTAGTAAATAGTTTGACAGTGTTGAGGGAATTATTTGTTCAGCAGAGTGATGGCGTTCGGGAAAAAGCTGTTCTTGTGTCTAGTTGTTCTGGTGTGCAGTGCTCTATAGCTTCGTTTTGAGGGTAGGAGTTGAAACATATGAAAAATATAGTCCTGATAAAGAAGAAACAAGCAGTGGAAATTTTCAGGGAGGAAAATTACTCAAGTCCTGAGAAAGAGGAAAGCATTAAAAAGAAATTAAAATATTTGATATTTGCTTCTATAAGATGGACCAGAAAGAAACTTGGACATACTTTCAGGATTCTATTGAAGAGCATATTTTGCTGTTTGTCGCTTACATTTAATCTTGCTCCTTTGCTTTCCAGTTAGGTGTTGGTTACTTGGCATGTAGATAGGCCTGGGGTGAAGTCAGGAATTCTTTCAAATCAATTATTCTATTATTCTGAGATTGTGTAATGATTGCTTGAGTTAAAAAAATAAATAAATACCAGAGAAAAGAAAAGAATTCTGTTACTCATGATATTTGAGAAGATCAAATCCAGATAGAAAACTGTAACTTTCCAAATACCTCCTTCCCTTCTTTCTTTTTCTCATTTGAAACCACAATTGAAACAGTGGTTAGAAGGACGTGCTCAGAGTAACAGATTATCAGAACAGTTTGCCAGTTAACTTTTCTATAATGTTCCCAATGAAAACCACTCATAAAAAAAAAAAAACCACTACATTTTTAGATTAAAGGTAAGTCCTTGACTTACAGTCACATTTATGATTGATAAGGAACAAGAGCTTTATGCACTTTTAATGCACCTTCTGGACATTGTAAATGGTTGCACTATCGCCCCCTGCCCCCAGGATCATGGAACTGCAGGTCAGGGAATTGGCAACTGGTTACCTTCACGACCAGTTGCAGGATTCCACAAGAATGTGACTGCAATTATTTTGCTTTTTTATTGATTTCCAGCAGGGGTGAAATGCTCCCGGTTTGAACCGGATCGGGCGATCCGGTAGCGATTGTAACAGGTAGTTCGGAGAACCAGTAGCAATGGCGGCATGAGGCTCCGCCCACTCACCCAGGTGTCGTTAATTCCTGGTTTTAACCAGCATGTGCGGCTTTTGCACATGCACAGAGGGTTTGTGCGCGCATGTGATGCTGCGCGGCGTATGCACTTCTGAACCTGTAAGGAAGGTAAGTAGATTTCACCCCTGATTTCCAGCATTTATCTGGCAAAAGCACCATTCAAATGAATGGATTTGCTTAACAACTGCCAGGTCTGCTTAGTGAACGCAACAAAAAAAAATGCTGGAAAAACACTTCCAGTCATGTGGGCGCCTGGACATAGGACCATAAATGACTTACGACCGGATTTCCGATCCCAATTGTGGTTATAAGTTGAGGGCTATGACCACTGACCATATTTCAAAAAGATGATCTTACTCTGCTATCAGCAGGTCTTCTGGGGAGATGAAAAAAGGCAATAAGATAACTAACGCGGAAGAAGGAGATAAATAGAACAGAATGAGAAAAAATTTCTTAGTCATTCTTCCAGCTCAATCAGTAGCTGAGCTGCTTAAGCAGCTGAATAGCAATCAATGGGTTAGTATTCCATCCAAGTTTAGAGCCTCCTGAAAAACCTACGAGAATGTTGTCTGTAATGAACAAGTCTCTCTTGCTTCTTTGGTTTTCCATCTCAGAATTAATCAGATTAGTTTTGTATGCCGCAAAAATCAATTGGGGATTTGATTTCTTTTTTTTTTTTTTCTTTTTTAAAATGATACTTACTTACCCTCCTCCCACACACATACCGCACCATCTCTACCAGAAACCAACCCCATTGATTTCCCTGGTGATTTCAGCCTGACAATAACCAGCAATGCAGATATTCTGCGCAAGACAATGCCAGAAATGGCTTTGTCTCCTATTTGGAGTGACAATAACATTTCTCCCTACAAAATGTTCCATTCCCCCCCACCCCACCTCGTTTGCTTTAAGATTTTCACATAATGCTTGTAGGGTTATACCATCTGCTGAAGCACCGAAGAAACGATAATCATCTGGCTCCTGAAAAGCTGTAACTACGGCATCTATAAATAAGATAAAGTCAATGTGCTGATCTCTGCATGTTTGTGTTGTGGGATGCTCTCGCCAGCCGCCTGCCCATCCACCCACCCACCTCCAAATACACTTTTTCATTTTTAAATGTATTTCTTGAAGGCTTGAGAACTGAACTGAAATACCAGCAAGAGGACGGAAAGCCATTCCAGAACCTACAAATGAGAGGCATGGGAGGCTGACACTTTATTGACTGAGGCAGGATAAAAGAGGAAGCAATTCAACTCTTACATCTATTTCACTTTGGTGCAATGAAGCGAGATCAAAGGCTCAGTCTCACATTAACTCAGAATAATACATACTCTGTATAAAGGATGCAAAGGAAAGGACATATTCCCAAGATGCAACGATCCCATCAAATGCCCCCACTGCCAAGTTCAGGTCAAGATAGATTTTTCTGCATACGATTATGTTTATTTTATCATTTTACTCTGGGTTTAAAATACTTGACTGCACATTAGTAATTATGTGCAGATGGAGGTCAGCCTCAAACGCTGTCTTCTCTCGTCCGCTTGGTTTCTGTGATAATGCAAGAAAGATCTATGTACTGTGTCGTGTCACTTGAAGAGCATTATAGATCTACTCGGTAGATATGAAGTCAGTTTTAAGGAAGCAAATAAAGCAAAATGTCATTAAAGCTCTAGTGGACAATGATATTATGGCCTATCACGGGTTAATCTCTGCCTAACCTTACAACCATTGTTGGTTTTTGTTGTTATTTTCATTTCCTTTAATAGATCTAAGATTAAGCCACAAGTCAGCAACTTCATCCTCTGGAAGATATTAGATGAGGGTCCGTGCCCAAGATGTTGGCCATTAAAAAGATTTAAGAACTTTAATATTAGTATCTGAAATAGCTGCAGGTGGCTTTTGTGGGGTGGGTAGACACTACCTCTGTCTATTGGACAGACAGATGCTCTGTTGCTAGAAAAAGGCATCTATAAAAATAATGGTAGCAGTATTCCAGTATGAGGGGCTGCCACAAAGAAGAGAGGGTAAAATTATTCTACAAAGCACCAGAGGACAGGACAAGAAGCAATGGTTGGAAACTAATTAAAGAGAGAAGCAACCTGGAATTAAGGAGAAGCTTCCTAACAGTGAAAACAATTAACCAGTGGAACAGCTTGCCTACAGAAATCATGTGTGCTCCATCACTGGATATTTTTAAGAAGAGTCTACACAGTCACTTATCTGAAATAGTATAGGTTCTCCTGCTTGAGCAGGGAGCTGGACTAGAAGACCTCCAAGGTCCATTCCAGATTCTATTCTATTCTGTTCTGTTCTGTTCTGTTCTATTCTATTCATAATAAAATAAAACCTCCCGCCTGGACTATTGTAACGCTCTCTACATGGGGCTCCCCTTGAGGAGCACCCGGAGGCTCCAACTGGCGCAGAGTGTGGCCGCGCGGGTGGTAATGGGAGCGACATGGCATTCCCATGTAACACCCCTCCTGCACGAGCTGCACTGGCTCCCGGTGGTCTTCCGGGTGCGCTTCAAGGTTTTGGTTACCACTTTTAAAGTGCTCCATGGCTCAGGACCCGGGTACTTGTGGGACCGCCTACTACCACCAATAGCCTCCCACTGGCCGGTACGCTCCCACGGAGAGGGGCTCCTCCGGGTGCCGTCGGCCAAACAATGCCAACTGGCGGCCCCCAGGGGGAGAGCCTTCTCTGTGGGGGCACCTACTATCTGGAACGAGCTGCCCCCGGAGGTACGGAGGATCCCGGATCTGCGCACCTTCCGCCGCGTCTTAAAGACCTTTCTATTTCACCAGGTGGGCCTGGCCTAATTTTCTCACTCTTTTATAAAAGTTTTTTAAATTTTTAATATTTTTTAGTATTTTATATATTCAAATTTTAAAACTGGTTTTAAATTGATTGGGGTTTTAAATTGTTTGGGCCAAAACTATTTAATTTGATTTTAATTCCATTTTTAAATTTTGTATGTATGTATTTTATTGTTTGGCTGTGCACCGCCCTGAGTCCTTTGGGAGTAGGGCGGTATAGAAATCAAATAAAGTAAATAAAATAAATAAATAAATAAATAATAAAGACCCAAGTCAATGCTGCATATTCTTGGATTTTTCTATTCAGTGCTAGAGTGAAGGCATGTTCCTTCATTTCTTCAACCAACCCCCAGATCAATTGATACATCTAGAAAAAGGACTTTTCTCTTAATGGCTTTTCATCTACAGGTAACCCAAACAGACCTGCAACTTCTTTTTCCCTGCTGAGCTGAAACACCTACAATTACATATACCTGAAGGAGAAAACAAAGCCCATTGGTTTTGCCGAGAGAAAAATCTTTGAAATGGAACTTAGCCCAGCAGTTTCCCGACCTCCTTTCAAGTAAAGGATCCTTAATGTGTCTCATTGGCTCAAAGCTGTCAAAGCCAAACATTTCCAGCGAGTTCCTACTGCGAGCCAGATATGTGGTCACAGATCTGCCCTTCTTGGGGGTTCCCCCCCCCTCTTTGTTTTATAGATGTCTGTTTCTAATACGTGCTATCTCTTGCAGCTGCTTTCACCTCCCTTCCTATAAAAATAAGCTCTTTTCTCAGCTCTTTTTTTTCCCAAAATCGTTTTGCTGAAATAAATCAGCAAGGAAAAGACAGGGGAGCCTGTAAGATTGATTCAGTTACAATACATCTCCAGCTCTGCAGTTTAGAAGCCTCCATCTAGCCCTTGATTAAACATTAAGCAAAATAAACACATGAAGGAAGGGGAACACACAGAAAAATTTTTCCCTAGCTATCATTCCGTAATTTTTTTTTTCATTCAACCTTAGTTGATTTTTTAGTAATTTGTCCTTAACTGTGGTGTTCAACTTTAAACTGCATTGTTTAAAAATATTTTCTTTGGCATGGTGAGTGACTAAAATTTAAAACTATGGGTTTGAAGGTGTCATTTTATAACACATTTGTGGGGTGAGCATTCCGTCTCATGCTTGGGGCCATCAGTTGGCCTTAATCCAACCTTAGGACTCCAGATAAAGAAGAGTATATTTTCTTGGATCGGTCACACATGTTCTCTTCAATATCTGTTTTTAATCAGTTACCAAACAGAGAGAGGCATCCCTCTTCCAAACGCCATTTAAAGCTACTTTTAAAAAAATGTCTATTTCTTAACCCTGGTAACTGTGTAAAAGAGGAAAAAGAATAAATGTAATTTAAGGTTTAAGATTTGTTTGAACGTTATACTTCAAATATGTTTTAAGAAGTGATTTTGAACATTTAGAGCTCAATGTCTATGGAGATTCTCAATCATCCAGGTCATGGTTTTCCCAAAGGGGCTTTTTCAAGAGGCAACTGGACTGAAAGAGGGGTCAAAGAGGCCATCTATGTCAAAACTGAACAGCCCTCTCTCAACAGAGAGGGAGGGATACGACATCATCTATCTCCAGTCTACAACACAGTCCTTTCAACAGTTCCAAGAAGGCTCCACACCCATTTGCACCATTCAGGTGACCCTGATGCAGAGGTGAAATGCTCCCGGTTCGGACCGGCTCGGGTGAGTAGGTAGCAGAGATTGAGGCTAGTTCGCCGAACCGGGAGCAATGGCTAGCTGGACACGCCCCCAAACCGATCCACGGCCCACAGTTCTGCCATGCTTGCCTACCTTTCATGCTGCCTTCCTGGTGTCCCAGGGACCAGCTTGCAAAGGCAGGCAAGCAGAAGTCCACGTGGAAGGCAGGCAAGCATGGCAGGGCTGCGGGGAAGGAGCTAGCAACTTACTGTTCCCCCGCCCGACTCAAGCAGCGGCTTCCGACAAGCTATGCATCCATAGCAATGGGGTTGTTTTGTTTGCTGCAGTGGTGCTTCAGGAGGCAGGTGGACATATTCATTATAGTTGTCAGCTGCAGACATCTGCCTGCCTTCCCAAAGTACCACCTCGGTGAACAAAACAACCCCATTGCGCTGCGCCTCCTTCTGCAGCCAAACGCGCCCAGCTTGGAGAGCGAGCGAGCAAGAGAGCTCTCCAACCTCTGATGTGTGTGTGTGTGTGTGTGTGTGTGTGTGAGCGATCTGAAGTCAAGGCACCCTGGCAGCGGCGGGGCAGGTTCTGAGCAGCTAGCTCCACCTGACCTTTTCCCCGAGTCTCGCAGTTCACCTGCCCCCCCACCCCACTCAAGCAGCGGCAGGCTCTGCGGGACAACAAGACCTCTCATTTTTCCCACAGCACGGCGTACACTTGCTACCTCTGCTTGTCTTCTTGCAAGCGATGATCTTCTCTGCTTCTCTCAGGATGCTGGTGTGGACACCATGGATGCATAGCTTGTTGGGGCTGAGCAGGGAAGCTGCTGCTTGAGGGGGCGGCAGGAGAACGGCGAGACTCAGGGAGTAGGTCAGGTGGAGCTGGCTGCTCAGAAGCTGCCCCGCCGCTGCCAGAAGTTTGGGTGCCTCATCTTCAGATCGCTCCCTCTCTCCCTCCCTCACACACACACACACACACACACACACACACACACACACACACACAAACAGAGGTTGGAAAGCTGTCTTGCTCACTCTCTCTCCAAGCGCCCCATGCACAGCAGAGTGATGTGAATGACGTCAAACTGGCCACGCCCACTCAGTCACATGACCACCAAGCCAAGCCACGCCACACCAAGCCACGCCCACAGAACCGGTAGCAAAAAAATTTAGATTTCACCCCTGCCTTGATGACACAGATAAGACCATCCAGGTGGTCTTAACAACTCGCTAAAAGAATGCAAATGACCAGCTATCTACAAGGAGTATAAATCCTCCCATTCCTCACCACCCAGTCAGAGCTGAAGAAGCTTCTTGGATGAGAAGCTAAATGTCTTCAAAGAAAAAAACAGAAAGCCCAGATGCCTCTTGAAAAAAAAGCACCTTTGGGATTTAGTGCTCAAGGCCCACAGCAGGCTTTATAAAGCCTGTTAAGGATTAAAGATTGCTATCATATCATCCCTAGTCAGTCTCTTCGTTAAACTAGACATATTTATTCATCATACGATCTAGCCTCCAGACCCCGTATCATCTTTTTTTGCTCTTCTCTTCACTCTTTCTAGGGTCTCAACCAGTGGTGGGTTGCCCCCTGATCGGACTGGTTCTGTAGAACCGGTAGTAAAACCAGCAGCAGGCTCCGCCCACTGACCCTGACGTCCTCAGGATGCTTCTGCACATGCCCAGAAGCGCGCATGCATGCGAGCGAAACGAGTGTGCACATGCAGCCCTGCTGTGAACCGGTAGTAAAGATAAGTAGAACCCACCCCTGGTCTCAACGTCTTTTTTATATCATGGTGACCATGGATCTTCAGATTTGAAGATGAAGGGAGTTGTGTTTGACAGGGGAAACAGACTGAAAGCCTGAAAACTGTGTGGCAAAAAAAATGTTATACAATGGCAAAAACAACCATAGAAAGGTAACTTAATTTGTATACCTTGGCACACTGCTCACTAAAGATAGGAAATAGAGAAATGTTGAGACATCCAAAGGCCGGCAGAAAGAAAGCATTTACCTCCAGCCTATAATTTCTTGTACTTTGCACTCTTTTGGGGGTGCTCCATAGAACATTGCTAACTCCAAAAGGGAATACAGTGGTACCTCATTGTTAATTGGTTACAGGAGGCATGATGAGTACCAGAGGTGGTATTCAGCAGGGTCTGACCGGTTCTGGAGAACCGGTAGCAGAAATTTTGAGTAGTAAATACCACCTCTGACTGGCCCTGCCCCCATCTATTCTCTGCCTCCCGAGTCCCAGCTAATCAGGAGGAAATGGGGATTTTGCAGTAACCTTCCCCTGGAGTGGGGAGGGAATGGAGATTTTACAGTATCCTTCCCCTGCCACGCCCACCAAGCCACACCCCCAGAACCGGTAGTAAAAAAATTTGAATCCCACCACTGATGAGTACCAAACAATTTTTTCCCATATGGAATAATGTAGTGAGTCACAATGCAGCCAACATTGACCAGTTCTAGCTGGTGCATTGGGTACCAAACAAATGATGAGTACTGGGTTATTTTCACGTCAAGATGCACTGTGTACCAAATTCAGTGAGTTTCAAAGCAGTTGAATACCAAGTTACCACTGTGGTATGATGGGGTTACACACATGTACAGGTACAAATATAAGTGATGGTAATTTAATCTGTTATATAATCATATCATGCTAGCATATGCACTATTGTTAATAAACTATGTGCCTGGATCAGATCTGTCAAACTGGCAGCCCGCAGCCCGCGGCCCGCATGCATCATGCACAGGCCACGCCCACCCCAGTTTCACAAAGGCCAAAAACATCACAATACATCATGATACGTCACATGATACGATGGAGTTTGACACCCATGGCCTAGATAATTAAAATGGAATAAAACTAAAATATATACTCTGGGATTATAGATGAGGATGAGGAAGAAAGACCTTTTCTTCTGGTCCTGTGCATTTCCCTTTTTTTTTAACCACTTGTTTTTTATAGGCCTACATGTTTTCTAGAAATATGTCTTCTGTTCAACAATATCCACTCCTGATTTAAACAAGCTGTCTTAACATGTAGGGTACATTCCTAGTAAACATTTCTTATTATTGTTCTGGAACTTTCCTATTCTTATAATTTCAAGGCCAAAAAATATATGATTTTTGTAAGTATGGAGGATGCAGGCAATTTGAAAAGCAACACGTCAATCTGTACCTTTGGCAACAGAAATGGCTTGACACCAATATAACTACCAAAACAATGTAAAAGCAAACCAGGAATTCTTTATATTACAATAAATGCAATTATATCCTCTGGATACAACCATTATAATAACTCTGCAAAAGCTATTTCATTCATGAGTTTAATATCCAACTTTCATTTAGGAGCACAAAACAACCTATAGAGAGCATTCTCTCTTCCAATTCTCCCCACTCAACAACAACAACCCTGCAAGTTAAATTGAGTTGACAGAGAGTGTTTGGCTCAAGTCACACTGAGAGAATTTTCACGGCTGAGGGTAAATTTAAATCTGCCCTTCTCTCCCTATTCTAATTTGACATTTTAACCAAACTGCTTCCAATGCATATCAACTGCCTATAAAAACTCTTATTATTCCTATTCAGCCCTTGCAACAGGAAATGTTTTGTTTGGATGTGATATTTGCACCATCCTTCCAGGTATCTAGTAAAATTTGCTGAATACATATGACTTAATTTATTTGGCGCACGAAAACAATATGAGGAAGGAAAGTGTATCTTTTGAAACAATGGATACCTGATACAACAATAAAAAATAATGAGAACCAAAAGCTTCCTTTCTATTCGCACATTAAAAAAAATTACAAATCTGCTCATTATAATTTCACTCTTTTCTGTTTCTCAAGTTGCTATTCATGCTGAAAGGAAAAATAAAAGGTGCAATGCAAACAATGTTAATGACATTTAAGCCCCATTAATTTCAGCACGACATTTAAATGCACACATAAATCCCTCGGATTAAGAATTCTCAACTTTGGCTGGATGGTGTCTAATGATAAAATTAATCATGCAGTTATAAATATAGAAGGCAGTAATTGCTACAATTATCCTAGGGAGCAGGCTGGCTTTGTCCCCACTTTGTGGAAGCATAACTACTGGTAATCCTCAACGTAGGACCATAACTGAGACCAAACTCCTCCCTGCTAAGCAAGACAGATGTTAAGTGAGTTTTGCCCCATTTTAATATATTTCTTGCTACGATTGAGTTAGTAACATGGTTGTTAAGTGAATCAGGTTTCCACGTTGATTTTGGCTTGTCAGACTGTCACAAAAGATGATCACATGACCCCGCCCAGGACACTGTAAGTGTCATAAATATGAATCAGTAGCCAAACCTCTGAATTTTAATTATGTGACCATGGGGATGCTGCAACAGTTTTAAGTGTGAAAAACTGTCATAAGTCACTTTTTTCAGCACTGTTGTAATTTTGAACAGACACCAAACAAATGGTTGTAAGTCAAGGACTACCTGTACAAAGAACAGTGGCTTTCCCAAACCCAACTCAAACATAAAATAGGATTAGCAGCAGTGGTGGGATCCTCCCGATTTAACAGCCGGTTCAGTGATCACGCAATTTCAGTGATTCACGCGCGCCTGTGTGTGCACAATTTAAAAAAATCTTCTCTTCCTGGTTTCTTCGGAGGAGTAACACAGCTGATTCACGCAGCAATCTGCTCTACCGCGCGAATCAGCTGAGAAGATAAAGGTAGGAAAATAGTGCAGGCGGGCAGGTGGGCCCATCTGATCATCGGGGCGAACTAGTTCGCTCCCAGCTGATTGTCGGAGCTACTGGTTCTCCTGAACCAGTCCTAACCGGTAGAATCCCACCCCTGATTAGCAGTAACGAATCTCCAGTTGTTGTTCTTAGGTTTACCTGAGAAAGAAGAAACCAAGTTGTCTTCAACACGAATGAGTTCATACGTTGCATCAAGGAAAGGAAAGACTTTCTACACGGTTATAGTCCAGTATTTTTCCTCCACTTTTAAGTTTCTCCTCTCTCTGTAGCCCACAAAAAATTACAATAGGCTACCCCCACAACTTTCCTTGTCTAAACACTTGAAATCAAGAATTGGTTCAGTTTTTAAATTGTCTGTTACGCTTCAAAGAAACTGGGTCACTGTTGTTGTTTTTTTAAAAGCAAAAGAGAGCCAGCGTGATGCAGTGGTTAGGGTACCAAAGCTCAGTGGGTGACTGTAGGTCAGTTATTCTTGTTCTCAGCCTAACCAAGGTTGTGGTTGTGCTAAAAAAAAAAATAGCAGGAGAAAGTATAGTACAGCTTGAATGAAAGGTAAGATAGTAAAATAATTAACAGTTAAGAGCTGTGATGAAACCCTGCACCAGAGGTGGGTTTCAGCAGTTCTAACCAGTTCTGGAGAACCGGTAGCGGAAATTTTGAGTAGTTCGGAGAACCGGTAGTAAAAATTCTGACTGGCCCTGCCACCATCTATTCTCTGCCTCCCAAGTCCCAACTGATTGAGAGGAAATGGGGATTTTGCAGTAACCTTCCCCTGGAGCGGGGTGGGAATGGAGATTTTACAGTATCCTTCTCCTGCCACGCCCACCAAGCCACACCCACCAAGTCATGCCACCAAGCCACACCCACAGTAGTAAAATTTTTGAAACCCACCACTGCACTGCACGATGACTTCGTTACAGTGAGTGGGACAATATGCCTTTTTGTCTTTTCCCCATTGGAGAAGGTTACACCAAATAGCTACATTAAGTCCTCTATCTCCAGATACATTTTAATTGGCTCTAGTTTAAGTATCAAGCAATCTCAGCCCCCATCTCTACCAACATGAAAAAACCATTATATTGCCAAATTAGGCAGATCATCCTAGAGGGCTCCAGAAGACAACAAACAGCCTTAGAGTCACATGCTGGCTAGAAATGATGGCTTATCCAGTTCTACTCTAAGCTGCACAAACAACTTTTGCATTTCCAGAGACTCCTTTTTTACTCAAGCAATCCCATAAGAGGGGTTTCCTTTCGCAAGCTGGAGGGAACATGGAAATCAGTACCTTTTTGGAAAATATTCTTGAAACACAATGGAAATAGCTTGGCAACCCTGAGATTTGAATATACAGCGAAGGTTCCAATCATGTTTTCTTTCTTTTCTTTTCTTTTCTTTCAAGCAGTCCAACCAAAACATATTTTACCAAAACATATTTTACCTTCATTGGAAAATGCCGTGCAGGAGAAAGTAAAGGGGAGGGTATTGATCATTTTGGTTACATGACATTGCAGGGAGGGTAAAATTGTTGAATGAGCCAAGGGAACAGAACAAATATGAAATTAGACTTCCTATTTATGGAAATTTGAGACAACAAAGTCGGTGCTTACCCTGTCAAGTCCTGTTAAGTTGCCTCATCATGGCAGATGGTGTTCCTGGGAAGGATGAGCAAAGAACATTGGGAATGTAACACCAAGAATATATCTCCAAAGAAGAATATATCTCCCAGAAGTATCTCCAAATCACCCCAACTGCCCAGCTAAAGCAAGCAGGCAGTTATACTGGGCAATATGGGAAAATGCTGAGGTAGATTATCACTTTAATCCAGGGGTGTCAAACTCATGTCGTCACGGCGGCATCACATGACGTATCGCTACTTTTTTTTCCCCTTCGCTAAACCGGGCATGGGCGTGGCCAGTGCATGATGCATCTGGCCCGCAGGCCACAAATTTGACAGCCCTGCTTGAATGGTAACAGCAAAGACATCACTTCATACGATGTGGGAGAAATAAATCATGCTTGAATTGAATTGGGATGAGATGGATTGGAACTGCAGTCAGAAGATAATACTTTTTACTCCTCAGGACATACAATAAAGAAGGAACAGCATTGCTTGTAGAGTCCGGAAGGATCTCGCAAAGATTGTACTTGGGCACAATGGTGTCAACTACTGAATCATAATAATTATACAGTATGGGGAACTCTTTTAATACAATGATTGCCTAAAGTTATGTGCCAACTATTAATGAAGAAAAAGAAGAGGTTGGTGAGTTTTATGATCAAATTCAGCCTGAAAGTGATGGAATATGCAAGCAAGATGCACTGCTTGTACTGGAATGCCAAAGTCAGAAATATTTAGGAGGAAAACATGGTTGACTTTGTATGAAACAAAAGAATTATTTATCAGTTTCTGCCTATCCAATTATTCTTCATGGCTAACACAGTCTTCAAACAATCAAAATGTCATTTGTAGAATTATCATCACAAGATAGAATACACAGAAATCAAATTGACTATAGCATTGATACAAGGAGATGGAAGAACTTAATTGTAAAGCAGCCATCTTGTCAGGGGTTGATCGTGGAACAAAGAGAAACTGTTCAGAAATGTCTTATGCCCAAACAGAAGAAAACCAACCATTTTTCACAATGCGATCCTGAGCACATCCCCATCATTTTCGGGAAAACCAGGAATCTTTTTGCAGTCATTGCCATGTTGAATCTCACTGATAGGAAACCAGAGGAATAGTTGAATGATGTTAAATAAGTTATTAGAAAGGAAGGTGAAAAAATAAACTACTAAAGATCAAGAAACTGAAGAAAGCAAGTGAAATAAATTGCCAGAAGAGAAGCCAAAGATCTTAGGGGGGGAAATTAACAAAGAATTTCAGAGAGCTGTTAGAAGAAACGTGAAGCAGTATTACAACAACATTTGTATTAAATATGGCAAGCAACAGAAGAATCAGCAAAGGCTCCAACAATGTCAGCAAAGCTGGAAAACAACACAGTGGCCAACAAACTGTACAAAATCTACATTCCAATATCAAAAAAAGGAAATTTAATATGCAAATGATCATAAAATATTCTTAGTTTCACACGCTAGGAAAATAATGCTTAGGATCATCCAGCTCAGATTAAAGTCCCGCAAGGAAAGGGAGATGCCACATGTTCAATATGGGTTTAGAAAAAAGGCCAAGGAACAAGAGAGATTATTGCTGTTGCATGTGGATAGTTGTGACAGCCAAAATATACTGAAATGAAGTCAGAATGTGCTTTATTGATTATAGAAAAGCCTTTGATTGTGTCAACCAGATCAAGTTGTGGAATACACTTAAGAAAATGGAAATTGCAGAACATCTTGACATACTGAAATATATTTTGGGGAGAAACTCCTGCAAGTTGGTGTGGCAAGAGTTCTTCTTCTTCTTCTTGTGCCATATACATCATTGGACGTTGGCGATCATGTTGGCAATCCTATTTTTGTCAACAGCTGTATGAAAAAGTGCTGCTGAGTTTTGTCCAAACCAGTCCCTAAGGTTTTGAAGCCATGATGTTCTTCTGCCTGGACCTCATTTGCCTTCAAGCTTTCCTTGGAGGATTAAGTGAAGGATGCCATATTTTTCTGGGTGTCACATCACATGTCCAAAATATTCTAACTTTCGCTTTTTAATGTCTTTGATTATTTCCCTTTGCTTTCCCAGACGGCTTATTCACCTCCTCATTTGGCAAGAGTTACTATATTCCAACGACTTTCTGAGTCTCTACCTAATTTTTTGTTTTGGCTGATGACGTTACTTGGATGATTAACAAAACGTCTCAAATTAACAAACTTTGGTCCAGTTGCCATGATTTAGCCTTTTATTTTGGCCTGGGTGATTGAGTCTTCATTGACATATCTTTGGACTGAAGTGATATCCAAATGTTCATGAATGGATAGAGTCTCTCCTCCTATAGATATACCAGACTTAAAATTGTCAAAGACATAGACGCATTATTATGAAAACATGGTTTTCTCTTCCAGGAAAAGGATTTTGATAGATCAAGATTCCCATAGTTTGGGTGCTCTGCTTTAGAAGAGGGAGGTGAGTCCTTTGTGCTGAATTTTCATGAGTGTACTATCCAAATGTAACAAAAGCTATAACAGGCCTCAGGATCCATCACAGCTATTATACATATACTTACTCTAAATAGTTCAAGCACAAAGTATGATCTCATTAAGCCCAAAACTATTGAGGTTTTGTAACTTAAACAAACAGAAAAATATTGATTTCCTATAAGTTATATCCTTAAATGATACAACAAAGAATCCTGCATAACATTTCCAGAAAGTGTGACCTTCGAGTTTTTCAATCAGAATTTTCACCATTTTTTCCCTGACAAACTAGTTTCCATCTAAGAAGAGATGGAAGTGTTCTTCTTTATTGATTTATTATAGATCTCAACTTTATTGCTTTACATCTGCCTGGTTTATCTGATTAAAGCTGAGTGAAAACTTCCAAACTGCCTCTCTTACTTCTATCTCAAAATATCTGGACCTAATGAATTAGGATCACTATCCACATTACTCTTAAAAATGCATTATATAACCTATATGAATACGAATATAAATATCCTACAAAATCAACTAAAAAGTACAATTCAGGGGATTCTCTCCTGTTTTTATTAATTCAGTAATTCAATATTCACACTTCATCTGTCATCGCAGTCCTCTCAAAAGAATGAAGTCAGCTTGGGATGGGGTTGTATCTGATCTTTCTTCTGGAAATTTATAGAAAATCAAGAATACATCCGCTGCAATTTTAATAAGTTTTCCTTACTGTATTTAGCCTTTCTAACATAATGATTGAAACGAATCTATCCTTGAAATTTCATTGATTTGGAATGTAACAGCCTGATTCATGATCAAGTTAAAAAAAAGAAGACATAGTTAATCCTCGTTTAATGGCTGGTCATTTAGCAACTATTCAAAGTTAAGAAAGGCCTCCTCAGAGCTACTTATGACCTTGTTGATTGTTGCAAACACACATCCCTGGGGTCATATGATTGTATTAGTCCTCGCTTAATGGCTGGTCACTTAGCAACTATTCAGTTAAGACAGGCCTCCCCAGAGCTACTTACGATCCTTGTTAATGGTTGCAAATTGTTCCCTGGGGTCATGTGATTGTATTTTGGGTGCTTGGAAACCAGTTAGCTTAATGAGCACAGTGTTCACTTAATGACTGCAGTATTTGCTTAACGACCATCATGATTTATGATTGTGATTCTAGGACAAATTATGGTCCTAAATCGAAGATTTCCTTTATAGATACTAAATATCATGCCCTGCTTATGACATCTCAGACATAACTGGTGACTGGTAGAAAGTGAATTGCCATCAAGGCAATTCTTATAGAGCAATTTTGTTATAAACTCAGCATAAACAGTACATTCAATTTTTGCTTTTCCTTTTTAAGCACATTACAATAGGTTCCTAAATCAAAACTTGTCTATCTAAATAAATGGGCTGGTTTTCAAAAGTGCTGTGAATGTTGAAAGTTCACCAGGAGTCCTGCATACTCAGCACCTTTCCAAATCATCTTACTTACACCTGATCATTATGACAAAGGGCAGGTATGCCCCAATTGCTTATGATAGGTCAGTACCGATTTGAAGCATCTCTAACATATCTTTGACCTGCAGCTGACCTCCTTGTTGCCTGAATAAGGCATGCTAATCAATAAGGAAGATAATATTGCACTGGTGTGAAACAGTGGCTATTTCCCCACTTAGCTTTGTTGTGCTTTTATTTTTTTAAAAAAAACACAAATCTAAACAAATAGTCATCATAACTCTCTTTCTCAGCACTTTTACTGCAAACTTCCCCCCCCCCAAAAAAGATAGCCTTGTGGTTTGTATTCATTTTCTTGATTGTGCTTTTTGTACTCATGCAAATTCAGCTACTGTAGATAGCTTGGAGTACACACTGATATGTTGTCCAGTGTTGTCCAAAGATGCTTCTGTGGTCATGTGGCCAGAATGACTGTATGCCGAGACGCATGGAGAGTTGTTACCTTCCCACTGAAATGTCCCAAAGGTGCTTTTTTCAAGAGGCAACTGGACAGAAAGTCCAGTTGCCTCTTGAAAAAAGCACCTTTGGGACAACCATGACCTGGATGACTGAGAATCTCCATAGACATACCCACTGAAGTGGTACCAATTTATCTATTGGCATTTGCATGCTTTCTGATGGGCAGGAGATGGGGCAAGTAATGGGAGCTCACCCTGTCACACGACACTCAGGTCTTGAACCCAGGCTGTCGGCTTTCCAGATGACAAGCTCAGCATCTTAAACCACTTGTGAAGTAAGGAGATTTGAAGCAGGAAGAAGACTTTAGCACCCACGGGATGCTAGAAACATAAGAGCCAGCATTTGACATGTCTTTGTAATATTCATACAGTATGAATCACAAATGTACAAGCAGGGACTACAAATCAATTGAAATCCACCATGGAAGGCAGAAAATTCATTTATGGTACAATATATTTATCCATCCCTCTTTCCTTCCCCGCACTCAATCCATGCCTCTTCTGAAGTTATTACTATGACTTCTCTAGAACCTACTGCTAAGTAAAGCCATTGCTATCTTAATTTTAACTACACAAAGAGTAGATCTTTGTATAATCTAGATCTTCTCTCCATGCCTCAACCTCCCCCACAAAGCTTCTAGGCCAGTGATGTAAAAGGTGTACCTGCTACGATATTTTGGCTGACGCACACGTGTTCACTAACACCGAAAATTATTCTCAAAAGCACACCTCATTCTCACATAATTTTCACAGGCCGACAAAGCCGTGGAAGAATGGTCTCTAAAACCTTCAAAGAAACCTTGTGAGAATGAAGTGTGCTTTCCCATGGTTCTCAGAAGCTGCAGAAGAGCATTCCCCCAAAGCTGCTTCAAGAACAATGGCCTTGCGTGACCCACAGCAGCCTCGGGGTAGGCCACAGGGGTCAGTCAACAGAAAGAAGACAAGGCCTGAAGGCAAGCGGCATCTGGCAAATCCTGAGAAGCGCTGGGCTAGGATGACAATCACGCCATATGGTGAATGGCACCAAGCAGCCCTTTTGAGTGGCAGCAGCGGCGCTAGAACTGAAGTTGAGGTCTAGGTCTCTGGTTCAGGCCCAGCCTTGGCACTGCTGCTGTTCGGGGTGGACTAGATGGGGGAAGGAGATAGATAATTAGTACTGTTTTGTTGGGGGGGGGTAGTGTCACACACCAGCAAAGACAAATTAAGCATTTTCTGAATTTTTTTACATGCCTAGCCAGAAAAGGTTCACCATTACTGTTCTAGGCCGAATATGCTATTAAAATGGCTGCTCTTTAAAACAATAAAAATGTTCCTAAATAATCCCTCTTGACGTCATATATTATCCAGTCCTTTGTACTCCTTCAAGCAATGTCTCAATGGCGTTGTTTTAATTCTCTTCATCTCCCCGCTCAGAGCGACTATATTTCTGACTCTCGATCTGTCGTTTCCTACTGAAAGCATGAATGTTACCATTCCAGGACAAGATCTCAACACTGGAAAACCAAAGGGGAAAAAAAGAAAAAGAAAGAGGGGAATATGGCCAGATATCTTTTACCTTGTGAAACTGCATGCATACAATTACAATGCATTCCCAGAACTATCTCCTATTTCTTGGACAAATTTCTAGAAGATGTGTTTCATGTACGCACAAAGAGCCATTGTTGACACCGAAGGGAGGAAAATTGCTAGGGAAAGTCTATTTCTTCTTCCTCCTCGTGAATATTAAATCATCGCAGCAGTGCTGATAGAGAAGTGCCACAAATGAAATACAAAAGGCAGGCCTTGCTGCCAGTTTTTGTGCTGAAAGGTGCTATAGCAAAGTCATTCCTCCCCTCTCTGAAAATAATGCTGCTTCTGCTTAAGGCTACTCTATGGCGGAGTTTAAAAAGCACCCCTTCTCCTGAATCTTGAAAGGATAATTGCAATTTCCCACCCAAAATTAGGATCTGAAAGCTCTGAATGTAAAAGTGACAAATTCAAAGGGAAACCTCTGTATAAATAAATCATTTTTTACAAGTGTGAATAGCACTTTGGCAGAGAAAGTGATCAGGATCACAATCCGCCCCAAAGTAAACACTCGGTGAAAGCTATGACCAACTCAGAAATGATGAGAGGAAGATGGGACAGAGAAAAGCAGGCTCCACAAAACAAAATCCTTTTGGCTGAATGTCACTGTTGTCTAGTATAAATGAAATCCTGCTGCTTTTTCCATGTTTAGAACGCTTTATACAATTTTAGAATTCATTAGGATGAGCTGAGCAGGGACACAGTGTCTGTGTCATATTGTGATGGAGCCCAGACATGTACCATGTATCCCCAAAAATAAGACGCTGTCTTATATTTTTTTGAACCCAGAAATAAGTGCTTGGCCTTATTTTTGGGGATGTCTTATTATTTTGGGGCGCATGGAGCAAGACGGGGCTCCTCTTGCCATCTTACCTAAATTCCAGCTCTGTCTCCCTAACCCTAACCAGAGGAAATGGCGGGGACCAGTTGTGCATGCATATAAATATTTTGGGGGGGGGTATTTTTGGGGGGGTTATTTTAGCGCATGCGCTCAAAAGCCCAATTGGGCTTATTATCAGGGGATGTCTTATTTTAGGGGAAACAAGGTACACATACTTTTTTTTTTGAAGAGCTCAAAAAAATAAAGCCACAAATTTAAAGTTAAATTTTTGAGGGATTTTGTCAAAAGGGATAGCAAGAAAATGGATTGTAAAACTCTGTCTTAATCAGGTTCTTCAATTTCAGTGCTTACAGCATTTATGTAAAATGCTATGAAGCTCGGACGGGAATTGTATATGTGTGAGAGAGCAAGAGAGAGAGAGGTGTGTGTGTTTGCATATGTGTGTCTCTCTGTGTGTATCTTGGCTACTGAAAACAAATTGCAAGAATACAAATAGTTGCTGGCACCCATTTGTAGCTATGAGAATTATACATTATATTATTTTACCAAAATAAATTTAAATTCTCATTGGATGCCAAGTACAGCAGTTTGGACATGGGGTCACCTATGAAATAAGACTATTGTTATTTTATACCATGCAAACATCAGAAACAATATGTATTTTTTTCCTAGATAAATTCTACCACTTTCTCTGAAAGTATCTTGAAAGTACCTTTATTATGTTCAGATGTAATGAGGTATGTTGGATTGTATACTAAAAAGCAATTCCAGAAGGATAACATAAATTCAGAGCAGTATTTCTTTTCAAAATATATGTGTATCTGAATCTTCTCTTCTCCGCACTGTGCATAAGAATTGCAGAAGAAGCTTTGGGATTGCTTCTGAGAGTGATTAGGAGTCTTAACTTTAACAAACATTACTTCACTGGTCATTCATTATTTAGGAGAGTGATACATACAAACTATTGGAATATTCCAAATAGAATAATAGCAAAGAGGAATAAAGATTTGTTTTCTTAATAACTACGTTACAAAACTTGCCAGCATGGCTGTATCTGTCAACACCCTATATCAAAATGTGCCTACTTGATCATATCCTGACAAGACCAAAAATATGTTTGAATTTCAAACTTGCTGAGCGAATGGAGGGAAGACTTTCCCTGAGGGCAGATAAACAAGATGGATGGGCTAAACTCTGAATAGCTTAATGATCAAAATGCAGCCAAAACTGTCACAGGGAGACTGCTTGACTCATCAAAGCTGGCTTTACGATTTCTGCAAAGTTCCTCCTTTTTTACAATTAAGAATTGTTAATTTATTATATTTATAGAATAATAAATTTGTGTAGCTATATAATTTAAATGTAATTGTTAATTAACAGTTGCAAGTAATTAAGTTCACAGATCTAACCTGTTGACCTGACCATCACCTGTTCCACAATGCCCTAAAATAATCTTGAAAATTACAACTTTTTGACAATAAAAAAACAGACCAAAAAGAGCTCTAGAAAAAAATAAGAACATTTTTCAAAAGGATAAAACTTATATGGAGGGTTAGTTTAAAATTCTATATATACACCAGCTATTGTTTAGCAAATAGCGCAAATGCATATCCAACGAGCCTTACATCCAGGAAAATGGCTTGTATTCTGAATTATAACTTTACATATCACCCTAAGACAATAATTGAAGGTTGAAAGCATTAATAAGATCTAGATCTTAAAGTAAATTTTGGAGAATATATGCTTAGAATACATTTTTGTGAGGCTATTTTGGTTTTGTTATTATAATAATGAATATCATTTTATTTCTTTATACAAGATAGAATAGTTTAATGAAATGCTATTGCAAAAAAAATGGTAATATGAAAATATATATCATTTAACGGGCAATTGTTTAAAAGGCAAATAATTAATCAACCAGAAAGCCCTCCAGTCAATAATCAATTCCAGTTAATTCAGATTTCTACTTACCTAATCCATACACTGGGTGGAAAGGAAGCCAAAACTCCTTCATCTGTAAGAAAATTATTCTTATGTTTTCAAACTCTAACTAAGTTGAAGGAATTTACAATGCATTCATAGGGTTGGGATTTTTTTAGCATTTGTGCCCCATGTTTTCAGGGTTTGCTTGCTATTGCATTGCATTTGTCCAATTCTCAAGGAAACCAGGCCACCAGCACCATTCAAAGGTGTCACCAGTCAGAGCACGGAAAATAGAAAAACTCAAAAGACGTTGTGTACGATCGGAAGATGTGGAAAGACCTGGCCCTTAGAACAAGTATTGTGCATATTCTCACTTTTACCAAACTATTTTTACATTCTCATTGGATTCTAAGTAGAGCAGTCTGGATATGGAGTCGGTTTTGAAATGGGACTATTGTAATTTTATACCATCTTACAACCACCTCCTGACTTCAACCACAACTGTCTCCTGGCTCCATGGAGGACCATGCATTCTGAAGAACCATTTATTTTATATGGTTGTCTGGCTGGCCTCTAAACCTAAGAGAGAACTGGAACCTGAGCCTTTCTGGTTCTACTTTAGCACCTTAACCAATACACCACACCGGCCCTCTAAATGAAACCTGTATATATATATAGAGAGAGTACGTCTGTGAAAGCCAAGGGATGTGAAAATCAAGGCAAGAAGGGGTAAAACAGGATAATAATATTCAGCAGTGACTTGAAATAAACATCACAGAAATAGGACAGGGACTGGCAATGAGAACAGCAAATGTTATGCTGATGCCGTTTCATGCCAATTCAAGGATGCGTAGATATTTAACTTAGTACAATAGGGTAATGTACAGATTAAAATCTAGCTTTCCAAGAGATGGTGCATATCTCTAAATATTGCAGTATGATTTCAAACTTTTTTAAACAGATTGAAATGATTATTTAAACTACCCTTCAGGGGAAAATGTGCATCTCAGTGTTTTGAAATGTTTTATTTTTGGAATTTAAAGTAGAAATGGAACAAAATTTAAAATACAATGAAGGTCCAGTACTTTCACCCTTGTTCATTAAATGTGGATAAACAGGTTTTGAGATTTGCTTTACAGGTTTCTGTAAAACCTGACCTAGATCATACTGCAATTGGGGCTGGTTAAAATGGTACCTTCCAGTTTATGGCTCCAGATCTTGCTTTACAGCAAAAAAAACATTTCCCCCCAAAATAAAATATTTAGATAACCTGGCTTTTGTTAAATGCTGTAACTGGATATGACATACAAAACAATAAAGACAGGTGTCACTCTTTGTGTTCCAAGCCACTGCATTCTCCATCCAAATCTAGGGTCACTGTATTTGGAGAGGCAAAAATGTGACCACTAGATGACAGCAAAACATTGGTGCTTTCGGTATCTTTGTTGCCATCTAACAGTCCTGCAAAGTTTTGCAGGCCTAGCTATGGTAGCCTTACTAAATCCAATCTACAAACAGAACTTTAATGTGCAGTATTTTGTTTCAGAAATAAGACAATTTGGCTTCTTCTGCTGGAATACCATTCATGAACCAAACCAATGGCAATTTCACGCATAAATATCTCATTCACTGCCTTTTCTTTTAATATGTTTCTTGGATTCTATTCACAGCACATTTAATTTGCTGTGATGCCAGAAAGTACTTGACCATCAAAACACTTCAATATTGCTTTTCCATTTCCTTCTCTAATTAGAGATGTACACCTTTTTTCAGATTTCCAAGTATTCACTTCTACAATGTTTTTACTTAACTTCTTGCCTCAGTAAATACTTTTTTTCCCCCTTTAGGTGTTTTACTGTTTTAATACTACCTGAATAAAAACTGGAGGTCAAAATAGTAATGGCATTGTGTGATTTTTAATTTATTATAAAGTTATCAATCATGGTACGCTGTATTATTTTAATGCAGTAATGTTTATATGAGTAAAAATCATTAACATTCTATTATTTTACAAGCTTGAAGTACTGAAAAGAAAAAAGTAAAACTTCTGTGTTAATTGTCATTTAGGATATCCGTGTTACAAGCATAAACTTATTTTCATCCAAAATTGTGTATAAGGTTAAAAAAAACAAAAAACCACTGAAATTCACATCAAAGTATTAGTTAAATAGTAGTTTCAGTCCTGAACTAATAATATTAATATCTAATAATATTAATACCATTGTATTGGTATTCAATGTGTGTTCCACTATATTTTTCAGTGTGCACAGAACTACAGGAAGTCCTTGGGTTATGACAGCAATTGGGGCAAGAATTTTGTCACTAAGTTATGTGATCATAAAACAGATCACATGACTGCACTGTTTAGCGATCCAGGCAGTCCAAGTTACTTTCACAACCTCTGGATCAAACAGGTTATTAAGTGAGGATCTCATAGAACTGTGACGTGAAAAGAGGCTGAAGTTCCAGGCTGGCAGGCATGAGCTATGGGAGGTTGTGCTGGTGATTTGAGCAAATTCTATGAAGTGTGAACAGGTGCCTTAGGCATGTGCTACAAACTATGGCCAGGTGCAGGCAGGTGGGTGTCATGGGGAGGCACTACAGAACCTAGGCAGATGCTATGGACAGATGCTGCAAGTGCATGGGTGCCAGGGGCAGGTACCATGCATCCTGGGTGGACAAAAAAGAGGCAGGGATGGAAGTAACTTGCAACCTCCTATTGGCTTCCCCATTGATTTTATGGGAAGTCAGCAGGGAAAATCATAAATGGCGATCACATGACTGAGGGCCGCTGTAACCATCGTAACTGCAAGCTGATTGCCAAGTGCCCAAATTGTGATCAGGTGACCATGCAGATGCTGTGACATCCACAATTTCAAAGACTGGTCATAAGTCCTCCTTGTTCAGCACCATTGTAACTTTGAATGTTGGTCACTGAACTAGTGGTGTTATAGTAACAAATTGAAAGAGTCTATAAAATGAGATTACAAAACCGAGAGTCAAAATGAAGAGGATTAACTCTTTTCCTACACTTTCCCCCTCTCTTTCATCTTTGACACCAATCCAACTAATAAGACCTGGAAGTAGAAGCAGGCTTATCTTACTATTTTGTGAACTAAAAGCTACCACCATGAACTATATGTGCACTACATGTAGAGCCCAGTGCATTAAATCTACAGTATACAACGCAATGTGAGTGTTCATCAGAAGAACCCAGGTTGTTTCCACCTAAAAGGCAGACAGCTTTGGCAGAAGGATGGTGGTATCTCCTGAACCTTGTGGAATAATAAAGATTAAGTAAGTATAAGTGCTTCAAACTAGGCCTGTTGTTCAGCCAAGGATTATTAAGGATTATTATCAAGCGATCACATGTCTAGATTTTTCCTGTTGAAACAGAAGGTTCTGCTGTAATGTTTATGGTTGATTAATGTTTATGGTAACATTTATCTTGAATGGCAGGACTTCTTCAACAAGGTTGCTGGATGTTATTTGCTATTGTATTATATAGCTGTGTTAAAAGTGTCAGCCATCAGTCCATGAGTCAGAAAAACAGAATTGTTCTGACCCAAGTCACACATATAGCAAAAAGTGCAATTAGAGTATATTTATTGTACATCTCTTTGTTATACAGTAGTAATATCCCCCAAAATCCCCCAAGTCACAAATTTCCCTCCCCAAGCAGTTCAGTGAGAAAGTCCAAGCACACACGCACAAAACTAAAGCAGTAGTTTCTCAAGCAAATGCTCCCACAAGGAAATTCCCTGAGGCAAGTCCAAATCCATGTTCAAGTTCAAGTTCAAATCCAAGTCCAAGTTCTGGAAAAATCAACAAGACAAACCTAAGGATCACAGCACAAAATCAGGATACAGAAAGCATAGAGCCAATGACTCAGGAAGCTGAATACCAACCACTCCCTCCCACACGCCTCACTAAATAATCCACAACCCAATGTCCCTGATTAGGAAGTGCAAAGCTGCTTCCTTGTGAGTAGCCTTGCTGACCTCCTCTGAGATTCCCGTCTGTCTGCTCTTCACATCCACAGATCAGGCAGGGGCAGCAGCTGTTCCTCATTGGTGGCAGACTATTGCTGATCATAAGTAGCCATGCCTCTCCTTCCTCTTCTTGAGCAGATAGCTGTCCGTCCGTCCATCCATTCAATCAATCATACTGTGCTCTTCCATCCTGGACTCTCTGAGGGTTCCTGGGAGCCCTGCGTCCCCATGTCATAGGCCCCAGTTCCACTTCATCCTCTTCCTCCAAATCAGCAACATGTTGCTGACCATCTGCCATCACAAGAATGCTCACATCTTCTGTGCTGTCACACCACTGGTCTCTATTCTATCTCAGTAAAAAGGCCAGCACATAGTGCTCCCTGAATCATTTTATGTGGACCAAGTTAAGAAATGCAGTGGATGGGGACCTTGGCTTTGTCTCCCTTTCAGCGAGTATCACCTGCAAGTGAAAACAAAACAAAACAATTTAAGATATCTGTCATGGTAATAAATAAGAGTACAAGGTGAAGCAGGAAGATGCTCCTGGTCACTACAAACCCTTCTCCATCCCTGGGACCTGCTACTCTCACATACCCAATACCTTAATAGCTTAGTTAAAGTGACCACCAGGAAGCATCACATTACCAATTTCATCATTATTGGAAAACTTCAATTGCTGTTCGGGAGAGATTATTTTACAGGGTACAAACCCTCTACTGGGAAATGAACCCATCACCTTTATACTTTAGAAAACTATACTACAGGGGTGAAATGCTCCCGGTTCGGACCAAATCGCCCGGTCCGGTAGCAATGGAGGCGGGTGGTTCGGAGAACCGGTAGCAGAAATCCCTGCCCCCCCCCCACCCCCCAATGCCCAGCTGAGCCATGCGATCATCAGAGGCTTTTTTTTTATTTTTAAAAGCATTTTTTCTATAAATGCTTTTAAAAAAATTTTTTTTTTAAAGTTGGCCATGCCCACCCAGTCACCTTAACCCCCACCAAGCCACGCCCACAGAACCAGTAGTAATAGCTATATAGTAGGGAATGTGTGTTAGGAACTATCCAAGTCCTGGTGCATTTGCAGCAAACATTATCCTAGAAGCAAAATCAGAATGGCGTATATAATTTATGCAATCTATACATGGTTTATACAGTAGAAACAGTCTGGCTGTCAGGTCACAGACACTGAACATGAAGCAGGAAAAAGCAAAATATAGCCATCAAGCTTCCTTCTCAATTAGTGATATACAAGAGTATCAGTGCTATCAATGAGTGACTAAACAGGAACCAGAAGTTGCCATGAAGATGACGTAATTGTGACTTGTTTGTGCATATCAAATTTTCACCAGAATGCCTGAATGGTGCAGGCAAAATTGTGACATAAGTTACCATGACACGTTGCACAACCAACACAGGAATTGCAGCTGCATCACACAGATTGTCACTCTGACTGGCCTGGGTGATAATTATGATGCTCATGTCATGAAAGTCTTCAGAAGTCATAAATATAGTGAAAATTGAAGATGATGATGATGACGACGATGATAATAATAATAATAATCACACAAAATCCATTATTGGCAGAAGCAGCAGAAAACATGGGATAAAATCAATGATAGGACTAATCAAATGCAACTAGACAGAGTCAGCACTATTGTTCCTGCTTTAAATCTTCAGTGCAGTGTAGGACTAGAGTTCTTTCAAGGCAGCACCAATCTTGTTTTTTAAAACACAGCTCTTTTTAAAGAGCAATAAACCGTGTTTAATGAATATGTATACCACTGAACGAATAAGCCTGTGTTTCACAAGGAGCCTGTGTAAGAGAGCTATCAATTGTATTGGAAAGTGCCTCTAGCTGGACCCACCTGCAATCAAAGCAGCTATGGAGGGTAACTTAAAATGACCAGAGTGTTATGTCCTTATAAGGACATCCGCCCGGATTGGCTGCCAGCCACCGGGCGGGAAAGTTTGAATCCCTGTCAGGGGGCGGTGCGTCTGCCGGAGCGAATATAAGGAGAGCTCCGGCAGCGCACGGCAGTCTTGCTACTGTTGCTGTTTAATAAAGTTACTCATGTAACGAGCTGGTCACGTCTTCATTCCTGCGCCGATCTAACACTGGCGACGAAGGACTAGAGAGAAGAAACGAACCTTGTGGCACCAAGCCAACAAGACCAAGACTCCGGCACCTGGAACCACAGTAGGCATTTCCAAAGGCATGGCATCCGCTGAAGTCACTTTGCCAGCCCTTGCTCCTTTCCGCCCAGGGAAGGACAAGTGGAAATCCTACGTGGTCAAATTTCGGCAATACCTGAGAGGCAACAACATCAGGGACGCCGACGATGACCGGAAGAAGGGCATCTTCCTGGCCAACTGCGGCTCCGAAGTCCTCGACATGGCAATCGATCTCGTAGCACCACGAGACATCGAGGAAGTGCCATGGGCTGACCTGCTGCAGATCCTGGAAGACCACTATGCCCCAACGGGAACACCAGTGGCGAACCGTTTCACCTTCCACCAGAGGGATCAGAAGGAAGGTGAGACCATCAAAGAATTCGTGGCCGCCCTACGCCAGATCGCAGCCAGCTGTGAGTTTGACCACGTGGACAACGCCATCGCTGACCGCGTGGTTTTCGGCATGAGGGACAGGGGCCTCCAAAAGAAATTCCTGAGCAGGAAGAAGCTCGTGCTCAAGGATGTGGTGGAGGAAGCCACCGCATCCGAAATCTCGGAGAAAGCAGCCGCCGCAGTAAGCAGAGCGAAAGGAATCCACAAGATTCGCTCCACAGCGCAATCGTCAACAGAGGATTCCACAGCTGGATCCGAATCGGAGGGAGAATCCACCGTCCACAAGGTATCCAGACCCCCAAGGAGGGAAACCGCCCAACGGAACTACAAGGGGGAGCGCTGCGCCAGCTGCAGAGGGGACCATGCCAGAGCAACCTGCAAGTGGAGAGATGCGACCTGCCGACGCTACAACAGGAGGGGTCACATCGCCGAAGCTTGCAGAGCTGAGGAACCAGCCCCAGAGCCCCCCAGCCACTGTCCCCGCGAGAATCGGAAGGATTACCAGAGGTCATCCAAACGGTCCTCTGGCCCTTCCAGACGCAGAGACGACGAATTTCCCCAGAGCGGAGCGGTCCACCAGACGACCATCGCTCACACGACATCAGACAATGCCACCAAGTTCCACGTGACCATCCACGTGGAGGGAGCACCCTGCAAAATGGAGGTAGACTCGGGCTCGGTCTACTCCATCATGGACTGGCAGCAGTTGAAGCGCCTGCAACCCAGCATCACCAAGCGAGAGCTGAAGCCACTACACTCCAAGCTCGTCGACTTTGGGGGAAACCCCATCGGAGTGTTAGGAAGAGCCAACATCCGAGTCACCTACAAGCAGTTCGAAGGCAAGCTCCCCATCACCGTCGTAAAGGACAGCCGTCCGAACCTGCTAGGAGTGGAGTGGTTCAAGCCGCTGGGGCTTTCAATCGAAGGCATCAACCAAATTGGCAGGGACGAACTCGACAACCTCATCGAAGAGTTCAAGGAAGTCTTCGATGGTAAGCTGGGGAAATTTGTGGGGAGGCCAATCTCTTTCAATCTGGACAAGGGAATCACCCCAATTAGGCTCAAGCCCCGCCGAGTTCCGTTTGCCCTGCGGCCAAAAGTAGACGAGCAGCTGGATAAACTGATCGCCCAGGGCGTCCTGGAACCGATCGATCATGCTTCATGGGAGACCCCCATTGTGACCCCACTGAAGCATGATGGGTCTGTGCGCATCTGCGCCGACTACCGTTGTACCATTAACAAGGCGTTGGCACAGAGCGCATACCCAGTCCCAGTGGTGCAACACCTGCTGCATTCCCTGGGATCTGGATCAATCTTCGCGAAACTGGACCTGGCCCAGGCTTACCAGCAGCTGCCAGTAGATGAAAAAACGGCGGAGGCTCAAACAATTGTCACGCACAGGGGGGCATTCAAATGTAACTGCCTCCAATTTGGAGTCAGCGCTGCCCCCGGCATCTTCCAATCCATGATGGAACGCCTTCTCCAAGGCGTTCCAGGGGTGGTGCCTTACTTTGACGATGTGCTCATCTCCGGTGACTCAAGAGCTCAACTCCTTGAAAGGCTCAGGCTTGTCCTGCAGCGATTCAAGGCCAAGGGCTTGAGGGTCAGGCGGGACAAGTGCATCATAGGAGTACAGGAAGTCGAGTTCCTGGGCTACCTCATTGATAGCACAGGCATCCACCCCACCAAATCAAAAGTGGAGGCAATCCATGAAGCTCCAAGCCCAAAAAACAAAACGGAGCTTCAGGCATTCCTTGGGTTGCTCAACTTTTATGCAATCTTTCTAAAACAGAAAGCCACAGTTGCTGAGCCACTTCACCGCCTGCTGGGGAAATCGGCATCCTGGAAGTGGGGCCAGGAAGAGGAAGCAGCGTTCCGGGCCATCAAAGGACTATTGACGTCCAAAAGCGTCCTCATCCAATACAGCGAGACGCTCCCCATCAGGCTGACCTGTGATGCGTCGCCCTACGGGGTGGGGGCAGTCCTCAGCCACGAACTGCCCAAAGGCACCGACGCCCCAATCGCATATTTCTCGAAGACCATGTCCGGAGCAGAACGGAACTACAGTCAGCTGGACAAAGAAGCCCTGGCCATCGTGGCAGGAGTGAAGCACTTCCACGAATATCTCTATGGAAGACGTTTCACCATAGTCACCGATCACAAGCCACTCCTGGGACTCCTCGCAGGCGACCAACCCACCCCGACCTTCATGTCCCCGCGGATGACGAGATGGGCCATTTTCCTGGCCGGCTACTCCTATAGGCTCGTGCACCAGCCAGGCACAGCCATAGGAAACGCCGACGCACTCAGTAGATGCCCATCGAAGAACCCGGTGGAAGACCCAGCCCCCACGCTCCATCTATTCCACATAGATGACGACGCCAGCTGTCCAGTCTCCTCCGCAGATGTGGCCGCACACACCCAGAGAGACCCCACCCTCCGCCAAGTAATGTCCTGGATCCTCAGGGGGTGGCCATCGAAACAGACGGAAGAGAGGTTCAGCCCGTTCACCAGGAAACAGACGGAGCTGTCCACCATAAAGGGCTGTCTGCTATGGGGAGACAGGGTGCTGATCCCAAGCACTCTGCAACGGCGGACGCTAGAGACACTGCACAACGGGCACCCGGGCATCGTACGCATGAAGGCCCTGGCACGGAGTTACGTCTGGTGGCCCTCACTGGACAGAGACATCGAACAATGGGTCTCCAGATGTGACCCGTGCCAAGAAGTCCGCCCCGCGCCACCGCAATCCGAAGTCACAAACTGGGAGACCCCCAGCAACCCCTGGTCGAGGGTCCACATCGACTTCACGGGCCCGATGCAGGGGCGACACCTCCTCATCGTGGTAGATGCCTTCTCCAAGTGGCTCGAGGTGATACCCATGGCATCTACCACAACAGAAGCGACGATCCGAGCCCTGCGCCGCCTGTTTGCCACACACGGACTACCGGACGTGCTGGTCTCGGACAACGGCCCCCAGCTCACATCCCTGTCCATGGAGTCCTTCCTGGCAGGACTGGACATCCGCCATGCCCTCTCCGCTCCGTACAGGCCGGCCGGAAACGGACAAGCGGAACGGATGGTCCGGCTCACGAAAGAAGCCCTCACCAAGATGGGCCCGGGAGACTGGCAAGAACGCATAGACAACTTCCTCCTCACCCAGCACATCACGCCGCATGCCACCACCCACAAGAGCCCGGCCGAACTCCTCATGGGCAGAAGGTTGAGGTCACCCTTGGACCGGCTGCACCCCCAATACAGCCCGGAAGTGACCGCAACCGCCAGCCGGCCGCTTCGCGCTTTCATCAAGGGAGATTCAGTTTTCGCGCTGAATTTCAACGGCTCTCCTAAGTGGCTGAAAGGGAAGATTGCCAGCACAACCGGCCCCAAATCCTACACCGTCGAGTTGGAAGATGGACAGGTCGTGAGATGTCACATCGACCAACTCCGGAAAAGGTGGGGGGGAGCAAACGAAAACCAGCCTGACGAGGGAGGCCTACAACACCCAGACGGGGTAGGCCTACAACACCCCAGCGAGGTAGACCTACCATACCCAGACGAGGTAGGCCTACCACACTCCTACGAGGCAGAGCAACGCCATCCCGACGAGGTCGGCCCAGCACACTACCAGGCACTGTCACGCCGGCAGTGCAGCGAGGTAGACCGGGGCCAACCGCACGGGGGATGGCAACACCAACCCGGCCAGGTGGGCACCCGGCACAACAGACCCAGGGACCTCCGACCCAGCCCGCAGGTAGACCGGGACCTGCCCAGAAGGGAAGCACCGCACCCTACCAGTGAAGGCAACCCACGGCAGCCCTACCAGGGAGACCTCAACGCAAGGCGAGTAGACCGGGGACCATCGCAGATGGGCACACCACAGCACATGGGCGAGGGTGGCACACGACTCCCCGGCGAGAGGGACCCCCACCCAACACAAGAAACAACCCGGCAACAACAACAACCCAACCCAGACGACCCCAACCACCAACGGGCGGTAGACCAGGGACTAGGGGGAAGGGAAAGCCGACAACAACCTGGCCAGGGAGGCCTGCGCCACCCCGGCAGGGGAGACCTCCACCGACCCGAGGAGGTATCCCCTCAACGACACCCCGACCAGGTCGACCACCACCAACCCGACGGGGAAGGCCAACGCCTGCCGGGCCAGGGAGACCTGCGCCAACCCTGCAAGGTCGAACACCGCTACCCGAGCCAACACCACCCACAGCGGGCAGACCGGACCCAAGGACACCGGTCCGAACCAGCCTCCAGACCACAGCGGGCCGGGCCGCAGCAGAACCGCAGCCACCGGGAGACCGAGGAGGAGCAAGTGACAGCCAGGGTCTTACCGAGACTCAGACGCTCTTCCCGGGTCGGAACCGAACAGCACCGCCGAGGCGAAAGATCCACAGGCCAGGAGGAAGACCACCAGAACCAGCCATCCAAGGTCTGCGGTCCGGCCGGAGGCGCTGAGGGTGACCCCGCACACTCGCCAGCCGAACCGAGCCCGGTTCCGGGGAAGGATCCAGGAGCCACAGGAACCCCGTCCGTCCAGGGCGGGGACACGGGAGAAATGAGACTGCACAGGTCAAGTAGGGTGCCTAGGCGTCCTACGTACCTGCAGGACTACGTCACGTTTATTGACGAACACTGAACGTTTTTTTTTCTTTGGACTAGGGGGGAGGAGTGTTATGTCCTTATAAGGACATCCGCCCGGATTGGCTGCCAGCCACCGGGCGGGAAAGTTTGAATCCCTGTCAGGGGGCGGTGCGTCTGCCGGAGCGAATATAAGGAGAGCTCCGGCAGCGCACGGCAGTCTTGCTACTGTTGCTGTTTAATAAAGTTACTCATGTAACGAGCTGGTCACGTCTTCATTCCTGCGCCGATCTAACACAGAGCAAGGGAGAAGCCAGGGGGAATTAGACAGATCTGAAGTTCTGAATCCTTGCATAATCAGCAATTCAATAACTGACCTTTTGACTAAGATCAAGCATAGAGTATACTAGATGCCACAACTGGCAAAGTATGACAAAAAACTGTACTTTAAAACCAGAGCACTGACAAAGATGTCAAACTAGCGGCCTGCAGGCTGGATGCGTCAGGTGCAGGCCATGCCCTCCCCAGCTCCGTGAATAGGGAAAACGTTGCAAAACATCATGTGACAGCAACGTGACACAGCAACTTTGACACCCATGAGCTAAGAGGTCCTTAAGATCAGGGGTGGGCAACTATGGTCCCTTTACAACCCGTGAACTTCAACTCCCAGAATTCCTGATGCTGGTTCAGGAATTCTGGGAGTTGAAGTCCACAGGTCATAAAGGAGCCATTGTTGTCCACCCCTGCCTAAGATGCTTTGACTATGGACTATCAGGAAAACATGGCAGGAAACAAAAATGGTTCCAGCTTTATGCTCTGTATTGTGGTTAGAAGGAATGGGGAAGGACACATAAAATCATAAGATCATTAGAGGAAAAGAAGCTTCTTATACAAAAGGCATTTTTTTCAAAGCAGTGAGAACTTTGTAGAGTATGCCAGCTTTAACCCAATGGTAGCAACACATTAGGGATGGGCCCTTTCAACTTCAACAGTCTTCTTAGAGTTTGGCAGCCTTAACAAATCCAATCCAATCCATCAAAATTTAGAAGTGGCTCTGCAGGCAAGGGCAAAGAAAGGCTAAATATGATGGTTACAATAGTAGATAAGATCAGAATGAAATCCAGGTCACTTGAGTCTGGGAAAATATTCCTTCAAAATAATAAATAAGTTCTCTCACAACCCACCCACCCCTCTCAAATTTATAAAATGCAAAGAAAACAATATGCCAGTTTGCTATTTGTCCTTACTATTTTTAACATAGTGAATATAACATTGGTCTTGGAAAAAGCAAACAGGGTTCAAAATATCCACTTAAGCTAGCATAGGAAGCACAAGAGTAATGTGAACCCAGAGACTTGATAACAATTGCCATAGGAACCACTGGTGTACAAATATAGATAAAGTGGATAGCTATGAAATAGTATTTTTTACATTAAACTGGGCAGCCTTGGACAAGTCACCATCTCTCAGACTAACTTATTTCCTTGGGTTTTGGTTACAAGGCTATAATGAGATAACTTCAACTGTAAACAAATTTTCAGCAAATCCTGCTGAATGTCTCCAGCCACTACTTATCCTGCTTATTCTTCAGAATTGGTTCAGGAGAAAGATATACAGTTTGAAAGGCAGATATCCTTGAAAGAAAATATTGCTTCGTAGCCTAGTCTTAAAATTCATCACATTCTAAAGTGCTTTTTACATCAGAGGCTGGAAATGGGGTTTCTTGTTGAAAGAACAATAAGTTGGTTCATGCTGAGTATTCGTGGCTTTCTCCAACAAAAGAACCCAAAAATTCTTCTCCAGATTGGAGTTGTAGAGATAGGGGAGGGATAGAACTGTATCTAGAATGCCGTAGAATTGGGAAAAGATTCTTATAGGGCCGTGATGGCGAACCTATGGCACATGTGCCACAGGTGGCACGCGGAGCCATATCAATGGGCACGTGAGCTCAGCTCTGGCACACATGTGTGCACCGGACAGCTGATTTTTTGGCCTTTCGGGCCCACTAGAAGTCGGCAAACAGGTCATTCCTGGCCTCCGGAGAGCCTCCAGGGAGGTAGAGAAGGTCATTTTCGCCCTCCCCAGGCTCCTAGAAAGGCTCTGGAGCCTGCGGAGGGCGAAAAACGGGCCTGCCGTGCCATCACATGCCAAAAGCGAGGGAAGCGTGCATGTGTGTGTGTGTCACACATACATGTGCTGGGGCGGGGCGCATAGAATTATGGGTGTGGGCACCCACACCACACAACCCCCCTGCGCTCCCCCCGCTTTTGGCACGTGATGGCAAAAAGGTTAGCCATCACTGTTATAGGGGCTACCCAATTCCAAACTGGAGTTTTGATATTTCTGATGCTGACTGACTGTGATGTCCCAAGCACTTCATCGGCCCAACACTAAAACAAATAGCTCCGATCCTTTTCTGATTCTAAATTTGGAGATGGCAAGTCAGGCAGAGATTAATTCTACAGTTGTATGGAGCTTGTTCTCCAATTGGAGGGATATTCTTCACCTCTTGTCACCACTGAACAGTTGGAACTCAGAAGCTGATTTGCCTCCAACAAATTTAGGCCAAGGGGAGAGGAAGAAATGTACAAGCACTCATGACTTGCAACTTGATTATAAAATCAAAATGTGAAAATCCTTATGCAGTTGTACAATTATATAAGCCTCTATGGTTAGGTATAGTTCCAGCACAGCCTAAGCTTGTCCCCTCAGCTCAAGAACATAATTCTGCAAAGAATGTGGATCTGACTCGCTTTCTGGCATCCCAGGGTCCTTCAACTATTAGCTCAAAATACTAAGCAGTCCTTATTTTAAATGAAAACCGCCTTCAGCAATATGTTCTGAGTGTATCTGGGGCTGTGGATGTTAGAAGGACAGAGGATTGAGAAATCCTTTGCCAGTGTCGTGGTTCAAGGAAATGCAGCTGATCTGCAAAACTGATCCCCATCTTTTTAATTGTACTTTTTACTGTTATTAGAAATATTTATTTTTCATGGTTTTTATTGGCTTCTAGTGTTTTAAGCCGCCCAGGGTCACCTTGAAGCGAGATGGGAGGCAAACAAATCTAATAAACAAGTAAACAAATAATTTTGTCCTCGAGACCAAAATTCTACAATATACATGGTTTGCCTTGGTATACTTTGTACAACGGTGTGAGTAATTTAATTTAATTTAATTTAATAATTTAATTTAATTTAATTTAATTTAATTTAATTTAATTTAATTTAATTTAATTAATTTATCATATTTCTATTCCACCCAACTCCCTAGGGACTCTGGGCGGCTTGCAACAGAAATAATACAAAATGAAGATATTTTTTTTAAAAAAAAAAACATTATAAAAGCATTTTAAAAACATTAAAAACACATGCACACCATCCATGGCCGGATCTCACAAGATTGAACAGTGAGATCAACAGCCCCAGGCCTGCCGGAAAAGCCAGGTCTTCACTGCTTTCCGGAAGGCCAATAGGATGGGGGTAGTCCGGACCTCAGAAGGTAACTGGTTCCAGAGAGCTGGGGCAGCCACAGAGAAGGCCCTCCCCCGTGGGCCCGCCAGCCGGCATTGTTTAGCTGACGGGACCCGGAGGAGACCAACTCTGTGGGATCTTACCGGTCACTGGGAGCTGTGCGGTAGAAAGCTGTCTCGAAGATAGCCTGGCCCTGAGCCATGTAGGGCTTTAAAGGTAATAACCAACACCTTGAATTGTGCTCGGAGACCAATAGGGAGCCAGTGCAGCTCACGGAGAATTGGTGTAATGTGGGTGTATCTAGGTGCACCCACGATAGCTCGCGCAGCTGCATTCTGGATCAACTGTAGTCTCCAAACACTCTTCAAGGGTAGCCCCATGTAGAGCGTGTTGCAATAATCTAACCATGAGGTGACAACGGCATGAGTGACTGTGAGGAAAGCCTCCTGATCCAAGTAGGGTCGCAATTGGTGCACCAGGCGAACCCGTGCAAAGGTCCCCCTAGCCACAGCTGCTAGATGTTGCTCTAATCTTAGCTGTGAGTCTAAGAGGACACCCAAATTGCGAACCCATTCTGAGGGGGACAATTTCTCCCCCCCACCCCAGAACCAGGGACAATCGACATAGTCTTTAGGAGGCAATACCCACAGTCACTCGGTCTTGTCTGGGTTAAGTCTGAGCCTGTTGACTCCCATCCAGACTGGTCCTTCATATATGGTTGAATTACAAATCTAAATGCACCTCACATAGCATGCTAAACAACTGGTCCTAACCAAATCTGTTGTTGAATGACTGGTCCTAATACCCTTCATTCAGTGGACATGCTCCTCAGTTAGTATGAGGAAGGGCTGAAAGGGGTTAAGAACCCTGGTTCAGCAACAACTGTTGGGTTGCATACTCAATACTCCTGCCTTAAGTCAAGCTTCTTCAACCCCATGTTCTCCAAGTGTGTTAAAACACAACAATTTCCAGCCAGGGGTAAACTGGAAATTATGACATGTAATCAAGCACATCTTGGAATTACTTGGGGAAGGTGGGATTAAGCAAAGCATAAAGACGTTGAAGGACAGAAGTGGACACCAACAGGGTTGTAACCAAATTCGCCTTTTCAGCCTCAACCTTTTATATGAGAAAAGGTAAAGCAAGTTCCCCAACACCATGAAGATAAGCTCTTTAGAAGAAAATATAAAAGCGTTAGCGCAGCAATTCATCCAAGCTTCATCATGCACCGTAGACATTTTTAAAATTTCACAAAGAAAAGCACATCATTAAAGAATACTGCCGTATCACCATTCTTATGCAAATCCTTCCAGATAGTTGGGTGGAAAAATTCCATCTCAGCACGCAGTGAAAAATAAAATGTTGCTGTGTGAAAATTTTTGCTGTACTGAGCACATCTATCACATGTATAATCCAAACTACTGTATATGTGCCCCGACTACAGAATTAGTATCGATCCATTCACCATGTAAACATCAAGTACTTTCTATTATTACCTGAAATAGCATGCTATCACAATTTCTATTTCCTTCCCCCCTATCTTAAATAGAAGTCTTGCACATTAGCTCTTTCCTTCGCATACTTTTTTGCACAGCTATCTAACTATAGTGTTCAAGGCTGTTTTTCCCCCCTCTGGGTTTCCTGCAGACATCTGCAGTATTATTGTCAAAGCACTTTACTTCAAGTCGCCTCTGATGGAAGGCCGTGCAACTTTCGTTTACCCAGAATCCTGTGCCTGTGACATGGTTTGGCAAACTTTGCCCAACAGTCTTTGTTTCAAGGCCATCTTTGCTACAACTGCCTCCTTTGTCAAATGAGGGTTTCCAAGGGTTGCAGGATTTTTAAGAGGTCCAGTTAAAGCAAGAATGGGTCACGAAAATCAGGACAAGAGTACAGAAATGGCATTAGTCTTTCATTTCTGGTTTGTACCAGGGGTGAAATGCTCCCAGTTCGGACCAGATCGCCCGATCCGGTAGCGATGGCGGCAGGTGGTTAGGAGAACCAGTAGCAAAAATCCCTGTGTCTCCCCCCCATTCTCAGCTGAGTCACACAATCATCAGAGGGTTTTTTTTTTTAACTTTTAAAAGCATTTTTTCTACAACCTTTTCCGACGAAAAAATGCTTTTAAACATAAAAAAAAAAAAGCCTCTGATGATCGCGCGGCTCAGTTGGGATCCTCAGAGGCTTTTCAAAGCAATTTTTTCTGCAACCTCTTGGCTGAAGAGGTGGTTAAAAAAATGCTTTGAAAAGTCTCTGACGGTCCCAGCTGAGTTGCCTGATTGCCAGAGAGGCTTTTCAAAGCATTTTTTAAAAAGCCTCTCTGACGATCCCAGCTGAGTTGCCTGATTGCCAGAGGCTTTTCAAAGCATTAGAAAAAATGCTTTGAAAAGTTTTTTTTTAAAGTTGGCCACGCCCATCGTCACATTATCCCCCCAAGCCACGCCCACAGAACCAGTAGTAACACATTTTACATTTTACCCCTGGTTTGTACGTTCTCTTTCCTGCTGCTAAAAAAAGAGAGACAGGGAAGGGGAAAAGAGAGAGAGAGAGAGAGAGAGAGACTCATATTAATACAGATTTGGAAATGGGCGTTGGTACTTACCTGATACGCCTCTTCTCTGGCAGGCGGGCATGGCAGTCAGGATGGGCGGAGACACGGGTGCGAGTAGTTAGGACCGAGTCTGCTGAAGCAATAAAACCCCGCCTCCTTCCTCATGCTGGCAGTTTTGAGACGAGGATACCATAGCAGACCGTAGTGTCTAGGGAGAAAAAGAGAAAGGACATGATGAAAGCTTAACCCCCCCCCGCCCCCTATAAGGGAGTAATTCTCGGGGACAGCCCCAAAGGGTGGGGCTGACTGCCGTGCCCGCCTGCCAGAAAAGAGGCGTATCAGGTAAGTACCAACGCCCATTCTCCTGCGGCGGGCACGGCAGTCAGGATGGGACATACCAAAGTCCTAAGTAACGTCGGGAGGGAGCTGGCCGGCCCCGTGGTTAGGAGACCTGATGAACACCTTGAAGAACCCTTCTACCGAATGCCGCATCAGCTGAGGTGTAAGCGTCCACGCGATAATGTCTGATGAAGGACGTGGGTGACGCCCATGAAGCCGCTCGACAAATCTCTTCCACCGATGCCCGCGTAGACCATGCGGCTGACGTGGAGGCGCTTCTGGTGGAATGCGCTGTTATCCCGCGAGGGACCGGGAGGGAGAGAGTGTCATATGCAGTAGCGATACATGCTCTGATCCATCGACCCAGGGTGGTAGATGAGACCTTGGTCCCCAGAGAAGCCGGAAGGAAGGAAACGAAGAAGGCGTCCGAACGCCTGAAGGTAGCCGTATGGTCGATGTAGATCTTTACTGCTCTCCAGACGTCCAACTTGTGCCAGAGCCGTTCTCGACGATGGCGAGGCCGAGGGCAGAAATCCGGAAGAATCAATTCCTGGGCTCTATGGAATACGGTATTAACCTTCGGAATAAACGAAGGGTCCAAGCGAAGCACCACTCTGTCTGGGTAAATGATACAAAGCTTCTTGCGAATCGAAAGCGCAGCTATCTCCGAAATCCTACGAGCAGAAGTCACCGCTACTAGGAAGGCTACTTTCAACGACAGAAACCGGAGGGAGACGTCTCTCAAGGGTTCGAAGGGAGATTTAGTAAGTGCCGAAAGAACCCTAGGCAGATCCCACGTCGGAAAGCGATGAATCCTGGGAGGCCGGAGATTAGTAGCACCCCGCAGGTACTGACGAATTAGGGGATGCTTGGAGATAGAATTCTGTGAGCCACAGGACAGGACCAAAGCCAGAGCTGCCACCTGTCGCCTGAGTGTGTTGGGCGACAGTCCCGCAACAAAGCCTTCCTGGATGAACTCCAGAACCTGCTTCACCGTAGCCGAAGAGGCCAACAGATGGCGTTTGCGACACCAGAGCGAAAAAGCTCTCCAGGTAGACTCATATATCCGAGTAGTGGATCCGCGCCTAGAAGCCTGGATGACTGAAATGATGTCGGCCGAGAGAGGAATTTCCGTCAAACGGAGCCGCTCAGCCTCCAAGCGGTTAGATGTAGGAATTGGGGATCTGGGTGTTTCAGATGGCCTTGTAGAAGCTCTATCTGGTTGGCTGGTATCTGCCATGGCTGGACCGTAGACAGGGCCCTCAGGTCCGCGAACCACGGGCGCCGGCTCCAGAAAGGCGCCACCAGAACTACTTCTGCCCGCTCGTGGAGAATCTTTCTGACGACATGCGGAATCAGTGGAATCGGAGGGAAGGCGTATAGGAGAGTGTTGGTCGGCCAGTCGCAGCGTAGGGCATCCACCGCCTCCGCTCCCGGAGACGGAAATCGGGTAAAGAACCGAGGCAGTTGGTGATTTGAGCTGGAGGCAAACAGGTCCACCTCGGGAAGACCAAATCGCTTCGTCACCTCCTGAAAGAGGCGCGGATGAAGGCTCCATTCTGCTGGATCGATAGGAGCTCTGCTGAGAGAATCCGCTGTGCGATTCTCCGCCCCGGAAATATGCGCTGCTTTGATCGAATTCAGATTGCGTTCCGCCCAGGTTCCTAGTCTGCGAGCTTCTCTCATAAGAGCCCGGGACCGGGTGCCCCCGAGCTTGTTGATATGGGCCTTTGCTGAGACATTGTCCATTAGGACGAGGACATCCCGGCCCCGGACCAATTGACGAAACTTCTGAAGTGCGAGGAAGACAGCCCGTAACTCTAACACGTTGATGCTCATACCCTGTTCTTGCTGAGACCACTGTCCTTGTGTCAGGTGGGAGCCCAGATGGGCGCCCCACCCCGACAGACTGGCATCCATTGTCAAAATTATGCGGTGTGGCTCGCGAAATCGGGTGCCCCTGTTCAGAGCTGCTGAAGTCCACCAGGATAGGGAGCGAAGCACCCGAGGAGGAAGAATGACTCGCTGCATCGAGGAATCCCTGCGTGACCGTTGGTATGGTAGTAGGAACCACTGGAGGTCCCTGCTGTGTAGGCGGGACCACGGGACAATTCCGAAGGTCGATACCATTTTGCCCAGAAGGCAAGACAAAGTGAGGATAGAAGTTGAACGTTGGGCTAGAACCCGGTTAACTAAGGACTGTAAGCTTACGATACGGTCGGGTGACAAAAAAACTTCTGAAGTGACCGTGTCAATGACCGCTCCCAGATGCTGGATCCGGGTGGAAGGAGATAAATGGCTTTTCTTCCAATTAACTGAAAAGCCATGCTCCTGCAAAATTCTAATGGTGTCCCCTAAATCCTTTAGGGCTTGAACTGGAGATCGGGATAAAATAAGAATGTCATCCAGGTAAAATAAAACTCTAATAGGAAGGTCGCTAATGTAGGCCATAAGGGCCGCCATCACTTTAGTAAAAACTCTAGGTGCTGATGACAAACCAAAGGGCAGGGCCCGATACTGATAGTGATTCCCTAGATAAGAAAAACGAAGGAATTGGCGGTATTCAGGAAGAACGGGGACGTGGAGGTAGGCCTCCGTCAAATCAATAGAAGATAAAAAGTCTCCTTCTCTAATGGCCAACAAAATTGTTTGGAGCGAATGCATCTTAAACCGGCGAAAAATTAAGTACCGGTTTAAGGCTTTAAGGTCTAGGATGGGGCGCCAATCCCCAGATGGCTTTTGAACTAAGAACAGACGGGAATAAAATTCCTTCCCAAATTCCAATTTTGGGATCGGCTGGATGGCCTTAGAGGCCAGGAGGTGTTTGATGGCATTTCCCACCCGGGCCCTCTTATTCCTATCCAGAGACACGGGACAACGCAAATATAACTGAGGGGGAGAAGTTTTAAACTCGAGGGAAAGCCCAAATCTCACCACGTTTTTAACCCAATTATCAGAAATTGTGGTGTCCCAATGGGATGCGAAAAGGGACAAACGGCCCCCGATAGCTATGGAACTAGGCGATTTAACGAGCCCTTCGGGAAGAGCGACCGCGTCCTCCCCGAGGAAATCCCCTAGGGGGATAACGGGGCCCCTGTCTACCCTGATTATCCTGGAAGGAGGGTCCTCTGGGCGGATAGGAGCGCTGATACCACTGATGGTAGGCGCTAGAGTCTGAGGAACGAAAGGAGGAAGGACGAAAGGACTGTACCTGTCTAAAATCCGACCGACGAGAAAGGGATGGCAGCACCTTGCGATGGTCTCGTGTTTCGATCAGCAATGGATCCAAAGCAGGTCCAAACAGCTTGTCCCCAGCATAAGGCGAAGATGCGAGGCGCCACTTATTACGTACGTCGGCTTGCCAGTGTTTCAACCACAATAAACATCTACAAGTTACTGTAGAGCCAATAGCTCTAGCCGAAAAGCGCGCGGCGTTTAGAGTGGCGTCCGCGGAGAACTCCACCGATGCCACAATCTTATTAATATCATGGTGGGTTCGAACGTCTGAAGCCGGAATACGACTCTGTAGCTGTTTCAACCATAGAATAGACGCTCTATTAAAAAATGACGCCGCTGAGGCCGCTTGAACTGACCAGGCTGAAGCCTGATGACCTTTGATCAGAGAGCGCTCGGATTTCCTATCCTCTGGGCGTAAGGCCTCCTCCGCAGGACCAGAGACAGGAGATGGAGAGGCTAAGGCCAAAACTGGAGCGTCCACTTTGGGAATTTGTAAGAGGTCAGCATACTCCGACGCCACATTATAGAATCTCTTATCCAGTGAATTTGGAGAAGGGCCTGACGAAGGAGATTTCCACTGCCTCTGCAGGACATCGGAAAACAATTTAGGCGCTGGGATAGCCTCTGACGCCACCGCGGGTTCCTCAAATAGTTTAGCTGCAGTATCCGAAGTATCAGAAGGATCCTTGGGCTTAGAAGGTGGAATACCTAAGCGGGTGGTCATTTGAGCCTTATATAATAATGACCGAAACATTTGAGGGCGGAAAAGACCCACGAAGGCGGGCTGGTTAGGCTCAAGGCCTTCGTCCTCTGACAACTCCTGGTCAATAATAGGTTCCTCTTCTAGGGAGATGGAATCTTGGCTGCCCTGAGAAGGGGACCTTTGCCCTTCCTGCCTGAGGGATGGAACCTCCCGGGGAAGGGACCTGAGGGAACTGGCCTGGTCCTCTAAATATTCAGACACTCTCGAGGATGCCCTTTCCTGGAGACCTTGGGCTATGCCTTGCTTAATGGAATTAGCGATAAGGGCAGCTAAGGCAGGCGAAAGTTCCTGTACAGAGTTAGCATCAGGTGTTGGAACAGCTTTAACCTGAGGATCAGGTCTATTCGCCTCGTTCTGTGTGGTCGGTTCTGGTTCTGGCTCAGGTGTCAGTATGTCATGGTCAGTTGGAAAAACAGAGGCTGCCTCAGAGAGAGTAGGAGCCTCTTCCATAATGGATCTATCAGGGGAGAGAGGAGGCAACCCCGGGGCTTGTAAGGGCGCTTCCTGAATAGGCCCCGTAGGCGCTGCAACATTAGGTGCCGTCGAGGATTGTGGATTGGAGGCCTGACGAGAAGAAGCCTTCTTAAAGTCCCACTCGATTGCCTTATGCCTCCTCTCCTCATCCTTAGAGTGTTTAGCTGATGAAGGAGGAGGCTTCTCTATAGCCCTGGAAGATCCCTGATGTCTGGGCCTTTTATTCATATGGGTACCAGAGGACCCCTCCCCCGGATCGGGCTCCTGGGTTCTTTTCTCCTTGCTCTTCTGAGCGCGCGGAGGATTTCAAAATGGCGTCCGCCATGGTCTAAACGGTTGTAAAATGGCCGCCGCAATTAAAGTTAAGCCCTTTCTGCTAACGGCCCACTTACTGTGTCTGCCAGACCTTAAAATCTGTCCACTAGCCTCTGTGCTCGATCCGTAGCTGTAACGTAGAAATCGCTAGTTCCCAAAGGATCTGTAGCAATTGCGGTGATGACGGGGCTAAACGGATCGCCGCCTTGCTGCAGGGCAAAGCCCGAGTCGCAGCGAACGCCGGGCCAAGCTGGCTGACGCCGCCGGCGGAGTTGATAAGGTCAGCAGAGGTATTATAATATGTTTTTCTGCTCGTAGCGCCAAATTAAATGGTAAAACTAGCAAATAAGCCGTCCCAATGTGAAGGAAGTATAGCGAAGTCTCTAGACACTACCGTCCCACTCGACCGAGTCGAAAAAACTGCCAGCATGAGGAAGGAGGCGGGGTTTTATTGCTTCAGCAGACTCGGTCCTAACTACTCGCACCCGTGTCTCCGCCCATCCTGACTGCCGTGCCCGCCGCAGGAGAATGCATTTAAAAGATTGCATTCAGTCTGAGAAGTCAGTGATGTTCCTTCAGTTCATTGGTGGGTTGCTACCGGTTCGCCCCAGTTCGGGCGAACCAGTAGCAGTGGCGGCGGGAGGCTCTGCCCACCCGCCCGGATGTCATCAAATATGCTCTGCACATGCAAGCAAACCAGTAGCAAAGTGAAACCCACCCCTGCTTCAGTTCATTCGCAGAATATTTTTTAAAAAGCTGGGAACAACTACATTATGTGTAAGATGAAGGGTACTATCACACTACTTAACCACTGTAGATGAAAAGTAAATAGCAAGAGACTCTTTACTGATGATATTACTTAAGATAGGCAGCAAATCTCAGCTGCTAAGTACCATTATGGGTTGGACTGCAAAAAGTCTTTAGGACCATTAAATGGAAACAGAGAAACAAAAATAATACAGTAACTCTACCCTGCCATCTGGTGGTCATCATGATAGTTGCAATAAACTTCATATTTTTGTATTAAATTTATCATCATTCATTTAAGGCATAGGCCTTGGTTAAGCTTGCATCTTTTACTCACAGCTCCTCTTCACTCTGATCCTATAGTACCACTACCCTTTCACTGCTACCTCCTAAAAGGAGACAAATGAAAAGCACAACAATTAAAGTGATCGTTGCTTTCCTTCACTAATCTTGGACTAACCTTGCTTTCCTCCATTTTTTTTTTGGTTGATAATTCTAACTTTTTGTGAAGTATCTTCTCTTACCATATTTATCCTTAAGGAAGAATAGTCTGAATTTAATTACTCTGCCTATCCTAAGGATGATTGTAAAGATGGGAGGTAGGTATTTGCCTTATTTGGAGAATTTTTTTTAAAAATGATCTGTTTGAAATGCCACATGTCAGTCGTCACCATTTCTAGAAGTTCCACCATATCTAGCAGACACTTCCATACAACCTCTAGTTTCATAGCCATTCCACACGCATACAGGTAGTTCTCGATTTATAACAGGTTGTTTAGTGACCATTCAAACTTACAACAGCACTGAAAAATGTGACTTATGATCATTTTTGCAGGATCCCCATCATCATGTGATCAAAATTCAGATACTTGGCAACTGGTTCATATTTATGACCTTTGCAGTTTCATGTGACCTTCTGAGAAGCCGAGTCAATGGGGAAAGATTCACATAACAACCAGATTGCTAATTTCTCAACTGCAGTGATTCACTTAACAACTGTGGCAAGAAAAGTCATAAAATGGGGCAAAATTCGTTTAACAAATGTCTCACTTAACAACAGAAATTCTGGGCTCAATTGTGGTCGTAGGTCGAGAACTACCTGCACACACACACATCCTCAGAAGATACACCATCTGTGTCTTCACTCTTGTCATTATCTAGATGACCAGCATGACTGTATCTTGTCTTTTAATTTTGCAAACATGCAAAACTTCAGAATGGGAAAAAAAAACAAAAGCCAACAAATGGGGGAATCTCCCTCTCCCCACCAAAAATGAAACCTTTTTGATACAGGAAAAAAGAAACCTCCAAACAAATATTTACTTTCAAATAATGAATGTAATCAGACACGGAAATACTACTGTCCTTTACGTCCCAAAATATTTTTTACTTATTTAAGCAGCTCAAAGAGCATTGACGTTTCAGAGGATTACAGGTAGTCCTCAACTTACAACAGTTCATTTAGTGACCATTCAAAGTTACAACATCACTGAAAAAAGTGACCATTTTTCACATTTCTGACCGTTGCAGCATCTCAATGGTCATGTGATCAAAATTCAGACAGTTGGCCACTGATTCACATTTATGACGGTTGCAGTGCCCTGGGATCATGTGAGCACCTTTTAGTGACCTTCTAACAAGCAGAGTCAATGGGGAAGCCAGATTCACTTAACAACTGGGTTGCTAACTTTTAACAACTGCCATGATTCACTTAACAACTGTGGCAAGAAAGGTCATAAATGGGGCAAAACTCACTTAACAAATGTCTCACTTAGCAACAGAAATTTGGAGCTCAATTGGGGTCTAAGTCAACAACTACCTGTATAAGTCCTTACTGCAGGAATAGCGCTCCAAGACTCAGGGGAAAAAAATTGATGATTAATTTGTTTGTGGGTTTGTCTGCGTTGTCCAAAGGTCAGAAAGCTTGTTTCTGACTAGATTTCAAATGACAGAGAAAGTCCAAAATTGTACCACCAGGAAGATTTTAAATCCTAATCAAAATAATTATTTTCTGGACAAATTATATTGTCACTTTGAAAGCATATATTAGACAGGTTAATTGTAAGAGTAAGCCAAGTAACGCAACTTGCACAGTATGTTCTTCAAATAGCCAGATGAATGCAGATGGATAAAGGGTGGAGTTAAAATATTTTTATATTTACATCCCACCTTTATTTTGTACTACTCAAGGGGGCATACCTAATACTCTAGCCCCCCATTTTACCCACTACAACCTTGTGAAGTGGGTGGGGCTAAGAAAGAGTGATTGGGCCGAAGTCACCCACTTGACTGTGCTTAACTCAAGAGTCTCTCAGTTTCTAGTCCAGCATCTTAGCTTTGCACCATCATGTTCTCCATTCCCACCGACTCCATCTCCCGGTTTCAACATTTCCAGAAATTTCCCAACTCTTGTTGTTGCCTCATGGTACCTGTTTCTGCAGGAACAAAATAAAGCTATCCTTCTCAATTTAGGAACCCTGATGAAATTCTGGCCAAGTACCAAAAAATATTAACTCAATAGCAGCAGCTTATTAAGCCCAGAAAAAATTGCTACCAAGCATGAGGACTGCTGTGGAGAGAGCCAAGAGACATTGACTATTCTTTTTTTTAAAAAAAAAATGTTTCTTTAATTAAGTAAAATAAAAAACAACCAAAGGGGTAAAAAACCAAAGAGAAAGCAGAAGAATACAATACATGCAAAATGAACTTTACGCTAGAGTGAAGATTGGACTGAAATAGGATTACAAAAAGAGCAAAATAAAAAGAGATATAGTAGCTCTCCACTTCTTCCCCCCCTTCCCCTCCCCCACCCCTCAGCTAGAATGAGGCATTCCTGACCACTGTTGGTATATTATCATATTGGGCTGATGTATGTATGTATGTATGTATGTATGTATGTATGTATGCATGCAGTGAAGAAATCCAATTTTTTTTACTACCGGTCCTGTGGGCATGGCTTGGTGGGCATGGTGTGGCTTGGTGGGTATGGCTTGGTCGGCATGGCAGGGGAAGGATACTGCAAAATCTCCATTCCCAGCCCACTCTGGGGCCAGCCAGGGGTGGTATTTGCCGGTTCTCCATACTACTCAAAATTTCCGTTACCGGTTCTCCAGAACCTGTCAGAACCTGCTGGATTTCACCCCTGTATGTTGTGTATGTATGTGTGTGCGTGCGTGCGTGTATTAACAGGGAGCTGAGATAGAAGTTAATTGGTTCAGCTGCAGAAAAGCTCCTGAAATCTAGCATTATCATGAAATCACAGAGGGATGGCACTGGTCCCATTCAGAAGAAATCAAATGAATAGAAGCCTTCAAAATATCAAACATCTAAGTGCCACCTAATGCACAATGTCTTTCATGCTTTGCAGGTGTTAAGGTACATTGCGAACTGTTGGTAACCCAGTGCACAAAGATCCTGCTGGCGTGTAAATTGGTGGACAGACTTTTCTTGAATAAATCAATAGCAGGGTTATATAGCCTTCAGCAAGGCAAAATCAGTGTAAGGAATGTTCAGAGAAACCTCTTTCTTGAAAGCAGTGAGCTGTTATGAATGCAACTTAGATTTTGTCTTGGAAGACTGGCGTCAACACAGTGGAACAAGATTGCTGGCTTGCAGCCGAGTTTTGATTCCTTCAAGCAAGCCAGAAGGAAATATAGTAGTATATTTCCCATAGAGAAGGTCTCAGAGTTCCTTTTCTTTTTCTTTTAACAGCCCTGTTAATCCCTTGCAATGGTGTGGAGTCAGGGCGACTGAAAGGAGCCCCTCATTTACTAGCCAGATGCCTTTCTTGACACCTGCGCAGAGTTCGCAGCAGACAATTACTCATTGTGCCCAAAGAGAGAAATACCTGCCACTACCTAGGATCGAACTCACAGCCTCCTGATTGTGAGGCGAGAACTCCACCTCTAGGCCACCGCGCCACTCTCTGACTTCCTATACATCTTTATAATTTAATCCCCACCGTTAGTTAATCTTTCAGGTATGGGCTATGTGCATAAGCAGGACATTTGAATTTATTCATTTGGAATGCATTATTATTATTATTATTATTGCATTGCATTTATGAATTTATGCATTATTATTATTTAAAATGCATTGAGGCATATTGCTGAATTTTCTTTTAAAAACAAGTAACACAATGCCATTCAGAATCGGTTTGGACAGTGAGATGGGCGGCATATAAACTTAGCAAATAAATAATATAAATTCAAGTTGCAAATGATGGGATATCATTCATCACTTTCTCATTTAGAAAGGAAAAAGTACAGATGAAATCAAGCTTCTAGGAACAAAAATGATACAACGTGAAACTAGGGATTAGATAGGTCAGATAAACCAATTTTCCCATGACTTTGTGCAAACTTCTTTGTGACCTGATAATTTATAATTTCCACCTGTAAAGCAAACAGAAGCAAGAGACACATACAATATTCACACAAAATGGTCAATAAACATGATGAGTGTGACAGATCTGAACTTGTCAAATGCAGGCCAAACCTTAAGATTCCTTATTTACTCATAAACTTATGTCTTAAATATTTCCTCATATCACCTTTGTTGCACACCTGATCTCTATCAAAGGAAAAACTCCTCCTAAACTGTTGACTTCTCATGTAGTAGCAGCCAAGTTCAATTAAAGGATTATTGTATAATTTTGTGCATCACCATGTTTTTGTTGTGCAATGAAAAGGAGAAAAGATTTTCTATCATAAAGAAATTAATGAGCTTCCACAGTTGAACAAATATGATGCAACAGATCATTAGCACTGCAATAAAAACAGCATTTTTTCTTCCATAAACTTCCAGCCTTGTCCATTCAATTAAATAATCAAGCTTTACATATAATTGACAAGCAGGTATCTGAAATCAATTAATACATGACACCTTACTTTTAGTCACCACCGTGAGTTGATTCAAATCCAAGGGTGTGTTTTTTTTCTTTCCTGTTACTATAGTTCCTGAAATTGTCAACATATGCTACGAATTAAAGCATATAAAATTTTAGGGACATAATTACATTAAAAATGTATCATTTCCATGTCTGTTTCATTATCATGGTCATCCCCACCCACACAGTATTCTATCAGCTATAAATTAATGAGAATGTTAAGAACCACCAATAATTTAGCCAAGTTTCTTTTTTTTCCCACAAATTTGAGACAACGTACTTCAATCTCTGCTAAGTACATACCCTCAATTTGGATAACAGGTTGTTTTAATAGTTTTTTCTGATTAAATACTTTAGCTAAATGCTTTACCTATTAATTTCTAACAATTTGCAGAAGGGCAGACATATTTTCTCCCATAGTTACATAACCAATGATAATAAATCCTTTTGGTTTATTATGGGCCATCTTGTTCTAGAAAAAAGTTGGCTAAACAAGAGAAAGTTTGATGTTGGGGCTCTTGGAAGTCAACTCAAATCTTGGCAAAAGCAAACTCAAACTCTATTATGCAATGTTACAATTACAGTTTCTGAATTAGCTACTGCAACTACAGATTCATTTCATTTTCTCTTGTCTCCCACCTTTAATTTGTTTAGCTTCCTGATTCTTGCTCTTTTTCTTCAAAATGTTGCTGACTTCGAAAAGGAATAACGGATACATATCTATGTAACTAAACCTTTTACAACAGTTTAATTTTTAAGCATTTTCACTATACGGTTTCTAAACCAATGTATAAACAGGTGAGATTATGTTTACTTATATGCCATGAAACATTTTCTCCAAGCATCAAACAACTAGAAGGCAATTTTCATATCCTTTCCATCAACAAGAATTTTTCCAAAATTGCTTTATAAATGTAACAGATTTAAAACCTATGGAATTAAGACCAGTAAGACCAAAACTCCCTCGGTGACTAACTCTCTCTCTCTCCCCCCCCCTCCCTCCCTCCCTCCCTCCCTCCCTCTCTCTTCATAATGTATCTCAAAATGTTGCTGCTAGGTTAAAAAAAGTACAGGTAGTCCTCAACTTATGACAATTGAGTACAAAATTTCTGTTGTTAAACAAGACATTTGTTAAGTGAGTTTTGCCTCTTTTTTACGACCTTTGTTGCCATAATTTTTAAGTAAATCGCTGATTTACTTAAGTTAGTAACCCGGTTGTTAAATGAATCTGGCTTCCTCAATGACATTGCTTGTCAGAAGGTAGCAAAAGGGGAGCACATGACCTTGGGACACAGCAACGTTCATAAATACAAATGTTGTATACTCAGTTGCTGAGCACCTGAATTTTGATCACATGATCATGAGGATGCTACAAAGGTCATAAGTGTGAAAATGGTCAGAAGTCACTTTTTAAAATGCTGCATATAACTTTGGACGGTCACTAAATGAATTGTTGTAAGTCAAGGACTACCTGCAGTTTATTTTGCCTTGACATGTGAAGAAAAGACAGCACATAAATCTAATAAACAATAATATAATAATAATCCCACTGGGTTTCCATGTTCTGATAGGTCTTTACCCTGACACTAGCAATTGAGGTCCTTTATAACACCAAGTAAAAAAACCTTGCTTTTTCAGGCATTTTAGCTGTTTGGAATTATAGGAAGTCCACAACTTACAAGTCACTTAGCAATCATTCAAAGTTCCAATAAACCTACCTGGAAGATACTAACTGAGATTCAAAGTTCCAACGGCCGCTCCCTGGTCACATGATTGCAGTTCAGGTAATGTCAAGATTGAACCGCTTTGCTTCTTTCAAACCTTAATGCTTTTCAACTTGATAATCAATGGGGGGGGGGGAGGGAAGAGGGAAATAGAGTGCTGAGAATATATGTGGAGATCGTGAAAGCCTGGCAACCATCAAGGTCGCCACTGCAGATGCTTGAGAAAGAGATGGACTGTTCCCATAACGAAAGGATGTCTCATAATTGGACAATGTGTTCACCCAGGGGTGGGGAGAAGAGGAAGCTATTGTTTAACTAGGCAAGCATTTGCGTGGGAAAACCAGAGCTGGTTTTGTTTCTTCAGCACCAATACGATGTATCCAATAAAGTTTTACTTTTGGGAATTCAAAGCTCCCAAGAGTGTTTCCTTATTTTGGGTTCACTAGTTGGACAGTTGACAGGTGATCAACAACCAGACCACATTCATGGCTGTTTGTAGCATCCTGCAGTCACCTGACTGGATTTTATGAAGGTAAACATGCATTTACTTCCAATTTTCGGCAAAATCGCATCCATAGCGAACCCTTGGTTTGCTTAATGACTGCAACGATTCACTTAATGATAATTGCAAAACAGGTCATTAAAATCAGGTTGGGCAGGCTCCATTAAGGTCAAAACTCGAGGGCCACCTGTGCAGTATTTTTTTTAAATGCTGGTTTAAATCTCATTACCGCTCGTTATAATGTAGCATTGCTTATTCTGGCACTCTTTTGAACTGTAATTTTTGTTACTCCAGCATTCGTCTGTATAAAAACCAGCAAAGCTTTTCTCAAGAAATCAAAAAAAGTGTCTTGGTCTAATCATCTCCTACTACATCTGTGATGATGGGGCAGCAAGAGGCAGATGGTGGAAAATTACAACACAGCAAAAAGTCCCCTAGGAAGATAGGTACTCTATGAGGGTCTGTGATCTTAACCTCTTGAAAGTCTTAGGCTCAATACATTCCCAATTATAAGTCTGTTTGCACAAAATACTACACTAAGCTCATTATAGCTGTACGGTTCTACAAACCCAATATGGTTAAAGAGCAGCCACATAAACCACACTTTTAGCCAAGGTTTGTTGAAGGTTTATCCAACTCTGAAGATAATCCTTCCTTTCTTCTCAGATTTAAAGGATGGTAAGTAAAATAACCGCAAAATATACCACTCTGGTTGCAGTGTGTCTTTTTCCTTACTTATTTTCACTCACCAAAATGTCTTTATTTTGTTGTCCAAAAAAAAAGAAGAGTGAGCTACCCTGCCGTTTGAAAGACAACTGGGAGATCAGACATGTTCACTGTTTCCCAATAAACCAGGATTGCTTCTGTGGCCAGAATACTGGTTAAAGATGTTTTGATGGTTCAACTAGTTCCAAATCCCATTCAGGAAAAAAATATATGTGTAATTTAAATAAAGCACACCTTCCTTAACCAAGTTGGCTATCAATTCAAATTGACAAGCAGCCAGAGGCTTTGGAATTAGAATTAGCACTTAGTCCCTATTGTGCTCATAAGTCAAAGGGCTCTTCCTGAGTTTGTTGGGTTGGCCAAGTTCCCCCAAGTGAGAAGTCCTCCTTTTCCTCACTGGGTTTTGAGGCATAAACCGCCATTCGGTTTGTTGCAAAACCGTCCTTACCCTGGGGATGAAGATGTGTCTCCATCACAAGAGTTCCCCTACTCCTCACCCTGTTTCTGGGCCTCTTCAGTCTTGACCAAAAGAAGAAGGTGACATGTCGGAGAACAGCCACCTACCTCAGCCTGCCCATCTTTTTCCCCTGAAAACCCTTTGTGGACAGGAAGTCATCTTGGGGAGAGACTCTTACAGACTCTGCATCCATCAAAGGTGCTCCACCATGCTCTGGAACCTGTCAGGAGGCACAGGAAGTTCTTGTACATTGGTGTCCATGCAACAGAAAAGCAATGAAGCACTATACATTTTGAGATTAAATACTAGTTGAACACACACAACTCCAGAAGGCAAAGTCTTCCACTGCTTAACAGTTCTCACTGTCAGGAAATGTCTCCTTATTTCCACAGTTGGATCTCTGTTTAAGGAGCTTCCACCCATTGCTTCATGTCAACAACAACAACAACAACAATAATAATTTTATTTATATACCGCCCATTCTCCCGAAGGACTCAGGGCGGTGTACAGCCAGAATTAAAATACAAATATACAAATATACAATATTTAGTTAAAATCATTAAATAGTTTTGGCCGAATTTTAAAACCCAAAATTAAAACCCAATTTAAAATCATTCAATTTGACAGCCCCGCCTGGCGGAACAGTAGGGTCTTGAGGGCACAGCGAAAAACCCGGAGGTCAGAAATGTTACGAATATCCGGGTGCAATTCATTCCAGAGGGCAGGAGCAGGAATGTCCTTCTCTTAGCTGCTATGGAGAATCAACACGCTCTCTCTGTGGCAGCTCTTCAAGTATTGGAAGACTGCCATCATGTCTCCCCTCGTTCTTCTCTTCAAGAGGACCTGGAACCCAACCTACTTTTCTGCTAGGTTTCTTGGGCAATTTGACCTTCTTTTACCTTTTGGGCCAGCACAACCTAGCATCTTTTGCTCACCTGTTAGTGGGTCTTTTGTCTTTTACTGTTATGTTTTTGGTAGGTTGGGCTATACTTTCTTTTTGCGTGAAGACTGATGCAAAGAATAAGTTAAGCAGCTCTGCTTTTTCTCTATTGCCATTACTTCTTTGCCATCAAAATACCTCCGTGTATTTCGCTGTGCCCTCAAGACCCTGCTGTTCCGCCAGGCCGGGCTATCAATGTAATGATTTTTAAATTGGGTGTTTTAAATTTTGGGGTTTTAAATCTGAGCCGAAATCATTTAATAATTTTAATTATTTTTAACTGAGGTCTGTCTTTGTGCTTTTAATAGGCTATACACCGCCCTGAGTCCTTCGGGAGAAGGGCAGTATAGAAATAAAATTATTATTATTATTATCATCATCATCATCTCCCATTAGTAGACCAATTGTTGAAAGAAACTTTTTTATTGTTTTTAGTATTAGTTGCAAGTCTTACTTTATTCTGAGCCTTATCTTTCCTGACTTCATTTTTGCAAGTTCAGGCTATTTATTGGTACACTGCCTTAGTTATATGTCCCTCTTTCCATTTTTTGTACTTACCTTTTTGGTCTTTCAGTTTGTCAGAGAGTTCTTTGTGTAACCATATTGGTTTCCTCTTGGATTTCTTATTTTTCATTTTCAGAGGTATTGTAGTGGACTGGGCTTTTATAATCATATTCTTTAATTTCCCAAGCTTCTTGTGTTGTTTTTCCCTTTAAGATTCTCATCCATAGTGTCCTTCCCAAGTTTGTTGAAATCAGCTCTTTTAAAATCTAGGACTCTGGTTTGATTGTATTCTATTGCTTGTGTCTGCATTTTATTAAGTTCTAATTTGACATGGTCACTCTCCCACAAGGTTCCTACAAATTTAGCCCCCTCTATTATTTCTTCCCTGTTAGTAAGAATTAGGTCCAGTATTGCAGTCCCTCTAGTTCCTTCCTCTACCTTTTGGATAACAAAGTTGTCAGCTAGGTTGGTTAGGAACCTGTTCGATCTCCCACTTGATACAGAGTTTGTCTCCCAGTTGATGTCAGGGTAGTTAAAGTCCCCCATTGCTACTGTGATACATTTTCTACATATATTTGTTAACTGGTTAGCAAAAAGTTCATCTATTTCTTCTGTGTGGTTGGGTGGCCTGTAGTGTACACCTATGGCAATGTCATTCTTTTCTTCTTTTATATTGACCCATATGCAGTCAATGGGCTTTCATGCTTGGTTTTATGCATTTCTGTAAGAGATGTAGTGGTGTCTTATGTATAATGCAACTCCAACTCCTCTTCTGTTGGGTCTGTTTTAAACAGATTATATCCTTCCATCCGTACATTCCAGTTGTGAGTTTCATCCCATCATGTTTCAGTAATGGCAACTGTGTCATAATTGCTTTCATGTACTAGTACTTTAAGTTCACCCTGTTTGTTCCCTAAACTATGAGCATTTGTGTATAGTCATTTGAGTCCTTGTTGACCCTAGTTATGATTCTATATCTCCTACTTTATATCTGATTTTTCTTCCTTTCTATCCCTTTCTATCTCATTATTTGATTGGTTGTTTTGAGGTTTGTGCTTGGAAATAAGTCCCAAAGATCATAAAGATTGTCCTAAGGATCCTAAAGATTGGTCACACTCCTCCATCCTTTTTAGTTTAAAGCCCTTCTGATAAATTGAGCCAGTCATTTTCCAAATACATTCTTCCCAGTTCTTGTGAGGTGCAGCCCATCCTTTGTCCCCATCCCTTCATGTAGGGAGTGGGGACCATGGTCTAAGAATCCAAAGTTCTCTTGGTGGGACCAACCCTTAAGCCAGTGGTTCCTTTCTATAATCCTTTGTTCTCTCATTGGATGTTGACTTTTTGTTGGAGGTAGATGAAAACACCACTTGGGCTCCTAAATTCCTTAATTGTCTTGCCTAGCTGCTGGTAATCTCTCAATATTCATTGTCGTGCCATTGGTCCCTATGTGAAGGAGAAGAAATGAGTTTTAATCTGTGGGGTTGATCATTTTTAGTAAGATCTTGGCCACATCTTTGATTTTTGCTTCGGGGAAACAACATACCTCCCTAGATTGGATGTACGGTTTACAGATGGCTGATTCCGTTCCCTTGAGAATTGAATCTCCTATCACCAACACACGCCTTTTTTCCCTAGGGAAGGGAAATTCTGTAATTTTCCAATTACAGAAACACTTGATGATGCCTCTTTTCCAGGTGAGGATGATCTTTTCCAGATGTCTGTATGCTTTTCTTCCAGGGGGAGGCTTTGAAATCAGCTCAGCTCCAGTGGAGCTGCACAATAGTCCAGTCATGAGATGACTAGTTCTAGAAATAGGCACCACTGGTGCACCAATTGGATGTGAAAGAAGAGCTTCTTAATCACAGAGCCACAGGATCCTATGCAGGAACAGTAAGTCCATTGCCCCTTGTCATTTTACAAGTTCCAAGCTGGCCAAAGACAAGAGACCGGTTTTTCACTTTTGTTTCTTTTCTCTTTCTACCTTGAATCTTTAGTGTCTCCTGTGCTGTTTCTTAAATCATAAAGTCTCAAAGAGGTTGGGTTTTTTTTCAGTCACTCACTGTCCTATCCAACGCTTTGCAACCCCATGGACCATAGCACAGCCAACTCTACCTCCACTACTTCCTGGAGTTTGCCCAAATTCATGTTTATTGCATCGATGGCACTATATAATCATCTCATCCACCGCCTTCCCCTTCTCCTTTTGCTTTCAATTTTTCCCAACTTCAAGGTCTATTCCAATAAGTCCTTTCCTCCCATTAGGTGGCCAAAGTATTTGAGCTTCAGCTTCACTTTCTGTCCTTCCAAAGAACAGTCAGGGTTGATTTCCTTTAGGATTGATTGATTTCATCTCCTTGCAGTCCAAGGGACTCAAATCGAAAGCATCAATTATTCGGCCCTCAGCCTTCCTTATGGTCCAAGTCTCACAGCTATGCATTACTACAGGGAAAACCACAGCTTTGACTATATGACCTTTATTGGCAAGCTCATGTCTCTGCTTTTTCATATGCTGTCTACGTTTGCCATAGTTTTCCTCCCAAGGAGCAAAGGTCTTTTAATTTCATGGCTGCAGTCACCTCTGCAGTCACCTTGGAGCCCAAGAAAATAAACTCTGTCACTGCTTGCATTTCTTCCCCTTCTCTTTTGTTCTTTACAGTATCAGTTTTCTTTCACCACTAGAAACATCCACAGCTGAACATCCTTTGGCTTTGGCCCATTCACTTTCCTCAATTACACACTTGTAATTGCCCTCCACTCTTTCCAAGCAACATATTGGACACCTTCTGACCTGAGGAGCTCATCTTATGGCATCTTAGATTTTAGCCTATTGATACACTTCATGGGGTTTTCTTAGTAAGGATACTGGAGAGGGTTGCCATTTCTTTCTTCAGTAGACCACATTGTGCCAGCACTCTTCACTATAACCTGTCTGTCTTGAGTGGCACTACACAGCATACCTCATTGCTTCATTGAGTTGTGTAAACCTCTTTGACACAAGAAGGTGGTGATCCATGAATTAAAGAGTGAAGACCTCTTCCAGGCTGCTGAGATCGTTAGGGTGGTTTCCCCTCCTTCGGGAGAATTCTGTGAATGACAATGATTCCTCTTTAGCCATCAGGGCAAAAGAGAATGGGGATGTGTGACCAGAATAATGCATCATGATAAGGTAGTGATACATGAATTGGTTCAAATAGATACCTTTTTGAATTAAACAGAGAGGTCCAGGGAGTCCAGGCTGCTGAGATCATCTAGGGTGGCTTCTCTTTCTTCTGGAGAATCCTGTGAATGACAATGATTCCTCTTTAGCCATCAGGGCAAAAGAGATTCAGAATTCCTAAAAGAGGGCCTATTGAATGGAGATCCCCAATCAGAACAGTGGTGAAATCCTGCTGGTTCTGTCCGGCTCGTGTGAGCCGGTAACACGTGGTTCGGTGAACCAGTAGCGGCAGCAGCGCGAGGCTCTACCCACCCGCCCGGACATCGCTACTTTCTGCTTTTAACCTGGAAGTAACCCATATTTGATCCTCTGTGCATGTGCAGAAAGCTTTGAGCATGCACAGAGGGTCAAAACTCAGAAGTGATGATGGTGCGAAAGTGCGGGGCACGCACTTCCAAATCGGTAGGGAAGGTAAGTAGATTTCACCCCTGAATCAGAACAATGCTTCTGTTGCTGGATACATCTCTGGAGTTGGAGGAATGGCCACTCCCATTCCATCCATCCCCCAAAAAAGTAGGCTCTCTACTCTTTGCCTGTTAAAGCCCTGCCCAGAAGCAGCAGGGTGCTGGAGAGGATGATGCAGAAAAAGAAAAGGCATAAGAAGAGTGGATCACATCCGTTTAGCATACCAGTCCACTGCACTGGGCCCTTCCCTGGTGTTTTGTGGTAAAATGAACCAATCGCAACAGAGCTTGGCTGCATATATTTAACCTAAGTATGCTATCCCAAGGGCCAGGTTTCATCTTCCTCCAGCACCCAGAGCATTCCAGTTCACTCAGCTTAAGAGAACTGAATAGAGGGCCTCCATCCCTTCCCAAAAGAAAACAATTTGTTTTTCTTACCCAGGAATTGGAAGAAAGGCTGGCCTCTGAAGCCAACTGCAGCTTCCCTCTGACTCCTCATCCCAAATGTTGGAAATCATGGAATCCACATACTCCAGGCTGCTTGTCCTGGAGCCCACCAGGACTTTCATTGAATCCTGCAAATGACAGTATTGAAGCTAAATCCAAAGCTCTGTGCATCCCAATAAGAGGGCTAAAGCATAGGGTGCATAGACTCCATCAGCCCCATCGCCAAACCTTTCTTACTTTTGAGGTAGGCATGGAGTCCCCAGTAGGAGAGTTGTCCTCTTCCTCAGCTTTGTCTTCTGCCATCTCAGCCCTGTCCAGATGAAAAAGGTGAAATGTTTAAGGACATCGAGCTAGCTCAGCCTCTTCTTTCCAAGATGAGCCACTCAGCCTGGCCATCTTTTTCTACCCTGCCAGCCCTTTGTGAACAAGCAGGGGTCTTCACCCTCTGAGATGCTACTTACTTTGACCAGCAGGGACTCCATTCCTGCTGCACACCTCTCATGTCCTTAGTCTTATCCAATGGTAGGAATTCCTCCGATGAATCCTGAAACAACAATGTAAACATTCTGTCTGTTGGCATATCAACAAATCTGCAGCGAAAGAGCCTTGATGGTACAGTGGTTTAATGCACCCTGTCATTAACACAGCTGCCTGCAATTTCTGCTGGTTCGAATCTCTCCAAGGCTCAAGGTTGACTCAGCCTTCCATCCTTTCTAAGGGAGGTGAAATGAGGACCCAGTTTGTGGGGGCAATAAGCTGACTTTGTATAAAATATACAAAAGAATGAAGGCTATTGCTTAACGCATTGTAAGCCGCCCTGAGTCTCCGGAGAAGGGCGGCATATAAATCAAATTTAAAAAAAAAGAAAAGAAAGGGCTTCTGCTATTGCCATGGTGAGGAGCTGATTGGGCCTTACTGACTCATTGGAGCTCTCCAAAATTGTGGTGAGCAGAGGCCTTCACTTTGCTCTCTTCTCATTTCTGGGAGGAAAATGATGGGCCAAAGATCAAAACTAGCCAAGGGCCCTTTTTCTAGAGTGGACATATAGAGGCTTTAATAGGCCTGCCAGCTGACCTGCCAAGGGGGTAGGCCTGAGTCATTATTCCTGTAGCAAAAGCAGAGGTAGAGGTGCCTCATTTCTGCAAAGGTTTCTTCTAGCCCAGGGGTGTCAAACTCAAGGCCTGGGGACCAGATCCGGCCCGCGGAGTGCTTAAATCTGGCCCATGGAGCCACCCTGGAAACAGCAAAGGACCAGCACAGGCTGACCAGATGTTGATCTACAACCTGGTGGCAGCTGTTTTCATTGGCTGTCGCAGCTGAAAACGGAGCTTGGGATGGGCATGCGCAGCCCTCCCGAGCTCCATTTTCACTGGCAGAGTGCTGGAGCAGCCCGTCAAAGCCGAAAACTGAGCTTGGGAGGGGCACACGTGGCCCCCCCAAGCTCCGTTTTCGTTGGCAGTGTTAGCAAAACAAACTCACTTGCCGGCAACTGCCTAGGGCAGTGGACAGCCTGCACCGCCATCCAGGGGTCCTCCAGGTGGCCTGAGAGGGACAGTGAGGCTCCTCTGGAGGACAAGGGTTTGACACTCTCCCGGGTCTCGCCTTCCTCTGCTGGAGACAGTGGATTGCCCCAGCCCCACCTGGGCCACCACAAGCGCCCGACATGAGTGATGTTGAGCTGGCCATGCCAACCCTGGCCACGCCCCCCGGCCCCTCGAGGTCAAACACAACCCTGATGTGGCCCTCAATGAAATTGAGTTTGACGCCCCTGTTCTAGCCTTTCTCTTTAGGGCTTTAGTGCAGCTGCCTTCTTGGGGCCTTCAGAATCCCTCAGCTGAGGATACATACCTTGCAAAAATATGAAGGGATGTCTCATCTTCCATCCTGGGGCTCCGGGCAGTCACCTGAAGACCCATCAATACTTGAAAGTAACAATTGTTCATTTGTAGGCATAAATCAAAGTTCTCTGCATGTGGTAGAACATTGTCTGGATTCCTAGGAGAGAGGGGCTTCATTTGGCCAACAGGAAGAGGCTCAAAATGGCTCTTCCCTGGTATTTCAGAGTATTTTCCCTTCCTAGCCATCAAAATCTTTCCACAAATCTAAGGGGCTCTTCTTGAGTTTGCTAGGCTGGCTGGGGTCCCCCCAAGTGAGAGTTCCTTCTTTCCTTCCCCCCATCTGTTGTGGCCACCAGCAGCCTGTAGAGCTGGCAGCAGAGTTGGACAGTGAGAAGGCTGGGGAAGAACATGGGCCAGACCTGGAGTCTGGGGAAGGCCTGGATGAGGGCTCTGTGTCAGAGGCAGAGATGGGGCCAGGGCCATCTGGGAGTGATGCACTGACTCTGGAGCCTCCAGAGTCGGAAATCAGAGTGGCAGAGGAACAGGAGGAGCCTGTTCCTAGTGCGCGCATGCGCAGAGCTGCCAGAAGGCATGAACAGTTAAAACAAAAGGGACGACTCGGGAATAAGGCCTGGAGATGATTGGCCCCTTCCATAAGGCTTAAAAGAGAAGGGAAACAACGTTGTTAATTCTGTTACCAGTCGGCATCTCTGTTTGACTCTGGACTCTGTGTGACTTTGCCAAGTAGGTCTTTGGCAGAGTGTCAAAGGAGAAAAAGGTTGGTGATTATCCCAAAGGACTTCTCCAGAAGGACTTTTTGCAACTAATTTGCGATTCAGTTGTGAATGAAAGTAATTCACAGCTGTTGCAATAAAAGAGGTTTTTGGGACTACTTGTGTGTTTTAATGACTCAGGAAGCCTCGGTCACAACACCACCGGATGATGACATCCGGGGCAGCGGATGGGGCTTCCCGCCGGTTTTACTACCAATTTTTGCGAACCGGTCCGAACCAGGGCAACCCACCACTGTTCTGTATTAAGTTGTATTAAAAATAATTCTTCAGAAGCTTCTTGAATGAGTAGCGAAACGTCTCCCTTAAGGACAGGGGTGGGATCCTACCGGTTGAACAACCGGTTCTCTGAGCGTGCGCTTCACCAAATTGGTCCGAACCGGTAGAATCCCACCACTGCTTCAGGAAAAACCAAAGTCCAGTTGCCTTTTGAATAAGCATCTTTGAGACAACCATGACCTGGATGATTGAGAATAAAAAAAAAAATGATTGTGCATGCCCAGGTGTGCAGAGATCCTCTAAAGCAGCCCCTCAATGCTGCTGTTTTAAAGGTGCAAAGCTTCATTTGCCTGCACTGCAAAGTGTCTTATCAAGATTTTGCACAGCCTTTGCTCTCACAGAAAGACATGCACTTCTCCCTAACCTGCTGCCTTAAGTCTTAAGTAACAGTATGGCTCCAAGGAGGATAAGGTGGGGTGCATCTGCTTCCTATTTGTGAAATACAGGATAAAGTGGCCCCATGCAGTGTCAAGAAACGGTCTGAGTAACCATTATTTGTTACAGTCATTCCCTACACCAAGCATAAAAAACCAGGTTTATAAGGCACAAAGGACTGGAATTTCGCAACACACTAAGCCAAAACCAAGCAAACTCTCGGGGCTCTGCCCTGCCTCCAAGTATGAACCCGCTCAATCAGTGTAAGGCAACCCTCGTCCTGCAGAGGGAGCTGCGGCGACCTGACACTTCCAAAAGAACAAAGGGTCTCGGAGGCCGCAAGTCAGAGCCGCTAAGGTTCAAAGAGTAATTACTACTCCTTGCAAGGGGGAGAGCAGCGAGAGGCGAAGTCCCCGAGAGGGGATCGAGCGGCCCGCAACTCCGCGGGATTACATTTTACCACGCTTGCTTGAGAGAAAGAGAAGGGGGAAGAAAGCATTTGCGCGTGCAAGTGCTGCTTGGGGGCCAGGGCGCGCGTCACGCCAATTCAAGCGGTCTGCTGAACAGCTGCGGTCGGAAAGAGCCACCTGCCGGCAAGGTGGAGAGCGGTCGGATGGGGAAGGCGGGAAGAATGCCTCCCCTCGCTGGAGGGCGTGGAAAAGCTCGGCGTACCACGTGGGCTCCCTTGGAGGAGCCAAGCCGAGCGCGCCCCGACATCAGGTTCTCAAACACTTACGGTAAGTTTCCTGCTGGGAGCGCAAAAGCTCCTGCGCGTTTGGTGCCAGCCCAGAGAAGCGCCGGAGGCGCACGCGTGCCCCCGCTCGCATTGCACGGCGTCGGGAATCGCCGAAGGTGTAAAAGAGCGCGCCTCGCTTGGCGGCTTGCTAATACTAGTGTTTTCCGAGTCACAACCTTGCTCGCCGGCGGCTGCAAGTTAAACCCCGGAACGCCGAATGCTTCACGGTGATGGAAGGAGCAGTCTGTTTTGGCAGGTCGCCAGCCTTTCGGTGGCAAAGTTTCCGGGCGTTTTGTTCCTGGTGATGATCGTCTACTTCGCTGCTTGGCTTACGGCTCGATCCTATGGCATCTTATATCTTGTCCTTTTAGCAATTTCATTGTACTTGAAATGGGCCGAAATCACGCCTTTCCCCGCACGCGTGCAATTTTCTGAGAAGGAGTTTCAAAGTTCGGAGCGATCTCAATAAAGGAGAATATTTGAAGCTCAGGGTTGAAATGGGGGGGGGGGGTGGTCTTTGGTGCATTCTGAGCTTGGTTGTTTTCCTGCAGTTATGTTTCATTATCCTAACCAGGTAACATCGCTTGTACTAGTGATGGATGTTACCTAGTTTGAGTAATGAAACGTGTGCAAGAAAACAAGTTCAGAGAGCACCAAGGAACTCCTCATTTGGAGCGATCCTTCATTGGGGAGCTAAAGAGTTTGGAGGGCTTTTAAAAGGCAGGTTAGTATATTTATGACCAAGGATATTCAGAATTATGGTAGTTAAAAGATTACAGTAGATCTCAAGGTTGGAATGACAACTGAGTTTAAATGTCAATGCCAATTCCAGGATATAATGTTTTAAATAGAAAAAAAAGCTAACTCAAATGCAGGACGCAATAATATCTAGTATATGATTCCTGTTTCCTTTCTTGGCCACTTTCACAGAATTTGGGGTGCTTTGCTGTTGATCAAGGAAAACTAAAACCTTTTTCTGAATTTGCACAACCTATTGAACTCAGAGTAACCATCCTTTACTCTAGTAAATCCACTTAAGTGAATATTGAGTTAATTATGGCTTAATATGCCTTTGGAGCAGAACCACAGCCTGTGGTTGGAAACATTTGGGATGTATTCTCTTTAGGATTACATAGTTTGTAGCCCCCATGTGTGGCAGCCCACTGGGGTGTGCTTTGGACACCTCTGCAGCAAAGAAGAGTGGTGGTGAAAAGTTCTTTTTGCAAACCGTGGTGCCTGTCTGATAATAAAATTGTTTGGTTTGGCGAGTTACAGCTTTATGCTACCACGAACTGGCGTTAGATCACGGATTTGAGAGAGTATCAAGCAATTGTTCTCTGCCAGAATCAAAATTGTCAAAGAACAGTGTTCCTTAAAGAAGCAAGCAAAAAACCAATCCTTAAATCAAAATGCTGCTTTTATTTTTCTCCATGAAAAGCCAGAGCCGCAAGCATTTCAAAACATAGGAGGACTAAATAAAGATTTCTCTTCAAGCCTGTTTCCCATTTTTTTTGTTGTGGTTACAAAGGGCATTGCCCTGCAAAAGAAAGAAAGTGGAGCCTCTTTCTGAAAGAGAAAGTGGACTTCAGAGAATTGGAATTTCATCTCCGAAAGTGATGGATCAGAACTGTTCTCATCTAACTCATCTGTCATGGGCTTTCTGATCCCAAGAGAAAAAGAAACACTCTGATCTGAAAAGTATTGTTGCCAGATGTAAATGTAATTAATATCCAGATGCCCTTTTTCTTTCCCAGAAATCTTTAATATCTTCAAATGTTTCTTGAGTTTTGAAGAGCCCTGTGGCAGAGAGTCAAATCCTGTAAATGTAATTCTTCAATGTTCTTGTTTTGTAAAAACAAGAAAAAATCTTTTTATAAAAATATAGTCTATATTCAGCTTGCTGACATTAGAAACTACTGTCATTCACCATGCAAAGTTATTTATTGTAAAAAGTACTGTATTGCATTTTACATCTCCCTCACATACAAAATAGTCTTACGTTTTGTGTGCACACAAAAGAAATCTATGAACAAGCTTACCAATATGCTTTCTGGTTGTTTTGTAACTGACCCTGTCAATTAAGACACTCTGGGCAAGGCTTTTCCCCCATAGAAGCCATTTTGTAAAAGTCCTGAAGACATGCAACCATATTCCAAGTTTGTTATTCAGTCCTAAACAGCTGGCTATCTCGGAGATAGAGAGATATCCTAATTCTTAGATATTTTAGTAAATTTTACAAATTAACTTAAACTGGTATTTACCGTGTTGTTGATTGGTGTGTCTCTTATGTGTACTAAAAGTTTCAACCATAAGGTTGGCTTCATTTCAGAAATCAAGATTCATTTTCAAACGGAATGGTCTGTTGATGCTGTAGAAAGTTCTGGACATCTCTAGGACTAAGTAGACTTAAAATGTTGGAAAAGAAGTCTTACACAGTGTCCTAAATTTTCAGCCACTATTTTTCCAAAACTTGCAGGTTAGGCATAAAGGGAAGAAGTGGGAAGGGTCCAATTTCTTAATCCCTAGTGGATGGAAAATAAAACTTTTTGGCAATACGTATTGCAGAGAAACAGTGCCGTACTGTGATTTTAAAAATAGGAAATGTTTTTTTTTTCTCCTCAGTGAGCATTGCTGATTAATTTGCTATTATTTTAATGCCCCCAGGAGACTGCCCAAGCTGCTGCTGACAGGAAATCTCCCCTGATACGAACAGGGCTATGTGCAGGGGATATGGGTCAAAAAAGTCAGGATAGTTTCTGCAACCATGGAAAGCCCTGACCCATTTTGAGTGTGTATTGTGTGTGGTGAATATTTAAAAAGGAGCAGGTCTTTGATCTTGTCATGGCTACCATCTTGATTAAAAAATAAATAAAATCCCCCCTGTCCCACATACATCCTTGGAACCTAGATACAGAAAGCTATACAAAGGAGATTTTCGGAACATGCGTTCTTGGATTCTTTACAGCTGTGTTTTTCAGTTGTTGCAACTTTAAAATATCTGGATTTCAACTGCCAAAATTCTCTAGTCAACCTGCTGGCTGGAGAATTCCAGAAGCTTAAGTCCAGGCATCTTAAATTTGCCAAGGTTCATAAACACTCCTTTGGACAAATAAAAAGACTATCTATGAAGATTCTCAGTCATCCAGATCATAGTTGTATCAAAAGTGGTTTTTATTTTTGAAAGGGCAACTGGACTGATTTTTTGAGGAAGAAGATGGATGTTTTGCTTCCTATCCTGGAAGCTTCATCAATTGTATTGGATGGCGAGGGAAATGGAAGGACAGTTATTGACAGTTGAGATTAGTGGGGGTGGGGGAATGATAGGTTCTGACAGGATGGGGGGGGAGGGAAATGGAAAGTTTGTTTCCTTTTTGAGAGCCATTGTGGTTACTTGGGGTTTTATCTGTGACCTTAATCAGAAGTGTGGAATCATCTTGGAATAGCTAAAATGATTGCATTGTAAATTGGGGATAGGTAATATCTTATCCCTCCGCCTCTGTTGACTATCAGCAGAAGACTTATCAAAAACACTATCAGCATGAGAGGCCAAATTATCTGCTGGAGTGGATTTGAATATTATTCAGAGATTCTAGCTACTGCTAATATGGCTGTCCAGTGTTGACATAGATCAGTAATTGGCAAACTATGGCCCATGAACCACATGCGGCCTAAATGAGACTTGTAAATGACTGGGTGAGCAACAGATTGACAGGTTCAAGGCCTTGTCCAAGTGCCTAGGGCAAAGGGTGGGGCTAAGGAGTAAGGTGGAGCAGCAGCCTATCAGAGGTCTCCCTGCTGGTGAGCCTGCACCCTCCATTGGCTGCTGCACGCCTTGCTCTGCAGACATGCCAGCAAAGCCTACAGATCACTTCTCTTATGGGAGATGTACTAATGGAATGTAGTGTTGGAAGAAATATCCTTCCAGGTTCTGCTCCAAGTGGGGAAAAAGACACTGGAGACATGGAGACTGCTTGGAAAGATGGTTTAATGGTGGACAGGATCACATGGCTTGAGTTCCTGAACAGAAAAGGGCAGATACAGTAAATCCTTGGGTTTTTATGCTCTTTCTGGCTTTGCATTTCTTGGGGCTCCGAAAGAGTATCCTGATTGGTTGTCAGACTCCCAAGGGGTGGGGGTCTTAGCTAGCCTTGCTGGCTGATGGTCACATGTGTTTCCCAGGTCACATGTGGTGAGTTTCTGCTGATATTGTGTAGAGGGCTAATCCTATCTTTGTTGGATCTTTGGCAATTCCTACTATGGCTCTGCCTGAAGGAGGTAGATCTTTGTTATGTAGAATAGACTGGCCCAGGCCTTAATGGCCCATTGACAAAGGGTGGGGGCAGGAAGATGGGAGCTGCTTCAAAATATGCTTATCCATTTCTCATCCAGGGAAATATAATATTCTGCCTTTTTCATATTTCCTAAAATATTTCACTCTTCCAGGAAAGGGGTGGGTGCTAACTTCCTACAGTAGCAAATGTATGAGAGGACCTACTTATTTGAAAACTGCTCAGATAAGCAGAAATGAACTTGATTTTTACCCTGTGGTGCTCCCATCTCTTTCATAGAAAGAAGGAATCCCATATAAGAGCAACGTATAAAACTTTTTTAAAAAATGTTTTGTATACAAGGAGAATATAATCCAATCAAATTTGATATGGTATGAGAATTGTAACTACTGTAACTGCTTGACATCATGCTGGCATCCCTCCACATTGCCTCTGTGAGAATCCAGCTGTTTTGGGCTTTCCTGAACTCTTGCCTAGCCAGAAGCTATTCCATTATGCTACTGAACTGTTTTATTCCCAGCTGGTCATAATAAGAGTAAAATAAAGTCACCTTCAAGTTCCTGGTGACTTAATGTGGACATATTCATGCAGTTTGCCGAGCATGATACAGAAACTGCCATTGTTGCCACCTGGATTATTTCTTTTAACTTTCCATTCTTCTAGAGCCTGAGAATGTTCTGATTGTCATCCATTCCATGCATCAATGTTTTTATAATGTTTATAACTTTATCCATTTAGAAAATCTGAACCAATGACATATATACAGTTGCAGTTCCTGGGTACTGTTGTCCGTGACTAGCGATGTCTTCCTATGTCTTTAAAATGATCTGGATAGTAGTAATTAGGAGGAAGAGGAATTACTTGCCTCAGATTTTACTTGAAAATGGCTTGAGAACCAGGTTAGTTGATTCGTTTGCTTGATTTATCTGCTGCATGACAAAACCTCAGAGACGTGATTAAAGTAGTAATCAGGCCAATGTTCATATTAAAGGATTGTGGTTTTCTTGCCATTGTTTTTTTAATCTTTTTTTTTCCTCCACGGTGTTTTCCAATTTTTGAGATAGTGTTAATTTTCCAAAATAGTTACCTGACTATATAATTTAGGAAAAATGTCCTTGAAATTTGTTAAAATCCTTTTATTTATCAGCTTGCCAGCCTGTCTGCTACCTTTGTCTTGTTTTACTCTGAGCAAATAAAGTTAAGTCATACTTTACACATACTTAGGGCTATTTTTGTAAAAAAACAAAACAAAACAAAACCTTAAACAAAAATGGTAAGGATTTTGTAACCATGCATTCAAATATATTATTTTTAAAGGAGCCATTGTGCTAAAATGCAGATTCAGTTACTTCCTGAAATATTATCCATCTAATTGCAAAACTAAATTCCTAAAACCTAAATTCGGCTGAACCAGAAGTGATGGCTCCACCCACCTGCACGGTCATTGTTATTCCTGCTTTTAACCAGGAAGTAACCTGTTTTTTGTCCTCTGCTCATGTGCAGAAGGGTTTGCGCATGCGCAGAGGGTCTGTGCGCGCATGTGACGTGTACTTCCGAACCGGTAGGGAAGGTAAGTAGATTTCACCCCTGCCCTGCATGCACTGCGTGCATGTGGCCCCACTCCCGTGCATGCACGTCCCACCCCCCACGCATGCACCGCAGAGACCTGAAGACCAGCTGGCCAGCAGGAGGTGGTGGAGCTGAACTGGGGCGACGGCTTGTGTGCCATCAGAGAGGGTGTTGAGTGCTACCTCTGGCACGCGTGCCATAGGTTCGCCATCAAGGATCTAGTTGCTTAACACTTCACACCTCAAAAAAGGAACTATATTATATCCAAAAAAGTGTGAGGGGGGAATGAATGAGGATGGGTTTGTATATGATTACATGCATTCTTAAATTGCAATATAATGTCAATGCCTTTGATCCTGATTTTTTTTTCTTTGCCACAGGTTCTATTTTAAAAGGATTCCCAGTGTACTAATCACATATTTAATGTAAAGTGTGACTGGACTCACTAAACTGAAGACTTAAAAGAATGTTAAAAGAAAAACAGTAGCTTCTGCCTTGGCAACTTTGGACAAAGATGGAATGAACACCACTTTAATCCCTAAAATCAGCATCCTAGATAAATTACAGGAGCAGTTTAATGCAAGGATTGCCAATGACCTCCCTCTCCCATCTTTTTTTCCCCCCTTTTAATCCTGCTTTATTCCAAAGCCTTCCCAGAGAGAGAATGTGTGAAGGAATGTGCCAGGAGCTATCCAGCAGGCAAGGCCAATCTTCCAGCTGGATCCTCAGCAGGTCCATATGGGCTTACAAACACATGCTGGAAAAACAAAAGAGAGAGAGAGAGAGAGAAAGAAAGAAATGCTCTAAATAGTTTGCTTATGAGGCTAAACACTACAAGGCAGTCTCATGAATGAAAATTTATATGAGTAGAATAGGCAATAAAGGCATTCTCAAGCTGCCCACCTTCTATAGCTTGTGGTTGGGGCAGGCATGCTGATAAGTGGCATTACCAGCTTCTGGCAGCCTAGCTATATAGCCTCAAAATTGCAGAAGGGCGGCTGGAGTGTAAGGTAGACATTTCAGGTTTCTATCAGTTCATGGCCTTGAAACATGGATGCAGAAATATTTCAAGAGGTTTTGGAGGCCTGGCCTTCCTATCCGTTTATTGGCAAAGAAATATTTGAATTACTAGCAGTTGAAGACCCGCCATCCTCCCCACCCCTTTTTGTTGACCTATCAGATGCTGTTTCCAGATCAGTAAAAATCTGAATGGTGAGTGAAAAATCTGAAATGATTAAAGCCCTAGAGACAAGAAAACATACGAAGAACAGTTGCAGGAATTGGGTATAGCTAGTTCAGAGAAAAGAAGGATTAGGGGTGAGGTGATAGCAGTATTCCAGTATTTGAGAGGTTGCCACAAAGAGGAGGGTGTCAACTTATTTTCCAAAGCACCAGAAGGCAAGACAAGAAACTTTGGATGGAAAATAATCAAGGAGAGAAACAACCTGGAATTAAGGAGAAACTTCCTAATAGTGAGAACAATTAACCAGTGGAACAGCTTGCCTACAGAAGTTGTGGATGTTTCATCACTGGAAGTTTTAAGAAAAGACTGTCTGAAATGGTATAAGGTTTCCTGCTTGAGCAGAAGGCTGGATTAGAAGACCCCCAAGGTCCCTTCGAGCTCTATTCTAATTCTTTGATTCTTTGGTGTGTATTCTTTTCATGTTCATTGCCAATGCTACTTCGCATACTCTTAAACAAGGGGTGTCAAACTCAATTTCATTGAGGGACATATCAGGGTTGTGTTTGACATTGGGGGGTGGGGTAGGCATGGGTGGCTCGACATCACTCATTGTTATGAAATGGGGTTGAGGGGTACCCCGGACCGTGAACCAGCTCATGAGTAAACACACTGAGACTGAAATAATTCTGACAGAGGCGTCTTGTGTAAAAATATAATTTACTATAAAACATTTAAAAAGCACTATGTCTTTAAGAAAGCACATTAAAAACAAAGTCTTATCTGGGTATGTGAAGCAAGGCTATCTCCCTAGATCCCTCTCCACAATACCAAAACGGTTCACAAGAGAATAAAGCTAGCATGAAGGTAAGCAGCTTCGGCGTCGATACATCATCAAGGCAATCAAAATGGGGGCAGCACAAGCTTCACAGCTAAAAGTCACCTGAAGTAAAAACAGTTCAAACAGCAAACATTGCTTGAAGCTTGTGGGAGGAAAAAGGTCCAGCAACAGCAGTCCCGATGATAGCTTGCGTGCTACAAAACAGCAAAAGGCAAGCATCCGTGGGGGTTTCTCTGCAACGGCATCTGGAGTCCTTATCTGCATTCTTCTCCCATCTGTGGCGTTGCACCAAGCTTCCTGCAGGAGCTATGCATTTGGGCCTAAACCAGGAGTCTAGGCCCAAGTAGCAAGCGAAAAGGTCCTTGCTTATATGGGGAGTTAACCTGCAATTAACTAGGGCGGGAAGGCTTGCAGGTAATTACAAACAGGAGATGGCTTGATTGAAACCATACTGTTTGTGAGTAGGCAAGTAGCCACAGCAATCCTGGAAACACTCGTGACACTCATGTCGGGGTCACCTGTGGTGACCCAAGCACATTGCCAGCTAAAACGGGCTCCCGAGCTCCACTTTCAGCTCCGACAGCCTCCTGCAACCCTCTGCCAGCGAAAATGGAGCTTGAGAAGGCTGCTCCATTTTTGCTGGCAGGGGCACTGCTGGCTGGTCCTTTGCTGTTTCCAGGGGGACTCTGTGGGCCAGATCCAAGCACCCCGGGGGCTGGATCCAGACACTTGCCTTAAACCCAAACTAGCAAAAAAAGACCCAACAATTATCCCACAAGGCAATAAACAAGGCAAGGTTTTAGCACACCAAATAACACTTTGTATCAGTGATAATTTCCTCATGGTGACTCACTTTATGGCCATTGTAAAATTGACTTGGATCATGTGTGCCCTGATAACCATAATGATGGAAATCCCGGGCTCAGTTGTGGGTTTTAAGTGAGAATTACCTGAATTTTAAAACAGTAGCACATCATCATCCTAGATTTGGAAGACTATTATTTATATTGGAATTGGAGTAAAAAAAAAAACTTCAAATGTGTAAAAACAGCAAAAAGGCCATATAGGGCTGTAGTTTGAACCATGGGAAGGGCATTAGGTTGGCATCCTGTAAAGTACAGTCTGCTTTTCAGCCTGCATCCAAACAAGTGGGTATCACTCGTACAGTCCAAAATCCTTGAATACCTAAAATCCAGCAACAACTGCTGGATTGACAGGTGTATCCCAGAAGTAACAACTGTGCTTCTACCTGGAAGAACATTGACATGGAAAGAGGGGGGGGGCAATATTTATTGGATTATTGTAGGTGCAAAAAAAAAAGCTACAATCCCATATTTTGGGAATGATTGATGCTCATATGCACTATGTGTCCTTTGGAATCAAAACAGTAACTTCTTTCAAAACCCTGGATATATACCTCCTAATCTAACACTTTCACCCTTATCCTACCCCAGTGTTTCTCAACCGTGACAGCTCTAAAATGTGTGGACTTCACTCCCAGAATTTTAAATGTGTTAAGTTTACATATCTTAAAGAGTTGCCGAAGTTGAGAAATACTGTCTTACACTATACATTAGTGGTGGCACCCAAGTGAGTAAGAAATGTGCTCCAGAGAACCAAAGCCTAAGGAAGTCCATTGCCTTACAATTGTCTCTATGCATGTGCCTTTGAGTCAGACGCATGATATTATTATGGGACAGTTTTCTGGGCAACATTTCAGAACTGATTTGTCCTTGCCTGCTTCCGACCGTCCTAGGTTGCCTTTAACCACACCAAAGTGGATCTCCTCATGTGATTACTTGGTTAAAAAGATGTTAAAAGATAAAAGAATAGGATTTTTTTTTTGTGTACTTGTGCAAAGAAAATTCCACACGGGGAATTCCTTCTGGGGGAAGGAATTATTATTTTATATTAGGTTCAATTTTGCAAAAACTGCATAAATAGTCAGCTAAAAGAAACCTAGCAGCCACACTCTCCACTTCTCAGAAGCTGGCCTTTTACATCTCGCCTGTATGAAGCTCTTTACTGCTTGACATGAGCCATGTAATATTTTAAAAACAAAGATGGTCTGAGAGATTTTGATGGAAATGGCACCTTTACAACAGTGAAATGTTTTGTTGAAACACGCAATAAGCAAGTGTACTCCTCAAGTCTGCTACCTCAGTCAGCCTCATAAAAGTACCTACAGTGGCATAAATAAGGAATAAGGCAGGCGGATTGAAACAGACATTTATTCTTTTAAAAAATGTATGAAAGCAAAATATATATATGCATAGCATCATCAAAAGCAGGAGTGTCCCAACTTTGGCAACTTTAAGCTTGTGAACTTCAACTTCCAGAATTCCCTATCCTTGCTGAGGAATTCTGGGAGTTGGAGTCCATAAGTCTTAAAGTTGTCAATGTGGATACCTCTGATCTCAAGTTTAAGGCTCACAGCTGACCCCAAAAGAGCAAAGTCAAGTGCTTAAGTGGCTGTCTCATAAATGGAGATGAAAAATGGGTAGTTTAATACTATACTGTAGTGCTAGGAATGAAGGAAAAGCAGTCTTAACACAAGTGAAGTCCAGACTACAGCATCCCAGCTGTTCAATTCAACAGGCTGGTGTGAGCATTACTCTTTAAAAATAATCTTTTTCTTCCCTCAGGACATTCAGAACAATTCAAAGTTTTTGCCCTGGTATTCAAGCTCACTGAGATTGGCTGTTCCAATCAAAGGCCCTCTTTTCTCACTCTCAAGACCATGATTTCTTATACTAGGAGGAAAAAAAAATGCCTAAAGGCAGAGAAGCATTGCATGGACGTTAAAACTTCTGAAATAAAGAATAAGCACTCACAATTGACTTTCCCTTTGCTTTTATTCAATATCTATTGACATTTATAACTGCCTCATGGCCTTTTATTTAAAAAAAAAATTAAGTAATCCAGGGATAAACAGATCTCTGGTCTTTAAAATCCCCTCTACTGTGTGTGGAATAGGCTTTCATTCAATTTTTTAGCAAAATGACATCAATTATGATGGGCAAAGTAAAATTTGGCCTATCAAATGTTAATGCAAACAGTGCTAAATACCAGTATCAAGTACTGTTTCATTTATACATGAGGCAATTTTGAAATAAAATGGAAAGTTGGAAATCACATGAAAAAACGGGTCACCAAAGACCCCAAATTATATATCTATGTATTTCTTCCTTGCTTACAGTAAATCCAGAATTCTTAATCTAGCATCTGTTGTTTAGAAATCAGAAAGAGAAAATTTAATAATAATTATTCAGCTTGTCCTTAATATCCGTCTGTTGAGCTTCACTCATGCATGAAATTATGAAAAAAGATTATTTAGTGAAACGGTCAATGTCAAAAACATAAAAATATGGGGCAGAATATAGATCTTTTGCCTTCTTCAGATTCCAGGGATTAACCAAATGTTTAGTGGTGGATCTCAATGTTGTCTTCCCCATCAATACAGAGAGACCAGAACTGGAGAAAGTATGGCAGAAATTTCTCTCCCTGCTGCCATTCTTATTCCATGTCTAAAGACAGATGCCTTGTGGTTAGATGGCAGTGGTTTTCCCAATGCACCATTGGGTTCTGAATAAATGTTCAGAGCAATCAAACTGGTCAGAGACAAAGAGAATTCAGTCCCATACTTATCAGAGTCTAGGCTAGCTGAAATGTTGAACTATGCAAAAATGATAGCTAAAGTCTTCTTCAGCTCCTGGTGATTTCTGGGTCATACCCATGTAGAGGTGTTTTTTATTCCCCCTGGCGGCAAGATAGAATGACTTACCAAACTTACCCTGATCAATGACCCTTCAAAGTAGGCCAGGCCAGGAAACCAAAAGCAAACCTACTAAAGTACTGTTGTCCAAATTGTAGCTCTTCCTCCTGTCTCAAGATTATTCTCACAGCCTATTATAAGCCCTGATAGTCTCTGGTTCATGTATAAAACAGATCCAAATTTGATTAGGTTTTTCAAGGTTTAATTGCCATTTCACTTAAAAATAAGCAAATGCAAATATTTTAAATGTGCTTCAGGTCCTGTAGAGAAAGAACATAGGCTTTTCTGGGTGAAGAAGCAGAATGTGTTAGCCACTAAACTTTTCATGTCCATGTATTTGCTGATCATATTATTAGCACACTGAGAGCCAAACTGTTTCCATTGTTTAATAGCAGGTTTTTAAAATGCTGAATTCAAATACAAGGCATACCATCTTTTAAGTATTTTGCAGTAATTTTTAAATATATTTTCACATTTATGTATGCTATAAAGCTTATACTGTAATTACTGTGAGACAGTTGACAAGAGTACCAAAAGCATTTCACAAAAAAACCTTGGACTAAAAAGCATCAAGACATTTGTTCAGCCCAATCATACAAAAGACATCAGTGATTTTACCAGCATGCATTAAAAAAAATCCCCTTTCACAAACATCTGAAGCACATTGGTTGCTGGTGTCCAACTCAAGTATTTTCCAAGTATGTACAGTACAAACCAGATTCAAAATAATGCTACAAGGACATTTTAATACACTTTCTTGTTCTAATGTTCTGCAATAGAAGATCTAGAATGAAAACTGCCCTAAATGATATGACAAATAGTTGTTATTCTTTTTTAAAAAAAATCCCTGTTTTCTGCTTCATTTTTGACTGGATAAACTTTTTTAGTAATTTATAAAAGACAGATTACAAATGTTAGCCTCAAAATGTTTATGAAAAATATTAACCAAAGAAATGGAGGCAGCTTGATTGAGACGAGGGTAGGCCACTGACTGTGCATTATAGGCTGTTAGGTGATTAGGGAAAAGGAGATTTCCCTGCAATTCGCACCAACTTTCCTGGCAGGTGAGCTGTAATCCCTGTCTTGTCTTTTTTAATCTCAGATAAGATTCCAAATAATACTCGTTTTCAAAATTATGCATAAAGAGTGGCTCAAAGTTACATTGCATATGAATTTTGGTCTCAAAAGATTTCATTGTCCTGCAAAAAATCCAGCAGAGTTATCTACAAATTGTTTCATGTCCAAAAATCTTAAAATTTAGTATGAAAAATTTGTGGAAAATATATAAATTAGCTTGTGATGCAAGCCAAGTGTGAACACTTAAAAATGTGTGCTTTCAAATCAGGTCATTTAGTATATCTAAAATTAACAGGTGCCAATATCAGAAGAAGTATACATCCCACAAACCCTGAATAAAAATTTTTGTAAACTGAAAGATTGAAAGAGCATATTTTTGTCAAAGAAGAAAATATCAATTCAGTCATAAGGAAGCAATAAGAAACATACAGACCAAACATACATATTGTGAAGCCTCTCTCATTGCTATTTAAAAATGCCCAACTTTGGATGACCCATACTCTAAAATCTGGTTCTTACGTATTGCCACTATGAGAAAAAAAAGAGAGAAACTTGACAAGTTTTTATGTTAGGCATTATTTTCTTAAATAAATAAAAATAAAAATGAGTAAACTCACAGCATTTGATCACAATATCTTTATCATTCTTTGATGTTCTATGATGTTTTGTGTCGTTTGTATTTTGATTTTAAATGTATTTAGCTTCCCAGTCACTATAGTGAGATGGTCGGCTATCTAAACTGAATAAATTTAATTAGAAAAAAAATTGACATGATGCATCTTATTCAACTATGAATTTTAGTTTAAAAAACATAGCCAACTTCGGAAGCTACACAGGCCATAGGGCAAGAATAAGTCAAGCTTTCTCTAATCTGATACCCTTAGCTGTGGTGGCTAGAAAGTATGGGAACTGTTATCCTAAAATGTCCAAATGGCAGCAGCATGGGAACTGTTGCAGTAAACAATAGGAGCAGTTCATGGGCAATATAAGAGCTTCACTGAACTGTTGTTTGCCCTGAAAACTTCTCTGAAGGACCAGTGCAGCTATCCTCTTGTCACACAAATTACCTCATGCACAATTGTCATTTCACATCATTGGGAAAGAGAAATACTACATTTTTATGGGCACACACAAACAAGCCATTTTGGCTGTCCTCGGCACTTTTGAGGTTCTCACTGAGTTTTCTTTGCATGTTTCGTTTGGACTGCCTCACTCTTCTCTCCATCAACAAGACAGTCACAGGCTGAGGTGATGCCATTTAAGGGTCCTTTGATCTCATCCGCAGCAGTGTGTGAATCAGTTGGCTTCTGGCCAAAAAAGAGGCGAGCCAGTATTTCCTCCAGGGAAGCAAATGGAGAAGTTGTGCATCCTGTCACCATCATGTTTATCTGCAAGAAAACACACAGCAAGTGCATCAACTCTGCAACTAAAACTGGATTAAACTCAGCCTAAATAATACCTTTCCAACAACTCAATGCAAACTTTTCGGCCAATTGAAGTGACCTGTGTATTTATTATAATACTTTTACCCCCACTTTTCTTGAAATGCAGCAGAGTTTGCTTTTAATAAACAAGGTGGGGAAAGCACACAGAGCAGAGTTCTGGAATTCTTTCCCATCTTTTTAGCAGCACTAACCACAGGAGGAGACTATATTTTCTCCTGTGTAACCAAGTAACGTGGGCGGTTGTATGTCTTTGTTCTCCCCCTGTGTTATATACAAATTTGTATTTGGGTGTATGTGCACACTGAAAAGCAGATTGAATACATTCCACTCTGGATCACTTGTTTAAGAAACAGACAAAAGAAAGGTTTAAATTAAAGCAGTCAGCAACATTTTGAGCCACTGCAAACTTGCCTCTCCCATAATGATTCATTGGGCAAATTAATTCTGGAATAATTTTCCCTGAGTTCTCAAGTCATCTTTTCAAAAATGATCTTTCTTTGCCAGTTTCTTCCTCCATACTAAATTGGGACCCATTCTGTTTGGTTTTCTAAAATTTATCCTGCTGATAGGCAGAGTTCTGAATCCCTTGATATAAGTTCTTTTCAATGTTCTGTTGAGCTGGTGGAATGAATGAAGAGGCAGACATGCTAATGATACATTCTGGTCTCGAAGGTTTTTCTTCCCAGGGAGGAATTTTAAACATTTCCCTATTAGTTCTGCCTTCCCAAGGAAAAGAAGATAAATAACTAGGGGGAAAAACTGATTCTGGCAAAAGGAAATATGGGTTAAATGGGTTCTGTCCAAGTTTGGCTTGTGGTCAAGTGGTCAATCGTTATAATATGGACCAATACAAAAGTAAAGTACATTTACAGATGGGTACTGTTCATACATACTGAAAAGCTAGCCAAATCCATAGCAGATATTGTCACTGGGATCCCGGTTGTGCTCATAAATACTAAGCCAAGATATGAGCAATCACATGAATTGTCATTAGGAGAAAATATAGTTGGTTTGGCAGTGAACAGAAATACTGTGCAATAATCATACAATACATCTGTGAACCACTCCTTAGAACGCTAAATTGTCTCAAATTAAAGTTATGGAAGTGATGATTTTCTCACACGTTCCTGACTGGTTTCCCTTTTATTCTTTAAATCCTGATAGAAGACAGATGTGGAAAATATATGTGAACCAGAATGATGACAGCTATAGTTCAACACATCTGGAGGATACTGGACTGAAAAAGGCCGACATAGATAATTAAATCTGGAAAGGATCATATTAATATTATTATTTAATGTTCAAACTATCATATCTGCCATATGAATGTGCCTAATAGATGTTATTATTGTAACATGATAAAAACATGTTGAACACACATCCATAGAAACCATAATCCAGAAAAGCTTACCTTTGTGACCACCAAAAACATGGTGTAAAGTAACATGAGATTGTTCTTTGTTATTGGAAGATAAAAGTTGCACTGCATTGTGAAGAGCACTGCTCCTATCAAACTTACTTTCACGGGACTGGGGAAAAAAAGGAACATACAAAAGGCAAGGTGTATTTTTCAATTCTCTATTCTCAAAATACATATTCACTCATCATTGCTGTTAACACGAAGCCTCATTAACAGGGCTTCCTTCAGACATTTAATCGGTTAACTTGTTTATAGGGACCAATGCTCATTAGCTGGCTGGCAATTCAAAATATGTTTGTTGAATTTTTAATGCAGCAAGGACTTAAGCCCAACTGATCTCAATAACACTTAATGCCCAAGAAGATACGTTATTACCATCTAAGACTCTTGGTTCTCTTATGCTATACTATTAAAGAAATAAAAGAAGAAATAAGGAAATTCAGCATGGCTGTCTCTTCTAATAATACACTGGAGTTGTTTTAATTTCTCTTCAGGTTTTTTTTAAACCTTCTATTAAAATGTAGAGTATTAGATAATATGCATATTACTTGTGAGACTCCTATACTACACCAGGCAATAGAACACACTTAAAGTGACGCATCAATTGGATAGAATTAAATTTAATAATTAAAAACAAATTAAAAATAGAAACAGTAAAAAAAAATCCTAAAGGAACGATAAAACAACTTATTTATGGAACCTTCTCTTGCAAATTAAGATAAGGAGGTAAATGAATCACTTGGAAGCAGATGTTCTAAAAGGCCTGCTTCTTGTGGGGCCAATCAAGTTTTCCAGATACGTAGGAACTAGAAAAAGATATCTTAAAAAAGGAGTCTCCCAACTCCTGGTTCATGGATTGGCACCGGTCCGCAATATCCCAGCAACTAAGCCGCGCAAACAAGTGAAGCCCCATCCGCAGGATGCAGGAAGTACACAAAACCACGCCCCCTCTGGTCCATGGAAAAACCTTTCTCCACAGAACCAGTTCTTGGTGCCCAAAAGATTGGAGGCCACAGTCTTAAAACATACAAGAGGACTTACTTGCTGAGATATCCTAGACTTTTTTTTACATCAGAAGTGTGCAATCTGTCTCAATGATTGTATATGGTGTTGAGTTTGGTTTCTATTTACTTCATCATGCCATGCTTTGGAGTAGGAATAGGGAACTAACATCCAGCAGCCCAACCTATGTTGAACCTGCTAAGTTCTGTGGCTCTGCCACATCTTCAACAACAAGGCTCACATCCATGGTTTAGAATTACATTTAAATCAGCACTAAACTGCTGTGTTCTGTATCTGCATAAGGTAAAATCCTTTTTAAAATCCTATTAAATTTGTTGTGTTTATTAGAATTACAGTATATAGCTGCCCAACTCACATAATTGCAACTCTAAGCCATCTACATCAAATAGCACACACGCATACCAAAATATTGCAAGTAAAAAAAAACATCATCAAAAAAGAAAATCCATAAAACAATGTCTTGATTCCATAACAGTGCAACAAAACGAGTGCTTTATAAATATTTTTTCATCAGCTTTACATTGCTGCTTGTAAATATTTAAAGCTGTTTTTTTCTTGGCCAGCATATATTTTTAAAACAGGAAAAAAAACCCCACATCTGCGGTGAACTAAAGTGACTGAAATTATAATTTTCATCATAGCTGAAGGATTTAGCTCATACACCCAAGCATACTGTCTTCTTTTCTTCCTCTACCTGAGCAAAGCTTATTTCTGGCAACAAATCTGCTTGAATTTCTCCGTTTCTCTCTTGTCATTCTTTATTACCAAGGATAGTGCCATGGAAGCAGGGTGCCTAAGTGCTTCAATGCCCCTGCTGCTTTTATCACACTGGAAGTCACAGCTCTGTTTTCAAAATAATCATTTCCACAAAAAAGCTCGTCAGGAAGTCAGACAGGCAGGGCAAGGGGACCTTAAAATGCCCACCGTGAGTTCATTTACCTCTTCCAGCAGTAGGCAGCGGCCGGCCAGCCAGTTACAGCTCTGACTTCCTATGGCAGAAATAAAAGTGGAAGCAATTTAATGTTCTCAATTTAGCTTCTGCGAGGCCAAGCTGGATGCTGCAACTCAAGCAGTATGCCCTGTGTGTTAGGAATGGATTTCTCACAGCATATTAATATCACTCCTGTAAAAGTTAGAAGGAGCCATTTAGACACTGAATCCAACTCCCAGCTCTAAACAAGAATTGAAAATCAAGTATCTGTGACCACTGGCTCTCCCACCTTTCATCCAAAGAGATGGAGTTCACCATTTCTCTGGGCAACAGCTTCTACTGTTAAAGTGTTCTTACTATTAACCTTCCGTTAGAATAAGCCTTCCTGTGAGTTAAATCCATTATAGAGTTGGCTGCAGTTGCTTTTTCCTTTACTTAAAATTTTTCTTTCAATTGTAAAAGAATCATTGAGATTTGAAATGCAATAGAATGAAGTAAAATAAATAAGACTAAAGTACATTATTTCCCCCTCAGTCTTTCCAAGGCTGTACATTCAATCCAGATTCTTCAATCCTTCTTCACTGAACTTAGTTTCAGATAAGATTCTTGGATCACCACCCTTCTTAGACCTTGTTTCAGTCCAATACCATGCCCAAGGAGTCCTTACATCACCCTGGACAAATGATTGTCTAATCTTTTCTTGAAAACCTTCAATGATGGAAAACCCACAGCTATAGGAAGCACGGTATCCCATTGATTAATCGTTCTCACTGTCAGGAAATTCCTCCTTATTTCCAAGTTGAATCTACCTTTGATGTGCTTCTTGTCCTGCCCTCAGGTGCTATGGAAAATAAATCAAATCTAATGATCACTAGATCAGCTAGTTGGCAGATTAACAATCTGTTCTGGAGCAACTGCACGAATATGCCCAATATCTCTCATGAACATCAGAATCCCTTTCTTGAACTCTGACTCTTAAAAAAACCATATGGGCTTCTGGACGGCACAAATCCAAGCAACTATTATGTTGCAATTAAGAGAATAGTTGTTAGGGTGATGGATCATTAGTCCTTTGGGGGGGGGGGGAGGATAAAAGAACTTGATTGGATAGAGTATTCAGACCTTACCATGCCACTCTGATTCGCATTCTCAATGGCAATTGGTAGTGGGTTTTCCCAATATTAGTAAGTTTAAAAATGTCAGTCAGGAGAAACTATGAATGATTGCTCTTACAGCATCTTACATATTATCAGGCCAAAACCCAAGAATGAGCTGTAGCTCTTCTTCCAAGTTGAGTTCTTTATTGTTTCACACCTATAGACAAAAGACCTTGCCAGACTGAGGACTCTACCATCTCTGCATACACAGTATACTCTGAGAACTATTAGAGGTCTTCACCCTCTCTCTTCCATATAGGATATCTGAGTTGCCTGTTACTCCCCTGGACTGCACCCCTCCCTCCTGGGGATCCACTTCCTCACTACATGCCATCTCACATACCAACTCTGCAGACAGCAGCACAGCACACCCTGTCCCAAATGCCAGTGAAGGACATACTCTGTGTGCGGTGTAGTTTACATCAACGTCGAACTGGAGGAAAGCACAGCAAAGCAGCTGTGAATGCACTTCTTAAATTTTGTGTTCTTGTTTTTTTCCCGTTTCTCTAACTCAGCTCATTGTTAATTTTATTTCGGAAGCATGAGTCATCCTATCCAATTTTATATCACCTACAGAATTTATTAGCTTTCCTTCCACCTCTTTAGCCAAGTCATTAATAGTAACAAGGAATATAAGGCCCAATGGTGAACCTTGTGGCCTCTCACTTGATATTCTAGTTTGATGAGGAAGCATTGCTAAGCAGGCTTCAAGTACAATTCCTAAGCCAGCTATATTGATCCAGTTAATTGTCATGCCAAATGTCTAAGAGGCATTCTCTCATTTAAAATGGTTACCCAATATAAAAATAAAATATGGTGAGTCTGGCCAAGTAGTGCATTGATCACTGCTTTTTCTTCTTTTGAAGATATTAACGGAAAATATTTCCTCTTCACCTGTCAGCTGGCATTTCACCCATTCTCCAGTTTCTTGTAATGCATCAAGGGATTTGCCAGTCCAGCAGCAAGCTTCTTTAGTACTTTAGGTTGCAATTTATCTGGTCCTGAAGATTTATACTGATTCAAAGTAAACTCACAAAAACAAATATATAGAAATGTATAAGATTAAGGCTATTAAGATTAGAAAATACATTGTAATCAATCAAAAAGGGGACAATGAAGAAAATGAAACTGTTTGAGAGACGTGGGGGGGGGAGTCACAGTGGAAAGCAGACCACGAAGAAACATTTGTTAAAAAGAGGATATATTTACATGTTGTATGTGATGTGTTTGTCATAATGTGTAGTAATAAAAAAATAAAATAAAGTTTTTTAAAAAAACAACAAAGTAAATTCACAAAGTACAGAATGACAAAGAGTTGGAAGGGACCTTGGAGGTTTTCTAGTCCAACCCCCTGATTAGGCAGGGAAATGCCTAATCAGGGAAATGGTTCAGACAAATGGTTGTCTAATCTCTTCTTTAAAACTTCCAGTGTTGGAGAATTCACAACTTCTTGAGACAAGTTGTTCCACTGATTAATTGTTCTAAGTGTCAGGAAATTTCTCCTTAGTTCTAATTTGCTTCTCTCCTTGATTAGTTTCCATCCATTGCTTCTTATCCTGCCTTCAGGTGCTTTGGAGAATAGGTTGACTCCCTCTTTTTTATGGCAACCTCTTAGATATTGGAACACTACTATCATGTCACCCTTAGTCCTTCTTTTCATTAAACCAGACGTACCCAATTCCAGCAACCATTCTTTTTTAGCCTCCAGTCCCCTAATCATCTTTGTTGCTCTTCTCTGCACTCTTTCTAGAGTCTCAACATCCCTTTTATATTTTGGTGATCAAAACTGGATGCAGTATTCCAAGTGTGGTTTAACCAAGGATTATGAAGTGGTATTAACACTTCACATGAACTTTATGTTATCCCTCTGTTAATGCAATTTAGGACTGTGTTGGCTTTTTTGGCAGCTGCTGGCTCATATTTAAGTGATTGTCCCCTAGGATTCCAAGATTCCAATAAATATTTCCTCACCAGTATTCTGTCAATCTTCTTCTCTACCTAACTCTTCACAATTGTCTAGTGAAACAAGAACTCTCATACATGAGTCAAACAAAGAATCGTTCAGACTTTTCTTAATTATTTATTTATTAGCCAGCCAGTGACTGGGCCAGTCTCTCTTAATTCTCAACATACAGCCGTTTGTTTAGCAACCTTTGGAAGTCAAAACAGCACTGAAAAAACAAACTTACAACCAATCCTCACACTTAAAACCATTGCAGCATTCCCCAGTCACATGATCAAAATTTGGGCACTTGGTAACTGGCATATATTTACTGAAGTTGCAGTATCCCAGGATCATGTGGTTGCCATTTGCAATCTTCCCAGCCAGCTTCTGACAAACAAAGTCAATGTGGGAAGCTGAATTCGCTTAATGACTGCATGATTCACTTAACTGCAGTGATTCACTTAACAACCATAGGGGAAAAAAATCATAAAATTGGTGAGACAATTTTAACAACCACTTTTTTTAGCAACAGAAATTCAGCTTCCAGTTGTGATCATAATTTGAGACTATCTCCATCATCCAGTTTTTTTTTAAATTTCTGAGCAGGAATAGATAATTTTAACTCCTCCTCCTTCCTTTCTATTGCTTCTGTTCCTTTGATCAAATTGTGTCCTTCAACTGCAATCCTGGTACTCATCCCACCAGGACTCTTATACCTATGGAATCCCATTTCCTATATAAGAATTATGTTCATCTTGTGTATCTTCCACACTCTGAGCATTAATGTAAAAAGAACATTAACTTTTATGTTCTGAATTATATTTCACTGAGTGGTTTAATAGGTCCCATCATAGCAGCATTCCCATTTCCTTCAAATCTTTATTGGAGGTCTATAGTAAAGGGTTTGGTGAGATGCAATCCGTTTTGTGCCAGCAATCCATCATCCAGATAATTCAGACCATGGTACCAGTAACCAGATGGCTCCCATCTGCATAATTTCCAAAGCTAGTCATACTCCGGCAGTATTCTTTTTCCCCCCTTTCTAGCTTTTTTCATAGACTGAAAGTATGAAAACATCTCCAGGGTACCCAGTTTTTGAATGCTCTTCCTAGAGCTTCAAAGTCATGCTGATACAGTTGTAGCTGTTCTTGACAGTGCAATTTGTTCCCCAAATGGATTAGCAGGGAGGAATAAGTTATAAGCTAAAATATGGCAATTCATTGATCGAAATTTCATATATTTTCTTCAAACAAAATTATGCACTTGTTGCAAATATATGGAGTGGTATGGTGGCCTAGAGGTGGAGCTCTTGCCTCATAATCAGGAGGCTGTGAGTGTGATCCTAGGTAGAGGCAGGTATTTCTTTCTCTGGGCACAATGAGAATATATCTGCTGAACAAAACTCCGCATTGGCAACAGGAAGGGCATCCAGCCAATAAAACACTCTACTAGCTCCATTCAGTTGCCCAGACTCCACCCCACAAGGTATTATGGACACAAGCATTCTAGGTCATGCCTGTAAACCATGGCATTCATCTTTACTTCTGTTAAGGCACCACCAAATAGGATAAGGTTTTTTTCCTTGCTCTCTTCTGAAGCACCAGCCATCAATATAGAAAGAAGAGATTTGAGATTAAAGATTCCCCTTCTAAAATTTTCCTGCTGAACTCTGCTGCCAAGTTCCTCTTAGCTTATTCGGTAAAGACTTATTCTCAATTGTTCTTAAAAGTGTTTTGAAGTTGGACCTTCTCCATCCCCATCACTACAAAGCAAGATGCTGGTGAATGGCAAAGATAAAACCGGACTACTAAAAAACATGGGCCTTGGCAAGATGTTCAGTATTGAAGGACAGATCATCTTCACCACCCGTTGCAGTTCTTGCCCCAAAGTGAAACTTACAGTACATTCATATTTCACCAATATGATGGATTGAAAGTTGTTTATTCCTTATGCAAAAATGACCTCCATGCTGTTCATCGATAAAGTGGATCAAAAGGAAGACTGTATTGTTCCAATAATCTTTTCCTTGCAGATTCCCCACCAACACCCCCTTGAAACGAAACTACTGACATATAGGAGTAGCTTAACACTAAACTCCAAAAGCAATCCGCAGAAAAGTCTTGTTCAAAGGTGATGATCTGATTTCATAAGTCTTAAGACTAATCTTATGAACTTGCTTCCACCTTGCACTCAGATGACAGCTTTGATGCTTCTACCAGGGATTAATGCAAAAAAAAAAAAGTGGGGGGGATGGGACACTTAATGTCTGTACAGAAAGATCTGGATTTTTCACATTTGTTTACCAAGCACAATTTAAGAAGTTGCTACAGTATTAACCTTCCAAGTGGTAAATAGCTGAAGGCCAATCTTTCCCACTGTGAACTTAGTCAGCCACTTAGCTCTTCAAGGGAGGTCTTTCTGAAGATGCATCTCTTTTGAGAGACCTGGTACACAGCAGAGGCTGTGTAGTACTTCTCTTGTAAAGCTTTTGTGGGAATTGTGTTTGGCCCTCATTTTCTTGGTGTTCAGGAAAAAAAAAATTGTAAAGATACATCTCTTTCTCCATATTAAAACATTAAATTGATACTAATACAATATAAAGTGAATTACGGTATATTAATATTTTAATCTTTTAACATTTTATATTTCAATTTTGTTAGCCGCTTTGAGAATTCACTAGAGTGGACAAGAAATAAAAGGAACACATTCTCAATTACAACTGAATTAGTAACTGTGGTTTGATCGCTTATGATCCATCAAGTCAACTCTGATTCCTGATGACAAGCCCCTGCACTTATCTTGACAGCATTTTCAGAAGTGATTTGCTAGTACTTTCTTCTAGGACTGAGAGTCACCAGACTGTGCCTAAGGCAGAATTAGAACTCACAGTCTCATGGCTTCTAATCCAGCACATGAAATTGGCTCTGTATCAGTATATAACAGAAAATGGAAGGCACTTGTCACTGGTTCTGCAAACTGAGAAAGAACAGGAGCTGTTGCTAAAAGAAACACTGCCCTTCCAGCAGAAAAAGAACTGCAAATTTGACCCCCTTAGGATGAGTGGAACTTGGTTAAAAAGCTAACCATCTATTCCTTAGATTAGTTACTACTAAAATCCCTAAACCATTTTGTATGGATCAAGACCACATCCAGCCTATGACTTCTTCCCTGCTACTTTCTGAGAATTATCAGTGTACTTAATAGCGTTGCATTCTAGACCCCAGGCTTTGGTGAAATTGGAATTGAATAGAAAATAGAATTTATTTATTAGTCATATTTCTATGCCGCCCACTCTCCGAGGACTCTGGGCGGCTTACACCAAAAACTAAATAGCATATTGCCCCCTAACAATCTGGGTCCTCATTTTACCCACCTCGGAAGGATGGAAGGCTGAGTCAACCTTGAGCCGGTGAGATTTGATCCGCTCATCTGCTGAACTAGCAGTCAGCTGAAGTAGCTGCAGTACTGCACCCTAACCACTGTGCCACCTCAGCTCTTATTGAATAGAATAGAATAGAATAGAATAGAATAGAATAGAATAGAATAGAATAGAATAGAATAGAATAGAATAGAATAGAATAGAATAGAAGACATATCCCTCAAAGTGTAGTAGTATAGTTGTGGAGAAAGATAATTGGAAAACTGGGAGATAAGCTGAATACAGAGAACGATTCTACTCATAGCAGGCTCTGTCTATCTGGATATTGCCCACAGAAATTCAAGCAGGATTGCTACCAATATTGTAGGTAGGTACCTACAATATTCTTATTATTGTAATCAGTGCTGGACTGATTTTATAGTCTTAAAGCTTTAAAGTAGTAGTTGTATAAGTACTTTTGGAGAAAGCAATTACATCTTCTCCCCTTCTTAGCAAAGTAGGCAATGTTAAAACAAAGTTTATAGTGATGGTTTTCTAACTGCAATGTTATACTTGTTCCTTGGAGATAGCATTTCGGGGTGGGGGGGAATTCAATGAACTAGTCTGGCAATTCTCTGATCGCAAGTGTAAATTAGATTTAGGGATAGATTCATAGTATGGTATCAAAATACTAAGGACAATTTTGAGATATTTATACAAATAAGGAGGCCATGGAAAAGAGACATTCTTGTAATAATGATGAATTCGTTCACACAGACTGGCTATGTTTTCAAGTCATGATTTCTATATATCCTAAATAATTCTGTCTTAGAACAAATGACATCAGAACTGACCAAGGAGTAGCGACCATGATCTGCTGCAAGATATAATTGTTGCACAAATATCAGGATATAATAACCGTAATGCTACTGTATATTTAGCATTCAAACAAATGGGAAACTCAAAGTGTAGTAGTATAGTTGTGGGGAAAGATAATTGGAAAACTGGAAGATAAGCTGAATACAGAGAACGGTTCTACTCATACAGAGTTACCTTTGACTACAAAAGGGGGGAACCTCTCAAAAATGAAACCAAAAGAAAAAGTTAAGAAAGCCAAATTTCTCTGTAATGTCAACTAGAAAACCAGAAATCTAGAAAGTCATCTGCAGAATATGTCAGCCAAATCCAGGAACAGGCAGTCTTTCTAGCATTGTGCATGAAGCTATGAAAATTTAGAGACCAAAAAAAAAAAGAAAGAAAGAAAGAAAGAAAAAAAGGAAGGAAGGAAGGAGAAATTGATAGGAGACACATGCAAGGATTGGCTTCTGAAATTTTTTCCAATTCCTTCACCAGCAGTAGCTATAGGAAGTGTCTATAATTTATTCCATGTTACAAGATGTCGTGTGTATGTGTGTGTGTATGTATGTGTATGTGTTTTCTGCTGTCTCTTGGATTGCCACACTGCATATTTCTATATGTTTGCTTTGGGATGGACTGTAGAATTTCAGATCTGGGTTACATAACCAGGAGGAAGCAGATACCCAACTCCCAAGTAAGATTTTTTTGGGGAGAGGGGGTGTGTTTCTCCACATCTCTAGCTGGATCCAGGTCATTTTTCAAGTGAATTTTTTTTCTGCTGTATTTTTTTTCACCATAGCACATTTTAACCCATTGTGTTCATCTTCTGGAAAGTTACGCTATGGACTGGCGGTTAGGCAGACAAGTTCAAACCTTTACATAACTTCATCTATCACTCCACTGGTTTGAGCAGATATTCTGGCAGAAAATGTGCAATGTGATAAGGAGAAAGAAGAAGAAGCATTTGAAAGCTATATCAAAAAAAGGGAAGTGGGGAATAAGATCATCTTTAGAAATATTTGAAGCAAAAAAAAAAAAAAAAACCCAAAACAAAACTAGGAAGGCAGTCAGACATTAAATGATAAAGGAAGGAAATGTATCCTCAGAGAAGACATGGTAATTACCAAGAAGCTGAATGAATTTTTGCCTCTGTTTACAGATGCATGTACAGAAGTGGCTAAATTTTAATTTTAAAAAAAGCATAGCAGAAACTAGCAAATTCAATGACTTGCACATTCTAAAAGAAATGAGTATGTTATCCACGTGGACAAATATAATAAAAAAAAAACAAGCAAGCAAGCACAGAGGTTAAAGGGCAGATAGATACCTGAGTCTAGACTGACTTTTTTCAAAGAGAAAACAACCAAATATCTGAACTGCAGTAACAAGAGAAAATATTATAGGACAATTTGAGAGACTACATTGCATAATAATGAGAGCTAGTTAAAAACTCAAATATAAAATTTGAGCAATTATATATAAAGTGACAGGTTAGAGGACATCCTGCAGATTATAGGCCAATTAGTTTAACATCTAAAAATGTACAACCTATGCATATGGAAGAATAAGCCTTGTTAAAGAATCGGCAAGGATAAATCCTGCTTCATCAACCTATTAAGAGTTTTCAGCAGGATGGACTGTATAGTGTACTTGGATTTTCAAAAGGCTTTTCACAAAATTCCTTGTCAACAGTTTCTGCCTTTTTAAAAACTGACTTTAGAAGAGCAAATAATACAATAAAATGGACACATTTCTAAATGGAGGACAATAAGTGAAGTCTCTCAAAAGATTTGAGTTTTTAACTTATCCATAACAGTTTTTGATTTAGGGTGAACTACCTAAATTTGTGGGTTAAACTCAGAGTAGTAAAAAGCAAAAGTTTCTGTAAAGAGTTCCAGAAGAGTTTCATTAAACTGGGGAAATGGTTAGCTAAATGGCAAATGTACTTTAATTTATATAATTGTAAAATGAAGCATGCTGCAGCAAAAAAAAAACCCCAAAACACGCATTCAGGTGCACATGGATGGAGTCTAAGCTCTCTACATTTCACTAGAAAAAACATCTACAGCATTCCGTGCATTTGTGGGTATAGTTCTATCACCACAATGAAAAAGGTGATATAACAAAGCTGGAAAAGATGAAAAGGAATACTATCAAAATGATTCGGGGACTCATAACACCTCTCTTCAGTAAAAGGGTGGAATGTTTGTTAGTCTTCGATTTGGAAAAAGGTGACCAGGGAGGGATGGATTTGGCTTACAGTCATGCACAGTGTGGGGAAAATGGACAGGGAGAAATTACTTTCCTCTCTTAAAAACACTAGTACTACGACCCAAAAAGTTAATTAGAAGATTTAAAACAGATGAATGGAGATGCTTTACACACCACATAATTAAGTCTGGGAAATGCATGTCCACAAGATGCGGGAAGAACCATTAATTTGGATGACTTTAAAAGGAGATAAAGCAGAAGTGTCCAACCTTGACAACTTTTAAGACTTGTGGACTTCCACTCCCAGAATTTCCCAGCCAAGGTTTGATACTCCTGGGGTAGAGGAATTCTTGAAGGAGAGGTCCTTCAAGGGCTGATGATCTTGAAGACTCCATGTTGCCTCCACAGGAGGAACAGCATGCCTCCAGATTGCAAAGGAACAATGATGGGAAAGGGATATCTTTCTGGCTCCTTTCAGAGGCATCTGGTTGGCAGGATGAAAACCAAAAGGGTGGGCTAAAATGAGCTTAGCCGGATTTTAGCTGTTGCAGCTATTCTTCTGTTGTTATAGTCTAGGGAAAATGTGTTTGCCAGCATCAACATTCTCCACAATATACAACCTAAAGAATGCATTATAAGACATCCACTTTCTGTATTTTTTTGGAGTATAAGACGCACTTTTTTCCCCAACCATCCACCGGCCCCCACCCTTCGGCCGTTTTCAGCCTCCATGCATCACATTTTCGGCCGCCATCACCAATCCCTGCCGCCTGAACCAGCCGAAAATGTGAAGCATAGAGGCCAAAAACAGGGCGTGTGGAGGCTGACAACGCGACATGCAGAGGTGGCGATCAGTGATGATGTGCTGTGGTGATCCCCGCAGCCTGGAACAGGTCTAAAACGGAGTGTGCGGAGGCCGAAAACACAATGCCTGGAGGCGGCGATGGGCTGTGGCAATCCCCGCAGCCTGGAAAAGCTTATTGGCAGTATTCCAGGAGGCCGATCCAACTGCCAATCAGCTGCTCGTGCTGAATCAGGCTGCCATAAAGCGCTAAAGCTGACCAGGCTGTTTGCTGCAAGAATGCTAGTTAGATGAATACTGATGGATGCTGGTAGGCAGAGGCACATTTTTTTTTCTTGTTTTCCTCCCCAAAAGCTATTGTGTGTCTTATACACCAGAGCGTTTTATACTCTGAAAAATACAGTAATTCAAGAACTGGTTCAAAGTATTTGGCTATAATCATTATTCATCTGTTTGAGGAGCAATACAAAGATTTTGGGGATTATTATTTGAGGGTGCTAATTTGCCCATTTTCCAGTAAATGCAGAATTCTGCTAGGTTTCCAGTTGCATTTTGTTTATATGACAGCAAGATTTCAATTTAGTAAATAAACAAAGGAGCACATTTCTATAGTCTTATCTTATAGTGATAACCGCATTATCACTAAATGAATTAATAGAATTCAATTATCCAAACTCCAACCACTCCCACCCCCCACTGTTGATGTCCCTGAGATTCCTGGAGTTATCTATCCCCACAACTCAATTTTTGTAAAATTATAAGGACATCACAGTGTTCTGCAATATGCCAAGTTTCAGTGTCACGTGCTTAAAAGGGTTTTTCAGATACCAAATTAGTGTGGAGAAATATCCTCTCTAAGGGAAAAAAAATAGAAATAAATCATTTTATAGTATTGCTTAAAGTTACATTACTGAAGAGCTACTTATACAGATCTTCCAATGGGGGGAAAATGTTCCCAGAACTGCCAATTGTTATGTGGTTTTTACTGACTTACTATGACATCTTCAGCAGTTCATTAGTTTCAGGCTTCCATATACCTCTCACCAACTGTTCAAAGTTGGATATTAGACCGCCACCAGCTCCTGTAATTCAATACAAATTATTACATGCTTAAATTGGTTCAAAAGATCTTAGACACTCAATCCCACTTCTAGTTAGGACAACTGCAAATCCATCACATTACTTTCAGAGGCACAAGATAGGGCCCTTTAAGTTATAGGAAGAAATGAAATGACCTATTTTACAGTTATTGAAATTGGATCCTCAAATTGAGACTCTTTAGAAAGTATCCTATTCTGAGATGGAAAGGTTTAATCTTTGTTAAGAGAAAAAAAAAAGCTGGAAGCAGCAGCTTCACTCTGAAGTCTAGAATCTGTAATGGTAAGATTTAACAGAAGACAGAGCTATATCTTACTTGGTGCAAATAAGGAGAACTAATTGCTTATAACATGAGACTAATGTGCACAAATTAGGAACTTGAAAGGAGGCTGCAGAAGGACTGAACTTTTCTCGAACCTGTTATAATCCAATAGGCAAGAAAGGTCAGCATGCTCTTTTATGTCATGGAGCCCATTCCCAATGGACACCATCGCGAACCCTTTCTTTTCCAGCTTTCATTTTCAATGGGGGAAAAAAGTGACTTCATAGTATAAAAGCAATCCATTCAGCCCAATTTTGCACCAATGAAGTATAAAATCCTCCCTGTGATCAGCTTATCAAATGCAATTACCAGACTGGCCTGTATCCTAATCCTACATGTCCCCATTTGGTTAGAGAATACAATAATGACTAGAAATTGCTTCTAGTCATGCTAGCATGCTAGCATGCTTCCTGCTTCGGACAGGAAGCTTTAGCAGATATTTGGAGAGCTTTCCTCAGTTCCTCTCAGTATGTCAGAAATTGCTAGATATAAAATGAAGAACTTTGAATCTAGATTGTGCCCAGATTGTGTAAAAAAAGGTTGTTTTTGGATGCTTGTATACTTGACATCAGAGCTCATAAACACACACACACACACACACACACTTATATATTATTTTAATTATACCTTCATTTATATAATTAATTTACAATTAATCAGTGAAACAACTTGGCTGTAGAAGTTGTGAATGCTCCAACACTGGAAGTTTTTAAGAAGATGTTGGATAACCATTTGTCTGAAGTGGTGTAGGATTTCCTGCCTAAGCAGGGGTTTCGACTAGAAGACCTCCAAGGTCACTTCCAACTCTGTTATTCTATTCTGTTCTATTCTGTTCTGTTCTATTCTGTTCTATTCTATGCTTTTTGTTGCAATTTTTTTAAAGCAATAAAAGTTTACTTTAAAAAAATAGCTTAACCCAGGTAGTATGCTCATGTACAAGTTAATTTTACACACATTTACTAGGCAGAACTTTCTGCTGAACATTCAGTTTAAATGCAAAGGCATAACACCAGATATCTGAAAAGGCTCTAGGCTTTAAGTTTTTCAACCTATTTATATTGAGATATAAATGTGAAATTAAAATGTATATGAAAAAGATGAGAAAAAATTAAGAAACATGATTTAATCAAATTAAAAGACATAGGGAAACTATTCAACATTAACTGAAAGGAATATAAGACCATTCGGGGGGAGCAAACTGCAAAGCTGGATTTGAGATAGAGAAAACTTTTTTCTACAGGTCAGCAATGTTAACCATTGCAGCAGATTTTATCAAAAGACTATGAAATAGCACCATAAAACTAACACTGCATCTCTGGACATGTTGATGCTTCCTATAAAAGGAATTTATTTCTAATTAGCAAGTTTCAAAGGGCTGAGGAGCCAAAAATAAATAACCCTGAACAGTTTTGTATGAAGTCAGCCTTTCTTCTCCAAATGGTCCCAGAGACTCTCCATAAAAGCAAGTAAAGAACAGCTCAAAAATTAGTTTCAGAAGAGAGAGGTTTCATGTATTACCTCTGGCCCAACCAACTCCTATCATGATTAGCCAGGCGTCTGCAAAGCGTTTATGCGCGTGAACAATTCCACCTGTTATCTTCCACGTTCTTGTCACTTCCTTCATTCCTGCAATCATCAGTCGTATAGGTGGAAAACATAAACAGCGGTAGGCTAGCTCATGTGGGCAGTAAAATATAAGATACCTAAACAATCAGGAGGAAAAGGTTCAGTCTCCCAAAGATGCTTAGAGCAAAAGCATGCCAACTATGCAAGTATGAAACAAATTCTCAATTAAGAAACCTTTTTAAACATAAATGATAAGAAATAATAGATAGTATGAGGCTGCAGGCTGCTTAAATATGTATAGTCGGACTTTCAATAAATTAAATTGTCTTAGGATACCCAGCAAGTTAAACATTCATTTAAATATTACTGCTCCTTATAGGTTTTTTTAAAATGTTGGCTTTATTTCTTAATACATAGTTCCAAATTTTATGTCTGGGGAAATTATATAGTGAATACCTAGTCTTCATATACAATATAGATGCCTTTTTTTTAAAAAAAATCTTCAGTTACGCTTTAATAACTTGAGAATGAATATGTCCAAACATACACATCCTAATTATATAACTGCAAGACCACATGACCTTACATGCATGTTTTTAAACCTAACAGTTTAGCCTAACCCCTGTATATAAAGAATTATGCCAGATACACCTGTAAGTCACATATAGCAATAGCAATAGTACTTAGATATACCGCTTTACAGTGCTTTTACAGCCCCCTCTAAGCAGTTTACAGAGTCAGCCTATTGCCCCCAACAATTTGGGTCCTCATTTTACCCACCTCGGAAGGATGGAAGGCTGAGTCAACCTTGAGCCTGGTGAGATTTGAACTGCCAAATTGCAAGCAGCCGGTGATCAGCAGAAGTAGCCCGCCTTACTGCACTCTAACCACTGCACCACCGTGGGTCCTTAACATATGGAGTTTGGGTCACAAAGTTCAAGTACAAATAAGAGCAATGGGGAAAGGACATCCAGATGCAGAATAACAATTCAGTGGGGAGGAAAAGTAACAGCAATAAATATAGATCTGCCTTCATTTTTCAGATGCTGCACTTCACAAAATTCCTTTTATTCCTTACTGAAAAAGGAATGAAACTATTTTGACCTAGATTGTAAAACAGTTTACCAAAAAAACCCAAAAAACTCTTAAGTAAGTCTGATAAGTCTACTTGAATGAAAAGCATACTAGTTCTAAGGAAAAATTCATGGTTGGGGAAGCTTCAAGGAATAAAGAGACACCACAAATGCTTCAACTTTTCCCTCAGTGCAGAAAGGTTCAGTACATTCAAAATTATAGCAAAATGTCGCAATATCAACTGCTGCCTTTCTGAAATTGAGCTCTGCTACCTTTCTTTTAGATGACTTCATGCCATATCTCTCAGTTTTATATCTCTTCCATCTTCTCTACTAATATTTGTAATCAGTAAACTCACTCAGTTCTTCTCTGCCTCCACCATACTGGTCTCTGCCAATTCTATACCTTTTTGTTTTGCCCCATTTTGGAATCCATTCTCCTGTAAATTTGAACTTCCAAACAATCCTGGTACTTGGGCTTAATAATTCCCTTTTATCCAGGAATAGCATCATCTAATTAGTTAAACTTTAGATTTATTTATTTATTTTTTCATTTAAAGCAGGGGTGGGGAACTATGGCCCTTTATCACTTGTGGAGTTCAACTCCCAGAATTCCTGAGCCAGCTCAGGAATTCTGGGAGTTGAACTCCACAAGTCATAAAGGGGGCATGGTTTCCCACCTCTGATTTAAAGCATTCATTGTAAAGATACAACTGTGGCAAGATGCATAAACAAAAAGAAGTAGATAAGAAAGAAAGAAAAGGAAGATGATATCAGTTGAGCAAGAAAAAGCTACCCAACAAGCTACTGACTTTTTTGGCTAGTAGTTTCTTCAACTCTTATACATTATGGCCAGCAGTTATTTTTTCCTCTCTATTCCCAATTCCTTTTTCTTTTTTCTTGTGATTTTTAGATTCTAACTTTGAAGGCAGGCCTGCTTTGTAACTATCTTTATAAGCTATTGAAAAAAAAAACCCTTACAAATACTGTATTTCAAATGTCTACCAATCAAATCTTTAGTTCAGTCACAGATCAACATAAATCCTTCAAATAAATACATGCTCATTTTCAAAGAGTTTCTTACACAGCTTTATGACAATCTGTACTTCCGAAACTACCAGGGCGGCATTAATCATTCCAATTTTGTTCTGATTATTAACAAGTATAAAGTATACAATAACTTGCTTCTGCACTGATAGATTAAACTCTACCGCAAGTCAAACTCAAATTCCTGGTCCTTGTCATTTGCTTGAATTTGCAGAATTTACAGAAATGGTTTGTTACTGTTTTGTTTGGGGGTGTTTTTAACTTCCTAACCTTGCTGTAGCCTTTATTCAATTATTTATTGTAGAAAGTGTATAAGGCTGCCCAACTCTGTAACAATGCTGGATAGTATACAGTAAAAAAATCATACAATTAAAAATAGTTTCCCATCACCAAAAAAAGAAAATGAATCATGAAACGACAAAAAATGCAAGTTTTGGATGTATAATTCAAGGCCTGGAGAAAGTTAGATTTTCACAGCTATTTAGAAAATAGCTAGGATTGGGCCAAACATACCAGTGTTCATGATATACTAGCAGTGGTACACTGGACTGCAATCCTAATTGAGTTTCAGTGCCTCTAGAGAAAGATCTAAGCAACTTTCTCCAACTGTTTCCATGGGTATCCATAAGGTTAGCCATTCAGTTCTTCTCAGTTTATTCATAACAAAGAAAGCTCTAGTGCCCTTTAAATCAGTGTTTTTCACACTTGGCAACTTTAAAAGTATATGGTCTTCAACTCCCAGAATTCCACACATCTTAAATTTGTAGCTCAGGGTTGAAATGAGGGGTCCTTTGTGCTCTTTGAGCTTGGTTGTTTTCTTGCAGATGTTTCATTATACAAACTAGGGAGGATCATCAGTGCTAGTAACTGTATAATCAGTGCTAGGTAACATTCATTAGCACTGATGATGTTACCTAGTTTGGGTAATGAAACGTCTACAAGAAAACAAGTAAGGTCAGAGAGCACCAAGGACCTCACCCATCTTACAATTGCCAATTGCAAAGTTTTTTTAAAAAAAAAACTGATTTAAATGAAGTTGACATTTGTTTCCAAAGTTCCCTGTAAATTAAGGGAACTAAACTTAACATATTGCAATGAATCAGATTGGGGAAGATTAGTTTACCAATTTAAATGAAATCAAAGCTACTGGTTTGGCTTAGCCCTTCCCACCCTTTTGAAATGCAGCCTCTTCCATGCTACCATAGGCCAAGTATGGCTCTCAAACCCCAAAGGCTGCATAACCCTGCTGCACATCATGCTTTTCCTATGTTTATAGAGATTTCCTAAATGTTTAAAGGGGGGGGGATTGTTTCTTTAAGGATGGGTGGACAAAGTTCTTCGCTGTCTAAAATCATTAAAAGATTCTTGGCAGCTGTATTGAGGAGGGTCTGTTTGTGACCCTCCTCAATACAGTGGGCATTTCTAATATTTAAATTGACATCTGAAATCAGCAACTGGAAGACAAAAGGCCAAATCTGACCTCTTGGGAACATAAGTTTACAAGTTATCAAAGCAAAAACAAGCATAGTTAGAGAAGAATTAGTGCCTATGGGGTTGTTGAGCTATCCAATTTGGGGAACAGGAAGATGGTAGTCTGGCTAGCCATCGCCCACCTTTTTTCAAATGACCTGGAAGGTTAAAAGGTAGTTGTCCATGGAGATTCTCAGTCATCCAGGTCATGGTTGTCCCAAAAGTGCTTTTTCAAGAGGCAACTGGACTTTCTGGGTTTTCTTTGAAGAAGTTTCGCTTCTTGGATGAGAAGCAAAACATCTTCAAAGAAAAAACAGAAAGTCTAGTGCCTCTTAAAAAAGCACCTTTGGGTTAAAAGGTAATTTTTCAGAGAAGCAGAAGTAGCCAAACACGTGGGAAAACCACAGTGGCAGAAAAATCAATGGCATAAAAGAGTTATGAAAAATCTTATACAGTAGCGGATACATCTAATAAAATCTGATCATTATATCAGATACATTAAAAATATTTTTCTACTGGTTTATCTTTGATTGTATACATCTCATTAGATTGACAGGAATAGGAATGATCCCAATGTTTCTATTTCCTTTTAGAACCACACCTTCATCTGAATATTTCCAATTACCATATACAGGTAGTCCTTGACTTATGACCACAACTGAGCCCAACATTTCTGCTGCTAAGCAAGATATTTAAAGTGAGTTTTGCTCTATTTTACAATCATTCTTGTCAAGGTTGTTAAATGAATTACTGCACTTGTTAAACTACTAACACGGTTATATTAATCTGGTTTACCCATAGAGTTTGCTTGTCAGAAGGTTGCAAAAGGTGATCCCCTGAGACTCTGTAAATTTATAAATATGAGCCAATTGCCAAGCATCTAAATTTTGACTACGACCATGGGGATGCTGCAACAGTCAAGTGTGAAAAACGGTCATAAATCACTTTTTCAGTGCTATTGTAACTTTGAACAGTCACTAAACGAAGTGTTATAAGTCAAGGGCTACCTGTATATTTCTTTTGATTTTGTATAACTGTATAATTTTGAAATTTAAATTATTATAATTATTTTCCATATTCAGCTTGAAATTCTTGTAATAAATAAAATACTCTTCTAAAAAGTGTCCCATGCAGTTAACTGGGGGTCAGGCAACTTGGGGGCTAAATGTGTGACACCAGATTTGCAAGATGTCTCCTCTAAAGTAACTGCAGAGAGATAGCAGCAGCAGAAGACAGTGCATTTCAGGAGCAATAAGCCTTTGCATTGACAAAAGGATCTGCAAATTGAACAATACAATCCACCACACAGTGAAACCTTGCTTAAAACTATGGTCCATTGCCCTGGTTTCTCCCATTAGTTCACAAACGTTAGTTGTGTTAACCTAAAGATGGACATGCCCCTTTTAAAAAGCCCATTAGCTTAAACTTCCTGCCAGTCAATATGGTGCCATATTAGCTTATGAATTCATGTCACCATCCACCATCCCCTCAGGTTCAATAGATTCATTGGCTAATCTGGACTTGCCATTGAACCTACCTGCTTGAAAACCCCAGTGCTGAAGCCAAACACCAACTGATCTCTCCAAGGCAACACAACAGAAACAAGTAGTTGTACGTTTTTTTGCTTTTACACCTTCAGATTAGTCTCAGATAGCCAACCTCTGCCTGCTGGTACTCCACTTCGGATTACTCCACTCTTTTCTGAGTCCAATGCAACTGCATCTATTGCAACCCCCTCTCACTTAAACCAGCTCTGTTCAAGGTCAATTAGCGAGTCTCCAGTCCCATTTCCACCTGCCTTTCACAGTAACTTTTTAAAAATCAATGTTAATGTAGAGTTGCAATCTAAACTCATGTTATAGGGTTTTTTTATTGGAAACTAGCTTTACAGATGGCCTGGCATATTCAGTTTATACTGTGGTCTTAAAGAAATTAATATAGAACTGTAGATAAAAGAATTACCTCTTTGCTGATTGTGAGGTGATAGTTCTAAGACTTTACCATTAGATGTCACTAGTTACAAAGTCGCTTTTGAGTCATGTCACTGAAGAAGCTTCAAATGTGGAGGCTTAGGGTGGAATTAAATTTTTTAACGTGTGCATTTTTAGTGATCTTTCTCTTACTTTAAAACAGGGCTGGGGAATGATGGCCCTTTTAATGACTTGTGAACTTCAACTCTCAGAATTCCTGAGCCAGCCGGTTGAAGTCCATAAGTCATAAAGTGGGCATCGTTTCCCACCTCTGCTTTAAAGGAATTGCTCTATGCATGCAGAGAGAACTTGGGAGAAGCATTTGAAACAGCTGCACCAACCTACAAAAACACATGGCTGCTTTAACAATGCAAAAAGCTGCCCTTCATAGAGTTCTAAAGCTTTGCATAGCTGTCTTCTCAAGATAATTAACTATACGAAGAGAACAGAGAGTTTCAACACAATACAGATAACTTAATATTTCAAATATTTATGAAAATCTCTATGCACTTTCTTCTTCCTTCTCCTCCTCATGTTCAAGTGATTATCTTAGTCACTTGATGGAGTAAGATAAGCTACCCTTTATTGTCATTTGACTGTATTCACAATGGCACACGTTAAAAGTAATTAAAAGGCATCAATTGACTTCAACAATGTCTATAGAATGTCTATGGAATCCAAATTGGACTGTTTTCTCAATCCACACAAATCATTCCAAACCAAAAGTTGCTTCATAGGCCATAATTTTCTGGAGATTATCTATGTCAAGAATCAGCAATATATTCAGGTGAAGGGATTTTTTTAAAATTTTTCATTGATCTATGTTAAAAATACCAAAAAGAATTATATAATTCATTTTTTTAAAATAGACCAGAGTTTATGAAATCTAATGTACTAACAATGAGATTTTGTAATATTTGTACAACTCATGGAATCTGGATCAATATTTAATACAAAAACTAGAAATTTGGAGATTCTTGAATGCCATCTAGTGGTTCTAGACTATTGTGCTAGCAAACACTACGCTGTTAATCCTCAAGCTATGTAAAAAAAAATACACTTTATTATTTTTCGTGGCAGCAGGTTAAATTCCATATAAACGCATCAGGCAACCAAAATATTCAAAAATTGCTAACATTCAAGCCAAAGAACATTTATGCATATGAATTTAGTAAAACTGTTTTGTATGAACCCATACTCAACATGAATATTTTTTCTTTGATAATGATTTGCCTGAATAATGGCATTATTTTCAATGAATGCTTGTAACAACATATCATTTATTCCCTTGCTCATTATATATTTATCCAATTTTTAGACAATCGCTGCTTTCTAAACCTGATCACATCAATTAAAAAAAAGAAAAAGACCCAGACCTCAGAGATAAAAATTAGGAAATGAATTTTTCCAAGATAGAATAAAGGGACAAGCCATAAGCCAGTTATATTTGTTTCAGCCACATAATCTTCACTTGTTCTGTTGTGAACATTATGTTGCTCCCCTTGTAGAGGCATGTGATCCGATGGTTGCCTTTCAGCTCTCCATAGAGCTGAAAGTCATAGTGTCACATTTAATAGGAACTGAGTAATGTCTGTGAAAAGGAATAGAAAGCAGGATTTTGGTCCTACTTCTTACCCCGACATTCTTGTGGAGAGGCAGGGAATGAAGATGTCCATTGCCCTTGGTCTCTTTCTGTTTGCTAAAGTCAGAACATTGTGCATTATAACCACTTAAGTCTCCAATTATATACACAAAGATCATTCTAAGTGTATCTTGCAGTATCTACATTCCGGCTTCAGCACCTTGGGATAAATCTCAGCTTATCAATCATTTGTGACAAAACTAGCAACCCGTAGATTCGGATTCCAAGTTGTTCTTCTGTTTATGAAAATGGCAAGGAGGCAAATCTGGCAATCTCCTCTTTACCTCCTTCCTACCACTATCACCACCGCCCATAAACATCCCCCAGCATCTCTAGGCAGCCCACAAGAACATACTGAATGAATGTATATGTATAACTAAAGAAGAAAATAATTTGAAAACCCCATGGTGTTAGAAGAAACTGTTCACAGAAGGAAACTTCAAAGTTAAGATACATGTTTCCCAGAAGAACCTTTGTCTGTCAGGCCACAAACCAAATGGCTTAAGACAAAGCATATTCTCTCCCTAGTCTATTTTATTAAGGCTTGAGCTGAGCAGCTTCTGGGGTGAAAGCAAACCGAACCAAATAAAATGTACTCAGCAAAATGTGGGCGGCAAGAAGTTAATTCAGCAGTTTTATGTTGCAGCAACTGCAAAAGGCTGAGATTCAAGCATCCCAACACCATTCAATGTTGCTAATGAGGTTTATTACTTAATGAGAGGCCCTAAAAAGAACAGCATGTCTTTTATTTACGGGTAATAGGACATCAGTGTCAATTGCAAAGCAGCCTAAATGCTATTGCTGGGTCTCTTGGTTTGTTAAGTTCACATTGGAGTGTGCATAATCTTTCAAGCAGTCCCAGGAAAGGCAACTGTCATAAAGGTAATAGATTGCTGGCTTCCATTTATAGTCTAAGAATGGGTGTAGGCAGCCTGACTGACCCAATTTTCAAATATGGAAAGCTAAACACCACTGAGTTTCAATTGGAACTTGCTCCTCCTAAGCAGCCTGTAAGAAAAGCATCAATGAACACACTTTAAATTCTAAAATCTAAAACCATGCTTTCTTTTCCCTAGAATTTTTGTTCTACATTTTGCTCATAAACAGACGTACCCGTCAATCATGTGAAAACGTATCTTAATGACCCATGTCCAGTCAGAAACATGAGGCATTTTTTTAAAGAAAAAGTACTGCAACTAAAATACCTTCAGCGCACTTTTTTTTTTTAAAAAAAAAAGGTACATTATACTGGCATAACAATGTTGAGTTACTAGAAATGGAGTAAAGGAAGGAAGGAAACAGGGAGGTAATTGCTGGCATATAGGTAGTCCTTGACTTATGACTGTAGTGAAGCCGGCCCATCACTGTCATAAATCATGACAATTTCATGACCTTCTTTGTGATGGTCATTAAGCAAGTACTGCAGTCGTTAACCCAGTTCACTATAGGTACAGTTTTACCAAAAAACAGAAGAGTTTTTGGCTTTCAGCAAAACTGTCATAAAACTCAGTCAAGTGGCTACGGGATGATGCAAATGGCCATAAATGCACCCTGTTGCCAGCGCCTGAACTTTGGTCATGTGACCGTGGGGTGTGGGCAACCGTCAGAATTTCAAATCTGGGTCATAAGTAGCTCCAAGATAAGTCCACTGTAAGTTCAAATGGTCAATAAGTAACCAGTCATAAATTGAGGACTGATTATGCCAGCCCATCAAGATTATTCATGTATTTTATTCATTTATTAACCTAATTTACATCGGCATGCAATCACAAGATTATTGGAAGTCCACAAAATTTGCATACATGTGTGCACGCACAAACACACACACACACATTTCTGATATAAAGACACAGAGATAGAGATATATTAAAAAATACTAAGACAATTAAAACCAGATGCAATACAGTAATGGGTATTTGTCCCCAAAAGCCCTCTGGGAAAGCTCTCTCTTTAGCTTTTTCTAGAAGGCAGATAGTGTTGGATCCAAATAAACACCGAACAGAAAGACCATTCCAGAGGGACAATCCCATGTAATGCTTCAGTCTCCCTCTCCCTCATAATAGTTCTGTGCAAAATTCACAGAATATATTTTCACAATCCGGAGGTTAACTATATATAGTTAATTGTTGGTTTTATATCTGACATATATCACGTGCTTACTTACATCAATCAAATGCTAACTTACTGTTACTGATTCCTAATTTCTTTCCTAGAAATTCAAAATGCTTAATAGTTAGATAATTACTAATTAATAGTAGTTAGTACATAATAATTAATAATTAATTAGTAATATCTTAAATTTAAAAAGTCTAGATAGTTCCTTGTATTTAAAATCAGACATTGTTTAAATGATACACAAGTCTCTCTATCAGAAGAAGACTTTTTGTTCTTTCCAACAACAAAAAGCTTTTTCTAGGGGGAAAGGGGTTTTTCCCCTTCCAATTACTGATAAGAGCTTAAGCATGTTTATGCAAATTAACTCTATTAACAATCATAAAATTCATTGACAGATTTCTTTAAGCAGATGACAACTTTAAAATGAACTCTTTACAGCATGGCTTGAAGCCATATAAGCAATAACTTTGAAAATATGTATTAGTTATCAAAAAATACACCATATATTAAAAGTTACTTACCAGACGGATGAGGCAAGGAGGACACCTGTGGTGTTGGCAAGAAATGCAATTGGAGGTTCTGCTAGCATCAGCGAAGATAATATGGACCCACCAAAACAGTAAAGCATAGCACTAAACCAACATGCAAGTGGGCTGTCATATGCAATTTCAACTACTCCTGAAAACAAGAGAAGATACAAACAGCTCTTTATGAGGAATTTTGCTTTTAATTTGCTGCAAAAGGAGAAAAGCCAACAAATGGCTCTTTAAATTCCCTGATCAGCTTACTGCACTAATAGCAATAGTACTTCATTTCACAGTGCTTTACAGCCCTCTCTAAGCGGTTTACAGAGTCAGCATACTGCCCCCAATAATCTGGGTCCTCATTTTACCAACCTCAGAAGGATGGAAGGCTGAGTCAACGTTGAGCCGATCAGAATCGAACTCCTGGCAATGAGCAGTGAATTAGCCTGCAATACTGCATTCTGACCACTATGCCATCCTGGCTCCAAATAATCATGGCTTGCTTCTTAAACCATAATGATCCTGCTATGCAGACCAGAGCAGCATGTTCTAAAGAAAATAAGGGGTCTGAGAGGAGGCAGCTCAGGTGAAGAAGCAGAAAAAAGGTACCCTTGGATGGAGAGAGCAGGTTGGTAATCAAAGCCATGGGAAAGGATGTGATGGTGGAATATAAAAACCCCATAAAATGGCAGAATGGCTTAAGAAAAATGGTGGAAGATATGGGTTAGATTCAGCAAAGGCAGGGAGGGGATCTGTTTTTAGAACACAACAGAGTCAGAAGCTTCTTGACTTAGTGTATACTATATATCAAGAGTTTTACTCCTGATACTGCCTTATGTTCCTCCATCATACAGGTGTTTTTCTTATCCAATATCCAATATATATATCCAATAAAAATGGCTCATTAGCTGGTTTCACTTACAAAGCAACATTGTTAATGTAGAAATTAAAGGAGTTTATAATGTGTATTAATAAAAAAATAAACTGATGCTAAATGCTATTTAAATGCTGCCTTCAGATCTTTGGCTGGAGTGTGATGAAGTTGAAAACAATGTGGGAGATATAGTTTTCATGAATTTGATCAATGTGGTGGAACCCTTGCTTCAGTTTGCTGCAATTATGAAAGGGATCATAGTGCTACTCAGGGGGTGGCAATTACTAAGAGGGCCAGAGATGGTCAGAATATACAAATAACTCTTAAGTGTTTCTTAGGCAGCTATTATTGAACACAATGGATATAGCACTGCCAGAAAGTCAGACTGCAGGGGAAAGAAATCCAATCCCAATTTGTCCTTGAATAAAAACTAACTACTTCAGCATTTGCTGTGGAAATTAACAATAGTACAACTTAGAGGAAAAAGTTTGATAAACTCTTGATTATGTTGAAGGCAGAAAAAATTGGGTGGGAGGGGAACTAAAAAACCTGTCTGTAGAAAGTATCCATGAACACCTCCATCATCTAGAGTTACAAACAGTTTGGTCTGGAGAGTTTAGCTAGGAGGAACACACATTATTTGATTTACTGTTTGAAGGTGTTACCTAATAAAATTTGTATTCAAGAGACATAGTAACTGGAAATCTTGAATGTTAGAATCTTGAGATTATGCTGTTGTTCATAAAGACAGAGCACATTGGGGGAGGAGGGCATATTCTCTTGAAGGAAAGTTTAAACAATTCAGACTTGATTAATCTGAAATTTCAGAGGGAATTCCTTTGAAGAAATCATATGTTTATAATTCATGTTTCCTGCTTGATATATGATTGAATTATCCATTGATAAATTCAAAGGGTTTTTTTTAATGTGGGGCTTTCAATCATCATAGCTCTTTATGGGGCAGTGGTAACTCAAATAGGGATGGGAATTGTTGGAAAGCTTTAGAGAAAAGTTTGAGTTGATTCTTTTTAAGAATGGAACCCCCCACTCAGTTTGATTTGTTTATGCATAAATTTTCTTCTTTGGATTAAACTGTTTCCAGATGTATCCTGTCTTATTGTGGCTGGGAAGTTCTCCAAGTCAATAATACAGGAAGTGATCATTTCCCCATTTATTTCTTATAGACAGGTGGGATTTTACTGATTAGGCAGAAGTAGTCCTTTTGTGGATTTGACAAACACAAATGGGTTTCTTCAGACAAAACTATGTAAATTCTGTTGGATTTATGGTGAGAAGAATGATTCAGAGGAATTTCAAAATATTTATACTGTTGTGATATAGTTACTGCAACTGATCAGGCTATGCCTAATTGAATCTAAAAAAGAAAAATCAGATGTTGGCTTCGTGATAGGTTGCTGAGTGTGCTAAATCTACACGAGTAGATTAACATTTTCAAAGTGTTTAGTTGTTGATGTTAACAATCAAGAAAAGAAGGCTGCAAAGACAGAACAATAATGAGTACATAGAACCTAAGAACCATTAAGGTAGAGAAGTTCAGTGCAGTAAAAAATGAAATGAACTGAAGACATCTTAGATATTACCAAATTGAAATGGATTGGAATTAGACACTCAGTTAGGAGATTATGCTGTTTACTATAGATAGTCCTCCATTTACAACAATTGGGACTAGAATCTGAGTCGCTGAGCAGTCACTGTTAAGTGACGGGTCATGAGACCAATTTGTTCAACAATCACGATCCTGGCTCTCCTGACTGTGGTCAATAAGAAACTGCATAGGTCATTAAGCCTAGTGCAGGGGACAGAGTTCAGGTCTCCCAGGTATGACAGGGCAAGGCTTCTAAGTACACCCACAAGACCCAGGCCCTTTCCCCAATGGGGAGAACAATCATATGAATGATGATGTTTGCTAACATTTTTGCCAGATTTAAGGTCCGTTCCTCCAGCATGCTGAGAAAATCCATTATTGCGCTGGAAAAATAGGCTTTAAATCTGGCTAAATTGTTAGCAAATGTCATTATTCTGGAAGACTCATAAATATATTGAAATTCTATACAACAGAGATGTCTACAACCAAGATACTTTAGTAGATTATTTTCTATTTATTAAAATCTTTGAAGATAAAGTTAAATCAGTTATTAGTTATTATTAAGTTGTTATCCTTGAGAAGAAGCAGCTTAACTTCCCAACCTTCTGGATAGCTGAGGAAGAAAACTAGTGACCTCATTGGAAGAAACACCGGCAAAATTTCCCCTCCCCTTTGGGAGAGTCTACAGGTTGGGAATAGGAGCAAAACACCTCCATTTCCATACTTACTAACTGTATAAACTCCAAAGCAAAATTTGCTGTGATTTAAGAGCACAATCCCAAGTGCCATTTTAGAGTAGCTAAAATATTTTTTTGTATTTTGGAAAGAAACTACTACTCTTCTGGATTTAAAATTCAGAAATGTACAGGTATATTCACTCTCAGCCTTTGAATTGTCTACTTATGTAATGAAAAGTCTGATCAGTATAATCCCATGTCAAACTTGAAGTATTGATCTGTTATTTTACATATCTACTGTATATATATGCATATGTTTTGTCTCATTGAGATTTTGTCTTTTTTTTATTAAGTTGTATTTTATACACACATATACACACACCCTACATGAGCTAGTGTGGTATAGTAGTAGTTAAGGCAAAGAGTTAGAAGACAGGAGACCATGAATTCCAGATTTATTTTAGACCTGAAAATCAACCGGGCAACTTTGGGAAAGTCATATTTAGTTAAGACTAAAAAGTCAAAAATCCTCTATTTATAATTAGTACTGGCTACTATGATAGATTATGGTCCATAATCTTCAATGAGGATTGAATGAGGGTTGTTCTGTCATTTGATTGAGCTGATGATTTTATACACACCCAGTGTTGTTTTAAATAAATTATAGTAATATGAATAATTTAAACATGAAGAAATTGCATAAAAGATTCCACAAAAACTAACATGTTACTACAGATTGTCCCTAGCTTTGATGTGTCTACACCCTCCACATGTGAGGATTTTTAACTCCCAATAATCCCAGCAATCGCCATAATGGCTGGGGAAGTGAAGGGTTGCAATCCATGCAGTTGAATGTTTCACAGGGGAAATCAATGATGTTTTCTAACAACTTGTTTTTTTAGTAACTTTCAATACTTTAATGATGCTTATTGCGTTTAACTGGTTCTCTTTCATTATAAACAAAAGTTAGCTAAGAGCCACTGAAGTGGCTCACAATCAAGATCAGTCTGCAATAAAAACAACAAAAATAATAGAATAAATTACTCTTAATCTGTTAACAAATAATAATACCCTCAAGGCTTTGAAAAATTACAAATCAAATATAATTTATCAAAAGCAGCCCAAAAGCTAGCCAGTTCTCACTCTGTGTGTAAATTGTTAAATTCTCTGTTTAATCCCAATGTGTTAGCTGTCTATGAAATGTAAGGAACTTGAATGTTTGCAGATAATTTTTTTCATAGAGACAAAACCAACAGTTCAATATTATTTTTAAAAGATTGCAAAAATAAATTTGAATAATATATGCAAAATCTGCAAAAGTACATTTGCCTATTACCAAATCAACATCTTGGACAAAAATGTCTTATATTTAAAGAAATATCACATATGATTTATTGTATGGTTTAAAAATCTGATTGATTCAGCAAAAAAAGAAATTCAGTGTTTAAAAATTTGATTGTCAGCCTTTTATGCTGGAGATGTAGTAAATAGCAGGAATATTAGTGCAAATGGTCTGGACATATCTCCTATATTATCCTGATATAATAATAATCAGGTTCCTTACTAATTATTATTATTGGTGAACCAGAGATTACTGAGATGAAATTATAGTTTAGAGAATTTAATGTTGCTAAATTATTCTTCTAAAAACTGGAATTTTTCTATTTATGAACAGCTTTAGATTTGTGCCTGGGGACCCCTTTCTTAAAAGCCCCTAAATGCAGAGAAATAAACCTACATTTGCATTTTTGCAATTTATTAGGGATGGATATTACCAGCTGCCAAGAAATGTATGTGTAACAGTGCTGGGATGGCTTCCAAAGAGACAGTTTTTATCATTTCTTTCTAAAATAATTTTCTATCAATTTGGAAAAAGTAATATTAGAAAATGAAACAGAAGATGTTCCCTTGCAAAATTTTGTACATGCCATTGGACAACTTGAGAGCACTTTAGAACCTGAAATAGAGAGGCCACCGAACATTATTTTACACAATAATTACATTAGCATAAAAACAGCATCCACAACAGATGGCGATACCTGAATCTTTAAAATTCAGTTTCTATTTTATTGCTCAGATAGCTTAGTGTCCACATCAGAACTGTATTCATAAAATTCAGAACTGTAATTTTTAAAGATTTTTTTTTAATCCCACCTTCGTTTTTATAAATAACTCAAGGTGGGGAATATACTTAATACTTCTCTTTTCTCTTAATACTTCTATTTTCCAAAGCACCTGAAGGCCAGACAAGGAATAATGGATGGAAACTGATCAAGGAGAGATTCAACCTAGAAATAAGGAGGAACTTTCTGACAGTGAGAACAATCAACCAATGGAACAGCTTGCCTTCGGAAGTTGTGGGAGCTTCATCACTTGAGACTTTCAAGAATAGATTGCCATTTGTCAGAAATGGTGTAGGGTCTCCTGCTTGGGGGGGTTGGACTAGATGACCTATAAGGTCCCTTCCAACTCTGTTAATCTGTTCCCCCCCCCCCCCCATTTTCTACACAACAACCACCCTGTGAATGTGAGTTGGGCTGAGAGAGAATGACTGGCCCAAAATCATCAGCTGGCTTTCATGCCTAAAATGGACATTAAAATGTCACATTAGTATTATAAGTTTAAGTTACTAGTAAAACAATTGTTATTTTTTATATCCTTGCAACCTTAAATATTATAATTATAAAATTTAAAATAAAAATAATAGGTAGTGAACTAGAAATAATTGATTTTTTTGCTGTATTTTTCAATTCTATATGTGATGGGGTCGATATCTTTAAGCACATTTTACTTACTTGTTAGGTTTAAATGTAGCAAATCCAAACCCAGAAAATCATTTCTGAAAATCTGATCAGAAGTTTGAACTGGGAAGCTTAAAGTAATTTTCAGCGGGAGGAGGGGAAGAAGAACATTATATATAGCAGTCTGAACCCATCATTTCCAAATATTCCCATATCCCTGCTCACACTAGACACACAAACAACCCCCAATTCTTATGTTTTTATTTATCTGATCACATCAGATTCCACTTTCCAAATATTGTCTTTGAAAGAAGTGTCACTCATGTTAAAATTAGCAAGCTCACAATCTCAAAGGAAGAATGGAATGGAAGAGGGAAAAAAGAACAAGCTCAGTTCTTCAAAACAACAAAAGGTATGATAGATAGATAGATAGATAGATAGATAGATAGATAGATAGATAAATATATAATGTGTATGTATGTATGTGTGTGGGGGGGGGGTCTTTTCTTGTCATGATCTGTGGTGGCATTTTTCTCACCTAAATTTATAGCTGAACTTTGAGCGCCAGTCCATAATGACAAGAAGTGAGTCACTAAAGTTTCCCAGCTTAGGTGGCCAAGGGACAGAAACAGGAATAGGACAACTGTTTCATTTACCGTAACAACAGAAATGTTGGGCTTAATTGTGGTCCTAAATTGAGAACTTAGGACTGTAAAGGACCACAAAAATGAGTCAAATCAGAGCAAATACCTGTTTCAGAGATGAAGCAGGCAAATGTATGACTATTCATATGAAATAACTCCTTCAAGTTTGCTATCTTCTGATTTTACAGCGTTACCTTGTCATTCTGCTAAAAAAAAATGAAGCTAATACTCTGCATGCATTAAAAATAGAAAATTATCTCACAGATTAGTTCCTAGTGGATGTTACATAAAAAGAACTCCACTGTGTTGGCCAAAAATCTCTCTTGCCCAATATTCTGCTTCTAAAAGTAACACCAAGTACCTCTGGTAAGCCATTTACTTTATACTGAACCTACACAAGTTAATTTGCACCTAACACTGTAGATCTTCTAATCCTTTCTTTTTAAAAACATTCAAACGAACAGTTAATAGCCTGCAAAATCTATGTGAAGTTTTGTTATCAAGAAAACATGACACCATACAATAAAATAAAATCCTTTCAGCTAAGCGACTGACTGATAGGCATTAAAGATTTCTTCCATCAAATGTCTATGAAATTGTGGTCCAAATACATCGCCTATATTGCTTTCATAATATTACTGAGGTCCTTTCAACATCAAAAACTTTTATTTTCTGAAGCAGTTGACAATCCCTTTTTAAAAAAGTGAGTACAGTATTGCTGCATTAATACGCTTGATAAAGAATGTTTTATTATAATTTTTATTATAATTACTATAATTTTATTAGAATTATAATTTGAACCTTTGTAAAACTGCAAAAGTTACGGAATCCCCAAAGAGGTTTTTCCACGTGATGGTTCCTCAATAAATCTCATGGAATCCAATTTCATACATTAATTATGCTGCGTAAAAGTAGAAATAGCCATTTTTGTCAATCCTCATAAGCAATCTTCCAAATACCCAAAATAGGAAGTTTAATTTTATAGGGAAAATGTGTTATATAACCTAAGCTTCAGCATAAGATAGTAGTCTTCATATTAAGCAAGGGTTAGTTGTAAGCCCTTTGGTCGCACTTTAGGAATGCTTGTTGACTCTGAACATGGTCAGCTGTGGTTGCTCTTTCCGGAATCCCCAGGACTAAAACCAAGTTTTGTACTCCGGGCCTCGGCCTACTTACTCACTCACCCCGCTGCTCCTTCAGAGACATGATGGAAGCGGTGTAATGCGCTAAGTCAAAGAAGGGAAACATGGGCAAACGAGCGAAGCGCAGCGGCAAATCCCCCAAGAGCTCCATCGCGACAGATCCTGATGCGCATGCGCCGATGCTGTCAAGCGGCGAGCGAAAACGCGAAGGTAAACTTGCACGCGAAGAGGGCGGGACCAATTTCAAATAAGGCGGGGTTAGAGGGGACTCTAACGCCCTCCCTGTTCTTTCACCGCCTATAGCCGCGCGCGAGAAAGGTGGCTATGGAAAATTAAAAATCCGCCCCGTCTTCCCTCTTAGGCCAAACCGCCGTCAGTAGGGAGGGCGGAAGAAAAAAAACTCGCGCCCACGAGCGGAGGAATGATTGGTTCGGCTCGTATCTAACGTCGTCCAGGACTGAAAGGCGATTGGCTGAGCTTTGTAAGGCGGGCCGAGAACACAATTGCCGAGGGTTAGTGGTTTGCCAGTAGTAGGAGCGCACATTTTGGGCTCCGCTACAGTAATCGGTGGAAGCGCGTCTCTTTGAGATCCCTGAGAAGCACCAACAGTAGTTCAGCCTATCACCGTCTTGGAAATTAAGTGAATATCGCAAATTCGAGATAAAGAGAGCGAAAGTTATAATAATAACTGTATATTTTAGACATTAGTTACACCATATAAAAAGGTCCCTTCCCCTCCCTATAGAGGGCATTACAGACTTCTCCGGTCAACCTATTTTCCAAAGCACCAGAAGGCAAGACAAGAAACAATGGATGGAAACTAATCAAAGAGAGAAGCAACCTAGAACTGAGGAGAAATTTCCTAACAGTGAGAACCATAAACTATTGGAAAGGCTTGCCTTCAGAAGCTGTGGGTGCTCCATCACTGGAGGCTTTTAAGAAGAGATTGGACAACAACTTGCCTGGAATGGTATGGGGGTCTCCTGCTTGAGCAAGGGGTTATACTAGATGACCTCAAGGTCCCTTTCCAACTCTGTTACAGGTAGTCCTTGAGCTACGACCACAACTGAACCCCAAATTTATGTTGCTAAGTGAATCATTTTTTTAAGTGAGCTTTGCCCCGTTTTACAACTTTTCTTGACACATTTATTAAGTGAATCACTGCAGTTAGAGTAGAATAGAATAGAATTCTTTATTGGCCAAGCGTGATTGGACACAAGGAATTTGTCTTGGTGCATACACTCTTGGTGTACATAAAAAGAAAAGATACATTCGTCAAGAATCATAAGGTACAATACTTAATGACAGTCAATATAAATCTTAAGGATACCAGCAACAAGGTTACAGTCATACAGTCATAAGTGGGTGGAGATGGGTGATAGGAACGATGAGAAGATTAATAGTAATGCAGACTTAGTAACAAGTTTGTGACATTTGTTAAATTAATGTCAATTTAACGGTTGTTAAATTAACGGTTGTTCAGTGAATCTGGCTTCCCCGTTGACTTTGTTTGTCAGAAGGTCTCAAAAGCTGATCAGATGACCCCAGGATGCTGCAACTGTCATAAATATGAGATAGTTGTCAAGCATCTGGATTTTGATTAGCTGACTGTGGGGATGTTGCAACAGTCATAAGTGTGAAAACGGTCCTAAGTCTCTTATTTCAGTGATGTAACTGAATGGTCACTAAATGATCCGTTGTCAATCGAAGACTACCTATACTATGGTAGGTTGATGCCTTTTGGAAGTTCTGGGCTACAAATAACAGACATTGATATCTGTCCCATAACCTGTTCTGCTGGTATTTTCAGTGCAGTACATAAAGTTTCATTCTGCTCTGCAAAGTGCTATTTGAGTCCAGACAGACTCTTTTACCAAGGCACAGCAGAGCACTGAATAAAGTCATTGTTTTAGTGACTTTGAATTAGTGTTGCCTTTTGGCAACTGCCTGCAGGGCTTTTTTAGCAAAATATCTGAAGTGGTTTGCCACTGCCTCCTTCCTAGGGCTGAGAGAGGGACTGGAGCAAGGTTACCCAGCTGGCTTTTTGTTTAAGGTAGGACTAGAACTTAGGGTTTTTAGCTTGGAACTTCAACTACTACACTAGCTTTATGGCTAAAGCAGAACTTGAACTAAGTACTAGATTTAGCCTGATATTTCAACCACAAGTTCAAACTGGCTCTCATGAATAAAGGGTTAAGTGCCTAAAAAGTGATGTGCGCTAACAAATGCAAACCAACTCTCAGCATGCTGGCTCAAAAACAAGCTGCCTGGTAGATCTTTCACCTAGTTAGAAGCATGTATTCATAACTGAGCTCTCTGAGTACAAATAGATCATAAAAATAGATCATTATAAATGATATGTCAACTTTATTTTTGTCACTTCATTAATGCTATATTGTGGGACCTGTGTAGTAACTGCAACTCCCACTGAACCCCTAATCAGATACAAGGGATATGTAGGTACAACATAATTTATTGTCGAAATGAACAATTGAAATTTGGAATCTGAGTGCTTGCAGAACAGTCTCTTAAAATGCATAAATAGCAGTTGGCAATAGCATAATAACCTTTTGTACACATATATTTAAATTTATATTTCTGCATAAAAATGAAGCTACTTTTAAGATATGAAGTAATAAAATATTGGTCGATGACTTAAATAATCATTAACATAGAAAATACTGCAAGTCAAATGTTACATTTGTTATTAGAGGAGATTCTCTTAATTTTCATGAGCACTGATTATAGGTCATTTGAAAGATTCCTCTGTAATCAGTTTGATTAATTATAGTTATTTTTACCCATTGTTAAGAAAGGATTTTTTCTTTCCCCTTCTGTTGGATAAATTGCGATGCCAGCCTGACCCATAATTCAAAAGTGTATCTTGAATAATTATTTGAGACATTAAATTTGCAGACATCATAAAAGCATAAAATCATGTTCTTTGCAGTTCTGCTTGATATCCACTAAGTGGCAATAGATGTACACATAGGAAATAAAAATCCAATTATGTCTGACTTCTGCTCACAGATGGAGCAAACTGATGCAGAAGATCAAAAAGAAGAAAGATATGGACCCTGCCAGCTCGAGATCAAATATGGACTACATTTTATCCTAGCAGTTGAGATAAGATGGTAACGTGCTCATAGTGTATCCCTGGGCAATATACATATTTTAATTAGCTCAACCAAAAGTCTTCATCTGAATGTAAAAACAGGCCTGCTGGATCAATCCAAGGACCATCTTATTTAAGCATTTTGTTGCTCATAGAAGCAAACCAAATGCCTATGTGGTACTCAACAAGTAGGAGGTTCAAAGCTACCTTTCTCCTGTATTCCTGAATCTAAACGCCTGCTACCCCAATCTGAAGATGAGTTGAGTCTTCAGGACTAATAGACCTGAGTAGATATGATATTTATGAATAATCTATTAAAAAATTCCCCATTAAAGCCATCCAGATGAATAGCCAACACCATGTCTTGAGGTGATGAATTCTTAAGGGTTTTTGTGCACCATATGCATAATTTAACCTGTTTTAGATCTTATTCCTATCAGCTTCATTGGAAAGCTCCTCAAATTAATGTTTCAAAATACAATAAGATGCTTATTTCTCCATGCCATGTGTGATGTTACAGAAATCAATGAAGCTTGTGCCAGCAGTTGTCTTTTTTTAAGTTGAAGAATCCCAAATTCTCTCAGTTTCTGTTGAAAGAGCTATGTTTGTTTCCTGTAATTTTGATGCCCTTATTGTACCTTTTTCAACTGTTGTATTGTTTTTTCAAATGTGGTAGCCAGAGCTTTATACAATGTTCCAGATGCAATTTACATTGTATAACGAATTACAACTTTGATTGTTTTGTTTTGAGTCCATTTCCTAATTTATTTATTTATTTATTTATTTTATTAAATTTTTATACCGCCCTTCTCCTGAAGGACTCAGGGTGGTGAACAGCCAGGATTAAAATACATATAATATGAAAATTAAAATAATATAAAAAATAATTAAATCAATTTGGCTTCCCCAATTTAAAACCCCTTACCCATAAAATTAACCAATTAAAAATTTTAAGCCAGCCTGGCTTGCTGAAATTGAAACGTCTTCAGAGCCCGGCGGAAAGTACGGAGGTCCGGGATCAGTCGTATCCCTGGAAGTAGCTCGTTCCAATCGTCCTAATGATTATGCTAGCATAAAAAAGAGAATGAATGAATTCTAGCATGAAATTTGTCATTTTCACAGTTTCCAGACATGCATGGAAACACACATTTCATACGATACCTACTACAGTTCCAAGGTTCCTTCCTTCATGTTAATCCCATCATTGTACATAGTTCTTGACTTAGTAACTATTCAAAGTTACAACAGCACTGGAAAAAGTGACTTATGATCATTTTTCACAGTTACGACCTTTGCAGCATTCCCACGATCATGTGATCAAAATTCAGATGCTGGTTCATATTTAAAACCGTTGGTGTGTCCCAAGGTCATGTGATCACCTTTTGTGACCTGACAAGCAAAGTCAATGGAGGAGTCAAATTCACGTAACAATCGTATTACTAACTTAACAACTGTAGTGATTAGCAAGAAAGGTAATAAAATCAAGCAAAACTCAGTTAACAAAAGTCTCACTTAACAACAGAAATTTCGGCCTCAATTGTGGTTGTAAGCTAAGGACTACCTGTATATGTAAATGTAAGATGTTTTGCCTTGGTGTACAGATTTAAATTGGATCATGTTTGCAACTTGGTTTAAACATTCAACTAATTTAAAGAGAATCGTTAGACAGTTTTCTGCTTGTAACTTTTATTTCCTTTAGTAATTATTCTCCTTCTGATAGATTTAGTTTACTTTCTTGTAATTCAGCCATCAGTTTTTTGTCTGGGTTGTTCCAGTTCTCTTTTAGCATACAACTGTTCTTTTTGTTTGTTACAATCTCTTTTTTTGTCCTTTAGCTTATTAAAAGCTAATTGTCATTGGTGGGTTTCTACTGGTTCGCCCTGGTTCAGGCAAACCAGTAGTGAAGGTGGCGGGAGGCTCCGCCCACCCACCCAGACATCATCACGGACGTTCTGCACATGCGCAGAAGCGCCACGCATGAACAAAGCAAGCACACACGCATGCTCCCAGTTCCAAACCAGTAGTGAAGATAAGTGGAACCCATTATTGATGTGGGTATGGGTGTATGTACGTATACGTATATGTACATATGAGAGCAGTTTGGTTTAGGCCCAGACTAGAAACCAAGGTACCATGAAATATTCTTCCATCATAGGCAGGCTGGATGACTTTGAGCCAGCCACACTCTCTCTGCCCAACTCATCTCACAGCTTTGTTGTGGATAAATAGGAGAAAAGCGTATGAGGTATGTTAGCTGCCTTGAGTTATTTATCAAAATAATATAAAGAGGAAAAATAAATAAAATGTAAATAAATTGTATGTATATATACAGTAAACTTCAGGAGCCCTTTATTGTCAGTTATGTTTGAAAATATTTGGAAGAACAAATAAAACTGATAGTGTTCTTGCTGTTAATATCATCTGCCTCCCCAAGAAGAAAATGTAGATGATGGTTTTCAGAAACAAACTTTCAGTATTCCTACACAAAACCACACCAAAACTCACAAGATAATGTGCTTTCATAAGATGTCAGCCTTTGTGGATGGGGAAAGTTGCCATCTTCCCTTAATCCCAATGAGAAATGTGTGGACGTCTTTAAGGAAGATTGAATGTTCAATCTGGTTTTGGGTCCACACTGATATGCATGCTGAGAGTTGACAAGGATTAGACTTCTCATTATTTTTATGCTAAAGAAAGAAAAAAAAACATACAAACAGGAAACAATGTTAACATTATGCCTCCCACATCCCACCATGAACTGACCATCACATCTTCTCTACATAATTGAACTCCGGTCTGTTTGGATCAATATCATCAGAGGCTTTGTCTTCCAAGACAGAAGTTGCTTCCTTGTTAAGAGCACTTTGTCCTCCCTTGCCACCACCATCTTCTACCTATGCCTGGTGTGGGGCACTATCTACAGATCCCAATGCAGTCTTTGGGATCATGAAGTCCAAATTAACATAATCAGATTAACTGCATGGAGCCATACATTTGAAAAGGACAAGGGGAGGGGTGGAAGAAACAAAAGGAAAAAAGTATTTCAACAAAGGGAAACCCTAAGGAGGACAGAAAGGGTTTATTGCTGTTAGGCTGCAGCGTTGAATGCTTTGCACCTGCATGGTGAACAAGTCCTCTTCTAACGAAGGACCCTTAGATGGTATTAAAACATGGGAGGGAGGAAAAGAAAAGAAAAACAGCCTGAATGCAAGAGGGACTGAATGAATCAGCCTGCATCCCATTAATTGATTTATCGGGATAGAAAATGTGCAAATGGCTGTCAGTTGTAAAACGGGCCGTGTGATTTCTACTCAGCATGGAGAGGAGATCAGCCAAGTAATCTGGTCTATTGAGATAAGAGTTTCAGAGCCTCTGCAACAGAGTGATAAGAAATGCCAAAATCCCAGTAGACATTTAGAGCTGCATTTTTTGGCATTATTTTTTTCAAACGCAGCTGAAATACCGTAATTCTTCTATTTATAATTATCATAATCATTTTTATTCATCGAGGAATAACACAACATCAAGAACAACAAAAAGAATTACATTTTTATTGGTGTTATTGGAAAATTAAAGTCCCAGCCAGGAATTTAGAAATTATTCAAATAAAATCATAAGACAGGACAAAATCATTCCTTCTCCTTCTTCCCTGCTCTTTCGTTTTGTTTTTGTGACTTAAAAATAAACTTCCAATATGCCAAAGAAAGAGGAGGACTACAGAGGGAAGCTGGCCTGCTTCAGGCAACAGATGTTAGGAGGCCAATAAAAAGAGAGAAGCTTCTCAGTGTTCAAACTTCTGCTAATATTTTCTTGAGTTATACCAAAAAGGTTTCAGGTGTCAGAATGTGTTTGGAAAGTTTTTGCAAAATAACTCTAGTTACTTGCTAATTTTGGAACGATTGACTGTTTTGTTATGAAGAATGATTGACTTAACCCCACTTGAAAAATTGAGTAGTGTTATTACTAGAAATTTCTGCATTCAAGTTTACTTTGTCTGATTATTCTACACCTTAACTAGGTAATGTGCAGAAAAAAAATAATAGTCAGCTGTCATGCTACAAAGCAAAACACCAACCTCTAGAATCGCCTGTATACCCAAGACCTTTGCGACTCATGTAGGTATCAGAAGTTCTTACAAGATAAACATGAAGAGTGGCTGCAGAAAACAAAGATAAGGGAGAATGATAGAAAATATGCTAAAGAGCAGATTAAACCGGTAGAGTAACAGTTCTGCAGTTTGTTTGGGTAACTAGGTATGGCATCATTTTGTAAATAATCAAAAATGTTATGGGACTGTCTTTCCCTGGTAGTATCTGCATAGCCCACTAAATTTAGCAAACTGGACATACTCAGGGTATCTTGAGTAAATAATGTCACTTAATGGGTCCCAGGAAGTGTACTTCTTTTTGATGGAGCCTCCCCTATGGAAAAGCTTCCTATCCAAAATACGGATGGTCCCAATGCTTTTGGCTTTTTGCAAGACTGGCTCTTTCCCCAGGCAGTAGGATTGGGGTGTTAGTAATAGGGGCTTTGGTGTGGATATATGTGATTAATGATTTTGGGCTTTTACTAAGTTTCAGTGTGGTTTTATTTGGGGTTTATGCATTTGTTTTGGTTTGATGGAAAGGCTTGCTTTTATTTTGCCTGTTGCCCATTGGATGGGTGTGTGTGTGTGTGTGTGTGTGTGAGAGAGAGAGAGAGAGGTATAAATAAAACAATCCTAGTTATCCATTAGGTGAGACCAATAGGAATAGATTTCCAATGTTGCAGATTTGCTTCCAAGCCTCTATATATTATGGAGTAAGGAATAGTATGGAATAGATTATATTAAAACTGAATGGATTATATTTCCATGGCATTTGTTCTATATTGGTGGTTATTTTGGGGGGAAGACCGATACCTACCACCTCCACTACTTCACAGTCTCACAGCACAGCCTGGGGATAAATCCTAAACAGGAAACTATCTTTAAAACAAAGTGAAGAAAATAGTCAGCACTATTAAGCTGCATTGGGAGCATGGTATGTGTGGTCTAAACATAGTTCCTGATTAACATCTGCATTTCTGTTTGTCATTCTGCTTTTGTGGCATTATATTTGTTAGACATAAAACATTTTTGCAAAAAGCAAGCTGTTCAGATGCAAAAATATACACCTCATTTAAATAATTGCATCGCAAAACCATCACAAATGACATCAGCACATATTATAAACCCTTTCTTCATGCCTTCCTAACAAAAGCCAACTTAAAGGCTTTTTATGGGTTATATTTGAATTTTAGCATAGCATATGTAATCACAGTGTCAGATAATCTGTTACCTAATAGCTTACATTAGCTATTCTTACAGCTACTATTCTACTAGTGGGTGTATAATATCAGAAGGGTTATTAATAGGTAGCTAGACAAAGGCAGAAAGAGATGTTCTAATGATTCCTGTGCAGAAGATAACCTTTCTGTGAATATTGTGACATATTGGGATGTGTTGCATACGTCTGGAAAAAAATGTGAAAAAAATATTATTTAAGAAATTATGTTTACCTGGAGCCTTGCCATACTTGGCCTTCTCTTGCATTAAAGTCAATTACTTAATGATCCCTTCCAATTCTATGATTTGGACAGGACCCCAGCTTTGGAGGTATGGCCTTCCTATGCAGTATTTTATAGTTGGTTGCTCAGCAGCAGTAAAAAAAAAAACCATGGCAGTTGCTTGTTAAAATATACAACAGTTGACCTTTGCAATCTGGCTACTCTACATGCACAAAAAAGGATGGGTGTATCTAAATGTTAAAGATCACCTTCACCTTCCTCCTCCCAGTTCTGGTTTAAGCACCTGCTGTTTTAAAAGTACAATCATCACTATGAAAAAGGATGTCCGAGATGACTTTTAAATGACCTCTGACCTCGGGGGTCAAAAGTTAAGCTGTCTATTCACTTGTTTTCTTTTTCTGGTGGCATGATAAAAGAATATATCAGATGTGTGCTGTTTACTGCTATCCTCACTTAGTCATCTCCGACAATTCTCTGATGGATTTTTTATTTACCTTTCTTTCCAATACACCCTCTGAAATGACTCACAGATACACTAGATACAAAACATACCTTTATGCCACCTACAAAGGAACCAAGATGTTTGATTTCAGGGTGCATAAGAGTTTGACTAACAACTGGATTTTATGTTTTCAAAAACTGGGAAGGCAAGAAATCAACTGTTTGTTTCTTCAGCCCAGTAGCTCTAGTGGGTGCTCTAGTGAGAATGTGGGTGAAATCTTCAACCCCAAGTCAGAGTGTCGTTTGAGAAACTATGATATCTCTTTTATGCTCCATTTTAACATTCTGATCTCATGCAGCCTTCATCATCTCATGCAGCTCATCATTGATAAGCCTTTTCATTCTCACTCTCTTTCTAATTTTTGAAACATTTTGGTTGCTGAAGAAATCTAAAGACCTTGCTATCACTGAAGTGGCCTAAAATATTATTTGTTCTGTCATGGATTGACTTCTCTTATGAGCAATAAACTTCCATTGTTTTAAAAGTAAAACAGTAATATAAAGTGGAAAAAAAGTATATTCATCTAGCACTAGTGACTGCAAACCTTTATAAAGATCTCTTAATAGTTTATTCATTTCTTCCCAGTTTGCCTATAGTTACAAGGACCATTTGATTTTTATTATTATAACAGACATTTACTGCTAGTCCTTGGGATACAACTATTCATTCAGGTTTACAATAGTGCTGAACTGATAATTATCACAGGTCCTCGTAGTTTCAGCTGTTGCAAAGAGCCATCGTCATATGATCATGTTTTTCAAGATTTCCTGCTAGCTTCTCACAAGCAAAGTTAATGAAGAAGTTGGCAGAAATCAGAAGTTGCAATCACATGAGGTTCTTACTTAAAGATCAGCATGACCCTCCCTGAATGACAGCAACTGGGACAACCAGAACTGCCAGTGGTAAATAACCTGCTCACATGACATTAGTCTTTGACTGTTCTGCTTAGTGACAACAGTTCTAGTCCCCACTGCAAAATATGCAGACTGAATTGTCTTGTTTTTTTAAATTACATAATAGTGTTTGCTTTTAGATATTTTTTATTAGGATATGCATTTTTGTAAAGTTTCTCTTGGTTTTGCTCTTGAATTTTCCTTTGTGAAGCAAAGTTATAAACAACATTTTTTTAATCCTTCTGAATTTTTTTCCCTGATTGGCCCGTTACGTTTTTCAAGAAAATATGGTTACTATACCCAAAGTGGATTTCTAGTACATATGGTCATAAAGATGGTTTCATGGTTGTTTTCAAAGTTATTTAATGTGTAATGTAAAGTATTAACACTATTTAATAAATATTATTTGAATATACAAATTAGCCCTCTTTAAATCTCATGTAGTAACGGACTACAGAGTTTGTATTTCTGAAAACTGATTATTTATTAATCTGCTTTATGGTGTTTCTATTTGACTGCTTAGCAAATTCAAAAGAATCTGTTTTCGTTGCACAGGATGGAGAAATGTGAAATGTGTAGATAATTGGTTTTTGCCTGACAAAAGTAATTCCCAGGAAACTTAAGTAAAGAACCAATGCTGCTTTCAAATTAATGCTGTCTTCTTGCTTGCTTATCCACTGAATCTATACTTCTTTTTTAAAAATTGCAAGATTACAAAGCATCCTGTGTTTTTTTTCCTTGCAAAGATAACTTAATATTCACATGCTTCTGTTGTTTCCAATAGTAGAGAGAAAATAGAAAACCAGTTCAGCTCTTAACAAAATGTCAGTTAAGACATTGTGTTTTTAATATAAAAAAGACTGATTTTGCAAATCTTTTTAATATATTAGGATTAAATAGGGAAATGTACAAGAAAATATATAAAAGATTCTTGGCCAAACAAAGGGGGGCTTACAAAACATAAAAATGCCAACAAAATAAATCTTTGGTAGAGACATTTAGTTAAAAACACGCATTATATATTAATAGCAAGAAGATATACAGTAATAAGACGGTATACTTAAGAAATACTACATTTACTTTTTTTACTATAACATGAAATATTTACCTTTTGTTTTTGCATCAGAACATTATTTTAATTTAAAGAGAATTTTTCCCCCATTTGTCTAGTGCATTTGGAAACTTTTAATCATCAGAAATAAAAGTTAAAATGGACAATGCCAATATAAACATGGATATTTTGAGACATAATTGAAATTATTTAACCAGTAAGTTGTACCATGTATAGATCTAACAGCAGTTTTAGAATTTCTTCATAAATTCTTTGCATTTTGCATTGTTGCTAAAAGTACCAGAATCTCATGAATCATTGTTAGGTTTTCACATATCAAATCTGCATATTTAACTACAGTCACAAAAATGTGAATACAGTGTATTTAGACAATAATAATAATAATAATAATAATAATAATAATAACCTTTTTAATTATTTCCAACACGAGAATGCTGAAAAATATATAAAAGGGCTTGAGATTCCATCAGCAGGGTAACTGAAAATTGAACAGAACATAACTGTATTTTCCATGACAAAAGAAAAATTGACTTCCAAAATGAATAGAATTTGCTTCTGAGACAAAAATTGGGACAAAGCTACCAGTGCATCTTGAAGGAAGAAAAAGATGGGCTCAATAGGTTGTCAATGTTTCCTTCTATTCCCCCTCCACCATGCTGTCCTTCCTTCTCAGTCTTCCTTCTCAGACCTAAAGACATATTGTTTCTAAGATTTCCCTTTTTTGTTCTTTTTTTAAATACAGTCATAATAATTTCTACAGTCGCTATTCAATTCTCAAGATTACATCTTTACTTCAAATGCAAAATGGTTAGCATCTTAATTCAGCAAGATTTACTCTGGAATAAAACTTTCTGCACTAGGATTTCTACTGTCTTCATATGTAAACCTTGGGCCCCGGGACAGTATTTTAAGATCCTCACAATTCTGGTAATATCGTAGATGGAGGCTTTAAACTTGGGGAAAGAATTTGGCACCTGATAAACTTGGTCCTTTTTAAGGCAACCAGAATTCCAGAAAACCTCAAAAGGGGAGTTCTTTAAGCCATTCCCAATCTTTATCACACACCCCTCCACTGATTTAAACCTTTCTCTTCCAATGTTAACAATAATTTAAGAAAGGAAATTTCAGGATTCATATATTGCACTAAGCAAAATGTGCTGAACAAAGACATCATTATTTCCTTTGCCCACAATGCAGGGGTGAAATCTAAAATTTTTCCCTACCGGTTCTGTGGGCGTGGCTTGGTGGGCTTGGCAGGGGAAGATATTGCAAAATTTCCATTCCCACTCCACTCCAGAGGAAAGATACTGCAAAATCTCCATTCCCTCCCCTCCTGGGAGAAGGATATTGCAAAATTTCCATTCCCACCCCACTCAGGGGCCAGCCAGAGGTGGTATTTGACAGTTCTCTGAACTACTCAAAATTTCCACTACCGGTTCTCCAGAACCTATTAGAACCTGCCGGATTTCACCCCTGCCACAATGCTAAGTCATAAGCCATATGTTAGAAAATACACAATTACTGTTCATCCCACATCTATGTTAAAGGTCTACTGGGCTCTCCATGTAAAGAACACTGGCTGTTGAGCGCCATAGGAGTTGCAAAAAAAAAAAAAACCCTTCCATTACGTCTTGCTTTTACTCTTTCTTTCCTCTATTATATCTTGCTATTAATCCTATGATTTTTGCCCCATTTTGAAATGATGTAAAATCATTCCTCGGAGCTAGAAAACAGCAGATAGTATAATCAGTGCAAGCTGTTTATTTCCTTTGCAGTAGCCCTATAAGAACCTTCACAGCTTGGTGAGCACCCAACATCAGGGACTCTATGTCTCATTTGGCATTCAGCCATAATTTTACAGGTGGTAGCTTCATTTCATTGCCTGCTCAGCCAAGCACATACATTAAAGGTTAGAATCTGCAGGTCCTCTCATACTGGGCAGGACTCCTAGAGCAACCACACATGATCAGCAGTGTAAAACTACCCTGTCACATGTCAGTTTAATCCCAGCTTCTGAAATGTTCTATCACTTTTGGAGGTCAGAATTAATCTCCAGTCTAATTAGAAACTATTAGACCACTTTCACATGAAAATTTTGCATGCCTACTGACAATCAGGATGGAGAAGTCTCCACAAATGTAGACAAATTTTGTAACAACCCTGTGTCAACCAGAAGTTTTTGGATTTGATTGTTTTTCTACATGTATATCATCAGGCATGAATAGCTTTTTCCCTTTTATTAATTGGATGCAGAGCAGGGGTGCTATTCAGCAGGTTCTGGCAGGTTCTGGAGAACCAGTAGTGGAAATTTTGAGTAGTTCGGGGAACCAGCAAATACCACATCTGGCTGGCCCCAGAGTGGGGTGGGAATGGAAATTTTACAATATCCTTCCCCCAGAAGTGGGGTGGGAATGGAGATTTTGCAGTATCCTTCCCCTGCCACGCCCACCAAGCCACACCCACAAAACCGGTAGTAAAAAAAATTGAATTTCACCACTGATGCAGAGTATTGTATTTGTAATGTGTTTCTGTATTTGGTCTATGACTGTACAGTATTTTAATAAACTAAATTAAACACTCATTTGGCTCAGCTGGAATGCATAACAATAGTGAGATAGAACAATCTTAATTAGTATTAAAAAGATGTTATTACCTCTATTAATTTAGTTCTAGGCTTAAGCTTATCATACCTCTTATTTCCCATCCCCCCCAAAGCCTTTTTTTAAATAAAACAATTGCAGAGGGATTGAAGGAAGTTATAACTGAGAACATATGTTCTAAAATGTATTAGGAGTTTTTTTTTTAATTAGCTGAAGTTTAATTCATTAATTCATTTATTGGCATACTACCCATGAATACAACGTACAATTTAATCTGCATGCCTTTATTGGGAAAATGCATTTGTATCCTCATCCTTCATAAAGCAAATGTGCCTATGAACAAATAAAATCTGGACATGAAAGATGAAAAAAATATTCCAAGGAGCAGAATATTTATTATCATTCGGCTTTAGATCACTTTGTAGGGGGCAAAGTCCTTTATAAGTAATTTTGCCCGACCTGCTGCCCTCTAGAAGCCTTAGCTTCACCTCTGCCTCTGAACTCTGTAGTTTTCATGACGTATATATAGAAGACTGGGGCCCTTGACAGGGGCAATGATATCAGAGTTTCAGTGAAAGAAATGGAAAATGATAAAATAAAAACCCACCTAGCTAGAAACACACATGCCCCAGAGTTTCATTCCCCCTCCCCATTTAAGGGTTTTGCTTTGTCGTTTAACTGTAAATATATAATATCGGTAGCTAATTTTAGAGTTCAAATAGCGGTCTTTAACTCAAGAAGATTTTTAACTCTTAACAATGAAGTCTTTTAAAAAAATAGAAACTTGGGAGTGGCTGTATCCAATGTTGATAATTAAGTGAATGAATGACACCCAGTTTGAGGCAGTTTATGCAGATTAGGTGCAGTGGAATCCCTCATAGAAAGAAATCCATAAATGATTCATGTGATCCTGTATTTATTTTAAAGACGATTAAATAGCACCTCTGATTTATAAAATGCCACTAACAACAAATGAGACAGTTGTTTTTCTATTAAACTGTGCTTTTGAAATTATTTAGTTATTTTTTTATCTGCAAATGTTCTGGAAAATGTAATCCCAGCCAAATTTAAGAGTTTTTTTCCTCACATTATAAACCCAGTTGAAATAATACTTAAATCCATATTTTTTAAGGTAGGCATCTTTGAATAATTCAGAAATAACTAAAATCCACTGTTGATTATATCTGAGCAAGCATAGTGGGCAAGATCCATTCCCATCTGCTCAGATGTATTCCTTATGCATTTTGTTTTGGTTAAATTTTTATCTCCCTCAGGTTTTGACATATACTGGATGAAAAATAGTAAATGAAATGCACACATCCTAGCATAAAGTTTGCACTGAACTGTACATTTCAGGTAAAGGAGAAGAAGACCCTAGCAGTGCTCAACTAACTTTGACATTAATGTATCTTAAATGAAAAAAAGTTTTTTTAATGAGTAGCCTTGGCTCCAGAGCTCCAGATATTTTCTTTTACAATACCCAATTTATAGTATTGTAAAATAGTCAATTTATAGTAGGCAGTGTTATCACATCTCTTGAAATGGATACAATGAGATGTTCACAGTTGTAGATGTGGCTGCTCAATCGATGTGGTTTCTTCCCTTAAGAAAGGAAGTGGAGAAGAAATAATCAGTTGTTCTCTGTGGTATGTTACAGGAAGTGGGAAGGGATTTGTTCTACCACAGGAGAAGATGCACAACTGCAGAATTTGTTTGACTTAGATTTTCAATTAACCTGTCAATCCAGCAGCCAAATCATCAGGAACTGAAATTCCCAGAGCTCCTAGCCAGCTGTTTTAAAACTTACAGTGTCACTCAGCCACAAGCTACTGACCCTAACAATTTTCATTTGTATGTCACAATAAAGGGCAAGTGATCCATTGGCGACTTTCAGTAGACCCAGTCAAAATCCCTTGCAGTCAGAATCAAAGCCCTTTATAGCCAATTAGACTATTGGAATTCTTTTTAATTATTGAAAGCCATGTTCTTCCTCAGAAACACTTACATAAAATACATTTGAGTTTTAAAAGTCCAAGATGGACCAAATAAATAAATAAATAAATAAATAGATTAACACTGTATAGAAACAAACAACTACCACAACCGGTATCAAGGAGAACTATCAAATTGCAATCAGGATGATTACCCTGACTGACTGATTATGGAGATGATGTTTCTGACCAGCATTCTGGGATGTTGCTGCTTGTGTTGGGAGAAGGGACCTCAGAGTCTTCAAGGAGAGTCAGTTCTTCCATGTGTTCCAAATGTGGATTCTGCTGGAACAGGCCCAGTATCCTTTCTCGTGGATTCACACCTGTTTGCGGCAGCCCTTGCTCCCCAAGGACCTTGACAAGGAAGTTGATGTACCTCATGGCTAAGCGAAGAGTCTCATTCTTGCTCAATTTTTTGTCAGGAGGATGGGTGGGAATCAGCTTTCTCAGCTTGGCAAAGGCACTGTTGACGTTTTGTTGCCTCCACCTCTCCCTGCTGTTGGTGAAGATTTTTCTGGTCATCTTCAAGACTGGAAGAACTAGGAAGAGAATGACAGGAAGAGGGAGACCATTAGAAAAGACATAATAAAAAGACAAAACAGCTCATTCAATTGCAAATGAGATAGAAAGTGTGACTCCAAGAGTTGAGTTATGGTACATAATATTGAAAATGAAAGTTTCTTAATAACAGGGCCCCAGCAGGAGATACAAATATAGTATCGCCCTTGCATATGTATTCAGAGGTATCCGATTCCAAGCAAAGAGTTCTATTACTATTGTAGCATCTATGCTTACATATAGACATATTGTAGATATAGAACTGATAAAGGGCTTCCTTATGCCAAAAGCATGATGTTTCCTTTATTGAGACCAACCAACATGCACAAAGGGATGTATAAGCATTCTCCAGATATATTTATTTATTTTTAATGAAATAATTTTATACAATAATAAAAGCAATACAAATTTAAGAATGAGAAAAAGAGTGAAGAAAAATAGTGAAAAAGTAAAAAGAAAGGACTAAGGAAGAAAAAGAAAAAATATAAAGAAGTGGCATTCAATCTTCACAGTAGTTCTGAATAAATTTAGATTACCAGTCCTTCCTCTTTAAATTACGATTCCATTCTTCCCATATTTTACCCTATCTAACAATCAAATCCATAAATTACTAATTCATTTTTTTCTGTTTTCAGCAAAACATCCATAAAGAATTTCTCCAGAATGCTTCATATGGGAAAATTCAGGGAAATGCAAGGAAGTACAAAATTAAGCCATATAGATGAAAAATTTAGTAATAATAACGCTAACAACTCTAAATGCTGAACCAGTTAATTTTCCATAATCGACACTCAACTCCTGATTCAGTTCTCCCACCTCAAAAAAATTCTGCATTCTGTTTATTTAAAACATATTCCCTTTCAAGCCATCACAGCAAGTAGTTACAGTTAGTCAATGAAAAATGTGCCTTGTTGAAAAAAATGCCAATATGTTATCTTTTCACAGTCATAACCCAGAGGAGCTGTTCAATACAGTGGAGAAAATATGGCTTAGCAGCTTTATAACATGCATTCTCTCTTAGCAACTGTGGAGATTTTCTAGAAAAGTGGATAAATACAATGGGGTCTGAAAATGTGGGATATGGCGGCTAATCTTTTATTCCTTTTTTTGATTGGGTGGAAATCTAAGGTTTTTTGTAATTCCAATAGGTGCCAAAGAAAAAGGTTATACTCTATGCCATGGGTGTCAAATTCGCATCATCATGTTGCCATCACATGACATTTTGTGACGTTTTTCCCATTCACGGGGCTGGGGTGGGCATGGCCTGCACATGATGCATCCGGCCTGAGGGCCACCAGAAGTAAACTGTAAGACCTGTGGACTTCAACTTCCAGAATTCTCCATGCTGGCTGGGGAATTCTGGGAGTTGAAGTCCACAAATCTCAAAAGTTGCCAAGGCTGGACACCCCTTGCTTTATAGACTCTGTTACATGGATTTATACGATCTGAAGAGAAACATGGATATATACGATTAATCCTGAAAGGACAGTGCAGTGCAGCACAGTTGGGCTCACAAATTCCAATGGAGAAGTAAACAAGTCAACAGATAATTATAACTGAAATCCAGTATGCCAGTCTAAACCAGTATCCCTCTTCTTTTGCTTAGGTGCCAAGTTAATATGCTTCATAAACACATTAAATACTGTAGTAAATGAAAAGCCTGTAACTTCCCATTAGCACAGCACTCCAGTGTAAGCAGCACTATTTGTAGAAGGGCAGCAAGAGCTGCCTCGCTTTCTTTCTTTGGTGCTCTTCTTTTGTCAATACAAGCCTTGTGAGCAAATAGCAGGCTTTGTGATTTCCTCCATTAGAAGGCATGTTTAAAAAATGCACCCTTGTATCTCTGACATTTGAACAAGATCGGCAAACAGTAATACCCTCTCTCTCCATCTTGAGTATCTTTCATAAAAAGCTGCTCCTGGTTGCTCTTTCATAAGATGGGAGTAGAAGAACTTTTATGGCAACCAGGCATGAAACCCAAACCATTTATTCACATCCTGGTTGTGCTACCTACAAATGGTGAGTTTGCCTAATTGTTCTATCCCATCAGAAAACTATAGAGCAACGAATATATATATATATATATATATATATATATATATATATATATATATATATATATATATATATATATATATATCCCAAATCATGCAGTAATTTTCAAGTGACATTGAGACTCCAATATGGTCTAAATTAGGTTGGTTGTTTGGGGGTCTTCTGAGCAATCCCCATGGATGCTGTTATTCTGCTTCCTTGTTCTATTGTGATGCTGATTTTCAAAAGCAGTGGTGAAATCAATTTTTTTTTACTACCAGTTCTGTGGGCATGGCTTGATGGGTGTGGTGTGGCTTGGTGGGTGTGGCTTGGTGGGTGTGGCAGAAGGATACTGCAAAATCTCCATTCCCACCCCACTCCAGGGGAAGGATACTGCAAAATCCCCATTCCCTCCCCACTCCTGAGGGAAGGATATTGCAAAATCTCCATTCCCACCCCACTCTGGGGCCAGCCAGAGGTGGTATTTGCCGGTTCTCCAAACTGCTCAAAATTTCCGCTACCGGTTCTCTAGAACCTGTCAGGACCTGCTGGATTTCACCCCTGGCACAACATCAGCTCAGTGACCTGGTGCCAGTCATTCTCCGTGGGTTTTACATTCTTGAAAATCTGCCACGAAAACATATACTGTGATTATTGAAGTGTTGGCCTTAATGAGATCACATGACCTATTAGTAGAATGATGTGGAGATTTGTTAACACAACAAACATGCAAGAACAGGAATGTGGTTTCCATTGTATTGAAGCTGCATGGTAAGGCTCTTTTTTCCTGACTGCACATGGCTGTGCATAGATGCATATGACCCATATTTTATTAAAGATGGGTTATGCGTTTATAGAAGCCTATAAGCAAATCTGTGCAAACAATGCATAGATAACGAAGACTGAGTTGTTTAGGAGTCTGAACAACACACTCAAATTGCACTATTTTGTGTGCAGGGCCCCTTGCTTTCCTGTATTAACAAAGCAGAGTATATAAAACCCTTTATCTTCTTCGGTTGCCATGTTCTCAGCAAAATATGCCAGTGAAACTAGCTACTTCTTTCTGCTTCACAGTTTAGTAAAAAATATTGTAGCAGTATTTAGTTGACTAATGGCCAAAGAATTCAACTCTGAAAACATCTTTGGTAATAATATAAGTAAAAATTAAACATTTTTAACAGTTGGAGGAGTCCTTGATTATTGTTGGAATAAAAGCAGTCAGGGAGGAAAAACAGATTCAACAGATATACATATATAACCAGGAGTGAAATCCAGCAGGTTCTGACAGGTTCTGGAGAACCGGTAGCGGAAATTTTAAGTAGTTCAGAGAACCGGCAAATACCACCTCTGGCTGGCCCCAGAGTGAGGTTGGAATGGAGATTTTGCAATATCCTTCCCCTAGGAGTGGGGAGGGAATGGGGATTTTTCAGTATCCTTCCCCTGGAGTGGGGTGGAAATAGAGATTTTGCAGTATTTTTCCCCACCAAGCCATGCCCAGCAAGCCACACCAAGCCCACAGAACCGGTAGTAAAAAAAAAATTGAATTTCACCACTGTAAATAGCCCCTCCAGGAAAGTTGTTTCCTATTTTATCATATATTTTAAAGAACAGTAGTGGTTACTCAAGGAAGGACATATACAGGAATCCCTGGAAGAAAAGGATGTTTTGTTGTGTGCTTTAAAGAAGGGATAATTTTTTTGGAATTCCCCACTTCTCTTTCCAAAGACACAGATCAAGGGAACTTGTGCTGAATATTCTTAGGGCAGCATCAATGAGGAAGAATTGTTTATTCTCAGCAAATCCCAACACCGTTTTAATTCTTTTGTTCTAGGTAGTCAACAACAAACTCCCAGACCCCTAACACAACTGAAGCATACAAAATTGAATTGCAACTGAAGGCATAGCTAGTTAAAAGATACATCCTAGGAACTTTTCCTTAAAGCAGCTTTTGTGAGCAAAGAATCAATCTGTAAACAATTAAAAGAAACCATTTTTAAAATTCAGAAAGAAATTTAAAATCACAATGTAATTAAAAACCATGAAAATCACATCTGGACTTTAAAGAAGCAAGATAAAATGAGTATTGATGCTTTTGAACTTTTATGTTGGAGAAGATTCCTGAGAATACCGTGGGCAGCCAAGGAAGCAAACAAATAGATGGTTGAACAATACAACTCAGAGTTTTATCTCAAAACACAAATCATCTGGCTCAAATTATCCTACTTCACATACATTATACAAAGACCTCACTCTCTGGAGAAGGCTCTAATGCTGGAAAAAGTGGGGAAAGAGAGTACAACCAATAACAAGGTGGATGGACTCAATTTCAGCTATGATGGGTTAATTAGTAGAACTGAAGGACCAGGTTAAGGACAGATCTTCTGGAGAAAATCTAGGTATATCCACTTGCTTAACAATGAACACCAACTTAATGATAATGAATCACAAAAAATTACTCATTGCATATGTAGACATTACTCTACTTATGAATTTTCAAGTGACAGACTTTCACCAATGTGAACAAATGTATCCACAACTCTAATGGTCCCTAATAGTTCCCAGAGGTAAGGAGAAGGTGGGAAAGATTTAGCTTATGGCATGCTGCACATACATACCCTTGGCAGCACCATCACAGGAGCCTCCATGAACAATGAATGCACCCTATGCTCAAGGACGCAAGGCTGACAGACCTCCTTGGCTGAGTAGATTGCAAACAGATGGAGAGCCACCCAAATGAGAATTCAAGTACCCTAGGAGGGAAGAGGGACACCAAGGTGGGGAGAAGTCTGCTCTGCATGAACAACAACCCAGAAGGCTGGCCCATGAAGTCAGCATATGTCCTGATTGGGAACAAAAGTGTTGAGCCATGCCTAGGATCACCCGGAAGGATGGTCTGCACCTATGTCTCCTCTGAAAGTCCTTGGAGAAGCCACCAATAGATGCTCCCCTGCTTATCCTCATGGAGAATAGAAAAAAAACACAACATCTCCACCAAGAAAACAACATTTGCACTAAATCTGACAGGGCAAGCTATTGTATATAAACAAAGAGTAGACATACACACACATACCGCTATTCCCTTCCAACACTGAAGATATCCTAGTCGGATAATGAAATGCCAGTAGCCAAATTACCATCTCAGAGGGTACAAAGGACTCCACCATTCAATTCTGAACTATATATCTTCTCTTCTGTTGGTAAAACACTGTCAAACTGGGCCCATATCACTGAGAATACTGGTTATGTATACGTAAGATCCAACCACAACTTCAGTCTTAGCCGTTCTTCGTAGGGTCAGCTCTTGAGGCTTGCTTCTTTTTTTTTAATTACATTCCTATTTTATCTTGATTTGGAAACATAGAAACCTAACCTAATTTATATTTTAATTAGAAACAAGTAATAAAAATAAGAAGTATACAAGAAGTATACAAACTATAAGCATACATTTTAAAGCAGTTACATTTTAAATAAAAAATAAATATGTTTTCTTCAAGTCAGAGGCTTCAGAACTTGTACCTCAACTTTGAACCATGATATACTAAAAAAAAAAAAGCTTGCAGAATTTTGGATTAGAGTAATCATGCTGCAATTAAATGCTACTGACATTAATGGAACTGCATTCAAAGTGATACTTAAATTCACCTAATGGCCTGCTTTTATCTGAATTACCAGAAACATAACAATTAAAAACCTGGCAAAACAAGCTAAATTTGAAAAAAAGTAATGTTCACTCTACAAGAAAGGAGAAAGCAGTCATTTGGTAGTGTTTAGAAGAGACACTCGTTTGCAAATCCATCTATTCAAAATAATGTCTTCACTGTTTACAGTTGTTGTTTTTGTAAATTTATTCTTTGATCCATATAAAAGTGCAGTATTGATCAAAATTAGCATGCAGTCCTCCTCAGAATAATGTTGATTATGCAGAAGAAAGCATTTCTGAACAAAGAGAGGGAGAATAACTAACCAAGGTGAAATATAGCCCCTTCTTGCTTCCAATGTAGAGGAAAAGTAGTTTAACCCTTTCTTCCTTTTTCTAATCAAATCATCCCCAGAAGCTATTTATATAGAGTAGTTGCAGGGAACAATTACCTCTGTCTCCAACAATAGAATTTCAAACTAGACTATCTTTGACCTCAAAGATACAAATATCACAATCATATGTAAATTCAGGTACAATCAAACAAAAAGTGACTATGAAGATACAAGAATATTTCCTTTTTAAGAGTTTAGTAAAATTCGGCTTCAGGTATGTATATAATGGAAGGGATTCATATCAAGACCAAAATATAGGAGGTAGGATTTAATCCCTTCCTCATTCATGCTTGTCTCCATAAAAATTACTACTCAGTCCCCTGACATTGGTTCTCCTTAGCAAAGCAATGAGCAGCAGGAGTGCTTTTATGTGGTGTCTTGCAGTGTCTGGATTGCAAACTTTCATAATCTGCCATTTGCACCAGGTTTTAGTTAGATATATTTCTAGAAGTGGTATTTTTGTGAATAGGTCAGGTTTGGGTTTTGGAGTTCTGATGAGCAGAGCCAATAAGATATTTAGGGAAAGGTGTTGAAAAGGTTCCGCCATGTTAAATTTCTTGTTCATGCCCATAAATTTCAGGGAGAGAATTAAAGATGGCCTTAAATCATTCTCGCTGAAAACATCATGCCTCCTGATTGGATCAAATATGTGGCATATATTCAGCAAATTCCTATGTGCCTATAATAACATATTGCTATAAAGCAAATATTTTGACATGCTTTTCCATTAAAATAAGCTGTTGGTGATTATATTAGCACCTCTGCATTGCCATTTTTTTTGGCTATAATACCAAAATGGCTTTTGATTATATATGGATTTTGTTTGATTGCTGCCATGTTGTGAGGCAAAATTCCAAATATAGCTTTGTTTGGTTGTCATTGGTACATTTTTAATAGCCTGGAAGCTATTAACTTTCTTTTTAAATTTGATCAATTCAACATTGTTGATGGATTAGATATTGATTTTTTTAATTATTATGCTAATCAGAAGTACACAATTCTTCCAATATAATAGAGAAATATGCTTCAAAAGAATAATTTGAATACTTCTGAAATACTTCATATTTCAGTAGTATTCAGTTTTCATACAGAGCAATTATTACAGTGGTTTTAACGTCAGGACAGCTTTATAGGAATTTCCATGAAATGCCGCATTACAAATTTTTATTCTATCTCTTGGAATAATTTAAAGGTTAAGTGAAATACTGTAAATATACAGACATGTTTCATGAACTAGCAAGATTTCATAGTAAAATGTAAAAAAGTGTTTCATTTTAAAATAATAGACAGGCTCATAAAATAATTAGTAAACTGTGAATAAAAGGAATACACCTTTCATATTATACAGAATCCACAAAGTGGAATATATATATATATATATATATATATATATATATATATATATATATATATATATATATATATATATATATATATATATATATATAAAATGCTCCTCCAGTTTAATGGTTTGTTTGTTCGTTTCCTATGCAACAAATGACAAAAGCTTCAGAGGTTTCTTATAAAGCTTAAGTTTAAGAATGTGATTTTTTAAAGTTGCTCTTTTATCTTTATGTATCCATTTATGGAGTGTTAGTCAGACCTAAAGTAGTTAAGTCTGTAATTACAGCATTTACAATAACACTCTGAAAAATAATTGAGGCAGGCAATCATCTGTTAGGCAGAGGCATTTCATACATTGCCTCAGCAAGATCACGCATGTCAACATAGGGAAAACCAGAGTCCTCACTTTTAAAAAAACAAAAACAAAGATGCAGTGAGGGCAAAGGGCATTTCCAGGAAAACATGAAATGCTGCAACCTGTAGTGCACCTGAAAACCCTGATCACGCCTTTATTTAGGGAAGTTTTCAGAAGGCAAAATTCCCCAAATACTGAAGGAAAAAAAAAGGTGGGAGCAATACGAATAGTTTGCAACTTACCTTTTCCAAATAAGCAGGACAGTCTGGCTGTAGAGAAATATTCACAACAGTTGAAGTCAGCGAGCCTCTCCTCTTCGCAGCTCTCGGGTCTCTCAGCTTCAAATCACCAGAGCCTCTTTCCTGACAATCCAGCCAAATGCCAATCCCAGCCTGCCGTCTCATTTATAGAATCTGGGCTCCTTTGTCTGGCGCGTGTCAGCACTAATGTGGCTGATCTTGGCAGCTTATTCCACATCTCCTGGGAGATTTTTTTCATGCTGCCATCTTCTTCCCTACTTACTCCCAAGTGGGAATAGATGGAACCAGCGGTGCGATGCTTTGTTCCAAAACACAAGGGCTCCTTCAAATCCAGGACACTTAGGAGAAAGCCTGAAAGCTTGATGTTTTGCAAAAAGCCCAAACTCAGCAAATTCTGCAGCTTTAAGTCTGGGCCAGGCCAAGGTCGAATTTTGCTTTGGAATCTAGCAGGAAAGGGAGGGTGGGTTATTCAGCTATGGATCTGGTGCATCAAGCATCAAATCAACATGCAGAGTCAAGTACTCCTTCTCATTAAGTATCACAACAATTCGATTGCAGACTTGGGAGAGAGAGCAAGCAGTATTGGAAAGTCTAGCTTTTAGAAGAGAGGAAGCTGAGTGCTCTTGTCCAAAATTAATATAACATCAATTAAATGCTTTATGAAAAGAAACCTTTATGAATCGTGACTGCTGTTCCTTTTAGAGGATAGGCAACATTTTTGTATCTGATCCCCATGCAGATAGTAAAATATTTCATATCAGTTGCAGGTATGTTTAGATGTCCAATTGAAAATGAGGGACCTAGGGGAGAAATGATCTATTGCTTCACAGATGTCGACGGGCAAAAAAATCTCAGGTTCAAAACATTTCACATATGGAGCAAGAGCATTTCCCCTAATCTCAGAGACGACCTGGAGGAGGCTGGTGGTTTATGGATTTACCATAGGCTGTAAGTATACAAATGACCACCAGAGAGCCCAGAGGGTGGGATCTCTTATATCTCTTTGCTGCCATCTAGTGGTTATATGCCTTCATACTAATTGATGGTACAGTATATCTACTATATCAATTGGTGATTTCAAGATGTATTGGTTTGGCAATTCCCAAAATTCCCCTTTGAACCTTTGGTTCAGTTGGAAAAGGCATCTTATTCTGATTTGTCCACCTATAGAGTAACTTCAGTTAGGCATTGTATCTCTCATATCTTGAGAAAAAAGAAGGCCGAATTAATATGTTGCAGGAAAGTCCACGTTTTGTAGAAGTGCAAAACATCTCTCTTTAAAAAGCTTAAGGATTGCATACACACACACACAGAGACACACACATAAACATACACACACACACACAAAGTTTCTATGATAATTGAGCGTGGAAGGTTGAGTAAGACTTGAATAGGCCTAATATCTTGTTAGCTTTTCAAGGTAATCTAGACAAAAACTACAATTATGAGTATTAACTCTATCATAGGCTTCATCAATAGAATTTTGTAAAATTGAAAATATTTCTCCACTCTTTTACTTCTACTTTCCAGAAAACTAGGAGAGGGTCTCTTCTGAAACTCTTCCCATGCTCCCCAATTTTTTGGTGACTAATATATCTTTTATATGATGGTTGTCCAGTCCGCAGCTCTTCCTCCTGTTTCTCAAGATCAATTTCACACACCATCACAGTACATATCTTGGCTGAGCTTTTATTATTATGTTATCCTGGGACAAATGGGCCCACCTGATAGGAATGTTAAGAAGTAGCCCTCTTGCAGAAAGACAAGAAAACAGGTCTGGTTATCAAATCCTATTCCATACTCCTTCTCTCCTCTAGTTTACCAAAGGAAGAATAGACCACTCTATGTGACCTTGACACACAGCAAAAATAGCCTTTGCTGAGACCCTGAAAAATGTCCAGACATTAACTGGTAATCTGCAAACTGCTTGGTTGGGTTGCACAACCTTGCCTTACGTACAAAAATATTCATTTTCTGCATCATGTTGTCATTTAGCATCTGAATATTATTTTTGATTTTTTTTTCTTCAACAGTTGGACAAAATCCTGCCCAACTGTGGATAATACAGTAATAAAATCTGTGCTCCTCTTGAAAAATTCCAAAACAAAAGATTCTCTCTTCACCACTACCATTTCAAAAGTACTAAAGACTCTCAAAAGCCCAGCAAATTAATGTAATCATTTCTAGTGCATGTGAATATTATTCTATAAGATTATGCATCCTGGAATAAAGGAATAAAGCAACAGTAACAGTATACAATAAGTGATAAAATAAAATTGGAGGGGAAAAATTTTCACTTCCTAGGGAGTTTAAAGACATTAGCCAATCTTTTTTCAGAAGTTAAACAATCTTTTTAAAAAATTTAACGCAGTCCAAGAATGTCAACACTTAAAATTTCAGTGGCTTGGAAAAAACAGGCCACACATTCATGTGTTTGTGAGTTTCTCTCCTGAAGGACTAAACTGGAGGCTGTTCTTTTCTCATGGTAAATTAAAGCCACAGACCTGCCCACTGAAAGCTCTGTCAACCGCTTCATTTAGCACAAGTGTTATGTTAACTAAATCCCTCACTGGCCCATTTGGAAGAGGCCTTTGGCCTCACAGAAGTCTCATTTCCATGTAATTTACATTGGAAAGTTGCCCGAAGCGCGCCTACCTTCACCGTTGCAACCACCTCCAACCCATTATTTATCCCCTGCCTGAAACAGAGGAATATTCCAGCCACCAGTCTCTAACATTGGAGGGAGTGTTCCTCTAGGACCCATTTATATTGCTCGAGGTGCCGCCCCCCGCCCCCCAAATGCATCCACTCATCTGCTGCCTGCGCAACATTTGCTGAGGGAATGGATTTGTGTTGAATCAAAATGTAAACCATTAAACTCAAATTAAATCATTATTCAGAACATCCTGGTTGTAATCAGGGGTGCACTTGACTGAAAACATTGACACTGATTCAGTGATATTTATTGTGTAGAGCTGTTGTCTGTACCTCTTGTATTTTATGGCTCAGCCCTTTGGTCATCCTTCACAAGAGCTTTTACAAGGGTGGCTAAATGGGCAGGACATGTCAAGGAAGAAGTATCCAGTTTCCGTGAAGTGTAGGTAAACTATAATTCCTAATGTCTTTTGAAACTCCCTCACTGCAATGTGCAGTATTAGGACAGCGTTAACCAGGGGTGCTATTCAGCAGGTTCAGACAGGTTCTAGAGAACCGGTAGTGGAAATTTTGAGTAGTTTGGAGAACCGGCAAATACCACCTCTGGCTGGCCCCAGAGTGGGGAGGGAATGGAGATTTTGCAATATCCTTCCCCTGGAATGGGGAGGGAATGGAGATTCTGCAGTATCCTTTCCCTGCCACGCCCACCAAGCCACGCCCACCAAGCCATGCCACACCCACCAAGCCACACCCATAGAACCAGTAGTAAAAAAATTTAAAACCCACCACTGGTCTTCCTGTTGTGCAGCTATTTGTATGAAAGAATTTATATCCTATTTTAGCACTCCAGTGAAACAGTCTAATCCCAAATACCGTATTTTTTACGGTTTTTTTAAACTTTTGCTTGGATTATAATATTTAATTCTTTTGTGTGTATTATATTTTATATTATATGTTTATCTTATAGTTATATTATATATTTTAATTTCTGTGATCTTCCCAGAGTCATACTTGAGAGGAAGGAAGGAAGGAAGGAAGGAAGGAAGGAAGGAAGGAAGGAAGGAAGGAAGGAAGGAAGGAAGGAAGGAAGGGTATGTAAAACATCTGAAGGAGTTAGAAATGGTACTTTGGGTCAGCATCATACTTCTAAAAAGGTTTCAAGAGGCAGCTTTGGGAAGTTTTTTCCTATGTTATATACTGTGATTTTTAAAATATTGCCTATTTTAACAAAATAAACAGTAATGTTCAGATTACAGATCAGGGCTTTAGAAGCTTATATTAGAGGAAATAAAATGAAATAAACTTTGCCCATCTGTTAGTAGATGTAACCAACAGAAATCATGATAAGAGATTATAATAAATCTGGATTTGTCCTTCAAAGAAATGTAAATATAAACCATTCTCGAACAAAAATAGCAAGTAATATAACAGCTGCGCCTGCCTACTGCAAAACTGAATTTCAGTCATAACCTTTTAAACTTTAAAATTCATTGTCATTAAGACACCTGAAACAGGAGTGAGTATATGATATACTGGAGGGGATATATAGTTCAATTTAATTCCTGACCTTAAAACTTTTCACATTTTTTGGCTGGATTCAAAGAACACACTCAACCAAGAAATGTTAATAGGGATTACCAAGGAAAGTGTATCTGAGGCTACTAAACAGTTGCTAAAATTTTATGAAGAAGAACAATAAGAATAGAAAAAGATTAAGTCCTTTTCACAGCAAGGATTGCTTGCTTAACATTTATGAGGTAATAGATTTTCACCTTCAGAAATAACAAGGTCATAACAATTTAGCAAGCAGCTTAAATAAATATACTCAGCTGTAACCTACAGAGCAACTTTCAAATTTAGGGCACACTCACACATAGAGTTTCAAAGTTTAGCTTAATTTCCCTGTGATTCCACAGCATCATTACCTTACTGGAGTTTTCTGTCAGCTCTGCTGTGATGCATATAACAAAAAATGCTGATGAAAATAAGCCATTTCCCTCTTGAGGAGAACCTCTTCTTTCCCTGCAGAGTTCACACACTATGGTCTCAACAACATCCATAGAAAACTGCGGTATAGGTAGTCCTTGACTTACAACTATTCGTTTAGTGACCGTTCAAAGTTACAATGAAACTGAGAAAAGTGATGTAGAAACCAATCCTTGCACTTACAAAGATATTTAGGTGATATGGAATCAGGTGGTCACCATTGGTGACCTTCCCAGTTGACTTCCCACAAGCAAAGTCAATGGGGGAAGCCATATTCACTTTACAATCACACAACTCACTTAACAACTCCAGAGATTCACTGAACCGTGGCTAACAAAGTCATAACATCATGTATGACTAGTTTAACAACTGTTGTGGCCTGTACGCGGCCTGTGCGGCTGGTGGCTGATTCAGACAGCAAGGAGGCTGGTGTGGTGCTGCGCCAGCAGCCTGTGTAGCTGGCACTCGAGTCGGATAATGAGGAGGCTGGAGAAGATGTGGTGCCAGAGGTGGGGATTCAGCCAGGGCCTTCAGAACCTCCAGAAGCTCCCTTAAGTGAAGAGGACGAAGAGAAGGAGCCTCTTCTCGATGCACGGGTGCGCAGAGAGGAGTGGCTCCTCAGGAAGAGGTCTCCTCGAGAGTAAGGCTTGGGGCTAATTGGCCACTCCCTTAGCCTATTTAAAGAGGAACGCTGACTGAAGCAATTTGCAGAGAACAACCGTTCACTCTCCTTTGTGCCTTGATCTTAGTTATCTGCAAATTGCTTCTGGGCTTTCTGCCAACCATAGTAAGAATAAGATTATTTATTCTTTGGATTCTTGCAGGCTGTTAAGAAAGTTCATTAACAGCCTTGGTTTGTAAAAAAAAAAAAAGAAAACTGATTTTATTTTAGTAAACTAAGATTTGTACAGACTTTGTGTGTGCTGCATTCTTTGGGGTCCGTAGCTGGGGCAGAACAACTGTCTTGCTTAGCAACAGAAAAGTAGGTCATAAGTCAAGGACTATCTGTAATACCGTGATACATGTGCAGTGATAACATTATACAATGAAGACATCACATAGATGCCACCATTACATATTTGTGTTCCAACATCTGATGTCCATGACTTGTGGTATTTGCAATACCATTCGCTTCTCTCAGCTATCTGGAGTGTCCATATATAGTCATATTATAATTTCAGTGTTCATCAGTTTTTACATTGGAAGCTGACCATGGTGGCTTTCCCCCTTTTTAGCACACTGAAGGTTCAGGTTGTTGTTTGAGGGTTGTTTTTTACCCTCTATCATTGGTCTGCTGCAAAGAGTATCAACAAGTTGTCATGGGGTTCCTAGTATTTCAGGATCAGCTACAGCTAAGGGAGCCATAGATTGGTTTGAAAGGGTTTCTGAGGGTTGTAGAATGGCAGTATAGAAAGAACCTCAGATTTTTTTCCCCTTCTGTACTGTTTTGCCACTATCCAGTTTCTGCCATATAATTTCTTCTACTAATCCGACAAACTTTGGCTAGACCTGCAAGTCTGAGAGCCAAACTAAGGCATGCTCTTACATATGAACCATTTCCAGTTTCTACAAAGGAAACAGATCTAAAATGTGAGAGAAATTGTGGAGGAAACAGCCCTCCAAATTATCCATGAATCTTCCCAGCTATTTCTCAAAATCCTTATCTGAAGATATCAGAAAACATAGAACAGACTTGACAATCTAAATGTTAAATCGAAGAACTTGGGGTTCTCCAGGACCGAATTACAATTCCCATCATCCCCAGCCTTCTTGCCCAAACAGGATGAAAATGCCATCCAACATTTGTAGGAGGTATGTAAAGTAATCCTTCTCAGAAGGCCTAGATGTACCTCCATCTTCCCTGAGTCTTTGTGCTGCCCGGCTCGGGTCGACACTTTGGGCTCAGGACCCCGGACAGCACCCCCGAAGTTCAAGGGAGCTGCTTTAGTTAAAAAGGGGATTCCGGTTAAAGTAAGGGTTCCAAGTAATACCCACAATGAAAGAAGACTCCGAGGCTTGAATTTCCTCAAAGTTCCATTTTATTGAAGATGTCATATTGGCACATCTGGGAAAATCAGAATCTGAAAGTTTCCAGGTTTTCCTCACCCAAAAGAAAGTTCAAGTGTCTGCCCAGCACCCACGTGTCCATCACATGATCCAATCAGGCACCATCCAAAACTGAAGATACCTCCCAGTCACCTCATCACAGCTGCAGGGCACTGTGGCCTTGACTCTCTGAAAAAAGAATGTTATTTTGACTATATATCACCCATACTCCATACAATCCCCCCTCCCAATTTCCCATAGTAGAAAATGTGGCAGGCCTGAAGGCCCACCTGTAAAAGATGGCTTCCAGGTCTGACACTAGAGATATTACATATAGTAATATTTTCATAACGAGCTTGCCTAACAACCATGATTTGAACAGAGATTATGACTGATGACAACCATTTTCCTAATTACTTTTCTCTACTATGGTCCATAATGCTATGCAGGTTTATTCAAAAGTTATTCATCTACTGTATAATTATATGGTTATGACTGCATAGGATTACTGGCACTCACAAATGTGTGTGTTTCATTGAGATTTCTCTTTTGAAAAACTTCATGGTGGGTTAGAAAATAATAAGGATTGAAATCTCAATCCAACAAACACCACACCACACAGGAGGAAAAGATTCACCAATGTTCCCTGTACGTCATTTTGAAGCCTCTCTCTGCAAAAGAGCAGGAAAAAATGAAGCATAAACCATGTTTTATGCCTAGCAACAGAGTCGCATATTAAACTGTGGGAGTGGTAGAGAGCAAATATGCCAGCCTTGCCTAAATTCTTGTCTGAAGTAGGCATCAACTCCAGAATAGCAGTATACCTGCCTTCATTTGTACTCATCCAAGCTTTTATTGTTGCATCCTCCAGGATAATCCAAACAGATTAATTAAAAGTTGCATCCACATTAAATCGTTTGACTCTGATAGGCCACCTCCCTGCCTTTTGGATCTGCTCACTGCTCCACGCTGCATCCCCCCACTTCACCCCACCCCCACGCCCACCCCAAAGATCTTGAAGGTCTTGACAGCCTGCAGGTGCAGTCTCTCTCCAATATGGTGAGAGTTATGAATAGTAAAGATTTTAGCTCAAGCACATGGAGGCCATTCAGACGCCCTTGGATAATCCCCAGTTAATCAGATTATGCAAATTCTTCCATCAACACCCACTCCCCCCCACCTTTATTCACCAGTCTCAAAAGTAAGAAAAGTAGCCAAGCTCTCTAACAAAAACACCAAAATGGCCCCAAAAAAACCCCCCAAAACCCCTTTATCCTCTTTGTCTGCCATTTTACCTGGATATTTCAAGGCACTGTTCCTCTGACTTCATGACACGCTAACAATCCAGGGGTGAAAATCTCTCTCCTATTTCATGTTTTGTGTTCAGGTTGGGTAATGGAGAGACAAAAGAGCCTAGAGCTGGCAGTGGGCATGGATGGGAATGAGATGTTGCCCTCTCCCGCCGCCCCCCTGCCCGCCCCCCTTTTCAAAATGCTGATCTGGCAAAGTGGATTCTGAGCGTTTAAAGACCTGATCGTGTATTACTCACAGAGAAGCCCATGCAAGGGAGCCTCAAAATCTACAGAGTTTGGTCATGTGTCCATGATTAATGAAAGATAAAAAGGACCTTATTCAAAAATCAGCTTTAAGAAAAGGCTCAGGTCCTGTGTTCCAAGCTATAGCCTTTTGGACAGTCCGTTCTGCCCCAGCTCCGGATTTCTGAGGATACTGACACACACCAACGGTCCTTATCAAATTTATTAAGTAACAAGAATAAACAAGAGCAGCAAAGGTTGGCAACCAGCCCAGAAAACAAGATATGATAAACCAAAATACTCTGATAATAATACAAGTTGTTTCCAGCAAAAACACACTAGCTGCGTGCGACTTAAATAGGCTAAGGGAGTGGCCAATTAGCCTCAAGCTCTACTCTCGAGTAGACCTCCTCCTCCTGAGTAGCCACTCCTGCCTTTTGGCAGCCCTGCGTGCCTGAGCATTGAGGAGAGCCTCCTCCACTTCGCTCTCTCCACTTGAAGGAACCTCTGGAGGTTCCAAAGGCCCTGGCTGAGTCTCTGCCTCTGGCATCACAACCTCTTCAGCCTCCTCGCTGTCCGACGCGAGCGCTGGCTATGTAGGCTGCTGGCGTGACACCACACCAGCCTCCTCTTCATCAGGATCAGTCACGATCCGCGCAAGCTGCTGGCGGGCCACAACATAGTCAGAAAGGGCAATGTTGGGATTGTCATGTAGCACTTTCTATTTTTCCTGAATTTCTGGATTACAAGATAAGGCCACCCTAGTTTTGCTTGACTCTCTATCCAACAAACCTGCTTCTTACAGCATCTCTGAGGATACCCTGGAGAACGGGAGGGAAATTAACCAAGGCAGCCATCATTGTGTCAAACTAAGCAGCAGCAGCAGCAGCATCCACATAACTCCCAAGGCATTCTTAGAAATTAAAAACAGGAGAAGTAGGTCTAGCTCAATCAGTGCTTTATAAACCTATCCAGGCAAATTGGGCAGTATTGGGAATAAAATGGGTAAAACAAGAACAATCTAATTAGTCTTCTAATGAAAATGTGTTTGGTGCTGGGTTATTTATCTAAATTCTCCCAAGCCAGTCGTTTTCTTTGAGTACAGGGAATTTTCGACTTGCAATCACAATTGGGATCAGAATTTCCATGGCTAAGCAAGGCCCTTTAAGTAATTCGTGCCTAATTTTATGACATTTTTTTTGCCACAGTTTTTAAGTTAATCATATTAGTCGTTAAGTGAATCCAGCTTTCCCCGTTTATTTTGCTTGTCAGAAGCTGGCTGGGAAAGTTGCAAAAGGTGATCACATGACCCCTGGACACAGCAACGTGCCAGTTGCCAAGTGCCTGAATTTTGATCATTGTGACTGTGGGGATGCTGTGATGATTGTATGTGCGAGGACCAGTTGTACATCACCTTTTTCAATGAGATTGTAACTTCAAACAGTCGTTAAAAGAATGATTGTAAGTTGAGCACTACCTATAACCACAACACATTACCAAACTATCAAATCTCCCATTGGCTTAACACAGTGAGAATCTCTGTATTAATTCAGTTATACTTTTACTTGGGTTGAGAAAAGGAACATTTCATACACCTTTATAGATCTGACCTTTCCCCCAAAATCCTGGGAATCTTTTCCCCATTAATTGTTAAATATTGGTTATGCTCCAACACACTCTTTTCCAACCTAAGCAACTTTAAAGATATATGGGCTTCAACTCCCACAATTTCCAACTCAGTGCTAGCTGGGGAATTCTGGGAGTTGAAGTCCACACAACTTAAAGCTACTGAGGCAGAGAAACACTGCTATAACATATTATTTTTAGGCCACGATTGGGATTCATTTGCCTTCATTTTTGTCTTAAGAAGCTGTTTTAAAGCCCAATAAAATATGTGTACAAGGGAAAGAGGGTGGATTGTTGAGAAAACACATTTGGCACTCACGCCTGTAAGGATGTGCATTTTGAGAGTACAAACTAATCAAGGAGGAGAAGGAAAGGAGAAGGAGAAGTTTGTATTAGACAAATTTCCAGTGTGTGTGTGTGGGGTGGGGGTGAGCTTTCCAAAGTCACAGATGCGCTGATAAAATCTTTTATGTCTTCCTGGCAAGAGGTGTTTATTTAAAAAGACATATATAAAACTAGAATGCTACTCACTAAGGAGACATGGATGAACAATACCCTGCAGTAAAAGCACTTGTCCTTTTGCTAAATCCCAGCAACTAAAACCTGAAAGAGAAACCCTTCCTTTTTGCCCTTAAATAAATGCAGTTGGAAAGTGTATGCTGCTTTTTCAGAAAAACTCCACGCGGCCTTTTGCCACCTGCCCTCCTACCTCCGATTCAGTTGCAGACACAAAACCCTTGCCGATAAAGAAAAGATTGATTTGTACAGTAGCTATTTTTCTCACCATAAATTCTCAATCTATGCGTGTCAGCAGACAAGAGGTACTGTTCTCACACTCCACAAAAAAAAAAAAAAAAAAAAACCAACCACACAAGGAACGGACATGCCCGGCCAAGAAGCGCACATCTATTGCAGCCCATGGGGCAGCCATTTCAAAATGCTCACCCAACTGGGGTGTTTGTGGACAGTTTCTACTTCAATCTTCCACTGCAATTATCTCTGTCTTGGAAAAATCTGTGCAGGAAAAGTTACTTCAGTAAGTACTTTGGTAAAAACAAACAAACCACCCTGTTATTTTGCTGATGCCACATTTGGGTTTAAGAAGTATGAGCTGAAATGCTAAGTGAATAGATTTCATAGAACAAGCCGTCCTTTCTCAGACTAATTTGTCACACAGGATCACTGGGCAAGTAACTTGTCAATCATTGCTCCTTGGAGAACAAGCAAAACTTATATGTAACATGTATGTATGTTAGCCCCATTTCTCTTAACCTCTAACAAACCTTGAAAATGTCCATCTTTCAATCCCGGGGATTTCATGCTGCAGCATGGTTATATGAGACTAAATGATGTTCTCTCATTATCTTGGGGTTCTTTTATATTTTTATTCCTTATTTTTGTTGTTATTGATGTTTGAAGTTTTTATATAGTGATGGAGGGGGGTATTGTTACCGCATTCTGTTTGTAAGCTGCCCAGAATCACTTTTTATGAGATATTTGTCAAATAAATAACATCCTTATATTGTATAGGCATTTGTTTCCCCAAAGCATGAATTAGCTACTAGATTTTGAAGTTTCCAGATCTGTAATTTCTTTTTAAGGATGATTTTCCTTCCCTCTCAAATTCTTCAATCTCCTGCCCTCCTAATATACTCTGCTAGGGAAAGCTTGGCCAAAATTGTTGAAGACTCTAAGATGTTGAGACTCTAGAAAGAGTGCCAAGAAGAGCAACAAATATGATTAGGGGACTGGAGGCTAAAACATATGAAGAACGGTTGCAGGAACTGGGTATGTCTAGTTTAATGAAAAGAAGGGCTGGGGGAGACATGATAGCAGTGTCCCAATATCTCAGGGGCTGCCACAGAGAAGAGGGAGTCAAGCTATTCTCCAAAGCATCTGAGGGTAGGACAAGAAGCAATGGGTGGAAACTAATCAAGGAGAAAAGCAACTTAGAACTAAGGAGAAATTTCCTGACAGAACAATTAATCAGTGGAACAACTTGCCTCCAGAAGTTGTGATTGCTCCAACACTGGAAGTTTTTAAGGAGATGTTGAATAACCATTTGTCTGAAGTGGTGTAGGGTTTCCTGCCTAAGCAGGGGGTTGGACTAGAAGACCTCCAAGGTCCCTTCCAACTCTGCTATTCTATTCTATTCTATTCTATTCTATTCTAATTTCAGAGCTATCGAGAGCTGAAGAAGCTTCTTGGATGAGAAGCGAAACATCTTCAAAGAAAAAATTGAAAGTCCAGTTGCCTTTTGAAAAAGCACCTTTGGGACAACCGTGACCCCGATGACTGAGAATCTCCATAGACATTTAGCTATGCACTTTGGCATGAACACCCTTCAAATGGTGTGGGAGTATGAACTCTATTTATTTACTTATAAAATTTCTATCCCATCCATCTCACTGATACAGCAAGTCTAAGTGGCTTACAATACGATAATCTTTTCCCACTGTTATCTGGATATTTGGGAAGAATTGCTTTCTTTGTTGCATTCCAGTAGCATCAATCCATTAGGCACCACTCTGAGGAATGCCTCTGTTTATCATAGTTCACAGCCTTTAAAGCCTGCAAGCCATATTTTTGTTATTAATGAATACGAGCATTAATGCACCTAATGGTAACATATGGCTTGTTTGCTTAGGAACTAATAAACAACAAATCTTCATCTGGCAAGAAATCTCCAGGTGACCGTAATAGCTATCTGTTATGACATCTGGTTCAGCAGCTTGAAGAGTTGCAGTGCCTGACCTATACACTCATCAATCATTCCTCCTTCAGAGGATCAATTGTAAGCAGGCAAAAATAGGGTTTTTTTCCATTTCCAGTTTGCTATAAACTTCTCGTTTCCTCTCTTAGTTACTGGTACGAGGAAAGCTCAAAGAGCAAGCACTGACAGTTCAGTGGAGACAGAAGGGTTTCCAATTTGGATGTGAAAGAGCTGGTTGAACTGATACATTAATACATGATTAATTCTACAATACTCCAGATGCTTGCACTGCACCGTGCAAAGGATGGTTCATAGGGAGGTACTCTATCATGATAAACTAGAAAATTCACAAACAAAATATTGAAGAAAGCAATGAGATCTTACAGATTGGAAGATGATGTTCCACTTTTTCATTCAGTTAAGCACACCCCAGCAGCACAGAGCAAAAACTAACAAGCCACAGTGGTACCCTAATTAATTAATCCATTGAAGACTGCAGCCCCAACATAGAAGAGCTTACAAAATGTCAATTGTTAAGCTGAGAAACAGAAGCTGATCCTGGAGGGCAATTTGTTTTTTCTTTTTTCTTTTAAATTAGATTACAAGACAGTTTTAAATGAGCCCTGAAGACAGGTTTAGAAAGGTCTTACTGCTTCTGGCATCTGAATTTATCTGGTTTCTCTTCCGATAAACAATTGTTAAAGACTTTTCTCTAGGGCTTCTTGTGAAGTTTTACACCTAAAACGGTATTGCAACTTACTGAAGTTGAGGAGTACAGTGGGATGTTGTAGTGTTTGACACTTGTCTGCAACTGTTTAAAGCAGCAGCACTTTTTTCTGGAATCTTGCGGCTTCAGCTGCCTTGGGATCCTACGAAAAGTTGCATTTGGCTTGGGGATCTATGGATTCAGGGAACCCATTAAATTAGGGGGTCTCCAACCTTGGCAACTTTAAGCTTGACGGGCTTCAACTCCCAGAATTCCCCAGCCAAGCTTTGAGTGTGAGTTTAGAACACCCACTCCCCCTTTTGGTTATGATACAGTTTGTAACTACTTTTGTTACATTTTCATGATTTTGTTTTCATGACATTGGTTGTTTAGCTTTGTGTTTAACTAGGTGTGCCATCCAGAGTCACAAGTGTGAGATGGGCAGCTACGTAAATTCCACAAATAAATAAGTTGCAGACAGGGACAATGTCCGTGCCTCTGTGTGCATCAGATTGTCTTTTGTCTTTGAATCCCAAGTACTGGAAAGCACTAGAATTCAGGATCAAAGTCTCTCAAACTCTTCTGGCATCTAAAACAGAAAATTGCAACCATGCCTTGTTCTGGGAGTTAAAAATAAAAAATAAAACAAGCAAATAAAACAAGCAAACAATCTGAGGCCTCTCTTGCATCTCTAATGCAGTTGCTTGAGGTGACTTCCTCACAAAAACACCTGCATCTGGCAAACAGCATCCGTGAACAAAAAGAGCGCAGTGAAAAAGCAAATCCTTTTCGGCCTTAAAGGGAATTTGGAGACTTTCTGATTTCTGATCGATGCAGACTTCCATTCAAACGAGTCCTTTGTCTCTTCAACATATCTAGGCTCATTCATACAGCTGCTTGCTTGCTTTCACCTTATTCCTTCTGGACAACTTGTCCACACAAATGTTTGAGTAGCCTTTGGTTTGCCTTCCTATGGCTGAGAAGAGAAATCGGAGGGCCCCCTTCCCTGGGTTTCGGCTGATTCTCAGTCAATGGTAGCAATTGCTAAGCGATGGAGAGGAGAGGAGACGGGAAGGGAAGATGGAGTGGGAGGAAAGAGGGCTCAGGAGAGCAAAGTATGGGTTTGCGCTGGGCTCTTCATTCCTTATTCATTGTAAAAGGGGGATCAATCCAACTAACTGGTCCAGAGAGATAAGGATTTCAGACAATCTGCCTAGGCTTGATAAGAGCAGCTCACATTGCAGAAAGATTATTTGTTAAGAATCTCCATGGAATAAAATACGCAGCCAAAGGCCTTATCGCTGGAACTCATTATCCATTCACACACATGGTTGCCATCACCAATTTTGCTATAAACACATATCATCTGCTTGTAGCTGAACCTCACAAGGTAATTTAGGCACTAACCTGCCTGTTTGTTGAGCAGAGGGAGGGAGACAAGACAGGAGGGGGGGACACAAGCTTAAAATCCTGCAGCTACAGCCTATTGTTTGAATCAGTTATTCAAATTTAAGTAACTTCTTTGAAGCAAATCCCAAATTCTTGTTTACGGTTCCCAAAGCTTCACAAGGGAGCGGATACCATCTGAAGGCTGTCTCAAACTCTATCCTGCAAAGAAATCTCTAAAATAAGGCCAATCTGGTAGTCTTCAAACATTTTTGAATCCATAAATTAACGCTGGGTGTAATGAACTAGATGGGTGGGAGTTAAAACCTAAAACATTTGAAAAGAATCGGGTTGCCGTCCCTTGCACCATAGATGTATGGAATTATATAATTTCTATTTATTTACTAGCAAGAATCAGAAGGGTGAAGGTGAGTGGCTCCACAGGGAAGTAAAATTGGGGATTTGTTGGAATGCCACAAGAGGTAAAGAGCCATTTCTTCTCAGTGCTGCTGTTTTTATTTTGCAGAGAGAAGCCAAGATATTAACAGATTAAGGAAGCCTATTGAAAGAAGTTTGAAAGAGTCACTCCCCCCAAATAACGTATCTTTAAGCCCTAGAGTAGCCATTAAAATACCTTAAGAAATTAAAACAGGAGGGTGTGATGAAAGAAAGGACAAGAGCAATGTGTATTTTTAAAAATAATTAAATGCACTTTCAGCCAAAAAAGGGAAAAACTGTAAGAATAAAGAACTGTTAGATGTGCACTCCACCAACCTATCAATATAAGTGTTGATATTTATGCCCTTTCTCAATCCTGTCTAGCAACTTTCTGTTGCCTAGCAAAATATTAAAGACTGCTGCTAATGTCCATATTGCAGTGACACAAGTGCAGAATATAAAATGGTCATCCTTTCTACCTCAGTTAAAATGTCTATCCTTTGGTTTATAGCCTGGTGCCTTAAACACTACATCAAACTGGCTCTCTTATAAGAATGAATTATCAAATTTCTTCTTTTCTCTTTTTTTTTCTTTTTGTAGTTGTCATTTATCCCATTTCAAATGCATTATATTCCTTTATTATATCTTGTTCAATTTTTCCCTTTCTGCAGGGTTTTGTTTTTTTTTTTTTTTTTTGCTTTCACCTTTTCCAACTTTAGAGCCTTTTTCAGAAGGCTGAGTAAGAATTTGAGCCTGGAAGAACAGCTCCTAAAATCCTTCCCCAAGACTGTACTAGCCTTAGATCAACAGACAGCTTCTGCATTTTGACATGTTAAATTTCTATCCCCAAAGCTTGTTTCTATCCCTTTATGTGGGTCTATTTGCATTCACTGGATAATATCAGAGTAGGGGGGGATATTATTATTTATCATTGGTTCAGTCAAGGACAACGTAAGGTAATTTACTTATGAGCTTGGGATGAGATGCCAGAAAAGGTATGTTGCCAATACCTGTTTGTTGGTGCTAGTGGAGAAAGGTCTTGGTATAAGCGGAATACAGCATTTTTTAGGCTAGGGAATTAACAAATATATGTTTGTCAAGAAGAATATAGGCATCCTGCATTTTATTACACTTTAATGAGAAGGAAGGACTCCCTGGAGAAGAGCCCAACACTGGGAAAGATTGAGGGCAAAAGAAGAAAGGGACGACAGAGAATGAGGTGGCTGGATGGAGTCACCGAAGCAGTAGGCGTGAGTTTAAATGGACTCCAGAGGATGGTAGAGGACAGGAAGGCCTGGAGGAACATTGTCCATGGAGTCGCGATGGGTCGGGCACGGCTTCGCAGCTAACAACAACAATGTCAGTGGAAGGAAAGAGAAGAGGATGACCAGCAGTAAAGTGGATGGACTCGACTACCATGGTGATGGGTGCATCAAGGAAAGCTGAAGGACCACACTGGGGACAGAATATCCTGGAGAAGATCTCTCTGTGTGGTTGTTTAATACGGTAGTTGACACTGGCTTAAAACCCAAAGATTCTCACTGTATCTCAGAAACCAACCAGTTTCACATTATTCGAGCCTGTCCTGTGAAAGTTATATGAATGTTTCCCAGTAACAACAAATGTTAGCTGCCTGGCTGCAAGCTTTTGTTCTTTTCATGCTTTTCAAAAATTCCCTAAATAGAATGATAATTGGGCTGCAAAGGAAAAGGAATTCCCCAGGAAACCTGGCATTGTAGATCTGATCTGCTCTGGACTCAGACATCCAACCTGCTGGCAGCAATCCTTGGAAGCAATAGTGCAGACTGGACTTTTGTTTTTAGGGCTCCCTTTTATGAGGGTCTCCAATGTTTGCTCAGAACTCCCTGAACCCGGCAGCTGGAGGACGCCGTTACCAACACACGGACAAAGCGCACAATTGAGGCTGATTAGAAGCATCAGAAATGTAAACAGGGAAGCTTTTCATCCCAAAGAAACTGCTCAAGAAACAGGGAGGAAATAAGGAAGCTTTTCATCCCCAAGATACAGCTCCAGGAATGGAAAAAGAGATGCTGACGGACAGCATCACGCTAAATGGGGTGCGATGTTGGTTTGAGATGAGTGGCTACAAAAGTCAAACGGAGTTTGATGGCACTGGCACTGACACTTCAGCGACCTTGACTTCCCAGGCTGCTTGAAAGGCCAAACACCGCATTAATTAGCTAATTTAGAGGGAAGAGAGAAAGGCTGTTTCTGAAGCAAGCATGAGAGCGGGAAAGAAGTTAATAGGGCTGGGGCAAGTGCCACTTAAAGCATCATTATGGAAGCAGAAAGAGGGAACTGGAGGGTGGAGAGGAATGTGCCTAGGAAAAGGACTCTTCAGTTTAATTACCACAGAAAGAGAGAGGAGCTACTATGGTTGACAAATGTTTTGATTTTATAGTGTCTGCAACCGGGTACCAAACAATGATTCCAGTTATTTCTGAAGGAGTTTCAAAAAGATAAAGACTGTGGTCATCGTAGCGTGGAATCCCCTACAGCTTTCCAGAATAGCATCTTAAAATAGTTTTAATCACTTGTCAATTGCATCCATATTTTTCCACTCTGGTCAATTTCTTGCCAAGCAAGGCAACAGTTTGCCCGAGCCAGATAAAACTGGCTGAATTTCACCCCTGGTGTAAGGTCAGGTAGGATGATTTACTCAAGCGGTGGATTTTTAGTGCCAGTGAAGAAGGTTCAGCAAGTTATTTAATCCCTGAGAAAGAATTAATCAGAATGTTTCTCTTGTTCAGATCCCTTGCAATGATTGAGAGCTACGTTCTAAACTGCTCTGTTTCTCACAAACTGAATTAAAACTGAAGCCCTTCCTGAGCAGTCAGAGTGGCTCAGGTTCTATTAAGGCATATATGAATTGTTTTTCTGGTTTTCTTTTTGCACCAAAACTGTATCACTTTGCAATTGCACTTCCAGCTATCAGGTCTAATTCAAGATTTTGCCTATTCATAGTAGCTATTACCCTCCATGGGTAAATAGCAGCTTTTCCAATAAGAGAACCTTAAAATTCAAGTGTAACATTTAGCACACACTATCCATTATAAACATATTAATCTAATAAACATCTGTCTCTTTGATAACTCTCAATAAATGCAATAATTTTGTTTTCAGACATTTATTGAAAAGAAACATTTGGTAGGTGCTACCCTGATTTTTTTAAAAAATTAACTAACTTTGTAATGAGTAAACCGATTGAACAGAAAGTCAAAAGTGTACACTGGCAAATACAGCAAGGACTTTGGAATCTTGACCACAATCCAGATAGGACAGATAAAATTTGTAGAGCTATATAAAGTTTTGGAAGAGCACTTGAACTGAAATATCCTTGCGAGGCTAAGCATGGTAGCCTCATTCAAGAAGATGCATTTTTACTTTCTGCACCTGAAGAAGTCCACTTGACTGGAGCTTCAATCAAAGTTTAAGTGATGTCCTGACCACATGGTCTAAAGCAGGGGGTCTCCAAACTTGGCAACTTTAAGACTAGTTGATTTCCACTCTCAGAATTTCTGGCTGAGGAATTCTGGGAGTTGAAGTCCATAAGTCTTAAAGTTGCCAAGTTTGGAGACCCCCTGGCTGAGGAATTCTGGGAGTTGAAGTCCATAAGTCTTAAAGTTGCCAAGTTTGGAGACCCCCTGGCTGAGGAATTCTGGGAGTTGAAGTCCATAAGTCTTAAAGTTGCCAAGTTTGATCTAGAGATTATTTTCCCACTGATTTCACCAGGATTGAAACGCAACTAAAATGCCGACTCAGGGCAGGTTGAGGGAAGTTGAAGAAAGTAAAGACAACGGATAAAGTGGATGAAATGATCAGAGATAACTGAAAGATCCAGACAAAACTTTGAGATTGCCACTAGGGATTGGTCAAAATGGAGGACATTTGCCCATATGATAATCAGGGCCAGACTTGATTCAACTAATATATAAGAAGAGTCTACTTAGTACAAAACAGATAACAGATAAATTTGTCAATAAGTTAGATTTATCTGTAATAAGTTAGTTACCTTATAATACTTTATATTTTAAATACTATTTTAGTCAAAGATGTGTATTAATTCTTACTCGATTTTCCGATCTGTTATATATAATACATAGGTAGCATTTATATTATATATAAATTGTGTATTTGTGAGCAGTGGAAAATATACTCACATTTTCTATCCACAAAAGCAATTCCCACTTTACTGACTTTTACAAAAGAGCTCCAAATACAGGTAGTCCTGGACATACCGAAGTAGAGCCTGCCTTTACAGTCGCAAGTGGTGACAGCTGTTGAGATGGTCTTATCCTCCATCCCCTGTTCTCCTTGATGCAGCTGTTAAATGAGTGCATGGGTCGTTAAGCGGAACACAGGGTGCCTTAGAGGGTGGGGGAATCCATAGGATGCCCAGTGCAGGCCATGTACAAGTTATGGGGGTGCAACAGCACGGAGTGAGTGCAGGGAGGCCAGGGAAAGAAGCTGTAGCTACCACTCAGCCTGGCCTAGAAGCAAGCAAAAGGCATCGCCCTCAGGGAGCATAAAACACTGTGGAAACTTCCACAGTGGAGCATGAAGCAGCCTCAGAGTTGGGTACAAAGCAACTGCCTTGCGGGGAAACTCCAAAAATGTAAAGCAGCCACCCTTCCTATGAAGCCACAAACACCTGGCCCTCTCTGCCCGGTCTGGCTAAGCCCTGTGCCAATTGATTTTCCCCATTTTTTTCCTCCCAAAAAGATGCCCGGTCTGGCCCTTTAGGAAGGGGAAGTCAAAGAAAAATGCTAAAGCCAGCCATCCAGCTGCAGCATCCTAAAATGCACCTTTTCCCATGTTCCTGAGCAGGGCTTTCGTAGAGGGTGAAAAAAAAAAAACAGCTGCCTTCACTTTTCCAAGGCTCTGGAAAAAGAGTATGGCCTCCCAAGGTTGTGCAGAGCAGCCCCAATTCCTAAAGCAAATGTTAAGCATTTTTTTTCCTTCTCTGCAAACTTCTCTGGGCATGGCTACTAAGCCTGTTGGTTCTAAGAAGTTTCAGCTTGACTTTCATGGGTTAAAATCATAAAGTACCAATTCCTAGAGGAGATCAACTTCAAAGGAAGGAGCCATTTCCATTGAAATGGAAATAGCCACATCCAGAGAAGAGTTTGCAGAGGGGAAGGGCTGCTTTGCTCTTTTGGAGTGGGGGGGGTTGGATGTTTGGGGCTTTTGGCCCCACTGCGTGCTCCGCCTTGTGGGGGAGTGGCTGCTTCATGCCTTACTGTGATAGTTCCTTAGGTGTTTAAGGGTGTAGATGGGGGGCCGAAGGTACAATAGGCAAATGAGAGAAGTTGCAGCATCTCTGCAGCCTGTCGTAAGTATCGATGGACTGCGGAGGGTTGCAATCAGTAGTGGGATTCAAATTTCGTCGCTACTGGTTCACTCATGGGCGCGCTCGTGCACAACACTTCTGCGCATGCGCAGAGACGTCCAGGCGGGTGGGCGGAGCCTCCCACTGCCGCTGCTACCGGTTCACCCAATCCAGGGCGAACAGGTTGCAATGTCCACTGGTTGCAATGTCATAACTTTGGGCAAACTGGTTGCAAGTCTCTTTGTTCAGCACCATCGTAATTTGCTTTTTAAATTTTTTATTTATTTATTTTATTTTATTTTGTTTATTTGTGCCTCGATCAGAAGGACTTGGGCCCCCCGCCACCATCGTAATTTCCAAAGGTTGTTGAACAAATGGTCATAAGTCGAGGACTACCTGTAGCTAGAACTGCCCTTAGGAAGTAGTACGTCACATGTAAATATTATGTACTATGAAAACTCTTTCACAGGTTTAGTTCTGTTTCGTTTAACAATTCATTTGCTGGATACTTTTCTTCAATTTCAATCTCCTTAATTAGCAGGTCATCATAATTAATTTAAAATATACACTTATGAAAATCCAAAGACACCCCTCATTATTACAACACAAATACTGCAACAAACAACTTCAATGGGAATGCCAGCAGGAAGCTGGAAATTGAAGTCACATGATGTCATGCTTATAAGCAGGCACGATTCATTTAATGACTGCAGCCAGAACTGATGTTGTAAGTTGGCATGGTCATTTACCTTTTACCATTATGTTTAATGACCACCAACTGTGGACAGCCAATAAGGATTACCTGTATGGTTTTCTCCCTTTTGACAAAGATTCTTTTATAATTATCTGCCAGGATATCTTCTCTGCCCAGTTTTTATAATATTGCTTTCTTGCTGTAAGCATGTTTGCCATAACACAACATCCAAATAGCCACCACTGTTCATTTTCATATATACATACAAGCATACATATATACAAAACGCTTTTTGAATTCTTCCATCTTCAGCTACATAAACTCCTGACGCTGTGTGTCCTGTTTCTGGTTTCAATTATACACTCCCAACACATAGTTGTTATGGAAATTAGCAATTTGCTCAAAGTTGAGGAGAAAACAGCAGACAAGGAATGCAAACAGAAATAGAGCCTCTGAAAGAAGCTTGCTTGAATATGTTTTCTTTAACAGGAGAAGACAGAAGAATAGTCAAAATCCAGTCCAAAGTTCCAAGAGCCAGGTCATTGTTGTCAGTCAATCCAGAAGTCCAGAATCCAGAATCAACTGTTTGATCTCCAGCTTTTGCGTGATGTTTGTGTGAAATTCTACTCCTGAAATTCTAACAGTAGATTCCAATGAGGGATAATGGGTTGCCTTGTAACCAGGCTGCAGCCAGATGCCTTTAATCAAGAGATTTACTCCCTTGCTTGACAGGGAGTCTCATTGAAGCCTGTACTTTGTTTTCTGCTCTCCTCACCAGGTATGGGGGCTTGGAGGCCTTCTGCATCATCTGATAGTTTCAGCTATTCAGGTAGTATCTATGTTTGATCAGCCTCAGGTGATTCTTAGCTTTGTGTCTCCTGAGGCTGACATTTCATAGGTTCTGCTGCAGCAGCTCCTTCAAATTCAAATGCAGACCCAGCCATAATGCAGTGCACCAATTTCCACAAGCATTGTACCATCAAAACAGTAGCAAATCCATGAAGCATCCCAATGCTGATGATTTCTAGGTGAGATATGATGCAACTATCAATAAATATTCTTCTGATGCCAGCATCTTACAAATAAATCAGTAGAGCTGAATTACTTCTTCCCATTCACTGATCGGCCAGATTCCATTAGGCTGGACATTGGGGGGTGAATTTTTCCAATCCCACTCTTTGACAGGAACCTTCCAGTCTTTACCATAATTGGCTTCAATATAGTGGAGGGTTTCACATGGCACATGTACCTTAAGTTCTAGAAACTCAGTCCAGCACAGGGTAAATTTGGGGAAGAGATACCTGCAAAAAGGAAGAACAGATAAGATGGTGTAAGTAAAAGGCTACCAATGAGAAGTAGGTTATGTTCTTAGATTATTATGTGCAGACTGGAGATAAGCAGTATGCAAACTTAGCTTCTGCAGGTGATATATTATTATACTAAATTATTATGGAAAGTTGTTGAACAATTTATTTTAATTCTGCTGAATTATAATGACAGATCAGAGCTATTTACAGCACCAAAATGCAATCTTCAAACTCTCCAAGTCCCAAGGAAGTAAATTCTTCTCCTTTTTAACCTTTAAGCAGACATTTTGAAGTGCATAATCATGAGAATTAGAGACATTTATGTTGTTAATAAACATAAACATTTGAATTTCAGGACACCCATTTCTTTAATCTGCTCCTGAAAGTGTTTTTAAACTAAAATTTTTACAAATTGTCCAAGTATCTGCTTTGCAGACAGAATTGATTAACCGCAGAGAAACAAAATTCTTCACTAATGATCAAACTTAAATCAAGATACAATCAATCACATCTCTGGCCAAAAGAAGAGGAACTAAGATGGTGCCCCAGAAATTCTACCCATTCTTTGTAAAAATTTTGTGTTGATCTAAAGAACATCCATTTTTCCCATAATATCATCTCTATAGAAGAAATCAAGCTTAGTACCAACAACTAGGTACAAGGAGAATCCATGACCTCAGTGCCTTCCGCCGTGCCCTTAAAACCTTCTTTTTCCAACAAACCGGGCTGGCCTAACTCTTTTTAAGTGTTTTTAATTGTTTTTGTTTATTGTTTTAATTAATGGGGCCAAATTTATATATATTTTTAATTGTATTTTAATATTTGTATTTGATGTTTTTATTTGGCTGTTCACCGCCCTGAGTCCTCAGGGAGAAGGGCGGTATACAAGTTCAAAAATAAAATAAATGAATAAATAAAATAAATAAATAAAATAAACTTTCTGGTTAAATGGCTGGCCTTTTTCTTTCCCATTTGCTCAACTTAATTTATTCAGATAACTTATTTTCCTCCAGTTTAGTTACTCAGAGTGGATTACAGTCATTCAAAAAATATTCCCTATTCTAACACAGTAAAATTGAACCAGCAACACCTATAAATATAACAAAGAACAAACAACTAAGCAACAAACACAGCTGATAGTTAAACAAGGACATTAGTCCTAGATAAGACTGATGATAATCTGAAATGTCCAAAGTAATACAGAAAAATTTTAAGCTTTATTTAAAAAAAAAAAAACACAATTCAGAAGCAGATGAACTTTCCTAGGCAGAGGGGAAGAATTCCTAACAAGCACTCATTGCTATTCACCATTCCACTTGATTCCAGAAAGTGGGTTAATGGGGCCTCTGAGCATTCCAAAAAGCTAACGTGGGAGACAATAACTTAAAATTTCCAGATTAAAAGCCAGTTGGAATCTTGCAGAAATAAATGCCAGCATTTGAACTGTATTCAAAAATGGAAGTTTAACATGTTGTAGGAGGTTCTGCAAAGTACCTGCAGAAGGAGACACTGTGAAGAAGCTAAATATCTGCAAAGGCGGGCTGATAAATGTGAGTCAACTTTATCTGGTTGAAATGTGTTTGAATATTGTGTTGGTAGTTAGGCTATTGGTTTGAGCTCCAAGCTTGGCAATTTGGTTGCAAACGTTTCGTCACCATTCGAGGAGACGTTGCCGGTGCATTTTGAACTGACTCAAAACAACTTAAAACGCACTGACCATGGTGATGAAACATTTGCAACCAAATTGCCAAGCTCAGAGCTCAAGCCAACAGCTCAACTTTATCTTTCAAAGAATTTTGTTGTCCATTAGTGATCTTGCCTCTGAGAAACTTCCTGGTTTTTTTTTTTTAGTAACCAGTTCAATGTTCTCCAAAAACCTTAAAACCCATTAGAGTGAAAGCAATTATTTGTGTTGGGTAGTAAGATATGAAAACAGATAGTTGTTTAGTAAGATTTCTCCTCCATAAACACCACCTCTGAGTCGTACTTAAATTTCTTGCCCGATTTGGCCTGGGTTCCTCCATTCCACATGTGGTCATCCTCTTCATAGAAGAAAAAAATATCAAGCTTCACTTCATCTTCTCCTCCCTGGAAGGAGAGCTCTAAACTATCTTCAACCTATAAAGAAAGGGGGGGGAGGGGAGACGTCAAGACACAGATAATAAAATGGTCATATATCAAAATTAACGCTTGATTCCCTTCCAACCCTGTAATTCTTAACTCTGAAATTTGAATATTTCCTAGCAGTATTTTGAAGATAAAAACTTCTTAAGAATTAATAAAAAAATGTTGAGGGAAACGGATATGAGACTTTAAAAAAAAAGTTATTTATTTATTTACTTACTTATTTTATTAAAAATGTCAAATCAATGCATGAACAGTGTGGTACCTGGGCGCCATACATTCCAATACAAATGAAATTGATCAGATTAAACATAATTATTACATTCAATCAATTTATGTATTTCTAATAACAATACACCTCTGTTAGATTTCAGTCTATCATTATTCAATTATTCTACATTTTCTCATTATTACTTTCATTTTGTAAAATAAAAATGTACACATTAATATTTCCCTTATTTCTATCACTTATTCTAACTTTTAATCATGTCACCCTTTATTAAGAAACTTTTTCTTTCTTTCCTGTCTAACTTCAAATCATGTCACCTGACTAAAGAAAAAAAAAGAAGGAAAAAAAAAGAAGAGGGGGGGGGTAGAAGCAACTTAGAACAACAACAAAAAAAACAGGAATTATCCATCCATCATCTCTTGCCTGCTTCATACTTTAATTGCTATGCTTTAAAAAAGAGAGGAAAAAGGAAAAGTGAATCAGAATAACAATAAAAAAGAAAATTGTCTATCCATTATCTCTTGCCCACTTCAATACTTTAGTTGCTATGCTTTTTTTTTTACTTGCCTCCCAAATTCCTCTCTTAAAAAAAACGGATATGACTCTTTCAACTCTCCATGAAATTTGGTCAGGAAGGGGAATCACTTAAGAGTGCCAAGATTATTAATTTTATGCCCAGTCTATTAATGTATATAACAGCATTAGAGAAATGTAACAAGTCTTCAGCAGTTTTTTTTCTTAATTTCTTTTCTAAATAAGCTGAACTAGAAGATAAAGAGCAGAAAGTCTTAAATTTCTCACTGCTCGGATGCTATTAAAACTAACAGGGCTAAAAAGTCAAGGAGTACAATAATTATAATAATAGAAGAGAAAGATGCGCAAGTTAGCTCTAGTCTATCTGCAAGATAACACATTTTAATATTTGCAAAGTGCTGAGCGTTGCACCATTTGCCTGAGGAAAGAAAAAAAGAACAAATCTCTATGTTTTCAGAAAACATTGCTTCTGGGAGAATAAAAGCTGGTGAAAAAATAATAATTTGCAAGAAAACTAATGCAGAGCCGCTGTCTCACCGGGAACATGTTTTGATTTAGAAAGTTGTAGCTACGTTTATGTTGAATTGCAGCACACAATCCTTGCAGTTTTCTGTGCTCTTTCATTTATCCTCGTAATAATCCTGTGATGTAGATCAAGTAAAAATCCTGATTGCTGCTCCTAACTAATCAGCAAGCTTCAGAGATGAGAAAGGGTCCAAAACCAGGTCCCCCACTCCCCAGCATCCCACCCAATGCAGTCTTCTAGTCAGGGGTGGGCTTCAAAAATTTTAGCAAGGGATTCTCTGCCCAGTTGCTGGGTGGGCGTAACCATGGTGGGCGTGGCCTAATTGGCCTCCTGCATCACGGTGGGTTGGGGGTGCTTTTTCCTCCAGCTTCCGGGAGGGCAAAAACGGCCTCCCAGGCTCCAGAGACCCTCTGGAGGCCTTCCCAAACTTCTGGTAGGCCCGTTTTTCGCTCTCCCCGAGCCTCCGCACACGCCCTGCACTTACCTGCATCCAAAACGGGCCGTGTGGGGACTCCTGGGGTGGGCGGGGCCAGCTAGGAATGGGATTTGGGGGTTTTCCGAACTGCACAGAATCTTAGCTAGAGGTTCTCCCTTAACCCCTGCGAACCCCCAGCAGCCCACCCCTGCTTTTAGCATAATGTTTTTCAAACTAGGCAATTTTAAGATGTGTGAACTTCAACTCCCAGATTAACCTAGTCGGCATGCCAGCTGGGGAATTCTGGGAGTTAAAATCCACACATCTTAAAGTTGCCAAGTTTTCAAAACACAGTTCTAGTATAACCTAATTATTCCTTTAATATTTCAGACACCCTGAAAAAAGGATTGGCAAGAAAGAAAAGTATAAGTCAAACATATTCCTGTATTCACCAACCTTGCCAAATTTGTGCTTTAGCGGTAACCCAGCCTTCTGAAATGCTGGAATAATATCCGGTTTGTATTCTTGAATAAAAATTCCCAGGTCCAGGTCTTTACTGTAAGGAATAATGTTGCACTGTCTGTACCAACCTAAATATACAACAGATCCATGAGAAATTTAACACACAATCATGCAGCCCCAACACTGATGAAAAAGAGGACAGTGTAATTAGATTAAGACACAAAAATTATACCCAAAGGTTTTCCATTCTAAGCAAAGATGGAGAATTCAATTTCTCCTCTAACAATTGCTGCATTTATATGATTCAGAAGATTCCATCCTCTTGTTATCTATGAAAGAAATAGAAGGACAATTTTACTTGCTCAACCTATTTATCCCTCAAGGCTGCTTGGTAAATACTTAAATTTAAGAATAAACTTCAATTTCCACAAATGAAAATGGCTGGTTTCTTTCTTCTAAGATAGAGGTCCTGTGATATATATATTTGGAGAGATTAGGGTTTTTTTTATAATTAGTGAGAGAAATTGTACCCAAAATCTGTAAGTTTTAACATGGTTTGAAAAATTCAACTAGAACCATTTCTGCTAAACTAGCTGCAACCTCTCTTCATGACGAAAATTTTCTAAGCTTAGGGGCCTAATTTTTGCAGGTTACTTTATTTGCAAACAATATGTGAATGTAATAGAAAAACAATATTAATGAAGAGTAAAAATATATAGTGGTGCTCAGGAATAAACCCAGACAAGCGATCAGCAAAAGTCTCTCAACTGGCCATCTAAACCTTCCATTCCATGTGATGGTAAAATCACAATAACTGTAAGTGATTCTTTCCTCATATTTTCAGTATTCTAAAATTTTTGGGCAGCATTGTGTTGAAGATGCTGTAGTCCTGAATTCCATAACTGAGCAATGCTTGTGTGAATTACCTCAACTGAATGACATCCTGGGAAATATTAATGGATTAATACATTTTTTTCAAACATTCTTTGTTTTTAAAAGGTACACAGAGAGTAACAAGGGCCTCCTTGCATCTTACTTTCCTGAAGATCAGGATACAATTGGCATTTACAATGTGGGCTATTTATTTCATTTAGCTTAGATCAGGGGTGTCAAACTTGCAGCCTGCGGGCCAGATGCATCAAGTGCTGGCCACCCCCATCCCCACCCCGGTCAATACTTCATACCTGATGGTGAAAAGATACTCCAGACTGGGCATAGATGCATATGCCAAACTCTTCTTGTATTGGGTTCAGACAAAAGCTCTCATAGTCTAAGACTAGGCTGTCAAACTCGCGGCCTATGAACCTGATGCGTTGTGCGCTGGCCATGCCCATGCCCATTTTAGCGAAGGGGGAGAAAGTCACGATATGTCACGTGCCGTCGCCGTGACAACACAAGTTTGACACCCCTGATCTAAGACAAGCTCATTTGCATTCACATGAATGTTGTGGTTCCATGCATTCGATCAGTGTGGTCTTCATACATGGTGTATTTCTGCTATGTACCTAGTTTGGTCATCTTGTCCCTCAGGCTCAACTGCCAGCATTGCAGAGAACACTTCTGGCTTCCAATCCAAATGCAAGTGACTTACCTAGACAAGTCCCACTACTCAGCCAGAATTGTACTCCTAAAGTGTTCAGTGTCAGAGCAGCAAGATGCAGCAATGCCTTGGCTTTTTTCCTAAATTCCACTGCCTCGGGAGATGTATCATCAGGGTACAGCTAGAAAAGAAAGAAGAAAGAGTAGGGGAAGAAGGGGAAAAATGGAGGAACGACACTGTAAATTCTTTGCATGTTGTAAGTCAAATAAAGGCATTTGTCTAATCTGTATCTTAGGTTCCATGATCATTTTTTATTTTTCCCTACCATTATTTAGAATTCCCCCAGGAGAAATAAGTAACTGTTACAAGTAAAGTGGTTGCTAAATGGGAAATCACTTGAGTTCCAATATGTCTTCAAGCTGGAAAAAGATAACACTTGTTATTTCACCCCTTCCCTTTTGTTTGTCTCACAACTGTTCCTTAGGAAGCAGTGCCTGCTTACACATCAAAAACAATGAGATTGTACCACCCAGGACTGCATAAATTGCTTACTCTCTTGAAATCCCTTCCTTCTCAATCTCTCTAATCTGCAATTTTGTAACAGAAAAAAAAAACACTAGTGAGGCAAAGAACAATGCATGACTATATTGGCAATCACATGACTGAGGGACACTACAAAGGCCATAAATGTGGTAACATGGCCATTATTTGTTCAGCTTCGCTGTAACTTCAAACGGTTGCTGAATGAGTGGTCAGTAAGCGAGGACTACCTGCAATGAATTTGTATTTAAATGAAGGTCCTTATTACTTGTTCTCTTGGAAAGTGGAAGGAAGGAGCCACAGGGTTAGGCAAGGGCCCAATTCAAACTGGTAATGATAACCACAGGGGGGAAGCTGACAAACAATTTAAAAATCAAACTTATGGAGCCCTATGTAACATAATCTGATACAATATGACGTCTTTGGAATGAAATCGATTCTCTGCTTGTGTTGAAGAGCATTGGCGAGTTTGAAAAAAAGTCATTTGGACACTGACATGGGTGGTCTCTGAGATATAGACAGACAGACAGACAGATCCAAAGTCCATCAAAAAACCACCACTGCAATCAATCCAATTTTCATCTTCACTAAATAATGCACTTTGCATTCCTTCCTGCACTTGTAATAGGGATAGCTACAAACTATTATTTATACCTTAGTAAATCACAACACAAACTTTAACCCACATATATTTTTTTTGTTTTTAATACAACTGTTCTTTTCTATCTTCCTGCTGTGCTCAAATGGTAGGGAAATATTTCTTGCAATCAAAAAAAAAAAAAAAGAATTCTTTCATTGGTAGGCCTTCTATATTCATTCTTTGGCGCCATCAAGTGTCAAAACCACAGAGCAAATCTTAGTAGGTAGTCACTAAATAGGATTAAGCATGGAAATGTGGCTGGCTGTTAGGCTGAACAACTGAAACACTGGTTGCCTAAAGAGGGAAAAGTTTAATTGAGTTAGGATTTCAACAAAAACTATGGCCAATATTTTAAAAAAAACATGCATGTATCTCAGGGCACCCAAAGTAACTGTGGGTTTGAAGAGTGGCTTTCCAAACCTGGGAAAAATTGCTTTTTGAAAGAGATGAAACAAAGTACAAGTAATTCACTAGGTCCTAGGCTATGTAGTAAGAGAGCCAGATGATGTAGTGATTAAGGCATCAAGCTAGAACCCAGGAGATTATGAGCTCTAGTACCACTTTAGGCACAAAGCCAGCTGGGTGACTTTGGGCCCATCACTCTCTCTGAATCCTGGGAAGGAGGCAAAGGTAAACCAGAGATTAATTACAAAAATTATGATTCTCTGAGCTCCAAACAGTCATGAGACCAAGGTCTCTGCCACTTTGCAGTGAAGAGCTAAGAGCTAAGAGCCAAGGCTTACAAAGGTAGTTGGTCACTGTATTTATAGGTTGATCAAGTCCACTTAGTACCACTGATTGCTACAAATGAAAGATCTGTCCACTTACACTTTTTAAACAATCTCTCCATTCTCTCCAATCTCTCTTATTAAGTGTAAGAATTAGCAAGCGTTGCTATTTCAATGCCGGGGTATGGAGGAGAAAGCTGATAATAGCGGAAACATTGCACATTTTGGAGGCAGTGATGACATGGATATAATGTCATTTTTATTAAACCAATTAATTCAAACAAGAAATGATACTAACCTGGAAGAACGATCGAGCTTCTTTGTACCGACATTCAACAAATCGAGAGTGAGACCTTTCTTTGAGGAACTTGGATGGCTCTTTTGGAACCTGGACTATTAATCCATCAATGGAAAGAGTCAGTAATTCCATCCTGTTACAAGAAGGGGAAAGGGATGTTATCCTGACCAGAAGAATGTAACAGAAACAAAACATTTCCTTTTGAATTTGCATTAAGACAGCAAGCTAACAAATGCACAATTGCTGTTCCTTCTGACACACAATCACAACATGCATGTTCACCAAAATGTTTTGTCCATCTTAATCTGCTATTCTCACTCCATCCAATTCATTTGATGTACACCTAAAACAGAACCAAAATAATTGTAACAATTGGGTGATAGAGCTGCCAATCAACGGAAGGCAACATCGGGTACTGCCTCCTCCTGGGTTCTATTCCAACAGGAAGAACAGAGAAATTCATGTGGTGAAGGCAGAAGGACAGATTTGAGGGACACTTGGGAGTCTAAGTCTGGAAATCTCTCATTGTCTCATTGACAGAAGCCCGGGAATGATTTTAGGGGCAGCGTAGGCTGCTATGTACAGGATATAAATAATTTTTAGAAATAAATGAACTTGCTTTAAAACCCATTTTTGGTGATTTAATAAAAGTCAATGTGTTCCTTAATCTTATATTAACCAACTATCTGTACTATCCTCTATCTGCCCTGTATTCTCCCTGCTTGAGACTTAAAAGAATTTCTGTACTCTAAAAAGGTTTTAGTGGTGGCAGGAAAAGGATAATCAAGGAAAAGACCTCCACAACATGGAGGGAGGGTAGGGTGTTTTAACAATTTATTTGAAGGCTGCCTTGAATGGGGTCTGGTAAAATGAGAAGGCAGCATATGTAACTGGAAGGAATAAAAAATAATAAGCTTTCCAGCTCATCAACTGAACCTTCTGACAAAGGACACATTTAATATGAATGCGAGACAACAATGCTAGCACACTGCAAAGCAACTGTGAACATATTCCACAATCACAATGCTGTTAATCAATATAATTGCCTTAATTAAGTGAGTCAGATACTTTCACATTTTAGAAGCAGCTCATCAAAAGTAAGATACACCAACAAGTTGTAACTCTCCAGTGTCAGAAACCTGATTTTAATATAATAGAATTTCTTCTTGAAGAGATTGTAAGAAGGGATGAGATTGTGAACCAGCAACTCGAAAAATTTAAGCAGGAAATTAAAGAAATTGGTAAATTGGTGAAATCAAAGTTTGACTTTTTGAATCGAAAGATTTTAAATACAGCCAATGGTTTATCAGACTTTCTGATTCGGGTGGATGCAAAGACTAAATTATTAGAGTCTAAAATGAAGGAAACTGAGGAGAATTTGGATGACAAGATTCAAAAAATTAAAAAGGATTTGGTAAACATTCAGGATAATAGCTCAGAAGACAAACCTAAAATGGAGGTTGACCAAAAGACTGGTAATGAAGAAAATGTGCAACAGAGGATTGAAAGAGAAGTTTTAATGATTCAATATAATTTTACAGAATATGCAATTAGACTGAGAGGCCTGCAGGAAAATAATAGAGATGACTTAAGGAAAATATCTTCTGAAATTCTGGCTGGGATTTTAAAGGTTCAACCTGATGAAGTGTTTTGCAGGATTGATAGAATTTATAGAATAAACTCCTGGTTGGCAAAGCAAAGGCAATTGCCTAGAGATGTGGTGATCTATTTTACAGATAAAGAAATTAGGAATAATATTGTGCAGAACTCTTTTAATTCTACTTTGCAATTTCATGGAAGAAAGATTTGGATTTTTAAGGAGCTCCCGATTAAGATGCTAATGGAGAGGAAGAAATTTGGCTTTCTAGTGACTGAGTTAAAAAAAAGAAATATCCTATTTAGGTGGGATGCCCCAGTTGGTTTAATATTGAGACACCAAGGAGTAAGATATCAACTGAACACTGTTGAAAAAGCGGAAGAATTTTATCAAAAAATTTTAAAAATGAACTTAACATCTTTAGGCACAATACAGGATAAGCAAAAGGAGTTGGAAACAAAAGGAAAATATCAAATTACAGAGGCTGTGGTGGATAAATTGTCTTTGGACTTCCTGGATACCTCAGCTGGACTGTCTATAAATAAGACAGCAGTGTCATCCGACTCCAATGTGATGAACCATCAAGTCACAGACAAGTGCGCAAATCAACCAGTTGATATACAAGTGATGGAGAAGAAAGATGAGATGATAAAACTAACCCAACAAGATCAACTCATAAAGCAGAATGAAAATCGATCAGCCGATACACAATTGGTAGGCACGAAACGAGGATGGAAATTCAACCCGCAAAAGAAAAAGAAAAGAAATAGATCTCATAGAAACAGCAGTTTCTAAACCAAGCAACAGTGAAGCCAGGGACTTTAAAAAATGAATGAATATCTGAAAAGACAGTGGAGGCGAACAATTGCTTAATACTATCCTGAGGACTGTGGCAGATCTCTGTAATGCCGTGTTTTTGGGATGTGAAAAGAGCCTTACCTTGTTGGATTTGAATTATCTACTCTGGATTTCTTTTACTGGTAAATATATTATAATTATTTTGAGTTACAAGGCAAGAGAGTCACGCTGGGGCATGCAGAAGATCTGGATGTTACCCATTAGGATGATGGGAATCAATAATCCTGATGAACACAACTATAACTATATGGATATAATTATAATGTCACTCGGGTGGTTGTTTTTACTTTTATATATATACGAGGATATCTACTACTGATGGGGGCAGAAGATGATTGAAGATTTTGAACAAACTGTTGCACCAGCATGTTATTTTACCCTATTATGGGTGATGGATTTAACAATCCAGTGGAAAGACACCAAAGAAGATATTATATGGATTATAAATTTAAAGTTATTGTCTTTTTTCTTTTTACAAAATGGAATGCATATATAGATATGTGTATATCTTAGTAAAGTGGGCAGTGGATTATATTTAGAATTGTATTGCATGATTTTGTAGGAATTGAAGGGTTGAAATAGGTTAGTTTACTGATTGATTAGTCTAAGAAAAAGGATCTTTAAGTCATATATTTAGGGGAGTGGAGGAATTGGATAGAACTGAATAAATGTTAAATTTGGATGTAGGGAGAAGGCCGCTTTAAAATGTTATATTAATATATATAAAAGATTAAATGTTAAATTGTAATAATACATTATAAGTTTAGGGGAGGAGAAAAAGGGCAGATTATCGTAAAAATTGGAGTTATAAGAATAATATGCTAAGGGTCAGTATTCTGAGGAGGGAGTAAGGGAAAGGAAAGATATCATGTATGTAATTAGTTATGAAATAGCCTATTGTGAAGAAGTCACAGGGGGGGATGGGTGGTGAGGGGGGTTAGGGAAGAGAGGGGGGGAAAGGGGGGAAAAACTTGTATTTGAAAACTTTTTCAATAAAAAAAAAAAAGTAAGAGAGATGCCCTACTTTCTTACAAGAGCACATATCTCGTCACTGGGGAATCGTGCATTTCCCCCCCGCCATTCTAGGATATATTGTGGGGTGGTATTGTGTCATTTTTCCTGCTTGCTTCACATCCTCCATATTCAGAGATGGGACTTCCTTTGTTCAGAGGTTACCATAGTTTAAAGCCATGGGATTTCTTTGCGGGTGCTGTTCCTGAACCTGCTGCCAAATAATGTTGTCAGGGAATTCTCATCTCTGCCATCATAAAAGGAAGAGAGAAGGAGGAGGAATCTAATGGCCTCATTACCGGCATTAATCAAAAGTACAAGTTCACTTTCTTGACACAATTTTCATCACTTTCATATTCTGAGATATCTGAGTCTTTTGGAAGCAAGTACTGTACAACAGCTGTGTTTTGCAAGAGGAGCCTTATCATCATATACAACAACAATAGCAATAGCACTTCGACTTATATACGCTTCAGTGTTTTACAGCCCTCTCTAAGCGGTTTAAAGAGTCAGCATATTGCCCCCAACAATCTGGGTCCTCATTTTACTGACCTTGGAAGGATGGAAGGCTGAGTCAACCTTGAGCCTGGTGAGATTTGAACTGCCGAATTGCAGGCAGCCGGCAGTCAGCAGAAGTAGCTCACAGTACTGCATTCTAACCACTACACCACTGCGGCTCCAACAACAACAGCAAAAATACTACCCTGTTTCTTACTTGTTATAAGCTCCAGAATAGCGTCCAAAGTGTAGCTTCTGGAAAGGCACAAACGTCCTGTCCATGTGCAGCTTCAGACGTAGTGGCCCATGCCAGAGGTAGTTGCCACTCCTTTCATAGAAGACTACTAGATGGATGGCATGAGTTGCCTGTTTGAAGATGAAGTGCAGGGGAACTTCTGTTCCAGAGAGATCCTCCATGCCTTCTAAACGTGGATCTTTACTCTGAAGTTTCAGCCACTGGAATCCCATTCTCTCAGCAGCCTGAAACAAGCCCACCTGAAACCAACATAAAGTTTTTGTTCCGATCACCTTCATCAAGCCATGTTTCACCAAACAGTTCCTTTTAGGTTGAAATGAAAGCAAAACATGGCAGAAGAGAATCATCTCATGGTTTAATTTCAACATCCTTTTCCAAAAAGCTGTTCTAGAACAAACTATTTTGTTCCGTTAAATCAAAGCTCTCTAGAGCAGTGTTTCTCAACCTTGGCCACTGGACGATGTGTGGAGCTGGCTGGGGAATTCTGGGAGTTGAAGTCCACACATGGTCCAGCGGCCAAGGTTGAGAAACACTGCTCTAGATAAAGTCAATAACCCACTCTGGCAGAAATGAACCTCTGTAACGGTGAAAGCAAAGGTGTGTCATCCCTAAATGTTAACATCAAGAATTTTGCTGCTACTTCAGCACCATGTGTTGGATTACTGTATGCGCTTAATTTTCTCAAAAGTTTCTCAGTAAATACATCACCACAGATAATTAATTTCCATGGGACAGAGGCCACATTTGGTCACCCTTGGGCGGAGAGAGCCCTCCTTGTTTTGTTAAGATTTCTCAGTGACACTCACTTTCTTTGATCACAATATTCCTTTGGTCTGCCTGCTTTTTAAATAGCAATTTGAAGTGGTGTTGTGGAAGGAGGAGAGGTCAAACCCTGGATCATTTCAGTGGGCACTCCATTTTATTTAACATTTACATGAAATCAATGAGAGAGATCTTCCAGCAGTTTAGGCTTCCTTTTCTACCCCTTCTCTACCATAAAGGAAATGCAGTGGAAGGTTTGACTTGGTGCTTGAAACCATGAAGGACCAAATGGGGCAAACCACTGATATTCTGCTTATTTCTTTTGATGGGGCTGTGTTTCTCCTGAAAGAGCTGCTACAGTAATCCCAGATTTACAACCACAATTGAGTTCCAAAATTTATGTCGCTAAGCAAGACAGTTCTTAGGTGAGTTTTGCCCCACTTTCTTGCCACAGTTAAGTGAATCACTGCAGTTGTTAAGATAGTAACACTTAACTGACTTCCCCACTGAGTTTGCTTGTTGGAAGGTTGCAAAAGGGGATTGCATGACCCCGGGTCACTGCAACTGTCATAAACGCGAGTCAGTTCCCAATCGTCTTAATTTGGATCATCATGGGGATGCTGGAAGGGTTGTGTGAAAATTGATTATAAGTCACTTTTTTCAATGCTGTTGTAACTTTGAACGGTCTCTAAACAAATGGTTGTAAGTCAAGGACTACCTGTATACAGTCTAATCCGTTTCTTAGTTAGAGTTAGAGGCATCTGCTGGAACAGCAGGTAGAAGCAGCAACAGAGTCTACAATCTACAGCCAGCATTGGTGAGCCTGCCATGTCTCTGAATCAGAAGATGTTGAAAGGAGTGATTACAATGTCATCATCTCCCAGACTACAATTCATTCCATGTTCCAACTCCAGTTCCACACTCTTCATGTGGCTCACCTTAACCTAGAATTGGAATCTTACATGCTAATGGAAAAGGTGGCTGCTTACTTGCTGATTGGTGTTAGTTATTTCAGAAGAAAAAATATTTGCCTTACAAGAGCTGCTATTGGCTGTCAATAAGTTTCTGGTCCCAATACAAGATGCTGGTGATTACCTATAAACCCTATTCAGCTTGGACCATTGCTAGCTTTAGGATATCTTCTGCAGGCGGACTCTATCCACCCTACTTCACCTAGTGTGGAGACAATGTTTTGGGTGCTTTTCCCTAAAGAGATGCGGGGGGAGGGGGCTCAGACAATGACATTCTCAGGAGAGCCCCTCCCTCCTGGAATAGCATCACCCTGGAGATCAGATATGCCCCCCCCACCCTCGTGTCCTTTAGAAGAGTGTCAAACTGTCCTTTTTCAAAAGGCATTTAAGTGGAAGATCTTAAGTAAGAAGGAATGGCACCTTTTTATAAACAGCATGTAATAGTTTTATTGATTATTAAGTATTTCTTATCCTGTTTTTAATCAAGGGTTTAGTTTTTGTAAGCGGCTTAGAGTAAAAAATAGTAGGGAGCATACAAATGTGGGCAAAAAAAAAACCCCAAACAGGCACCTTTATAACTCTCTATTGCATCCTATCCTAAAAAGACATTTACTTCAAGTTTCCAGGTTTTGTCCAGTAGTCCAAAGGTGGTATAATCCCGTGGGGTACAGAAGTATTTGCATTCTGAGTGACTGCCATCAGAAAAGGTCTGAAGCTGCTCCAAGTCTTGGTCAATTAGTTCCAAAAGGAGAGGATCAATCAGATGCACAACTATGTTGTGGCTGGCCACCAAATTCAGAAATTTTCTCACCACATGCTGTTTAAAAGGAAAAAAAAAAGAGGAAGGAGAGAAAAAAAAATCAGGAGTAAATGTTTGCTGAAATCTGTACCAAATAATACAGGTAGTCCTCAACATGCAAGCATAATGGAGCCTGCCCATTATGGTTGCATGTTGCAATAGTCGTAAAAGGGATCAGGCATGTGACAAACCAGATTTTACAATTTTTTTTCAATGGTTGTTAAGCAAACACTGAGGTCATTAAGCAAACAACACGGTCGTTAAGCAAACCAATGGTTCACTATGGGCACTGTTTTGCCAAAAACCAGAAGTGCCAGTTTTTGGCAAAACTATCGTAAAAATGCGGTTATGTGACTGCCAGATGCTGCAAATAGTCTTACATGCAGCCATGTTGCCAAGTGCCCGAAATTTGGTCATGTGGCACAGAGGGGGCCCAACGACCGGAAGTTCAAATCTAGGTTGTAAGTCTTCTTTTTCTGGTCAGTTGTGACTTCAGTCACTAAGCAACTTGTCATAAGTTGAGGACTACCTGTAATGATTTGTAATAATCACAACAATCATTTTAAAATCATGATTTTGATCATGAGCATCGAGGGATTTTATATAAATAATTACAGTTAATGTAACAACAATTTTAGGATATTTGGCAAAAAACCAAAGTAAAGGATAAAGTAAAGTAAAGCTCAAATGATTCAGATAAACTTTGGTGCCAAAACCAAGCCTGGGTGCCTTTTTAGAGTAGAAGGCTGCATTCAATCTCCTTCAAGGTGTTAGGTATGACCCTTGAAGAACTGTAAGTGGTAGACATTAGTTCCCCATAAATAAGTCACTATTGTTAAAATAAAAGTACAATAATTTAACACAAGTTATGCAAATATTACCCTGTGTATTTAATATTCTTTTGGTAATTATTATTTATACGTATTTGCCTCGTGCCGTTGCCACCCTCCTTTTCACTGAGTTGCCTCTTCCACCTCAAGCATGTTGTTTATGAAAAATAGTAAAGTTGGATGTATTTACCCATTGACTATTGTCTTGTCCTGTTTTGCTCCCTTTAATCTTGGGGAAAACCGCTCCATTCTAACAAAATCAAATAAGAGAAATAAAAGCTCTACAACTCCAGTCTCAACTGTACCATGAAATTATAATAACAAAAAATAAAGCTCTGATGCTTTTTACTACCAAGCAAGTACGTCTCAGAATAACATTTGGTATCTCTGCCTTCTATAAATGAAGGGGGTTGCTTGCTTATTTTGTTTTTGCTAGCATATTTTAAAACATTATAAACACTTGTTTAGAGCCGTAAATCTGGGTTTAGGATTGTTCGTAAGTAATATGATCATGAAACGTTACCTTTGGAGACAGATAGTATTTATAATAGTACAGCTGGAACAGGAGAAAGATTGAGCTGGTCAAAGTAAGAAGACCCAGTACTACGTTTTTGTTAATTCTCTGCATCGGTCTTTTGAACCCTCCTGGTAGTCATTAGAAAGAAGCAGTTGGTGCTTCTCATCTTTTTTAGATGGCCTACTGTGAGTTTCAAAGCTGGGAAAATATTTAAAAAAAATTGAATTCAGTTAGAAAGCTATAATAGCTTTTTCAAAAGCAAAGCTGTTGTTCTTCTGTTTAAATAACTATCCTACCACCCAAGTTCTGAGAGGCAATTAAAAACTCATCATACAAAATTAAAAAGTTGCTTTATTGATTCACAGCTGATTCGGTGTTGTTTTATTTTGGATATTGCTCATGTAAGTTCATGCCTGCAGCAACAATGCCTTGAAGCTGTCACTAGGCAAACTTCTCTGAGAAGGACATCCCATAAGTAAGATACCTTTTTACTAACGTTTTACCCACTTAAATCCATTTTGGGGGAAGAAATTCACCAATTTCGAATCATTTCTGCGAGCATGTAAAAACAGATTCTCGACAAGAATGAACTTTGTGCCCTAGTAAAGGGAACAATTTGCTCTTACCAATTTCAATACCCATCTCGAATCCTAAAGGAGATAGGCCTTGTCTTTCTAATATTCCTGAAACACTCAGGCAAATTGCAAAAACAGTACATCCAGTATGTCATTGTGATTTTTGGTAACATGACTGTGAGTTTGAGTTTGATTATCCTTGGTGCCAAGGCAGTATTATTGTGTCATTTTTGTTTATTGGTATTAATTTGTATTGTTCCTTGGTTTTAATTCCCTGTTCACCACCCAGAATTGAAATTATAAAATGGATGGCAATATAATTCCAGATTAGACATTTATAAAATGAAGTAATAAAACAAATGTTTACTGAGACACCTGAATGGACAGCATAACATTTCTCCCAAGATAGCTGAGATCTACTATCAGGATCTGAAGCATTCTAACCAGAAACAGGATCACATGAACTAAATGGGTTCCAGGTGCATCAAGGCAAAAAGAAGAAACAGACTCAACTAACAAATGGAATACACTGCAAAGGTAGATTCCATTTTCCAAACTCCTTGTGCCCAGATACTCAGTCACACACATAATAGTAAGCAAGCTTATGCAGTGTGAGAAGCAGCTTTGACCCATGAACTGACCCTTGAATGAAGTTGAAAGTGGAGAAGCATTCCTGAAAGAGACATGTTTCGGTCTGAGTTAGGCATGCTATGCCCCAATAGTCTTTTAATAGACTATCAAGTTTTAAGTTCCTTAAAACTTCCTTAATTTACTGCCTATTACCCAATGCTGTTTATAATATTCCAATTTTTCCCCACATATCCAAGTTTTAGTTTCTTTGAAGGAAAACTCAAACCTCACAAAATAGACTAGATTCAGTTTTTTTCCCCTTCACATCAACAAATAGAGGCAAATTACCGGATATGTATACTGAATTATTTATATCCAGATTCTGGATATAAATGTGCAAATGTGAGTACTACTTATTTGCATATTCATAATTTCCTGGAAGATCCCTGCTAGTGCAACTTTATATGCATAACTCAGTCACTAGTGGTTGATTTGAGATTCAAGCATATGCCTATGGAATGACTGATTCTCTTCCAAATATGGTTGTAGGCAAAACTAAATAAGAACTAAGGAAGCTTGATATCGGTAGGCGTCACTGAGACTGCAGTCTTTTTGGTGAATTTTTTTTTTTAATTTGATTTATATGCCGCCCTTCTCCGGAGACTCAGGGCGGCTTACAGTGCGTTAAGCAATAGCCTTCATACTTTTGTATATTTTATACAAAGTCGGCTTATTGCCCCCACAAACTGGGTCCTCAATTTACCTACCTTAGAAAGGATGGAAGGCTGAGTCAACCTTGAGCCTGGCAAGATTCGAATTTACTTTAATTGCAGACAGGTGGTGTTAAATTACAGTGCTTAGTCTGCAGAGCTATCCAGTTATCTGTCCTTTCTAAAGGAAGCAAACTCTAATCGACGTTTATGATGCATTGCATTCCCTACCTCTCTTCCAACCCTGGCAATTAAGACACGCGTGGGGAAACCCGAGGCTTCTCCAGATGTCCATGAACTACAATTCCCAGCATCCCTCACCATTGGCTATGTTGCACCAATACCTGGAAGGCTACCGGGTTTCTGGCTCAGGTTGAGACTGTGAAGCTTTCGGGGGGCGAAGGAAGCTGCTAACGCGAGCGTCTTAAAAACGTTTATTTCCCCGTTGTGCTAACATCTCTCTTTCTGGCTTTATCCGTTCAAGGCTGCGTGCGGTATAAAATGAAGGCTAATAATTCGACGTGGATGCCCTTACCTGCAAGGCGGGAGGCGAAGAGGGGGAGATCCTAAGTCGCAAAGGATGGGCTTTTGCGGTACTACCCACCGTAAAGCAAGGCCGCCGCGCTTTACGTCAGCTGCGCCTTGCAGCGATGCCGGGCGGGTTGCGCGAAGAAAAGAAGAGGTGGGGCGGCCGGATTTCGGTGTGGTTGTGGTGTTTTGTAATGGACTGCTCGGTTCGCAGCGGAGGCGGGGAACAGCCTCACCCTGAAACAGAGGCTCTCTTGCCACTCTTCCCCCTTTAAAACTAGGTTTATTTAGTTCAGGGGTCTCCAATCTTGGCAACTTGAAGACTTGTGGACTTCAACTCCCAGAATTCCTCAGCCAGCTTTGCTGGCTGAGGAATTCTGGGAGTTGAAGTCCACAAGTCTTCAAGTTGCCAAGATTGGAGACCCCTGGTTTAGTTTAATACGCAACGCTCCCACGTTGTAACTGGCGCTGGGTGGTTCAGTTTGTATTTTGCAGCTTCACGGATAGTGGCGCCCTGGTGGAGACGTCAGTGCAATTTGGGAGCTCTGGTTTGCGGGTAAAGGAAAGTGATGGGTTAAGCCCCCGAACTCTTAAAAAGACTGGCGCTGCTCTGTGGGTTTCGGGACAAGGAAATCTGCCGAAGCGTTGTCAGGTCTAATAAAGGATTTGCAGAAGAGACCACCAGGAAGCATAAACTGGACTGGGAAGGTGAAGAGGTGGCGCTAGAAAGTTTCCAGGGATACTGCATGGCTGTTAGGAAAAAGCTATTTGCAGATATATATATTTTTTTTTGAAGAATGTTGATCTCCAAGTAGGATTTTTTTTTTTAAAAGAAAGTGAAGACATGGCGATACTGCACTCAAGTGCATGTCATTTCATTAATTTCCTCGAAGTAATGACAAGGTATCTTATGTTGTTGTTAGTTGCGAAGTCGTGTGCGACCCATCGCAACCCCATGGACAATGTTCCTCCAGGCCTTCCCTTCCTCCACCATCCTCGAGTCCATTTAAGCTCACGCCGACTGCTTCAGTGACTCCATCCAGCCACCTCATTCTCTGCCGTCCTTTTCTTCTTTTGCCCTCAATCTTTCCCAGTATTAGGCTCTTCTCCAGGGAGTTCTTCCTTCTCATTAGGTGGCCAAAGTTATTTGAGTTTCATCTTCAGGATCTGGCCTTCTAAAGAGCAGTCAGGGTTGATCTCCAAGGGATTTGCAGTCTTCTCCAGCACCATAGCTCAAAGGCCTCAATTCTTTCTCTTAAGGTATCTTATAGTACTGCAACCTTAAACACTCAGAGCCATTTGGACCAGTTTCCCATAAAAAACAAAACACTGGGAGCCAATAATTTAACAACCAGTGTGACTAAGTGGGCATGGCCAACTCGAAGTCACTCACTCCCATCCAGCCACAAGAACCGCCCCCCCCAGCTATTTATTTTTATTTATTTATTGGAATTTGTCAAAAAGAAGAACGAGAATAAAATACAATGACAGGGACAATAGGCACATTAGTGCACTTATGCATGCTCCCTCTACTGACCACTTAAGTATGAAGTAAAGTCCATGGAAGTAAATTTGTGACTGAAACTGTGAAAACTGTAGCTGAGACAACTGAATTGAGTAGGGCATTCCAGACTGACTTACAGAAATCATATTTTTTACAGTTAAATTTAGAACAGTACATTGAGTTTAAAGCGGTTGTTTAAACGCATATTATTGCGATTAAAACAGAAAAAGTCCTTTACAAGTAAAACATTACTACATATAATTTTGTATGCAATACCTAGGTCTGACCACAAGCGACAGTTCTAAGTTATCCAAACCTATGTCTATCCAGCCGGTCATTAGGACAGAACCAACTGTTAAATTATTTGCCATCCCTGGCCCTGCCTCATCCCTTCCCTCCCAGCTACCTCTTGCCACACCTGGCCTCAGGTGTGTTGTTCACCTTTTTCTTTCTGTCTCTCTCTCTCTGGCTGCCCGACAGACGACAGCAGGAAACAGCGGATGGCTACTTCTGGCCTTTGTTGGTGCTGGACGCACCTTGGTCACTCAGGGAGATACACTCTGCTCTCTGCCCTGAGACAATGGCCCACGCCGTGGCCGGCGCAGCTATTGCCAGGGGCGATTGGGGCAGGGTCGCATTGTGGCTCCACATCATAATGGGCTCCAGGAGAGGGATGAAAGGAGGGAACTGCAGCAGAGGGTTAAAAGAGCCACATGCAGCTCCAGAGCTGCGGGTTGCCAACCTCTGCCCTAACATATCTAGAAGTGTTTTTTAATTAAGATTTATCAGTTGGAATATCTTTAACAAACTGATGTTATTGGTTTATAGTACAGGTAGTCTTCGGCTTACAACAGTTTGTTTAGTGACCGTTTGAAGTTACAATGGAACAGAAAAAAGTGACCACCATTTCAGTATCCCCATGGTCAAGTGATCAAAATTCAGATGCTTGGCAATTGTTTCATACATGACAGTTAATGTCTTGGGGTCATGTGATCACCTTTTACGACTTTATGACAAGCAAAGTCAATAGCTAAGCCAGATTCACTTAACTGTTACTAACCTAGCAACTGCAGTGATTCACTTAACAACTCTGGCAAGAAAAGTCATAAAATGGGGCAAAATTCACAACAAATGTCTCACTTAGCCACAGAAATTTTGGGTTCAATTGTCGTAAATTCAGTACTGGTAGTTGCACGATTAGGAAGATTGCCCATCTTCATGATTATAAAAATAAAATGTACCTCATTCCACTGGGATTTGCTTACCCCACTCATGCTAGGAGGCGGCATACTGCAGGCCTCAGCCAGGTATTCCAGTTAAATGGGTCCAGAAGAGCCTTCTCTGCCATTGCACCTGCCCTTTGGAATATCTTGTGCCCCCCACCCTCAGGTCAGCTCCAATTCTGATCTTCCCTAAGTGTTTAAAGACCAGATTCTACCAGGCTTGGGGCTCCAAGGGAGGAGCTTCAGGATGGAGGTGATAGTTTAAACTTCTCCCCTCCCCATTCGCTCCCTCCCCATCTTTTAGCTGTTGTATTTTGTATTTATTTTTGTATATTTATATTTTTGTAATATATTTATATTATTTTATCTTTTTAATATTGTAAGCCACCCAGATTTACCCTGTGACAAAATAGGTGAACAATAAATTTAATAAAATTAATTCCTCAGTGCATTACATCCATGGCCATTTTCTGTTTTGCCCATAGTTAGATTATAATCAAAGGCAGTATAACAACAGAGATGGCCACATTAAGAGCTTGCTAGAAAAACCCAATTGAGCAGCTTGGACTTGTTCAATTTGAGGAGAGTATGAATGAGAACCATATTTACACTGAAAGCCACCAGTTAATTTTGGAAATTTCTATTGACTTTTTATAGCATCGCTCCCTTCTAGCATGATTTCCTCTAAAAAGTACAAGTACAGCACTGTGAACAATATCATAAGAACATTGTTAACTTCTTCTCACCATAACTAAGTGGTAAACAAACTTGCATCTGATGAAGATTGTCTCTTCAGAAAGCTACAAAAGAAAATTGGGCACTATTTTCATGTAATTTGTTGTTTATAGTCTGCCTTTCACTCAAGAGGCATGCATACCAATCCCATGCCCTCAACAACCAGGTAGGTTTGTCTGAGCGTGTGGCTGGCCCTTAGTTGCCCAGTGAGCTTCCATGGCTGAGTGGACAGAAACATGGATCTCCGAAGTACCAGTCTACTACACTACACCAAACTAGCACTTTATGCCAGAAAAATTAGTTCCATCCTTAAAGATACTGATTTCAGTAGCCCAACAATAGTTTTTAAAGAAAGAGAGACAACAAGAGTGGTTTTCCAATGTTTATTAATACAAAATCCCTCCGAGGTGTGATTGAGTTAGACACAGCAAATAAAAAACTCAATGGGTTCTAAGGCACCCAGTGTGATTGGGATGAGATTATTGTTTTTGGATACTTTCTCAAGGATTAAGATTAAAGCACCGAATGGAAGCAGAACCATCAATCCACAATATCCTTGTTTAGTAGTAATAATATGCATTCTAATCTCAGCATCTAATACCATAACCAAGAAGAGAGATATGGCCCTAGTTTGAAAAGGCACGTGCAGAACTGTTTTACAAGTGGTGAAAAAGGGAACAGTCACATAGGACAAGACCTTGAAATACAGTGTGCTCAATCAATTTAGTGTCAAACACCCCAAATGGCTAGAAGAGGTAAGGTCAACAAGTGTGAAACCACTCACAGAAGAAATGCTACTGTATCAAATTATAATTTGCATAATTCAAATGTCAGTACTCATAACATAATGATTTGCTTCAAACCTGTTCTCATAAAGAATGCATATCCAGAAGCAAAGGCAGGGAGCAGAGACAACAGTTCACTAAAAAAAGGATTATTCCTACTTTCTCCTTAGCCAGTTATTTAAGTCTGTAATATTAAACTGAACTCCTAGCATTTGTCTTATATCACAATGCTGTAATATTTAAATAATACTAAATTAAAATTTCATCCATAATATTGTCCATGTGGCTTAAGTATTTTTTGACAATAAATTCACATCATTTGACATTTAATTTTAATCAACTATTCAATTTCTAAGCTAGTTTACAAAATTTTGGTACTCAGTTACTGAATGAAAATTCCTAATTTTCTGAATACCAAATCAGCAAAACTGATTTGTTTTTTCTCATAAACTTACAAAACAAAACTATTTATAATACAAAAATACACTTTACAGTAAGCAAACAAATTATGTACATACTGGAAAAACACTATCCATTGTTATGATCTAGCATTCCGTACCCAAAACACAAACTATGTAATACTTTCATTCAACATCTGCATGCTTGCCATCAAATAGAGCTGATCAGAAGAATTATATCATTATCTTTTCAAAGTACTTTATAAGTAAAGAAAAAGTGTCTAAAGTGCTTAAAGAATCTCCTCTTGTGTCTTAGTTAAACTGAAAGGGATTGTTGAACACCATCAGAACTAAATATCCCTCAACTATTTTACAGTGCTTATTTTCCTTAAACAAGAGATAAGAATCTTGGTGTTTTTTTTAATACATTATTTTTGAGATGCATATTAAAACCTCCAAACACCACTGTGAAAGAGTAAAATAAATTAGAAAGCAGTTGAGTTGTGGAATATTAATAGATGTCTGAATAATTGAAGTGACAATGTATATCACTGCATACGTACCTCTCAGAAGTAAATGATCAATTCTACTTTTTAACAACTGCATCATTCAAATTTCCACACGATTCAGGCTAATTTGGACCAATTTTCACCATTCCAAATGTGAATAACATTTTTTGGATAATCCTTTTATTCCCCAGTGGAGTTGGCATTTGATGTTCAAGCCAGTTATAAGAAAAATTTTATTTCATAAGTCAAATATGCAAGTAATATATAATTGAGATTAAATACTCTAAAAAGTATCACAAATACAGGGAGTCTTGCCTATAGAATATTACGTTGTAAACAATTTCTTGGTTTACATGATAAATACATACTTTTTCTACACAGCTTTAACTTGATTCAAGTTGGTTGAAAAGGGGAAATGTCAAGAAGAACCTGAGAAAAGCAACTGGACAGACAGTTCAACTGAGAACATCCATCCCAAATTTCTAAGATTGCACATATCTATTTTTTTTCAAACAGGACAATTATGAATGTGCTTTGATATAAAAAGCACTTTTCTTTACACTCTTGTGAAATTTCTTAAAAGACGCAAGAGATTTAGAGAAAGTTAAATATAGACAGTGTATGGGGGTAAGGATAAAATTTTGTAGGGCTAGAAGCAAATTTGATCATATACTCCAATAGGCCTCTGACACAGAGTGGATTCTTAAAAGATTCAGAAGTGCTTCATAACCAAGTTCATTTAAAGAGGCCTCATAATTGAGAACATTTACAAACATGAATGAGAATGAACAGACATCATAAAGAAACAGAAACTTCTCTAAAATTCATTAAGTTAAACTGATTGGTTGTAAATATGTACAGTAGTGAAATACAGATGACATCAGTCATTCTGTAAAGTAACAGACACAAAGTACCAATATAAAATTACTTAGGATGAATAACAAAGTTGTCTTGGAGTCTGACAATAAAAGAGCTACATTGAATGAAAGGACAATAATCAAAACATTAATTCATGTTCCTCCCCTTTTCTATTTGTGGACATTTTTTCTGACTATTAAAAGACTCCCATTTTATAAGTGTCAGTGTTTAGTTCATTTTCTTATAGTTTAAACCTAATTATTAGAAAACCTAGAAAGGAGAAAAGCAGTAGGGGTGGGCTGGAGGGAAGTTATACTAAGATCATACTTGTCTTTGTTACACATCATTCAGAATTAATTATCAGTCAAGCAACCATAAGACAAGTAGTCATGTTTAGTCTAAGAGAAGCATACAGCTATAACCTGAAATATTCCTTTGTCAAAACCAATGTTTTCCTATTATACCACAATACATTCTTGCTAATACTTCAGTAGAAGCCAGTTTCAATACAAGCATTTTGCACTAGTGGTGGTCAGGCATTGGAAGTAGCAAGAATGCATTAAACTGTTCTTTGATCTTATTGTAGCTGTTAAGCAGGAACATCACTGGACAACATTGGTTAGACTACCGGTGGAACCACTCAACCCATTTTCACTTTTCTGCAGTGTTTTCACAGCTGTTGGCACTTGCAACCCTGTTGTCAATGTGAGCCCACCACACCAAACCTAAAAAATAAGATATAAAAAACAATGAAAAATTATCCAAGCTTTCTTCTTAAAAAGAAAACAAATTATCACTGGAATCATATATTTCTCACTGCCTTATTGTGGCTGTTTCAAAATCAAGCATTTTCTTCCTTTTTTAATTACTAACCAGACTCAACACTATGCTCTAACCCTAAGCTTTACTTACAATATTAATTCTGGTATGCTGAACCAACCAACTTCAAACTACACTTTGAATATGGATTGTTTTAATAAATCAAGACACTGTGCTAAAGAATAATACACAAAAATTTTCAGTCCTCACCTTATAACTCAGTATAACTTGTTCCTATCATGACAAACCATACTTTACCTCACATTTATCTTTTTATTAAGAATTGTTAATGATTGGTATGCAAGACACATCAGGAAAAACACTATTATTTTAAAATTGAGTATACCTTTTACACAAGATAAGATACTTCTTCATTTGTTAGACAAGCAACTTGTATCATATCAAAAAATTTTCTAATGAAGTTTTTGAAAGAATGGAAACAAAAAATGGCAAGACACAACTTAACACCAGAACTAGATTTGATTGCATGAAGCAGAATAAGCAACATGAACTTGTTGTCCATATTTGCCCAATTTTTGCTAGTTTCTCTCTCATTGAACTCCATCAACTCTCTGTTATTAATTTCTTCAGAATTTCTCAAATTTTAGAGATTGTCCAGGGTGGAGAATGTTCTATATAATTAATAGAATTAATTGAAATAGTAGTAATTAAATCCCAAATTTTGGGATTTACAATTTACAATCTACAATGTAGATTGATTGATTTCATTTCAAAAAGCTGCCTTGTGATCCATGTTTATTTCCATAGTAAAACACTGTAACTGAGATGCTAATAAAAATGATTCTCAAAATTCAGGTGCATAGTTGATTGTGGTGGACAATTTGAAACTATTTTTGTCTTCTGTTCATTCTTTATCCATTTATTTCCAGGATCAATTTGAAATACTGATAGTTAATATTAAAATATTGATGCCAACTATTCAAAGGGCCAGTTGCATCTATAAAAGTTTGCTTAGCTAATACTAGCATCTGAAGTATAATTTGATAGAATAAAACATAATGTTTTATTGAAAACCCAATGCCTCGCAATGTCTTCCCTAAAGACTACAAAAAATGTAGTCTGCTATGAAATTTAAAAGATTTCAATGCCTTTCCCCCAGAATTTGAGATTTAATTACTATTAGCTTAATTCTATTAATTATATATAATTCTTGTTTTTCCTTTACATATATTTCACATATAAATTCCCTTTATTCCTACTATTTATATAGGCTTTAATTATATAATTTTAATAAACTCTGAACTGCCATAGGAAAATAATCTTAAACAGCAGCTAGAACAGAAACAAATTGAGAACTGAAAAATGCAATGATATTCAAATTAATAAAAAACACAGAATTGGGTTTCTTCTAATTTGTTTAATTACTTATAGCTTTTAGAAACATTGATTCCTTATCTTTTTTTAGCACTGTAGGTCAGGATATGTCTACCAAAAATTCTGGGAGTTGTAGCTCAACAAATTTGGTAGGCACAAAGCTGGGAAAGTCTGCATTAAGTATTTTTTTTTTTTTTAAATAGAGAGGATATAGCCTCACTTCAATAGAATTAATAAACATTGGGAGTTGAATAACATATAAATTTGATAAATAAGCAAGTCAGTATTCTTTATTCTAGTAGCCATTCAGATTCTCTACGGAAAGAAAAACAAGAATGTATATACTCAGAACATTTGTTCTGCTATCTATAAAAATTATGCACCTGAATTTTACGCTATAAGAGTATGTGTTAAATAATTTTTTAAGAAGTCTAAATTATCAGTTTTAACTTCTTTAATTTATTATATGTTTCTCTGAATCTTTAAAGAATGTAGGAGTTAAACGAGTCAGACTGTCACTTAAAAAAGAAATAATGAACTAAGCAGTATAGATTATTGTAGGCTTGTCACACCCATCAAAACCTGCAAGTAGTCTAAAATATATTATATTACAGCTTTCCTCATAACATTTTTTAATTTTGATTTTATTTACAAGAGTAATTGAAATGGTAAAACTGAAACATTGCGACAGTAATTTGATTAGATAACAAATACTAACCATAAAGCCTGGTAATAGAGGTTGGGTAAATTTTGTTTTGAAAGTATATAACAACTGCTTTGAGGTTGCATTATAGAAAGAGAGTTGACCTAAAGAGAGAAATGCAGATTAATATTTCCATTCAAAAATAAACCTCCAAAATCTTTTCAATTAGGAAATGCTCAAAATCTTCGAAGCAAATATTGTTACCTCCTAACACGCCATTAGCCATCACCCACAACTCTTGTTGCCAGTGTCAGCATGCAGGACTAAAAAGCGTATCTTATAGCAAGAGTGGGTAACTAAGAAGTAGCTCTTGACTTAGATGGATTATGGGATAGCAAGTTGTTCAATACTTGTTTTCTATGCCAGCTACCACATGAACTAGGAAGCAGAACGCATGGAATGAGAGCACAGGTATACATCTACACACAGTGTTCCCAATGGCCAAAAAGGTAATCTATGCACATATTTAAAGCACATATGATAGCATTTGTTTTGCCTGTTCAAACAATCAGTCTAGCCCAACACTACTTTCAGCACTGGTTACTTTATGGAAACCTCTGAAAGCTTAGAGAGGTCTCATAAAGCATACCACCATTTACACCCAGAAAATCACAGATGTTGCACTTGTGAATAGAGAGATTCTATTTCACATCTAATAGCTAATGGTCTTCTTTTTGTAATTGTATTTCATTCTGGTTTATGACCACAATAAAGTTTTGTTTGATTGACGTTTTTGATTTAAGATAATGAAGTTAAAAATTGATTTAATAATGCACACAAGACTACTTTTCTCAAAAAATCTCATTTCTCTAACTCCCTGCTCCTCTGTTTTAAATTGGAAGGGTTATTCTCTATTTACTTTTGACACTGTTTCATAGTGAAAAGATATAGGGCCACTGCAGCTATTTCAAATCATGCCTGACAAATGGTAAGAACAATTGTTAGAAAAGCTGCAAGATTCTGCATTACTAATTGACATAAAATTCTGTATGGTATAGGATTTTCCGATCCAGTATCAACACATTGCAGCAGCACTTTAACCTAAATAAATACTCAGCAAACCATTTGTTTGTTATATATGCTGCTTTTGAAAACCAGATTTATCCAGAGTAGTTTAACACAGACATTCTGAACAAATAAAATGCATAGTAAAACACAGTAATTAAAATTCCCAATATTAAAATGATAAAAGCAGCAGTGCCAGTAATTAAAAATTTACTAAGCAGCAAATAAGCTAAACTCAACAGACCAAATGAATAAAATGCCTGGAAGAATTTTTAAAAATCAGATTCAAATATATCTTCTGGGGAATTGGGGAGAAGTATACTATCACTGAAAATGCCCATACCTATTCCTTCAGATAGTGTAAAGCCCTTTCCATTTTGGGATTATGAATGGAAATAAATTGGAAACTCAAAGTTTATGTAAGTTTGATATAATACCCATTTCAATTAATGCTCTTGTTCTTACCCTGTTAATACATTTAGAAACGATACTAAAAAGTATTTTGTTTTGTTTTATAGAAAACAGTTAAAGATAAATTCAGACCACGTTTTTTTCAGTCCACTGTCCGCTATAATTGATACTGGATTGGAAAATTTCAGGTTTTTTAAGTAATAGCATTGAAGTCTTAAAATTACCTCCATCAAAGTCACAATAGACTCCTATCCTGTCTGGCACCACGACATCTAGTGTTTTTGCTTTATTATTGTGTTTGGCTGCAAACGTAGTCTGGAGCCAGTTATTGATATGAACACACCAGCTTGTACTGGTTTTTCCCAGCTGATCAAATTTTCCCAAGTTTTTATATGCTACTCCTACACTGTATGTTTTGCAGTCCTTCTGGGCTTTCACTTCCCAATAATGCTGTCCATTTTCAATTGTAGTATCTCCTGGAAGGAAACACAGTTCCAGTATCAATTAATACTTTATGTCAAAAGTGAAATTCCTTAAGAGATTAAAAACACATACATGTTAAATATCAGACACAAAGTATACAGGTGTAAACTAGAGCTTGTGCATATTGTTAATATCTTCCTATTTTTATACAACTCCCAGTTGGACTCCCCCCCTCAATGGTCACTGGAAGGGCTTCTACAGATTCTTCTTGTTCCTCAGAACCTTGAACTCATGAAAAGAGCCAAAGAGAAGAAATGCAGAAAAGATCATCACAAAAGAGAACATATGTAGTGCAAGCTAAAATACAACCAACAAAAAGTAGAGCAAGAATAAGAAAAATGCTTTCAAATTACCAATTTGGACACAGTTACTAAGACCATTATAGACTGCAAGAAGAAACAATTTCCCAGCCTAAATTAAATATAAAATCGCTGCAAGCTTGACCAACAAGCAATCATAAATTTTGGGGGTGTGATGTGAACAAAAAATGAACTATATTGTTCCTCGCAATTTTCAGAGAAGGAGACAAGGAAAGAAAAGATAATATGCACAAATGAGATTTTAAAAAATTGTAATGTCCTTGGAATAGTTACAATTAACTACATTAACTAAAATGTAACAAAATAACAAATAATAAACATTTGTCCATACAGTCAACAAGAGTTCAGCCTGACTTAATAACACCTAACCAATTATTTATCTAGGCAATGAACAAATTTGTTTGGCTCTTTTCCCTTTCTTTCAATCCCTTTTCTTGTGTTGAAATGCTTCTCAGGTGCTAATAATCTAATTTGTGAAGTTTATAAGTAGCTCTTGTAACTTTTTTGGGTTTCTGACTGGGATAAGAAAGTCTTAAAGAAATAAAGGCATGCATAACTGTGTAATATTTATAATTAAAAAGTTTTATTAAAAACCTTACCCAAGACTGTATACGATTCTCCAGTAAATCGATCTCTGCTGCCCCTTATCAAAGGTGAGCGTGAGCTAACTGATGACCGCTTTGGAGATGGAGTGCCACTTCTATAAGGTGCAAGAAATTAATTTGTATTGACTGTGATAGTATATAAATAAAAATGTCTACAAGTGAGTAAGACACCAAATTAGTCTGAACACTTTGAAAAGAGAAATAAATTTGGCAGAAACATTTAAGACAAAAAACTGTCTAAGCAGGCATGCTTTACACATTTCTATATATTCAAAACAAAAAGCCATGCAGATAATAGGATAGTAGAACATAAAGCATATTGCAACCACAGAAAAGTTACTGACAAATTACTAGGTGGTTATTTTATAACACCAAAAAAGTCTGCTTATGAAGGTGCTCAATCTGACCATATTAATACCTTAAGTGTTAGTATCATAAAACCAAGAAAATGCCCAATTTCAGTATTGCATCACCCTTTCTCCCTTAGTGTATCTTCCAGATTTAAAGCATTGCACTGGTAGTACAGGTAGTCCTCAGTTAATGACCACTCACTCAGCAACTGTTTTAATTTACAATGGCGCTGAACAAGTGGCAATAATGACGAGTTTTCAAAGTTGCAGCCATCACGTGATCACGATCTATGTGCTGGGCAACCAGGTTGAATGTATGACAGTTGCAGCATTGCCATTTGCAACCTTCCCTGCTGTCTTCCCACTAGCAAAGTATGTAGGGAAAACAGCAGGGAAGGTTGCAAGTCACTCCTGTAAGTCATTCCTACTACTCCTTCTGCTTTTTCACCTAAGGAGCCCAGCTACGGAGTGTGAGATTGGAGTCCACAGCACCCTTTCACCCACACTCTGTAGTGCATGCTTGTGTGGCACTGTAGTGGCCACCTGTGCATCTTCCCGAACCACCAGCAGCCACCCTACCCTGGGCATATTTGCACAGTGGGCAAATATGCAGTGGGCAACTGAACATCCTCCCACACTGGCAGCAATCACCCCCAGCCTGGCCACATTCATGTCATGTTGCAACAGCCACCTAGCCACCAATCAACAAGACTTTTTGCAAGCTTGCCCAGAGCTTCCTCTTCACTTTGTTTGTTGGAAGCAGATAGGACATTGATTGGATGTCCTCACTTAACAGCCCCAACTCAACAAGCAATTGGAATTGTTGTTGCTAAGCAATGCAGTCATGTAACATCATATTTTATAACCATACTGTAAGCAAGGACTACCTGCACCTTCTCCTTATGAATGGATTATATAAATACTGGAGATGTACTAAGTTAGACTAATTTACTTACTATAATTTAGACTGTAATATAATAAACTACTATGGACAACATATTGGTGATCAAAGATCATGCTTAATTACTTCTTAGGGAATATAGGTCCATTTTTGGTGAAATGATAATGATGCAAAGTGATTAGGGCCACATTATTCCTACCCTTGGAAGTTTATTTTCCCATTAGGTTTTTTGGGAGGGGTTGGATATGTATTTTTTAAAATAAAATATGTTATTTTGAGGCTTACATTACAGTTTTGATGTGCTTCCTGCCTCAAACTGGCCAAAAATTGAAATTCGGAAGGACAGTTGGAGGGAGCTCTAGAGTTGCCTATCCCTCCTGTAGACCATAAAGCAGAAATTATTTTTCCAAAATGAAACCTTACTGTGGGTGCTGAAAACATTAACCATATACCACTGAAAAAGTGTTTCACCAAGTAAACATTTCAGAAAAAAGTACTTACCAAAAGAAAAAGAAAGAAAGAAGTGAAGCATGAAAGACAGCAAAGCCAAGAAATTAAAGCATCTATTCAAGCAAAAGGATTAATACACACATCTCTTTTCATATTCCAAGTCAGTCATTACTGCAAAGTCTATTCTAATTACCACCAAAAAAAGCAATCTTAGGTTTGCTGTCAGGTTATGTAGAAAAATAGCAAGTTTACTAAAGCACTGCCATGTTTGGTATTAAGACAAACATAGACTAAAATTAATACTCCCCCGCCCCTCTAAAACTTTACATGCTATTTTTCCAGTGTGCTCCAAGTTCCCTTCACCCAGAAAATATTTTTATATTAACAGCCTTTACTAGTATTCTCAACTGCATTTATAATTTTAAATATTTGTCATACTCGAAACCACCGATCAATATATGAATAAATATAAGCCAAATTATGTGATTGTATTAGGACAGTACCATGATGCATACAATCAACTGATTTGATAAGCCAGTGTAGTTGAGTTGTACCATTTCCAGGGTATTTTGTTTATTCAAAGCAAAAAAAGTGTTTTAACTAGAACACTCTCTCTGTATGAAAAGACATGCAGGGTAATTATAAAAACTTATCTGATTAAGAAAGTCTGCTTTATTCTTTTGATGTAGAATTCTATCTAGTCTGTCTACAGAGGGCAGAAGAAACCAATGTTTAATTCATACTGCAGCAGACACATAGCCAACACAGAATTTTGCCAATCAATCTCCTCTAATAATAATTGATCCAAAACTGTTAATACAGTGCTCCACATTTATCTATCCATTTCACTATCTGACTGCAGTTTTTGGAAAGAGGGTGTCTACTTTGATGTCAGCTTCATGTTTAACATAGTAGGCAGCTCAAAACCTAAATGTTCCTTCAGCAGAGATTTATATCAAGAGACTCAGACCAAGGAACAATGTAATAAAGAGCAGTGTCTGCCTAAAAATGACTCTACTGGATAGTTTTAATGAGCAGATACCTCGGTTTAATGCTTGCAGTGACAGAGACTTCAATTTACTTCAAATTGGGAAGTAAATGGGCTCCATCATTATTATGGAGTAAAAGAGTCCACCACCTCCTGTGAATATTACACACACTTCAGTGTAAGAGGGACGGGGAAGAAGACCATAATCTGCCCAGAAAACAGATTCTGTCTATATATACCGTGTTTCCCCGAAAATAAGACCCTGTCATATATATATATATATTTTGAACCCTGAAATAAGCGCTTGGCCTTATTGCCATGCGCCCAAAAGCCCATTTGGGCTTATTATCAGGGGATATCTTATTTTGGGAAAAACAGGGTAGTGTAAATATGTGATACATTAACTGGCTGAATCTGAAATATGCAGAAAACAAGAATGCTTAGATTTTTAAGTGCAGCATACAGCTGCTCAGACTGGCTCAGGGGTTGGAAAGCATGATACTACAGTAAATAGGACTGCTCATTGAGAAACCCTGTGGACAAAGGACATCCTATATTGGTACACATATGTAGGGACAATTGCAAGATTTGAAGCTTTCATCAAAAGAAGCTGCATTGTGTTATAATCTTTGCCTCTTCCATATGAAAACATACAAACCTAACACATAAAAAAGGGTGGAACTTGCATTGTTTACATTACCTCAACCTCTCTCCCACATGCAGGTACACGTGTGCATGAGTGAATGAATATGAGGGAGCATATGTATACAGGAAAGATTTTTAAAGAGAAAGTGCTTGTATGCTTATTTTTACCAGGATGTGCTTGTTTATTAATGAAATAAAATTAAAACAAGCTAGGCAGGTTTCAGATTTTCCTCATTTAAATTTAATTACCTCTACTTTTTGAATTATTACAAGTAACATAATGCTTTGGATGCTTTGCACAAAGGAAATTAGAGGGGCTATGCAAAAGGCGACAAATTAAAGCACACTGAAGGTTCTACTGGAATACAGTGGCTTGTGTACTGGTAAAGGCTGTGGGATTCATGCCAAGTCTACAGAGAGACAGAATTGAAAGGGAAAAAAATGAAGAGTAAAGCTGGAGCTAAACCCTATGGCTAAGAGGAGACACAATATCACCTTGTACTGTTCTTCAGAAGGGTAATCTGGCCACTGTCAGATAAAAATAGTTTGTTAAAGGCTATTTTCTGCTACACAAGGTTTTGTATTTAAAAAGCAGTAGTTAAAAAAACAATTTCTAAATTGTTACTCTGGGAGGAGGATTATTTTAAAAAGTCATCTACTTGTTTGATATGTAACACTGTCACTGTCACAACATGTTAATCCAGAATTGGCACTAACTACAGTTTGTATACTTACCCATAGGTATAGTATAATTTGCCAGACAATATGGCAAATTATGGGCAGACAGAGTTTGCTGTTAGCTCTCCATATAAGCAAATATCTCAGTTAAAGAAGAGGTTCTATAAACATCCTATAAAAACTGGCGATCTTCTGGATGACATTAAGCTTCCCCTACTTCTCTTACTGTTCTTACCATGGCTGATATGCTTATCATGACTCTACTTGAACCAAGAAAGCAGAGTTTTGCTGCTTCATGGCTTAATTATTTTCACAATTTTCCCACAGCAACACATAATATCTGGTTAGTGTAGGACACAGCTTTAAGGTCTATTACATGTATAGCTAAGTGACACATCAAAACCATGATTCTTAATGACCTGCATTATGATTTATTCTGCCCAATTTAAAGTATTGATAAAGCCCTAAATCTTATGGTTCCATCAGCAGGGCTGGTACCCAGCACGGTTAAGAGAAGTAGGGGTCTGTCTGTTTATTATTTATTTATCTTATAGAATTTATGTAGCTGCTATTCTCACAAAATGAATGACTCTGGGCGGCATACAATAGGGTTAAAAACAATAATACAAAAATAACAATTATTATTATTTAAAAACTAAAAAGTATTATTGATGGTAATACTTCCCCATTATAGAATTCTTTCTTGATAGAGTTCCCCAGGCTCCTAATTTTGTTTTAAATGATGGCTGAGGCATTTGTTCAAGTGCCAGCCTTTTAAAATCAATTTGTTTGTCCCAAAGGTACTTTTTCAAAAAGCAACTGGACTTTATTTTTCCTTGAAGACGTTTTGCTTCTCATCTGAGAAATTTCTTTAGTTCAGAAGTGAAGAAGCTTCTTGGATGAAAAGTAAAACATCTTCAAGGAAAAACAAAGTCCAGTTACCTTTTGAAAAAGTACCTTTGGGACAACCATGACTTGGATGACCGAGAATCTTCACAGACATCAGTTTGTTTGGTTTTTATTATTCCCCTTAGGGAAGCTGATTATTCATTATTATTTTTAATTTATTCCTATTTATTATTCTTTTTCTACACTGTTTTGGGTTCCTTCAAAAGCCTGAACAATAGAATAAATGAACGAAATCTATCTTTCTATCTATCTATTTATCTATTTATCTATCAATCAATTTATACATACATAATATGCACACATACTGTTTCAATACTCCCACACTCAATGGCACTGAAACAAAACAATGAAAAGGCTGAAACCACATCAATTCTGCCTTATGGCTGCTCCTGTCCCTATCTTTACAATCAAGCTACAGAAAGGGGAGGTAATCACAGATTAAGAAACAAACATCTCTTTGTATTTGAACAACACATGGAGCCATGATTAAGGAAAGAAAAACTTCTACAAGCTGAATATAAATAGTGGCGTAAGTATGCAACCACAATTCTGTATTCTGGAATTGCATATGGCTTATGATGTAATACAAACCATATAGTAATATTAGCCATGGTTTTTTTTCTTAAAATGTTCTTAAATTATGGCTGCAATTGCAATTCCAGGAACAAATGTCTACAGATTATTTGCATAACTGCCTTTCCCTCCTCTTGTGAGTTTTCTGAAAATCCATGAAGTATTATTTCTTCCAGTTATTTGGATGAGCACTAAGATTTCTGATGATATCAAAGGCAATGTCATTCCTTTGACAAAGGATAATATATGCCTCATATATTTGTAATGGATGTTATGTTGTTTGCTAATTGTGATTTAAAAATGTATTCAAGTACCTTTGGTTTGAATTCATTCTAGCACCTTGGGCTCCATTTTTAGGATGTTTTTTTTTAAATGGTTAAAAAAAGATACAAAGTGACTTTCTTTTGTTTTAATAAGGAAGATCTTAAAAAAAAAACCAAAGTTCCACATTTTTATTTCTTTGGTAAGAAAACCTTAATCTTTAGTTTACAAAATTGTTCACTAAGTTAAGATTTTCTATTGTACATTTAAAGAAAAATTCCCCATTATTGTGACATAACCTTCATATTATTTTTCATATTGAACAATAAGAATCAATAGCATGGCAGAGTTTCTAAAACTGAAGAAAATAAATATAATTTTAATCCCTTATGCATATCCAACTTCCCCTCTGCAATATTACTTAGAGTGGTTCTGTTTTCTCACCTGCCTTTGTTTTCTTTTCCTTTTGTTTTGCTTTCTTGGCTTTTCCCTCCAGTAGAGTCCCATTCAACATAGGTATCTTCAACTTTTAAGTTAAGATGAGATGATGAGCCATCAAGATTGAATATAAGAGCTGAACAAAGATTAAAATAGAATTTTATTTAAACAGATATTAAAATAAATATCTTTATTTAATGCCAAGTCCCTTCTCAGAATCATTGGTTTTTCTCCCGAAAATTGCCTCAATCTTTTAGCCCCTTAAAGTGTTTTTTGTTAAAAAAATCATACTACCAGTACCTTCCAAAATAAATAAGCATAAAATGAGTTATTTTTCGGCAACAAGCAAAACATGAGAATATCCTTAATTTTCATCCTCAAAGCCTGGACATTTGATCACAGTTTTAAAATGTCAATTACATGTACAGTTTAGTCCTCAGTTTTAAAATGTGAAAGAATAAACTCGATCACATTTCTCAATTTTAATTAAGGAATAAGATATATACACAATGGAAGACAACCATGCCAATTTGATATTAAGGGAGTTCTGGTAACAGTTATAAATAAAACAGTGTACTTCTTTTCAATGTTAACTGATATAAGGATAAAAAACATGCTAATCTAATTGATAGAGCACTAGGTTATTATCATTTGATCTTTCAGTGGTTAAATAAATGTATTAAATGGAGAAAGCTTAGTATTTAAATGATAAAACTCAGAAACATATTTCCAATTTTTACTGCAACAAAAACAGTGTCCATGAAATGATGGCTAGTATTCCCAGAGGCTAGAAGTGTTAAAATAACCTAGCAATCAGAACTGAATCACATTTCTCATGGAAAACGCTTTATGGAAATTTAAAGTCCATTTTTATCACTTAAATGTGTCTATGTTGTTGCACTTGTCTCCATTGTTAGAAACTATGTAATATAATATTACATTAGAATGCATTATGCAGGTATTTATTTTAATATAAAACTTTGAACATTCTCTAGAAAACTGAGCCATTTGTATAATGCTAAACTTGAAAAGTAATCTAAGTGACAATTTACTCCATTAAAAGTAGCATAAATAAAATATTATTAATGGATCTTCCATAAAGGATTCAAAGTTAACAGATGTAGCTGAAAAACACAGCACTCCAAAGCACTTTGTAGCAATTCTAATCTAACTGCAATGAATTATACTGTATGTGTGTACGAACACATGCACGCACCCCAGCCAAGTTCTTTTTAAAGCAACACTTAAGATCAGTTATCCTTAAATAATCTTGGGCTTTCAATCCCAGAAATAATATTCAGAACATTTTTGCACATGCTGTGGCAGTGATAATTGCTATTAAAAGCTTCACATATTTTTTCTTATACAAAGTATATATAGCAATAGCACTTAAACTTATACACCACTTCACAGACCTCTTTAAGTTATTTACAGAATCAGCATATTGCCCCCACCAATCTAGGTCCTCATTTTACCAACCTTGGAAGGACTGAAGGCTGAGTCAACCTTGAACCAGTGAGACTCGAACTGCCAAACTGCTGGCAGTCGGCAGTCAGCAGAATTAGCCTGCAATACTGCATTCTAACCACTGCACCACCAAGGCTCTTATATACAGTAGTGACCAAAATTGCAGAAACCTTTTGGGAAAAGTGTATTTTTGAGGTTTGATGGCTAATAACACTACCTTTTTTTTTTTGGAGTTTTCAAGATAATCATATTCCACTGCTGGAATGGCCTTGGAATAGCCCAGACCTTAACCCAACTGAAAATCTATGGATCCAACTAAAGAAATCTTAGTCAGAAGCGACCCAGCAATAAAACCCAGTTAATAGAAGCAATCATTCAATCTTGGTTTCATATTATAATTACTGCAGAACTAAAAGACTTGGTTCACTCCATGGGAAGCCATTGTAAGGTCGTAATTCATGCTAAAGGTTACCCAACTAAGTATTAACTGATGTAATAATTTTTGTATATCTCGTTTTTTCTATGTTTCACTTTTCTTCTTTATACTGTAACTGCTATTCTAATAGTAAATCCTTCATAAAAGTTATTGCATTACATTCTTGATTAAATTATCTTTCCATTGATATATAATTTTATGGTACTATTCCAAAAAAAAGTGGTTATTAGCTAGTTTTAGAAAATAAACTTTTCCTAAAAGGTTTCCACAATTTTGGCCAATACTGTATTAGTTACCTGATAATATCTTACAGTAAACTGATATTAGCAAAAGGATTCAAATGACATTCTTAGTATTTTCACACTTTCGCCATATTTGCAAGCTTTGCCTTAAACTAAAATAAATGTCAAAGCTAGCTGATACAGATTTGCTCCTATGTGTAGATCTTTTTGTGTATATGGAAACTGCAAATTTTGATGACACATATTGTCCAGCATCAAGACTATAACTCAAACGCTAAGTTACATCAAATGGAGATATAGGTACTGCTCAAAGATAGTTCCTTTATAGTTAAGTTCATATCTGATAAGCCTACCCATATTTAAGAGAATACATGAAGCTAATTTTAGGAGGGCAATTTTACCTTTCGTCTCTAAAGTTACAGGATCTGAATACTCCCCAGCCACTGCCTTGTTGCAAGCTCGGACACGAAAATTCATATATTTTGAGTCAAACCTTAGTCCTGGAAGAAGAAGGGAAAAAACCTTTAGAGACAAAGATTTTACGATAAACAAAAAAGAGTTAGCAGCATAAAAAAGATTGTACACAAACACACCCAAAATTCAATTTAAGTATTCATTTCTACTAATAGTAAAATATGGGGAATGAATTAAACATATTAAGATACATAACATAAAATTAAGAATGGATATTTTAGATACTAAAAAGCAAAGAATCAGGCTTAATTATGAGATAAATGATAATGCATAAATTGGAAAAACTTTTATCAGAACAATGCCACATAATTTTATTTTATTTTTATTTTTTAATTGCAAGTTTGCAGAACAGTTATTTCCTATATAAAATAAAGTGTGCTTAACCAATCCCACTCCCTTTTCTTTACTTCAAGTTTTATTCCTGAAACCTAAGAGATTTCCTGCAATACTTATTCCCTTTAACTCTCTAAAGTTGTTAGGGACAGAATGGGGGCAAGTTTGGGATGGAATGGCACAACATGCCATGGCCAACTTGCCACGGGACAACTCACTGTGGCCAACTTGCTGCAAGGCAATTCAACAAATACAAAAGTTTAATTAATTGTGATGGAACTGTGGCCAATAATAATAAAATAAATTCAGCCCAGAAATATAAGTGTTACAATAATTTCAATGAACATGTGGCCCAATAATAAAAGTACCTGAATGAAATGATTAATAAAGCACTGAATTGTTCAGCAGCATGTTGGCCACCACACATCGTTCTGTGGTGTGTTGCCCTAGACTCAGTTGAGATGGGTATTTCTGACTTTCATTTCTCTATTCATTTCAATTAGACTACTGTTAACTTAGTTAAAAACTAAGATAAAAACTGAAAAGCATATAGAAATTGCAGGACCTTTTCAACTGATTCCATAATCCAGAAAGACTTGGAGAATATAAATGGTCAGGTTTTGTTAAACAAATTTTATAAAAACTTAACATTACTAAGACTGTCAGTAAATGTGAAGAAAAGCTGTTTGGCGACGTGATATTGTAATAGTTCTACTTAGCTCTAAATTGGCAATTTGTCAGTAGTGAGCTACCCTATTACTGTTCTAGTACAGTCATAAAAATCAATCAAATCAAATCATTGTACTGTACTAGATTTCACCAGAAATGTATTTTATAATTAGAAACTACAGGTAGTCCTTGACTTACAACAGTTCGTTTAGTGACTGCTCAAAATTGCGATGATACTGAAAAAAGTGACTTAGAAACATTTTTCACACTTAAGACTGTTGCAGCTTCCCCATGGTCATCTGATCAAAATTCAGATGTTTGGCAAGTGACTCACATTTATGATTGTGAGTTGCCGTATCCCAAGGCCATATAATCACCTTTTGGGGCTTTCTGACAAAGTCAATGGGAAAGCTAGATTCACTTAACAACCATATTACTATCTTAACAACTGCAGTAATTCACTTAACAACTCTAGCAAGAAAGGTTGTAAAATGGGGCAAAATTCACTTAACAAATGTCTCACTTAGCAACAGAAATTTTTGGTTAGATTGTGCTCATAAGTCAAGCACTACTAAAACTCAAGATAATTTGAAAACAAAAAGATAATTACCTGACAATGTATATTCAGTACCCTTAATGTAGTCTATAGTTTCCCAACATCTCTCATCTTTTATGCGAGGAAGCCCATCAAAATTGGTTTTTCTAAATTCAAGTATATAGTGATCAATTTTGTTGTCTTCTTCGGCCATTTGCCATGCTACTGTAACAGCATTGTCAGATACCAGACAGTCTGTTAAAATAATCTCTGGAGCTCTGGGAACTGTTAAATAATATAAGCAAAGAAAACATTGATAAAGTAGAGTTCTAAACTATGCTGTAGGAAAATTCAGCTGGAGGAATATAGACTTGATCATTAACACAGCTAATGATATTTAGACAATGTGACTGCCTTCCAACATGAAACAAAGCTACAAAGTAGATTTCCTACTTCTGGTTTATTATGTTTTATGAACCAGAGACTGTAAATCATGGTTTATGGTTTGGTTTATAAATTATGGCTTCTGCGGGTGAACCCAGCCATAAACCACTCATGTTTACTTAGCAATTTGAATATGAACCAGTCCTCAGACTGCAATGCTCTCTTCTCACTTGAATCAGAAAGGAACTTCAATTTGATTCAAGTGCTTCTCGCTCTACATTTTGTTGGAGAAACAAGAGCAAGTACTTGTAGATTCTCTCAACTGTAGATGTTTTTGAATGCCAGTGCCAAGCATCATCTCTGATTGCTTGAGAAAGATGAAGGACATTCCAAGCAAAGTGAATACCGTGAATGCTTTTAGAAAAATAGGCAGCATTAATAGTGGCTGATGTTTTGTACTTTTGTGTCACAAATAGAAAGTAGTCATCTAGTTCTGGCATTATTTGTGTATGATAGAGTGGAAAGAAATATGAGAAGCAGCAGCAATTAATGGCAATTAAATGTACACGCCAGTAACCTTTGGACAATTCTGTACTGAAATACCAGTGAGTCACTCAGTATAACTTTCAAAATTGCAGTCACCTGTCTCTCAGTTCATTTACATTCCACTGTTTATCATGCTGAATTAAAATTACAGTTTTCTGAATGTTTAGAATTGACTAAGTATTTGGGTGCTTTATACTACCAGGCTAAAAGTTTCACCCACAAAATAGTATCAAGTTTAATATCCTGATAATTTTCAACCAACTTTTTGTGAATGAACAGATGCCACAAAAATGCTATTTGGAAAACTGGCTCTGCAAAACAGGAAAAAAAAAACTTTTAAAGCAAAGCTTACTGAAGAGTAATAATTAGGAATAGCCGGCATAAGGTAATAAAATAAAGTTGTGATTCTTCATGTGTCTATTTGGTAATACTTCCATCTCCTAGAATGGATAATAGACTATTTAGTTTCCACTGCCATTTAGTCTTTGCTAGCTACTGCAGCTAAATTCTGGTATTGTATCAATAGGCATTTTAAAAAATATAAAACACAACCTACACTGCAATATACACAGTTATGAACCTCATTACTTCTCTATTCCCCTCACTTCAAAGATATATTTCAAAACAAACTATGGAAAAAGGAAACACTTTATTATATTTATTTACAGGTGTATTATATTTTAACTCATTCCTGAAAGCCACATTCTGTTTTTTACCTGGCAAGAATTTCAGTGCCTGAAGCATTTGTCTCTCCTGAGAAAAATCCACCATCAAGTGTGTCATATTGTCGCTCACTCTAGGTTTCAAAGACAAGCGGAATGCTGGAGCCATTGTGACTCTAAAGTTAGGAATTATAAAGACAGGTCTTTAAACTTCTGATAATACTTAATGTTCTACAGTATAATATGCAAACTACTTGGAAAATATTTTAAACAACGTACTGAAATCTAGAAACGTGCTAAACTACATGTAGTAGCACATTCTCTATGAGTCACTCTTACTGAACAGTTTTAAAGGCAGACAAAAGACAGTGACAAGTTAGTAGAATTCTTTTGGCAAACTTAGCAATCCTGTACCTAGTGCAAGCAATAAATAAAACTTAATTGACAAGTAAATTGTTTTTCCATATACTGTATACTGAGTAATTGGAATAAGAGCAGTTGTTTCATAAATGATTTACTAAAAGTATAAAATTCAGGTTTTTCAATGTTAATTGCATAATTTAAGGATTCTTTATGGAACATCATTCCCTCTGAGGAACAGTTGTCTCCCACCCTACTAAAAGGCCCTAATAACGTGGATTTGTCAGCGGGCCTGGAGACCACAAATGGAAATGTAGCCGATCAAGTGGCTGATTTAATTGTATTGTTGCTGCTATGGGGGATGGGTGTGTATGTGTTAATAGTTTTATTATATGGTGGTTTGTTTAAATTTTTTAAATGTTGTAAACAGCCCTTAGTCAGCTATGTGTGAGTTGGCCAACTATATCAATTTCTTTAATAAATAAATAAATAATCCACAAGCTGCCTAATGTATTATCAACAAACTTTTCTAGATGGCAAAAGTGGTATTAATGATTTGGTCACTTGGGAAATGTTTAAGGCTTATAGCCAAATCATTCTCATTCTAAATAGTTTATTTGTAATGAACACTGACTTAAGTACATTACTTTTAACTACAATATCTGTTAAAAGTTAAAATCTGTAGTATATATATCTTGTCTTTACAAATGTAGTAACAAGAAAGCCTTAAAACATATAGGCATGGTTCCGTTCACATAAAGTTAATTTCCAATGCCCATCAGTGGAAGGGGAGTTTTTACTGCCAATCCTTAACCATCAGGGAAAGTCTAGGATGTGATGCAAGGGGCTGAGAAACCAATCAAAATAAAAATATTAAAATCATCCTCTCTCATTCTGGGTGAGAGCTTTGCAAGCTCCATTGAGTTTTTATTATAAAAAAAACCCACAGTAGATCAAAATAATTAACAAACATTACAGTGTGACTTTTAAAGATGTAATACAGGCACTGTGGAATATATAAATGACATTAGGTTTGTAGAATCTATTTTGGACTAATACATGGCTGGGCAATTATGAGACCTCAGTTACTACTTAAGTCTTATTCAGGGCATGCTAAATCTATTTTAGAAAATTAGATCACAGGTTTAAAAATATAGAACAGGAAAGGTATGATGAGTACTGAAACTATAAAGCTATAAAGAAAGGAGCTTTAAGAAAGGGCAAATTATTATACTGTACTTTGATTGCAGATGAATTAAAAGCTAGAATATTTTTTTTCTGGATAGAAAAAGGATTTGGAACTTGCACAATTATAGCAATTATGCACTATTCGGCACATAATTGAGCCACTATTATCTGAATCACTTTAATAATTCCTTAAAGTTCTTTCCTAAGGCTTGTGTATAGACACATGAAAGGGAACATGAATGTTTTAATTAGTACTGCAGAAATGCTATGCAACTGTATATATCATTAATATATATTCATACATATGTGCAAATATTACACAAATATGCAAAAATGTCTCAAAAGGGAAATTTATTGCAAGAGCAAGCATCTTCATGATTGATTCCAATTGGACTTAGACAGGTTGACAGACTAGGCACTTAACAGATATTTATCTTATGTTTCTTTAGGTTCGTTACATTTCCTTTTTGCATAATATTCTTAATTTTAAAGTCTTGTTCCTTTTTTTAAGGATGTCCCATAAGACATTTTAAAAAGAAAGCTGTATGTGAACAAAGTTTAAACACACAAATATAAAAAATAATTGGAAGATGGTACTTCTAGTTATCCAGATTTTTGCTATCTAACAGGAAAACGTAAAATAGACCAACATCCATTTTATGGGCCATTTGATTTGCTCTATGCTAACTTATTAAGAAGTAAACACATCTTGGTTTGTGTAGATGTAGACATTGTTCATTTTTATCCTCAGTATTCCATGACCTGAATCAATTTAAAATTCCAAATATTATATATATAAAAAATAATCTCATCACCTATATGAAGTACAAATATAAAGAGCAGATGTAGAAAAGTCCTACCTGAAACCTTTTCTAGCAATCTCATTGTTTTATATCAAATTTCAGCTTTCCAGATCACACCAAAGAACCCGAACAAATTGCAATATTTATATCTAGCATCATGGAAACAAACATCTTGAGATCATCTATAGAACCTCCAACTAAATTTTAAATTTCTCCTCTAGATAACAGGCTAACATAGAAAAAATGATTATTATCCTAATCACATTTCTGTTTAAATGGTCCTTTTTACAAGGGAAAAAACACACACTACAGGCATAGGGAAACATAAGGCCAAACAGAACAGTGCATTGTGTCACCATGCAAAGCATAAACTTTTGGTTGCTTAAATCACATCAGAAAAATGATCTGATTCTAGAATTCTCAACTCTAATTAAGAATAATTGCAAACAGAATCAAATGAGTTTGTACTGTACCTATCCTTGATCTGTCTGGCAGCCTTGAGGTGCATCAGGAAGAAGAGAGAAAAGGTAGTTAATGGTTTCATGCAAGTTTCATCTGCAGTAACATGCAAGAAAGAGTTAGTGAATGATTCACAAGGTCAATCAGAAGGTTATAATTGAAGATTTTGTATCATAAGCCATTGTTAATTCAAATTAGACATTCAGTAATAAGCAACAAAGCCAGTACGCATAAACAATTGTACATAATATGCCATCAAATGTCTGGGATATTAAGGAATCGCCCAACTCAGGAACATCCAAGAGATTCTTGCTGATTTCTTGGGCACAATAGTTATCAACTGATGTTAGAGCAATGCAAATATTTCAAAAGAGATAACATGCAGGAACATGTATTAAGCACTCCATTTTAAATAAAACAACTCCATATTCTTTTCAGGCTTGTGTAGCTTTTTGGAAACTGCCCCAACCAACTCCATGGGTCTGTGCATCACAGCAAAAGATATACTGCAGCAGTTTCTGAAGCACCTGTGTAAGCCTGAAAAACAATGGGGCTGCTTCAGCTATTTGGAAAGAGGTACCTCTTATATGCTAAAGTATCTTTTGCAGAATCTGTGCATTCTAAATGAATGCAAATTATCTTGCTAGAGAATTGAGTGAATACCACTTATATGCAAATGATCTTGCTAGAGAATTGAGTGAATACCACTTCTATAGTTACATATATACTTTATTTTTTTATCTGTACAATCAAAATATATTCTCCAATTCAAAAAATATTATTACTTAGTTTTGGACAGAAAATAATATATTAACATATTCTGGTTGTGAAGTAATTATTATCTTTTGAAATAGTGTAACAGAAAGTGGAACAAAATATTGGAGTAAAAATGTTAAAACTCAGCCCGATAAAATTTGAAGTTGAATTTAACATGTAAAGAATTACTGATTATTTTTTTGTTAACCTGTAATTCTCCTTAGAAGCATGTGGAAAAATTCTCAGATTATAATTCAATATAGATTTTGCACAAATGCATATTTTTATAAAACCATTTAATATAAGGGAAAAAAAGAAATTGCTACAATCAGTAATTTCCTCTCTGAATATTTGATAGAACATTCACTGAACAATTAATATGGAGTTCACTGGACAATTAATATGGAAAACAAATATAGAGAACTTGCACATACTCAAAAACTGGTAATCTGAAATAGTTTGGATTTAAAAATGCTAGTTACTATGGATCTCATACGCACATCTTAATTTTCCTGCACAGGTAGCTCGACTTAAAACCACAATTTACCCTCAAATTTCTATTGCTAAGTAAAGGAGTTGTTAACTGAATTTTGCCCCATTTGATAACCTTTCTTGACACAGTTGTTAAGTGAATCACTGCAGTTGTTAATTTAGTAACAAGGTTGTTAAGTGAATCTGGCTTCCCCATTGACTTTGCTTGTCTGAAGGTTGCAAAAGGTGATTACATGACCCTGGGACGCTGCAACTGTCATAAATATGAATCAATTGTCAAACATCTGAATTCTGATTACGTGACCATGAAGATGCTAGGTACAAATGTGATAACGGTTTTTAAGTCACTTTTTTCAGTCTGTTGTAAGTTTCAATGGTCACTAAATGAACTGTTGTAAGTCAAGGACTACCTGTACCTGCCACCCACAAGTGCACTAAGAAATGTGATATATTTCAATGAACTCCACTTCTTAGCAATGTAAATACTTTCTCTGTTAGAGTCAGTGCTGTCAGTGGCACCATTGCCTGATTTGTAAATGCTTGTGAACTATTTTCTTATGTTTCCAGCTAAAATAATTATTTTATGAAGTTTTTATTTGTTATGACTACACCATTACCCCCCAATTTAAGCTTCCTTATTGAATACCGTATTTTCCGGCGTATAAGACGACTTTTTAACACATGAAAATCTTCTCAAAAGCCGGGGGTCGTCTTATACGCCGGGTGTCGTTCTCCTGTAACCACGCAGACCAGCCCAAAAGACTCTAACGAGCCTTAAATGGCTCTGGCGATCGAAGCTCTGAGGATCCCAGCTTTGCCTGCTAATCAGGCAACTCAGCTGGGATGCCAGAGCCATGTTAAAGGAAAAAACTTTTTTCCTTTTACGTGACTCTGCAAGCTCTGACGATCCCAGCTCCGTTGCCTGCTAATCAGGCAACTCAGCTGGGATCGCCAGAGCCCAGAGCCCTGTAAAAAGAAAGAAGTTTTCCCCCTCCAGCTTGCTTACCTTAGCTGGTAATCGCAACGCTTGCCTTGCTTCGCTTGCCTGAATCCATTCCATCAGCAAGCCACTCTCTGCCTGCAATCATGCAGGCAGGAGTTGTGGACTTCAACTCCCAGAATTCCTCAGCCAGTAAAACAAAGCTGGCTGAGGAATTCTGGGAGTTGAAGTCTACAAGTCTTAAAGTTGCCAAGGTTGGAGACCCCTGTTCTATTGGGTAAGTTTTTTTCCCCTTTGGGAGCTTTAAAAAAATAGTTAATTGGGGTTTTTTTAGTTGTTCTTTTTTAGACCTAGCCATTTAAAGTTTAGGAAGTTTTAAATTTAGTTTTCATATAAAAATAAAAATAAAATAATATTTGTGCAGCTTTCTGAGATGTGGTGTGTTTCTGTAGTGTTTCACTCTAACTACACAAACACACAAAATCTCACAAAGCTGTATGTGGAATTTTGTGTGTGTAAAGTGTGAAGGTTGATTTTTTTGGGCTTTTTGTGGCTGTATGAGGTTCCTGCTTGTTGCAGGGGCCATTTTGGGTCTAGCACAGCTGCTTTTACATTGTGGATGAGCCAGTTGTGTTGTGTTGTGTTGTGTGTGTGTAAAGTGTGAAGGTTGATTTTTTGGGGGGCTTTTTGTGGCTGTGTGAGGTTCTTGCTTGTTGCAGGGGCCATTTTGGGTCTAGCACAGCTGCTTTTACATTGTGGATGAGCCAGTTGTGTTGTGTTGTGTTGCGTGTGTGTAAAGTGTGAAAGTTGTTTTTTGGGCTTTTTGTGGCTGTGTGAGGTTCCTGCTTGTTGCAGGGGCCATTTTGGGTCTAGCACAGCTGCTTTTACATTGTGGGTGAGCCAGTTGTGTTGTGTTGTGTGTGTGTGTGTGTAAAGTGTGAAAGTTGTTTTTTTGGGCTTTTTGTGGCTGTGTGAGGTTCCTGCTAGTTGCAGGGGCCATTTTGGGTCTAGCACAGCTGCTTTTACATTGTGTTGAGGCAGTTGATGTTTTTTAATTTTTATTTGGTGTGTGTTGGAAGAGGGGTAGTCTTACATGGCGAGTATAGCCCAAACCCTATATTTTAACAGGAAAAGTTGGGGGTCGTCTTATACGCCCAGTCGTCTTATACGCCGGAAAATACGGTAAATATTTAATGGAAGATAGATCTAAAAAGTGGTTGACTCAATGTCTTTAGCTAGAAGAAAAATGATATGCAATACATATACTGCTACTTCAGCAGGTAACTGTATGTACAATGGCCATGTATTTCATGGTAATGTCATAAAGATAAATCATTTCTGGTAGTCCAAGCTAAAAACTAGCAATAAAGTAAACACAATAGAACTATGAAACTAAGTTTCTTGCCAGATATTAACTACAAAAGCAACAAGGATAAAGATCCCGCTTCTCCAAAAAGATTTCACGTATTTGGAAGCCAAACAAAGTGCCTATTAACAGACAGGCATCACTGGGCTAAGCTCATCAAAAGGTTCATCAATAAAGAAATTGCTGAAGTAGCAACATTTCAACACACATTCATAAATTCAGTCTATATTCTTTGGATCTAAAGCTGTTTAGCAATTATAAAAGGATGGGATAACGGAATGTAAAAACCATGTTTTGTTGACAAGCATGAGTAGGAATGGGGAAATACTGTAATCAGGCAGCCAGAAACATGTTACAATATGGGAGAAAATAATATGAGTTATGTGGAATTTTAAATAAAGAAAGGATGAGTTATTATGGAGAGCAGAAAGATAACAAATGAAACTTGAGAAAGCAAAGAGTAAGTTTTACTATTTACGTCTTTGCTTTTCATTAATTTACAGGAAAACAACTCAGACTTATAGCTCTCTTTTCACATAACAAAAGAAAGTCAGATACCAAGGTTGGTATTTTGATTGATTCAGAATTATTTCAATTATTCATTTTAATACATTCTTGTTTGCCTTAGTTGAGAACATTCAAAGAAATGATAAAAAGTACAAATAACAGGATTCAGAGCTGATTCAGCATTGTTAAATATAAATAAGATGAAAACACAAAAGCACTGAAAAGCTAATAAGAGAAAGACAAAAAATTAAATGTGGCAGCCTCCTATATTGCTAAAATAAATTGATTCTCCAAAAATAAATTATTCTTTGCATTTTACTCCTAGTTTGCAGATTTGCCCAATGAGCTATAAATATGTGATTTCATAAATGAATAATACTGCTAACCTCATTCCTTTGGGTTAAAAAATGTATACAATTATGCAGATATATGTATTCTAAGCTTTCTAAACTGTAAGGCATTTTGACTAAAGCAAAACAAACTAATTCACCTTTTTAAGACTTAAAATCATATTATTTTATTACATATATGAAATATATTTTGGGTTTCAAATCTCATCATTTTATGAATTCTGTTCTCATGAGTAAGTTTAAATATGTTCCCTTGAAATACATAAGAATGAAATGTTTTAAGAGATGCTAGTTTGTCCACAAAGTTTTATTATACACTATTGAAGTAACTGCAGACAAATGATATTATATAGTTTTTAATCTATTTTTTGTTCATGTTTGGCAAGTTTTATACCTTAGAAAATTCTTCGGACTCTTTTATATCCAACGATCGTGCAGCAAACTCCAGCAATTCTTCAGAGTTTTCCAGGGCATTACTACATTGACTAAGCTGATTCTAGGGAAAGAATATGAATGAGTTTAATATGCCAGCCTATTCATATCTATTTCACTCCTTTTTCCAAATTTGTTTATTCAGAAGAATAAAGGGGTCTTCAGTCCAGTGATAAAGCATAGGGTTTTTTTTATTTAAAATGTTCCAAGGTTGATTATTTTATATAAAAAGAAGTTCAGGGAGTTGTAAAATCTTAGTAGTTGATGTAAACGTTTAAGCAGCTTTGTCATGTAATAAGTTTATGGGGACTTGTTATCAACAAAAAACAAAACTAGCCCAAATGGAAAAGCATATATTTGCAAATATCAAATACTGTATAGGTAAATTTCCTTTATCGCATTTACCATCTCTTTTTTCACTGTATTTGTCCAAACACTAAAAAAATACTAAAAATAAACCCTCCTATAATATACCAGCCTTATTTATATTATTTTATGCTAGCAATTTATTTCAATAATCAAATATTTGAAATTCAAATAATCAAGGCAACATATAGAAAATACTGTTTACTATCACTCAATCCTATGGGACTGCCCTTATAAATTTAATTTAACTTACCAAATAACAATTTAGTCCAGAACTTAGGTAAAGATTTATCTTCTGCTCTAACATAAAAATCATTCAGAAGATTACGACAAAGCTAGCAGCTTTTGATTTGATTCCATATGGCTATTCCAAATTCCCAGCAGACAACTTTTTTAATATGGAAACTGTACTTGCCTAATCTTAAATTTAATCACTGATTTTTGTTTCCTTATGTTAAATAAATGTGATCAAATAATTAACTATTTAAAACTGATTTCTAAGGACTATAAGAAAGCTTTATGACAGATACATAACATGAACACCTGGCTCTGCTGGTTGGCTTGGGGACCAAATGGGGAAGTTCCACATTGGAGGTGGCTGCTAGATTGATCGCGGACTCCAGCTCGCCCCCCCTCCATCTTTTTGTTTATCATATTGATATATTATTCTCATTGTGTTCGTCATTGTTTATTTTATTGTTCTATTATTCTATTTCTGTTGTTTACACTCCTTTCATTTTTGTACCTTTTTATTATTGTAAGCTGCCTAGAACAGCCCTACGGTGAGATAGGCAGCAGATAAATTTAACAAATAAATACATAAATATAAAGTAACAAGTTTATTCAACCATTGACAGGAATTCTCCTGTTTATAGTTCAGTCTGCAGTCTGAAAACGGGGGAAATTATATTTGTCATCTTTTTCCAAGATAGTTTGATACTTGAACTGTCTTGCAAAATGATAACAAAAATAATTTTCCCTATCCTAAGGGAACAATCTCAAACTTTTCTATTGTTGATATTCTATACAACCTACTCTCCAAACCTCACAATAGAATGATATGTATAAAAGCATTATTGATAAATCACTTAGCAAGGCAGCATATAGAATTGATGGGGGTTCTTTGGAGGGGCAGGGGGGAGGGAATATTTTCCATTTTTGAATAAACAATTTAGTCTAGCCTAGAAATGCTGATGAGCATTATCATCCCTTCTAGCATTTAAAACATTAAGTCGCAGACAACTATTCATTGGCTTTAACTGGCTAATTAATAAAATCATTCCAAATATAAGCTAGATATACCTTTGCAATGTTTATAACATATCTTCTTAAGTTTCTTGAGTTTTATTGTGTTGATGTTTCCACTCCCTTATTTTGTCCTGCATGCAGTGGCTGTATACTACTGTTAAGCTTTGGAGGATATCATCTGCTAAATGACACTTTAGCCATGCAATATTAAAGAGTTCGGTGCTCAATATAGCTTCAATAAAACATGTTTCCAATACTGTATCCTTAAGACTTCTGTTGGGTTATAAATCTATTATTTCAATGTTTTTACTGCCTTATATAATTGAACATACTAAAAGTTTGACATGTGACAAATGATGGAGGTGGCTTACAAAACAATTGATTTTGCTATGGTATTACTTGCAGGAAGGCAAATCCAGAATATCAGCTGTTTTCAATTTTCATTTTGAGTTCAACAATAAGTGGAAATTTTGTAGAAATAGGTGGTTCTCAGTTAATGAACACAAATTCAGCAACCATTCAAAATTATGATTATGCTGAACAAGTAGCACCAGCACACTGCCTTTCACTCGACAGCAGCCAATCCCTACCTGCAGCAGCCACTTACCTGCCTGCCAGTCTGCTTGTAAGTAGCCCAGAACTTGTGACTTCTGGCTGGCTTCCCAATTGGCTTTGCTTTTTGGAAGCCAGCAAGAAGTTGCAAGATGGTCCTTACTTAAGGATAGCAATGAGGACTGCAGGGACTGGCACTGCTAAGCAATGTGGTCACATAATACCATGCTTTACAACCATATCACTTAGCAATGGAAATTCTAGCTTAGAAACTCTTACAATTTGGTTGAAAGGTCTCACAAACTGACTTGCATATAGTGCCAGAACACACAAAGAGCAAACATTTTTAGTAATACTCAAATTATTTTGTGGATTGACAAACTATGTCGACTGGCGGCCCCCAGGGGGAGAGCCTTCTCTGTGGGGGCACCTATTTGGAACGAGCTCCCCCCGGAGATACGGAGGATCCCGGATCTGCATACCTTCCGTCGCACACTCAAGACCTTCCTATTTCATCAAGCCGGCCTGACCAAAGTCTTTCCCCTTTTTAAATGGAAATTTTAAATCTGGTTTTAAATTATTGGGTTTTAAATTTGTTCAGCCAAATTATTTAATTTGTTTTAATCTATTTTAAATTTTGTATTTATATGTTTTATTCCATGGCTATTCACCGCCCTGAGTCCTTCGGGAGTAGGGCGGTATACAAATTCAATAAAATAAATAAATAAATAAATAAATAAATAAATAAATAAATAAATAAATAAATAAATGGAACAATAGATTCACTGAAGATTTACCCAAGACAAATGCTTCATCTTTTATTTTCAATCATTTTATTAAGAACTATACTGAACAGATAAAACTATGAAAGAAAGCTAATACTCTCTCTTACCTATACCACACATACAAACATACACAATTAAATGTGAAAAAAAGAAAAAAAAATCCCCTCCAAATATTAAGAAAAAGAAACTTCCCCTTCATCCCCAGCAAACATAGTCAACATTAACAATTATCAGTCTCTTAAAGTACAACCTACCTTTTCATTCCATACCTCACCCCATTTTCTATAAATCCATCTCAAGGTCTTCAACTCCCCTTATTAATCAACAAGCTCAATAAAAATTAACACACACACACACACACACACACACACACATACCTAGCAGCATATTATTATAATGTCCCTTTCCATTTAATATAAATCCCCCTCATCCCTTTCTTAAATACTACAACAAAAATCAAAACTATTAAACATTTAAAAAAAACTTAAGATATCAAAAAATAGAGACCTAAATATTACACAAACTAGTCCATTATACCATTAAACATTTCTAAAAGAGAAACTATACAATCCATCATTATGCTTTTTGTACACAAAGCCTAATTAAAATTTTATTTTCCCAATCAATAGAATTTAACCCTCAGAGATTAGATGGCAAAGAGTTAGGGATGTACCCATACATAAAAATATTTAGGTAATGAACTATTTTCTTTAATCAGTAAAATTCTCCTAGAAGAATTTAAGAAAATGTTCTATGAACTTATTATATAATTACCTGAAGTTCTTGGATTTTACGTGCTTGTTCTTGCTTGATATTAGTTGCCATGATATCCTTCATTTCATCAAGTATTGAGTATAAGCCATCAAATTCCTCTTCCAACTCAGAAATAACACTAGAAGAATTAGTCTGTAAAATGATTTTAGTGCTTTATAAACATCCCTGGTATTTTAAATACTTATTCAACAGAAATTGTAAATAAAAGTAATATAGTTTAATGATACACTGCATTTACTAAACATAATAGTAAAGTTATTATATATTAACATTCACATGTCTAGCCATACATATAAGACTTAACCTACTGCTTTAATAATCTTTATCAAATGTAAGACATGAATTTCCAAAACAAGCCAACATTCAATTTAGCAAATTAATTGTTTAGCACCCATTTTAAAAGACATTAGTAAATGCTACTGCTACATTTTGTATTTGTATTTATTTATTATGAGGTTATAACTACAGAAAATACAGGCATAGTTCAAGTGTTATAAGTATCTAACAAATTTAAGAACCTAATTAAGTTAAGAATATTTTAAATACATCATTTACAAATCTAATTTATAAATCTTGATCTTCAAGTATTAGGATAGGCCACAAAAAGTCACTTCATCCCAGTTTACAAACTTTGTGTTACTACACAGAACTGTAGTATTGAACAGATCTCATCATTTTTATATCAAATAGGAAAGATGTGTATCAAGTCAGATTCCCCAACAATATTTACAAAAATTACTCAGGTAATATGGTTCTAATGCAATTCACTAAATTCATCTTCACAAAAATCCATGCTTCAAGCAGAGGACTAGTTTTGCTGCTACTATTATTTGCATTATCAGGCAGCTACTACTCAATTTGAGCAATAAAGTATCCCAACTTTTGCAAGGTTTTGCTATGCCTGTGGCAAAGTATCACAAGATTTGCTCTCTCTACATAACTAAGTCTCAGTATATGAACAATTGATATCTGTATAGACTTGTTATGACTTGGCACTGGAGTGCTAGCCAAGATAACTGCTACCAATATGTTGAAAACTGTGGAAGGAGGGAGTACCATCAATTCAGCAGCAGAGGTTCTGTCATATATTACAGGTGTGTATGTGTGGAGGGGGTTATTCTACACTCTTTCCATCTAAAATCATTATTTCAGCATCAGAGATCAAACAGTAGTTAATAGCTATGGAACAGTGGAAATTTTGGCTTCAAGACACAGAGGTCAGTTAGCCATATCAGATTCATAAATCAACTCCTGCAATTAACTTTAGTTTTTATTTATAACATACACTAAAGAATTAACAGAATGTTCTCTGGCCTCTCTGTTAAGACTACTGGCTTTCTATGCTAAACACATACAACTAGATTTAGTTACATTCCCAGCAGATAAATCAGTGGACTAGCAGCAAAGGTACCGGCCTCAACCTTTTCTCCACAAGACCATTGTTCTTTTGCAAGATGTATGAGGTATATATTTGCTTGTACTTTATCACCCACAGAAATAAGCTGGCTAGCCTTACAAAGATGAAACTTCATTACCCCTGTTAACCTGCTATGCCATATATTTAAAAAGGAACCTTATATCTCATGTCCAATATGAAAATGTGGTGAATTAGTAGAAAAAAAAATAACACATTCTTTGTACTAGAAACTTCCTTTGCTTAATGGTATTGCATTCTTTCAATGTCCAGAGTAGCAAAGTAACAGTTGCTGAAGGACAAGGCTGAATACCACTTCACTTATACTAGCAATTTCAATTTCACCATAATCCCTTTGGGAATGAGGAAAGTGGCAAAAAACCAAGTAATAATGTTTTATAAAGCATTTGAACATGCTCTTGGGGATATTGCTTCTTGATTTCATAAACATCCATGGACAAAGTATTTTTCTTGTATAAGCGATATTTACATAAAATGTATGAATGTACTTTTTTTTTTTAAAGACACATGGGTGTTAGGAATTAATGCCTCCACTCTTTAACTCTAAGTTTTCCAAACAACTCTCTTCCATCTTAGTCTAGCCTTGCCTAGAAGAAGAAGGGGTGATTTAGTATCACCTATATTTTCTAATTAGAACTCTCACTGCTTTTTCCTTGCTGGAATGCTCAGAAAGATTAGACATTCACTTATATTATTTCAGATTACTATTAAAGAAACATCAATCAGTTTACAAGGATCCAACATACCTGTACTCTTTCCAAAATGTGATTTAAAGTTTCAATAAAGTTCTGAATTTCATCATTTTTATGTGCCAATGTTGAGATAATTCTTTGTAACGCTTCCTAAAAACAGAATACATTCATCAAAACATGTACATTCATTTTCTTAGAATCAGAAGAACAAATTCAACAGTCGACAATATTTTCATATTTATTTATGTAAGGGGACATAGATCAAAGGAAGGAAGAAAACAAAGATGAGGTGTACAATTAATTAAAAAAGATTTAAAAACACACAAGCAGTAACATTTGTAGCACAACAGAAGTCTACATAAGTCAAACCTGACAAGGGATCAAATGTTGTAAAATATAACAAGATTCTGTATACAGATACATGGGAAGGCTTGAAAAAAGGCAGCCCACAGACTTCTGAAGACAGATATGAAAAGATATATAGCCTGGGACAATACCCACTAGTGTCTAATTGTCATAGCTATAATTAGGAATTGTGTGACTTTTTGGGATATTTCAGTCCAGTGATCTTGCAGCTGCTGATCATGATACTCGCAAATCAGTGGTTCAATAAGACCGCAATGTCAAGTAAGAGATAAGAGGCAGTCTAGCAATAATGTACTACTAACTTAACTTTGTGGTCTGAGCATATGCAAAGATGATCCTGATAAGAAATATTGTGATTTCTACACTAGTGATAAGGAGAGCAGGGCATCGAATTGTGCTCAGTGTGAGTGTGAGGCATGAAGAAAATGATAAAAGTATCTCTGTGTGTAAAAAGAAGCACATAATAATAACAAATATAATTGGCAGAGTCCAAGTAATCCATATAAAACAGGCAAGTTCTCAAATTGTCAGTACAAGGCAACAGGGAAGAAATGTTTTTTTTTTATAATCTACATAACACCCAATAGGTATACAATGTGTTCTTTATTATGCATTCATCATTATGAAATGTAGTCCACATTAATAACATTTTCTTTTGCGAAATATGGCAACAATCTAAAATTTCACTCCACTCAAATTTACTAAAGACAAATTTATTTATAAATTCAGGTCAACTTTAGAAAGTTATTTCTAAATATTTATTCACTAAAATAATATTTACTTTGTTGTCAAAGGTGGGGGGAAAAAACCTCCAAGAGATACTTGAAAGAAGCAAAATGGAGTGAATCTCAAATTCTATTCTATTTATAGCAACTATATGCAATTCTTGGGTTTTCAGGCTGCCTGCGCCTCCAATCTAATTCAATGTTTTTTTTCAAATTAACTTTGTAAATATGTCCTATAAATTCTTCATTACTGAAAAATTAAACAGTCAGAAAAATTCTGCTCTTTTTCTCATTACTGCATTATGTACGAGACCTGCAAGTTCAAGCAGACTCTAAACATGCATTAATTCTGACAGCTATACAGTAGTTTTCTTTTCCAATGTTAGAACTGCCTTTGGCCATGGCACTTAGAACTCCTATTCTAATAGAAGTGGAGGTGTTACATTGGGGAAAGCTGCTCTACAGGATACTATGATAATTATCAGCAACTGTAATACTGACTTGTTCATGCCCTGTGCCGATCTTATTCAGATGCGGATTATGTCCTAAAACACATCTACAAGCCAGCTTTATTATATGACAAAGAATTTTATCTTACTCAGCTGCAAGAATGCCTGTTAAGCAAAAACATGAAAGAGGCTTTGGCACATTATACCAAATCTAGAATATTACTTTAACATTTTCATTTAAGACAATTTGCATTATTAAAACTTCAAATAATGCTCAGTTGGTCCAAACTAATTTGACATTAAACACAAACAATTTAATTAAAGTGGACTGGAGATCTTAAAAGGTGCTACAATTAGGATGTTGAACATTTCAGAGCAGAAACCCCTAAAGGCAAATCTAGTAAATGGTCCACAGTGATTTATTTGCCTCCTTTGACAAACTGGTTATGATACTAAAAGACTGCCTCTCAGTAGACATAGGATATCTGAACATGAAGAATGGAATTACTGGTATAATGGGGAAAGTGTTAAAGAAAAAGAAGTAGTCCTTGTTCAACCATAACTGAGCCCAGAATTACAGTCGTAAATCATTGAAGTTGTTTTTGCAAGAGTCATTAAGTGAATGCTGTGGTGATTAAGCACATAAATTTTATCCCATGGCCTGCTTTTTTTTTTTTTTTGCTGGAAACTGGAAATAAATCCTAGAAACCAACAAAACATGTCAAAAATTATGGTCACAAACTGCAGGACACTGCAAACGGCCATAAAGTGAGCCAGTTGCCAAACAGCCAAAATACCTCACGTGTGTGTGTTTGTAGCCATTGTAACTTCGAAATTGGGTTTTAAGTACCATTTGGGTGTGTATGTGTTCACTGTAACTCTGAACAGTCACTAAGCAACCGGTTGTAAGTTGAGAACTGTCAGTAAGGTTTATCTTCAATAAAGGAAATGCAAGATGATAACACCAGCCTTATGAGAGAGAAACTGAAATGGAGAAGGTCCTTTGATCCCAATTGACAGAAATGTCACAAAGAAAAGATAATATGACTTTCTGCTCTATGGTATTATATATGGAACCATGATGGGTACTAGTGGAATTAACACTGAATGGAGGCAGATATTATTAACTCAGACCAAACTGTTCTGATATAAAAATTGTAAGATAGTCACATTATCATCCCAGTAAGTTTTCTTTAATTAGTAAATTATACTAATAAATGCATTTGAAAACCATGATGATGGCTTAGTTAAGGGCAGAAAAAAACCATGCAAAAATGTCGATGTCCACCTCTTAAAATGATCTCCTTGAAGCCCATAGTCTAGAAGGGGATTTCTCTAATATGGACTCAGGAGGAGACAGAGATACATCAGCACTACATGCTAGCACTCCACTTATTCATATTAAGGTATATACAGTACATTATCATCTCTGGCAGAAGAAGGATTCTGCCAAATCATTATGTTTGCTGTACTGCTATCATAACTTAAAATAGTTTGCAAAGGATGAAGAGATTTTTACAGTTTGCAGAGATTCCAAAATTTTCTAGGGTTATGGCATCCCTAGCAGTTCCCTACCGTGCATGGTAGTGCTCTGGGGCACTGCAGCAAACTCAGTAACAGTTCTGATTATAAAGTAACCAAATATCCTATGGTAACCCTGTGAGTTTGCTATAGCATCCCTATTTGAAATACTATTGTTTAAAAATTAACTATAGGCATAGCATTCTAATATACAGAGTAATGGTACGTTCTTTAAAATGCCATACTTTTATTCTTTGCTACATTTAATTAACCCTGGATTTAGAGTGTACTATACTTTTACATTCTGTTCAGTTTCAAACGTTATATAACGTATACTGCTTATGTCCTAGAGATCACGTTGTCGCAATTTGGGCTGATATGCTGCTTTTATTACCAATCAGATTCCAGGTGAATAGTACAGCTAATGGTCTTTGGTTATACTTTAGATCCAATAAACATTTACAGATTTTCATTTTGATTGCAGTCCTTACAACATAGAAATAATTTCATATTTATTTATATCCCACTTTTATTACTTTACAAATAACTCAAGGTGCCAAACATATCTAACATACTTTCTGCCTCCTTTTTTTCCCCCACAACAACCACCCTGTGAAGTCAGTTGGGTTGAGAGAGTGACTGGCCCAGGGTCACCCAGCTGCTTGCATGGCTAAGGTGGGACTAGAACTCACACTCTCCTGGTAGAAAGGCAGAATCTAATTTGAAGATAAAAGTTTCTATTGAAAGATGCCAAAAATATCCATTGTCTTTCTTAAATTATGAGCATGTTGTGCTATTTTCATTTACCAATTATCTCACTATGTAAGTTTAAAAACTATTCTTTAGACTAGAAAGTGGAGGTTATCAAATGAAGACAGAGTCACAGATGTAACTCCCAAATTATCCATTATATTGGTTACAAAGCAAAATCCATAGTGTGAACCTAAACTCAGATACCTTGCAATGACCTGAGTTATCCAGTTAATCCAGCAGTATTTTGCTAATTGGATCAGTATTGTTTTAATTAATTTAAAAGATATTAAGGTGAAACCCACAAAAGTTTGAATAGTTGGAGGTATTAAAAAAAGCTCTGTAATTAATGGACAAATCAAAATTATCATTCTGCCCAGATTCCTAGTCATGATGAGCGATAATTATGTATAGTTCCATTAATGAAAACCCTGAAAAATTTCCAGGCATACATTATGACAAAAATCTTAATCAAGATTTTTTTAAAAAAAACCTACTTGGAAAAATTTCAAGCTAATTAACAAAAATATTACTTTTAAAAGCAAAATTTGCATATTATGAACTAAAGGAAATTATTTCTGTATATAGTAGCTGTTAAGACTTTCTTTAAATTAACAGGTATGCAAATGGCAATTTTTTTAATTGTTAAAAGCAAATAAATGCCATCAAATGCATAATGTTATAGGAATTATATTCTCTGCTGCCACTGAAGATAATCCAGGTAGTCCTCAATTTACAACCATAATCGTGCCCAAAATTTCTGTTGCTAAGTGAGACAATTGTTAAGTGAGTTTTGACCCATTTTATGACGTTTCTTGCCATACTTGTTGAGTTGTTAAATTAGTAACAGTTGTTAGGTGTATCTGGCTTCCCCATTGATTTTGCTTGTTAGAAGATCATAAAAGGTGATTGATCACATGACCCTGGGACAACACTACAACCATCATAAATATGAACCAGTTGCCAAGCATCCAAATTTTGATCAGGTGACCATGGGGATGTTGCAATGGTCATAAGTGTGAAAAATATTTTTTTACTTTTTTCAGTGCCATTATAACTTTGAACAGTCAAATGAATAATTGTTAAGTCAATGACCCCTGTAGTCACAAAAGGTGATTTACAATTTTTAACCTTTTTTTACACACACGTTTATACTGTAGGAATCTAGTCAAGAAAAAAATGGTATGCTATTTTCTTACATTATGCTATTTCGATACAAAGCATCTACAACTTGATACTTCAAATGAATAGCCGCAATATACGTAGTGTCTAACATAATGAAATCTATTCCTATTCCTAACTCATTTCAAGTAGTGAGAGACAAGATTAGCAAAGTAATTTATATTTAATACTATTAATAAGTTCTAAGACACTCATGCACTAAAAATGAATGCAGAATGACAAATTCATAGCTAAGCACCTGGATTTTCAAGGGTTCCCTTCTCTTATTCATGGAAGGCCCCATCCATTCTAATGAATTTAATACACACGAAAAATGTTGTATTGTAAAAGAAGAACAAATAGAAAAATAGTTGTTCATTTTCCTTTCTTCAAAATTAAAATAACATTTCACTAAGTGTTTTAAAAATTTATCTAAAAGTTCACAACTTTTAAAACATTAAAGTTCCATTTCAGTTTCACCTTAGTCTTGTTTGAAACTGCAAACTAGAATATTCCCCAGCAATATGCTTATATTAAAAATGCACTTGACAGAATTTGAATGCAAAATGTTTTCTTCTGTTTTAGTCCATGTGTCTCCAGTTTCACAGTGTCAAATTATGACTAGGCAATATTTTAAGTATTCAAGATGGTTAATATTAATTAGGACCATTCCCAACCTAAATTACCTCATCACCTTTTATGAAATTGAAGGATGCAAATGGAATTCCTACAGGGAGAATACAAGTGCAATAAATAAAGTTCTTTTAATTGTATTGTGATTTATGTGCAAATAAATGCCTTTAGGACTTAACTGTATGCTAGTAAGCTTTACAAACCTCTTGTACATCCTATTAGCAGTGCTGCCACCAGGCAATGTAGAATTGGAGAAATCCATTCAGGTTTTATTGGAATATCTCAAATATAAATAATTTTTATTTGCTTCCCCACCCCCGCGTTCTTAAGGAAAGCTCTTTTCATCTTACCCATCTCTCACTGACCTATTTGGAAAACAAAGAAAGGCGAGAAAAAGATTGGCAGTTCACATAGTGATCACACCCAGCTTTTATTGGAATATCTCGAATATAAATAATTTTTATTTCCCCCACCCCCCAACTGTACTTAAGGAAAGCTCTTTTCATCTTTCCCATCTCCCACTAAGCCTATTTGGAAAATGAAGAAAGGCAAGAAAAAGATTGGCAGTTCACATAGTAATCACATTCAGCTTTTATTGGAATATCTCAAATATAAATAATTATTTGTGTCCTGTCCCCCTCAAACTGTACTTAACAAAAGCTCTTTTCATCTTACTCAACTCCCACTGACCTATTTGGAAAACGAAAAAAGGGCGAGCAAAAGATTGGCAGTTGACATAGTAATCACACTGTTTTGAGGAACTTATTTTTTAAATAAAAACAAGAACCAGCAGCTCCCAAGCTCCCTTTTCCAACAGGACCCCTTCCTATTAAGCAGTTGGATCCAACGTCCACCATCAGCCCTTGTCACCAGAAAAAGTGGAGCGGCCCACGCCCAGAAAGCAGCCTTGCACTCCCAGACCAGAGAAAGCAGTGTCATGCTCGCTGCTTTTCGGATAATAGGAGTTGCAGGTCTAAGCCCCCTCAAGAAAAGCGGCTGGTTCGGGATTCCTAATTCACCCCCCCCCCCAAAAAAAAGACATTCAGAGGGCGACATTCATATTGCATTAAGTCCTCCATTAAGGCGCCCGAGGGGTGTATGTGTGTGTGTGTGTGTGCGCGCGCGCGCCCGTGAACAGGCCCCGTCCGCTACAAGGCATCACTTGGCTCGCCAGGTAGGGACCACCCACGACGAGTCGCCTCGCGCCAGCCAACGAATAACGCGGGGGCGGGGGGGCTAGGAAGGAACAGCCGCGAGACGGCTCGAGACGCTCGGAAGGTAACGATTTTCTTTCGCAGAGGAGAGGCCCACCCGACTCGCGAGCCACCTCTCGGCCTCCTCCTCCTCTTCTTCTCGGACCCCGTTCTTTTTCCTCCTCCGGGAGGCTGAAGCCGGACCCTGAGCGCTCCCTCACCTCCCCCCCCCATTCCCCTCCTCGCCTCCCCCTCACTTACTTTCTGCACCTCCATGGCGAGGCCGGTTCCAGACAGGTGAATGAGGGAGGGAGGAGAAAGGGAAGGAGCGACGACTGAGGGAGAAACGTCGCCGCGCAGACCCTCCCACCAATCAAACGGCCGCCCTTCTCACCGCAGCAGCAGCAGCCGCAGCAGCAGCAGCAGCAGCAGCAGCAGCACCAGGCAAGCCCCGCCTCCTTCCAACCCCCACCCCACCCTGCCTTGCCTGGTTCTGGTGTGAGCATGCGCGCTGAGTCTGGCTGATTTCCCCCCCGGGGGCTCTAGTGAGCCTGCGTGATTGAGTCGGTCGAGCGCCGCCGGTCGACTTCGCCTCCTTTTTTTGCTGCGAGGGCGGGCTCCAGACAGGCGAAGAGAGATGGGGTCGGCTTCACCTGAGTGGCGGTGCAAAAGGGGGACACACCCGATGCACGCTCGCAGGCGTGTCTCTTTGCCTCTGGCCAAAGGGCCTGTAGTACCAGGGTGCTTGCAGAAAAAAATTGCAAGGCGGTTGTTTGCAGCCTTGGATGGAAATGTTTTCAGAGCCAAGCTAGGCATTGGTCCTGCTTGCCTAGGGCAGAACGGGATATGGGACCCATTTTCCCCTATTATTGGACGGGACTTGCAGGATCTTAGAATAGAATAACAGAGTTGAAAGGGATCTTGTAGGTCATCTAATCCAACCCCCCCCCCCCCCAAGCAGGAGACTCTGCACCATTTCTGACAGATGGCAGTCCAGGCTCTTCTTGAAGAGTGATGAAGCACCCACAGCTTCTGAAGGCAACTTCTGTTCCATGGGTTGATTGTTCTCACTGTCAGAAAATTTATCCTTATTTCTAGGTTGAATCTCTCCTTGATCAGTTTCCATCCATTATTCCTTGTCTGGCCTTCGGGTGCCTTGGAAAATAGCTTGACCCCTTCCTCTCTGTGGCAGCCCCTCAGATATTGGAGAACTGCTATCATGTCTCCCTCTTCACTAGACTAGCCATGCCCAGTTCTTGCAACTGTTCTTCATATGTTTTAGCCTACAGATGAACCTGCAGAATGTGATTGCTGCTAACATTTGTTTAATAAGTAAATGGCAGCAGAGAAGAATAATGTGGGTCTCTATGCTTCTTAAGTGTACTTTTTAAAAAATCTTTCCTGATAAATACAGGTAGTCCTCGACTTACAACAGTTCATTTAGACCGTTCAAAGTTACAAGAGCACTGAAAAAAGTGACATGACCATTTTTCAGACTTAAGACTTTCGTAGCATCCCGATGATCATATGATCAAAATTCAGATGCTTGGCAATTGATTCATACTTACGACTATTGCTGTGTCCAAATGTTATGTGATCGCTTTTTGCAAACTTGACAAGCAAAATCAATGGGGAAGTAAGATTTACTTAACAACCATGGTACTAATTTATCAACTGCAGTATTCCCTTAACAAATGTAGCAAGAAAGGTCATAAAATGGAGCAAAACTCATTTAACAAATGTCTCACTTAACAACAAAAATTTTGGGCTCAATTGTGGTCGTAAGTTAAGGACTACTTGCAGTTCTGGAAAAACTGAACCCCACTCTCAGGGGCCCTTTCTGTTGATCCTGACAAAGATATTTCAGAAGAACACAATGGGAAATCACTTCCATGTTGCTATAGTGACCAGGAGTTAAATTTCAACCTTTAACTTTTTTATAATGGTGTTGCCCAATAATACTGTAGACAGTTTTTTTCTCATAGTCCAACTCAGCTTTTTATGCACGTTATGTGTAATAAAGGAGCTCCCAAAAACCAATATTAGCATGGGATTTTACTTCAAGGAAACAAAGTGTAGTGTAAAATATTTGCACACCTGGGGTTCGCAGTATTGTACTTGAAGAATGTTGACCTATTAGGAGATTGAATTCCTAATACAAGTAATTGTATCTTAGTGACTATTCTTTCAGCAATTGTTTGAAGTTACAGAGGCATTGAACAGGTAGTGCTTATGCTTAGTCCCTAAAATTACAACTGTTGCATGCCTGTTGGTCACATGATCAAAATTTGGTTAACTGGCAGTCTGCCCATACTTACAACCCGGGGGACACTTCAATCCCCACACCTGTCTATCTCCCCCCTCCATCTGTGCCCTTTTGGCTGCTCTGCACGGTACAGTAGTGGTGGCACTGGAACTGCCTTCAGCAATCTCAGAACTGGCTGCCCCTGACACTCTTTCTTCAGCTCCATATAGCCACTGCTTCCGAGGAGTACTACCTTGAGTATCATAGTCAGCCACCTCGGTGCAAAGCTCCCACTGTCCTGCAATCCACCAGTCCTGCTGCACTCAAAATGATCTTTGCTGTCTTCTTTCTCCCACTGCTGACTAGGCATTCTGGGCCTGGTACCTTTATGAGGCAGCTGCTGGCTGTACCAGGTTTTCTTCCTGAGGTCATATCTGCCATTCCAGAAATCGTGTGCAGCCTTCTTGCAGAGTTTCAGAAGGCCTCAGAAGCTCTCTGAAGCATCACAAGAAGGATGTGTGCAATTTGGAGAACGGCATGCACAGTCTTGGAAAAAGACCCGGCACGGCTAGCATCTGCTTTGCATAGGGCCAGGCCGAGTGTGAGAGGAAGAAGAAGGTGGCAAAAGGTCAGCTGAGTGTGACAAGGCTGGCAGAATACAGGCAACTGGGACTTTATTCTGGGACGCTGGGATGGCTGGCTACAATGTGGGGTATGAGACAGCACTCCTTGGCAGTGGGTGGTCTCAGTGGTGCTGGAACTGAAATAGAGATATTATGGCAGCTGGCCGAGACTCCTGAAGGGCCTTTAAGTAATACCACTAGGCAGGGCAGCCAAAAGAGCAGAGATGGGAGATAGTTTAGTGTGGGGAGTGCTGAAGAGACAGTTCTTTACAAAAGCTTGAGGCTGGAAGTCACTTGGATCAGGGTAAGTCCTATTGTAATATTATGTTTTATGTTATGTTCCCCCCTTTATTATTTAATTTGTAATTCAAGGTGGCAAACATACTTAATACCCCTTCCTCCTCCTATTTTCCCCACAACAAATCTCTCAGGTGAATTGGGCTAAGAGAGACTGACCAGCCCAAAGTCACCCAGCTGTTTTTTGATGCTAAGGTGGGACTAGAAATCACAGTCTCCTGGTTTGTAGGCCAGCACCTTAATTACTATACCAAACTGGCTCTCCTAACAACTGCTCGTATTCAGTTAATGATGACAACATGGATTCCCATTATTAAATTATGGGATCATGTGATTTCACCTTTTACATTACATTGTTTTATGAGGGAAATCCTGGTCCCAGTTACTATGGTTAACCAAGGATTTCTTGTATGGATGGTGCGTATGCAGCACATGAACATATACACCACACATTTTATACCGTTCTAGTGTCCATACATTTAAATTTAAAGGATGTTGAGTTCCAATTTACGAATAACATTTTTTGGGGGGAGCCTAAATCTGAAGCGAAAAGCCCTGTAAAGGCAAAAGTATGGCTAAATTTATCACAGGTTGTATCAGGAAAGAGGCAGTGTCATTAATAGTTAGGAAAAGATGAAACACTGCAAATATTTTCTGGGTTTGCATAATACATTGAATCATAAATTAAATATAACAAGTTCATGTAATACCCCAGAACACTCAAAAGATAACCAAGGTCCAAACAAAGCTTGTTTGTTGTATGAAGAATTTCTAGGAAAAGTAATTCTGTGTTTATTGTTTAAAAAAGGACTGGAGACTTATTCCATTTTTACAAAATCTAGTATCCTCCCTCAATACACAACATTGTCGGAATGGGGAGCATCATATTGAAGAAAGCTGATATACCTTTTTCCTAATAATCCAAAGTGCTCTATCCACATGTTGCTCAAAGCCATACTGTACATGATTTACTTTTAGTTAGTGCATCATGTGAATCCAGCCATTGTGTTTACAGTGTAGCATGTTGTATAAGCCCAGCCAGGTGGGATTTATGCAACAAATCCTGGCTTGCTGCAATGTGTGGATTCAGTAATCTTCACAATAACACTATGAAGTAGGTGGCTTGTGAATGCACACCTAACTGTGAGTGGAATTGCTTGAATACATGCACAGCAATCCTGCTAGGAAAAAGAAAAGAATTTTAGAGTGAGAGGTAATGTGAAACATATGGGAGATGTTGCTTTCCTCTTCAGAAGAGTGGAGATGAAAGTAGTCGTGTTGTCACTTGTGTGGGTTACAATAATGAAGACTTGCTAACATCAAATATAATTGCATTTCTTCACACCCATTGCCATTCTACTTCAGGGCAAAGCACCAAGCGTCATCACAGACATTACACATGCCCAAATCCCAGCATTACTGGAAGGTCATTTCTATTATCTGCAGCTTGTCTCAATAAATAAACAGGCTCCTGTTAATGCTGCATTGTCATGCTATAGACTCAACTGTTTAAACCAATTAAGATCCTGGATTTTCTAAAGCTCTTATCCAATATGGATTATTGCCTTGTTCTATTAACCATTTTAAGCCACTTTAATTTTGTTCTATAGGCTAGTTCCTCAATAGGTTAAAAAAAATGAGTGATCTACCTGCATGCCTGCCTGTCTATCTCTCTATCCATCTCTCTATCTTTTTATAAGATAATTTTATTAAATTTATTAGAGTATAAAATACAAATGAAACTGAAATAGTGGGAAAGTGGGGGAAAGAGAAGTGAAGGATAAAGGGAAAAAAAGAAAAAAAGCATTAATTTTCAACTCTTCAGTGCAGTAGAATAAACATAACATTACAGCCTCAACTTTTTACTTTGCATACTTAATATATATTAGCCATTTCTATAACAACAAAAAAAATCCTTGTCTACTCAGTAAATCCCAAAGTCAATTTCATTATGTTTCTATCTCAAGCACAAAATCCACGAACCTGGATTTTCAGATTAGGTTCAGGCTAGATAATCAAAATTTAATCAAAGTTCTTCTCTTCAATTTAAGCAGTTAATTTTGTCATCTCCGCTAGTTCCATTAGTTTCTTCAACCATTCTTCTATCTTTCCATTTTTGCACATAAAACATTCTTGCTACCTTACACGTATAACAAAAAAGTTCCAACTTTTTTTCCAAGTTCATTACAAAGCTCCCATTTTTTTTCCAAGTTCTCTTCTGTCTTCTTTTTTTCCTTCCTTAAAATTGTAGACTGGTGACATAGTTGCATAAATTTAGTATACTGACAGATGAAAAGTAGAATGACTTGTCTGGACATGTAGGCAAAAACTAATTACTTCTTTATTTATTTTATTTGTCATTTTTAAGAACCACCCATCACTCTCACAGAAAGACTCTGGGTGGTATACAATAAAATATTAAAAGCATAAAAAACAATATGTACAATTTTAAAGAACTAAGGGATGTTAAACATGGATTAAAAGGCAGAGGGGAAACTTCTGAAGGCACCAACCAGTCCCACTCTGGACTCCCCATATGAGGCCACAGAGTTATTTTGTAATTCCTTTCTGGAAGACCAGGAGAGTGGAGGGAGGAATACATTTTAAGCTGTCACTAAAGCTTCTAAGATTTAACACAATTTAGCACTGTAACTGAACAGGGAGTCAGAATACTTGAATCAAAAAGCTCTCCACATCTCTGATAGGTGCACATCACCATCAGCTCTGAGTTGATGGGCAGGGGTACTAGGAAATATCTAGGTTCTAGAACCATATATAGGTAATCCTTGTTCTACAACCATTATTGGGACTAGAATGTTGATTGCTGAGTGATGCAATCATTAACTAAGTTATCACATGACCAGAGCTTTATCACCCTTAAATGTTTATCACACGGTCATTAAGAGAACCATACGGTTGTTAAGCAAATCCAGTTTCCCCAACTGACTTGTCACAAGCTGGCTGGGAAGGTCACAAGTCACAATCATGTGACCACAAAACACTGCATCCATCATAAATGGGAGCTGGTTGCCAAGCACCTGAATTACAATTGTGCGATTGTGAGGGTGGTGTGATAGTTGTAGTTCCAAGGATAGGTTGTAATTTAGTTTTTCTAAGGCCACTGTAATTTCAAACAGTTGTCAAATGAATTGTCATAAATTGATGACTACCTGTAAGCTTTTATATTACAATCAAATACTCAGAATTTAGCTCAATAACAAACAACCAGCCTCCCCAGTACCTTCCAAATAAATGTGTTGGGTTATAGCAGAACATATACTGGTCAGCAACTCTTACCTCATTGCTACTTTATTCTTCCAATGGTCTCATAGTATATATGTAAAATATTGTAGTAATAATATATCACATAACTCTGAATCACAGGAGACCATTCTGGCCTACTTATGCTCGCTTATTAAAGCGTTCACTTTGGTGGGCATTTCTGTTTTTTGACAGTTTCAAATTTTTCTCAGCTTCTACTTCTTGTGCTTTATGTTCTTAATGTCCTTGTAAATATTGTCAGTCTTGGTGCTACCAATGATTAGATTTTATTGCAGTTTTAGTTTATCTCGTCTCCTGGTGATGCTTTTCCCCAGAGCCATTTGGCCTGGAAATCTCATCCCTCAATACCCAACTTGTCTAAATGTTAAGCTATGTCCACGTAGGTAATGTTCACTTGAAATCAATTCTTCAGTGATAACAATTAGTTCTTATCATTTCATAATATCACCGTGAGCTAAATAATAAATACAGGTAATCCTCAAGTTACGACTACAATTGTGCCTAAAATTTATGTTGCTAAGTGAAACTTTCGTTAAATGAGTTTTCCCCTATTTTACTTTTCTTGCCACAGCTGTTAAGTGAATCATTGCATTTGTTAAGTTAGTAATGTGGTTGTTAAGTGAATCAGGTTCCCCATTGACTTTGCTTGACAGAAGGTTATTAGAAGTGATTGCTAAATCTGATGAGACAAAGAAGCCATTGATTAGACTTTAATAAATGTATTATGAAAGGTATTTAAAAATGCTATAAATGTATAATATAAAAAGAATATAATCTAATCAATTTTAAGACTGGAATAAGGAACAAGAGATTCTCATTTCATTTAAACTCTTGATATTTGCATCAAACATTTCTGAGTAAAGTTTGTTCAATGCAAAAATATTATTTCAGTCTTATTGGTGCCATGGTACTTGTATAGAAAAGGAATTGTCATCAGGCTGTTGGAGATGCAATAGTGCTTCCTTGAAGCATAGGTTTTCACACTATTCTAAATTGTTAATGTTCTGGGGAAAAGTTCTTAGACCTATTAATTTGATTTTGAACTAGGGTTTATTATTCAAGGTGTCTGTGTTCTTTTGAACTATATATTTATTACATGGTAGAAGGAGAATGATGTTAGTGTATGGGTGGTAAAAAGCCAGAAGGATCTTATATTGTAGTGAATTGTATCTGAGGAAAGCTTTTGCCTTCAGGTAAAATGTGTTACTGTAATGGGAAAAGGTACTACCAGACTCCTTCTGATATCTATTTCATGAAATTGATACTTGGACAATGGAAATTGATTCTCTACACTGAACTTATTGCTAAGAGACTTATCCTTCAACATTGGTAAGATAAAGCTGCTTAGCCCTCCCAGTATTTCAAAGTAACAGACCCCAAGGGGCAGGGGGAAGGGTTGTGTCTATATTGGCAAGCGGTAGCTTACTTCTTGGCTAATTACAGTCAGTGGTTGATTTAGTACATGACATTAAATTATAATGTGGCTTGCTTATTTCAAGCTTAGCTACTGCAGTTAACCAGAAATGGTTTATGGCAGGTTACTCAAACTGTGTGGTATCCAGAGGCGATGGATGAATGCATTTGTGTAACAACCTCTTCCACCCTTCCCCAGTCACCAATAAAAAAAATCGGGCAATGTTTGGACAACATTGTTAGTTTGGCAGCAATAATGTAGCAGACAGATTTGCATATCCTGGTTATTAATTAAATTTCTGTTTATTTAATATTTACAGTTTTCATGTTTGTATCGTTGTTTTTATAGCATTTGCAAGCTGCCCAGAGTCACTTGACTGCGAGATAGGTGCCATATAAGTGTGCGTGTGTGTGTCTGTGTGTGTGTATAAATAAAAATAAAAATAAAACATTCAAAGGTGGATTGCTGTCAGAACAGGGAAGAACATCATCAACAGGGTAAATCCAAATAGAGATTTGACAGAAGCACCTCTCCATCAGAGTTGGTTGATTTTTAGGTGTACTAATTAATATTCAGATTCCAGAACCATATGGCTTTTATTTTGCAATAAATACCCTGAATTTAGCTCTCTAGCAGCTTGGTAGCTACCCCAGTAAAGGGTGCTCCTTCACTGGCTGCAGCAGCTTCCTTCTCACAAGGTATCACCTTCCTGCCAGGGGTAGAAGTGCCCAGTCTTACTTTCCTAGGTTTCTTCCTGGGTTCCAGTGCTGAGTCGACATCGTTACTCTCAGCAGCTGAAAGGCTGCTGCTTCTCTTCCGCATCCTGCAGAAGGGTGATGCTCCCAATGAAGAAGCCCTTGAAGAGGAGGAAAGTAGCACTAGGCAAGGTCATCTTGAACCAGGCCTGCTTGTCAGGATTAAGGAGTGGGTTGGGTTCTGGCAGGGACTGCGGCCATTGCAACACCTTCGGAGGAGAACCCTCGTGCTTGCCTCCCATGCATGGCCTGATGGACTGCTGTAGCTTCATGAAGGCCACTTATATTGAGACAGAAAGAAGCAAGGGTAACTCTCCACAAATTCACTTGCTCTCCTGCTTCACGGCTTCATATATCTGTGTGAATCTTGCCAAGTGTGGCCAACAGAAAAATCATGGCTAGCCACATTGAGGCTTCTTGAGGGAATTAGCTGCATCAGGACATTGTAAATTTCATTTTCTCAGAGCTAATTAGAAATGATTGCTTAAAGATTATATCTTGATTTTAATGATATTGTTCTTGTTCTTATATTATTAAGACACCTGGAGCATTGTATAAACAGGCAGTCAGGATACAAATTTAATTAATAGATAACACATTTTATATACCATATTCTGTTATTTTTAGTAGAGGTGCTGTATCTTCCTCTCTTAAGTTTCTTTTTTCTTGTTCTAAATATTGATACTGTGATGGAATCTGGCACTGACTTATAGGAGTCATACCTACACCCTGTGAGATGGATTAATGATTTGCATGCTGGAAGAGGCTAAGAAAGAATCTTCCCTAATTCTTCACAGCATTTATCAGATTAGTTATGCAAAGTGTGCTTTAGTCTGGCAAGATTCCTGTCTATGGGTGAACTGCAATAAAGAAACTGCTTGAGCAATTTCTTATGTCATCTTGGTTTCCTGCTCCTGACGTTAATTTTTCCATGCTTCAGGCTCCTTTGTAGGAGAGAAACTTGAAGAATTAGAGAGAATGCTTTCTTACTTTCTTCCAGCAATGAATTTTGGCCACTTGGAAAATGGTATCTGCTTGCGGGATCTCACCACGGGGAGTGGGGGAGGGGATGTTTTCTTACGGAGAAAACCCTGGGCTTTTAATTTTGACTCTATGCTGCCATCTTGTGGATTTTAATCCCCCCCCACACCCTATAGATGCCACTAGTAGCATCTTCAGAAGTAAAAATAAATAAAAAGGACCAAGTCTGTTCTTATTTGGGATAATTAACAACCCAAGTTCAAACCCTGTTTGATCCCCAGTTAAACGATCAATTGCCTGCTATGGTACAGAGCTATATAACTAGAATTTCCAGGTGAATTTTTTTTCCCAAAGTCTGCCATGGGGAATGGTTAGCTAGCTAAATTGATAACTTGTTTATTGTAAATAGTGTACAACCATATTGTAGATATATATGAGATTTTGTTGTTGTTAGTTGCAAAGTCGTGTCTGACCCATCGCAACCTCTCGGACAATGTTCCTCCAGACTTTCCTGTCCTCTACCATCCTCTGGAGTCCATTTAAGCTCACGCCTACTGCTTCAATGACTCCAGCCACCTCGTTCTATTTTCCCCCTCTTTTTGCCCTCAGTCTTTCCCAGCATTAGGCAAGATAGAACACGATATTAGTTGGAGGCCTATAGAATTGTTTTGCTACTCTCTGATTATATAGCCAGTAGAGGGTGCTACGGGATTTTTCTACTGGACCTTTCTGTTTATGGGGGAGCTGTAAACTGTAAAAGTCTCATAGTACCAATTTCTAGCACTGGTGAACAGGTATCTAATTCTCTGGTGACTCCCAGTCATGATATAGAGGGCATGAACAATATAAATCCCTTCAAAAATCAACAGAAATGAGCTATACTGCTACCCATTAATGCTTTGCATTGGCAAGGGATGAGCTAGATGGCCTTTGGTGAAGCTTCCAAATATGTGGATACTGAGATTTAATATGCGTTGCTTGTGTTCTTGTCTTAACCGGTAAGAAAACCATTTGAACATTCACTGGCTGGCTGGAAGTGGGGGGAAAATACAATGGTGAAAAATCTTATGAGAGTTAGCAATTTGGACCATTGGTTGGATGGGAGAGTAGATGAAGATTGCTGAAGGGAAAAATGGAGAAAGTTCATGTTCAACAGAGATTTTATCTAAGGGTTCTGCCATGGACGGTAATTTGGTCAATTTGCACAAGGTGAACTTTGGTTATATTTGTATTCAACGTGTCATATTAGTGTTCCACTAAAAACATATTCTGTAACTAATGTTGAAAATACTCATTGACAACTAGTCCCTTAAGAAACACAACCACCTTCTATATTTGCTCACCCACAGAACTCAAGCCTCATGCTAAACTTACAAAGTGGAATTTAGCCAGTACAGGAAGGAACCCCTTACTCCCATAATAAATGGCACAGATGCCTTCTGCCTAGTTTTGGCCAGGGATTGAAAAAGAAGGGATGATTTGCACCCCAATACTGGAACATAAAGAGTTTTAAGAGGAGTTAATCCAAGGGAAGGAAAAGTCTCTTTAAGAGCACCAGGAAGCTGTGCCATTTAACACAGCCGTGGGAATCGTTCTGTGAATTGAAAAGAAGAGGCCAGAACTCTTGACAGAGAGCAGAATCAGCTGGTCTCAAATTTGGGAATTGGCACTTTCCAGCATGGGCATTGGGGCAGGAGGAGAGCCTGGCTGTCCTAGAAAGGGCTTGGTTCTCCCATACAACCTACAGGGGTCAGGCTGTGCTTTTGATGCGCCCCCTGGGAAGAGGAGCAATGGCTTGGGGCTTGTTGACTCAAAGCACATGCCTGATAAGCAAGCAGATCTTGTCAAGGACAGCTGGAGGGGACAGGTCACGTCCCCAGAGAGCTATTGCACGGGGACTGATGAATTCTCTCCTGATTGCTGGCTGAGCCAGTCCCTGTGCAGCATTTTATCGATGCTGGAAGTTCCCAATGTTCATAGGTTCAAGATTGCTTGGAAAGGGATAAGGTCAGAGATTTAAACAGCAGGAAGCAAATATTGACAGGAATGTCAACCCTTTCTAACACAGTAGATACGAAATTGGGTATTGATTCCCAGCAACATCCAAAGCAAGAAATTGCTGAGGCTGCAGACATTCATCACAGCTCCTCAGGGTCCAGTTTGAACAACGCTCCCCCCATCTCCCCAAGGACACACTAAAATGGAGAAGGCATGGTCTTTTTATTTTGGAGGCCCCCAGGAGAAAGAAAGAACTTTTAAGAAAATCAGATATTGCAAGAATGAGAGCACATGTGGCATTTTCTCACACGCATGGAGAGCCACTTATTTGGGAGAGCTTCATTGCTTTTGCATTTTCAGTTTCTATGAATTTGTTTAAAATCAGCCCCTTTTTGCTTTTGGTATCAGAATAAAAGCCATATACAATGACACAGAAAGTTAGTGCTTTTCAAAAACAAGAGTGGCTCTTATGTGTGTTTGTGCCCATGAGTGCATGCACTGAAGTCAGTCTTAGTGCCAATTATTTTGCAGAATTAGGTTGTACAGGTAGTCCTTGACTTACAGCAGTTCATTTAGTGACTGTTCCAAGTTACAACACTGAAACAATGACTTATGACCAGTTTTCACACAACCATTGTAGCATCCCCATCATGTGATCAAAATTCAGATTTTTTTTGGCAATTGACTCATATTTATGATGGTTGCAGTGTCCCAGGGTCTTGGAGTCATGTGATCACCTTTTGTGACTTTCTGCAAAGCAAAGCCAATGGAGAACCCAAATTCACTTAACAACAGTGTGATTAATTCAACAACCACAGTGGCAAGTTGTGGCAACTACAACTATGGCAAGAAAAGTCATAAAACTCATTTAACAAATGTTTCACTTAGGAACAGAAATGTTGGGCTCTTGTATAAAAGTTTTTTTTTATTTTTTTAGACAAACACACATACAGACATAAAATGTATTTTCTTTGAACAGAGTATTTGGCCGGTTCACAAATTTAAACAATATTTAGTTATTTCAATTAAGTTTACAATTTCTATATTTCCTTTTTGCCATAGGTATTCCTTATCTATTTTTTTTTAACAAACCAATATTACCCTTCAATCTCATCTCTAATCTTAATCCTAATCAAATTCAATTTTTCCCTTCTATCTATATGATACCCCTTCCCATTATCATCTATTTTTATATCTATCCTCACATTGGTTGGTTATATAACATTACAATTGTTTAATATAAATCCAACATTTTAGTATAAATCAATTAATTACATAACTATCTTTTTTTGTATATTAATCAGTATGAACATAAATCTTCCAATTATTTCCATGCAATCAAATTGCTTACAAGTCAATTAGTTATATCTACCAATAGTAATAAACCGAATAGTTTTCCCCCTTATGTTACTCATTAAACTCTCCCAATAAACCAAATAGTTTTACCCATATAATCCTCCAAATCACAACTTATTCATTTCTACAGAAATTCAAAAAAAAGAAAAAACTTATCATTATCTAGATTTCAAAAATACAAAAACAAATATTCCAGTTATTAATCATTTCATTTTTACATTCATATGGTTTCCCATTAGTTTCTTACTACTATTCATATTTCAATTCAATATATATATATATCATCTTTCTCTTTCATTTCTTTTTCTCCCTTCCCATTTTAATTTTTGCCTTTTTCTTTCTCCTTTTTTTCTTTTGTATTTTAAAATCTTGAACTCTCCTCTTTTGCCCTAAATTTCCCCTTATTTCCCATCTCTTTTCTCCTTTTCTTATCTCCCCACTATTTATCCCACTGTTTATTCCAGTGTAATCATTCTGTATTTCACAAATCTGGACTCTTCTATTTTGCCCTGCATTTCCTGTTGTTTTCCATCCTTTTCCTCTCTTTTTTTCTTTTCACTGTTAATCCCAGTGTAATCATTTAAGGTTTTTTTTTTAAAATTTGATTTATATGCCCCCCTTCTCCGGAGACTCAGGGCGGCTTACAATGCGTTAAGCAATAGCCTTCATACTTTTGTATATTTATACAAAGTCAGCTTATTGCCCCCACAAACTGGGTCCTCATTTAACCTACCTTAGAAAGGATGGAAGGCTGAGTCAACCTTGAGCCTAGTGAGATTCAAACTTACAGTAATTGCAGACAGCTGGTGTTAATCACAATGCTTTTAGTCTGCTGAGCTACCGGGCTTTTATATTCTTTCTATGCCACCCTTCATTCCTTCTTTGTCTCTTTCTGCCCTTTCTGTTTTTTCCATTGTTAATCCCAATGTAATCTCTAAAAACCTCCTTTTTATTATTACTATTTACATATTCAATTATTTTTCCCAAATTAATCTCATTGTCTTTATCTTCTTCTTTATATTCAGTCTCTGTGTCTTGCTTCTCTGCCTTTGTTTCCTTGTTAGTTTGAGCATGCTCTATCTCAATTTTTGGGTCCTCAAGTTCCGATTCACCATGTAACATTGTAATTATTCCTCTTATTTCCACTTTCCATGACGAGTACATCATTTCCATAATTTCTCTAATTTCCTGCACCATTTTATTCTTTCTGTGTTAATATTGTTCCAGTTTTAAAAGTTCCGTTGTTTCCTTTTTTTCTAAAGTCAAGCCACTTGTAGACAAAGCAATCCTCCCCAAAAGTTCTCACAACTATTATCACTGATGCAGTTCAAAATTTTCCAAAACAAAGATTCCAAATTGCAATGCTCTTTTTTCTCCTGAAGATGTCTCTCCACAATCCACAATTCTCTTAATTGTTTAACAGAGTGTCCATTTTGTATCAATCCTCATTCGCAATCTGGTTTCTTTTTTCTTCTTTTTAACTTTGACCAAATCAATTTTATAGTCCAGTCGAAATTAAACAAATACCTTTCGGTCTCTTTTTTTCCCCTCCTTTATTTTATCTTTAGGTATACAGCACTTCTGTTGTGGGGCTTAATATCCAATTATCTTTTATTTTTCTTAGCCTTCAAATTTTCTTTCCAATCCTTTAATCAAAATTGGGGTTACTTCTTCTAATTCTTAAAATTTTCCAGATAATTTTATCCAAAAGTCAATTTTCTTTTCAACTTTTGTCCCTTTAAATTCCACTTGCATCCTCTTTTTCTCCCCCCATGCCCATTAGCCACTGTTCTTACGCTGGGGGTTTCAGGTTTAAAAATAATTTTTTTGTTGTTGTTATTTCGCCTGTGGGTTGGCTGTCACTCACCCAGTTTCAAAAACTCCGTTACATTCACCACTCCTGCTCAATACTTAGTCCGGTTGCCCCAGCTTCTTGACAGCCACAATGGCTGCTGCCCCCACCGCCGAATCGGAGAGATTCCTCTGACCTTCGAGGAACTTGCCTGTTCCTCTTGGTCTTACAAGGTGCCTCTCCTTCTTCCCCATCCCTACAGGATGGTTCTGGTCTGAGGACCCCTCAGCAGCAGTTCGTCAGTCCGGGTTTTCGTGGAGCTCATCAAAGCCAGCTAATTCCCTGACTGTCTCACCGCGACGCTTCCGGTCGAATCCCCCAGAAATGTTGGGCTCAATTGCAATCGTACATCGAGGGCTACTTATATTCTGTTCTTTGACCTAACAGTAGCTTCAGTAATTTCATGACTTAAATTGGGACCAAAATTTCCGTTGCTAAGCAAGTGGCTGTTAAATGAGTCACGCCTGATTTTATGACTTTTGTTAAGTAAATCATTGCAGTTGCTAAGTGAATCATGTGGTTGCAGGTCACAGATGCAGGTCACAGATGGCAATTATCTGATTCCAAGGCACTGCAGCTGTTGTAAATATATGCCAATTGCCAAATGCCTGAATTCTGATCATGTGACTGTGTCTGAAGGCTGCGATGGTTGCAAGTGCAAGGACTGATCATAAGTTACTTTTTCAGTGTCGTTGTAACTTCAAAGAGTCACTAAAGGAATAGTTATAAATCATGGACCACTGTATATGTTTGGTTAACTCAAGGCAGTGAATGTACTTAATACTCCTGCTCAGATTTTCCTCACAACAATAACCACCCTGTGAGATGGATTAAGCTCAGAGGGAGTGACTGACCCACAGTCACCTGGCTGGCTTTCATGCTTGAGGTGAAACCAGAACTCAAGTCTCCTGGGTTCTAAGCCAGCACCTTTACACTACACCAAATTATATTCTGCTTTATCACTAAAAACAATCCCAGGGTGTTCCATGTCAGGCTGTAAATGCAAATGTCTGCAATTAGGCCCAGAAAAGACCTTCAGTGAAGTGTTACTAGAACAAGAGCCTGGCTCGGCCTCACATTTTGCACTTATTAAATTGAGGCAAGCAAAGAAAGAGAAGATAGATTCTGCTTGCCTCGTCTGCAGACTGCCAGGAACAGTGGATCTTAAAAGGGAGCCAAGGACAAGCGGCCAGTGTTGGCTGCACATTGGCTACCTATCATAGCTTAGGTAGAACTTGAATGATTGCTACTCAGGAAGTTCCTAATCTGCTGTTTTATGGCTTAATTTGTTAGCGTTCATTGCTTTGTTCATCCTCCCTGTTTATCTCTGCAGATCTGACAGGTGGCACGAAAACAACCCAGCCTTCTTGGATATCCGAGACATATTCTATATAGACACGATTATAGATTTCCCTCCAGAATAGTTAGCATACATAATTACATATTGGAGACATCTCTGTTCTTCCGAAAATCCTGCATAGAAAACTGTGTCTCACCAACTAGCTTGCCCTCATTCATTTACCCATAAACAACATTTTATATACACTATGGTAACTGTGACTGATGTACTCAGAGATTTAACTAAACATACTTGAACAGATCAAGCTGACACAAGACGGCATTGGATTGTATTGGTGTGCAAAAAGCATGCTAGCCCAGCTTCAGGAGGCCCCCATCTATACCGTAAATGTTCTCTGAACATATTATTTTTAATCACTATGAGTTGACACTGATTTGACAGCATACAATGAAAGAACTTGCGAGTGCTCCTTACAAAGAACTGATCATGTTAAAAATGTATCAGTCATGATTTATTTACAGGTAGTTCTCAATATACAGCCACATTTGAGACTGTATGCTAAGTGATGAGTTTGTTAAGTGAATTGTGTCCAATTTTATGACCTTTTTTGGCATGGTTGTTAAGCGAATCTCATTTCCCCCATTGTCAGTGGTGAAATCCTTCGACATCTGTTGCCGGTTCGCTGTGCACATACATGCGTGGTGCAGGCCAAACACATGCTTTGTGTGAACATGCGCACCGCAGGCGCTATCCTGCAGGGCTGAAAAAGAAGGCTTAAAAAGCTTTTTCTAAGGTAAGTAGAACAGTGAGGGGGGGAACAGCTGTGCCACATGATTTAGATTCGCTAGAAAACAGCATTTCCTGCTTTCTAGCGAATATAAATCACGTGGCACAGCTGATCATCAGAAATACCAGTTCGTTTGAACTGGTAGCATTTTTTTACTACCCAAATTGATAGCTTTTATTACTACCGGTTCGCCCAAACCAGTCCAAACTGGCAGCATTTCACCCCTGCCCATTGTCTTTAATTGTCGGGAGCCGACTGGGAAAGCAATCATACAAGTGTGAGGGCCAGTAGTAGAGTCACTTTTTTCAGTGCCACATAATGCTAAATGGTTACTAAATAAATGGTTGTAAATCAAGGACCATTTGTATGGAATAAACTGTAATGGGATGAATATGTATATCATGATAACTATAAATCATAATAACTAGTAAGCAGTAAGTTACAACTACAGTGTGACTTTGTGCTATCCTGTTTCCCCCAAAATAAGACAACCCCTGATAATAAGCCCAATCGGGCTTTTGAGCGTATGGCAATATGGCCAAGCGCTTATTTCAGGGTTCAAAAAAATATAAGACAGGGTCTTATTTTCGGGGAAACATGGTATGTCTGACTTCAAATTGGGTTAATCTTTAAGTAAGACTTGTTTTTAACTGAAATAGCTATTTTCTTTCCAAGCTATTTTTTTTCTTTCTTTCTGAGACTGAAGTCCAAAGGACACTTATTTGGTGGTGGGTAAATTTTGTTAAGTTCATTTGACCCGGGGGGCGGGATTGGTATTTAAAATATTTCATATATATTCTCTTTTCATATTTTTATTGAGTCAATATTGAGTCAATATTGTTGATTCCACATTGAAATGGGGGGAAAGGTAGAAGCTATTCAGTGAGTTCAAGTCATGGATGAAATCCTAGATAATTATAAAGCAATAAATAAGTCAAGTTTAGCTTTCTTCAGATTCAGTGGGGATAGGCTTGCAACTAAATCTAATCAGTCAATGTAAATTCAGCATGAACTAGAATGAAAAACTTTCAGTGTTTCAGATCTCTTCACCAGGTAGGATAATACCAACATTACAGAATATAGGGTTCCCCTGTCCAGTTGTGTCCAACTCTAGGGAGCGTTGCTTATCTCTGTTTCTTGGCCGACGGAGGCACCATTGTTCGAAGATCCTTTCCAGCATTGGCCAGCATGACTATACGCTAAGGCGCATTAAGAGCTTGATAGCACAGTGGACTAATGCACTGTTATTAAGATCTGCTGCTTGCAATTACTGCAAGTTCAAATCCCACCAGGCTCAAGGTTGACTCAGCCTTCCATCCTTTCAAAGGTAGGTAAAATGAGGACCCAGATTGTGGGGGCAATAAGCTGACTTTGTATAAATATACAAAAGTATGAAGGCTATTGCTTAACGCATTGTAAGCCGCCCTGAGTCTTCGGAGAAGGGCGGCATATAAATTAAAGCAAAAAGCAAAAAAAAAAAAAAAAAAGCATGGAACGCTGTTACCTTCCCACTGAAGTGGTACCTATTTATCTACTTGCATTTGCATGCTTTCGAACTACTAGGTGGGCAGCAGCAGAGGCAAGTAGCGGCAGCTCACCTCATCACATAGCACTCAGGTCTCCGGACTGTCAGCTTTCCAGCTGACAAACTCAGGGTCTTTAACTGCTGAACTATCATGCCCTTCCTAATACCAAAATAGGGAAGGGGAAAACGACCCAGCCAATCCAAAATTTGAACAGCATCATGAGTTTACTCACAAGATGGCCCTGAATTTATCTGTATTTAGGTGAAGATCATTACCTAGTTGGAAGATTGTAAAGTCCTTGTTCAATTTCCTGGTTGGTATGTTCTCTGGACATTCTAGGATAGTTTACCTTCTATCTGTCTCGATAAAATATTTCAGCATGGCTCAGCACTTCAGAAGCCTTTCCAGAAGGTATTCACTGCTCTCTTCCCTCTCCTTTCTTTCTTGTTTCAGTTTTAGAGCAATAATTGCCATCAAAAGCTGAAAGCTCTTTATTTCATGCCCACTTGGAAAGCGATGATTGGCTAATTGAGCAATTTAGTTAGATTTTGTGCAATTCTACTAGATTTTTAGCATAATCAGACCCTGTGATTACTAAACCCAAAAACCTATGAAATTATGCTTTGGAGTTGAAAACACCATGGTGCACCAACCTTGTCAGGTTTGACTTGAAGCTGTGCCTATTTGTGGCATTCACTTGATCATCTGGGCCTTTCATCATTACTCCTCTTTTATCCTGGACCACCAAAATTGTTTTCATGCAGGCCATTTCATTATTGCTTGTACTAATTATCATGGAACTTAGAAGGCAAAATTGCTCACATGCAGATAGATTGCTGCTGTGGGTGGGCCTTCTGCGATGAGAACCTTTAACTGTTTATTGCAAAACTAAATTCAAGAGCCATTCTTGGTGGACATCTTTTGGAAGATGTGGTTAACATTTAGATGCTACAATTCTATGGATCCAAGCATGGTGCAGTAATCTTTCTCAGACTTTGTGAATGTACTTGTACAATGAAAGGTGGGAGACACCCAAGTTACTGAAAATACAAGTTCGCATAATTTTGCCACACATATATGTAGCTTTGGATCATTTCCTCAATAAATGACTTACGTATTATTTTGACTTAAGTGGGTTCTATTTATTAAATTTATATTCCGCTCATTTCACTATCCAAAGTGACATCATAAGTCACTTTATAACTAAGATTGTTCTTACATCTCTAATTGTTTTCATATTTCTATTTTTATTATATTGCAAGCCGCCCAAGGTGACTTTGGGTATCTTACAATGTAGTAAAAATAGAAATATAAAAATAATTAAAATGATGAGGATTAAATAGAGTTTAAAAACTGCAGATCTGAGGAGAGTAGGGTAGCGCTACCTTCAACATAAAATATCTTTATCTAGTCTTAAAACTTTATCTAGTTGAAGGTCTTGTGTGAAGGACAGAGCATTTTAGGTCATATTTAGGCAGAATGCTTGAAAAATCAAAAGGGTTCACAAATTTTGAAGGACTGTTGTACATTTTATTCCTGGTGACAGCTGACCCCCTCATAAATCCTTCTCCGATTGGAATCCAGCTGTGTCTGTGTTTTAATAAACTTTTTACTGGTCATTGACTGAATACTCTTACTGGACTTTCTTCAGCTATATCTGCCAATGAAATGGTATCCATAAGTAAAGTTGATGCTTTCTTAATCTGTTGTTTTCTCATGGTTCCCCCCAGTCCTTTTTCCAGGGGAGGGGGGGGCAAAGTAACCTTAAGAGCAGGGTGTCAGGTTCCAATTAATGTACCCATCACAAATCAAACTCCAAGGCATTCCGTTTCCTCAAAGAACAAATTTATTTAGATACATCATCTTGGCACGATGGAAATCTTGGTGGAAAGCCAGTACTAAAAGTTCCTGTGCTTTCCACCCTAATGTTTCTCATTTTTCCAAAACAATGTCACACTGTCCAATTGTGACAAGAACTGATTGCTTGGTGACTTCTCTCCACCTCCTCTGGCCAGCCAGCCGTTGGAATGCATCTGACTCATTGGCTAACTATGTTGTTTTTGCTGAAGACTCCATCCACCTCTGCTCTTTCCCTTCAGCTCCAAACTGTGTCAACCTGAATTCATGTGAGAATAATTCATGATAGAAACAACCCCACAGCCAGGTCAGATTCAGGGTTGATACAGGGAAGCTTTTTATTGTAGGAGAAGTCTACTCACCTGATTGAATGTTACTCCTGCCTGCAGTTTTCTTTAAAATAGAAATTATAGGGGAGATGGGCAGCATAAAAAAATAATACATAATAAATTAAGAATTAGTGGTCCTTTATTCTTTTGTAAATTATGATTCCCAGGAACCCTACTCAACATTCCCAATGGTGCGTGAAGTTGTAGTTTCTGACCTCTGGTTTACACTATGTGGTCAGTACAAAATGCCTGTTTCCAGAATAGAAATTGTGTTCTAATTTAGATATAGCACTTATTTTTGATAGGTGAAATATAAATTCATTTAAGAATAACTGATTCCATAGTGTGCAGCACCAAATGCAAAAAAAAAAAAAAAAAATCTTGGTTGCTCAAAATCAATAAAAACCATCCCCATTTCACAATATCTTTCAGAATGCTTGTACATAATCCCCATAAATGCATGAATGCATAATGGCTTCTTAAAGGGAGCAAGAAAAACTTCCATTTGCCTTGCTCCAATTTTTCAGCTAGGAATTAGCAAAAGAAACAATCAACAGTGGAAGAAATGACAAATGTAACTTGGAAAGCATAAAGCACGAGTGAAAAATCCTCCAAATGGCTTCGAAATCCAAACCATGTTCAGTGCTGAAGAAATTTCAGTAAATCCCATCTAAAACAATGGAGATGATTTTCCATGGCTTTTACAAGAGCTTGTTATTTTACAGGGGATAGGACCTTCACCAGCCCATGGAGATGCTGAGACCTTTAGAGGGCAGAGAGTTCTACTATTAAAACAAGCATTATTCAGACAAATGAAACAAAGTAGAAGATAATCAAATCAAGATTTCCTGTCTTGTAATCTGGCCAAAGCAAGAATGAAAGGTAGTTACAATTTGAAGAGAAATCGGGTTGTCTTAAAAAAAACTTTGTGTCAAAGTACTGTATCATGTGGTGTGCTTAAAACAATATGGAAGTTGCATCCCTTTCTCTTGAGTCCAAATTGAACAAAGTTGTCTAACAATTTTGTTCCCTAGAACAATCAGAAGAAATGTGCACTCAGGGACTTAACCATTAAAACAACACTACAAATGAGAAAATATTTTAAGGAAATAAGCCAAGGAACTAGAGTTTCTTAATATCAGGATTACTTAAAACCGAATGTTTAATTTAACCGAGAATATTGAATTTTTTAAAAAATGTAATACTTGATTAAATCACTTTCTGTTGTGACCCCGGCCCCGGAGGCTGATTTATCTTCGCATGCTGATTCGGAGGATGATATGGAGGAGGAGGAAGCTGTCACGAGCTATGTGCCGGAGGGGCTGTCTTCACAGCAAGAACTGACAGTTGCTGACGTGCCTATGAACCCCAGCCAAATTGAGGAGGAAACAGAGGCTGGTAACGAGGGGGAGCCCCTATTGGATGCAAGAGAGAGACGTAGAGACGTCGTAGAGAACAGCTACTGCCACATCCTAAGAGGTGTGGTCAGGAGACGTAGGGCCACACCCTACAAAGTATAAAAGGGGTGTGACTGGACTGGAAAGGCGTGGTGAACAATTCGTTGGTGTTTTGGATGCAGTGGAGTTACAACTGTTAGTTTGGAGTTTTTGACAAGAGTCTGCATTCCTGCATTAGCCTGCTGGCTGTCTGCCAAGACCTTTGGAACATTGCCCAGTAACTATTGGACTGATATACGCTTTGGAAGAGAACTATTTATTAAAGGGCCAGCTTCAGTCTCTAGCCTGCGTTTGTTACTGCTGGGCTATTTGAGCCTCTGCAAGGCCACTCGTGGAGGGGACAGAACACTTCTGAATTACAAAATCATATACACAGTTTTTGGTATCACCAGTTAGTTATATTGCAAGAATTAAGAATCCAATTGAAAAAAAAATGGGACAGGACATTTTCAGGACATGCATGAAAATTAAATTTTGCTGCTGGATCACTGTAGCGTGTCATCATAAAATCATGTTCCATTAGTCTTATGGAAGACTAAACAGAATTAATGGAATTGTAACTGATTAGAGCTAGTGATGTACCCAGCTGGGAAATAATTTTATTAATGAATTTATGAGATTCATAAATGGCCTTATTCCAAATGAGAAAATGTACATTTCAAAATAAAAATAGTTTGGAGGAAAATCTTGCTACTTCTTGGTTAATACTAAAATGTTAGAAGCATCCTTATGCTTTGCAAAACTATTAGCTTGAATCTTCATAAAAGCAATTCCAATTGCATTTATTTATTTGTAAAATTTATTGCCCCCTCCCCCCTTACCAGAGGATAACACTATTTTTTACTGAGTTCTGCCTAAATATATCACTGCTTAAGCAATTAATTTGACCAGTCAGGTGCCATTTCATGCTTGGTAAAATACCTCAGAAGTCTCCAGGTACTACCAGCCTGAAGTATACCTTTCTGCCAGAAAATAGGGGACATATTCATCTTGAAGATTACAGCTCCTAAGAGAAGTAATATCCATAAAACGTTTTAAACACCAGGTTAAGAAACCAATTTTATTTGTAAAACAGGACCTGTATATAAAAATGCTGCACAATCAAGGTATACAAAAATACAAAAATTTGTTTCTCTTTACAATTCTAGTTGCAAGTTCAAACCCAAAAGCATCTCCTTTCTCAAGGCTTTCAGCAAGCAGGGAACACAAGTTTGTGGAGCCTGGAATGCAGGAATTGTGATGATGTCAGTGGTGAGTCTAATCCAGGCCTCCTATCTTGAGTCATTGTTGAAGTAGAACTCAATGGCAGATAACCTTGGAGGAGCTACTTAAGTGTCTTGCCGTTCCTTTTCTGTTTGTGGTCCAATTGCTGTGGTTTTCAATCTGCTAAATCCAGATTTCTTTCACAATAAATATCACTTCAGTGACTTACAACAATCTACATCTGAAGTTAAGTGCCAGGGCAAAGCTACAGAACTTCCTCCTGTATATTAAGGCTCCTCCTCATGATTCTCCTCCAATACCATTACAGTAACATGTAATATTTACATTAAAAGAGATTTAAAGCAGTGCTCTAGATTAAGCCTAGACTAGTACCTTGGTTCCTGCTAAGATGTGCATTTCAAACCTTGATTTGTGTCAGCTACCTTAAAATGAAATTTCATGTCATAATTCACATTGGTAAAATCAGCATGTTAGCAGGAACAGAGGCTAATCTAGTTTGCTAAACTTATAGTTTCATAATTGGATTATGTGACTGACAGAAAAGATTATTCTTCTTTTAAACTGTCCTGAATTTTATTGCAAGTAGCCTGAAAAGATTGAGATGTTATATGATTTATAAAAATTAACTGAAGCATTTAGTTACACAGCAAAGACCACCAGTTAATTACAGAATGCTATGTTTCATTCAGCAGCAGTTTGAAAAGGTCTCATCCTTTGAAAGGAAGCACAGAATCAAAACAGCCATATATAAAAACACTGGTAGCCAGTCACCTTGTCTCTACACCTATTTTCATAACTGTTAGCTAAGCTTACCTAGAGCAGTAGCTCTTCTCCCAAAAGATTCTCTGGAGTGATTCAACTACTGAGGCATTCCTTTTTTTTTCTCTCCACATCTGCATTTAGTGCAATAAAGTTTAAAAATTTTACTCTGAAATATTTACTTTTATATTAACAAAAATAGTTTCTTTAAAAAATTGTAACAAAAGAATATATAGCATAAAACAGATCATGAAATTATTCTCTGCAATTACACTATAAGCATTTATCGTTACATCAAGCCAAACAGAGAAATATTAGCATTCATTACATAGTAAATTTCAGAATGAAGAAAGGAATTTAACACACAAAACTGATTACTTGATAAATGAAAGCTACCAACAGGCAATGAAGTTCTTCCAGAGGTCTCTGGCTATTCATATTAATAGGGAAGGAGCCTTGTCAAACTCTGGAATCTTCTGGAAAGCAAGGTTTACCAATCATGCTTTTGGCTTGATCTAATACAAAAACCAGAAGCAGAAACACGTTCCTGGTTACTTCAAACTACAGGATGTTTCCCCATAAAAATATTATCCTGTACCCTAAAGATCTAAATAGTTGTTCTGTCCCAATCATGCTAGCTTTTGGTGTATAATGATTTTTGAGAGGACCAGGAACAATCTTACTAGTTTGTCTCCTGGTTATGAACCCCATGCAAAAGAAGCAGCCAGTTTTCTCAATTGCTTCCTCAATTACTTACAAAGTTATAATTTGACTAACATAAAAGTTGATTATCTCAAGGATTATACTGTATCTTAGAGGATCCCTAGAAAGCTGATCTAGAATAAGAGTCAACCATCTAATGAATGAGGGACATGGATCAAGCCTTCAGAAAATATCAGAAGTAAGCAATATCTTAAAAGTGAAAGGCTATTGATAAAATGGAAGAAAATGATCCCAACTATTAGAAGATAGAAACTTCGTGAAATTAGGGTATGAAGATGATCTACTCTCAAGAATGTTTCAAAAATCAATTTCCATTACAGATCAATCATTCAAATATCTAACATGGTACCAAATGCCTTCTCATAGTTCTATTCAGAAACCAACATGATCAAAGGAAAACCAAGATGTGCTTTCCAGAATGCATGCTTAATACGAGAGTATCCTGAGGGTCCTAAACATCTTTATATCGAAAAACGTAGTGAGACTTCCAAGTTTTTTCCAGTCAAATAGGAGACAAATTGTATATGATAGCAAACAACTATCATGGATGTTGAATGGGAGTTGTGCAGAAAGACAAATGGATTTAAAGTACAGCATAGATTGGTAGTAAAAGTTGCTGAATTATTCTCCTATCTGTGCTTACTTTTCTATTTTCTTCTAATGAAATTCCAAGATAATATTTACTACAATTGGAGCAGGGGTAGAGATAAGGGCTGATGGAAGAATAAAACAATCTATTAGGATACAAATGGAGTTATCAGACTATTACTGTCAGCTCCGGCGGGCCAGCCGGCCCGGAGCTGCCATTCGGAGGGAGCCGCGTGCCCAACGTCCAGCACAGTCACCATCCCACCAAGCGCAGCCAAAACATTGCCACGACATCGGGAGATGTAAGCTCTGGGGCCACGCCAAACCCCACCTGTGTCAGAAGCAACAGGAATCCAACCAGCCCGAGAAATCCTGCCGAACTGCTGGGATGCCACATAGCTGCCAAACAGCTGAGGGGCGTGGTGATGACATCACCCAGGATGGCAGAGAGGGATGAAAGAGGCCTGAAAGGCAGTGTGTGGGGGCTGGAGGAGGGAGAACCCAGACGATTAGATAGAGGTTTTAGCAAGCAGGCAAGCTGGGGGTGTAACTATTATGCTGGCTTAATGCTGAGAGCAATTACTCTGGGACACGTGGGAGGAAAGACGCGTGTGATTGGGTGATGGGAGGGGTGGTGTTTATTGTATAAAAGGTGGCAGGGAGCATGGGCATGTAGCCCTAACAAAAGATTAAACAGAGACTGTCAGTACATGCCAGGAAGTTAATAAAAGAAGACAGCAACAGACCAGGTTTGTGTCCTTTCTTTTATATTCTGTTTGGAACCTGACAAATATTTTATGAAACTGGGAAGGGGATAGAGGATACTGTAAGAGGCATGGGTTAGACTGAGTAAAAACAGGGAATACAAAAGAAAAAAAGATACCTATTTCTGAGAGGAGAAAAGATTGGTAATTTACTAAGACAAATGAAATAACATTTGGCAATTAAGCACAGAGAAGAAATTTTGTTGATATATTTCTTTAAAGAGAAACATCCCCAATAGTATCTCCTCATATAAATTTGTCATTAAATATCATTTTAATAGATTATTGTCCATTTATCATCTGAATGAATGGATGAACCTTCTGTCTCAAGTTTAAGATACTATGTTATCAGGAAAAGAAGATATTAAAAAGGCCAACAATATCAATTTAAAATCAAGATTCAATGTAAGAGTTCTATGTTTGCATTTTTGGTACCAAAGACTGAAAACATACTTATCAATTCCCAAATAAACTTAGAACAATAATGTTACTACCATCCAAACAAATCTTGGTTTGGCACAAAAGAAAATTAATCACTTTCCACATACCCAAGAAGTTCTGATATTCTCCACATCCCACTGTAAGAGGCATACACTTTTAGGAGCGCAATAGTCTCAGTATTTAGCATGCTACTAAAACAATTACAAAAAATTATTCTAAAAATGAAGATGGAATGGGAGAGAAATATTGCTTTCTGGAAGCTTCTGAAGTAGTCATGTGGCTCTCAGGTCCCACGATCATGAATATACAGAGACAACTTTAAGACCTACATTATATACTAAGACAGTGACATTTCAAAAAGATGTTTATGTGCTCTTTCCTACTATACTCCACTAAATTACCAAATGTATAATGAAATATGTCCCAGATATGGGGTCAACAGTAACAAAACAAAACAAACAAAAAAAAAAAAACCCACAAGCAATTTACAGTACTTATTTTTTGTATAGTAGTACAGTTTGTCTCTACTCTTAAAATCTTTCCATATTGTTATGAACGAACAACAATGGAGTATATCTAAGGCTGAGCATCAGAATATTGTTATTAAATTGTTTAAGTGAAGAATCTGCTTAGTTCAAAGAAAAAACAATGTGCAAAGGACAAGATTAAACCTAACAGGGAAAATAAGATAACACAGGACGGAAGTTGCATATTAAACTCATTCTTCCTCATACATCTTTAGTTTGTCCTTCACAGATTCAGGGGCTGTCTCAATATCTTAATACCTGAGGAGTTGGGTTGTGTGTTTTTTTAAAAAAATGTCTTAAATTATATAATACAAAAAATCTGAATATGCTAAACTTACTTGATTCTATTTGTATCCCATTACAAAGAAGCAACAAAATCCAACATGATTAATGTATTATCCATTCTGATTCTAATTAATAAAAAAATTCTAACAAAGGACTTTTTTCCCTCCCAGAACCGTCATTACTCACTGAATTCTAAACTGTTATGTTAATTAAAAATAAAAATGTGGGGAACTTATTTGACCTACTTATGTTATTCCAAATCTGAAAATCTTGCATTATTATTTTTAAATACTGTGGAATTCTCCTCCAAATTTTGAAATCTCTATTGGATTACAATCATAACATCACCATGAATCACAATGATTTTTTTAAAAATGGAACAATGATAAAAGTTGCTTGTAAAAGCCACCCGTATGAAAAGAGTACATGTTTCACAAAAATAATCATTAAAAAAGTATTAAATCCCTGTTCCTTTTCTCTGATTTTGGCTGCTTTTTAAATAATATAGATATAGATATATATATAGAAGAGAGATAGCTAGAGAAAGAGAGAAATAGATATTGTTTTGGAATGTCAATGGTTTCCATATTGGCTGACCAGCTTCAAGATGAACTTGCTCCAGAGACCTGGAAAAGAAGTTATAAATTGAGGGGGAAATGTTAAAAATTAAACATTACGTTTCTAGATTATGAGCATAATTAAGAAACTATACTAATTTTAAAATTATAACTGCATTTAAATTTTGAACAGACACAGTACTGCATTTCTTTGGTGAAAAAAATGTAGGAAATTGGAGGTTTTTAAAACAAACATACATGCATCATAGCAGAGAAACACAGAGAAAAAGAAGAATCTGTTTCGTTGGCACAAATGTTTGAAGTTCAACTTGAAAGCTTTAGACAGTATTTATACATATATATTTATGGACTGTAGCTGCTCACTATAATTTATTTCATTGCATTGCTTTCAAGGAGCTTAGGATAGCTTCTATGGTTCTCTTCCCAGGAGGGGCCATTTGGGCCTGTTGTGGCTCCGTTACCTGAGCCTGTGTCATCGGCAGGAGAGGACTCCGAGAGTGAAGGAGAGGAGTTGGCAAGGCCTCCCTCTCCAGGACCCTCCTCTTTGGCAATGCCTTCGGTGTCCGCCGAAGGGCAAGAGATAGGGCCGGGGCCAAGCACGTCCACGCAGCCACAGGTGGACAGTGATGAGAGTAATGAGTCTTGGCTGGATCCACGCCAGTGTCGCAGAGATAAGCGCGCGCAACAGAAGAAAAGGTGTGCCCGAGATTAGGCTGAGTCACTGGACCACACCCCACAGGGTATAAAAGGGAGCGTGGTGGCCAGTCAAGCCTTGTGATGAACAAAGCTGAAAGCTTCCACGCCATTCTGCATTGCCGGACTTTTGCTATAGACTTTGCTGGATTATATTTGGACTTGATTTACTCTGTAATTTTTGAGCATTTTACTTTGATGTACCAGAAGCGGAGAGAAGTTATCTCGTCCCTTCGTAAGTAATAAACTCTTGGCAGGTAGCCACTAGGTTGCTGCCAAGTTCTGTTATCATAAGTAAAAGGATTTTGTCGGCTGGTTTGGTTTTTAACTCTTGGACGTCTGTTGGTGTGTGCGTGTGGGACGGGGACAGAACAGGGCCACCAAAACTAATGCCAACTGTACAGGATTAAAATATCCCCAACAAATGACTGTTTAGCCTCTGAGGCTCTCGCTTGGATGCAAAGAACTAGTCCTGCTGTTTTGGGTTGTGCATTTTAATTGTAAATTTGCATGTGAGTCAGTTAGGGGAAAAGAGCAGGGAGGGAAACTTTCTGACTCAGTGCAATATCTCCAAAGCAGGTGCTTGATTCAGGGAGAAAAAAAGCAAGTACCCATATGTTTTAATTTCAATCCAACTACAAACTACAGCAATAATGCTATGTTAATGAACTTGCTCTTGTCTCTGAGTTATTGATATTCATATAAGCAAGGAAGTTTTTCAAACCAAGGAAGCCTACATTATATATTTATTCATTAGTCATAAAACATAGAAGAACAATGGTAAAGAAAGGAGATGGGGAGGGGGTAAGAAGCAAAACTAGGAAAAATAATATTTTAGCAGGTTGAAAGGAGTTGCTGTATCTATTTCCTTACTGGTAGGGGAGAATAGCAACTTAAAATGAAGCCTAAGTGAATTGCTTACAATATTAGACTACACAAGACTGCTTTTATTTGTTTCAAAGTGGTGCTCTACACTGCCTCAATGAGGCAAAGCTGTGATACAATTTACTTTACTAAGGTGGTTTGTTCAAGCCTTCATCAAAGCAGAACATCCCCTCAAAGACACCTATAACCTGACTGTTGATATTAACAGAAATAAAATATGACAGTTAATTAGATAGGACCACTTCCATTCACCCCTGAGATTTCCAACCAAATATATCAGAAGATCAGTTGCAACCAAATGGAAATCACTGATCTGGTGGTGAATGTTTGCCATCTTTGCTTTGAGGGGTCATGTGAGCTGGATGTGGCTGCAGGTTCTTGCAGAATTCCATTAGCAACCCAGGACAGCAATGGAAGAGGTATCAGAGGTAGAATATCTAGGCACTTTACTTGTAGGTCTAATATTTCAAGAGCACTTGGTAGCGCAGTGATTAGAATGCAATATTGCAGGCTAACTCTGCCTAAAGCCAGGAGTTCGATTCTGACTGGCTCAAAGTTAACTCAGGAGGACCTCCATTCTTCTGAGGTCAGTAAAATGACACAGATTGTTGGGGCAACAGGCTGACACTGTAAACTATTTAGAGAGAGCTGTAATGCATTATGAAGTGGTATGGTGCAGTGGTTAGAATGCAGTACTGCAGGCTACTTCTGCTGACTACCTGTAATTTGGCAGGTCAAACCTCACCAGGCTCAAGACTCAGCCTTCCTAGGTCCATAAAATGAGGACCCAGATTTTTGGGGGCAATATGCTGACTCTGTAAACTTCTTAGAGAGGGCTGTAAAGCACTGTGAAGCAATATATAAGTCAAAGTGTTATTGCTACTGTTAAAATAAGCACTTTCCCTCTGTTTTTAGCCCTTAGAATACTGTGAATGCTACTAGTAGCCTTGGTGACATAAACACAGGAGAAGAATGAAGATACTGTTCCTTTCAGCTTACTTTTATGGGAGGCGCTCTCAGCTGTGACAAAAACTCTGCCATCCAGGTAATAGGCAAGCTCACAAACAGAAAAAGCAGAACATCCTGAGTGACACAAATGACAAACACTTCTTCTGAAGAAGCACAATCAGTGAAAATAGAAAGGGATAAGAAGTACAAATGAAATTCTTGGAAAAGAGCAACTATCTCTTCTCTTGGACCTACCATTGGTTTGAGCTCCTTGCCTTCACCTCCACTCCCCCGGCCAGCTTCTTTCAATGCTTTTCTGCTGTTCTCCACAAATTCCTAGTTGGAGAAAATTCACTGCATTATTTTCTGGAACCTAAATGCTAAATCCTTTTCTACCATAGTTTTAAAGAAGAGCTGGCACTGATGATAATTGCATTATATCTACCCCAAACCTGTAAGTCACCAACTCCCAGATAGGACAAGAAAAATTATCTGCTGCTTGGGCAATTGTGCTGTTGCTCTCTAAAGACTTTCCAATCTTCAATTTCTTCCCAGCATTAGCTTTGTTGTCTGGGCAAATGGCCTGCTGCTAATGCACTTATTGGACACTCTCTTCCCTTTAGGTGCTAGGAAGTAGTTATGTCAGTGGATCCTTGACATTTATCCAAAAGAACCCTTCTGATGATCACATGTTAAAGGTTAAGCCATTTGAAATGCCAAATTATAGCTTTATGTTCTTGTAACAAATTCTATAACTGATGCACTTTCACTAATGCTTTCCGCTTTTTAGCATTTATTAATTTTATTTATTACATATTTAATGAGAGAAGTGTGTGCTGTAGTGGTTAAGTTGCATCAGGTCCTACTTTTCACTCTCTTCCCAGCCCAACCTACTTCATAACATTGTTTATAGAAGAAAACAGGAAGAGGTGCACATTGAGCCACGGTGGTGCAGTGGTTAGAGTGCAGTACTGCTGGCTACTTTTGCTGACTGCCAGCTGACTGCAATTTGGCAGTTCAAATCTCACTAGGCTCAAGGTTGACTCAGCTTTCATCCTTCTCAGGTGGGTAAAAAGAGGACCTAAATTGTTGGGGGCAATATGCTGACTCTGTAAACCACTTAGAGAGGGCTGTAAAACACTGTAAAGCGGTATATATATATAAGTCTAAGTGCTATTGCTATTGCTACATATCCTTCATTGACAATTCTATATGGCCTGAAAACTCAAGTAGCTTGGAATATATGTTACAAAAGAGAATCACTGAAAAGCCATAGGTTTCTCCAAAATTCTAGCTGATGCTGAAGAGCCTACAGCACTTCTTAGTTTACATTTTAAAAATGAGTTGGAAGATTGGTTTCCTTCTTCAGCAGTGCAGATAGCTGCAGCATGGAACAGACATATCTGGGTGAATGTAAGCTATTTTCATTAAACCACAGAAAACAAAACAAAAGTATTTGGAAGCTTGTCAGATAACTTCCAACATGCGTGGGATGAAAATAAATAGCCATTAACATCAAATAAACTAGCCAACATTTCAAAATAGAATTCCTAAGAGAAACAACATTCAACAACCACTGTGCTAGTATTTTTGCAGTTAATGATTCTTCCTACTTAGGAGAGTGGAGGAATATAGAAGAAGGGCCTCACCATAAGGACTTTATCCATGTAGAACTCCTTTCCAGGACTGCCATCATTATACTTGGTGTCAATGGCAAAGCACAAGAAAAGGACATCCACTACCATTTCATAAATAGACAGGAAACAGTGGGCAACCAGGAATGCAAATAGGCAGACAATGATAAGGGGCAGCACCCATACTGTGTAGTCCCGCTGGTAATTCAGCAGCATGATCCCTGCCAAGCCTGTGCTGCACACTATTAAGACCTAGGGAGACAAGAAAGCAGAGTTGAGAAAGCACAGAGCAAAGACATTGCTGATTGCCCAAGGACACCTCGCCTTCAGGTCTTAGGTGACCAACTGAACTACTAAAGTCTGTCAAATCTCTGCCTAAATTGTTTTTTTTAATGACAATGAACTTTAATAATGAAGTATTTGTTCCTTCTCCCTCTCTTTTGCATATATTATGCTAGCTTTTTAATTACTATTTCAATCAGGAACTTTTTCTATCAGGAACTGTACAGCAGAACAAGTGTTACCTTTTTGTACAATAATAAAAAAAATAAACTGTTTAGTTGTACCAAACTAAATGTCTTAATTCTTTGTTAATGGACAGTTTGTCTTCTATTCATATTATTTCTAGCCAATAAAGCAAGGCATCAGACTTGGTAAGGACTGGGCCTAAAACTAAAATTATTTGCAAAGGCTCAGTTCTCATATATGTATTATTTAATCCAAACTCTAATTCTAATAATATAATGGCTCTTTCCTAGTAATTAGTGCTAACTATATCACACATACACCCAGATGGCAATTTTCCTGGGAGGCAATTATTTTTCTTAAAATTTGCAGTGTAGAGATTCATTATATTTTTTCCAAACAATTTTTTTTAAAAAATAAAATACTCTCAATTGAAATTGAGGAGCACTAAAGGCCAACTAAAGTTGACCTGAAGTCTTGAACGCTATAACAGCAAGAGAACACACTGTGACAATTTAAAATTTGTGTGACAGAGAGTTTAGTTAACTACAGCACTATTTTCCGAAATATCCTCTGGAGATACTAGAGTCAGATCAATTCCCAAATCTCTCCAACCGTTTGAAAATGGAAAGTTAATTTAATTCTATATTTGTATGATCAGTTTCAATATTTTTTTTCACTTATCTAAGAAATGCAAGCCTTGAAAAGAGGATTTTCAAATGCATTTTCAAAGTGTGACTCATGCTGTTTATGAAAGATACTTATAAAAATAGATCTTTGCATCATACAACAATGTGAATGTTGGCTTAAGCAAAAGGAACATAGAAATGTGCTGATTTGATACTGCTACAGTGGTTAACGGGAATTAAAAGACGAGTTTCAGCATTTCTAATCAGTATTGCTAGTTCCGGTAGGCAGAATAACAAACTAACAGAGTTGGAAGGGACCTTGGAGGCCTTCTAGTCCAACCATTGGTTGATGATCTCTGGAGGGCTCGGGACAGGGGTTGTTCCTCTGTCCTGGTCCTATTAGACCTCTCAGTGGCTTTTGATACCATCGACCATGGTATCATGCTGCGGCAATTGGAGGGGTTGGGAGTGGGGGGCACCGTGTTGCGGTGGTTCTCCTCCTTCCTCTCTGATCGTATGCAATTTGTGTTGGCAGGGGGACAGAGGTCGACCTCAAGGTGCCTTGTTTGTGGGGTGCCGCAAGGGTCGGTCCTCTTGCCCCTTCTGTTCAACATTTATGTGAAGCTGCTGGGTGAGATCATCTGTGGTTTTGGGGTGAAGCTCCATCAGTACGCTGATGATACTCAGCTGTACATCTCCACCCCAGACCACCCCAATGATGCCCTTGATGTGATGTCTCGGTGCCTGGAAGCCGTGCGGATCTGGATGGGGAGAAACAAGCTCAGACTCAACCCTTCCAAGACCGAGTGGCTGTGGTTTCCAGCGTCCCGATATAGCCAGCTAGCTCCATCGCTGACTATTGGGGGTGAGTTTTTGGCCCCCTCAGAGAGGGTTTGCAACTTGGGTGTTCTCCTGGATGCACGGCTGTCTTTAGAAGACCATGTGACGGCTGTGGCCAGGGGAGCTTTTTATCAGGTTCGCCTGATTCACTAGTTGCATCCCTTTCTGGACCGGGACGCCTTGCGCACGATCACTCACGCCCTCGTCCCATCCCGTCTGGACTACTGTAATGCTCTCTACATGGGGCTCCCCTTGAAGAGCACTTGGAGACTCCAACTGGTCCAGAATGCGGCTGCACGGGTGATTATGGGGGCGACACGGCGCACCCATGTAACACCTCTCCTGCGCGAGCTGCACTGGCTCCCGGTGGTCTTCCGGGTGCGATTCAAGGTGTTGGTCACCACCTTTAAAGCGCTCCATGGCTTAGGACCTGGATATGTACGAGATCGTCTTCTGCCACCGATAGCCTCCCACCGGCCAATACGCTCCCACAGAGAGGGACTCCTCAGGATGCCGTCGGCCAAACAATGTCATCTGGCAACACCCAGGGGGAGAGCCTTCTCTGTGGGGGCACCAGCCCTCTGGAATGAACTGCCCCCGGAGATCCGCATGATCCCCAACTTACGTACTTTTCGCCATGCGCTTAAGACTCTTTTGTTCCAACAGGCCAGGCTGGCTTAGAAAATGAATTTTAATTGGGTGTCTGTAATTTTTAATATAAGGGCCAAATTTGTATATATTTTAAATTGTATGTATGTATGTATGTATGTATGTATGTATGTATGTATGTATGTATTTATTCATTCATTCATTCATTCATTCATTCATTCATTTATTTATTGGTTCGATTTATATGCCGCCCTTCTCCGGAGACTCAGGGTGGCTTACAATGCTTTTAAGCAATAGCCTTCATTCTTTTGTATATACCTGCTTAGTAGGGCTTTCGGCCCCTCCTAAGCAGTGTTCTTTTTTATACAAAGTCAGCTTATTGCCCTCACAATCTGGGTCCTCATTTTACCTACCTCGAAAGGATGGAAGGCTGAGTCAACCTTGAGCCTGGTGAGATTTGAACTTGCAGTAATTGCAGGCAGCTGGTGCTACTTTAACAGCACTTAGTCAGTTGCGCCACCAAGGCTCTTAATTTTTTTAAATTTTTGGGTATATGTTTGTTTTAATATGGCTGTACACCGCCCTGAGTCCTTCGGGAGAAGGGTAGTATAAAAGTTTAATAAATAAATAAATAAAATAAATAAATCCTCTGCTCAAGCAGGAAACCATATAACATTTCAGACAAATGGTTGTCCAATCTCTTCTCCATTGTGTAGGTGCTCCTGTGTTGGAGCACCCACAAATGGGAGGCAAGTCTGATTATCTATGCTGTCAGGAAATTTCTTCTTAATTCTAGGTTGCTTCTCTCCTTGATTGGTTTTCATCCATCACTTCTTGTCCTGACTTCATGTGCTTTGGAGAATAGGTTGACCCCCTCTTCTTTATGGCAACTCCTTAGATATTGGAACACTGCTATCATGTCACCCCTAGTCTTTCTTTTCATTAAACTAGACATACCCAATTCCTGCAACCATTCTTCATGTTTTAGCCTCCAGAACCCTAATTATCTTTGTTGCTCTTCTCTGCACTCTTTCTAGAATCTCAACTTTTTTTTATGTCGTGATGACCAAAATTGGATGCAGTATTCCAAGTATTTTCTTACTTATAAAGTGGTACTAACACTTCAAATGATCTTGAGTCTATCCATTTTTTAAGCATTGGCTTCAGCCATCTGAAATATGTAACTTCCCTGTCCTTTCTTTGCCTTTCTAGCACATGTCAAATCCAATTCTAAATTAATACTCCAATGCACATTATGGTAAGCATATTTTATTTATTATATTTATTATCTCAACTTATGTAACTATCATATCTTAGTCCATTACCAATCCAACTGGAATTTTAGAAAAATATGGTAGGAAAGGGCCCAAATCATTAGCATTCAAGTTCATGCAAATTTCAGCTCCTTTTCACATCTTACAGTAACATCAGCATTACACCACACACCTTGGTCAGCTTCTTCCTATTTGAAATGAGATTACTCACTAATCCTCGGGTCCTTGATTAAAAAGGAACTCAAAATATAATACAACAATGAGCAGCACAAGAATCTGTGTTGTCAAGTGCTGAATTCATTTGACGTGAATCAGGTAACTGAATCTTGCCCACACAGTGTTTCTCACAATGTTAGTCTTGCTGTGGATATACTTTTTAACAGCTGTAGACATTTGTTCACATTGCTTCATTTAAACAGAAGATATACTTTGGGTGTAACTATATCAGTAACGGGATAGTTAGTGCAGAGGTTTTTCAAAGCATAGAATCTGTTACTTTTTTAAAAAATGATATAGTTCTGTATAAAAAATTGTCTCTCTTCCAGTGAATTTTCCGGTGGTTATTCTCTTGAATCAGAACCCCACTATATTGTTATGGAACTTCACCAGGTTCTGTAGAACACTGATTGAATAACCTGCTGAAATGCACTATGAGAGATGGTTTTAACTCCTCCAGACTGAGGAAGCAGGTACAATAGCACTTTATGCCACACAGGTAAGTAAATGTATATGTATACTTATTACCAGGCCATTATAAAGATATAAGAGGTGCTTCATTCCAATCCAGATTTCATACTCTCTGCTTTGGAGCCACTGACTAGGGTCAACCTGGACACCTCATTGGCCTTTGTTGTATCTGAATGCATGTGCTGAAACTGTTTCCACAAAGCAACCACCTTAACATTTTTGGCTGAAGGCATCAAGGCAGAGCACCCTGCTTTTCCATGCGAAGACAGCTCGAAGAAGAGTGTCACTGTGCAGAGCACACTGAGTACCAACAGATATCAGAACCAGAATCCTCACATATCATCCAACCATTCTTGGTACACATTTAAAATTTGGCATCTAGGCAATTTTAATGATTTAGTTTTTAAAATCACAGCATTCGTATTGCGTTGGGTTCAAATAAAGAAGGCTATTTGGAGAGGGTTCTTGACATTTTTTTCCCACTCAATCTTACCTTTCCAAGAAAGAGCATGAAGTCTCCCACTGTGTTTATAGCAGCCACTCGCAAAGCATTCTCCACTAGTATCACAAAGGCATCCTTTGCTGAAGTGCAGAAATTGGTACTGTTGATAGCTGTGGCTGTATATGCATTCTGGACAAGAAAGACACCGTAGTATTGGTCAGATCTTCTACTCAAATTTTAAGCTCTTCCTGTTTAAAATCTTTATAACATTACATTGACAAATATCTCTCACCCAATAGACCAAATTAGTTTTTAGCAAGATATGAACAGCCAAACCGATGCACTTCCAATATCCCCTCTATTTTTCCTGCAAGGTTGCCAATGTACTTAGCGTTAACTATGTCAGCATAAACACGTTTGCTTCAGAAACGTTATTTTGTGGCAGCAAGAGATAAAAGCAAATACCATGGATATAAATCTGGGATATGGTTAAACTTTTTTATGTCTGGATAAACCATAAATTAGTGTAACGCCTATACTAATTCTTTTGGGGACCAATAAAAAGAGACTTTTGTTTTCAGTTAATAATTCTTGCATAAGAATGGTTAGTCTCTGAAAGCTGATTTTTTAAAAAAGAAGTACCTTAGGAAGGAAGGGAAGGATATTAATAATTTTAAAGAACTGAAGCACAGGAGAATGTAGTCAAATATTTTCATATTGATTTGAACTTTATTTTTCTATTTAAGAATTTAGTTTTTGAAAAAAAAATTGAGGACAACTAGGTTGAATAGATCTAAGTAATAAATTATATAACTAACTCATTATACAAGTATTTGCATAAAACTGGCAAATACCATAAAGTTAGAGCAAAAATGTAAAATTATAATATGGCAGTTAAAGGATATTTGATTTAATTCAGTGAAGGTCTGTGAAGGTTCAACAACATGAGATTCTAATTATAATCCTTTCCACTCTAAAATGATACCTAAATACAAAAAAAAAGCTTTTTACTCTTTCTATTACAAGTTCATTCTGAAGTCCATTCAATCTCTACACAAATTTCTTTCAACACTAAAATCTGAGCCATGGTGGTGCAGCTATTAGAATGCAGTATTGCAGGCTAACTCACTTACTGATGGGCTCAAGGTTGACTCAACCATCCATCTTTCCAAGGCAGGTAAAATAAGGATCCAGTTTGTTGGGAGCAATCTGCTGACCCTGTAAACTGCTTAGAGAGGGCTGTAAAGCATTGTGAAGCGGTATATAAGTCTAAGTGATTTTGCTATTTTATTACAAGCGCCATCCTATCTAAAATATATTTGTTCTTATTTTCTGCCAAGGAACCTCTTGCATTTTAATTTCAACAAAGGCATTTATGTCTTTAGTGCACAGGTACAGGAATAATTATTTCATCCTCTGCTTTAAGTATGATCTTACCTGATTTAAGTAAGTCAGGCACTTTTCTAAACACCAAAGGCAGCAAATGCAGGCTTTTAGAATACATCGAGCACAGACGTTTTCCTAAGGTAATAATATTAATATCAATGATCAGGAAAACAAAAGAAATTGCACTATAATAAGAGCACAGAATGCTTTTTTAGATGAAGTTTCGAATATAGGATTCAGTTTACATAATACTTTCTTGAAGATAAGATCTAATTTTAATCATTATTATACTATGTTATATAAAGCCAAATCAAATATGCAAGACACCTGCTTTTTCTTTCCATGCAACGTAATCTATTTATATACTTACAGGGAGAAATCTCTGGGTAAACTTGGCTACAAGTGGGGATTGCTGGAACACTACCATTTCGATTATTGCAATGATGATAAAAGTCATGGCTGCTAACCAAGAAATGGTTATAGCTTAATACCAGATTCTTAGGTCAAAAGAATCTACCTTGTATACTGTTCAGAATTGGATAATATCCAAACATCTTTCACAATTTATAAACATAATTGCTGAACAGATAGTCTTCACTTAGTGACCCTAATTAGGACTGGAATTTCCATTGCTAATACGATTGTTAATAGAAACATCACATGACTCTATCACTTACAATGGCAGTTTCAATAGCCCTTGTCACTGCTCTTAGGCCTGGATCTAATATCTTCTGCCCTACTGGGGCTCACCTTTGCTTCAGCTTCCCTCATCCATCTGTCATTTCTGCCCTTTTGACCACCCTACCCTCTGCCATCCCAGCTGCCCACTGTTCCCATGTTCTTCCTCCTGCTACTATTAAGATATGTCTGACCTGGCCCTTCGCATAGCAGCTTCTGGCTGCACAAGGTCTTCATTCCGAAGCTCTGCAAGGCTTCGGGAAGGCCTTGTGAAGGGGAAGGAAGAAGATGGAGAAGGTTTAGTCAACAATGAAATGAAGAAACAAAGGTCAGTGAGGGGTGGCAGGGGCATAAGGTAGCACAGGCTGGCCAAAAGAAATCACAGAATAAGAGTTGGAAGGGACCTTGGTGATTTTCTAGTCCAACCCTTTGCTCAGGCAGGAAACTCTATACCATTTTAGATATATGGTTGTCCAATCTCTTCTTAAAAACATCCAGTGTTGGAGCATCCACAACTTCTGGAGGCAAGTTGTTCCACTGATTAATTGTTCTGTCAGGAAATTTCTCCTTAGTTCTAGATTGCTTCTCTCCTTGATTAGTTTCCTTCCATTGCTTCTTGTCCTGCCTTTAGGTGCTTTGGAGAATAGATTGACACTCTGTTCCTTATGGCAGCTCTTAGAAATTGGAACACTATCATGTCACCCCTAGTACTTCTTTTACTTAAACTAGACATATTCAATTCCTGCAACCATTCTGTATATGTTTTAACCTCCAGTCCCCTAATCATCTTTGTTGCTCTTCTCTGTACTCTTTCTGGAGTCTCAACATATTTTTTATGTCGTGGTGACCAAAACTGGATGCAGTATTCCAAATGTGGTCTTACCATGGCATTAAAAAGTAATATTAACACTTCATGCGATCTTAATTTTATTCCTCTGTTAATACAGCCTAGGACTGTGTTTCCTTTTCTGGCAGCTGCAGCACACTGCTGGCTCATATTTAAGTGATTGTCTACAAGGACTCCAAGATCCCTCTCACAGTTACTACTGTTGAGCCAGGTACCACCTATACTATACCTGTGCATTTGGTTTTTCTTGTCTAAATGTAGAACCTCATTTTTTCACCATTGAATTTCATTTTGCCAGATAGGGCCCTGTGTACAAGCCTGTTCAGATCCTTCTGTATCTTAAGCTTATCTTCTGGAGTCTTGGCTATTCCTGTAAGTTTGGTGTCATCTGCAAATGCATTGTCCCCAAAAAACTGTGCCTTTTTTGAGGAGGCTTATTTCACACATATGGGAGGTATAGCTGGTTCACATCCAATTCCCACTTCATAGCCCATGAACTGATTGCATGGGTCTCTGTTCTGATTTGCCAGAGCATTTTTCATAGTTTTCCTGTTGTATTGTTTATTATATATCAAACTTAGTTTCCCCTTACTTTTCCTTTGACTTGGCTATGAATATACATGAGAATCATTCTTGGAATCTTCACTAAGGTAATAATGAAAGAACCTTTAGCCACAGTTCCAAGGTGGTAACAGATCAAGCGATTGATAGATGCCAGAATTGGTGTGAATGGCAAATTCCGTTTTTCTCTGTGGAGAAAAATGTAAAAATTATGAAGTATTAGAGTGCACTGCATTTATAGATCTATGTGAAGAGCTCCAAGTCTAAATTTTGCAGGGCCCCAAATCTGTAAATGTTGCTTTTATCAAGGGTGGAGTTATATTGAACTAATTCTTTTCTTACAAACAAAGTGGTGGTGAAATTGAGTAATCCTGACCTTTGCTTAAAAATAGGCAGTGGCTTGGGCCAGCAAAATGATTGCAAATATTTGGCAACAAATTACTAAAAGGAATTTTATCTGAGAAGCAAAAAGCAATGAAATGATAGATCACTTCAGCAAAGAAGATAGAAAAGCACACTGATTAGAAATAAATACATCAATTTATGAAAAATATATGTATATGATTTTATATTTGAACTGACTTACAGCAAGAATTTTATATGTCTTCTCCTGGGCCAGATTTTTTTTAAAAAAAAGCTCCACAGAGAAATAAAGAATTTTTGGAGCTGAGCTTCCACCATACGTGACTGGATGAAAGTTCACAGTGAGCTTGCATCTTTGAGATCGAGCCATTTTTCTGTTTACTTAATTGCTCTCAGTTTAGGTGAAGATCAAAAGAGTATTCATATCAAGGGCTCCACTCTTCTCTCCATTGCAGAGAGTAAACAGACATTTGACAGTTGTCAAGATTGCGAGCCAGTACTTCAAGTGCAAAAATCCATTATTTTGCATAGTAGGGACTATTTCAATTGTTTTCTTATCCAGGCAGGGAATGAACTACACATAATCTAAACCTCACAAGGAATGGGGCTTCTGAATCACTGAGAAGATTCAGCTACTGATTAGAAGGTGGGAAATAAAAGTCAGATCTATCTTCAAAGATATCTTCCTGCATAGTGGGAAAATTAAATCTTATATCCTCCTGATAAATTTGCTGAGCCAATTATGTGTTAGAAATTCCTCCAATGACATGCATCAGAGCAATTGCATTTGGATCAATTACATTTTTCAATATCATGGGAATCATGAAACCACAGACATTAAGGTCAAGCCCAAGATAACTTCCATTAGCTTAAGCAAGAAAGCTACTGAATAGCAACTGGTGCCAATTGTCAAGATACAAAAACCTTTGACTGGTACTAATTAGAATAGAAGCCTGGATTTGGAGTGGAACCCAACTGGATGACAATAGTTCCTGCTAATGATCCTCATACGATTCTCTACATAGGAACACTATGATAAAAAAAAATTGGGAATAGATGTTACTCATCTATGCACCAATATATAGCTGCAATCTTATAGACACTTCCATAATAATTAGTTTTTCAGAATTCCATATAATGTATTTATGAGCAGACTGTGTTACATTCACTCTTTATTTGCTATAAAGATTATAAGGAACAAAGCATCACTCCAGAACTCCTCTCCCCCCCCCACCCGGGTTCTAAACTAGCTGAAGTGAGAATTTGCTTTTCTTCCATTCTATCATTTCACTTAATCCAGTTACTTTTGAAATTTCAGAAGTTGGATCACGCATGATTCGATTACCCAGACTCACTTACCTTGTAAAATAATATGTCACAACAGCTCCTGCTACAGTCATCTGTTGACAGGCAAGAATAAATTCACTGATCCAAACTAACCCCACGACATGGTACCACCACATGTACTTCAGTGGCCCTATAATTCGGAACTCTACTAAGCCCTCTTCATTTGGAACCGGGCTACCTGGAAGGAAAGGAAGGCAGGAAGACTTTAAAATATTAATTCTATGAGAAAGCTGTCCTTTTAATATTTGCATACAAGAGTTACAATTATGCTTGTTTTTGGTAATTAATAAAATAATAATATATAAGCTGCCTTTCAGAACACCAATATGACAAAAATATTTTTATAAAAATAGTACAAATAAAATTTTAAAAAGGCTAACTGGTTAGTTGGAAGGAATCTCGGAAATCTTCTAATCCAACCTATTGCCTAGTGCAGAAATCCTCATACCACCCTAGACAATGACGGTCCAATATTTTCTTGAAAATTACCACTGATAGGACACCCATGACTTTAGGAGAGAAGAACCCATTTACTGTTTGGTTCCAGGTTTGGCTAAGCAATGCTGTTGCACTCAAGTCCCAATGTCTACAGGCTCTACATAGGTAGTCCTTGATATACAATCTGACGCTTAACAGCCATTCAATGTTGCTATGGATCTCTCTAGAGCTATTTACAATGCACTTTCAACATCATAACAGCTACATCTCTACCCCCACCCCTGGTTCATGTTCTTATTTGAGCGCTTGGCAACTGGCTCACCATCATGGCCGTTTGCAGCATCCTATGGTGATTTGTGACCTTTTTTGTGGGTTTCCAGTGTTTACTTCTGGTTTCTGTCAAAAAACGCCCAGTGGGAAAAATGGATTTGCTTAATGACCAAAGTATTTGCTTAATGACTGGTGCAAAAAATGGCAAAACTAGGGTCCAGTCATGTGATGCCTTGACTTACGATGTCAACGATTTATGACTACAATTCCAGACTCAATTATGGTCATAAGTCAGGACTATCTGTAATAGTTTGGATGGAGAGGAAAATCTCAAACTCAACCTTAGCAAGACTGAGTGATGAAATATGTTTGAGCCTTTTGGTATCAAGTTCAACTCATTTCATGGCAAATTAGGATTCTTTGGGGGAAAAAATGGAAAGGTGCTAATACTTTGTCTGCATCTGTACATATACTGTGGAATCACTGCTCAGTCAGTGGTGAGCTAATAGGAACAAAACATGTCATTTATTTCAAAAAAGATCCTTAGGTTTCTTAGATTTAATTTGACCCAATATAAAGATAAGAGCACAATATTTTTCTGGAATTGCAAGTGAAGAAACGGGGCGGGGGGGGGGGGGATCCATAACTACACAACACATACCAGTAATACCTAGGAACAGCAAGACCATAATCCAATATATCCAGAAGAGGACGAGGGCAAAAAAAGTCCAAAATGGCTGGAAGACAAGCAGTGGCAGGTGAATGAAAACCTTGCCAGCCACATGGAACAAGGCAATGGTGAGAGCTACTCGTTTGCGCAGAACTAGCATTATTAATAGTAAGATAACCTGAAAAAGAAAAGAAATTCCACAATAAACTTTAGGCAAATGTATTTATTAAAATAAGGTAAAATATGTCACCTATTTAAAGCACCAATTTTTAAATACTTAATTACTGTATTTTTCAGTGGATAAGATGCACTCCCCCCATAAAAAAGTGAGTGGAAATGTCTGTGTCTCTTATAGAGCATATGTTGCTGAAGCCCCACCCACCCTTCGGCCTCCACCTTTTGGCCTCTGCCTCCCAGTAATTTGCCTCCTTGCAGCAAATGGCAAACAATCTGGTCAGCTTCAGAACAGCCTGATTTAGCACGAGCAGGTGATTGGCGGTTGAATCTGCCTCCCGGAATACTGCCTATCAGCTGTTCCAGGCTCTGGGGATCGCCGCCACCCATTGCTGCCACTGCCTATCGCCGCCTCCATGTGCTCCATTTTCGGCCTCTGTGCATCGCGTTTTTGACCCGTTCCAGGCGGCCGCCTATTCCCGCCGCTTGGAACGGGCCAAAAATGGGACGTGCGGAGCAGGGCTGAAATGCTACCGGTTCACTCCGGTTCGGGAGAACCGGTAGTGATAAAAAAAGCTACCGGTTTTTGTGCAGCGGGGTTTAGCTTTGCTAGAAAGCAGGAAATCCAGGAAAACTAAATTGTGCACCACATCTGATCCCCCCTTGCTTCTACTTACCTTCCCAAGCCTCCTATTGGCGCGTACTGCGCATGCGTGCACAGCAGTGCATTTGGTGCACGCTGCGCGCATACACGGCCAGTGAGCCGGTAGCAAACTGGTTCAGATTTCACCACTGGTGCGGAGGCCAAAATGGGACATGCAGAAGCTGAAAATGGGGCACGCAGAGGCAGTGATAGGTGGCAGGGCAATGGGTGACAGTGGTGACAGCGATCCCCGCAGCCTGGAACAGCTGATAGGCGGTATTCCGGGAGGCAGATCCAACCGCCAATCAGCTGCCTGTGCTAAATAGGCTGTGCTGAAGCTGAACAGGCTGCTTGCTGTTTGCTGCAAGGAAGCAAACTGCTGGGAGGTAGAGGCAGATTTCCCCCCCCCCTTGTTTTCCTCCCCAAAAGCTAGGTGCATCAGTCTGGCACATCTTATAGTCCGAAAAATACAGTACATAATTAAAAATGTCAACACAAAACATATGAAGTAATCTTAACTCCAGTAGCAACCTACTAATAACAGTTGGTCTCAGGGCATTTTCCAATATTTATATTTATTTCCCAAGAAATAATCTTATTTCTTGGTTATATATGACCAGCATGCTGCATGTCCATCTATCTTTTTTTTTGGCGACTTTTTGTATTTATTGTATTTTGTATTTATTTATAATAATAAAATTAACCCCAAAAGTGTATATCGTATCTGATTACCCACTTTCCCTGATAAGAGAGCCAGTTTTGTTTAGTGATTAAGCCAAGTCACCTTTCTCAGTCTTAGGAAGCAGGCAAGGGCAAACCAATTCCCAAAAACCTTGCCAAGAAAATTACAGGGACTTGTTCAGGCATTAACCAGGAGCCAAGACTGAACTGAAGGCACAAATATAAATTTCATCCTCCCTTACACAGGCCTTCTTCAGGTGCCCTAATTTGACAGCCCTCAAATACTCACTGTGAAGATGGTAGCTGCAATGGCATAAATCAGGAGGGCTTGACGATTGTCTTTGGCTATTTGAAGCTGTTCAACAGTAAGAGTGTCATTGGGAGACTTCCACATTTTAACATATAGCCACCACAATACCCCTGTGCCACCTGTGTCCACATAGGGAAAAATATAGTGCATGTCAATTTCAGAAAAGAAAAAAAATATGTATGCAAATAATTTGTACAGTTTCATTTTCTACTACATCAGGCCACATTGAGATACAACTGGGGCTGACTTTAAATATGGAAAAAAGAATGGTACTTTCATTTCCCAAAAGACAACTAATTAAAAAAGGTTTGGCTTCATAAAGCACATATTTATGTTCCATGATTAGAAAAGATTAAAGTTTTCTATGCCAGGATTATCACAGTCAGCTTCATTGAGAGACTCTGATACTGAGCAGCCTGCTTTGGAGCTACCAGGTGAGTGTCTCCAGGAATGAGGAATGAAGACCCCTAGACTGACTCTGCAATCATCCAGAGTAATTGCTCTTAGAATGTGATGATGAAGAACCTGATGCAAGGCAACTCTCCAGTCTCTATGTGCCAAGTAAACCAAAGATGCTCTACCTGCTGTCTCACCTGGTTCCCATCCTTCAACTCAGAAGCCGCTCTACATAAAAGCCACTGCTATCTGGCAATAAATATTTGGGAACAACTGTTCTTATTTGGATTTCATGTCCTTTTTGCCTCCTGAAACTCTGGGATCTGACCACACTTCAGCTCATATTTTGAATTTATTTGCAGGCAAGCTTATGTGCATTTGGAATTTTGCTGAGAGGTGCCTGCAACTGCACACACATTATGCCTGTTGCTGCCTCTACTTGCTAAGCCTGAAATCAAAGTTTGAAATCTGGTCTCTGTTTATGGGTGGGTTTGGTCTGAATTGGTTTGGTTTTATGAAGCAGTAACAGATAAAATAATCAATAGATTGGACTATGCAGATTTGGCCTTGTTCCACCCGTTTCACTGGCTAGAAGTGAGATTTTCAGCTGTGACCAATAAAGTACCCATTTTATTTTCCCATCATCCACCAAATGCATATTTTGCCACTAACTGAACTATTTCATTCTCTTTGAAATATACAATTTTGGTTGACGCAACAACTTGAAAGGTGCTACTTTTCATCTTAAAGAAGACAGAAACATTTAAAATGTGAAAAACAATTTTTGTTATTATTTGTATAGATTTATAAAAGCTGTTTTGAGTATATTCTATATACAGAAAAAAATCTCAAACCTTGTATAAACATTTTTTTTCTTGTATCCCAACCGAGTATCAGAGAGCCAGTTTGATGTATTTGTTTAAGGTGCTGGTCTAGAAACCAGGAGACTGTGAATTCAAGGCACAAAGCCATTTGGGTGAACTTGGACCAGTTATGCTCTTTCAGCCCAACCCAAATCACTGGGTTGTTGTTGTGGGAAAAATAGGCAGGAGTATTAGGTAAATTTGCCCCTTGAGTTATATACAGTTTATAAAAGTTGAGATAAAATATCATCCTCATCACTACTGCAATTACCACTGCAAATGGCTAATCTCCTGTCTTTTATTATTTCAAATTAGAATTTTTTTAAAAAAATATTAGAAATACTACCTTTTATTTCATTAAACATATTTTAAGCCGTGCATAAGCAAAAAGAGTGGCAATTAAATTAGAGTATGGAAAATCTGCATAACTTTTAAATGTTTCTAAGTTTGCAGCTTATATCACTACTTTCCTCACTTTTGTACTTTTATATTCCATGAAGTGTAACTCCCTGAATTCATCAACGTGAAGTCATTCTGCAATATAAATATTAGCTTCTGCAGGGTAAGCATTGCCACTACTATAATAATATTTTCATCTGATTTCTAATAATTGGCAATAACCTCATTCTGTTTAATAAATCTTTATGTAAAGTCTGATGATTAATCAAATTGATACTGAGGTTTTGCGACTTGCCATTTCCACCATGGCAATGATTTTTTTTTATTATACAAGCTTCCCCCCATGACAGCCTTGTGTGAAAGCACTCCCAACATACTGTACTTTCAAAACCCCAAATGTGCTCATCAACCTGAAAAGCTTCCTATCTCTGAGATAATCTTAATTATATGTACACAAACTACTTAGACAGATGATTTCCCAGAACAGACTGCAAGGCCTTTTTGAATCATAAAGAACCATTAAACACCATGTTGACAACAATGACAATTATAGCTAATCAATCTTTCCTCAAAAAGACTGGAAAAAGACTCAAACCGATGACTGAAATCTTAAATTGAGCACCAAAGTTTCTTACGAATCCAAACAATGTTTAACTATTGGTAAAGCTGGTGGTAGGTAGTCTATGATTTGCAATCTGTATCTTCTAATTTCTTTAATTCTGGGTAAATAATCTGGAGTACTACATATATACTGTACCATCTTTAAAAAGGAGGATAAAACAATAGTTTCTAGCTTTTCATGTGATCCTTTGCATTATTCTTGCTTGTTAGAGCAAACTCTCTGCCCACCATAACTACCCAGACATTTCACCCATCAGAGGAAATCGTTTGTCACTAACTAGGCTGTACTAGGTACCCAAAAGCACTCAAAAAATATAATACCTCAATCAAGAAGGCATAACATGTGAACATTGAAACACTGAAAAGAATTCAACATTTATTTTTCTTCTAGTCAAATTGTAAAGCAGCAGGTAGAAGACAATACTGATTTAATATATTTTTGCTTGTTTTCTCATATATTCTGAGATAATTTTCAGGGCTTATACTAAGAAAATTCTAGCAATAGAATGGATAAAAGCAGTGTGCTGTGGTACTTTGGAAAATATCTGGCTGGCACAATTGGAACCAATATTTCCAAATTAAATGAACTCTTGTGATCTGGAAGGACTTTTCTTGCTTCATCTAAAAATTAACAGACATTAATTAGATTTACACAAGCTCTGAAAGCTCTGGCCAATACTGCTCTGAGGAAACACTATAAATCAACTATAGAAAAACAAAGATCCTGATCTTTGCAAAAAGACTGAAACTGTACACCTGGAGGATAAATGGCCAGAATATCAAAACAAGTGAAATGCTTTAAATATTTGTGCATGGTTTTCCATAGCTACACCAAATGCAAGACACGCTAACATTATGTGATATAAAATGCTCAAAAACAGTGGCTGCTATTCAATTTTTTTATCTTCATGGAAGCAGCACAGTACATCCCAGCAAAACTTTATTCAGTTAAGATTCATATACAGCTACTTTTTTAGTGGCAAACTGGGACTTTACACTTCCTTTACTCCTCTTAAGAGTATCCAATGTAAATTCCTAAGGGCTATATTTCACATAGCCTCTTGTATTCCAAACATAGTATTAAGGAGGGAGACAAAGCTATCTAATCAAAAGAGGTGCATACACCTATATCACAGCACAATGGTTGAAGTTATAGTACATAGGATCCGGGTACCTTTGAGACCAACTTCTGCCACCAATAGCCTCCCACCGGCCAGTTCGCTCCCACAGAGAGGGTCTCCTCAGGGTGCCATCGGCCAAGTTATGTCGGCTGGCGACACCCAGGGGGAGAGCCTTCTCTGTGGGAGCCCCAGCCCTGTGGAATGAACTGCCCCCGGAAATACGTAAGATCCCCGACCTCCGGGTATTTCGCTGTACACTGAAGACCCTGTTGTTCCGCCAGGCCGGGCTATCGACATGATAATTTTAAATTGGGGTTTTTTAAATTTCTGGGGTTTTAAATGGAGCCAAATTTATTTAATAATTTTAAATTTTAAATTGATGTTTGTCTTGTGTTTATTATTATTATTATTATTATTATTATTATTATTATTATTATTATCCCTCAGGTTTGGGTTCTTCCGTTGCTGAGGGCAATTATAAATAGATATGGTTCAGGACTATCTTACAAAAACATCAATATCTCAGACTTCTCCATGGAGGCTTTCCAAATAATGAATTGTGGAATTCACTCAGTACTTTTAAACAATGTATCAAAGACTTGGAAGCCCAATGGGTCCAGTCTGCTCTACTTAAGAACATATTTGTCAGCAGTCAAGTCCCTTTTTACAAAGCAGTAGAAACCTACACCACACAACTGTGTCCTGAAATTCTGAAGAGCACTAATGCTAGTTGGCCTTAACATTCTCCCCACAGCAGTTTTGGAGTGCCAATACAAAAAACTCCCCTATGACCTTAAGATTGTGCTCCAATGACAAGGAGTTGTTGAAAATATAGAAAACTACACACTCCATTAAAATGCCCAGTTTTTGAGATGTAAAAAAATCAGATCAAGTTAAATTACTTCAGAATTCTTTCCACCTTTAACATAACATATGAGCTATCCAATTCAATTGAAAAAAAAACTGAAATCATTTAGAGTAAAAATAACAATAAAAAAGTAGAATTATATAACAACATAACAACAATCCAAAGCACACCTCCAAATCAAGAAAAGAATGGGTTTACCAGAAGTCGTCCAAAGTTTTAGAATGACCCAGTATAGCCTGGACCTAATTCCAATGGAAAATCTGGAGTGGGGTGAAGAAGGCTGTGCACAGGAGTTGCCCACACAATCTGACAGATTTGGAGTGCTTTTGCAAGGAAAAGTGGGCAAAGATTCCCAAGACAAGATGTGCCATATTGATAGGCTCTTACCCTAAAAGACTGAATGCTGTCATAAAATCAAAAGGTGCTTCAATAAAGTACTTACAGTATGTAACCATGTTATTGTGCATTTTATTATTTTCCCCCTAAAAGATTTCAGTTTGTTTTTTAACTGTAAAGTTTTTTCATTGTAAGCCGCCCTGAGTCTCCGGAGAAGGGCGGCATATAAATCAAATAAAAAACAAAACAAAACAGAACTATATAGCTTATATGTTATATTAAAGGTAGAAAGAATTCGGAAGTGATTTATCTTGGTTTGATTTTTTTTTTTTACATCTCTAAAACCTGGCATTTTAACAAGGGTGTGTAGACTTTCTATTTCCCCTGTATACTGTACCCTCTATGATAAAAATTATCTTGGGAAATTATGATCTTTTTATATGTAGTTTTTGTTATCAGATCAATATGATTCTGTCTTTTTGAACATAAATACATTTTGTATATACTGCTTACAAAATTGGGAAACTTTTATTAACTTCTGATATATCCACAACCCACTATAATATTTTATCTTGTTTTATTTATATTTCATTTTTCTTAATAATGTTTGTTTCTCAATAAAGTAAATTTTTACTTTATTTTTCTCAATAATACTGGTCATTCATCTGAACTGTATGTTTTCAACAGATGGGCTAGTTGGATCATATGCAACAGCTAAAGAAACTGCCAATTTACTAAGCAGTGAAATGTCAGTTCATAAATGCTCTAATTCTAGAATCTGATTTGATATATAATTTTTCTTTGGCCACCATGTTTAAGCACTTTATTTCTAATTGTCTACAAGAAAGTAGGCTCTGTAATGTTTAGGAATATGTTTAGAACAACATATTGAAAGCTCATTATAGTCTCCATGATTGACATGACTTTAGTTTTAAAGTCTAACAGATTAAAACAATACATCAAAAACAGGACTGAAATGTCTATCCTATGTATATAATTCACCATGTATACTGAGCCATCCTCACAAAATCTAGTTTGACTTGTAACTGCTACCAAGTATTTCCTACCCCCAAATCTTCTAGCATATAAAAATGGCTTGGGAGACAGGCAGTGATATGGTGATGGTATGTGAAAAAGGTAAGAATATATATTTTATTGTTTTGATATTTTCCCCCACCCACCCAACCCCCAAATTTTAAATGGATAGGGTAGAAGGAACTACTAGAGACATTTCTCATCCCAGGGCTCAAGCCTGTTCTGTTTTTCAGATGGTAGTTAAAACAGTTCCAGGGTTACTTTCCAATATAGCAACACCAATTATATTCTTCACTCTGTTGGCCATTACATATGGCCTTTAAACTAACATTTGAACAGTTATCCCTTTCGTTACTTTATTGCCAGGATCACATGATAAAGGAAGCATGGAAGTGGAGGCTTTTTCTGATTATTTCAATTATCACAAAGAAGAGGCAATGGTTTTGAGAAAACTAATGAAACAAAAGCAAAATGATTCTGCAGCCAAAAAAAAAGTTTTAAACTTATGAGGAAAGGCACACATATGTAACAGTAACAGAGTTGGAAGAGATGACAGAATACCTTCATTTACTTACCAAGTGAACCCAAAACAACAACAATTGTTAAGATCCAGACAAGTACTCTTGAAATATATCTGATTATCACCATCAAAATCATGGAAAGCACTGTAGAGAAACAAAATAGAATAGACAGGTTAATTACTCCAACCACAAATAGCCAAAAATAACGGCTGCCATAATATAATTTTTAAAAAAAAATTTTTTTTTGCATTTATCTTTAACTCTTCTGTACAACAATATGCAGATAAAGAGATGCAGGCACATATGACAAAAAATTAATGACATGATAGAACAGCACATTTATTATCATGAGTTGCAAAAGCATCATACAACTCATGGTGAGCAAAACCCAAAACGCTGCATGCAGACACACATGCTTAACATCATGTCAAAGATGAATAAGGATGTAAAAACTGTGAGGAGAAGCATGGAGTACTTTATGCTTCAGTTTGATCAGGGTGATTCATTTAGCTAACTCTTACATATTTTGTTTGGAATGTGAAAATCCTGCCTTTTCACTATATTGTTTGTGGTATTTTGTTTCATACTGAAACATATCTAAAATGCCAACAATAAATAGGGTGGCTTAGAAGAGCATGAAAAGTTGCAACTCCTTCTGGACTGCATGTATCATTTGGCAGGGATACTACTTTTAATGTAATTAACATTAGAAGTAATGAATTATATTAAATTATGTATGAATGTGTGTTCAAGTGCACATAAATACATAAACATAAATTGCAGCATAATGAATATGTAATATTTAGCAAGTATTAGCAAACTGAGGAATGCATGGGTGAACTGTTTCCGAAATGTGATCTTTAATGTACTTAAGCAAGCACTGATACTGTGGAGAAGATTAAGTTATACACTTTTGCTCATTTGCTAATTTAGCTGAGATTATCAATATTCATCAAGTTTGAGGATATTCATTTCCCATTGACATAAATATGCAGAGAGATAAAGGCTTTCAAGTGATTAAAAAGTTTTTTTCAATCCACTATGTTGATGAAACAAATGTAATTATCACACTGCTACATGTTTTATCATCATCTCAAAATGAATGGCTTTAGAAAGTTATGAATTCTGAGTCATTGCAAATAACCCTAAATCTTATTATCATCTGGTATGTGTGTGTATGGTGTGTATTATACGGAATATTTAATGAATATTTTTCATTCAGAGCTATCTGCTCAATGTAAGACCATACAAAGGGCAGTTCTGTCTTATTATCATCATATTTACGTTAACAATCAAGTCTATACAGAGTTAAGAATTTTTAATTAGGACTGGACTCTCAACTATGTGATTGAAAGATCAGCTAATTGATTGAACAATACTATGCACACTAATTCTAATTCTTATTAATTTAATTTATATACCGCCCTTCTCCCAAAGGGACTCAGGGCGGTGTACAGCCAGCATAAAACCCACAAATATAAAATTTAAAAAACAGTCTAAAAATATTAAATAGTTTGGCCCGTAATTAAAATAAACAACCCAATTTAAATAATTTAAGAAGAATAAAATTTAAAAAATTAGGCCAGCCCGGCTTGTTGAACTAAGAGCGTCTTAAGGGCCCGGCGGAAGGTGCACAAGTCGGGAATCCTCCACATTTCAGGGGGCAATTCATTCCAGAGGGCAGGAGCCCCCACAGAGAAGGCTCTCCCCCTGGGGGTCGCCAGCCGACATTGCTTAGCCGACGGCACTCGGAGGAGCCCCTCTCTGTGGGAACGAGTTGGCCGGTGGGAGGCTATTTGTAGCAGCAGCCGGTCTTGTAAATACCCGGGTCCTAAGCCACGGAGCGCTCTAAAGGTGGTAACCAATACCTTGAATCGCACCCGAAGGACCACCGGAAGCCAGTGCAGCTTGCACAGGAGAGGTGTTACAGGGGAGTGCCATGACGCTCCCATAACCACCCGCGCGGCCGCATTCTGGACCAGTTGGAGCCTCCGGGTGCTCTTCAGGGGGAGCCCCATGTAGAGAGCATTACAATAGTCCAGGCGGGAAGTGACGAGGGCATGAGTGACCGTGCGTAGTTAATGTATAGTTAAAACTATATCAAATCTCTGCCCTTGAATATTTGAAATAAAATATAAACTTTAAGGAGATGTAGTGTTTTATAGCTGTGTGAATTCTTTCTATTTCACTGTGTGACTGTTGTCCATAAAATAAACAAAATAATGTCAATATAGACAAATAAGCTTGTACTGCTTTCATTATGGACTCCTTATTGAACTATAATCATGCCAAAATGAGCAGACAGATAATATTCAGGCTTGGATGCAGTCTATTATGTATTCTTATCTGCATTTGGTTAATTCTTTCAGTTTGTTTCATTGCAACAAGTTTGTTTGGATATTTTGTTTGTTCCTGCAAAGAGGCCAATTTGGGACATGTGAAAAATGTCCATGGATATGTTGCTTCCTTCCACCTATTGATTCTAATCTAAATTAATAAATTAAATTCATTTTAAGTGAAAAGATACTTAAATTGGAAAACAAAAACATGCTTGCCTGCTTATTTATTTACTATGTGGTTAGTTGAGTTATGCTATATAAAAGCCAGTGTTTCTTTTCTAACAGTGAATGGTACATCTTACCAAAAAAAATAAAAAAAATAAAAAGTCAAGTTCCCTTTATTGAACACAATAGTATTTGGGCATTTGCATTAAAGTAGTGGCAATCCTGATATTTATTTTAGGGTAAAGGATTAATCTTTTAATTTGTTTTTAATATACCTATAGCTGCTATTTATCTGATGGGTTTACAGCAATTTATCTACAGTGTATGGTTCTTTATCGTTAAGCAAAGCTATATAGCTATATAGGTGTATATAGCTATATATATATTTATATAGTCAGATTTCTATAATTACCACAATGGAAATGCAACGTTGTGCCTTCAAACAATTCAGCTTTCATGAGTTAAAATCCCCACACTACTTAAATATAAGGAGAATCAATGCACACGTTTTAAAAAGCATTTAAGTCAGAAGCTGGATAAGAAACATTTTTTGAAAGTTTCCTATTCTGTAAGAGTTAATAATGAGCATGCGTCATTTTCATATTGTGGGGATAGAAGTTTTTCAATACTACAGAAATAGCTAAGAATGAGAAAAAAAATTACCTAGTGATAACAAGCAAAGTCCCAATATAATCTCTTTGCAGGTCATTACTCCACTAATCAGCCTGTGCAAGATACTACTGTCACTGACAAAGGTGATCAGCGCTTCTGCAAACTTGGTATAGCAGGAAATGTTCACAGGAGCACAGCGATGGAAGAATGGAATAGGTGCACTGGTGATACAAGAAAAAAAATCAGAAAAAAAATTACTCCTATGTAATATAAATGCCACATCAACACACAAATGGAAGGTGAATTGATGCAGTACACTCCACCCTCATAAATACTGTAAACCACAAGCTGTGAGATAAAATAAAAGTGCTGCTATAAATGAAAATGACTGTAATGGGTCATGAAGTAGTTTTTAAAAAACCACAAAGAGGGTGGAGTGCACATACTGATATTCCCAAAACATCATCTTAACACAAAAAAGAAAAATCAATCAATCTAAAATAATAATAAAAGTCCATTACTACTGAGTCTTAAAAATGATATTCTATCATTTAATGTAAGAGAGAAATGTTCAGATTTCTAGAATTCTCATCTATTACAACCTCAACTCCCTTCAGAAAAGTAAATATTTTGTAGCAGAAGGAGGTACCCAAGAATATCTGTGCCAGCACGTGCGCACACACACACACACACACACATACACACACACACAGAGGGAGAGGGAGGGAGAGAGGGAGGGAGAGAGGGAAGGAGAGGGAGGGGGGAAGAAAGAGAGAGATGCATTTTTATGGAGATGCTACAAGCATATCTTATCTCAAAATTTATTCTACTTATTGGATATTACAATTTGATGGTTGAGTCACCAGTTCTAGAAAATTATATATTTGTACACTATTTATTTTTTATTTATTTATTTTATTTAATTTGTATACCGCCCTTCTCCAACGGACTCAACAGCCGTGGTAAAACATAACATATAAAATTTAAAAGCAATTTAAAAAACATTAAATAATTTTGGCTATCCATTTAAAACAACCCGGGTTAAAACCAATTACAAATTAAAATCGAAGGGATAGGATCAAGCCAGCCCTGCTAGGTGAAGCCTAGCCCTGCTAGGTGAAAAAGATGTGTTTTCAGGGCCCAACGAAAAGTCCGGAGGTCTGGTATCGTGCGTATCTCTGGGGGTAGGTCGTTCCAGAGGGCAGGTGCCGCCACAGAGAAGGCTCTCCCCCTGGGGATTGCCAGCCGACATTGTCTAGCCGACGGCACCCTGAGGAGTCCCTCTCTGTGGGAGCGTACTGGCCGGTGGGAGGCTATTGGTGGCAGAAGGCGGTCTTGTAAATACCCTGTAAATACCCCGTAAATACTATAGGATACATAACGCTTCCTTGGATTCAGGTGGTGTACAGTAACCCAAAATAATGATATTAACATAACCAAATGAAAAAAAAACCTAAAATAATTATCTAAAGGCAGCCATGTGATCCTTACTGCTTAACTATTGTGCAGAATAATTCCTAATGACATTAGGGGGCATTTTAAACCTCAGGAGACTATCCAAAGTCCTGAGATGCATCACTGGCTTCTCACCCCATTCCCTTCATTTTTAGCATTCCCTTTTAAAAAATGTAGAAGGTGGGCTGAATCTTGCTGGGATAGACAGATGTAAATACCCAGGAGTGGCTTGTTCTGTAAATGACCAGCAAGCTTGTTGGTCATTAGCTGAGAAGCAGACAGTAACCGAAGCAGTAATTATAGCATAAGTGCTAAATAGGCACCCTATTCTGGACCAATGGAAGTTTCTGCATCATCTTCAGAAATGGTCTCATATAGAATGCATCACAGCAGTGTAATCACAAAGAGATATGGAAATTATAGCAATTTGATGATCTTTTGATATAATAATAATTCCTTTTGTTGTTCAGCAGTTGTGTTATGGCTTTCACAATAACAATGTAAGCTTCTCTACCCTGGGTAGAAGTACTTGATAGCCAGATCATTCAACACATTATATACTGCTCAAAAAAATAAAGGTAACACAAGCAGAAGATATCCGAGATCTGAATGAATGAAATAGCCTTATTAAATACTTTGTTCTTTACATACAGTAGTTTATACATTGTTCAAACAACTAAAGGGAACACAAAACTACTGTATGTAACGAACAAAGTATTTAATAAGGCTATTTCATTCATTCAGATCTTGGATGTCTTCTGCTTGTGTTCCCTTTATTTTTTTGAGCAGTGTATATATTGTTAAGTTCTGCTAATTAAATGACAAGTTCTACCATGTTAATTATTATTCTTCATTCTTGCTTAATAGACAGCTACACGACTGCTGCCAAAATTTATAGGAAACTGTCAAACTTACCTATTTTTCATTTGCTTTGGGACCCAAAACTTTTTCCAATTTTATTCATTAGAGATTCTAATGATAGAAACAATTTCCATATCTAAGTGGAATTTTATTCAAACCCCTTCTCTGATTCACTTCTTGATACCTTACTTGCCAAGTTCAGCAAAAGTGTGACAAGTGGGGTATGATATGCCTTTTTACTTCTCAGCTGGATATCTTTCAAAAAGGAAAAGCCTTCGCTCAAGGAAACAAGAAAACACTCAACCTCCTTTTTCCATATATTACATTTCACTTGCAGAGACAAATGTTAAACAGTAATTGTGTTTTTAGCTCCAAGCTGAAAGAAAATTATTGTCTACTATATATCTAGATAATTTTTTTAGAATCTCTATTTCCCACATAACTAAAAATCACTTTGAAATGTAAGTATAAACAAAGTTCAAATTATGCTTAAAGCTGTAGGATAAATAATTGACAAGACACCTATCAACTATGTAAGGCATGCTATAACTTTATTTCAACTTTCTAAATTGATAGAAGAAATATAAATCTTTAAAAGATAACCTTTTAATATATTTTGTCAGATTTGATTTTATCAATATGTTTTGTTGTTGTTCAGTCACTACATTGTGCCTGACTCTTCGCAACCCCATGGAGCCCAGCACACCAGGATCCCCTGCCCTCCACTGTCCTGTCCAAATTCATGTTCTTTATTTTGATGACACTATCTAACCCAGGGGTGTAAAACTCGTGTCATCACGGCAGCATCACATGACATATTGGGACTTTTTCCCCCTTTGCTAAACTGTGCGTGGACGTGGCCAGTGTGTGATGCATCTGGCCCACGGGCCACAACCCTGATCTAATCAGTTTATCCTTTGCCATCCCCTTCTCCTTTTGGCTTCAGTCTTTCCCAACATCAGTATCTTTTCCAATGAGCCCTCTCTTCTCATTAGGTGGCCAAAGTATTTGAGCTTCAGTTTCAGTATCTGTCTTTCCAAAGAACAGTCAGGGTTGGTTTCCTTTAGGATTGACTGATTTGATGTGGCAGTCCAAGGGATTCTCAAGAATCTTGTCCAACACCACAATTCGAAAGCATCAATTCTTTGACTCTCAGCCTTCCTTATGGTCCAACTCTCACAGCCATATATTACTATTGGGAAAACCATAGTGTTGACTGCATGAAGCTTTGTCGGCAAGGTGATGTCTCTGCTTTTTAATATGCTGCCTAGGCAGAGGTGGGCTGCACTTAGTTTAACAAAGGGTTCGCTAGTTGTGAGTGCACGCATTGCCTATAAAATCACCAAGAGTCGGACACGACTAAATGGTTAAAACAACAATGTTTTAACAATGGTTAAAACAACAAAACTTCCAAGGAGCAAGCACAACAGTCCTAAATATATATGGTTGGATCACACTTTTCTAGAACAAATTTATATTTATATTTTACTTCTATAAAAGCCACTGCTTCATTTGTCATTACTGTCTTTTATATGGGATATTGGTAAAACATTCAACTAAAAGCTGAATTATTTACATTTTTTAAAGCAACTACTGGTTAAAATTAACTTCTCAGAGGAGAAAGTTAAAAAATTACTTTGCATCTTATCCCTATCCTCATTAATATGATACTGTATATATGTGAAATATCACTTTTCTTTTTACAATGACTTAAAATCTCTGTCCTGTATAATTGAAACACTAAAATAATTACGCCAGTGGGGACAGAATAGAAGGCTGTAATATATTCAAATAATATTTGATATGTTAAAGTTAGAGAGAACATTTATATTCCAATCTTTATTTTAATAAAAGTTTGGAGACAGACTTGATATTAATAGTTGTAGCAACAATTTATACAAGTATAAATTGTTTGTTATGACTTTTAATCTTGAATTTACACATTTCACATTCCTCATTTTATAAGGAAAAATTCATAGCTCCAAGATTTATACTTATATCCTGTTTAGTTGCAAATAAAGGGTGTTCTACCCAGCAAATTTTTTAAAAGGGGTAAAATAAATTTGATTAATAATGACTCTGACATTGATTGGTTTGAGAGGCCTTGCTAACATTTATTCTTATACATTATTTTCAATGAATTAACAGTATACATTTTTTATTACAAAGGCATCCTGTAACTTTTATTGAGTTGGGCAAGGTGATTTAATTTTTCATACTTTCAGCTTGTCATTGGGCATGTATCTTAACTTTCAGTTCCTGGCTTCTACAGAATTCAACTTCTTTTGGACTTGAGAGGATTTTTTGATCCTACTAAAATGTTGGCATGTTTTGGGATCCCTTTTTGCATAGAAATCAGTTTTAATATCTACACTTAATGTCCCAAGATACTCATAGAAAATACTGGATAACCCATATAATTCCATTACTTTTAATTCTTGAAAACTTACATTACATGATCTCTGTTTTAAAATATTACATACTGGTAGATCTATTTTATGAGTAAAATAGACCTTTTATTGCTTTGAACTGATTCAATTCTAAAAAAAACTCAGTTTTTAAAAATTGTGCAATTTTTTAAAAGCAAGTTTGATGTTACAAAGTGCTTCTTCACATTTTATTTAATTGAAGCATTTGTTATTCAGTTTATTTGACCTAAAAGTTATTGCATCTTCCAATATTCCAGTTTACAAGCTTTTGAGTAATTAAAACTGTGGCTGCTTGAGCCAATGATCCTTTTTTAACAGGAAGTTAAAGGAAGCTGATGAAACTACATTCGTTTATGTGGCTTCTGGAATAATGTATGTGAACCCTTGTAAACCAATGAAGTTAATAATAATAAAAGTATCATTATCTTATCTTTAATGAAAGTTTATAGAGATCATAATCTGTGAATTTACACAAAACAAGAGAGATTGTTTAGCATTTTCCATTTCCATGTCTAGTGTTTTCATATCCTGCTGGCCTTTTGCAAGGCACTGAAGATCTGGACATGCTCCAGGGTCAGGCAGTTGGAAGGTTTGATAACTCATTGAGAGGTTTTGTTGATAGTCTTTAACTTTTAACTTTTGTTGATTTTTTTTCTACTGTTTTTATAGTATTAGCTACATAGAGTTGCCTGATTGATGAGCAACCATATACATTGATTTTTTTTGTTATTTAAATGAACATCAAATGAATAAATAAGCAAGAAACCAGTTTTTCAGGAGGCCATTTTCAATTAGAGATGTGTAAAACATCTCAAGTTGAACAATTGACCTCAGTACTGCTGCCATAAGTATTCCACACTTGAAATTAACAAGGCTTTGTTCTATGGCTGGAATAAAAGGCAAAATATTGCAAGTTAAAGAAGACTGAATACTACAATAAACATCATATTGTTTATTATACCTGCAAATATAAAGATAATAGTATTTTTTAAATGTAGATTTTAAATGTAGATTATGGGAGCGACGGGGCGCTCCCATGTGACTCCTCTCCTGCGCGAGCTGCATTGGCTTCCGGTGGACTTCCGGGTGCGCTTCAAGGTGTTGGTGATCACCTTTAAAGCGCTCCATGGCTTAGGGCCAGGGTACTTATGGGACCGCCTTCTGCCACCAATAGCCTCCCACCGGCCGGTTCGCTCCCACAGAGAGGGCCTCCTCAGGGTGCCGTCGGCCAGACAATGCCAGCTGACGACCCCCAGGAGGAGAGCCTTCTATGTGGTGGCACCTACCCTATGGAACAATCTACCCCCAGAGATACGAGTGATCTCCGACCTCCGGATTTTTCGTCGGGCCCTAAAAACTTATTTTCTTCAGTTAGCCGGTCTGTCTTGATTTTAGGGTTAGTTTTAAAATTTTAATATTGATTTTAATTGACAAGTTTTAAATTACGGGCCAAATTTATAGATTATTTTAACTTTATTTTTTAATTGTGATGTTTGTATAGATGTTTTTTATCCGGCTGTTCACCGCCCTGAGTCCGAAAGGAGAAGGGCGGTATAGAAATTTGAATGAATGAATGAATGAATGAATGAATGAATGAATAAATAAATAAATAAATACTAGTCATTGAACTTTTTGATACATGGGCATAGATTCTAAAAGTCAGTTTGTTAACTGACTTTACTATTTATGGGCATTTTTAATGTGTTTAACATTTTACAATTCCTTAAGCCAATTTTCTGTACATTGCTGCAGTTGCAATATATATGGACTGCCATCTCATCTAAAGTGCAAACAAAAGAACAAATCCCTTTTTAAAAAATTCCCATGGCTGAAACACTAAAAACAATTCAATTTTTATCCCACTGGAATACAGCTAATTTGGAACATTTGTGACAAAATACTGCAAGTGGAACTGTTTGTTTGCTGTTCAATTGAGAAAAAGTGAGATACATTGCTCTGTTTCTTCGTAAAAGCTCTTGTTCATATACAGTAAAACATTCCAGTCCAGAAGCAACTTTATTATCTTGTCTGCTATAATTGAATTTGTAAATGCTCTAAATCTTCCTAGTTATAGAATTCAACCTTCCCTTGACGATCACAGAAAAATTCTAAGAAACATCTGATTGATTTTACACAATATAGGAGTGTATATTTGCCAATTGAAGAGGTTAACAAACTGGGATGAATCTGATTTCAAATGTTTTTTTCAACCCCTGGAAATCCCACTGACAGCCATTGCCAAAACCCAGCAACATGTTCCTGCTGTTTTGAAAATGGAACCTCTAAAATAAGTGGTTGGGTTTTTTGGTGTAAGTTTTTTTTAGCTACACCTGCTGGCAGGAAGGATCAAACAGAAATGACAGAATACACCTGCATAATGCTTGTTTCATGGCTAAGCTTGAGAATTCTGACTGTACCCTGGTTGTCAACCCAGCAACACTATGTCTCTTACGGAATGGTTATTTTTTAAAAAACATGAAGCTGCTTCATTTGTAACAACTAATTTTAAATAGTATTCTAACAATAACCCTGTTCAGATTTTACCATTTAGCATGGTCAGTTCAGCATATGTGGTCTCAGTTCCTAGTCCTACTGATGACATCAACTGAAGAGAAAAATCTCCCTGATTACAGCATGAGTATCATCAGCAGTCAGTCTTGGTGTACAAATACTTTCATATTTGCTGCAGGCTTGAGAGGAGAAGGTTCTAAATCAAGTGATCTGCAGAGAATTAAGCTGCATAGAAAAGGTGAATGCTTGCTCGATATTCCTCAACTGAGTACCCAGGAAAATCTGAACAAGCATTTTGAATTTATTATGGGGTTAAGAACTCCATGAGTTAATAGAACTGTGGCCAATCAAAGCAAAGGCCTAGCCCAGCATTCTGATTCATGGTGGCCAACTAGATTTCTGTGACACATCTAGGACATAATCATGCCCCCATCAATCTAATTCCTGTTTAGTGCTATATAGTAGAAGTCTATGGCCACCCCCATATCTTCTGACAGTGTCTCTCCCATTTATTTATGTACATACAGCTTTTTTTCCCATTGTCCCAAATTCCCTTAGTTTCGATGGACAATTGTAATATTATGAAAGATGGTATCTTCCTATTCAAATTTTTCATACTGCCTGTGATTCCATAAGCCTTTATCACTACCGTGTTTCCCTGAAAATAAGACCGTCTTATAATTTTTTGAACCCAGAAATAAGCGCTTGGCTTTATTTTCAGGGAGGTCTTATTATTTGGGGGTGCATAGATGAAACAAGAGGAAATGGTGTGGACTGCCTGCGCACATGTTTAAATATTTTCGGGGAGGGCTTATTTTCAGCGGGGGCTTATTTTAGCGCATGTGCTCAAAAGCCCCACTGGGCTTATTATCAGGGGATGTCTTATTTTCAGGGAAACAGGATACTCTTTGGCTATTAAAATATTTAATTTCTTGAATTATCTCAAATAATGTGACTTTCCCTTATAGGGAAGTTGCTGCCCTCCCTTCACCATTTGAGATGCCCTTTTTAGCACTTTTGCCAGTTCTTCAATTATCTTTTCAACATGTAGGGATCAGAAGGAAATGCTGGTTTAAGGAGTCAGTATCCTAATTTTAACTTGAATAAACCAATTTTTACATAATATTGGAGAAAAGCTGAGAATACTAGCTTTTATTTATTGGTAGCTAAGTGGAGTGGCTGCAACCGAGAAAGAGATGGAGACAATGTGTCTACTCCATTGAATCGATCAACTAGGTTCTTTTTGGCTTCTCTGCCTCCACCACCATTTCCCATGACTCTTACTGAGGAAGAAGTGAACTGTTGTAAAAATGATATTACAGCACAGCTTTTAGAAATGAGGGCCAGAATTTCCATCTCCTTTGCACTGATAATCAAACAAAAATCAACCAACTATATGTATACAGTAAATATGAGAATATGGTTTATACCACAAAATCAAATAAATGAAATCTCCAATTACAATGTTATAAAGAACAACAATAGAATGTATAAATTAAATTAAGACCCATGATCAAAAAGTCTTTTTTTTTAGAACTCTTGGCACCACATCTAAGAAAGGCTTTTTGGTGAATACAAATAATTAACAAAGTGTAAATTAATAACTTGGTGATACAAAAAGAAGAATGAATAAGTAAACGATTTCCTAATGAAATTATGGCTTCAAACTGATTCAGATATCAGACACTAAAACTTATTTAGGATTCTTCTTTAACCCAATTAAATGGAAATGATATTGAGAGCAAATTTGTAATACTTCTTCTATATAGAAGGACTGTAGCAGAAAGCAAGGTATTACAACTTGTTAAGAGCTATTTTAAGTATGGTTACTTAAATGTGAATAAAGCTATCAAATATTTTTAAAAAATTAATATTAACCTGAAGATACTGGATTAAACACACAGAAACAGCAGTTTGTAAACTTATACTGAGAATTAAACCTCAGCCTTGGTGACGCAGCAGACTAAAGTGCTGTTAAATAGCACCAGCTGCCTGCAATTACTGCAAGTTCAAATCTCACCAGGCTCAAGGTTGACTCAGCCTTCCATCCTTTCGAGGTAGGTAAAATGAGGACCCGGATTGTGGGGGCAATAAACTGATTTTGTATAAAAAAGAACACCGCTTTTGGGGGCCGAAAGCCCTACTAAGCAGGTATATACAAAAGTATGAAGGCTATTGCTTAACACATTGTAAGCCGCTCTGAGTCTCTGGAGAAGGGCGGCATATAAATCAAATCAATCAATCAATCAATCAATCAATCAATCAATCAATCAATAGCATGATCGCCCCAAAATCAAGGCCCAACACTTTTCTGTTGTTAAATGTACCAGCTTTAGGGAATAATTTTCAAATTAACGTGTGTTTGTATCAGAATAATTAACGTTTTCATTAGTTGATAAGAAATCAAAATCACTAGACTGGCACTAGACACATGGAATTTTGGATGTAGTTTTTTTTTTAAAAAAAACAGCTAACTGATGCTTCATGATAAGTTCTGCTTTCCTCTGCATCTTCTTTCATTTTAAAATATTTAGCTCTGCATCACTGAGAGGTTTGATCACTATTTGAACAGAAAAAAGACTAAGGCTGGCCCTGGACTATCTTATGGTTGCTTAGATTTTTATCAAAACAATACTTTCTCTCCAGAAAGATACATCTTTTATAACCTGGAAAAAACTTAATACATTTACAACTCCCTCTCCTTCATTTATACACAATTAAGTATTGTCCTGAAATGTCTTTTGCTAGACAGTGTGATTATCTAGCACTTCTGAAATTATCTAGTTTTATACATGGAAGACAAATTCTATAATGAATTAAAAAATTAGGTCAGTGGGCACTACATGGTATCTTAGAATAAATGAGACCGCAGAGAATGTAGTACAAAAGATCAATTTTTATTACAGCAGTTTTGGCTTTGATAGGTGTAAAAAGCACAGATCTTTCCTTTAATAGTAAGTAAGGATAAGGATAAGGATAATTTTATTTCTATATCGCCCCTCTCCCGAAGGACCCGGGGCGGTGTACAGCCAGGTAAAAACACAATACAAATATCACAATTTAAATTTAAAAAATTATTAAAAGTATTACATTTAAGGCCAATTAACTAAAAAACTAAAAAATTTAAGAATTCCAAATTTAAAACTCCATTTATGAAGCTAGCCCTGCCTGTCGGAAGAGCAGGGTCTTAAGAGCACAGCGGAAAACTCGGAGATCAGAGATCTTGCGTATGTCCGGGGGCAGTTCATTCCAAAGGGCAGGGGCTCCAACAGAGAAGGCTCTCCCCCTGGGTGTCGCCAGCTGACATAATTTGGCTGACGGCACCCTGAGGAGTCCCTCTCTGTGGGAGCGAACTGGATGGTGGGAGGCTATCAGTGGCAGAAGGCGGTCTCGTAGGTACCCAGGTCCTGAGCCATGGAGCGCTTTAAAGGTGGTAACCAACACCTTGAATCGCACCCGGAAGACCACTGGGAGCCAGTGCAGCTCGTGCAGGAAAGGTGTTACATGGGCGCAACGGGTTGCACCCATAATTACCCGCGCGGCCGCATTCTGGACCAGTTGGAGCCTCCAAGTGCTCTTCAAGGGGAGCCCCATGTAGAGAGCATTACAATAGTCCAGCCGGGAGGTAACAAGGGCATGAGTGACTGTGCGCAAGGCGTCCCGGTCCAGAAAGCGATGCAACTGGCGAATTAGGCAAACCTGATAAAAAGCCCCCCTGGCCATGGCCGTCATTTGCTCTTCTAAAGACAGCCATGCATCCAGGAGGACGCCCAGATTGCGAGCCCTCTCTGTGGGGGGGTAGAGATTCACCCCCTATAGACAGCGATGGTGTCAGCTGACTATACCGGGACACGAGTAGCCACAGCCACTTGGTCTTGGAAGGGTTGAGTCTGAGCCTATTTCTCCCCATCCAGACCCATACGGCCTCCAGGCAGCGGGACATCACAGCAAGGGCATCATTGGGGTGGTCTGGGGTGGAGATGTATAGCTGTGTGTCATCAGCATACTGATGAACACTCACCCCAAAACCACGGATGATCTCGCCCAGCGGCTTCACATAAATGTTGAACAGAAGGGGCGAGAGGACCGACCCTTGCGGCACCCCCCAAGCGAGGTGCCTCGAGGTCGACCTCTGCCCCCCTGCCAACACAAACTGCGAGCAGTCGGAGAGGAAGGAGGAGAACCACTGCAGCACGGTGCCTCCAATTCCTAAGCCCCTCAACTGCTGAAGCATGATACCATGGTCGATGGTATCAAAAGCCGCTGAGAGATCTAATAGGACCAGAACAGAGGAGCAACCTCTGTCCCGAGCCCTCCAAAGATCATCCACCAACGCGACCAATGCCGTTTCCATGCTGTACCCCTGTCTGAAGCCCAACTGGTAAGAGTCCAGATAGATAGAATAATAAATGTATTCAAAATCACCCTGTTATTTTATTAATGATTACTGATTATATTCTTTGTTTAATAATGATTATAACTGATGAAAGGAAAGAACAATACTAAAATGTGTAATGAGGAGACAGCTCTTCAAACAGAGAGAAACCATTATCAGTATTAAATATAAGCTTCAAAAAAAAAGGCAGAATTGCTATACAGTCCTGGCATGGAAAGAAAAAACATCAATATCATTTTTTAAAGTCTACTTAAATTAAAAATTGACAACTGACAGAAATGTTTCTGTTCTCCCTTCACATTTCAGGAAAATTCAGTCAAAAAGGTATATTGGCTTTGCCAAATAGAGCTCCTTACTAAGACAATATCCATATACATATTCCCTTTAAAAAGGGAAACTCTTTTCCTCTCAAATAATTCCAACTTTAAAATGGAAATTCTGTCTTAAGAATTACAATATATGGAATATCATGGAAAATAAAAATTCCCCCTGCAGGTTAGGAAGATAACTCTGAATTTAAGATGATATTTCTTAAAGGTAAAGGTTCCCCTCATACATATGTGCTAGTCGTTTTCGACTCTAGGGGGCAGTGCTCATCTCTATTTCAAAGCTGAAGAGCCAGCGCTGTCTGAAGCCATCTCCATGGTCATGGCCGGCATGACTAAATGCCAAAGGCACGCAGAATGCTGTTACCTTCCCACCAAAGATGGTCCCTATTTTTCTACTTGCATTTTTACATGCTTTCAAACTGCTAGGTTGGCAGAAGCTGGGACAAGTAACAGGAGCTCGTTACGCGGCCCTAGGGATTCGAACCGCTGAACTGCCAACCTTTCGATCGACAAGCTCAGTGTCTTAGCCAATGAGCCAACGCGTCCCTCTTTGATATTTCCTGCCAGGAATTAAATCAGACAGATTAAACAAAAAGGAGGTTAAAATATTGTGGAATTTCCAAAAATAAACTGATAAAAGTCTTGGCTCATAAGGCACCAAATTTAACTGTGACTGAAAAGAAAAAAATATGGATAATAGATGTGGCAAAATAGAAGACAAAAAATTGGATAAGATCACAAAGTATCAAGATCTGAAAATCAAAGTTGAAAGATTATGGCATAAATCAGCCATCCTGGCCCCAGTGGTTATCAGCACACTTGGTATCATACCAAAAAATCTTAGATGGCACTTAGAAAATCTATGCATTGACAAAATGTTCATCTGTCAATTATAAAAGCCACACTACTTGCATTGGCACATACTCTATCCTAATAAATGGCAAAGGTCTCTGACTCTCTGCTTAACTATTTTTTTAATTTTTTATTTTGACCAATGAAGCTTCCTGGATAGGAAGCGAAACACCTCAGAGTTTAACAAATTTTGGTCCAGTTGCCATGATTCAACCTTTTAATTTGCCTGGATAATTGAGTCTTCACTGACATATTGAGGAGGATGACTTTCCAACTAAGCAATCGAGTGCCACTGAATGAAATACAACCACAAATCACAACTGACAAAAAAAAAAAAAAAGAAAGAAAGAAAAAGGTGGTGGTGGGGAAAATTCATGCACATGCACCCAACACAGCCCAAGATATGCCAGAGCATTTAACCTAGTATCTCCAAACTCCCTTGAGTTCCTGGCTAAATGATATCAGGGAAACCAACATTTTTTTCCAATGTTTTTTCAATACTGTGTTTCCCCAAAAATTGGACATGTCCTGAAAATAAGGTCAAGCCTGATTTTTAGTGTGGGCCTAAATATACGCCCTCCCTCAAAAATAAGCCCCCCTCTCTCACACACAAATACACACACACACAGGTCCCTCATCTCCCAACCTTCCCAAGTCAGACACATCCCTGCAAACTCCTGCACCCCCGCCCCTTTCGCCCCCTGCGGCACCTCAAGCACCTGCTCCTGCGCCATGGTGGCAGACCACCCACTCTTGCCCCCGCACCCAGACGCTGCTTCCGCATAGCCCGCACTACCGAGTGCCGGCCACAGCAGCCACAGCGCAAGCATCACCACCCCAAGGCTTCCTTGGCAGGGCAGCCACTGGTGGCAGAGAGGCCTCCATGTGCAGCAGACAGTCGCAGAGGACTACAACAGCAGGCCTTGCGCATCCTGCCGCTGGGCGCGGGTCTCGGCGGGGATGGCTGAAGCGGTGCAGGTGTTGCTTCTGCCATCGTTGCTGCCTGTGGAGACCCGGCACCCCCCTGCGGCCAAGCTCAGCTGCGGGCGAGGAGCGTTGGCCATGGCTGGGCTGGCTGAGCTGCATCTGTCGGGGCTGCTGGGCGCCTGGAAAGAATAATCTGGACCTGCAGGAGGGAGGGAGGGTGGGCAAGTGTCCCGCGATGCTTCCTTCCCCAGGAAGAGTCTGGCCTGATCGCCGTCCAGTCTGGTGACTCCCAGGACAGAGGGGCTTCACAGGATTGCCAGTGAGGGCTCCGGTAGTCAGCACTCGGGTGGGGGGACTGCAGGATGATCGGAGCGGAGAGCAGGGTGGAAGGGGAGGCCTCGGGTGACCATCACCATAGAGTGAGAAGCACACTCCCAGAGCGGCCGCTGCCCTGGCTGGGGTTTGGAAGCTGCAGAGGCAGTTTTGGGGGGATAGATTTCTGCTGCTTCTGCTTTTGGCTGGATGCAAGGAAAGCAGAAGAAGCAGCAAAAGTCTTTCTTTCTCTCCCCCAAAATCTGCCTCTGCCGCTCAAATCACAGCCAGGGCAGCAGCTGCTCTGGGAATGTGCTTCTCACTCTATGGTGACGGCTGGAGCCTGGACCCTGCAGGGAGAGCTGGCCCAGGCTGTGGCTTCTGTGCGGGTGTTGCTGGTGGGCACCAGTGGCATTGGCTACGAGCTCAAGGATCTGGTGCTCACCGGCTTCAGCCACATCAACGTGGTGAGGCCTGGGAGGTGTGTGAGCAGGGGGTGGGGACAGGCACTCGCATGGCATGGTGCCTTCGGGCTGCTCGCATTCTATACACACATCCCGCTGGCGGGGAGGGACTTAATATCATCGTCGGCCAGACAGTGTCTGCTGTCGACCCCTAGGGAGCGGGCCTTCTCTGTTGGCGCACCTACCCTCTGGGATCAGCTCCCCCTGCGAACTAGTTCGCTCTTTCCGCTGCGAACTAAAAATGTGGCTATTTCACCAGGCCGACCTGGACTGATGGGGGTTTTAAAATGGATTTTAATTGATTTTAGGGATTTTATGTGTAACTTTTAACCCAGAGTTTTTGTTTTATTTTTCTGTTTTATTGTTGTGAGCTGCCCTGAGTCCTCTCGGAGAAAGGGCGGCATATAAGTCTAAACAAACAAACAAATAGGGAGCCTGGATAGCTCAACAGACTAAAAGCCTGTTATTAACATTCAGCTGTCTGCAATTATTGCATGTTCGAATCTCCCCAGGCTCAAGGTTGACTCAGCCTTCCATCCTTTCTAAGGTAGGTAAATTGAGGACCTAGTTGTGGGGGCAATAAGCTGACTTTGTATAAAATATACAAAAGTATGAAGGCTATTGCTTAACGCATTGTAAGCCGCCCTGAGTCTCCGGAGAAGGGCGGCATATAAATCTAATTAAAAAAATAATAATAAAATAAAATAAAAAAATAAATAAATAATAATGGCAGTGCATGAAGGGAGCCTCTCTCTGCCGGACTCTGGGCTATGAGTACGCAGGCCGCCCAGGACCTCCTGCACCCCTGAAATAATAAGACCCCCCGATAATAAGGCCAAGCCCTTATTTCGGGGTTCAAAAGAAAATAAGACCCTGTCTTATTTTGGGGAAAACATGGTATCAGATTTGAAGTATATGAAATGTAGAATGGGATATTTTGCATAATTTTGCATTACTAGTTGAAGGGAATTCTTTACAGCTAACATAATTGCCTGTAGAAATTAGCAGGTGATTAAATTTCATAATAATACACAGATACCAATACATAGAGTTTTGTCACAAAGTAAGACATTGAGTAGTTTGTTTACCTCTCTGGAACTGGGAGATTGGGGCAAAGTTTAGCAGCGTTTACATGTGTAGTGTATTCAGATGGCTTTAACTCATAACTACATAAAGCAGAACCTGTATAAAGCATAAAAAACACAATAGAACATTACTCGATGAAAAGTGATATAACACATCGCATTAACACAAGAAATACAACATTGATTATAGTATTCCATGCTGCAATAGAAAATGCCATGTACAATATAGATTTTCTGAGAGCAATGTTGTACTTAAGTAAATAAAGAAATGCTGTGATTATTTAGAAATAATTAGACTGATCTCAAATAATTACATATTCAAAACTGTATTCAATCTAATTTATATTCATATAATTACAACAAAAACTTTAGGAACTATCTGGAACAGGATCACCACGAGGACAGCTCCTTGTAGCAGTCTAGTTTAAAGCACTACGTAGTTCCTCAACCATATCATCTACCATAACAAAATGGGAGATCTTCTGCTGCCGGCACAGTGTTGCTTTTAATCATTAGAGACTGCACCGAAAAGTTGGGCAGCTCTGGCCCCACCGCAGCTACGGATTATAACCAGGCCCCTGATCCTGAAGCTCCAAGGCTAAGGAGGATCCACAGGCAAGCTGGGAGAATCCCTGAGCTTGCGAATGAACGCTGGCCTCGCTACTGATATCAAGGCAGTCTTAAACAGCTTGCATTGCTGCGGCGAATTGGACCCACCCAGAGTGTGGCCAAACAATTGACCAGTGACTCCGGCTTCTAATGCAAGTCTGGGGTGGTGCCAGAAGCGTGCCTGTGCAGTCCCTGAGCCGCTATGTTAAAGAAGGCATGCTTATGCAACCATGTGGCTGCCGTGGCTCCCTGCTGAACAAAGTATGACCGTTGGAGCGGTCAGGAACTCCAGGCCCCTTTCTGCCACCACGGATAGTCCAGGAGCCCTCGCCAATGTTACTGGCCTGTTACTACCACCGATCAGCTTTGTGGCGCTAGGAATCAGGTGTGGCGAGCTGCTGCAAAACCCTTGAAACTGCTCCGTTCTGTCGGTGTGAAGAATCCAAGATTTTTAATCAAAATTTTCCCTCAGAAGCTCTCACATCTTAAATTAGCATCCAAAGAGCTGAGACTGAGTTGAAAAATGGGACTGTTACCAGGGAGGCGTGTCCTCAGAATTTCAACTCAGTCAATAGAGCTACAAGGCTAGAGTAATCCAACCTGACCTGGATTCTCCCGCTGACTCTCTGGAGAATGGATTATTCATTTTATAACCACCACAAGGAACAGACATTTTTCAGAAGCCTTACAAGCAGCTCTCATATGATTAATACCGGTAGAATATAAATATGAGAACTGACTGGGTAGGTAGAAAAGTTATTTTTGAATTTAGTATGATTTTACATGGATAATGGTGCCAAGAAAGAGAGATTCATGAAATGAAGAACAGACGTATATGTATATTTCAATAATCAAGACCTGTAATAAGCAAACCAATGAAAAATTCTGGAATTCTGGAGTGTTGCCTTTTTCTACCTGTATTTAGGTCTCTTTTGCTACTACTTTTGGAAGTAAACCAACATTTTTCTCCTGAATATTGTCATCTGGTCTAAATTAAACTAAGTAACTTATTTATATAGCTTTTAACAATGGATATCAATGGTATCAATGGATGCAGTAGACTTTCCCAAGCTGATCCCTTTTATTTTATAACAAAGATTGTTAGAAGACTATTTAATTTGTCAGAGAACTCATATCTCATCAGAATTTTTGTTAGCACTGCACATCCCTTCTGTCATTTTTGTAGGTTTAAGGAAATCTTGTTCTGGTTGATCATAAACCCGTGACTCTGAAGTGTGTGAATCACCATCTTGCTGTCCTCTGTAGCCTGTGAAGGGGAGGACGACAGAATTAAAATGTTGTCTAAGTAGCAGAGGATGTGTATTGGAACCATGTGGACAGTCGCTGCCACCACCAACAATTTGGAGAACATTCGTGGGGCAGATGAGAGGCCGAACGGAATGGCTCAGTACTGAAAATGGAAATTGGAGTACGCAGAGCGCAGATACTTGCGATGTGCCGGGTGGATTGGGACACGTAAGTAGGCTTCCTTGAGGTCCACTGATTGTAAAAGGTCGTTCTCCCGGAGGCATCCCAGGATCGATCTTAGGGATTGCATCTTGAATCGCCTGTACAAGATAAAGCGATTGAGTTGCTTGAGATTCAAGATCCCCCTCCAGCCCCCTGAACTCTTGGGCACCAGAAACAGGATGGAATAGAAGCTGGTTCTTTCCTAGTCCCTTGGCACCGGCTTGATGGCCCGGATATCCAACAAGACGGTGTCCATAAGTTGTTTCTTTATGGGTTGGTGAGAAACTGGGCACTGTAGGTAGTGGTTTGGAGGGCTGGAACGGAATTCTAAGGTGAGGCCGGACCCCACCGTCTGAAGAATCCAAGTGTCAGTTGTAGAGAACCCCCCACTGGCAGTGGAAATACTGGAGCCAACTGCCAATGGGGAGGTGTGGCAAGGTGTCACTTGCCACATCGAAATGGTTTGGTACCACCCCCTCGAAATGGCTTCTTCATTGGGGGCTGGAGCCTGCTCCAATCCTGGAAGGCCTGCCTGTCGGTGGGTCGGTCAAACCTTTGCGAGTAGGAGCGCTGAAAATAGGACCCGCTGGGTCTGGTATCAGGCCGAAAGGACTGCCTCTGCAAGTAAGGAGAATATCGGCGGTTGGGCCTCCTGTAAGAGGAAGGTAATACCTTCCTTTTGTCCTTGTTCTCGATGAGGATCGGTTCTAAGGCCTCACCAAAAAGAGCTGAGCCCTTGTATGGGGCTGAAGCGACTTTCCACTTCGACTTCATATCAGCCCTCCAATTGCGCAGCCATAAGAGCCGGTGAGATGTTATTGTGGAGTCCAAGGCTTGAGATGCAAACTTTGTCGCATCTAAGGATGCGTCGGCCGAGTACTCGGTGGCAGCTACTAGTTTATTAATGGTTTGATGTAGCCCGATATCCTGCGGGAGCTTTTCTTGTAATTGGCGAAGCCATATCAGAGATGCCCGGTTAAAGAATGAGGCTGATGTTGCGGCCCTAATGGCCCAAGCGACCATTGGGTGCTTTTTCTGAAAGACAGTTCAGCCTTCCTATCCTCAGAGTTAAGGCCTTCCACTATATCGTGGAAAGGACAGTGGAAGACATGGCACTAGCTACCGGGGCATCTACAGAGGGCAAGTGTAAAAGATGCTCAAGTTCAGGGGCAGAACAATAAAATATCTTGTCATGGCCGCTAGGAGCGGCAAGCGAACCAGGCTGACTCCACGGCCTTTGAATGACCTCAGAAAACAGTTTTGGATAAGAAATGAATTCCTGCTCCTGCTCTGGAATCATGAACAGGTCATCATGAGCAGCAGCTGATCCCTGAGGATGATCAGAATGGTCTTCAACAACTCCAATATTGATCACCACCTTAGCCTTATGGAATAAAGGCTTGAAGACTGAGGGGTGGAAAAGGCCCGTAAACGCTGGCCTATCTGGCAGCAACCCTTCGTTTTCAGCGAATTCCAAATCTCCAGAGTAACCCTCTCCAAATGAGGAATCATCACTGTGCGAAGAGTCGTGTTGCGAGGGAGAAGCAAGCCTGCCCGAAGAATGTGCCGGAAGCTGCATTCGTGGGTTGGGTGCCACCAACGGAACCTGACTGCCCTGCTGAATTCCAGCCACCAGCATTTTGGACAGATTGTCAGAGATCAGAGCTTGAATGTCCAATGGCTGGTCAGGAAAAGACCCTCAGCCCCGCTGCCATCGTGGGGAACGTAGCTTCTGGGGCCTGGCGAACGGGCATTGGGTGCCTATACAACCCCACTGGCATTGTACTCTGGACCCCCAAGTGGTCTGCCTGTGTAATATCAACCAATAGCTGAGAAGAAATACCAGCCTCAGATGTAGCCCAGCCCTGGAGAGCAGCAGCCCCAACATGTGGTAGGGGTACAATAACAGTGATCAGCCGAGATGGCTTCAGTGGTAGATGCACGGTGATGCTCTGCAACCTGAGCATTGCATTGTGCCTTATCAAACTGCTTCTCCAAGGCTTTGTGACACCTGTTAGCGTCTTTGTCAACCATTGCAGACTGTTTAGAAGACCCAGATGATGAAGGCCTAGCCTTAACTGACTTACTACGGTGGATTTTTTAGCCCTTTTAGAGCCAGAGTGCTTGGATCTATGGGCTTTGGGAGAGCTAACAGCTTGCTTCATGTCAGAAGACAGAGCAGAGTCAGACATGATAACTGCCACATAAGGCTGCTGAGAAGCCAAAAAGCAGAAGGCAACGACGGAACTGTAATCCAACAGGCCCAAAAGACTATCACCCCACAGAATAGGTAGTAAAAGATAGCTCCCAAGGACACCACCCTCACAATGCCAGCTCTAAAAAGAAACTGGACTGAAAGTTCAGAAGAATAAAGGCCCAGCACAGACACAGACAAACCTGTCCTCCCTCATTGCTGCATCCAAACCTCTGGAAATGGTGATAAAGACCGCACTGACTCCCAGCGGTGGCTCAGGCTTCTGGAACTCCAGGAAATAAGGCACTGGAGTCAAACCCAACCCTTAAGCACCGCTTCTCCAAAAGCTCCCTTCTCCGTTGTCCAGAGAAGTCTTTGAAGGTGGGAAGCAAGGCAAACGGCAAACAAGCAAGGTGCGAGGCAGCTGAGCCTTTCAAAGCACTGCCGCGCCTGAATCCACAAACAAAATGGTGGGCACAAGTGGCAAAACCGCTTCCCTGCGCCACCGCGGACCATTTGCAAACAAAAAAATGGCATGAAAGCTATTTCAAGCCCTCCAAGCACCACAAAGCTTCACCTGGTCTTCTGAGCTTGCCCCAGATCCCCGTGCAGTGACTCAAGAGCCGCCCAACAAATGTGGAGCTGCAATTGTGGTGGCGGTTGTGTCAGCTGACTTGGAAATCAGCTCTCCCACCGGCGGCAGATCCAAGCATCAGAGGTGCCCTGAAAAGGGACAGAACTCTGGAATGCTGCCACAAGGAAGTCCAGGGCGGTGGAAGGCTGCCTGGAGCCCCAGGGATGCCTAAAACACTGCCAGCAGCAGAGGAGGTGATGTCAATTCTCCTATCCAAGTCCAAATGTGCAGCTCCTTCAGGAAAAATGTCAAAGAAAAAAACAAAGTCCAAAATGATAATCCAAGGTGAGAAATCTGACAACTAAATGCAAGAGAAAGCCACTCAGGTCTCTTCTGCTAGACTGAGTGAAAAAGACTGAAGCTCAACCGAGCACAGGTGTGGTCAAAGAAGGGGGGGCGGATTTACACTCAGTATCTGACATATAGATGAGAGATGACCCATGCATGGATTATCAGAGCAGTGTACTGGAAAACTGCTGCTTTTAAGGCAATTCTAAATCTTGGAACCACAGAAGAACTAAAACATCCATCCACAGCTTAGACTGGTATACTTGCACCAGCCAGCTAGACACTTCAAAGTGAAGCACAAAGCTCCCAGAACTCCAGCTGCTTAGGCTCTTTAGGCTGCAGCGCTACAGCTCCCAAGCAATCCTGAGCCCCTGGGGTAGTGGTGTGAAGCAAAGCTCATTCACACTACTCACAATAAGTTTAGGAGCGCGAAGCTACTGCGGCGGCTGGACTTTCCTGAGCTGTCAAATGAGGAGCGCGAAAGCTCCAGTGACTGCGCAAATCTCATGCGCTAGATTAAGGAGCGCGAAGCTCCTATGCTTATTAAAGCTCCATTACATTTCAAGTTACAGGGGCTAGGAATTTTGACACGTCTGTCCTAGCTGAGGGACTGAGTCAAAAACTGGGGAACGTTAGCAACAGAGGCATGTCCTTACAGCTCTGACAGACTCAGTCCAAACAGCTAGCAGACGAGGTCAACCCATTCATGGTTGCTATCTCCACCACTATGGAAAACAATCAAACCCAAAGTTTCCATCTTTTGGGGAAATTTTCTTTTGTGAACCACTGCATCCTTTTTTTGAACCACTGCATTCTTTACAAAAAAAGATTTACAAGTGTGTTTAGGACATATCAAAGAATGTACAACACACACGACACATTATCTATGGAGCTCTGCATGTCATGAGAAGACAGGAATTATGTTAGTAACTTCAAATGAGCCCTAAGAAGCTTTAAAAACTAACATTGATAAACAATAATTTTTAAATGAATCTCTAAACAGTAACTTTTTGCAATCATTCTTTCAAGATAAATCTCCAGTAGAATTCATTCCAAGGTCATTATCTATTTCCAAATGATAGCGTACTTGATTTTAGCCAAAAGGTTGCAAACCTATATATTTATATTTGTATCATCTAAACCTTGTTGTTCCGAAGTGAGCAAACCAAAACACAAGCCTTCCATTGCACGTTCACAATAACACTTTGCTACGGAAAAAAGTTAGCTGTAATCTATGAAAAATTCATTGGTAAGTTAACAGTCACTTCAACAGTTGTTTTGGACTTTGTAAAAAAAATCCTTTGTTTTACTTTTTGACTACCAGTTTTTTAAAAGACAGCAATGTAAACACAATTCATGATTCAAAGATTTTCTCACTTCCAAAAGTCAGGCACAAAACATTATTTCATGTTTTTTTTCAAGCCATTTTATATGGACTATAAAAGTGGATATGACATCCACTTATGTCAGCTGCAGATAATTCTACACTGCAAAGGTCACTCCAAAAGTATCCACTCAAAAACCTATTCAAGTGTGAAATATAAAACCAAACACTATATATAAATTTCAAAACTGCATTTCAACTGAAGTAGTAATATTTGGGTACATCTAGCAAATATTTAAGAGTTTTATGAAGCCAATTTTCCACAGAAATTTCGACCACCAATTCTATGCTATTTTCCCATTCCTCATTTCCTTTGTACATTGTTAAAATTACTTGCTACATACATTTAGTAACAGTAACAGAGTTGGAAGGGACCTTGGAGGTCATCTAGTCCAACCCCCTGCTCATGCAGGAGACCTATACTAGGGATTCAAACCACTGAACTGCCAACTTTTCTGATCAAGAAGCTCAGCGTCTCAGCCACTGAGCCACCTAGCCATGACCTACCTAGAATTGGAGATGAAAGGCGTTGCCTCTAAGAGCGGGTGTGTTACGAGTAACTCTTTTCTAACACTTACTCTTAGTTTTTAATGAATTCATATCCTGATTCATCTCAAAGTGGATCTTATTCTGTGTTCCAAATATAAAGTTAATTACTTGATAAACATGAATACTAAAAGGTACTGTTTGTTAGTACATAAGACCTGTTGCTTTGAACATACCAGTTATGAAGCTACCACAGTTCTATTAATATTGGATTTCTAACTGATACAATCACTTGAACTTCGTATTGGTGGAATTCTGTAGCTTTTATATGTGGGAAGCTGAGGAAACTTTAGTTATGGGTTGGTGGAACTTTATGAAGTGCTTTTTGATTTATTATGAATTCTTCCAAAGTTTTATATCTTCAAGACATGATTTATCCAGCTTCTTGATTACAAATGATGGATTTTTCATTTTAGAAGTTATATTGATATATGGGATACCCTTTCTCTTCCTTTTGATTTGATCTTAGAACCTTTTGCTTGTATTATCAGAAAAAATGAAAAGATTAAAGAAATTAATAGATAGAACAATAGATAATTTTGTATGTATATGATCTTATATTTTATATATATATTTCTCTAATCTTATACAAGAATTTGGTATCTTCTCTGGTTACTGAATAAATTAGGATAAATCATACCTGACATTACTTGAGTGCTATTGTTATTGCAATTTCACAAAGTATTCTGTTTTATTATTATTTAGTCACCTCAAAGTGAGATGGATGGCAAACAAGTCAGAGATAGATGAGATAGATAGATAGATAGATAGATAGATAGACAGACAGACAGACAGACAGACAGACAGACAGATTTAATATGCGATTCTGTCGCTTCTGAACTGGTTTAAAAAGAGTAAAATGAACGTAAGTAAAATGAAAAATACACACTAAAAACAATTCAAACAACATCTCTCTATATAAAAATGGCTGTGTGTGTGTGTGTGTGTGTGTGTGTGTGTGTGTCTGTCAGCATAACTCTGGAACGCCTTAAGCAATTTCAACCAAACATGGTACACAGATGACTTACTCTCTGGAAAGAAATACTGTGGGGGTAAGACATCCCTAACACCCCTTGGGGGGGGGGGTGTTCTGTTAAAATACAGCCTGTTGTGCCTTAAAATGGCTTCTACTGTACAGCACAGTGGAGTTGCCATGGTAATGGCACACCCACCGGCCCTGCCACAGCCAACCAGGGGCTGCGAAAGGAGAAGAAGGAAGAGGAGGAGGAGGGCCACCAGAGCCTTAGTGCAGGACTGAAGCAGCTCTATACTTGCCTTCGTGCCACATTTGTGTTCAAGGCAGCCTTTGCCTCCTGCCACTTCGGGCTGGAGCTCACACCCACCATGCTCGTCCGAAAAGCTGCTTGGGGGGGACACAGCAAGGCAATGGCCAGAGCCTTAGTGCAGGAGCGAAGCAACCCTGTACTTGCCTTCGTGCCACATTTGTACTCAAGGCAGTCCTCCTGCCACTTCAGGCTTAGAGCTGTAAGCGTCCTGTTGCTAGGGGCGAATGGGGCAGGATCACGTTGTCGCTTCACATCGTAATGGGCTCCAGGAAGAGGAGGGGACCCCATCTCCCCCATTGTGAAGCGCTCTAAAGTTCACTGTGCCTCATGACACCTCGTATCAGAATCAGAAGGGGGGGGAGAGATACAGAGAGAGAGAGAGATAAAGAAAGGGGGGAGAGGGGGTGAGAGAGGAGAGAGACACACACACAGAGTGGAGGGAGCTGGCGATAAATAAATACCCAAGCAAAGCCAGGTTATCAGCTAGTACATACTAAAAATGAAGGCAGATGTTTTAATAAAAACTGGGAGAAACAAAAATAGATTCATTTAATATTTACTATAGATGTCCTGTAGGAAGATATAGGCCTTCAACAGATTTCTGAAGCAAGAGTCTGCTACAGAATCTGAAGGGAGAACATTTTTTATTTGATATCAGTCTTAGAAAGCATTCTCAACTAATAAATACAAATTTAACTCGAATTGTGATCATGAATAAACATGATCTAGATTGAGTATTCATAATGCCTTCGTATATTTGGAACAAAATAAATATACCTGAGATATTGAATTTCATTGATTTATTTTTAATACTTTCATATTTGTATTCCTTTACATTATTTAATATAAATGTATGAAGTTATTAAATCATATTCTTTCATAAGATCATTCTTTATGATTCTCACTGTATAAATTACATTTCCTAATGTAATTTTCTATATTTCAAGGATTATCCTTGGTCATTCTTTCTTCCTTTGGCTATAAGACAGAATATGGAAAGTTCAAGATTCAGGTCCTCTTAGATTCAACTCGAGGATTAATATTTAAGTATTTAAGCCACACGTTAATTTAAGAAAACAAGGTTGGGGATACTTGGATGCCTTAGTCAAGGCCACATTTTACCATCTAGCAGCCACATAGATGCAGTTGTTCAAAGCTAACCATGGTTAACTTCTCTTAGTTTTTTTCTCCTGACAGAAACATTTGACAAATCTCTCACGGATCCAACCATTAAATTATTGTTTCTTTGTACTGTTCCACTCTTTTGGATCTTACAATTACAATTACTTTCTTACACTGGATTTTATAATTACAATTTTGACGACTTTCCAAATGACTCCTGAGCTGAGGTGAAAGAAAAGAAAGGGAGAAAGGATGTGTTTGCAGTAACAAAACAAGATTCTGCTGACTTTATATAGGAGTTAGATCTGAGTTAAGATCTGTACTTGCATTACTAATATCTTAATGGAACAAGTTGTGGGTTTCAAGTAATAAGTACTGTAAGTACTTGTGATTCATAAAGAATTACAACAACAGTAGGGGAAACTGTTTGGGTGGAGGCTGATCTTGAGTCACTTGTCAGCTCATTTTTTCTATTCCAACATGTAAGAAGCTGATTTACTAGATGGCTCCAAAGAACATATATTAAATTGACACATTCCAATTAAAAGATTAAATGGATTTAAGGATTGCATATATCCTTGCTGTTGATCATGAATTTGCACAACAGAATTTACATACAAGATAGAGTTTTAGATAAACTTGCAGAAATTATGGAGTGGTTTGCAGACAGAAAGCGAAAAAGTGAGTAAAAGGTTTTTTTTGGAACTTATGGTTCATTAGAAGCTTGTCATAGAAAGAAGTTAATAAACAGAATTAAGAATGTTATAAGAAGGTAACAACAGGAGAAATATTACAAGAGGCAAAGAAGATTCATGATTAGAACAAGAAAACATTGTCTATGGAAAATATTTTTACTACTTGCAAAGAAAGAAGAGAAAAGAAACAAATAATGTCAAGACAAGGGACAAGAGAGTTGAAGCCCATGAGTGAAAGGGGCAAAAATGGGGGGGGGGGGAGCAACCACCAGTAGAAATATTAAAAATTCAGCAAAAACAAATACTTCCTACATATTAAATAATTTTTCAGAATAAATGTTATATTTGCACAAAGGAGATGTCTCTTGGGATATCTTCCTAAGGTTTTTGCACAAGAGAAGGAGAGATGGTATTCTAAAACAGCAGATTGAGGCACACTCAACTGTAGAAGGGAAGCAAATGCAAATATTTGAAAATGTTTTCCCTAGTATGTTAAAAAAAAAAGGAGACAATTCATATTTCTTGCAAAAGTCCTAAGATCTAAGCACAAAGAACTAAACATTAAATATACATGGAGAATTGGAAGACTGTTAGGGACAAAAGAAATAACTGCTAGGACAACAAACAGAAGCTTCTTTATGTGAAAATAGATGGAAATCACAACTGAAAGAAAAATAAAAGAATCAGGACAGATCCACAAAACCAGTCCAAGAAGACTGGTTAACTGAGGGAGTTAAACAAAGTCAAATAAAATTATAACATTTAGATTTATTGGATATGAAAAACTTTCAAAATCATTTGGAAAAGGCAAACAACTAAGAAACCTTTGGTATAGCAACTCAGAAAAAAAGAGAGAAAGCAAGAGAAAGGGAATAAACTGCTACATACATACTTTTTACATTTTTGGGCCAGTCACTCTCTCTCTCAGCCCAACTCACAAAATAATGGAGGAAAGAGTATTGTATGTGTTAACCATTTTGAATTATTTATACAAATAATAATCACAGGAAATAAATAATCAGAAATAATAGCAGTTGCATAATTTTTCAAGGAACTATATTCTTTGAAAATATGATAATGGAGGAGAATAATAATAAAAAACAGAATATAGCAGTAATAATTTTAGATCTGCAAAAAGGCCTTTAACAACCTGGGGCAGTGTAGCAGAAATTTGCAGGACTAGTAAAGAACAATTGATTTAATTTAATTAATTATTGATGAAACTATGGTAAGTGTAAGATTCAAAAATGATTTTGCAAATCTCAAAAGAAAGGCAAATCAGCTTTCCCTAATCTTAATTTATACTACAGACATATTGTGAATATTGAAAATATCTGAATTAAAACTGCAAATATATTTACTAAGAATGATTCCAAAAAGTATACATGAAAAATATCATAACCTATTGAAATATATGCTGACAATGGCAAGAGTCAATTCACCATAACATTGGAAAAGAGAAAATGTGCCAACGATACAAGATTGTGAGACCAAAATTGGAAGATATGTAGCAGTTGAGAAATTGACTATATATATGTACAGCAAAAATCTAACTAAATTCAAATAGGATAGGCTTGCTCACATACAAAATTGTACCCAGCAAGGCAAGACTTTTGTTTTTGAGTTAAGTTGCTATTTCAACTTGTGATATTCTTACTGTATTTTACAAAACTATATAGTCCTTCAAACGGAATTCCTTTATGCCGAATTAGGCTTGTTTTGCAAATTGCTGCACAGTATTACAATCATGCTTCTTATTTGGAATGGTTGTTTGATCCTAATATAAGAACAGCTAAATTGAGGGAGTATGCTTCAGTATTTAGAATCTTAAAAGTAAACCTGAAATAGAATTCAATTCAAATTGGAAACCATTCCTCAACTATATTATATGGGTTTGTGCAACATCCATACATCACAACCCGACTTTTTCCCCAGGTGCTTAGGTCCAGTTGAGAGAAGTGAGGGGCGCATGACATGGATTTTGTAATTTGTTAACTAACACAGTTACTTTGTCTTTTAATTTAACTTATTTTTCTCTCTTTTAAAATGGTACTACAGCTAATTACAGCCTGGAATATAGGAAAACTTTTTATCCTATTGCTGTACGGATTGATCAATAGCTTTTCCTAAACTGGAAAGATAAACTGGCTGACTATCTGATTAAAAAAAAGTTTGTTAGTGCAAATGAGGGTCTGATTTGTCTCTTCATTAACTCCAAGCAACCTTTTTGACATCAAACCTTATTTTAATGAATATGTGGGATATTATGGGATGCAAATATTTAACATGTAACTGATTTCCTATGCAAAGGGGAGATTATTTTTATCTCATCCAATTAACTTCCCTCTTGCATTTTCTTCGTGTTAACTATAAAAAGGAATGTAAAATGGGTCTTGAGGCTCTCCCCTTTTAATGGGGTACCCCAATTAAATGCTTTTAAATGACCTTCTGATTCAGTTGCTTATTGGGAAGGTAAACTGAGGCAGAACCTGGGGCCAGATTTGGCTATCAGAAGTCCCCTTCTGATTGTTCCATTTGCATGTTTTATCACATTCATTTTATATCTTGCATATGCTTTTAATGTTATGTTATTATTTTGCTTTATTGTTATTTCTTACTGTACATCATTTACACTAGCTGAGTTGCGAAGCCCTATAAATCCAATCAACCAATACCCATCAAAATTTTGGATTTTTCCATGAACAGAATCCATATATAACTTTTACCAGATAATTAAATTTATAGATAATTAGAGCAGATTCTTAGCAAAGTGGATTGAATTTATTGCAGCACATAATCTTGGTAAATTATATACTGTGTTGACCATGTTTTTTGATAGTCATGTTTATCTTAGAACTTAATAACAATTTTTAATCTTGATATATATTCAATTATTCATAATTAACTATGCTAGAAAATTATCATATTTATGGTATTTTAATTCCTTATTTATTCATTTATCTTTTTTGTTTGTTTATGTATCATCTTTAAAATGTGTAATAAAAATTCAACTGAGGAATCTTCTCCCATAATAATATCATCTTTCTTTTTTCTTATTAATACCATTTTGTTCTTCTGTCTAACATCTAATATGCTTACTTTGAGGACAAGCAGCTGCTCCTCTAGGTTGCATAAGGTGAAAAAAGATTAGAACTGTCTTTTTGAATAAAGTCTAATGCTCTGGATTAAGAAGATGATGCTAATTTAAAAGCCTTAATGGGATGGTGCAACAGAATTAAACTTCATAAATACACAAAATAATTTAAAACTATGACAAATGTAAACTATCAAACTCTAGCATTAGTATTATTTTAAATTCAATGAATATTTTTATTGGAATAGGGTTAGAAATATAGCTTGCTTAATTCTCCTGAAGTTTACCTGAAGAGGCCAAACAGTTTCCATTTCTGTAAGCAAAATTAAAGATAACTATTTTTCCAGTTTTGTATTTTATCTAAAATACTACAAAGTATACACAGTTTGCATATAATGCCATGGTGTCGCCTTCCTCTCACCTGATATCATTTAGGGCACATTTTTGTCAAACTGGCATAAACATCAAACCATATTGACTCACATCTATTGATATGTAGATTTTAATGCATCACTTAATATTCTTTTGATAACTTCTAAAAACCTTCTTAAACATTGAAAACCAGCATTCTGGAATATAAATCTGACTAGAATTCTTCTTAGCACCTGGCATTTTAATGTGCAGAAAGCTTTTCATATTGTCAGCTCTCATTCTAGTGCAGTATGATGCATTGGAGAATGCCACATAAGACTCCTATTCCTCTATAAATTCTGTTAATTCTTTTAATATATTTGTTTTAAATAAAAGCATACAAATAAATTTTCAGAAGCACTTTTCTCCAAACATATTTGCACTTTAGGAACAGTCTATCCATATATATCAGAATATATCAGTATTTATTAATAACATATATTTCTGGCACCTAGTAATGTAAAAGGAAAGTAATTCACTCAAGTATTCCAGGAAAGATGGAGAGAGGAAGGGGAGGGAAGGGAAATGTTGTTTATAGACAGCTCTCAATTTACAAACATAATTGATCCCAAAATTTCTGTTGCTAAGTGAGACTGTTAAGTGAGTTTTGCCCCATTTTACCACCTTTCTTGCCACAATTAATGAATCACTGCAGTTGTTAAGTTAATAACATGGTTGTTAAGTGAATCTGGCTTCCCCATTGACTTTGCTTGTCAGAAGGGGTGATCACATGACCCTTGAATATTGAAACCATTATAAATTTAAATCCGTTGCCAAGCATCTAAATTTCGGTCTGGTGACCTTGAGTTTGTAGAGAAAAGGCAGGGTCTAAATCTAATAAATACAAATACATAATCTATCTTTCTCATCAAAATTATCTTTGCCGGACCCATTCTTGGACCATCTGTCATTTTATAAAGTGTAACATCAAAGAACCAGTGCAGAGCCTCAGAACAAAAACTTGGACATTGTATCAACATTGTTACAGTGGTTGGTGTGGGCTTGTTGCCCACTAAGGAAAATTTGAATAATTTTATGAGCTTTAATTCCTCTAGTCCAATTAAATCTATAACATTTGGATATGAAAAGAGAGCACTTAAGAAAAACAGCATCATCTTGTTTTGTTTCTTTAAGATGTAAAGTTTATAAGATCATATATATTTGCAACTATTGTAGATGAAGCACTTCATTCTGAGAAAAAGAAAAGACTGTTTAAACACAATGCATGATGGTTGTTTTTTGATGTGTTATTAGTTATTTCCAAATAATACTTTAGTAAAATGAGAAATAAAATTGTATTCACCTTACCATTAATATCTGCAAATTTCTGAACATCAGCCAGAGTTTTCAACTCACTACGTGGGCATGCTGATACACAGAGAGCAATGGACTTGATCTTCCGACGTACTAAATCTACATTGCATGGCTCCAGAAAAAACACAAACCTTAAGGAAAAAATGCACATACATGTTGATTTAGATAAAAACCTAAAACAGAATTTTCAAATTTTAGAAGTAAAAGCACTATATAACATACCATTTATTTAATTATACACTTCCACTTAAGATTAAAGTGGTGCCTCTCTGTAATGATGATGGATGTTAAATATCTATATTTAGTATTATGGAATCACCACAAAGAAAACCATTAGCAACTCATGTGATATCTACTCACATGCAACATATGTCTTTCTGAATAGTCAGCATTTTTTCTAGTTACATCTGACTATACCATTCCTAAAATGCATTTCTAGGTAATAAACAAAAAGTTTGGTTGCCCATGTACAATCTATCTATCTATCTATCTATCTATCTATCTATCTATCTATCACTATATTTTTGCTAAACACCTTTCATTTTCCTTTGAATGAATGCAATAAGAGCTAAATTCAGGGAACAAGTAATCAAGCATTGAAAGAAAGTCTGTTAAAGTATGTATTTATTTTATCTCATTCAGAAACATAGCAATATATCCACTGTTACAGAATGGTCCCAACATGTTAACTTCTGGAAGCTTCACAATTTCCACTTTTGAACATAATGCAATTTCATATCAAAGGCTGCAGAATAATCATACTATATATTACCATCCCACCTGATTTACCAACTTTAACAAAATTCATCCTGTACTGTCAAGTTACATCACTATCATGTACTTTGAGGCAGTTAAGGAGCAATATTATTTTTTAAATGTAACCCTCACAACAAAAAAATTGCTTGTCTTTGTTCATAGGTTTTGAGAAACTAAGAGCCTACTGTATTCTGAATGTGATCTTTAAATTCACAATATATATAGTACTCCAATTATCATTCACATTGCATGCGTGTCAGAAGCTCTGAGGCGCTTCCGGATTGAAAGGATTAGCTGGTGACATGAACATTACCAAGGGATGCCCAGTTGGGGGCTCCTTTCATATCCTTTGTTAAACAAATCTCTGCAGTTGTTAAGTGAATTAAGTGGCCATTCAACAAATCCAACTCCCCCTATTGACTTTGTTTGTCGGAAGCTGGCTGGGAAGATCGCAAATGGTGATCACATGATCCCAGGAGGCCATAACTATTGTAAATACATGCCAGTTGCCAAATGCCAAAATTATGATCTCACAAACATGGGGATGCTGCGAGGACTGGTCATAAATCACTTTTTTCAGTGTCATTTTAATTTTGAACAGTTGTTAAACTAATAGTTGTAAGTTGAGGACTACCTGTATTGTCCACAATTTATTTATAGAGTGAGGTTTTGGGGCTTGCAGATATGCTTGACACACAATTGAAAAGACTTCTTTTTTGTTTTTGTCTGAAAGGGGAACTCTGAGAAGCATCCCTGACAAAGGTCTTAAAAGTCAAGAATTTTTCTTTGGAAGCCATTTTGACGAATGGTTTGGGGTACTGTAACAGTTGCAGGAAAGTAATTATTTAGCTGTGATCAGCACCATGAAGTAGTCCTCTAAGATGAAATAAGAGTTCCCAAACTGCTCACCTTAGAAACTTTTCCATTGGCAATTTTGCTATCCTCAACACATCTGGAAACCAAAAAAAACCAAGTGATCTCAATGCAGAAATGAGGGCTCTTAGGATCAGTGATATCACACCTGCATTTTTCTTGCTATTTCAGAATATAGTATGTTATATTGATTTATGCTATATACTATAGAACTACACAGAAAGCACATGAAATAATGGTATCTTAGTTACTTTACCCACCCATTATTAGTATCACTATTGCTATTAATGCCTGAAATATTATCCCTTCATTCGTCAACTAACTTTTTTGCATTTTCTTTTGGCCTACTTTACAAAGGACCATAAAGATTAGGATACGTATTTTCAAAGAATACTCAAAAAAAGCAAATAAAACAGTCATAACTATTGTCTATTTCTTGCACAACATATAGAAAATAAGCAAGATATTTAAGCAAGTAGAAACAGCAAGAATGTTGCGGAAAATGACATAACACTGGCTTTCTTCATTTTAAGAAAATTAAAATTGAGCATAGTCAAACATACTGTAACATGTAGGTTTTAATAAGTACAGTAGATAAGTACAATTGTCTGCAAACAATTCCCAAGAGGAGAAAAAAATAGAGGACAGCTCAAAAAGTCAGTATGACTGCACAAGAAGTCAATATGGTTGCATTAGTGAAGTTTAGTGAAGATCAAAAAAAAAGAAAAAAAGAAAAAAGACACATCCAGGAAAAGTAAAAAGTCAGGTTAGAAAAGAGTACAAACTCTAGACATGTTTTCAGGGACACAAATGCCCAGAATGAGCTAAGCAAAGAATGTTAACAGTAACAAAATGCTGAGAAAGCTGCCTCAGTATTTGGCACTGAACGCAGCCCCTTGTTGTTCTGCCCCAATGCTTGTCCACCAGTGCTCCAGTGATCTGGTTTCCTGCCCTTGCTATTTTAAAGTACAATAAACTGTAATAACACTCTCCTTATCCATGATTTAATTGTGGACGAGCGAGCCAACATTGTATGTATTATGCAGAGTAAGCCTGTCTAAACAGAGGTAAGAGCCTTTCTAAGGTACCTTATGACGATAAGGGAAACAAAATGTAAGGGTTTTTTTTTCTTTTTCTCTCATTGCACCAATAGAGTAGGTTGACAGCTGTTTTAGGTGACCAGGTCTTTTGGGGTAAAGGTGTAATATGGGAACATCTATGGGGTTGTTATGAAGGATCTTCTAGGTATCTCTGTGTGTGTCTAGAAACTGAGATGCCAAACTTGAAAATATTAAGAAAATGTTGGGCTAAAAATATTTTTGAACATGTTTTCGAACTTTCCATAAAAGTATGAAAGTTTTCTGTAAAAAACTTTCCATTTTTTACTTTGATATGAATAAACTACCTCATTATAATGGAAATCAGTTTTCTTCTACTATCCAATCCTTTACTAATGGACATTGCTTCTGCACTCAATAAACCTTAGCACTGGATTAAAATGATAAAGGCCACTGTGTCTCTTCCAGCTCACAGGTGTAAATACAATTCTCACACTTTTGATTTTTATTTTCAGGTCTTGAAGAAGCAGAAAAGACAAGGCAGATAAAATCTCAGCCTAAACTAAATAATTTGGCTCCTGTTGATTTATTAAAGCTATCAATGTATCATTAGACCAAGTCACCCCCACACACATTTATTAATTTGTTAATTAAGCATTTCACGAAAAATGAAATTTTAAGACAACAAAATATAGGAATTAATTGATGAGTTTGGATTTCTGTTTCATATGAACTGAATACTCTCCTTGTAACAATAGCTCTTTGGGTGTACTTGGTTTAACTATAAAATATACCATTATATGATACAGGATATTATAATTGCTTGTTCAATGCGTTGTTTCTTACATCCTACAATGCATCTGTCATATTTTGAAGTATAGAAAGTTAGAATTCTATCTTGGCTCATGAATAGTATTGCTGTAATGTAGTGTAACTATTATTACATTCCACATATTTTTTTTCATTTCCCTGAGATTGCTACACAAATTTCTCCATCTGTTCAGCAGCCAAGATAGCAGATGGTTTTAGTGCAGGTTCATGAATTGTACACATAATTATTTCATACTCCCTTTTTTCTCTAAATGATTATTATAAATCTTTAGGTTTTTAAAGGAATTTTTTACAGCCATATTAGGAAAAAAGCAAAATTATCTAAGATTTTTTTCAAGAAACAGAAGTAAATCTTGCAGAGGGAGCTAGAGGGGCTCAGACCAATTTAGTCCATATAACAAATAGAATAAGATGAATAGAGTAAGACTTACTGTACTTTGAAATACAACAAGCCTCTTTTCCTTCTTGAAGATAAATAAAATCTCTTCTATTCAAACATTGTCACCATAAGTATCAATTTAAAAGGTGTGAAATGGACATGCAGTTTTGTATCATGAATGCAGAGCGGCTAACACTACGGAATCTGTGGAGAATTTTCATTCTTCATTTTGCTTTGAGACGTGCACTCAAATGCATATGCATTCAGAATACTAACTTGCCTTGTAAACTTTTTAAGGATGCACAAACTATTGTAAATGAGTAACACTGCTTTTCTTTCCATTTGTCTTTTACCATTGTGGGGTTTAGCATGCCATATCTCCCTCTGTCTGTCACTACCATAATATTATCACCTGCCATTTTTCTGGGGGCCCCCAAACCACCAACCCCTACTCTTTCTCCAAGGGTCCATAACACACCAACCATTCAATTAGCTTAATGGTCAGATGTTACAAAGGTACCTTTTTCCAGGACTCCATAGCCTTCATTTTAATCAGCAGCCTATATTCTGTGCCACACCCATATCTGTACCTCATCAAAAACCAGATGATACCACTTCTCCTAGCTGTGCCATACTGACCCAAGTAATCAAAGGTAAACAAAATAACAATCTTCATGGGGTAATATAAGCTGGCGTGCACTTTTCTCCCTCAACTCTCATGCAAGGGGGAATGGGGGACCACACAATAATCAACACTCATCCCTGAACATCAAAAAAAAAAAAAAAAGAAGTCCAAACCAACTATAGTATCTCAAGGCCAGTCCAGGAATATTTCACTGTCATTGTCTTTCCCATAACCACGAATGGACATTGGCTTACCTGAACGTCTTTTTTCGTTGCGCTGAGTCTCAATTTATGTCTGGGATTTCCTCACCTGTTTGTCAGGAACTGAGCGTAATATTTCTTTAAATTTGCATAGGCCACACCTCCTTTGCCCCTAGATCCTCAGTTGTTTCATGAAGTCTTCGTCCACTAACGTGACCTATGAAGAAGAAAGAGAACACTCCCCGGCCCCCAAGGCCAGTCAGCCGAAAGGGTGGGATGAATTGAGACGCAGCGCAACAAAAAAGGACGTTCAGATAAGCCAATGTCCATTTTCCGTTGCGCTGCTTAGTCAATTCATATCTGGGATATTACCCAAGCAACACACTTTATGGAGAGGGAGGCTGACTGCACCCCACGGCTGCATCCGAATGGACTTGCTGCAAGACTCTACGCCCAAAGGAAACTTCGGCTGATGCGTCTAATTTATAATGTCTGACAAACGGAGTCAACTTTGTCCATGTAGCAGCTCTGCAAATGTCCAGGACCGATGCCTGCGTAGCCCAGGCTGCCGAGGTAGCTGCACTTCTCGTAGAGTGAGCCCACACCCTACCTGGGACTGGTCTGCCTTTGGAACTATAAGACAATGATATGCAAGCCTTAATCCAGGATGCGACTGTTCTAGAAGAAACCTTCTGTCCCATTGAGACAGGATTAAAGGACACTAATAGAGCCTCTGTTTTACGAAAGGAGGCCGTTCTAGCTATATATCGCAAGAGTGCTCTCCTAACATCCAGCATGTGCCATTGGACCTCTAACTGATGCCTGGGGGAGGGACAAAAGTCCGGTAAAACTATTTCCCCGCCACGATGGAAGCTGGAATTCACTTTTGGCATAAACGAAGGGTCTAGCCTAAGAATAACTGTGTTGGGCCTGAAAATACACAAATCCTTCCTGACCGACAAGGAAGCCAGTTCAGAAACTCTTCTGGCCAATGTAACTGCCAGGAGAAATGCCACTTTAAGTGATAGAAGCCTAAGACTAATTGACGCCAGGGGTTCGAATGGGGAAGCCGTAAGGGCCTGCAGGACTAATGTCAAATCCCATGTGGGAAACCTGTGGACCGCTGGAGGCCTGATATTAGTGGCCTCCCGCAGAAATCCCCGAATCCTTGGGTCCTGAGTCAAAGAGTGGGAACCGTCCCGGGACAAAACAGTCAACAAGGCTGCCACCTCCTGCCTCAGGGTTGCTGCAAAAAATTTGGCACAGGCACAGAAGCTGAAGTAAGGTCCACATGGTTATGCGAACACCAAAAACAAAATATTCTCCACAATGCCTCATAGATTCTTGTGGTGGAAAGCCGCCTGGCAGCCTGGATGGTGCGAATCACCTTCCCTGACAAATTGTCTTTTCTCAGGAGGATCCTCTCAAATGCCACACAGTTAATTGCAGCCACTGGGGTTCTGGGTGTAATACGGCCCCCTGGCTGAAAGAGATCCTGTCCTGAAGAATTTGCCAGGGCTGTGACACAGACAGGCCCACCAGGTTGGCGAACCATGGGCATCTCAGCCAATGAGGAGCAATTAGTAAAATCTCCGCCCTCTCAGTTACCAATCTCCAAATTACCCTCGGAAGGAGGGGGATCAGAGGGAAAGCGTATAGCAAGCCCTGTGGCCATGGGAAACAGAGCATTGTAGACTATTGCCCCTGGGCTCGGAAAACGGGAGATGAATTTTGGGAGCTGTGCGTTGTCTGGTCGGGCAAACAGGTCGACAGACGGCTGGCCGAACCTCCTCACCAGTTCCTGGAACAGGTCCGGATGAAGCATCCACTCCGATGGGTCCAGCTGTGTCCAGCTCAACCAGTCGGCCCGAACGTTTGAGGCCCCCGAAATATGCTCTGCTCGAACAGATAGTAAGTGGTTCTCTGCCCAGTGCAACAGATTGTCCGTCTCCTTCATTAGGGACCGGGAGTGCCCCCCTCTCGATTTATGTAGGCCTTTGTGGCCACATTGTCCGTTAAGACCAGAACATGTTGATGTAATAGAATGTTCTGGAAATGACGGAGGGCAGGATGGACAGCCCTCAGCTCCAGCCAATTGATAATGAACTTGGCCTCCACTTGTGACCACTGTCCCTGGACCACCTGATCCCCCAGATGAGCACCCCAGCCGGTCAGGTTCGCGTCTGATATTACCACTAACCGACTGGGCTCCTGGAAAAGGCACCCTTTCTGGATGGCCCCTGACACCCACCATCGGAGGGAAGCACGTACCTTGTCTGGTAATCTCACCTCGGCATTCGATGCACTGCGGCCGGCTCTCTGTGCTGGTAGCAGGAACCACTGTAGCTGGCGGGCGTGTCTGCGCGCCCAGGACACTACTGCAATACAGGAAATAAATCTGCCGAGCAGTTGCGATAAGGTGTGCAACGTTACCTGCCTCTTGGCTAAAACATGGTCCACCAGAGCTCTGATGTCCTGCTGCCTTTCGGGCGACAAAAAGACCTGGCCTTGTATGGAATCGATCAAAGCCCCAAGGTGAGTAATGCACGTCATGGGCTGCAGGTGACTCTTCTTCGGTTGATGGAGAAACCGTGAAGAGTGAGGATGTGGCATACAGTCTGTAGATCTCGTAAGGCCTGCTGATGTGAGGGAGACAGGAGCAATATATCGTCTAAGTAACACAACAGTCAAATCGGGACGAGATGAATCGTAGCCGCCACCGCTGCCAGCAACTTTGTGAAAGTACGTGGGGCTGATGACAGGCTGAACGGCATGGCCTGATATTGATAATGCTTGCTGGCAAAGGCAAATCTCAGAAACCTGTGGTGTTGCGCATGTATGGGCACATGTAGATATGCTTCCTGCAAATCTAGAGATGTCATTACATCTCCCTGTCTCACACAGGCCAATATTGTCCGGAGAGAATGTATCTTGAACCTCTTGTACAGAATGAATTTGTTGATGAACTTTAGGTTCAAGATGCCCCTCCAGCCCCCCGAGGACTTGGCGACCAAAAAAAGAATCGAATAAACCCCAGTCCCTTCCTGTCCTGCTGGAACTGGTTCTATTGCTCCTATTTCTAACAAATGCTGTATTTCCTTGGACAGTTGCTGATGTTTCTCCAGCTGTCTGGCAATTGGACAGGACAGGAAGCAGTCGGGAGGGGTGGCCCTGAATTCTAAGTTGAAACCTAGCCTCACCATCCAAAGAATCCAATCTTCGGACATAGTAGTCTCCCATTGATATATGAAATGACTGAGGCGTCCACCAATGGAAAGAGGGGGTTGCGAGTCACTTGCCTCACCTAATGGGTCTGGATCCTGCTCCCCGATAGGGTCTCCTTGAGGTAGGGTGATATCTACCTCTGTCCCGAAAGGACTGCCTATCTGCATTCCTGTCAAACCCTGGGGTTAAGGCCTAGTGAAGTAGGACCCACTGGGTCCTGAATCCTGTCGAAAGGGCTGTCTCTGAGGGTACGGGGTAAACCTGCGGCCTGGTCTCCTATAGGATACCGGAAGAACCTTCCATTTATCCTTCCCCTCTACAAGAATAGGTTCCAATGCTGCTCCAAACAGATCCGTTCCCTTATAGGGAGCAGAGGCCAATTTCCCTTTGGATTTTAAATCAGCTCGCCAAGGGGGTAACCAGAGGAGTCTCCTAGATGTTATGTTAGAAGCTAATGCCCTAGCCGCAAATTTTGCAGCGTCTAGGGAAGCATCTGCTGAGTACTCGGCAGCAGCCACCATTTTATTGATATCCTGCTGGATACGTAAATCGTCTGGAGGAAGATGGTCACGCAACTGCCTCAGACAGATTAAATTAGCCCTATTAAAAAAAGGAGGCAGAGGTTGCTGCCTTCACTGCCCGAGCAGCTGCTTGGTGTGTCTTTCTAAATGAAACCTCCACTCGTCTATCCTCCATTCTTAACACCTCAGCAGCATCATTAGACAAAACAGTAGAGGAAGTCAAACTCACCACAGGTGGGTCCACCGTGGGAACAGATAACAACCTGTCTAATGCTGGGTCCACACAATAAGTCCTCTTGTCGTGTCCTGTGGGAGCAGAAAAAGCCCCAGGGTGATCCCACTGCCTCTTAATGACCTCGGAAAATAATTCCGGGTATGGAATAAACTCCTGGTCAGGGTCGGGAACAGCAAAAAATTCGTTCTGAAGCACCTGCGACCCCTCTACCTGATCTCCTGAGATCGCTGCTGACTCCATGTTAGTTGCTAATTTTGCCTTGCGTAACAATGTCTTGAAAACAGATGGACGAAAGAGAGTTGCAAAGGCCGGTTTATCTGGCAGCGCTCCCTCGTCCTCCGAAAATTCCTGGTCCTCTGGGTCCCCTTCTGCCTGCCATGAATCCTCGCTACTGACCGATTCATGTTGGGCGACAAGTAAAGGTTGATGCCTCAATTGTATGGGGACATGAGACTGACAACCTGCCGCATTGGGTGGCATAGAACCCTGTGGATTAAGCCCCGAGGCCAAAGCTTGGGCTAAAGCATTTGTCAGTAAAGTCTGAAAATCAAAGGACTGGCTTTGTCCCTGCCCATCCCCCACGTGGAGCCCCGCTGCGGTCGGGGTAAATGTAGCCTCTGGTGCCAATCTGGCCCCTGGCTGTACTGCTTGTGATTCCCTCAGGGTCTCCATGACAGGACCTGAATCTTTCTCCTGACATCCCTGAAGCTCTAAGGCTGAAACAGAAGGAGCCCTGACAGCCACAGGCTGAAATAGGAGCCTGGATAGCTCAACAGACTAAAAGCCTGTTATTAACATTCAGCTGTCTGCAATTATTGCAAGTTCGAATCTCCCCAGGCTCAAGGTTGACTCAGCCTTCCATCCTTTCTAAGATAGGTAAATTGAGGACCCAGTTTGTGGGGGCAATAAGCTGACTTTGTATAAAATATACTAAAGTATGAAGGCTATTGCTTAACGCATTGTAAGCCGCCCTGAGTCTCCGGAGAAGGGCGGCATATAAATCTTTTTTTTTTTATTTTAAATACAACTTCCCCTTCTCCTAACTGGGCAGAAGCTGGCGCAGTAATAGGCTGGACCTGTTTCTTGGCCCGTTCAAACTGTCTCTCCAGGGCATTATGCCATCTTTGGGCGTCTCTGTCCTCCATGGTAGCCCTAGGATCCCCTTGGTCAGGTTCTCTCCTATTGGAAACAGAGACAGAGCTCCTAGACCTGGATTTAGAGGTCTTTTTTGCTCTGGGGGGAGTCTGAGGCTGTTCATTGTCTGAGGAGAACTCTGGTTCAGCCATTATAGGAGTCTCTGCAAGATACTTGTGCCTCTGAAGAAAGAGCAGAATTGGCGCCCAAATCAACCATTAGCTCCTCCTCAGGAGGATACAAAATGGCACAGAGCTCTCCCAGCGCTCTGCTGCTCTGCTGTAAAATACTTAAATAAGCCTCCTTCCAATCCTGCCACCCAGCAGCCTTCAAATCTCGGCATGGGTTAAACCCTCTGATTACTGCCTCTCAGTGCAGTTAATAATCAGCGGTAAATATGCTACCAATCTCCTCACGTTGCTGGGACTTCCAAACCTGGCATCAAAATGGCGCGAAACGATCCACTGGCTTGTCGCGCTTCTCTGCGGCCAGCCTCTCTTACCAAACTCCAATCCTCAGTGTGGCCAGGTCCCAAGGCTTCCAAAGTGCTAGAGCTAATTGCTCTTCGAGCGCTAGCGATCAGAAATTACCTCAGAGTTTGTCTCGGAGCTCCGAGCAGTGACTCTGGAGCCGCCTTTACACTAAAGGGAGCTCAAAATGGCAGCCGCAGTTATCCAGCGTACCGGGTGACCAACGAGCTCACCGGTGGCTAATTATACGGCTCAACGCTGTTTGGAGTATCCCAGCCGGGATAAAACTCCACTTGCTGCTAAACTGAGGTGTGGGGGTGGTGACTTGGAGCCCCAGAGCCACTCACCCACCACGAGCAGCCTTAAGCAGCTCCAGCTGCTACTTCAGCCAGAAGCCTTGCTTTCTTCAGCTCCCACAAATAAAATAACAAAAGAAATAAAATAACAAAAATAATAAAATAATACAAGAATAAAGCCTCTCTAAACACTTAATTAACTAACTGCCAGAGCAGTTTGAAATAGGTCCCTACAAGAAGACTGAGAGAAAACAACTGAGGATCTAGGGGGCAAAGGAAGCGTGGCCTATGCAAATTTAAAGAAATATTACGCTCAGTCCCTGACAAGCAGGCGAGGAAATCCCAGACACGAATTGACTAAGCATGCAACGGAAAAGAACATAACACAGTTCCACTGACATCTCCACGCTGCCAAATCCTCATCAGCTGAGCAACAGTACCTAGATAGTAGGCAAACCAGTGCCAAACAACTATTGTTGTTCCTGTTCTGTTACTGGTGCCGCTGCTGCTTTGGTGATCCTAGCAGCTTCAACTTTCCAATCAACTCATAGACTACTCCAGAAGATCCATGTTTCATCAATTCTCATAGCCACAAAGTGATGAAATATCATCCCAACTCAGTGATAACTCAGCTGTGATATCAGACTTTCCTCTCCTGTACCATCACTTTCACAAATTTTTATTAACATGATGCAAAACTAATCATTTGTGTGAGCGCACATATCACCTCAGTGCCAATCTTTTTTTTTAAAAGGTGCCTGACTTTTTTAAAAAAATGCCTATCTTCCCTTCTGTATATTTTGTAATTATTATCACTGTTGATAAGTCACGATGTCATTTACACATTATGCTAAATCCAAGATACATGATAAGCATCTGTATAGGTTGCAACTAAATTCTAATTTTTAAAGTATTAGAAACAGAATATTCTGGCTCTGCTTTGAGTTCAATCATCCGAGTCAAACCAATTTTAAAACAAATAGAGTGAGAGAAGCTATAGACACGACTAGATCCTGACAGACCGAGCCGAAAAACTGGAGCCAGGCAGGAAGAGGCGGGCCTAAAGCTTTCAGTAGACTCGGTCCTACCAATCAGCTCCGAGACACCACCCATGACTGACTACCGTGACAGCCAATAGGAGAAACAGAATATTCTGGCTCTGCTTTGAGTTCAATCATCAATCTTTCTTTGGGCTTAATTTTCAATTAGCTGTCCTTATATTTACAGTGGAAATATGCCTTAGTCATAATTAAATATAGTTCGCTAGAGATCCACTTACATTTTAAATATTCAAAACGTCTTTGAATGCAAATAGTCTGATCTTGCATCAGATGTACCTGGAATAATTTCTTAGGGCATCTAATAAAAAGCCATGACAGCTTATGTAAAGTAAAGATGCGAGAAACAGTGAATTCCTTGACTAAAACAGCAGGGTCTAAACTTATAATAAAATGTTTTACTTATTGTTTACTTAATCTTGTGAACCAAAATGACAACATCAGGCTAGAAACTGGAAGACCATAATTTCTAGTCCCACCTTAGGCACAAACCCATCTGGGTAATCTTGGGCTAATCACTTTCTCTCAGTTCAAGGAAGGAAGCTATGGCAAACCACTTCTGAAAAATCTTGCCAAGAAAACTGCAGCACTTATCGAGGCAGTCTTCAAGAAAGAATTAAGGGGGGAAAATTGAAATAGTAGTCCTTAGCTTATATACTTACTTTTTTTCTGTAAGATCTAGGCCACTGTTGTCTATTCCCTCTATTTTTACATTCTTCTGTCCACAGATATTTCCGTAACTATCATATCCTGAAACCAGTCTTGCAGCTGCTCCAGTAGCTATTGAAAAGCCACAAATAAAACCCTGGAAGAAATAAATTGAGAAAGCTTTCAGTGCCATGCTCTAAGAGAAATGCCATTTTCAAAACTATGTCTTTCTGTTAGGTTGCCATACAAAACTTCATTCCCTTTTCTATTCCAATTTCATTCTCTTTCCTTTGAAATACAATATTTTTTCTAAAAGTAAAGGCATGATTGCCCAAGAGAAAATAGGAAAATCAGATGTGTACATCATGATATGTATGACATGCCTGTTGTAAAATTAGCATCCAAGACAAATTCATGCATTAGAACCATAGATCTAATGGATTTATAAGTCCAGGATATCATGTCTTTATTATGGCCTTGAAATTGTTTTTGAATCAACGTGCTATACAGAAGCTCAGATGGCAACACTGACTGAAAGTGTGTTTGATTAATCACATTTATGAGTCTGATCCAAACCTTTATTGTTGATAAGGATCTGACCATTTTTATCTATACTCTAAGCGATTCTACGCTGGAATAGAATTCATTCGAGATCTTTCAATTAAAAAACCACAGCAGAATATATCTGAAAGAAATAGGGCTGTTAGTTCATGCTACAGTAATTTAGATTGGGGCTACCAGTTTATTCTTAATTTATTTAGTTATTTATTTTGCAAGACTGCCTGCTAGCTATGTGATTCGGGGTAGTGAACATATTGTGCTGAAACAATAGCAAAATCACCAACAAAAACTAAAACACAGGAGTGTTTTGTTGGTGATTTTGCTGTTGTTTTAATATGCAGGGTATATATCATAAAAGTGGCCCGGCACCTATTTGATCTCAGAGGAGATGCTAAAGCAGTTATAGTAACAAAGGGATGCTATTCTCTGCATAAGATGACACTTAACAAAAGCGATCCGAAGCTGTCTCCTCTGTTGGTCCTCATGGGATGGCCAGAAATAATTAGACACACAGTCTACAGAAAGTAAATCTTAAACTCAAATACTAACATACAGATAAAATATACTGCTCAAAAAAATAAAGGGAACACAAGCAGAAGACATCCAAGATCTGAATGAATGGAATAGCCTTATTAAATACTTTGTTCTTTACATACAGTAGTTTATACACTGCTCAAACAACTAAAGGGAACACAAAAGTACTGTATGTAACGAACAAAGTATTTAATAAGGCTATTTCATTCATTCAGATCTCGGATGTCTTCTGCTTGTGTTCCCTTTATTTTTTTGAGCAGTGTATATTAATCTCAACAATGTGCTGAAAAGTGTCAATTTAATATTTTAACTTGGCTGCTTATTACAGCACATATATAAAAATAAATGAATCTTCTGACAAGTTGTGAAATCATCATCCAGTTCCTGGGGAGAAGAAAAAAATGTTTCTTTAGATATGTCTTTTGTTACATACCATGCCAATGCAAAATAGAATGAACAGCAAAAGCCATGGGATATCTGTGCAGCTGCGATCCTCCAGAGGCTTCCACTCTCGTTTGGAACTCTGTAAGTTTGGAATTGAGACAGGGGAAGAAAAAGAAATATGAAGATTTTTTTTTTTTTTGTATTTTAATGGTTATGAAAATCTGGAACAAAACATGAATAAAATACTTTGGCCACTGTGAATACAAATGATTACTATAGATTACTGAAGACTTCCCACTGTTTTGGTTCTAGCTCTGCTAGGTTTCATTAATTAAAAGTACTTAGATATTATATTTTTATTTATTTATTATATACAATACAATAATGAATGCAAATGGTTCAAGTCTCAAAAAGATAACCATTCCATTTGCACCCTAGGTGAATCCCCAAAAATTCATTAAAATCTGTCAACCAATCAATAGCTGAATTAGAATTAATATTCAATTCAACCACTCCAGACTTCTTTAGCTTTCTGCCCCAAGTTATAAACATGCAGAAGTACTTTTAAGAGACTTTCATGTCCATGATCATCTGTGTTCTATTATTCATGTATACATATACATTGAACTCTCCGTAAGATATCAAAGAACCACATAAACTGAACACAGCTTCCTAATCGTCAAATGTCATAAAAGTACTGAATATATTTTCAAGACTTTTCTACAATAAACAAAATTTACTTATTTAACCTTTCCATGTTTTGTATAAAAACAAAAGGAAAGAAAAAACCAAGTTTCTTCTTCAATCACAGAGGTGATCAATGTCTATTTATGCCACAGGATTATTATTTTTTTTTACTGTTTTCCAAGTGGGAATTGGATGATCATTATTTAAAATCTATTCTAATCTGATCCAAATCATGTAATGCTATACAAATCATGTGATTCATCTATTAAAATTGGCCTTGGTGAAATCCAGTAACAACCTATTAGCTAAGTCTGCAGTGGCATTCATTCTGTTAAATCCTAATAAGAGTTTTAGCTTACTATATTTATGAATATAGCCATAGTGGTTTGTAAACTAAGTGTATTGTGGACCGGGGCGGGGGGGGGGGGGGGCGGGGGGGCATTTGGAAATAGATGGATTTATTTATAAATAAATTAGATGTTTATGTCAGCATATGTCAACATATGACTTACATATGTTATAGAAGTAGTATGTGCTGAAATCATGACATACAGTCAAAAGGAACAGGCAGTTATGATGTTTTGAAGAGTACAAATAGTCCTCGACTTATAACCATTCATTTAGTGACTGTTTGAAGTTACAACAGCACTGAAAAAAGTGATTTATGACAATTTTTCACACTTACAATTGTTGTGGCATCCCCATAGTCTTGTGATCAAAATTTGGGTACTTGTCAATTGGCATGTATTTATAAGAGTTGCACTGTCCTGGGGTCATGTGACCATCATTTGTAACCTTCCCAGCTGGCTTTTCACAAGAAAGTCAATGGGGGAAGCCAGATTCACTTAATAACTGCATGGCTCACATAACAACTGCAGTGATTCGTTTAATAACTTGGGAAAAATGATTATTAAAATGAAGCAGAACAACTAACTTAACAACTGTCTTGCTTAATAATAGAAATGTTGGGCTCCATTATGGTCCATCCACTTTGTCACAGAATTCTTGATCTGAGCATTATGGAATCTAACAAAGGGAAATGGTTCCAATTCTAACTGTTCCCACCATTTCCAATGTTCTGTTTATTTATGCAAAATGACCCTACTCATGCATAAGAAGATAGTTATCAACAAGTTCAAATTTGTAGAACTAGAATGAGCTACAAAATAGCTTACAATATGAGGCTGAATACTGGCATGGGAAGAATTAGGAAAAGAAATAGTTTTTAGAATTAAAATTCCTATTGTAGAAGCAGCTCCTCTAAGACTGTAATATATTAGCATTCTTTACTTGTCTTTTATTACTTCTCTATCACTGTAGTCTCTGTTGTTCTGCTCAATGTCAAGATCTTAATATTGTTAAGTCTTAAACGGGGAGGACAAAAACCAGATATTTTCAACACCTGGCTACTGCCTGAAGAAGTCCCTATAGTTTTCTTGGCAAAGTTCCCCCCCCCCCCCCCCCCCCCCGGAAAAAGAAACTCTTGCCTCCTTCATAGGATAAATGTGTGTGACACTGGCCTAAGGTCACCCAATTGACTTTCTGCCTAAGGAGGGACTAGAACTCAAAAGTCACCCAGGTTTTAGCCTGATACATTAAACCCTGCACCAAGCTGGCTCTCTTGATATAAATATGTAAAGTTCTTTTTTGTACTGCATTCCACTGCAAACACTATCATGATAAGTTTTTTTTTAAAAAAGAGTTGAAAAATGGACAAGAATCCAAGAAGCTAAGTGATAAGTCCAATCAGTACAGCAGCTTTATTATGATTAATTAATAGACAATGGCATATTCAAAAAAAGGGGGGATTAAAAATAAAATAAAAATAATTCATACTATCTTCACCTAGAATTTCAATGTTGTATATCACATTATATTCATAGCCATCTTTATGATTAAACCTATAGATAATACTTCTCTTCCAATCTATTTAACCAACTTTTTCTTTAAGACACTAAGGAACTGAAATGAAATCATGTATGTGATAAGCATGTAAAATACTTTTACTCTTATAATTATGCAAACCGAAGTACCTTTAACATTTCATTTATGAGCATCACATAGTTTTAATCCAAATGTTATTATTACTTGCTCTGCAGTCTGGCAGTAGCTCATTTTGCCCCATTACTACTGAAGCACCATAAAAACGGCAGCTGACAACCCTGGCCTGCAGCCCAAATGAATTTCCGCCTTCCCACTCTGCATAAAAACATGAATAAGCATGATAGTTTCCCCAACTAGTTGTCATAGTGTAACTATTTTCTGTTAGAAGCACTATTACTAAAATATGCAAACTGATGTAGTCTTATTCACTAAAATGTCAAATACAAAAAACATTTAATTTGATACAAATATATTCAGTAACTACTGCACATGTTTATACTTGCAGCTTCTTCAATGTTTTCTGTTTGATTAATCTTTCATCCCAAGGACCACATTCATCTGTACATAAATTGGGGGGGGGGGGGATGTCAGTTCTAGCCAGGACAATTGTTCTCTCTCTCATTCATGCTCCCTTGTTATTATCTCCTTATCTTTTTCTTCACATTCCCTCCCACTCCCTACTTCTATGTAAGAAGCAGAGTGAATTGGGGATGCAGGAATAGATTACTTTAGCCTTTATTTCCAAAACATGAAAGAGAATCTAATCAAGTTAACAGTATAAATAGTGACAAAAACCAAAAAAGGCCAAAGACCAGGAAAATCTCAAGCTAACTAATTTTATTTGCTTGTTTGTTTACAACATTGGCATCTACCAACTGGCACCTGACATGAAAAGTATTAAAAATTTCAGAACCCGAGAATATCTTTTGAGACAAAAATAAATAGAGTTCAGGTTTTTTTTTTTACATACATTATCTGCTGCTCTGCCCAAATCCATAACTTCAGAAATGCAATTTAGAATTGGAGTGAGCTAAGAATTTTTTAAAGTTCCTAATCCTGTCGAATAGTTGAGAAAAAGCAAGTTAAAAAGAAAGCCAGAAACCTGTGCTGATACACTCTGAGCCGTTACATTTTTCTTTTATCCACCTTAAACATATGACAATTGAACAATGTATCTACTACACAGTTCACCTTTCACTACTAGAAGAATGTTCATATTAGCAGCATCCACAAGGTGTTGGTGATAAAAATCAAGATGGTGGCTGCAACAGCAGGACTGAAGCTTTGCCCTTTTCTACATGCAAACGAAGTTGAATGTGCAAAAGCAGTGTGGCTTTGATCATTCAACTACAACCTCTATCTTGAATTTTTTGACTTAGCTGGAAACCCTGTCTCAGATCACGTGACAAAATTACAGATGTGACAAAAACCATGCCTATCTTCGTTGTTTTTCTTTTAGAATTTTCTTTGTACTCGCCCATTTATTTCTGTCTAAAACTTGTTATTTGCAAGAATTTTTAAACCTGACAGTTCTTAAATGTCTGACAGTTTTCTTTATTCCAAGCACATTTTTACTTCTCTTTTCTTCAGTTATAAAAGTTCAATATGAATTACTGCAATTTCTGCCACTGGATTTACAACAATTTTACTTCTTAGTAATTTTCAATGAATTAGGATGAATTCCTATGTTCAAAATAAAAAGTTTTATTTCTCTTTTCAGCTCAGGTGCCTACTGTTATGACAGCTCTGCATGTTGCAATATATAGTACAGAGAATGGTACCATATTTTTACTTTTATTTTTAATCATTTTCCTTTGATAGAAACCTTTAGATTCTGCTGTGCTACTGTATGGGAAATATTATTGACAAAACAAATTTATGTAACATTTTATTATAAAACATCATGCCATAAAGAATTACAATATCATATTTATCCAAAAGGAAGCGGATGTTTTTACCCTATAATTATATTTTGAGTAAGAGGTTGCTTTATAGTCAGGAAATAAAAGCACTGTGGAAGATAGAGATACTTAGCTACAAATAACGCAAGCAAGTAGCTAGAACGGAAACACAAAAAAGAAGACAAGCACTATGCTATAGTTTTTTTTATTTAAAGATTAGAGAGATTAAATAGAAATTTATTTCTGTCTGAATGAAAAGTTACAGAAAAATCTAAGTGCAATCAGTCCATATATTTATTTTCTTTAGGACATACTATACAGTATAAATGTGCAATCTGTAGTTCTATGTAGGAGAAAATATGGTGTTCTTTTGAGGAAGTAAAACAAAGGAAAACATCCCTCTTCCCTAATTACTTTCCCAGGGAATTAAAAATAATAAAACTGTCAGATCAGCCATAAAAGATAGAAAGCCAAGGAATGATGATAAACCTAGAAGATACTAGGAGCAGGCCTATGCTCTGGGAACCAAGGAAAGTTTAAGATAAACTTCTTAAAATGAGCCTCTAGAGCCTAGAAAGTAACTACTGTATGTTCATAGAATGTTGTCTTTGTTCTCTCAATAAACCATTGTCTTTGTAGTACTGCCCCCATTATATCATAGAATCCATCTCCTAGCTGACCTCACTGACTCATAAAGGACTGTTATATCCAATTATATCCAATCAATTACTCTGCTGTATCAAATCAGATGTATGCAGTATTAAACTTTGTATAATTCTGCACAGAGATTGCATCCCTGCCTTGCCTTATTCTTTACTGTGATTACTTGCCTTAGAAAAGAATTAAATAAGACAACATTTCCAGTGTTCCTATTATTTAAAGAAATTCTCACCTTTCTATATTAATTTGATAATGCTGCCCAGAATATAAGTAGAATTTGAGGGTATGACGTTGCATGAATTAATGAATTACCTCTCAGCATAAGAAACTTTTCATACAGCTAAAATATTCACTCCTTAAGTAACCATTTGTGAATTCATACAAAAGTATTCTGTGATGACACTGAATTCTAGAACTATTTTATTTGGAACTTAACTTTTAGAAGGAGATAAAAATGGTTATCTAAAAATGACTGAAAACATCCAGTGATGGATTCCCCCATAACAGGCTATTTCCAATGTTTAAGAGCTTTCACAGTCAAATTCTTCCTTAGTTTGGATCTCTCTCTGAAAAGCTTCAACCAGTTGGTTCTGTTAAGGAATTTGCAGAGTAACCCTTGAATAGCAAGGGTGTGTACATGAAAGCAATTGAGAGTAGGTACGAATAAACACAGTCAACACACAGATACACTGAGTTGTGTTTACTTTCAGGAAATAGTAAGGCACAGTCCAATAAACAGTCCAGGTCATACACATATAAAGCAGGAGATAGCAAAACAACAGTCCAGGGATAATCCAATAACAAAGTCTTCCTACCAGTCGTCGTAGTCATTCACAATAAACAGTTCTTCTGGATTTGCAAACAGTAGCATACACAGATATCAGAGAGCAAGAATAGCAAACCATGTTTCTAACTCCCTCTTAAGGAGATTGGCTACAGAGCTAACCAATCAGGACACAGTGTGATGAAATACAGCAGTCTTAAAGCTATATTGATGGTTTATTATTGCCAACCCAACAAGGTAGGTAAAATGTGGTTATTTGGACCACTAGAAACTCTTTAAAATATCTACAGAGAATCTAATTCCAAACATTGCACAGCCCTAGTATTTACTATGTACTCTGTAGATTACAAAGTACCATTTATTTATTTATTTATTTATTTATTTATTTATTGGTTCGATTTATATACCGCCCTTCTCCGGAGACTCAGGGTGGCTTACAATGCATTAAGCAATAGCCTTCATACTTTTATATATACCTGCTTAGTAGGGCTTTCGGCCCCCCCCAAGCGGTGTTCTTTTTTATACAAAGTCAGTTTATTGCCCCACAATCCGGGTATAGAGTCAGTATGTTCACACCATGATAATTAGTTGTGACAAATCCTTCATCTATCATCAACATAGTTTTATCTAACCCAATTAAACGCTACAGAAAACTATATTCTATTAAGGAGTATGCTCCACGAGAGTTAATTTAGAAATTTGAAATTATAGTAGCAGAGATTGATAAAGTAATACCATATCACCTTAATAGCTAATTTGAAGTTTCCCCACCTGGTTACCTATTAATAGAAGCAAGGGATATGCAAAATCTTCCATGCACAGAACACGGGTTGTTCATGTCAAGTAGATGATTTCAGAAAGAAAGAAAAAGGGTAAAACTAAAGACATCATCTAGGAGGGGGAGTGTAAAGTAAAAGAAAAGTGCTGGGAAGATTAGAAGAGGGATGGAAGGGTTACCTGAAAATGCCACGCCTGAACTATGGACATTGAAGGCAGCACCAAAGAGGCAGGAAGAGAAAAGCATTGGCGGAGGGGGAAAGAGAGAAACAGGAAAGGACAAATTGGATATGCTGCACTTGAAGCCAAATTAATTGCTGCTGTTCCTGTTGCCACTGCTGATGATGATGATGACACTGTCTTTGGCTTCAAATGCAGCATATCCAATCAGCCTACCCATCTGTAATCCTCCCAGTGCTTTCCTTTCCCTACCGCTATTAGCTGTTGCCACTGGTATCCTTGGGATAAGCAAAGACAGACAGTGGGATGATGTGGGAAAGGCAAGCTGGCTGGTTATGCGTGAAGACAAGGGCATGGACTTTCTTGAAGACAAGGATGTGGATCAGGAAGGAAGGGAAATTAAGGTGCTGCAAAGATCAGCAGGCTGGCCATGCAGAGGAAGAGGAGCAGAAAAGAAGGGGTGAGACCCTGCTTGCTCCTACGAGAACCCTCTGAATCTTGATTTGCCCCAAGAACAACCAACATGTTCCAGAATCAGTTCTACCAAACCACATCCAACTGATGATTAGAATGATTTGCTAAAACTCTCAAATGTATTTATTTTGGGTTGAAACAAAATACTTCCCCCCTCCCCTTTTCATGCACATATAATGTGTCCACAGAGCATTTCAGCTAGTTGAACTTCAATTATCCAAAGAAGTATTTTTTTTTACTTCAGTTCAATTGTATCTGATTCTTGGGACTGTCTGGCCATGGTTTTTTTAGCAAGATTCTTCAGATGAGCCCTTGCCTCCTACTCTGGGTTGAGAATGATTGCCTCAAGGTCACCCAGCAGGCTTTGTGCAGAACTGGAATTCATGGTCTCCCAGTTTCTAGCCTCATGTCTTTACTATTGCACCATGCACCATTTCTTATTTGTAACTGTCCGCTGAGAAGTCTGCATAGGCACCAGGAAGGGCATCCAGCTAGTAAACGCTCAGCTCCAATTAGTCACCCCACCCCCACCCTGAAGCAAGGGATTGCAGGGTCATTAAAAGAAAAAAAGCTATAGAGAGCTTCGTGAATAAAAAAAATATGCAAAACAGAACAACCATTGGACCTAATAATGTCTGAAACATCATGAAACATTTCCTCTTCAGAAAAATGTATACATGGAAATGAATGAACCAAACCATCCAGTAATGCTAAGATTGGGAAGGAAGGATAATATTCCAGGAAAGAAAACCCAAAATGTTTTAGAAACAAACTGCTCCATTTTGCACATCTTTGTGCAAACTACTCAATTAAATTGGTTAGGGTAATACAATATACTAAATAAAAAAACTAAAGAACTCATTATAACTCAGTGCAGTGAATAAACCCAAGAAATTTTATGCTGTCTTTTGAATATTGGGAGAATAATTTACAGTATATGGTTGAAGTAGAGGTAGAGATGAAATGTACTGCAGAATATTAATATTTAACGCTAAACATGTTCTCTACAAAACAACTAAATAATCTTGTTCCTGACAGGAGGGTTTTAATTTAAGGGAGAGAGAACAAAGCTGCTCCAAAGAAGAATTTTTGTTGTTATCACTGGTTAAGGTGAATGTTTTTTTCGGAGTATAAGATGCACATTAGTTTTTGAGGCAGAAAACAAGAAAAAAAAATTCTGCCTCTGCCTACCAGCATCCATCAGTATTCTTCTGGCTAGCGTCCTTACAGCAAACAGCCAGATCAGCTTCAGCACGTTATCGCAGCCTGATTCAGCAGGAGCACTTGATTGGCGGTTGGATCTACATCCCAGAATACCGCCAATCAGCTGTTCCAGGCTGCAGGGATCGCCACAGCCCATTGGCACTTCTGTGTGTCGTGTTTTTGGGCTCTGTGTGTCCCATTTTTGGCTTTCGCAAACTCTGTTTTAGACCCGTTCCAGGCTGTGGGGATCGTCACAGCACATTGTTGCCTATCACCGCCTCCGCGCAACGCATTTTCAGCCTCCATGTTGTTGGCCTCTGCGCATCACATTTTCGGCCTCCGTGCATCGTATTTTCGGCCTCCATGTTTTTGGCCTCCACGCATCACGCATTGCATTTTTGGCCTTAGCATGCCCCGTTTTGGGCCTTTACATGTTACATTTTTGGCCAGTTCCAGGTGGTGGGGATCGCTGCCGCCGATCCCCACCGCCTGGAACCAGCCGAAAATGCAACGCACAGAGGCCAAAAATGGGGTGTGTGTAGGCCAAAAACGTGCCGCGTAGAGGCAGCCATCGGCAGCGATGGTCTGTGGTGATCCCCACAGCCTGGAACAGGCTGTAAATGGGGCATGAGGAGGCCGAAAACAGCTAAAGGTTGGGGGCCTGTGGGTAGGTGGGGCTTTGGCAACATTTGCTGTATAAGACGCACAGACATTTCCACCCACTTTTGGGGGGGGAATGCGTCTTATACACCGAAAAATATGGTAAATACATGAAAAATGCTTATTTTGTTTTATTTATATCCTGCCTAACTCAAGGCAGCATACATGTCCAATCAATCTTCCTACTATTTTCCATACAACCACCCTGTGAGGTGGAATTGGGCTGAGTAACAGTGACTAGTCTGAAGTCACCCAGTTGGCTTTCATGACTAAGGCAGAACTTGAACTCACAGTCTCCTGCTTTCTAACTTGATGCCTTAACCATTAGATCAAATTGTCTCTCCCTTTATTATGTCTTTATTAGGGATCTATGCTAAAATTTGTAATTAATGGAAAATATATCTACATCATTTAAAAAGTTCTAGGTCAGCATGTATAAAATCAGTTTCTACAACTCACAAACCCATCCATGTTTATTTATTATTCAGCATGTATTTTTTTTTGGGGGGGGGGGTTTCAAGTGAGTGGATAAAAGAGAAAATGAATGTCTGGGTATATGTGTTTCACTTTATGTCACATATCTCTTAAAACCTTGAACTGATTGTTCAGAAATCAGTCTCACTGAGTTCAAAGAGAATTATGACCAGGACAATGTATGAATACAGTAATGAGGAGAGAGACATAAATTTCTATACAATTAAAATGGACGTTGTCCTACCTGAACGTCCCTTTTATGTTCGCTGCGACGACAATCCTACTCATGGGTTCTTCTCTTCTGATTGGTTCCACTGAGTGATCATTATTTTTTCTCTGCAGTCCTAGTACTGCCCACTCTGCCTCAGACTGTCATCTTTTTCACGAAGTATCTCGAATAGGCGAAGACCAAATAAGTTGAAGAATAATACTTCCGAACTCCAACAAGACTGCAGAGGGAAGAAAAAGAAAAAAACCCCGACCATGGCTGGGGATGGCTGACCGACGGGCGGGCCGGATTGCCGTCGCAGCGAGCATAAAAGGGACGTTCAGGTAGGACAACGTCCATTTTCCTGATTCGCTGCTCCGACAATCCTACTCATAGGACATGCCCAAGTTTACGACTCCTGGGAGGGAACCGGAGCCATCCCCTGAGCATGTGGGGAAATTACAGATTGCAAAACACGTCTGCTGAAAGAAGCATCGGCAGAAGCAAAAACATCCAAACGATAATGTCAAACAAAGGAGGAAAGGGAGGACCAAGTTGCCGCCCGACAGATGTCATCTATAGAGGCCTGAATAGCCCAGGCCGCCGAGGTGGCAGCGCTCTGTGTTGAATGTGGTAAGATCCCACCCGGGATAGTAACCCCTTGCAACTCATAAGCTTTGGAAATACAGGCTTTAAGCCAGTGCCCTACAGTAGCAGAGGAGACCTTCTGTCCCATGGAGGAAGGCAAGAAGGACACGAGCAAAGCCTCCATTTTCCGAAATGATGAGGTACGTCGAATATAATGCCGCAGAGCCCTGCGGACGTCTAAAGTATGCCATTTCTTTTCAAGCGGATGGCATGAGTCCAGACAAAAATTCGGTAGGACAACCTCTTCTACCCGGTGGAATGTAGAATTGACTTTGGGCATAAACGCTGGGTCTAGCCTAAGAACTACACAATCTGGGAAGAATACACAAAGATCCTGACGAATAGAGAGCACCGCTATCTCAGATACTCTGCAAGCCGATGTCACCGCAAGGAGGAAAGCCATCTTCAAGGACAAGTAACGCAAGGAAGCCAATCCCAGGGGTTCAAAAGGCGCTGATGTGAGAGCTTGCAATACCAGATGAAGATCCCAGGTAGGATAACAGTGTATCACGGCCGGACGTAGATTCGCAGCTCCCTGCAAAAAGGATCGAATTCTTCGATCATGAGAGAGAGATTGTTGCCCATCACCAGTCAAGACCGTAGCTAATGCTGCCACTTGCCATCGAAGAGTGGACAGAGCCAAGCCTTTGTCAAAACCAGTCTGCAGAAATTGGAGGACGTCGGAGACGGAAGCCGACGTAGGGTCCACGAGGTTGGAAGCACACCACTGTGCAAAGGTTCTCCAGGACGCGTTTAAATGCGTACGGTAGAGGACCGCCTGGCCGCTTGAATGGTAGAGATGACTTCAGACGAGATGTTGTCCTTTCTTAAGATGATCCTTTCAAGCGCCATACGGTCAACTGAAGCCAATCTGGATCCGGGTGGAGAACGACGCCTTGGCTCAGGGAAATCCGGTCATGAGGAATGCGCCATGGAACCTCGACAGACAGGTCCATCAGATCAGCGAACCACGCCCTCCGTGGCCAATGGGGTGCCACCAGAAGGTCCGCCTGTTCCAGAAGTACTTTCCGGATCACCCTTGGAATGATCGGAATCGGGGGAAATGTGTAGAGGAGACCTTTGGGCCACGGGGAGTGGAGGGCGTCGTGTCCTTCTGCGCCTGATGAAGGGAAGCAGGTGAAGTACCACGGAAGTTGCGCGTTTTGAGACGTCGCAAACAGATCGAGGGTTGGAGTCCCGAATCTGGCTGAAATCTCGTGAAACAGGTTAGGACTCAATCGCCACTCCGATGGATCCAAGTGGCCTCTGCTGAGGTAGTCCGCTTGAATGTTGGACTTGCCCAATATGTGCTCCGCTTTTAATGAGAGGACATGCCGTTCCACCCAAGACATCAACCTCTCCGTCTCCGCCATCATCTCCCTGGACCGCGTGCCCCCTTGCCGATCGAGATGGGCCTTTGTGGCCATATTGTCTGTTAGAACGAGAACATGTTTGTTGTGTACCTGAGAGAGAAACTGAGCCAAGGCCAACTGTACTGCAGGGAACTCCAACCAATTGATACTGTGTTGTCGTTCCAGAGGGGACCAAGTTCCTTGCGCAAGAAGCGACTCCAGATGGATGCCCCAGCCATACAGGCTGGCATCCGTGGTAAGCGTGACATGCTGGGGTTCGAGAAAAAACGTCCCGGATTGAAGGGTGGGAGATATCCACCAACGAAGAGACTCCGTCTCCCGAAGAGGAACCACAACTTTGGTCATCACTTCTGCTCGTCCTGTCCGTTGGAAAGGCAGCAAGAACCACTGAAGTTGACGGGAGTGTTGGCGTGCCCACGGTACGATCTGTATGCAAAATATGAACTTCCCCAACAGCTGGGACAGCAAGAGAACTGGAACAGAGTCCTTTGATAGCACTAGGCACACAAGGTCCCTGATACTGGATTGTCAGTCCGGAGACAGAAATACATGGCCATGTTCCGAATCTATTATCACCCCCAGATGGAGAATGTATGTAGTTGGAGAAAGATGGCTTTTGTCGAGATTGATAACAAAGCCATGACTCTGTAAGACATGAAGCACCGTCCGTCTGTCTCAGTGTGCCTGGTCCGGGGAGGCCAAGAGAAGCAAAATATCGTCCAGGTAACAACTATGCGGATGAAGGGTTCCCGCAATGAAGCCGCTAAGGCCAAGACCTTCGTGAACGTCTGAGTTGCCGACGAGAGACCAAACGGCATGGCCTTGTATTGAAAATAGCACTCGTTGTAAGCAAACCGTAGAAAGCATCTGTGAAGCGCGTGTATTGGCACGTGAAGGTAGGCTTCCTTGATGACGATGGATTGCATGAGATCCCCGCACCGTATGCAGCCAAGAATGGACTGGAGCGAATGCATCTTGAAGCGGCGATATAAGATGTGAAGATTTAGCTGTTTCAGGTTGAGGACTCCCCTCCAGCCCCCTGAGCCCTTGGGGACAAGAAATAAAATTGAATAGAATCCGGTTCGAATCTGATCGTGTGGAACCGGCTCGATGGCTTCTATGTCCAACAGGTGTTGGATTTCGAGATCCATGAGATTTCTCTTCTGAGGAGAGTCGGACAAGGGGCACTGAATGAAATGGTTCAGGGGAAGGGAATTCCAGTGTAAGGCCGTTGGTGACAGTGTGGAGAATCCAGGCGTCCGTGGACGAGTTGTCCCACTGGTGGTAAAACGCCTGGAGCCTGCCGCAGATAGAAGGAAGGGATGGCAAGTCACTTGCCACGCCGGAACGAAATCCGGTACCTCGGAAAGGTCATTTGAAACTGGACTGCCTGCCTCGTTCACGGAAGGTGGAACGGTCGGACGACGAGTATTGTCCCTGGCCGGAAGATCGCTGGAAGAAGGACCCACTGGGTCCTGGGTCCGCCCGAAAGGGCGGCCGGGTGTAAGGTGAGTATCTGAGATCCAGTCACCTATATGATGTGGAGAGCACCTTTCTTTTATCCTGTCTTTCCACCAATACCAGGTCCAAAGCCGCCCCAAAGAGGGACAACCCTTTATAAGGAGCCATGGTAAGCCTCCATTTCGACTTCATGTCGGCCCGCCAATGACGAAGCCACAAGAGACGACGGGAAACAACAGTGGAGGCAAGTGCCCTGGATGCAAACTTAGCAGCGTCCAATGAGGCATCGGCGGAGTATTCAGCTGCTGCTATCAGTTTAGTCACATCCTGATGGATTCGGGCCTCTTCTGGAGGCAATCTGTCTCGAAGCTGGCGAAGCCAGATTAGTGATGCCCTGTTAAAAAATGAGGCAGAAGTCGCTACACGGATGGCCCAGGCAGCCACCTGATGCATTTTCCTAAGGACATCTCTGCACATTTATCTTCCATCTTAAGACCGTCTCCTACATCACCAGTGAGAACAGAAGAAGAAATGAGACCTGAGACAGGATCATCTACAGAAGGCAACTGCAATAAAGTGTCTAATTCTGGAGCAACACAATACATTCTTTTGTCATGTCCAGTTGGTCCAGAAAGAGACCCTGGGCATTCCCATGTTCGTTGAATCACCTAAGAAAACAAATCCGGATAAGGTACAAAGTCAATCTCAGGCTGAGGTAACTTGAATAATGACACATTAGGTTTGGACTGATCCTGTGATGATGAAGCTGGATCAAGAACTTTGCCCATGTTGGTAGCCACCTTCGCCTTGTGCAAAAGTGATTTAAAGAGGGCAGGTCTGAAAAGCCCTGGAAATGCCGGTTTTTCTGACATATTCTCCTCATCGTCGGAAAGTTCAAAGTCCTCGAGGAAATCCTCCTCTTGAACTGAATCCTCCAAGCGGTAGTAAGATTGACTTGAAGAGGATGACTGAACCCTGGGTGCAACAGGAGGTGCACTAGACGTACCCACTGTAGCATTCACGAGGACCTGTTGTTGCAGCCCGGCCTGGAAAATACTGGCAAAGGCCTGGGACAGAATTGATTGAAGGTCCAGGGTCTGACCTGAACTAAGGCCCCCTCCATCTCATAAGCCCCCCTCAGCAGGAGTGAGAATGGTCTCCGGAGTCACATTTCGGGCCTGGGGAGGTAGAGAAGAAGGAGTCATGGTGTCTCCTTTTATACCTCCTAGATCGTGGCCCTGAGGGACAAGGATAATATCACCCTGTGGCCAAGTCACTATATTAGGCACCTGAGGGTTTGACATAGGAGGCGCTGACGACTGAGCCGCATTGTCCTCAACAATTAAGACAGGAAGAGACTCCTTCTGCTTAGCAACCTTAGCCTTATTAAACTGTCTCTCCAAAGCGTTATGGCGTCTAATGTCATCCTTATCAATGGCCCCTTTAGCGTGATGCGAGGATTTGGAACCTGCCTTTTCTATGCCCCTGGTTTTAGCCTTTCTCTTCCCAGCGGGCTTGGGAGATGGGGCTCTAGGAGGGGAAACATCTTGCTCAATGTCGGATGACAGAGCAGAGTCCACCATAACTCTGACCAAACAGCCCAAGTAAGTAGCAGATAAATGATAAAATTGTAAAGGACCTTCCCTTTAGTACAGCAGACGTCCAGGTAATAGAAGTCAGGGAGGCAGATGGATGCAGGAATTCAATCTGCAATGCCATGCTTTGCTGCACGCTCGGTAATGATCAAAGCCAAGCTATCAATTCAAACGCTCCTCCAAAATGGCGCTCAGAAGAAATGGCGCCAGAAAAATGGCAGGCGCAATGACAACCGCTTCAGCGGAGTCACATACGCCGCTTAATTGCCAGGAAACGCAAACAGAAATTTGACTGGCAAGCAAAAGACAGCAAAATGGGTGGATAAATTGCTTATCCCCCAGCCGACTATCAGGGCTGTCAGTCAAAGTGGCGGGAACCCTCAACCGCCACGAAGCTGCCTCCCAATGTCAGGGTATGCCTCTGACAGGCAGGGACCCTGGAGCCGCTAATTACCTGGAGAAGCTGCGAGGGTGAGGGTGGTTGTACCGGCACGCCGGGAAATCAGCTCCTTCACCCGCGGCACATCAAATTTAATAAGGTAAATTGCGCCTTTCAGCTGGCCGCCGGAGATAAAAATGGCGGATCGGCAGCTCGCGGCCACAGCCCGAAGCCGCAGCTCACTCAAAACTGATCGTAAAGACTCCCACGGCACGCAGCCCTCCGATAACAATTTTAATAAAAATAACCAAATTAACAGAGGTGATCGAATTTTAGAAATCTAGCGAAATTCCAATAGTAGGCTATCCAAACAAACCACTCAGGTCTGATCCACTCCACTGAGTGAAAAAGACTGACAGTCTGAGGCAGAGTGGGCGGAACTAGGATTGCAGAGAAAAAATAATGAGCACTCATTGGAACCAATCAGAAGAGAAGAACCGATGAGTAGGATTGTCGGGAGCAGCGAGTCAGGAAAACATATCAGTTTATGTGCTTTATTTATAGTGCATTTTAATGTTTCTGGATTATTTCAAGAACAATTTTAGCAGTCAGTTAAAATTTATAAAACAATGTTATTTTCTACATGTTCTGTATTTGCAAATTATTTAATTTTCTCTAAAAACTAAGGATTAAATATCACCCTAAGTAGTCCCATAGATTTACTGGATTAATTTACAAAAGGAATCCATCTTTCTAATTTAGAAAACATGGATTACACTATAGAAGTAACTTATAAGTAAAGGAAATATAAATCTGGGGTAGGTTTCATATGGAGAAACATACACAGTCCATCAATATGTTTAATAATGAATAAAAACTACCACTTAAGGCTAGGAGGTATTATACAATAATACTATGAAAAAAGACAACAATCTGAACCTATAATGACTTGCTTAGTATAGTGTTTTTAAAAAAGTGCTCTGACTAGGTTAAGTATTTTACATATTTTAAAGTTATTATTTAGCTTTAAGATAGCCATCCACTCAAGTGGACTATGATTTCTATTAATGTCTTCTACTATTTTTATGTCATGGCTATTAGAAGTTAAAACCATTCATATCTCTCCTTTCACATAAGGAGGGGAGGGCCATTTCAAATAAATGGACAATAAAGCAAATTCCTGTGTTTTGCTCTGTTGCAGTGTGTTAAAGTCCAGTCTCACAGTTATCAGAATTAGATTCATCTTTGTATTTTGATAACAAGGATCCAGAAAGGAAACCTTATTGGCTCTGATGGCTCCCCTGTTTTATGTGGCTTTAAATCTTACTTATATACATATAAAGGGGGGGGGGGGAAATCACATATTTAACAACTGCATATTAATATGAAAATTTATACTTGAATTTACAACATACATTCTTAATTTATTATATTCCTGCTGTGAATGTTGTAAGATACTTTAATACAGCATAGACTTTTATTTTCTTATCCTCAAGAAATATTTTCCAGTTCCATTTGTAGTTGGGGCAATTTTTGACACCTCTTTTTAAATACCATTTTAGATTTTGACCACCAGCCGTATCTTTGAAAGCCCCATTTGTGTTTGGTCCAGTGTTTAAGGCATTGGGCTAGAAAGCAAGAGATCATGAGTTCAAGTCCTGCTTTTACCATGAAAGCCAGCCTTGGGCCAGTCACTCTCTCTCAGCCTAATCCACATCATGGAGTTGTTGTTGAGGGGAAAATATGAGGAGGAAGTTATGTTGGATATATTCATATCCTTGAGTTATTTGTAAATAATAATAATAATAATAATAATAATAATAATAATAATAATAATAATAATAATATAAATATTTTTTTAAAAAAATTAAAAAACGAATCAGATAAGAGCCAAGCAACTCGTAGTGATTTACAATGTCAAGATATTGGAAAATGATAAAACCATTCTGTGACTGCACTGGTTCAGAGCACACTTTGAATACGGTATCCAGCTCTTGTCTCCTTAATACAAAAAAGGACACTGGGGAACTTGAAAGAGGGCAGAGAAGAGCAACAAAGATGGTAAATGTCTTGGAAGCTAAATTCCAGAAAAAAAACAATTTGTAGGATTTAGGTATGCTTAGCACAAAGAAGTTAAGGCTGAGGAGACACATGATAACAGTCTTCCAATACATGAACAAATGTCACAGGGCAGAGGGGTAGATTTATTTTCCAGAACACTGGAATCAAGAATCAATGGGTGAAACCTTTACAGTATGAGATCCAAAGTTGAAACAAGGAAGAATTTCCTAACTGTGAGAGTTATTAATCAGTGGAATAGCCGATCTACTAAAATCATCGGCGTTTCATCACTAGAGATTTTCAAGATTCCTGCGCTACACAGAGAGTTGGTTTAGAAGATCTCCAAAGTCTTTTCTAATCGTATAATTCTATGATAACCATAGTATAGGAGAAAAATAACAAGTTGGCAAACTGCTTACCTGAAAAAAATTGTATTGTAAATATAAATATACATAATATAAATCTAGATCTCTCAGGAAAATTGCATGAGAAAACTATATTAAATCCTATTAGCTTTTGAAACAGTACAATATTTTCAGAAGTAATACATTATATTTCTATAATTTTGAATACCCTTTGTAGATTCATTGTCTAGATTAATTATGAGTAGACTTTAGAAACACTATTTGTTAGATTTATATCCAATCTTTTCTCTAAAAAGCTTGAACAACATTCAAGGAGATCTTTCGTTTCACTACACGGGATCTGTGTTTTACTTTAAAATATCAAGAATTATTCACTGATTCTATATTCAGTTTAAGAATTCTGAAATGCAGCATTCATTTTCTGAGCAAAATTCATTGATCACACAAGAAGCAACTACATTTTGCTTACCTCAAGCCTTTTCTACTTATAATATAATGATAGATGGGGTCATTTGCTATAATCATTGTTAAATAATTAGGCATCAGAAATCCTTACTGATTTATAAAATAGCCAGACATATGCTGTATTGTATGGCTGATATACTTGCTGATAATAGCCTACAGAAGAAGCATTGATATACAGCTATTATAGTATTAATTCTGCATGTTCAGTTTTATTTCCAACTTCAGAATCAAAAATTGGATCCTGCAACTTGCTAGCAAAAATGGAAAAGGAATAAGCAAACCAACAAATATGCATACTTTGTTGGAAATCCAGACATTTCATAAGCTTTCCATGAAAATTTTACTTCTGAAAATAACAAATTCAATTATCTTACTGCTAGCCATGTATCCTGGATAGCTATGGTTTATATAATACATTCTGTATATTGCCCTTCCCACTTAAGACAACAATACTCTTTTTTTTTACCTGCCAGAAAAATGGCCTAAGTCAAACATACGTTTCCATTTGTACCATAAGACAATTTTTGCCATCACTTTCAACTAATATATGACATCCTTAGACCTGCACATACTGCACTGTTTCCACCATCTTTAGTCCTAAATGCCTAAGTGGCAGAAGTCAAATAAATAGCTGGCAGAATAAACTAAATAATATAGATTAGTAGCAAAGAGAAAAATAAGAACCAAATAACAAAACATACACACTGTGTATATGCTCACACACTTGTGTATCTAATCCCTCCAGTAAAGGAAGTTTCCAGGGTACTAGACTGAGAAAAAATATTTGATTTGTAAATTAGATGAGAACTTTATACTGTCTTTCTCTGCAGGAAACAGCTCTAGATATTAAAATAATAAAATAATTTCTTCACTGCTCCTAATAGCTCTATGCTGCAAAGATGTCAGTCAAGGACTTTAGAAAAATGTGCACCTATTAAGGTATGTGTCATATGCACCCCACTTTTAAATTTAAAACACACAAATAGTTGGGATTTCTAGAAAAAAATAAATTTAAGCTCTACATGACCTAACTTAGTTGGGGTTTTTTTTGCTTCCAATTAATCATATCTGATTCTCAGAGATTGCCTAGAAAAGTCCCCGCAATTTCTTTGGCAAGGTTCTTTAGAAATGGTTTGCCATGGCCACCTTCCTAGGCCTGAGAGAAAGTGACTGGCCCAAAGTCACCCAGCTGACTTTCTGCCTGAGGCGGGAATAGAACTCATACTCTCCCAGTTTTTAGCCTAGGGATGCAACTACTACACCAAACTGTCTTTCTTAAATTAGTTAACTTAAATCAAATAGTATCCCAATTGTTAGGCAATAATAATAAATTATTATCTGGATCTCCAATGTGATTTTTGGGTATGACAATATATTTATAAACATGTTTCTTGGCACGATTAAATTCTCCATCCTTCCTGATTTTTTAGTCAATTAAAAAGCAACCAGAACAACTGCAACAAATGGCAAACTTCCATGCTGCAAAACATGGAAGCTTCAAGCATGGCCTGTACTATAATGCTATCAATGCCTCTGTGTCTCAGAAATACAGTATTCTTAACAAATAAACTGAAGAGTGCTGCTCAGTTGATTGTTTGCCCTTCAATATGTTTGTATTGTGGGTGATTGGTGACATTTGAATTGCAATTTTGATGAAGTATCAGGCACTCAGTATTCAAATGTTCTCATGGGGCCTACAAAGTTAGGGACTCCTGAATTTCCTGTTTCATATCATTTTGTACCATACAAAATTTCTCCAGAAAGCAAACAAGTACCTGTTCATCAGGGAATAAGAATAAGATTTATGGCTATATCTTACCCCTTCAAGGATTTCAACGTATGATTTTCTTCAGTGGCTAAATTAATTCATTTATACATTGGGTTTTTCATCTAACAAACATACTGTGAGAGTGAAGACTGTTGCTTTCAGACAGGCTTGAACCTTCCCTTTCATTTTAGTCATTACAAATATGTTGCTGCAAGGTGAAATGATTATATTTAGGATGTCATTTTCAAGAAAAGAAGGGAACAAATCTACTGATAGTATAGATATGAATAAATATATGTATGTTTCATTTATGTTCTGCTTTTCTTCACAAAGAATCTTCCCATCCCATTCCCTGGTTAAATTCAGAATGTTTATTGGAAGAGGGATTTCAGCATTTAAAGAGATTACAAAAGTGTTAAGTTGAAAATAGGATTTTTAAGATTTAAGATTATGTGACTATAGGAAAAAAAATCCAGCCACGGAAACTTAAAATGAGATTTGACATTTTGCAAAGTAGAAAAATAAAATGGCAGTATCAAAACTTGACTGAACTATTTCCACAGAATGAATTCAGTAGGATAGACAATATTTCAAATGAAGCTGGATTAAAAAATATCAGGATAGAGTTTAAAGTATTAGGAAAAAACAGAGATAAAAACAGTATGTTGAGATAATTATTAAAATGCTTTACGTAAACAGATGATTCTAAACGCATTGGCAATTTTTCCAACAATTTCTCAGCAGTCATTAAATTCAGATGTAGATAATAGTTTACATATTTAAATATAAATCAGGATATTTTGAAAAGTCCTTTATGCTCTTTATATTCAAGATTAATATATATGGAACACTGAAGGAGTGAAGCATAAAGAGAAACAATCATTTGGAGACAGAACATATGAACAAAAGGTTCAAGAATTGATGTAACATATACTACCTGCAGAAAGCTTTGTATTAAGCACAAAGATTGAACTGGATGCAGTTATTATTAGTGAATGCACGGAATAGATCACTGTTTTTCTTTACAATGGTGGTGGTCTAAGTAAGAAAAATCTAGCAATTTGACAGAAGTGACACTGGCAAATAGGTCAAAAGACAGAGAACCAATTCAACCTGAAGTGAAAGCTCCACAAGAAAAGAAAATCCAATGTGTTGATAAACTGGTAAGGAGGTAAAGAATTGGCGGGGAGGGGGGGAATAGAAAAGATAATACAAGTCTGAAGAATTGATGCTATGCTTTAAATCAACACCCATCAAGAATTTGTTAAAGCTGATTAAGCCATTGCTGTTTTTCAGTCATCTCAGAACATAGTTATTGGAGGTGAACAACCCCACCCCACCCCCATCTAATGGCTCATTATCTACTGCTGCCACATGGCATGACTATTTAAAGAACTGCAAAATCCAAAACTATAGAATGCACAATCTCATTATTGAAGTACATGAACACTATGTAATGGACACTAATACAAGCAGTTTGTTTCGGAAAAATCAAATGATAACAAAAGAAAGGCCAAAATACTTCAAAGAAGAAATAAAAGACAAGTACGTTTGATACCAAACTCAAAAATTACTGACTAGTTCTCATTTGTTCATCTATTAAAACAAAAAGTTTAAATTAGCAAGAAGGAATAGAGTACTTTATGATCTATCACAATAGCTTGACTTCATCTTCAGAGATGATCTGATTTCTCTCCCTCACATACCTCCATTCGAATAAGACATAGTAGTCATCACAATGCTGGTTCATTATATGTTTAAAACCACAAAATTTGGAATGTGGAATATCTACTATGGTACATATAGTTTCCAACCACACCCAAATATATGAAGTGTTATTATGTAATAAACTACCAGTTCCATGTTTTGATTGAAGTTTCTCTCTACTGCCACCCTCTACAGCCATAAATGGAAAATGATAGTGGGAGAGATAGAACACTGACAAACTGCTTTTTATTTAGACAGGCACAGAAAAACAGAGAAAGTATGGTAGTCTGGAACTAATTAACTATGCCTATCATTGGAGAAAGAAAATTTCCCATAGTTTAGTAAAACACTGTGTAAAACTACAAAAATGCCTGGAAAACTCAAGAGAACATACCTGCAAAGATAATTATTTCACTTGAGATTACTTCTCCTGGAAAGGTTTTTAGTGCATTTCTAACAACTTGTGCCCATAAATACTAATACAAATTAAAAATAGGTGCATGTAAAATATTTGTTTTGAACTTTTTCTAATGTTACATTTCATAACCATCCTGATGAGTGAGAAAGTGTTTTGAACACAAAATGGACAGTTTTCAGTATTTTGAAGTTAGAAAAATTCTACTTCCAGCAAGAAAATGTTAGTGATTGAGGGCTTCGAATGTTCAATTTCAACAAATTCCATCCTCATACTGAATCAAAATAAAACTATGAATGCACCCCTCAAATCAATGTGTTATGACTTCTATCCTTATTCTGTGTAGATAACTATTACAAAAATTATACATAGAGAGATTATTATGATAGCCATTCCCGGGATCTTAAGAGCACATAAAAGACAAAACAACTGGATATTGGAAGAAAGCAATATGATACAGGAACTGCAATATTTTATCTGGATGTAGGTAATCCTCACTGGGTTACAGCTGTAACCTACTGATCACACTTTTGCAAAGATAAAATGTTCATATCATGCCAAACATATTGAACTTAAAGGAATTGTAGGATATCGATGAGACACAGATTTGGAAGTAGATTTGCCCAAATTAAAGAAAAGATAGTTATGAATTTTTAAGACTTGCAGAAATGATACCCAAATCAAATATTACCTAAATATATTATTAAACAATAATGTAAAAAGCAAACTAGGAGCAGAAGATTGGAAAGGAGGAAGAAACAAAAGATACTCTTAATATCCAGAAGCATATTCAAAATAAGGCATTCCAAACCAGAGGCTTTCCACGGAGCAAAAGATGTTCTAAGATATTCCACACCCAGAGGAAAACCAAATGTGGAACAAGCAAGCAACAGGCCAGTAAAAGTTCAGATTCTGGTTCAATGAAGGACAAAGAACTGAGCAGAGACAAGGATACCAAAAGCCAACACCGGAAGACGGGGAGGACGCTGAAGAAATCAGACAGCTGTCATCTTTCTCTTACTAATTATTTTAAAAAAAATGTTTATGAGAAAGAAAGAAAAAAAGAACCCCAAAGGCTCTGCGGGACAAATGCTTTCCTAGCGTTTTTTTTAATATGTGTCACACTGTTTTCTAGCTCAAGCAGAGCCTACCTTTATCAAACAAAACGAAGGTAGTAGCCGCGGTGGTAGCAATCCGACTCATTATCTTGTGCTCGATTCCAGATTTGCAACCCCGAAAAGCGGCTCAGAGGAGAGAACCAAACGTGAAAGGAGAGCAGATAAAGAAGGGAGGGGGGTGGCGATTCAGGAAGTCCGGGGCACTTTTTCCAAAACAATTTAGTTTTAGGTCGCAATAAGTTACTGGCAGCCCGTCGGAAGGCGGGGAAGAAAAGAGAGAAATCCGGATAAACAAAACCAGCCAAGGGGGAGGGGGGGCAGACTCGGTCGGGAGATAAACGAGCCCCCCCCCAAGAGGACAGAAACGCCGGGGGGGGGGGAGAAGCCCCCTGACTGGAAAAAAAACAGGATGCCAGGGCTGTGATGGGGGGGGGGTGTCTGTCATGAGAGCCTCTCTCCCGCGCTTACCTGCGAGGCGGCGCTCCCGCAGCAGCCCATGGCGGGCTCGGGGCTAGGTCTCTGCCGCGAGCTCCAGGCATCCAAGCGCCGCGGTCTCCCGGTTGCCCGCCCGGCCCCAGGGCAACGGCGGCAGCGAGGCGACGCGGGGAAGGAAGGAAGGGAAGGGAGGGGGACGAGGAAGGTCTGCTTGCGCCGCCGGAGGGGCCGCTCGTGAGCTCAAACCGCCGCTCCGAGTCCGCAGCGGCGCCTCAACCCCCTTTCTCTGAGACGACGGCAGCGGCGACGGCTCCTCGTCCCTCACCCCTCCACCCGCATCCCAACGGCAGCGCCGCGCGGCGCCTCCGAGGGCGGGGCTAGGGATGGGGCGGGGGAAGGAGAGGAGGAGGAGGAGGAGCCCCCCTTCCCCCTCCCCCCAGCAGGCAGCCGGCTCGCTGAGATTTCGCTTCGCTCGGGCTCCACCAACCAGGCTGCCGCGCGACCTAGAAACAAACCCGGAACGACGCTGCCGGCGTCGCGGGAGACGGTCGAGCTGAATTAGGAGGAGCGCCAGGACCGACGCCGACCTTCCCGCTGAAATTACTGCGGTTCAGGCGAAGGACTCGCTGGCACCTCCGTCAGGGAAACCTTCCCTGCTACTGTCCCCCTCTTTAAAAGAGCCCGACTCGCTTCCGGTTTGTATTTCGGTGGTAGTACCTCTCTTTTGTGCTTCCCCTTCTTACCTCTCCGTTGTGGAGAAGGTTAGGGCGAAGTAATTAGCGCATACACTTAGAAAGTTTAATTATTTAAACTGCAACCGTATCTCCGTTTATCAACGACTTAGGCAAATCAATAGGATTTACTTCTGAGTAGATAGCCAGGGTTTGTTCTGTTGACCGTTGTTATTCTTTTAAATCTCCCAGTGACCTTGGGCACTTTCCTTTTCCTGTCCTTCATAAAGATCTGTATGTATGATGACCTTTATATCACCCTTTGTTGCTACTCGGAAAAGCTGCAGAATAACCGAACAAGCATGAATAACTGCACGTACACACCTTATAGCAAAATACGGCAATTCGTCCAGTGACCAGGTTTGGAAAGGAGAGAGAGTTACTGTTTCTGGTAATTTAAAACAGTAGGTATTTTACATGTACATGTATTTTACATGTTTCTTTTCATTTTGGAAAGATTGTTCTGGTTAAGAAGAAGAGGATGACGATGAGGATTAAACTTGCATGCCTGACTCTAGATGATTGGGTGGCTCACAACAACGAATTTACAATAAAATAAAGATAAGCTATTATTAATATGATTAAATAAAAGATTATTGCCAAGAAAAGGATTGAAGGTATAGTAAGATGATAGAGCCTCTCCTATGGAGATTATGTCTAGTATGTGACTGACAGACCAATAGGGTGAGATAGAAATGAAGTAAAGCATAAATGGGAAGAACATGTATGCATTTCATTTTCATGCACAACTCAGTTGCAATAAGAATTGTGTAAAGATTTCCTGGAAAACAAACAGTTCCGGAAAGACAGGATTCAAAAAAGGAAAGAACATGATTGCTACAATCAGGCAGGTAGATTAGATAGATAGATGGATGGATGGATAGATAGATAGATAGATAGATAGATAGATAGATAGATAGATAGATAGATAGATATTATGAATAACCCAATATGAATAAAGTAGTATTTTTTTCTGAATACATATATTACCATAGATGAGCAACTGGAACAGTGCTGTGGAACCTATAGTCCTCCAGTGGTTGTACAATAGCAGGGTATAATGGGAGTTGTAGCTCAGCAACAGTCAGAGATGAGTTTTCACCCCTGAATTAACATCTCTCAGACCTGTTCTCAGATATGTTGGCATCAGTATTTGTCACTTTTTTACAATTATACTGCTGTACAATGAATGCTTTGTAACAATAGAATTATATTTCTCCTTTTCGTTTCCTTTTTCTGCTTTTTCATATAATCAGGTTTCCTCAGAACTGGAATATTTTAGAGAAATGCTAAGTTCCATATAGCAACTAATAAAGGTTCAGAACAGCCTGTTAGAACTAGCTCAGAAATGAATAGGAAGGTCACCCAAGTAAACACAAAATGTTTAAAGAATAAATTCTTTTCAGCACCAAAATCTGGGCTTTTAGTACTATGGCATAGGTATTTAAAATGTAAGTAGGCAGCCTGGTGTTATCCAGATGTTTGGACTACAAATCCTGCATTTCTTTGTCAGTGGTTACAAAGGATAAGGATTGAAGTCCAAAAGGATTGAGAGGAGAAATACTGTACATCACGCTCCTAAACTTTCATTCCACTTTCCCTTTTATGCACAGGTTATGCCATTTCTGTGAGAATCCTACATGTTATTCCAACCAGTTTTTTCAAGTCAATACTACATAGTTTGCAAAATTCAACTTCAAAAGATTTGTGGTTTGGGCTAAGACACATGCTGCATTAGTTCATTCAAAAATAATTTTCTCCAGTGTGGAGGCAGCTTTCTTGCTGATGGATAGCAGAAACTTTTTTTTATTAAAAAAAAAAAGCTTCATACAGTGGGAAAAATGCATGATGAGAAATACTAACTTTTGGACTAAACGTTCTAAGAAAATCATCTTGAGACTGTGGCCCTCACAAAAATGAAATAAATATGAAGATCCTTAAAGATTTTTTTAAAATAACAGTGATAAGAAAAACATGTTATTTATCTCCAGTTAAGAGCTTAAAAGGTATTTTCCTTTATGGAGGGAAAATGAGTTGGATAAATAACCTGTACAGGGTCAAAATGAAAGGGAAAGAGCTGAACTGGGAGAAGGAAGAAGTGATGAAAACCATGAGAATATCAGTCTAACAAACAGGCACGTTACAAAAAAGCAAATAAAGCAAATCTTTTAGACAAGGAAAGCCGAGTTCTTCTGGATAGCACTAAAATGCTATTATCCAGTGGAGGAGCCAGTTTACATTATAATATCTTAAAAGAAGTGCTGATCACATTTTCAACTCTGCTTTGGCAACAAAGCAGAATAGAAGATCTATCCATACAGGGGGAGGAGAAAGGTTGAGTGTGGAATGCCTCCTTTGATGGCATTACTGGTGGCAGCAGTACAACCTTGTTGTGGTTGGTTAGTATGGGTGGGTCTATGGGACATAACAGAGTTACCCTGAGGTAAGATGGGCGGCCAATACATTTAATAAATAAATAATAAATAAATAAATAAAAGCTATAATTACCTTTCATGATGTGCAAGCAACAAATAAGCTATGCAGAGATGCTACATACCAGTAACGTGTCATGATTTTTGAACATAGGCCTATTGATTAGAAAGCCCAAATGACAGGTAGTATAGCAAACCTTTTTACCAATCCATCACTTTTTTGTAAGACTGGTAAACCTCTGGCCAAATACGGCGTTAAAGCAGAAAATATGGCACTGTTGCACTACTTCTTTGGCACTTACTGGGATGGTTCTCTGCATGACTAAGATGGGCCATTCAAGTGAAAGGAGCCACGATATTACCTGTGTATGGCAGCTGAAAGTCTTGAACTATTCAGTGCTAGCAGACCAGTGCCTCACCTGTATAGGAACCATTGTGTGTTGTGTTCCAAAACATCAGCGTTTTCATATACACAAGGGGCTGACAGAAGGCCTGAGGTATGCTTTGTAAAGCAAAGTGCACTCGGCCTTTATGTGAGAAGTTTCTTGGGGGGGGGGGGGGGACGGAGGCAGCAGTCCAAGACAAAATGGCCATGAAGATAAGTGACTGGTGGAGTGGAGGCGTTACCAGAATGAATAAAGTGCTGGAAATGACCTCAAAGCTCCTCTTATGTCAGCAGAAGTTGCAAACATTTTTGATGTGAAGTTGGAGGTTAACCTTGGAGTAAGCCAGGGGTGTGATCAGGATGATTCAAGGCCTCCTTTCAGTCTTCATACCAAAGTAAACAGCCTGTTAAGCTCTGTTTCTATATTTCTTGCTTCTAGTGGTCAATTTATATACTCAGCCAATGGTTGCCGCATACAAATGTGAACTCCAATAATAGCCATTTGTTCTACTTAGAAGATCCCCCTGATCTGCATTTTAGGGCAATTAAATTCTCAAAATACCTACCCTTCTGACTGTTTCAGCTGGAAGGTTGTTGAGACCTGGCTTTTCCCTCAGACACTGGACAGGAGGGAGGGGAGCCTAACATTGTTTGGTGTTTTTCTTGAGAGGGCAATATAGTAGCACTGGTGATGTGTTAAGAGTCTTAATCCTGTATTTTTATGATGTATTTGTAAGCTGCCTAGGGTAGTTTTATATAATATTGGCTGCCATGTAAAATTTGCAAACAAATAAATCAATCAACATTAATTCAGGGGCTGTCAAGCCACACATCATTAGAAGATTGCTGTATTCTTTCCATTTGGCTTTAGGGAAGCTACCTTAAAGAGTGCTGTGAGGAAGAGCATTCATGACAGTCAGAAGACTTACGACTGTGCATATTTTCTCAGAAATGAGTTCCCCTGTATTTCCTGGGGCTTTTTTCCTTAGTAAATATATTTATGACTGCAGCTTTAAATCTCGCTTCGTTCCCATGCTGGGATTTCATATTCATAAAATAATGAAGTCAAATCTGTAGTTCTATCACCTTCAAGGCTCCTGTAAATTCCCAGCTAGGGTGAAAGAAAGAGCATTTGCAGAGCATCTGGTAATGCCTGGAAGCCTGCTTCTAAGCCAGGATACTGCTCCACTTCTCACCGAAAAGATGAGCTTTGAACACTAAATCAACCCAGCCCTATTTTTCAAGACATCGGTAGGATTCACAACAGTAGGCAAAACAACACTCCCTTTTCTCTTGGATCTCCTCCAGCTTCTGCAGAGCTAGATCCCTCCTGTCTGCTACTTGCATGACTCAGAATGTGTTTAATGGCCTATGAAAGTCCAGCCGGTCTAGAATACAAGTCAGTGCATCTTGTTTTAAGGCAGCACAACCAAACCTACCAGCAATAGGCATACAGTATTCAGAACCAGATTGGTTATCATTATAGCCGTTCTATAAATACGGGGCTAGTTGGAAGTACCGGATAGGAATACCAGATGATAAGACAATTGGTTCAGTTCACAGTCATCTTAAATAGAACAGATTTGCATGTGATGGATGAATCACAGAGAAAAAAAAAACCTTTGGTGCTAACAGCAAATCACTTCACTTCCCCAGAATTAGCTCTAGCACCTTGTTGCAAAATTGCTAGAAAAACAAGTTCTGACGTTTTTTTTAAAAAAACGTACCTGCTTGCATTGCAAATAACATGGTAAATTTAAGGTAAGCAAAGCGCCTTGCCTTCTGCATGGGAGGCAAGAGAAGGCAGTTCTCACTCTCGCTTTATGAAATGTGCTTGAAAACACTTATTTCAAGCATATATTAACATGCTTGAAAATATTGCCTCCTTAAATGTTTTGTGTTTTTTTCCGGTGAGACTGGTCTATCAGGGCAACCTGGTCTACCCAAATATGGGATGGAGCATTCTGCTTCCGCTATTGCCTTTTTACTTTTGCTTTTCCTACTCATATCAACCTAAACAAACCAAATTCATTAGTTTGGGGTGGGTGTTGCTTCCTAACAAAAAAACAATTCAGATAAATTATTTGGTGTGATATATTAAGAAACCAATGAGACCAACACTTAGAAGGATGGTACCCTTCCATGCTTTAAGTTTGATCAGTATTGTGCAGAGTAGGAGGGAGAAAATACCTTCCTCCTGTGTCTTCAACCACTGACCAGCTATTTTTAATCTAGAATGAAGACAAATGGGAAACAGTGGGTGGAAAACCAAGGGAAAAAAGCTTTCTCACATAGAGTATTTGCGGCTATATCCTAAATGAGAACTTGAAGAAGGCCGTCAGATTTGTTACATAAGTACATAACACAAACTGGCTTATTTTAAATGGATAATTCTCCCTAAATCTCTCATTTACATTTTTTTTTTTAAAAAAGTGCATTGCTTTTCAAACAATGGAAACCAGTTTAATGTTCAGATATGTAATCATATTAAGAGTTAGTTAAGCAGCTCATGGATTAAATCCAAATAAAAATGGCATAACTCAGTTTTACAATATAATTAGAATCAGTTCTTAATGTAATAATTCACCTAGCGCTCTACCTCAAAAGTCAATTTTACAATCAAGGATACTTAATAAATCCGGATGGCTCAAGGCTTTTCAGCAGAGGATTTGACTTCAGCTTGTCAGGCCAAGACTTCACCAATGGAATATGTCAAAATGTAAACAAAGCTGGACTGTTTCAGAATATTATGACTTCAGGCATGGCAATATTGGCCCAAGAGCATTTCTCCATGCTTGGCTTTCTAAATATTTGCACTGGTTAATACATTATGCTGTTTTGAAAGAATATTGTTCCTGTGTTCTACTTATATCCTGACAGTCAAAAATACGAAGAGGGATACAGAGCATCCCTATTACCAAAGGTTGGACCAAATATAGATTTTTACCAAAATTGCAGGAGAGTGTTCAAAAAGTGGGTGACACAATGGTTTATATGTGGTTACAGCTAGTATGGGTAGTCCTCGACTTACGACCACAATTGAGCCCAAAATTTGTTATTGAGTGAGACATTTGTTAAGTGAGTTTTGCCCCATTTTACAATCTTTCTTGCCTCAGTTGTTAAGTGAATCACTGCAGTTGATAAGTTAGTAACACAGTTGTTAAGTGAAACTGGCTCCCCCATTGACTTTGCTTGTCAGAAGGTCGCAAAAGATAATCACATGACCTTGGGACACAGCAATGATCATAAATATGAACCAGTTGCCAAGCATTTGAATTGCCAGTTGCCAAGCATCTGAATTTTGATCACATGATCATGTGGCTGCTGCAAAGGTTGTAACTGAAAAATGGTCATAAGTCGATTTTCTCAGTGCCATTGTAAACCTGAACAGTCACTAAATGAACTGTTGTAAGTCAGGACTATCTGTAGTCTATATTATGAATGGGAAAATGGTGTCAAGAATAGAATAGAATAGAATAGGAATACAATACAATACAATACAATACAATACAATACAATACTTTATTAGCCAAGTGTGATTGGACACATAAGGAATTTGTCTTGGTGCATACGCTCTCAGTGTACATAAAAGAAAAGATACATTCGTCAAGAATCATAAGGTTAATGATAGTCATAGGGATACAGTCAATATAAATCTTAAGGATACCAGCAACAAGGTTACAGTCATAAGTGGGAGGAGATGGGTGATAGGAACGATGAGAAGATTAATAGTAATGCATTCTTAGTAACTGATTTGACAGTGTTGAGGGGATTATTAAAGCAACAAGTTATAAATCCCTTGTGGGAGCTTCAGAAAAATTATATAAAAAGTGCTTTTTATTTTCTAGGAAAGGACCGTCCACAAAGATATAGAATGTGCTAATATTTCTTTGAGCAAATTATGAGGGAGGATAATGTTGTATAGGCTTATATATCCAAAATATTGTCAATTTATGGCTTCAAGGGAAGTTATGGTGAATTGAAGATGGTTCTATGAAAGCAAAGCCAATGACCACAGCAAAAAACCAATAAACCAGTGAGTAGATTAGTCCCTTGGGATCTCTCCAGATAAGAAGAGGAAGGGAGATTGCCCACATGTGCTCCGGATGACTGCTCCCCATAAGATCATAGAAGAGTGCTTTTCTGCTGGTTTTAGTGCTAGGGGACAATGGGATTATCCATTTTGCTCACAACTGAATGGAGACTTTTAAAGAAAACTAAATTTGCAAAACTCATGTTCTAATCACTTTAGGAAATTTCCCATTAACTATTTCTAAGCAATTAGAGACTTTTAGAATGACAAATTTGAAATATCAAGAGAGTCTGCCTTTAATCATGAACAAAATAAAACGTTAATTATAAATTTAAGAGCTGTGGTGGTACAATGGTTAGAATGCACACTACACACACACAGAGTTACACACTAACTCTGCCAATTGCCAGGAGTTCGATCCTGAGTCAAGGTTGACTCAGCTTTTCATCCTTCCAAGGTCGGTAAAATGAAGACCCAAATTGTTGGGAGCATACAGTATTCTGATCCTGTAAACTGCTTAGGAAGGGCAGTAAAGCCCTATGAACCGGTATATAAGTCTAAATGCTATTGCTAGGAATTTAAACAACCTGAAATAAGTAGCAAAAAGTTAAATAAGATTTTTGATCTTAGAAAGTTATGGTTGGACTAGGTCCAGATAAAATTAGGATATTGAAATTCTTACAATAAGATTTTGGAATTAATTACAAAGAGTAAATGAGAAATAGATCCTGCTTTGGTTTTTACAAGACACAGCATAGATAAATAATTTGATAATTTCAAAAACTGGATAGCAAGGGGGACTCAAGATTTTAGGCAGAAGAAAGATATATAGGCCTGCAAGATGGTTATGACAATAAAAATACTGAAGGAGATTTTTGAAGAATGGAATCAGAAAGTAATGACAACATTGTCAACAATGTCAGTAATGATTGCTGCCTCTATGGATGGATTAGATCAGGGCTATCAAATTTGCGGGGTGGATGTGTCACGCGCTGGCCACGCCCAAGCCTAGTTTAGCAAGGGAAAAAAAGTCCTGATACGTCACATAATGCCGCCATGACAACGCAAGTTTGACACCCCTGGACTAGATCCAAAGGATGTTACTGAAGAAATGTCGGATGTAAAAGAAATTTTATCTGACAAGGTAGAGATGCTATTGAATGTGGATTTACATCTGACAGGCCAAGAGAATGATAGAAAATAATATTTCACTGGATCTACCCCCCCCCCAAAGTCTGGCTGAGGTTTTAAAATTAAAAAAGAAATATAAATGACAAACCAAGAAAGTGACCTGGATATTTTTTTTTCCTACTGGGTATACAAAGGAGGTTTGTTAAAGCCTTTAGGAACTCTGTATAATGGCACAAAGAAGAAAAGAGAAATAAAATCCTATGACAATATTCATATGTCTTGGGTTTATTTTAATTTGAGATCAACTTGTAGTAGGCATAGCCAATAAAGTCTTTTCTGCTTTCCTTCAATTTGGGATTGGATCTCAGCAGTTTAGATGCTTAGAGACTATGATAGCTATTGAAGTATGGCCAAATAAGAAGGTGCGATCTGAGCTCTGAGCACAGCAAATATTCTCAGGCAACCTTTATTCATTGCTCATCCCACAGATTTACTGTAAAGTGTACATGATCTACATGTTACAATTAGCTCAGTTAAAGCTATAATGAGAGCATTTTTTTTCATGAGAGCATGAAAAGGCGACACCTGATATCCAATACATCACTGCTGTATTTTTTTTTCCCGAACGCCATCACTCTGCTAAACAAATAATTCCCTCAACACTGTCAAACTAGTTATTAAGTCTGCATTACTATTAATCTTCTCATCGTTCCTATCACCCATCTCCTCCCACTTATGACTGTATGACTGTAACCTTGTTCCTGGTATCCTTAAGATTTATATTGACTGTTTCCCTATGACTATCATTAAGTGCTGTACCTTATGATTCTTGACAAATGAATCTTTTCTTTTATGAACTCCGACAGCACATGCACCAAGACAAATTCCTTGTGTGTCCAATCACACTTGGCCAATAAAGAATTCTATTCTATTCTATTCTATTCTATTCTATTCTATTCTATTCTATTCTATTCTATTCTATTCTATTCCATTCCATTCCATTCCATTCCATTCCATTCCATTCCATTCCATTCCATTCCTTGTGAAACACAGTGGACTCAAGTATCCCAATGTTTGCTAGGTTCTTTTAACTAAATCAAGCAAAATCAAGTAAGAAAAAGACAACCTTTATGCTAGCTTTGTCCCAGTAAGATCTTTTACTGTTTGCTGATTATAAGCAAGAATTCTTTGATACTAAAAACCAGCCAGCCAAATTCTACCCGTGTAGATAGATCTAATGGATATACAAAGTGCATATGTGCATAGAAAAACAGCCAATGTTCCAGGTACTCAGATAAGTTATATCAACAATTCATTCTTGTATTTGAGAACAAGAGAGAGGGAGGGGGGAGAGAGAGAGAGAGATACACACATCCATACACATACTTACATGGGTAGCCCTTGACTTAAAACAGTTCATTTAGTGACTGTTCAAAGTTACAATGTCACTGAAATAAATGACTTATGACAATTTTTCATACTTAAGATTTGTAGCATCCCCATGATCATGTGATCAAAATGTTGACACTTGGCAACTCACTCATATTTACGACAGTTGCAATGTCCTGGAGTCAGATAATCGGCTTTTGCGACCTGACAAGCAAAGTCAATGGGGAAGTCAAAGCCCAACCGTGTTAGTAACTTAACAACTGCAGTTATTCACTTAACAAATGTGGCAAGAAAGGTCGTAAAATGGAGCAAAATTCACTTAACAAATGTTTTACTTGGGAACAGAAATTATGGCCTCAACTGTGGTTGTAAGTTAATGTACAGTATACATATGTAGACCTATACATACACATATACTACCTGTATAGCAGTGGTGGGATTCAAATAATTTAACAACCGGTTCTCTGCCCTAATGATTTCTTCCAACAACCAGTTCTCCAAACTGCTCAGAAAATTAACAACTGGTTCTCCCGAAATTGTGCAAACTGGCTGAATCCCACCACTGCTGTATATATATATTCTTATGTATTCCTTGCTCTTTTCTCCACCATTTCTGTTGTTATTACTAGTTATTTCAACTTCATTTTTATTCATTTTCACCTCCTTTAGCCAAACTGCATTCTGGTTGTATTTTTTTTTTTTGTGTGTGTTGATTGATTTACAGCAGCCTCTCCATTGATGGATCGGTTGAAGCATTCTTGATTGGACTGAAATTCGGAGATTCTGCCTATAGTTTGCAATTTGAGCCTCGCATCTTCTGATTTTTCTTGGCTATGGCAGTTATTTGCCCCCAGCCGCATCAAGGCAGTGCCTCATGGGGGGATTATTATTATTATTATTATTATTATTATTATTATTATTATTTCCTTGATTTTGCTTAATTTACTCAGTGTTAACATTTGCGACTAGAAAAATACATTTGTTTTTGCTCCACAAGAAAAGTTTCTTGTAATCTAAATGAGATGCTGCAAATGGAGTGCAATCTTTCTTGCCCAGACAGTATCATCATAATACATTATTAGCCACTGTGATCTTCTGTCATTCCACTCTAGGAGAATTATGGCTGTGGCACTGAATGGGTATGCAAGCCTAAAGGCTGAGTGCAGCTTGCTACAAATCTCTTACTAAGCTCTTGCAATAAATCTGAGACAAAAGTCTTTTAGAAAAGGGATGACACTAAAGGGAACTGTCATTTGTTTTCTTAGGGAACAAGCAGTTGTGAAGGGACACCATGTACCACTTGATGTTCTTAACATCATAGAAAGTAACATTTATCACACCAAATCGAGCAATCTCAACAGAGGGCAACATTGAGGAAAAATAATATTTAGCCTCTTTACCCAGAGTTTTGTGAAATAAGTGCCTTCTCTTGATGAAGTCACTTCTCTGTTTATTAGTTGCACTGAAAGCTCAAGTGATTTATACGGAGAGCTTCACACAGACACTCCTTTTCAAAGAATCAGTTCTCGAGATGCAATAATCCTTGACTCTGTAGGCCTTTTTAATATATTTATCAGACAAGAGCCAAGATTTTTGTCTCATAACCTGGCAAAAATTGTGGCTTTTGTTCAGTGAATTAAAAAACGGTTTTCAAATGATGTTTACAGAAAGCCAATCAAATATTCCGTGGTGGAAAGAGAATGAATGATATTTGAGTTACCTCATGTGGAATAGTATTTCATCTCAAACTTGCCTCACTGAACATAATTTATTCTGATGAGGAGCAACTCTCCAATAAGTGGAGCAGTAATCTTTCCCAGCTAAACCACTCAACGTTCTTTGTAAAGATAGTCTTCTACTTATAACTACAATTGAGGCCAAAATTTCTGATGCTAAGGAAGACAGTTTTTAACTTAGTTTTGTCCCATTTTATGATTTTTCTTGCCACAGGTGTTAAGTGAATCCTATATACATCATTTGTTGTAATGTCATTTGTTAGGCAAACCAATCTGTAAACACAAAAATTACAGACACTAATAACATTAGAAATTACAGTAGCCAGAAATCAGAAAGATGTAGAAATACGCTTTTACAGAAAGGTCTGTCTCTAGAGAATGACCTAATTGGTGTGGTAGGAAGGGAGAACTAAACATCTTTGGAGACTGAAAGTTTTATACATATCCCTAGACTTTCCACTTCTGACCATAAGTATTACATGAGAAAAGATGTAGAAAACTGGTTAGCTCCCCAAATACCTGAAATACAAGACTGTAAATTCATTACATTTTCCTTTGAATATATATAATTTAAGGCTTCTCAGTATACCAAATAGTTTCATCCGTGTCAAAAGTTATGGCTCTTGTAACGATCCCTCAACTTTCAAGGCTCAAACTTTCACAGACATTCACAACAAACTTCCCAAGGGAAACACATTCTTTGTCACATGGGCACAGAGACATACAGTATTACTCCAACTTACTTCCTTTCTTGGAACACAGAAATATTTTTGGTCCTCTAAAAATAAAAAAATTGCTGTTGATCAAAGCTGAAAAGCGATGTCATTGTTCTTGGAATCTCAGATTAAAGTTGAAATTTCCAGGAAAAAGGGAAGTGTGGGTAAAAGAAAGCAAGGGGGTTTTGCTGTAGAAAAAGTGGTGTAAATTCTAGCCAGTGTTTGTGTTAGATGGCTTCCTTTATTCTGTGTGATGCTAAACCATCTGATTTTTTAATTATGCTTTTTTCTGCATAATAGCATTTAGACAGACTTAGCTTTAGACTTACACAGGTAGTCCTTGATTTACAACAGTTCACTTGGTGACCGTTCAGTTACAACACTGAAAAGTGTGACTTATGAGTGTTTTTTACACTTATGACCTATTCTATTCTTTATATTGGACTGTATTCTTTTGAGGGAATTAGCATCATTTGTGGTCTGCTTGGAACACTATATTTTCTTTCATATTTTTCAGGACTTAACCTATTTTATGATTTTATCTACTACGTTTTTTTAAACATGCTTGATTTTATTTCCTGTGAGATTATTTTTATCTCCCACAGGTGATGGAGAGGAAAAGATGAATTCTCTAATCACACATCTCAATGCTCATTTGGTATTAAATAATATCAAATTATTTAAATATTGTGTTTTTGATTGTTTTATTGAAAGACAGTGAGGTTGTGAGAATCCAATACCTTCCATGCCCCGATATAGATGCCAAATAACTCAAGTAAGTAGTGACAGTGGATCATGCCAAGTTATCACAACTCAAAAACCAGGAAAAGTGTGAAGGCCTATAGGGCTGATGGTATCAAGCACCTGAAAAATCAGGCGATCCAGGCAATTCAAATGTGTACAAAGATTTATTGTAAGCTCAAGCTCTCTACAAGAATCTGAACTACTAAAGTTCAAAGGAAATTAGCAGGAATTAAGATTAGAAGGAAATTCAAGGTGGGTTGGACTTAGATCTTTGTGGGCTCTCAGAGACTCATGACTGTTGACGTGTTTGACCCCTCCCTTGGGCTCAGCTTGGTCTTCTTCTACAGACGGGATGGAGTCTTTGAGATCTTTAGCCTTCTATTCTATTGGTTCAACTGTTTCCATTTCAATGGCTTCTATTTATTTAGCCATCAACTCCAAAGCAAACTTGTATTTTATTTCTAATTTTTCCATTCCCCCTTCCTTTTTTTTTTTTTTTTTGTTTTTTTGTTCTTCCAAACTACATTTCATAAACACTAATAAACCTTGGAGCTATAAATCTCATGCAATAAGGGAATTACTGTTCTTTGAGAGGCTAGAAGATTCGTTGTTGAGTTTGCTGCATAGGGCGAGTAAGAATATATTAGAGTATAATTTAATTTATGAGCAGTATCTAAGTAATTTTTATAGCTCCCATTTTTTAAAGCAACCCTGTTTATTCTTCCCCTTCCTTTTCCTCTCTTATCACAAACGGTATGGAAGTAGGAAATCTCTCTCATAATAATTAATATCATTCATGTTACTAAGCTGATGGAATTCATGAAATGTTATATGATAATAGAATTGATCAGTTGATAGAACCACAGGAGTGGTGGTTCTTTCTACTCTCATCACTAATCTGAACAACTGTGAAACAGGGATAATTATGATTTATCTAGAAAAAAAAAAGATTGAACTTCCCTCCCCCAAAATTATTTTCATGATTGAAATCTCCCTTATTTAACTGTATTTAGAATTAAATTTCAAAGTAGCTGCCACAGTGGCTACTACAAGTCATCCTATTAATGGTTTAATTGCAGGTCTTGGTTTATAGCATCATCACCCAATCCTGTTCCTTGCTAGCGAGGCAGAAGAAAACTGCTAGTGCCCAAATGTTTAATTAAATAGCCTGAAAAATAAAACATTTACATCACGGTTCATTAATCTGGCAAAGGAAGCCCTACTAGGTAATAAACAGGTAGAAAGAAATTACTTTAGGAAGGAAGTCGGAGAATGTTTCAAATGTCTTAACCAAACGTGCCTGTATTTTTTCCTCTGTGCAGCCTTTTTATTGAGACTTCTGGACAATGAATTAGAAAATATTTATGGTAGATTGATTTTTTAAAAATATGGTAATTGCATCAAGACTATTGTATGCACAATGATGGAAGAGCAATGAGGGATAGATTGTGAATATGTCAACATTTGCAGAAATGGCACAACTGACCTGTTTGATCAGAGAAAAAACAACTTTCTTGAAAGATTGAAAACCTTAGATGAACCTTTTGGTGAAAGAAGAAAGAGATGATGATTTATTGATCTGAAAGGTCTTATATAACATCCAAGAAGGAGGAAGGACAGTAAGATTGTAATTATCTGCTGAAAACAAGGTTGGAATCATGTATATATTTCTTCAATATCTTTTTTGTTTCTTGCATTTGCTTATTTCTTTTCAATTTGTCTTTTCTATGGAAAAAAAATCCTTAATAAATATAATTTTTAAAAAGTAATTTCTCCTCTGTATTTCTCTAAAAGAATTGACATTAAACCATTTGACATCTCGGGCCTGTCATCTGAGCTTGCTACTAGGATGCCATATAGGTTCTTCCAAATGGTCTAAAACATTATTTCCCCTTTTATAAAAAATAAATCCTGATTTATTTTTATTTTTATTTTTTTGTTGGCTCTGTCTTTTGTTTCCATCTGTTTCTCTTAAATGTAAGAGAAACAGATGGAAGGAACTGCAGTTGCCTCCTTGATCATTGCATGGGGATGCACTTAGTCTCCATCATCTTCCGGGGTGCTAATCCATCCATATTTCTTTTCTTGCTTTGCCTAGAGAAGCTGACAAACGATCTTAAAAAGCATGAACATCAACATCTTTCAGCTAACTTTTTTCACAATAGACAAGCAGAAAAATCTCACTGCTGAGCCTACAAGAAGATCATTTTGTTTTGTAGGGTTGCTCTTCATTTTCCTCATTGTCTGGAGAATCAGTCAGTGTCTCATCACACCCAGCAGAACCAGTCAATTTGAACTTCTCCCAGAGAGACAAATGAATGCCTCTGAAAATATTCCTTCAATTTTGGAAAAAGGGAGAATTTTACATGGCATCCAGTCCAAACTAAATGGAGAATGAGGAAAGACATGTGATCCTGCTTGTGTTTCCAGATGCCACTTAATCATTGTTTCAAGGCTTCAAATGTTGCCTTATAGTTCTCTGAGTTGAAAGTGGTGCCAGCTTCAAGGAAATTCATATGAATAACACCATCTATGTCCCAACAAACCATAAACATGGAATTTTCCTACCATAAGCCTGGGCTTTGATTTGACTCCCTCTCCCCAGTCACATTAAGTTTTGTGATAATAGTCCATGGAATGATCCTTCATTTCTCCATCACAATGTTGACTCCATGTTTCATTAGCCATCACACTACTGTGAAGAAATTCCTCACCTTTGTTCTCATAGTATGACAAGATTACAAATTTCAACCCTTAAACAACATGTGAGGACTCCATTGTGCCCAAAACTACAATGTTTAATAACATCAATAATGTGACTCACACATTCCCATGAAATGCTAAACTTGACTAATTTCCCTTTGAGTGACTCAGTGATCATCCATAATCAGTTCATGATCTTTCTTATGGGAAATTTGCTGGTTGCTGTCATAGGCTACTCACTTAAAGACACAATCAACGTTTCCTGGTTTACCATCTTTAGATTTTTAGGCCTAGCAATACATTAGTACTCATCTCAATAAAGTTAATACCATAGACAACCTGGTGGAGGCTTTTGGTAGTCAATTTTATTTAATTGTTTACTTATTTATTTATTCAATTTCTATAGCCACCCAACTCAATCAAGTGACCCTGAGTGGCTTACCAATTTAAATTGGAGAGACTCCTTCAATGTCAGAAATTTAATCATAGCAATTTCTTAAAGCACATTAATGAGTGCTCATTGTAAATTTCCATTTCACAAATCATGACTACACTCTCGTACATGTAGCAGCAAGGTCATTAAAGAATTCTGTAATTCAAAGTAGCTGCATTTAAATGAAATTTTATTACATGATGACTTTCTCAAGAAAGATGGTACCATAGTTTTTCCTGATTTAACTTAGAATTTTTAAAAAAATTATAAATTTGAGGTATTTTCTTTCTTTTCTTATCACATTTTCATAGGTTTTTCCCAATACATACTATTTTGACCATCTGTAAGATGCTGTCAAGGACCTGTAATACAAGTAGCTTCATCACTCCACTTATCACTAAGTAAAGCCTATGCTACAAAGCTGGCCCATAAGTAGTCAAGCATATGCAACCCTAATAATTAAGAGTTTAATTTATTGCAACATCTCATCTTATAATGTAATTTTTCCACAACTGGTGAAATAAAGAATTTGTAATTACTGCTTGAATTTGTCCTTTGTGAAATATTTGTACATACTGTTCCCTCTACTTTTAACAAGCTGCTGTTGCTACTTGTAGGTCTGCCAAGTTGCAATGAGAAAATTGCTCTTTCATTCACTGATAAATGAAGATGAAACAGCTGGTCTCTTCACCCACTCAGTTTTCTTCCAGCTCTTTAATTCCTTCCTTCACAGAGTCTTCTTCACTTTCTCTTTTTTTCTTTTGAAACCATGTTGATCCTTTGCGGGAAACCATCCATGTCTCCCATCATACAATAACTACAGTATATCAGGGCTAGGCACAATGCCACAAAGGAAAATGAAAGGGTTGCATTTCCTTATTTCCTTATTATCCAAAACTCTTCACCAGGCTACGAAAAATACAGGAGAAAATACAGTAAAAACTAGTTGAGTCACAAGCATTAGATATTAAAGTTAATCTCAAAATGAAGATTGCACTAATTGAATGAAGTAACAGTCAATATGTTTGGACGGAGACATGAAAACATACTCCCGTAAATTAACTTATTTTACCTCCTATACACATACTATAAAATAAAATGATAAAAATTCATTCTGGGCTTTGTTCCATACGTTCCCTGGACAGGTCCACATTGGCACCCAGATTTAAATGATATATAGATTAAGATTATATAGATTATATATAGATTAAATGAGAGATAGATTAAGGTATATTAAAAGTGGAGTATCCAGTCTAAAAACCAATTAAATCAACTCCATCCATAAAATTCATTTATCATTTTGAGGGATTATGGTACCATAAAGTTTTGAGAACCTTTGCATGAAGCCGATATGTGGTTTAGTCAGTTCAGTGTTGAATGAATCCAGTCAATTATTCTTTATTCTACCAACCATAGCTAATTAAATCTCACTTAGCACAATGTATAAATCTGACCAATTTGGAATTACTTCTGAATAGACACTGTGGGATGCTGCTGCACCTGTCATTCTAGTTAACGGATGGAGAAAGCTTTACAGGTAGTCCTTACTGTATGATCACAACTGAGCCCAAAATTTGTGTTGCTAAGTGAGTTTTGCCCCATTTTATGACTTTTATTTTATTTATTTATTTTATTTTATTAAATTTCTATACCGCCCTTCTCCCGAAGGATTCAGGGCGGTGAACAGCCACAAGATAAAACACATAAATACAAAAATTTAAAATAGATTAAAAATGAATTAAATAATTTGGCTGAATTTAAAATACCCCATAATTTAAAACAAATTAAAATTTATATTTAAAAGGGGAGAAGATCTAGGCCAGGCCAGCTTGATGAAATAAAAAAGTCCTAAGCGCGTGATGGAAGGTGCGCAGATCCGGGATCCTCCATATCTCTGGGGGGAGCTCGTTCCAGATCGTAGGTGCCCCCACAGAGAAGGCTCTCCCCCTAGGGGGCGCCAGTCGACATTGTTTGGCCAACGGCACCCGGAGGAGCCCCTCTCTATGGGAGCGTACTGGACAGTGGGAGGCTATTGGTGGTAACAGGCGGTCCCGTAGATAACCAGGTCCTAAGCCATGGAGCGCTTTAAAGGTGATAACCAGAACCTTGAAGCGCACTCGGAAGACCACCGGGAGCCAGTGCAGCTCGCGCAGGAGAGGTGTTACATGGGAACTCCACGTTGCTCCCATAACCACCCGCGTGGCCGCACTCTGCGCCAGTTGGAGCCTCAGAGTGCTGCTCAAGGGGAGCCCCATGTAGAGAGTGTTACAATAGTCCAGACGAGAGGTGACAAGGGCATGAGTGACTGTGTGTAGGGAGTCCCGATCTAGAAAGGGACGCAACTGGTGGATCAGGGAACCTGATGAAAAATCCTCCCGGTCACGGCCGTCAAGTGCTCTTCTAAAGACAGCCATGAATCCAGGAGGACACCCAAGTTGCGAGCCCTTTCCATGGGGGCCAATGATTCTCCCCCAATAGTCAGCGATGGCGCCAGCTGACTATATTGGGATGTCGGAAGCCACAGCCACTCAGTCTTGGATGGGTTGAGCCTGAGCCTGTTCCTCCCCATCCAGATCCATACGGCCTCCAGGCACCAGGACATCACTTCAAGGGCATCGTTGGGGTGGTCCGGGGTGGAGATGTACAGCTGGGTGTCGTCAGCGTACTGATGGTACTTCACCCCGAAACCACGGATGATCTCACCCAGCGGCTTTACATAAATGTTGAACAAAAGGGGCGAGAGGACCGATCCCTGCGGCACCCCACATATGAGAGGCCTCGGGGTCGATCTCTGCCCCCCTGTCAACACAGACTGCGACTGGTCGGAGAGAAAGGAGGAGAACCACCGTCGTATGGTGCCTCCCACCCCCAACTCTTCCAACCGGTACAGCATGATACCATGGTCGATGGTATCAAAAGCCGCTGAGAGATCTAACAGGATCAGGACAGAGGAGCAACCCCTGCCCCGATCCCTCCAGAGATCATCGACCAACGCGACCAATGCCGTTTCCGTGCTGTACCCAGGCCTGAAACCCGACTGGAACGGATCTAGATACAACGTTCCATCCAGGTACTGGGGAAGCTGTCGCGCAACCACACTCTCAACAACCTTCACAACAAAGCGAAGGTTGGAGACTGGACGATAATTAGCCAATACTGCCGGGTCCAGGGAAGGCTTCTTGAGGAGAGGACTCACCACCACCTCCTTCAAGACTGCGGGGAAAGCACCCTCACCCAATGAAGCATTTATAATCCCCTGGAGCCAGCCTCGCGTCACCTCCCGGGAAGCCAGCACTAACCAGGAGGGACACGGGTCCAACAATCATGTGGTCGCGTTCAATCTACCCAGAATCCTGTCCACGTCATCTGGGGTCACAGGATCAAACTCGTCCCAGATAACATTCTCAAGACCTGCCTCTGTCTCCCTTGCTGGATCTACCCAGTCGGAGTCCAGACCTTCCCGAATCTGAGTGATTTTGTCATGCAGATATTGAACAAAATCCTCGGCTCTTCCCTCCAAGGGATCCTCACGCGCTTCCTGGTGGAGCAAGGAGCGGGTCACCCTAAACAGGGTGGCCGGGCGATTATCTGATGACGCAATAAGAGCAGCAAAATGAGTACATTTTGCTGCTTTTATCGCCACTAGGTAATTCTTAATATGAGATCTTACCAGTGTCCGGTCTGATTCAGAAAGACTAGCTCTCCAACTACTCTCTATGCGTCTTTTCCGGCGCTTCATCTCCCTCAGCTCCTCGGTGAACCAAGGAGCCAGGTGAGATCGGTGCTGGGTAAGAGGCCTTTTCTTGCTGCATTTGTTAAGTGAATCTCTGCAGTTGTGAAATTACTAACATGGTTGTTAAGTGAATTTGGTTTCCCCATTGACTTTGTTTCTCAGAAGGTTGCAAAAGGTAATGACATGAACTGTCATAAATGTGAATCATTTGTTAAGCCTCCGATGTAAATCACATGACCATGGGGATGCTGCATCGGTCATAAGTGTGAAAAATGGTCATAAGACACTTTTTTCAGTGCCGTGGTGTCAAGTATTTGCAAGCCATTGGCACATGTGTCATATAGACACCATTGGAGGCAGAGAGTATCTCCACCCCTATGTGGAAAGGAGGGGCTTACCCTGAGTATAAAACCCCCTCCAACCTTTTCCACCTTGCTCGCTCTCTCTCTCTCCCTCTTCTTGCATTTGTTCCTCATGAGACTTGATCTCTGTTGTACATAGTTAATATGCTTTATTATATGAATAAATACATTTAAGACATTTATTCATGCATCTGCCTTTGAACTCTTCTATGCTCCTGGGTGTTTCTACGATCTCAATTCTACACGTGGTAACTTTGAACAGTCACTAAGCAAACTGATGTAAGTCGAGAGCTACCTGTACATGACTTTGCCTGGATTGTACCTCTTTCATTTTTAAAGGAATGGATCACCTTATATTTGGTACAAATGGGTATAGTGCCTATTGCACACTCCTCTTGATTGATGTTTTTAAAAACGGGTCTGGTACTTTGAAGCTGTATTGCAGAATAGCAGTTCAAGGAACTCCCAGCTGAAGGGAAGAAACACTTTTGTGCTCTAGCCCCTGTCTGGAAAGCAGCCAGGGTTGTAATTGCAGAAACAAATCATTTTAACCTAGGCACTCTGGTTTCCAGAAAGATCCCCCAAATGTTACAATGTTCTCCCTGCCCTTGTAAAGTGAGCACAGCTGTGCCCTCACTACCAATATGCTTGCTCTCCCTTAGGAGTCTTAGAAAATCCCAGCATAAGACAATAAGAAATGTATTTGCCACACAACTAGAGTAAACAAGAGAGAGAGAGAGAGAGAGAGAGAGAGAGAGAGAGAGAGAGAGAGAGAAACATAATTTCCCATCAGCTGCAGATGATGCATCTTTCATCTAATGTGTGGGCTGGATGACTTCATTGGCACTTTAACAAATTGCCAGATCAGTTAAGCAAGAGAGAGAGAAACTTCCATAAACAAGATGCTCCTTCTGGCAAATCGTTTTTCAGGACATCCTTCTGAACTGGAAAACATGGATGTCCCACCCTTTTGTTCCTCTCTCCATAGGATTGCTCATTGGTCATTAAAAATCCCTGGAACTAACAAGCAGTAACAGCACTTAGACTTATATACTGCTTCATAGTGCTTTATAGCCTTCTCTAAGCGGTTTACAGAGTCAGCATATTGCCCCCAACAATCTGGGTCCTCATTTTACCGACCTCGGAAGAATCGAAGGCTGAATCAACCTTGAGCTGGTCAGGATCAAAATCCAGATTGTGGGCAGAAATTACTTTCAAGGTGCTACCAGTTTTTGGTATCACGATGGATTGGTGAGGAAGTGATTAAGGACTCCATGATCGTTTGGGGGTGCAATACTGCATTCTAACCATTGTGCCACCACAGCTCCTAGATCTCCAGATTGCAAGTGACGTTATGGTACACATAGACATTGTACATCCATTCAATATACAATTCCAGATCCATTGTGAAGCCATGCATGAAACCTTTCTTCTGACTATAAATGTTCCTTAGAAAGCCAGCTTGTAAATACCTGCCAAATATGATCATAAAGCAATTGCATGGTTTGGATAACTATAGCCAGACATTTTTTATGGTTACCCCCAACAATGTTCCCCTGGGAGGAATTCAAGAAATAAGAGTTTTCTTGCCATGGGGCTGTATCTACATGACATAGGTGCTGATTTATTTTCTTTATCCCCTCCTTCAGAATGTATATATGTCATACAGATTCATGGAAGCTACCATTACCAATTCCTTTCTGGTTTCATAATCTAGAAAGGACACAATCACAAACTAATGTCAGCAGTCTCACCCAAGGTTATGCAATATGATTAGATTTAGATAAGTCATAAGGAGAGGCGCACGATGAGGTTAGGTAATTCTACTAAGCAGGCTCTTTGTCAAGCAAATTATGCCTGCATTTACTGTATATAACAAACAATATTGCTTAAAGTTATCAGAATGCAAATGATACACTACCCTAAAATTGAATTCTCAACACTTTATCAAGCTTCAATTGCTTGGAGAAGAAGCAATTAGATAGAATACTTTATTTGGCCAAGTGTGATTACACGCACAAAGAATTTGTCTCTGGTGCAGAAGCTCTCAACGTACATGTAAAGCAGGGGTCTCAAACTCGCAGTCCATAGGGTGGATGCATCACATGCTGGCCCCATCCCTGCCCGGTTTAGTAAAGGGGGGAAAAGTTCCAATAATATCACATGATGATGCCGTGATGACGTGAATTTGATACCCCGATGTAAAGCAACATAGTAATCATAATAATACCAGTAAGAGGGGATAATAAAGATGATAAGAAGCATAATAATACTACAGCCACACAACATGGGTAAATTGATTGGGCTTCTAAAGCTGTTATAAAGCCATGTGGAGAGAGCCATGAAGAATGGGATGGCATTGAGGATGTCTATAAGTCTGAAAGACAGAAGCCAAGATACACACAATTGCTCTATCAAAACATCAACAAAAGCAACCTGAGCAAAATAATTTGTACTCCAAGAAAAGAAATGAAAAAGGTTGGGAAAAAAACCACTCATCGATAAGTCCCTGCAAAGTACCTGCCACTGTAAGATGGAGACATCTACACTTGATTTTAGAACTTGATATTGCAATGTGATTATGTGATGCAAACATCTCAGTAAATATGGAGCCAGGCACCTTAACATCAATGGCCACATATCCATCAGATTGATGAATACTTCTTCAGAAGCTAACTTGGAACATAAAGTAGTTTTGGTTGTGAGGGTCCTATAGAAGCTTAACAAAGAATCTGTTCTGAATTCCTAGGCTCATTCCATTTACCTAGAAGTAGATAATGTCTAATTTAATAATTTTTGTGGCCCCCACCCCACTTTGAACTAAATATCCAATGACTGTGTTCACGTAATGCATGGAACAACTCAGCCAATCATGCATTAGTTAACGTATTGTCTGAATCTGGCCAGTGCAGGCGATTTATAGTTGAGGGTATCATGCAAATGTATACATTAAATTAAATGAGTTAACTGTGTTCAATTAACTCTAGGCATATCTTTGGAATGCAGCTGATATTCAGCAATTACAAACTGAATGTATAATAATTTAGTAAAGAGTTTGATCCTGTGCTGATTTAATCTGTTTTTTAATTTGGTGAAGATAGCGCCCATTTGTCTTCATTCTGATCAGAGGTCCTTAATGACTGAGTCTACTACCTTTCTGAATGTTTCCCTGTTTCTTTAAGAGCTGCCAACAACATAAACTGGAGAGACGAAGCTTTCCTTTCTACTTATCTTAGTAATAAAAAAGCTTTGCTAGCTACATTTCTATTTGCTGTTTCTAGCAAAGAAATGCCCGTAAAAGAGAGAGAAAAAATATTGGCAATAATGGCAAGAGAAGCCCTATTCAGGAGCTGAAAAGAGTATCTGAATCATCTACAGTAATGGAGCTTATTCCAAATTATTCTCTTCTATAATTTATAAAGACTGAGCAGAATCAACCGAGCAGTGAAGATCACGGTTGCTGAATAAGCTATCTTTCTTCAGTGGGTTTAATGATAGCTTGATGTGCAGAAACCAGGCAAAGCTTTTCATAGTGAGGATCTAAACATGACTAATTACAGATCTAATTACTCCTCACCACATGGATATTCGAAAGCAAACCAAGCTGAAAAATTGGCAATATAGATAATCGTATTATCAGAAATGCTGTATTATTTTTTAAAATCCACAATCATAAACTGAAGTTCTGCTGACTAAGAACATGAAACGGAGAGTTGGAAGATATAATTCTATGTTCGTTCTGTTTCCACCAGAATATCTCCTGATCAGAGGTGGGTTTCAGCAGGTTCTGACCAGTTCTGGAGAACCGGTAGCGGAAATTTTGAGTAGTTTGGAGAACTGGTAAATACCACCTCTGACTGACCCTGCCCCCATCTATTCTCTGCCTCTCAAGTCCCAGCTGATCAGGAGGAAATGGGGATTTTGCAGTAACCTCCTGGATTGGGGAGGGACTGAAGATTTTACAGTATCCTTCCCCTGCCACGCCTACCAAGCCACGCCCACCAAATCATGCCATGCCCAGCAAACCACATCCACAGAACCGGTAGTAAAAAATTTTGAAACCCACTACTGCTCCTGATATATCTATCCTCCATGTATCGGCTCAGATGTTCTGAGGCCTTCACCACACAGCATTATGTGTTCTTGAGCTGGGGTATCAAACTCATGTCATCACCGCAGCATCACATGACATATTGGGACTTTTTCCCCCTTCGCTAAACCAGGCATGGGCGTGGCCAGCGCATGACGAGTTTGACAGCCCTGTTCTTGAGAAACATCAAAGGGTGAAGCATCACATTACCACTCTCATTCTTTTCATTCATTCATTTCTGATATGAGTCCAGGGGAACAGAAATAACACAAGGCACGTCCAGCATTCTGCTTAAGATTCATTAGTCAGAGATCTTTGGGCGGATTCAAAAAAGAAAAAGAAAATGAAACAAGTATCTAAATGTGACAACATCAAGCCCACATCTGATTATATTGTCATTTTGGATGTCGCTGCATATTATTTCTTCCCACCTCTTCCACCAAAGATGAAGTAACCCAGATAATCAACCTTTTTTTTTTTGCTTTCCTAAATCAGAAAACAAAAATCCTGCTGCTGCTTGAAGAATAGTTAGCAGTAATAAGAGAGTGTAAATGCTCTAAAGAGAGATTTAATATATAGCAGCATGGAGCTAATGATGATTGATGAAGAAAGATGTAAAGTACCTACCTCTGAGGGAGAGTATTGCTGGAGGTGTGCAAAGTAGAATAATGTAACAGTTCTTGGCTAAAGAACGATCTGAAACGTTGGGGTTTAAGGTAATGTTGGATTTATACAGGTAAAAAGATAAACTTCCATTTTCTGACTTCTCTCAAAATCATCCCTTCATACACTTTCAAATGCATAGCTAAGAGAGCTAGGCTCCTTCTGGTCTCCCCATTTCTGAAATTTTAACTCTGGTTTTATCTGCATACATCATGGCTAGGCAACCTGTAGCCCAACTGAAAATTAATTTTGAACCCCTTCTGAAGAACTCTTTGACTGCACTATATATGGGTGGACGGTTTTCACAATTCAACTGGTTTCGCATCCTTTTTGTAAGAAGCAATCAAAATCTGTAGTTTATGCCCCAAAACTGGTTTAACTTTGTTTTCTTTAAACAAAAACAAAAGAGCAATCCACTTCACTCATCTTCCCAACTCAGAAGAAATTGGAAATGGACATCCTAACTCACTAGTTATCATCTGTCTCCCTTTAGCCTTCAATTCCTCATATACATGTCCATATCAGGAGTCGACCTGGCCCTGATGTAGCCACAAGCTACACTGGAGAACATGTTTGTTAGTGGTTTGTTAGAGTCTAGAGATGATCAGAATAGGAATATAGGGAATGTAAACAGATACCTGCCACTTACAGGGGAATGTGACCAATGAAAGACTAGAAAAGGTGGGAGGCCATTGGACCTGTACCTGGAGATATAGGTTTGGGGCTCACCCTTAATGGCCCAGTCATATAAAATGTTTGTAATGGCTGCTGCTCTTGAGCTACAATAAAGATTTAGTTCTAGGAGTATTGCACTGAGTCTCTGGGAAGCATTAGCCAAGTTCTCGTCTGCTTTAGGGAAACCTAATAGATGATATCATGAACAGCTAAGAAGGCACATAAATCAGGAAGTGTGGCAACGCTTTTATTGTCCGTCTCAAAGAAGATATGGCCCGACACTTGACCACTGACTCATATTTATGAGGCTTGCAGTGTCCTGAGGTCATGCAATCCCCTTTTGCAACCTTCTGACGAGCAAAGTGAAGGGGAAAGGAAGGCTGATTCACTTAACAACTGTGTTATTAATTGAACAACTGCAGTGATTCACAGTGATAACCCCTGTAGCAAGAAATGTCATAAAATGGGGCAAACTCACTTAACAACTGTCTCTCTTAGCAACAAATTTTGGGCTCAATTGTGATCGGCAGGGTCAGTACATTTCCTGCCATTGCATTATTTTGTTGAGACTCAAATGAAGTGGATAGCACTAATTCAGCAGTGGTATAAACCACCTGTCCCCAGATACTCTCAGATTCACTTAAATTAATATAGGAACGTTATCAGTAGAAATGAAAAAAAAGTATGTATTTAACCAGTGGCTTTTAACCATGTGCTAAAAGGCAAACTCTTGAGAATTTGTCAACAAAACTACTACAATCAATTTTCCCAGATTCACCATTTGGTTCCAGAAATCTCAATCCTTTTTTCCCAAATCCTTTTTCCTCCAGCCAAAAATGTCAGATGCTAAAGTAGAAATGTTTAAAATAGACTCAGACATATTTTTGTGTGGCATGATTTACGTTAGTGACAAATATTAATTCAGAACCCTGATAAATAATGATAGTTTCATCACAGCCAGGAGAACAGTTTACCAATTTGTTCACATTTGTGTTGAGAAAAGCTCTTATTTTGTTAAGGTGCCAAGAATTGCCTTCTGCTGTGTTAGGTGGGAGGGCTCTAAAAATGTAATTTCATTTTCTACTTAGATGTTGTAAAAGAACATTGGATCATTGATCCAAGCAACCAGTCAGCAAACAGTAACACTCATACAGGGGCAAGATTAGGGTTTGGTTGCCAACAAATGTGAATAACAATATTTTGGCATTCATGCTGTTGGTTGCAAGTTGGACACTTTATGCCTCTGGGGTCCTTAGCCTTTATTTTGTTTCCTCTGTGCTTGCTGTGATTGTTTTAGCAATTATTTTACATCTGATCTTTTTTACAATTTTGGTTCTAGGTTTTGGGCAGAAATAAATGATTGAAAAAGTATTAGACAGTCAAACTCAGAAGGACGTTAATGTGCACAGTAACAGGCTATGAATGTGATAAATCATGTACCTTTTAACAAGGTACTCTTGTTAAAGAGTACTGGAAAAAATAAATGTTTTTCTTAAGAGATATAATGAAGATAGTAGCTAAACCACAGCTAGGTTAATCATATTTTAGCCTAGTGTACTGTGTAAACCACTGTGGTGGCTCAGTGTTTTGCAGACCTGCAAACTACATAGAGTAGCTGGAAGTTGGGCAGCATATATTTAACAAATTATTGTTGGTTGCACAGTCAGCCAGATGTTTATATTTGATCTTGCATTTTTGTCCACTTATTGAGTCTTTCTTAGGATCCTGGCACTTTAATTCTTCATTTTGTATTACTTTATGTTCCTACCAGTTCTTGCTTGCAGGCAAGTATAATTTCTTGCAGATATCCCAATGCACCATTTTTTTATTTTTTTATTTTTTTGCTACTGTCATGCTGTTGTTTGTAATCAGTCTGTGTAATCTTCTTGCAAGCAGCTAGCTAGATGACCCATTATTGCTTCAGGTTTTTTTGCAAGGACATTTGCTATCTGTTGCTGTCGTGCAAACAGAATTAGCCCCTTTGTCTCTTTCTTCAGCTATCCTGCTCTTCATTGCCAGATCTTGTTATTTGCTTTGCCTGCTTGTTTATTTTTTAATGTATTAACCATGTAGTATTTTGCCTTGCCATGTTTATTTGGTCTTTCTTATAGGCTAGTTTGATCTCTTTCATCTCTTCATGATAACTAATTTTAGTGCATCTTCCTGACTGTCCTTCAGATATTCTTCCTGTTGGAAGAAATGTCCATCTGGTTCAGTTCCAAGCCGGGAGAAAGGCACTGGAGACAAAATGGAGGCTGAAGGCTGATTGGAAAGATGGTTTAACGATGAAGCAGAACCACATGGGTAGTTCTGGGCAGCTGACCACATGGAGTTGAGAGTGGGGGTGGGGGTTTATACCTTCTCTTGGGCTTTGCAATTGAGCTTCCTGTTTCTGTGCAAGAACATGTATTCTATTGGCTGTTGTCAGACTCCCATGGTGCCATGTAGGGGGTTATGTAGGGGTTATAGCTGGCTCTATAGGCAAAGTACAAATCCTAGGTGTTTGTCTGAGCTAAGCTTGGTTGAAGTTTCTGAGGGTGATGCAATAATTCCTATTGTAGCTTAATCGCTTTGCCCGGTTTTGGATGTTGGATGAGGGCAAATCTGCCTTTGTTCAGACTTTGCTGTAGGGAGTAATAAATTACCAAATCTAAAAGCTGCCCCAGGTCAGTATCTGCTTGGGGGCAGGGAGCTGGGGCTCTAAGTTTCTGTCTCCCTTATGATTTTTTATTTCTCTTTTAGGAGAAATATTTTATCCTGCTTTTTTTAATATTCCTCAAAATATTTCATTCTTCGGGCGGGTTCATAGTTTAAGAACTTCCTGTCCTGTCCTGTCCTGTCCTGTCCTGTCCTGTCCATTGGCTTTTCTCTTTCTAATAAAATATTAACATCTGCTTAGAGGGAAAAGTGATCGTCCAGTATCCTCTTCAAGATCTGCAAAGTCACTTCTTTGCATGTTCAGTGTTCATCATAACTGTCTGTGACTGACCTGCATTTTTCAATTAACACCTGAAACAGAGGCTGCTTAGACAAGCTAGCACTTCTTATTTTACTCTTACCAATGAGCTGTGAGATAATAAAGTTTCAGCTTTAACCCCAATCAGGTCATTATTTCCCCCTTTTGTCGCAACGCCCAGTGTCTGGCAGACACTTAATCCTCATTAATATCTAATCTTCCCTTGCTTGTGATCAATCCTGGGAATGGAGGGGTTGAGAGAATTTTAAGGGTTCGAAAATCTGCTCAGCAAAAGCAGCCTTTGTTGTTGTTGTTTTAAGGCGAATAAAATTCTGAAGCCCAAATTCCAGAGTTCCGTCCTCACCATTCAGGCTCACTATGACAAATGGAGGTGCCACCCTTCCTGTACTGTAAGTAATTAATGGGGCAATTTAAATAAACATGATGCTCTTTGTTTCAGCCCTTGCATAACCCTTCATGTCCTCTTGTTGCAGTATCCATCCTGTAAATTCTTAATCAGCTGGCAACACAAGCAATTTAGAAAACAATAGCCATTATTATTTTTAAATTGATCGCAAGCACTGTCACACTGAGATCACGTGAGACTGAGGGAAGAAGACTCAGATATGCCCTTACCGAAACAGATTACCTTGATGGTGGTTGTTGGAAACATCAGAAAAAAATAAAAAAATTGTTACATACATAAACATTTCTTCTCTGAGACTCGCTCAGAGTTCAACTCTACTGATCAGAGGGAGATCTGATGGAAGGGATTTTCCTCAGGCACACTATTTTAAGATTTATATAATTTAAAAATCTGTTTCATGTGCCATGCCAAGTTATAATGAGGTTCGTTTGACTGTAGCTGAGTATGTTGTGTGATCTGCACCTTTGGGGCTTGTAAATGACAATTGATAGCTTAGCACAAGAGTGTCAAACACAAGACATCCGACCCATGATGTGGTCAGGTTCAGCATGTGGGGCTGTCCTGGAAAATGTAAGGGACCAGCCAGCGTCACTTTGACCCAGCCTACCCAACATGGCTTCGGCCCTGTCTACCCAGTATGGCTTCAGCCCAGTCTACCCAATGCAAAGAGGAAACATCAGGCCAGCATGGCTTCGGCCTGGTCTACCCAATGCAAAGAGGAAACATGCCAGCAGTTTGGGGAGGATGTCAAACTGGCCACGGCCACCCAGTCAGCCATGCCCACCCAGCTCCCCAAGGTCAACCACAGCCCTGATGTGGCCCTCAATGAAATTGAGTTTGACACCCCTGGCTTAGCACAATGTTTCTCAACTTTGGCAACTTCAGAATGAGTAGTCTTCAACTCCCAGGATTCCCCAGTCATCCATGCTGGCCGGGGAATTCTGGGAGTTGAAGTCCACACATCTTAACGTTGCTAAGGTTAAGACACTGGCGTAGCATATTAGTTATGTCACTGGTGTCAAAAGTGCCACGTCACGTTGCTGTCATGTGATGTTTCGTGATGTTTTTTCCCTTCGCAGGGTGGGCGTGGCCTGTGTGTGATGCATCCGGCTCGCGGGCTGCCCATTTGACACCTCCAATTTACGTGAACCAATCCCATTATAGCTTAGAAACCCCCCCTTTTTTAAAAATGGCTTGGCTCAATATGAATCCTGCCTTTTTGTTTCAAGTGCCAAACCCTGAAAACCCAGACAGCCCACCTCCAATTTCTCACCTGCAGCAAATCACTTTGTGGCTTGCCTACTGTTGTAGTAATAATAGCTTAGTCTTTTCCTCCTGCTTTTTTCCTCTCATTTTCATAGCAGTCTTCTGGCTATAAGGCTCTGGCCTATTGATTGGAGAGCCATACAATCAGCCTTCTGCTTTTTTGCCCCCTGGATTTTAGGCTGTCAGAATTGGCAGAATGCCTGATTTGCAAGATCTTAGCTGACATCAAATAGTTCTGGCAAAGGTAGCTGTGCTCTGTTGTAAATCAGTAGCCAGCTGCAGCTGCAATATTTATAACCTCTTTTGCCTTCAAAATACTTATTGAAAAACTTGTATTCAAGTCGCTCATACATTTTACAAGATCTGCTGAAAATTCTATCAGGCAAGCTTGCTTGGTTCGTCTTGCGAGGCAAACATCTGTAATCATGTCAAAAGTATATGTATTGTTTCCACCGTAATCTTTTTTTTTTTTTGTCAATTTTGCTGAGATTAATCTTTAAGCAACGGACAGCACCAGAAACCTCAGAATTAATCTACCTGTGAATTTCAGACTAACTCTAAACAGGGGTGTCAAACTCAATTTCACTGAGGCCCGCATAAGGATTACATTTGACCTCGGGAGACTGGGGTAGGCGTGGCCATCTTGACATCACACCACCCCATTTTCAGCCATGATGGCCTCCTGCACCCCTTTGCCAGTGAAAACGGAGCTCAATTTTTTGCTGGCAGGGGGCTGCAGGAGGCCATCGTGGCTGAAAACGGAGCCTGGGAGGGCTGCATGTGGCCCTCCTGAGCTGCACTTTTGCTGACAGAGGCATTGCAGGCCAGTCCTTTGCTGTTTCCAGGATGGCCCTGAGGGCCAGATCTAAGCACCCTGCAGGCCGGATCCAGCTCGCAGGCCTTGGGTTTGATACCCCTGCTCTAGAAGCACGTGTCCAAAAAGGTGCTTTTTTCAGGAGGCAACTGGACTTTGTTTTTCTTTGAAGACGTTTTGCTTCTCATCCAAGAAATTTCTTCAGCTCTGACTGGGAAATGGAAGGATTTATATTCCTTGCAGACAGCTGGTCATTTGCACTCTTTTAGAGGATTCGTTGAGGCCACTTGGAGGTTTATCTGTGTCCTCAGGGTCACCCTGAGTAGTGCAAATGGATGTGGAGCCTTTTTTGGCTGCAGGATGTTTTCTGCCCTGTGTCCCTTCACTGTTGGAAGACAAGGGAAGGCTGTTGAGGATGAGTTTGTGTTATCTGCATCTCAAACTGAAGCGTAAATGGTTCCTGTAGTCTGCAATTTTTTTTCTGGAAGTCCATTCACACTCCCGCACCGTTCGAAGGGTATTGATCCCAAAGTCCATAGACATCTAGAAGCACTTGTGACATTCCATGCAAGCAAAAGGTGCCACCTTTGAAACTGGCGCAGCTTCTGCGTCTTTAACAGAGCAATTTGGCGAGTGACATTTTCTATCTTGCTTAGTTTTCATGCTAGGAATTAATTTGCTGCTAAATCTGTTTTCGGATTTTTCTCTCAGAGGAACTCGGATAACAAATGGGTGGTCGTCCAATCACTGCGAATAAGCTTTTTGTAGGGGATCATTATCTACTGCCAGCATGAATTTATGCAAGTGTGACAACATCCTTTAGGGTTTTCTTTTAAAAGAGAGAGAGAGAGAAAGAGAGAGGAGAGGGGGGAAAAATTATTGCCGCTTCTGCCAGAAGGGTTACCTTTATGAAGGGTTCCCTTTAACAGCTGTAACTCTGAGCTCTGCATTTTGAAGAATTTTACTCAGATCTTTTATGGAAGGGACTTCTGTTTTTCTAACTTCTTTGTATGTTTTAGCCTTCAGTTCAGAGGTGAGTTTCAGCTGGTTCTGACCAGGGAAGTTGAGTAGTTCGGAGAACCGGTAATAAAAATTCTGACTGGCCCACCCCCATCTATTCTCTGCCTCCCAAGTCCTAGCTGATCGGGAGGAAATGGGGATTTTACAGTAACCTTCCCCTGGAGTGGGGTGGGAATGGAGATTTTTCAATATTCTTCCCCTGCCACGCCCAGCAAGCCATGCCCACCAAGCCACGCCCACAGAACCGGTAGTAAAAAAAAATTGAAACCCTCCACTGCTTCAGTTCCCTATGGAAGGGTCTTTGGCTTGCCTGGTCTCTCAACCAATCAAACCAATTCATTCTCAGAGGATGTGCAGTGCCTGTTGGTGGCTGTTTTGAACTTCCTGTTTTTGCCAGGTGGCTGAGGATTCAGATACAGGCAGTCCTTGACTTACAACAACAGTTCATTTACTGACTGTTTGAAGTTACAATGGGACTGAAAAAAGTGACTTACGATCATCGTTCACATTTACGACCATTGAAGCATCCCCATAGTTACATGATCAAAATTCAGACGCTTGGCAACTGATCCATATTTATGAAGGTTGCACTATCCCAGGTTATGTGATCCCCTTTTTGCGACATTCTGACAAGCAGAGTCAACAGAGGAGCCAGATTCACTTAACAACCATCTTACTAACTGAACAACTGCAGTGATTGACTTGAGAATTGCGGCAAGAAGGGTCGTAAAATGGGGCAAAACTCACTTAACCAATGTCTCGCTTAGCCACAGAAGGCTCAGTTGTCATGTAAGCCGAGGACTACGTGTATTGTTTTCTTTGTTACCTATTTCCTCAGTGTTCCACCAGCATCCCTGGCTGCTCTTCTTGATTGGAAAAAAAATTATAGGAGGCATTTCCTGATAGATTCGCCTGCAGAATTTAACTGAAGAAAACAAGCCAGGAAGATTGCAGAGCACTGGGAACATGATTGTATATTGTACAATGATTGCATACTATACAATGTATAGGCAGTGCTGTGATTGAACAGCAGGGCATTCCACTACATACTCAACACTGAACCAGGTTGTTCTCCTCCAACTATAAGGATTCTATTGCAGTGTTCTTCTCTTAAAAAAAAAAAAACCCAAGAACTTCTTTTCCATCAAACTATATGAAGAGGCTTTAACAATGCAGAAGAAACTCTTTTGGCACAGCGGTAAATGCAGAACCTGTGAGAAGGACAACCTGTCCTTTTCCTAGCAACCCACCGGGGAGAAGAAAGGAGGAGAGAAATAGAATGTGACAGATTATTCCCAACTAATGCAGTCCTTAGCTTTACCCCATTCTTACTAATGTCATGATCTTGAATTTTTGCTCATCAGGCCATCTATGTAATGTCTTACTCCTATGGTAAGCAACTAGAAGTCCAGGATCCCTTAAGGCCTTCAGAAACCACCCAAAATTTGCACCCGCTGATCAATTTTTAATGTAATAAAATAATAAATATGTAATTCATTGTTAATTTAAAATAAATTGCTTTATTTTGTCTCTCACCGAACAGTTGCAGGAACTGGGTATGTCTAGTTTAATGAAAAGAAGGACTAGGGGAGACATGATAGCAGTGTTCCAATATCTCAGGGGCTGCCAAAAAGAAGAGGGATTCAAGCTATTCTCCAAAGCACCTGAGGATAGGACAAGAAGCAATGGGTGGAAACTAATCAAGGAGAGAAGCAACTTAGAACTAAGGAGAAATTTCCTGACATTTAGAACAATTAACTAGTGGAACAACTTGCCTCCAGAAGTTGTGAATGCTCCAACACTGGAAGTTCCTAAGAAGATGTTGGATAGCCATTTGTCTGAAGTGGTGTAGGGTTTCCTGCCTAAGCAGGGGGTTGGACTAGAAGACCTCCAAGGTCCCTTCCAACTCTGTTATTCTGTTACTTTTGAAGGTTTAAAGGTGGTTTTTAGACTGTGGAAGCCGATACAGTAGAACCATCCACAGATCTGAGATTCTTTATGTTTGTTGGCTTATACAAGATGCCAGAGAAACAGCCATGTGTCTTAAGAAAACAGAAGTTTGAGGTTACTGAGTGTTGATATTTCATTAAAAAAGCATTCACTAGGAGCAAATAGATAACTGTAAGGCTGAAAAAAGAACCTAGCCCTGACAAAGCTATTTTTCTCTGTCTGTTCTCCTCTCTTTTCTTTTTTTCTCCTGCGATTTCAAAGATAAAGACTGACACTAAGACAGAGCAGAAGAGACAGGTGGTAAAAAGCGAGGCAAATGAATGTGACTCTGATAACAAAGCCACTAAATCAGCAGCCAATGAAAAGTAAATAAAATTAATTCCAGCATTTGAGCATCCAACGGAGGAAGCAATTTAGATGAGCAATGATCAAGTCATAGTGGACCACCAAAAAACCATTCTTCTACAGTTTGGGACAAAAGACTTGGATGAAGAATAAGACACAGAACGGGAAGTCACGTCTCTAGCTGAGCTCCATTTTCTGAAGCAAAATTAAATTTTCTCATTCCACTATACTGGCTCAGTCTTTGAAAGCAGAACTGTGCTCAGCAGGGGCACCTTTTAATTTTTTATTTTTTTTTTAAGAAAGACTTGGCACAATCTACAATGACCTGGCTCTGATTATTCTTGATCTTCTGGCTGATGGTATGGGCAGTGAGAATGCTGGGAGAGTGAAGAGTAGAAGCCATGCATCTCTATCAACATAAAAGATATACAGCCTCATCTCTTTTTCCGCTGTAGAGAAGGCAACATTATTTATAGATGGGTTTATATGATAAGGAGGACGATGTTTGAGGGCTGCAGGGACCACACCAATCATAACATTAGAGAATACAATATTGAATTTTACGGGGTTTTCTTTGACACACTATAAAAATGTTCAGCAAAATACAGCATTAGAATTTGGGAATAGATGGTGCTCAAGAATGACACATTTTTGCATATTTTGATGAAAATAATAAATAGTTAGAATAAAAGTCACTTCTGCCCTGGATCCTATGTATATATTTATAGGAATCTCTATCAATCACTTACCAAAGTATTTTTCATATTGATTGTATGATGTCTGACCTCTAGTGGAACTACCAGCAGTTTACACATCATTCCAATCCAGCTTCTTCATTAAACAGCTTCCTTGTGAATAACAGAGACCCAACTTTTTATCCAAAGGAATAATTGGAGGCACATTGAATTTCACAACCAAAAATGCAGTGGTTAAGGCACCAGGCTAGAAACAGGAAGGCCATGAATTCTAGTCCAGCCTTAGGCACAAAGCTAGCTGGATGACTTTGTGCCAATCCCTCTCTCTCAGCCCTAGGAGGAAGGCATCCACTTCTAAAACCACTTCTGAAAAACCTTGTTAAGAAAACCAGAGGCACTGGTTCTGGCAGTCGTCAGGAGTCGACACTGAATTGAAGGCACTGATATCTAGAAAGACAGACAACAGATAGATATGCTATTTAAGATGCCTGTGTTTGATATAGATAAATATGTTGTATCATTACAGCACCATCCTCTATGATCGGGGTGGGTGTGCTTTGGGTTCCTTTGATTCAATAATGCCATCTTTCAGGTCCCTGGAAGTGTATCATCTCTGCCTTCCAGAACAGCAACTCTGCAGATATTAGCATGGCTTCTACTCTGATGATGATGGAATCTGAAAACCCAGCTGTTCTCCTGGCCCTGGGGAAAGCTGAGCCCAGTATTTAACTTACATGTTTTTTTTCCTGATATGTACAGGAAAAAGTTTGTTTTACTTTTACTTTTTTATGTTATAAGCCACTCGGAATTTATGTTGGATGGCCTCTGAATCATGATGATGAAGAAGGGGAGGAAGAATAGAATAGAATAACAGAGTGGGAAGGGACCTTGGAGGTCTTCTAGTCCAACCCCCTGCTTAGGCAGGAAACCCTACACCACTTCAGACAAATGGCTATCCAACATCTTCTTTAAAACTTCCAGTGTTGGAGCATTCACAACTTCTGGAGGCAAATTGTGCCACTGATTAATTGTTCTAACTGTCAGGACATTGCTCCTTAATTCTAGATTGCTTCTCTCCTTGATTAGTTTCCACCCATTGCTTCTTGTCCTACCCTCAGGTGCTTTGGAGAATAGCTTGGCTCCCTCTTCTTTGTGGCAACCCCTGAGATATTGGAACACTGCTATCATGTCTCCCCTAGTTCTTCTTTTCATTAAACTAGACATACCGAGTTCCTGCAACCGTTTTTCAAATTTTTAGCCTCCAGTCCCCTAATTATCTTTGTTGCTCTTCTCTGCACTCTTTCTAGAGTCTCCACATCTTTTTTACATCATAAAAAAGAGGAGTATGATAACTAACCAATCAAAAGTAACAAACCAACAGAAGCAACTCTAGTCAGAACATTTTGGTAGACTGTGTGAAAATCATCATCATCATCATCATCATCATCATCACTATTGGTCAGCTGCAGAAGGCCACCTTACTGGGATCTGCTCGCATAATCTGCCGATACATCACACGGTCCTAAACACTTGGGAAGTGTTCGACTAGTGATTTGAGATACAAAATCCACCATGGTTATCTTGTTTGCTGTGTATACTGTCAAGTTTGTGTATAATAATAATAACTTATTATTAATAAGTCATTATTAAGATCGTCACTTGGAACACAACACACCAGATATCACAGTTGTCGAAAACAGAAACGTACAATTTATTGATATCGCGGTACCAGGAGACGCCAGAGTTGAAGAAAAAGAACTGGAAAAAATCATGAAATATTGTGATCTGGCCATAGAAACTACATGGCTATGGATGAAACATGTCACAGTGATACCCATTGTCATCGGGGCACTTGGTACCATGTCCAAGAATTTCACAAAACACTTCAAGAAATTGCAGCTTCCTGCAATAACACCAGTGGAACTGCAAAAAACTGTGCTACTCGGAACATTAAATATTTTAAGAAGGTACTTGGTTGATACCTAGGACGCTGGCAGCAACCCGTATCAACCATTAGTACCAGTCAATGGTATTTGTGACACATTTTTAAATGTTCAGTTGACCGAGTTTCATGAATAAAAGTTTATATAATAATAATAATAATAATAATAATAATAATAATAATAATAATAATAACCACCTGATCAGTGGGTGCAGCAAAATTTCACAAACTGACTACCTACAATGCCATGACCGTGTTGCTAAGATCATTCACTGGAAATTGTGCCAGAAGTTTGGATTTGAGTACAGCAGAAAGCACTGGGAACATCAGGTTGAGAAAGTTTTAGAGAATGAGAAACTCAAGATCTTGTGGGACTTTAGGATTCAGACTGACAGGCACTTGGTCCACAACACACCTGACCTAACAATAGTTGAAAAAAAAAATATGGTTCATTGACATTGCAATACCTGGTGATGCACGGATTGAAGATAAGCAGCAAGAAAAAAATCACAAAGTACCGGGACTTGCAAATTGAAGTTGAGCGACTGTGGAAAAAGAAATCGTGTGTTGTCCCGATCGTAATTGGAGCCCTTGGAGCAATACCCAAAGGGCTACCCCGCTATTTAGAAATTCTAAATTTGCCGGACTTGAACATTTTGACTCTACAAAAAACCACCTTACTCGGAACAGCTTACATCCTCCGACGATACCTTAACAGTTCCTAGGTCCTTGGTTAGGACTCGAGCTGCTGAGCTATTAACCAGCCTCAAAGGCTGTGAATCTCACTAAAGATTAACTAATAATAATAATAATAATAATAATAATAATAATAATAATAATAGAAAAGGCCACACTTGTTGGATTCACACATATACTAGATTGATACATTAAGGTATCCTAGGTTCTTGGGAAAAACTCAATGCATACGAAAGCCAGTTGTGATTTCACATTATTGTGAGCAGATGATAAGAATAATAATAGCAAGTAAACTGACTACAAAACAACAGCTTCACAAAGTAGTAACAAAGGTGCATTGGAATATCTGCAAGAAATACCATTTGCCTCCAAGCAAGGATAGATAGGACCACAAAGCAGCAGAAAATGAAGACGACAAAGTGGCCTGGGACTTTAGAATTCAAACAAAATAGAATTCTAACATATTATGTTATGTTATGCCAAATAACACTCCAGATTTAACAATTGCTGATAAGACCAAAAAAATTGCAATTCCTGGAGATGGAAGAATGCAATAGAAATAACTGGAGAAAACCACAAAACGGAAAGACCTGCAAATAGAATGACCGTGGTAAAAGAAAGCAAAAATAGTACCAATAGTAATAGGTGCCTGAGGTACAATTCCAAAACATCAGGAGCACTACTTGAACACCATGGCATTGAAAAATTCACCATCAGTCAATTGCAAAAGGAAACTTTACTTTGAACATATAAATATATATGTTTATATAAACAGCTTGCATCCTGTAATACCTTTAACACCATCAAAGACCATTTGCCTGTTCCAGGTCCTGGGGAAGGACAACATTTGGACAAAAATGCCAAATCCGGTCTGAACCTATGTGATCCAGTCTGGTTGACTATATGATAATAATAATGATATAAACCAGTGGTGAAATCCATTTTTTTTTACTACTGGTTCTGTGGGCGTGGCTTGGTGGGCATGATGTGGCTTGGTGGACAGGGGAAGGATACTGCAAAATCCCCATTCCCACCCCACTCTAGGGCCAGCCAGAGGTGGTATTTGCCAGTTCCCCGAACTACTCAAAATTTCCGCTACCAGTTCTCTGAACTGCTCAAAATTTCTGCTACTGGTTCTCCAGAACCTGTTAGAACCTGCTGGATTTCACCCCCGATATAAACCTGTGGATAGCCATGTACCTTTCATTTTACTCAATGGTTCTAAAACAGCAGTATTCATACACTTATCAGTGAAACGGTATAATTGCAGATTTGTATTTGTCTAACCAGCTTACTCCCAATATTCCCAATCATATTTTAGTCAAATATGACTGGTGAACCCAGAGTATGTGATGATTTTATGGCTATTGAGTCATGCGGATCCAGGCAATTGAGCTAATTCAATAAACTCTTGAGTCAATCAGCTCCAAGTTAGTGTGTTGCAGTCTTTGATTGACATACTTTGTCTTTAGTAGCTTGGAGTGCACTTCAGTGAACCACAATGACTAAACTCCACTGCTTGGCACTGGCAGCAGGGAAGGGGGAAGGAGAAGTGTGAAGATATTGCTGAAATTCAAGGCCATGAGACCCCAAATAGTAGATTTATGCCAACTTTAGATTTGAGTAGATTAAAGTTATTCAGAGGGATTTTTTTTTAAAGAAGGTGGGGGAAAAGAGGGATGCTGGAAGAGTTAAGAATGCTGTTATCCTTCTGGCAGGTTCATTTCCATGCAATTAAAAATCGTTCATATACAGCAAAGGACTTCCTATGTGAAAAGTCTTGAAATAGTTTATACGAGGAAGAAAAGAGCATGTGGTCTCTAACACTGGATTGTTTGTCAAAGTGTGTTTTGAAAAACTTCTTTTAAAAATCCCAATAAAAACAGCAGCAATCATAGTGCGAGTATGCAAATATGGTATCCAGCTGGCATCTTCTAGCAACTTTGTGCCTGTGGTGAAATTATCTGGGAATGTGATGATTGTCACCCAATATATCCGGAAGGCACCAGATGGAGAATGGTTGATGGATGGTGGCCTAGGCAAGAAAAGATAAAAGAGAGAAAACTGTATGTAGGCTTTTTTCTTTCTCAGCAATCTTAATTTAGCTGCATAAATGTTGAGCTGCTGTATTTTTAGTACTCACTGGCTAACAGGCCTGGCGAATTGGTATTCAGTAGGTCATGAAGTGTCAGTCACAACTGAATAACTGAACAATAACGGGAACCAATAAAGGGAGGAGAAGACAGGTTAGTTATGTAAATACAGGTTACATGGGAGACAGATTACAAATACTTTAACATCTCAGTATGTTAAATATTTGCTTCTTGTCAACATTCAGACCAATTCGGATCAGATCAGATCTTATATGAAAACACCAATCCATATAAAATAATAAATGTACATGAAAAAACAAAGCCAGGGACATTTATATTTCAGAAAGTGTCAAAACAATTTTAGAGGCCAGAACACCACCACCCCAAAAAAATTCAAGAAGTATTTTGTTTTGCTTTTCAAGCCCCCCTCATCCCTCCATTTAAAAAGCCTTATCAAATAAAGCTGTCTATGTTGAAAGCCAGGATAGTATAATGATTAAGATACTGGACTAGAAGTGGAGCAACCCAGGTTGAAGTCCATCTTTTTTTTTTTTTAATTTGATTTATATGCCGCCCTTCTCCGGAGACTCAGGGCGGCTTACAATGCGTTAAGCAATAGCCTTCATACTTTTGTATATTTTACACAAAGTCAGCTTATTGCCCCCACAATCTGGGTCCTCATTTTACTACCTTAGAAAGGATGGAAGGCTGAGTCAACCTTGAGCCTGGTGAGAATTGAACTTGCATGGTTACTTCCTGGATGACAGTGGGCCAGTCCTTCCTATTGATCCAACCAATTTCACAGGATTGTGGGGAAAAGTTGGAGGAGTGCTTAGGAATATATAGGTAGTCCTCAATTTACAACTACAACTGAGCCCAAAGTTTCCATTGCTAAGCGAGACAATTGTTAAATGAGTTTTGCCCCAGTTTATGGCTTTTTTTGCCACAGTTCTTAAGTGAATTATTGCAGTTAAGTTAGTAGAACAGTTGCAAAGTGAATCCGGCTTCCCTATTGACTTTGCTTGTTGGAGGATCCCCAAAAGTGATCACAAGATCTCAGGACCACTGCAGTTGCCTGAAATACAGGCCAGTTGCCAAACTTCTGAATTTTGACCATGTGACACTTATGACCATTGATGGTTTAAGAGGAAACGGGCATTTCTAAAGTATTTTCATGTGGGATGAGAGACTGCTAATATCATTCAATTATTACTTTTTTGCTTTAAACTAACAAAACAATTCCTACTGTTGATCCACCCTTTAAGCAGTGTAAACACTTCAGGATTGAATATACACTTTTGCTCAATTCATCTCATCTGTAAACTAGTAATCATCTCATCTTCTCTCCCAATATTTCAAGTCTGTTATGCTTCTGCTTTATTGGTAATTGGAATCATGTTTCGGACTTTTTGCATAAAAATGATAATGTATGGTTTGGATGGCTAGTCAGGATATAGATAGGAGAGTAATATTATGTAACTTTAGAGAGAGGTCATATATTTGCTATGAAGAGTAATGGAAGTCACCCTCTTCTTTTTAAATTTTTTTTTTACTTTTCTCATTTTATTGCTCTTTTTGCTTTTTCTTTGAAGTCTTCCCCCCCTTTATATTAGAGAACAAATCCCCTTGTTTAATATTATTTTTAATAAAAATATATTTAAAGACTGCTATTTTTCATTTTAAAGCAGTGCTGCAAAGCACTATTCTAGCAACTCTCATTCAAAGTTGTATATCTGTGTATCTATATATTTATACACAAGTGCAGTATACATCTGCATGGTAAAAATAGACTGCTGTCACACCTCCAAATATAAGCTGATAATGATGGGGCTAGAAATTCTGAGCCGACCACGCAGTGGTGAAAACTAAGTTTTTTCACTACCGATTCTGTGGGCGTGGCTTGGGGGGGTATGGTATGGCTTGGTGGGCGTGACATGGGAAGGATACTGCAAAATCTCCATTCCCACTTCACTCCAGGGGAAGGATACTGCAAAAAGAGCCCTGGTGGCGCAGCAGACTAAAGCACTGTTATTAACACCAGCTGCCTGCAATTACTGCAAGTTCAAATCTCACCAGGCTCAAGGTTAACTCAGCCTTCCATCCTTTCTAAGGTAGGTAAAATGAGGACCTAGATTGTGGGGGCAATAAGCTGACTTTGTATAAAATATACAAAAGTATGAAGGCTATTGCTTAACGCATTGTAAGCCGCCCTGAGTCTCCGGAGAAGGGCGGCATATAAATCAAATCCCCCCCCACAAAAAAAATCCCCATTCCCTCCCCACTCCTGGGAGAAGGATATTGGAAAATCTCCATTCCCACCCCGCTCTGGGGCCAGCCAGAGGTGGCATTCTACGAACTACTCAAAATTTCTGCTACCAGTTCTCCAGAATCTGTCAGAACCTGCTGGATTTCACCCCTGCAACCACATTGCTTTTTCTGGTAAATTTCAAACTTCCCCATTGATTTTCCTAGTGCCATTCAGAAGCTGTAAAATAAATGATAGATTTTTCTTATCACCTTAGTTTTTCCCTTTTATTCCCACATGCAACAGCTCCTTTAATTGTTTTCAAAGGAGGGAGGGGTGGGAAAATAAGGCAAACACCGAAATTGATTAAGATGTGTGGAAGTTTGGCTTGGCTTATCTGCTTTTAATAGGGCTGTGTGTGTGTGTCTGTGTGCAAATAAATAAAGAGTAAAAAGTATACACTATTAAGGCCCAGTAGCCACACTTCAAACATACATGCTCAAAAGAAAGCTCTGCCAGGGCATATTTTGCCTGTTTTGCAAGTAGAGATGATCTTGAAAAGATGGTAAAAAAAATATCCTTATGCAGAACAACAACAAAAATTCTTCCTCTTCGAGTGAAATGACAGTATAGTATATTTCTAATAAATTGCACCTTTCACCACCATACTATAGTGTCTAATTTTCCGTGACTGTGTGTTATTTTCTTCAAACTTCTTGAAAAATTGCTTTTCTGTTTCCCTTTTTCCATCCATGTGATATGTATTACTTCTGCAGCTAAGGACGGACAGAGCTGTGAGCTGACTACTAATAAATCATGAACCTTTGTGAACACCCCCCAAATCCCATTAATGAGGTAATATGCATATGCAAGAAATGCAATCTTGTGAAAAGACTTCTGGAAAACGAGTTGAGTTGCCAACTTTTCAATTGGTCCCTTTAGCTACGTTTTTTAGCCCAGGGGATGCATAATTTTCTCCAGACTGAAGACTCTTTTTAGACTTCGAATGATGTGTTAAGACTGCAAAGTTGCTCAAAAGATGGAACAGGACAAGCAATAAATGCAATCAATATTGTACTGTATTTGTATCTAATATTATTGTTTCCTTGTTACTAGTACTTTTCTGTAGTCCATATTTTGATTTGTAGACTTTTGCAGGAGCACCCAAATCTTTCAGAGGACAGATATATGCCACTGCTTGAGAAAAAGTCAACACTGGAGATTTCTCCATATCAAAAAGATCCGGACTGGGTGGGACCCTGGATTTTGCTTGAGCTGGAAAAAACGAAACTTTGATTTTGGGTTTTGCTATTTAGATAGGTTTGCTGTTATAGAAACTGTTTAATAAATACTATTTATTATTATGTAAAAGTACTTTTTACTCCTTTACCCTACACTTTTTTCCTCTTTCCTTTTTCCTCCCCCATTGTCCCATTATTTTCATTTTTCTTTGTATGGGTAGTCCTTGACTCACGACAACAATTGAGCCTGAAATTTCTGTTGCTAAGTGAGACAGTTGTTAAGTGAGTTTTGGCCCATTTTGTAAGCTTTCCTCCCAAAGTTGTTAAGTGAATCTGGCTTCCCCATTGACTTTGTTTGTCAAAAGTTCGCAAAAGGGGATCATGTGACTCTGGGACACTGCAACCGTCATAAATATGAGCCAAGATTTCTTTTTTTGTTTCAAATGATTCCGGTGCTTAAAAGTGATAAACAATTGAAAGAATGGCAAAGTGGATTGAATAAGTTTGTCTGGAACGAGAAAAAACCAAGAGTGAAATTGAAAATTATGCAAGATGTTCCAGAAAGGGGAGGTCTTAAACTTCCAAACCTACAATTATATTATGAAGCAGCAGCCTTGACTCAAGCAAGTGATTGGTTTGGAAGGAAAAAGACTGGAATATTGAATATAGAAAGCTTTGATCTTGAATTTGGTTGGCATGCTTACTTATTCTATGAAAACAAAGTGGATAAAGTATTTAAAAGCCATATACTTAGAGACTCCTTGATGAGAGTTTGGAAGAAGCACCGACTCAAATGGGATTACAAAATACCGCTATGGCTGGATCTTGGTCATATCATGTGGAATACAAATATAATGTCACTCGGGGGTTTTTTATATAAAGAAGTTCTTTTTACAGATGCGGGCAGATGGCAACTGAAGACGTTAGAGACACTGTTGGATGAAGGGATTAATCTAACTTGGTTACAGTATAATCAACTTCAACTGAGATGGAAAGAGGACCAAAAAATTGGTATTATGTTGCATGAGGAAGAATTGGTTAGACACATTAAAGAGAAAGGTCCAATGCATATTAAAAGGCTTTATAATGTTTTGTTAGAAAGGGATTCATAAACTGAATTGGTTAAAGATTGTATGATTAAGTGGGCACAAAATTTTGCAGAACCAGTGATGTTGGAAACATGGGAAAAAATTTGGGTTCAGAATGTTAAATTCACACAGTCGCAGAATTTGAGGGAAAATTTTTATAAAATGTTTTATAGATGGCATTTAGATCCTAAGAAATTGTCATGCATGTACCCTAATGTTCAACCAAAATGTTGGAGATGTGACTGCTTAGATGCTACATATTATCATGTTTGGTGGACTTGTAAGAAAGTGAAGGCTTTTTGGATAAAAATTTGGTGGGTCATGCAGAATGTTTTGAAGAAAAAAAATTCAATTTTCTCCACAATTGTTTTTATTGGGTATAGTTAAGGGTTTTACATTGGGTGAAATAAAGTTGATATTGTATATGATAACAGCAGCGAGATTACTGATAGGTCAATACTGGAAAAATGAAGCTATGCCCACTATCGAGGAATGGACTTTGAAGATGGCCAGCTTTGCAGAGATGGCGAAGATTTCAGCATATCTAAAAGATCGCTCACAAGAGACTTATGAATGGGAGTGGAAAAAGTGGATAGATTATGTGCAGAACAAATATCAAACTAGGAAGTATTAGATAGCTTTTAACTGAAAGTGTTATATAAAGATAGAAATATTTGAATTTTGTGAAGATGAAAAAAGATATTGGGGGTGGAGGGGTTCAAGTTTTATAAAAAGGGGATTTTGATTTGGATTATATTCTGTGGAAGTCCGGGGGGGAGGGGTGGGTTAGGGAGGGTTAGGGGGGGTTAGGGAGGGTTGGGGGGAGGAAAATGGGGAGAAAATGTAATTGTAAAACTTTTCCAATAAAAAAAAATAATAAAAAAAATAAATATGAGCCAGTTGCAAGCATCTAAATTTTGATCATGTGACTATGGGGGATACTGCAATGGTCATAAGTGTGAAAAATCATGTCATTTTTTTTCCAGCACTGTTGTAACGTTAAACAGTCACTAAGTGAATGGTTGTAAATCGAGGACTACCCATATTTCTATATTTTATAGTCTAATAAACTAATAAAAAATATTATAACTTAAAGATTGGGAGAGACCCATTTTGAGGAAAAAGCAACTGGAAACCCTATACATATAATTGCTGTTCATCTCTTAGTAGTATGGCAGTGTTTTAAAGAAGCATATAGCTAAGGAATTTTAAATACAGTGAAATACTCTGTAACATCACTTATGATTTCTTGGTGTCTCAGACTAACATAACGTCTTGCTACACTACAGCGTGTCAGGGTTCCAAGTAACATGCCTAACAAAAGAAGACTCGGAGACTAGAAATTCCTCAAAGTTCCATTTTATTAGAGATTCATATTGGCACATCTGGGGAAACCTGAATCTGAAAGCTTCCAGGTTTTCCCCACCCAAAAGAAAGTCCAAGTCCCTTCCCCTGCACCCACAATGTCCATCACATCATCCAATCAATACACCGTCCCAACTGGAGATGTCTCCCAGTCACACCACTCCAGGTGCAGGCCGAATGTCCTTGACTCTCAGAGAAAGGAATGTGTTGTGGCCCGTACGTAGCCTGTGCGGCTGGTGGCTGATTCTGACAGCAAGGAGGCTGGTGTGATGCTGCGCCAGCAGCCTGTGCAGCTGGCACTTGAGTCGGACAATGAGGCTGGAGAAAATGTGGTGCCAGAGGCGGGGATTCAGCCAGGGCCTTCAGAACCTCCAGAAGCTCCCTTAAGTGAAGAGGACGAAGAGGAGGAGCCTCTTCTCAATGCATGGGCGCGCAGAGCTGCCAAAAGGCAGGAGTGGCTCCTCAGGAGGAGGTCTCCTCGAGAGTAAGGCTTGGGGCTAATTGGCTACTCCCTTAGCCTATTTAAGGAGGAACACTGACTGAAGCAAATTGCAGGGAACAACTTCCTTCACTCTCTTTCGTGCCTCGATCTTAGTTCTTTGCAAATTGCTTCTGGGCTTTCTGCCAACCAAAGTAAGATTATTTATTCTTTGGATTCTTGTAGGCTGTTAAGAAAGTTAATTTACAGCCTTTGTTTAGGAAAAAAACTTATTTAATTTAGTAAAACTAAGGTTTGTACAGACTTTGTGTGTGCTGTGTTCTTTGGGGTCCGTAGCTGGGGCAGAACAGAATGTTATTAAGACTAAATATCTCCACCACTCTATGAAATCCCCCCTCCCAGTTTTCCACAGCAGTAAGTGTGGCAGCCCTGAAGATCCAAAGAAAAAGATAGCTTCCAGGGCTGACACAGCTTAAGACTATGCTTCAATGGTAGCCCAATCTATAGTTAATCTGAATCATGATTTATTCAAGCCATATTTCTGGGCTTCTCCAGTACATGGATAATCAACTGATCAGGCCCAGAATTTGTCTGAGATTATAATACGGTTAGCAAGTTCAGTGTGCTAACACAGACATAACTGATCTGTAGCTGTGGGGTCCACTGTAGAGCGTAGCTCCAGAATTAACTTCCAAACTTCATTCATAGCTATTTATTTCCACTAATATTTGTTTGCTTGTTTGTTTATTTGCTTTTTGTTGTCACCCAATTGGAACTGAAGAAAGGAGCTGGAGGCAAATGGCCCAAAGAAATTTAAAAGATGGTATGTTTGTCCAATGGTGAAATCTAAAATTTGTTACTACCGGTTCTGTGGGCGTGGCTTGGTGGGGGGGTGTAATGTGGCTGCGTGGGCATGGCCAATTTTTTTTTTACTTTTAAAACCATTTTTTCTACAATCTCTTTAGCGAAGAGGTTGTAAAAGAATGCTTTCAAAAGGCTCTGACGATCCAAGCTGAGTTGCCTGATCAGCAGAGGCTTTTTTTCTTTTAAAAGCTTTTGACGATCCCAGCTGAGCTGCATGATCATCAAATCCAAAGTGACCCTGAAGGAATAGCCAGAACCATAAATTGGTCTAAAATGCAGCAAAGTGGATAGTTTTAGGTATGGCATGATCAATGGTGAAATTCAGCCGGTCTATCCAGATTGCGCAATCTGGTAGCACTGGTGGCAGGACACTCCGCCCAGATGTCATCACATCCCATTTTTGACCCTTTGCACATGTGCAGAAGGCTCTGTGCGTGCGTGGAGGAGGCGCGCATGCTCACATTTTCAAACCAGTAGCGAAGGTAAGTGAATACCCACCCCTGGGCATGATACACCCATGTAATCATCTTCACTATTTCATGAGTTGCAGTGGTTTCCAGACTTCACAAAAGCACCAGACAACTCATTATTGTTCAGGCTTTTATTATTTTGGGGCACGTGGAGAAAGACGGGGATCCTCTTGCCATCTTATCTGATTTCCAGCTCTGTCTCCCTAACTCTAACCAAGGAAAATGGTGGAGACCATTTGAAAAAAAGATGTGGTTGCTTTCAAGAGTCAGCTTCTTAAAGTTAATGTGACTGTTAAAAAATAGCTGTGCCCATTTTTTTTTTACACAAAGGCCTGAAAAATGATAAGCTGCTTTTCTGAACAGAGAGGCGTGCTTCATAAAGTCTGAACTATTTGTTCTGGATCATTTTCAAAGCATGCATAGCCTTGCCAATTAAGCTCAATTCTTAATTTTCAAGGTCAGCCAGGGCCATCCAGGTGCTGCTACATTGTTTTCCTGAAAATAAGACCTCCCCGGATAATAAGCCCAATCAGGCTTTTGAGCACATGCACTAAAATAAGCCCCCCCTGAAAATAAGCCCTCCCTGAAAATATTTAAATGCATGTGCAGCTGGTCCCCACCATTTTCCTTGGTTAGGGTTAGGGAGACAGAGTTGGAAATCAAATAAGATGGCAAGAGGATCCCCGTCTTGCTCCACATGCCCCAAAATAATAAGACCTCCCTGAAAATAAGGCCAAGCGCTTATTTCGGGGTTCAAAAAATATAAGACAGGGTCTTATTTTTGGGGAAACACGGTATTTGCTGAAATTAAAAATGTACATCTAGCTAAGATATGGTTCAGAGCTTCCAATCACCTTTGGTCAGACTGGTGGCTTGTAAACATTTAATCACCTGTTGATCCAGATATTCCCCTGATATATTTAATCATACCACCAATTGTCCATCAACAACTTTTTCAAGTAATGAAGTTAACAAAAAGATGGGTTTGAGTGACACCTCTCACTTCGTAGTTCTGGGAATGGATCTGGCTTATCTCCATCTACTTTACTCTCCACTCTCTACAAGTACTCACAAAAACATGGAACTTAAATGTCATGATACAAAGTCCTGCTGGCAACAGCATGCTTAGACACACAAGTTGTGTCTTCCTGCTGATCTCAGTTAGTAACAAAAGGAATATATCATCTAGTCCAAAATTATCATCTAGCCATTTCAAATGGAGTGCTCCTTAACATGAGTAGTACAGCTATGGATTTGTTGAAGGATTGTTTCAATCATTTCCAACAAGTGAGTTTTGAATAGGCATGCAGCAGATAGCTGAAACACACAGGTTAGAAGGCTGGAGGAACTAAACTTTCCCCCCCAGAGGTTTTTTTGGATCATATTCTGATCCCAGGTCTTGCTTTAGGGTAACCACTAGGTTTTTCCTGTTGCCACCGATATTCCACAAAGTGCCTCAATTCCATCCCCAACTCTGGTAACTGAGAAAGATCAGGATCCCACATTCTGTACAATTCTGGAAATTGAAAGATCAAAAACAAAATTTCTTAGCTGCTATCCCTTGACCTTGTCACATAGAGACATATCTAGAGAATTCAGTCCTTCCCTCCACCTAAGGCAAATAAGCCAATCTCACAGGAGATGAGCAAAATCAAACTTTATTAGAAAAAAAAATGGCAACATTTAAAAATTCTTATGGAAAAAAAATACCCTTTAGTTGTAAATATTAAATAGAAACATTCAGTGTTACACAAACTGCAGGTCTCTCCAGTTCATAGGAAATGCAGTGCCAGTTTAATTAAAAAAAAGAAAAAGGAAAATCCAAAAGAAAATATAGTTCTCCAGATAGACCATAAGATGGCAACAGTTGGCTACAAAAGGAAAGTTCTCTGCTCAAAGTATTTGTAAAGAGACCAGGAGAAAGATATGGAGAAAGTTCAAAATATTATCATAGCTCACAAGAAGATTCTACAGGCACAAGAATAACTACATCTTCATGAACATCCCTGTAATATAAATAAAAGTTAAATTTATATCCCATTTCCTCACATACAGGGACACAGCACAACCTAGCCAAGAAAAATCAGTAACCTACTGTATGTTTTTGAGTACTATAGGAGTCTCCATCAACTTCTCTGGAATTCTGTTCTTCCTTTTTAAAATGATCAGACATTTTCTATCTCCAGAGGAAAAGATTGGGATAATCTGAGTTTATACATGATAAAAGGCCATTCTTCCTGTATGGAAATATAGATTTGTGAATCTGTGATCTTAAGTCTGGATTGGCATGCGAACAGTGTTCATGAAAAGCATATTTCCCTCTCTGCTGAAGAAGTCAGGTTACAATGACCTATGTGGAGGAGAAATAGGGAAAATGGAAAATTGACATAGTTCATACTTCATACTTCAACATCGCTTTCTAGAAAAGATGTCTAACATCTCCCTATTCTTTCCAGGCACAGCAATAAAGTGGGATAGTCAAAACGTCTTCCTTTATGTATATCAAAATAAACATGGGTACACCCATTCATGCTTATCTTTGCATGTCTACCCTATAAACTGGGAATTGTATGCTTTGCAATCCATCACAACTGGAAGGTACTAGGCTGGGTCTGTCAATACAGACAGTGAATCACTGCAGTTGTTAAATTAACAACATGGTTGTTAAGTGAATCTGGCTTAAAAAGTTGCAAAAGATGACCACATGACCCTGGGACACTGCAACTGTCATAAATATGAATCAGCTGCCAGGTATCTGAATTTTGACCACGTAACCACGGGGATGCTGGTTATGTCACCTTTTTCAGTGCCATTGTAGCTTCAAACAGTCACTAAATGAATTGTTGTAAGTTGAGGACCATCTGTACAGTATTAATAATAAATAGTTCAACATTTGAACCTGTAACTGGCTGAAAAACTTGAGTTTGGCAATCTTCATAGGGTTGGTTCTTAGTAATCCGGTAATATCTGAAGGGATCTCATTTCCTCATCAGTTCCTAACAACATTAATTAAATGCAAGGAATAACACATAGATGGTTGAATTGTTCAGAAATTTCATGGCATTTGGAAATCTGATGGAGTGGAAACTGCTTTTGAGATGGCTGACTTTCAGAATCTCCTCCTACACATGCACAAATAAAAGATGTTTTCACAAAGAAAGGTAATAAGCCTTCAGTAGCTCTTAAAGGAAAACTTTGTTCCTATCTTGGGGAGAGGAATTGTTTTTATATTGTTTTGTAGAAAGTAGCTGCAAGCCATAAAATGACCCTTGAATGTTCCCTTGTGTTATGAAGAGATCCCTGAAAGTTAAAATAAATCAGGGAGAAGATTAGCCAACATTAGATCCTTTGTTCTTGTGATGCTAATAGGTTGCTGGTATGCGAGAGTTGATTCAGTTGGGAGGGAATAATTGCAATATATTCATCCACCATTCGATTCTGAAGTATGTGACTCAGACTGCATTATTTGAGTCATTGCTTCATTTTGCATTCATCATTTTTACACCATTTTAGCATTGGGAAATTATCTATCTATCTATCTATCTATCTCTCTATCAATCTATCTGAACATTCATTAAATTGATGTCAGTTGTTCTGGAGAGTCTGTTAGATTGCCAACTTGAATTTTTCAAACCTATTGACAGTAGTCAGCTCTTGCAAGAGCAAAAGATTGATCTAAACCTGTCAATATATATGCAGATTAATCTCAGCAGCTAGATTTTTTTTAACCTTCCCATGCATTGCGACTGGATAATAGAGGCTTTGTGAGGGGAAGATATGTTATTATGTTTTCATTTGCAGGGTGACTTGCTGCAACTCTGGTGATTGAAGTTAAGCTGTGTGTCTCTGGGAGTATCTGGCATGCTTGGGTAAACAGATGAAGCCATGCTTCTTAATTTTATACACTGGCACTCATTTTAAGCTGTTCACCTTGCTATGCAAGTTGTCAAAAAGCACTGTGGCATTTAGCTCCCATTCATGTTTTCATAAGGACAATAACATTCAGATCTGTTAATAGGTGGTTTATTATCACACACACACACACACACACACACACACACACACACACACACACACAGTGTATCTCTGCACCTTTAGGAAGCCTATCTATCAGATATTCTACAAATGCAACATCTTTAGAAAAGTCCTATATCAATACTGAAGAAGGAAAGAAACATTTCCTATTGAATAGATGCCTACTATTGTAATCAAGTACCTATTTAAGATACATCACGGGAGAAGGGAAGAATGAAAGGAAGGGATAGACAGGACCTTGTGATGCTTTTCATCAGGAATTTCACTTATCTATTATCCTCCCCCTGAAATCCTTCAGTTTCTTCCTGGAAAAGATATTTTCAGATTGGTAGACATTTTTCATTGTTAGCCTAATTCTGATGGCCACATCAGAGTTAGTGGAAATTCCTAAGTAATATTACTCATTTTACTGAGCAAAGAGAAAATATGTAGTTAGGCCAGCAAACAATAAAGTTAAAATCAAGCATGGCAAATATTTAATGATAAACTTTTCTGTTCTCGTACGTTTTGAAATATTTAGTTCAGAATTAATTCTAAAATAGTTATGCGGACCCAATGTCACACTTCCTTCCAATATTTCACTAGTAATGGAATTTTATCTCCTAGAGGAAATTTCACTATTATTGAGAAAGCTTTCTTAAAGGAGAAGTTCATTGACCAGATGAAATATTATTCTGTACTGGAATTACTTTAAACGGAGCACGCTGTCAGGCCTGCCTCCGTTCAAAGCAAGAACGGAGAAAGAAAGAAAATCCCCGACTCTATTGAAGTAGAGAACTTTTACTGAGTTTGAAATGATAACGGCGAAAGGAAAGCAAGAGCCTTGGTGGCGCAGCAGACTAAAGTGCTGTTAAGTAGCACCAGCTGCCTGCAATTACTGCAAGTTCAAATCTCACTAGGCTCAAGGTTGACTCAGCCTTCCATCCTTTTGAGTAGGTTAAATGAGGACCCGGATTGTAGGGGCAATAAGCTGACTTCGTATAAAAAAGAACACTGCTTGGGGGGTGGGGGGGGGCGAAAGCCCTACTAAACAGGTATATACAAAAGTATGAAGGCTAATGCTTAACTCATTGTAAGCCGCCCTGAGTCTCCGGAGAAAGGGTGGCATATAAATCGAACCAATAAATAAATAAGTAAAAGATCTGATCCAAAAGGTGCAAAAGTTACATACTGAAAGTTTCCCCAAATCCCTTCCCCCAGGGACCCAGGCTGAATGTCCAATCCAAGACCCGCATAGTGTCATGTGGAGCACATCTTCAGATGCTTTTGTCCATCTGGAGTTCTAGGACGGTTGGCCTCGACTGGGTATAGACAATTCCATTCAGCAGCACAGTAATTCTTGAGAGCAAACATCCCTTTTAGTTCACATGGGCCTTCATCACACCAGCTCACATCCCTAACCCCAATGCCCTGCCCCCCCACTCCCCATTACTATGGCAGCCGATAGCAAGCATGCATCAAAGGGAAAGCCCATGCTGGAGATCCGACTGACACACACTCTCTCCCCAAAAAAGCATACTGCCTTTTCCCTTGTTTCTTTCCCAATTTTCTTTCATCTTCTTGAAATTAGCTATACAGCAAGTAATATATTAGAACTCATTGTAACACTTTGGGGCTGTTTAGAATCAATTTGGCATGGAATGTGATAAATCCTACTTAAAAAGAAAGAAGAAAATAAAAATGAGAAAAATATTAGCATTTTTCTTTGGGTCAAATTCAATTATTGAGACAGAAAAATGGTATGAAGCATTAACAGAAGCCTGAAAATTAACAAGTTATATATATTAGAAATAATCAGAACACTTTGGGGCTGTTTAGAATCAATATGATATTCGTGAATGACTGATTAATCTTATTGTAAAGAAAAAAGAAAATAAAATGGGAAAATACCAGCATCTTTCTTTAGGCCAAATTCAATTACAGGTGGTTATTGACTTACAACCATGTGCTTAGTGATTGGTCAAAGTTACAGTGGCACTGGAAAAAGTGATTTACAACTGCTATTTGCACTTATAACCACTGCTGCATCCCCCCAATCATGTAATCAAAATTTGGATGCTTGGCAAGTGGCATATATTTAAGACAGCTACAGTATCCTGAATTGATGTGAACACCATTTGCAACTTTCCCAGCTGGCTACCCAGCAAAATCAATGGGGGAAGCCAGATTTGCTTAAGAACTGTGTAATTAATATAACAATTTTGGGCGATTTGCTTAACAACCATGGCAAAAAAAGGTTGTAAATTTGGGTGTGACTCACTTAACAACTGCTGTGCTTAACAACAGAAATGCTGGTTTCAGTTGTGGTCGTAAGTCAAGGACTACTTGTATTGAGACAGAAAAAAATATATGATGGGAAATTAACAGAAACCTGCAGATCAATAAAATCAACATGGCAAGGAACACAGTATCATTAGTTCCTTCCACCTGATGTAATGGTTCCTGACTCTGAAGCAGCCCCAAGGATCAGTCTGTATCCATCACAAAGCCTTTTATCAAATTATCATTGCAAAAAATGAATCTTTGTTTTAAGAGTCTCAGTTCAAACCTTCAGCTATGAGTTTTCCAAGTTTTAAGAATTGGAATGGTGATTAAGTCAAACACTACAGATGTTTGAATTTCAACTCACAGAGAAATGCAATCTCTGGCTCATTAACCATAGGTTGCCACCTTTATTCTTTTCTTGTCTAATAAACTAGCTGTTGGACAGATTCTACTTGTTTTAAGAATTCTGAATAAAAGAGATTAATGTGTATAGGAATTAGGGATGGAGGGTGAATATGTGTGTATGTTAGATGCAAGAGCCGTGTTGATGCAGTAGTTAGAATGCAGTATTGCAGACTGACTCTGCTCACTGCCAGGAGTTTGATGCTGACTGACTCCAGGTTGACTCAGCCTTCTATCTGAGGATCCAGATTGTTGAGGGCTGATTCTGTAAACAACTTAGAGAGCGCTGTAAACACTATGAAGCAATATGTATGGTAAGTCTAATTGCTATTGCTAGGCATTGAGTGTCATCTGTGGCAGAGCAGAGTGATGGGTCTTTGAAGCCCAGGGTAGCATAAATATACGGGCATGGGGGAGCCATTCGTCTAAATCACAAGATCAAAAAAAGTTACCTATCTACATTTTAAGGCAGCATTTTTCACTTTTGACAAATTTTAAGATGTGTGGATGTCAACTCCAAATTCCCCAACTATCATGCTGACGCCCAGACTGGGGAATTCTTGGAGTCCACACCCCTTAAGCAGCCAAGGTTAAACAATGGTTTCAGGGGAATCGAACAAGCTGCCTGAAATAAGAACGATACATGGTTACTTACCAAAGAAAACAACACAAGTTTTTTATTGTCTGTTAATATCCTATTTATTGTCTATCCTTCCTAAAGTGCTTGAGGTGAAGGGGAATAATTATTATTTAAAGAAGCACAACTCATAATGGCATCAAGAAGATAAAGAATGAATGAAATCCATCACAGGCACAACAAAGCACCTTTAAAGTGGCTGTATTTTTAAAAAGGAGCCCAGTCAGCCTAAAAAAAATGGCAGGAATTATTTAATAAAGACATACTGGTAGAGCTGTATGCATTGGGAGAGCCTTGGCTGGAGGCTAGGTGATAAATCATCCATGGGATGGCTCATTTCTGTTTATTAATTCAACCCTAGGTGTGGTGGAGTAACTTAAGTGGCGCTGCCATCAAAATCATCCATGCTGTTATATAACACTGCTGGACTTTGATTAATGTTGCAGGCCACTACACTATGACTCTGACTGAATGTCGGGAAGTGTAAAGCTTTAAGGGATCATAAAAAAATATGGATCTGAATTTCATAAGATGTTGAGTAGATAACTTATCCTTCTTGAAAAATCTGAAGGTGTGTGGTTTTTCCCATGGTTTCCATCTGTGTAGCCAGCTGGGAGATACTATAGATACCAAGTAAGAGATTCCATATTATCTCTCTATTCCATTGAGAGATAGAGAGATATTAATCTTCCAATCTTATTTTTACACATTAACTCAAGCCAGCGAACAAATCCAACACATCTTCCTCCTATTTTCCCCACAACATCAACCTTGTGAGATGAGTTGGGCTGAGAGAGACTGGTCCAAAGTCACTCAGCTGGCTTTCATGGCTAAGGTGGGACTAGAACTTGCAGTCTCCCATTTTCTAGTGGTTAAAGCACCTGGTCCCTTAACCATTAGATGAAACTGGCTCTACTGGTTTTGTTTCATTGCAGATGAAGACAGTACTCTTATCAGATTGATTCAGAGGAATGCTGCAAATGGATTTGTCCTATAGGACAGGGTGTTTGCCGCAGCTCTTATAAAAACACAGAAGGGAACATCTGTAAGATTGGCAATGCTGGCATAGTCTCACAAAAAGCCACCGTGCAATTGTTTATAATTAACTGTTGGAAGCACTGTTGGATTTTAATTAATTGGCGAGCAGTGGGAGCATGACACTTTGGTGTCTGAGGTAGCCGCTTCCCTGCAAATTAACAGAAGACAAATCCACTGAGAATCACTTCTCAGTCTGGCTTTTGCAGAGAAACCTCTTGGTGCATTGTGATCTCAGATCTGAGGTAACCCTTAGGCTTTGTCTTGGATAATCATTCCAAAATCCATCAGCCAGAGCCAGGAATAATATGTTCTTAAGAATTCTGAAGGGTTCTGAGCCCAGGAAACTATATTAGAAGTGAACTGAACACCTCACTGATTTTTTTAATGCAAAATTCTGTTCTTCCATTCAGTAGGGTAAAAGGTTACCACTAAAATGAATTTAAGGCTTATTTTCTATATAGACATGAACAAGGAATTTACTTAATAGAAAGATGGACTGCTGTTGCTTTTTTCTGGAAGGTTTTTCAGCTTGGTACTCCCAGAGCCCCGCATCCAAGCACTAATCATGTCTGATCCTGCTTAGCTTCTTAATCCAACATTATCAATTGTATATATCTGTCTGTTTTTCTCTCTCTCCCCTACAGGGGGTGGATGTGTTTTGTTGTATTTGCTTTGGGAAAACAATGTTATTTCAAATCTGTCACCCAAGAGCCTTGCCTTTCTTTTTCCTAGAATAATCTTGCTATTTGGGCAACCAACATTGTTCAGAAACAGCCTTTCCTGATGGCTAAGGCAGCTGTAGAGTCAGTGAAATATTTAAGAAGCAAATTAAAGGATTGAATATTATCATTTGTGGCTTTCATTTCAAAAGCAGAAGACAACAATTTGTTTCAGGTTCTACAAGTAAATACAATTCAATTGTTTGTGCATTGAAACATTCAAATATCTCATCTCTGTACTCTTGCAAATATAAATATTTTAAAGAAAAATAACAATAGCAAAAAATAATAATTTCTAGTAATGCAAAAACATTTCAAATGTTCAGAACAATCCCATTAAAAATATGTGACTGCTAAGCCAGTGAGTTATCCCTAAGCTGTCTGACTTTTAAAAATTCTACCTGCCTTTTTCAGACTGATACTGAAATTAAAATATTGGCAGACAACTCAAGGACACATCAAACTTTAAGACTTAAGCCATAGATCTATAACTGCCCAAAGATTCAAATCTTAAATCTCATCCTCCTCTCCATGCATTGTAAGTTACTCATTTTGGGATGGGAGAAGTGGTTGACCCTTGTGCATTGTTCCTGCATCAGACCAGACTAGTCTTAAGTCTCTTACTTCTTATCTGGCTTGATTAAGACCTTGTAAATACAATGTCCCATAATACGGTACAGCATTGCTTCATTCACTGAGGTCCCCAGGGTGCCTTTCAAAAAGACAACTCGACTATCTGGGTTTTTTTTTTCCTTGAAAACATTTTGTTTCTCATCCAAGAAGCTTCTTCAGCCCAGCTTCTTGGATGAGAAGCAAAATGTTTTCAAGGAAAAAACCAAGGAAGCCCAGTTGCCTTTTGGAAAAGCACCTTTGGGACAAACATGACCTGGATGATTGAGAATCTCCACGGACGATCATTCACTTGAAGTTCTCATTCAACATGTTCTCTGCCCTGGGTGGCATGCAATCTTTTTTAGGTCCAAAGTCTAAAACCAGTTTTTTTACTGCTATGCTGGAAGCTGCCTCCCAATAACTAGACAGGGTCAGGGGGGGTGGGAATTAAACTTAAATAGGATTACTTCCCAATACTTAATCATTTCCCCCTTCTATTGCAATAATAGGAGGCAACAACTTCATTCCCAAGGCTGTGAAGCAGGAGGCAACTGCAGTAGAAGTTTCTGAAGAGAAGAGCAGATGAGGAATAGTGTCACCAAGTGCTCTTTGTATTAAAAACAAAAACAAAACTTTTTGCACTAAGAAGGAATGCAGACTAACCTGATATGCTAATGCAGGAAGAATTAATTTTGCCACATAAAAAAACATTAAGTTGCAATTCCCTGCCTACGCTCTAAGGTCCAGGAACAGTTTTACTTTTTTCTCTTGAGGTATCTATAAATAAACTCCTTACAGTGAAATTTAAGGGGAAACGGGTTCCAACTAAAATACACAGTAAATATTTGACTTGATAAATCTTGGCCTAGCACTCTATAAAGTTGAGTTTATGGCTTGTGCTCAAAGCCAGAGTTTACTTAATTCAAGCTTTTGTTTCATACAATGCACTCTGACATAAACCAGTTGCAGAGAGTGTACGGAGAGATGAGATTCAGGAAAAAAATAAATGAACACTTCAGCGGGATTTTTTTTTAACCATAAGGGTGTTAACCAGTGGTGAAATCCAATTTTTTTACTACTGGTTCTGTGGGCGTGGCTTGGTGGACGTGGCAGGGGAAGGATATTGCAAAATCTCCATTCCCTCCCAACTCATGGAGGAAGGATGTTGCAAAATCTCCATTCCCACCCACTCTGGGGCCAGCCAGAGGTGGTATTTGCAGGTTCTCCGAACTACTCAAAATTTCTGCTACCAGTTCTCCAGAACCTGTCAGAACCTGCTGGATTTCTGTTAATCTTATTAACAGAAATTTGAAAACACCCTGAGTATATAAAAGAAGGCAATGTGGAAGTGGGGGCGGGGGAGGAAACTCTTTCACAGGGAAGAAAACTTTGGGGAAATTGGAAGTTAAGTTTTGGATATGCAGTTGCGAATACAAATGTCTTATTCCTCCCTGAAATTCTTTTAAGGTTTAGGAAGATATAAGGTACAGCAAGTCCTGGCAAGCCTACTCATGAGAGTACTTCACCCATTATTTTAAATAAGTAAATAAACAAAGGTTTACATTGAAATACAGTAATTGAATATTAGTCCACGCAATAAATATTCACTGTGCTTGGAAATTTGTTTCAAGAACAATTATAGGTTAGTTTTTCTTGGAGGGGGGTCATTTTACCTGTATTCTGGTAGTAGTAGGAACTAACAAACAGAGTAGGAAGCAGTAGGAACTAACAAACATGACTGCTGCTTATAAAGTATATACATAATTGAACTGAACTGAATACTATATTTGGCCAAATGTGATTAGAGACACAAAGAATATGTCTTTGGTACAAGAGCACTCAGTGTACATGCAAAGCAACAGAATAATAGCAGTAAAAGGGGAAGTAAAGATAAGGATAAATTATAATGCTACAGCCATACTACATGCATTAATAGACATTAGGCAGCACTGAGATAATTGTTCAGCAATGATGGCAAGAGGGAAAAATCAGTCCCTGTGTTTAGTTGTTTTGGCATACAGTGCCTTATAGCGCCATCCTGAGGGAAGGAGTTGAAATAGTTTATGTCCAGGATGTGAGGGGTCTGCAAATATCTTTTCAGTCCTCTTGACCCATGCAATATAAAGTGTATAACATGCCATTTGCCCTCCCAAAATCCAGCTGTTGTCCAACTTAGCTGTTTCCTGGTAATTGGGAGAGGAATGCTAACAGCTGAAAGATGGGACAAGGTAAACATGAGTATTTGTACACATGTATACAATCATTTGCATAAAGAGTGCCATCTTGGAGGCATCAAAAAGTGTTGGTGCACACTGCATACGGAGTGTAAATTTTGGAAATGTGTCAATTATTTGGGTTTTGTTCCCCAACTATTATTTCTTAATATAGGGGTACGGATTTTACTTTCCTTAGAGGAGAGCTGGTTTTGCACTATATTTTAGGAATATGTTGTTCTAGTCTTTAAAATATATTGTGTTTTATTATGCCAGCCCTTTTTCTTTTTTTGGACTTCTGCTTTGTGCAGTCCATGGCTAAATTGCTTTGTGCTGAAATAATTCAGGGTTATAAGGAGTCATTCACCTTCTGTACCAAATAAAACAGTAGAAGAGAATGAAAACGATAAAGGGATATATTTTTGGTCTCTAGTTCATATTGTTTTTGATTAACACTGAAAAACACTTAGGCTGTTCTCGGTCTCTGTCTTTTAGACTTTAAGAGATACGTATTAATCAACTTCAACTTAGTAAATTAAATAGGCAAAGTGGATGGACATGGAAAAGTTGTTTTACCTGTCCTGACTCCCAATATTATGGCTAATAATGTGCTGGAACATGGAAGAAATTTGCAGGAAGCTGATTATGTGAGAAAAGGACAATTATTTGTTATTCAGCTGAGAAGAAATCAAGTGATAGACATGTATCAACCTGCCCTAGATACTTAAGATGAATGCAACAACAAAGGTTGTATGTTTCTGAGACCATGAGGCTCATTTTGCAATGCTATCTTCTTGCAAAATTCTATCAAATAACTTTGACAATAAATCTGATTGCAATTAAGGAAGAAATCCTTAGTAGCCACAATGGCTAATTATGGCATTGTAGTCAGCTCATCTTAATCATGGCTTGATATGCTATCGAAATATCCTGAGGCAGATACTAGTTGCCAAGGAAAATGAAGTGGAGCACTGGAAAGATTGCATTCTGTTGTTCCTGCTTTTGGGTGGATACAGGAGGATTTATTGGAATGAAGACAAATAGACTGAGTGAAGAAATAGCCTTCCCTTCACCAAGTGAGCTACCACAGATGCCTACAAAAGCAAATACATCTGAAAAACAATTGCTGACCAATGCAAAGATTTTGGATTACTTTGCCTTAGGAGGCAAGAGTTACCACCATGATGATCAACTTTATCATCTATTGGACTATTAGTACAGCGATTAACATTATTTGATGTTAATTAAGTTATAGTGTGTCATGCCCATGCACGCTGATGTATTTTCTCCACTACGTTATTGAGAGAGAAGAGGCCAAAACAGTGGGTGGCAGACTGTAGGAGATTTCTGTTGCTCTTGTTAGAGCTGCCTCAATCTAGATCTCAGAATTAAGGCCATCATAAAAGACTATTTTTGGTCATTGCTTGTCTTGTTAGTTTAGATTTTTTTTCAGCTTATAGACTTTGAAGATGTGAACAGAGGTGGGGAAGAGATGGAGGTCATTGTTTGTTGACCTTCCTATCTTATTCAATAAGTCAAGACTAGTCTTGCAGTTTAAAAGAGAGATAAATATTTATTACATTTATATGCTGCCATTCTCACTATCTGATATCCAATAAAGTGAGTGCCATCAACGTCCTGATCACCTCTCATTATTCCTTATTTAATTTTATGGAAGCAACTGTTATATACTGTAGTTTAGAAGGCTGGATGAGAGAGAACAAGACGAAATTAAGTACATACATGGTGACAGTGCTGCTTCTAATAGGAAACTGATGTTGGGGAACTGGCAAATCCCACATCCCACACACCCCAACAGGCTTTTAGTCTGGGAATGTGCCATCCATATCCCTTCTTGATAGTAGTCCATGCATTGATTCATCTCATTTTCACTGTGCAAGGCACTCTGCATGGTTCTATTTTTATTATTAATTTATTTCTACCATATTAATTTAGTTCTACCATTAAAAAGGATGCAGAAATTACAGCTGGTGGAAAACAGCTCAGCTGCTAACTGGTATGAAGTATACAGATTACATTATGCCAGTACTAAGTAGTCTTTGCTAGTTGACAGTTGCTTACCAAGTACAATTTAAGGTGCTCTTGCTGACCTTTATAAAAGCCTAAAATAGCTTTGGAAGTGCCCTGTTGCTTATCATTATTCCAGAGGTTTTGCTTCTTTTTTGTTGGCCAGGCAGCTACTTAAAAAGGAACCCAAATAAAAAGAAAAACAAAACTGGAAGCCTTACAACTCTGATTGAAACTAGTTTATGATGCATACAATCACATGTTTTAGAAGTTTTGCAAGAGATGAACTATCGCCTGGTTTTGGTATCTGGTGGCTACTTTTTTAGTGACAGGTAATAACTGCTTTCACCCATCTTAGAGGTGGATCTTAGTGAAAATGTTGGGGTCTGCAGCCTCAATGCAATTAACACAGGTTCCTTGATGTTACACTAGGAAGAACAAACCTGAACAGCTGTGCCTTCCTTCTCTTTTTAAAATTACACTGCTGTACTAAACCTGTTCACATGGGTACCCTTCTGTCTGCCACAAATTGGACTACAATGCCCAAACTCTACGGAGGGTGTGAGGCTGACAGTTTCTGTAATGGAACAATTTTAAATCTCTTACAGTATAGGGAGTCCTCGGCTTACAACCATAATTGAGCCCAACATTTATGTTCTTCAGTGAGACATTTGTTAAGTGAGTTTTGCCCCATTTTACGATCTTTCTAGCCACAGCTGTTAAGTGAATTGTTGCAGCTGTTCGGTTAGGTAACCCGGTTATTAAGTGAATCCGACTTCCCCATTGACTTTGCTTGTCAGAAGGTCGCAAAAAGGCTGTTCGCATGATGCCGGGGACACTGCAACGTCAATAAATATAAAGCAATCGCCAAGCATCCAAATTTTGATCACACGACCACGGGTATGCTGCAATGGTCGTTAAGTGTGAAAAATGCCCCTAAGTCACCTTTTTACAGTGCCGAACGGTCACTAAACGGACCGTTGTAAGTAGACGACTGTCTGTAAAAAGAGCCACTACTATACTTCTCAAATTCAGAAATTAAAAGCCTGCTTCTGCTGGAAGATGTAGGGAACACACAACAGCACAGAAAAGTCCTCTCTCTTCCAACGCGTTGAGTGCTGCTTTTCGCTTCCCCCCCTCTCCCTGCCCTTTCATCTTGGGTAACCACAGATAATCGTGGCTTCGTGGGTGCCTGTGTCCCCGTGCTCCGCTCCTCGCCACGTCGCGGGTCAGATGACCTCTGTGTCCAAAGCGAAATCTGGGACTTTTTGCTCCGCGCACCCTGCGTGACCATTTCAGCGCCTCAGGCGAAAGCCTTTCCTGCAAAAAGGAAGAGCCTTCGCTCCTTTCTCAGGGAACCTCGCCGCGCATGCGTCAGATGCCGGCGCGGCCGGGGAGAGCAATGACACCGGGTTAACTTTCACCTACTTTTGCCTCGGCTGGCTTGACAAAGAGAGGTAACTCGCGTTCAAACGCCGCCGCCCGCACTGCGCCTGCGCGGCACCGTCTCCATTCTTCTGCCACCCACCCACCCCTCCCCCGCGAAGGAATCCTATTGTCGAAAAAGCAACCCGGAGTCACAAGGGATGCCTCTGTAATGTTCTGTACTTCGCAACGTTTAGATCTGGACCGCTGACAAAAACGATTATTTAAATTAATTAAAACAAGCCCGAGGGCTTGCCTCTGCAGCTAAAGCCACGTTTTGTGTTGTTTCTCTGCGGACGGTTCGCCCAGTTGACTCGGTCAGCGTCTTTGCTATGCTACACACGATCGTGGCATGAAGCTCTGGTGTGCTCGACATACGGCGGTTGCAAACGGGAGGACCATCTTTCGGTCTTTCTAGGCGATTGTAAGAACCCAGCCTTTGGTTTCTCTCCAGGCTCGTTTCTGGGAAACAGGGATGAAAGCATGCTATTGTTCTCATGGGCTGCTTGGGGAATAAAATGCCAGAATAGGAATATCTTTAGACTGAGCCATTCCAGCTCTTTCTCTGCTTTCTTAACTCCTCGCTCCCGAATCAACTTTGTCCCTTCCAAATAAGTCGGCCTACAATCCCTAGAATTCAAAACACACACACACACACATTGGCTTGGGGTCAGCTATTGAGGAGGGGAATCTTGGTGCTCCTGGATTTGGTTGAACTTCAGCTCCCCAGCAGTGCCAATAAATGAAGGATCCTGGGAACTGCAGTTCAGCAGCATCAAGAGGTCCACAGACTCCTCCCTTACATCTCAAAATTACAAGAACCACCTCTCCATCCTCTTTTTCCATTTACTTTTCTAAATAACTCTATAACCCTTAACGGAGATGACTTCATTGGCAATTAGATGCTCCCCCATCCTACCCACCTTTCAATTTTGGGGGCATTTTTTCTAAACCAGGGCCGACTTTGCCAACTTTAAAACTTGTGGACTTCCAACTCCCAGAATTCCCCAGCCAGCCAGGGAGCTGAAATCCACAAGTCTTAAAAGTTGTCAAGGTTGGATACCCCTGCTCTATAAACCCTCAGAAACCAATTAACGTTGACCCACAATCTTTTCTCACTGCCGCCATTTGCAGGTTGTTGGGGTGACTGACTCTCCTCCCACCTTATCCTTAGCTCATGCAATACAGGTAGTCCTCGACCTACGACCACACTTGAGCCCAACATTTCTGTTGCTAAGGGAGCCAGTTGTTGAGTGTTTTGCCCCATTTTAAGACCTTTCTTGCCACAGTTGTTAAGTGAATCACCGCACTAATTAGTAAAAAGGTTGGTAAGTATATCTGGCTTCCCCATTGACTTGGCTTGTCAGAAGGTCTCAAAAGGGGATCCCCATGAACCCCAAGACATGGCAACCGTCATAAATACGAATCAGTAGCCAACCGTCTGAATTTTGATCACATGATCATTGGGATGCTGTAATGGTCATAAGTGTGAAAAACAGTACAGCACTTTTTTTCAGTGCTGTTGTAACTTTGAACGGTTGCTAAATGAACTGTTGTAAGTCAAGGACTACCTGTATTGGTTTTTGGGTGTTTTTTTTTTTTAAAGATGGGTGGCTATGATATGGAACTGCAAAGCTGCTTTTGTCCACCTGCTTCAATTGAAACAGCCTGGTGAACTGGTGATGTGGCGAGAGGAAGGGCCAGAAGTTGGGACAACTCCAAGTTCAGCATTGTTGCTGGAGTGGTTCCTGCTGGGTTGTAGCTGAGTTGGAAATTAATCAGCTCAGCTGCTAAACTAAAGCAACACAATGATAACATGAAAACATACAGATGCAGGCCTGGTCTCAGATGGGCACAAAGGAATAGTGTAGATGTAATTTCTCAGACTTTATTGTCAAGGACATCAGCATCCAACCTTCTCTGTAGGCTGTTGCTGTTAAGACATGCCTCTCTGCAAAGAACCCACAATGATTTGTAATGTTAACATCAAGGAGACAAAACTCAGTGGGGGGAAAAGCGGAAAGCAATAGTGATAATCAAGCAGAATGAAACCACCAGCAAAAGCAATAGCTGGGCCTGTGTTTTTCTAAAGATGAATTGGAAGGCTACATTCAATAAAATAAAATTAAAAGCTATCCAATGTTAGTAGTCACTATTGAAAAGGCGATGGCTCCAGGGCCAACCTACTCACATTTTTTTTTGCTGGCAGGAAAATACAAGGGGGACTTGTATGGGAAATGACAATATGTGTAACTTTCTCCTGCTTCTCTGCAGCCATTAGTGCAGAGAACTGGAAGTAATGCTCAATAAACAGAAAAGGGGTCAGGCTTTTTTAAAAATTCCTCTCTGTTTAGAATGGTAATTTAATAATTTTTGGTGCATGAGTAAACTAGTACAATTTTTTTTCCATCTCCCTTCAGAAGCAAGAACCACTGAATTCAGTGGGGCTTGTTTCAATGCTTTTAGGGTTATAACCTAAATGACATGTGGCAAGGTACTAAAGGGTGATAGGGAACTTCATAAATCATTATAGCTTTAAGAGTTAATTATAAAAGAAAAATTAATACATTTTTTTTTAAATTTGATTTATATGCCGCCTTTCTCCGGAGACTCAGGGCGGCTTCCAATGCATTAAGCAATAGCCTTCATACTTTTGTATATTTTATACAAAGTCAGCTTATTGCCCCCACAAACTGGGTCCTCATTTAACCTACCTTAGAAAGGATGGAAGGCTGAGTCAACCTTGAGCCTGGTAAGATTTGAACCTGCAGAAATTGCAGGCAGCTGTGTTAATAACAGGGTGCATTAAACCACTGTACTACCAAGGCTCTTTTAAGATTATAAATCAATAAGATTTATAAAACATGATTTAAGCCTTTTTAACTATTTAAGCAACATTACTAAAAGCACCCTTAAAACATATTGTTTCTAATCTTTCAGTATGTTTTGTTATTTCCTTAAATGAAATAGAGTCTATCCAGAGAGAGTCTATCCAGAATAACAGTGTGGATTTCGAGCCAATAGGTCCACTACTGACATGGTATTTTCCCTTAGACAGTTGCAGGAGAAATGCAGGGAGCAAAGACAGCCACTTTTCGTAGCCTTCATAGATCTTACAAAGGCTTTTGACTTGGTTAGCAGGGACGGCCTTTATAAAATTCTTCCCAAGATTGGATGTCTACCTCAGCTCCTCAACATCATCAGGTCCTTTCATGAGGAAATGAAGGGCACTATAGTTTTTGATGGCTTAACTTCAGATTCCTTTGATATTCGAAGTGGAGTGAAGCAAGGCTGTGGCCTCGCCTCAACTTTATTTGGGATCTTTTTTGCTATCATGCTGAAACATGCTTTTGGAACTGCAACAGAGGGTATTTACCTCCGGACCAGATCAGACGGAAAACTCTTTAATCTCTCTAGATTGAGAGCAAAGTCTAAAGTCCATCTGAAATGCTTACAGGATTTCCACTTCGCTGACAATGCTGCTGTCACTGCTCACTCTGCTGAAGACCTTCAACAATTTATAGACAGCTTTAGCAAGGCCTGCCAAGACTTTGGAATAACAATCAGCCTGGAAAAAACACAAGTCATGGGTCAGGATGTGGATTAATCTCCCTGTATTACAATCTCTGCACAAGAACTGGAGGTCGTCCATGACTTTGTGTACCTCAGCTCAAATATCTCTGACACTCTCTCTTTAGATACTGAGCTGAATAAACGTATTGGTAAAACGGTCACCACGTTTTCCAGACTTACAAAGAGAGCATGGCTTAATAAGAAGCTGACGGAACATACAAAGATCCAGGTCTATAGAGCCTGCGTCCTGAGCACACTCTTGTACTGCAGTGAGTCTTGGACCCTTTACGCACAGCAGGAGAGAAAGTTGAACACCTTTCATATGCGCTGTCTCTGACGTATTCTTGGCATCACCTGGCAGGACAAAGTTCCAAATAGTGCAGTCTTGGAATGTACTGGAATTTCTAGCATGTATACACTATTGAAACAGCGACGTCTATGCAGGCTTGAGCATGTCGTGAGAATGGTTGATGGTCAGATTCCGAAAGATCTCCTGTATGGAGAATTAGTACAGGGAAAGCGCCTCAGAGGGAGACCACAGTTGCAATATAAGGATATCTGCAAGAGGGACCTAAAGGCCCTGGGAATGGACATTAACAACTGGGAAATCTTGACCTCCGATTGTTCAGCTTGGAGGCTAAAGACGCAGCATGGCCTTCTCCAATTCGAAGAGACACTTGTTCTGCAGCTGAGGCAAAGAGGCAGTCCCGGAACCAGCGCAATCTGGGGGCTGGGCAGGGGACAGAATGTATCTGCCCTCAGTGTGGAAGGGATTGCCACTCTCGAATTGGCCTTTTTAGTCACACCAAATGCTGTTTTAGGACCTCTTTCCAGAGCACGATACCATAGTCTTTTGAGACTGAAGGTTGGCAATGCAATGCAAATGAAATATGTGAATAAGTTCTTTACCTTTTATAGTTGTGTAAAATCAGGACTCTTTATAGATTCTGTTTTTAGAAAATCCCTATTGGACAAGTTTCCCTATTACTATTCTTTCTTAAAATCAGGATTAAAAAGGTTGGAAATTAATGAATAAAAATAAAATGTAACTATTAAAGAAATAAGAATGCTACAGTATCCTCCTTTGAACTGGGTGTCTCCTTCCAAATATTCCTTTGATCAGTCATCATGGTTTAGACATACTTTTGCACAGGCTTGTTGTAAAGAAACTTAAATATAAGGAATAATCTGTACACATCTTTAAGTTTGTGGAAATAAAGTTGGATAAAATACAATATATAAATATATTTTTTAAAATTTAAATTCTGTGCTAATGTTTTCATAATAAGGGGATGTGGTGGCTCAGTGGCTAAGACACTGAGCTTGTCAATCAGAAAGGTCGACAGTTCAGTGGTTTGAACCCCTAGTACCGAATAACAGGATGAGCACCCGTCACTTGTCCCAGCTTCTGCCAACCTAGCAGTTCGAAAGCATAAAAAATGCAAGTAGAAAAATAGGGATCACCTTTGGTGGGAAGGTAACAGCATTCCGTGCACCTTCAGAATTTAGTCATGCCGGCCACATGACCACAGAATCATCATCAGACAAAGCTGGCTCTTCGGCTTAGAAATGGAGATGAGCACTGCCCCCTAGAGTCAGGAACGACTAGCACATATATGCGAGGGGAACCTTTACCTTTACCTTATGTTTTCATATCTAAGTGTAATTTCCTTTCAAGTCAGTGTACCTACCATAGTACTGCAAACTTCCACTTCAATTAATGAAGTATATAAGAATAAGAGATATGTTTACTGCAAATTTAGTCTGATTCTGTTTAGGGAGTTATTTCCTGGGTAAATGAGCATAGGACTGTCGTGAAAGCCTGTTGCAGCAAAGCCAAAAAAAAAAAAAAAAAAGAGAGAGAGAGAGAAACATTTTGACCCTTCCAGACTAATAAATCCTGATTTAAAAATTATGTTCAATATTGCATCCTATTTCAAAATCTAGATCAAATGCACGGTTTTGAGGCCCTGGATTTTTTTTAAATTAAAAGAAACTGTTCTTTCCTAAATGAGATCAAGTTTCAGTTATTCTTCTAACCATTTCCATTCACATTGCAAGAAAAATAAAATGGGGGGTCATTGTACGATGGTAAACGACAATGTGGAATAACACAGAAGGTTTTTAAAAAGTTTGTTCTCTTGTTCTTATTTTTGTCATCTCAAACACATTCTGTCTCTCTCTCTCTCTCTCTCTCTCTCACACACACACACACACACCATTTCATTCTCCTAAAAGGTTATATTTTGCATTCTTTCCACTGAGAGAGCCCCCACACTTGATCGTGTTGAATGTTGGCAGCGCCAGAGCATGTTTTCAATTCTTGCTGAGTCTATTTCTTTGTGTATTTGAGGTTACTATCGGTCATATCTTCACAGCGCAAGTGGTGCCTGCTGTAAAACCACAACTATTCCTTTTACAGGAAATCATAGCTTTGTTATATGTACACCAACAGTTTTATGTCATGTTTGCCTTCACTGCTTGCTTGCATTCTCCCAGTGAGCTTTAGATAAAATTTTCAGTGCATACCTTTTTCAGTTTCACTCCTCAAATTATTTCAATCAAAATAGAGCTGGAAGGGACCTGGGAGATCTTCTAGTCCAACCCCCTGCTCAAGCATTGAGCCCCCTCCTCTACCATTGCAGACAAGTGAATGTCCAGTCTCTTCTTTAACATCTCCAGTGATGAAGCACCCACAACTTCTGAAGGCAAGCTTTCCACTGGTTAATTGTTCTCAGTGTTAGGAAGTATCTCCTTAATTTCAGGTTGTTTCTCTCCTTGATTAGTTTCCATCCATTGTTTCTTGTCTTGCCTCCTGTTGCTTTGGAAAATAAGTTGACCCCTTCTTCTTTGTGGCAGCCCCTCACTTCTAAGAATTTCTCTTTCTAAGAAAGGTTTTGTGGACGGAAGCCTGCAGCTATTTTATAAGTAAAATACCAACAGAAACAAACAAATAAAAAACCCCACCCACCTCCTCAACTAGGTAGTGTAATTTGACCATGAAAATGCTTCCACTGGAATGATTAAAAGTTACCAATTCATATTACATGAAAATGTAAAATTCTAATTGTTACTGGTACCATAATTATGCCGCCATGCTGAAAATCTAAATTAATTAGCAAAATAATAATTGAAAGAACAAAAGTATATTTCACCATGTTAAGCATTTTAAAAAGCCATAAGACACTTCAAATATTTAAGCAATCCACTGAAAGAGCTAGGCTTCTTATACCACCTAAATCAATACCGTGTTAAGACTAATTACAATTGAAGCATGCAGGAAGAATACATGGGAGATGAACCTTAAGATCCATCTTAAAATCCTTTGTGTATTTTAAGAATTGATAGGAGCGGCTGCTTGAATTGGGTATGGAACCAAAATGGTAGTCAGTGGGTCTTAATAGGCAGGAGATGGTCAAAGCATATGGCTCTCATTTACAACCTGTGTCTGTGGGGTCCACGGTGCACTCTGAGCTTGGTTGTTTTCTTGCAGATATTTCATTACCAAACTAGGCAAAATCAGCATGGCAGTAAAATAACCAAGCTCAGAGGGCTCCAGTTCAACTTCAAGCTACAAATATGCTGTTCTGTCAGTGACTGTGTTGTGTATCACTTGCAACTTTCAGATCCTTTTTAAGAACTGCTTCCCAGACAATACATTATAGTTGTCCGATAGGGATGCAATTAAGCATAAACAACCATGGCAATATTCAACACTATGAGGCTGGAATTAACTTTTGTGTTGCTTAAAGCTGGAAAGAAATCACTCTTCAGAAGTTGTCACTCTGTACACAGAGAGCAAGGTTGGAGCAAAAAGCATCTCTCAAACTACAAATTGGCCTCTCCAAGGGAATTCCTTTATATTCCACAATATGGAGAGTATCAGAAACTTTGTCAAGGTTTTATAATGCACCTATTTCTCTCGGTAACAACCTGCACATTTCATTAAATGTACGGCAATGGCTCAGCTGCACATTTAAATCCCTCCTCCTTCTGCAAAATACTGGATAATTTATACTTTTTCTGACATCAAAATCTTGGCATCTTCTACAGTTTCTCTCTGTCCTTCCCACAATTTCAGCATTTGCCAATTATTTCACAATTGGAAATAACTTTATACTATCAAGAACCCGGTAAATTGAACCAGACATTACTAATCTGGGACAGGGAAGAGGTGTGATTAAACAGCAACTCTCAATTTTGTAGCTGTCCGTTTTAATAAAATGTCCTTGCTTGGCAACGAGTGTTCATATTAAAATATGGGCTGAAGGAAAGAGGAACTTTACATGTGTCTTGAAATGAATCCTGAGTTGTTTCCTTAAGCATCTCAAGTTCCTTTCCAATTTGACTTAAAAATAATTTTTCAGAATTTGCCATTTGAAGGAAGGAAATGTGTTAAAAAGCTCTGATCAAAGAGCAAATATAAAGTTTCTGGAGAATCTCTGAGTTGTTCCCTTTCACTTCAAGTTATACAAATCTTAATAAGTAGAGATTCAGGCATATATTTGCAATCCCCTGGTTTGCCAGTTTTAATGTTTTAAAGGAGTAACATTACAGCAAAAGTGTTTTTTGTTTAATGTTGTCTTGTTTAATGTTGTCCTCAAATAGTGTGTAGGAAAGTGGACCAATACACCCACACACTCCACAAGTGACTGTTTTCTTCAAGAGGTGCAGAGACAGTGACCAAATTTTCAAGCTTTTGTCGTTATGTTTAATGAACAAAGTACAAAAGTAGATTTCTAGGTAGGTGTCCAAGACTCATTGCATCAGAGAAGAATCCATGGTTAATTGGTAGAATATAGCAAAGGAAGTAATGACCTAAATGAATAAATAAATAAACTAATGAAGTAAACCAACAAACACAATAAGAACAATTCAAAATTGTTTGTCACAATCAGTTGAGTTATATTTTCCCCTAATAAAAATGTAAACAGAGCAGAGAGGAGTTAGACAATTTAAAAAGGAACAATCCTATCTTAAATCTTCAATTCCAAATGTCAAAAGAGCACCAACATTTCCACCAAAAGAGTGGAAATATGAACTAAAACCAATGGTCTAAACTCATTTACTTATGTCCAGAAAATAAGTGGCAGCATCAACTAAACCCCCATTATGAGTTTAGCAATTTAGGGTACACAGTTATTTGGAAATTCTGATTATACTGTCAGGAAATCAAGCTCTAAAACCTATTTTGGGTTTCGTTGCAGTACTTCAGATGGTATATGTCTATGGAGATTCTCTGTCATCCAAGTCATTGTTGTCCCAAAGGTGCTTTTTCAAAAGGCAACTGGACTTCATTTTTTCTTGAAGATATTTCACTTCTCATCCAAGAAGCTTCTTCATTTCTGAAGAAGCTTCTTGGATGAGAAGCAAAATGTCTTTAAGGAAAAACAAAGAAAGTCCAGTTGCCTTTTGAAAAAGCACCTTTGATGCAACAATGACCTGGATGACAGATGATAATAATAATAATAATAATAATAATAATAATAATAATAATAATAATAATAATATATAAAATTTAATATGTGAATGCAGCAAAATCGCACAAACTGATTACAAAGCTAGACATGACCGAGTTGCTAAATTAATCCACTGGTCATTATGTAAAAAAAACGACTTACCTGTATCCAAAAAGTCATGGGAACATAAAGTGGAAAAAGTTATAGAAAATGAGAAGTGAAGATCTTGCGGGACTTTCGAATACAGATGGATCGTCACTTGGAACACAACACGCCAGATATCACAGTTGTTGAAAATCGAAACGTACAATTTATTGACATTGCGGTACCAGGAGACACCAGAGTTGAAGAAAAAGAACTGGAAAAAATCATGAAATATCGCGATCTGGCCATAGAAACTAAACGGCTATGGATGAAACATGTCAACCATTGTCATTGGGACACTTGGTACCATGTCCAAGAATTTCACAAAACACTTCAAGAAATTGCAGCTTCCTGAAATAACACCAGCGGAACTGCAAAAAGCTGAACTACTCGGAACATCATATATTTTAAGAAGGTACTTGGTTGATACCTAAGACGCTGGCAGCAACCTGTGTCAACCATTAGCACCAGTCAATGGTATTTGTGACACATTTTTAAATGTCCAGTTGACTGAATTTCATTTTTAATTAATAAAAGATGGTAATAATAATAATAATAATAATAATAATAATAATAATAATAATAATATAAAGATAAAAATAAGATAATAATAATAATAAAAAGATAACCACAAGAAAAAATCACAAAATACCGGGACTTGCAAATTGAAGTTGAGCGACTGTGGAAAAAGAAATCGTGTGTTGTCCCGATTGTAATTGGAGCCCTTGGAGCAATACTCAAAGGGCTACCCCGCTATTTAGAAATTCTAAATTTGCCGGACTTGAATATTTTGACTCTACTAAAAACCACCTTACTTGGAACAGCTTACATCCTCCGACGATACCTTAACAGTTCCTAGGTCCTTGGTTAGGACTCGAGCTGCTGAGCTATTAACCAGCCTCAAAAGCTGTGAATCTCACTAAAGATTAACCAATAATAACAATAATAATAACTTTATTGTCATTGTATCTGTATACACAGTATACCCATACAACGAAATTCACTTAACACCCAAAGACCAGGTCCAACACACATAACAATCCCCAAACACACTCCCACCCACCACAATTTCCCACCCCTAAACTACCCAAACATCCACACAACAGACCAAGTAATACTGTCCAACAGCTCACTGATGGTGGCCCTTTAGTTCATTGTTGAATGCAATTATAGCTCTGGGATAAAACTATTCAGAAAACGTGTGGTCTGAGTTTTAATTGTTCTATATCTTCTCCATAGACATATACCATCTGAAGTACTGCAACAAAGATATATGAAAACAGTTGTACATTTGATAACTTCCCATGGAAACAGGAACAATCATGCACTGTATATAGAAATATAGCTTGTGAAGTGAAGTTAAACTGAGTACTTCTCCTTGACTGATGGCTTTCCAAATGCCTAATTACTGTTTTTCTTTTTAAAAAAGAGGTCCTTGCAAATAAGCCACTTACCTTCCATTCCAAAGTTGTACAGTCAAGAAAAAAGCAGGTTTAATTATTTCAATTGTATTTAAATGTTGGTTATCCCATAGAAAGACACATCTTCTAGATCCTATCTAGTGGCATTCTTTGGCCAAAGGGCCAAAGAAGCATGTCCATCCTGGTTAGATGGACAGAAGCAACTGGGGAGTTGATATTGTTCCAAAGCTGGAAGGTTGCCACTAAGAAGCCAATCCTGACCACCAGAGTGGAAGTCACTTCCCTATGAGACCATGAGCAGGTCTCTCTAGAATGATCTAAATGCCGGAGATGAATAATATTGCAGAAGGTGATCTTTTCAGACTTGGGACTTAGTGATGTTCTCTGTAACATTTACATCTTACAGTAGAGCTTATGTCATTTGCACTTAACCTCAGCACTAATATACTTTGGCAGCATCTTGTTTTTTTTCTGTTATGCCCCCATGATTTTGTCTTCATCTTCACAAGTAAAACAGGCTGAAATCATCCTACCAAGAGGGCTTCCTTCCTTATTACAGCAAATCCAAGGACAGCCTCAAGGTGCATTAGGCTTTGTTGCTAAACTCGAGAGAAATTGGCACCAGTAATTGAGATTAGCAATTGAGACTGATAATGGGGATAATACATTTCATGCTAATATAGTTTTCTGCTGATGCAAAGATGGGGGCAGAGCAGTGGTAAAATCCAAATTTTTTACTACCAGTTCTGTGGGTGTGGCTTGGTGGGGAAGGATACTGCAAAATCTCCATTCCCACCCCACTCCAGGGGAAGGATACTGCAAAATCCCCATTCCCATCCCACTCTGGGACCAGCCAGAGGTGGTATTTGCTGGTTCTCCGAACTACTCAAAATTTCCGCTTCTGGTTCTCCAGAACCTGTCAGAACCTGCTGGATTTCAGCCCAGTGCAGAGTGTTCTTAATACAATAGTGGTAAAGGGTAGGTTCAGTATGCTACAATGAATATTCAAAAATATGGTGGATGTTGGAAAGCAAATGTTGTAATCTGTAACAATCATTAAGTGAAAATCATTTGATGCCAGAGCTGTCATTCAGCTCATTCTGCTGAAGTCTATATTTCTATGAAGGATCAAATCTATTGTTAGATCTATCTTAGTGTAACAATTATATCTATAGCATGCATCACTTATATCCTGTTTACAGAAATAGGTTATCATAATGTATAAAAAAGGAGACATCTATTTACTTAGGAAAAAACCCCCCACAAATTTAAGAATATTAATACTAATAAATTCACTGATGCTAAGGGTTTCACAAATCTCTTTTTTACTATAAGAGATTAATGTGGCTGCCTTCTGTTAAGTGTCCTCTTAATCTTTTCTCCTTCCTCTTTGTCCCTTTTTAATTCAAATCCTGAAATCATTAATTTGATATTTCTTTCAACAAAACATCCATATCAAGATTCCAGTATTTTTTTTAAGTGTCATTTTGACAGGAACAAAGTATGTTACCTCAGCAACTACAAAGCAACTGAACTGGCTCTAATTTTATTTATTAAATTTATTTGATTGGCTTTACATTTCACCGTTCCTCAAGGAGTTCAAAGCAGGATATTTGGTTTTAACTCCTTTGACAGTGTATCCCTCCACCAATTTTTCCCACAATAATATTACGAGGGAGGTAAGAAAGATGAACTCGCTCAAAGTCACCTGGGGAACTTCAGTGGCGAACATCAATCGATCTTCCTCATCCTAGTCAAACACCTTCATTACTGCACCCTATTGACTTTTAACCTTAATGATGTTTTCAACCTCATTTAAAGTTCTACACAGTTTGAGACTACTGTAGTCTACTTTAAGAGTGATCTTCTCCTGTGTGAATAGGAGAACTAGCATACAGTATATTAAAACATTACCTCACTTTTATATTTTGTTTATTGTTATAAGTGCCTGCTGAAGTGCTTTATGCTAATGATTGCCACCCAAACTCCACCCACAGGACCATGCCAAAAAAAAGTGTGAGTGTGACTATGACTATGGCTATGTATTTTTGCATCTATAAAAAGAAGGAAAAAGAGAGAAAAGGGAATGAAAAAAAAAGAAAACATAGAATTATGCCTCCTGCCCTTCTTTCTGTTTAGTAATTACAGTATCTTCGTAATCTTTTCTCCTTCCTCTTTTTCCCTTTTTAATTCAAATTCTGAAATCATTAATTTGATATTTCTTTCAACAAGAGATCCATATCAAGATTCCAGTATTTTTTTTTTTAAGTGTCATTTTTTCTGTTGACTTTGCCTTTCTTCAAGTCCGGTTCACAGAATCGTTCTATGAGGCAGATTGGCAGTCTCTAAATATGATAAATTTTAAAACACAATCTTCCACTGTAGAAATTTCAATACTTTTCCAACTTTTGCAAAGGTAGGCTTGTGTATTTGCAATGAATTTCTCTAATTTAGCATTCTACATTTGTGCTGAACCAGCATTGCCAAGTCTTTAGGCCTCCAGTAAATGTGGAACGCATAAACATGAAGAGTCTCAGTCTGTGGAAAGTTGGTGAGATGAATTTTACTCAGTTTTGCTAATTAGTTATAACCATACAGGAATGAATTTAGGATATTAACAGCCTGGTGATTTAATTCTTCCATTTGAGTTACAGTTTTAATGCAATTGTTGCATTGTAAAAAAAAAAACATTGGCATTCACCTCCTGCAAGAAATCTATTGGTATTCACTTCCAAATGCAGTGTAAGCACACAATATTTGTTCTTGGCAAGTGGCCCAGGCCATTTCTAGTTAGTCAGTTTCTGAAATGCAGCTTCATATAAATGATTTCTTTCTTAGCCAGAGACAATAGCTTGCATGTTAGGATAAAAGAGTTGCAGTTCATAAACAGATGAAGTCACTTTCAAGATGATTATAAAAATTCAACAATAACCAAAGCCTACATTTCCCAGTACAGTTCTTGCCTGTAAAGGATTTGAATGCCATCTTTTTTTTTAAAGGGCAATAGCTCTGAACTGCAAGCACTGAGAAAAAGTGCTTGTAAGTGCTTATTGATGGGGTAGGGATCCTATTTGTAAGATGGGAGCCTTGCTCCAGCAATAAATATGTGTATTCACAGCTGAAAATGAGAATTTTCTCAAACTGCTCAATTAATTTGTTATATTTTAATGTATTACTAAATTTAGTTCCCCTTCCTGTTTATCCCAATTCTCTAGGTTGCTTATAATAGTAGCAAATACCCAAAGTAAAACACCAAATAAAATCAGAACTAAAATTAAAGCCAGTCATTAAAGTAATTAAAAGCTTGACAAAAGAGATGTATCTTACATATTCCTAAATACATCGCTTAGGGGTCACAAAAGAGAAGCTCTTTTTCTGTACATGTAGTCCAGGGGTGGGCTTCATATCTTTAGTTTGCTAAACAGTTCGCTGCCCCGTTGCTGGGTGGGCATGGCCATGATGGGTGTGGCCTAGTCGGCTGCCTGCATCATGATGTGGGGGGGCATTTTTTGCCCTCCCCAGGCTCCAGAGGCTTTCCTCGAGCCTCCGGGAGGGCAAAAACTGCTTCCCCTGGGGTCCGGAGGCCTTCTGGAGGCCAGAATCCTTGGCTAGAGGATCCCCAAACTCTGCTGAACTCCCAGGAGCCCACCCTTGATGTAGTCCTCGCCTTATGACCACAATTGAGCCCCAAGTTTCTGTTGTTAAGTGAGACATTTGTTAAGTGAGTTTTGCCCCATTTTATGACTTTTCTTGCCATAGTTGTTAAGTGAATCACTGCAATTAATAAGTTAGTAATCCAGTTGTTAAATGAATCTGAATTCCCCATTGACTTTGCCTGTCAAAAGTTTGCAAAAGGTGATCACTTGACCTCAGGACATAGCAATGGTCACAAGTATGAACTAGTTGCCAAGCATTTGAGTGTGATCACATGATCATGGGGATGCTACAAAGGCCATAACTGTGAAAAATGGTCATAACTCACTTTTATCAGTGCCGTTGTAACTTTGAACAGGTCACTAAATAAACTGTTGTAAGGACTACCTGTATACCCAAAAGATGGATTTCTGGCAGCTGCTGAAAAGCCTTTTCAACTGATCTAACTTGGCAGCTTGATACTGGGAGAGACTGACCCACAGATAATCTTTGTTATGCTGTTTTTGTGAAGATTGGCAGCTATCCTAAATACATAAATAATAAGGCTTAACCAAGTATGTTCAGCCCACATGCAGCCCTGGACCATTAGTAAGATTGTAAACTTTTAACATTATTATGTAATTTATATTCATTAACTATATAACAATAGAATTTAGATTTATATACTGCTTCACAATGCTTTACAGCCCTCTCTAAGCATATTGCCCCCAAACAATCTGGGTCCTCATTTTACCCACCTGAGAAGGATGGAAGACTGAGTCAACCTGATTAATTATATATCTTATATGCAAACCATTACAATTCCTCTTAACTCAATGCAGCCCAGGCAAGCCAAAAGGTTGGCCACCCCTGCTGCAAGCTATTTATGACTCTAAAATACAATATCAGCATCTGGCAACTGGTGACCATAGCAGATCCTTCAGAACAGGCATACCATGATTGTTACATCTTGCATTGAGCTGCAACATTTTTGTACTAATGACAATTTCTGAACGCTTTGCAAGAGTAACCCCATGTCAACTGTAGTTTCAGCGGTCAAGGTGTGGTTAAATGCCATAAGTTCAACCAGCAGCTGTGATGATGCAATTGAAGTTACATTAATATATATTGGAGCTGGAGCTACAAAAAAAAACCTTGGCTACGTAGGGAAAACCTGGCTAGAAGAAAAACATATATATATATATATATATATATATATATATATATATATATATATATATATATATATATATATATATGTAGCTTCATTTGTACCATTGTGGCTGCCATCTTGACTTTTTTGACCACATCCTGCAGACAAACCTGCTTGGAGAAGGAGGAGGAGGAGAAGGAGAAGAGGCACCAAATGAGGTTTAATGTTGTGATTCAAAGATCTGCTGCTTGGAGTCTCAAGATGCAGAGCTGAGAATGAGTGGCCGGTAAGTATTTCAGGAATCAGGCAGCTTTTTAAGGGAGGGAAATAGTGATAGACCTTCCTCCTCCCGAAAACATGCATGCTTTGGGCAACTCTGATCACTCCACAACGTTGGGTGGCTTTATAAATCTGGAGCACTGCAGGGCCAAACAGTCACCATGGCAACCAAGGAGACACAATTAAAGAGAATAACAGAGCAGCGAGCCCAGTTAAGACTCCAGGCTCCTTTCTGAACCTGAAGTCCTGAGGCAACAATCCTGCAAAATTAGGCCAATTAAATTCCAAAAACTTCCATATGATTTAAGCTACCTCTAAATTTGCTCCAGATTACACTGGAGGAATGTGTTCAAGGTATTTCTTGCCAGCTCCCTTTTTCTCTGAAGGTTGCTAGGCAAGATGGTATTCGAAGCCTCGAACCAGGCAGCTTGATGTTTAGAAGCAGCACAAACTCTTTGTGAAGAAACTCATAAAAAGTCTTTGAATTCGAAAAGTGGGTAGAATTGGCTCCTGAGTATAGATATGCATAAATAAAGATGGCATGATTTGCCTTGACTCCCCCCCCCCCCCGCCCCCTGGCTTTCCTTTTTTCCCATATATAATTTTTATTAAGGAAATTTTTGAAAGAATAAAAACACAAATTTTGAAAAGAAAAAGTAAGGAAAGAAAAATAAATAAGCAAGTAAAAAGGTGCAGAAAAAGAAAGAGGGAAAAAAGGAAACGAAAGGTTATAAATAAGCAGCTTCTGGTTTTCTTAAGAGCCATTACAAATACAATTATATTTTACCATGTCTAAAGCTACAACATAATTACTTTCTTTCTGCAGTCTACCCTTTCTAATCATCCAACCCATAAATCACAAATTCACTCCCCACCCCCATTTTTTCCAGCAAAAAATCCATATGGGCTTTTCAGTCACTAATAAATATTATTCTTTCTCCAATAAAACTTTAACATTTGGATTTCCATTTTATGTATGAAAAGTCCATTTTTTTAATCCTTTCTCTCTATGGAGACGAAGAAATGATAGGATGCCTACCTGAGTTCATTGAATCTCAGCATCCATTCTGCATGTAGTAAGTTGCTTCTACTGTCCGAAGTTCTGTTGAGTACATTTAAAGGAAAACAGTCTCTTGTTTTGGCTTATTTTGTATTTCCTTATTATAGTTCCTATTTGGCTCAGAGACCTTGGTCTGAATGTTCCTTCATTCAGCTCAGGGATTTTAGAGGTAGCACTAAGTCAATAAAGCCAATTTGGTTGTGTTATAGTGGTTAAGGCAACAGCCAAGCAACTGGAAGACTGGAAGCTCTAGTCTTGCTTTAGTCATAAAGTCAACTGGGAGACTGTGAGCCAGGCACTCTCTCTCAGCCCTAGGAAGGAAGCAATGGCAAACCACTTCTGAAGAACCTTGGCAAGACAACTGCAGGGTGTCAACTCTGAATCGAATCTGGCTGAATCCATCTTGTATTGTTTCATAGTTGCCACGCACTATGTGGGGAGGATGAGGGGGAAATAGTTAGACATCTCATAGATAAAATAAAGAGCTCTCCCGTGGGAACCAAGATCATTCCAACAGATGGCAGTAGGGGGAGGCCGAAGTAGTCGAAGGAGCCCTCCACCTGTTTTGATTGGACAATGTGACCTGTGACACCTGGGGAGAGAAACTTTTGCTCTTTTAATTACATGGGAACTGCAGGAAACTTTAGAGTTGGTTTTCACTGGCTGTGCTGATATGATGTGTCCAATGAACATGTTCTCTGAGGAACGTTTCTGCTTTGGGATTCTAAAATCTTTGGATGCGTTACTTGGAACGCTGATACGGGGACTTGCAGGCAGTTACCAGGAGTCAATGCTGTCACACACAATAAGTCAGTAGAACAGAGGTGGTATTCAGCACGTTCTGACCAGTTCTAGAGAACTGGTAGCAGAAATTTTGAGTAGTTCAGAGATCCAGTAAATACCACCTCTGACTGGCCCCACCCCCATCTATTCTCTGCCTCCCGAGTCCCAGCTGATAAGAAGGAAATAGGGATTTTGCAGTAACCTTCCCCTGGAGTAGGTGGGAATGGAGATTTTACAGTATCCTTCCCCTGCCACACCCACAAAGCCATGCCACGCCCACCAAGCCACACCCATAGAACCAGTAGTAAAAAAAATTGAATCCCACCACTGCAGTAGAACATAAGGAAGCTTCATTACTGCCCATTTCTCAGTAGACAGGACTTGTTTATCCCACACAAATACTGCTGCATAGCATATGATTGTTCTGCCCTATTTCTAATGACAGAGTAACTGCAGTTCGTAAATTAATAATTTCAGAGCGTGTGCCCACGCATATCTACACAAATGACATACAAGCAAATATCCTTGGTTATTTACATGCTGAACAATCCAGATCAATATTGTTCTTATTCAAATTCTGAATTGTGTAAACCTGATTAGGCTTTGTGGCATTTCATTAATTTCAAGCATGTTTCTTACAGTATGGAGCAACTTTAAACTTTCTATTATTAGAGTTGGCACAGAATAGGGTGTTTATTGTGTAAAAAATGATCCCGCCAATTACACGGCAAGCATTAGGGAGCTACAATTAGGGAGCATTAGGGAGCTACAATGTAGTTCTTCATTGTTTCTCACTGTTGTACTGCATGCCATAAATGCATTTTCTGACTACAGACTAATCACAGCACAGTCTGCAGTTATGGGTCCTCCCTCTGAAAACTACCTTGAGAAGGCAATCAGGCTGAAGCGATAGCTAAATTATGTGTCTCTTTTGTTCAGTAATCTCAAGGTCTCTAATGCAATGAATCTCATCTCGTGACCAAGAACTTTTTCAATGAAATCTCTTCTGCTGACAGTTAAGTGTTAAAGAGTCTAATCCAAATTCCAATATTTTTAAACAGGCAGACTTTCCAATTGCTCACAGATTCAATGAGAACAAACAGAACTAACTTTTGAGGGATGCTGCATATCTTGGTATTAAAATTGTAAGCACAGATTAGACTTAGTCTTACAAAGGTAAGGATAATTTTTAGACAAAGGATGGAGAACTTGAATCCTCCCCTTACTCTACAAATGTTGGATGACATTATTTCTGAACATAGGCCTTGTTGACTAGAAACAATAGGGGTGGAATTCTGAGCATAACAGAATAACAGAATAGAATAACCGAGGTCCGAGTCCGACCTTGGAGGACTTCTAGCTCCACCCCCTGCTCAAGAAGGAAAACCTATATGATTTCAGACAAGGTTGTCCTATATCTTTGTAAAAACCTTCAGTGTTGGAACATCCACAACCTCTGGAGGCGAGTTGTTCCACTGATTAATTGTTCTGTCAGGAAATTTCACCTTAGTTCTAGGTTGGTTCTCTCCTTGATCAGTTTCCATCCATTGCTTCTTGTTCTGCCTTCAGGTACTTTGAAGAATAGGTTGACCCTATCTTCTTTGTGGTGACCCCTTAGATATTGGAACACTGCTATCATGTCACCCCTAGTCCTTCTTCTACTTGTAGACATAGATTGAATTTGCATGCTACTTTTCATTTTACTTCCACCAAGCAGTTTCTAAACCAAAAGAAAAATATCTCTGTAACTCTCTGTGCTTGTCTTTCGATTACAAGAACAGTGGTTCATGCAGAGATAATTTGATTAGCCTCAACAGCAACAACAAAAGATCTGATTTGGTATAGAATTATCTGTCTGTATTGGAGGTGTTAGGAAAAAGAAAGATATTCAAAAAGTTTCTCTGGAGCCAAAATATTATTAGCTCAGTGACGTGGCAGATAATTTAATTTTAGTTATCATGCCATCAGCCTAGTATATCCATTTTAATTTTTAAAATATTTTTATTCAAGATTTTTAGAAAAGTAAAAGATAAACATAAAATGACAAAGTAAGATTAAAGAAAAGAAAAAGGATAAAGAAAACAATACATATAAGAATGTGTGTGTATGTGTGCGTGTATGCGACATCCAATTCTTTTTACATCAGTTATAAACAAACTTATATCTCCTCCCTCTTTTAAAGTTACATCATCATTCCCTTCTTCCTATGTTCAACCCTTTTTAATCAGCAAATTCATAAATCACCAGTTCATATTTTATCAGCTTCAGCAAAAAGTCCATAAGTGATTTTTACTTGTTATCTTATCTCTGATCAAACAGGTCAATTTTGCCATTTTCACAAATTCCATTCTCTCTGCAATCCATTCCTCCATTTTGAATATTTCAATATTTTCCCATCTTGGTGCATATACTAGTCTCATTACAGTTATTATGAACCAAGCCCATCTTCCATAGGTCTTTTCTGTTTCACTATCCACAAATCACAGTTAAAAAAAAGTTCTGGTTTCATCTCAGTTTTAATCTTAAAGGTTTTTTTAGCGTTATATGAATTTGTACCCATTTTTATATTATTTATTTATTGCTTTTTCACAAGTCTGCCATGCATGGTAAAATTATTGTTCAAGTTTTCCACATTTCCAAAACTTATTAGAAGTACTTTATACATCTTGGATAATTTCACTGGTGTCATATATCAACATTACATTATTTGGCAAATGTTTTCTTAAATTGTAACACAATGTAAACATTAGTCCTTTTAACCATATACTTTCCCATTGGTCCAGTTATTATAATTATTTCAAATCTCAGCATGGGTTTGTAAATGCTAGCAATCACCTGTTCATTATTTGTCAATTTCAAATTCCATTTTATGTTTTTTCAGTTCCAATTACTTTTTTAATCTACTGGTATATTATATTTCTTTCTTAATTGTGCACATGAAAACTATTGAAAACCAGGCAGTTTTTCTCTTGACATTATTATAAGTTCCCCTTGTTCTTATACTAACAAATCTTGAGAGTTTTACTTGTAGCATTTTTGTCTCAGGTGTACTTTCAGGTATTTGGAAATATGTGCATCAAAGAATTCTATATTAAAGACACAGTGTGTAGAAAGTTGTTAACATGTTTCTTTTAAGCTCTCGCCATGTACAGTGAGATTTCTGCTTAAATTTGCTAGGATTAATTGAATATGCAATTAAATAAAGTACTAATGTGCCCAAACTTTGACTGGGTTACTCCAAATCATGCAAACTCCAAATTCACAATCTGATCAGGCTGTAAAAAAAAGTGCCACAAAAGTGTGAATACAAGATGGGAGACCAAAATTAGAGAAGATGCAGCAATTGCAAAAGTGACAGTATACAGAAGCTTAACCAAAGTGGGTTTGTGACACATTCAGCAAGACATTCAGAAACTTTGAATACAGTTTTAAGGGAAGGAGTTAAGGGACCAATCAAAAACAACAGCATATGGAATTACTTAAACAGATACTAGCAGTAACCTACAATGTTTAATCTTCAAAGTACAGTACAAATATTTTGGTTAGTAATTAGGGAAATATTTTTTTTCATATCCTTATGTTTTATTAGTAGTTGCTTATCTTCTACTTTGCTTTTTTGCACTGTGATTGCTGTTTAAATGATCTGTCAAAGTTTATGCAATAAAAAAAGGAAAGTGTTAAACCTTTCTTTCTTTGCTTCTTTCCTTGTCATTTGCCTCCAGATGTGAAAATCTATTCAGATCAGGGTGATGGGGGCAAGTGGCATCATGTGTCATGATGTCATTACTTGAATTATGCAATTGGAGCATTAATTTAATTTAATTTAATTGGAACATAAATTGAGAGTGTCCTGACTTACGACATTCTTGCATGGTATGGGAGCAGCTCTGGAGCAGCTCTGGAGCAGACAAATAGGCTCTACAGAGAATCATTAAAACTGCCCAGAATATCATTGGGCTCCAGCTACCAGCCCTAGATGATATCTTCACATCCTGCTGTTTGACTCGCTGCATAACATTCTCAGAGACTCTTCCCATCCTGCTTACAATCTTTTTGGACTGTTGCCTTCTGGCAGAAGATACAGAACAATTAAAACTTGGACCACATGTTTTCTGAATAGTTTTTATCCCAGAGCTATAATTGCATTGAACAATGAACTAAAGGGCCACCATCAGTGAGCTGTTGGACAGTATTACTTGGTCTGTTGTGTGGATGTTTGGGTGGTTAGGGGTGGGGAATTGTGGTGGGTGAGAGTGTGTTTGGGGATTATTATGTGTGTTGGACCTGGTCTTTGGGTGTTAAGTGAATTTCGTTGTATGGGTATACTGTGTATACACGTACAATGACAATAAAGTTATTATTTATTTATTTATTTACATACTGTATGTCATTTGTAGGATGACATCCTAATGCATGTGACATTATTGTCTCTAAAATGTGGTACTCACAAGACTGTTTCAATACACCAAAGTTTCGTGTACATTTATAATTTCAAACTACCTATAAAAAGAGTTTCTAATGGATTGAAAGTTCAAGTTCTCTAGCTTTCTTACACCCTTCAATTTTGTTCTTTCCTTGTCCATCCATAAATCAGAGCAGGATCTAGACTCTGGCAAGGAAGAAAAGTGACAATCTTGCTCTAGGCAGCTTATTTTAAATAATATGATGGGACAATAAATATATATCCGTGGTTGTTTTTCACAAGGAAAAACAGAAACACTAGTGGACTTTCCTATATGCAAGAAAGAAAAGTCTATTATCCATATTATGTGGAGAAAGAGTGCTTTTATTTATTTAGTCACTTGAAAGCACTTTAGTCAAGAGATTTGAAACAATGAACAAAAGCGAAAAGCACAGCCAATGCAGCCACCATTACAATAATATAAAGTACTATAGTGTAAGACAAATCCGGTCTTATAATTACAATTAAAATTACTATTAATTATAGAAAAGTAATTAAAACATTCCTGGCAGTATTCTTGTCTCTACAGCTAGTTGGGTATAATAGTTAAGGCACCAGGAGGTTGTGAGTTCTAGTCCTGCCTTAGGCAAAACATCCAGCTGGATGGGACTTTCGGCCAGTCCCTTTCTCTCAGCCCAATCCACCTCACAGGGTTTTTGTGAAAATAGGAGGAGGAAAGAATATTAGCTATATTCTCTGCCTTGAGTTATTTATAAAAATAATAAATGTGAGGTAAAATGATTTTTTATAGAAAAGGTCTTCTGGAACAGGCAGGTTTTGCAAACTTCTGAAAGGCCAGGAGCAAGCTCTGTATAGTCTGTCTCAGAGGTGCATATTTCTTGAACGAACTAGTCATTTTGTTGTGGTCCGCCAGCAGCCTGCGGAGCTGGCTTTGGAGTCGGACTATGAGGAGGCTGGGGAGGAATATGGACCAGTCCTGGAGTCTGGGGAAGGCCCAGAGGAGGGCTCTGCATCGGAGGCAGAGATGGGGCCAGGGCCATCTGGGAGTGATGCGTGGACTCTGGAGTCCCCAGAGTCGGGTAGCGGAGAGGCAGAGGAACAGGAGGAGCCTGTTCCTAGTGCACGCATGAGCAGAGCTGCCAGAAGGCAAGAGCAGCTAAAGCAAAAGGAACAACTCAGGAGTAAGGCCAGGAGATGATTGGCCCCTTCCATAAAGTTTAAAAGAGAAACAAAGGCACTTGGGCCTTTTGCAGGAAAGCAACGTTGCTAACTCTGTTTCCAGTTGGCATCTCATGTTTGTTTCTGAACTCCGTGGGGCTTTGCCAAGTAAGGCCTTTGGCAACATGTCAAAGAAGATAAAGGTTGGTGATTATCCTGAAGGACTTCTTCTGAAGGACTTTTTTTGCAACTAATTGGGACTCAGCTGGGAATGAAAGTAATTCTCAGCTGTTACAATAAAATAGGTTTTTTGGGGGACTAATTGTGTATTGTAATGACTCAGTAACCCTAGGTCACAACACATTTCTCCACCAGAAAATCCAGAAAGAGAAGCAGAATCTTCTCTAGGTTGTAAAACTACCGTAATAATTATTTGGCCCTAACCTAGGACTACTTGTTTAACGAGTGCCTGAGCAATAGGAAACTTTTTATTTAAATTATCTAGCTGAGACTCTCTCTCTCTGCTTTGAATTCAGGATTGCCTACATTAATTTGAAGAAGATGACGAAGAAGAAAAAGATGTAACAATGCATTATCTTCGAAAAGTATAGAGAAAATATTTAAAATTTATATATACTAATTTTAAACAGAACAGTAACTTCATTTTTTTTTCTTTTGCCCCTTTGAGTCTATCTTGACTCCTGGTGTCTACCTGGAGAAGTCCCTGCAGTGTCCTCGGGAAGTTTTTTCAGAGGCGCTTTGTCATTGCCTGTTGCCTAGGGCTGAGAGAAAGTAACTGATTTGAGCTTAAGGCACAAGTATAATTCACTGTCCCCTAGATTCTAATTATATGACTTGACCACCCCACCAAACCAACTCGCACTTAGAAATATGTGCTGTAACTTAAATGAAAATACAATACTTCTCACAATAGTGGAGATGATCATGCCTAGATTTGGGTGCCTGCTCATTTTGAGGGGCAATCTCAAGACCTCCTACTGAAATTTCCTTTTTCAACTTTCATCAGATCAGCCCTTAAAATGTTTTTTCAATAGAAGACTGTATATGTATGGCTTACCTATATATTAAATTGAGAAGTGGCTAAGGTAGAATTAATATATAATATATATTAATATATAATATATAGAAACAGTTTAGTATAGTGCTTAAGGCCTCAGGCTAGAAACTGAGAGACCATTAATTCTAGTCCTGCCATGGGCACAAAGCCAACTGGGTAACCTTGGACCAGTCCCTTTCTCTCAACCCTAGAAAGCAGGCAATGGCAAGCCATTTTTGAGATCTTGCAAAAAAAAACAACAACCCTGCAGTGACTTATCCAGAAAGATGCCAGAAGTCAGAACTCCTGTAAGGCAATTTAAAAAAAAAACACCTTCATTTGAAGAAGAAAATGCAGATATAAGGTACTTGGTACCTTAGGAAAATGCTTTTCCTAAGGTACCAAGAACAAGAAAATATTCAAACATTTGAAACGGTATGGATGAACAGCTGGGATCATTTTAAAGTAGAATTTCTTCAGCCTGTTTGCTTATCTCCCACTTTGCCCCACTACAGCAGTGTGGTTAGAAAATTTGCAAAAATGCCAGTGTGGTTATCAGCCCGTTTCCAGACACTTTTATATACAGCAGAGTGAAGTTGGCAAGATAGACCATGGGTGACTCCTTTTTTTCTTATGAATCACAATCTGTTTTGCAAAGCTTCCTATCATAGCAACATTGATTGGGGGTGGGAGACACAAGTGTGGATGTGCACAAATGACCAGGCTCACCTACTGTTGACACATTATGTGAAGGCCTAGCTTTTTGGAGAAAGTGCTAATGCTGAGAAAGATGGAAGAAAAAAGAAGACATTCAACAGATGGATGGACTCAGCTGCAGTGGCAGTGGGTGCACCAGTCCAAGATTTGCAAAACCAACTTAAGCTGAAGGGAGAAAATCTGTTTGGTTGCTAAGAATCAACAATGTCTTGATGGCATATCATCCATCAATCAACGGCTCTGTATCCTTTTAAGTATGTGGGTGTTGTATATGAAGTAGGAGAGAAGGGATTCTTGTTGTTTAGGAACCATGACAGCTCAGGAAATAGGACCATGATTGAATGATTAGTCAGTTGGAGCAGGCGTTGGCTCCTGGTGATCTCAACACACTCCCTGCATTTGAGGCCAGCAGCAATGAAGACCTTTGCAGATCACTCGCAAACTGCTATAGTCAAGTATGAAGAGAAACAGCAGTGATACCAAGGGTGAAATCCAGCAGGTTCTGACAGATTATGGAGAACTGGTAGCGGAAATTTTGAGTAGTTCGGAGAATCGGTAGCGGAAATTTTGAGTAGTTCGGAGAAACGGCAAATACCACCTCTGGCTGGCCCCAGAGTGGGGAGGGAATGGGGATTTTGTAATATCCCTCCCCCAGGAGTGGGGAGGCAATGGGGATTTTGCAATATCCTTCCCCCAGGGATGGGGAGGGAATGGGGATTTTGCAGTATCCTTCCCCTGGAGTGTGGTGGGAATGGAGATTTTGCAGTATCCTTCCCCTGCCACACCCACCAAGCCACACCACGCCCACCAAGCCGCGCCCACAGAACCGGTAGTAAAAACATTTGGATTTTATTTTTTTAATTTGATTTATATGCCGCCCTTCTCCAGAGACTCAGGGCGGCTTACAATGCGTTAAGCAATAGCCTTCATACTTTTGTATATTTATACAAAGTCAGCTTATTGCCCCCACAAACTGGGTCCTCATTTAACTTACCTTAGAAAGGATGGAAGGCTGAGTCAACCTTGAGCCTGGTAAGATTCAAACCTGCAGTAATTGCAGGCAGCTGTGTTAATAACAGGGTGCTTTAAACCACTGTACTACCAAGGCTCTTATTTCACCACTGAGTGATACTGTATGGAAATGTTTTGCCATCTGAGATCTTGCCAACTGGATCAAGGTGTGTATGTGTGTGTGTGTGTGTGTGAATAAAGTCAAGAAAAACGTTTTGATCACTGGTCAGCTGCTAAAAGAAGGAATATTCACTTTGCACCAAATGAAATCCAGCCGTGTAGAAACACAAACCAGCAAAAGTTGCAACCTCTCCTTTCTTTTTCCTTGGTTTTCTTTTCCAAATTTTTCAGAATTTTCCAAACGTGCGGTGTCCCTTCTGAGCCAACTTCACTTTCTCACATCTTTCTGACGGTTTCAAGGGAACGAATGGTGTGCGACCCACACTCAAAGCGGCGCACTGTGTGTGTGTGTGTGTGTGCGTGAGAGAGAGAGAGAGACAATCCCTCAGATAAGAGAAAAGCAGAAGGAAAAAAAACCTCTGCCTTTAGAAAAACGAGCATTCGTGACCGCGCACCGCGGTAAAACGCAAGCAGCGGCCTTGCTGTGTGTCGCACAGCCAGTCCTCCTCTCGCCCCCCCCACCCCCGCCAGCAAGCAGGGTCCAGAGAAAGGTACGTGGTGGGACTTGTAATCGGAAGGACGGCGCATTTTGCAAAGACAATGGGCAGCTGTTTGGCTCTTGGTTCAAAGCCGCTCGGAAGGAAGGGAAAGCTGAGTGGGAGTTGTCCCAAAGGTGCTTTTTCAGGAGGCACCTGGACTTTCTTGTTTTTTTTTTCTTTTGAAGACGTTTCGCTTCTCCTCCAAGAAGCTTCTTCAGCTCTGACAGGATAGTGGGGAATGGAAAGATTTATATTCCTTGCAGACAGCTGGTGCTTTGCATCCTTAGTTTAGAGGGATTTGAAGTACTTGGAAGTTTATCTGTGTCCTCAGGGTCACCTGTGTAGTGCTCCTGGTCCCAGTAGTCTGCAGTTTTTTTCCCTCTGGAAATCCATTCCTACTCCCACACCATTCGAAGGCTGTTTATCCCAAATTGTATTTTTTTTTTTTAAAAAAAAATTGATTTATATGCCGCCCTTCTCTGGAGACTCAGGGCGGCTTACAATGCGTTAAGCAACAGCCTTCATACTTTTCTATATTTATACAAAGTCATCTTATTGCCCCCATAATCTGGGTCCTCATTTTACCTACCTTAGAAAGGATGGAAGGCTGAGTCAACCTTGAGCCTGGCGAGATTTGAACCTGCAGTAATTGCAGGCAGCAGATGTAAGTGGATGTTAATAACAGTGCTTTAGCCTGCTGAGCCACCAGAGCTTTTATAGCTAAAAGTCTCTAGAGATTCTCAGTCATCTAGGTCATGGTTGTCCCAAAGGTGCTTTTTTTCAGGAGGCAACTAGACTTTCTTTCTTTCTTTCTTTCTTTCTTTCTTTCTTTCTTTCTTTCTTTCTTTCTTTCTTTCTTTCTTTCTTTCTTTCTTTCTTTCTTTCTTCCTTCCTTCCTTCCTTCCTTCCTTCCTTCCTTCCTTCCTTCCTTCCTTTTGAAGACGTTTTGCTTCTCATCCAAGAAGCTGGGTGGGGATGGGGGACCGGCTGAAAGTCACCAAAGAGCCTTTCTCTCCCTCCCCCACCCCCAATAAAGGAGCCAGGCTGGCCAGTGCCATCGCCCTTTTAAGAGGCGGGCTCCCTCTCCACGTGCTCACAGTGACTGATTGAAATACATAAACAGACCAGCAGTAGCGGCAGCAGCTGGAGCGAAGAAGGGAAGCTGAGTTTGACCGATAATAACCTCGCTGTACAGCGCCGGAGGGGGTTCTATATAAGGCGCATCGGGCTCGCCGTCGCCTGCTTTTCTTGAGTCACGGTTGGGGGAGCGCGCAAGACTTGAGGTGGCTGGTGTCCCCCCACTTAACCCACCACATTCCCTCCCTCTCCCCCCCCCCCACCGATTTAGCCCCGGAAAGCTGTCGGGCGTCGTCAGGTGGATCTAAAAGACAAGAGAGCCTCGATCAAAACTGGCGAGCAGGTAAAAGGGGGAGAAAAGGAAGGATTTTTGGGGAGGGGGGGAGAGATCGCGAAAGAGGGGGACCCTTGGAAGGGGCTGCTTTCCATTTCAGCGAAGCCCCAGGGATCGGCTGGTGCTACTTCTGAAGGAAGCGGCGGTGTGTGTTTGTGTATGTGTGTGTGTGTGTATCTGTCTGTGGCTCCAACCCCGCGCAATTCTGCACCGATCTCGAAGCCCCTTCAGCTCCCACTTTCCTTCCTGGGAGCTTTTTGGGTTTTTTGGTAAAGGGACAAGGAAAACGAGCCAAGCGGACTTTCTTGAGAGTGTTCAGAGCGCGTTTTCTGTCCCCTTGAAACTCTCGCCGTCCCTCGAACGAGGGCTGATGTTTCCCGGCAGGGCACGTAGGCGCACAAGCCCTGCTTTGAGGGTGGGGGGGGGGGGTTGCTGTGGCTGGCTTGATGGAACGGGACGGTCGCTCCCGAAGGGTAGAGGAGCTCCGGAGAAGCCGCCCTTCCTGAGCCGCTTTGCAAAGGAAGCAAGGAGGGCAGGAACGGCGAAGGGCGAAGAGGAGCTGGGACCGGGCACGTTTGGGGAGAGGTCTGGTTGCTTTTAAGTAGACAAAAGCAGGCGCCGAGATAGTCCTTTCTTTCTTTCTTTCTTTCTTTCTTTCTTTCTTTCTTTCTTTCTTTCTTTCTTTCTTTCTTTCTTTCTTTTTTTCTTTCTTTCTCTCCTCCTTCTCTCCTTTTCTTTCTCTCACACACACTCTCTTCTCTCTTCTCTTTCTTTTTTTCTCTTTCTTTCTCTCCTTCTCTCTCTCTCTCGCACACTCTCTTTCTTCTCTTTCTTCTCTTTCTTTCTCTCTCTGTCCTCTCTCTCTCTTTCCTCTCTCTTCTCTCTCTCTCACTTTTTATCTTTCTCTTTCTCTCTTTTTTATCTCTCTCTTTATCTTTCTCTCTTTCTTGCCAAACAATGTACATATATTTCCTTCTTATTTAAGCATGTATGTCTTACTGAAGAATTGCAAGGATCATAGCTTATTTCCCTGGTTGAACTAGTAAAACTCTCAATTCCTCCCCTACATTGCTGGACTACAAATCTCTTCATTTGCAGCCAGATCCAGTAGCAATTCTGGGCATTATACCTTCTCCATGTTAAGGATGCCTGCCCAGGTCAGAGAAGGAATCCGATAGCATTTTTGCAAGCCCAAGCTGGGATGAAGCTTGGGAGAATCAAAACCTTCTCAAAAAGAGACTTGTGGTCTCCTTTCTTGGGGCTGCTCTCTAGGAAGATGCCTCAAGTTGGAGCTACTGAGACAAGGAGAAAAACTCAAAGCAACTCCAAGTCAGCAAGGAATGACCGAGAGTAACCTTGTAATATGTATGACAGCTTAATAAAAGCCAGCATCTTGGGAATTGCACCCCTTAATCTGAGGGAGAAGCTAACTTTGTAAGAAACAATTCCATGAAAAAACTTTATGTATCCAGAAAAGCACTATAATGGGGTGATGGGGGTAATCATAGCCTATTTATTTGATTGTTATTGTTATCATTAGCTATGTTGTTCAGCTTCAGGCTGTATTATGAATCTCGGGTGTTTCCTTCCCATTCTGAGTCAGTACTGAGCAAGACCAAACAGAACAGCTTTGCAGAATGAAATGAAAACGTTAAGGGCTTGCAATGTTGTGTTTTATTACTTTTGATCTTTTTACCCATTGTTTGGGGATATTGTGCCTGATTGAACTGTAAATTATCAGAGCCTGGTGTCAGGTATATAAGATAACAAAGTTAACAAAGAACTCTTTTTATTTGGGATTAAAATGTCACTTTGATGCTCCCTGTTAATTCAGAATATTACTTTCAGGTCCCTGATTTGGACTCTGCTTGTGATGTGATGGCATGAACAATCACTAACTCAGCCTGGCTCTAGTTAAATATCTTCAGCTCTCTCAAGGGAAAGCACTGCATCTTTTGATACCATTCACCCTCCTTATTTGAGATAGTCTCTCTCTCTTTTTTTTTTTTACTTTTTACCACCTTGCCAAGTCTGGTTGCTTTTTATCATTCCCCTTGTTGATGGTCACTTCAGGGGAATGGTCTTTATTTGATCCAGGATTGACTGCTTGTAGCCCATGGTACTCTTAATAACCATTTCCAAATCCATTAATCTTCTTTCACTAGCTCTTTCTAAGTGCCCAGCTTTTAATACCATTACCACTATGTTAACTATTTTGATCTCTGCAGTCATAAAAATATCCTTCCTTATCTTGTCTAAGTTTCCCATTCTCTGCCTCCATAGAATTAATCTCTACAGTGCCTACAATGTCTATCTTTGTTAGATGTCTGTCTATCATCAGAGGCTTTTTTTTTAATTTTTAAAAGCATTTTTTCTACAACCTCTTCGGCTGAAAAAATGCTTTTAAAAGTAAAAAAAAAAGCCTCTGATGATTGCGCTGCTCAGCTGGGATTGTCAAAGGTTTTTTTTTTTTTAAAAAGCCTCTGCGATCAGGCAACTCAGCTGGGATCGTCAGAGCTTTTTGAAAGCAATTTTTTACAACCTCTTCGCCGAAGAGGGTGTAGAAAAAAATGGTTTTAAAAGTAAAAAAAAAAAATGGCCACCCACCAAGTCCCATTACCCCACCACCAAGCCACGCTCACAGAACCGGTAGTAACAAATTTTAGATTTCACCAATGGTTGTGGTATAAATTTGACAGATTGGAGTTGCTATCTATCCTTATCTCACTCCTTTACCTATTTTGAACTGCTCCATTTTTCCAAACTCACTTCTACTTCTTGCTCATTATGAAGGTTTCTTGAAATAGTTGTGGCTTTTTTATTAATCTTAATATATTCATCACATATGAATATGTGGGACTGAATGTACAGATTTATGGGATGATATACACCATCAAAAGCATAGCTGTAGTCGATAAATTACACCTCTTTTGTCATATTTTGCTATTTCCATTATCTTATGACATCTGATATGTTCTTCCTTTTTTGAAACCTTTGTTCATCTAGTGGTTTTTTTGCCCATGCGTGGATCTATTGTTTTATCTAAGATGTTAAGGAAAATGTTCCTTGCATGAAGACTTAATTCCATTGTTTGGTCATTTGCACTCTCCTTTCTTCTGTAAAAGTATATATATATTTCCATTATCTAGGACTCTAGGCCATGCCATCTTTCCCCAAATTTGTTTTATAACTTTAAACAATCCATTCACTATTTCAGCTGCAGTGGTACTTTCTTACAAAAGCTGTTTCTTATTGTTTCTATTGCAATCTGTTCCTGAATATATTCTTCCTCAGAAAATGTTGCTCTCATTTTTTTGTAAATGATTTGTGTACAGTCTATTCATTTTCCCTTAAGCTCATTAGATTTTTTTTCATAATTAAATCTGAATAGTTCTACTTGGTTTGATAGTTATGATTCTGGAGTAGGATAGGGAAGAATAGAACAGAAGAGAATAGAACAACGGAATTGGAAGGGACCTTGGAGGTCTTCTAGTCCAACCCCCTCTTTAGGCAGGAAGCCCTATACCATTTCAGACAAATCATTATCCAATCCTCTTCTTAAAAACTTCCAGTGTTGGAGCATTCACAACTTCTGTTGTTCCACTGATTAATTGTTCTAACTAACTGTCAGGAAATTTCTCCTTAGTTCTAGGTTGCTTCTCTCCTTGATTGGTTTCCACCCATTGCTTCTTGGCCTGCCTTAGATCAGTGATGGCTTACCTTTTCTGGGCCGAGTGCCTAAAGCATGCATGTGCACATGTAAATACACACGGGTGCGCCCACACCCTCAAAATGCAATTTGCGCGTGGCCCCTGTGCATGTGCCCCGCCCCCCACGCATGCAAGCGTGACCCCCACACATCAGTGGTGGGTTCCTCCCAGTTCGTCCCGGTTCTCCCGAGCTGGTAGCGCCCCCCCACCCCCCCGTGTTCTTACGTTTTATTTGGCCCCACCCCCAATCTATTGCTGTCTCCTGAGTCCCAGCTGATGGCTAGAGGGGAAAAAACTGTTTAAACTCTTGCCGCCCTACAGCTGATCAGTGTTAAAAGAAACCAAATGAGTAGAGCAGCGCCTGCAAAAATAAATGGGTAGATCAGTACAGCTCTGCAAGCAGTTAAAAGCCTGGTAGAGCAGTACCTCTGCTAAATCCTAAATAATTGTCACATGACCATCAAGCCATGCCCCCAAAATAAGCCATGCCCACAGAAATGGTAGTAAAAAAATTTAGAACCCACCCCTGCCACACATGCCCCCCATGCATGCACATGCCCCACGCACAGGTCCCCCACGCGTGCACGCCTGCCCCCACGCACATGCCCCACCCCCGCACATGTGCGACAGAGACCCAAAGACCAGCTGGCTGGTGGGAGGTGCACGTGCATGCACGGCGGAGCTGAACTGGGGTGACAGCTTGCGTGCCTACAGAGGGTGCTGCGTGTCACCTCTGGCATGTGTGCCTCTCAGCTTGTCTTTCATCTCAAGCCGCGAACGTAACAAAGGTTCAAAAGAACATAGGTCCGCCATCATGGCCTTAGATGCTTTGGATAATAGTTTGATTCCCTCTTCTTTGTGGCAGATTCCGAGATATTGGAACACTGCTGTCATGTCACCCCTGAATTCTAGTCCTAATTTAGGTATGAAACCAGTTGGGTGATTTGGGCCAGTCATTCTCTTTCAGCCCTAAGAAAATGGCAAAACCACAAAATCCTGCCAAGAAAACTGCAGGGACTAGTCTGGGCAAGCTTTAGGAGTTAAGCTTGACTTGAAGAAACTGCGTATATAGTAGTTCCTTAACTCTGAATTTTCTGGTTATTTTTCTGATCTTAAAAAAGTCTCTCATTCTTTTTGTTGTTTCCCCCTCTGCATTGACCTTTTTGGATGAAATATCATTCCTTGATATTTCTTGCTTAATGTTGAAAGTTAGCACTCAGTCATTCAATATCCTTTTGTTCTCCAAGGCTTTCATTCTTTATCTTCCTAGGGGTATCTTGATGGCTTTCACAACAAACTCTTTGGATCTTTTCTCTTTGAATTTTTTTTCTCCTTTGGTTTTCACAACATCTCTTAACTCTTCTCTTAGCTCCTTGGTTTCTCTTTCGTGTAAGTTAAGTAGATTGAATCTGTTTCTTACATCAAATTTATATTTTGACTGTATGTCCTTGAGGTCAGATGTCCTTGCTCTCTGCATGTTTTATTTGATATATAAAAAAAATCATGCTCTAGCCTCCAAATCTACACCAGGAAGCATTCTGGATGACTGGATTGTATTTTTTCACATTTTGTTTCCTGTTACATACTTTATATGTTCCTAATAGGGAACCTAATAGACTTTCTAATAGGGAGATTGCATTTGTGTTCCTTGAATCAAGGGCTGACAAAGAACATAATTCTCTGTGCAAGCTCTATTAACTTAGGCCCTGTGTTAGTTGTATTCACTTGATTGAAATTATTGTATAAAACCCGGTCCAGCCATTTCTTCAACGTTTGCATTCCAAACATTTTCAGCAAGTCTATATCCTTTCATGAGGCTGTATTTAGCACCTTCTTATAATTTGCCATATAATTCCACTTGTTTTCCATCATTGCACTACCATGGGTGCAAACCAGTGGTGGGTTCCTCCTGGTTCAGCCTGGTTCTGCCGAGCCGGTAGCGGTGATGATATGATGTCACCGAACTGGTTCTGCCCCACCCCCACCCCCCCCGCCCCGCCTGCCCCATGTTATTCTTACCTTTTATTTGGCTCCACCCCCAATCTATTGCTGCCTCCTGAGTCCCAGTTGATGGCTAGAGGGAAAAAAAAACTGTTTAAACTCTTGCCACGGGGCTTCAAAGGGCTGCCCTACAGCGGATCAGTGTTAAAAGAAAATAAATGGGTAAACCAGTGCCTGCAAAAATAAATGGGTAGACCAGTGCCTGCAAAAATACATGAGTAGATCAGTGCCTGCAAAAATACATGAGTAGATCAGTGCCTGCAAAAATACATGAGTAGATCAGTGCCTGTAAAAATACATGAGTAGATCAGTGCCTGCAAAAATAAATGGGTAGATCGGTACAGCTCTGCAAGCAGTTAAAAGCCTGGAAGACCAGTACCTCTGCTAAATCCTAAATAATTGTCACATGACCATCAAGCCACGCCCACAAAATAAGCCACACCCACAGAACTGGTAGTAAAAAAATTTAGAACCCACCCCTGGTGCAAACCCTCACTTTATACTGAACCTGATTCACAGGATGTCCCACTGATTTTAATAGATAAGATCCTGTCATCTATTAGATTATAGCCAAGCACATGCTTAACAATGTTAAACCATCTTTCATACAGATTCCTATCTGAATGCAATTTATGGATGGATGGATGGATTATATAATCATTTGATTTAAACAGGACCATTTCAGCCCATCTAAATTTATCTATTCCTAAAACAGCCAGTTTGATATGTTTCATTTCCATTTTGGTAATTTCAAGGTTTTTTGTTTGTTTGTCAGCCTTGCAAGGTAGATCACGGATGTCAATACTAGAACTGTATTTTATTAGCATAGGTTATAATAACACAATCCTGAAAGAATTTCTGTTTCCCTCCCTTTTATATACTAAAGAGAGTCAAGATGGGGCAATCTTGTTTCTTCCTCACGCCTTCCTCTTTTCCTAGACTGCATCCACGTTTCCCCAACAATTGCTATGTATTTTCTTCAAGGATATCTCCATAATTCTCTACAATGCAAGTAGTACAATAACAATGACAACAGTGATGGAATTTCGCTCAAGTTCTCAGTCAGCTATAAAGGTTTTTAATCCACCACACAGGGGAGTATAAAATGGGGGGGAAAAATCATTTGAAAAAACTTGCAATACAGGTATTCCTTGACTTATGACCACAATTGAGCCCAAAATTTCTGTTACTAAGCAAAACATTTGTTAAGTGAGTTTTGTCCCATTTTACGAGTTTTCTTGCCACAGTTGTTAAGTAAATCACTGCAATTGTTAAGTTAGTAACACAGTTGTTAGGTGAATCTGGCTTCCCCGTTGACTTGCTTGTCGGAAGGTGGCAAAATCTGGTCCCATGACCCTGGGATACTGCAACCATCATAAATATGAGTCAGTTGCCAAGCATCCGAATTTTGAACATGCGACTATGGGAATGCTGCAACAGTTGTAAGCGAAAAAAGGTCATAAATAACTTTTTTCAGGGTTGTTATAACTTTCACTAAATGAACTGTTGTAAGTTGAGGACTACCTGTACAATGTTTTTGGAGCCATTCTTGAAATAATGCTCATATAATCACTAGTGAATTCCTCTTGAGGCTTTTAAGTGCCTGCATACATTGTATATTTACAGCCAAGTACACTGGAATTGGCATAGATTGTTGTAGCAAAAATGTAATTATATAATGGGCACACAAGATAATACATATAATTTCACATCACTTTCAGGATTAGTACTCCATAATTCATCAGATCTGTGTTACTTCAGGGTGCTTAGGTTGGAATATGACATCATGCCTTCTTCACACCAGGATAGGTAGACAAGATATAAAGCTAGTCATTAGCTGAAGGCTATTCTGTAAACTTTAGAAATGGCCTCTAATAGTTTTAATAAAAGCAGTGGTGCTAATGGAAATTTGTCTCTTGAACCATGAATCATAAAGATTGTACCAAAGATTCATATCTCATCCTAAATCAGATTTGTTGGAACTTTGTTGAAAGTTAAGAGTTGGTACGATTCATATAATATAATGAATCTGACATAATGACAATATGGTTTAATGTATGTGTGTGTATTACTTATGGTTTCACAAATATATATTTTATTGACCTGTCAATGGTACATGTTAAATTGGCAGTATAAAAATACTGTGAAAAGTAATCACAAATTGTGGAATAAGGTGAAAAGAAAATCAAGTTTATAAACCAGTGGCTAGACTTCCATAAACTAAAGCAAAACGAACAATTCACATGGCTCAGTATGGGTTGACAAGACCTTGTCTTGTTTTGGTTAAAAGTTCTACATAGTCTTGGTTTCTACAAATGAAATCAGATCTTAGTCATATATTCAGTAAAATTATGTGCTGGAGTTCTTATGAACTTACATTTCCCACTTTTCAAATGATTTCATGTCTGATTTCATGTCTGTTGTCTGATTTGACAACAACTGAAACACTTTCAGTGAATTTTTGTAAACCATTCTTTATTGGAGACTTCCCTTTTTTTATTAACCTGAATCTTAACCTTCTCTGATTCTTCATTTGCATGTATTCTGGATGGCAATACACATAGCAAATCTTCATTTCTTTCCCGGACAAATGGACTTTTCTAGCTTTTATGAGACATATTTTATGTTTGCACTAAAAAGTAAAAGGTAAAAGAGTCACTGCGGATTTTACTTCGCTGGTTGTTGCTGACTCTAGGGAGCGGTGCTCGTCTCTGTTTCAAGGCCATTTCTGCAGTCATGTGGCCAACATGACATCATGGAGCATTGTTGCCTTCCCACTGAAGTGGTACCTATTTATCTACTTGTATTTGAATGTTTTCGAAGTGCTAGGTTGGCAGGAGCTGGGGCGAGGATGGGAGCTCACCCCATCATGTGGCGCTTGGATCTCAAACAGGGGCTGCCGGCTTTCCAACTGACAAGCCCAACGTCTTAACCACTGAGCCACTACCCCGCCCCCTTTATGTTTGCATTAAATACATGGAATTTAAAAATATCTTCTTTTTTTTGTACTTACTGCAATTCAGGATTTCATTTTTTAAGGCCAAAAATTGGTTTACAACTTTTCTTCATCCTGAGTATTGTTTCCTTGTTACAGGTAGAAATCATCCTGGTTGGAACTATTTAAAATATTCCCAAGTGCATGTTTTAAGGGTGGATTAATTTATTAATATGCATCCCAATGGGATTTAGTGGTATTTATTCATCTTTTGGAACCCATAATCCAATGAGAATATGCTTTCTCTTCAGAAGACAAATGGTATCAGGTCAGTTTGGTATTTGATGGAGCTATTTTAGGTTTTGTTAAAAGTATTTTGCTTTAGAATTTTGGTCACTTTTGAGTGAAAATATATTTGTGGCAGCTGCTGAAGTCCTGCATGGGGGCATTTCCAAAAGTCCCCTGGAAATCTCAATCAATTCTTGCGTTCTTTTGCTGTTTCGTGCTTTGCATGACTAGATATTGAAGCTTTGCAATCTGAGTTTCCTTCTTAAAAGGGTTTCTGTTGACTGTACAAACCATATACCTTGTACCTTGGCAATCAATCATACAAGAATATTTGGTCTGCAGAATCTTGCCTTGCCTAGAAAATCGAGGAGAAGATACAAGTTGCGTTTAGAAATGTGATGGCATCTTTTTATCTAGTATGCTTTACTGAAGGAATAAAGCCATCATGTGAGATGTACTGAATGCCTATAGTCATCTTTAGAATAGTGTTGATGCAAATAATTGTTTTAAAATAATCTTTTGATGACTTTCAAGAGACAGAGAAGTTGTCTGCTAGATACGAGAAACTTGGATGTTACTTAATCTTTTTTCTGTTTTGTCATTGTCTGACCGGCAAAGGGAAAAGTTTGCTACTTTTGAATTTTTTTGCATTGCTCATTTGATGAAAGCATATGAGTCTGTGTAATGTGGAAAAAGAAGAGAGAGAGAGAGAGAGCTGTTAGAAACTTCTTATTTATTGGCCCAGATCTTTTATTTCAGATAACTGCTTGGAAATCATTCTTAAATTAATTGAGTGAAGGACACAGGTTTTTTTTCTCTTCACTTTGTTGACTCTGATAGAGAGTTAATGTGATTTTAAAGATAATATGACTGCGTATATGCGGAGAGAATCCTTTTCTAGATGTGATGGATTTGAGCTAGTTTTCAAGAACATTCTTTTGGAAAAACAAACTTTAGTCAGCATCTGCTGACCATAAGGTTCAGAGTTCTCTTTAGATCAGGCTCTGGCTTTCTCTTCTAGCAAACAAAAGAGTGCAGTAGAAATAAAATAAAATAAAATCACATCTAGTGCCTTCCACGAAGTCAGAGAATTTTCACACCTGTAGCAGGCTGAATTGATAAATAAGCCCTAAATCAAATCAAATAAAAGTTTTAGAGGATTAATACGGAAAGTTATAAATCTATGGTATACTATAATCTGCCCATCAAGTTGGAATGTTCATTTTCGTACATAACATTACCAATAATTTTTCATTTCCTTTGTCCCTTAAAGTGGAACCAGTATTTCAATAAAAATGATGCAATCGCATTAATGTGATAAATTAAACATTGTGAAACTAGTGTGCATCCTACTTTCTGCTGTTTGAAGATAGAACAATGCAAGGCAGAGCAAGAAAGAGAGATGTTTAAAAATACTGTAAAGTTTTCTAGACAATGTTGGGTTTACATTCATAGTACAAGAAATGCAAAAACATATGTGATACTTAAGAGAATAACATGTATGCATTTATGGTCAGAGATTACATAATGTACATTATCCTAAAAACTAAACTAAAAATGGTTAAAATTAAAACTTTTTGCAGTAGCAGTCCCGTTGCTGCAATAAAGCAGTAAGGTTGCATGTTGAATTGCAATGATACTTGAATAAAAGCCAGTCCCTTGGGAGATTACCATTGATTTATCTGTTCAAAGGATAAGAATACAGTCTCTGTTTTAATAATAGGTTGGTTAGTAAGGGTATAAATAAATGCTTGCATCATATTGAATAGAAGGACCAGTGGAGAAGATTGTAGGCAATTGATTCAACTTTTGAAGGCCAAAGATGGAGGATGGAGAAATGACACTGGGCATGCCATACAATTTCCCTTCTAATAATGAAAGCCAGTTTGGTGGAGTGGTTAAAATGCTGGCCTTGAAACTGAGAGTCTGTGAGTTCTAGTTCTGCCTTAGGCATGAAAGCTGGATCACTTTGGGTCAGTCAATCGCTCTCTCTCTCTCAGCCCAATTTACCTCACAGGGTTGTTGTTATGGAGAACATAGGAGCAGGAAAGAGTATTAGATATGTTTGCCACTTTGAGTTACTTATACAGTAATAAAGGCAGGATAAAAATCTGGTAAATAAATAAACGATAAACGTTATCCTTTGCTGAGGGCAAGTTAGGAGGTTACAGGGAAGGGCCTCCAAATAACTTGGAGTTATACAATTTTGGGCTGAAGCCTAGACTTTTGTGTAGATACATAGTACATCCATGAGCCAGGCAGTTGTGGATATTCCAGTATTTCCATACAGAAGTCCAATGTAATGACTCACATTCTTCAAAGCCTCTTTCCTTAGCTTTTCTTGATCTGTTTATATATTTGATCAGTATTGCCAAACAGGATATACGTCTCAGTGTGAGAAGGAAGGGTTTGCATATTTAAGACTTAAAGAGGAGTGAGCTGATAGATTGCAATCCTGTAGGATTCTTCTTAATGTAGTTGCTGCCCTTTAACCTCTATATATCCCTAGAGCATATTTTGTGCAGAGCAGTGTTTAATTTCCCCTGGGGCAAATAATTATCTATTAACTCAATATGGAAGGTAATAAAAGAATATAACCAGTGACCTAACCTCTGGGGTCCAGGTTAATCCTCCAAGTTACAGGACATATTTTAATTCCTTCCTTTATGGCACAAAACTCAAAATTAGCCATTAAGAGCAGAGCCACACTCCCATCCAATTGCCCCGTCTTTTCATATGTTGGTTTGGATTTCAAGGTGTCTGCTGTATCTGTCATTTTATAGTATAATATCCAAACTGTTGATGGAACTTTCCCACCCCAAAACACTGCTATGTAGAATGTTGCTGCTGATGTTAAAAATATTGGGCAAACACAGAGTTGTTTAGGATCTTGTGCCTGACTGACTGTTTAATATTACCTTCTGAAATGAAACATGTTTCTTCATCGTTTTATCCCTTTTTAAAGACTTTCTTTGAGAGAAAAATCTGACCAGCTGTTGTAGAATTTTTAGAAATCATTTGGAGAGCTTTACACACGCAATATTTAGCAGGGATTCCCGAAAGGCCAATTCTAATTAAAAAAAAGGGCACAGAATGTAAACTTTGATCAGATATTCCCGAAAGGGAGGACATGAACTGATACTAAAGTTAGAGTACATGTTTGTGTTCCAGCCTTGTATCTCAAGAAACAAGCCTCACTGCATGCGAGTAGATAAGGTTATGTGAGTACTATATTGTGCCAAAAATTCATTACGAGAAATGCCTCTACTCAAATTTGCCTCTTCTGTAAATATTATTATTTTGAAAAATATATTAACCAAAATTTTGAAGACAGCTGTAGATGGATTCTGGTCTACTATATATCCTGGCTGTGAAATGCCTTTATTATAAGGTTGTGATTTGGCAATCTTTTTGATAACATGCATTTTTAAAAAAAGTTTGTCCAAGCATTTTTAAAATTTGTTTCTTTGGTTTCTTTTTCCTTTCAAAGAGCCGTCAACGTGACTTTCTCAAACATACTATTCCTTTTTTTTAGTGAATTTCTTCCTAAAAACAAGATGGTAACAATTTAGAGAACATATATACAGATCTTTATAGGATATTTGCATCTCTTTAACTTTCACATAATAGAGAAACAGATTAAAATTGGAACTTGTTGTTGCAGTAAATTTCTATGTGGGGAAGGCAGGGTTGGATCAGATGCTGCCCCAAATCCTTTCCTCTCCCTAGTCTATGATTCAACATTACTTTGAGAGTAGGAAAAAAAATGGGTAGAACCCATTAATGTGGAAGAGATAACATTTTCTGGCCTTATAATGATTTTGAAGGAAGAGATCGCGTCAGAATCAGACCCACATAATATAAAAGATTCAACTAGAGGAAATTTCCCTTTTCTTCATTTTGTATATAGAAAAAAGTATTGGCAGTAAAAAACTGAAAAAAAAAATCCTGTTCCCACATCTTAAAAACAATACTTCTTGAATATAAGCTGTCTTCTTTGCAGCCAATGTTGATCTCTCATTTTCACTGGTTAATGTTTGGAATTTGAAAGTTCAGTTATTTTATGAAATATATAAATGCACCTGAATGTTTTGTGATAATATGTGGCTAGAAGAGAATATCAGTGGAAATGCTGCTTGTCTAGTTGAATGCCCTTCAGTCTGTGTTGAGCTCATAATCCAATTAAGTGCATTTGCTCATTTTTCATGTTACGAGCTCAGTGATAGAAATATTATGATGTTGTAGGGCTGAGATAGGTTTGATAGATAGCCAAACCTAACTTATATCCTTTCAGACTTGCTCATTTTTCTCAGTTTCAGAAAGGATATGTAAATCTGTTAAGGCACAGAATTACAACATATGTTAGAAGTTTCGATCAGGGTTTGATTCATCTAGCTAATTGGATGCCAGAAATTCAAGAGGCACAGAACCCTACTTCTAGCTGAGAATCAAACTAATTTCCTTAATTGCCATGTTGTTTGTCTTTCCTAAGAGTGTTTGCTTTGAAAGATACAGCACAGCATTTTGGCGTGTTCTGGATTATACCTATACATAATACTACATATAGGAGCAGGCATATCTTGGTAACAGGATTGATGTTTTGCATCTAGAAGATCTCAAAGACAGTTCCTGGTTCCTCCAGATATTGCTGGGTGAAAATATAATCTATCAGAAATCCTAAAGAATGTGTATATATTTCTGAGCTGGATACCAATTAATGTATTTATCTCTGGATGTACTTTCTGTGTCACCATATTTCTGTATTTGATCCTGTAAGCTTGCTGTCTACAGCTCCTTTGGTTTAATCTGTACAAGTGGGACATGGCCAAGAAAGAACATTCTTGCACATGGATGAAGGTATCCAGGCTATCCTTCAGAACTGCCTACCAGTGAATAATTTCAATTTGATGCCTTGCTTGTCAAAATATGCTTACCTTTTCTTTCATTTTTCTGTTTTGCATTATTCAACTATTATGGATCAAGACAAGACACCGAAACAATGCAAACTGGTGTTTTTCCCTCAAAGACTATTTTGGTGGGTGAATGTTACTAGAATATTAGATTTAATATTTGGTCAAAGAATATTGCCATATAACTGCAGAAGGTTTTTTATCAGGAGAAGCAAACACAAGAAAAAAAATGAAAGAGATGCACATATATGCAAGGCACATATACATCAGTAAACTCTTGGCTTCTTGCCTAAAATGGTCAGGATAGGCATGTCCACTTGTTTCTGCTAAATATATGGATTGGCCAGGGGTGGGTTCTACTTAACTTTACTACCAGTTTGAAGTGGGAGTGTGCGTGTGCACTTCTGCACATGCGCAGATGACCCATGATGATGTCGTGGCAGGTGGACAAAGCCTCCCACCGGTTGTACCATCGGTTCTATAAAACTGGACAGAACCAGGAGCAACCTATCACTGGGATTGGCCTTCTACATAAAAATAACCATATACACATATACATAAATACTTTTAAATTTGAAATAAATTTCCAAAAAAGGAGAAAAAAAGAAAACATCTGATAATGGAGGAATGTCTACCGATCAGGGAAAGGAATTCTTTCTGTCCCCATTTAATTTTTAGTTTCTGAATTAGTTGTCAGGGTTTTTTTTTTTCTTTTAATCTATAAGACATGATGATATAGCTGGTGAATTGTATCTGTCATTGTTGATGCAGAAGCTGTTAACAGTGATGCCGTTGGTCTGGTTAGTAATGTTGGAGAGCTTTTTGTAATAATGCGATGACGACGTTATTGGGCTTCAACAGGTAATCCTCCCAAACACGTGTAACAAATGTTTCAAAGAATGTGAAGTTAAGCATAACCAAGCTAGGATCCAATCTGCGTCAGTCACCAGGACTAGAGGTTTTGTCTTCAAAGCTTTCGGGCTTGTGCTGGAGCCCATCCTCAAGGATGTGTGTGTGACCATGTTAAATAGGTTAAAGTCATATCAGGGACACCCCACCAGAGAGATCAAGGTGAGTTCTATCTTGGAGTAAAGATGGGATAAAATGTTCCATATAAAAAATAAAACATTGGGCCAACAAACTCAAATCTGTTTTCTGTGTTGGCATACTGTATATCTGTCAGGTTCCTCTGCATAGTTATACAAAAAAGACAGAGGTACAGGGTGGCAACACTAAATAATATGGTGATACTTTAGCATAGATGGCTGACATCATCTTTTCCTGGGTGTGCCTATTGTCTTTGGTAGAAGAGCTCAACTGCCAGCTCACAACATCAGGTCCACAAAGCCAGCAGGCGGAATCTTATCATGGACCCTGTCTTCATCTATTGCAGTACATCAGGTACTGTCCCAGAGCCCATTCAGTTTGTGCTGAAATCACTGGCTAAAGAAGAAGGGAGAATAAAGAAGTGTTCCAGCATAGAATCGCTCTGTGGGAAGAAATGACACAGGCCAGACTAATGAAGCCGTGGTTCCCAAGGAAATGCAGTCAGTCTGTCAAGATTCTTGTAAAATAGGCGACCAACAATAAAGCCGTTTTGATCTATTCATCGTGGTGTTCTGGTTCCTTGTGCCTTAAACAGATGGTAAGCATTCTGAGATTCTCTGATGCTCAGCTTGCTTCTATAGAAGTAAAAATAAGGCCAAGATGTCAACGAAATGACCTGGGAATGGACCTTCTGTATGGTAGCCCCCACTTTTTGGAACCTTCTCCCCACCAGAGATATGTGCAGTTCTCTCTCCCCTCTTTTTGCATTTTGAAAGCAAATTCAATCTTCCTTATTTCAACGAGCTTTCATCTGTAGCTGACTTGATTGTAGTTGTCTGTCATAGGTGTTTTGGATTATATGAATTGTTTTTAATTGCCTCCTGTTTGTGTTTGTAATTTTTATTTCCTGTGTTGTGGGCTCCCTTTAGGGATTTGGGCAGGTTATAAAGACTGTCAAATAAATAAATAAACAAATAAAGCTTGGGGATTATTGCAAGGTATGAAATACTAAGCCTATAGTATTTGACTGATACATTTATTTATTTATTTTATTTATATCCTGACTCTATTATTTTTTTAAATAACTCAAGGTGGCAAACATAACCCTCCCTCTTCCTTTTTTCTACACAACAACCTTGTGAGGTAGGTTAGGCTGAGAGAGAGTGACTGACCCAGTCACCCAGCAGGTTTTCATGCCTAAGGCAGGACTAGAATTCACAGTCTCCTGATGTCTAGTCTGGTACCTTAACCATTTGATCAATGGAAACTCAGGTGGAAAAGCTTAAAAGTCAGCAGTAGATTCTATCATCTAATCACAGCATTTCCAAATGTAGGAAGTTAGCACCCACCCCTCTCCTTGAAGAATGAAATTTTCTAGGAAATATTAAAAAGGCAGAATATTATACCTCCCTGGATGAGAAAAGGAGAAACATGCTCCCACCTTTGTTAATAGCCTCAGAAAGACTGAGCCATCCTATCTATAGGACAAAAGGTTGGGCCAGCTTATCTACAACACAAAAGACCTTCACCCTCAGGATGTAATAGGACTAGCCTTCTACCCATCTCACCACATGGCACCTGGGAAGATTACATCACCCAGCAAGATTCAACCAAGCCTGGGACTCAAGACAACCTACAAAGTTACCCCTATATGGCCACATGGCAGTCTGACAACCAATTAGAATACATTTCTTTCACAGTAACAGGAAGCAAGTTCAAAGCCCAAGAGAGGGTATAAATATTTCTCACTCTCCACTCCATGTAGTCAGCTACCCAGGACTTCAAACCATGTGATCCTGTCCACCATTAAACCATCTTTCCAAACAGCTTCCATGTTTCCAGTGTCTTTCTCCCCACTAGGAATTGAAACCAGATGGACATTTCTTCCAACACAAGTTTAGAATTAGACAAATGATTGCACAATACATTTTAAATCTATACAGTATTCAGTTTATTATTACAGTTACAGACCAAAGACAAGAACAAATAAAAACACTCAGTAAATATATAATTAATTTTTTTTAGTATAAAATAATAAAAACAGCTAAAATCTATGATAAAATCCACTGTCAATTATACATGGTCTATACTTAAATGACAATCCACCAATTGTGTGGCCCATAGTCAGTTTAATACTAAAAGGGAAAGGAATAAGCAGTGCAACAGGTTTGCCACATTTGTTGAATAAAATAAAAAATATAGTAGGTTATAATTTAAAAAAAAAAACAAATCTAGTTAGCCCACATCTTCAATTCTGGAAATTCTTAAACAGCTGGGTATATCATCACTTCATTTATCTGATAATAGCTCAGCCAGAGAACTCTAGGTTCAAAGTTTGCATCCACCTCTGACACTTGTGACATAGACAGCTTTTGGCACGGCTGCAGTTCTTCCTAGTGCATTGTCAGTGAGCTCTTCCAGTTGGCCGTACTACTAGTTGAAGATCTAAAATTGCTTTACAGCTTTGGGTAAGCCTTTTGATCTTAATGGGTTTGGGGGTTTGCTTGTTCTTTGAAATTATTTTCATTTCATTCATGATTTTCATGGACGATTTTCCTGGAGCTGATCCATTCGGAAATTTCATGCGGAACTGGAATATAACGGCTAACGCAGGACATTATACAATGATTGCACAATACATTTTAAATCTATACAGTATTCAGTTTATTATTACAGTTACAGACCAGAGACAAGAACAAATAAAAACACTCAGTAAATATACAATTAATTTTTTTTAGTATAAAATAATAAATAACAGCTAAAATCTATGATAAAATCCACTGTCAATTATACATGGTCTAAACTTAAATGACAATCCACCAATTGTGTGGCCCATAGTCAGTTTAATACTAAAAGGGAAAGGAATAAGCAGTGCAACAGGTTTGCCACATTTGTTGAATAAAATAAAAAATATAGTAGGTTATAATTTAAAAAAAAAACAAATCTGGTTAGTCCACACCTTCAATTCTGGAAATTCTTAAAACAGCTGGGTATATCATCACTTCATTTATCTGATAATAGCTCAGCCAGAGAACTCTAGGTTCAAAGTTTGCATCCACCTCTGACACTTGTGACACAGGCAGCCTTTGGCACGGCTGCAGTTCTTCCTAGTGCATTGTCAGTGAGCTCTTCCAGTTGGCCGTACTACTAGTTGAAGATCTAAAATTGCTTTACAGCTTTGGGTAAGCCTTTCGATCTTAATGGGTTTGGGGGTTTGCTTGTTCTTTGAAATTCTTTTCATTTCATTCATGAATTTCATGGACGATTTTCCTTGTAGCTGATCCATTTGGGAATTTCATGTGGAAGTGGAATATAACGGCTAACGCAGGACATTATACATTTTAAATATGAAACAGATCAAGGCTTTGACACCAGCTTAGTATTTCATGCTGTACAATTTTTCTGTCCCCTTTTTTCTTTTCTTCTCTTTTCTTTTGATGAAGATTGGGGAGTTTGATTGATTTCATTTTCCTTTACATGCGATAGGGGAAGAAGTCTGCTTTTTGACAGATTTCCTTTTCTTTTAATCATTCCGATTCTTCGAAACGGGCTGGACAAATCCCTGCAGTTTTCTTGGCAAGATTTTGCAAAAAGGCTGAGAGAGAGGGACTGGTTCAATGTCACCCAGATGGCTTTGTGCCCAAGGTGGGACTAGAACTCCCAGTCTCCTGGTTTCTAACCTGATTCCTTAACCTCTATCCTAAACTTTCTTTCCATATTGATAGAGAATAAGACAAATGTTTGGGGGGGGGATTTAATTCTTTTAAGACAACTCTACACCATCTCCCCGCAAGTTACTATGCTCAAGACAATGTCTTCAATTTCCATAATTTTCTGTTGTCTTCCCAGAATATATGCAGGATGCCCAAATTGTGTGCATATATCTTCCCCGGTTGAGGCCATTGGATTAGTTACAGCAGAATTAGAGAACAGTATCTTCCAGATGTTTTAGACTCTGTGAACAGTGTATTTCAGTATTGCAAGTGAAAAGTCTGTAGCTGCAACCAAACAAAATATGTGGCAGCATCAGATTGCTTACTCTGGTGTGGAGGAACAGAATATAGAATGCTTTCGTATATGTCTACACATGCATGCAATTGTCTAATTAGCCTGTTTAGGAGATGAAAATCTAGAGCTTGCTTGCTTGTAAATGTCTCTGGGACTTTTGATAGCACTCTGTGGTTTCATTTTAGGGTTTCTGGAGCAGGGTAAACACCTGTTCAATTAAAAAAAATCTCCATGAGCCGCAGACATTGCTGGTGTGAACAAATTTGCCTTCCAAACACAGCTATCTTAAGTAAATGTGGCAAATGTATTAGATGACTCTCATAAATACTTCTCTTTTCCGTTCTTACTGGAATGAACATTCCTAGTAGCAGGTAAGACATCACTGAGAAAAAAAGAGGGTTCATATGAACCAGCCACCTTGATAAAACTAAGCAGATCTGAATGATCATAAATTCTAAAGATTGTAAAGGCTTGAGATATGGCAGGATCTTTGCTTCAAGTACTTTTTTTCAGATTTATTTTTAAAATTTGAGAAAGTGCAGATTATATTGATTGTGGGGACAGCAGGATTTCCAAGCATGATTGTAGGAGCAGATAATGCTTACAGCCAAAACTAACATAAGCTACAGCAGCAAAGCAGTTTTTACAAATAACAAAGTTCAATCTGATTGCCCAGAGTTCAGAAATCTCTTACAAGTCATCAGATTCTTACCTGCATCAGTATCTTTTAACTATTCAGCATTTTTGTGGAGAAAATGTATCTTATATAGTCACTAGGAATAAAAAAAAATAATTCAATGACAGATAATCAATTAATCAATGACATATAATTAATTAATCAAAATGACCGGTTGGATAGCCTTGGTTTATTCTCATGCGACATTAGCAGTAAATGTTTGCATGCATATGAATGAGAGCTAAGCTAGGGCCATGGAGAATTTACAGCAGTGCACAGAAATAAAAATTTAGAGACTGGGGCTCCCTCTTTCTTTATAGCAGTTTGTGCAAAACTGGACTGGTGGTAAGACTTCTTGGTCTCTTATCAAATGTGAGCTTTGATTTAGCTAATGATTTCTTCGGAGTTAAAATCAGTGATTTGGGAGCATAATTATTTTCAAGTCAAACACTGGTTGCAGTACAAGATGGATCCAACCTTTGATCCTGATTATGAAAGAGCTTCAGCTAATTTTGCCCTGGAAGCTGGAACCTTTTATCTGTTCTCTGTACAAGGACAGCACATCAGAAAGAGCACAACAAGCTGTGGCCCTCAGGCTTTATTCCACTAGGAAAAGGGAAAAGAAACAAGGGCTGTAATCCACCATTCTTTGTCCTTCATTCCAAGGGTAGATAAAAAGTCCTTTAAACATGCAGATGAAATTAACAAGTACATATCCTCAGAAGATGGAGGCCTGCTAAATAGTCAGAACAGGCAGAAACCTCTTGGGGAAATCCATGCAATTGTGGTGGTTGCACAACCACAGCGCGCCACAAAGTGCATTTTTATCCTACCATCTAGATTTCTCCATAATTTTGACTATACTATAAACCTGCCAGCCTTGGGCTCCTTCCTTCCAGATGGCATGGATGAACTCTGGACCATTTGAAACCATACTTAATCTTGGCATCTCTGGAAGGGCAAGGCTTGATCTTTAGACGAGAGGGGGCAGTGGGGAGAGTTTATAGATAACAAAATAAAGTACTGTTCTCCAAGAATGACTTTAAAAAATGATGATAATTTCACAAAAGAATGATGGTTGGGTAAAGAGCCAGATTTCAAACATGGTTAAACTTGCTTCAAGAGTCAGCAAGCAATGTCTCCTCTTGGACTTTTATAAGCTTGCCTAGTTGCTGATTAAATAATTGTTTTCTCTAGAAAACAACTTATTTTTGTTTTCTTCTCATACAGGTCTCTCTTTTTTTGTCTCAGTCAAAGAGCAGGTAGCTATTCTGTCCTTCATCCCAAAGGCTGTTGAATGTTTGCTTAATACAGGACTGAACTCAGAAAGAATAGCTATCCCAATTTAATTTTAATTTCCGCCTCTGTTCTGCTCTAAAATATAGTGTAGAGCTGCAAAAAGCATAGGTAATAGGCACACCAATTGGATGATATAACTAGTTTTAGATTCTTATGAAAGGCCAGAAATAAATCTTTCTGGGGGATTTTTAAACAAATTCAGAATTACAAGTTTTCAGCAGTTACCAAAATGTATGCTTGCCATGAAAAAAGAAGAAAAAGAGAATCTTTTAAGCTTTAATCTTTTGCTGGATCAGTTTTGGACCTGAAGCTATGGCAGAGGTTGGGTCAGTTCTACAGAGTCTCTGCTCTTAGAAGGTCTTTTTGAATTTGTGTTTGAATTTCCATATTGTCTTTTAGAACCAGAATACGAAGCAAACAAGTATATTAGAGAACCCAACTGTAAACTGTTATCACTCCAGCTGTAGCAGAGCTTAGGACTCAGGGCCAGACAATTTATTGCAGGAGACCATAGATAAAGTTCCCAGAATTTTCAATTAAAAGGTAAGATTCTAAAATAAACAAGGGCACACTAACTTATGGTTGTCCCAACTCAATATTGTTCAGATTGTTGGCCTGCCAAATATCATGACATGATGGGAAACTCTTGCCACTTTTGGTGGATCTGATCTCTTGTAATGTCTGTGTGTGAGAGGACCAACAAAGAGAAGAATAGGGTATGAGGTGGCCCACGTTCATTGTTTAGATATACTTTTTTAAAAAAAAGAACTTAGCATGTACAACAGAGAACCTTCAGGGATTGACAACGTATCTCACAGCCTTTACTTGGAGAGTAAATAATGGAAGCAACTAATAAAACGTAGAGGAATTGAGTGTTAAAATTCAGGGTTCTTCATGAGGATTAGGGGTCTATCCCTTTGTCTGTCAAGAGTTGGGAGACCTTGGACTTCCGGTTTGCTGCTGGCCGCCGCCAGACGTTCCTCTGGGATCGTCAGCTCCCTCTGCCTGTATAGAGCCGCCGTTACAGCGGATGGCGGCTCGAAAAAACTCCGTTTCCAAGAGGAAACGGAGAGAGAGCCGGCAGGGGTGGGTAGAACTCCCCGCAGAGTCCCAAAAGTTTTTTTTTTAACTTTTGGGACGGAGCGGATGAGAAGCCCCATATCCCCTGCCGCTGCTCCGGGCTTTGGGAGACCTCTGCCTATGCAGAGCCAGGCGTCAAGAGCAAGCCTGTGAATCTAAAAGAATAATTAAAGAAATGAAGAACTGGACCCTTAATACTGAACCGCAAGTATCTCACCCTTTCAAAAACTATTTAAAAGAAAAGAGCAGAGGAAAAGAGGGAAAAAGAGCCTTCTAAAATGGCGTCTGCTGTGGCTGGAGAAGGGCTAAAAGGGAAAGTCCTTCCGTTTTTCATTATTACAATGTAGCGGAATAAATATCATTGGCTACATTTCTAGAGAAACCTCGCTCCTGTGCTGCTCAGAAGTTTTTTTTTAATGAGGGAAAGTCTTTTTGTTTTCTATTTCTTCTCTTATTTTTGCTAAATCTTGTCTGTGTGGGAAATGGCATCAGGACTTATACAGCTGGACAAACAGGGGGGGGGAATTTCCCCCCTTAAGAAATTGCGCCAACAAATTTCAACTCTCCAGCGTCAGAAACCCGATTTTAATATATTAGAATTTATCCTTGAAGAGATTGTAAGAAGGGATGAGATTGTGAATCAGCAACTTGAAAAATTTAAGCAGGAAATTAAAGAAATTGGTGAATTGGTGAAATCAGAGTCTGACTTCTTGAATAAAAAGATTTCAAAAGTTGCTAATGGTTTATCAGGCTTTCTGATTCGGATGGAGGCAAAGACTGAATTATTAGAGACTAAAATGAAGGAAATCGAGGAGAATTTGGATGACATGACTCAAAAAATTAAAAAGGATTTGATAAACATTCAGGATAATAGCTTGGAAGACAAATCTAAAATGGAGACTGACCAAAAGATTGGTAATGAGGAAAATGTACAACAGAGGATTGAAAGAGAAGTTTTAATGATTCAATATAATTTTACAGAATATGCAATTAGATTGAGAGGTCTGCAGGAAAATAATAGAGATGATTTAAGGAAAGTATCTTCTGAAATTCTGGCTGGGATCTTAAAGGTTCAACCTGATGAAGTGTATTGCAGGATTGATAGAATTTATAGAATAAACTCCTGGTGGGCAAAGCAAAGGCAACTGCCTAGAGATGTGGTGATCTATTTTACAGATAAAGAAATTAGGAATAATATTGTGCAGAACTCTTTTAATTCCAATTTGCAATTTCATGGAAGAAAGATTTGGATTTTCAAGGAGCTCCCGCCCAAGATGTTAATGGAGAGGAAGAAATTTGGCTTTTTAGTGACTGAATTAAAAAAAAGAAATATCCTATTCAGGTGGGACATCCCAGTTGGTTTAATATTGAGATATCAAGGCGTAAGATATCAATTGCACACTGTCGAAAAAGCGGAAGATTTTTATCAAAAAATTCTAAAAATGAATTTAACACCTTTAGGCATAATACAGGATAAGCAAAAGGAGTTGGAAATAAAAGGAAAACATCAAATTACAGAGGCTGTGATGGATAAATTGTCTTTGGACTCCTTGGAGACCCCAGCTGGACTGTTTATAAATAAGAGAGCAGTGTCATCCGAACCCAAGGTGATGAATCATCAAGTCACAGACAAGTGCGCAAATCAACCAGTTGATATACAAGTGATGGAGAAGAAAGATGAGATGATAAAATTAACCCAACAAGAACAATCCACAAAGCAGAATGAAAATCAACCAGCAGATATACAATTGGTAAGCAAGAAAAGAGGATGGAAATTCAACCCGAAAAAGAAAAAGAAAAGAAACAGATCTTATAGAAACAGCAATTTCCAAACTAAGCAACAGTGAAGCCAGGCGCTTTAAAAAATGAATGAATATTAGAAAAGACAGTGGTGGCGAACAATTGTCTGATACTATCCTGAGGATTGTGGCAGATCTCTGCAAGGCCATGATTTTGGGAAGTGGAAAGAGCCTCACTTTGTTGGATTTGAATCATCTAATTTTTTCTTATTTACCTTTTTTTTCTCTTGGAAATATATTATAACTATTTTGAGTTATAAGGCAGGAGAGTTTTGCCGGGGCATGCAGAAGATCTGGATGTTACTCAGTAGGATGACGGGAATTAACAATCCTGATGAATACCACAACTATAACCATACGGATATATTCATAATTATAATGTCACTCGGGTGGTTGTTTTTACTTTTATACAGGTGTGAGGATATCTACTACTGATGGGGGCAGAAGATGACTGAAGATTTTGAACAAACTGTTGCACCAGCATGTTATTTTACCCTATTATGGGTGATGGATTTAACAATCTAGTGGAAAGACATCAAAGAAGATATTATATGGATCATAAACTTAAAGTTATTGTCTTTTCTCTTTTTACATAATGAAATGCATATATAGATATGTGTATATCTTAGTAAAGTGGGCAGTTGATTATATTTAGAATCGTATTGCATGATTTTGTAGGAATTGAAGGGCTGAAAGAGGTTAGTTTACTGATTGTTATAAAATGGGATGCATATATAGATATGTGTATATTCTAGTAAAGTGGGTAGTGGATTATATTTAGAATTGTATTGTCTGATTTCAAGTCATATATTTAGAGGAGTGGAGGAAGTGGACAGAATTGAATAAATTTGGTTGCAGGGAGAAGGCCGATTTAAAATGTTATATTAATATATATAAAAGATTAAAGGTTAATTTGTAATAATACTCAATAAGTATAGGGGAGGAGAAAAAGGGCAGATTACCGTAAAAATGGGAGTTATAAGATTAACAAGTTAAGGGTCAGTATTCCGAGAAGGGATTAAGGGAAAGGGAAGATATTATGTATGTAACTAGTTATGAAATAGCCTATTGTTGTGAAGAAGTCACAGGGGGGGTTGGGTGGAAAGGGTGGGTTAGGGAAGAGGGGGGGGGGGAAAGGGGGAAAAACTTGTATTTGAAAACTTTTTCAATAAAAAAAAAAAAAAAAGAGTTGGGAGACCTTGAGTTTTAGTGCTGCCAGTCACTCTCTCTCAGCTTCAGAAAAAAAAAAAAAAGAAACAGGAAGCTACCCCTGAAACTATACTTGACTCCTGAAAGATACCTGTCCATGTACCTTCCAGGAGCAAAGTATATACATTTATGTGTATTTGCTAATAATTTTTTAAAAAAAGGATTTTGAAGAGCTTTCTAGAACTCTGAAGAAATATGGCTAAGAAAACTGCACAGTTTGGGGCTCATTTATGGGTGTTGAAGAAAAAAGATTTGATGCTCCTAGATTTTCATGTATAAACACGTATGAAGCAGTGGTGGGATTCAAATTTTTTTACTACCAGTTCTGTGGGTGTGGTAGGCGTGGCTTGGCTTGGTGGGTGTGGCTTGGTGGGCATGGCAGGGGAAGGATACTGTAAAATCTTCATTTCCTCCTGATCAGCTGGGCCTCAGGAGGCAGAGAATAGATAGGGGTGGGCCCAATCAGAGGTGGTATTTACCAGTTCTCCGAACTACTCAAAATTTCTGCTACTGGTTCTCCAGAACTGGTCAGAACCTGCTGAATACCTCTGGTACCTCACTTCATACCACCTCTGGTATGAAGTGAGACCCAAAGCTTTCTGCTTAAGGGGCAGAGTCAGAACATTGCTTTCTTTCATTGTAACTGCTCTTTAAGAGGCCAGCTGAAAGGTTTGTTGCCTCTTCACACCAATACAGCTCTGGTGAGGAGAGGAGAAAGAAAATGGGGAGCGCAAATAACTGGGAGCAGGCTGGCTCAACAATTAGCTAGAGAGAGTTGACTCCTTGTTTGGAAAGGGCTGCTCATTATCAGCTATATAATAATTGTAGGAAGAGGCACTTATGAAATTGCAGTCTCTTGTGACAGAAAGACGAGGGTGACTTTTGGTTTCACAGGCTGTGTTTGAAAAGAGAAGAAAGAGCGTCTGTTTGCCTTTTGCATATAATGGAGGGATGCAGTTATCAGCTAATTGAGAGTCACTGAAAACAACAGCAAATAGCAGTAACGCTTAGACTTATAGACTGCTCCCTAGTGCTATACAGCAGGGGTTTCCAATCTTGGCAACTTTAAGACTTGTGGGTTTCAACTCCCAGAGTTCTCTGGGTGTTGCCAAGGTTGGAGACCCCTGCTATACAGCACTCTCTGGGTGGTCTACAGGTCTATAGAGTCAGCCTATTGGCCCCAACAATCTGGGTCCTCATTTTACCAACTGAGTCAATCTTGAGACGATCAGGACTGAATTCCTGGCTGTGGACAGAGTTAGCCTGCAATACTGCATTCTAACCATTGTGCCACCAAAGGTCAGCTCCCTTTCCTTTGGAAACAAGCAAAAGGTTTGTGGAGACAGCAATGTTTTCCCATTTTTTCCTCCATCTTGAGGGTGGGAGGCAAGCACATTATTGGTTATGTAAAGGAAAAGCATCAGTGATGGTACTGCCACAAGGAGATGTTTGAGAAAAGCATTGGAAGACAATCCTGCTTTTCGTAGAATGAAGAGGGGTAAAAAAGGGGAACCAACCGTTGAAGCATCAGGGAGGACAGGTTGTTATTTAAAAGGATTTTTGGTTGTTGTTTTTTTGAGGCTGTTAATCTCTCTTCTGTTCTTTCTAGTTGATGAGTAGCCACAGAGTTTCTGCTGTGTGCTGTTGCCATCAGAGGTGCTCCTGGAGTGTACGGAGGGAAGATGGCATTCTGGACACAGCTGGGTTTGCTACTATGGAAGAATTTCACTTATAGGAGAAGGCAAACGGTAAGATCACACCATTGCTTTGTTTTGATAAAAGAGCCAACTCTGTGTTTTAAGAATTCCATAACTGGGACAATCATATTTCACTCTATAAATACACCATTTGGGCACAAATATGTAAGACTCCCATTGATCTGGTTATATTTTATGATGTGGATTAGAGGGTTTATAGAAAGGAGCTGAGCCAATAAGTTCTTCAAAGAAATAAATTGTGTGTTGGATGTTAAGACAAGAAGCTGCAGTTATCTTTTACTTTCAGTAAAAGCAGATAGGAGGCAAGACGGGCAGGGCACGGAGAAACTAGACTTGTTCTTAGTTCAACATCTAGAAAAACTGTTTTAAGAGTTCAGCTGTAGGAAATCATTTTTGCTCTGATCAGTCTAGCAAAAGAAAAGGTAAGCCCATACATAAGTTTGCTATTTCTCCATGAATGCTTTAGGGTAAAAATGGAGGCATAGTCACAAGTAGCAATAGCAATGGCAGTACAGCAATAGCACTTTGATTTATATACCATTCTATAAAGTGGTTTACAGAGTCAGAAGATTGCCCCCAACAATCTGAGTCCTGATTTTACCAACCTCAGAAGGATGGAAGGTAGAATCAACCTTGAACCGGTCAGGATCGAACTCGAGGCTGTGGGCAGAGTTAGCCTGCAATACTGTATTGTAACCACGGCTCAAGTAATACAATAGATGTGCCATACTGCTTAGCTTACACATTGTGAAACCTGCATAGGCTAAGCTTGGAAAAAGCAGAGGAATTATTACATCAATAACCCCAATCTGCTGCTTTGTGTTAATTACAGCTTTGTGAATTCCACTGCTTGAATCGATTAGAAACTATGGTGCAAACTATAGATATAGAGGTCATTAGAATGAGGAAGTCTGGCTTAAGCAGGGTATGACTTTATTACAGCAATTCTAGCAGTAATTTAAACAGAGGTGTTCAATACCTCCCATTGCTATGGCTAAGAGAGAGAGAGAGAGAGAGAGAGGATGAATAAAATCTGCATTGCAACTACTTTAGATTCCAATATGCTATTACAGTTTAGAAAACAGAGTGGACTTAATAGAGTCAATACTTAACACTACCTTTTTGATACTCTTCAGAATAGTACAGGAAGTCTTCCAATGCAAATCTGAATAGTGGTGTTGACAGGAACATAGCTAGGTCAAAGCAATTATCCACACTTAGTTGTTCTTGAGTCTTTTCTGACAGGTCCTTTCTGATTCGTTTCCCCAGGTTCTTATGAGACTAGACATGAAAATAACGACGGTGATACTGTGCTCTTTAATTTCCCATTTACAGCGTGTGCATTTGGACAATCCACAGACCTAATAATTTAGTAGTGACGTACTGGGCAATTTTATCCCATAGACTCTATTAGTAATAGTGGCTTCTTGGACTATGTTATGAGGAAAGATTTTTTAGCTCTGGGAACTAAAGTCCTTCTGGTGATCTTACATAGCATCCATTCCATACCGTTTCTGGAACACTGTTGGATACTGTTTCAGTGACATCCTTCTCTTCCCCCAACTTTAAAATGGCCTTCTTTCTTCCCCAAAAGCAATGAGGTCATCAGATGGGCCATCAAGGTAGAGCAAAGATGACACATCTTTTTTAATTAAAGGGTCAATATGTCAGCAATGATGTCAGCAATGACATATTGATGACCATATACTAACAGTCAATAAGAGGAGCCAGATATAAGTTAAGACATACTGACAAAGCCAACACATGAGGCAGCCTTTATCTGAATCTTATGAAAGTTCAACAATAATAAATGAGATGAAAAGAACTTACAATCTGACTCTCTTATTAGTCAAATCACCGCAAGGGTTGCAAGACAGGCAATGATCCAAATAGATCATATCCATAATTTAATTTCTCATTGCTTTTCAACTCTTTACAGTAGTATTATTCAGCATGGCAAAGAATAAACTTTCTCTCTTCCTTTTCTTATACATAATTTTAGAGTGAATCAAACACTCTACTGAGTGAATGCAATGTACTTGAGTTCTTTTGTCTTAAAGAAGTATTAGGTGCATGTCAGAAATTGGGCAATTTTGGGGGTACATCATATACAACCTTTTAAACACGGTTTTTATTTTATGATTTTTGTCATTGTTTCTGATTATTTTCTTGCATCATATTTGTTTTTATATGTTGGTTTTATTTAGTTATTCTAATTATTTATGTTTATTATTCATTTGTATCCCACTTTTATTATTTTTACAAATAACTCCATGCAGCAAACATACCTCCTATTTTTTTCCAGCGAGGTAGGCAGTGGTGGAATTCAATTTTTTTTACTACCAGTTCTGTGGGAATGGCTTGATGGGCATGGCTTGGTGGGGGTGGCAGGGAAAGGATACTGCAAAATTTCCATTCCCACCCCACTCCAGAGGAAGGATACTGCAAAATCTCCATTCCCTCCCCACTCCTGGGGGAAGGATATTGCAAAATCTCCACTCCCACCCCACTCTTGGACCAGCCAGAGGTGGTATTTGCTGGTTCTCCAAACTACTCAAAATTTCCACTACCGGTTCTCCAGAACCTGTCAGAACCTGCTGAATTTCACCCCTGGAGGTAGATTGAGCTGAGAAACAGAGAGTGACTGGCCCAAAGTCACCCATCTGGTTTTCATGGCTATGGTGGAAACTCACAGTTTTCCACTTTCTAGCCTTAACCACTAGACGAAACTCTTTGGCACTATATTAGTTTGATTTTAATTTGGCAGAAAGATAGTAAATTCATCAAGCTTCCCAAACTACAGCTGTATAGGATTATATTCCCCCATCACCTCAAAAATAATATGTTGCATGTGATGGGTACTGTAGTCCAACCTAGCTGGAGGGGCATAATGCTGATTAGTGCTTGGATTAAGTCCACTGTAAGTCTTTTGTCTCTGTTCCTTATTCTGCTAACAAGAGCACAAATAACTTGAACTGTCAATCTGCACAGTGAGCCAAGTTTTTAGGGATCGTGGGTATCTGCAGCAAGAGGGACAGGGCCGGGATGGGTCAAATAACAAAGTAGGTATCACTGTGTCATGATGAAAACTATGTGGCTTGCATACTTGGGTGCAGCACTGGAATTCAAATATGAGAGCCCAGCTGACGTGACATTATCCTCACCCTATTGTGGTTTGTGCCAAATATTTATGTAAGGGACATAGAATTGGGTATATAATATAATGAATGAAGGATGTCAGAGCCTCCAAAATCCAGTGGACCTACTAATTGAAATACACACACACACACACACACACACACGCACACACACACACAACATTAGGAAGATGAAGGCTTAGAGAAAGTTCACCTACATTTACCCCATTCATTCTGCCCTGCAAAAATATATGTGGATGGCCTCCACTTGTAATATATTTGCTGCAGGTTGGAGTCAGCAGTTTTGCCCATGGCTTTAGTCCATCAAAAACCTCTCTGAAGATAGATGGTAGCCCGTACTTTGCTACTTAAGTTTCCCACAACAGTAATCAGCTTCTTAGAGAGCTCTCCAGTTTTGAACTGATAAATGAGTAAGAAATGATGTTGGATTACAGTGAAGTATACTGTATAGGCCTATTTGCTTAATGTTTTTGAAGCTGCTTTCTCCCTGGAGGATTTGGCCAGAACCTAATTGGTCCTGGATGCCTTCCAGCAGTGTGGATGTAACTCTTGAGCTGCACACGTCAAGCTAAGCTCGGTATGTGCCTTTCATACTGCTTCCTTCAGCCACCATAGTTTGAAGAAGTGACAGGGAAGGAAATGCAGGCCAAGCTGTTTACTTGAGAGATTCTGATAGGAAAATCATGTTCAAACATCTCTTTAATAAGAAATTCATATCACATTGCTGCATTGGTAGTTGATTTTGGAATAATACGACTTACTAACATTCTATTAAATAAATATTACATTAAACAGAATATTGGAATGTGGAGTACCCTTTATTTAGGATACTAGCTGCTCAATTTTCTTTCCTTTATTCTCTTCAGGCTTCTTTCTTTTCCCATCTTAATTTCAAATACCATTGACTCTAAGCATCTTTATTTTTATTGACTAGTTTTGGAGAATTCTACTTCCCCTGCACTTAATTTTTATGTTGTTTCAGCTCATTGAGGTTTCTTTTAATAACACTTTCAAAAATCTCAATGCTAACAGTGTTAAGATTTTTCTATACCCTTGTTTAACAACAGTAGGTTGGGTGGTTGCCGTAATGAATTTGGATCTGGATATGGGCCCAATATCTGAAGATATTTTGAGAAGAATTTCTTCAATTTGATTACAAATTGGCCAATTTGGCTTGCAAGACAGTACTGTACTAATTGTAGAAGCAAAGATTGCTGATCCCCAGTTGTGAAAAGTGGATTAAATTCCACGATTTCTACATCATCTGGGATACATTATTGGCAAAAGATTTTGCACCAATGAATGTAATGTTTCAGGATGAGATTTGTTTACAGTTTAGATTTTGCTGACTTACTGTAACATCGTCAGAGCTTGGATCTATGCTAAATGTCAATTATCTAATTTTAGATCCTCATCTTCATGCTCTAGTCTACATAGACATTGAACAACACAGTTCTTTCACCAACATACCCACCACGGGTAGCCAGTGTATGTGGCTGATCTGATGAAGAATTTACTTTGCATGAAAATAGTTGATTTAGCATTCTGAATCTTTGAAAACATTTTCTGAAGGAAAAACATCAGAAATTACATAAGTAGGTGGAGGATTATGGAAGGGCTGCTGCAAAAGTTTCTTCCAGTGTGTTTATATATAAATTTTCCATTTGGAATAATCATTTGGCATATACAGAAATCAGATATGTTTACATTCCATTATGTCACGGCATAATGACAGGAACTCCTCAGGGTGCCATCAGCCAGGCAGTGTCGGCTAGCGACCCCCAGGGGGAGGGCCTTCTCTGTGGCAGCACCTGCCCTCTGGAACGACTTGCCCCCGGAGATACGCATGATACCAGATCTCCGGGCTTTTCGCCGTGCCCTAAAAACTTTTCTTTTCCACCAAGCAGGGCTGGTGTAATCCCCCCCCCTTTTTTTGAGATGTTAGATTTTAATTGTCTATGGGTTTTAGTTGGGATGTTTTAAATTTTGGGCCAAAGTGTGTAATTCTTTTAACAAATTTTAAATTTTGTATTGGGATGTTTTTTTATTTTGGCTGTTCACCGCCCTGAGTCTAGTAGGAGAAGGGTGGTATACAAACTTAATAAAATAAATAAAATAAATAAATGTCACATGGAGAGGATTGGCATTCCAAAGGTTCATTAATACATTTGATTCACAGCCTGGATAATTTAATTTCCTTGTATTGTTGCGAGGTAACTGAGTCTAGACCAGCCTTACCTAACCTGTCCATTTTGAGATAGCTGGATTACAACTATAATAACTGACTATTCTTTCCAGAATGATAGCTAAAGTTTTGTGTGTATGTGTTATAAATACATGTAAATATATGCATATTTACAAAGGACTCCAAAATTATTTTTGAAAATAGACTCCAGTCAGACACCTGCACAGAAGGAGAAAAATGTTTGCAAAGAAGAGTCTGAAAAATAACAGATAATATTGAAACCTGCCTACAAAAGATCAAACACTATTCAGAGTTGGAAACAAAATAGCATGTGCTGGTTGTTTGATTTTTCATTATATAATAAGTGCATAAGGTGAAAAATCCCCTGACATTTGGGAAACTTATGAAAAATAAAGGCTGCAATGAGAAAATTTACGTAAGGTATCTTACAGGCATTAAACTTCAGTATATGTTTACATTTTGGGGGAAATTGCATATGAAAGTTCAACTTAACAGGGAAAATATGAATGAATAATGGGTATGGGCTGGAAACAAACCTTCCTCCATCTCATCCCATTCCTTGCTTAGTAGACAGGAATGCGGTAAAATTATTGCTTCATGAATTAATACAGGTAGTCCTCGACTTACAACATTTGATTTAATGACCGATCAACGTTACCACAGCACTTAAAAAAGTGACGTATGGCCATTTTTCACACTTATGACCATTGAAGCGTCCCTATGGTCACATGTTCAAAATTCAGATGCTTGGCGGCTGGTTCATATTTATGACCATTGCAATGTCCCTGGGTCATGTGATCTGCTTTTGTGACCTTCTGACAAGCAAAATCAATGGGGAAGTCAGGTTCACTTAACAACCGTGTTACTAATTTAACAATTGAAATGATTCACTTAACAACAGTGGCAAGAAAAGTCATAAAATGGGGTAAAATTCACTTAGCAACTTACATTTTGGGCTCAATTGTGGTCATAAGTCGACGACTACCTGTAGTCCAATTGGTCCAGCGCATCAGGAAGGCACTGAATTGGGAAAAGCTACACCAAAGAGCAATCTTTTGTTCATAGAAGTTTTTTTTAAAAAAATCATATTTATGTCTACTTTTGATTTCATTTGCTTCATCATACCAAGTATGTTAGTTAGTTTAGTTTACTTTATTGATTCACATATCAAAGTGCAGAGTTCCAGACACAAATTATTACTAAAATCCGATAAAAACAATTTAAAATGGAATTGGATAAAATACAATTTAAAATGAAATTGATCATACCAAGTATGGATACTTAGTAATTTGCTGTTTCTCTTCTTCTCTTCCAGGTCCAACTACTGATCGAAATCACTTGGCCATTGTTTATCTTCTTTATTCTGATGTCTGTGAGAGTGTCTTATCCACCTTATGAACAACATGAATGTAAGTTTTAAAACTGCGTGAGTTCTTGGGCTTCAGCTTTGGTGAAGGAGGAGTAAGTGAGGGGCAGATTGCATAAAGACTGAACTATTTCTGGCCTAGAAAGATGGAAGCTAACAGGCCTGACAAAGGTTTGGGCCATCAGAGCACTCTGTACTTGATCTTCAGACAGATAGCATGGTTCTTCAGTTTTGCATATGGCCATAACAGCTCAAATCAGAGTTTTTATTGCAATTCATTTCTGATGTCAACAAATGCCATTGCTAAAGTTGCTCTGGCTTGACCATTATTAAGATTATAAAAACTCTTGCTAACATAACCCTGAAGTTTCCCTATAGCCTTGTGTTTAGTAGTACAATCCTAACCCTACGATGATTCCCTGCAGGAGTGGTTCTCAAACATTTTGGTCTCAGGGCCTCTTTACATTCTTAAAAAGCATTGAAGACTTCAAAGAGCTTTGGTTTATATGGGTTATATCTATCAATATCGACTACATTAGAAATTAAAACTGAGAAACTTTAAAATATTTGTCTTTGCAGACCCCCTGAAAGGGTCTCAGAGATTCCCAGGAGTCTTCAGACCACACTTTCTGAACCACTGCTTTAAAGTGATTTCTTTCACACCTTCACATATTATTTAAACAACAGAGCTGTGTTATTACCTGTAGCTATTTTGATGGATGTTTTTATTAATAAAAACTGTTGGCAAATAACAAATTAGTCTTACACAACAGAGAAATCTTAGGCATACAACAATGTGGGATATTTAATTGGCCTTCTTAAACTCTTGTACATATACATACCAGTGGTGAAATCTAAAATTTGTTACTACCGGTTCTGTGGGCGTGGCTTGGTGGTGGGGGGTAATGTGACTGGGTGGGTGTGGCCAATTTTTTTTTAAATGTTTAAAACCATTTTTTCTACAACCTCTTCAGCGAAAAATGCTTTCAAAAGGCTCTGACAATCCCAGCCGAGTTGCCTGTTTGGCAGAGGCTTTTTCAAAAAGCCTCTGCCGATCAGGCAACTCGGCTGGGATCGTCAGAGGCATTTAAAAGAAAAAACCCTTTGGCCGAAGAGATTGTAGAAAAAATGCTTTTAAAAGTAAAAAAAAAAAGCCTCTGATGATTGTGCGGCTCAGCTGGGCATGGGGGGGGGCAGGGATTTTTGCTACCGGTTCTCCGAACCACCCGCCTCCATTGCTACGGGAGCATTTCACCCCTGATACATACTATGAAGTAAACCTAATGGACTTCAACAGGATTTATTTCCTGACATAGATGACCATACAATCATGTGTGTTTCTATGTTTCACATAGAAACATACATGATTGCTGGGTTGATATATATAAAAAGAAAGAATGCTACTCTATGTTCAGTAATAAGGTGCATTGTGTATCAGAGGCTAAAAGTGCCCATAATTTGTTGGGCGAGAATGCACTTAGCTCACATCAAACTAACAAGTTTTTTCAGGACAGCTGAAGGAAGTTTGAGAATGGGATCAGTTCCTGAAACACAGAAACTTGTTCAATGTGTTCCTAGTTAACTCTACTCAAACAGGATTTCCTTTTTCAAAAAATAGCAACCCTGTGGTATATTTCTCCATAATAATTCAAACTTCATTGGCTGGTTATAGAGAAGGGATTTCAACAGAGATGACTAGACCTGATGAAATCTCTCTTGCATAGCTTTTAATATTAATATACAGTAGTAAGTCACTTAAGATGTCCAACTGAAGCCAGAAAAAACTAGGCTGAATTTCATCCTTGAGCATAGAAACTCACTATCAATCAAATCTCTTTATGATCATTGACCAGCATAAGAAGGAGGGAATATAAACAATTGGTAATTTAAAAAGCTAAACAAAATAATCAGTGTTTTTACTGCTTTATATACAGTATATACTTATTTTTGGGGAGGTCTTATTATTTTGGGGCATATGGAGCAAGACGGGGATCCTCTTGCCGTCTTACCTGATTTCCAGCTCTGTCTCCCAACTCTAACCAGAGGAAATGGCGGGACTGACTGCGCATGCATTTAAATATTTTCGGGCGGGCTTACTTTTTTGGGGGGGGTTATTTTAGCTCATGTGCTCAAAAGCCCGATTGGGCTTATTTTCAGGGGATGTCTTATTTTCAGGGAAACAGAATATATATAAAATATATAGAATATATTCTTTATATATATATATATATATATATATATATATATATATATATATATATATATATTCTAAACATATGTATTTTATATGGTCTTTCACTTTTAAAATTACTAATTTTTTGTTTCCCATCCTTCTTATAGCAATAGCACAATTCACCGGGTGACTGGGCCAATCACTTCTCCTACCCTATCTAACATAGTGATTGTTGTTCTAGAGAAAAATATTTGGGAAAGAAAATCTGTGTGTGCTGCCTTGATCACCTGCAGGAAAAGTGGGATATACTGGTAGTCCTTAACTTGCAATAGTTCGTTTAGTGACTGTTCAAAGTCATAACGGCATTGAAAAAAGTGATTTATGACCATTTTTCACTGTTACAACCTTTGCAGCATCTCCCTGATCATGTGGCCGAAATTCAGATGCTGGGCAATCAATTCATATTTATAACCATTACTTTGTCCCTGGGGTCATGTGATCACTTTTTTGTGACCTTCTGACAAGCAAAGTCCATAGGGAAGCCAGATTTAGTTAACCACCATGTTTCTAACTTAGCAACTGCAGTGGTTCACTTAACAACTATGGCAAGAAAGGTCGTAAAATGGGGCAGAATTCGCTTAACAAATGTCTCACTTAACAACAGAGATTTGGGGTTCAATTGTGGGCTCAATTGTGGTCTTAAATTGAGGACTACCTGTAACTTTAACACATACAGGTAGGCCTGGACGTATGACCACAATTGAGCTCAGAATTTATGTTGCTAAGTGAGAAATTTGTTAAGTGAGTTTTGTCCCATTTTATGACTTTTCTTGCCACTTTTGTTGTGGCAAGAAATCCCTGCAGTTGTTAAATTGGTAACATGGTTGTTAAGTGAATCTGGCTTCCCCATTGACTTTGCTTGTCAGAAGGTCGCTAAAAAAGGTGTTCCCATGACCCCAGGACACTGCAACGGTCATAAATATGAACCAGTTGTCAAGCATCCAAATGTAAATGGGGATGCTGCAATGGTCATAACTGTAAAAAACGGTCATAAGTCACTTTTTTCAGTGCCGTTGTAACTTTGAACAGTCACTAAATGAAACTTTCAAGTCGAGGACTACCTGTCTATGGTACAAGATTCCTGTTGTCTTTTGCACCTGTTTGCCCTTTCACAATTTGCCTATTTGCTGCATATGTTATAAGCAGGGGTGAAATGTAAAATTTGTTACTACCGGCTCTGTGGGCATGGGTTGGGGGGGTGTTAATGTGACTGTGGGCGTGGCCAACTTTTTTTTTTTTAAACTTTTCAAAGCATTTTTTCTAATGCTTTGAAAAGCCTCTGCCAATCAGGCAACTCAGCTGGGAGTTGCCAGACACCTTTCAAAGCATTTTTTTTACTACCTCTTCAGCCAAGAGGTTGCAGAAAAAAATGCTTTGAAAAGCCTCTGATGATCCCAGCTGAGCCGCGCGATCATCAGAAGCTTTTTTTTTTTTTAACTTTTAAAAGCATTTTTTCTTTGGAAGAGGTGGTAGAAAAAATGCTTTTAAAAGTTTTAAAAAAGCCTCTGATGATCGTGCGGCTCAGCTGGGCATGGTGGGGAGGGGTGTGTGCAGGGATTTTTGCTACCGGTTCTCCGAACCACCCGCCGCCATTGCTACCGGAGCGAGTGATCCAGTCCGAACCGGGAGCATTTCACCCCTGGTTATAAGCCTTTGTTTCTTGTTGCCGTGTATCATATGTGTTTGAAGACTGTTTGGGTGGGGGAGGCATAACCTCAGGACAGAGGAGTTTTAAGGATGATGTCATGCAATGTCCTAAATATTTATCCTCATATTTTTAGGTCATTTTCCAAACAAGGCCATGCCTTCGGCTGGAACATTGCCCTGGGTCCAGGGGATTATCTGTAATGCCAACAATCCTTGCTTTCGTTCTCCGACACCTGGGGAGACCCCCCGCATTGTTGGCAATTTTAACGATTCTATGTGAGTATTTGCTATTTATTAAACTTTGGCCTGCCAATGTGAAGAAGACAGAACAACAATGTCTTATCACCGGTACAGGCTGTTCTTTGCTGTACTCAAGGGAAGCTTTTATCCTTTAGCACAAATGAGGAGCAAAAAGGGGGAGGTTATTGGGGGTAGAGTGAATATAATAAATAAGGAAAATGTAATGCAAGCCAAATTATCTATGCCAAAAGAAAGCAAGTTACTTAGAACATCCTTTGCGTGCCTCTACTGCCGAGGGCTACCAAGAAATTTTGGGTCTGATATTATTCTTTGCATAGGGAGAGATAGCTGTTTATTGTTTGTTAGGCCCTCTAGGTAGGCCAGATCAGGAAACAGTGTTAGTTTGATCTAGTGTTTAAGGCACCTGGCTAGAAAGTAGAAAACCATGAGTTTGAATCCCACCTTAGCTGTGAAAGCCAGTGACTTTGGGCCAGTTATTCTCTTTTAGTCCAACTCATTTCGCAGGGTGGTTGCTGTGGGGAAAACAGGAAGAAGAAGGTGTGTGGAATATGCCCGCCGCCTTGAATTCTTTGTAAAAATAATAAAGGTGGGACCCAAATTAATTAATGCTACAGAACTGCCTTTATTGAGATTGACTAGTATAATCTTGCAAGTCTGTACTGAAGTGAATTAGGAAGCTTGTCTGTCTGAGTCATGTCTGAATGTTACCTCATTGTTCTAAGAAATGCTTCAGCCCCCTTGTGCTTAAGTGATGCTTCCTGTACATTTCCAACAAGGTTATCTTCCATATTCTCTATCCCATAATCCAGGTGGACATGCAGAGACCATTGCTTAATCAGAAAGACTTCAAAGAAGTCTTTCTTCCCTGATACTCATCCTGTAAATTCTTGCTTGTGGCTTCAGGAAGGCTATTCCCTTTACTCTACTTTATTGGTGATCCTGGAGATAAGACATGTTGCCTTTCTCCTCTTAAGAAACAGGGAATGGCTGTGCTTGCATGACAAGCTGAACCACCAATCATATCTCCTTGTTTGCTTTGCAAGCCAAACCAAACCAAACCAATTCAATTAATAGATGTCTCCATGTGCTCAGAAACAACACTTAGAAGCAATTTATAAACAAGTGTTTATGGGAATATGATCGTGTTGACTTAGCAGAATAGCGCCCAATAATGTCAGACACAAAGTAAACGTGGATAAAGAAATATTTTAGGATCCATTTGGGGGATATTTGAAGCTGTCTCTCTCATGATGACTAATATTTTTTTCTCTTTTTGTTTCTTTTCCCTTGCCCTCATTTCTTCAGTGTTTACCGATTGTTCAATGATGCCAAACGCTTGCTATCGTTTAGCCAGGACAGCAGCATCAAGGATGTACCACAAGTGTTGACAAAAGTGCTGAAATTTGGGAAATTTGCCTCAGGTAAGTGAACCAAAAAAGGAACATGGTGCATTTTGCAGAGATTCTTGTCCATGATCTAGAAGAGTGGCAGCTTTTGCAAGATGTTTGGACTTCAACTCCCAGAATTCCCCAGCTGGCATTTTTCCAAAATAGAAAAAGCTTTAGAATGGAATCAGGGCTGTATTCGAACTTCTATCCAAATGCCTGCAAGCCAAATTTTAAGCAGGAAAATCTTTGTTTCACTCTTGCAATAAAATCTTCTTGGGGAGAACGCATACAAAGTTCTGGCAGGTAAATCACTTCCCACCCTTTTACTGATACTTTGCCCTTGAAACGATCCCGAACAGCTTGTGCATTGTCCCCATGAAAATCAATGGAGCTTCCTTGTAATAAAATTAGGATGTCTACCATCCTAATATGAAATATGTCATTATAGCTCTTTTGCAATTTTTTTTCTTTGAAATGTACTTTGCATATTCCTGCCTCTATCCCATAATAGTTGGAGGGGTTTGAGTGGTGGTACATACCTGTGAATGTCTGTGGCTGCTTTTTCTAGTATAGGAGCAGTAGGGGGGAAAAATCCACAAAAATGGATGAGAAAGAAAACTATCTCTCTTGCCAGCTGGTGACTCATTTAATTGTATGCATTTGATCTCCAGCTCTTCCCGTCTATGCAAACATCTGGGCAGAACATTTTGCTGCTTTCATTACATCTAGTTCATTCCTCTCTTCATCTCTCCAACCCCTCTTTTCTCTAGTGTAAGAATTCAGAAACAGTCAGGAAATCCAGGAGTGGTAGGCCTCACTGGGAAGTGAAAGATATTTGGAAGTATGTGAAAGTATTTGGAATACTGTGCCTAGTTCTGGAGACCTCACTTGAAAAAAAATATATTAATAAGATCGAGCGAGTCCAGAGACGAGCAACAAAAATGGTACAAGGTCTAAGGGACAAATTTATCAGGAGAGATTGGAGAAACTGAATAGGTACAGCCTGAAGGACAGAAGGGAAAGGGGGAACATGATTGAAATCTTTAAATATAAAGATGAATAAGGTTCTAGAAGGCAATATTTTCAACATTAAGTGAAAATCAAGAACAACGGGGCATAAGCTGACAGGGGGAAAGTTTAAAAGTAATGTTAAAAAGTATTATTTCCCAGAAAGGGTATTGGAAGCTTGGAATCAACTGCCAGTGGAGGTAGAGGGTCAATCATCAGTAACTTGAGTTTAAAATGCTTGGGATAAACACATGCCCATCATACAACAAAAATTAAAAAAAAAACAAAACTCATAGGGCAGACTCAATGGACCACTAGGTCTTTTTCTTCTGTCAGTTTTCTTTGTTTCTATGAAACAAAAATCACTTCTAAGAATCTGCTTGTGCATTTGGGCAAATAAATCTTTTCTGTCAAAACCTGAGTTTTCCCCACTGCTTCTCACTTTTCTCCAAATTTTAAATTAAGAATAATGTTTCTGTAGTATGACAACACAATCCTGAGGCAGCTCAAAGAAAATGTATCTGAGAAATTATAACAGAGAGCCAATGGTGCATGCATTTGTGGAGAGCTTTGGAGAGGCAAGGCCAAAAGAAAGCAAATTCTCGGGCCGCCAATTTTCTTACAACACCTCATTCAAACAGTGATTGGAAAGGAACAAGGCATTTCTTTCAGTATGCGTGGCACTTTCCTATGGACATTAAACCTGGGGGGTGGACAGTTTTATTAGGAGGACTGTACGATTTCCCTGAGAGAGGGGCTTCTGGAAAAAGACACCCCTTGACACTGATTTTATTTGGCCAATATTACTCTGGCCTCATCTTAAAGCCACTTTATATTGCATATGTTGCAGCCTTGTCTATTTCGTGGCTTTCCCTTTTCTTTTGCCAAGCCCTAAGGAGAGGCTTTTGCTGACTGAATGAGTGAGAGAGGAGGCAGTAAGTAAATCATTGTGACGGTTTTCAGAATGGAAGAAAAAGGGACTTCAAATGCCATTTTGTCACCTCAAGGGCTGGCACTCTACAAATGATGAGCGTGCGAGCAACACTTTGAAAGCATGAGAATGTTGCATCTGACTAACAGGAATGGGTGTGTTTGTGTAAAAAGGGAGACTGTGTGAAAGACGCATTATAGGGCAAAGGGTGGAGGGGAGGGAGACCAAATGACAACGAGCTTCTCCAATTGAACTGTCTTTCTCGGAAAGATTTCCAGATGCGGAAAGCCTTCATTGGGTTGGGGAAATGGCAAATTAAGATAATAAATAACATTGGAAAGCTGCATATTACATTTCAGTTGTCTTAGGTACTTTATAACGATAGCGTCAGTGATATTTATTATAACCTTTTGTGCCAGGGCTCCAGGGAGAGAGGCAGAAATAAGGCTGGGAAATCATGACGTATCTCAGGCTACTTAATGGGCTTTTAGTCAAGACAAATTATGCACTTCGATTTCTCAGCGCTTACTTTTAGCTGTTGCTATTCTGTTAAGAAAAGAGTTAAACGCAGTACACCTCATAAGCTCAAAGTGACTTTTTCTGACACTAATCCTGTAAAATATATACTGGCAAGATAATTGGAGAAATCTGTCTATCTTTAATACGGTGAAGTAATTTGTCATTTGATATGCCTATTATTTGATGGACTCCGTATTGTGGGCATGAGTTATGGCGGACAAAAGTGTGTTTGTCCTTTTAGGTTGCACTTAAATTATTTCCAGGAAAATGGGTGAGAAGCTCTTACAGCAGTGGCCAACAATTTCTGGGCTCCATCTTCGACAAATTAAAGTATGTGCGCACGGGCACACACACACATACACACAGAGTACCACTTGGCAGTAATGAAAAGTATCCTTTGGGATTAGCTAACCAATTGCTGAAGAGCACAAAGGAAGTCTTGAAAATTCTCGTGGTGTTTCTATTTCCTTGCATGGAATGGTAAAGAATGCTAATCCTTTTACCAAGTTTGGTGGGCTTTTGGTAAAGAGGTCCCCAAAAGGGAAAGACTGTCTGGGAACCCAAAAGTACTGGAATTTCCAAGACTAGATGGAAACATGTTTTTAAGGGGAAGAAAAAAAAATGAACAAAGAACAACAGGGACTGATGGCGAAAGGGAAGGAGAACTGTCTGCTTGAAGCAAAGACAGTTGATGTGGCAATCAGAATGCAATTCCCCGATGCTTTATTTCTCAGAAAAAAACCCCTCAATTTTTAAAGAGAGTCCTCAGACCTTTGTTGATGAACTTTTCTTGCAATAGCAGCCTCCCTCCCTCCCTCCACCTTTCACTGCCTTGCTTGCAAAGAACTTCCTGGATTTCAATTGTACTAGGAAATTTTAGAGCAATTCCTTACCATGAAAATTATTAAAGTTTGTACGATTCTATTTTTCGTATGAATATTCATCATCTTGTGCTCTGAAAGGACAGGACACAGATATGATGAAGCTTAGTCATACCACCATGTTGTTCCCCGAACATTTTTTTTTAATCCACTATAAAGTTGGCTTGAATGAAATGTTTTTATAATACAGGGAATTGCATTTTGCTAACCCCTGAGTGAAATTGAGATATGATATTTTCTTTTGCTTTAGAGAAGAAATGTCCATGCCTCTTACAGCAGAATAAGGTCTTCTCTGTTGTTTCCCATTGGATAACCTTCCCAGGGACGTGGTGGCTTAATAGCTAAGATGCTGAGCTTGTCAATCAAATAGTTTGGCAGTTCAGCGGTTCGAATCCCTAGTGCCGCGTAATGGGGTGAGCTCCCGTTACTTGTCCCAGCTTCTGCCAACCTAGCAGTTCGAAAGCACGTAAAAAATACAAGTAGAAAAATAGGGATTACCTTTGGTGGGAAGATAACAGCGTTCTGTGCACCTTTAGTGTTTAGTCATGCCGGCCACATGACCACGGAGACGTCTTCGGACAGTGCTGGCTCTTTGGCTTTGAAACGGAGATGAGCATATACCCCCCCCCTAGAATCGGGAATGACTAGCACATATGTGCAAGGGGAACTTTTACCTTTAACCTTCCCAAGTTTAATAAACTCCTGATATGGCAGCTTTTTTAAATTCCCAGTCACAGGAAAATGATAGGCGTTATGCTTCTGATGCATCCATGGAGTACCAGATTGAAGAGGTTATTGTGACCTTCCAATGAATGTTTCAATTCTTCATGCAATTGTTTTTTTCCTTATTAAACTACTTTTTTTAACCATCACTGCCCCAGTGATTCTCAAGCTCTTAGATAAATTAATTGCAAATTTCTTCACGTGGTTAATTTATGATCTTTCTCATAGTTCGGGTCAGAGTATGTGCCATTGTTTTCTGCCCCAAAATTTAAGAAATTACATATTTTGTAATTTTGGATTTTTACCTGCTTGAAGTTAGAAAAGCACCACACATATTGAGTATAATCAATGGAAAATCCACACATTCACTTAGCTTCACATATCACGTTATTCTAAGATGCTTATTTTGGAGTTGCACTTTATAAGTCTTGGTCCATGACATGAGGAACTCAGCAAGCTGTGGCTAAATCAACATACCATAGTTTATAAAAACATATGAACGAGGTCAAGTGCAGTCTAATTGGTTGGATTATCTGTTTCTGCAGTGGGAAAATTTTCAAATGGCTGAAAGAACTTGCATACAGTTCTTTGGGTGGTAGGTTATAGATTGAGGATAAGATGTTTGTGCATCTTCTTGGATTAAGCATCAAGTGCCTATGAGCCTTTCTTGTTCCCGTCGCAGGCCATAGAGAATCGCTAATTTCAAACAGAAATTTGCATATGCCCCCTCCTAACAATTTCATTTCTGTAGAATTCTAAAACAAGAATTTCAGAACTTTCCCCCCCTTACCATTCATATGTCTTGCTATTGTTTCAGTGGGATCACTTTGTTTACTGTCTCAGAACAGTTCTTGCCCCTTGGGTTTAGACATTCCTTGCAAGTATCAGAGCCAAGTGCTTGTGAAGTTGTATCGTCTATCAGCTTGTGTTTCCATTCATTAAATCCATTTCTGGCAGATAGACAGGTATAAATTTAGGGAGATTGTAGGGTGTAACACTACCAATTGCCTCAAATGCAGAGATTAGTAAACATGTTGATAATATAGCATTAAAAAAGTTGCCTCTGGCTCATCAGGCCATGAAGTCTACAAATTATTTTTCTTAAGTACCCAAAGACCAAGATTTTTCAGCCTACCCTTAGAAATGGATATTTCTTACATTTGCATTTTGCTGCCTTATTTCCTGTAACCTGGGGTCAATTCATACATTTTTTTCAGTTCATGTTGATTTATGATTTATTAATATAGCCATGCTGCCACAATCCGGGATTGCAAGTTACATGTTGCACTCTCAAGTGACAACAAGCCAAGGGTATCAGGATACGAGAGGCTATATAGCTTCTTCAACCAATGTAAGAACTTTGCTGTTTGCTATTAATTTGCAGAACTCTTTGAGGGCCCAGAATAGAGCAATGTTTCTTTACCTGACTGACTGACAGTGGCTAAGCTATTTTCATCACAGTTTGTCACCATGCTATAATAGCTTGCTTGCCCCATAATACTAATCCACAATAAGAAAGGTCCTACCTCCTGTTGAATGAGAAGCAAATAAATAGGGCATGTACTGTCTTCTAATCCTGTGTGAACGTATCATTGAAATTTGGTGGCAAAACGACCAGGTTTAGGTAAAATTAAGCTTCTTAAACTTAAACCCCAGGAAATAGCAAGTAGAAGGCTGGGTAAGAAAAATATGGGAAGTCACCATTTCTATACCATGCTTATTCAGCCCCTTTACTTCCAGAATGACTCCATATATTATGCCATTAATGTTTTGCCAAAATGTTGAGCTCTTAAGGCTAATGCATTGCAGGCTGAAAGCCAGGGATTGCAACAATTTGTCTTCCGGGTAACTCCCACCTGTAAGCTTCCCCCAAAATCACAAGAAAGGACTTGCTTTTTGCGCCAATGCTGCAGTTTACAACAGCTGGCAAAGTTTGGGACAGTCAGCTTTCTGATCTCTTGAACATTGTCCTGCCTTGATTTAGTGAGGGCAACCAATAGAATCCCGCTGATTTGATGAGCCCAATGCAGAAGCTTGCTGGAGGGTTAATATTTACTCTGTGAGTGCCATGCTTTGCTTTCCCGACCCACAAGGCAAGGCCCTCTGCCAATGCTCTTGAGGCCTTAGCCTTGGTCTCATCCTGCTCCTGCCCTTGGCCTAGTGCCAATACAGTTGTGCTCATAAGTTTACATACTCCGGCAGAATTTATGATTTATTGGCCATTTTTTAGAGAACATGAATGATAACATGAAACCTTTTCTTTCACTCATGGTTAGTGTTTGGCTGAAGCCATTTATCATCAATCAACTGTGTTTACTCTTTTTCAGTCATAATGACAACAGAAACTACCCAAATGACCCTGATCACAAGTTTACATACCCCAGTTCTTAATACGGTGTATTGCCTCCTTTAACATCAATGACAACTTGAAGTCTTTTGTGGTATGTGTGGATGAGGCTCTTTATCTTCTCAGATGGTAAAGCTGCCCATTCTTCCTGGCAAAAAGCCTCCAGGTCCTGTAAATTCTTGGGCTGTCTTGCATGAACTGCATGTTTGAGATCTCCCCAGAGTGGCTCAATGATATAGAGGTCAGGAGATTGAGATGGCCACTCCAGAACCTTCACTTTATTCTGCTATAGCCAATGACAGGTTGACTTGGCCTTGTGTTTAGGATCATTGTCATGTTGGAATGTCCAAGTACGTCCCATGCGTAGCTTCTGGGCTGATGAATGCAAATTGTACTCCAATATCTTTTGATAACATACTGCATTCATCGTGTCATCAGTTCTGACCAAATTTCCTGTGCCTTTGTAGCCCAAAACTTCAGCGATCCACCTCCATGTTTCATAGTAGGAATGGTATACTTTTCATCATAGGCCTTGTTGACTCCTCTCCAAATGTAGCGTTTATGGTTGTGGCCGAAAAGTTCAATTTTGGTCTCATCACTCCAAATGACTTTGTGCCAGAAGGTTTGAGGCTTGTCTCTGTGCTGTTTGGCGTATTGTAAGCGGGATACTTTGTGGCATTTGTGTAGTAATGGCTTTCTTCTAGCGACTCAACCATGCAGCCCATCTTTCTTCAAGTGCCTCCTTATTGTGCATCTTGCAACAGCCACACCACATGTTTTCAGAGAGTCCTGTATTTCACCTGAGGTTATTTGTGGTTTTTTCTTTGCACCCTGAACAATTTTCCTGGCAGTTGTGGCTGAAAGTTTTGTTGGTCTACCTGACCGTGGTTTGGTTTCAACGGAAACCAAATGAAATGTTGGTTTCATTTTCCACTTCTTGATTAGAGTTTGAACACTGCTGATTGGCATTCTCAATTCCTTTCCTGTTTTATACAGTTCAACTACCTTTTCCCACAGATCCTTTGACAATTCTTTTGCTTTCCCCATGACTCAGAATCCAGAAATGTCAGTGCAGCACTGGATGAAGGATGCAAAGGTCTGTCAGGAGGCCAGAAACACATTGACCTTTTATACACACATACTAATTACATGCAAACAGATCACAGGTGAGGATGGTTACCTTTAATAGCCATTCACATCCATTTGTGTCAAGTTGTGTGCATTTTATCAGACCACAATTACCAGGATGTGTAAACTTTTGATCAGGGTCATTTGGGTAGTTTCTGTTGTCATTATGATTGAAAAAAAGTATACACAGTTGATTGATAATAAATGGCTTCAGACAAACACTAACCATGGGTTAGTGTTTGGCTGAACAACTTAGTTCACATACCTTCTTGTCTTGTCTTGCTTATCTTATCAGCTTCCTGCAAATTGCTTCTGGGCATTCTGTCAACCATAGTAAGCTTTCAGTTATTATTCTTTGAATTCTTGGCGGCTGTTAATGCAATTAATTAACAGCCGTTGTTGTAAAAGACTGGTTTATTTAGTAAACTAAGGTTTGAACAGACTTTGTGTGTGCTGCGTTCTTTGGGGTCCATAGCTGGGGCAGAACACTGCATATTTACCAAATATGTATAGTGATGGTCAGCTGTGCAAGAATGGGAAAGGTGTCGGTGGTTATTTTAGTACATCTTAGGGCACCTGGCTGGGGAACTCTGCCATGATTAGATAAAAGCTGTTCTATATATTAGCTCACATTGGAGACATTCTCAGCTAGTGAGAACGCCTGGATGTTCTTGTAAAATCTTAGGAGCTCCTGGAATCCTACTTGGTTATTGGATAGGTTAGTGACAAGAAATACCAAAGCTGTAGTCTTGAGCAATAGGTTGAAGATATCTTGCAAGAAAGCAGCGGAGATGGAAAAATTTCTTGACCGAACAATTAATCAGCAGAATGACTTGCCTCCAGAAGTTGTGGGTGTTTGAACACTGGAGGCTTTTAAGAAGAGATTGGACAACCGTTTGTCTGAAATGGTATAGGGCAGTGATGGCTAACCTTTTCTGGCCTGAGTGCCCAAGGCGTGCACGAACCCCCAAAATGTAATGTGCGTGCCCCCTGCATATGCACCCGCTCCCCATGCATGGACAGCAGAGACCCAATGACCAGCTGGCCAGTGGGAGGCATGCGCACATGTGCGGTGGAGCTGAACTGGGGCGACGGCTCACGTGTCCACAGAGAGGGTGTTGCATGCCACCTGTGGCACGCGTGCCATAGGTTTGCCATCATGAGTATAGGGTTTCCTGCCTGAGCAGAGAGTTTCAATAGAAGATCTCCAAAGTCCCTTCTAACTTTGTTATTTTATTATTCTGATTATAGTTTTAAATAAAACTGTAACAGATTTCTCTTGCCACATTATCATTCTCTTGCCACATTATCATCTCTAATTAAATTAAATTGGGTTTGCGATGCTAAAACTTCAGCTCTGGAAAAACAAAAAAGTGGATCGAATGGTAACATAGCCAAAGATATTTCCTTCAGTTTGTACTTAAGAGTCATCATTTCTATTTCTCCCAACATCTGTCCTGGCTGACCTTGGAGATTTCAAGTCAGGTATCTCTTATCAGAACTTGCACAATCACTGAGGCAGCTATTTCTTCCTTTTATGAAGATGTGGGCAGTGCATTTCTCACCAGTGATAAACCTTTATCTTCACCATACATTCTGTCAGCTTATTTACGGAGATCTAGAATTTAAGATAAATATTTGATTAGCATGTACAACATAAAAAAAATAAGACTTAAAAGGTAATCTCTACCTTGCATGTTTTTTTATTATTTTATTGGCATGAATGCATGCTGGTGTGTTTCACTGCATCCAGTTTCATTCTTGAGATAATCCCAAGAAGTAGAGTTCCAAATATATTAGAATGCATCTCCTACCAGCCTGCAGAGAATAAAGAAGATGACCTTGATGGAAACATGCAGATTTTTTATTTTACTGCAAGCAACTCTTTATTAGAAATGACATAGTTCCATTCTTATGGCACCCAGAATAAAATGCACATAGTAGGAGCTCTGTCCCCCTCTCCTTCTCTGCCTGGGGAAGAACTATTCCTACAGCCCATCTCCATCCAAGTCATCTTCCCTATCACTATAGAACCATTCTCCTGTCAAAACTCATAACTTAGTTTGAATGACCAAGAGTGCTGAATTGGAGACTGGGTCTGTTCTGACAGGTTACCCCCCCTAAACTGTGTCAGGAAATATTGGTGCTCCTGACAATACTATTGGAGGAAGAGAGAGGGGGGAGGGGGAGGGGGAGAGAGAGAGAGAGAAAACGAGCTCCCACCCATTCATTTTCTTTACACTTTTAGCCAAGCTTGTTCCTCCTTGCATTTAAAATGGTAACTACCACAAAGGCTGGTGGAAATGTTTCTGTGTCAGGCCCCTGTAATTTGTCTGAGCTAAGCTGATTCTGTCTTGGTTGTCTAAACACACTGTCAGCAAAACTTTTGTTTTGTTCACTATCAAGGGTGATTTTTTTTTAAAAAAAATATGCAGTACATCTTATGATCGAGTTGTAGCTTTTCTACAGAAAAAAAAAATTAAGATCAGCAGCACCCTTAAGAAGAGCGTATGCATGCAAGAAAGCCAGTTTTTAATTACCCTGGCCACAAATCCATATTCAGAAACTAAAGCAGGGCATGATATTCATGCTATATACTGTAAAAGATGGAGAACAACATTATGGAATATATGGGGAAGATGGAGAATCAGAATGTCGATCTTTGCCATCAGTTTAGCAATGCTTCTGCAGGCTAACGATGAGAAAAACCACAGCGGCCAGCAAATATCAGAGGAGTTTTAAACTGCTTGGTGGCTTCTATCATGACAATCAGTTTGTAGGCTAATAGTTTCAAGACTTAATAAAGCACCACAATGTTCATTAATTAGGGAGAAAAGCTACCACACAGTCATGTTATCATGTTTGATCAATTCTATTCCCTTTTAGAGAAAGAATAAATCCAAGAACAGGGGGGAAAATGCTTCTGATCCTTCCAAAATACAGATTTTTGGAACTTCAAGTTGCATAATCCCCAGTCTATTTGGCCACGTCATCTATTTATCTATATATGAAGATTATTATATCTAGAGAGCACCAAACCAGGGGGGGTGGAGGTAAAATGTTAACCTCCAATGAAGACTTTGAATGCATTTGTTTAGTTGATTTATATCGCACATTGTCTTCAGGTGATGTATGTAGTGATTCCTTCTCCTGTTTCTCCCTGCAGCAACTTTGTGAATTGGTTAGAACAGGGGTCCCCAACCCCGGGATCTGTGGCCGTCGACAGGGCTGTAGCCTGTTCAAAACTGGGCTGCGGGAGAGATGGGCAAGCACGTGTGTGTGAAGTTTCACTCGTGCGTGCTTGCACGCACACACGAACCTCGGTTCACGCGAATGGAACTTGGTACGCACAAGTGCCTCCACTTGCACAAGTGGAGCTTTGTGCGTGAGCACAAGCGACCTCCGCTCGCGTGCGAAGCTCTGTTCATGCAAGCAGAAGGTGTGTGCGTGCCCACCGCTCTCAGAAATGGAGCTATGTGTGTGCATGTGCCTACCACTCCCATGACACACACGCATACTACCAGGCACCTAGAAGCCAAGAGATGGCAAATTTACATGGCAAATTTCAAGTTTGTAGGCTTTACGGTTCTGGAGATTTTGTGATGATACGTGAGTGGTATTTCACTTTTATATATATAGATAATCATATTTTTATATACACAAAAAAACCCTGGCTGAAACAATAATGCATGCATGCATGTATGTATGTATGTATGTATGTATATGCCTTCTTAAGTTTTTGCGGGTGTGTGTATGTAAAAAGTTAAATCTCGGGTGTTTACCCGCGTCGTCATAATTTGTTAGTTAAAATGTTTAAAATCCTGGGATCTTAATGTTTAAATTAAATTAAACGTTTTAAATTAAATTAAATAAGTTAAATTAAATGTGTGTGTGTGTGTGTTTTAAAGAGAAGATAAAAACTAACAAAGATTAATAAAGAATAAAGAAAAGGAAAAGGAAAAAAAGGGCAGAAAGAAAAGAAAAAAAATAGATGAAACTTTCAGTTTCCCTTGGAGCAAATACAAGTATAATTACAAAGGAGTGTCTTACTCTATTGTTATGAAAAGAACCCACACTTTTTTATTATCTATTTTTTTTCTGATCATCCAAACCACAAGTTCTAAGTGCATTTTTTCCCCTCCATTTCATGCAAAAGTTAAGGGGTTCCAAATCACCCATGAATGTCTTTTCTTGTCTTTTCTTTAATTAAGATAGTCAATTTAGCCATCTCTTCAAATTCCATCACCTTCACCAACCATTCCTCTGTTGAGCCTTTTCACTTTTTGAGCATATAATAATATCACTGCGGTTGTCATATATAAAAACAAAAGTCCACGTCTAATATTTTCTACTTTTTTTAATTGCCATACAGATTTAAAAAATCATTCTCTTTTTCACCTACAGTTCTGGAAACTTTGCAACTAACTGCAGTGTCAGAATCAAAGCACCATGTCATTAAAAACAAAAATAATTAATCCACCTTTTGTTGTGACAAAAAGATCTCTGTTTAAAATGGCCTTTTGTGGCTTGCTGAAAAGTCATAAATAAGCATTGTCCTTGCTGGGAATCTGTTTACCTTGTTTCCTGTCAAAGCACTTAATAGCCTGGGCTTGCTCTATGCATGGAAGCATCATTAGTCCCAAGCTGAATTTTGATCTTCTATCCAATAAGTCCTACATGACCGTAACCATTCCTGATTCCTCACATAATTAGCTTTTTCTGCAACTCAGTAGCCTAACTCAGGGGTCAGCAATCTGCGGCTCTGGAGCCGCATTTGGCTCTTTCATCCCTCTGCTGCGGCTCCCAGTCGCTGGTCAGCTCCACAATTGATAGGGCTTTCAGTTAGGACAGGTAGAGGAAAAAGGTCGCCGTGCTGGAGGAGACTCTATGGTGGGGGAACTGGACTTCCGGTTGGCTCCAGAATTGAATGGGGGGCTTCCAGTTAGGACCTTTGTGGCTCTTTGAGTGTTTAAGGTTGCCGACCCTGGCCTAACTAGTTCTGCCATTATCCCTCTATACTGTTGGCTGACTAGCTTTCCTTCTGTATTTTTCAATTTTTATTTAAAATTAGGCCAAAGGCTGAGTGAGTTCAGCATTCTTTATTATAGATATACATTATGGTAGCAAAACAGTTGCATTCAGAAAGTGTGCGTGTTAAATAGGAATGGTGTTGGTGTAGTAGCCCTTTTCCTCTGTTCTTCCCTAGCAACATACTGTTGATGGATGAGTTGACTCATCTCCTTTCTTAATTTTTTTTTACTTCTGCTACAGAATCAAAGTTGTAGCTCGCTTTAGTCACTATTTGCTAGTTGGATGTAGTGTGCTAAATTATTATTTAATCATGGATTTCTGAATGAGCAGTGATTTGAGGGATTTACCACTTCCTAAACAATAAGCTAAGCCATGTTTATAAATTACATGTTTGGGTTCAGATAAGACATGTAAACCCATAAGCAGGGGTGAAATTCAGCCGATTCTATCCGGCTCAGGCAAACCGGTAGCGGTGGCTGCGGGAGGCTCCGCCCACCCACGCCATGACGATGCTTTTTTGTGATGATTTTAAGCCTCTGCGCATGCGGAGAAGGCTTTGTGCATGCGCGGACAATGCACACATTTGCGAACCAGTAGGGAAGGTAAGTGAATTTCACCCCTGTCCATAAGCAACATAAAAGGAGCCCTGGTGGCACAGTGCTTAGAATGCAGTATTATAGGCTAACTCTGCCCATATGTTCAATCCTGATGGGGCTTGAGGTTGACTCATCCTTCTGAGGTCAGTAAAATGAGGACCCAGATTGTTGAGGGCAATATGCTGACATTTTAAACCACCCAGAGAGTGCTGTGATCTATTGTACGACTTAGATCAATATATATTGACCTAGATCCAACTTTTCCTTTCCATGGTCATGACCAGTCTTTCCACAGCCACCCCTCTCCTTTCTCTCTAGTCTCCTCTGCAATGCTGCTCAGCCTATATCATATAGTTAGCTTTGTCTTTTCAATTCAGTTTTAGTTTGAAGTTATCCATTGTCTCATTCTTTGATCCTCATTGCAAGGTGTTGACCTCAAATGGCTTCTGCTTTTTAATATGAATTTGCAGCAGGCACGCACATTTTGAAATTCATGGTTAGGCAAATGGGATGTAGCCTTACTTTTATGGAGCAAAATAATGGAGCCAACGAGCAACACAACTTCACACTAAAGGAGGGAAAGACGATCAACCCCTATGTGCTAAAATCTGATATAGTGCTCCTGTGATTTTCTATAAGTGTTATGGAAGGTTGGATGTCCTCCAGGAGGCAAATCTAAATGCTCCTTTCCTTAGCTGTATAGATTAATTTGCAATGGCTAAACTTATTCATAATTGAAAAATAAACCAATATTTTAAACTATTTATATACTATTTCAAGCTTTGCTAAATATGTATATCAGAACCAGGAATCTGATTATGAGAAACGGGATGCTAGAGTGGAGCACACTTTGATCTCAATTGTTTTGGGGAAGACAGTGACATTATATTGTAGAAAAAGACACTTCTGATTTTGCCAGTCATAGGGGTTCTCCGTGATTTCTTCTCCATAGAAAAGATATATCATTCCTGTTTGGTGTTGGTTTCCTTCTTGTAAAATGCAACCCTTCTGGCCTTCCACCTTAGACTGTAAGCCTGCCATAATTTACAGTAGCAGAACTGATATATATACAGTATGGTCTACCCAAGAGCTATGAACAGTGAACATTAAACAGTGACGCTTGCAACCTATTATGTTTATGATGCTATCAGTTATATCTGTGGCTTTAAATTCCATTTCTGGATCAGAGGGCACACAGGGTGGGAGTGAGGCTTTGTGTTGAATATATATATATGGGAAGAAGATTTATCAAGTCACAAGTCTGAAAATGATAAGCTTTCTTTAGGGCTAAGTCAATTCGGAGTTTCTCTTCTAAGACATAGCAAGAAAAATCTGTAATAATCCTAGCTAGATGTTCTCCATTTTCTCCTAGGTAGAGAATGACTATCTACCATTGTCTATATTTTGGTAATAGGTCGGATTGATTACATGGGGCTATTTCCAATCAAAATTCACAATGGGATGCTTACCTTTCAAATCCTGCCAGATTTATAACACAAGGTTTCTGGGAGAATGTTTGTGTCTATATCAACCTAATTTAGCTTGAGATCTTCTTTAAAGCTAATCTTCTAAGTGTGCTCAACATCTGAGATAAAGCAGGCAGTATCCAGAATCTGTGTTTTCTACAGTGGTGCCTCATTTTTAAAATGATTATCTCCCTGGGACAGTGGTGAAATTCAAATTTTTTTACTACCGGTTCTGTGGGCGTGACTTGGTGGACGTGGTGTGGCTTGGTGAGCATGGTTTGGTAGGCGTGGTTTGACGGGTGTGGCAGGGGAAGGATACTACAAAATCCCCATTCCCTCCCCACTCCAGGGGAAGGATACTGTAAAATCTTCATTCCCACCCCACTCTGGGACCAGCCAGAGGTGGTATTTGCCGATTCTCCAAACTACTCAAAATTTCCACTACCGGTTCTCCAAACTACTCAAAATTTCCGCTACTGGTTCTCCAAAACCTGTCAGAACCTGCTGGATTTCACCCCTGCCCTGAGTTAAATGCTATTAGCTAAAACGACTTTGTGTGTTTTTATTTTAATGAATGTTTAGGTATGGCTTGTCTGTGTTTTCCTTTCATTTTTGGAAGCTTTGCTAAATATGTATATCGGAATCAGGAATCTGTTTATAAGAAATAGGATGCTAGAATGGAGCACACGTTGATCTCAATTGTTTTGGGGAACACAATTTGTATCTAATTGTTTGGCAGCTGCCTCCAGCCATGCAAGATTTTTGCAGATTTAACCCTAATATATTATGGTAGAGTAGAGGATCCACCATCTTCATCAAAATAATAAGCTCCATGTTTTTAGTTGTATACAAGAACAATACATGCATGATATCAAAAAAATGGAGCTTGCATTACATGGGTGTAATTTTCCTCTCCCTTGTCCCTTCCTGCATGGATGTCATTGGAATGGAAATTTTTTAAAAGTTTTTTTTCCCCCTTCTATCAGCTTTCTTGTGATCCGGAGAGGAAGTTGTTTTTCCCACTGATAGCAGAGAAGCTTGCAGTGTCTCCTGAATAGTATCGGCAAGGGAACTAACCCATTACATCTTGTTTCTAGTGGCGTAAGGATGCTTCAGAACTAAAATCAAACTTATTTTATTTATTTTTTCAAAAAAGTTTTTTGTTTTTATTTTTAAACAAACAGTACTTCGTTATTCAATCAGTGTGTCATCTGAGTACAAAATTTTGTGTCATCATATTCAACATTTACCACCATTATCTTGATACATATGCATTTCGCTTTTACATTTTAATTTAATTTATTACAACATGTTCTTTCCAAATTTCTTACATTTTTTTTCTACTTATTGTCTATATTCAATCTCTATCCATTGGTAAAATTGCCCCCATATATTGTAATAGTCCGATTCTTCCTTTCCTTTAATTGCCATTGTCAATCTATTCATTTCTGCACATTCTAATATTTTCTTAATTACCTCACCCTTTGTAGGAATTTTTTCCGCTTTCCAATTTTGTGCAAATACAATTCTCGCTGCAGTTATTACATGTATGATCAAATATACATTTTCTTTACTAAATTTCTCCGGTAAGATACCCAACAGGAACAGCTCTGACTTTAAATCAATATGTTGCTGTGCAGGGATGGGTTCTACTTACCTTTACTACCAGTTCGCAGCGGGGCTGGGTGCACACACTCACTTCACTCATGCAGAAGCTTCTGCACATGTGCAGAAGCATTTTGATGACATTGGGGTTGGTGGGCGGAGCCTCCCGCCGGTTTTACTACCGGTTCTATAGAACCGGTGCAAACCGGGGGCAACCCACCACTGTTGCTGTGTCATTTTCTCTATGTTCAAATTCTTGCCCAATAATTTCTCACTTCTGTCCACCACATATGATACTACAATCCCGGTGTCTGGTGACATTTCCAACATTTAGTTGATTTATCTTTAAACATTTTTGCCAATTTTTCTGGTGACATGTGCCATCTAAATCAAACTTATTTTAGAGATCCATAATTAGATTATCCCTCCCACCAAAGTTGTGGGAAAGAGACAGTCCCCAGCTACTGAGTCTGTGGGGATAATAGGAATTGAAGCTCCAAACATTTGGAGGGTAATAAGTTGCCTCTCTATTCTTTGCTGTGACACCATAATATTTCTTTTTAACTTTCTTCCCAAATGTCTTTTCCCATCCTCTTCTTTTTTTCCTCTGATCAAATTGACTCGAGACTATGACAAATAGCTCTAAAAGGGTTTTCATCCTCAAGTAACTTCTCACTAGCTTTAGCCAAGCCTTTGTCTCAAACCATCTGCTGACGGTGATTATTTTGCTTATAAAGAAAAAAAAAAAAGCAACAAGGAACTGGGCAAGAGAGCATTGACCGACAGTAACCCCGGAAAGTTCAGGCTTGAGTCGAAGACTAGAAAGTGCTGGGGTTTTTTTTCTTTGCCTCATAATCTTCTTCCCGGATTGGTGTCTGCCAAATTGGGTCTGACTAAGACAGGAATAGTTTGGAATAGCATAAAAAGAGAGAGGAGAGTCCATTTTTCTTAGCCTGTGGAACTTTTGCCTTCTTTCCACTCCTCCTCCAGAGATACTTCTTGTCCCATTCCTCCTCTGCAGGTCCTGGGATTCTCATTCCAGGCACTCTTGAGCATTTATATATTTATAAACCTTTTGAGCAGATTATTTTTTTAAAAAAGCCAGCTAGTCTTTTTGAAGATCCGACAGGCTTTTTCCACCTCTGTGACCCAATGCACACTGCTAAGGTACCTTCTCCAGTGTGGTGCTCTTCAAAAATGCTGGGATTGCAATTCTTACAATTCCTACTCAGCATAATTATGGATTTTTCCATAGCGAAAACAGCATGGCAAAACAGAACACAAATAAAGCCATTCAAAGAGGGCCGGGTGGTTTTTCAAGGACAGGGTTAACACTTTTGCAATACACAGATCATCTTCTCATACATTGAAGGAAAGGAGAGCATATGTACTTTCTTAATTATCTGTAATTCTGAAAGTGTTTTAATTGTTTTTCTGGCAGATAACATTTCCCCAAAGGTAGCTTGTATGTTGTTACCAACTAGCCTAAGTGGCTAAAAAATTGGGAAAGAGGTTTATAAAACCCATAAATTACACTCTGATTCTTTTGAATTTTATACCTATTATGCCTTAATTAACTTTCTAAAAACAGTTGTCAGGCGGGCCATTACAAAAGATAAGGGCCCTCCAGCTGAACTGGCAACTTAAATAAAGCCACAGTACCAAGATAGAGATTAGACTGTCTTCCTTAGCTAGAGATACAGTTAGGAGTGATTCAGGCCAGAGGCCTAATTCAGGCCTAATTAACCTTGATTTAAGAGAGGGGGAGAAAACTTGTTTCATAGAGCTTTCTGAATCCATCCCAAAAGTTAAGTGGCCCAAGCCAATCCTTAATGCAAGTCAAGACTATACCTATTTTTCTTCTCCCTGCCCTTTAGCATTATAGGTATTTCTTAACTTACAACCGCAATTGGAATTGGAATTTCCATCATCAACCAATGCGGTTAGCACAACCTCATCACTTAGCGAAGGCAATCCCTGCAGTCCAAGTTGCCATCATTAACTTAATGCCAAAGCTGTTAGCTGAGGCAACTTTCTGCCAGCTTCCCACAACCAAAGTTAGTGAGGATAGTGGCAGGACATCGTACCAAGCTAGGAGGTAGGTAACTGTCTACTGCCAGGTGGGGCAGGGAATGAGAGGGTGTGCAGGGGTTCAGGTGAGGGTGCAGGAGAGACATGCCCATGTCAAGAAGGGTGCACGAAAGGTGCTGCTCAGGTTGGGGTGCAGTGTGGGGTGCAGTGTGGATTGAGGAGAGTGCATGGGAGTGTGAATAGTCAGTGTGGCATGATCATATAGTGGCTGGACAAGTGTGTGGGCGGAAGAAACTCAACCCAATGACTTGCCAGCTTCCCCATTGACTTTCTGGAAAAGCCAACGGGAACATGTGATTGTGGGGTATTTCTCAACTGGTCATAGATGGGAGCAGATTGCCAAATGCCCAGATCACGATCATGTGACTACAGGGGCATCAGGGGCATTCCAAGGACAAGGCATAACCACCATTCATTCAGTACTCTCATAACTTCAATTGCTGAACAAATGGTCATAAATCGAGGACTACCTGTACAGTGTATTTGATATCTCCTCATGTTGAACTGGCTGCACTACATGAAAACTCATAGCGGTACCCGACATGGATAGATGGAAACAAAAATGTCTCTTTCTTTTCCGTGTACATTACAGAAGCATTTTGGGTTTCATCACCCAAACTATTGAGCATAATATTGATTTTCTTCCCTATTTTTTTCCTTTCCTTCCTTGCCACAGAATAATAGACTCTGGGATTGTTCAAGATGAGTGTATCGCTGTTAACCTATATTAATATAGACATCTTTTTAAAGTGAGTGTTGACATTATTTTAAAAATTCGTTGTTTTATTTTGTAATGGATTTTACTTCATAATTGCCCTGCAGGTGTCAAAGTTCAGGATTTTCTGGTTGTCAATGAGACATTCTCTGAATTTCTCCACCACAATGCTTCCCTATCGCAGCCTGATATAGATGAAATCCTGAATGCTGAGGTCAATCTTCAACAGGTAAGAAATATCCATCTTTAAACTGTATGTTCCATTATCACATCCAACCCACCCAATTATAGGAAATTAAATAACAATCTCTGGAGAGTCCGAGAGTTGGGTAAGGTGGGTATGATATAATTTTAGTATTATGAACTGTGATGAAGAAGCAGAAAAGCTGATTTCCCCATGGCGTAACATCTGGGCAATATTTCTAGATCATTACATCTGGTTACCGGATAAGTGTGGAAGACTTGTGCAATTCCACCAAGCTGCCAGAACTGGTTGCTATCAACAATGGCAGTCGGGCCTTAATTTGCTCTATGCCGAAGGAACAACTTGCTTCTCTAGAAAGGGTGTTTCAAGATAATATGGACTTCATAAAGCCATTTATGGTAAGTATGATGCTTTCAACATTGCTGGGGGTACAATCTCTTTTTTTTAACACTGCAAGGTTATGGGGGAATGCTAATCTAATTCACATATAATGCATTTCTTCATTACTACTTGTCTCAAAGATTTGCTTGCTTGATGCCCTTTGTTTTGTAATTCTGTTGCTTTGCAATCTAACCTGGCCAGGTGAAACTTTTTTTGTTTACTTACTCGTTGATTTGTTTTTCTTTCTCCTCTCAGGCTTCTCCCTCCAGCTTTTTCCTCTGGTTCTTCCTTGCCTGAACCACATTTTCCCCAAGTTCCAAGCCTTTTTCTGCAAGCTTCACTTTATCATGCAGTTTTCTCAGGCTCCAGGCTGATCAGTGATGGGTCACCTGCGCTTTCGCCTATCCTTTTCTAAGCTTCCATATCTGTTTGGTTGCCCTTTTCTCTTTGTGGCTCAGATAGTTTAGTCCATGGCACCCAGAGAGCCTGGTTGGATTTTATATTGCCCTTGGCTATGATGTTGATTTGGGTGGGTGTGTTCAGTGGTTAGGGCACGCCAGTTCCTCTCTCTCTCAGCCCTAGGAAGAAGGAAATGGCAAACCACTTACAAAATATTATCAAGAAACTCAGAAACTTGTCCAGGCAGGTAGTAGAAATCATCATTGACTTGAAGGCACACAAAAAAGGCAGTCTTTGAACCTTCTTATTGGCGTTTAGCCCTGAAGAATGCTATATCTCATTCAAGACTTCATGGTTGAACAAGCTTAGCTCAAAAAGGTACGTGGGTCCAACCACTATTCTCCAAATCCATCTGTCTGTTGCAGCAAGACTGTTCAGCCAGTCATAAAGTCTTCATAAGCATCACTGTACCGAAGTTCTGTTTCCAATATGGTGTAAAGTTGAGGCTCATTTCAGAGCATCCTTTTTTGTTCTCTCATCAAAGCTCATGCTGTATCTCCACCAGCAAAGCTTCATCAGTTAATAGCAGCCAATGTCAGCATTCTAGAAGTATATGATGCAATAGCTTCAGAAATGAGAAATGGCTTAATATGCAGTTATCTCGATTAATGTCCTAAGGCAGTGATGGTGAACCTTTTCGGCACCGAGTGCCCAAACCGGAACACATGTGCATGTGCACGCGCCAGCCAGAGCGCCGGAAACCCACACACTGGCCAGCTGGTCTGGGTTTCCAGCATGAGCATGCGTGCCAACCAGCTGGTCTTCGCACATGCCGGAGCACTGGAAACCCGAAGACCAGCTGGCTGGCATGCCTGTTTTTTGGCCATTTTTCGGGAGATTTTCAGGCCGTTGTTCGGCTGTTTCTGGGCTGTTTTCAGGCTGGTTTTTGGCCCGGTTTCAGGCCGGTTTTCAGTGCTGAGGCACCTGCGAAGACCAGCTGCACGCCGGAAACCAGAAGAGCAACTGGCGCTGGTGTGCGTGCCCACAGAGAGGGTTCTGCGTGCCACCTCTGGAACATGTGCCATAGGTTCGCCATCACGGTTCTAGGGATTAATATCCACAGACAATAAAGACTCTCAATTTAATTTGGAGTTTTGTCTCTTCTTTTGTTTTGTTGGAGTAAGAGAATTAAAAAAGACATGGCCTCTGTCTCTAACCCATCTGTCCCCAGCGTGACGCCCTTCAGATGCGTTAGATAACAGTTCCCAGCACAGCTGGTGGGCCCCTGGTTGGACAAAGCAGCTTTGCTATAAAAGGGAAGGGAGAAAGAGAGATGTTTAAACCAGGGAGAACAATTTTACAGTCAGTTGTATGGTCTTCTGTCCGCATTTGAGGCTGCTTTTCATTAGTAATATTTCCTGAAACCCAATATGAATAAGGCATGGTAGAAAATTCTTCTCAGTAATAGTGTGCGTCATTTCCTAACCTTGCGTTGTCAACATAGTAGTAAGGATATAGAAACTATATTAATTCCACATTATTTTCCTTGTACTTATACTGTGTTAGTATGTTATTAATTTTCTGCTTTTCAGGCAGTGCTACGTCTCAAAATGTCTTCAGAGAATTAAAATTCATCATGTATTATTGGCACACAACAGCCACAGATTGGCCCAAAAAGCCACAGCTGACTTTTTGATGAAGTTTTCCCCACTGAAACTAAGCCAATATCTATGGCTTAGTGATTTAATTCAGAAAAACACTGGATTGGTATTTCAGCTCCCAATCTTAGTCATTCTATATTCCATTTGCTGCCGCCCCCCCTTTCGTCTATGAATTTTATGTTTCTCATAAAATTGTGGTTTCACCTTTTGTTGGAAAACAGAGGCCAGTTATGACTTGGGAAAGGGCAGTTGCTGATCTCTGATGTAAAGCTCTTCAAAAAATAATGTACACCATTGTTCATTTGTCCCCTCATATGTAGACATGGCTCATTTTAATGCAGAAATCAAGTTACAGGGGATATAAAGTCTGCCACCTCTAAATAATTACCGTATTATTCTATCTGCTGTAGAGGTTCGCAGCTATTGAGTATAAAGAATCGTAGCCGATTAGAAATGTTTCTGGAAACTGGATGAAGATGTTATCCATTCTTGAAGCAAATAGATTTGAGTCTTTATTATGCTTGGCAAAGGGAAATATAGGTCCACCATCAGAGCTAAGCTATCCTGTGGGTTAGTGTGAGATAATTCTCGGTAGCAATAGTCATGCCATGTGAGATGTCCAGAGATATAAATATGAGGAGGATCGGAGCCACACAAAGAAGAAGAAGCAGCCCAATGGGATTCCAGTGGTATCCTTTTTGAGAGATAGGTGTTGGTTCAGATTTGGATTTGTTTTTCCCTAACTGGGCCTGTTGATTCAATACATCCATATTCATTTTTCTTTCAGTGTAATGGTCAAGCTGATCCCTTCTCCTTCTAGGTTGCAGTAACTTTCAGTTAATTGTAAACTTCCGTTTGTCCTTCCAGAAAGGGATCACCTTCAATTCAACCCTGGAGGACGTTAAGGGAACTTTGGAGACGCTGACGCGGAGCCTGGGAAACCTTCTTAAAGAGGTAGGGTGTGTCTTCCACCTCTTTGTCTCAGGCCACTTATTCAAGTCATGATGTCAATCATGAATAGCCAATGAGTTGTGATCTTGGGCACATTGGTGTTCATAGAATAGCAAGAGTGGGGGATAAGTGACAAAGTTTCATTGTGATGGAAATGTTACCCCTTATGTACAGTACAGTGCAAACACTTAAGAACTGAACTTGTTTGTGACCTCATAATGCACACTTTGCCACACTGGCTCAAGAGGATGTCTGTGTTTAGGTACTTTATATATAGTAGCTATTAGATGCATTCACCCATCAAGAACCATGTGGATGGGCTGTTGGGCCCCTATTTGCCATTCTCCTACTAGTTTGTGGCATGCTAAGAGCAGGATCTTGGAATTTTTTCATTTACTTTTAGCAAGCCTCAGTTTCTTGATGCACCAAAACGGGGGTTCATACAGCCAGTTGAATCAATCACTTTGTTCATTTAACGTAGCTGTTTCAAATTTTGCTTAGTTCCAATAATGAAAGAAACTACAATTCTTGGTTCAGATGAAACAAGAAATCTTAGTCAAATGAGTTATCATCTTGACTTCATAAGAAGTGGAAAAAGAAAAGGAAGCGAGCAGACCTAACTTTATCTACAACTGGGCTATATCAGAATAGCCACAGAATAACCACAGTTTATTCTTAATATACAAACAATTATATACCTTCTGTAGAAAACCTTTTGCTGTAATAGACATTAATAGCATATAAGGATGTAATATATTAATCCAAAGAATTGGAAGTCCTGAAGGACTGGGTTAGGGACACATCATTGTGGGGGGAAAAAACCTGTGTAACACTTGATACCAACTTATTGGGATATAATGATCATCATACTAGTGTAAAGTCACTACCTCCTTTTGTTTGTGTGCCAAAGACCAGGCAAAAATTACCCATGTGATCTAGCCAATGTGACCAAGCCAAACTGGGAAACCAATTTGGGGTATTTTTTTTATTTCCCCCCCTGTCTTTGCCAAGTGGAACATTCCAGGAACATGAATATCAGGAATTCATTATAATAATCAATAGGGATGAATTACTTTGGCAGTTTTTGGGGGCAGTATGGGGAGAGGATTATATTAAGTCCAATCATACAATATACTTATTAGGCTATCTTAAGTTTATAAAAATGTTATACAACTCTGGTTGAGCTAATATAGGCATTGCCTCAAATGGATTTTGGATATTTTCCCTTTGACCAAAGTGGCTGGATCCTGGTGGGTAACCTTGAATATGAGGCATGTATTATGTGTAAGGGGGAAAAAAGTATGAAATATGAGACTGGAAATCATGTGAAATGTGGATTGATGGGTTAAGTTAATTGTGTGATAATCCACACTATCTCTGTTTGTAAGCCTGAAGCCTGCCCTTCTTTGTGCGTGTGTATGCATGAACTTTTATGCATACACACATTATGCAGTACTTGTTTTTTTCCCCCCTCTGAGCAAATAAACTCTCTGTCCTGGCTAATCTGTGTGTAAAGCCGTTAGATTTTTGAGCGTTAAAAATGCTTTTGCCTACTTTTGAAACTTTGCTGCTTTAAGCAAAACAGGAAAAAAAAAACCAAAAAAACAAGTACTGTAATTCCCATTTTTCTTTCCGGCTCCACAGCTTTGGAATGTTAAAACTCTGAACTATAATAACCCCTGAGCTGAGCTGAGCTGAGGTCACTTGAGGTTGGGTTTTTTTTTTTTTTTTTTTTTTTTTTGAGCACATTGCTTCAGTAGAGAACTGCTGCCCTGCGTGTGTGTGCGTGTGGATGTGTGCATCTGACCCATTATCACAATTTCCATGTTAGTTATTTCTCAATAACTAACGGTTATTGAGAAACGGTTCTTGAATCCTAGAACCCGCATCAACCCTTCTTAGATGGAAAACGGAAATTACAGTAACAGAGGAATCTGGGTGAAATCAGGATGAAGTACGGTCAACAGAAATGCCTTAAAAGTTTGCCTGAGGCAAACCTTAAAAGTTTGCCTGATTATTGTATAGCTCTTTCCTATTGCATCATCAGCCCATTGGTGTCGTTTCCTGTATTTTATTTTCTTCTTGTCTTTTTCTTCTTCTTTTCTTTTAGTCATACAATCTTCTCTTTGCTGATGTGTCATGTAAAATAGGTCTGGCTGAGGGATGTGATTTCTCCTTGGCAGTGGTTCCAAGGAGCAAACAGAATTTTTTCTGTTTCTATTTAAGTTCAACACAAAGGCCCCTTTTGGGTGGCATTGTGCTGTGGGAGTGCAGCATGAGGCTTGCTTTTCATAGCCCGACTTCCTGTATATCTGTGACAAATACTCACAGGAATGAATTTTATACTCTCTTTTCTTTCCTTACAAGCAAGGGAGACACTGTGTTTGTTAGGCTGCCTTTTTCTACGAAGGTGGGAATATTCTGGCCTATTTCAATACATGCAAATTTTAAACCCAGCCATTTGCAGCTCTCGAGAAATGATCTTAAGGAGTAATGTCAATCAGTTTCTATGGAACGGGCTAAGCTATTTACTAAGCGGGATTGAGGGCAAGTGTTTAAAACACAGACAATCAAACTTTGATGGAAAGAAACCTGGTTCTAAATTCTTACTCTGGGAACTACCTGACTTTTTCCCCCGTATTAAAAGCAAGGAAGCACTGGCAGCAAACATGGCTAGTGGCTAGTGGTAAGGAATTGGAAGAGTTGTAGTGCGATATGAGAGAGTCCTTGCAGGTAGTCCTTGACTTATGACTGTAATGGAGCCTGCCCATTAGGGTCATAAACCATGGTGGTTGTTAAGCAAGGAATCCATGTGATTACCATGCTGAACGACCACATCTGCTCTAGGCCATTACAATTGTTAAGCGGAGCACAGGGTGCCTCGGAGGGGAGAGGCCTTAGCCTAGAGGAAACTCAGGCCTGCATTGCAGCACCTCCCCAGTTCACACATGTCCTGCTGTGGGCCTCCCCCATCCACTGAGGCACCCCGTGCTCTGCTTCCCACGGCACTGGGTCCCCGCAGACCTGGGTCTGTTTCCCGCTCTGCTGGGTTTCATACCCTCCTCCCCACTCATACCATCATGGCTGGGTCCATGTACCTTTTCCGTAACTCTCCTTCGGGAGCAGTCAATCTGCCGCATGTGTTTCCTACTCAGAGATCACCTTTGGGAATGGATTGTGGCCACTGTCAAAATGGGGCCCACTTCCAGGATGGCACCATGAGTTCTCTGTAGTGATGGCTAACCTTTTCCGGACCGAGTGCCCAAAGCATGCACCCAACCCCCCAAAATGCAATGTGTGTGCAGGCCCCGTGCATGTGCCCCACCCCCTGCACATGTGCATGGGCCCCCCACATGCACCTCGGCCTCCCGCGTATGTGCATGCCCCCACATGTGCCCCACCCCCCATGGACGCACACGTAACCCCCTGCACACGTCGCCCCCCCTGTGCATGCGCGGCAGAGACCAAAGACCAGCTGGCCGGCGGGAGGTGCGTGCACATGTGCAGCAGAGCTGAACTTGGGCAATGGCTTGTGTGCCATTAGAGAGAGCGCTGCATGCCACCTCTGGCACGTGTGCCATAGGTTCGCCATCACAGGTATAGGGGACTTGAGGAGTGGATAGACTGGCTCTCCTCCAAGATCTTGGAGATTCATCTTCAGGATGGAGGGGCAGCTAATCTGCCCATCGGTCTCTCTATAGTATAAAGGCTGCATGGAGCCATCCCAGAAGCAAGCCCCATTTTGGAGCGACCACAATGAATTAAAGCCTCTCCCAAAAGGGCAACCATTTCCGAGATGGTGCCATGTGGCCTCCATGTGAGTTATTGCTAAGAATTCCTGGAGCTGAAATTCATGCACCTCAACGTTGTCCAGGTTGGGGAAACACTGACGTAGCATGTTGCATTTCTGTATTTTGGGCCCTTCAACCATTCCTCCTGGCAGTTCTTCCGTTTTGCTGGATGCTATCAGACATCCCTGCCAACGGTGGCACCAGCTGCCTCCTGGTAATCTCAGTGGTGATGTTCCCTGTTTTCTGTACTGTATGGTTTGTGTGATGACTGTTGTGAATTGCTCTTGATCATTTGCACCTTGGAGTGTTCTTCATATAGTTCTTGAAAACAAATACAAGTAAATATGCTTTTACTGCCCTACAGTGTAATTGGCAAGACAATTGGCTATAATTAGTGTTTGGGCACTGACTTGGCCTTTGTAATACTTCTGATTCAATTCTGAAAAGTTGCTGCAGCTGATTTAATGACTTACTGACACATGCTACCTTTGTACACCTGTGTGCTCTAAAGCTACCATATACAACATACACGCATATACCATTGGTGGAAATCAAATGGTTTGACTACCGGTTCTGTGGGCATGGCTTGGTGGGGTGTGTGTGGCATGGTGGGCATGGCTTCGTGGGTATGGCAGGGGAAGGATACTGCAAAATCTCCATTCCCACCCCATTCCAGGGAAAGGATACTGCAAAATCCCCATTCCCTCCCTACCCCTAGGGGAAGGATGTTGCAAAATCACCATTCCCACCCACTCTGGGGCCAGTCAGAGGCAGTATTTGCCGGTTCTCTGAACTAATCAAAATTTCCCCTACTGGTTCTCCAGAACCTGTCAGAACCTGCCGAATAGCACCCCTGATATACATATATATGGTATACATACATATGCCCAACAATTTTGAGTGCCAAAATACAACTGTAAAGTTGGGTTTGGCTTATGTGTGGATGGGCTTATCTACAAGTATACCGGTATATGGTAATTCTTTCTTAAAGTACCCCTATATACTTGAATATATGTGCATCTATGGCTAAGCTGACCCTCAATTTTTTAACCAAAATACCATTAAAAAATGAAGGTTGGCTTATCCATGGATGATACACTTTACATGACATTTTATTAAAAAAAATTAGGGTCAGCTTATGTTTCACAGCACTGATTGCCCTAATTGGATCAGAATCATGATTATTACATTTTATTGACTTGAAGGGTGAACATATTAGGTGTCTATGCTTCGAAGAAATTTCTGTTTCTTTCATTAAGATATCAACAAAATAAGTTCAATTAGTGTACATTCTATGGTGAATCAACAATAACAATGAAAAGAGTGAGACAGGCAAAACATTCATTGTAAACTAATAAAAATGTTTAAGGAGGAAATTTGTTTTTTAAGTAACATATTTCTCAGCTGAAATTGCAAGAGTTAGCTAGCTTAAGCTGATCTCAAGAAATACTGAGCAGAATTTGGACAGGAAGCCTTTGGACGTCTCAAGGCTAATAAGCTAAGCTGGAAAATCACCCCTGGCAAACTTTTTTAATAGTTCCAACTCTGTAAAACAGCAGAATGGGTTTTCAATTTTTTTTAAAAAAAAATCCTTGACAGATTATATCCTCCTTTCTTTTTGTGTCATGAATTGCAGTTAGTGAGCATGAGAAGTTGGAGTGACATGAGACAAGAGGTGATGTTCCTGACCAATGTGAACACCACAAGTTCTTCTGCTGATATCTACCAGGCAGTATCTCGAATTGTGTGTGGCCACCCTGAGGGAGGGGGTTTGCAGATCAAGTCCTTCAACTGGTACGAAGACCATAACTACAAAGCATTCTTTGGAAGCAACAGCTCTGAAGACGATGCCGTGGATTTCTATGATAACTATACTAGTAAGTAACCCAGTGGTGAGATTCAAATTTTTTTACTAATGGTTTGGTGGGCATGGCTTGGTGAACGTGGCTTGGTGGGGGTGGCAGGGGAAGCATACTATAAAATCTCCATTTCCACCCCACTCCAGGGGAAGGATACTGTAAAATCTCCATTCCCTCCCCACTCCAGGGGAAGGTTACTGCAAAATCCCCATTTCCTCCTGATCAGCTGGGATTCGGGAGGCAGAGAATAGATGGTGGTGGGGCCAGCCAGAGGTGGTATTTACCGGTTCTCCGAACTATTCAAAATTTCTGCTACCAGTTCTCCAGAACTGGTCAGAACCTGCTGAAACCCACCTCTGAAGTAACCTGAATCCAGGAACACCTGTAAATGATTTCTGTCTGGCAAATCATTAAGAGGACCATCTCTTGCCATCTCAAGATGGCGTGCAAGAAGCTAGAGAGGAAATAAAGGGCGGATAATTTTTTACTAACCTGGGTGTGCTGTCCAAGCTGGGAACGTTCTGGGCATGGGATTTACAATCCACAATTTTTTTAATTTCTTTTTTTAAAGCACCTTTCTGCAATAGCTTAATGAAGAAACTGGAATCCAACCCACTTTCCAGGATTATCTGGAGGGCCCTGAAGCCTTTGCTTGTTGGAAAAGTTCTGTATAGCCCTGATACGCCAGCAACAAGGACTATTATGTCAGAGGTAAGAACCTTAGCCTTGTTTCTTGTCCACCCAGCAAAGGGACAGGTTGGTATTTCTGCTGTTGAATGTTCTCAACTGAAGTCCCAGAGCAAGGGTCTGCAACCTTAAACACTCAAAGAGCCATTTGGACCCGTTTCCCACAGAAAAGAAAACACCGGGAGCCACAAAACCTGGGCGCAGCCAACTCAACGTCACTCACTTTCACCAGTCACATGACCACCACCACCCCCGCCATGCCTACCCAGCTGGTCATTAGGGCAGAGAACCAGTTGTTAAAAAACACCGAGAACCAAAAAACCCTTTTGATATATATATATATATATATATATATATATATATATATATATATATATATATATATATATATATATATATATATCTCCTGCCCTCCCTTCCTCTCCCCTCTCTCCCTCTCTCCCCCCCTCTCTCTGTATCTCTCTATGTCTCTCTCTCTGTTCCTTTCTCTGTATCTCTCTGTCTCTGTCCTGGCCACTTCTCCACCCCCCACCGTCACCCGTACTTCTCAGGCCAGGCAAGGAGTGAATGGGAAGGGAGGGTGAGGGGCAGGGCCAATCAGTGGTGGGATCACTCGACAGGGAGCCATAGTAGAGGGCCCAAAGGGCCACATGCCGCTCCAGAGCCGTAGGTTGCTGATACCCATCCCAGAGGAATAGAAAAGTCAGAGATAGGTCAGGGCTAGAAAAAAAAAAGGAATCAGATTTTGGCCTCTAATATCTCCAGTTTGGAAGCTCAGGCTGTAACTTTAGATTGAATGTTGAGACTTTATCTTGATTTTGGATTGAATGTTGAGACTTTATCTTGAAATGGTGTGTTTATGTCTGCCCAAGGGCAGAGTCGGAAAAGGCTCCAAGGCTGTACAGATAGTCTTTGACATACAACCACAACTGACCCCAAAATTTCTATTGCTAAGTGAGACATTTGTTAAGTGAATTTTGCCCATTTTACGACCTTTCTTGCCACAGATGTTAAGTGACTCACTGCAGTTGATGAGTTAGTGACACGGTTGTTAAGCGAATCTGGCTACCCCACTGATTTTTCTTGTCCAAAGGTCACAAAAGAGGATCACAGGACCTTGGGACGCAGCAATGGTCATAAGTATGAACCAGTTGCTAAGCGCCTGAATTTTGATCACGTGACCATAGGGATGCTGCAGTGGTCATAAGTGTGAAAAATGGTCATTGATCACTTTTTTCCAGTGCTGTTGTAATTTTGAATGGTCATTAAATGAACCATTGTATGTCGAGGGCTACCTATATCAGAAAGATTGAATTTTCACAAGCTTTATTAGTTGTGGCAGAAGCTGTAGTTTCCTTTAAAACCTTTCTTTCTTAGCTGCTGAAGGTATTAATGGAAACAAGATTCTTCTTTGGAGCCACCTTCTTTTGTTCCCTCAGGACTTAGCGTCATTTTGATGAAGTATTGTTGGGAAAAAGCACAGCTCTCAGCCAACAGCTTGGAGAGAAACTGTGACATCAGTGATTGTTGTAGCAGAAGTCAGTAAATAGAAACACCTCAGTTCATTGTTGTAAATTATTATAATTTACTTCCAGTATAACGATCTCTCCCGTCTTCCTACATTTGGAGATTTTTTTTGCTTAGCCCTAAGTAGAATGCTGGAGAGCTGCCAGTCAGAGCAGGCCAAACTGAGCTTGATTTAGCAATAGTCCAAGAGGGTATTGTGGATGCCTTTATGGAACATCTTTGCTACAGAAGTACACGTAGCTCCTACCTTATTCTAGTTCAGTAAACAAGTTTCAATCTGTTTTAGTTCAGTGTATGTTGACTTCAGCTTATTGACTGAGGATATCTATCCTCAGGGTCTCTGATTTTGGTTCTGTTTTCTGCATTAATTTAGATCATTTTTTATTATTATTATTTTCCCTCTTTCTGGTAAATGCTGTCCAGAGTCCTTCTGAGTATAAGTTACTGTAAAATAAACAAACAAAAGGATTGCCCAGCTCTGCATGTGCCTCTGCATTCCAGACCAGTTGTAACTTCCGGGCAGTTTTCAAGGACATCCCCATGTCAAGTTCATAAGTTAAACGAGATCTTTCAATCTAGTTTTGGCCACTTTATTTTTGGGAGATCAGACATGATGGACTGATCTACATTGTCCCTTTCAAAGTCTTGAGGACCAAAGGCCAGACTAAATTCTATACCCAGGTAGTCTTTTCACAAATTTCTTTTTTTTTTTAAATGAAATTTTATTAAATAAAGAATGTATTACAATTCAAGCTTTACGGTTCAGCAACGTGTAGTCATATTGTATATTTACAGGTGCAGTATCTAATGAATTATATAAATATTATAGAATTTATACATAGGTTTTTATAAAATCAATTACAATTATGTTAAGATACAATAATATATAGATTTAGTTAATAGTTATACATTGTCCCTCATAAGAGTTAACTTTTGCATTTATTTTCCAACCACCTATACCACAGATCCCATATCGTGTAGAATTCTGAGTCCTCGTTCCCGTTTAACACATATGTTAATCTGCACATTTCTGCGCATTCCAATATTTTATTGACTATCTGTTCCTTGGTTGGACATCGTTTCTCTTTCCAATATCTGGCACAGGAGAGTCTAGCAGCTGTGACAATATGAATAATCAAATATTTCTTTTCATCTTTTCACAAATTTCATGTCGGTATACTGTCCTAGACCATTCTAGTCATATATTTAATGCTGATTAACTTCTGTAAGCTTCTAGCTCACTTATTAAATTCCATAACCTAAGAAGTTATCTTTTGCTTGATGCCCAGATATCTATTATCCCTACTACCTGGAGTGATGGAGGTTGTTGTCTATCACATCTGGAATGTATTAGGATATTAATTTTGAAGCGTCTCCTTTCTTCCTTTTTCTTCTCAGTAAAACATCACTTCTTAGAGCACGAAAACATCTGAAAGCCAATACCTTGCATTAAGTGATTTTGAAACCCTTTTTTGCTGTTGTTCCAGGTCAACAAGACGTTCCAAGAGCTAGGTGTCTTCCATGAACTTGGAGGCATGTGGGAAGAGATTAAACCAAAAATCAAAAGTTTCATGGAAGAAAACGAGGAGATGGATCTGATTCGGGTCAGTGTGCCATAACTCTTTTTTTCTCTCTGATAATAAATTTTTACAAGAGGTTTGTTTATTTTAGTATTGTGATCGACAATTTGGCCTTGAGTGTTTGTTTCTGCCCATGTCGGAGTATAGTAGCTGGTTCTTTCTGCCAAACCTCCTTTGTCTGGAGCTTTCTTGCCTGTGCAATATAATTGTATCCTGGGACAGAGAAGAAAAGTGCAATGCTATACAGACAGTGCCTCTCCCTGCTGTGTTGCCATGTGTCGAATGGGGTGATTTGTTGGACATTAGACAGATTCTGACTGGTCCATAAATCAGGCTATTCTGCATGAAGAACATCTGCCAAGGATGCGGCTGAGAAGTATGCAAAATGAGAGGTATTCAAGCCTCACTTTCTGTTATGCTCAGTGGAGCTACAAATACATTTCACTAGGGAACATTTACTCTGATATTACTTCCCAAACTCTGTAAGGCGGGCAACAAGCCCAGGCCTCTCTTTTGCATTCCCCAGTTTCCCAACTGTAGCAAGAGGATATTTAATTAGCTAGAAGGGATCGGAGCAGTAAATAATTTGAAGTTTCATTCTTGGGATATTGCTAAACGGCTTTCATTCCATTTAATTTTCATGAGCGTTTCTGTCTAGTATTGGAGACTCCGTGTTTTCTAATGGCCAGACTGCCAGACTTTGATTTGAGATTTTGGGTTCGTAGGTCTTCCTTGTGTGAAGCTTTCTGGGAAAAGAGGGGGGAAAAAATAACTCTTTGGTGTTTCTAAAAGACATATGTTTCACCGATTAAAGTACCTCTCCCAAGGATCTAAGAGTTTATCTAAAACAGATGGACAATGTAATGGTTTTATTTAATTGTGACACTGCTGGCTGAAGATGTTCAAATGCAGAGTCCTAACAGACCCGGGAAGTGCCAAGTTGTCAAGCTTTTCCTGGCTGATGCTAGAACTAGAAACCTTGCAGGCAGAGAGTCAAGGACATAGTGTAAGATACAAGCCCTATTTATAGTAAGGGGAAGGGTCAATTTTTGTGTTCTTTCTCCTGCCTGTGTGATGTAATGGGATGAGAGCTTCACACATATGGGAGGAAAGAGCAGTTGCCATCTGTGCACTGAATTTTAACTAAACAGTCTGGTCTTGAATCTAACCTTAACACTGGTTGAGTGCTAAGACAAGCCTGAAGAAAAAGATATTCACATAGACTGTAAGAAAAAAAAAATATGGTGAGAGGAATCCAGGCATGTGAGTAGAACAATACGCTATTGGCAAAATATGGACAGCATTTTCCAGGAAACCTCTCTCTGGCTGCCTCTTTCCAGAGAACTGGCAGTGACACAAAAGTCAGTTGGGGAATTGTGATAGATGCTTAGGTTGCAGCATCCTCTCACACAACAGGATGTGGCTTTAGAGTTCGTTGGGAACGCAAAATGTACATAAAGGTATGGTTTGGACAAGATGCAGGCCAGGTTTTCTTTTTTTTTTCTCACTGGATATTGTCTGTTGTTTATATCTTCCTTCTGCTCCCTACCTCTGCTCAGCTTGACAGCAATGACAAATGGGCATCAGCACATGTTGTGGCTCCTCACACATTTAACTGGGGGAGGGAGGTGAAGTCTTGTCTCCGAGGAGTCAGCTGTGCAGCCTTGTAGTAAAACAAAAGGCTTTAATCCAAGACTCTGATTTTTTTAAGGGATTCATTAAACACATGAATCATTTAACAAATGAAGACAGAGGAGCCATAAAACACCACTTGTAATATACAAGAAATCAAATAAGACCCAGAACAAAACCTAGAACAGAGAAAAATCACCTAGTCACAGAAAGCTGCAATCTGATAATATAGAAAAGGAAAACACTCCTAAATCGCAAAAATAGATACACATTTGAATGGATGCCATGTAGAGGGAGGGAGAGAGATATTTCAGGACTTGTTCATTTTGTGACCCAGCTGATTTTGGCTGATTTATAATTTATATACTCCCATCTTTGTATGAGACTTTTTATGCAAAGTATCCATGCATTATATAAACAGAGATGGCAGATCTATAAAGATGATTTTAATCCAACAGAACCTGCTTAGAACCAATCAATCAGAATAGACCTGGAAGGGACCTTGGAGGTCTTCTAGTCCTATCTCCTGCTCAAGCAGGAAGACCCTATACTATTTTAGACAAGTGACTGTCCAGACTCTTAAAAACCTCCAATGATGAAACACCTACAACTTCTGACGACAAGCTGTTCCACTGGTTAATTGTCCTCACTGTTAGGAAGTTTCTCCTCAATTCCAGGTTGCTTCTTACCTTGATTAGTTTCCATCCATTATTTCTTGTCCTGCCCTCTGGTGCTTTGGAAAATAAATTGACGCCCTCTTCTTTGTGGTAGCCTTTCAAATACTGGAATACTGTTATCATGTCCTCCCTAGTCGTTCCTTTCTTAGACTAGCCAAACCCAAATCCTGCAACCGTAGTTCATATGTTTTAGTCTCCAGGCCTTTAATCATCTTAGTTGCTCTTCTTTGCACTTTTTCCAAAGTCTCAACATCTTTTTTGTAATGTGGCGACCAAAACTGGATGCAGTATTCCAGGTATGGCCTTATTACGGCTTTATAAAGTGCTAATAATACTTCACATGATTTTGATTCTATGCCCCTGTTTATACAATCAAAGATTGTATTAGCTTTTTTGGTTGCTACCACACACTGCTGGCTCATATTTAAGTGATCATCCACTAGGACTTCAAGGTCCCTCTCACAGTTACTGCTTTTGAGCCAAGTTTCATCTATTCTGTACTTGTATCTTTGGTTTTTCCTGCCTAAGTGTAAAACCTTGCTTTTCTCCATGTTAAATTTCATGTTGGATAGGGCCATTGTTCAAGTCTGTCAAGATCTTTTTGGATCCTGAGCTTGTCTTCAGGTGTGTTGGCTATTCCTACTAGCTTAGTGTCATCTGCAGTTTTGATGAGTTCCCCTTCTAGTCCCTCATCTAAGTCATTTATGAAGATACTGAATCTAGGACGGAACCTTGTGTTACCCCCTCCCTTACTTCCCTCCATGTAGATGTAGTACCATTAAGGACAATTCATTGAGTATGGTTTGTCAGCCAGTTACAAATCCGTCTGGTGGTGATGCTGTCTATCCACATTTTTCTAGCTTATCAAGAAGTAGGTTGTAGTCTACTGTGTCGAATGCCTTGCTGAAGTTTATTATGTCCACAGCATTTCGCTAGTCTACTAATTCAGTCATTTTGTCAAAGAATGAAATAAAATTGGTTTGGCATGATCTGTTTTTAACAAACCCATGCTGGCTTTTAGTTATTAAAAAAAAAAAATTACTTGGAATTCTTTTCTTTATTTCTTGTTCACTTTCTTATTGCTGTTCCCTGTTCTTCTTATCTTCAGTGCAAAATCTGTACAGGTTTTATTCTGTTGAAAACTTAGGTTCTTGGTTCTGATTGCTGCCTGCTTAGTCTCATAGTATTCCTTCATCACTTGACTTTGATTTTAGTTTCTAGTTTCAAGACCAGGACATAATTGTCAGTCTTTGGTTGTCACTTCATGTTTTGGCCTTAGTTGTTCCCGCTGAAATTATCAGGGCAAAGTATGTAAAATCTGTACTGCTTTCCAGCATCTTCAGGACAACCAGGTTAATGTGACCTGCTTTTGGGATGTTTTCACAACTAGAATAAATGTAACCAGTCATACTGCTTTCCCTTTGTTTGCTGGCAGCCATTCTTTTCAAGCAGTTGCTCTCACTGTTAGATTTTTTTTTAACCTTAAAAAACATAATAGGCTATTTAACTATATGGAGTCCTAGGATCTTCCCAGTTCACTTGTTTTTCACTTGCAATCCCTGCTAGACACCAATAGTTTTCTGTCTGTGAAAAAGGATAATTTCACAAAGAAATGAAGGGTAAAGTTGAGGAATCCAGAAGAGAGAAATAAAAAGGTCCCAGCTGCTCAAAGGCTTTTTGTCGATGTCAGGGACCTTCTGCAAATGCCATGTAATCAATTTGCCTTCTAATTCAATATTCGAGTCTCGGGAGGATCTATGTGAACCCTAAAATAAAAGCAGGAAAAGGAAAAAGAAACAGAAAGTGGAGCTGGATTTGTCCAAAACCAAAACAGTGCAAAAATACAGGTAGTCCTCAACTTACGACTGATTGCTTAGCAACCATTTAAAGTTACAACAGACACCCCATCCCCCCCCCGAGCTCCTTGTGACCTGGATTTAAAGTTCTGATGGACAATTCCCCCCTCCCATACAGTCATGTGATCACACTTGGATATTCAGCAACCAGCCTGCATTTATGGCCATCTGCAGCAGGGGTGGGTTCTACTTACCTTTACTACCGGTTCACAGCGGGGCCGCGTGCACTCTTCTGCGCATGCGCAGAAGTGTTTTGATGAAATTGGGGTCGGTGGGCAGAGCCTCCCACCGGTTTTACTACTGGTTCCACCACTGCAGAATGATCTGCAGCATTCCACAGTCACGCAATTGCAATTTGCGACATTTTTAGTTTATTTATATGTTTGTGTCAAGAAGCCTGTGGCAGCCAAATTCATGTAAGAACCATGGCATTTGCTTAACAACCGCCACAAAAAGTTTGTAAAATTGAGTGCAGTCACTTGCTGACACATTTAGCATGACTTATGACCATAAATCTGAGCTCATTTATGGTTGTAAGTTGAGAACTATCTGGATCATGGTGTAAAAGTGAGATAGTAGGTACAGTGGCCATGCAAAAGAGGTTACAGTTCGAGGTGAGGAAGGGAGGCAAGTCTATCTTAGGCTGACTGACAAGGTGGCTCAATGGCTAAGACTGAGCTTGTCGATCAGAAAGGCCGGCAATTTGGCGGTTCGAATCCCTAGTACAGGTCTCCTCCTTGAGCAGGGGGTTGGACTAGATGACCTCCAAGGTCCCTTCCAATTCTGTTAGTTACTTATATTACTTATGCATCCCATGAGGATAGCCCAGTTATCAAGCCACTTCAGACTTTATTCTGCCAGCATGGAATCGCAATTTGACAGTGGTGTTTTTAGCTAGCAGAAACAAACTGTGGCACTTGAAACCAGTCCTGGAAAAACTGGTTGTAATTTTGTTGTAAAACTGAGTTGTAATTTTGTACTCAGGTACCTAAGAATTGAGCAGGACTTGTTTCTAAATAAAGATGGAAGAACTGCTCCATGAATATTCTTAGCAATTTAACTCCGTACACAGGGCCGGATTTAGATGAAAAGAGGCCCTAGGCTATTCCACTTATGAGGCCCTTTCACCTATAGTGAAAGTGTAATTTTAATTTTGCTAACAATTTGAATGTAGGCCCCTCTTGATCTTGAGGCCCTAGGCTGAAGCCTAGTTAGCCTATAGGAAAATCCGACCCTGTCCGTACACAAGGATTGAAATGGCCAGTCTGCATCTAAGCTTTTAGAAAGGAAAAAAAAAAAACACCATTGACCCATTTTGGTCATACAAATGGAAACAATTTCTTCTTTTCCATCCTGTTCTTCTGGCTTCAGAAATGTTTGTTTACTTTGTTCAATGCGACCTGGTTTTCTGGAGTTTTTATGCGAGATTGCCACCTGGTGGATCCAGCATTGAAAGCATGCCCTGAACCTTCACGGATGAGGGTGCGATAAAAGACACTGATTTTTACCTCATCCCATAAGTGTACAAGGTTCCTGTGATTCGTAAGGAGTCCTGTGAAGACCTCGCTCCAGATCTCCTGCATAAATGTTTTACTTACTAAGATTCATGAGGCAGTCAACATGGCAGGTTGAGGAACGGTGGGAAAGAAACAAAATTGGTAACTGATCTAACCAATATTCCAGGTTTTCCAATAATCTAAATTCTTAGGAAAAGACCAGAGGAGAATTAAATTACAAGCAGTTTTCCCAGCCATAAAAAGAAATGAAAATTCCTATTGGGTTTCTGCATGCCAACAGTCTTCTCTATCTGGCGAACATATTGGAGTGCAATTCTCCATCATTCCCTGCCTCCATTCCCTGGAATCACATTGCCCTAAGACTTTTAATAGGCTGGGGAAGGTTGCTGTGAACATCTGTTCCAAGTTATTGATAAACATTGGTAGCAGTTAAAATAGCAGTTTTGTTGTTTTCTCCTTATATAGCAAACTGCTATATCATAGTTTACAGAAGTTTAGATTCCCTATTCTTTAACAACAAGCTGCACTTTCAAGTGGAATGAATGAATGAATCAATGAATGAATGAATGAATGGCAATAGCTCTTCTTTTTTCCCCTCTTTTCAGGGCGAGTTTAACTAAACCTTTTTGCTCTTTTGGTTACTGCAGGTTTTGCTGAAGAGTGAGTACCTTTGGAACCAATACTTGTTCGGTTCAAGATGGAGCAGGGAGGAGGTTGCCCAATTCCTGGCAAAACACCCTGAGGATGTTGGTCCAGTGAATGACTCTATTTATACCTGGAGGGATGCATTCAATGAAACCGATCGAACCATTATGACTATTTCCCATTTTATGGAAGTGAGTCTCCTATTCTTGATGGAGGCTTATTTATTTTATTTTCTGTGTTTGTTAGGACGATTGATTCCAAAGTAAATAGTGATTTGTGGAAGAGGAAAGGATCTTTCCAAAGATATGTACAATGAATTTTTGAATTAGGGATTATGGTGGTAGTTGAGGGTTTTTTGGGGGGCGGGGTTGCTTTGAGTTTTATTTATTTTATTTATTTTTGTTAGCCTGGAAGTTATCTGTGATCTTTACTTATCTATGAGCTTGGTTGTTTTCTTACAGACAATTCATTATCAAACTAGGTAACATTATCAATCCTAGGACTGATTTTGTTACCTAGTTTGCATAATGAAATGCCTGTGAAGAAACAACCAAGCTCAGAGAGCACCAAGGACCCCTCATTTCAACCCTGAGCTGTAAACAATCTCTTTTATTGTTACTTATCTGTCTCTCACAGAGAGATTAAGGCTCCTAAAGGCAGAATAGTAACCCATGAGTGCTCTGTCACATCAATTGTTCAAGGGACCCAAACCAGATCCCTGGAATTCTTTGTTTTGTTTTGTGTAGGAAAAGTGGTGTATATGAAAGGCACGAACCTATTGTCACAATTGTTGACAATAGGTTAGACAACCTGGTTCCTTATAGGTTTTGGATTCCAGGTTTGATTATCCCTAACTATTGATCATTTTGTCTTAATATTTTAGAAACTGCAGTCTGAAATGTCTGGAAAGTTTCCTACTCTTCAAATTAAGTTGTGAGAAGTCAAATAGGACTTTTGACTTTTGACTAAAATGACATGAAAACAGGCTCGCTTCTAGAAAAATGCTTTTAACAAAGGCTCTCTTAGCACCACCAACTATGATATACAGCAAAATAAACAAAGATTCACCCCGAATCAGAGATAGAAAATCACTTCCTAGGGAAAAAAAATGACATTTTGGTTTTCCATTCCCCCCCAATTAAACTTCAGCTTCTAACTCAATTCTTGGTTGCCATTTTAGTGCGTCAATTTGAACAAGTTGGAAGCTGTGCCTGATGAAGGGTGGCTTCTCAGCAAATCCATGGAATTGCTGGACCAGAGACGATTCTGGGCTGGCATAATTTTCCCTGAAATTGCGCCTAAGAGTGTGGATTTGCCCCATCATGTCAAGTATAAGATACGGATGGATATCGACAGCGTGGAAAGGACCAACAAAATTAAGGACAAGTGAGCGTCTTTTGAAACAGCTTTGTTAAGATTCTGACTGTAGTCTTAGACTTGAGAACTTTAATTCACAATCACTACAGCAGTAAAATTGTTCTTTTCTGTTCTTGCAGATTCTGGGACCCAGGTCCTCGAGCTGATCCTTTTGACGACATGCGCTACATTTGGGGAGGCTTCACTTACTTGCAGGATGTAATAGAGCAAGCAATCATCCGGACTTTGACAGGTTCCGAGAAGAAAACTGGCGTCTATGTTCAGCAGATGCCTTATCCATGTTACGTGGACGACACGTAAGACTTATTAGATGAATATCCTGTTGATATTTCTGATTCCGCCCTAATGTAGAACCAGCTATATTATGACAAATTTAAAATTACATTTTATGTTAGCTGGAGGATATAATAAGAATTTCTGCTTTAAAAAGTCCCTAGTTCAGTCCTCCGAGGGGAAGGTGCTGTAAGAAGCCTCCTTCAGCCATCTCTAAGAAAGCAGGTACCTTCAAGATGGTGACAAGGATGCTTCTAGGATTGTTTTTATTCCCTGGGTCCAAGAGTCTTTAGAAATAATAGCAACTGCCTCTGAAAATATCCCCCCAAACCTTTGTTTGCCTGCTCTTCCCTTTCTAGATTCTTGCGTATCTTGAGCCGGTCAATGCCTCTTTTCATGACTTTAGCATGGATCTACTCAGTAGCGGTGATCATCAAGGGGATTGTATATGAGAAGGAAGCTCGGCTGAAAGAGACAATGAGGATCATGGGCCTCAACAATGGCATCCTCTGGCTTAGCTGGTTCATTAGTAGCTTCATCCCCATTCTCATGAGCGCAGGGCTTCTGACATTCATCCTTAAGGTGAGACTGACTTCACTTTCCCCCCCTCCTTTCTTGATGGATTAATGTTGTGGTTAAAAATATTAAGAACTCTTCTCCAAACTTGCACACTCGGAATACAGTAGACAACTAGCCAATATAATTCTCAGTTGGCAAAGGACAATTATGGTGCAAGGTTATAGGAATAGCCCAACCTATCTAGAAGGTGCTGGCCTGGAAGTGTGATGTAGAACATGAATCTATTTCCTCAATACCAGTTTCTCTCAATCTTGGGAACCTGAAGAAGTACGGACTTAGGTCCCAGTGTTCTCCTGGCATTGATAGAAAGGATTAGCCTTGGCTAAAACTTTAACTGAATTCAGATATTTTACACAACATGGGAAGTCAGAACCAACCAGATCATATTATGGCTCAGTGTAGTGTGTGATCCTGGCCTTTACTCAAGCATGTGTCACAAAGTTGGATACCTCCAAAATATTTCTATGAATTCTTGGAAAATGACAATGAAAAAGATAGTCAGTAACAGATCGGGGTAGCCATCTAGCATGTCTATAGAAGAATATGGATGGTGCAAGGTCACTAGTCTTCACCTCTTACCTGGGGGGAAAACGGAACTTGGATGTTGAAAGTATACTCAACAAAGCTCTCCAGCCATTTGTAGCGGTTGTATTTTTTTTTTAACGGTATAATGTTTGGTGCAACACAAATTTATTTCCTCTTTCTCTTCTTTTTTTATCCAGAAAGGAAACTTGCTGCCCTACAGTGACCCCACTTTGATTTTCGTCTTCCTGTCTCTCTTTGGTGTAGTAACCATCTCAGAGTGCTTCCTCATCAGCACCTTCTTCTCCAGGGCCAACATAGCAGCTGCTTGTGGAGGAATTATCTATTTTACTCTTTATTTGCCTTATGTCTTATGTGAAGCCTGGCAGAATTATATCGGTTTCTCTGTCAGAATATTTGCAGTGAGTATTGGCAGTAAGCAGGCAAACCTTTTTGTTGTGGGTTAAGCAAAAGAAATTTCTCAGAGTCTGGTATTTTTAAGATGCTTAGAACAATGATTCTCATTTCTGCAACTCGGATGGAAAATTTTAGCCATGTACTTCTGGAAAGTTGGGAGGGCTGTAATTGAAGAGATTTTTCTGAGTATTTTTTAACACTGGTTCCTTAAATCTATGATTAATGTGTAACAAAATCTAAGTTACATTTCAACTCTTTGTAAAGCTTTTAGATCCACCAAATTACATGGATTCCCAATGCAGTTTAATCTGTTTTGCTGATCTCTGACTGGAAGTGGTAGTCATAATATTTACTGCCCTTTGTATGGAAAACATTTTTCTGTGAAACCTTCCCATCAACCCTAGGAGCAAGGAGACATGATTGGGGCAAAGCTACCAAGAGTACTTTGGGTCCCTTTTACTTAGTATATGTAACAGTTGCTGGTCTAATCGGACCCATTGACTTTCCTCACATTAAAAAACGTAAATAGTAAATGTAATAGGAGTTCTAAATGGTGGTCTTTCTTCACCAGAGCCTACTTTCTCCTGTTGCCTTTGGATTTGGCTGCGAGTATGTTTCCCTGTTTGAAGAACAGGGGATTGGATTGCAGTGGGACAGTTTCTTTGAAAGCCCTGTGGAAAAAGATAACTTCAACTTTACCATATCTGTGTTCATGATGGTGCTGGATAGCTTGTTGTATGGCACTATGACTTGGTACATTGAGTCTGTTTTTCCAGGTGAGTAATCCTTTTCCTTCTCCTTCTCTTTTCCTCTTCCTCTTCCACTTCCTCCTCCTCCTGTTAGTTTCTACAGCCCCATCTTCGTCTCCCAGTAAAACGACTTGTCCCAGTAAAAGCCACTGTCCTGTGGAGGATGGGGAGAATAGCTGCTCCTCTGCAGGGGAGAAAGCAGAAAACCAGTGGCAAGAAATAAAAGCATCTCAAGTCTTTCAGGAAGTGTGGATGGGAGGGTTGATCTAAGGAACCATGATCAGAAGAGAATTCCCATAATGAGAAGTGCCCATTCTGCAATACTGACTTCATAACATTTACACTGGAGAAGTAGCAAAAATCCGGACTAATTGGTTCAGTTGCAGAAATGGTTCCAAAGGTCTCAAGTATTGTGGAGAACACCAGACAGGAACAATCCCTAGATATGGGAAGTCTGCCTTCCTATGTATAAAGCCTTAATTGTGTGATTACTTTACTCAGAGTTTTTTTTTTAAATTTCTCCGGAAACTCAGGGCGGCTTACAATGCATTAAGCAATAGCTTTCATACTTTTTTGTATATTTATACAAAGTCAGCTTATTGCCCCCACAAACTGGATCCTCAATTTACCTACCTTAGAATGGATGGAAGGCTGAGTCAACCTTGAGCCTGGTGAGATTTGAACTTACAATAATTGAAGACAGCTGATGTTAATCACAATGCTATCAGTCTGCTGAGCCACCAGGCCCTAGCCGCCATAATCAGAGTTGAATATGCAGAGGCTCTAAACTTGTAAGCAGATTTCCCAAATCGTAAGCGAAGGTATTTTAACAGTTAGTTCAGCTCAGAAAATCGTTTTTGAAGGATACATTTACAGCAATGTTATATACTGCTTTCAATGTTGCCTGCTGGATATATTTCTAGAAAAATTAATTGCACACATTCAGAGTCTTTCTGAATTGATCTTACTGTAGAGATACAAAGAATCCCACTATATCATCCAGTCTGCACCTTAATAAATGGAAATAAAGTAAATTGAACTACGGGGTTACAAGTAGAAATTCTAGAAGGCAATCAAAACAAATGTGTGTGCCGGTTAAAAGAATACATTTGTATATGTGATTTACAAATGGAAAGAACCTAGAATCTGTTTCAAGCAGTTTTATTACTTAGGGTTAAATCATATACTGTATGTATCGCTTCCCAAATCAAATAGGTTGATGTGGCTAGAACTTGTGATCTAGTTCTAGAATGTGGTTCAGCCATTTCAAAAGCACCTTTTCATCTCTCAAATGCTGTGACCGATTCTTTTGTTTCATGAAAAGTTATTTGCATTCTGTTTAGGTCAATATGGCATTCCCAGACCTTGGTACTTCCCCTTTATGAAATCCTATTGGTTTGGTGAGGAATCTGGGGAACAGTGGCTCCCTTCTCATGCTGCAGGATCCTCAGAAAGTAAGTGACTCATTTGTAATCTTAGATGCTTACTAAGGGGTCATCATCATCATCATTACATCCTGTGCAGAGCACATTAAGCAGCAAGTATTTTCCAGCAGTTCTGATCTTTCACATCATCTTTGGCATCGTTCCAAGGGACACTAATGATCTTAAGATCTACCTTTAATGTTTGCCGAGTTTTTCGAGGCCGATTTTGTTTCCTCTTTCCTCCAGGAAGTATCCCAACATAGTGCCATTTTTGGATGCCTGTCTTTAGGCATACATAAGATATGACCAACATTTGACGTTCATTCACAGTTCTCGATGGGTGTTCTAAATCTGATCGTTGCAGTACCTCTTCATTAGTCATGTAGTCACAATATGAGACATGGAGGATTTTTCTCAGGAAGAGGGGTCATTAAGGAGTAATGTTGGGATTTCTTGCAATTCAGAAAGGTTGGATCTGATGGAACATGGACTAATCCTGCAAAAACATGATTGGATCTTAAACTGTAGCGTTGATGCCAAAATAAACCTAACCAAGGCCTGTTCAGAAACAATAACATATTTGATCAAACCTAGGTCAGATAATTCTTCGTATATATATATATATATGTATGTGTATATATATATATATATATATATATATATATATTTGTTTTCTCAGGTTTTCGCGGGTGTTTGTATGTAGGTCTTTGGTTATTCGGGTCTTCTCCCACGTAAAATTGGAAGTGTCTTGGCGACGTTTCGACGAAGTCTCATTCGTCATCTTCAGGCTGGTGTTCTCGGCTTCGTGAGAACACTGCTCCTGGAAGCACGAAGCCGAGAACACCAGCCTGAAGATGACGAATGAGACTTCGTCGAAACGTCGCCAAGACACTTCCAATTTTACGTGGGAGAAGACCCGAATAACCAAAGACCTACATATATATATATATATATATATATATATATATATATATATATATATATATGATGGAAATCTTCTGACATTTCATAGTTCTACTTGGGATCAGTTAGATTGCCTACAATCATATAACCCGGGATTCATAAAGTGGCTACATCTACATCATATCCCAATGTGCCCTATGATCTCTATTATTTTTACTACCTACAAAATGATCACACACAATACCAATAAAAATCTGATTACTTGCTTAGTTGGATTTCCTTTCTTTTTTTATAGTTTGTATGGAAGAAGAGCCAAGCCATCTCCCTCTTGGAGTGTCCATTAAGAACTTGGTGAAAGTTTACCGTGATGGCAAGAAGCTGGCTATAGATGGTCTTACACTGAATTTCTATGAAGGGCAAATTACCTCCTTCTTAGGACACAATGGAGCAGGAAAAACTACCACAATGTAAGAGGGAAATTTGTTAAAGAAGAAAAAATGACATCTTGATACATAGTTGACTCTGTCAGGTTGGAAACTAACTCCTTCTCTATTATGTTTAGGTCCATTTTGACTGGCTTATTCCCCCCAACCTCAGGCACAGCCTTCATCCTGGGTAAAGATATCCGTTCTGAACTCAGCACTATCCGGAAGAATCTGGGTGTTTGTCCTCAACACAATGTCTTATTTGATGAGTGAGTCGCATTACCAATCACAATTCCCTTGTATATCTACTCATTAATTTCCTCGTTATGAAAATGCATGGGTATGATGGGAGATGATGGTGGTGGGGAGAGAGTATACATATGCCCATACTGTATGTCTGGTAGTCGTATTGCAGGCTAACTCTGTTTATGGTCTAGAATTTGATCCTGATGGGCTCGAGGTTGACTCAGCCTGAGGTCGGTAAAATGAGGACCCAGATTGTTGGGGGCAATATGCTGACACCGTAAACCACTGAGAGAGTGCTGTGAAGCACTATGGGATTGTATATAAGTCTAAGTGCTATTGCTATATGAATAACTGTGTTAATGTTGGCTAGTTCACCAAGTTCATGTTCTGTAGCAGGGGTCTCCAACCTTGGCAACTTTAAGCCTGGTGGACTTCAACTCCCAGAATTCTGGGGGTTGAAGTCCATCAGGCTTAAAGATGCCAAGATTAGAGACCCCTCTTCTCTAGGATGCATTGCTTTGCTTCAAAAATGTCCTCAAATTCTTAAACTGCTTCAGAAAAAACATGATGGAATATTTAGGTAGGAACAGCACTAAATAGAAAACATACCAGAATCACATTTTTTTCCAAACAGGACAGTTGTGTACTGTGTTGTGACACAGTAAATAAAGGCTTTCTAATGCATGTTTAGGTTATTTTTACTGATTGTTCCTGGAACTGGGTCCAGACAATAAATCATGGGTAGTTTCATCTGTAGTACGTTTATTGTTTTCTGTAAATACCAGTGCTTGGAACTTTTGGAAGAAACCAGAAGATAAAGGGCAAGACTAAGCAGTGGCTTCAGCCCCTGGTTTATTTTGAGAGGAACAATCCTCCAATCATGATTCATGCTGTATATTACACAATTATCTGATATCACCGTCTATGGATGATTAGATGTATCTGCTTGTAGGGAATATTAGCAGGCAGGGTTAATGAATTGATAAGCCATAATTTGGCTTTTTTTGTTGTGTCAGCCCCATTTGCTCCCTGTAAATAGATTTACTGCCCACTGAAGCATGGTAAGTGCTTGGCAAAGAGAGTGTTGTGCAGGAACTCATTTATATTTACAAGATAGAGCCCTTTTGTTTTCATTTGCTGACTGTGTAACTAAATGAGATTGTTGGCAACTTTCTTCAGATGCTCTGATTCCCCCAGATGCTCAAAAGTTATGAGCGTTCACCCCAAGTGATACAATTTTCTTGAAATGGCTTTGTCTCCTGTAACCCTTCAGTCGTGCTCCTTATACATATTTGTATTGTGCTTAAAACCTTGTATAAGAGAGAGGAGAGCAGGGAAGGGGAGGAGACTATTCTAGTTCTACCTTGGACATGAAAGCCAGCTGGGTGACTTCAGGCCAGTCACTCACTCTCTCTCTCTCTCAGCTCAACCTACCTCACAAGTTTGCTGTTGTGGTGAACATTGAAAGACAAAGGAGTATTATATACAGTATGTTCATCGCCTTACATTACTTTTGAAGTAATAAAGGCAGGACAAAAATCTAATAAATAAATAAAACAACCGTTCCCTCCTAATGCTCCATTATCTCCATTAGTATATCCTTATTGTATCCAAATTGATTGGTCTTCTAGAAGCTGCAGTCAAGGAAGAAAAGCATCTGTCTGAGAGAGGACTGATTAGGAAATATTAAGATAGATAATAAATGGTCTGAGAAGCTGTAAGAAACCTTCTTTGATCTGTGTATAGATGGACTTTTAATTTCCCCCACTTACAGGTGTTCTAAAACATCTAGTCCTCAGATTTTATATCATATCAACTATGGCTGGGTATCGAAACTATAAATGTGAAAATGGCCTATCCTAGGCATAGCCTCAATTCTAAAAATAGATTAACAGAACCAAACGACACACACACACACACACACACACATATATACACACTGTCTCATTTCTCATCCGTTTCTCCCTTTTGTCTAGGCTGACGGTGGAAGAACATATTTGGTTTTACGCACGCCTGAAAGGGCTGCCGAAAAACTTGGTGAAAAAGGAAATGGAACAAATGGCTATAGATGTTGGCTTGCCTCACAAACTCAAATCTAAGACAAACCAACTCTCTGGTAAATTGCTATTATTCAGTTATTTAGTTTTGCTTATCTTATCTACATATCTGTAGAATATAAGATGTTGAGAGTTCTCATTGCTCTTCTTTTTTAAGCTACAAGGGAACTTTCTAAACTCTTGAGGGATGTTGTACATCTTTGTACACAACTTTCTATTTATTGTGGGTGGTTAGATGGAGAAGCAAATGGGAAGAAAAAAGCATGGAGGGTGGTCTCGGTTGAGCAACAAACATCAAGATTCCTCCTGGATGGTCAGAAAAATTTGGAGAAGAAAATTGTTCTTCTCCTCTACATCCTGTTATTTACAGGATCTTCCTTGAGGAATTTAATGAATTAAAGGAAAAGAAAACCAAGGTCTCATTTCAAGATGGCCCATCCATATTTGAGAAATCATTGCTAAAGAATGGCAAGAAAAATCCAATGGTGTCAGTCTGGAAATATATATATATATATTTGTCTCCTAAAGGCATGGATGTGTCCTTCCTCAAATTATATAATAATTAGTGGTGATGTAGCTCATCTGAAGGATAGTTAAGGATAGTTAATTGGGAAAGACTATTTCAGTTATAACATGCCTACCCATTGGTTACCCATTGGGATATATTCACCTAAGCGCATGATGGTTAGTTCTTCGTATTTATTTGTTAATCAAATTTAACCATGGCCACCCATCTCATGAAAAGCTGTGTACAACAATTAGATGAAACTATGCATATATAAAGGAATATAATATAAAAGCATTAAGCATTAAAATATCCCCAGAGAGCCTAAATCTGTCCAAATTTGCTCCTAGGTGGCATGCAGAGAAAACTTTCAATAGCTCTGGCCTTTGTAGGTGGTTCTAAAGTTGTCATTCTTGATGAGCCAACTGCTGGAGTGGATCCGTATTCCCGAAGAGGAATCTGGGAGTTGCTCTTGAAATATCGACAAGGTATTCTTTTGTCTTGCGGAGCAATGAAACTTTGCATGCTTATATTGGATGATGATTGTCGGAAGCAAACATTTTATATAGAAAAGAGCAGAGGTTTAGTAGCAAAGCACCTACTTCACATGCAGAAGGTTCCTATTTCAATTTCTGTTATCTCCATTTTGAGCTAGGAAAGAGTCCTAATCTGAAACCCCAGAAAGCAATTGCTATCTAATGTATACAGTATTATGTTTGCTCAAACAGTGATCTGATTCTATACAATGTAATTCTATATATGGTATTTTTGTTTGCTTTTTTGTATGCAAGAATGATACACTTAATTATACGCAATAAGAAATTCACTATTTTCATTCAATATTCCACTTAATGTAACTGTATTTGAACTCTCAAGGTGTGTTTGCCAAAGATTTATGTGCAGAAGAAGATTGGGCATACCTAAAATGGCTTAAACCAAGGGTGTCAAATTTTATTTGTGTTTGACCTCGGGGGAGGGTGTTGAGGGGGCATGGCCAGCTTGATATCACTCATGTCGGGGCGTCTGTGGTGGCCCGATTCCTCTGTCAGTGAAAATGGGCTCACGAATCCGTTTTTGACTGTGACAGCTTCCTACCACCCTCTGCCAGCAAAAATGGAGCTCGAGGGAGCCGTGCGTGCCCCCCCCCAGCTCCATTTTCACTGAGGTCAGCAGTGGATTGTCACGGCCAAAAACAGAGTTTGGGAGGGCCACATGCGTCCCTCCCAAGCTCCATTTTCACTGGCAGAGGCACCGCGGGCCAGTCCTTCGCTGTTTCCAAGGCGGCCTGTGGGCCAGACCTAAGCACCCCGCAGGCCGGATTCGGCCCGTGGGCCTTGACTTTGAGACCCCTGGCTTAAACTAAGCCTAAGCTGGCTCTTCAAGATCTTCCAGATGAAACCTTTAGTCTTGCTAACATTTTGGTCAGAACAATCTAGCCGTATTACTTTTCTGATGTTTCAAGTTAAGGTGTCTCCCAGCCCAACAATCTGCAATCTTTTAAACTAGAGATGCTAAGGTTTTCTGCAATGCTACATGTGTTCTCTTCCACTGAGCTAAGGATGTTCCTTATGAAGTGGTGTTTGAATAGGCTGTGGTCCTCCAGTTGAACCTTCAGTTATTTGTAAAGTTGTGCATAGGAGAAAGAACTTGATGCTACTGACAACATTTCTATGCTTTAATTAATGGGCAGTAATAACATTGACATCAGATTTCAGCCAGCTAGAATGGCAGATGTTGATCTTCTATATCTTCTAGCTATGGTTTTTGTAAGAACATCTACAAGACTCTTTGGACAAGCATGGGACCACCATGGCTGTGTGGAAAGTTAATTTGCTCCTATTTACCTGGTGTTCATTTACTGTCTCCAAGCTGTTGCTTGCCCATGTAAGGAAAACAGAAATCACATGATCACTAAGCTTCCCTAATACGTGTGTGTTTCTTTTGAATTGTAGGTCGCACTATCATTCTCTCCACCCACCACATGGATGAGGCAGACATCCTTGGAGACCGAATTGCCATCATATCTAATGGCAAACTTTGCTGCGTTGGCTCTTCATTATTCCTGAAGAACCAGCTGGGCACAGGATACTACCTGACCTTAGTCAAGAAGGATGTGGATTCCTCACTCAGCTCCTGTAGAAACAGCAGCAGCACAATATCTTACCTGAAAAAGGTAGGAGATGTTGCTAGTGCGGTCTAAAACAATCTAAATAGATGAGGCTTCTGAACTACGATAACTTCTTTCTTGGGGGTCTATAATCATACAAAATATTCAGGAGCACAATGGCACGGTCTAAAGACATAGCAATATTCCGATTTCTGATTGATTTGATTTCAATGCCTGCCTTGGTTGCTCTTGTGTCAGAGTTGCAGTGTTCTTAAAATGTACTTCCTTCTGATCTACTTGAGCTAAAAGATCTTTCAATTGCCTTTTCTTCTGTAACTAGGATGACAGTGTTTCGCAGAGTAGTTCTGATGCAGGCCTTGGGAGTGACCATGAAAGTGACACCCCAACAATAGGTAAGGTTGTTTCTTGCGTACTGAATTTCTGCACTTTGTTTGGCTAGATGGAGAGTTCTTAATCCCCATTGTGATAGAATTTTGATATTAATTTTCTTGGCATTTAAAAAAAATAGTCCAAAGTCTGCAGCATTGTAGACTATTAGTCTAAGCAAGGTGGGTTAAAAACTTAGGCTTTGCTTCTGGCAGTTGCCTTTTATTGATGGTTAATGTGGTGGTGGGATTCTTCTCTCCTCCTACATCCCATAATACCTGCTCTTTTAGAGAGGGCCTCACCCCTTAGAATAGATCTGGGAAGAACATAGGTAGCACCCCCTCTACTCATGGCCCAAGGGAACTTTCTTTGTTACTTGAGAATCTTTCCATGGACAGGGGAAGCCCTTCGATTCATGGAAATAGCAATAGTAATAGCAGTAGCACTTAGACTTATATACCGCTTCATAGTGCTTTTACAGCCCTCTCTAAGCGGTTTACAGAGTCAGCATATTGCCCCCAACAATCTCGGTCCTCATTTTTACCCACCTCGGAAGGATGGAAGGCTGAGTCAACCTTGAGCCTGGTGAGATTTGAACTGCCAAACAGCAGATAGCAGACAGCTGAAGTAGCCGTTATCTTATATTGCTTCAACTCCCCATGATAAGCACTTTGATCATTAGCAATACCTGATAACGAAAAGATTATATTTAGTTGGTACAGCACAAAGCAACAGTGGCAACGGCAGAATCTGATGACTTCTTGCGTTCTTCTAGATGTATCTGCAATTTCTAATCTGATTATGAAGCACGTTCCAGAAGCAAGGCTAGTGGAGGACATTGGCCACGAGTTAAGTTATGTTTTGCCCTATGAAGCTGCCCGAGAAGGAGCTTTTGTGGAGCTGTTTCATGAGATCGATGACCGCCTCTCTGACCTGGGTATTTCCAGCTACGGCATTTCTGAGACTACCTTGGAAGAGGTATGTGAAGCATGCAGATGACAGCAACAGTTCTCAAATTGTCCCTAGCTTGGTTTGATCCCAGCAAAGTGTGGCTGAGATGTATTTATTTATTAATTACTTTTATTATTAAATTCCTACACCGCCAACCTCACCCAAGGGACTCTGGATGGTTTAGAACAACATCAATATATCTATACAAGGAACAGCTCAGATTTTAAAAAAAACAAGTTAAGAAGAAAGTTAAAAATTTACCAGTTAAAAGTGAAAACCGGAATTTAAAAAATCAGACAGCTAAAAGAGTTAATAAGGCAGAAGCAGCGCCCTCAAGCCACCAGCCACCCAGGGGTGAAATGTTCCTGGTTCGGACCGGTTCAGCTGAACTGGTAGCGATGGCAGCCGGTGATTCGGAGAACTGGTAGCGATGGCGGCGCGAGGCTCCACTCACCTGCCCGGTCATTGTTGTTTCCTGGTTTTAACCAGGAAGTAACCCGTTTTTTACCCTCTGTGCATGTGCGGAAGGGTTTGCACATGCGCAGAGGGTCCAAGCATACGCGCAGCGCATGCACTTCCAAACCAGTTGGGAAGGTAAGTAGATTTCACCCCTGTCAGCCACCCCCAGGGTTGCAACACACCCCATGCTAATTAGCAAAGCCAAGTCTTAACATTCTTCCAGAGAACCAACAATTGAGGTTTGCCTCAATTCTGAAGGTCAGATGTTCCAAAGGGTGAAAGCAGCAGCAGAAAAAGAAGAGATGGCATTCAGCAGTTTCTGAAAAGTTCTGGAGAACCAGTAGCGGAAATTTTGAGTAGTTCGGAGACCCGGTAAATACCATCTCTGACTCGCCCCACCCCCATCTATTCTCTGCCTCCTGAGTCCCAGCTGATCGGGAAGAAATGGGGATTTCGCAGTAATCTTCCCCTGGAGTGGGGAGGGAATGGAGATTTTACAGTATCCTTCGCCTGTCACACCCACCAAGCCACGCCCACCAAGCCACACCCACAGAACCGGTAGTAAATTTTTTTGAATCCCACCACTGAGAGAAAGCCTTCCTCTTGCATCCCACCAGTCAAAATTCTTTGACCAATGGGATAGGCAGCAAGCAGCATGTCCTTCCCTGCTTAACCAGGTGGGATGGATCAATGTAATTGGGAAAAGATTGCTCCTGAGGTCCAATAGTAGCCTTCTTGCACTTGGTAGAGGGGTATGCTTCCAAAACGTATTAACACCCCATTCTCATGAAATGAATCGCAGTGTTGCAAAACTGTGTTTTGGCTTTCCTGGTGGGCGGAATAGTAATAGAAATAAATAGTAATAATAGTAAATACAAACTTAAGAATTTCATGCTATTCATGGATCTAATTCTCCAATGCTATGAACTGCGGTCAGGGAATATTCAGATGTCTCTGGTGAGCTGCACATGAGGGTAGAAACTTCATCTCCACAGATGTTACTGTGAGCTATGCTAAAAGCAGCTCTCTACAGTTCTGCCTCTGGATTTTACTTACGCTTATCAGGGCATCCATACATGGCGGTAGAGGCCTAATCAGAACTGCCATCTGTGAGGTCAGTAAAAAACTCATCTTTCCCCCCAGCTTTCTTTGGGAAAGGAACTGCCCTCTCCTAGCATCTCTGCAGGGAACTTTGAAAAAAACTAGCTCACCCTAATCTTAACTCTACCGTAGCCCTACTTGGAAATGTCATGGATTAAATCAGGAACCCTTTTTCTAAGAAGTATGTGGCCTGCCATTTGGGGATAGCTCATCTTGGCTTTTTTTCAAACATGATTTTCTCTCTTCCTCCCACAAAGCTTGAATTCTCTTCCATGAGATCCATATCTTTGGGTCTTTTCTTTCTTTCTTGTACTTAACCACACCACAAGCCTTCCCCTCCACCTCCCTTTCTCTGTTATGTCACCATGACATTGCCTCCAACCCAGGGGTGGGTTCTAAATTTTTTTACTACTGGTTCTGTGGGCGTGGCTTGATGGTCATATGACGATTATTTACGATTTAGCAGAGGTACTGGTCTACCAGGCTTTTAACTGCTTGCAGAGCTGTACCGATCTATCCATTTATTTTTGCAGGCCCCGGTCTACTCATTTGTTTTCTTTTACCACTGATCAGCTGTAGGGCGGCCCTTTGAAGCCCCAGGGCAAGAGTTTGAAGAGTTTTTTCCTCTCTAGCCATCAGCTGGGACTCAGGAGGCAGCAATAGATTGGGGGTGGGGTCAAATAGAAGGTAAGAATAAGTGGGGGGGGCAGAACCAGTTCGGTGATGTCATATCGTCACCGCTACCGGCTCGGCGGAACCGGGAGGAACCACCACAGCTCCAACCCCTTCTCCGTTCATGAGCGAAACAGGTTAGGACAGCTTTAGCTGTGCAAGTATTTATTTAGCCTTCCCTAGTTTATTTCATCAGAGTGCAATGGCTACTTTAAAGTGTGTAAACCTGTTAGGATTGTAATTGTAGTGGAGGCGTAGAAGCAGGATAGAGTTGGACTGCTAACCCTAGGGGAGAGAATACCAACTCAATGTAGGGAAAAACCCATAATAAGAAAGACCAGTGAAAATATTTATTGAAACTTCTGTTTTGCTACGCTTTTACTCCTACCAAAGTTGTTAATACACTTTTTGGTAAGAAAAAAAAATATTTTTAAAATGTTCTAAAATAGGCCACAATAATTGTCAGCCTTTATTTAAGACAGAAATTTAAAAGAGTAGCATCAGAAAAATAAAAAAAGAGTTTGTGGAAACAAAAGAGCATTAATCATGCTTAAGCATAACACGTTTGATTCCTGGCTGAAGTGTTAATATGGGAGGCATTTATTTTTTTTTAAAAAAAAAACAAGTTTTATTGGTTTTTCCCCCCTCCCCCCCCCCCCCCCACATATACCCAATTCTTTTTTGAACAGAGCATTGGCTATATCTTGTCTTATACAATTAAACAAATTCAAATACATTTTACTCAATTACAGTTTTTGCCAAAATCTCCCCCCCCTTTTTTTATCATGTCTCAATATTTTTATGCTAGTTTACATAAACAACATCTTTATTTGCCCTTAAATTCTAATTATTGCTATTTATTCATATTTGTTCTCTTTTATTCTTTAAACGAATCATTCTTTATCTTAATATCTTGTATACTTGTAAGAAGTAAAGTAGAAAAAATATATTGTTAAAAGTAAAAAGTCTAAGGGTTGGAAGATTGTTTGAGTAAGATTTAAAAGAAAAAATGGAATAAGATGAAATATATTGCTGATAATTAAAAAGATGAGGGGAAATTTTAAGAAATATACTTGATAAATGAAAGAAAGATCGGGGTTGCCTGGACTCCATAGTGGAAAATATAAAATTGAAAATGAATACAGCAACAGAGAGGGATGAAGGAAGAAGAAGAGAGATGGAAGAGAGAAGGAAGGAGAGAGCGGGAAGGAAGAGAAGGGAGGAAGGAAAGAAGGGAAGGGAAATTAGAGTAGGAGTGAGGGTTCGAGAGGGAGGAAGAGAGGAGGAGAAGGAGAAAGGAAGGGGAAGTAGGGAGGAGAAGAAGAGGAGGGGAAGAGAAAATAAGAAGGAAAGAAAAGAGAGAGGTGGTAGGTTTGAGGAGAAAGATTGCTGTACAACAAAAAAGATGAAATTGAAAAAAGGCAATCCCGAACAAATATAAAAATATGGGAGGCATTTCATCATACCATGTTCTTGATTTTATCAAGTTGGAACCTGCTTGCTTTAACTGGTATTATTTATTTATTATAAATAATAATAAATATTTAACTGGGATTAAGTATTTATTATAATTAGATTTATATTCTAACTTTATTTTGTACAAATCAGGTTGGTGCTAATTAGTATTTCTCAACCTTGGCAACTTTAAGATGGACAGATTTCAATTTTGACAGAGGAATTTTGGGAATTAAAGTCCACATGTGTTCAAATTGCCAAGGTTGACAAACACTGCTGTAAATAATGCTCCCACCTACAATTTCTCCCAAAACAACAACCCTGTGAGGTAGATTAGGCTGAGAATGAGTGACTGGCCCACGATTATTCTGCTGGCTTTCATACATAAGGTGGGGTTAGAATTCATAGTCTGCTGTTTGCTAGTCCAGTACCTTCATCACTACACAAACTGGAACGTTGAGATGACTCATGCAGTTTACGTAGAAGTATCCTGTAGAGTAGGGGTGTCAAACTCGATTTCATTGAGGGCGACATCAGGATTGTGTCTGACCTCGGGAGGGGGGGAGGGGGCCTGGCTGGGGTGGGCATGGCCATTGTGGGCATGGGCCAGCTCAACGTCCTGCAGCCCGCGTGTAACCCTCTCGGGTTCCATTTTTGACTCCATTTTCACTGACAGAGGGCTGCAGGAGGCCGTGACAGCTAAAAGCAGAGCTCGCGTGGGCCACACACAGCCCTCCTGAGCTCCGTTTTCACTGGCAGAGGCACCATTAGCTGGTCCTTTGCTGTTTCCAGGGCAGCTGTGTGGGCCAAATCTAAGCAACCCATGGGCCAGATCCAGCCTATGGGCCTTGAGTTTGACACCCCTGCTGTAGAGGCTTCAAGGTAGATCCTCAACGTAGCTTAGCATAAAGCAGCATAAGTTAAAGGCATCACTTTTGTCTTTCAGATTTTTCTCAAGGTGGCAGATGATAATGGTGTGGACGCAGAGACTTCAGGTAAAACAGCAAAAATTGTGCAACACTAAAAAACTTTAGATAATATAACAACTGAGTTGTGGATTAATAAAGCCTGTTCAATTACCACATTAGAAAAAATGTTAATGAAATTTCAAAAGAGAAACCACAATTTTATTACTTGGTTGGTTTTTATGATTTACTTTAATAACAATAGATTGTAATCTGGTATATTCTTTATATATAATAACTTTTCACATGTATAGTACCTAATTTTATTTAGATGATATATTTTTCTTATATTTTCTATATTTCTTTTTTTAAATGTATTTTGGAATTATGTTAATGCAGCTGTATGACATTGTAAAAGGAAAAAATAAACTACTCCTTAAAAAAATAATTATAACAATAAACAATATTATTATTATAACATGCTGCCCTAAAATCAGTACTGTTGTACATTAAATGATCCTTTCATGTGGTAGCCCTTAATGTCTAGCTATTGTATTTGAAACCTATGGAGTAAGAAAGGTTTATGCCGGCAATAGGGATTTCCAGAAAGATCTGTCAGTAATAAGGTGATTCGTAATGTGAATTGGATTGATGTATCTGTCAGCATCTTTCAAATGTTACAGCTTCCATACGAAAATAGTTTGACGTGTGCTAAAAGCTGGTACCATTTGAGAGTCTGCTGAGAAGATTCACATGCCCTAGAACAAGGCTGCGTCCCACGCTGGTCACCCCTGGTTACACAAAGGGGGGAAAAGTCACGATATGTCACGTGACGACATGAATTTGATACCCCTGCCCTAGAATCAAAGAACCATGAAATGAAATCACTCAGCAAATGTTGATGAGATTGGCCTTTGGATGCTCAGGTTTGCCTGAACCAAACCTGCACCCACATCACTGTGCTTCTATCCCATTGCCCTTTCTTCTAAAAACAATGACATGTCGCTTCCTTGAAGCAACTTCTATTTCTTTTCTGGGAAATTCCTGGCTGGACAAGACTCTTAAAAATAAAAGAAAAACGGAGCAGAAAACATACAAGTGTAATAGTTAAGGCATCGTGACTTCAATTTTGATAGAAAATAAACTCTTCTTTTCAGATGGCACATTACCCGCTAGAAGAAACCGAGTCTTTGGAGACCGACAAAGCTGCCTTCACCCATTCACAGAAGATGATGCTTTTGATGCCAACGATTCTGACATAGATCCAGGTAGTGTGGAAAGCTTATGAGATAAAAAGTACATTATATTTATAACTGATGACCAACTGTAAACTGAGGTTCATTTGCTGCGCATGATTTGTTGATCATATTTCAAATAAGGCCTTTGAAGTTATGGATGAGTTATTGTAATTCAGGGCAGTATCACCTCCCAACACACCCATGTTTGGAAGAATTTTGATGAACTTCACACATGAACATAAAACCCGGTGTACATAACTTGAGACCCAAGAAACAACAGGCTCCCTCCAGATTGACATCAGAGTTAATTTACTGGTAGTCCTTCCTTACTAACAGTAATTGGGACCAGAATTTCTGTTGCTGAGCAGAGCTGAGGTGAAATATGATGTAACCATACTGCTTAGTAGTGGCGGTTCCAGTAGTCCCAGTTGCATTTGTTAGATGAAGACCTCATGTTTCTTTTGCCCATGCTTGCCTTGACTTCAGCTCCCTGAACCTGCCTATCTTCCTCACGTCTCTGTCTTTCCGGCTGTCCTGTATTCCACCATTTACTGTCCCCCTCTGCCCTTCATTGTCTTGTGTCCCATGCTGATGAGGCGCGCTTGGCCAAGGCAACTACTTACCTTCTCTAAGCTTGAATATGAAGAGATATATTTGGTTTTAAGCCTAGTTGATGCAACCCACAAAGTGGTACTGAATAATCAAGCGATGTGCATGTCTGTCTGTGAATCAACATTTGTCAAAATAAACTAATAACGATACGGTGGAAAATTGTTATTGTGATTGCTGGAAAGGACAGTCAGGGTCAGTTCCCCGAGCCTTATCACTAGAAATTCATAACTTCAAGTTTAGCATCAAAAAAATGCAGGTGTCAGGCTGCTGTTTCAGCCACTTGATTTTCTTTTGACAGCTGCTGCTTCTAGCTCCAACATGGCTTCCAGTTCAAAAATTTCTCTTTTGCTTCAGGTCATTTGGAGGGAAAATGTATCTGTTGCAGAGATGGAAAATCTACCAGTTCTAACAACCCTACTAGATATTCCTGAACTGCAACTCCTATCTTTAAGCATTGACCATGCTAGCTGGGGCACTTGCGGGGGGTTGTATTACAGCTACATCTTGTGAGCCATGCAATCCTCCTATGCTAAGTAAGAGAGGAAAGGTTTCAAGAACTCTAAGCAGATGCTTAAACAAGGTGTCCTACCTAGTTCTTCAGCTTAGAGATATAGATGAAAGTTTTGATTGACTCCCAATTCTTTGCTTGCAGAATCTCGGGAAACTGACCTTCTGAGTGGGATAGATGGCAAAGGATCCAGTCAGATGAAGGGCTGGAAGCTGACCCAGCAACAGTTTGTAGCTCTGCTTTGGAAGCGGCTGCTTATTGCCAAGCGCAGCAGAAAAGGCATTTTTGCCCAGGTGAGTTGGGTTCAATTCTACAAGTAGTCCTCAATTTACAACCCACAATTGGGACTGGAACTTCCATTGCCAAGTCATGCCCAATTCTACAATCCTTTTTTTTTTACCCCGGTTGTTAAGCAAATGGCTGAAGTTGTTAAATGAATTATGGGGTCATTAAGAAAATCTGGCTTCCCCATTGACTTGGCTTGTTAGAAGCCAGCTGGGAAGGGCATAAATGGCAATCATGTGACCGTGGGGGGACACTGCAATACTTGTAAGTGTAAGCTTTTCTCAGTGCAAAACTTGAATGCTGATAGTTTACACATAAGGGGTTAAAATCAGATTCTTATTTCCCATCCAACGCCAATATATATTAAACTCTATATTGACAAGAATGGTAATTTGCAGGATGAATAATGCTCTTCTGTGGTTGCTTTTTTCTGCTGAATTAATCACATCAAAGTTTTTCGAGTTTTAATGTGGGATGAAGTTTGAAATGTGGTGGGGGGAAGGCCATGTTCTTTGTAAGGATTCCCCCCCACCCCCCAAGAAAAAGTGCAATTATTTGCTTTTTTTCCCCTGGGTGATTCATTTCATTTGCTGTTGAAAGGCTGTATGACAAAGGAATCTGCAGTTCAATTTGACATTGCTGATTAAATATTGGAAATAATAGGAACCAAGTTTTTAGAATGTTGTGCAAAATTGTTATTCTTGAAGAATTTTGTGAGCCTGTTCCCTTCCCTCCTATCTGCCTCATTTCAGATTGTCCTCCCTGCCATCTTCGTTTGCATTGCTCTTTTGTTCAGTCTGATTGTTCCTCCCTTTGGAAAATATCCCAGCCTTGAATTGCACCCGTGGATGTATGATGAGCAGTACACATTTATCAGGTAAATATTAAGCCATAGTTCAAGAAATCTGATATCACCTAGTATGTTATGGTGTGCAGGCTCAAACTCACAGATTAAGTCAGATGTGATAAACAATGCAAAACCAAATGCATCATATCATATACTTCTGGGAATTCTGAATGGAGATAGAAATAAACATGGAAGGACTATGGAATTAATGGGTATTAATGGGAAGGAACATTAATCTTGTTTGAAACAAATAGCTTCATCTTCCTGAATTCTTCCTATTCCTCTGTTTCTGTTTTCTCTGCCTTTGAATTAATTTTAAGCCTTGATGGTTTCCTTTTGATGCATCCACAGCAATGATGCCCCAAAAGACGCCACTACTCAAAAGCTTTTGAGCGCTCTTCTCAGCAAACCTGGTTTCGGGACCCGTTGCATGGAAGGATACTCCATTCCGTAAGTGGAATATTAGGAAAACACTTCGTAAAATGAAGAAAGAGGCAGAAAACACTTGACATTCATCATGGATCTCTTGGCAGTTACTAGTATGACTGTGTTGTGTGTTCAGTAATTCTGGGAGAAATACAGATTGCAGCTACAGAATACGGTTTATGTTCTTAAATTCTGTTAATGTGGTTTTTTGGTTTATGTTCTTAAATTCTGACAAGAATTTCTTGATCTTGAATGTATACTGAATTTATGCTGAATCTGCAGCTGTCAGAAATCCTAACTGATATAACTAGTGGTTAACCTGATGGAAAAGTTGGGTAGCTGCAGGCCCAAACAATATAACTGGAATGGCTTGGGCAAAGCTCTATAAAACCTTAGCAGCCACACGAGTTGCTATTTACCTGTTTTAAGGTGGAGCTCTTAAGATTTCATACTTGAAAGTTGTTTTACAAACTACATTCGGGCCATGTGTGCCTATAGTTCAAACTGATGTAAATAGAAAGGATTAATCACCTGCCTAATCCGTGTATATATAATTGGTGATAGGAAACGGGGCTCCTTAGTCCTGCCATCTGCTTGGCTAGTATAAGATTGCTGAATGAAAGTCTTTTCTTTTGGTCTTCTGTTTTGTGTTTTTACAGAGGGACTCCTTGTTCTGTGGGAAAAGAAGAGTGGAGCCAAGATCCAGTGCCTGAGAATCTCATGGAAATCTTCCAGAAAGGCAATTGGACAATGAAGAATCCTTCCCCATCATGCATATGTAGCAATAACAATATCAAGAAAATACTTCCAATGTGCCCTGCTGGGGCTGGTGGTCTACCTCCTCCCCAGGTATGTGGTTAACACTTGGGATATACTTTCTTCCAGTCCTAATTCCTGGCAGCTAAAACATCCTGCTAGGAGGTAGGGAGGTAGATGGATAGACAGTAGATAACTGTGAATTATTTCATTGATGTAATCCATTTATAAGCTGCTGCAGCCATTTGAGGTGGCACACAGCTATATAATGACCCTTTTTTTTAATGGAAACTACAGTTCCAAATGCAGATATAAATCTAAGCATAGAGGATCACAAGTCACCCTGTGAAGGTCTTCTGGAATAGTCAGATCTTTAGAGCTTGCTTAAAAGCAGACTCTGAACCATGTGGTTTTCAGGGATGATGTTGTTCCAGAGGAGAAGAATCAACCATAGACCACTCTGTCTCTGAATCTTATAAGATGGCATTGTTTCAACAATAAGGCCTTGAGACTTCCAAGAAAGAAATAGTTAAGAGCTGCTGAGTAAATCACCTCTTTATAATCGCTTTCCAAACAAGAAGAGGACTTGAGCTTATCCACAAGTGCACCAAACAGTTGCTCCTTGTGAGGAGATCATAGGACACTGGTCTCTGGTAGGTTTAGAGCTCTAGGAGATGAAGACACTAGGTTTGTCTAAATATTGAAGGATATTTTTAAACAATGAGCCCAGAAGTTAATTGTAAAAATATCTGCATCTATAAATAGATTGTGATTAAAAGAGGTTGTGGAAGAGGAACAAATTTTACCTTACAAGGAGGAAAACTAATCTGAACGTGGATGTAAAAGCAACAAGCTATAAGAATTTTATGGAAAAAGATGCTACTCTTGACATAGAAAAGAAACAAGCAGAATTAAATTAAGTAGTAATTAAAAGGGATATACAAATTACAAACCAAGAGAGTGACCTGGATAATTTTTCTATATTGGAGTTACAAAAAACAGGACTGTTAAATGTTTGTGAGAAAGTCAAAAGAAAAAAAAAGGAAAGGAAATCAAGTGGCAGTTTGGGAAGACAGTTTTCCTTTTTGCTTCCTAACTGTCACATATTTTAGCCTGGGGAATTGGGAGGGTTTTTTTTGTTAGAGCGGTAGAAAGTTAGTCATAACAATATTCCGTATTCAAGGACACTTTTGCCTGCATCTGCTGGAGACTGCCTGGAGATTGTATCCAGTTGAATGTGAAAAGTTGATTGGCCTGTGTGATGAACTTGTGAGTGTGGGGCAGGGCTGTGAACTGTTAGCTGGGTGGGGAAAACCTGGAAGCTTTCAGATTCGGGTTTTCCCAGATGTGCCAACATGACATCTCTAATAAATTAGAATTTTGAGGAACCTCAGGCCTCTGAGTTTTATTTCGTTGGGGGTGTTCCTTGGAACCCTGACATCAAGTTCTGGGGCATTATTTGAAGAGATAAAGATCAAGATCGTTAAAAATAAAGAGAAGGGAGGTAAAGTTGGTTTATTTGATCAAGTTTAAAATAGACATATTGTTATCCCTAGTAACCCTTAATAGACTTTTGCTTATCGGGACAGAATGATGAGGCTTTAAGGCTTTATTTATAGATAAAAGATGAATCAGGGATTATTGTTTTACTTTATGTAATGTGATAAATTACTAAGTTTATACTTGTGATGAAGGGGAAAGGCGTTTCTTTATACATTTTCTTTTCTAATTTTTTCCTGCATCTTCAAATTTTTTCCTTTCCTTTTCTTTTTTTAGTTTGCATTTCTATTGTTGCAATTGTATTTTAAAAATAAAATTACTACTAAAAAAGCAATAGGGCCTGCAGGCAGCCAATTATGCCAAATCTTACAAGATGAACAGAGACAATTGGAGAAAGGAGGGCTCGTAATTACTCCAGTCTACAGTCATGAAGGGCATTAGAGATACAGTCAGAACCTTTAACTAGTGCACCTTATGAAGTAGAATTGTCACTTGGGCAAAATGAGGTACATCCATAACTACTGGTATCTAACCTGCTACATTTATATCATTAGAATATGAAGAATTAGAATGAAGAGGAGAAAAAGAGAAATTAAAACCTAGTGTTAGCTAACCTTTAATATATTTCAGAGGTTTCATGACCTCTGCTATGGATGGAAGATGAAATGTGGAATATTCATAGCGGGCTTGGGTTATGATTTCTATAATAAATGACAATAGTGGTAATTCAGGACCAATCATATCCTGGCTTATTCAGTGTTCTGCTTTCCTCCTCCACTATCTACAGAGAATCCAGGAGACCACTGATATTCTGCAGAATCTGACGGGGCGCAACATTTCTGACTATTTGGTGAAGACTTATGCCCAGATCATTGGAAAAAGGTGCTTCATCTTGCTTATTGTTGCTACTCTTCTTACTTTTACTATGATTATCAAGCTGCAGTTTACATGTATTCCATTGTTTTACTTTCTATCTTTTAACCCCAAAGCAGAAGGGAGGATCTGGTAGCATCCTTTTAGGCCAGGGGTATCAAATTCAAAGCCCTTGGGCCGCATCCAGCACACGGGGTGGTTAAATACGGCCTATGGGGCCGGCCTGGAAATATGAAAGTACCGGACAGCGGTGCCTCTGCAGGCTGAAAACAGCCTGCATACCCCATTTTCGGCCCGTTTTTGGCCTGTTTTCGGGCCCGTTTTTTTGGCCTGTTTTCGGCCGGCAGAGTGCCGCAGGAAGCCACGGAGGGCGAAAATGAGGTGTGGGGAAGGCACCTGGCACCCCCAGGCCCTGTTTTGGCCAATGAAGTGTTGCAGGAGGCTGGCTGGGGAATTCTAGGAGTTGAAGTCCTCCAGGCTTAAAGTTGCCAAAGTTGGAGACCCTTGCTCTAGTCCCCTTTCTATTGAAAAGGCTTTTTAATCAAATGTATTTCTCCCTGTTTTATAAATGTTGGAACTGGTTGACTTAGACCTAATATAATGAGTTTTTCTTTGCTTTTTATACCCACAGTTTGAAGAGTAAGCATTGGGTCAATGAATTCAGGTAAATATATTTTTTTCTCTCCCTTTATGAGAGTCATCTGATCTTAAGAGCTTTACTCATATCTGCAATGACTTTTTATAGATTTTTCCAGTTTGGCTTTATTTTTAGGCCATTCCTTACCCAGTCATTTACTCAACCAATAATGTGATGTAGCTACACTTTGAGAGATGATAGTCACTCACTAGAATGCATGAAATGTGTGTTCACACACTGCAACTACATATGTTTTATTTTATCCATAACTGATTGAATGAGTTGTAATGTCCAGGCTCATATGTAACTCTGAGCCATTAAACCATACATTACAAGCAAAAATAGCCGGCTTCATACAATGTGCCAAGCCAAACCCTATTATATTATCATTTAGTTTAATTTATTTTGTGTGTATATAAAAACCATTGATTGTAGGTAGATGGGTAAGAGACGTTGTTGAGGCAAAGTTGAGAGTAGAAACTGAAAAAAAAAGTGTGAATCAGTTAATAATCAATTTACACTTATAATCTCTTATACACTTATAATCAATACGGTAATTATAATACTATAACCAGCTATTCTGTAACTTGCTAGGTTGGACATTCCAAATTAGAGAGAGTGAGGCCAATAAATGAGTAATACCCAAAGGCAATTTCATAACTCACCATTTGTTCTATATGGATCTCACTTGAATGAAGGAGAAGAGCGTGGTAGTGTGAGAAATATCTATGTGGCTGCTCTTCTTTTTGTTCATGTGGGATGGAGATCTATCTCGAGTTATCTATAACCAGGGTCCCCCCTCTCTGTATTACATATAAACAAGCACATGTACCTTTGCTGAAGGTTGCAGCATATTTTGTTTTATTGTCTTGCTCAATATAAGGCTTTAGAAAGCTGCACATTATGCCAAAAATACAAAGTCATGGAGTAGGAAACATTTACAAAAATAACCTTCTACTACAACAGCTTCTTTCATCTGTTCATAGATATGGTGGTTTTTCTTTGGGAGCTGGTGGATCTATTGTGCTCCCTCGTCATGAAGAGGTTAATGATGCCGTCAATCAAGTGAAGAAAATCTTGGAAATTGCCAAGGTAAATAGCTAAGGAATTTCGCTATTTGAGTAAAAGTTGCTCCAGGAGGATACTTGGAATTTCTGCTCCTTTTTGAATCCATATATCCATCATATATTGGGGATACAGCAAAAAAAAACAACAACACACCACATAGACAGCATCCTCTCTGATATGATTATAAGCCACGGTGGCACAGTGGTTCGAGTGCAGTACTGCAGGCTACTTCTGCCTGCCTGCCTGCCGGCTGCCTGCAATTTGGCAGTTCAAATCTTACCAGGCTCAAGGTTGACTTCCAGCCTTCTGAGGTGGGTAAAATGAGGACCCAAATTGTTGAGGGCAATATGCTGACTCTGTAAACTGCTTAGAGAGGGCTGTAAAGCGTTGTGAAGCAGTATATAAGTCTAAGTGCTATTGCTATTGCTATTACTATTACTAAGAAGTACATTATCTGGAGATCAGTGGAGTTATTTTTTTTAAATTAGATTTTTAAAGTTTCATTTTTATTTTTAGGGGAGTGCTGCTGAACGGTTTCTAAACAGCTTCCAGAACTTCATGAAAGGCCTGGACACAAGTAAAAATATTAAGGTATTAATTCCACTTGGCTGATTTCAGGACCATATTGCTTAGACATCTTGAACCACCAGATAGCATTTCCCCAAATTTAGAAAACAAACCTGTCTGGAATTAAAATTAAAAACATACTTCATTGTGATATCCACATGGTTTACTTTTGTGGTATAAGATTTTATTTCCAAAACATCCCATACATTCAGCATCCCTGCGGTCACAGACAGTGGTGGGTTGCTCCCTGTTCGCACCGATTCGCAAGAACTGGTAGTAAAAATTTGTAGTAGTTCCGAGAACCGGTAATAACATTGGCTGGCCACGCCCCCGAACCGGTCCCCGGCCTGGTCACTGCTCGCTTACCCCGCCTATCTCATCAGAGGCTTTTTTTTTATTTTTATTTTTAAAAGCATTTTTTCTACAACCTCTTCGGCCGAAAAAATGCTTTTAAAAGTTTTAAAAAAGCCTTTGATGATCCCGCGGCTCAGCTGGGAACGTCAGAGGCTTTTCAAAGCATTTTTTCTACAACCTCTTCGGCCGAAGAGGTGGTAAAAAAATGCTTTGAAAAGCCTCTAACGATCTCAGCTGAGTTGCCTGATCGGCAGAGGCTTTTCAAAGTATTTTTTTCTGCAACCTCTTCAGCCGAAGAGGTGGTTAAAAAAATGCTTTGAAAAGCCTCTGACGATCTCAGCTGAGTTGCCTGATCAGCAGAGGCTTTTCAAAGCATTTTTTTCTGCAACCTCGTAAGGTTGTAGAAAAAATGCTTTGAAAAGTTAAAAAAAAAAAGTTGGCCACGCCCACCTATTCACATTACCCCACCACCACCAAGCCACGCCCATAAAATAAGCCATGCCCACAGAACCGGTAGTAAACAATTTTAGAACCCACCCCTGGTCACAGGGCATCGTTATTCGGGCTCTTGGCATTTATGACGTTGCAGTAGTCTGTCATGTGATCACCATCTATGATCTTCACTGCTGGCTTCTGACAAACGAAATGAATGGGGAAAACAGCAGGTCACAAATGATAATCGTGTGACTTAGGGACACTGCCAATATGTGCAATTATGTAACAATGTCAACTGGGACTACCGCTATTGCCATTGTAAATTAGCGTAGCCACGTGACGTTGTGCTTTGTGATCATGTCACTTAGCAACACATTTGCTGGTCCCAATTAGTATTGCTAAGTGAGGACCTGTATGTTCCTGTAGGAGTTATTAATCTGAATATGAATCTTGATGGGAAAAGACAATCCAGAAATGGGATTCATACTAAGTAATAAAGAGTGACCTTCTATGATATACAAATCATTTTGCTGGTCTCATCAGGCCCAACAGATCTATGGTGGTTATAAATATCTAAGGCAATCCTGAATTTAGATAAGTCTTCCAACAAAACTTAGAACCAACATATACAAAACATATGAATTATAAACACAGTCAATTGCATTGCCCAGCTTCCTCACCTTGTTAACCTAGAATTGCAAGCTCTATCTGAAACCAATTTCCCAAATTATATTTACTGCCAGAAATATACATGCATGGCATTTTTTCATATCAATAGACATTTAGATATCTGTGTGTACCAGAAATCAAGCAAAAGCTTGCCCAAGGCAAAAAATAATTAGTATATTATAAATACTAATCAAAATTTAACTCCCCATTTCATATAACTGTCGGTATGTGCAATCTCTCTCACATGAAAACTATGATTTTGATCCTCAAATCTGAGATCTCCTACCAAATGACTAATGTTCTCTCAGTTAAAATGAGATGTTTCCTTTTTCAGGTGTGGTTTAACAACAAAGGCTGGCATGCCGTTGCCTCTTTTATCAATGTGATCAACAATGCCATTCTCCGCGCCAACCTACAAGATGGAGAGAATCCAAGCAATTATGGCATTACGGTCTTCAATCACCCGCTGAACCTCACCAAGCAGCAGCTCTCTGAAGTTGCCCTGTACGTCCTGAAATGACAGCATGAGGGGTGGAAGGGAAAGGAACAGAGAGGGGAAATAAAAATATGTCTCTCGTGATCAATGGAACATGAAGTCTGAAGTCTTCTTTATGTAGTTCCAACTATATAAACCAAGATTTCAATTACAATTGTCCTTTCTAAAGATATACTTAATTAAGAATCTGACTGAACGAGTCAAAAATCAATTTGTCACCTTTCTATCTTTCCATCTTTCTTTTTACTAGGATGACTACTTCGGTGGATGTTTTGGTTTCCATTTGTGTCATCTTCGCCATGTCCTTTGTTCCAGCCAGCTTTGTGGTTTTCTTAATCCAGGAACGTGTCAGTAAAGCCAAGCATCTCCAGTTCATATGTGGTGTGAAACCAGTGATCTACTGGGCGGCCAATTTTGTATGGGATATGGTAAGGCTGCATCTGTTTGACATTTTTAATTTCTGTTTCTTTTGGTCATAGTCTGAAACAATGAAGTTGCCATGCAGAACTTTGTTCCTGTATCATATCCTGGCTTGTCAAAGAGTAATATAGAACCTGATCAGAAATAGTAGATGTTGGTATAGGAATACACGTTCTCTAAATATCAGAAGCCAGCTTCTACACACTATTTCAAGGATAGATTGCAATAACCACAAAGAAGATAGTAGTGCCACAGTACTGATTATTTTAAAGATGAGACTAAGTAAAACTGATGAGTTTCAGTTTAATTACAATTTCAGCCATGTCCCAGCCCTGTGTGTATATAAATGTTCAGATTTGGAGATAGCAAGTAGAATGCTTTGAATCTGAAAGTTGACATAAATTCCATTAAAAACAACAAGAAGACTTTGTGGAGATTGGGGTTTAATCTAATCAAAAGAAAAGAAAAAGGAATCGCAAACATGCAACCCAAACACTTTGGATCGTGAAGTATATCAGACATCCTATCTCCTTTTCTGTGGTTCCATCAAGTCCTCTTATACTATGATCAGTTTGTATCACCTTTGTCTCATTGTAATTAGCTTGAGAAGATCTAGTTCTTGAAAAGTTTGCCATGACCATCTCCTATGTAACTTAATTGTAATATTCATTTTCATCTTTTAATCTGGAGCTCTTCTGATTCTCTTTTTTTTTTCTTTTCTTTGAAATTTACAGTGCAACTACATCATTCCAGCAACTTTGGTGATCATCATCTTTATCTGCTTCCAGCAGAAATCCTATGTATCCTCAACCAACCTCCCAGTGTTGGCACTTCTACTTTTGCTCTATGGGTAAGGAAGACTCTTTTGATTCAGGTGTGGGCAATCACTGGTAGAATAGGTGAAGAGACCTCAATGCCTTTCTGTGTTCTTTTCCAGGTGGTCCATAACTCCCCTCATGTACCCAGCATCTTTTATATTCAAGATTCCTAGCACGGCATACGTGGTGCTGACCAGCGTAAACCTATTCATTGGCATCAATGCGAGCGTAATCACTTTCGTCCTTGAACTATTCACCAGCAGTGTGAGTTCTCACTGAGTAAACCAACAATGGCATTTGGTTTTTCTGCAGAATTGATTTTCTTGTGAATTTGAGTCAGATGAATATGGAAAGCAAGGCGTATTTGTGTTACCACACTCAGGACTTCTTCCAATTGCACAATCTTTTCTAAAGGTGTAATTGAAAGGGGAGAATCTGAATTTATGATTGCAGTGGGAGATATATACCTTTATATAGGAGTGAAATGCTCCTGGTTTGGACCAGATCACCCGAACTGGTAGCGATGGAGGCGGGTGGTTCAGAGAACCGGTAGCCAAAATCCCTGCCCCCACCCATGCTCAGCTGAGCCGTGCAATCATCAAAGGCTTTTTAAATTATTTTTAAAAGTATTTTTTCTACAACCTCTTCAGCCAAAAAAATGCTTTTAAAAGTAAAAAAAAAAAAGACTCTGATGATCGTGCGGCTCAGCTGGGATCGTCAGAGGCTTTTAAAAGCATTTTTTTCTACAACCTCTTTGGCAGAAGAGGTTGTAGAAAAAAAAAATGCTTTTAAAAGCCTCTGACAATCCCAGCTGAGTTGCCTGATCGTCAGAGGCTTTTAAAAGCATTTTTTTACAACCTCTTTGGCCGAAGAGGTTGTAGAAAAAATGTTTTTAAAAGAAAAAAAGCCTCTGCCGATCAGGCAACTCAGCTGGGATTGTCAGAGGCTTTTAAAAGCATTTTTTTTACAACCTTAATTTTGAAAAGCAAAGAGGAACCATCACTTGGTTCCTTTTTATCCAGATGATTGATTGATTTTAAAAAGAAAAAATAGAGGAAGGTACAAATTTATCATTTTTCCCTAAACTTTTTACATTTTAAGCCAAAGCTAAGGGACTGGTTTAAATCATTTAAGTCTTAATGGTTGTTTAATTCTTTCAATGCTTTCTGAATTGTAGAGCTAGTGCCCTTGACATCTGTCCTGTTTGAAAATGTTCAAGCTGCTGATTTCCTTGGCTTCTGTGTCTTTTAGAAATTCAACAACATCAATGACATCCTGAAGTCCGTGTTCCTCATCTTTCCACACTTCTGCTTGGGGCGGGGTCTAATTGACATGGTGAAAAACCAAGCAATGGCAGATGCCCTTGAAAGATTTGGTAAGTAAGCTGTTGCTCACACAGTTTAGGATTTCACAGCCTGGGCCTGGAGTGTGTTACATTCTGTTTTTCTTCCTGTTTTTTAAACCCCAAAACAGAAGGGAGGATCTGATAATATCCTTTTAGGCTAACATGTTTTATCAAAAAGGCAGAGACTTTCGTGAACTACAGCTCAGTTCATCAGATGCCTGGAGTGGCTAAACTGATGTGGTTTCGGGCAGAGGGGAACAACGAAAGAGAAAATAAGGTGGGGTGATTAGGTAGATATGGGCTACATGTAAGATAAGTGACAACTCCTTCATCAATTAATCCTTTTAATATATTAAAAAGCTGTTGCATTTATTGAGATAGCCTGAAATCTTTTTTTTTTTTTTTTAGTTTGAAAAGGTGCTACTGGGCTCTTTCTGATGTTTGGCTATCATAGGCTAACAGACTTCCCCTACAATGTCTGTTTTATAATGCGTGTCTTAGTTTTCCTAGCCATGAAAAGAGGAACAGAATTATGCATTCTCCATCCCAATCAATATTAATTTATCACTTCATTTGTGCACATTGTATTTGAAACATCCACGTAATGGTGGAGATACACAGCAGTGGCTTCTTGGGGATCTTTGTGAAGGCTGAACCAATTTATCTGCTCTCTCTGACCAGGTGAGAATCGCTTTGTCTCCCCTCTCTCCTGGAACCTAGTTGGGAGGAACCTTTTTGCCATGGCTATAGAAGGAGTTGTGTTCTTCCTCATCACGGTGTTGATCCAGTACAGATTCTTTATCAAGTCAAAGTAAGAAATCCTCTGTAGCAATCAGTTCCTAGCATGGGAAGGGTGCATGGATATTTTTGGATTAGGCAGAGGCATGAGGACCTAAATCAGGCACCGACAATCTAGTGCCCTCCAGGAATTTTGGGAGGGTGAAAGTTTAACTCTTGTTGATTCCCAGCTCATGCAGCCAAATGTAAAGAATTATTAAAAAGTTATAGCGCTAAACCTATAGAGGGGAACATTTTACTGTAGGTAACTGTCGAGTTACGACCCCTCCTTCAGCAACTGTTCTCAGTTAATAACGATACTGATTGAGGGGAATTTAAGACCAGTCCTTATAATTGTGGCTATTCCATGTCCCTGCAGTCATGTGATTGTGATTCGGGCACTTCGCATCTGGTTCGTAATTACAACACTTGCACGCAGCATCCCACAATCACGTGATTGTCATTTGCAAACTTTCCTATTGGCTTCCTACAAGCGAGTCAAATGGAGAAGCCTGCAGGTACAGGAGATCACAAGTTGCTCCTGCTGCTTTTTTGCCCACCGCCATGCTCTGTGACGTCCATCCACTTGCAGCTCTTGCCTGCTGGCCTGGGACTCCTTCTGTGGTTCTTGGATTACAATGGGATCCAGGACTGCTGGGATTGCTGTTGTTAAGCAATGCAGTCACATCATGTTGCACTTTAAAACTTTATTGCTTAGCAACAAGAAATTCTGGTCTCCATTGTCGTCGTAACCTGAGGCCTACCTGTAATGCCTGTTACAAAAGAACAACAAATGTCCCCACTGAAGGGGTTAGAAGAGGAGAAATGAGGGATTAGTGTTAAGATCAAAAACTCTACCTTCATTTTTTATACTAATAACTCAAATTTATTTTAGAATTTACCATAGACCTGGTTTCAGTAATACTCCTGGAACTTCATAGACCTTCATTTTCCCCCCAACCCCATCCATTTTGTCCATATTTTCTGCTCATTCTACTCTTCCTTTGCTAATGTACCAAAACCAACTTTTCAATTTCAAATATCTCAATTATCCAATTTAATGCTTCACCCCAATCTGTCAGTTATTTCATATAATTCATGGAAGCAAACCTAGATTTGTCAACAAGCAAATCTTATTTGGGAAGCATACTGCTTTTAAAATATGGCATGGATCAGTGGTGAAACTCAATTTTTTTTACTACTGGTTCTGTGGGCGTGGCTTGGTGGGCGTGGTGTGGTGTGGCTTGGTGGGCATGGCTTGGTGGGCATGCCAGGGGAAGGATACTGCAAAATCTCCATTCCCTTCCCACTCCTGGGGAAGGATATTGCAAAAACTCCATTCCCATCCCACCCTGGGACAGCCAGACGTAGTATTTGCCAGTTCTCTGAACTATTCAAAAATTTCTGCTACCGGTTCTCTGACCTACTTAAAATTTCCACTGTTGGTTCTCCAGAACCTGTCAGAACCTGCTGGATTTCACCCCTGGCATGGATGTTTTTTCTCTGGTACTGATGTTTGCTACCATTACATTTTTAGATGAATGATTAAAGCATCTTGGGAGTTCATTTTAAAATGTTAAGGCGGATGGTAATTTTTGGGAAGTGCCTTGGGCTTGCCTTTAAGTGTGAGTTTTAATTTTCGTAAATTGGGAAAGAGGATCAACTAAGTTCCACATATTGGGATGGTGTCCAGTAGTGTATCTGTTATGTAGCACAATTTGAAGTTTGAATGTTGAAGTAAGTTTTAACACAATATATTCCTTTTTCACCCTGTTCCCCAAAGGCCTATCCATGCAAAGCTTCCACCTGTAAACGAAGAGGATGAGGATGTGATTAGAGAAAGGCAGAGGATCATTGGTGGTGGTGGGCAGAGTGACATCTTAGAAATCAAAGAATTAACCAAGGTGAGGGAAACAACAAATTAAGTTGTGCGTCTAGGAAAATGGCATTTCTCTTTGATCATTTATACATCTTATCAAAGACTGGATTCTGAAACCTGCTGTTGATTGTCACCTAATACTGCTGCTGAAAAAAATTTCTCCCATGAGGGAGTAACTATAAGTCATTAAATGTGTAAATTGATGTTACCCTTTCAGGGTTTCACTGGATATAAAAAGGCAGAACAGAGTTGCTCATATGTTAATTTGTGCGTGGTTTTCCTGAAGAAGCTTGTGGTTGATGCAAATGGAAAAAGTTAATAGAAAGGAAGATAAAAATCTGGAAAATCTTGCCTGGAAAGAGAAGAGAGGTGAAGGGATACAATTTGTAAAGCTGAATTGTTGTAATCTACAAATCAATTTCTGTTATTGTTTCCAGAAGTACAGAATGAAACAGAAACCTGCTGTGGATAGGATCTGTGTTGGAATCCCTCCTGGAGAGGTAAAGCTTTACAGTCTTTCTGCTTGTAAATTTAATATATTATTACTCAAACACTAAATGGTAAATAAATAAAGCAATTAATTGAAAATTCACATGGAAGGCCTGTAGTAATGGAAAGGCTTAAGTACATGGCTACATCATGGTATTGATGTGGAATGGAAGTGCAAGAGCATTTAAAATTATCACCATGTTTTATAAAATAGGCACTGCTTGCCTGAGCGCCCCTCATGAATTTGGGAATTTTATAGGATAAATTTAGATATAAAACTAAGTATCTTGGCTACTACACTACAGAGGAACATTCATAATGCTTGGATTCTTTCTAAATTTCAGAACAAATTCAATGGTTCTGAGATCCTGGCATTACTGTCGGGATGTATGTAAGGGATCTGTAGGGAAAGATGGGACATGGTGTGCTGATATTGTAACTCTTAATGGTTTCAGTGCTTTGGGCTCCTGGGCGTAAATGGCGCAGGGAAATCTTCCACTTTTAAGATGTTGACTGGAGACACTGATGTTACAGGAGGAGATGCTTTTCTGAAGGGAAACAGGTATGAAGAAAACTTTACAGGTAGAACTCATTTAGCAACCACAATTGGGAAAAGAAACTTGGTTGTTAATTGAAGCAGTCGTTAAGTGAGATTGCAGCTGTTTTTTACTTCAGCTTTCCTTGGCTATATATGAAGATCATAAATAGAAGGATTAGTAGCAAAATTACTGTCTCATCACCATCACTGCAAATGGTTACTAAATGAAAATTACCTTTGGCTTTATCTATTCACCCATTCACAATTATAACTTAGCCCAGAGTTCCCCAACCTCTGGCGGCTTGGAGGGTAGGAGGGGCAGGTGCTTTTATGCGCACACACGAACAGGGCCGGAAGCACTCAGCGACGCTACCACAAGTGGTGTGTGCATGCGCACGTCCTCATGCACTGCACTGGTCAGTCACTCATGCTGTCTGGTGGCCAATAGGCCATGGCCCCAGCCCCACAGGTTGGGGACCCCTGACTTAGCACATAGCACTAGCACTTAGACTTATATACCACTTCACAGTGCTTTACAGCCCTCTCTAAGCAGTTTAGAGTCAGCATATTGCCCCCAACAGCTCTACTTCTGCTTTAGATGTTCAAGTCTGAGAATTCTGTCAGACAGCTGGAGCAAAACTGGCAAGTCTTTAAGAAGCGGTCTCCTTTCTTCACAGTATTTTGTCTAACATCGAAGAAGTCCATCGGAACATGGGCTACTGTCCTCAGTTTGATGCCATTCAGGAATTGCTGACTGGGCGAGAGCACCTCGAATTCTTTGCGCTCTTAAGGGGAGTTCCTGAGAAAGAAGTCTGCAAGGTAAAATGATACAAACCAGAGAAGAACCACCCAACTTAATTGCCACCACAAATTCCCCATGGCTGCTAATTAAATGGAGTGTACAGAATAAGCATATACTTCCTGTCTCTTAAAGGAGACACGGCATTCATGATTTGTATGTTTCACCATATGTTCTTATTGGTGGCTTAGAAAAATAATACAAAATTATAAGAAAAAACAAACAGAAAAGATAGAAATACCATCTATGTCAAATTCATTTGTAGCCCACCCTATATCATTTCCAAGCCTATGTAAACTAAATTCCTTCCTAAATGTGGGGTATTTTACAATCTGGTCTATGGGGATTGAAGTTCCCTTTCTGCAGGGGAACTTCTGATTGCTTCATAGTCCTGTTTTTTGTTTTCATTTTATTAATTGCATGTGTGCCCTCCAGAGTCATTTGTTGAGATGAGAAAGGAAAGGGAAGGGAAGAAGGAAGGAAGGAAGGAAGGAAGGAAGGAAGGAAGGAAGGAAGGAAGGAAGGAAGGAAAGGTCTTTCTTAGATTGCTTCTTGTATTTTCCATTCTCAGGAAAGGGAAATTGAATCTAATTTGTTAAAATTATTTTTAACTTTCTTATGCCTCTGTAACCCACCATGAACCCTCAGAAAACCCAAATGTTCTTCAATATTGTCTGTTTGTGAGTATGGACCATACTATGTTGACTTAGGATATACAGTATAATGAGCCTATGCGGATTCAAAGACAGAAAGGGGATTTGAAACACACGGGGATATGCACATTGCATTGTCTACAACCCTTTCAACCTGATGCTTCTTTTAACACACAGCAGCTTCAAAGGGAAGCCATGAGATTTAGGAAAGCTGCAGCTACTTTAAAGAATTGCAGGCAGACACAATGTGAGCAACCTCTATATTCACAACAGCATTTTTACTTTGAAAGGGAAAGTACTGCCCAGTCTTAATAGATAGCAGATTAACGAACAGGAGTTAAAGTATCCTCTGTTCTAAATTACGGAGACCGTATTTCAGTTCTCATGTTGCTTTCCCATCTGGCAGGTTGGTGAATGGGCTGTCCGTAAGCTAGGCCTTGTAAAATATGCTGAAAGATATGCTGGCACCTACAGTGGTGGGAACAAGCGCAAGCTGTCTACTGCAATGGCCCTAATTGGGGGGCCTCCTGTGGTCTTCCTGGTAAGTATAGACATGATCCCTATAGTAACCCATCTCATTAAAACTAGGAAGATACCATAAAGAATGTCAACCAAAACTACTTTGCTGTCAGAAGCAGATTATGAATTGCACCCCACTACCTCTTATTATTGGAATCAAATCATAATGTTATCTTGGCACTTGACACATGCCATAAGAATAAATACAATTCACAACCAATTTAGCTCATTAAAATTGGTATGATATCTCATAATTCAATTGAGATACAGTAGTTGATAAAGTTCATTTTTTCAATATTTCAATATTCTATTTCTAGAATCATTGGCACTCCAGAGTTTGGTTAACAACTCTTGTCCCTCGTTGTGCGTCATATAGTCTGTCGTTATATGACAGTCATTTAGCAGTGCTTTATGGACTATAATATCTCCTTCTGCATGTTGGCAAATAAAAGAGGCAGTTTCTATCTCCCTACCACACTATTTGCAGAGTAATTTTTTTTTAAATGAGAAAAAAATTCAAGTGCCAATTGCACTCAGATTTACTAATAGTCCAGTTTTTCCCCTAATTTCATTTAGCACCTTATTCCAGGAAATGTACAGTATGATTGAATATTAAGCCCTTTTCTTCTGTGGTTAAACCTGGTTGACAATAAGCATTCTACTTTGGCACTAATGATGAAACCAATGCATTTAATCTGTGTCAATTGAAGGATGAGCCAACTACAGGAATGGATCCCAAGGCCCGCCGCTTCCTTTGGAACTGTGCCTTGAGCATCATCAAAGAAGGAAGGTCCGTGGTCCTTACATCGCATAGGTAAGTAATAACGGCATACAAAAACTGTTTTGCACGATTTTCAACTTAGAGCCCATTTACGCTCCCTTCAATTGTGACATCTGTTAGAAACATAACAGAATGTTCTTGATGTAAATTTTGCCAGGAAGAAAATGCACAACAGATCCATCTACCCGAGTAAACATAAAACAAAATAGGGCAGAATAGGCTAATAATCTTTTCTTCTTTTACATATGACCACTTAGTAATAAAGCAGAAGATGCACTTTCTGAATTTTTATTTTATTTTAGGTAGCGTGGCTTTCTTAGACCAGCAGAAGGCACTATCCACCTCCACAGCTATCTCTTTCTTATGGCCCTTGTTACTACATACCCAGTATGCTTCTTATGGATCTAAGCTTTTGTGTGGGTGTGGGTGTGACCAAGGAAAGCACTTGGGGGGGGGGGGGAGGGAAGGTTTTTCTTCATGAAAAAGCTTGGATCCTTATGATATAGGTCCCTGCTAGAATAGCTAACAGTGGGAAAGGGCTGATTCTCTCACTTACAAGAAGATATTTTAAGGTAAAGGTTCCCCTTCCACATTTTGGAATCCTGCAAATCCTACATTTGTAGGATTCCAAAACCCTACATATCCAGAGCTACCTGTTTCATGGGGAATTAAAACAGATGTGATTTCCAAAAATTACTAAATATGTATGATTGTTAAAGGGGAAATAATCAGCATGAAGACAGTAAAAAGTAATTCCAAAGTTTATAAATAGATTGATATAATTAGGAGTTGCGTACAACAGGAGAGTATTTTAAACGATGTTGTTTAATCACTTTTACTGATTTTTCTCCTTTTTCATTGTTACTTTTTCTGTTTGTTTTGTTTTCCTTTACCTTTATGTGATTATAACATCTTTGTTTGGAACAATGACAAACAAGGGCAATTTTGTATACATTTCTAGTTATTTTTCAAGATAACATAATGAACTTAGTTTTATTATTGAATGATTGAAATAATGAATTTTAAATTCTGATAATTCTAAACTATTTCCCCTTTTTACTTGTTATCTACAGTGTCTCTTTACATTTCTTTTTCCTTTTATGTAATTATTTATTCTTTTCCTTTAATGGTTATAATAAATACATCCTTTAAAAAAAACGCTGAATATTTATAATGCATAATGAATGTGTATAATGAATCTGGTTTTCTTACCCAAATAGCATGGAAGAATGTGAGGCCCTCTGCACTCGAATGGCAATCATGGTGAATGGACGGTTCAGGTGCCTTGGCAGTGTCCAACACTTGAAGAACAGGTAAAACTGCTTAGTCCCTCCTGTTTTTATGCAAATATATGCATTTCTGTTTTGAAAGATGGATAAGGTTTTTATAATGACTTCAACAACAACAACAACAACAAAACAAAAACAAAAACAAAACACCACCTTTGCATGAAGTCCCAAAAGTGCTTTTTCAGGAGGCAACTGGACTTTCTTGGGGTTTTTTTTGAAGATGTTTCCCTTCTCATCCAAGCAGCTTCTTCAGCTCTGACAGGATAATGGGGAATGAAAGGATTTATATTTCTTGCAGACAGCTGGAATTTGCATCCTTTTAGAGGGTCATTGAAAGGATGCTAATGACCAGCTGTCTTCAAGGAATATAAATCCTTTCATGCCCCACTATCCTGTCAGAACTGAAGAAGCTTCTTGAATGAGAAGCAAAACATCTTCAAAGAAAAAACAAGAAAGTCCTGAAAAAAGCACCTTTGGGACAACCATGACTTGGATGACTGAGAATCTCTATAGACTTTCTGAATGAAGTCAGCATTAGATTTATTTCATAGGATTTGGAAGGACCGTGATTATCTAGTCTTCTGCAATATGCAGAAAAAAACACACATTTAAAACATTTATGAGTAGGGTTGTCCAGACTCTTCTTAAAAGCCTGAAATGGCTTTTTAAAAATCTTCAGATATGTCCTTAAGATAGACTGTAGATAGACTGTTCTGTTTATGTACATACATATCTTATGAGCAGAAATTTTTCCTTATTCCCTTCCTTATTTAAGCAAAATTTAGGCAGCTGCAATTTATACCCATTACTTTTTACTACTCTTAGGTCCTGTAGTCAGAGAAAATAGTTCTTTTTAGGCAACTGCCCAGTTTTCCAATTCGCTAATTTATTGGTTGAATTTACTCACATTTACACTTAAGGAAGACAATGTGAAAAAAGGGCAAGTTTAATATTACATTTTACCTATCTTCCTGGTAATATAAGGAAATTGAAAGGATGTCAGAAAGTTAAGAAACATTATTCACTATTCCATCATTTAACTTCCATTGAAGAAGAACACTTAAGATTATAATATCTAAGCACATGCCTAATAAATCTAATCAGGTGTTAGCTGATCATATACAGATACTTGCATTGCTGTCCTTTTTGTTTATTAATGTGTTAACTATAAAATAAATAACAACTCGTTCCTGGCATAGAATTCCCTGTAAGGACATAAAGTAGGACATAAAGACTTGTAAGTTTAACGTTTTCTGGATCATTCATAAATCAGTGAAAATGAAATAAGCTTATTCTGAAAATTTATTTCAAAATCACAGATACATCATTTTCTTGTGCTGTCCAAATAAAAACACATCAGGACCTTGTTGTTTACATTACTTTTCCTCCTTATGTTTAGTTGTAAGTTGCGTGGACACTTTGGCATTCATGCCAAAAATAATTAATGAATACTTGAAAGTACATGAAACAGTAATCATATATATTAGATCCTTATCAAAGAAAAATGGTTGTCCAAATTTGATTTATCATGGATCAATGAGCATGTTGAGGCTTTTCTCATTAAACTCCAGGACTATGATTATGTGCACTTTTGAAATCAATGGTGTGTTTTTCCACGATCATAAATGACCTGTGAGAAAGCCAGAAGACATTACAGCTATGATGTCCTTTTCTAAACTTAGGATAACCATGCTGAGTGTCCCTGCTTTCCTTATGTTTTAGGTTTGGAGATGGCTACACAATAATTGTACGAATAGCAGGGGCGAACCCCGACCTAACCCCTGTTGAGAATTTCTTCAAGCTCGCTTTTCCAGGAAGCATGCTGAAGGAGAAGCATCGCAACATGCTGCAATATCAGCTTCCATCCTCCCCATCATCCCTGGCTAGGATATTTAGCATCCTCTCCCAGAACAAAAAGAGATTCCACATAGAAGACTACTCCGTTTCCCAGACCACACTTGACCAAGTAAGTTGATAGCATGAAATTTTGGGGAGGACGGGAAAAGAACAAGTCTTAAGATCTCACTCCTCGATCGTCATCCTGAGCTGTAGTTTATTCTCTTTCACACTTCAGTTACTACGCTGTTTCCCTGAAAATAAGACATCCCCTGATAATAAGCCCAATCGGGCTTTAGAGCACATGCGCTAAAATAAGCCTCCCACCAAAAATAAGCCCTTCCCAAAAATATTTAAACACAGAGCTGGAAATCAGGCAAGATGGCAAGAGGAGCCCCATCTTGTTCCATGCACCCCAAAATAATAAGACCTCCCCAAAAATAAGGCCAACCGCTTATTTCGGGGTTCAAAAAAATATAAGACAATATTATTTTGGGGGAAACACGGTACCTTGGTTCTTTCTCTGTTGGTTGATATTCATTCCCGTCACAATAGGTGACAGAGGAATCAACATCTCCCTGTGATGAGCTCATTATTGATGCCCACTTTTGTGTTCTCTCAGGTATTTGTAAACTTCGCCAAGGACCAAAGTGATGATGACCACACAAAAGACTTGTCGTTGCACAAAAACCAGACTGTGGTAGATGTAGCTGTTTTGACTTCTTTTTTGCAAGATGAGAAGGTGAAGGAAAGCTGTGTATGAATAACCTTTCTCAGAAGGACGCAATAGTCGCACTGAGCAGAAGCAGAAGGGGAAAAAGTTAATCCTTTCTGTACTATGGATGGGATCTTCCCACGTGGAAACAGATCGAGGCCGAGGAAGTGGAGATGGAAATTATAAATGGAACGTTGTACTGGTAATCATTCAATGCAATGCAATTCAATGCAAACAAAACAATATTCCATTACAGAGGCAGGGCCTCTGGGAGATGTTGCCTTGTTGTACTGTTCTCTAGTGAAAGACTTGAACTTAGCTATTCTTACATTATAATTCTGTGAAACTCTAATATGGTGCCACTTGCTGCTACGTTGTCTTCTGCCATACTCCCAGTTGTTTCTACTTAGTATGTTTTGTGTTAAGAATTACGTTAACAACAGTTCAGAGATTTGTGGCCAGTGATTTATTTATTCACCATGCTAAGTTGGCACAACCCCTCCGCACAGGGAAAGGAACTGCTTGGGCACTACATCATTGCTGGCAATGAATGCATCAACAGAACCAGTGGCCAGCAGTCACACCCAGTGCGATATTGTGGCCTTATTTAAGTATTAACTATTGGCCTGGTTGACCCATACATGTTCAAGGGGACATGTATGAGAACCATTAGGGGTCTTAGTAGTGGGCCATGAAGCACACCGTCAAAATAGGCTACTTTGAATTCAATGTTTCTTAATGGCTTGTAGGAGAATCAACGATTAACGATCAAAGCATCTGAGGTAATTTCTGTCCTAATAGTATGGTGACCAATTGCTTGTTTTCCCCCCCTTTGCTTTTGTTGTGGAACAGTTGCTGTTTTTAAGTTTCTTTACTTAAGCTTGATTGTTGATATGTCTATTTCCTTATAAAAGTACTATCTGTAGTAGAGACTCAGCAATCTCTGAAGAACTCTCTATTATCACCCATACTAGGGTATCTGTTTTCTTGTCTACCACAAAATATCTAAATGCATATAGCATTATTTCCATCAATGTTGAAAATCTCCAGTTATATCATCACATCTGTCCTGGTTTTCATATAATTTTAAATCATACAACGTGGCTCTCCTACTTTGCGTAGCAGAGATGATTTTTCAGGGTTGTGATTGGAGAAAGCCGTCCAGAAAAAAAAAAGCTAGGGTCTTGAAGACTTGAGTTTCCATAGTCTTTCTATTTCTCTTACTCTATGGCTTTTATGTGGCACATACACTGATCTCCTACTCCAGATAGGGATTGAAGGTAGGCATTAAAAGTTGGATATGTGGATGACAAGCAACTAATATATATATATATATATTTTAAAAAATATGGTCCATTTTTCAGCAACTGTTTATTTGGAAATTTATATGGAAGCTTTTTTTTCCAAATCAGCCCAGATAGTATCTTTAAATAAAAAGCTAGGAGAAGCAAAATGGCTACAAACATCTTTTTGTAATACTGGATAACAAACCAATACTTGTGCTCATCACGGCTGGCGTATACTAATATTTCAGACATGTCCCAAACCAGGTAAAATTCTGAAATGATTAGTTGCACTAAGTCCTTTTGAAGTCTGCAGGACATCAATCTGAATCCTGTGCACTCTTTTTTGCACCCAACTTTCAATGACCTGCAATTTAGTTTCTCTCTTTTTTCTCTCTCTGTCTCTCTCCATATAAGTAGCTATTTTTTCTACAAATATAAATGCTCTATTTTAGTATAATTTTAAAACACATTTGCAAATTTAACACAATTCAAACGGAGGTAAACATTAACTGTACAATCCCTTGACACAACAGTAACTCAAAATAACTGGCTTAGAGTTAAATGACGGCTGTGTAAATTTGCAATGTAAGGCTGAAATCCTATTCAAGGTGACCTGGCAGTTAGCTCTATTGATCACAATGGGACTTGCATATTCATAATTGCATATTCCCGTTGCTTTCAGTGGAGAGCATTGAAATCCTTACTGATCTGTTTCATTAGAAATAATGATTTCTAGAAGTGCTTCTTGCTAAGAATGGAGATGCAGGATAGGTTTGTTTTACACAAAATACTAGTAAATCACTGCATACAAATTTTCCTTTGTATCAGATGTTAGCCAAAATTATCCTAATTTAGGAGTGTCAAATTCAATTTCATTGAGGGCTGCATCAGGGTTGTGTTTGACCACGGGGGGGGGGGGGGGGGGGGGTTGGGTGGGTGTGGGTGGAGTAGGCATGGCCAGCTCGACGTCCTGCAGCCCACATGTGGCCCTCCTGGGCTTCATCTTTGGTTGCGACTGCCTCCTGCAGCCCTCTGCCAGTGAAAATGGAGCCTGGAGCCAGATCTAAGCATCCCGCAGGCCGGATCCAGCCCACGGGCCTTGAGTTGACACCCCTGTCCTAACTGCTCTCTGTAGTATGATATAAAACCACTGGTCAAGGAACTGAGCAAGAATATTTACTTCATGTTATGTAATTAAAATTGCTGTTATCCTTCTGCAGTATTTGTGATACTGTAAAGATAGTTTCATATGAATATATTTCTTACAGAAGTTAATATGTATAGTAAGTCCCTATTACTGAGCTTTTCCTCCCAGTTCTGTTCCAATCCCCTCCCTTCTCTAATATGATTGGTCCTTCATTCCAAGCACTTTATGCTGGCTGTAATGGGATCTATTTTTGCACTGGAATATCTTATAAACTTTGCAAAACAATAGTTTCACATTTACGCAAAAACAATCTTTTAAGTTAAAAATCTTTCAATGGACATTTTCATGGAAAAACAAATATATATTTGTATTGCTAATAACTATTTGTGAAATATTAATAGGCATCTGTTAATTGCCTTGTATCAAGTAAAGAATAAAAGTGTTGCTGGTCTACAAAGCATTAAGCGTTTGTGAGATTTATGTTAACGTCAAAATTGTAAGTAGGAAATGGTATGATTCTCTATTTCTCAATAACAAAGTATTGTAGATGTATAGTAGCTGGCTAATGCAGAATTAGAAAATGCAGTGTATGTTTTATTAAAAAATGAAGCCCACTGATTAACTGAATTTCAACTTAAGAACAAAGATATTCATGAAGAAGCAATTACATTTTAACCTGAAGAGATCTGTATATAAGAGTTCCGTTGACAGTTGCAAAACAAAATGGCAGCTCAGAGCTGAAACTCCGAGGCTAGGAGGGAGATGTTTTGACATTTTCAAGAGTGTGGGGGTCAATTAACCATCCACAGACCCCCCTCCCAGCAAGCTGAGGTATTTTCGGCTCAATAGAGCTGTGGATGGAGCCCAAGGATAAAACCCGAGCCGAGCCTGAAGATCAGCTGTTTGTCAGTAAAAAGACTGAGGGCAGTGCAGAGGATGTCAACATCAAAGCCTGGCTGTCACGACCGGGTCAACCACTGAGTCTAATACAGCTGATGAAATGGTTGGTGAGACGGTGGCAACAGCAACTCCGGATAGGGTGTTGATAATGATGCCTGGGCTAATAGGCGCTGCATGTAGCAACACGGCGACGATGATGTCTACAGCAAGGGGGGTTACCACAATGGCGAGGGGAATGGTGCTAATGGCAGCAACGGCGATGGCAACACCAGGAGGCTGCAAGGAAGCCCTCGTTGTTAATAGAGGAGAGGGCAATGCTGCAAAGGCTATAAATGTTAGGATCCCTTCAACCTCTAGGGATCTGTTGCACTCCTCTTTCTTGAAACTCTGAGGACTTATTAAACTAATTGAACTAAGTAGCCTGAGCAAGGTGATGGATAGGGACTGAGGATTACAAACTGGAGATGATGACTTACTCTCCCCCTCAACTGTCCCTCTCTCCTTTATCAGATCTAGGTCTATTATGACTACTCAGCGTTAACTTGCAATCTTAGATCAATCTGCAGCTTTATTTACCACCTATTCCCCAAGATTACCCTGATTATTTAACCCTAAGTACTTTGTCCAGTGGCTCTGCCTTACTTTTTTGATCTAATCCTCGGCCATCGCTGGTATCAGGACTGGAGGAGATACAGACATTGAGAGTCTTGGATTATGGGGAGATAGACCACCTTCTCTTGGTTTGTTTCAAATGGTTTGGTCGCTGTGAGAGGACGACCCTTTGAGACCTCTATCCCCACCTCCTTTGGATGGACTTACTACAACCACAAGACTTCCCATCGTCGTGAGAGGGCGATGATGTTCCGATGTATTGACATTTGTAACATACTGGTCTTCCTTTAACATCTATTTCCTCCCTTATTTTAAATTACCTGTCTTAACCATCTCTAACACTCTTAGAAGAAAATGATCCTTCATCTCCTTCAACTCGCTCCTATCTTTGATGTATTCAATTGCGGAGCTCCTTGCACTGCGAGATTCCCCCCTCTCGCATGTCTGGCCCTCTCAGTTATCAAGGGCCGCCCTTGAGGACGGGTTTTGGAGCCCCGAGAGGTGGTTTGCAAAAAACCAACGGCTTTGGGGTTTTTTAGATAAATCTTTAAGTTCTATTTTAAGGGGTTCTGGGAGGGATTGTGGGAATGGATCTGGGGGGATCCATAAATCCACTGAAAGGGGTAATGGGTCTGATGATCACGGTGGGGAGGATGGGGACAGAAATCTGACAAGGATGCAGGGGGATGAAGCGATGGGCATTAGTATAGTAAGTGGGAGGGGCAGATATGACGGCTGCAGGGGGCCATATTATGTTTCGGGAGTGCGCACTCGATGTTTACGAGCGATTGCCCACTCCGACCCCCAAAGCACTGCTCGTTTCCCGGGTTGTTCAGAGTCTCAGACCCTGGGTCTACGGCTGATGTTATGTAATGCCAGGTCAGTGGTAAATAAAGCCCCCCTCATTCATGATCTTATTTCAGAGCGGGGTGCTGACCTGGCAGGGATTACGGAGACCTGGTTAGGCCAGGAGGGAGGAGTTCCCCTTGTGGAAATGTGCCCGCCAGGTTTCCGTGCATTCCATCAGCCAAGGACTCAGGGAAGGGGTGGGGGAGTGGCAGCAATCATTAGAGAAAGTCTTTGCCCGAGGGAGGCCACTGTTCCTCAGATAGCCGGATGTGAGTCCCTCCTTGTGAAGTGGGGTCAGGGGATTCAGATGGGCCTACTGATTGCGTACCTGGCTCCTTGCCACGTAACAGCAGTCCTGCCTGAGCTGCTCGACATTATAGCCGGGGTGGCGGTGGAAACCCCCAGACTTATTGTTATGGGAGATTTTAACCTGCCATCCGCTGGTGAGATGTCGGAGACGGCTCAGGAGTTCATGGCTTCCATGACGGCCATGGACCTGACCCAGGTAGTTCAAGGCCCCACCCACTTGGGGAATCACACTCTGGACTTGATTTTTGTCTCTGATCAGTGGCTGAATGATCTAAGAATAGGGGATATAGACATCAAGTCCTTGTCATGGTCTGATCATTCTCTCCTTCACATGGACTTTCAAATCACTTCCACCCACCGCAGGGAGACGGAACCAACCAAATGGTTCCGTCCCAGGCGCCTGATGGACCCCGAAAGGTTCCTGATGGAGCTTGGGCCATTTCCTGAGACTCTGGCTCACGACTCGACTGAGAACCTGGTGGTCGCCTGGGACAGGGCGGCTACTGCGGCCTTGGACCGCGTCGTGCCTTTGCGGCCTCTGACCCGATGCCGATCTCGTCTAGCTCCTTGGTTTTCCAAGGAACTGAGAGAGATGAAGCGTCGGAAAAGACACCTGGAGAGCGATTGGAGGACAAGCCGATCTGAATCTGACCGAACACAGGTGAGATCTTATATTAAGACCTACCTAGTGGCGATAAGAGCGGCGAAGTCTAGCTACTTCTCCACTCTTATTGCATCTGCAGAGAACCGCCCAGCTGCGCTGTTTAGGGTGACCCGCTCCCTACTTCAGGTAGGGGTACAGGAAGATCCCTTAAAAGGTCGAGCTGAGGATTTTGTACAATTCCTGCATGATAAAGTCGCTCAGATTCGGGAAGGCCTGGACTCTGATTGGGTAGATCCAGGGGAGGAGACAGGGGCAGGTCTTGAGAGCATTATCTGGGAAGAGTTTGACTCTGTGACTCCTGAGGACGTGGACAGGATTCTGGGCAAGCTTAACGCTGCCACATGTTTATTGGACCCGTGTCCCTCCTGGTTGGTACTGGCCTCCCGGGAGGTTACACGAGGCTGGCTCCAGGGGATTATAAATGCTTCTCTGAGTGAGGGTGTCTTTCCCGCTGCCTTGAAAGAGGCAGTTGTGAAGCCCCTCCTCAAGAAGCCTTCCCTGGACCCGGCTATATTATCAAATTATCGTCCAGTCTCCAATCTTCGCTTTGTTGCAAAGGTTGTTGAGAGTGTGGTGGCGCGACAACTACCCCGATACCTGGATGAAGTTGTCTATCTGGATCCGTTCCAGTCGGGCTTCAGGTCACGATACAGCACGGAAACGGCATTGGTCGCGTTGGTGGATGATCTCTGGAGGGCTCGGGACAGAGGTTGCTCCTCTATCCTGGTCCTATTAGATCTCTCAGCGGCTTTTGATACCATCGACCATGGTATCTTACTGCGCCGGCTGGAGGGGTTAGGAATAGGGGGCACTGTGCTTCGGTGGTTTTCCTCCTTCCTCTCTGACCATTCGCAGTTTGTGTTGGCAGGGGGGCAGAGGTCGACCTCAAGGCACCTTATTTGTGGGGTGCCGCAAGGGTCAGTCCTCTCACCCCTTCTGTTCAACATTTATGTAAAACCGCTAGGCGAGATCATCCGTGGTTTTGGGGTGAGTGTTCATCAGTATGCTGATGACACACAGCTATACATCTCCACCCCAGACCACCCCAATGATGCCCTTGCTGTGATGTCCCGTTGCCTGGAGGCCGTGCGGATCTGGATGGGGAGAAACAAGCTCAGACTCAACCCCTCCAAGACCGAGTGGCTGTGGCTTCTGGCGTCCCGGTATAGTCAGCTGGTACCATCACTGACAATAGGGGATGAGATCTTGCTCCCCACAGAGAGGGCCCGCAACTTGGGTGTCCTCCTGGATTCACGGCTATCTTTAGAAGATCATTTGACGGCCGTGGCCAGGGGTGCCTTTTATCAGGTTCGCCTGATCCGCCAGTTGCATCCCTTTCTGGATCGGGACGCCTTGCGCACGGTCACTCATGCCCTAGTTACCTCCCGTATGGACTACTGTAATGCTCTCTACATGGGGCTCCCCTTGAAAAGCACCCGGAGGCTCCAACTGGTCCAGAATGTAGCCGCGCAGGTGATTATGGGCGCAGCTCGTTACGCCCATGTAACACCTCTCCTACGTGAGCTGCACTGGCTCCCGGTGGTCTTCCGGGTGCGATTCAAGGTGTTAGTTATCACCTTTAAAGCGCTCCATGGCTTAGGACCTGGGTACCTACGAGACCGTCTTTTGCCACCAATAGCCTCCCACCGACCAGTTCGTTCTCACAGGGAGGGACTACTCAGGGTGCCATCAGTCAAATTATGCCGACTGGCGACTCCCAGGGGGAGGGCCTTCTCTGTGAGGGCTCCAACCCTTTGGAATGAACTGCCCCCGGAGATACGGAATATCCCTGATCTCCGTGCTTTCCGCCGTGCCCTCAAGGCCCTGATGTTTCAACAGGCGGGGCTAAACATATGAACATGTGAATGATTTTTTTTTTTAAATGTTATCTAATTCTGGGTTTTATTTAATTGACCAAACTAAGTAATAATTTTAATTAGCAATTTTATGATGTTTGTGTATCTATATTTTTCTTGACTGTACACCGCCTTGAGTCCTACGGGAGAAAGGCGGTATAGAAATATAATAAATAAATAAATAAATAAATAAATAAATAAATAAATAAATAAATAAATAAATAAATAATACTAAATGAAAAATTTTCTGAGTATGGTTCAGATTATAGGTTTTACAGCTAGTCCTGGATTTAGAACTGTAACTGAGCTCAAAAATTATTGTTGTTAAGTTGTGGTGGCTATGAGGCTCAGTTGTGGTATGTCAATTTTAGGGCATAAATTAACTCTTCATTTGGTGATGCTCCATCTCATAACTGTGGGAAACTGTGCTTTTATCTTCAACAGCTCTCTACACGGGGCTCCCCTTGAGGTGCACCCGGAGGCTCCAGCTGGTGCAGAATGCGGCTGCGCGGGGGATTATGGGAGAGAGAGGGCGCTCCCATGTGACACCTCTCCTGCGCGAGCTGCATTGGCTCCCAGTGGACTTCCGGGTGCGCTTCAAGGTACTGGTTACCACCTTTAAAGCGCTCCATGGCATCGGACCTGGGTATTTGCGGGACCGCCTTCTGCCGCCAATAGCCTCCCACGGCCAGTATGCTCCCACAGAGAGGGACTCCTCAGGGTGCCGTCAGCTAGGCAATGTCGGCTGGCAACCCCCAGGGGGAGGGCCTTCTCTGTGGCAGCACCTGCCCTCTGGAACAATTTGCCCCCGGAGATACGGAGGATATCAGATCTCCAGGCTTTTCGCCGTGCCCTAAAAACTTTTTTCTTCCATCAAGCAGGGCTGGCGTGAACCCCCAACTCCCCCGTTTTTGAGATATTAGATTTTTTAATTGTTTAATGGGTTTTAGTTGTAAGGTTCTTAATGTTTGACCAAAGGGTATAATTCTTTTAAATTTTTAAATTTTGTATTGGATGTTTTTTACTTGGCTGTGCACTGCCCTGAGTCCACTAGGAGAAGGGCGGTATACAAATTTAAATAAAATAAATAAATAAATAAAATAAACAGCTGGGATCAAAGAGGGTTCTGGAGACCATGAAAATATGACACAGATGCCACGTGGGACATAAATAGTTGGTTCTGATCTTTTTGCTAAAGTCCAAAAATTCTATGGGATTGTAGAGTCACTGTTTAGTCCCAGATGTTATAATTCATTCATTTGGCCCCTGCTGCTTTTCTCTTCCCTCCCTTCCACATTTTTTTATTCATGGCTTATTGGAGGTCTCCCCACTTTCCCTTGGCAAAACGATTTCTTATTTAATAGCATCAAGTATTTTCTTTGTGTCTAGTTGGCTGGTTGTTTTCCATCTGAGTTTCTTGGAATATATCTCTGCCATCCTTGCCCTTTCAGTTCAGGAAACCTTAGTTTTGTTAACCATAGACTTCCTCTTACATAGTCATAACAAAGGAAGGCACTATGTAATGAATTCCAGTTTCAATACTGAAAGATGAAAGAAGCAATATCTTTTAAATACGGTAAATTGTTTCAGTCCTGTAACATCTAAAATAAATACCTGCGTGCAGTAAAGCACGACACTCAATAGGACATTAATTTTTCCCTCTGATGGCCTAGTTTACTGTGGGAAAGAATTTAGTTAAAATAAGGTAAAGGTAAAGGTTCCCCTTGCAGATATGTGCTAGTTGTTCCCGGCTCTAGGGGGCGGTGCTCATCTCCGTTTCAAAGCTGAAGAGCCAGCACTATCCGAAGATGTCTCCGTGGTCATGTGGCCGGCATGACTAAATGCCAAAGGTGCACGGAATGCTGTTCCCTTCCCACCAAAGGTGGTCCCTATTTTTCTACTTGCATTTTTTACGTGCTTTCGAACTGCTAGGTTGGCAGAAGCTGGGACAAGTAACGGGAGCTCACCCCCTTACACGGCACAAGGGATTCGAACGGCTGAGCTGCTGACCTTTTGATCGACAAGCTCCGCTTCTTAGCCACTGAGACATTGCGTACCTTAGTTAAAATATGCATGCCAATAAAGCAAAGTAACATTGTGTACATATACACTCAGAGCCAGGAACACTCTTCAAAGCAAGCCTTCCCCTCCCCCCCAAAATAAACCCTTGTCTGCTTTAATGCTTTGAATAGCCCCAATGAGTGGATTTTTGTGTGGTATAAAAGTGGATTTACTATCCTGGGTGCTATCCGCTGTGCTGGAAAAAGAATTCTTCTTTATGTTTGTCACACTTGTGTAGGATGTGCCTGTTTTTCCACTGTGCACACCTTGATCTCCCAGCAAAGCAGTGGTGGGATTCAGCCGGTTCTATCCGGATCATGCAAACCAGTAGCAGCTACTGTGGGAGGCTCCGTCCACCCACCTGGACATAATGCGTGACTACAGAGGTGGCAAATGTGTGCTCACATTTGCGAACCGGTAGGGAAGGTAAATGAATCCCACCTCTGCAGCAAAGTTATCAATGCATGATGCAACAAGGGTTTTGCTTACCAGCTGGCTTATCATACAGCCTGTCCCTAATTAGGGTTGAAAGAGCGTGACTGGCCAAGGCCATCCAGCTGGCTTCTGTGCCTTAAGGGAAAACTAGATCCTGGATCTTGTTAACCCTACATCACATTAGTTCTCTGGACTGTGCTAGAAGTCTAGAAAAAATATTTGATTCCACACCAAATAACTTGAAAAAAGTTAACCACCTAGATTTTCATTTTAAGAACACTTTAATATGGGTGTCATGCCTAAAACTGGAAGCCACAACTGTTATTTAAAATAGAAACACAAAATAAAATAAAATAGAACCACAAAATATTTCAAAAAGCCATTTTATTTTTTCAATATGTCAACAATTACATTTCAGGCACTGCAATTCGAATGATTGCTTCAAAAATACAAAAATGTGTATGCTACATAATATGCCACTGCGAGTGACTCTCTCAGAATAAATCAGTTTATTCCATTTCTGCATTTGAACATGCCAGAGTTAGCTCTGAATACATGGAAAAATTTACTTGAAAAGTGTTTTAAATTTACTTCAATTTTTCCATGATTGAAAAGGAAAGAATATCTAGTAGGGACCTGAAACTGACATACGTGTTATTTATAGCAAAAAAAAAAAAAAAGAAGAAGAAGAAGGAAGAAAGAAAGAAAGAAAGAGAAAAAGAAATGAAAGAAAAGGTCATGTTCATGACTTATTGAACACTTTTCATTCAACTAAAGTTCCACTGCAACAGCATTTTTGGTCCAGTTCTAGTACAGCGACAAGTAAACAAACATAAATGATAAAATTCAGACCATGTTAGATAGAATTGCAGGCAAATATATGTTACCTCAGAGTAATGCAACACTTCGGTTTAAGACAAGCAAAATGTATATTAAAAAACTTGACAATAATGCTTTGGAGCAGTGAAGGCCATTTAGAAAAGATCCTTCACGTTATGTTACAGTAGTTCAGAAAAATTAACAACAAAATATGCTTTTCTTAAATCACTCTATATTATATTTTTGCCTTTTACAGACTTATTTTCACAGGTTTATAATTATACAAGGAAGGAGCCTAATACAAAGAATTTATGGAAGTTCGTTTTCATGACATAATTCAGTGAATTTTCATTTCACTGGGCGGAGATTAAATTTCCCATTTCCAGCAAGGGAAATAAGTATATGATTGCTACCAAAAGAGAGATTAGATTTTTATCATATTTTAGAAACGGAAAAATATAGCTGGACTATTAAAACCCTTAGATGCCCTTAACAGTGCAATGAAAAATAATTTTTGTCCCATTAAACACTATATTTATTTTAATGGCGAAAACACTGTAGGAAGCAGGAGGCTGTTCTGCTGGGATTCCAGGAATTGAACGCTTTCTCGAACTAAAAGTAAATCACACAGGCGATTAAAAGGTTAATAGTGGTATATATATTTTTTTCAAAGAAAGAATCCCAAAGGGAAAGGGGAAAAAGGAGAAATCTTTCACTTACCAGCTGCTACTAACCGAGGATCCTCATGGGCATAATGTCTTCCAGCTGCCCGACTATCTGGACTCTCATTCCACCAAAGCACATGAACTACAAAGACAGAAAACTGCAACTCAATAACAGTGTGAATTAAATAGGCGATGTGTTTATTAAAATAGGTTTTGATGAATAATCTTTATTCGGAAAGCCATGCCTACCCCTTGTTATAGATAATACTTACTGATATTGTATATCAAAGAAATCCTTTCAATTCACACACACTACTGATAGTCACGGTAAACACATGACTATAAGCATAGGATACTGGTATATGCAATAGCATTAATTATTATGGTTCTCAGGTATCCAATAATGAAATTACTGAAGGGATTAAACTGTTAATTGAATTAAATATTAATGAAGTTAAATTATTAATTACATCAAATACTTAAATAATTGAATAGATTAAATTATTAAAGGTAACCAAATGTTTAAAGCATAATTACTAGTTATGGCGATAAACCAATGAACAGAGTCAACTTATTCTTATCAAATAAGAGAACCTGCATCTTCTGTCTTCATTCCTAACCATTTTATCAGTCAGTGCTCAAATTCTAAGCATGGACTAAAACAGAATTTCTCTTAAGAGGCAAAGAAACTGATTATTCTATGAAAGAGTAAAAGACACTAGCTTGATTTCGGCACCATCAACAATTTTTCGTCGTATGACTGTTGCGATTAGCAATGGAGTTGCCAGTCCCAACTGTGGTCAGTAACCAAGGCTACCTGTAGAATATTTCCCTTACAGGTAAACTTTTCCTCTGAGCCAAGTCTGATTCCAGGCAGCTTTCTGAACATATCCATCCAGACATTTTTGCAACACTATGTCTAGTTTAAAGGCAGGGGTGTCAAACTCAAGGCTCGAGGGCTGGATCTGGCCGGCGGGGTGCTTAGATCTGGCTCGTGGGGGCTGCCCTGGAAACAGAGAAGGATGGGCCTGTGGTGACTCTGCAAGTGAAAATGGAGCTGGGGAGGGCCGCATGCTCCATTTTCCCTGGCAGAGGTTTGCAGGAGGCCATCGCAGCCGAAAACAGAGCTCAGGAGCCTGGTTTCTCTGGCAGAGCGCTCAGGCCACCACAGGTGCTCCTGACACGATGTCGAACTGGCCACGCCCACTCCGTCTCACCAAGGTCAAACACAACCCTGATGCGGCTCTCAATGAAATCTAGTTTGACACCCCTGTTTTAAAGTATCTTTCAATTTTCCACACTAACCTCCAGCCCTGAGATTCTCTGGCAAGTCTCTGATCCAAGTATGAATCGGATCAAATTTTGCTTAGCTTCAAGCCCAGATGAAATCTGCCATGCATTACCCTGAACTGAAGGCTGTGTTTCCTTACTTCTTGCCTAAAAGATAGCAATCCTATGTTATACTGAAATCTGATAAGCAACCATACCTCGGTTGAGTAGTCCATATTCCGTATGGAAGACTCCAATCAATTTAGTATATCCACTGTTTATGTGGGCTTTAATTGCAGCTTTAAAGGACTGTCCCCACACTGCTGGTCCACCAGGTTTCATCTGGAAGGTGACCAACTCACAGACTCCTGGGAGCAGCAGCACCGGAAGAAAACGATTCAGAATTTGTAATGTCCTCTCAATATATTATGCATATATTTTGGAAATGAATACAGATTTTGTACAAGAATGGAATTCAGTACTGAGAATATTTGAAGTTTTCATTTTTTTAAAATGTCTAGTCCTTGCTAAAATGGGGCAGTTGAAAAATTATGAAAACATCAAATATATTTAAACAACAAAATAATATTGTTGGCAGAAATACATGGAAATCTTAAGTGCTATTATTACTTTTCAATTAAAATGCTAGTTTTTCCAGCTCAGCTTCCTATTTGGCCACTTAGGAATTCTAACATGCCTGTCAGAGGATCTCTATAGGCTAATCAACAACTTTTAAGCTGTGTGGACTTCAACCCCCAGAATTCCCCACACAGACTAGAGTTGCTGAGATTTCTGAGTTGCTGCTCTAAAGTGTGATTATGTATTGTATACATTGTACTTGCGCAAATACATATTTTTCCTTCATGAACTGAAATTATATTTTAAGCTGCACAATAATTAACAGTGATGGTAGTGAGCACACACCTTCAGTAGCTGGGCTTCTAAAGATTTCAAAAGGAACCACAAACAATTACTATAATTAAACAGCCATGGGGTGATTGACTTTAAGCACAAAGTTTACTCACTACGTGACAGAACTGCACTCGAAAAAACCAGTCAGTCTACAGATTTAAAAATGCCAAAATACCCAGTGTCTCAATTACATCAACATTCAATGTACCATCTTTTTCAGAGCTGCCAAGTTCACACCAAGGGACCAGGTAAGTAATCTCATTCTCTTGTTTGTCCAACAAGGGCAGCATGTGTGAGATGTATTTTTCTTGCCATTCTTGATCTTTGGTTAATGCTGTACGGACAGCAGCCCTTTGCGCAAAGCTCTCTATAAGCAAGGAAAGATATAGTAAAGTTAGATATCCGCACTTAGCCATCTAATTTGTTATTTGTGTTTTTCAGAACGCCAAACCTATTGCTCTTTCATAGTCATTACTTCTTGTTCATCTCAAATCAGCCATTTTTTTTAGTTTTCAGATTTTATTAAAGCCATTGTTTGTTATATTCCCATGACAGATTTATTCTGGTTTTTTTACATTCTTTCTTGCTTAGAACCTAACATTGTTTTTTAACTTTTTAAAGGAACATAATATATTCAGTTATTTACAACTAACTAATAATATATTAGTATACGATGTCCTTGGCGTGTTAACAACCTTTGTTTAGTCATATGTATTTTTTTTTTTTCCTGTTCTTCTTGACTCTCTTTTGTGGTTCTCTATATACTTTCCTTAAAATCTAATAAAAATATGTCAAACAGGAAAACAAAATGTACCTGGATAAATTCTTGTGTTTCTGATTAAACTGTAAAAAAATATTCTAAATCAATCTCACCAGTTTGACTGTGACTATTAAAATGCTGGGGTATTTGACACTGGGAGATCTACTGTGGCTATGCATCTTCTTTAAGGCAAGCTTGACTTCCAGTGTTCCTATAAAACCCTCCTGTTGTTGCTGCTGTTGGGTTTGTTGTTGTTTTGCAGAAGAATCAAAATATTGGCCATTGGCTTCTTCTATGTTTTTTAACTTCCCAGTCTAGCTTACCACTGCCCTGGAACTCTCTAGTGGTTTCCTTTGCTTAGCCTCTCAGACCAGACCTAGATGGGCACTGTGATCTGCTGAATCAATCAAGCTTTCTAAGAACTGAATAAAAGACTAATTAATAAAGGTCCTAAGATACCACTCAACTTTCCTATCCACTCAAAGTCTTGATTTCAAATACTACTTAGAATATTACAGGCCAGGGGTGTCAAACTGGCGGCCTGCGGGCCGGATGTGTCACGTGCAGACCACGCCCACTCCAGCTCCGCGAAGGAGAAAAATGTCGCAAAACGTCACTTGACAGCAACGTGACGCAGCAAATTTGACACCCTTGTTATAGGCAGTGTCCTTTACTTCATATTTACAACCAGGGAGCCATTCAGATTCTAACCAGCTGGATATTCCTACCTTATCATTTAAGACAACAGCTCCTTCACCAATTCACCTGGGAATCATGAATAAGAAATGGAGAAAGTCTTCATCTTAAAATCTGAGAAAAATATTTAATTCAGTGCAGTTGCTGAAATCGCTGTAACCTTATCTTAAACATGTGTTTCTCAACCTTGGCAAGTTTAAGCTGTGTGGACTTCAACTCCCAGAATTTCCTAGTCAGCTGGCTGGCTGGGGAATTCTGGGAGTTGAAGTCCACATGGCTTAAATTTGCCAAGGTTGAGAAACACTGTCCTAGACTATTTCAGTAAATTTTGCTAAAGAAAATCTGGAAGATACCTGCTTTCTGCAAAGGTGGAACAGTCAAGAACCTGACATTAATCTGAGCATCGGGATTATTTTCCCTCTTTAGAATTATGTGTACCCCCAGATTCCATACCCTTAATCAAAATGTAACTCCTTAGTTAATAAATTAGATTCACAATCTTAATGAATGTATAATCTTTCACTCTTATTTTCAGACTACAACCAATACCATTTCCTAGACTAAAAAATAGAATACAGGAGACATGTTCTTTGTTTTGGGCGTTTACTATTTTGGTTTGTAAGAGAGCAGTCTGTGCCGCCCACAGAATCAGAGAATACAAAAGTTCCAACAAGGAAGGGGCTGATGGAGCTTGAAGGCAAAATCAAATGAGCCTTATAGCATTCCCCATAATTTTGAAGCCATATTGATTCCAAATTTAGATGCGCGCTCTGACAGAAAAGCATTTTGTCAACTTTTAAGCAACTAAATTGTGAGTAACAGCTTCCTTTTGGATTACACTAAACAAGTCATGAACTGGTGGTTGTTAAGTGAGATTTTGGTTCTTGAGGGATGATGTTTGGTTTCTTACCAGTTTCTATGGCTTCTTATTTAAACTGCACTGGCGGTACAGGAGTTTCTGCAGTGAATCTTTTCATACTAGTTGAATAATCTGAAGACATCCCAGGGGAACCCAGAATAACAATATTACTTAATCCATTACATAATAAGTACTATAATAGACCTATGGAAACATCTTAAATGAGGTGAGGCAAATCATTCTCTTAGCCTTTCAAAAGAGCTTCCACATCTGACTCTGCTAACTGGCATGGGAGTCTAAGATGTCATGCAACCCCGGGGGCGGTTGGTAGGTTGAAGGCCTTTTAACTTTGCAATTGTTCATTTTAACTCTGTAATTCTGTTTTCTAACTTTGTTTTTAACTATGACTTTTAATATGATTTTAGCGTTTTATTTATAAACCACTCAGAGGGATAGAAATATGACAAGCAGTACAGAAATTTGACATGTATGTAATATAAAACTATGCATACAGTACCATATTTCCAAATGTGGAAAACTTTATTCAGTCCCCCAAATTCCAGAGTCCAGTATCCAACCATTGGGGAATGAAGTGTGCGAAGGTGAATGTTTTTAGTGGTGAGATCCAGAAAATCTTTCATCTTGTTTGGCTTAATTGTGTAAGTACGAAACTCATAGAATGTGCCATCTGCCTGTCTTGGCCCTGTGGCAAAAGATGAAGCCTGAAAATAAACAAAAGAAACATACATAAATTTTGATGGGCAATAGTGATTACTTATTTATTCAAATAAATACGAATGAATGCAAATAACCCACAATATCATTTTCTTTCACCTTTGCAATGTGATGCGAAAACGTAACAGAAGGACTATCACACTTCTCCAATCTGGTGCCACAAAATATAGAATCTGAAATTAAGCCCATTTTGAGGCAAAAGACTAGGGAAGACTAGGGAAAGCTGGATTACTATTATAGTAATAGTGGCCAGAATTCCCAACTGAAGATACATTTAGGTTTTTTTATACGAAAGAATCAGCTAAACCAGGGGTGTCAAACTCGATTTAATTGAGAGCCACATCAGGGTTGTGTTTGACCTCATAGGGCCATGTTGGGCGTGGCCATCTCAGCATCACTTGTGTCGGGGGCACCTATGGTGGCCAACTGCTAAGGAAGGACTTCCCTGAGACCCTCCCTCACTCTCATTATAATCTCCTTCCTTCCTTCCTCCTTCCTTCCTTCTCTTCTTTTTCCTTTCTTCTTCTTTCTTCTTCCTTTCTCCCGCTTTCTTTATTTTTCCTTCCTTGTTCTCTTCCCATCTTTCCTTCTTTTTCTTTTTCTGTGTCTTTCTTCTCCCTTTTTCCTTTTTCCTTTCCTGTCCCTTCTTGCATCCTCAAATGCAAAGGGGGAAACATATTATTTTGCTGGCAGAGAGCTGCAGGATTCTGTCGCGGCCAGAAACGGGGTGCAGTGGGGCCGCAGGTGACCCCTTTGCACTCCATTTTTGCTAGCAGAGGCACTGTAGGCTGGTTCTTTGCTGTTTCCAGACTGGCCCTGTGGGCCAGATCTAAGCATCCCACAAGCCGGATTGAATTTTACACCCGTGAGCTGAACTATGAAAATCACATTCATCAGATGTGGCAATAATCACCAATGAATGGTTGAAAATGGTTTAAAAGGAAACCAACATTCACAGACTTTAGTATCATCAATGGACAGTAGTATTAATGGTTATATGCTGAATACAAGTAGGATACTGAGTAACAGAAGATGAGGAAGAGACTCTTGTGCATTTATACATTCTTGTAACAATCTGAATGGCTGTTGAGTAACACAAATTGCTGTATTAGACAAGTTTATGGTGTTTTTTATTAATAGGTTCTTAGACAATTTTATTCCCTGGTTACCAATGTCAGCCTTGATTTTTGACACCTCAATAAAAAGCTAAATTTATTAACTTCGATTTTTGTACAAATGTGCTCTGTTCTTATACATCTCACTGGATTCAAACACTGCACTGGGCCAAAATGCAATATGTTCCATTTTTGTTGCTGCAATGAGTGAAAAAATGCCACTGTCGTTTATCAACCATGGCTTCACTCAATTACAAACCCTGCCAATGATTTCAGCAAACCGTGGTTCTACAGGACTTTGTACAAGCCTGTAATTTTAGAGCTGAACTTTGGCCCCTTCTAATCTTAAAGGCATCATTGCTATTCAAACTCCAGAGAGGCCACTGCACTGATATTACTAAACTGGATTTATTTTGCAATTAAATAAAATCTATGGGACAATAAGGTCATCTTTACTCTCTAAACATTTATCTTGTCTCTGTTCAAGCTGGTAGTATTGCACTAACAATCACTCAATGCAAAGCACTGATTGCTCTACCTGATCTAACTAAAGATAGGAAAAAAACTAAAACAAAAAATGAGAATGATATAATATTAATTTCAGCAAGTTACTAGATAAAATAAAAATGTATACAAAAGTGGAACCTAGATTATTCACTAATTACTTTTGAGTTTCAAGTATGTAAACAGTGTTCTTTAACAAACAAAAACATTTTAATCAAATTATTTCCCTGTAGCTTTATTGTTGTAATTTGCCTTCTTAAAAGTTGCTGGCAACTGAATATTACAGGAGATATATAGAGCCTTCTGAGCAAAAGGAGCAATAGATGGGATACTGAATTTGGACTGCAACATTTGAAATGATCACTAGATGGCAGAAAAGAGATAAACTTGTATCTTGTATTTATCTCTTGCTGCCATCTAGTGGTTATCTTGATTTATACTTGATTGATACTCCAGATTGAGTGGCCCTTCTGTTAGAACCAGGAAGTCTGCTTTAGGCATGAAAGCCAGCTGGCTGACTCCCTGTCACTCCAATCCACCTCACAGAGTTGTTGTGGTGGTAAAAATAAGAGAAGGAAGGAGTATGTTATATGTTTGCTGCCTTGACTTACTTATAAAGCAATAGGCAGATTTAAAAAATCAAATAAATATCATGTAGTGTGCATTGGTATTAATTACTTCATGAATAAGGATTCTTTGGACACCCAACACAGAAAATGTTAAAAAATATTTAAGGCTCCATATTTAATAGTTTTAAAGAAGAGTGGATTTAGCAACTGTAGCTGTTGTCTTGCGTAAGTAGAGGATTCCCATCCTCTGATCTGCATCTGGCCTATTCTAAACACATGGAAGGAGTTTCTATAGTTTCCCCATCACTTTTGTTAGTTTAAAAGTGATCTCCTAATCATCAACCCAAACCTGTATTTCTGAGTACATGGGAGATGAAGGCTTAGAATGGATACAGGTAGTCCTCGACTTACAAGTTCGTTTAGTGACCATTCAAAGATAGAATGGGACTGAAAGTGATTTATTCACTTTCATTTTTCATACTTTACAACTGTTGCATCATCCTCAGTCACATAATCAAAATTCGGATGCTTGGCAATTAATTTGTATTTATGACAGTTGCAGTGTCCAAAGATCATGTGATCACCTTCTGTGATCTTTTGAGGAGCAAGTTCAGTGGGGAAGCCAGATTCACTTTACAACCATGTTACTAACTTGTGATAGCAATAGCACTTAAGACTTATATATGCTTCTTCACAGTGTTTACAGCCCTCTCTAAGCGGTTTACAGAGTCAGCCTATTGCCCCCAACAATCTGGGTCCTCATTTTACCCACCTCTGAAGGATGGGAGGCCAAGTCAACCTTGAGCCAGTGAGGATAGAACTGCCGAACCACATGATTCACTTAGCAACTGTGCCAAGAAAGGTTGTAAAATGGGGCAAAGCTCACTTAACAAATGTCTCACTTAGCAACATAAATTCTGGGCTCAGTTGTGAGTGGTAAGTTTCAAGGACTATCTGTAAAGAGGAAAATGGTAGAATGGACGACAACCACATCTGTGGACAGGCAACTAATGAGAATAGGAAGGGATGCATGTCTTGCTTCTAATTTGAGAGTTTGTGGGGAAATACTCTTTTCTCCCGTTTTGTTTTGCTCCCTTAACTGCTGTTTCAAACACTAGAAAAGCCAAGTCAAGACAGAGAAGCTTTGATCCTCTTTCTTTCTTCAAAACCTTTTTTCCAACCCAAACCCAAACTCAAATCCAAATCTGATTCGGGGATCAAGTCCTTTTTGCATCCAATAGAAATTTCCTTCCAGCGGTCTTGTTTCCTCCTCCTGCACACCCAGAAACGTATGACTAGTTTTTCTTTTTCTTTCTTTTTCCCCTTTCATTACTTGCATAGGGATTAGTCTTTATACTCTTTATGTTGTTTGTATTTTTTGTCATGGATTGCACCAGTGACAGCTAAAACCAATTTCGTTGTATACGTGATGTACACTGACAATAAAGGCTATACTATGCTACTATACTGATACTATATAGCTTCCTCGGCTCCTTTGTCCTCTCCTCGCCGCTCCTTTTCTCTGCCGTGCGGGCAAAGATTAAACAGCAGCAACAGCTGCAGCCATGCCGAGCATCTCTTGCAGGGCCGGGCCAACCTGTTGGACGTCTGCCTGCCCCCACTAGTTCTGCGCGGCAGACGGGAACTCTGTCCTCCACGCCAAGCGTCTTCCTTCCTTCCCTCCTTTTACCTGGGCACCGACCGCTCGCGCCGCTGCCGCGACTCCTCTGAGGAGAGCCCGGGGGCCCTGCATGGTCTGATCGGCCGGAGCCCGCCAAGGTAGCAGCGCTGCAACATCAACAGCCAAGGCACGTAGCCCAGCTAAGGGCGGGGAACGGCCACTTCCTACTGAGATCTGGCCCGCCCGCCGCCGCTGCATCGAGGCGAAGCATTGGCCGAGGAGAACGTCGTGGCCGCCTCCTCACCAAGCGCAGTGAAAGCGCTCTGCCTCTTCCCAGCCCTTTACCACTACGATACGTGAGGGATGAGTGGAAGATACTATCTCCCCGGCTGGAAGCGGAAGTCCTACTTCTGGATCTGAGATGTGGGTTAAATTACAACTCTGGGCATCCTTGATCCTTGGCCGGGATTGCTGGAGCCGATAGATTGCAAATCCAGCCGCTCTTGGGGTCTCTTGAATTTAATACTAGTCCAAACATTTTCCCGCGAAACTCCAGGAGACACGCTCGAGCGAAGGATTGTTTTGCGAAGTGATACAAATATTACACGTGGGGGAAGTGGGAGTTCTTAGTGGGATTTCTGGCTTCTCAGATCCAGAATTATTACTGGAAGTGAGCATTTACTCATTATACTGTATAGATCCTCAATTAAAATTTCTCCCTGGAGCTTCTGGGAGGACTATCGCAAAGAGTGGTAGAAATGTCTGTTTTGTGAATACCGTACTGTAGTGTGTGTTCTCTGATACTGAACTAAAAACTGGAATTTTACGATTGCGTGGGGGGAGGGGAGGAGACGAGGTTTTTTTTTTAGAATAGAATAGAATAGAATTTTTTATTGGCCAAATGTGATTGGTCACACAAGGAATTTGTCTTGGTGAATACGCTCTCGGAATACATAAAAGATACGTTCATCAAGAATCATAACATACCACACTTAATGATAGTCATAGGATACAAATAAGCAATCAGGAAAGAATATCAGTATAAATTGTAAAGATACAAGCAACAAAGTTACAATCATACAGTCATAAGAGGAAGGAGATGGGTGATGGGAACGATGAGATGATTAATAGTAGTGCAGATTTAGTAAATAGTTTGACAGTGTTGAGGGAATTATTTGTTTAGCAGAGTGATGGCGTTTGGGGGGAAAAACTGTTCTTGTGTCTAGTTGTTTTGGTGTGCAATGCTCTATAGTGTCATTTTGACGGTAGGAGTTGAAACAGTTTATGTCCAGGTTGTGAGGGGTCTGTAAATATTTTCACAGTCCTCTTTTTGACTCCTGCAGTATACAGGTCCTCAATGGAAGGCAGGTTGGTAACAATTGTTTTTTCTGCAGTTCTAATTGTCCTCTGAAGGCTGTGTCTGTCTTGTTGGGTTGCAGAACCAAACCAGACACTGGTTGATTGTATGACTGTATGACTGAGACTTTACAGTATAAAGATAAAATTATGAAAAGGTGAATCCGCATTTAAGGAGTTATCTTTATTTCGGCTCACCTACACAGCAGCAGGTAGCAAATCACCCTGTGTTTACACATTCAGGCTAAGGAAAAATGAAACAAATGGCTTCAAAGAGTGACATGCTTTATTTAGGTCTGGCAGCCTTCTCGTACTGGATGTCCTTCAGATGTGGTGGACTTCAAATTTGGAGGAATTGGAATTGTCCAACTCATCTGAACAGAACCAGGAGCACATCAGATGCAAAATTAAAAGTCATGATTCTCGCATGCCTTCGCTTTATGTTTTCAAATTTATGGAACAGCAGAATCAAAGACTGATTGAATTAAAACATTAAGAGGAAGGTGAATGAAAATAAAGCGGCTTCAGTTGTAGCCCTTTCTCAAGTTTATAGAGTGTTATTTCTAATATGTAAAGCAGGTGTGTAGTCTAGACTGACATATCAACTTAAATAAAAATGCCATGCATGTTTATTCTCACAAAAGTACACACGGTGGTAAAGATGACTGGAAGAATCAAGCCAAGTCCAATTTTCAACCAAATATATAAGAACTAGAATTAGTTCTGAGATGTATGAAACTTTTAAAAAATTGAATGTAAAATATTTTATGTAATTGTGAAAATGTATAATATTTCAAAATTCTGCAATGTGTTCATGATTTTTTTAGATTGAAGAACATCATACCCTTTAGAATTTCAAAGCATAGAATATGGAATCTATAATCTGCCATTTAAGAAGCCTGCAGAGATACTTAACATAAACAGAATGAGTGGAATTGCCAAGGGGCAGGATAGGAAATGATAGAATTGCATACACACAATCCAGAAAATCTATTTAATTTCTCATTTAACAATCTCAATCATAATGCAATGATGAATACCATAAAAAGTTCAAATCCATCACCAAATATTCAAGAATAAATAAATACATTTCAGCTGTAATAAGTGCAACTTCATTCTTTTGATCTCACTGCAATCTATACATTAATCATGAGACTTTCCTGACTAAATAACATTATGACATCAACTTTACATTTTTTAGGTTATTATATTTTATAATTAGCTTTTCATTTTATTTATAAGTTAAAATATTTAAATATGTGTGTAACACCAGAATGAAATTATTATTTTAGACATATCCCCCATTTTTTTAATCTCGGGTCTAAACATTTCAGTACAGATATTCTGTACTAAGTCCTTATTTACTCATATAATTTGAATCTATTTTTATGCAGTTGATTAGAAAAGTACAGTATTTGAGAAGATAACATGACTTTCCACAAATAATGATATTATTCAAAACTACCCTCAATCTGCCTTTATGGATACAGATGAGGATTGCAGAAAATATTTTTTTTATGTGATGTCATTCAACTGGAATAAAACTATTTCAAAGGTGAAAATGATGCAGGAATCAGGAGCATGTTTTGCTGGGTTTCCAAGAACTGAATATTTCCTCGAACTGAAAATAAGAATTAAAATACACTCTTTCAAACTTATAAAAAAGCATTGATAGACATTCCAAGATACACAGTAATATCTTACCAGCTGCTACCACTCTGGCATCTTCATGGGCTATATGCCTCCCAGCTGCCCTGATATCTGGATTCTCAAACCACCAAAGCACATGAACTGTGAAAGTAAAAGCAAGAACACAGTACTAGCACAAGGTGTGCATACACATCTATCAGATAATTATGACATTCAAGTTCCATTGTCCACAAACAGTTTTCTGCCCCTGAGACCTCTGTAGAATTCTATAAAAGACCAAGCTAGTCACAGAGCTACGGAAAACTTAAGTATATCAGATACGATATAGAGGCATGATGGTGTTCTAGAACAGGGATGTCCAACCTTGGCAACTTTAAGACTTCCAACTCCCAGAATTCCCCTGTCAGCATGGCTGATGGGAATTCTGGGAACTGAAGTTCACTAGTCGTAAAGTTGCAAAGATGGCCACCCCTGTTCCAGAGTTAAATAACTATTCCATGTTCTGTGTTCTAAAATTTCAGGTATAGTCTAGGCCTTTCCCCCAAAAAAGTGGGTAAACCTTTTCCAAAACCAGAAAGCTATTGCCAATTAGAGCCTGAATATCTCTGCAGACTAAAAGCACTGTAATTTAACACCAGCTGTCTGCAATTAAAGTAAGTTCGAATCTTGCCAGGGTCAAGGTTGACTCAGCCTTCCATCCTTTCTAAGGTAGGTAAATTGAGGACCCAGTTTGTGGGGGCAATAAGCTGACTTTGTATAAAATATACAAAAGTATGAAGGCTATTGCTTAACACACTGTAAGACGCCCTAAGTCTCCGGAGAAGGGCGGCATATAAATCAAATTTAAAAAAAAAAAAATTAGCGTAGAAAGGAAATAGATGAATCAACAGTCTGGCTCACTGTACTACTAGATTTTTCTCCAAATATTTAGACAATATTCTTAGGATGCTAGAAGTGTGGATCCTGATTTCAGTAGTACAATGATATAACAGGTGCATTGCCATTTGCTATGAACAGAACTTGTTTAAAGGGCAAAACAAAAATAATGTTCCAAAAAGTTTTTTCTTTTAAATATGATGAAATCTGGACCTATCTGATATCTTTTTTTTGTTCCTAGGCTATAGTGAACAGATATCTGAGCATGTGTGAAGTTATAAATCATAGGAATGTAAATATATATATCTTGGAGCATGATTTTGTATTTGAAATATGAAAAATCATGAGCCTGTACCTGTATTAAGAAATCCATATTCTGTATGGAAAAAGCCAATCAGTTTTGCATAGCCTTTACTAACATGTGCATCAATAGCTGCTTTGAATGAATTTCCCCATAAAGCTGGTCCACCTGGTTTCAGCTGATAAGTCACCAACTCATAAACTCCTAGGAGAAAAATAATAACTTTCAGGTTATTATAGGCAGTGAGACAAAAACATTTCTTACAGTACATTATTTCTATATCTTCACTACTGATCTAAATTCAATTTCATTTTACTTTTTACTTTAAATCTATGCATGCTTGGGTTTAAATTTACTTTCAGTTTATAATTCAGAATTATATTTGTGTAGGTATGCCCATCACTCCACAGATCCCATGCCTGCCTCAAACAGAAGGGTTTAAATATACTTTGACCACTTAAAAAACCCCATTTTACCAATGCATGAAATCATTTTAAGAGACAGCAATAGGCATGGCAATTTCTCTCTCACACACATATACACAAATATAAATAAGGACTTGGAAAATATGATACCCTTTAAAATGAGATTAAAAGAATGAATATTTTGAAGTATTGTTTTGGTTTCAGTCCACAGCTGTGGAAAGTAGTGCAGATATGACAATGCCCAATTTGGTTTCCAACAATAGCTTAAGGTTTTCTGGCATATGTATATCTTTACAGGATGGTTAGAGGCAAGGGAGAAAAACAGCTTGTGAAAAAGAAAAGGAGCTAAAGCTTATTACCTCAGTAAGATTTATGGGTTTCAGTAACATAACTAGAGATGGTTTGGGTTCTTTTTTTGCCTGTGGGAGCCATTTTGGGGGTATCGAGTTAAACCAAAACTGGTAAGGCCTGTTGCAAATGGTAAAGCACGTTCTGAAATAAACTTCTGCACATTTATTTCAGAAGCTGCTAATCTTGGCTCCTCCCCTTATTCCTTCATAAGAAACTAATGAATATTACTAATCAGGTGTGCTCCATAATTTTAGTAAAGGTGTGCGATTCCAAACCCAGCAATATTACTATCTTCCCTGGACCATCTCCTCAAACAATTTCTGAGTTTCTGTGGAATTCCTTTCACTGACTATGAAATCAGTGCAACTCAGATTGCGGAGCAAGAGAACTGACCTTCTTTTGGTGGGGTTCCCAACTCACACCAGGGGACCATGTAAGCAATTTCCATATGCTGCTTATCCAGAAGTGGAAGAATTGCAGCTAATTTTTCTTGCCATTCTTTATCATTGATTACAGCTTTCCTTACAGCTGCTCTGTGTGCAAAGTTATCTGTGAAAGGAAAAAGAGATTGAACTTCTTAGAGCCGTGTCATATTTGCTTCCATGATAAGCATATAAAACTATAGATAAAAAAAATTAATACTTATTAAAAAGTTTTAACTTAATATTACTATTAGAGAACAAAACTTTTTCAAATGCAGCCTTGGAATATACTGTACATACAGTTTGCTCCATCCTATTTTCTCTTCAAGAAGCTCACATGCTGTTTTGCTGGGCCGTGCCCTGTTGCATAATCCCCAATACTTGTGAAAATTGTCAATTAAGCTCCACATGGTTTCAGCAAATATCTTCAGGGACTGGAGGGACTCCAGCTGATGAAAGAGAAAGACTGGGGCCTCCTTTAGCAGTTATAGATTATGAGCCTTGATCAGGGGTGAAATTCACTACCGGTTCGCCAATGTGCGTGCTCCGCTCGTGCTCCGCTCACACGCGCCGTCATGTGCACATGCACAAAGCCTTCTGCGCATGCGTAGACTTAAATGTCACAAAAAAGTGACGTCACGATGTTTGCATGGGTGGGTGGAGCCTCCCGCAGCCACCGCTACCTGTTTGCCCGAGCCGGATAGAACCGGCTGAATTTCACCCATGGCCTTGATGCCTTAGAATTTTCCAGGCAGCAATGGAAATGTCCATTACCAATTTTTCTCACTGGCAGGCAATTTGATATGCATTGGCAAGCAGACGGATGAATACTCTGGTCTTTTTATATTGCTGAGTTAACAGAATAGTGCTTCTAAACTGGCTTTAATAGCCCCAAAGGTCCTACTACTCTTTTGTATGTTGTTGTTTGTAATCCCGGATGGTATCCATATACCCTGATAACAAATGTCATAGAAATAACTTTAAAAAGGCATATTCAACCTCTTTGAAACACCACCATGCAATTCATACCGTATTTCCAAATATGAAATGCTTTATTCATTGCCCCAAATTCAGCTGTCCAGAATCCAATCATCTGTGAGTGAACCATACGAATCTTAATAGATTTATTGACCAATTCAAGAAACTCCTTTGTCTTTGCTGGCTTAACATCGTAAGTACGAAGTTCATAGACAGTGCCAACTTCCTGTCTGGGTCCCGTAGCAAAAGATGAACAAGCTTGAAACACATGTGGCTTTAAAGACAAAAGCATAAAAAAAATCAGCGGAAATGATAATTTCTAGGTTTGTAATCAGGGAATATATGATTTGATACTATCTGGGAATTTTAGTAAATAAAATGCTAAAGCTTCATTCATGTTTAAGTTTTGCATTTTAATAATACAGATAGTCCTTGACTTACAACCATAATTAAGCTCCAAATTTATGTTGCTGAGACATTTGTTGTGAGTTTTGCCTCATTTTACGACCTTTATTGCCACAGTTGTTAAATGAATCACTGCAGTTCTTAAGTTAGTAATATAGTTAAGTGAATCTGGCTTCCCATTGACTTTGCTTGTCAGATGGTCACAAAATGTGATCACATGACCCTGGGATACTTCAACCATCATAAATACGACTCAGTTACAAGCATCTGAATTTTGAACACATTACTGTGGGGATGCTGCAACGCTTGTAAGTGTGAAAAACAGTCATAAACCATTTTTTCCAGTGTAACTTTAAACTGTTGTAAGTTGAAGACTACTTGTAATTCATTGGGAGCAAATAGAAGTTTCAATGTAAAATAAGTTTCACTTATAATGCTATTCATCTTTAAGACTTGTGGAAAAATCCAAGATAGGGAAAGAGGAAGGAAGAAAAAACTGAGAAAGACATAATCCAGTTAAAGATCTGTATCTTCCTAGATTCCCAAAATCCATTATAAAGGAGGAGGTATTATGCATGGAAAAATGCTCTGGAAGTTCACAAGGGGGATTTCTGTAATTAAATATCTGGTTAAGCAACTGCTTCATGAACCTGAAGTGCAGATGGCATTATATCAGAACATTTTCAGTAGTACACAAGAGCTCATAAAAAGATACAGGAGAAGTGGTGGTGTCTAAGTTTGGTCTACCACTGTGAGTTACAATAGCACCTTCAATTGTTCCCAGAGAAGGCATTGTTAGTTCCAGATTTTCTTATATAAGTGTCATATTCACAAAGGATGCACTCCCAAAAGTAGAGACTGCTTCAGACTCTGTTCAAACACAACTTTCATTAGAGCAACCTGATTTTTCTCAAATTTATGCCTAAATCTGAGGGGGGGGGGGGAGATGCTGATGCTTTAAGGATTTTTTTAAAGTTTGAACTCTCCAAAGCAGCTTTTAAAAACATATTAAGAATCTTCAAAGCAATTCTTAAAGCGTTCACATTCTTCTTTTTTTGTTCAAACTCACAGGAAGACTTGAAAAAAATTGGGCCGCTTTGACAAAGGGCAGAGAGATGATGCTGCTGTCCAACATCTGAAGCATTCTTTCCAAATATTTTTTTCAAGCCCTAAAATACATACAGGAAATGGCAGGCACACATCAATGAGCTCAGAATCAGAAACAATATGCAGAGGGTTTCTATTTGCCAAGTCCTACATGGAAGTAACAGTTATGCTTTCAGAAATATCATGATAAAGTGACTAATGTAAGTTATAATTGTAAACATTTATCTAGAAAAAAATGTATTGAAATAATTAAGATGTACCTATGAAAGGGAGTAATTTTTACTTTTAGCAAAAGCAAATCTTTTTGTGAGTCAGATTCTGGATCAAAACAATCATAGTGAGAAAGGGGTACCCATGAAAATATACTGAATTGCTTCGCATGATTAGCTCATACATGGTTTATTGCACAGGTGTCAAACTTGATTGTATCACATGACATCATGACGTATTGTGACATTTTTTGCTTTTGTAGAGCCGGGGTGGGTGTGGCCTGCGTGTGATACATCTGGCCTGTGGGCCGCCAGTTTAACACCCCTGGTCTATTGAATAAACCAATTGCCTGGGTTCACACATTGTGTTGCTATCTCAATAGCAAGTCAGGAACTAATTAGGGTTCAGAAACCATAGACTAAAACCAAGGTGAAATGCTGAAAAGGACATTAAGAGTATTAAGAGTATTCCAAACAAAACATATGCCAATCCACATCTCTTCAAGTTGCAGAAACCCTAGAAATGGCAGCAGATGAATCCAGTTGGGTTCCTGGAGTTGCACAATACTTTTTTAGGATTGTAGGTCTATGGTGAGATTCAAACTGTTTGGAGGCTTTTTGCTACCTTTTTATACCAGAAATGACAATGAGTATAAATAATAGCACCTGGTGAAGCCTTGGCAGCACATTTTATCAGTGATTTGGTTCTAAATCAGTTGACCGTGGCCAGAGATATTTTTTAAAGAAAGGGATCCTACTAAATAACTTATTGGAATGGTTTTATGACATATCTTGTAAATAACTTGAGAATTGACTATCTGTTAATTATTTTTATGGGAAACATTTTTTCTAGTGTGCAGCTAGTGTTCCCCCATCTGGAAGCAGGGATCAAATGAGAGAAACCATGCTGTCCTTTTTCTCTGGATTGTTACACAAGGGAGTACATATTAAAGGCTCAAGAGCCGTTATTTCTCAATCTTGGCAACTTGAAGATATATAGACTTTAATTCCCAGAATTCCCCAGTCATCAAGCTGATGGCCTCACTGCTCAAGAGTGATCTATAAAACCATGCTGCAATCTGCAAAGCTTGCTAATTAACGTTTTTCGGAGCATGCATGGGAAAAAATTTACAACAAAAATATACAGGAGCTGGCCAACACTGAGCTTCAGTGTTGAGCCGACTGTGATCTAGACAACAGATTTCCTGATGTTTCGCTAGCAACTACGGCTGACATTTTCTTAAGAAATCTGTTGTCTAGACCACAGTCACTTTACCCTGAAGCTTAGGACTGCCTTACAACACAAAGCTTGCTAAGTAAAACACATTTTGTCTCAGCTAATTACTGTAAGTAACTGAGTGGCTGGCTGAAAATTATTCAGATACCTTATTTTAAGAAAACTATTATTCAGATACCTTATATTAAGAAAACTAAACTCATGGCATCCAGTCCTCTCAATTCCTGGCAAATAGATGGGGAAGAAATGGAAGTAGTGACAGGTTTTATTTTTCTGGGCTCCAAGATCACCGCAGATGGATACTGCAGCCAAAAAATTAAAAGACGCTTGCTCCTGGGGAGGAAAGCTATGGAAAATCTAGATAGCTTACTAAAAAGCAGAGACATCACCCTGCCAACAAAAGTGCGTATAGTCAAGGCTATGATTTTCCCAGTTGCAATGTATGGCTGTGAAAGTTGGACCATAAGAAAGGCTGAGTGCCAAAGAACTGAGGCCTTTGAACAATGGTGCTGGGGAAGACTCCTGCGAGTCCCTTGGACTGCAAGGTGATCAAATCGGTCAGTCCTAGAGGAGATCAATCCTGACTGCTCTTTAGAAGGCCAGATCCTGAAGATGAAACTCAAATACTTTGGCCACTTAATGAGAAGGAAGGACTCACTGGAGAAGAGCCTAATGCTGGGAAAGATTGAGGGAAAAAGAAGAAAGGGACGACAGAGAACGAGGTGGCTGGATGGAGTCACTGAAGCAGTAGGCATGAGCTTAAATGGACTCCAGAGGATGGTAGAGGACAGGAAGGCCTGGAGGAATGTTGTCCATGGGGTCACAATGGGTTGGACATGACTTCGCAACTAACAACAACAGCCTTATATGTGGAAAGGGTTAAAGTGATTCACAGCACTATCTCCTTGTCATGATGTTCCATGATGTCATTATATACATTATAGTATCCATAAACTACCATATGGATTACACACTGTAATAGTAACATGCAACATGGTATATGCAACATGATAAACCCAACTCAAACTGTATTACAGTTTAACATTTTGTGAAGTTAGACAATTATCGACAGCTAAAGAAATCAACACCTTTCACATACCCTATAAATAGTTCTTTCTACATCAATTTACTTGAGAATCCACAATTCCTTTATTTTATTTTATAAAATATGCATACATCCAATATTCTTTGGATTGGAGTGGCATAGAAGCCTGAATAAATAATAAATAACAATATTCTGGCTGTACAGGGCCGAGAATATTGAAATTTGTGGCACTGTGTTTCAGGAATGTTTTCTTCCTTTACTAATTTTTCAACAGAAAAAGCACTGATATCTTCCAAGGAAGTGCAAGATTTCTAACACAGTTCAGAAATTAGTGTACAAATCAATAACTAGAAGCACAGCAAAAGATGAGCTTGTCAACAGTCCATGGTAAAATATCATAATTTGTTTCATAGCTTCATGCACCACTGCTCATCTCTGGTGTTAGTTCATAACATGTTTTCCAAGCCGTACGCTTCAAGCCCGAGACAGAAGCGCTACATTTTTCCTAGGTAGCATTTCTTCAAAGATGCCTAGAAATTAATACACACATATATTTGAAATCTCAGTTCAATCAAAAATTGTTCCATTTTCTCTCACATCTCTTTCGTATCATGAAACTCAAACTCATGTACCGCTAATCTTGCAGAGATTTGTTTTACAGGCAGTCCTCTACTTGCAACAGTTCACTTAGTGGCCATTCAAAGTTACAACGGCACTGAAAAAAGTGATTTATGACCATTTTTCAGTTATGACATTTCCAGCATAGGAAGGTAGGTTACTAACTTATCAACTGCTGTGATTCAGTTAACAAGTGAGGCAAGTAAGGTCGTAAAATGGGGCAAAATTCACTTAATAAATGTCTCACTTAACAACAAAAAAATTGAGCTCAATTGTGGTTGTAAATTGAGGACTACCTGTATTTTGATCTAACATCTGTCTTTTTAAAAAACATTAAACGGTTGCACAGCTCAGATTTAACTTCCGCCATGTCAATAAAAATGTTCAGTCAGTAAAAATGTTATGTGTAAGGAGAAATCACTAGAGATTAATAGTAAATTACAAAGTAAACAAATACTCATAATCCTAAAAAAAGTTTAGACATTGGCATTAAGGTCTCATGCAGCAAAAGTTAACAGTGCTGCAGCTGGACATCCTTACACATACAGCATATAAAAGGAATTTGTTTTTTCAACATAGCATAAGCATAAAACATACTGACATGTTACAGAAAAATGCATTTGCTATGCAAAATTCCTGCGCCATAATTGTACCAAACCTCCAATGCTACTAATGACTTAATGATATTTTATCTGAAATTGTCTAAGATTGGTAAAATCATCTGAAGAGAAGAAAATTATGTTAGAAATGTACTACTAAAACTTGCCCGTTTGTGGCAGAGAGAAAAGTCATCAAGTGATGCTTTTTGATAGCATGGGGAGAAACGGCATTATATGCCACTCTCTGGAGAAAAACTCATTCAGTAAAAATGGGCCATTCAGTGAAGAAGTGAAAATGGTATCAGATTTATACTGGTAATTTATTGATGATAATTTACTTCTTCCAGAGTTTCCATATTTTGTTTTGCTCTCTTATCAGAACCTGTCTCTTTGATTTGTTATACAGCTCTATACACACATTTAATTCATTAATCAGCTCTATACAGAGAACCCTTCAGAAAAATGCATCCAAACTGCTACAATTCTCTTTATACACTGTCAGTTTCTACTTATATGTTCTTAAGAGTTCGTTTCCCAATTATCTTTCAATCCGCAAGCAGTTTTTTCACGACGATTTCTGTCAAATTGAGCTTGATTTCTGATAATTCCATGACATGCCCATTTGTTTTCTTGGCAACGATATAGAAATGTGATTTGGCTTTTTCCATAGTGCCAAACTTCCAGTTCTTTTAAAAAACATTATTTGAACTGTGATACATTCATAGTACATTTATTGATGCTCTAAAAAATGAATACTTGGAAAATAATCCTGATGAAATGAATAGTTTGGACTTGGGACAAATGAAATGATATCTAAGTTTCAGAACAGGAAGCACATTGTAAAATTAAAATCTCCTTCCTAGAGGGCTGATTCCTAGTGAAATCCGGGAAGCAGACAGATACGGGAGTAAGTAAACAGAGGAAGGCAGGAAGGAATCAAGAGGGTATGATCATATGGAATCATATTACAGGTAGTCTTCAATTAACACAATTCATTTAATGATCGTTCAAAGTTACAGCAGCACTGAAAAAAGGGACTTATGACCGTTTTTGTTGTGGCCCATCAGCAGCCTGTGCAGCTGGTAGCTGATTCCGATAGCAAGGAGGCTGGTGTGGTGTTGCGCCAACAGCCTGTGCAGCTGGCACTCGAGTCGGACAATGAGGAGGCTGGAGAAGATGTGGTGCCAGAGGCGGGGATTCAGCCAGGGCCTTCAGAACCTCCAGAAGCTCCCATAAGTGAAGAGGAAGAAGAGGAGGAGCCTCTTCTCGATGCATGGGCGTGCAGAACTGCCCAAAGGCGCTGCCCAAAGGCAGGAGTGGCTCTTCAGGAGGTGGTCTCCTTGAGAGTAAGGCTTGGGGCTAATTGGTCACTCCCTTACCCTATTTAAGGAAGGACGACGACTGAGGCAATTTGCAGGGAACAACTTTGTTCACTCTCCTTTATGTCCTGATCTTAGTTCTCTTATCAGTTTCCTGCAAATTGCATCTGGGCTTTCTGCCAACCATAGTAAGATTACGATTATTTATTCTTTGGATTCTTGTAGGCTGTTAAGAAAGTTAATTAACAGCCTTTGTTTGAAAAAGACTGATTTAATTTAGTAAACTAAGGTTTGTACAGACTTTGTGTGTGCTGAGTTCTTTAGGGTCCGTAGCTGGGGCAGAACAGTTTTTCACACTTACAACCTTTGTAGGATGCCCATGATCACATGATCAAAATTCACACACTTCAGACGCATGGCAACTGACTCATACTTATGACTGTTGTTGGTCATGTGATCCACTTTTGCAACCTTCTGACAAGCAAAATCAATGGGGAAGCCCGATTCACTTTAACAACTGTGTTACTAACTTATTAACTGCAGGGATTCACTTAACAACCGTGGCAAGAAAGGTCGTAATATGGGGCAACGCTCCCTAACAAATGTCTCACTTAACAACAGAAATGTTGGGCTCAATTGTGGTCATAAGTCGAGAACTACTTATATACCAAATACTGTAATATATACTAGGGAAGCTGTTTGCCATTGCCCTCTTCCAGGCTGAACGTTTCTGAAGTTACTCGACATCCGACTACTGCTGCCACCTGCTTGCTGGGCAATCTTTTTTTGGGAGCGAAAAGCTTCACATTTTGGGATGAAGCCGGACTGGCAGGGTTTGGACCAATAGCCAAAAGCAGGCAAAGGGACCCTACCCATCTTGGAGAAAGCAAACACAAGAGTTGTAGGTTTATCTCAGGGGTAAAATCCAAAATTTTTCCCTATCGGTTCTGTGGGCATGGCAGGGGAAGGATATTGCAAAATCTCCATTCCCACCCCACTCCAGGAGAAGGATACTGCAAAATCTCCATTCCCTCCCCACTCCTGAGGGAAGGATATTGCAAAAATCTCCATTCCCACCTCACTCCAGGAGAAGGATATTGCAAAATCTCCATTCCCCCCCCCACTCTGGGGCCAGCCAGAGGTGGTATTTGCTGGTTCTCCAAACTACCCACGAATTTCCGCTACCAGTTCTCCAGAACCTGTTAGAACCTGCTGGATTTCACCCCTGGTTTATCTTCCTTCTAAAACAGAGGTGTTCAAACTTGGCGGCTTTAAGCTTTAAGGGGGAGGGCCTTCTCTGTGGGGGCACCTACCCTCTGGATTCAGTTGCCCTCAGAGATAAGGAGAATCCAAGACCTTAGCGCTTTCCGCCGTGCCCTTAAAACCCACTTTTTCCAGCCAGCTGGGCTGGCTTAAGAAGAAATTTTAAATGTTTTAATTGGTTTGTATTTTTAATTTTGGGCCAAATTTATATATATTTTAATTGTTTTTAATATTTGTATTTCATGTTTTTTAATTCTGGCTGTACACCACCCTGAGTCCTCAGGGAGAAGGGCGGTATATAAATTTAAAATAAAATAAATAAATAAAAATAAAAATAAGACTTGTGGACTTCAACTCCCAGAATTCTCCAGCCAGCTATGCTGGCTGGAGAATTCTGGGAGTTGAAGTCCACAAGTCTTAAAGCTGCCAAGTTTGGGGACCCCTGTTCTAAAAGGATCTTAACTAAAATCATAACAAATCCCGGCCTATTTTAAAGACTGCATATTATTGCTTTGTGCGCTGGCATCTTATTGCATCTTCGCAAAGGGTGTGTGTGTGTGGGGTACGTTAGGAGGGGTTACTCTCCCACCAGTAGTCCCCTCTCCAGCCCACCCCGGAATAGCAAATCCCATATGGAAACATGTAACAACGTGGAGCAAGCACCTAACGATCCGCAGCCGGGGAGAACGGGGCAGGTGGGCTTCCCAGGGGATTTACCTGGGAGCGGAAAGGGTCTGTCGCTGTTGCTCGTCTGAGGAGGCGGCCAAGGACGGAGCCCACGTGGAGACCCAACATGGTAAGGAAATCCGTAAGCGCCCACAGCCCACGTTGAAGGACGAGAGGGCACCACTCTACCCTCCTCTTTCCCTTACGGAAGCCTTACGGGACAAAAAAACCCCAAGCCTTGGCATTGGGGCGGAGAGCCAGCAGGCGGGTGGGCGTATCTCGAGGCGTCTCTTCCGAGCGGCGGGAAGCCACAGGTGCTTCGACGTTACGCTTTTGAGTCGCCCTTTCGCTTTCCTTTCACACATCCGAAATCTCTTTTAACACGCGCTGCTAAATGCTTGAGACGAATGAGCTTTTCTTAAACTCAGAGGTTTCTCTCCCTCCCCCCTCTGTTTTCCTCGCTGCTATTAAGAAATATGGGAACTCATCTACTGCTGTCCCAAAGGTGCTACTATTCAGGTGACCCTGAGGACACAGATAAACCTCCAAGTGCTTCAACGACCCTCTAAATTAAGGATGCAAAATGACCAGCTGTCTTCAAGGAATATGAATCCATTCCGCACTATCCTGTGAGAGCTGAAGAAGCTTCTTGGAGGAGAAGCAAAAAGTCTTCAAAAAAAAAAAAACACCAAGAAATTCCAGTTGGCTCCTGAAAAATCACCTTTGGGACAACCATGACCTGGATGACTGAGAATCTCTGCAGACTAAGGGGGAAATCCAGCAGGTTCTGACAGGTTCTGGAGAACCGGTAGTGGAAATTTTGAGTAGTTCGGAGAACCAGCAAACGCCACCTCTGGCTGGCCCCAGAGTGGGGTGGGAATGGGGATTTTGCAGTATCCTTCCCCTGCCACAGCCACCAAGCCATGCCCACAGAACTGGTAGTAAAAAAAAAATGGATTTCACCACTGCTACAGACTTTCAGCTGCTCCTGCTGCTTGAAAGCAGCAGATTTCTTTAGTAGCCCAATTTTTCGGGTGATGACACAGCTGGGTTCACAGCCAGATTTGGACAGGTGAGTTTCGGACAAGTGTGCGGTGCTCATTCTTTGATGGGGTCAATGCAATATTTATTTCTCAACTTTGGCAACCCATCAAAGAATATGGACTTCAATTCCCAGAACCCAGAAGTCAGCATGCTGGCTGGGGGAATTCTGGGAATTGAAGTCCATACATCTTAGAGTTGCCAAAATTGAGAGACACTGAGTTTAAGGTTTCCTCTGAACTCAGTAATGTAGATCGATTGATAAACTGTGATTAAAGTAGTCACAGATAACTTTACTATGATTACTTGAATAAAAGTGTCTCAACTGATATATATTACTGAGTTACTGAGATAACTGTCAGTTATGATAACTATGTCAGTCAGTCCCAAAGGTTAGCCTGTTTCCATCTTCTGTTTACTTTGACGGAAGGGTATTGTACCCAACAATACCCTTTCTTTCCTGTTCTTTGGCGTGAACAGCCTAGAAATGAAACTCTTTAGCTCATTTAACAATTTAAAAGAAGTTGGATTCTCACCTTGCATTAATCAAGCTTTTATTTAATCCACCCATTAGAAGTGTGTAAAGTGCCCAATAGTGGTTGGATTGATACAACATGCTAAGTTGACATGTAACAGGCCACATGAAAGTGTGAAAAATGATGCTTAAATTTATCTTCAGCTCTAGCTCACTAAGCAGCTTTAAATTTTATATTCAGTGAGGAAAGAAATAAGGCTCAAGAAAACTCAGTCTTAAATAGTTCCATTTCTTCAAAAGTGGCAAACTCTTTGTGTTGTTCAGCCAATGGGAAATGAAATGATTAAAAAAAAATCAAAAATACATAATAGGACTACATTTCTATTCCTCTAGTCATTGTGTATTTTTTCTTGAGGAAAGCATATCTAATAGATACACTGAAACAATATTGAAAATAAAACTTTTAATTAATCTGGTCACCTTCAGCAATGAATATTAAAAACTGCATAACTATATTCTTCTGCCTGTATTTCACTATTTTGATTGGTAAATCCTGGAGTTCTTTAAATGCTGTCATACTGGGGATTATTTTAGCCTGGAAAAGGCTGATAAGATAATCCTGTCTCCACAGAAGTTACATTATAAAATCCCTTATCTATAACCATGCTGAGTAAGCATAATGGAAATTGTAGTCCAGTGATATCCGGGCACTGGATTTTGGAAGAGAAAATCCATTTATAGTATAAATATGACAAAATACCTAATATTAAGTCCTTAAATGGATCACACTTTTAACTATTTTGCTTAGGTTCTACTGCTATTGCCTCTTTATTTTTTCTATATATATTTAGGACATTTTATAAAGGATTATACATTTATGCCATGAAATTGGTTAATTAACCTGTTAGCATAATCTTCACTGTAATATTTCATTTGAACCACAGTCATAAAACATGGATTGCCATATGTCATTGTAACTTTTGCCATTATTTTAAATTAGTATTATTTAATTATATTTATATCTATCCATTGTATTTTTAATCACTTTTTTTTATACTGAAATGAGGGATTGCTAATGCTTAGAAATGTAGCACAATGATTGCATCTTTGCTGCTGGCTTTTAAAATGTATAATGTAAATATGCTTTTCAAATTGTAACTGGAAAAATCATAGGAGGCTATTTTTAGGTCTGTTCAGCAAAGAGAATCCAGAAATAAACTCACTACTTCTGTTTTTAGAAGTATCAACTAAGTGTCAGTCTGATTGCAGAATATATCTGGTTTCTTCCCAGAGCCTGTGTCAAAAAAAAGAGTGAGCATCAGCCATTGGAATATAACAGCTTGGTTCTGTGGATGGAGCAGATAAGGTGAAGCTAGAATGGTCTAGGGGCATTTTGTTAAATTTAAGGGGAAAAATAGTAAGAAAGGGATGGAGGTAGTGAAAACAAAGTATCCTGTAATATTGTATGACTTTATTTAATTAAATAATTTATATGGCTGGCAATCTCATAACAGTGACTCCGGGTACAAAGATTAAAACTGAAGAATTAAAACAATAATTGAGTTGCCATGTGATAAGATGGGCGTCCAATAAATTTAATTAATAAATAGCCCATAACACCCAGATAAGTGACACTTCCAGTCATAAAAACACATCAGCCATAACTGGACTAGCCTAACATCCTGGGCAGTGGTGGGTTGCCCCTGGTTCGGACCAGTTCGCAAGAACTGGTAGTAAAACCGGCGGGAGGCTCCGCCCACCACCCCGGATGTCATCAAGCTTGGCATGCATGATCCCATTGTGAAACGGTAGTAAAGGTAAATAGGACCCACCCCTGATCCTGGCCCAAACATCTGGAGAAACAGTCAGGTCTTCAAAACTTTATAAAAGAACAGTAGGATTGGGGTGAATTTAAGAAAAGGCCACGTTGCTTCCTCATTGTGAAGGTTGTGGGGATAATGTTCTAGCATGTATTTTATTTATTTTATTGAAAGCCACCTACCATAAGATGAGATAGGTGGCTATATAATAAATTGAACAAATAATAGCTGTAAAGGGAGCGGTGAAATCCAGCAGGTTCTGACAGGTTCTGGAGAAGCGGTAGTGGAAATTTTGAGCAGTTCGGAGAACCAGCAGTGGAAATTTTGAGTAATTCAAAGAACTGGCAAATACCATCTCTGGCTGGCCCCAGAATGGGGTGGGAATGGAGATTTTGCAATATCCTTCCCCCAGGAGTGGGGAGGGAATGGGGATTTTGCAGTATCCTTCCCTCAGGAGTGGGGAGGGAATGGGGATTTTGCAGTATTTTCCCCTGCCATGCCCACCAAGCCACACCACACCCACAGAACCAGGAGTAAAAAAAATTGGATTTCACCACTGTGTAAAAGCCAGTATAAAAGTAGACTGTAATTGTAACTTATAGTTGTTCCTCATTTTGTATTATTACTGTGCAAAATTTCTCTTGCAGCAATTAGTATACAGCAATGCAGATTTTGAAATTTCAGGTTATATTAAATATTGATATTAAATGATTAATGTTTTAAAAAAATCTTTTAGGAGTAATTGAATTTAACATTGTATAGATTGGCTTCTACAAATAAAACTAATTATAAGATCCGTATGAAGTTCCCTTATTAAAATGTTAGATAAAACTAGTTCCTTTTATGCCTGACTTGGAAAAAATAAGGTGAAGAATTGGCCCATCTACAAATAAATGCTTTCAGCTATGTTTACACAGTAGGTGGTAACTGTACAATGGTGATGTTTTTATTTCATTGGTCAAGTGTTTAGAATCACAAAGGGAATCCAGAAAGATAAGTTTGCTTGACCAGAAGTAATTCTATTTGAAAGTAAAAGTACCAGTTTCCACAGCTATAAAACAAATTCACATCAATCTTCATTCAATAATATAAATTATTATATACATTTTGTTACAAGATTGAGACCCATATATGTGAAGAATGTATACAGGAAATGACAGTCTGGAATATAAAACTTGAATTTAAACAAATATCCATGCTATTTTAATTTATGCCTGAGATTTGCAGCTGATGGTCAGTTTGTTACTGATTATTTTTAAAAAAATCTTGAGGGAATTGCTCTCAGGTCCCTTTTGCTCTTTAGACAAGAGACAGAAATTTCTGTAGGAATGGATATGTGATTTTTAAAAAATTAGGGTGAGGGGAAACTTGAATTTGGTTATTTTATTATAATTTCATCAAATTGTTCATAAAAGATAAAGACTCCGTTGTGTGAAGCTCTATTCCTATATACAAGTGTTTCTGAACCTTAGTAACTCTAAGATGTGTGGACTTCAACTCCCAGAATTCCCTTTCACTTTGAAATGGCTAAGTGTCATTAACACAGCTATACAGGTAGTCCTCAACTTACAACAGTTCATTTAATGACCATTCAAACTTACAATGGCACTGAAAAAAGTGATTTAGGACTGTTTTTCACAGTTGTGACCTTTGCAGCATTCCCATGGTCACATGATCAAAATTTGGATGCTGGGTGACTGGTTCGTATTTATGACCGTTGTGGTATCCCAAGGTCACATGGATCACATGATCAAGTCAATGGGGAAGCCAGATTCGCTTAACAACCAGATTGCTAAATTATCAATTGCAGTGATTCACTTAACAACTGAGGCAAGAAAGGTCTTAAAATGGGGCAACGCTCACTAAACAAATGTCTCACTTAACAACAGAAATTTTGGGCTCATTTATGGTTGTAAGTCAACAGTACCTGTACTGTGTACTATACAGGAAGGTTATGCCATTTTCTGGACAACAATATAGAAATGCTTTGCCATTGCCATCTTCCAGGCTGTTTTTTTACCTTCTCAATCTAACCTACATCTGTTAGATTTCTTGGTAGTTTCCTATCCAAATACTAACCAAATTCAAATCCCTATAGCCTTTGCAAGAACAACATAGTTGCCTAAATGCTGTTTTATGTGAGCATTTATTTATTTACTTGATGCTGTCCAACTCCAAACTGTAGGTGGCTCACAATATATCAGATAATATAAAACTAATACAATAAAACAAAACAAGCAGCAAAAGCAAGCTAGAACAGAAGGAAGACAAGGAAGAATAAGATGGCAACCCAACAGATACCCAAAATCTCCCAGAGGCATCTAGCATCCAGTGGAGGGATTCCTGGGAGAACAGCCACTTTTTTTTAATGGCACCCTGGAATGCCAATAGGGTGGGTGTCATCTGGATCTTGGAGGCACCTCATTCCAGAGGGCAGGCAATGAAACAGAGAAGGTGCACTTCTTGGGTCCTGATAGATGACATTATTTAATTGAAAGAACCAGGACTGTGGCAACCCTGTTAGCTTGAATTGGTGAGGCAGTAACCAAGGGAGAGAGGAGATTTTACATCTAAATGTGCCCTCTGTCATGTAGGGCTTTACAGGTAACCATTATGAATTGCTCATTGAAGCAAATTGGCAGCCAGGACAGCTGAAGAGCAGACGTTTTACATGTATATGGGAAAGGCCTTGGGAGACAGGATGAAGTGATGGTGCCTAAAGAATGGCCAGGTAAGGTACAGCAGCGGTCCCTAATCTTTGCGGCTTGGCTGCCTGGTGGGGGAAAGAGGAGCTATAGCTCAACTTGCACGAGTGCCAGGCTGGCATGCACATTTGACTTGCGCAAGTTGAGCTGTGTGTATGCATGTGGGCCGGGGTGCTGCTTGTGCATGTTGTGTTGCACGTGCACAGTTGCGTGCCAGCCTACCGCTCACAGCAGAGGTGGGTTTCAGCAGGTTCTGACCAGTTCTGGAGAACCGGTAGTAAAAATTCTGACTGGCCCCACCTCCATCTATTCTCTGCCTCCCAAGTCCCAGCTGATTAGGAGGAAATGGGGATTTTGCAGTAACCTTCCCCTGGATTGGGGAGGGAATGGAGATTTTACAGTATCCTTCCCCTGCCACACCCACCAAGCCATGCACACTAAGCAATGCCACACCCACCAAGCCACACCCACAGAACTGGTAGTAAAATTTTTGAAGCCTACCACTGACTCACAGGGCCTGGTTCTGAATAGGCCACGGCCCAGTACTGGGCCATGGCCTGGGGGTTGGGAACCCTTGATTTAGAACATAGCCCACAGTTAAAAGGTGGGCGGGGCAAGAGACTCAGAAAGAATCCTCCCTAGTTTCTTTGGCTATAAAGGAGATGGTAAGTGTTGTGGCCCCGCCCTCTGAGCCTGTCCCATCGGAGGAAGAAAGCTCCGAGCATGAGGAAGAGGAGTCAGCCAGGCCTCCCTCTCCAGGCCCCTCCCCTCTGGCATTGTCTCAGGTGCCGGCCGAGGGAGAGGAGATCAGTAGGGAGACAGGTGGCTCGGATCAGAGTGACGAAGAAACATCATTCCTGGACGCACGCCTCCGAAGGCGTGATAAACGATTGCAGCAGTTTAGGAGACGTGCTAGGGATTAGAACTGAGTCACTGGACCACACCCCAGAGACTATATAATAGAGGGTGGTGGTCAGTGATCCTTGTGACGAACAAAGCAAACTTTGGATAGTCACTAAAGCCTTGTCCGGAATTGCTGAGAGAAAGATTTCTTGTTGTCGGACATTTGGACTCTTGAGTATTTATCTTTCTGTTTTACTGTGAAAATAAAGGCACTTGGCAGACGGTGTGTCTATCGCTGCCAAGTGGGAGATAAAGAAACTGGGTGCGTTCCAAAGTGTTTCCTTAACCCTCGGCTGGCTGTGTTTGTGTGTGTGTGGGTACGGGGACAGATCAGTAGGAGATTTGTATTTTCAGACTACATTCTGTTAATGTAGGTTTACAATAAATTAGAATTAGCTTCTCTGTTATCTTTTGTGTTTGTTTGGTCTGCCTGGTAAGGCTGACAACATGAGTATTCTGAGGCATGCCAATCACTGTCTGTACTGCTGTGTTTGGGACCATGATGAAAGATTTACAAAGCTGAATCAACAATGTGATGTTTACACAAGTTAAAGTATACGATTTTTGATTTCATACGCATGCCAAGAGGAACCCAGAAGGATATGGAGGAAGAAAACTATCAAGACGTGTAAGCTTTTTTGTTGTTACTGTTGTTATTCATGTCTATAAATAAATAATAATAACTTATTGAATTCATGCGATGCCTGACTCTGGTGGTTTATAAATTAAAAATTAAAAAGAAGAAAAACAGTGAGACAAAGTATGAGTAAACACAGCAAGGATGAGAAAATCAGACCGGAAGGAAGAAAAACAATCCACAGTACCTAAAGGGACATTCAGTTACTCTCTGAAGGCCGGAGAAGAGCCAGGTTTTCAAAGCCCTTTAAAACACCAGCAGGTTGGGAGGGGGGTGTCATCCAGATCTTGGGGGGACCTCTTTCCAGAGAGCAGGTGCTACACCAGAGAAGGTGTGCTTCCAGGGTCCTGATAGAAGGAACTCAGAGCACCAAGCCTAAAAGGTCAAATTAGCTTGACAGATTCAAAGGGAGATTGGCAGTCTTTCCAATAACCTATGTTTGGATGATATACAGGATTGTATTTTGTTAGGCATATAAATTTAATAAATGTTTGTGCTAGCTCCTCTCTGTAGTTCATCAAATGTTGCTTCTATCTTGTTAGTTTTAGGGTTCTCATCTCACCGGTAACTTGTTGCTTCTGAGTATAACTTTAGCTTTGCTTTAAGGCTGCTTCTTTGAATAGCAAAGATGGAAATCTTAACAAGATAAGAAGACTTGGTGAGCTGTGCAGGGAGCAGCTGGCAAATTGAATTATTACACGACAGAGAGCCTGGTTACTTGAGGGACTGCCTGTCTCCCATAACATCTGCCTGGTCAGTTTGATCCTGCAGGTTTGGCATATTCCAGGTTCCCCCAGGGATGTGGACGGGGCCCCCTCTGCTCTTGTTTAAAAAAGTTCGGAAGGCCTGACTCGTTGCCCAGGCCTTCTGTGAGGGGAAATGAGACCCTTTGCTTCACTGCACTTGTCATCATTTATCTTTTTTTTAACGTTTTATCGATTTTATTGTAATTTCTTTGTCTGATTTGTGAGCTGCCAAGAATTGCTGAGAGTTGGGTGGCAGACATCTATAAAAAACCAACTTGAAAAATGAGAAAGGTTTACTGATTGCAATGTCCTGATTGCTAAATGCTATTTCCAGGATCAGAGGCAGCATGCCTTCTAAATGCACAAGTTGGGTGCAAAACTCTTGCTTGTACACTCACCAGAATATCTGGTTGGAATTTCTGAAGAACAGTTTGTTCTAGAGAAGAAAGAAACTCTTAAATTGTTTAAAATGGAATCTTCAAGCATATTGGAATGTCATGGGGCTTGGTGTATAAATTTGAATCCTATCAAACAATGTGCTAAAAGACTTGAGAACTGCATGTCAAATATACATGAAAAATAGAATCGGTGATTTTAGACAATAAACTATTATTTCTTTTAAAGCTGCTGGCACTGGGGGGTTGGAGTGTTTCTTAGAGTACTGGTAGCTATTGTTTCTGCCATATCTACACTGGATCATGTGCTTAAATGGATTTGCTATTTTTAATGTGACAGTACTGCCAGGAGTTAAAAAGAGTTTTGCATCCACAGTCTAGCACAGGGAGGGAGCTGTAAAAAAAAATATCACATACTGCTGTTCCCTTGTACAGCAATAAGAGAGTTTGCTTCAAACTTCCTATAATACCTTAAATGACACCAGTTATATCTACTCAATGCTGCCCTTTTAAAAAAATATATTGGTCTGGCATTCAGAGCGGTTGGAGCTAGACATCATGAGCATTTTATACAATTTACCTGGCACACAAATGCTCTAGAGCCCTGGAAAATATTAAAATGCTGATTTAGATCTGGCAGCTCAGCTCTTTTTAGCTGCTTCTGTCTGTCAGAAGTAAGCATGCCAGAATACACTGGTTTATATACACCACTTTCTTTATTAATGGAATGTATGTTGCAATTAAAATACTGCCCAGAATCCTTGGAGGCTGGATGACATACACATTTGATAAGTAAACAAATAATCTGTATGTTGGATTGAGGATAAGGAAGGATAACATGAATAAGTTTTAAATTAAAAAAGAAAATGTCTTGCTAAAAGCAAAGTATCCAGTTGTTAGAATGGTATCAGTTTTGATTCATTTTACTTTACTTTACTTTTACTTTTATTTAATTTGTATACCGCCCTTCTCCCGAAGCCTCAGGGCAGTGAACAGCCAACAATAAAATACATACATACAAAATTTAAAAAACAGAACTAAAATCGAATTAAATAATTTGGCCCAGACAGATTAAAACCCCAATCAATTTAAAACAGATTTAAACTTTGAAATTAAAAGATATTAAAAATATTAAAATATTAAAATTATTTAAAATTATTAATTTTAGGCTGATTTTATAAATTTTAGGCAGTGCTTTTACATAAGAAAGTATTTTAAAAGTATTTTGAGAAGTCAGAGGTAGGAGTCCTCAGCTTACCTGGGCTGATCACAAAAAAGCTAGTCCTTTAGGGTTATCCCAAAGATGCTTTTTCAAGAGGCAACTGGACTTTCTGGTTTTTCTTTGAAGATGTTTTGCTTCTCATTGAAAGAACCAGAAAGTACAGTTGCTTCTTGAAAAAGCACCTTTGGCACAACCATGACCTGGATGACTGAGAATCTCTATAGTCCTTTAGGGATGGTTAGGGATGGATTTAAGGATGATTAAGTAGCAAAGTCTCTTCTTAACCACTGTTTCTTATATTTACTTAATGTTTGCAGCCGATCTGTAGCTACTATTTCCTTTGACCGATTTGCATTTTGTACCTCAACCCTGTTTCTGGGAGCAATGGGTTAATGTACCAGAATAAATGTGAGCTGTGCCTTTTCTGCAGAAATGATAAAAAATGTTTTCCCTAAGTGCTTCATTCCAAGTCATCTTTCATTGCAGCTTGTTAGCTATAGCAGTATTCTGAAAAGCAGCCCCATCTGATGTTCCTGGCAGCAAATGAAAAGCGGTGCACCATGGGAGAAGCTTGTGAAATGTAACTCTGGAAAAAATAACCTAGGAGCAGATTTACTACAGACAGCTGGCGGAAGTTCTAACAATCCGACATGACGCACAAACTTTTATTTGCAGAATTATCTCTCTCATTGAAAAGCAGTTTAGCAGCTTAAAATGATCTGGGATGGACATCAGTGTGATCCTTAGCATGGTTATTCAGAAATCGATTCTATGATGTTTACTACAATTCATTCTATGCGTGTGTAGTTAGTTTGTAGATATATAGCCCAGTTACGTCCTTACCCACACCTCCTCAAGAATAAGTCCTATTGTAGGAAAGAGTTTCTCCCAAATTGGCATCCGTCTTGAATTGAGTTACTTATGAGTGTGGATTCAGGACAGACAAAGATGTTGATTTGCAACATAAATCCAACACTGACTTGTTAAAAGAAAGAATTGGTTTATTTCAAAAGCTACCTTTCATGTTTACTTCTTTTGAAGAATATCATGATAGAAAAACTTCATCTTCAGGTTACAGAATTAGAGTTGGAAGGGACTTTGAAGATGTTCTAGTCCAATCCCCTGCTCAAACAAGAGGCCCTTTACCAGGGGTCAGCAATCTGCGGCTCCGGAGCCGCATGCGGCTCTTTGGCCCTCTGCTGTGGCTCCCTGTCAGGTGATCTCACCACTGGCTGACCCCGCCTCTCGCCCTCCCTTCCCAGTCACTCCTTGCCTGGCTTGAGAAGGTAAGGGCGACCGCGGGGGATGGGAGAAGCAGCCAGGGCAGAGACAGAGAGATACAGAGAGAGGGGGAGAGAGAGAGAGACATAGATAAATACAGGGAGAGAGGAAGGGAGGGGAGAGAGAGATATATCAAAAGGATTTTGTGGTTCCCGGTATTTTTTAACAACTGGTTCTCTGCTGGGTAGGCGTGGCTAAGGGGGGGTCATGTGACTGGTGGAAGTGAGTGACATCAAATTGGCCACACCCAGGTTTTGTGGCTCTTGGTGTTTTCTTCTGTGGGAAATGGGTGCAAATGGCTTTTTGAGTATTTAAGGTTGCAGACCTCTGCCCTATATCATTCCAGGCAAATGGCTATCCAATCTCTTCTTAAAAACCTCCAGTGATGGAGCACCCACAACTTCTGGAGGGAAGTCATTCCATTGATTACAGTAGTCCTCGATTTACATCCACAATAGAGCCAAAAATTTCTTTTTGCTAAGTGAAACATTTGTTAAGTGAGTTTCACCCAGTTTTATGACCTTTCTTGCCACAATTGTTAAGTGAATCACCACAGTTATTAAGCTAATAGCACAATTGTTAAGTGAATCTGGCTTCCCCATTAATTTTGCTCATCAGAAGATAGCAAAAGGTGATCACATGACCCCAGGACACTGCATAAATAAATATGAGTCATAAATACAAGTCAGTTACCAAGTGTCTGAATTTTGATCACGTGACCATGGGGTTGCTACAACAGTCATAAGTGTAAAAAAGCACTCATAAATCACTTTTTTCAGTGCTTTGTCACTTTAAACGGTCGCTAAATGAACTGCTATAAGTCGAGGACTATCTGTACTTCTTCTCACTGTCAGGAAATTTCACCTTAATTGGATCTCTCTCTTTGATAAGCTTCCATCCACTATTTCTTGTCCTGCTCTCAGGTGCTTTGGTGAATAGGTTGAATCCCTCTTCTCTGTAACAGCCTCTCAAAATTAGGAAGACTACTATCATGTCACTCCTAGCCCTTTTCTTCATTATATTAGACATGCCCAGTTCCTGCAACTGTTCATTGTATGTTTTAGCTTTCAATTCCCCTAATCATCTTTGTTGCTCTTCTTTGCGCTCTTTCTAGAGTCTCAACATCTTACTGTGGTGATCAAAAGTGGACACAGTGTGGTCTTACCAATGCAGTGTAAAATAGTACTAATACTTCACATGATCTTGATACTATCCCTCTGATGATGCAGCCTAGGACTTTATTGGCTTTTTTGGCAGATGCAACACACTGCTGGCTCATATTTATTTATTTATTTATTAGAATTTGTCAAACAAAAATGAGAACAAGAATAAAAGAATAAGGATACAATGACAGGGACAATAGGCACATTAGTGCAGTTATGCTCTCTCTCTCTCTAACCATTTATTTATTTATTTATTTATTTTTATCATACTTATATGCCGCCCTTCTCCCGAAGGACTCAGGGCGGCTCACAACAATAAAACAACAAGACAGTAAAATAAATAGTAAAATAATCCAATTAAAATCCCCGACAATTAAAACTAAAACCCCCAACAGATCAGGAGATTTGTTGAAAAATCCATGTCTTCAGGTCACTGCGGAAAGAGCGGAGGTCGGGGGCCATCCGGAGCCCAGTGGGTAACTCGTTCCAGACGGTTGGTACGGCCACAGAGAATACCCTCATCCTGAGGCCAACAGGCGACATTGTCTAGCCGATGGCACCCGGAGGAGGGCAGTCCTATGTGAGTGCACTGGGCAGTGGAAGGCCGGTGGGAGGTGGTCCTGCAAGTACCCCAGGCCCGTGCCAACATATTTAATTGGTTGTACACTAAAATAACAAGATCTCACAGTTCTTAATAATACACATCCTTCCCATCATAAAAATATAACACACGTTTACATGTTGAAAAATAATGATTACTCATACTCATACTCAAGAGTATTAGCATTGAAATCAGGGAGGAGTTGGTCCTATATATTTAATTAAACTACTGCAAGCATGATATTAATCCAGGATCTAATCAGTGGTTCCCAGAAGGTCATGGGGATAGGATGTAACTTTGCAGTGCTTTCAAATACACACCCATGAGATACAACAAAAATTCTATGGTACTATGGTACTCTTCTAATAGCTGTTCTAAAGAATAGCACTCCCAGCTTAAAGAGGTGTCCAGAAGAACATCCTAGTCATTTATGTCAGTCATGAGAAATTAAAAATAAAAACAAAATAGGAGAGTTCTCTCTCAAGTACTACATGGTGTAAGTCCCCTTCCTGCCTGATATCCAGGTTAAAATTAAAAAGACCATAAAAGAAACTTTAATGGCAAATTAAAGACTAGGTGATAATTTATCAAAAATATGGTATGTTGCTTTGAAACTTGTTTATTGAGGCCAGTAAACTCGTGCTATTTATACATAGCCTGCCTCTGGACACCACCATTTTAGCTTTATAGCTGGGAAAGCTTTTGTGCATATATGTTCATCACAGGCAGGAATATAACCCAAGCAATGATTTTTAGTTTTTAATTATAAAAACTAAATTATAGTTTTTATTTATAACAGAAGGAGATTTATTTAAGAGAATGCATTCTACCAGGGGAGATTCAAATATTCTCTGGGTCTGGATTTGGGGACAAAGACAGAAGGAACTAAACCCATGAGACTGGCAAGAGGAGTGACAGATAAAGTGAGAGCTAGATTAAGTCCTTAACTCTTTAGTCACACCTCACTTTCTTTGCAGCCAGTAAATTTTAATTTAATTCCACTGAAGCCATCAACAATGGCCTTTTGTCTTTACAAAACAGGCTTTCACACACACACACACACACACACACACACACAATGTTTTGTACTGCTTTAAAATGTAGAGATGTTTAATTCATTCTCAGTTTTATTAAGATCATTCTGCTTCAGTTCCAGTCTAAAATGGAACTATGCCAGCTGGCATAGGGGCCTAAAGAAGAAGCTATTGCCTGGAAATGGTTGATGCAACTAACAGAGAAGACACCCCCCCCACCTCTCCCCTTCAAATATATATGTTTTTTTAGTTTGTTTTCATTTTTGTAATTTTAATTTGTTTTTATATTTATAATTCTTGGATAGTGGTATATTTTATCTTACTGTAGGGCTGCTCAGGGTTGCCTTGAACCGTGAGATTGGTGACAAATACATTTGATAATAATAATAATTTTTTTAAAAAATACAATATTACCCAAATAGTTGCCTCAACAAGATCAAGTTCTTAATCTGACTTTAATGCATTTCTTTTTAAAAGACTAGTTATCTGACCTCTTCCTCTTTTGCCTGATACAACAAGTACATCAGAATTGTTAAGGATGGATTATGTAAACTATGGAAGATACTTTCTTGCTTCAGTTCTATGAAACTTCCAAAATCAAGTTAAAATGTACAAATTTATGGTTCACCTTTCGGTGTAAAAATAGTTATTCATTGTTCTGTACTATTTGACATCAATTGTGCTTCTAAACACAGTGCATGCCAATGCTTTTTAAAATGCATACTGATTTTTAACAAGCCACTATGCCACCTCTCGTAGAAACCCTTTCATTTATGCAGTTTCACATTTTAAGGACATCACAATCACAACCATTTATAAAGTAGTTTTAATAGCAAATCTTAAGGGTCAAAATAATGAAGATGTTGGAAATTTATTGCTGGCTTTTCTGTTTCTTCGTTTTATATAAAAAAAGAAAATTTGTTTAATGAGTTCGGAAGGGAAGTATATGCACATATACATATGTTTTCAGGATTCAGAATAGAATCGGTGAACAGGATGAAAAGAACTGTATGTCCAAAAATATACTTTTAGGTAACTGCTAATATTGTTGGAAAAACTCACCATATTGGTTAGATTTTTCTGCAAAACCCCTCAGACAGACCTCAGAAATAAAGGAACTAACAATTACCAAAAAATGCCCGTATTGAAAATGATAACATAATTATAGCAAGAACATTATGAAATAATATGACCGAATGTTCTACTTTCCTGCAAGGGCAAATCAAATGTTGGCCTATCTCAGCTTTCTTCCTTTTCCCCACTTTTACGGAGAACAAAAATTTGCCAATATTGTAGAGCAAGAAATGACTAAATTCACAATACATCAAAAGATGTCACGCTTTCTCAGATGGCCTTAACAAATCCATTACAATTGCTTATTGATGAGGGACTTGTAATGTGTCTCATACAGAAGCTATATATAAACCACTCAGTCTTCTCATTTTCTCCTCATTTCCTTTTTGAATCCTTTATTAATTGACTATTCTCTGCATCTGATAAAGTAAACTCCAACTCATGAGAGTTCATGCCTTTAATACATTGTGTTAATTAGAAAAAGTGCAACCAGCTTCCTGATTTTTCTCCACCCAATTGTTCTTCATCTTATTAGTGACAACTCACTCCTAGGTTTCGTCTAATAGTATGCAAAACATAAGAGAAAAGGATTCTTCCCACCCCCCAAGAAAATAGCATGGGAAAACATAACCCTAACCCATAGTGTTGTGGTAGTTATATACATTGTACACCCTCTCCTTTTGGAGATTTTAAGGGATTTTATTTTCCAACCTTTTGCATTAAGTAGTGTCAAAATTTTCAAGGTTCATGCTAAGAGCAATGGGTGGAGTCATCTAATATTTGTGATCAAAACATCCCACAATTCTTAATGGATCTGGGGGGGGGGGGAGACAAAATGATCAGAAAAGAAAGATTACAGATAGAAAATATCATATCTCCATCTATAAGAGCTGGTAGAGTTGTTGCAAATAAAACTCACAAATCAGTGATACTTTCTGTTTTTTTCTGCTTCCAAGTCAGTAGATCATTTAAGGATAACTTAGAGATCAGTTCCTTACTCATTCTGGGAAAGGTGCTGTTTTCCCAGGACATTATGACTGCAGGGTGGGAAATTCCTTTTGTTATCTAGATCCCTCCCCACATTTCTAAGGGATGTGAATATGCCACTGTATGTTTAGCTGTGTTTGTTCACATTTATTCCATTATTCAGCTGTGTTTGTTATATTTATTCCATTACTGCAGAAAGAGGTTGGTGCCTTTACTTGTACCTGAAGAGTTTAACGCAGTGGTTATAACAGTCAGCTACAGCTATCAACCCGTGATCCAAAATGGTGATATCGTTTGGTCCTTGCAAGCCCTCACTCACCACAACATCACAGAGGGTTGAATCAGGATTAAACATCACAACGCAATTTTGACCTTGATCGGAAACTAAGAAGTTTCCATGACCATCCACGGTGACTCCAGAAGGGTTTTCAAAACTGAATTTTTTCCCATGATGGGGACCTATGGTCTTTCTCAGGCTTCGTTCCCTGTCAATAATTTTGATGCAGCAGCCTTGAAACCTTCCAAACAGTTGCCCTTCTGCAACCAGCATGTCTTCATTCTGAGTAGATGATGACAAATTAAAAAAAAAACCTATGTTGGTTAACTACAGTAAGTTTACATGAGTCTTAAAAAAAGCATACCCTTCTTCCTGAGATTGATTCTAGTAGGAACGAGATGCTATACAAGTAGTTCTTGACATACGACCACAACTGAGCCCAAAATTTATGTTGCTAAGTGAGAAATTTGTTAAGTGAGTTTTGCCTCAACTTTTCTTGCCACATATGTGAAGAATCACTGCAGTTGTTAAGTTAGTAACATAACATTACTAACTTAACGTTTTTAAGCAGTGGTGGGTTGCTACTGGTTCGCCCCAGATCGGGCGAACTGGTAGTGGCGGCGGGAGGCTCCACCCACCCACCTTGACGTCTCTGTGCATGTGCAGAAGCGTGCATGCCCACAAGCGAACCGGTGGCAGCTGAAATTGAAACCCACTACTGTTGTTAATTGAATCTGGCTTCCCCATTGACTTTGCTTGTCAGAAGGTTGAAAAATATGATTACATGACCCTGGGATACTGCAACCATCATAAATGTGAGTCAGTTGTCAAGCATCCGAATGTAAATCACATGACTATAGGGATGCTGCAAGCATCTTACTTGTGAAAAATGGTCATAATACACTTTTTTCAGTGCCGTTGTAACGTTGAACGGTGACTAAATGAACTGTTGTAATCGAGGACTACCTATAGTATTTGACTGGAGATGACCAATATATATGGACTATTCCATAGAAAGTAAGACTGTTCTTTTCAGGAGTTTTGCCACTGAAATCCACTAACAGTCATCTAGTGGAGTGACACATTGGAAATTGCAAATAGTACTAGTTAGGACCAAATCCAGCTGGAATGCTCTCACAACAGATTTAAATAAGGATGTCAATAGAACACAAGCATATTGAATAGAAATACCGTCTCATTTTCTGAGTCTTCAAATATTTGTGGTTGTTACTTGCATTGTTATCCTTATACTTTTATGCTAAAATGTTATACCTTCTCTGCTACCAATCCCTCTATGAATGTTGAGCAAACTTTTTACCTTTCTGGGCATCCAATCATACCTCATTGACAGCCATACGCACCGGCCTGTAGAATCCCTCTATTGACTGTGTCTTCAGGATGGCATTCATTCTCCAGTCCACCCCAATGATGTTGATTTTTCCTCCATTGGTCCAGTCAGACACTGCAATTTTATTGGACTTCAGAACTGTTATCCCATATGAATAAGGCCAGGTGATTTTGGGAGACTTCAGTTCATGGATCAAATCTCCATCCTTAGAGAAGAGCTGGATGATCTTAGTCCCACAGGTCACAAGTAACACACCGTTTTTCATGCAGGTGATATCTCCCAGCCCTTTTACTGGTTCGAATCCATATGAAAAGCGATGTTTAGGACGACCATCAGTGCTGTAGATCTGGACATACCCTGTACCACTGTCTTTCACTACCAAATCGCCTTCAAGGTTTGTTGTCAGACTGGTTGGCCAGATCAACTTCCCTGGATTTGTACCAAACCCGCCCACAATTTTTATTAGGGAATTGTAATAAATCTTCTGGATTCCAGAAAGTTTCCATTTGTTATTAAAGCGGAGAGATTTTTCTATCTAGGAAACAGCAAAAGAAATAGGAAAACAGATTGCCTAATGATAACTCAGGAATTAGTTCAAGCACTGGATAGCACACATTTCTTTGGCTATAGATCCACATTCCTAGAAGCATAAAATGATTTCCTCCACCAGGTGAACCACTGACTCCATCTTTTCTATTTAAAAGATACTTCTCTTGAGCACTTTCACATGGGATCTTGGTGCTATTTCAAACTAAGTCTGGACCTGTCTGATCTTACAAAGTCAGCTGTCTGGGAGATGAGTCAATCTAACACTGGCTTAGCTGTGGAGCATCTGAAATTACAGCAAAGCTCTTCTTTACACTTGGGAGTACTTAGCTCTGCACTGGTTGTAGCTGGCCTGTTCTCCCACTCATGAACCATTCCTCCAACTTTCCCATTGCTTTCCCTCCAATTTTGTCCCCGCCTCAAAAGTTTTGCGTTTACAGAACTGAAGACAATTATAGGTCAACTTCAAGTTGATTTAAAAGAGGGATAGAAACTTTGATGACATGGAAATCCTCCAATATAGTTCTGGAGCCATGGTGGTTAGTGGTTAGAATCCAGTACTGCAAGCTACTGCTGGCTGATTGCAGTTCGGCAGTTCAACTCTGACTGGCTTGAAGTTGACTCAGCCTTCCATCCTTCAGAAGTTGCTAAAATGAGGACTCAAGATTTTGGGGGGCAATATGCTAACTCTGTAAACCACTTAGAGAGTGCTGTAAAGCAGTATGAAGCGGTATATAAGTCTAAATACTATTGCTATTTAACTCAGAGACAGGATCAGGACTGAAATCCAGCAGGTTCTGACAGGTTCTGGAAAACTGGTAGCGGAAATTTTGAGTAGTTCGAAGAACCGGCAAATACCACCACTGGCTGGTCCCAGAGTGGGGTGGAAATGGGAATTTTGCAGTATCCTTCCCCTGGAGTGGGGTGGAAATGGAGATTTTGCAGTATCCTTCCCTTGCCATGCCCACCAAACCACACCCACCAAGCCGCACCGTGCCCACCAAGCCCCGCCCACAGAACCAGTAGTAAAAAAATTTGGATTTCACCACTGGACAGGATGGATAATACCCAGAAACTTACTAATGGAGATGTACAGCTAGAGTAATCTACCGTACCTCTTTGAACATAGTTGGGGAGAACTAAAGGTGCCACGCTACCACTTCAGTCTAAATATTAGCAGGTTATTCCATGGCCTCCATTTCTTTCCCATGAGATCTCCCATTACCCTCCCCTCCCCCTGTCTTTTTTCTGCAACTTCCCTCCCTTGTCCCTCTTGTCTCTTGTCCCTTTCTTGTCAGCTCCCATTGTTACATCGATGCTGCAAAATATTGAAGGTGTATTAAGTGGGTAGGTGGAGAGTACAAACAAGGCACAAAGCAAATGAGAACAATCTTTGTACTTTTCATCATCAAGAGCCTTCAGGTAATAAGAGTCTAACATTTCCTTGGTCAGGAGTGGAAGTTCCTCCTATAATATAATAACAGGGAGTCATGATGTCATCCTGTTACATTCCAAGATTACCCAGAAGGTTAAACAAGGGCATACAAAGAGGTCAAAGCCATTTATTTGCTTATTGAATTTATACTCCACTTTTTCCACCAGAGGATATTGCTTAAGATAATTAATAGAAAAATAAATACTTAATACAAACACAGTTTAAAAACATGATTAAAACTGGGCTTGATTTCTGATAGTTTTATGGACATATTAATGTTGTTTTCTTGGCAGCAATCGGAAATGGTTCACTCCATCCTTCATCCTTGGTGTTTTTCAACACTCCAGGCTACAACTCCCAGTGTGTCTTATCTAGGCAGTAAACAGTTTGTACACAACAGCACACAACATAGCACCATATTCCTTTTTGTGGCAAAGCCTGCCTGAATCCTTCCTTCCTTCCTTCCTTCCTTCCTTCCTTCCTTCCTTCCTTCCTTCCTTCCTTCCTTCCTTCCCCAAAAGGAAGATAATAACACAAGCTAGCCCAATTTTTCTTTACTATTAATTCCAAAGCCAGAAAACAGTCAGTGAGAAGTGGTAGCAGCAGAAGAAGAGCTTTTCAAAGATCTGGGAGTGTTGAGAAGGAATGGTAAAATTGTTTGTAAATCATAATTTGAATAAGGCTTTGTTTGAACTGTGGAGTCCTTAGTGCTCTCTGAGCTTGGTGGTTTTCTTGCAGATGTTTCATTACCAAACGTTGATTTTGCTGTTGCGATCTTGTGAGATCCGGCCATGAATGATGTGAATGGGTTTTAATATTTTAATTTTAAAATGTTTTTTATAATGGTTTTTTTTTAAAAATGCATTGTAAGCCGCCCTGAATCTCCGGAGAAAGGCGGCATATAAATTGAACTAATAAATAAATAAATAATAAACTAGGTTGTGTAGTGTCATCAGTGTACCATTTTAATTTATTAATCATTTAGAGTGATTGTGGCTACTGTTTCAAAGAACTTGGAAAGTGAACTTCTCCTCTCTGTTATACCCCCTCACCTAATGCGGTATGAGGTGTACACCTATCTAAGTATGATAAATAAATAAACAAAATAGTAAGGTGAGCCAAAAAAATTATAGAAAAATCAAATTAAAAATTAAAAACCTAACAATCTACTTATTATTGCAAAGCAAGCTCCTACTGTATTTTAAAACAGTCAGCTGCAGAGATTTGATGGGAAGTTTAATTCTGTATAATCCCTCGGGAGGAAGACTATATTAACAAGATTTCAATGCTTAGGTCATGTGTAACGATTCCAACATTCTGAGGTAAAACCTAACACCTTGTTCTCTGTTTCTGTGATATTAAGGCAGTTGTAAGTTTTCCACAGTTTGAAATGGTTGTAAAAAGTGGAGCCAGCAGAATAGCAGTAGCCAAGAAAGTTGATCCCAATTATGGCTCTTTCATGTAAAGTGGCATCATTTTTTGCTGTGGGAACAACATATCTTCTAGGAGGCCTGATCAGTTTATGTTCCCAAAATCATTCTGCAAATGTACTTGGCATGAAAACACACAGGTTTCCCCATCCACAATTATGTTGAAAATATAAAGCTAAACCAGCTACAGGTACCTGAACACACTTGTAAGTGGATCATAAGCTTCCTAACAAATAGGAAGCAGTAGGTGAAGCTAAGCAGAATCACAGCGGATACATGTACAATTAACACAAGGGCCACCCAAGGCTGTGTGCTTTCCCCACTTCTCTCTGTATACCAATCTCTAACGATCCATCTGTTAAACTACTGAAGTTCGCAAATGACACAACAGCGATCGGTCTCATTCAAGACAATGATGACTGCATATAGATGGGAGGTTGAACAACTAGCCTTGTGGTGCGACCGGAACAATCTGCAACTGAACACACTCAAAACCGTAGAAATGGTGGTAGACTTCAGGAGAAACCCTTCCATACTCCCACCTCTTACAATACTAGACATCACAGTATCAACATTAGAGACCTTCAAATTTCTAGGTTCTACCATATCGCAAGATCTAAAATGGACAGCTAACATTAAAAATGTCATCAAAAAAGCACAACAAAAAATGTTCTTTCTGCACCAATTCAGAAAGCTCAAACTGCCCAAGGAGCTGCTGATACAGTTCTACAGAGGAATTATTGAATCTGTCATCTGCACCTCTATAACTGTCTGGTTTGGTTCTGCAACCCAACAGGACAGACACAGACTTCAGAGGATAATTGGAACTGCAGAAAAAACAAGTACTACCAATCTGCCTTCCATTGAGGACCTGTATATTGCAAAAAGAAGGCTGTGAAAATATTTACAGACCCTTCACATCCTGGACATAAATTGTTTCAACTCCTACCCTCAAAATGATGCTATAGAGCACTGCACACCAGAACATCTAGAGTTACTAGACACAAGAACAGTTTTTTCCAAACACCATCACTCTGCTAAACAAATAATTCCCTCAACACTGTCAAACTATTTACTAAGTCTGCACTACTACTATTAATCTTCTCATCATTCCCACCATCCATCTCCTTCCACTTATGACTGTATGACTGTAATTTTGCTGCTTGTATCCATTATATTGATATTGTTTCCTGATTGCTTATTTGTACCCTATGACTATCATTAAGTGTTGTACCTTATGATTTTTGATGAACGTATCTTTTCTTATATGTACACTAAGAACATATGCACCAAGACAAATTCCTTGTGTGCCCAATCACACTTGGCCAATAAAAAATTCTATTCTATTCTATTCTATTCTATTCTATTCTATTCTATTCTATTCTATTCTATTCTATTCTATTTAAAGTTCTATTTATCATAGCCAAAATTAATTTCCTCATACCTCATCTTTTTCAGATTTGTTGGATTTATAGCTCCAGTCTTCCTGGGACAGTATCCACAGAGACTGTAGATGATGTGAGGTTGTATTTTGTCTGAAGGTTGAAGGTTACAGAAGTTGAGATAGAAACTCAGGTCGATAGTGCAAGAATCAGTACACATAACATATTATGTTTTTGTTACTAATATTATGCCAAGGGGTACTATACAAAGTAAGGAGTTGTATAAAAACTGATCTGCTTGATATTTTCAAAATATTTTGCATATTTCCAGCTGCAAATTCAAAAGGCATTTATCTTTCTTTCCGCTGACTAACAAAACTGTACTTGAGTAGATTAAATCTTTTCAACCAAGAGGCCTTCTAGCTCAATCTACATTCTTTGTCTACACAACATTGAAGGGCTTACTATAACTGCAGATCTTCAAAGCCTTTTAAATAATACAGGTACAGACTTGTAAATTATATATGTGATATTTCAGTAATGTAATTGCAAGCCAGTATTTTACTGAGATCAAAGGAAAAAGGATGTTCTTCTCAAGGGATAGTTGGTAAGAATTAATAAAGAAATTGTGTACTCATAAAGAGGTGATGATACTATTTATTAAAGGAATGTTTACACTGCTACTTGGGTTATATTTTTTTTCACTGATCCTCTGCCAGTCTTCTGTAAAATATAAAGAAGCCTACATAATGTTCTTCATCTTCCATTTAATACCAACGAATTATAGAACTGTTTAATTTAATAAAGGAAGCTAAACTGTACGCTTTAACTCCTTGCTTTATAACTTAGCCAGGTAAGTCTATAGAACATATATTTAAGGATTCCACATTTTTAATATGCGACAGCAGCTGGTTGGAAACAGAAAGAGAAAAGGAGATTGCCTAAATCTGCTAAGATTGTTTTTAATATCTTCAAGCTGTTTTCCCCAACATAGACCTATTGGAAGAAATGCTAGTCTGTTCAAAGCATACCAGTTTTGGCACATATGTTTATGATCTCCTTAATATATTATTTTTGATCCACATTGATAAAAATTTTATCATAAACTTAGTCAGCACCTGGATGCAGTGCAGGTCATTGAGATCCAACTCCAATTGGTTCTTCTCATTACAATTGTACCTGATAAATTGGTCTCTGGAATCAAGGATCAAATGGATATTTCATCTCTGCAGCAGAGCTTTTTGCCTGGCCACTTCCCATCCTCCTCCTCCTCCTCCTCCTCCTCCTCCAAAATGTATGATGCTGCTTAAGGAAATGCTCAAAAAAGACCCTCTTGCACTTCATCAAAATAGTTGTCATCTTCTTTGACAACTGACGGGAATGTTGATCTGAGTTTATAATGTATAATGTTTGCTTTTAAGGAGGTCCAGTTTGAATTGTGTGTTATTTGTGGACTTTTATCTCTGGATTTATTAACATACATTATTCTTGCTTTTAAATTGGTAAAAAGTTGGTGGGTGTAAGTAGTGAGTAAGTAGTCACCCTAATTTTAGTGTGGCTTAACAAACACTATTGTTCCTGTAGGTTTTTTTTTTAATTGCTGATCAGTTTTAACTTCCTTTCCCCTCCCATCTACTGTCACCCACTGGCAGGACAAACAATCACTCTTCATCATATGGAGATACCATGGAATCTATCTAGAATAGAATCCTCCAATAGTTCTAAAACCCCAATTGAGGAGAAGGGAGTTGTTTCAGTTTTCTATAGGAATATTGATGCTATGATATTTCTACAAGTTTAAAATACCATGACTTACCAAGAGATCAATAGAGCAATATTAAAAACTTTTTATTTTTAGCAATTCAAAATATATCCTGCTGAATAATTATAACATCACATTTCTGTATTCTTCATTGCTGCACAGTCATCATCCCCCTAATTCTCCCCATCCCAAAGCTCAAATAAAGTTGCATTTTTAAATAGGACTGTCAATCAGATTTCTGGTCAAATAAGTGAGAGTACATAGAAGAAGAAAAAAAACCCAAGGATGTTCAAAGTCATGTGATTGGGACAATTCATAAATAATTGTAATAAATAGATTGCAATAAATAATTGTATCGAAGAAAACAAAGCAGCTGTGCAGTTGATAGGATATTATAGGATGTTCTCTAGTTGTCTCCTGTAAAAATATGCCTATATTTGGAGTTGTGGTTTTCCATGAAATTAATATAGCCATGTAAATGGTCAGGGGAGGAGTTCCCTTTTTAGGTAGAGTGGGAATTTTCGTTGCTTTTTGTTGCTAGTTGCCCAATGTTGTTTCAAGAATGTTTTGCCAATCCAAAAATAGAATTAATTAATATTTCTGTTATAGACATCACTGTTAAAGTGAGACAAATGTTATGTAAGACTGTGAAATAAAGCTTTTCAGTACGTTAGCCCTAGTCTCAGGTATCAGAGTGATTTTGCTGTTAAATAAAAACAGAAAAAGAGGTTGTTGAAGCCAAGATTCATCAGGAAGAGCCATTCTCACAGCATCCTTCCATGACTAATTGGAGCTAAGAAGCTTGCTAATCCTGATGTGTCATCCTCAAATATGTCATCCAAGTGTCCTAAATTGTCCATTTGCCACAATTGTGAATCACTGCAGTTGTTAAGTTAGTAACATGGTTGTTAAGTGAATCTGGCTTCCTCATTGACCTTACTTGTCAGAAGGTCGCAAAAGCTGATCACATGACCCTGGGACACTGTAACATTCATAACTATGAACCAGTTGACCGCATCTGGATTTTGATCACGTGACCATGGGGATACTACAATGGTTGTAAGTGTGAACAACTACCTGGAATCTAATTCCATAATCTATAGAGCAGCAATATTCACCCCTTTTGAGCCAAGAACTGTTTATTAACTTGACTGATGTGCTTGAGTCTACAGTCTCTCAAAGTACAGATAGTCCTCAACTTACGACCACCAATTGAGCCCAAAATTTCTGTTGCTGTGAGAAACTAGTTAAGTGAATTTTGTCTCATTTTACGACTTTTCTTGCCACTTACGTAAGGTGAATCACTGCAGTTGTTAAATTAATATCATGGTTGTTAAGTGAATCTGGTTTCCCTATTGACTTTGCTTGTCAGAAGGTCGCAAAAGGTGATAATGTGACCCTGGGACATTGCAACCATCATAAATGTGAGTCAGTTGTCAAGCATCCGAATGTAAATCAAGTGACCATAGGTCATAAGTGTGAAAAATAGCCATAAGTCACTTTTGTCAGTGCTGTTGTAACTTTGAATGGTTGCTAAATGAATGGTTGCAAGTCGAGGACTACCTGTATTAAAACCTGTTGGCAATCCTGCCCCAGACCTTCTTTTTGCAGATGACTCCTCTCTTATCACAATTGTCCAAAATCAGTTATGTGGTTTCCCAGTATTTTCAGGCAACACCCTAATGTAAACTTTAACATTGTCTTAATATAGATTCAGAAGCAAAGAAAACATCTCAAAATGCCTCCCATTCTAACACATGGGAGCAAATTCTTATCTTTGTGGCATCACCCTGGGCTACTTTGCACGATCGCCCTACCCACTGACAGTCCTTCCCGTACTGTGTCATGTACAGCTTCCAGCAACCAAAAAATTGTCCAACCCAACCTTATCTTTTGCTTCAAGTTGTAAACGCCTTTCAGAGTCTATGACCATGATTGTAGTCACTTAAGATGTCAATTTTGTTAAGAATGTCACCCTGGAAGCAGGTAAAACCAGAAGATAAGAAGCTGCATGACTTATGATGTAGAATTGCACAACTTTACAACATGAACAACCTCTCCTAAGGAGTTCATGATGGGTTACTCCTTCTATTTTTCTCCTCAGCAACAATCCTTGAATTGAGAGTTTGACTCAAGAGATTGATTCAAAGTCACTCAGTGTGCTTCCATGGCTTAGAATTCCTCAGCTGGCTGAGGAACTCTGGGAGTTGAAGTCCACAAGTCTTAAAGTTGCCAAGGTTGGAGACCCCTGTATTAGAGTGGTCTCTAGGCTCCTAATCTAGCACATTATCCCTTGTACCACTTTGTCTCCCAGTGTGCCAGGTAAATTAGTGGATGGTTAATTCTACACTCCTGGGTTAAGCCAACAAGATGACAAATTTGCTTTTGTCAATACTGCACTGAATCAGATACTGAGAATCAGTGGAAAAGTTAAAAGAGAATGATTGAGAAAAGAAGCTTATTGCACCTACTGCAATCATCATATCTGGGAACCGACTGGATTCATTTATCCTTTTAAAACATAATTTTAAATAAAAATTAATTAATTAATTTAATTTTGATTTGGCACTTTTGGCAATTCAGCTTGTAAACCATAGTTATTGCCTGATGATTCATGGGAATACACTTGGGCTTAGTCAAAGAACCACAGTTAAACAAATCATAGCCAGATTCATCAATTGTTTTAAGCAACATTGTAGTTTGCTTAGTTCTGGTCTTCCATATGCAAACCAAGTTAATTGTGATTCACTTAGTACTGAAACGAATAATGGCTCCTAACCTTTAGAAAGAAATATTTATTTATTGTTTATATCCCACCTTTATTATTTTTACAAATAACTCAAGGCGGCGAACATATCCAACATACCTTCCTCCTCCTATTTTTCCCACAACAACAACCTTGTGAGGTGAGTGAGGCTGAGAGAGAGTGACTGGTCTAAGGTTGCCCAGCTGGTTTTCGCATCTAAGGAGGGACTAGAACTCAGAGTCTCCTGTTTCTAGCCTAGTGCCTTAACCACTACACCAAACTATCTCCCAATGTTACTTTTATTATTATTTTTTTTACTTATCTATGATATTGATGCCATATCAATTGTGCAAAATTGTAAGGTATTTCTTGACTTGACTTGGAGACATATAAATAATTACAAGAATGTTCTCAGTCAATGCTTGGTGTACTAACTATATGTTTTGAGAACTTTCTTCCAGCTCACGTATACTATATCACAGGGGTGAAATCCAGCAGGTTCTGACAGGTTCTAGAGAACTGGTAGCTGAAATTTTGAGTAGTTCGGAGAACTGGCAAATACCATCTTTGACTGGCCCCAGAGTGGGGTGGGAATGGAGTTTTTGCAATATCCTTCCCCCAGGAGTGGGGAAGGAATGGACATTTTGCAGTATCCTTCCCTTGGAGTGGGGTGGGAATGGAGATTTTGCAATATCCTTCCCCTGCCACACCCACCAACTCACACCAAGCCCACCAAGCCATGCCCACAGAACCAGTAGTAAGAAAAATTGGATTTCACCACTGCTGTATCAGCTTTTTCCAACATTGGCTTCCACTTCTGCTGGTGTATTCTATCCATGATTCTAGAATTGTAGTCCAACATGTTTTGAAGTTGCCAGGTTGAGGAAGTCAGTAAGCATGCTAACTGCGGTTGCTACAGGTTTGCAACTTTTCATAGACCCTTCTGGGAGTTTTAGTTCCCGGCATATGTCATAGCTAAAAGTTGAAATTCAAGTTTCCCCCACTCATCTGCATCTTAAGCACAAACACAAGGGGAACAGAGCTGGTCTTAGACCCCGATGGCAGCTTCTAAGCAGTCAATATATTTGCAAGGTGTAATTCTGTGACAATATCAAAGGAGAGTATACACGATCAAGAACTGCTTCCCTGAATTATCTATTCCCCAGCTTCACTGCAGTCGACAAGGGCCAGATAGTATAGAAGATTCATTTTCAAAGAAGCTGTATTTGTTCTTTTTTTCATGTATCCTAGAGAAGTGTATTTTAGACCCTCTGCCTGGTATTATGAAATTAAATTTTGAACTGAATTTGAATCACAAAGCACAATGCGATTTCCTCCTCAGTTGACCTTATACTTCTAGGGGTAGGTCTGTCTTGAGAGATGGAAACGGAGTTCCTCATTGTGTTAAGCTTTCCTTTATTTGGATTGACTAGATTTGTTTAGCACACTGTTTCTTGGTAAAGATTACCCAATGAGGCTCTCCTAATCTCATACTAGATATTGTTTTTCCTTCCACAACAGTATTGCTCCAGGGCCCTTGCTCTTAACAGAATCGGATTGGCATAACCCTTCAAATAGACACCGGACAATCAAATGTTTTTGTGGCGAGTGTATAGGTGCATTCGGCTGCAATTCCATAAGGCTGTCTTAAACTTAACAATAACAACAAAAAGGAAATATTATACCTACTGCTCCATAAGATGATTATAATGACATTAATTTAAGATTAGGGTGCTCCTCCCTTCAAATAATCTCTTTAAATCTGTCACTACACACCCTCCTTTGGCATAGCTTTTTGATGACTTACGACTTGCCTAGCCATGTTGCAATTAAGTTTGACAAGTACTACCGGTAAGTTCTATCAGTACTTCAGTGTTCCCCAGTCTGATGCTTTCCAGCTCTTGGAGGACTAGTATTGTTAAAAAGTTTCACTGATGTGGTCCTGGTAGCTTTAGTCTCAACATACTTGGAAAACTCCAGATTAAGATCAACGAGCTTTCACACTCATACTGATTTTGCTCTTAGAAGCTGAAACAGACTGAAGGTTGTTTGGTGATTATGAAGGATGGCTTAATGAAAACCAGTGTGAGACTATTGTGAAATAGACAACTAAGATTAGTAGTCTTAGTTAGTATACATAAATGGCATCTTTCTGTATATATTATTTGGAATGTTATATATAGCTGTGATTGCTGCAACTCTTATTAAGATTATTGTACAACTGGGCATAGTACAGAAAAATGGTTGAGAACAGATACAGGGAAATAATTTGTATACATATACCTTTCAGCAATTTTGAATTTTTCTACATGATCACTACAGTATGATAAATTGTTCTTTCCATATTAAAACATCTCCAACATTTATTATATGATTTATTTTTACAATTATGGAAGAAGTTATGTGCCATCTGTAAAACATTTTGTTCCAATTGCCTGCTTGTCATATTTTAATAGCAATCTATATATATATCTTGATAGGTGATCTTCATCCTGTACATGTGTTTCAAATTCTGTCATTTATCTTAAAAACCTTCTTTTCTTGATGCAGCTTTTTATTTTTCCAGCAGTTTGTAAACATGCCAGTGATGGTAAATTTTGCCCTTTGCTAAATAATTTTTGCCAGATTTTTAGTTTGTTTCTATAGTCTAGATGCACCATAACAACATACCTAATTACACTTGTCGTACAGTAATTGTCTCCAGAACTATACCACTGAATGGGGAAGAAGGGTACCAATGAGTCTTAATTGTCATGGTTGTATAACACTTCATTACCAGGAGTGTAATGCCACAGGCTGCTGGGACAAGAAGTGTGAAGGTGCTATTGCTGTCATGCTACACCTGTGATGTTCCCACAAATACAGGAACAGAATGTTGGATCGACCTGATTCAATATAGCCTTACGTAATTAAATTATGTATCCTGAATACAATGTAACATTTCTGTAGAATAGGTATTTCCAATGGATACAAACCAAGAGCTTCCGACTTCCGGTCGGCGAGCTGCAGCGACATGGTGCTGAGTGAGTGATCGCCACTCCTCAACACTGCCTGTCACCACGTCTTGGGGATCCCTTCGGGGGCGCGGGTCCTGGAGAGTCCCGCGGACAATAGAGAGAGTCGGGCGAGCGAGAAAGTGAAGTGCAAACACTTCTCGCAAAACCAGGCGGCTCTGTCAAACCGACGCGTGTGAAGTCAGCCTTTCAATGGTTGACCCGAAGCTGTGGTAGCTGACAATCAGATGGGAAGCAAGGAAGATCGGAGGCTGCAGTGCCGAGATTGAACCGTGTCCTCCCTGCCCAAGTGAAAGCGAACATCAGTAAGGGGCCGGCGGAGTCGGGCGGAAAGGTTTCAAACGGAAAAGAGCGGCGACGGAGAGTGGAAAATAGCCTGAAAGATCACGGAGCTCGACAAGCCGGCGCGAAGATAAGAAACCGAGGACACTAAATTGCCTGCACAAGAAGAGGATCGGTGGGCACAGGGAGTAAGGAAGCTAAAAGAATCCAGAAGAAATTTCGTTTTTATTTGCTGGTCAAAGCAGAGAGATGAACTAAATCGAAGATTGGACTCTTTCTAATTATTCCAGAGAATAGGAAGTGCATCCATTGAAGAAATCTGACAGTGCAAATTGAAAAGGACAGGCACAGAGACGATCTAGCTCCGAGGCTTACCATAGAGTTTTGACTGTGGCAGAGTAAACAGGGGAAGAAGAAAGGACTAGAGGAAACCGGCGGCGGTGTGAGAAAGGATACCACCCCTTTACCCGTGGAAATATTTGTTTGTTCCCAACTAAAACTTGGATAATTTCCTCCCCTTTTTCCTCTTTTTTCTGAAAAAAAAAACAAACACACACACAAAAAAACTTCTTTTTTGATACCTTGATCTTCTGCATATTAACACTGTTATTAACAAGAAGCGTAAATCTCTATAGTAATTAATTGTTTATATATAAGATATACCTTTATAGAGTCTATTAGATTTATACTTACTTATTTAACTATTTAATTGCACTTAATTATATTTATCTACATTTACCTGTACAAATACTATTTTCATATATTTCATATACTGATATATTGCTATATTAGAATTATAATACTTACATATATTAACTTATTGGTAATTAGAAGTATAGAAATTTGAATTAATAATTTTTTTAAAGCAGTAATTTAGACATGAATTTCAGCTACTGATTATAGATTTACCTAGGAGCAATTGGGTTATTGTGACTTGAACTACTAGGTCTTGAATTAATCACTAATAAGTAGAAGTAGAAATAAGTAGTAATAAGTAGAAATAAGCTTCTATCAATTAATTACTATTTATTACACAAATTAATTATTATTATAATTACATAATTATAAGTTATAAATCAACTCTTGTTATCCACGTAAGATACTGACTGGAAGTGAGGTAGATTGATAAATTGATATTGATTGTTAATTCTATTTAGAATAGAGACTGGAAGTGATATAGACTGATAAATAGATATTGTTTGATAAAAAAAAATTGCCTCTTATACGCTGAAGAAACATAAAAAGAGGTGACAGTCAGTGTATGAAAATTTGGAGAAACATCGAGAAAATAATTAGAGAACAAAAAATAATCCTGGAAGAAATGACGAGCATATCATCAACGATCCTGAAAACAGGGAAGAAGACCCCCTCAAATCCCACCATATCCATGACCTCCCCGGCTACTCAAAAATCAATGGAAGGATCACAAAAAACGGACAAGGCCATAGCAACACCAACATTACTAACAGTACAGTCAACATTGACATTAATTCAAGAAACGATGATGGCCATGCAGGAGAAAATGTCTAACAATCACACCGAACTAAAAACAGATATCCACCAACTGGACCAGAAGATGAATGAGATTCAAGTCTCAATTTCGAACAATGAACAAAGGATCCAGAAGGCGGAGCAAAAAATAGAACAAAATGAGAAGAAGCTGGACATGGTAGACCAGACGTTGACGATGCAAAATAAGGAACTAGAAGACTCATTAATACAATTAGAGATGGATAGGGCGTCGTTCTACTTGCGCTTTCAAAATGTGGAAGAAGATAAAGACGAGGATTTGGGAGAGAAGATGGCGGAATTAATTGCAGAAATACTCCAACAAGACAAACGTGAGATTATTAGAGAACTGGACGACGTCTATAGAGTGCAAACAAACTATGCGAGGAGAAATAGGCTCCCCAGAGAAGTTCATATTAGATTCGCAAGAAAGAAAGTAAAAGACATCTTATACAATATGGCGAGGGACGGTCAAATAACATACAGAGGAAAGGAAGTGATAATACTGAAACAGATTCCGAGAAGAGTGAGGGAGGTGAGAAAAGGCTATAGATTTTTGGCGGCGCAATTGAACAAAAGAAATATACTATTTAGATGGCTCCTGCCAGAGGGGATGCTAATCACCTGGCAGGGGAGAAAAATAAAAATAGACAGCTTGAGCATAGCACAAGATTTTCTCGACTAGTTAAGGAGTGCAGAAGAAGAACAAAGTAGTAAGGAGGAAATAGAGGCGACAAATCTAGAAGAGGAAGAAACCGCGGAGGAGAAGAAGACCGAAGGAGAAGCCAAGGAGAAAAAAACAAGACCAGTAAGAGCCGTAAGACTAAACAAGAACTAAAACCGAGCAAGGAAATCAGGAATGAAGGATCTGAAACTAATTTCAATAAATGTTAATGGTTTAAATGACAGCAAAAAAAGGAAATTAACACTCACAAAGCTAGCAAAACAAAATATGGATATAATCTGTCTACAGGAGGTCCATATAAAAAAGGATGAGGTCAAATGTCTGGAGTATAAAAAATTTGGTAAACTATTCACCTCATTAGCAGAAAAAAGAAAGAGAGGGGTAGCAATTTATGTTAAAAAAGGTATTGAAGCAGAATTGAAATATAATGATACAAAAGGTAGAATACTTATGGTTGAAGTCACGATAGAAAACTCTAAAATGTTACTAGTGGGCATTTATGCTCCAAATAAAAAACAAGGAGAATTCTTTCAAAAGCTACGTGAACAATTAGGGAATATGGAACACAATGAAATTTGCATGATAGGTGATTTCAATGGAATTATAGACCCAGTTAATGACCATAAAAGCAATAAAATGAATAAAAATAAAAGGGCGACCTTGCCAAAAGCCTTTTTTGATTTGGTGGAGGAAGTGAATTTAATTGACATATGGCGAACTTTGCACCCAACTGAAAGACAATTTACATTCTATTCCAACTCACAACAGTCGTGGTCGAGGTTAGATATGGCTTGGGTCACTAGGACGCTAGGTTTAGAAATTGAGACGGCAGAAATTAGCCCAAACATCTGGGCAGATCATAACCCTCTGGAAATAAAATGGAGAAATGTAAAGAGAAAGAAACAACAGAGATGGAGGCTAAATACAAAACTATTATGTGACAAAGAGTTCGTAGAAAAATTGAAAGGAGAAATCAAGACTTTTTTTGGAGAAAATGAGAACCAAGGGACACCCAGCGAAATAGTATGGGATACATTGAAGGCATACCTGAGAGGGGTAATAATATCCTACTCCGCATATAAAAACAAACTAAAAAGAAAATCCAGGGAAGATCTCATCAAACAGCTAGATGAAGCAGAAAGGAAACTCCAAAAAATGCCTGGTGACACTGTAGCAAAGGAAAATTGGATGGTGTGGAGACATAAATTAAACATTCTAGACCAAGAAGAGCTAGCCCAAAAAATAAAAAGAACAAAACAGCACTATTTTGAGAACGCTAATAAATCGGGCAGGTGGCTGGCCTATAAATTAAAAAAGGAAAATGAAAAAGGGACAATCCAGATATTAGAAGATGCGGAGGGAAATCTCTTAAATAAAGAAGAAGATAAATTAGAAAGAGCGAGAGAGTACTATGAATCCCTATATAAAGAAGAGGAGACCTCGGAGGGAAAAATAGATCAATATTTGGCAGAGGCGGAGCTCCCGCAAATAACAGAGGAAGAGAAGGAGATGCTCAATGCTAAGATAACAACCGAAGAGTTCAAAAAAGCCCTGTCCAAACTTAAAAACAACAAATCACCTGGCCCAGATGGATTCCCAGGAGAAATATACAAAAAACTGGAAGAAATTCTACAACCAAAATTAATGGAAATTTTTAACGAGGTTTTGACGGGCTCAAAAATTCCTGATTCATGGAGGGAAGCTCATGTTATACTGCTGCCGAAAGAAGGTGCCGACCCCAAAAAAATTCAAAACTACAGACCAATCTCACTTCTAAACACCGACTATAAATTATTTATGTGTATAATGGCAGAAAGAACTAAAAAAATATTAAATAATTGGATTCACAAAGATCAAAATGGTTTTCTCCCGGGACGACAAATTAGGGATAATTTGAGAATTGTACTAGACACTCTAGAATACTATGAAGAACACCCAGAAAAGCAGTTGGCCTTAGTCTTTTTGGATGCCCAAAAGGCATTCGACAACCTAAATTGGAATTTTATGACCAAACAAATTAAAATAATAGGTTTCGGGCAAAACTTCGAAAAAATGATAAAAACTATCTATGACAATCAGAGGGCGAGCATTTTAGTAAATGGAGACAGGACAAGAACTTTCCAAATTAAGAAAGGAGTAAGGCAAGGCTGTCCCTTGTCACCGCTACTATTCATTTTGGCCCTGGAAGTTTTGCTATGAAACATTAGAAACAACGAGGAAATCAAAGGCCTGAGAATTAGAAAAGAGATTTATAAAACACAAGCCTTTGCGGACGACGTGGCGCTAATATTAGAAGATCCATTGATATCTGGACAAAAAGTACTAGAGGAACTGGGTAAATATGGAGAGGTGGCAGGCCTTAAACTGAACAAATCTAAAACCAAAATACTTACTAAAAATGTAACTGAGTCGCAGAAGAAAGAGATAGAAGAAACTTTGGGCCTACAAGTGGTCCCAAAAATAAAATACCTAGGAATTTGGTTAACCAAAAGGTGCTCTTCCCTAAAAGAAGATAATTATACCCCACTAATTAATAAATTAAAACAAGATTTGGATAGATGGAAAAAGATTAAATTATCACTTATAGGCAAAATTGCGGCAATTAAGATGAACATTCTCCCCAAGATCTTATTTTTATATCAAAACCTACCAGTAATTTTAGAGAAAAATTTTTTTTTAGAATTAAATAAGACCATTAGGGAATTTGTTTGGGAAGGGAAAAAATCAAGGATCTCACTTAAAATTCTACAGGAAAAAAGGAACGTGGGAGGACTTGGACTCCCAAATTGGGAAACGTATTATAGAGCAGCAAAGTTGATATGGATAAAGGATTGGATCACCTTGGAGAATAAGAGAATTTTAGTGTTAGAAGGACATAACCTACAGAAAGGGTGGCATGCATATCTATGGGACAAAGACAATAAAAAGAAAACTTATTTCCACAGGCATAAAATCAGGGACTCCCTAATACAAATGTGGGTGGGGATCAGGCAGAGATACTATACCAAAGTCCCAATTTGGCTTTCTACGGTAGAGGCAATGATTTACCCCAACAGGTGGGGAATGGAGAAACTGTACAGATACAAAGACATTGTCGATGGAGGGGGAAACATTAAATCAAATGAAGTTCTGAGAGATCAAGGTATAACCTTAGATTGGTGGACCTACCTACAAATAAAATCAAGATACCAGAAAGATAAAGATGAGTATGGCTTAGAATCAGGATATAATGGATTAGACAAAATTTTGATGGGACAAGGGAATAAAGCATTGGCCAAGCTGTATAATTATTTATCGGATGAAGATAGAGATGAGGATATAATTAGAAACCAATTGAGAGCATGGGAGAGAAATATTGGACACAGTTTGGACCTTAATGAATGGGAAGAAGCCTGGAACAAAAATTATAAATTAACTAGAGCAGCCACGTATAAGGAAAACCATTACAAAATGCTTCATAGGTGGCATTTAGCACCTGCAAGATTAGCAAAGATGTTCCCCAATGCACAGCCAAATTGTTGGAAATGTGGCCATGGTCATGGCACCTTCTTTCATATGTGGTGGACATGCTCCGAAGCAAAAAGGTATTGGAGCAAAATTCGGAGATGGTTGAAAGATATACTCAAAGAAGAAATTGATTTGAATCCAGAAATATTTCTCCTGGGAATGGCAAAGAAAGGGTATGGAAAGGAAAAGGTCCATCTCCTAATACACATAGCTACAGCTGCCAGACTAGCATACGCTCAATATTGGAAAAAGAAAGACCTACCACCAGATGACCTTATAATTAATAAAATATTAGAGTGTGCAGAGATAAGTAAATTAACATACGAGATAAATGATGATGAAAACTCTGATTATGATACTGTGTGGGGAAGATGGTACGAATGGATAAATGATAGAATTAAGGAAGGAATAAATGGTGCAGAAATTAATTAGAAATGTGTAGTATAAATGACACCAGACACTTACTTATGTATATATGTAAAAACACTGCGAATCCGATGTTAAACAGAATCGTGACTATATTTTATTTGTGTAAAAAAAAACAAACAATAAAAATTGTATTAAAAAAACAAACAAACAAACAAACCAAGAGCTTCCTTTCTTTGATTCTATTATGAACCTACTGGATCATTTCATATCAACTCTCACTTATCTCTACTTCCCATTTGTAACATTACACTAACACCAACCTTTTCTCACCTGCAACATCAAACTAACGTTAAAACCTGCTGTTGGGGTTGTACATTTTGACTGAACCAAAACAGTGTGCAGGAATCATGGGTTGCATCAGCGTACTTGGCAGAACTGCATGAATTGTGAAACTGGGTCAATACATGAGAGTACATGTGGCAAAAACATCAGGAAACAAGCCTCTAAAGAGTAAGCACATTTGGGACAGGTAGAATATACCATTAGAGTTAGAAAAGGAAAGTGGCAGGGGAGAAAAGAATGGATTATCCTGTAGGGAATGACTATTAGAACCCAGAAGTGGAACTTTCCTTTATGGAAAAGAAACATTTTGCTGCAGATCATATTTTTGCAGTAACGGTACTGAATTTACAAAGTTACCATAAGGACCAAAAAAAAAAAAAAAAGACTAATGTACTGTATGAGACAAGTGGTCTAAATGCTGAATATTAGTACAAATTAATTTAAGTGATACAAAGCATGTATTCCACTCTGTTCTCCCCATCCCTCTCCCCTGCAATTTTTCGAGTGTTATTCATTCATTTGGCACGCTAGCTGATCTGAGCTGTCATATGATATAGTACTCTACAACAGGCTGTCGCCAACCAAATTGCAACCATATGTCTTGCTGTACAGTAAAGTTTCCAGATCAGCTTGCCACAGTTCTCTCCATGCGGGTTGCTAATTCACAGCTGGAGGCTAGCAGCAGGATTTGTAAACCAAGATAGAGGCAGACTCCACCCTAGGTTTGAAAACTTTGCCCTGCAGCCAGAGTACACAGTACACAACTGCTACGTTCTTCTTGCCCATATTCTGCATGAAGAGTTCTGGAGGTCCTTTTACAGAAGTCATAAAAAGAAAATCAAACACTGCAAGTATTGTAATGTATCAGGAAAAAAAAAGGAAAAGCTACTTCATATCCCCTTGTTACTTTTTGATAGTTCATCTCAGAGGTGGGTTTCAGCAGGTTCTGACCAGTTCTGGAGAACCGGTAGCAGAATTTTTGAGTAGTTCGGAGAACCAGTAGTAAAAATTCTGACTGGCCCCGCCCCCATCTATTCTCTGCCTCTCAAGTTCCAGCTGATCGGGAGGAAATGGAGATTTTGCAGTAACCTTCTCCTGGACTGGGGACAGAATGGAGATTTTACAGTATCCTTCCCCTGCCACGCCCACCAAGCCACGCCAACCAAGCCATGCCCACAGAACCAGTAGTAAAATTTTTGAAACCCACCACTGGTTCATCTGGTCCCTGTAATTGGCTGGAGAAATAATTCATAATCATGCAGGACTAGCTTGTTGGATCTTGATCTTATCCATCAGGTCACTCCTTATATTAACTAAAAGATCTCAAGTCAAAATTAACAACATGGCTTGTTGAATAAGACACAAGTAAGATACTCATTAAATTTTATTTATTCACACATTACACTAAGGCATGAAATATGATGGACAATCCATAAAACCAAGGTTTATGTGAGCTATGACAAAACCAAGCATGTTGAATCCTAACTTAGGCTAATATCAACCCAAATCACAGATTTGTTACATAGCATAATTCAGGAGTAGCTAACTAAGATTAGTTCATTTCCCGTATATAATGTGCTTAATAGAGCAAGTTTGGTGTAGTGGTTAAGGCACCAGAAACTGGGTGATTGTGAATTCTAGTCCTGCCTTAGGCACAAAGCCAGGAATCAACAATTACTTGAAGACACCTATTGTCAAGCATGGGAAAATCAGGAAATCCAGGTAGTTCAAAAGAATATAAAGGTTTATTGCAAGCTTAGGCTGTTTACAAGAATCTGAACTACTGATGATCAAAGCAAATATGGTAGGTGATAGATAAGTAATGGAATTCAAGTGGGACTAGGCTTAGATCTCTTGTGGGTATGAAGGAACTCAAGACTAATGATATGTTTTGACTATCCCCTTGGGATCAGCCTGGTCATTTCCTACACATATACACACAAACATATTAATAATACACACAAAACATGTTTAATGACTGGTCATATACCATAATAAAAATTCATTTATTCATATAACTCATATTTATTCATATAACCCAGTGGTTACAGATACTAGAAGACAACTGTCTGCTACAGTATTGTTTAAAATGTATAGGTATGAGCTCTAAATGTTTCTAAGTTTGTAGATTTACAACATAATGCATCCTACATTATGGGATGTTAACAGATATACAATTGTAAATTCTTAATGTCTGGATAACTGAAAGCCAGGACAATAGTTTTAATATTTCACTTTTTTTAAAAAAAAAAACCCTCTGTAAATGAAATATTAAAATAACATTCACTTTATGTGACTCATGTTGGATTTATATTCCTAAAATTTAGTTGTAGCTTATGGCATAAGCATGCTCTACAACCTCATTTATACAATAAACCGTGGATAAACCATTTCTACATTTAACTTATCTGTTTCTATCCTTACCACCATTTCTTGGAATAATATGTCTGGCAAACAAATCCTGAGTTAATTTTTATGAAAAAAAGAAGGCCTCTATGAAAAGACAGTCTCTTGATATGCCAGAAAACAATAAGTATCTACCCATCTTCTATTTAAAACCACAAGATTTCCAATTTGTTGTCATGATTTTAAGATCTTGATTTTCTCTTGACAGACTCCTTCAGCCACATAGGCTCTTCTCAGTAATTTCCAGATTGCTCATTTGTTTTTTTTTCTTCTGTAAATCTGATTAGAAAATTTCAATTACCAGTAACTTAAAAGAAACTTCCAATGATATCTGGAGAAAAATTGGAGTGTTTATATGGGATGGGGGGAGGGAAGGAAGTCATATATATTCTTGCATCCTGTTTCCTACTGTGCCAAAGCAGTCCAAAAGCAAGAATCTGGTCAAGATTCTCTCCTCCTTCAGCAGCTGGTATGCAGAGGGAGTAAGAGAAAGCACAACTATTGGGAAAAACTGGACATGCACACGTGGCCCAGATTAATCTGTTTTGTGCTCAGAGGCTGGATTCCACTTAAGTGTGAGTCACACTTGAGTCAACAAACGGATGACTTTCTCTGTATGTCGTGTGTTGGGCTTGCAAAATGCAGGAACACACATACAAGTCTGTCTTAAACCTTTTTTAGATTTATGAGAAAAAGCTAAACAAGGCATCCTAGTCAAGGAAAAGTGAAGGATTGAACCTGCAATTCTTCCTGGACAAGTCAATTCTACATCTTTTATTGCCTGGGGCAGAAATGTCATACGAAACCTGGCTTCATTATAATGATCCAAAAAGACGGTCACTTTATACTTTAAGAGAGGTGGTTTTCTTGCAGATGGTATACTATTTCCAAGCAAGTCTAAGAAAACAAGCCACTTCCTTTGTTCCTCATTAAAAAAAATATGTAATTGAATTCAAGCCTTGTCAAAAGTATGCTAGAATAATTTCTAGTGAAACTAACTCTAGGTTATTTGCATATATATATCCCTAAATAGTTATTTTGTGCGCTTTAATAGGCTTTGATACTATGTGCCTCTGACAGTTCAGGGAACTTTGTTTGGTTCCATTCAAATCAGTGGAATATAAAAAGGCTTAATGTATTTATTTCCCACTTGTTGGCGGGATCCAGCCTCAATTCATGCCGATTCTCACAAATCACTTACAGCCTTACACGCAGGACAAGCACACCCACGGCTGCCTTCTCCAACGCGGTGCACTCCAGACAAGTGCAACGTGGCTTCCATAATCCCACCTGGTGGAACATTTGCGGAATTTGAGTGCGTGTGTGTGTGTGCGTGTGTTGTAGTGCAGCCCTTTTGCAAGGTTCTAGTCGGGGAAAAAAAAAAGGCTGTACAGAATTGCAGCCACAACGTGTAGTTAGTTGAATACACCCCTTACTCCTTTGAGTAAGCTCCCGTCTAGGGGACGCTATCCCGAGAATTAGTTCCTTCACCCTTTATTTTACTTCATGGGGGGGGGGGTGTTGTGTTGTTCCCTTTAAAAGGAAGGAAAAGGGAAACTTTTCCTTTCCCTCCTTTTAAATAAGTCCACGCAGGTACTCCATCCACGGATCCCAAAACTTCCTTGCCACGCGGGCGTCTCTTTTTCCTAAAACAGCAGAGATACTCGAGTCTCGGACCGGCAGGCAACTCGCCCGATCCTTTTCGTCGACAAAGAGAAGGGCACCATTGCTATAAGCAGCCCTTCCCGAAAAGCCAAACTCGGGAGTGTCTTAAGGCCGCGGCGGCAGCAAAGGTGAGAACTCCGCTCGGCTTCGGTTCCATGCAAGCCTCGCTTGGCTCCGGGCAGGAAACATTTCCTCTCACGGCTTCGCTGCTCCTCAGTGCTCATGTGCAGGCCCTCGAAGGGAAGGCGGCCGAGGGAAAGGTTTCGCACATGCTCAGAAGGGTCGAGTCGCCGTCCCTCTGGGCTGGGGCGGCTGGCAGCGTCAAGCGAGGCGGCCACCTCGGGAGCGGATGCCCCCCTCGCGTTGTCATGCCGACTCCTCGCCGCTGCCATCCTTCAAGCCCGTGTGAGAGAGCTGCTGGCGGCGGCAGCGGCGGCTGAAGCAAATGCCGGAGGAGCCCCCAGTCAAGTCCTCAGCCTCGGCTGCCGCCGCTCTGAGCGGCGCTTCGCGGCTTCTGCTCCTCTAACAAAAGGATTCGGCGGCAGAAAGGTGGGAGAAGCAGGACGCCGCGCGCGGGGCTGCCAGAGGCAGAAGCAGCAGCAGCAGCAGCAGCAGCAGCAGCAGCAACCCCCGGGCATCCCACCCTCCTCGGACTATTGTTGCAGCGGGGGAGAAGAAAGGGGTGGGTGGGTTTGTCCGGGAGATGGAAGATGGAAGAAAGCGACGATGGGGTAAGGAAAATAAAAACAAAAACACTCGCCGCCTCCTCCTCCTCCTCCTTCTCTTTCTCCCCTGTGCCTTATGCCTTCTCCCCGCTTGGCTTTGTCACCCGAGATGCCCCCGTGGCTCGTTGCTTCTGCCCATCCACGCTGCCCAGGTGTCAAGCCGCTTCAATGCCACGGACCCCACCCCAAGAATCGGTGTCGTCCTCCCCCCACTCGCCCGCCCCGTGCCCGTGGGCAAATGAATGGGAGACAAAGACGGAGCCGGCGCTGCCCTTTGCCGGCTTTGCAAGAATTAGGTCTCTTCCCTGTCCTGGTGGAAGCTCCCCCTCCCCTTCCCCCCCCATTTTAAGCAGATTTATGACTTTTGGGTGCAGGGTGGCGGTGGGGAAGGGATACCCAAGCCTGGCTGTAAGAGTGAACCCGATCTAAAGTGGAGGGATCCGGCTTCGGATTCCGCTCAGATGTGACTTGGCTCAGATGTGCACGAAGTTAACTCGCCTCCCCTTTTAGACTCGTCTACCTGGTAGGGTTGTTGTGAAGGGAAGAATGGTGGGAGGACGAGTCAGGATGGTTCCATCTGAGTTTCCTTTTTATAATCATGTAATGAACATATCCTTCCAGCTTTGTAGTTCAGCCCTGGATTTAGAAACCTTGGATTATTATTTTTTTTCCTGTAGAACTCATTACATGTTTCTTCTTCCTTTCTCCTCCCCACCCCCTTCCATCAAACGAATAATACTGATGTATTTGGCAGGTTTATTGCAGGCCTGAAAACGCGGGCATTCCTACCCTGCATTAAAAAAAAAACAAAACAAAAAAAAAACAAAACAAAACAGTGCCCTGAACTATTTTTGTTCTGTTAATATGCTTTGCAATTTGGAGTGTTATAATGCTAACCTAAAGCATTTTAAGCAGACTTTAATAAAGCTAATTTCTACCTATCCCTTCAGAATCATCCGTGGATTAAAAAGTGCACAGATATCTAAAATTTACAATGAAAGTGCTTCAGCAGCCAAAACAAACTTGCAAGTTGACATATTTTTGCATCTCATTTGCTGCGGTTGTCGCTTTGATTTTCTTCACCTCAGTTTGTTCCCCTGATCTTTCACCCTTTCATCTAAGAGCAAATCCCATTGCACTTTGGAAGCTTTCTTGTGAGTGGAGATGCACAGGATGAGGTGGGCAATTAGATTTTAAATCTTTTGGGGCAGGACCTGTCTGTCTTTATGTAGCACCTCAATTTTTGATTACTTTCACACACTGTAAAAATGGTTAATTTGTTGGCGTATGCAAATACGCATTTCCGCTCCTCGCATTTGCGCACGCTGGCTGTACATCTTGTAATCGCTCTCAGGTCTTTGTACATATGGTCTATTCTCGTTTTTCTGCTTGATTGTGAGCATCTGTCTGTCCCTGTTTGTTCTTCTTATATGCAAAGAAGTGTGCGAAAGAGCTTTTTCCCCTCTTCCATCTGATTGTTTGGCTCCTATTTTTAATTTGAGAGATCAAACTCAGTTTAATAGATTGCAGCGATGAACTAAGGGAGTTCAACCAATCAAGGTGCTTTCAAATGTTCATCAGTAGTTTTCTCCTGAAAGAAAGGAAAACTTCTTGGAAACCATTGGATGTTGATATTTGGCTCTGTTTTCACAGCTGCTTGGCATTAAGGCACAGTCGTTATTTTAAGGGGGAATAAAGCATAGATTTCAGCTGATTTCTTGAAAGGGGGAGCGGTGGCTATGTGTGTGTGTGTGGGGGGGGGAGACTACTGAGGCACTGCAGAAAGGAACAGAAGACCCCAGATTGTAGGACAGCAGGTCTGTCACAAATCAGTGAGCTAATATTACATAGTGCCATCTAGATTAGGCAACCCGGTACCTGCTGGATGTTTTGGAGTTCAGTTCTCATCAGGCCAAACGTTGTGAGAGATGAGAGGGTAGGGGATATACATTTGTATATAATGCAGGACTGTAAGCAAATGTTAAAGGAATGTCTGATTTATCCCAGCAAGATTCCAGGCTCTCTTCAATATTAAAAGGAGGAATGGTTTGGCTCTTTCCTTAGAGGATCATTTTACAGGCAGCAGTCCATTCACTTGCTGGAGAATGATTGTCAGCCCCACGAGGTAGACCAGACCAGGAAATCAAGCCCACAGGAAGATCAGAACTATATTTTAGTGAGTTTGGCTACAATAATAGAATCTTGTAAGCCTGATTATCAGTGAATCAGAGCGGTATCTGCCTGAACTGCTTCCAAATATTATCTTGTGTTCTGGGTCTTTAAATATGCATCAGCTCCTTTGCCTAAGTAATGCTTCTTGCATATTTATGTAATCTTTATTGTCTACTACGATTGTGTTTCCTATCATATGAGCAAAGGTGAGGTCATCTTCCATTCAGAAGATCATCTCCTGGTACCTAGATAGAAACAGCTGTATTTTTTGTATGCAATATGCCGAGTGTGCAGCTTTCAAGCTTTCACCACAGTGACTTTTAGTGACTTTTAAAAGGCAATAGCATGAAAGTGAGTTGCCATTGCTCTTTTCCAGGATGGTCTTTATTTCTCAGTCTGTCCTACATATATAGAATGACTATGTGGTCTTCTCTCTATGTCCTGACCAGGTCTGATTATGACTGACATCTTCAGGATACTGCACATTGATTAGGTAGTAATCCAAGATAAAACCCATTGAATAGAACATATCCCACCAGCCAAATGTTTGGTGTTCCAGTGCTTGGAAATGCTGCTAGATGCTGGGTGAGATGACTCCCTGTTGTAGATGTCTAATTGTTTAAACATGTATGCTTATAAGGCAGTGAATCCAAGCATGATGCATAAAAGTAATTGTGGCAAAAAAACCTGATGACTTTAAAATATGAAACATCTCTGTTTGCATCCATCTTGGCTGAAATCAGCTGATCTCTTGATAATTTGATACGTGATGGCTTTATTTGGCTTCACTCCTATTGGCACATACTGTCTGAGTCAGCTGTTAAAAGTGATCTGGCAGAAGTATTTTGAATCTCTGAAAAAGAGGTTGACTGAAGCCCATTTGTGAGTTTATAGCAGCACAGGTAGGTAGTCCTTGACTTACGACCACAATTGAGCCCTAAATTTATGTTGCCAAGTGAGAAATTTGATAAGTGAGTTTTGCTTCGTTTTATGACTTTTCTTGCCACATTTGTGAAGGGAATCACTGCAGTTATTAAGATAGTAAGACGGTTGTTAAGTGGATCTGGTTTCCACATTGACTTTGCTTGTCAGAAGATTGCAAAAGGTAATCACGTAACTCTGGGACACTGGGAAACCGTCATAAATGTAAGACGGTTGTCAAGCATCCGAATGAAAATCACATGACCATGGGGAATGCTGCAATGGTCATAAGTGTGAAAAATGGTCATTTTTTTAGTGCTATTGTAACTTCAAACAGTCACTAAATGAACTGTTGTAAATCAAGGATTACTTGTAATTTAGATTTATTTATTATATTTTTTTATTCTGCCTTTATTACTTTATAAGTAACACAAGGCAGCAAAACATACCTAATACTTCTTTCCTCAATCTATTTTTTCCCACAACAACAGCCCTGTGAGGTGGGTTGGGCTGAGAGATCGTGACTGGCCCAAAGTCACCCAGCCAGCTTTCATGGCTAAGGCGGGACGTAAACTCATGGTTTCCCGCTTTCTAGCTGGTGCCTTAACTACTACACCAGACCTAGACTTCCTGCTTCACAACCCTGTCTCAGGTAACCCGATTTTATGCAGATTTCTGAGAAATATGTTTCTTTGAATCTTGCTATGAGTTTGAGTACGCAGTGTGCTGTTTTCATGCCTTCACCACAGTGATTTCCTGATTGTCGTTTTAGATTCTGTTTTGCACATAACAGACAGCTTTCTCCAGTCTGAATTATTTTAAGATATGTACATTTCAATTCCCATAATTCCCCAGCCAACTTGACCATTGCTGAACAAAAGTGCACAAATAAGAGGGTGGTGTACCTACATGATATAAAAAGTGAAAAATGGAAAATGCTTAAGCACATTTAATAGGGGAACAGAAATGTAACCTTCGTTTGAAGCTTTTTGCACTGCAAATGATCAGGAAAACTACTTTCCATAGTGAAGAATTCCCCCCCTTCCCGACACACATAGCTCTTCTGTTTTGTGAAAGATGCAAAGGTTTGTGTAACTGTGTGATTGAAAGTACTGTATATGTCAAGTGTATATTTGACTCAAATGCTATTTTTTCTCCCCTCTACGAGTTCAAATCAGGTCATTGGTAGAAGAAAAAACCGATAGCCAGAGACCCAAGTTGATGTCCATTCTTATCAAACTGTGATACTGTCTCTATTGTGCATACCAGATTCTAACCAGAAGTTCTTCATAAAATGACAGAACAATATAGGAAGTCAAATAGCTAGGCTGCCTGAAGAAATCCTGTGATTCTGGAAGACTTAATGGAACTTCTAAGGGAAAAGCCAGATTCTGATAAAGTCCCAGCTCATTGCTGATTCTGCCAGCTCAGAAGCTGATACAAAGAAAGGAGGAGCAATATCAGAAGATCTTCCAAGTCCAATAAAAGCCTTACTGAAACAGCAGAATGGAATAAGATTGCATAAAATGGCCCACTTCAAACAAAACATGCTGGGCAACTTCAATAATGAAAAATTACTGTGGTTTGAAAATGCCACTGTGTTTTGTTAACTTGGAGCATTGCTTTGAAGCCTCTTGTTTAAATTTGCATTTTATGGTTTAGACCATAACTCAGGCAATTTTCAAACCTCAGATACAGCAAAAATAATTGTACCTGTTTTGGGCCTGAAGGTATCAAGGTAGCAGAAAAGTCATACAAGAAGAACCTGGAGAGTGTAAACAATGATTCCTCCAGGATCTAGTGTTAGAAACACGAACAAAGATGATGCGGAAAGATGCTGGAGCCTTGTTTGGAAAGTTTATGTTGCATCTGTATTTACAGTGTCCACTCAAGCATGGCTGAAAAAGAGGACATGAATTGCCTGTAGTAGGACCAAGATGCTACATAATTTTGCATAGTATCCACTAACATGTATTGATGCAAATTTAGAAAACTAACTAAAAAGAGAAATACATTGTCCCTGAGAGAAGGAAACTGACCATATAATCTGTTGTCCAAGATCTAATAGGGGGAACATTCAACTTTTTTCAACTGACCGTGAACTATCTTTGTATGGGGTAGAGTACAAAGTGAGGACTGTTTTAAAAGAAGCCTGGTGCCATGCCATTATTACCCTATGCTACAACCAGGAGGCAATTAAAAGAAGTAAATTGTACTAAGTTCAGCGGAGTTTATTCTTAGACAAGCGGCCTGGTCTTTGGAACATTTTCCCAGATAAAAAGAGTCTTTGATATAAATTTCATCCAATGCCACCCAGGCTGGGTTAGGGATGTTTAAAAACTTCAAGTCTTAGACTGGTATCGGGAGGCTGTAAAGACTAGAATAAATGTAAACAAGGTCAGATTAAATAACTGCATGATGGAACTTACTGTTTATTGGGGATTGATCTATCTTGGTCACAGCTCCATTCTTGCTTTAAGCTAAAATCTTACTCTTCCTAAAGGAGGCTTTTTGATGTGTGGGTTCTCCTTTGCTCCATAATACCTACTAGAGAAATAGCTGGAGGTTGTGGCTGAGTGGGAGAGGGGCTTTGCCCAACTTTGGCTGGTGTGCCAATTTAGGGATTGGAATAATTGGCAATAGTCATTCATGCACTGATCTTCTTGTGCATCGATTGCTGTATTGTGCTCTACATAAAACGGCCTTTGAAAATCACTTGGAATTTTTAACCAGACTAAAAGATGACTGTTGATCTGCTGGGATGAATAAGGAAGTTAAATTTGATATTGATAGGCCAAATTACCAAAGTGACAAGAGAAAAAACATGTAATAAATTCCCAAGCAGTTATCCACTAGCAACTTGGCAGACACCTCCCTAAGTCCCATGAGTATAAAGGGGGTGGAAAGTAAAGCAATTATACTTGCAGGTTTCTGTTAATGGTAGCCAGTAAAACTACAATAAAAGTAACTTTAGCCTTCTTGTAAAGCTGATTTCCTGGTTTGGTCTGTATAGTGGAGCTGACATCAGTTAATGGGATGTAGCAGATTTAGCAATGACAAAGCTATGCTGTGTTGTGGTCATTGGTTACCAGTGTGCTTCTAAGTCCATTTTAAGGTTTTGGTTTGTTACCTTGAAACCCTTTGATGGCTTGGCACTTGGGTGCTTACAGGACCACCTTTTCCAACTTAGATTTGGCTTTTCCTGTGCAAACTTTTAGGAAAGGATTTATGGAGGATTCCAGCCAGAAAACATGGCGTTCTGAAGATGATTTTGCTAGAAATATACAGGAACCATATCTTAGGGGCTGAAGCATCTTTAAGTCCAGAGCAATGAGGTAATATTTGAAAGTGGCTCATGCAGACGCCTCTCTGTTTCACTAGATATAAGAAGAAGGAGAAGGTACTGCATAATTGACTATACAGTTATTGTAGTCAATCTCAATAAAAGTAGTTTGAGCCTTCCTATGGAGTGGATTTCCTGGTCTGGTCAACCTAATGAGGCTGAAATCAATTTAGCAAGTCTGGTTATGTTATATTTTCTTCTCCTCCTAATTCAGTGAATTAGAAAAATGTCTGCTTGAGCTTCTCGACAAGTTCAGAAGAACCAATATACTTGGCTTGTTCACCACTCTATTGCTATAGCAGATGAGAGTTGGTAAGGCAGAAAGGGCGGCAGCTTTGCCTCTAGACACTAACAACCTGTACTTACCAATGTAGTTAAAAAAAATGCAGTTTACAATTCAGGTGATCCTTGACTTATGACCACAAATTGGATCCATTGCTAAGTGAAACAGTCATAAAACGAGATGTCATGTGACCATGCCAACTTATAGTAGAAATCTTGGCATTCCCTATGGCATTGGTTGACTGAGAATCATGAGTTGTTAAGTGAGTACCTATCCCAATCCAAGCCATTCTACACTTAGTTCCTCCCAGCCCCGAGCCTCAATAAGGTAAGAGACTGTCTGCAACTTCTCCCACTTGCCTGCCTCTCACCCTTCTCTGCACTTTGTCTTGTAAACCATGTTGCCCTCGGACCAGGGGTGAAATGCTACTGGTTTATATGGTTCTGGCGAACCGGTAGTAAAAAAAAGCTACCAGTTAGTCCAAACCGGTATTTCCAACGATCAGCTATGCCATGCAATTTATATTCGCTAGAAAGCAGGAAGCAGAACTGTCCCCCCCTGCTGTTTTACTTACCTTCAAATGGCTCCTTTTTCCACGCAAAGTGCGCGTTTGGTGCAGACTGCACATGTGCGTGCAGTGTGCATCAGGCATGCACTGTGCGTGTGTGTGTGCAGTGTGAGTCTGGCGCGCACTGCGCATGCGTGGGCGTAAACCAGTGGCAACCCACGGAGGATTTCACCACTGCCTGGGACTGCTTGCCATGCTCTGGGAAGCCTCAGCCTCAGCTCAATGCTGTCTACCCCAGCAAGTGCCAGCTAGCATGCATTTGCCCAGCTACTTTCTCTCCCACTTCTTCACACTGACCTTTTTCATTTTTTGCCCAGCTGAAGCAGAAGCACCTTGCTGCCCATACTATCTCCTTTTTAGACCTGGTTTCTGTGGGGAAAATTTCTTACATGGGACTTCCTGAACCTTTGGGAAATTGTGCTGCCTTCAGAAAAGCTGTGCTGTCTTTGGAAAGCTGCACTGTCTTTCCAAAGGCTTTTTGAAGGCATGGTACCTTGGTTCAAACATTGCTGACCCTTGGGGTACACTTTTGCTCAGTTGGAGGTTGCAAGCAGACTTTTAATGCTACATAGATGAAGACTTGCTAGAGGAATCCTTCTCAAGACAGTGTGTTTAAGATGGGTGTGTTAATTCTGTAGCAGTTTTAGTGAAAAGCAATAAACTGCAAGAAAAAAGAAAAAGAAAAAAAAAGAGGTGTTGCATGCTGCTGAAAATAAACCTTCAAAATATTCTCTCTTTCTCTCTTAGATACTTTTAAAAGCCGGTATATGTATTTTTGAAAATCCTATTTCTGTTGCTTTGAAATGGGGGATTGTTAGTGGGAGGTGTCATGGTGAAATGAACATGTTTTCATTCTATTTCTGTCTGCAGGGAGAAACATTTGTTTGGGTTAATGGTGCATCAGCTCACTCCCAGACTGTTGCCAAGGCCAAATATGACTTTTTATTTGGCGGATCAGAAAATGAAACTACTTCAGAATCTGGTAAGCACCAATGTTTCTACTCTGAGGCCACTTTCATCTCCTCACTCATTATACATATAATATTATTTTAGCTTAGAGCTCATGCTGATTCTGAATTTATGAGGCAAGGGTGCAGCTTTCCCAACCTGGGTGCCTTCCAGATGTGTAGATTTCAGTTTCCAGAATTCCAGGCATTGACCATACAGTAGGATACTCTGGTTGCTGAAGTCCGTGCATTTGGACAGCAACCAGGTGGATTAAGAATTCTGGATAAATAGAGAATAACAATATCAATGTATTTCTTTAGGAACAAGTAAGGATTTATGAAAGAAGCTTCCACTCTTTCAACTATGGATATAACTGCCACTTTTCATCTGTACTACAGATGGTCCTCAACTTACGACTACAATGGAGCCCAGAATTTTGGCTACGAATTGTCGCAGTCGTAAATTGAGTCACCATGTGACCTGACTTGATTTTATGACTCTTTTTTGTTTACAACGGTAGTTAAGCAAGCTTCTGTGGTCATTAAGCGAGTTGTATAGTTTTTAAACAAATCGCATGGTCTGAAGTCCAAATCCAGCTTATCCAATGCGTATTTTGTGCTGGAAAGCAGAAAGAAACATTGCAAAACCTGATCGTGTGGCTTCGTTATGCTTCAACCAATTGTAAACGTGAACCGGTTGCCAAGCGCCCAAAATGTGATTATGTGACTCTAACTATTGTAATGTTGAGGATGAGTTGTAATTAACTTTTTTTGAGTGTGTCATAACTTTAAGTGGTTGTTAGGTAATTGGCCATATTGAGGATTTCCTATAATGATGTAGATTTTGATTCAGCAGAAACCCTTGTTAGAGGTGTACTCCTTAGATAGCATAAGCAAAGCACTGGAAGAGTTCTAACTTGTTAGGTTACAGAATTTCCTATTAAAACATCATGTTCATTTTATTCTCTAAAATACATGACTCTTGCCTGGCTAGCAACAGTTAAAAACTACATCACTTCATCATATGCCCACATACACACAAATAAATATGGATGTAGTCAGCAATTCATAGTACAAAAACTAGTTAATGTAACCACTGTGCTATCAATGAATGTTAACAGACATTCAATCAATCTATCTATTTGGGGGACTGAACTGGGCTCGCAGACCTAAGGCATGTAGAAATTGTGGATAACAATGTTCCAGCTTAATAACTTTAATAAAAGGTCCATTTGTTAAATAAACAGAAATAAAGACTGTGAATAAAATACACAAACTGCAGTAGATCTGGAAGGAAATATAGGAGGTAAGTCCACTTACCTGAAGTAGTTTTTATTTAGTTTAAAACATGAAATTGGACCCTTTGAAATCTTGGAATTTACTGAGCTGTTAATTTCCTAGTGTAGTAATAGCAGTAGTCTACTCTAGTGTTTTTCAACCTTGGGAATTTTAAGAATTCCTACAATTCCTTAGTCAGCATAGGTGGGAGTTGGTCCATACATCTTAAAGTTCCCAAGGTTGAGGAACATAGGTTTACTGTATCAATATTTATTCGGAAACTGAACTTCACAGTGGATTTTCTTATTTATTTATCTCATAATACTGATCTTAAAAAAGAATTGGGAGAAGCTGGAATGAGCAATCATTATTCTACCATTCTTTTTCAATTAGCTAAAGAACTTCTGCTTTGCTTCTAGCCTTAAAACTAGGTAGAGTAATCCTCAATTTGCAACTGTAATTGAGCCTAGAATTATGATCATAACTTGTTATTGTTAAGTGAGTCACCACATGACTGGACCTGACTTTATAACACTTGGCAGTAATTATTAAATACACGAAGCAGTCATTAAGCAAACAATGCAGTCATTAAGCGAATTCAATAAATCCAATACTGCTCTTTTTGCTGGTGACTGGAAATAAACACCAGAAAACATGGAAAATCATGGTCACAGGACACTGCAAACAGCTCTAAAAATGAGCTGGTTACCAAGGGCCCAAAATACGGCATGACCGTGGGAGGGAGGTGTGGCCATTGTAACTTTGAAATCAGGTAATCAGCCCCCTTTTGGGGAATGTCTATCACTACTTCAAACAGTTGCTAAGTGACTGGCCGTAAATCAAGGATCAATTGTAGATGGTTGAGAGATGGTTGATGCTGGATGAAAAGATCTTGGAACTTATATCTAGAGGATCACTGCAGTAACGACTATTGTGGCCTTTTGTTCTGTCTATAGCTGCCTTCTGCAACCTATGGAGTGATTCTTAAAATAATTGCAACTGTTAGTTAGGTTCTGTGTTTGAGCATTGGCAAAGTTTGTCAGTTTGTGGAATAAACTTCCTAATACCACCTCCCACAGGCACACAGAGCTACTCATTCTTTACAAAAAGGAAAAAAACCTAAAGAAAGAAGTTTAGCTCATGAAAACTAAAAGAGCATTTATTCTAAACAAACGGAGAAGAAAGACGCCATTGATTCTTTGGGGAGATTGTAAAAACATTGATTTTTCAAGTGAAAAAAAAACCTCCGAAGTGCCTCATAAGAAATATTTGCCTACTTTCAGAGCTTGGCTGGTGCCAGGCAGAGTTTTTAATGTGATATTTGTTTATGGAACACTTTTGACTGAAATGATTCTACTAAGTCAACCTCTTCTTCGGAAATCATAGCACTCTAAATGTGGTGATTGGATACAAATCAGTCTAGATGGGAAGGTAAGACAGTTGTGATTAGACAACTTAATAGTAAGGATTTTAAAGTAACTAAGTAAAGTAGTTGGTCAGTCATTTGTCTTTTAACTGATTGCTTAAGCAAATATGCATAGTCCCAACAATGTGGACATTTCTTGGAGACATAGAAGGAAATGCAAGAAAACGTAAATGTAATAAACCAACTTTGTCTCAGTGAAGAAAATCTTACGGATTTGTCTACTTAAAGTTTTTTTTAGCAGCAGCAAGCTATCACTACCCAAAATAGCACTAGTGATAAAAAATAGCTCTTGTTGATCACCTTGGATCAGTAATTTTTCTTCAAGGATTTTTCTTCCGTCAAAATGTCATTACCATACCTAAAAGGGGGTGAAAATTTAGGTGTGTCTTATACACCGAATGTAGCCCCACCCACCCACTGGCCCCCACCCTTTGGCCTCTGCCTCCCAGCAGTTATCTCCTTGCAGCAAACAGCAAGAAGAAACAGCTCCTTTCAGCTTCAACAGCATGAGTTGATTGGATCGGCCTCCAGACTCTCAGCTGTTTTGCTCTCAGCTGTTTTGCGTGGGCCTCTGCTGCTTGCTGCAAGGAGGTAAATTGTTGGAGCAGATTTTTTTTTTCCTTGTGCTAATCAGGCTATGCTGAAAACGAAAATGAAAGTAAAGCTTGCTGTTTGCTGCTTGCTGCAATGAGGCAAAAGTGCTGGGAGGCAGAGGCAGATTTCTTTTTCTTGTTTTCTTCACCAAAAAAGGTAGGTGCGTCTTATAGTCCGGTGTGTCTTATGGTCCGGTGCGTCTTATACTCCAAAAAATATGGTAACTTATCAGAGATAGTTTCATGTATCCAAACTACTGTTTTGATTTTTGTTCACTTTTTTTCGTTAGGGAATTGCACAAATGAAGAAATTAATTTCATTTCTTCTCTTGAAATTTCTCTTTTCTAAATATAATTTCTTTTGAATTAGGTCTGATTTCCTCATTTTGCAAACATACTTGCTTGACATACATTTAAATGTAGAGAGTATTGCTTGGCTATGATACCTAAGCAAATTATTCACAGGTCCTCAGCATAGCATGAAACAATCAAACAAGCCATTTACTACGGGAAAATATATGGTGACATCACATTATGGTTGTTTGACAGGAGATTGGATTAGAAGAAAGATGGACTAAATTATTTTAGAAATGCAAGTCTAAATTGCATCTAGCATTCTAAGGATCTCATATTACTAAAGACAGTGAATTACTTCATGTATAATAATAATATACAGATATAATTGATTTTTTAAAAACAAGATAAAAATTCAAACTAGACAGTGAATTAGTTCTCAGACTTGTAGAGGTACCCCTTTTAGTGTGGCAGCGTTAAATATGGATGCCTTAGCCACCTAGTTTCCAATCCTTTATTCAGACAATTACATCATCAAGAAAAACTGTTGAAAAGTAAATATGTATTTATTAACTTTAAAAGTCTGTGCAACTCCCAAGTGATGCTGGGTTTTAAATTAAAAGTAACAAAACAAATACAGTAAAAAAGAAAATTTACACATGTGACTGGAGCAAATGTGTATTTGCCAAAGGTTCAACAACTGAATTTGGAGCACAACCATGGTTTAAATATTTTTATATGAACTCTTCTAAGATGGGAGCCATAAGTATTTCGGGGGGGGGGGGATTATTCAAGAGAGCAAGCACTGCAAGAGAGAAGGTGCATTTCCAGGGCCCTTGACAGGTGACAGTGTTTAATAGAAGGGACCTGGAGTGTCTGCCCACTACCTGATCTCATTGTATGTGCAGTAACCACTGGTCTCTCAGATAATCAAGCCCTATATCATGAAGGATGTTATAGGTGAGCTCAGCCCCTTGAATTGCACACGGAAGCAAACTGGCAACCAGTTCAACTGTCTGCATTTCCATTATCATGGGAACCAGCAGTCAGCAGCTACAGTGATGCCAGTTGAAATACTGTAAAGACAATCTCAAGGTTAAATGAATTAAAACAACTAATTACATTATAATTCAATTAATTATTTTAATGGACCAGCTCTTATTATGAAAGAGTCCCATGAATGATATGTTTGTGTATGTGTGTATATACCCGGCACAATTCATTACATAAAGATAGATACTGGAGCCTAAAACAGGGTTTCTCAGTCGTGGCAACTTTAAAATGTGTGAACTTCAACTCCCAGAATGCTGGCTGGGGAATTCTAGGAGTTGAAGTCCACACATCTTAACGTTGCTGAGAAACACTGGTCTAAAGTATACAACAAAACTTTTCAATGTGTTGGTCCTTTCTAAATGATACAGACATTACAATCATCCACCCATCAATTTATACCAATATTTTGTTGACAACTTTTAAAATGTATGAACCTGGCTTAGGAACTCTGAGAGTAAAAGTCCACTCACATTAAAGTTGCCAAGTTTGAAAAACATTGATTTATACTTACAGCCCCAATTTGTCCATCTGTCCCAACTCCTCTTTATCCCCGGTTCTGAGACTCTCCCCTTGTAATATGTAGGCTCTTATTCTGATTATCTTAAATAGGAGTTAGGTTTGAAATGGAGAATATTCATAAGTAGAGGACTTTCTCCTGTATACTATCAATGGCCATCTTAGTAGGATAGAGAGAAATAATGCCCTTCAAAAATTGTTAACGGTTAGCAGGAAAATAATAGTAATTTTCCTCAGAAAAGGAAAATGTTTTGGGAAGAAAATTGATACTTTTACTTTCTTTATATCAAGAGGTTCTGCTAAAACCTTTAGTTTTGTTGTTCTAATCTTTGTGGTAGGCTTTTAGTGCAATTCCAATTTTTCAGATTATTAATGACACTGATTATTTGATTAAAGCTTGAAACCTTGTTTATTAAAATTTAACAGTGAACACATTTGCTTGTATTGTGCCCAAGAAGTGCAAAGCAAGCTGCATTAAACTGGAGTAAGATTTTAAGCTGTCTCTCCCCCCCCACCCCCCGTAGTTATTAACATATAAAAGTTATTTCTTTAATGTTTGAAGAATTAAATAAAATTCCACTTAAAGTCATATGAGTCTTAAAACTTTTTTTACCTGGTGCCTTGAATCTGTCTTTGTTGTTGGTGACTACTGTACATAGGTAAGTCCCTATAGATATCTTGGTAAGATTTTTGGAAACAGACTAATGTTTGGCTTAGAGTCACCCAGTTGGCCTTGTCCCTATAGCAGAACTATAACTCACAGAGATAATAACTAAGAAACACTTTGTGGAATGTGTCTCTGCAGATTTCTTTCCAAAGCATATTCTTCTGCTGGATGTAGGAATCATACTTAATTGAGGAAACATCTACAGTAAAATAGATAAGAGTTAATTGCATTTCCTTTCCCACCTCCTTTATGAGGTAAACAACCAGATTGACAAGAGAACTGTGAACCAAATGTGTAGCATAGTGCCAAAGTCTTGGTTTACTGTACATGTTGAACCATCAGCCAGGTTTTTGGAATTGCAGTGGCTAGATCAGGGGTCAGCAACCTGCGGCTCTGGAGCCGCATGTGGCTCTTTCATCCCTCTGCTGCGGCTCCTTGTCACCGGTTGGCTCCACAATTGATAGGGCTTTCGGTTAGGACAGGTAGAGGAAAAAGGACGTCATGCTAGGAGGAGACTCTATGGTGGGGGAACCAGACTTCCGGTCAGCATAGGAAAAAGGATGCCGTGCTAGGAGGAGACTCTATGGTGGGGGAACCAGACTTCCGGTCAGCATAGGAAAAAGGATGCCGTGCTAGGAGCAGACTCTATGGAGGGGGAACTGGACTTCTGGTCAGCTCCAGAATTGAATGGGGAGCTTCCGGTTAGGACTTTTGTGACTCTTTGAGTGTTTAAGGTTGCCAACCCCTGGGCATTCATACATTATGAGGAGCTATTGGCAGACTAGCTTTCTTTTGTCTTAGTGTAATGTGTGATTTCACCCTGAGAATCCAAAGCTATAGGTTGCCTGCATTTCATTAGGATCTATTCTTATACCATCCTTGACAGGGTAGAGGAATACAAGATGGAAAGGAAGGCAAACATTACAAGTTTAACGATGTACAGGTAGTCCTCAATTTACATTTGTTTAGTGGCCATTCAAAGTTACAACGGTACTGAAAAAAGTGACTTCTGACTGGTTCTCACACTTACGACTGTTGCAACATCTCCAGAGTCATGAGATCAAAATGCAGGCGCTTGTTAGCTGGCATGTATTTTTGACGGTTGCCGTGTCCCCGGGGTCACGTGATCACCATTTGCCACTTTCTGACAAACAAAATCAAATGCAGGAAGCCAGATTCACTCAACGACCACATGATTCACTTAACTGCACTTAACTGCAGTGATTCCCTTAACAGTTGTGGCAAAAAGGTCGTAAAATGGGGCACAACTTGCTTAACTGTGTTGCTTAGCAAAAGAAATGTTTGGGCCCAGTTGTGGTCGTAAGTTGAGGACAACTTGTTTTGGGAATAGCAGGGGGAAAAGGATGGGGGGGGGCACAAAAACAGAAAGCAAAGGGGAATGGGAAGCTTGGTTGGATGGAAATAGGGCCAACTGCCTTAGATGCTTGGTAGCCATCAGAAATTCACCTTGGTTTTTTCCAGAATATGCTGGTATTCACAACCTGGAGTATCCTAGTACCTTCACTTTCATGAATTGGGGTGGAAGATGGGAGTAAAAACAGCCCCCTTCTCCATCTCTTCCTTCCTTTTTTTCACCTTAGCTTCCCTTTTATCCTAGAACAGGAGTCTGCAACCTTAAACACTCAAAGAGCCATTTGGACCCGTTTCCCACAGAAAAGAAAACACCAGGAGCCAAAAAACCCTTCCCGTACCTGATTATTTCTTGAGCGGCCACAAAACTAGCATATGTAATTGAATTAAATGTTCTGTTTTTTTCTGAAACTTTTCTTTTCTTGGATTTATCCATGGTTGGCCTACTGGAGGTTGAAAAGCTCAATAAATTGCGTGCTGGCGAGTGTCGCACATTGGTGGTTGTGACACATATTTTGAGTGACAGGGAGCCACAGCAGAGGGGTTAAAGAGCCACATGCGGCTCCAGAGCTGCAGGTTGCTGACCCCTGTCCTAGAAGTTTGTCAGACTAGTATGATTGGTTTCAAATACCACCATTATACCACAGCCTTGTGTCCACGTACCCCCTTCCACTTCTTTTCCATCTCTGGTTTAAAAAGAATAAAAGGAAACCACCTGTTTCTCATGTTTATCAAACACGGACATTTAATTGGCCTTCAGTTTCCTTCTCTTCTGTGTTTTTGTGACGGCTGAAACTGACAGGGCAGAAAATGAGACTCCTGAGACCACACCAGACTGTTATATAAACACAGTGTGGGGACCATCAACAGTCCAGCCTGCCAAAAGAGCTGCAGGCAGTTTGTTACAAGAAAGAGAAGTGTGTGTGTGTATGGGGGGGGCGGGAGGGGGGGGCGGGGAGAGAAAGAAACTGAGGATTTAGACCTCGGGGTCCCACACATGTGTATAAGTACGTTCTGTAGAAGCTGTTTGTAGTTGCTGTGGCTATTTAGTTTATGCAATCAAAGTATTTTATCTACTAAAACTGAGTCCTTGACTTTCCCATGAGAACGGTTGAGTGCAGTTTGAACTCTTAGAGAATTAGAATTATTGCACTGCCCACATGCAATCCTTGATTGTTGTAACTATATTCTCTTATTATGTCTGCTTTGTTTTAAAAGAAACTTTTTTTTAGGTCTTTTGCACAAGCTGTCCTATGAGACCCAGGTAATTGGAAGCAGTCAAAGTTAAAACAATTTGTGGCCTGATAAACCATTGCCATGTCCTGCCTGCTACAAATAATACTAATATGCTTAACTTTATCTGTAGCCGCTCCCCGTTCAGTTGCATCCAGCTGCCTTTGCTTTGTTAATTTATGTGTTCTACAAACTTTCTCATGTGTAGCATAAAAACCATGCTGCTCATTTTCTGAGAAGCATTAGTGACAATATTTTTATTGGCTCTGTATGTTCTCTGATAGCACTGTAATTTCTTAGGATAATTATAAACACAGGTAGTCCTCGAGTTATGACCACAATTGAACCAAAAATTTCTGTTGTTAAGTGAGTCACTTGTTAAGTGAGTTTTGACCCATAGCTGATAAGTGAATCACCGCAGTTGATAAGTTAGTAACCCGGTTGTTAAGTAGGATTGGCTTCTCCATTGACTTTGCTTGTCAGACGGTTGCACAAGGAGATCACATGACCTTAGGACACAGCAATGGTCATAAATATGAACAAGTTGCCAAGCATCTGAGTTTTGATCACATCATAGGAATGTTGCAAAGGTTGTAACTGTGAAAAATGGTCATAAGTCACATTTTTCAGTGCTGTTGTAACTTTGAATGGTCACTAAACAAACTGTTGTAGGTCGAGGACTACCTGTATCAGCAGTATTGTACATTCATTACCAAGCTGGCCATGGAGAGGAAAATCAGTAATGCACAGGACTAAAACCCTAGCACAACTACTGGAGATCTGATATTAATGACAAAACCATGAGACCTAGAAACCTGCCCTTTTCTTTTTATCCAGTGCCTGAATTATCTCCCCAGAACAATCCTGTGCTTTTTGCTTTGCATGCAGTTTCTCGAAGTCCAAATACATATAAAATTCTATCGTTCACCTTGAATTTGGTGTGCACAAATAGGCTCCCAATCACAAAAAAACCCACAATTATTTAGCACAAATCTTTCTTTCTCTTTCTTTCTTTCTTTCTTTCTTTCTTTCTTTCTTTCTTTCTTTCTTTCTTTCTTTCCTTCCTTCCTTCCTTCCTTCCTTCCTTCCTTCTTTCTTTTCCTTCCTTCCTTCTTTCTTTCTTTCCTTCCTTCTTTCTTTTCCTTCCTTCCTTCCTTCCTTCCTTCTTTCTTTTCCTTCCTTCCTTCCTTCTTTCTTTCTTTCTTTTTTTCTTTCCTTCCTTCCTTCTTTCTTTCTTTTCCTTCCTTCCTTCCTTCTTTCTTTCTTTCTTTCTTTCTTTCTTTCTTTCTTTCTTTCTTTCTTTCTTTCTTTCTTTCTTTCTTTCTTTCTTTCAACAGGAGAGAGCTGTGAGTGACAAACTGTCCCCTCATCATTTGTACACTCCTCAAAGAAAAGGCTTAGTTCTGATAAAGTACCTACACTGTCACGGAGCCTCTGCTGCTGAGTAAGACCAAATTTCCAATGTCATTCCATTTTTCTGCTGCTACGGCTCTTACTGCTGCTGCTGCTGCCACTGCGGATATGGAATACAGTTCCCTCTCTTTTCACCGATAGTCATCTCTGCCAGATCAAAAAAAAAAAAAGAGGAAGAAGAAGAAGAAAGAAAGAAGCTTACGGTAGCTCTGCTGCCTTAAGGTAGCCGAGGTGGGCTCGTTTTCAGCTGTAGCAGGAATGCGACTGCGGTCCTTTCTCTCACCCCCCCTCCCCGTTTCATAATGCTCAGAAGGCTTCCATTTACATCACCCTGTGTGCATTGCAGAGTGCCCGTGTGGCTGCTGGCGCTGCCTCAGCCAGGAAATTTGAAACTATGCTGATTCCAGTTGATTTAGAACGGGCAGCGTTTACCATAAGCTGGAATCCTTTTTAGATACACTGATGATTTCACTCACCAATGGGTAACTGCTGGAGCTACAGTAATCTTTGTGAGTAGTCAGACTCTGTTCAGCCGAATTATATCTGTTTGTTCTTGTTGAGCGGGGTAGGACTTTCTAAGACCCATGTGCACACTCACAACACGGATGTCAAACCATTTTGTTCATCTCTTTAGCTTTATCCGATGTTTTGCTTCCTCAGGTTGATGACTCTGTCAGCTAAGTGGCCTGCGGCAATTTCTGAACATTTCAAATAGGGGAGGAATTGTTGCAGGCACCACGGATCATGTATATACACGTATATATATGTCAGTATATATGTATATATACACCTTCCAGTGCTCTGTCAAGTTATGAATTCTTAAGGATATATTTATCGAACATTAGGAAGGCTGTAGCTACTTCCAAGCTGTGTTTGCTTTATGGCTCACTTTTCTTATGCAGCTGTAGACCTCCGGGCTATCAATACGATCAAATGTAGAGGGGGGGGGTGTATGTGTGGGGAGGGACGGGAGGGACAAGGGGGTGGAATCATAACAAAATGGTTACCTGGAGTGGGTTGTGAGGAACTTACGGAGTTCAGTTTTACTATCCGGCTGCCTCCCTGCTTCTCGGTGGTGAATTAGCATCTGAATCGTGTTCCTTTTCTTGGGAGACGGTTATTTTACGTGGGTTGGGGGTGTGTGGGAAAGGAAGGATTGACGTGATGCACTCGCTGCTTTAACCAGACATGATGCTCTGTGGCTTGATGGAGAGGGGGAGGGGCATCCCTTAAAGTGCTGGTGGCTTTTTCGAAACTTTGCTGCCCGAGGGGAACCCCACATTTGGACTCTTCTCTGGCAATTGCAGAGAACCTTTCAGTCAATAATAATAGTAATAATAATAATAATAATAATAATAATAATAATAATAATAATTATCACCATCGGTGGGTGGTGAAAAGACTAGTGGTGGCGTGAGGCTGGCTGCACTGCACCATCAGGCCACAGAATAAGTTGTGGATTTTGTTTTGTGTGAGTGAATAATCAATAATCAATGGCCTTATGCCTTTGTTTCCAGCTGATAAATAGCCCTTGAATTCTTCTTTAGAGAAGCAAAGTCTTTGCCACAGTGCCTGGCACGAAATAGTAATACTGCTTAATGTCTGCATAGTGCTTCTGAGTGTACCAAATGCTTTGTGTTGCACTTTCGTTAATTTAGTTCAGAGATCTTTAAACTTGGCAGCTTTAAGACTTGTGGACTTCAACTCCCAGAATTCTCCAGCCAGCATAGCTGGCTGGAGAATTCTGGGAGTTGAAGTCCACAAGTCTTAAAGCTGCCAAGTTTGAAGATCTCTGATTTAGTTGTTAGACTTACTGCCTTGATATTCCTCAAGGAGCTCAAATGGTGTTTCTCTAGATTTAGCTCTTCCTGTTTCATTCTGACCACGACCTTGGAGGTAGATTGGGCTGAGAGATAGCAATTAGCCCAAAGAAGTCTGTGAGTTTCTGTCATTATATATGAACCTGTCCCCAAATTCTAATTCCCTGACCACAGCCCACACTGTTTTTAGTAATGAAGAGATGCAGTGGGATGAAGAGCTACCAGAATACAGGTAGTCCCCAATTTACAACCATACGCTTAGTGACCATTGACACAATGGCACTGAAAAAAGTGGCATGGCCATTTTTCACACTTATGAATATTACTACATCTCAGGGGTGAAATGTTCTCTGTTCGGACTGGATCACCCGATCCGGTAGCAATGGTGGCGGGTGGTTCAGAGAACCGGTAGCAAAAATCCCTCCCCCCCCCATGCTCAACTGAGTCACACGATCATCAGAGGCTTTTTTTTTTACTTTTTACTTTTAAAAGTGTTTTTTCTACAACCTCTTCCGACGAAAAAATGCTTTTAAAAGAAAAAAAAAAAAGCCTCTGATGATTGCGCGGCTCAGCTGGGATCCTCAGAGGCTTTTCAAAGCATTTTTTTCTGCAACCTCTTGGCTGAAGAGGTGGTAAAAAAAATGCTTTGAAAAGTCTCTGACGATCCCAGCTGAGTTGCCTAATCGCCAGAGGCTTTTCAAAGCATTAAAAAAAATGCTTTGAAAAGTTAAAAAAAAAAAGTTGGCCACGCCCACCCAATCACATTACCACCACCACCACCAAGCCACGCCCACAGAACCGGTAGTAAACATTTTACATTTCACCCCTGCTACATCCCCATGGTCACGTGACCAAAATCCAGATGTTTGGTAGCTGACGAAGGTTGCAATGTCCCAAGGTTATTTTATCACTTTTTGCAACCTTCTGACAAGCAATGTCAATGGGGACTCACTCAACAACTGTGTTACTAACTTAACAACTGCAGTGATTCACTTATCAACTGTAGCAAGGAAGGTCGTCAAATGAGTAAAAATTCACTTAATGACTTTCTTGCTTAGCAACATAAATTTTGGGCTCAATTGTGCTCATAAGTCAAGGACTACAGGTATTGACTTGTGGCTTTGGCTATCTAAAGATTGTGTGGAAGATGCTTCACTTAATTTGGTTTTTTCAAATTATAACTCACATGCCATTATATTTGTATAAAGAAAAATACTTCTTGGTATCTAATAGCTGTTGTGCATACTAAGCTATGTGTATAGAAACCAAAACTTCTTTCAGACTTAAGGGTTTATTAGCCAGAGATCCTATGCTGGTTTGTTCTATTCCACAAAGGCTTGCTTAGGGCACAGTAAGTTGCTTTTCTACATAACAGTTGCAGAACTAACTTGAACTTAAGATCCTGCTTTTTAGGCAACCTTGTTTATTACTTCAGTCGTTAAGCACACAATTAACATTCCACACACCCCTCGGCCTCACTGTCATTCCACATTTTTCAATTGCTTCTACATTCCTGATTGCGTCCAACTAGCTAAAATTTTCAAGTTATGACAAATTCCAAGCCTGCACAATTATACATTTCAGCTTCTTAATTTCTAGCAGCATCACCAATGTAGAAGTAAAGCAGTATATGCAAAACAAAGAACAAAATAACGCAAAAACAAAAAGTTCACAACACCTTTGTCTAGGCAAAGGCACCATTTCACCACAGAAATGAATAACATATATTTAAAGTAGAAATAATAAAATGACTCCCTGTAATGAGATGCCGATACTGGGCATATGTGGAAAAGATGCCTTAATGGGTAGCACTAGGCCAGTCTGAGCCTGATGTTCCCATACTGGTTATCCTCAATTTACAACCACAATTGAGGCTGGAATTTATGTCATAAGTCATTGCAATTGTAAGTTGAGTCGGACCTGATTTTACAACAATTTTTACAGTGGCCATTAAACAAATCACACAATTGTTAAGCAAATTGTGTGATTTGTTGAATGAGCTTCCCCAATGAGTGTTTTTTGCTGGAGATTGGCAAGAAAGGTTGCAAATCAGATGGTTCAGTTGCAGGACACAAAAACCAGCTGTAAATGCAAGCCAGTTGTTAAGTGTTCAAACTGCAATCCCATGACTATGAGGGTGGTGCAATGATTGTAAGTGCAAGTAAGTCACATTTTTTGAGGCGGTCATAACTTTGAACCATCATTAAGCAAATGGTTGTAAATCAAGGGCTACCTGTACTGATTTCTAATCTCATTGCCACCCTTTACTCACCAGCGGTAGGTTTCCAATATTCTTACCACGGGTTCGCCGCATGCATGTACGCTTGCTTCATGTGTGTGTGTGCGCCTTCCGGGCACATGCCTGGCCTTCCTCGCATGCACTTTGCTCGCTCGCTCACCTTACGCGCATGCTCCCGGCCTCAAAAATGTGTCTAAATAGGATGGCATAGAGCCGGGGCGCGGCCTCCTGCCCACCCTTAATCTCTGCTACCGGTTTGGCCGAACCAGTATGAACCGGCTGAATACCACCTCTGTTACTCACCCTATTCCATCCCTGTCTGGATATCTTGCTCTTCTCCCCTTTAAGAAGGACAGAACAGAGAAGCAAAGAGAGAGAGAAACAGGGTGAAAGAATATCTCCATAAGAAATTCCTTGCACGATAGCCTATTTATCTTTCTCCTCCCCCCCACAAGAGTCTCAGCATAGATGGGGGTTATAGAAGATTCCCACCCATCCCAAATATTATAGGAGTACAGGCTTGTTTAACCATAAAAAGGATAGTTTCCTACTCTGGATTTAGTGGGAGCCCTTTTGCTGGCCTTTAACAATGACCTCGTATAGGATTTCCTCAAGGAAAAGATGGGATGGGAGGTCTGATTTTGAAATGACCAGGTAGCAATGCTTGTATGCTCTGCATTTTGAAACCACACTTCCTTGCTCTTTGGCATGCAGCCATTCTCTGTATTTTGCTGCTCCCTGAAGCTTGATTTCAGTTTTGGCTTAAGCAAAGTCACAGGAGGTGTTTTAAAACAGCAGGCTGGAATCTTCAGTGCATGTTTTTTCCATGTGGACTATTCTTTAAAGAACCACCCCCCCTCCCCAAACCTAGCAGGTGAATGCAGATGGGATGGAGTGGATTTATGAATGAAGACAAAGAAAAGTAACAAGGATGGAAAATGGTTCACTTGTATTGATGAACTGCTGTGGCTGGAAAGGGATGCATGTGGGAATCTGCCAAGCACTGCTGCTCTTTTCCTGATTGCTTTGGCTTTTCACTTGCTTCAGATTCCGGTTGGATAAAATCAATTATAAAATATGTCCTTTGATGTAAATTGAATTCTAATTATTTTCTTCTTGAGAGGTTTTATAAAAAAAAAGGCAAAGACAACGTAATTAGCAATCATAACATTCCTGTTAACAGCAGCATAATGGAAATGTGAAATAATAGATTTTGCCAGCCCTGCAAATAGTGTAAATGAATGCACCCATGAACCTTCACCTGTTGTTAGAGGAGAATCATTTTAGTTTATGGTAGCCAAAAAAATCAAGAGGAGTCTGTTAGCATATTTTTTCCAACTAATAAATCATACTCAAACACATACGTTTCCATTAGCTGCAGCTTGCTTTTTATGAAGGAAACTGCAGCTCACCAAAGAGCTTATGCGTTTAATAAAATGTTAGTTGAAAAGGAGCTACTAGATTTCTTTTCTACTTTTTAGGCTGTCCAAGGCAAATGGTGAAGATTACTGGCTGAAGAATAAGAGGTGTGGGAAACAAATCTGGACAAAAAGGAATGAAAAAGAAACTCTAAAAGTCCCTGCTCTAAAATTTGATTGCATTGTTATCAAAGAGTAATTCTCTTAATTCAACTATACTTTTGTTTTTTGCCATTTTATATTTTGTTTTTTCTTCTTTATGATTTGGAAGGGAACTTAATTCTTCTCTGATGAGACCTGTCTCTACCAGTATTATCTTCACTGACATGCATGAAGAAGCAGCCATTGATGACAGGAGAGATATTCCCCCCCCGCCCGCCCTAAACTTTGTTCCACTTGGCAAAGGTGCTGTCTTTATTACAAGCCCAATTTGGTATAGCGGTTAAGGTGCTGGCCTACAAACCAGGAGATTGGTGACTTTGGGTCACTCTCTCTCAGCCAAATTAATCCACCTCAGGGGGGGGAAAGATAATTGTGTTTGATGCCTTGAGTTACTTATAAAGTAATAAAGGAGGCATAAAAATCTAATAAATGAATAAAATAGAAAGAAAGCATTAAACCTTTTCTCTCAGTATTCAGGAGGCTCCCAATAAAGAATGATAATCTCTGACAAGTAAAGAAAAAATTGAAATATAAGTTATTTCTAATATAATAGCTGATGGAGCTCTAGGAATGGTAAGATATGTCTAGGCTATACATGGTGAATGAATAAGTATCCATTCTTAATAATGTTATGAAAACCATTTGGAGGTAGTAGTTAAGGTACCATGCTAAAGACCAAGACCCTGAATCTTGCCTTAGGCACAAAACAAGCTCATTCTCGTAGCCCTAGAAAGGAAGCAATGGCAAACCACTTCCAAAAACACTTTGCCAAGAAAACTGCAGGATAATTTTCATCAGTCCCAGAAACAAAGTAGAACAGAGCTGCCTACAGTTTAAATCTCACCTAGGGACAATTTTAATCCTGAAATATTTGCTTCATAAAATCTCAAGTATACATAGAAGCACATAAAATCGTATGTTGTAAGTGAGCATTTGCAGTTTAAATACAATGATTGTGTACTGATAGAAACTAATGGATAATATGGTTGGCTTTCATCGATATAGCTTTGTGGTTACATGGATATGATCAATAACTTTCATAAATTAGGAAATGTGTTGGCAACATGAGGGCCGTGTGTGGCTTCCAGCACTCCATTTGCTGGAATCCCAAAATAGGCACTTCAAAAATACAGTGGTGAGAGTAGGTTAATTTTTAGTAATATTCTGTGATCAAAACTCTAAAGCAGAGGTATTCAAACTTGGCAGCTTTAAGACTTGTGGACTTCAACTCCCAGAATTCTCCAGCCAGCTATGCTATGCTATGCTGGCTGGAGAATTCTGGGAGTTGAAGTCCAGAAGTCTAAAGCTGCCACGTTTGGGGACCCCTGCTCTAAAGTAAGGATAGGCAAGAAGATGAAGACCTCGGTGATGGAGAGCAGCAACCTCACCCATTCTTAACTTCCCTCAAATCCCCAGAACCGCAAAAGAACTCTTATTTCTTTAGAAATAACATTTCCATGTTTTCGGAAGGCTTTGACTGAACTGCTGACTTGTTGAAATATTAAGCTTCAGTCTCTGACTTGGAAAAGGTTTCCTGCCTCTGCCTTAGGATAAAGGTATTCAATAATTATAATGTGATGACACTCAGCATGTTCCATTGGCTTCTTCATACATACAGCTTATAAATTGCTTTCCAGTTATGAAATTACCCACTTCTGCTGTGAAATTCTCTATCATAGAACTGACTGTGTGAGCTTTATAGGGCAAAGGATTTTCTTTCTTGCCATTGAGTGAGTGATTTATGAAATTAGTTAATGAATTAGAGTTTCCTTTAAAGAGTCTTCATCATTTTGGTCTACTGAGAATCTTCTGTTAAGAGCCCCCAAGGCTCCCTATGAGCAGGATTTAACATTAAATGAATATATTTCAATATGTGCTTTAGCTGCCTTGACTTGGAAAGTTTGTTATCCAAATATGCCATGCCTTAAAGACAAGCCTGGAAAGAAATATTAAATAAAAAATGACATAATGCCAAAGAGGCCAAAACACATCACTGTTTCCATTTAGGAAAAGAGTAGGCACAATATTGCTAATGGAATTAAGTGGTTGCCTTTCTCTTTTGCTCTCTATTTATTTATTTGGTTTTTGCAGGTAGCCATGGAGGTAGTGTTCTTCTCCCACAAAACATCAATGAATTCCCGGAATACGGGTCTGTAGAAGCCCAGACCCTGGAGAAATCATCTGAGATTTATGGGGAAGACATAACAAGTACTTTGGATGGACATCTGAGTGATCAGATGCTCTGCGAACCTTACGAAAATGGCAGTTCTGGTGATGGAATGGAAACAGCTTCTGAAACATTGCAAAGCCTGTCCAAAGAGGAAGAACAGTCCCAGCTTCTTGACAAACAGAGTGAGGTTTCTCAAGATTTAGAATCAGAAAAGGCCAAGGATGAAGGCAGTGAAGTTCCTGGTTCAGAGATGCAAATGGAAAGTGAGAGAAGGACTGGGACACCAGCTGAAGAGGCAGACAGGGAGAAGGTTCTTGCAGGCCAGGAAAAGCCTTCAGAAATGCCTCTTCCATCTGAGATAATGACAGAGAGGAAATTGTACTGGATCACAGAGGAAGACTCTATGATCTTAACCATGGAAGTTCAGCCTGCAACCTTGCCAACTTCTGGTGGTAGAACTGAGGAAGCCCAGAAAATATGTGAAAGGAGTAGTCACATGCTTTTGGCTGGTCCAAAGGATGAAAACCTGGGCATTGATGGTGGTGTCAGAGATGCATGGGCAGAATTTGAGCGGGAGTTTGCCATGGGTGATACAGAGAAAGCAGAACTGTTCCCCGAGAGGAGGATATCAAAAGAGGCAGCAACGAACAAACATGTGGAATTTCAAGGGGTGGAAATTCTTTGGATACAAAAAGCCGAGGAACAGAAAGAAAAGGAGGACTCTGAAATAGAGAGTGCAGAAAGGAGAACTTTCTCCAACTTGTCAAACTATCACACATCACACATTCCTTCCACAGGATTCATTGGCTTGCCCGATCGCCCTTGGAATGTATCTTGGAAAAACCTCAAATCACTGACAACCTCGACAAAAGGTGAAGAAGATGAAGTTTCTGGAACTAAAGAAAAGGATTGGGCTCAGGAAGGAAAGTCTGGGCCAGAGAAGGACAGGTAACAACAATTACTAGTATTAATGTTTAATGCAGGGGCAGCAGAGAACATATTGATGACATTGATTTTTTCAGTCCTTTAAGAATTTGATGATATGTGAGCCCATCATTGTTCTGGGGTGGGAAGGACAGAGGCATGGCTGTTTTAATATTTCAAATTTTGTAGTGCTGTTCCACACAAAATATGCAAAGTGGTGGAGCAAAGTACTATTTATAGCAACAGTACATAAACAACAGTAATCCGAAAATCACACCATACAAAGCTTTTTCACAACTGTAGATAGATCAGAAAGCACAGATCTAGTTTACCCTGGTTGGAAACCGGAGATACAGTTGTGTAAAACAAATGCAATGGCTGAGCCTCTAGCGATGGAGGGCATTGCACAATTTCTGTGGGGTACTGCCAGTAACTTTCAAGTGAAGAACTTTCCATAAGGTCACATGCTGTAGGTGAATTTAGTATTGAACCTTAGTATTTTGCTGGTCTATTCCCAGTAGGGTTCTTAAAAGGATTGGGGAGTTGGCAGTTGCTCAACAGAGCAGCCTCTTAAACCAACCATTAGAGAATCAATATTTGTAGCTATTTTGATTGGATGGATGAATATGTAGCACATCACCTTCATATTTAACCATCACAGTAATTTTCAAATTATTTTGTGAAATTGCCTCTCCGATTCCTCCCTATTTAGCAAATCTTGTTTTTTTTAAAAAAACAAAATGTGTTTGCACCATGTGCTGATGTGTTAGGATGCTTTGTGCATTTAAAAACAAGTAGTGGTAGTCCTCAATTTACAACAATTCATTTAGTGACTGTTCTGAAAAAAGGGATTTATGACTGTTTTTCACTTATGACCATTGTAGCATCCCCACGGTCACACGATCAAAATTCAGATGCTTGGCAAGTGCTTCATATTTATGACGGTTGCAGTATTGCAGTGTCCTGGGATCATGTGATCAACTTTTGCGACCTTCTGACAATCTGGGGAATCCAGAGTGACTTAATAACCATGTTACTAACTTAACAAATGCAATGATTCACTTAACAACTGTGGCAAGAAAACCGTAAAAATGGGACAAACTCACTTAAATGTTTCACTTAGCAACATAAATTTTGAGTTCAATTGTGGTCGTAACTCAAGGACTACCTGTGCTGTAATTCCTTTCGCATGGTTTTTTTTTCTGAACACTGGTTTTGCTTTGTTTTATTTTTAAATTAATAATTTGATTGACACATTTAAAGAACAGTAAATTGCTACATAAGAGAAAAAAGGAGGAGAGAAAGAGTGGTCGAAGTAAAAAAAATCAATAAATGAAGGATTTGCATTTATCATAAAGTTTAAATTAATTATTTAATTAAATGTATAAAACTAGGTTCATTATATCACTTTAACTAAAAAAAATCTCTGTAGAACTCTAAACATTAATGTTAACATTAATATCACCATCATTTGTTAATTTTTCCAAAATACTGTAAATGCATATAATCATGTAAAAAAAAAAGGAAAAGGAAAAAAATAAAATAATTTTAACAAGGAGAAAGTTCAGTAGAAACAATACAATACTGTTTCAAATTCTCTCCCAATGTATCCAATTAACAATTGGGTCATCATGTTGAAATTGCTTTTAACAACTGTTTTTATGTCAATTATTTCCCCCTCAAAAACCATACTCTGTGAGTTTATCTTGTTGACTGACATCCAGAGAGCCATTTTTGCTTAAATTTAGACAAACTTCTGTTTTGTGCTTTTGCTTTGAAAATCCTTGGATTCTTCTATCGCAGCAGCAGTAAAGCTTGAATGAACAGCAACAAATTTTGATCCAATGCCAGCCACTGGACACTGTTTGAAATGCTAAATAGAACTGCCGTTGCTCCTTTTTAATTATTTTGGCTGTTCTGGCTGTTTGGCACAAGTCAAAATGTTCAGTCGTGGGATTACTGTCAGCAGATTGGGAAATTGAGAAGTCAAGGAAGAAACGAAAATGATGATCATCCATGAATTTGTGAGCAGGGGGTTCTCATGCAGATTTTTGAGACAACTCAGAGAATTTATGTGCTGAAGCATGTCCATATTAGAAGCATTTTAGTTTAATTTTGGCCAAATTGGTGCTCTTTCAATATATCGGACAACTCCCATTTTCCCAACCAGTATAGCTGGCAATATTGGCTGGGAATCTTAAATAATCATTATCTAACAGATCAGGCAAAATCCCAGCTAACACAAGTCTTGATTTGGATGCTAGCTTGATACTTGCTGGTATCTTAGCATTGCTTGAGCACTCCCTGGAGTTGTTTGTTTATTTGTTTACTTATTTATTTATCCTTTGTACAGGAGGAGGAAGGAGTACAAGGAAGTACTCCTTCCTCCTCCTATTTTCTCCACAACAACAATCCAGTGAGGTGATTTGGACAGAGAGAGAGAGAATGGCCCAAAGTCTCCCAGCCAGGCTTTGAGGCCTAAGGCAGGAGGAGAACTCACAGTCTCCTGGCTTGTAGCCTGGTGCTTTAACCACTAGACTAGACCAAATTGTGCCAGGAAAATCCTGCATGCTTACTGAATGTAAGTTATAAAGGAGCCTTGGTGGCGCAGTGAACTAAAGTGCTGTTAAGTAGCACTTAGCTGCCAGCTGCCTGCAATTACTGCAAATTCAAATCTCACCAAGGTTGATTCAGCCTTCCATCCTTCCGAGGTAGGTAAAATGAGGACCCAGATTGTGGGGGCAATAAACTGACCTTGTATAAAAAAGAACACCACTTGGCGGGGCGGGGCGGGAAGCCCTACTAAGCAGGTATATACAAAAGTATGAAGCTATTGCTTAACGCATTGTAAGCCACCCTGAGTTTCCGGAGAAGGGCGGCATATAAATCGAATCAATCAATCAATCAATCAATCAATCAATCAATACATACATACATACATACATACATACATACATACATAGGCATCTAAATAGGCAACCCTATCTCCTATTAAAGGCTTTACATACAATAGGCAAAGTTTGTAGGTTCCAAGGATTACCAGTACTTTGCAAATCTCTCCTTCCACTTTTTCTCAAGTGATTTCCCCCAGCATCTGAATATAACAGCTTCTTTTTCTCAGCTTTTCTTCCTGTTCAGTTGCTCCCTCCTTAGAATTTTTCTGGTACACATTTTGATTTGCCAAGCTACACAGCTACACAGCCTGCCATTTAGGGTGGTAGAGGATTTGCTTTTCCAACTTCCCAAGGTTATCCATAAGTGAATAGACAAAAACAAAAGAAAAAGAGACAGGCAAGTCCCTGGACACAGGCATGTGTGTTTGTATTTAGATTTAAATTTACACTTGCCTCAGGGAGTTTAAGACAGGAAAATGGCTGTTTCTGTTTTCCTCAAAGGATGCATATGTTGTATGTGAGTATTGTTTGTGAGGGAGAAAATTCTAAGGTTACTTCAAGAGAACTTCATGAACTTCAGCCCACATTCAGTGCCGCACAGATAGTCTTCAACATATGACAAGTCACTTAGTGGCCATTCAGAGATACAATATATCTCCCCAAATGTATTCTGACAGCTGCACCCCCGCCCCGTGATCACCTGATTTTACGATTTTGGGTGCTCTGCAACCAGTCCCCATTTACAGCAGTTTGCAGTGTCCCACAGTCATATGACCATGATTTACAACAGTTACTTCTGGTTTATGGCAAAAGAGGGTTCATTTAATGACCACCATATTCACTTAACAACTGCCACAAAAAAGTCCTAAAATCACATGATAATCCGCTTAATGACTGACATGGCTTAATGACCGTAATTCTGGGGTCAATTACAGTCACAAGCCAAAGACTACGTGTAACCACTACATATCCACAGTATTCTGCATCATCTCAGCCAATTTGGGACACATTTGGAATGTTAGAAACATATTATGGGCTTTCTCCTAAAATGATTGCTGGATGGAAAGGCTGGTCCGTTCACAAAAGGGCTGTCATGGAGGAGATAACAAATTGCAAAGCACTGACTTCCCAGAATATTACAAGGGGTGGGATTGAAAAATTTCAGCAACCTGTTCGCTGCCTGGTTGCTGGGTGGGTGTGGCCATGGGGGCGTGACCTACTCAGCCTCCTGGACCACAGCGGGGGGGGGGGCATTTTTGCCCTCCACAGGTTCTGGAGGCTTTTCTCGAGCCTCCAGGAGGGCGAAAATGAGCCCATTTCTGGACTTCCGTTAGGCCCGTTTTCGGCCCTCCCCAGGCTCCAGAGGGTTTTCTCAAGCCTCCGGGAGGGCGAAAATGAGCCCATTTCTGGACTTCCGGTAGGCCCGTTTTTCGCCCTCCCAGAGCCTCTGTGCGCACCCTGCACTTACCTGGCATCCAAAACGGGCCTCATGGAGACTCCTGGGAGGGACGGGGTGGGTGGGGTCAGCCAGTCCTTGGAACAACCAGTTTGGCAAACCAGATTAAAATTAACAATCCGGTTCACTTGAACCGGTCTGAACTGCCTGAATCCCACCCCTGCTTACAACCTATTTTTTGTCTCTACCACACAGGATGCTCTCTGCTCTTCATACTTTATGTTTGGTTTAAGTGCACTTCCAAACCCATTTTGGGGACTTCAAAGTTTTATAAATGAAGATGATGCTGGAAGCGTTGTGGCAGCCTCACAGTTTGCAATTTTTGAAAAAAAGAATTTTTTAAGACATGTAAAAAGACAACTGGATAGGTAACAAAGTAGACGTTTATAATCACTTAGAATATGGCTTTTTCTCCATTTGGCTTTAATTTCAGAATTAGGCAAGCTATAGTCCCAATAGTTTTTTCCTCCTACAATTCCCACAGTTCTTTTCTTTGTCTATCCTGTTTTCCCCAAAGTAAAACATCCCCTGATAATAAGCCCAATTGAGCTTTTGAGTGCATGGCAATAAGGCCAAGCGCTTATTTCAGGGTTCAAAAAAATATAAGACAGGGTCTTATTTTTGGGGAAACACGGTATGCTTATGGTACCCAGATCTGATGGAAATTGGTTTAGAGAGCTGAATAATATCAAGGTGCTTGTAGAAACACAAAAAACATTATTCTGGAATTAGGAAGATAAATCTCCATTATATCCTTAGCCCATGTGCATATTAAGGGGTTCCCTTAATGAAATGTTTCCACTTTTTACTCAGCTCAAGCTCTCTTCTTTCCTAAGATAAACTGTTTTGCTGTTCTTACAAGCAGATAGGGTCAGTTTATTCTTATACTATGAATGGTTTATTAGTATGTTCTTTAATCACAGTTTGCATAAATAGGTTTTAATTTACATGGTAAGTAAACACTTAATGGTATAAACAAAATGTAGAAATGAGTAATGTGATAAATTTAATTGTAAACACAACAGCAGGAGTCTTGACTATAACGTACCTTAGTTAAATTGTTCTAATAAACAGCCTTCTGGATGTCATAGCAACTGCTTTATCAGTGCTATGACTAAGCATGGGTTGGCCTTTCTTTACAAAATGAGGGACGTGGATTATACTGCTTACCATCATGGAATATCTCATGAGAATAATTTTTATTTGATCTAATAATTAAATGGATGAAAGGATTTTCCAAGTAACTTAACCCAATAACCATTTATAGTTGATGTAAGGAAAATAATTTGATACACATATAAAATAGCGCAGTGATTTATTTAACATAACTGTCAAGCACAGGAAGTTGGGAGTCAGTGTTAGGTTCAAAATGAATACAAGTTTATTTCATGCTGCCTCTAAACAAGAACCTGAACTACTAACAGTCAAGGTAAATACATATTATGTCAGGGTATTTTTGAATAAACCATAAAAAGCCAAGCTAAACCTGTTAGTTTTAGCTTCACGTGTGAATCAGGCCAATGATTAAGCTTCGGTTAAGAGATCAGAGGAAAAAGAAAGATATTTCCAGTGGTCTTAGTTGGGATGCAATTTAATATTGGCACTTGTGATGCTTTTATTTAAAACATCTAAGATCCTCTTGAATACCATTATTTAACTAGTTTTGAATCATATTTAAAAGGAAACCCTGTTTTCGATTAAGTACTATAAATAACTGAAGAGTCCAGGCCCAATTTAAGATTTAGGCCAATCACCAGAGTGGAGGAATGAAAGAATGAGGGCACATTTTGTTTTCAAAGTCCTCTCTTTGATTTTTTAAAGAAAGATTGAGAAATTGAAAGTGTTATGTCATGGTGCAGGGGCTTAATGCTTTTAGAGATTTTTAAGATTCCACAATCTGTACCATATGATCTCTGAGGCAAATTGCAGCTTGGGGAAGACGTGTGAAAGGATTAAAAGATGTTAACTTTACATTTCTATACATTCTCATTCCTTGGCTTGGTTGCTGATCGTGCTAATTTGGAAAGGACCAAATAGTTTGGTTTGCCAAGATTTAGGTCTTCCTCAAACAGGATAAGAGTTCTTCTCTGTGATGTCCATTGCACATTTTCAAGATCAAACTATTCAAAAGCAGAGTAGTTGCTCCAATTCCTGATTTTTTAAAATTAGTTTATAATATAAAATACAAAAATACAAAAGAAAATAGGGGAGGGAGAAGGGAAAGAAAAAAGGTAGAGAAAGGGGAAAAAAGAAAGAAAAGGTGTTGATTTCAAGGCAAATTGACCCTTTGGTGCAGTAAAATAAGATAATAGCATCAAACCTCAGCTTTTTACTTTTAACATAATAGTATAAACTAGCCACAAACCTTCTAATTGATAAAACCCCAAATCTAAGTTTCATTTTCCCCCCACCTCAAGCACAAAGTCCAGAATCAGTTTCCAAGTAGAAACAAAATGGTGTTCTTTTCTTTAATCAAAGCAGTCAATTTAGCCATCTCTGCTAACTCCATCAACTTTTGCAGCCGTTCATCTGTCCTTCCATTTTTGTGCATAAAGTAATCTTGCTGCCATCAATATATACAGGTAGTCCTTGACTTATGACCACAATTGAACCCAAAATTTCTGTTTGTTAAGTGAGACATTTGTTAAGTGAGTTTTCTCCCATTTTACGACATTTCCTGCCCAAGTTGTTAAGTGAATCACTGCAGTTAATAAGTAAGTAACCTGGTTGTTAAGTGAATCTGGTTTCCCTATTGACTTTGCTTGTCAGAAGGTTGCAAAAAAGGATCACATGACTCTGAGATAGCAATAGCAATAGCACTTACATTTATATACTGCTTCATAGTGCTTTACAGCCCTCTCTAAGCGGTTTACAGAGTCAGCATATTGCCCCTAACTATTGTGGCCTGTCAGCGGGCCCTCATTTTATCGACCTCGGAAGGATGGAAGGCTGAGTCAACCTTGAGCCTGGTGAGATTCGATCTGCCAAATTGCTGGCAGCCGGTGATCAGCAGAAGTAGCTTGTAGTACTGCTCTCTAACCACTGCGCCACCGTGGCTCATTGAGATGCTGCAAGTATAAACCAGTAGGCAAAAATCTGAATTTTGATCACATGATCATGGGGATGCTGCAAAAGTAACTGTGAAAAATGGTCATAAGTCACTTTTTTCGGTGCCTCTGTAACTTTCAGTTCACTAAATGAACTGTTGCAACTCGAAGACTATCTATATAACGTCAAAGTTCCAAATTATTTCCCCAAGTCTTTTTCCATTAAACCCAAAAAGAAAAGTTTCTGGTTTCATCGTCATATTTAATTTGAGAATCTTTTGTATTAAGATGTGAACCCTATTCCAATATTTCTTTGCTTTGTTTCATGTCCACCATAAATGATAAAAGGTCCTGGAATAGTCCCAGTCTATTCAGAAGCAGAACAGGTCCTGTGTTAGTTTTTTAATGCTCTGATTCTTGTTTCAGTCGTACCAAAGGAGTGGCATTGTGACAAGGCTTTGTGGAGCAAAGCAGCAAGTTTTGAAACCTTGCAGATATATGCATATGTGTATCTATAACATTAATAGTGATATGGAAAAACTATTCAGCACAGAAGCACCATTATGCTTTCTTGAGTCCTTTTGAGCTTAAAACCTTGAGAATGCATTAATTGTAGAATATAAGAAAAAGAAGGAAAAAAGACTCTAACATTTATCTTCCAGGCCTCCAAATACCCATTCTCTCTCTAGTTCTAATCTTTCCTGTTGTTGCTTTTTTTAAAAAAAAAAAAATAATTGCCTGAGCTGTTGAAAGAAAGGATTTAGTAGCTCCAGAATCTTTGAAAAGTAATCTAAAATAAGAGACACACAATGCGCCTTTTTCACCCCGTTGAACACAATGAGCTGATGTTTCTTAGCATACATCATCCCATTGCAGGGACTTTTGTTTCTACTCCATCCTGGGTTTGAATGTGGGGGGATGGAAAGTCACAGGGAGAAAGACAAAAGTGTCTGTTTTCCATCAAGACAATTGTAACCAGACTTTAAACGCTGGTACATAACGATCAAAAGGAATGGCTGTTCGTATGTGTCTGCATGAAACCACCATTATGAGAAAATGTGAACATGCCCACATGTACGCTTATAAAGTAAACTAAAGCATTTTTTTTTTAAAACCAATTTTGATTCCTAGGCTAATGGAGGAGGGAGAAGGGCTCAGTGGGAGAATGGAAGATGTCCTTGGGCAACTCTCTGAAATCTCAACAGATGTGTACAGCTCCCAGTTTGAAAGCATTCTGGACAATGCATCTTTATATTACAGTGCCGAGTCACTAGAAACGTTATATTCTGAGCCTGACAGCTACTTCAGCTTTGAAATGCCACTCACTCCAATGATCCAGCAACGTATCAAAGAAGACGCTCAGTTTTTAGAAAGGACTCCTGGAGGGGTGATGAGAAAGGACTCTTGCAATGGAGTCGCCAATGGACTTGGAGACGTTAAAGAGTCAGACCTTGCTGCAGCTTGTCCTTCGGAAAGGTAACAAGAGAGGATTGTCTTCACAATATTTGTGGCTTTGGTTGCATCTCGCTGATGATAATGAATTGAACATCCTCCCTTCCTCCCCGTTCCGATGAATCTTTTTTTAGGTTGCAACTTTTTAAAACGCGAAAAGAATGTTTGCTACTGGGTCTGCCAGTTTTTGATTTTGCTGATTTTGTGACCTTCCTGTTTGCAGTGTGAAATGGTGTTCACAAATCCTGTACAGAGTGCTTAATCCAAGGGCCAAATATGACACTTCAACTTGAGTGCTGTTCTTTGGGTATGTTACTGTTTCTAAAAAAAAAAAAACAGAATGGCAGTGGGGTGAAATAGAAAGGATTAACCTTTATGTGCCTTGATAATACTGATTTCACAAATTTGCAGTGACTTATCTTGTGTAATTCTTGGAGTTGTTGGTTTCCTGCTGTGAAATAGTATTGTGCTTTTACAATAATTTCTCCGCTGTATCTTGGTTTTGTTTGATGAATTGGCATGCTTTTTGAAAAAAAATATTTTGATTTCTATTGAGGATATGCAGTTGAAATGGTATGGTCCTGTCATACTAGCTACCTAAAGAGTGTAGGGCAGGGCTGTCAAACTCATGGCCCACGGCCCGGATGCATCACATGCTGGCCATGGCCGCACCCGGTTTAGTGAAGGAGTAAAAATCCCAATATATCACGTGATGCTGCTGTGACGTTGTGAGTTTGACACCCCTGGTGTAGTGCTAGGAAGTGAATAACACTATATTGCCAGTAAATATATTTGAGTCAATCTTTGCAGCTTCCATATAACAATGATAAAAAAGCTGAAAGGTTTGGATCACAAAGCATACTAGAAGTGTATTTTAAGATCAAAATGTGCAACCTCTGCTCTCTAAGCTCACAGCAAATTCCCATAGGTGGGAAAGGTGCTGCAACACGTGATTATGCCAGCATGTGGCCAGCGGCAGGTTGGAAATTTATAGTATCATTGTGTTGGAGGGGATTATGGAGGCCTTCTAGTCCAACCTCCTGCCCAGTTCAGGTATCCTGATACCATCCTGTGTGCAGGTTTAAAAAAACCCAAACTTCCAGGGATGGAGCTCTTATGATTTCAGGAAAGGGGCTATTCAGCTTTTTAATGGGAAATTCTTCTTATTTCAAATTTGAATTTATTAAGCTTTGGTTAATTGGTTCTTGTCCAGAGAATATACCCCCCCCTCCCCCGGTAATATCCCTTCATGTATTAGAAGACAGTTATCATGTCTCCCTTCAGTCTTCTTTTCTTTAGGCTGAATATACCAAGTTCCTTTGATCTCTTTTTGTATGTTTTAGCCTCCAAGCATCTTATCGTCCTTAACACTCTTTGCACTCTTTCCAATTTCTCAGTGTCTTTCTTGTATTGTGGTGATGTCAACCTCGTGAGGTAATCCAGACAGGAAGCACTCCCAGATGAACTAGTACTACTATATTTTAAGGTTACATTAACAGTATCTCACAAGTATGAAAGTACATCTCTCCCCCACAGCCTTTACTGCCCAAGCAACTAGGGAAGGTCCCTTGTCAAACATTTGCCCTGTCCACATTCCTTCTATGGCTAAGTTGCCTCTTATCTGATTGCTTCCTTGGCTGAGGCCCTTCCTTGTTTCCCAAGGTCATTCTCACATACCATTAGAGTTTATCAATAAACACAGTGTGAAGTTTGATCAGTGCAGTGGAGAGCAGTACTATCACTTCCCATGATTTTGACATTGCAGGTGGTCCTCGATTTACAACGGTTCATTTAGTGATCACTCAAAGTTACAATAACACTGAAAAAAGTGACTTATGGCTGTTTTTCACACTTACGACCATTGCAGCTTCCCCATGGTCACATTATCAAAATTCAGACACTTGGCAACTGGTTCCTATGTATGATGGTTGCAGTGTCCTGGTGTCACGTGATCAGCTTTTGCGACCTTCTGACAAACAAAGTTAAGGGGGAAGACAGAATCCCTTAACAACCGTGTTACTAACTAAACAACTGCAGTGATTCACTTAACAACTGTGACAAGAAAGGCCGTAAAATGGGGGAAATTCACTTAATGACTATTTCACTTAGTAATAAAAATTTTGGGTTCAATTATGGTTGTACGTCAATGACTACTTGTATATCTCTATTGATGAAGCGTAAACTGCATTAGCTTTCTTGGCAGCTGTAGCACATTGCTAATTCATCTTTATCCTGTGATCTATCAATACTTCCAGATCCTTCTGCCAAGAATTATTGCTAAGCCAGGTATCACCTATTTTGTACCTGTGCATCTGGTTTGTCCTGCCAAAGTGTGGAACCTTGCATTTTTCACCACTGAACATGTTGTTGGATGGGATCCATTCAAGTCTTCTCTCTCTCTTCTCTCTCTCTCTCTTCTTTCTTCTCTCTCTCTCTCCCACTTTCTCTCTTCTCTCTTCTCTCTCTCTCTCCTCTCTTTTCTCTTCCTCCCCCCCACACACAAAGCATATTTTTTCCAATGAAGCCTTTTGTTTGAAGGAATTAGAAAACAGAATTTGAATGTGTGCAGCTTCATCCCTTCCTTTCTCCTTTCCCACCTCTTCTAACGCTATCTTTTACATTAAAGTTCTCTAAAAATAAAACCAGTCTTCCATTTCTCGTACATATTTTACATGGCAAAATGCAAATCATTTTCAATATAAACATCTTGGCAAGTATTCATAACTGATGTGTCAGCTATGGGTCCCTCCCAGCAAATTACTGGTGCTGTATATGAAACGAGGCACAGACTTGGGATTTTCTCTTTCACATTGACTTTAAGTTAGATGTCTGAAGAGGAGATATTGCTATGGTAAGAGACAACCTTCCTAAAAACCTATTCATTATATGAATAAACCTTAATCTTAGTTTAGGAAATCCCAAAATCTGCCTTGAATTATAAAGTGTGGAACTTTTAGAAAATGTTGGCTTTTATAATCTGCCTTCACTTCATTTTTCATTTCTTTCAACATTTATCATTCCTTTTCAGCCATGTTTACATCAAACTGATGTTGGCTGTGCCCAGAAGCTAAGCAAAGTTGAGCCTGATTGGTACTTGAATGAGAGACCATGAGGAATGTCAAGATTGTAGGCTGGGCTGGGAAAAAACAGCGGTAGATCACTTTTGTGCTGTTGGAAGAAAAGAGTATGATGATATGAATGTGGATGCCGGGCAGAAACTGAGTTTAACTCAAATCAGATTTAATGTGAGGAGGTTACAAAAGATGGTAGTTACCCAGTTGATTGTCTAAAAACTAAGCAGTATTTGATGTTAATTACGGCTGGATGAGAGAATTTAAGAAATCTCAGGGTTGTAAACTAGTCTGGCAATTTGGGAAAAAAAACTTTTTGGAATAAAGTATTGTAATGGCAATCTACTTTGGTATTCTTGCAAGAAAATACTGATGTGTCTGTGAAGTCAGCAGCCAATTTCAACTCAAAGGAGACTAAACATTGCTAAGATGAAGCATGTACACTTTCAGTCGCTCTGCAATATACTGCTTCAAAATACAAGACTTTTAAGAACAAATCTTAGGTCCTAAATAAAATATGAGCAAGAATCCGAAGTGTTTAACTCAAGCATGTTAAGTGTCAGCAATGGACCATTTCTGTAGTGCATTTCATGACAGATGGAAAGCCATGGCTGAACTAATCTCTAAGGAAATGGCAAACAGATTTGGTTATAAACTGGAGCATAAAGCTAAATATATCTCCTATTTCTCCCATTTAATGTGAATGTGCTTTTCGGCTTGGCTATGGTCGCTGTTTGGTAATGTGCTTTTGCTGAGATTTTGTTTTTAAAGTATACATAAACAAATCTGCTATTACAGTTTTTGTTTTGTTTTGGAAGGGTTAGGATTTCGTGGTCTCTGGTTTTAGGAATAAACATCTATAGTAATAACAATTTTTTTTTTGTTAAAAGCCTGCCATTATGATAAGGCAGATTAGGGGTAGAAGAGGGATTTGAAAGATTCCTAATGTGAAATTATTTCATTCAGTGGGAAGGATCCCTAATGTTGAGGTCTGGATTTCAGGAGGATCAGGAGCTATGGATAGATCCCACGACTATAGTATACCTCCAAAGAGATGCTTTATGTTTTCTTTTGAACAGCAAAACATTTTTCTACGTGTTATAATTAGCTCAGGCAAGAAATCTTTAAAATATCACCTGCAGTCCAGAATATGTTTACAAAGGACATAAAGATTGCCACAGAATAAAAATAAAAATTAAGGAACATTTAAAAGACTTTTCTTTCAATCCTTAAATCAGCAGAGGCTGACTTAAATTTGGCTAGAAATTAGCCATTTCTTCCCATGGTTTTCTTTCTCTGGACATGTATAATACAACTGCATTGCAGTTTTAAATTCAGAAACTTTTCAGACAGTCTCTCATACAGCTGATCCCATTTACAGATCAGAAAATAAAAGGGGAAAAAAAGTTGGATTGTGTAACTATAGATGAATAATTCCTTGGACTAGCCTGCTTTGAGTCCAAGCAATGCTATCATGACAGCAAAATGTTAAATCTGGAAATGCATTATTTTGGAAATGCATTAAGCAGCCAACAGAGGTCCCCTAAGAGCTGTGAGTTCACTGTAGAATTCAGAGTAGAATCACTTGTGGTTTCCTGTTCAGGGAACAAAACGTCTCCAAGTGATGATGCTAATTCTTAGTAATCCTATTTAGATGCGCAGAAAGGCAGAGGAAGGGTCTTGGAAATTCTAGGAGTTCTTGAGCTTATTTCACTGGTAGAAAATAGGCAGCAAGTAGGGGACACAGCTTTCTTTGGTCCAACATGTCAGTGGTGACAAGATTGAGCAAAAATCAGAGTTTCAATACTAAGTAGGAATTACTGGACTTTCTAGGTCTGCACAACCACACCCTCAGTTCTGCTTTTAGTTTGACACACAAAGATCGTAGGAACTAAATGTATTTTTTTTAAAAAAAAAAAATTGGCCTGTGGCTGAGCAACTGGGATAGGATCAGCAAACCAATCTCAAGCCTGTATTCTGGGTGGAACAAGCGGTAGTCACATTGGCTGAGGTTGAAAACTTTGCCCAGGATGGCTGAAGATTGAGAAGTGGCCAGGGGAGGGAGAGAAATGCTCTGAAACATGGAGGCGTAAGTGCAAATATTGGGAGAAAATAGTGAAGTGGAATGAAACAAGATCCTGAGGGGGTGGAGTTGGGAGGCTGAAGACAAGGAACTGGTGCAGTTGGACAAGGACTCCTGGCTTAGGTCTTCCTGCCCAGACTGGATTTTACCTTCTTTTATGAATGTGGATGATGGAAGTGGTAATCCAACATGTTTTATGTGTGTTGAATTGGAAATGGCTACCATATGCTGATGGGGTGGTGGTGGTTCTGAATAAATGTAGCCTGCCTTCCTTCCTTCCTTCCTTCCTTCCTTCCTTCCTTCCTTCCTTCCTTCCTTCCTTCCTTCGTCCCTCCCTCCCTTCCCTTCCCATTCCACCCCACCCCACCCGAACCTAGCCATCAAATGGCTGAAAAAAGCTGAACAGGAGATGAGGTGGTGTAAAAAGAACTGGAGCAGAGTAGACAGTGATCTTGTGAGCAGAAACCTAAGGAAACAATGGCTGATGGAGGCATGAAGGCGGACACATCGAAAATGATGGAGAATAGTTGTGCAGCTTAGAAACAAAGTGGGAAGGTGAGTGGGGAGGTGAGGGAAGGAAGTTAAATGCAAATAAGTTTCCTGAGACTAGATCACTCCCCACCCTCTGTGACTTCCTCCCCAGTGATACCCTCCAGAGGAGGACTTCCTGAATTCCTAGCCAGAATGCTAATGGCTTTTCTCTGTAGCAGAATGGATAGGAAGTCCTAAGGCTCATACCTAACATTGCCTCCCAGGTATTTAATCTGTCAAGAGATTAAAATGCTCTGCTATGTTGAAGCTTCAGTTTGAACTTCCAACTTCTAATGCCACCAAAGCGATCTCACAACTGTAAAAAAGAGAAGGAACAAGGAGTCAGCATAAGGGCTGAATGTCAGAAATAGGTTTGAATCAATGAATGGTCTCTTTTTTCAGCTCAAGTTGTAACACATATGCTGTTTTCCAAGTGATGACTCCAGATGAGTAAATTCACATTCATTGACATTCATTGGGTCCACATTAGGAGGTGTGATACAACACATTTAAAATGCTAAAGTTGGACTAGGATATACACTCACTGGCAAAATATTCATTGGTATCTAGGCAGGTCTGCATAGAAATAAAATGGTTTGTTTGTTGCAGTTGTTTTCGGACTAATAGCATCCTGTCCTTATTTGCTCTGCAAAGAGAGACATATTGCATTTCTTTATAATCTTCATCTTTAGTGAAGCTTGACCCATTTATATTCAAGGATGAATAGGAGGCAATTTTGTCCTCATATTCTTCTAAGATAGGGTAAAAATGATTGGGTAGAAAGTGATAAGGTGCATGTGGACATTATTAAGGGACTGTACCAATTTCCTATTTCATCAAGGATATATTTAGCACTGACTTTTTTTCTTGCTCTTCTCATTCTGTCTGTCCTCAGTCAGAAAGAATAATGGTCGGGGTGGTGGTGGTAAATGATGTAGTCCAACAATATATGGAAACCATAAGTGAGTCACTCTTGTGTTAGAAATACTTCCTCATGAGAATAGGTGGGTTTGGGAATGTGAGAGGATTTCAAGATTCATTTAGCCAAGATGGCAGCTCCAGAAGTAAACATAAAGCATGTTGAATTGCTAGGAGCAAGAGAGATGACTATTGAATCTATGGTTGTATCTACAAGAGATTTAGCTGAATTTAGCCAATTCTATGAACTATAGAGGAACAATATTCCCCCCTTTTTGAGCCACGAACTGTTTGTTAACTTGACTGGTGTGCTTGAGTAGATGAGGCTAGGACCAAAGCTAGAATTAATTTAAATTACACATATTTAATATGATTACTTATATTAATATGATTATTGTTCCTGGGGAGGAAAGCTATGGCAAATCTATCTTACTAAAAAGCAGAGACATCACCCTGCCAACAAAAGTGTGTATAGTCAAGGCCATGGTTTTCCCAGTTTCAATGTACGGCTGTGAAAGTTGGACCATAAGAAAGGCTGAGCGCCAAAGAATTGAGGCCTTTGAACTGTGGTGCTGGAGAAGACTCCTGCGAGTCCCTTGGACTGCAAGGCGATCAAACCGGTCAGTCCTAGAGGAGATCAACCCTGACTGCTCTTTAGAAGGCCAGATCTTGAAGAGGAAATTCAAATACTTTGGCCACCTAATGAGAAGGAAGGACTCACTGGAGAAGAGCCTAATGCTGGGAAAGATTGAGGGCAAAAGAAGAATGGCACAATAGAGAATGAAGTGCCTGGATGGAGTCACTGAAGCAATAGGCATGAATTTAAATGGACTCCAGAGGATGGTAGAGGACAGGAAGGCCTGGAGGAACGTTGTCCATGGGATCACGATGGGTCAGACATGACTTCGCAGCTAAGAACAACAAATAAGATTACTCTCCATGAATTTTTCTCTTCTACCATATGAAAAGTTGATCACGGAGGAGCTTTGAGGAGTCTTATGCATTTCTTGAGAATAGTAAAATCCTTGCTCCACATCCAAAAGATGGGAGAAGCCCTAATTTTTGTAATTGCTGTGAGATAGTAATTTGGTAGATCTATGATAGATGATCAATGAGTCTTAGAAACTGGCCATAATTTTCTTGGAAGAGCAGTAGGGCTTTGGAGCCTATTTCATTCTGGTGCTAGTTACCGGGTTCCCTTTTAGTCACAGGCTGCTTACATCAGTACTTTCCTGCAAATGCAAACAGAGCAAAATCATCATTCTCAGCTAGCAAGTATAGCTTAATAGGGCAGATATTCCTCTGTACAGATAAGTTTTCAGTTTGTTCCTACCTTTTGTTTAAGAATTTGGGGGGAGTTATTACATGTAGTCCTCGACTTACAACAGTTCATTTAGTGACTGTTCAAAGTCACAACGGCACTGAAAAAAGTGACTTATGGCCATTTTTCACACTTATGACCTTTGGAGCATCCCCATGGTCACGTGCTTTACATTTGGATACTTGACAACTGATTCACATTTATGACGGTTGCAGTGTCCAGGGAGCATGTGATCACTTTTTGCAGCCCTCTGACAAGGAAAGTCAGTGGAGAAGCCAGGTTCACTGAACATCCGTGTTACTAATTTAACAACTGCAGTGATTCACTTAACGCATGCAATAAGAAAAGTCGTAAAATGAGGCAAAACTCACTTAACAAATTTCTCACTTAACAACATAAATTTTGGGCTCAGTTGTGGTCATAAATTGAGGACTACCTGTATATATTGTCAAAATTTCCAATTTGGGCTACAGGCCATTGCTACATTGGGACGATACAGTTAGCTTTTAATTATTTTTATTTTATCTATATTTTATCTATGTTTCATTTCATTTCATTTCATTTCATTTTATTTTTTGTATCATTTGCTTCAAGAACACTCATGTTGTGAAATCACAGCTGCTAGTTCTTTAACTGATTTTGGCCTCCATACGCATATAGTTCTTCCCAAGAATCTAGTGTGTTTGTAATGTATCAGCTAACAGGTCGAAGCAGTGTGGCCTTTGCTAATTGACAACTGGAAATTTCGTCAATGTGCGATTTTCTAAGTGCTGTTTAAGAGTGTTTGGTAGAGCACCCAGTGTGCTGACAACCAATGAGACCTCATGGCTGGTTTCTGCGGTAATATTTCAATTTTTGAATTTCAAATTGTGATACTTTGCAATTTTCTCCAATTCTTTGTCTTTACTGTCTCCAGGTATTCCTACATCAATTATTCACACTTCCTTTTCAAAGTTAGATCTGGTGTGTAGGCCAGTCAGTTATTTCATCAATAAACGATGCAGTTCTTCATCTGATGCTGGCCAATGTTTGATTTTCCTTGCCCTTTTCTTCACGATCACTGCTGTTACTAAAAGTTATTTCATTTCACCTTTTTTTTATTCTTCCCTTCCTCCTTTATCGAACCTGCATTCTTGTTGTTTTTCTTTGGCTTGTCCTGTATCTGCATCCAGAATTGCACCTTTTTTTCTTTGTTTACTGATTCATCACTGTCTCTCTATTGATGAATTGGCAGAAACATTTTTGATTTGACTGAAATTGGAGATTCTGCCTATAATGTGCAGTTCAAACTTTGATCAGTTTATCTTTTTGTCTAAAGCTGTTATTTGCTGCTTTATTATTTCCAGTGCTTCCTTAAATCTTCCTTGTTTCTAGGTGATGTTATTTGTTCAGATATTCTTTGATCTTCTTGTTCTTCAGCTTCTTTGTTTTCATCTGTTCTAATTTGCTTGCATTAGATCTTCGCATGCTGATCTTATTTTCCTACCTGATCTTCCATTTTGATGGTGCACTATTTGTGGGTTTTTTTTTCTTGTTTGTTAATTTTGCACCCCAGATACTCACTTATAACTGCAGCCATGTTGTACATTAGTTGGTTTTTTTTGTTGCAGTGAGCTGGTGCTTATATTTGATGTTACAGTATTTCATTTTTAATATTTATGCTAGCTGTTTCTTCAGAACAAGCTTCAAATGCAGGAAACCTTATTTGTTGTTTTTATGTTGTTATAGATGCTTAGTTATTGTTTGTTTTTATTCTTTTTTAGTTAGAGAGTTTTGTTCTTTCTTAGGGGAAGACAGGGGACAGGGTGCCAGGTTTGGGAATGAAAATGATTTAGTAGCTATGCTAGCTTTTTCCAACCAATTCTCTCAGGTTTGTGTCTACAGTCTGAACTAAGTCTGTGGCAAGACTTAGATTTCTTTACCCTGGATAGACCTTTGCAGCTCTTCCACTTCTGCTTCTCTAAATAATTTATTTCACATTATAAATCAACAACTGTCTGCTAGCCTCTGTTGTGTTATTTCTGATTCCGGATGTTCTTTTTAGATATTCTCTTCTCTTTGGGTTTGATTTATAATAATAGATCATTATTTATTTCTTTTGAATCTTTGTATATTTGTGACAGATAATCCACCTTTTCTTTTAGTAATCCTGCAGCTACTGGCCCTGGTTGCTCAGCCAACAGATCTGAGCCCTGTAGCCCAGAGTTCCCCAATCTTTATGGCTTTGCACTGGTAGTGGTGGTGGTAGGAGGAGAGGGAATGGTTCTGTGTAAGTGGCCAGCAAGTGTGCATTGTGTGTAGCTCCGTTTGTGAAAATGGTGGGCATATGCACAAGCCTCTTGAGCAAATGGAGCGGCATGTACGTGCATGCACTTGCCAGACACTTCCACGGCCTGGTTCCAAACAGCTGACGGCCCAGTAGTGGGCTGCAACCTGGTTGAGGACCACTGCTGTAGCCCAGATGTCCAGGAACTCCAACATCTAGTACCATCCTAGTTGACCCCAGCAATAAAGGATCCAGATGAGTTTCTCTAAATTATGCCTCACCATATTGCATATGGATGAGACATTCTTTGTCTGGCTCCTCTGATGAAACTTGTTCATTATGGTTGATCCTCTGGAATAGCTGTCATTTTCCTCAGAGCCAACAAGCCCGCAACCACATCAAGGTCATGCTTCACTGGGGGTTATTATTATTATTATTATTATTATTATTATGGCTGGTTGCCAGATTGTTAGACTGAATTTGGCATTTTTATCCACCTATGACATAGTGAAGTTGTCCACACCAAATCCAAAGCATTTTGTCCATTTCAGATTTGAACGCTGTGGTTTAGCTATATGTCTAAGGCTACTGAATGAGAATCCATGACTAAGTAATGATTAAAATGCCTGAATATTCCTGATTCCTGAATAATTTCGCTTAGCTGCTCTCTACTTGTCAACAGTGGTGAGCAAATATTTGTTTTTTTGTTTTTCTGAGATATTTCATTCCATCTATCTTCCGGGTAAAATATACCTATTAAAAAGTAAATCAGCTTTGAAAATCAGATTTACTCTCTTAGATGGTTGGTTTTTAAAACTGAGGAATCTCTGGGTCTTGGAGTTTGTCTTTAATATACAGTAACATTCAGGATGCAAGTGCAGGGTTGTCTCTGCTGCTCTTAAGTGCCCTGAGCAGTAATATGTGTTGCTCAGAATTGTCTTCAATAGAGAAGTTGCTGTTCATGGTTTCAGATAGAGGTTTTCCTCAGTCTAATATGGGTGTACTGTGCTGGGGTTTAATAAACTGCACAGATGAAGTCTAAATTATTCTCATTCTTTTCTGCAAAATCTGGACTCTGCAAGCTAACTAGGGTGGGAAGCTTATCAGCACTGACTGTTAGTTCTGACATAGGGAGGAACAGTATGGCAAAACCAGCTGGTCCTTTGAAATCTAGTAAGTGAGCAAAGCAACCAGAGCTTTGCAGGGAAGAGTTAAACTGTCTTTTTCCATCACAGAAGTCTATCACAATCCTATTTTCTCTCTCTCTCTCTCTTTTGCCAGGGGCTGATGAACTAAATAATTTTAAGTTGTAGGCAAGGTGCCAGCTTCCCACTTTTCTCCTGGGAATTTATCACAAAGCCGTAGAGGTTCTGGTGCAAACAAGAGCCAGGCTCTAGCTGTGCGGGGAAGGTCAGCTGATCCACAAGGGAATGATGCCTGACAGTAATGTGATCCAATCCTTCTAATGAATGAGCAGAAGGGGGCCAACCTTGCTCTGCCTAGTACAGCTGCTACGGGGGCTGAGTTCAGGGAGTGGGGGCTCGAGACCACGTTGTGACTCACATGGCTTTGAAATTAAAACAGGCAATAAGTTATGTCCAGGAGTTCCTATGGGCTCCTCTGTGTCTGGGTGTTTCTCTTCAGCCAGCCGATCAGCTATTGACCTTGGCAGCATTCAGTAAGTCTAAAACCAGACTGCATGGCTTCAGTGTATTTGCTGTGACATTAGAAAAGCAGTATTCTCCCGCTGGATTGGTGGAGAGGGACAAGTTGAATGGGGCCTTGCCTGTTTTTGAAATCAGCATGTGAGCTTTCTGTACTCATTGGCTGCGTTTTCGGTGAAAGGACGGCTATTTTTGAAAAGAAGAACTTCCCTAAACATAGTTCAGTTCTAATGTGTTCTCGCTTCCAAATATGCAGCATCAACATCCAACAAAAGCATTGGGTGGAGTTAGAGAATTGAAAACCTGCTATTTCTGGAAGGTTTCTACTCTGTTTGCAATGAGGATCATTAGAGAGACCTTGAAAAAGAAGAGTTGAGCTCTGGATTTTGACTGCAGAATTCTGGGTGTTGTAAGCAAGCTGGATGGGTATATTTTACAGCTCAGCAAATCGGACTGTAGAATAAAATGACACATTGGGGTGTTTTTAGAGATTAAAAACATAGTGAAGGGATGATATTTATGGCATGGGAACCATACTTAAACCAAACGCAAAATATTTACTAGTTTGTCTGGTGGTTAAGGCACCAGGGTAGAAAGCAAGAGACTGTGAGTTCAAGTCCCGCCTTAGCCATGAAAGCCATGAAAGCCAGCTGGGTAACCTTGGACCATTCTCTCTCTTTTAGCTCACAGAGTGGTTGTTGCAGGGAAAATAGGAGGAGGAAGGTGTGTTGGATATTTATATGTTCGATACATATTTATTTATATGCCAACTTAATTATTTTTACAGGGTGCTGTCTTTGGCACCCTGCAAAAATAATAAAGGTGGGAAGAATGAATGAATGAATGAAAACATTCATTCAACAAACAAACAAACAAACAAGCAAGCAAGCAAGCAAGCAAGCAAGCAAGCAAGCAACTAAGGCTAAAAAAATCCAAATGATACACCCAACTCTGTCAGTCTCATTAGAATAATCTTAGTGTGACTATAACAGCATGCATTTTCAGTCAATTTGGTTAATTTCTGGAATTCATTTTAGAATCAGAGATTGAAAAAAGCCTCAGAGAACCCTGGGGCTTAATTTCCTACTGATGTAGGAAATCTCCATTTGCATGATCCCTAATAGATGGCAACATATAACCTTTGATGAAAAGCACATAACATCCATTGTCTTCTCACATCTTTTCTTTTGTGGAATAGTTCAGATAATCTGATGAAACCAATGAATACAGATACTACACTTGATCTTGGCCAGGATTTGGAGTGAGGTCACAAAATCAGAAAGTTTACATTATTTGAACCTCTGATATTCTCTTTCAAATCCATCCTACAGGATGAATGTAGATGGACATAATTTGGTATTTGTAGGTATTTGACTTTAGGATTGTTTATATTTATTTATTTGTTAGATTGATATCTCAGCTTCCCTCCAGAATCATATGGTGGATATGCTTGCTTAAGTAATGCTGTACGCCATCCAGAGTCACTGTGTGAGTTGGGTGGCTAGAGTGCCATGGGATTGATGGTATTCGGTACAGATAGAGAGAAGAGATCAGCAAATCAGGGAAGTAAACCCCAAACTGAGTCTGAATGAAAGTTGGTAAACTTATTAGCTGGTTCTTCTTTTCCAGTCTGGTTCAGATGCAATGGAAAAATACTGTGTGCATACACAGTTAAATAAATACACTGAGGCAATTGTTTTCCACTAAAATAAGATAGGAAAGCATGCAGAGCATAGATGCTGGAAATATCTCCAACTTTGTACTAGTAGTTGTATGTATATGTGTTGGGAAAAAAATGATGGCTACCCATGTTTTGCTGTGGATAATGTGAGTAGGGGGGCAGAGGGGGAGGACTTCGAACGAGAAGTCAAAAACATTCCAAAACATTACCCAGTGGGCACTCCCATAGGGATACACCGTAGGAATAATTTTCTACACATCCTTCAGTGTGATATAATCCATTTTTTAACCTGACCTTTCTTTTGCTGGCTCCTCCCTCTACACTGAATTTGGCTGTATTACCTTCAGTTTTTAGGGAGTTATTTTCTTGATAGACAGGTGTCTTGGACTCTCTTTACATAATTCCTTTCACCAACATTCCTTTGGATAAGAAACGATAAAGAGCATTCAATGTTGACATTGTGTAGCACATAGAACCAATTGCAGCATGAGCAGGAATATCTATAGTCCTCTTTGCTAGAGCTGTAAAAACCCATTAAAACTTGCTTTGGAAGTTTGGAACAAATGAAGAATGCACATGAAGATCATCTTTTTTTAATTGCTAATGTAGGAAAGTCTTTTTACAGATTTCAGAAGTTTCCCTTCCTAAATAGGGAAAGACTATCAGATCCATCTTCTGGTAACCAGAAAGATACTTTCTGTTAAGTCCAGCTACCATTCTTGGTCCCTGTAGATCAGTGTTTCTCAACCGTGGAAGCTGGCTGGGGGATTCTGGGAGTTGAAGTCCACCCATCTTCAAGCTACCAAGGTTGAGAAACACTGCTGTAGATAGAGCTGACAGGAAAAGTATATATATATTTCCAGGGAAAGTCAGTGTAATAGTTTATTAAATCTATGTGATCTAGTGTAGCCAAAGTCAGTGTCTAAGGAGGTAAACTCATCAATTTTGTAATGTTTTATAGTAGTAGGCAGCTGCGCCTTGAAACCACCCTACAAATGTCTATTAATAGCAATCCTGTCATTAAGCCAATTCACAGAGTGCCATGAAGCTAGAAGGGGACAGCAGCTTTGTTGGCTCTGAGACTAAGGCAATACATTCAACATTCACCGCCCTGAGTCCCGTCTGGGAGAAGGGCGGTATACAAATCAAATAAATAAATAAATAAATAAATAAAACCTGTCAATTGTGGACTCATCTCCCCTGATATCCTGCTGGTAGAAGAAAAACTAAAGTATCTGACTTTCACCCTCAAATATATCTTTGAGGTATCTCCTCAGAGCCTTCTACATATCTAGTTGCAGAAAACAACACAATAGCGTTTGTACAGTCTTATTGCTTCTAGCAAGACTCTGGCCATAGTTATAGAGAGCTCAATAGTTCAGGTTCCCTGTTGCCTTTGTTACAAATTTCTGACATTTGCACCACCATTCGAAGGAGTGCTAAGACAAACAGAACAATCTTGGTGGTGAGCCGCTGCCTTGGGGGCTGAAAGGCCTCAACAAGTGAACCTGGTAGATCCAGTTTGAAGTTTTGCTCTATCTCATTTCCAAGTGTATTGGTGTAATTATTATGGTTCTGAGTAAAACTGTTGAACCCTGAATCTTGAACTAGAGATTCCAGACATTTTGGAAGGGCCCATGGGTTTTCTTTCATCACCGCTAGGCTAGCAAACTGTGACCTCCTGGCCTAGAGTTAGACTTTAACCAAATCTTAACTATTCTCTCTCAAGTTCTTCTCTTGAAGGAGTTACATTACTCCTTGTAATGTAACTCCACATCCAGCACCCTCCAACTCTTTCAGTGTCATGAGGGTTAATTTTAATTGCTATTGAACTTACAGCAATTAAATTTATTGTTTTCTTTGGAATTTTATGATAGTGCTTTTTATTATAGGCAATCTTTGGTTAACAACAATTGGGAATGGGAAATTATCACTAAGCAACATAGTCATCACATGACTGTGCTGACTTATGATAGCAGTTCCAGTGTAGTTGTTAAGCATGATACCATTTGATTGCCGTTTGCAATCTCCAGCTTCCCCATCTACTTTGCTTGTTGGAAGCTGGCCGTGAAGGTTGCAAATGGTCATCTCATGGCGGTATGATGCTGTGATGTAATTGTAGGCTGGTTGCTAAGCACCCAAATAGCGATCATGTAACCATGGGGATGCTGTGACAACTGCAGCTTCAAGGACCAGCTGTAAGTCTTCTCCTTCACTGCCTTGTAGCTTTGAACAGTCACTGGATGAATGGTCATTAACCAAGCACTACCTGTAAAGTAAACTACTGAGAACTAGTCCTTGGTTATGACAGTATAGAAATATAATAATAAATTATAAGGTTAATAATACAGCCTGTTGATAAAGAGGGATCCTGTGGATATAACTCCCATTGTGGCCTTGAGAAATTGTGTGTTGGACCTCCCAGTTTCCATCCTGGCTTTGCATGCTGAAATTCAGGTCACGTGGTATTTCAAATAGTGTGGTGAGAAGAGCTTGGATGGAGCTCAGGTCTTGAGGTCCATCAGTCTATTTATCTTCTGCTTTCTTGCCTATCTGTTCTGCCAGTGACTTTTCCACAGTCAGCCTCAGCTTTCTGTTTTGCCAGGCAGACTTTCCTTCCCAGTGTTAGCTCTCCCTGAGGTATGGAAGGGGTCTTCTGTCAAATCTGCTAGACAATATACAGGTAGTCCTCAACTTAAAACAGTTCATTTAGTGACCCCTAGAAGTTACAATGGCACTGAAAAAGTGACTTATGACCGTTTTTCACACTTACGATGATTGCAGCAAAGCCATAGACACAAGATCAAAATTCAGACATTTGGCAACCGACTCATATTTATGACAGTTGCAGTATCCCAGAATCATGTGATCAGACTTTTGAGACCTCTTGACAAGCAAAGTCAACGGGAAAACCAGATTCACTTAACAACTGCGTTACTAGCTTAACAACTGCCGTGATTCACTTAACAACTTGGCAAGGAAGGTCATAAAATGGACTCACGTAACAAACGCAACTTACTTAACAAAGAGAAATGTTGGGGTCATAAGTCAAGGACTACCTGTATTGTATTGTCTGATTCCTAGTTTGTAAAGGTGCATCAGATTTTCAGAGTGGTCTTCAGCCAAGCTGCTTTGTAGGCAAGCTTGAAGCTGGTGCTTGAAGCTGGTACTTCCACCATGGTCCATTACCTCTGGAGACCTGTGGCTTTTCCCGCAGTACAATTTCTACCATTTCTTGTATTATTGTTCCCCTGTCTTGGCCACAAGGCCTTCTTGGCTACATTCTGCTGGTGGTGCACCTTTGGCCTACCAGCAGTCACTTTTAGACAATGGAGGAAGTGCTGGGCTCTGCTGTTTTTGACTCTCTAAAGATGGAGTTAATGGAAAGTCACTGTGGTGGGTTTTTTTTTTTTTTTTTTTTTTTTTTTTTTTTGGAATGGCAGAGTTTAAGGCTGAAGGAAGTAGATTTTTTCCATAGTACTGGAAGAAGCCTGAAGTTCTTGCTTCGTGTTAGAAGTGGAGTTATCTCCTTTCCTGTTTCTTCTACCTCTATTGATCAAGAGCAGATGAATTAAATACATTCAATTCAGGGGTGGGGTACAAAAATTTTAGTAAGGGGTTCTGTGCCCGGTTGCTGGGTGGGCGTGGCCATAGTGGGTGTGGCCTAGTCTGCCTCCTGCACCTCGGCAGATGGGAAGTTTTTGGCCTCCCTGTGCTCCAGAGGTTTTCTTTGAGCCTCCGGTAGGGCAAAAACGGACTCCCCAGGCTCCAGAGGCCCTCTGGAGGCTGGAAACAGGTCTGTTTCTGGCCTTCTGAACTTCCGGTAGGCCCTGTTTTTGCGCCCTCCCCCCCAGCCTCTGCGCACCCTACACTTACCTGCATCCAAAGCTGTCTGCGTGGGGAATCCTGTGAGGGGTGGGACGGGGTGGGTGGATGGGTGGGGCCAGGCAGGAGTGGGATTTGGGGGTTCTCCTAACTGCACAGAATCTTAGCTAGAGGTTCTCCCGAACCTCTGCAAACCCCCACCCGTGATTCAGTTAATACCAAGTCTTTGCTGCAATTTCTGGAGATTTTACATGGGAAATTAAACATTTTCATTTAAATTGAAATATGCGAGGATATTTAGACTGAAATAGATCTTGAATTATTAGCACATGTATTTAATTGTATTTCAAAGAGTTCTTGTGAGGATAATACTGGTGGAGGAAATTTATGTCTAAACCTTTGGATTTATTTGAGAGAGGGTGCAATAAAATAAGCAAATGAGAACTTTAAGTTGGACATTGAAGGAATAGAGAGAACGAATGCCATGTTGGTATTTAAGAAGTCTGTTTAAGTCAAAAGACTTATCAAAACTGGAACTGTTTAAAAACAGGAGAAAATTGAAAATCAACTGTTCATTTTTTTTGCAGCTGGTAAAATTAGCAAAAGCACCCAATTAGTTACAAAACTGTGAGATTCCAGTATGGCTAAACTCCACAGCTTTGTTCAATTTAGTGCAGTGTTTTTCAAACTTGGCAACTTTAAAATGTGTGAACTTTAATTCCCAGAAGTCCCCAGCCAGATGGTCTAGAGTTTTTCAACTTTTACAGTGCAGCTCATTCTTGCAGCAATGCAATATTCTAACTGTAACTTTAATAGCATTTTCCCTAATCTATTAATCCTACAACTTTCACAGCCATACATTGCAACTGGGAAAACCATAGCCCTGATTATACGCACTTGCGTGAGTTTAAATGGACTCCAGAGGATGGTAGAGGATAGGAAGGCCTGGAGGAATGTTGTCCATGGGGTCGTGATGGGTCGGACATGACTTTGCAACTAACAACAAAATTAATCCTACATGCTGGTCTGTCTATCATACTTCCTTCTCCCCCACTCCCAACCCGGGTCTGTGACAGTTCACTGTGGCCCATGGCCAATTTGCTGAAGCCAACTTGCCATGGGACAATTTGCCATGGTCAGCTCGCTGTGGGACAACTTGCTGCAGGGCAATCAAATAAATGGTGGAATAGAATCATTAAAGAAAGGATGCAAAAGGAGGGACAAAATGAAATCTGAATGACAAAAAATAAAACATTTTAAAATTTATTTTAAATAATTAAATTGAGTTGATAAATTGTCCTTCAGCAAGTTGGCCGTGCCAAGTTGTCCCACAGCAAGTTGGCTTCGGCAAGCTGGCTGTGGCAAGTTAGCTGTGGTGAGTTAGCTGTGGCTAGTTGGCCTCAGCAAATTGCCATAGATCTGAGTTGGGAGAGGGTCTATGGCCATGGCAAGTTGGCCATGGAGAGTTGGCTGTGGTGAGGTGACCACAGCGAGTTGGCTGTGGCAAGTTGTCCCATTCTGTCCCAACCCTATCCTTTATTTCTTCTTGATCCACTTGGATTTTTTTAGCTCTTTGCCCTAAAAAAAAAAGGCAAGAACAAACAATTGCATTTAAATAGAGGGATCTCCCCTCCCTTAGCAGAAACTGTGACCACTAGCACAATATTACGTGTTAAATTAGGTTGATAGATAAGTCTGGATTAAAAGGGAAGGACTATTTTGCTGCAGCAAGTGAGTTCTTTGAAACAGTAGTTTGCAAAAGTATGAACTACATTATATTCCCTATTCCTCATGGAAGCTATTTTGGGTGAACATGGGTTGGGAGCCGCTCCTTTCTCTTCTAGATGACAGAAAGTCAAGCAAATACTTTAGTGTTCTTTCGGGCAGTCTGCAAATGGTTAAAGAATGTCTGTGGAGAAGAGTGACTTCATTGTATATTGTACTTTTTTGAGGCAGGTCTGTTGGAAAGTTGTAGGGAACTGCCCTGCCCACAAGCACAGGAAGAAACACTTAAAGTTGTTTCAAGTTAGGATTTCTACCCTACAGTCCACCCGCCGTCTATAAACCTTGAAACCCTTATCTAGTGTTTGTGTGTCTTTCTGAAGCAACAAACAGCCTGACAAGCTATCGGTGGAAAGAAAAGAATGGCTGAAGTGATAGAAAATGCTGCCATTATGAGCTTAGTTATGGGCTGACCGCTTCCAAAGTCAGGTAATCTAATACTTCTTGTCTTCTTACTGATCTTTTCCCCCCTCTTATTATGATTTGTGAGAAAGATCTCAGAGTGGCCCCAGTTCTAACCAACGTGATCGAGTTTGGAGAATCAAGATATAATCGGAAGTTAAGTTGTTTATGTAACAGGTGGTTGCATGCTAGCAGTGCATTGTGATAAAAATAATCACACGCTTGCCTGCGTCTATCAAAGACTGAAGTTCTAAATACATTTAGGACCTTAGTGGTGACAGCATAACTCATTTGGGTATAAGAGCAATCTGCAAAGTATATAGGATTCTTCCCCAAGTCTATTTTTTCTATTGCCATCTCTCTGTTAAGTTCTTTATCACTGATCTTGTGGTCCCATGATTCTTTTCAATAAAAAAATTCACTTGGACCATAGATTTTGTGAATTTTGAGACAGTTTTGCAGAATTCCTGTAACCTGATTACAATCCCCGTTAAGCCTGTTTCCCGACCCATAAGATTGTAAAGACTTTTATTTCCCTTGCAATTGTACATTAAATAAGATCATAGCTCTTTCTTCTTCCATGTCTGATACAGTGTTTCTTCCGTGTATGTATGTATGTATGTATGTGTGTGTGTGTGTGTGTATGTATGTATGTATGTATGTATGTATGTATGTATGTATTTATTAAATTTCTATGCCACCCATCTCTCCTACAAGGCGACTCTGGGTAGCATTATACCTTATATAATGTATAATTTTGAAGTTCTTTTACGTACAGGCATAATTCCACTCCATGATTGATAATGAGGGCATTGTTCAGAGAAATAAGTATTAGGTTTGTGTGTGTTTGATTTTTTTTCTTGAACAAATTTGAGATACCAGTCAACTGTCTTTAGTTTTTAACGAAACTAAATTATTATTGCTGCTGCTGCTGCTGCTACTATTACTACTAAGGATTCTTTGCGAAGTTTCCATGACTCACTCATGGAGATAGAATGGCTAAGCAGCGCTGTTTCTGGAATTGTTTGTAGGTGCTGTTGACCCATTTGACTGAGCTTTTACAAACAACAACTTTTGAAAACTTCAGGTATTCTTAAATTCAGGGCTTGTGTAGGATTTCAGACTTTCTTAAATTCAGAAATAATTTAAACTGGAAAAATGCAATCAAATACAGGTAGCCCTCGACTAGTTATAATCATTCCTTTAATGACTGTTCGAAGTTACAGTGACACTGAAAAAAGTGAATTATGTTCAATTTTCACACGTGTGACAGTTGCAGCAGCCCTATCATCATGTGATTGGATGATTGGCAACTGGCATGTATTTATGACTGTTGCAGTGTTCTGAGGTCATGTGTCCACCTTGTGTGATCTTCTGACAAGCAAAGTCAATGTGGAAGCTGGATTTGCTTAATGACCACAAGATTCACTTAATAACTGCAGTGGTTTGCTTAACTGTGTAAAATAAGTCATAAAATGGAGCAAAATGTATTTAACAACTGCCTTGCTTAGCAATGGAAATTTTGGGCTCAATTGTGGAAAAAAAATTTCCCACTTAATAGTTCTATCCTTGAAACCTATCATATAACTATTTTGGAAGATCTGGCTTAATTATTTTGGAGTTGAGTTAATATTTTCAGATATAGCTATACATTATATTATTGCTTGGAAAAAAAATCCAACAGATAAATTATTTCAGGTGTGACAAACCTTTTGCAGTCAGTACAGCTTTTTAAAATAAATTTATTCATGGAACAATTACATTAACGCTGGAAGAATTTTTTAAAATATTTCCCCAATATTTTTAATTGCTATGATTGTAGAAAACTTCTGCTTAGATTAAAAAGGTAAGAAATTATTGGTATGAAAACTTCAATGGACAGACTTTATAGCCTGTACTAATTTTATGTTTCTTATACAGTACATTAAAATCTTCCTCTAAAATATAGGGGTTGGTCTGAAAAATTAGGAAAGGGGAATTTAAGCAGAATGCTTACTAACTGCACGTGCTTATTTTTTCTTACTATTAAGAATCTCTTCCTTAGAAAGCTAACAGAAGATTACTGATCTAATGATTACACATTCAGCAATATTTTGAGAAAACTAACTGCCTTGGCAATCTTGAAACTTTTGTACTTATTTGGACATTAGGAAAAGATAAATTCTTCTTGCCACTTGACATGCTGTTGGTAAGGGCTTATCATATACGCAATGACCTCAGAAACTGATTGGTCTGTAATTTGTTAGTCTCTTACTATTTATTCATTGAAAAGAGTTATATTTCATCGTAGAAATTCTTCGTAGAATTCTGGGAGATTTACAGCAGTAAAACACATGGAAATCTAAAAGAACAGAATTGTAAAGAATTAATATTGCAGCAATAAAAAATATTCAATATGTTGTAATAGGTGTTTGGTTAAATAAGATAAGCTTGTAGTTTGAGGCCTTCTTGAAGAACAAGATTCTGACCAGCTTCCAAAATACTGTTATCAAAGACGAGAGTTGAACTCATTTTAGAAGGAATGTTCCAAAACTTAAGACCTTCTTTCTTATCTAAGCTTAACAACTTTTAAGAAACTGTTGGATAAAAGAGGAAAGTTGAATTCTGGCCTCCTTTTCTTTCCATAGATTTCTGATAGACTCTGGAAATACAGTTTCTTGGCTGCTAAAAGGACAATATAGCAGTGGTGAAATCCAAATTTTTTTACTACTGGTTCTGTGGGCGTGGCTTGGTGGACATGGTATGGCTTTGTGGGTATGGCTTGGTGGGCGTGGCAGGGGAAGGATACTGCAAAATCTCCATTCCCACCCCATTCCAGGGGAAGATTACTGCAAAATCCCCATTCCCTCCCCATTCCTGGAGGAAGGATATTGCAAAATCTCCATTCCTACTCCACTCTGGGGCCAGCCAGAGTTGGTATTTGCCAGTTCTCCAAACTACCCAAAATTTCCACCACTGGTTCTCCGAACAGCTCAAAATTTCCGCTACCAGTTCTCCAGAACCTGTCAGAACCTGCTGGATTTCACCCCTGCAATACAGATTTTTGTTTCACAAAAATATTGGTAGTTAGGCTCTTGGAAAATTGTGGTATGTATTTATTTTGATTTTGTCCCACCTTTATTATTTTGTAAGTACTTCATAAATTCATGTCAGTTGTGTAAGACAAGTGTTAAGAACTCCAGTGTATTTGTTGAAATAACATTAACTCTTTATTTGAACCTGGCAGTGCTTCCACCTGGTTCCCTTCCAGTTTTGTAATTTAGGTTGCCAGCTTTAGAGCAGGCATTCTCTGAACACTGATCAATCTAAACTATTCCAGAAGCTGCTTTGTGGCTGACTGAGGAATTCTGGGAGTTGAAGTCCACAAGTCTTGCAGTTGCCAAGGCTGGACATGCCAGCCTTAAATAAATGAAAATAAGCAAGATTTGACAACAATGTGATATTAGGGTGTGCAGCCTAGGATTGTTGGATATCTCTAAGTCAAATGTCAACATTCTGCTTCAAAACAATTCAGGTCAGCTCAGATTCTCTGATGAGAATTGGTTATTTCTTTATAACTTACTAGTTAGAAGGGAGAGAAAAGGATACCAGGAAGAATGGTGAAAGAGGGTATTAGAGAGAAAGAGAGCCCGGCCCATTTTTGCTTTTAGTTTTACTTCCAGACTGCTTCAGTCGTATCCAGCACACTGTCAAATTATTCCCCTTTGAGGAATGCAGCCCTTTCCAAAAAACGTGGATTTAGTACAAAGTGCAGCATAACTGTTTCAAATGCACCGTCCTTGTACCTTTAACTATCTAAAATGAGAGCACCACAGTCATATGAAAAGTAAGTATACCCCAGTGAAATTTTTGGATTTTTTTACATTTCAACATACTGTACATACATTTTTGATCTTCATTTCAACTATATTAACAGCAAATATCTTGTACCATTTATATTTTGTAGTCCATTGTGGAATTTAAGTAAATGCAAATTTAGCATATGGAAAAAGTAAATGCACCCTTATATTTATCACTCTCTCAAATACCTAAAATTAGAATCAAGTGCAAATAATAGAGGATTTCTAATGAATTTGTCTTATTTAAACTGAGAACGTGTAGTTTGATTGGTCTTTATTGTTGAAGTATAGCGAAGTCTAGCTACTTCTCTGCTCTTATTGCATCTGCAGAGAACCGCCCAGCCGCACTGTTTAGGGTGACCCGCTCCCTACTTCAGGTGGGGGTACGGGAAGATCCCTTAAAGGGTCGAGCTGAGGATTTTGTACAATTCCTGCATGATAAAGTCGCTCAGATTCGGGAAGGCCTGGACTCCGATTGGGTAGATCCAGGGGAGGAGACGGGGGCAGGTCTTGAGAGCGTTATCTGGGAAGAGTTTGACTCTGTGGCTCCTGAGGACGTGGACAGGATTCTGGGCAAGCTTAACGCTGCCACATGTTTATTGGACCCGTGTCCCTCCTGGTTGGTACTGGCCTCCTGGGAGGTTACACGAGGCTGGCTCCAGGGGATTATAAATGCTTCTCTGAGTGAGGGTGTCTTTCCCGCCGCCTTGAAAGAGGCGGTTGTGAAGCCCCTCCTCAAGAAGCCTTTCCTGGACCCGGCTATATTATCAAATTATCGTCCAGTCTCCAATCTTCGCTTTGTTGCGAAGGTTGTTGAGAGTGTGGTGGCGCGACAACTACCCCGATACCTGGATGAAGTTGTCTATCTGGATCCGTTTCAGTCGGGCTTCAGATCACGATACAGCACGGAAACGGCATTGGTCGCATTGATGGATGATCTCTGGAGGGCTCAGGACAGAGGTTGCTCCTCTATCCTGGTCCTATTAGATCTCTCAGCGGCTTTTGATACCATCGACCATGGTATCTTACTGCACCGGCTGGAGGGGTCAGGAATAAGGGGCACCGTGCTTCGGTGGTTCTCCTCCTTCCTCTCTGACCGTTCGCAGTTTGTGTTGGCAGGGGGGCAGAGGTCGACCTCGAGGCACCTTATTTGTGGGGTGCCGCAAGGGTCAGTCCTCTCACCCTTTCTGTTCAACATTTATGTAAAACTGCTAGGCGAGATCATCCGTGGTTTTGGGGTGAGTGTTCATCAGTATGCTGATGACACACAGCTATACATCTCCACCCCAGACCACCCCAATGATGCCCTTGCTGTGATGTCCCGTTGCCTGGAGGCCGTGCGGATCTGGATGGGGAGAAACAAGCTCAGACTCAACCCCTCCAAGACCGAGTGGCTGTGGCTTCCGGCGTCCCGGTATAGTCAGCAAGTACCATCACTGACAATAGGGGATGAGATCTTGCTCCCCACAGAGAGGGCCCGCAACTTGGGTGTCCTCCTGGATTCACGGTTATCTTTAGAAGATCATTTGACGGCCGTGGCCAGGGGTGCCTTTTATCAGGTTCGCCTGATCCGCCAGTTGCGTCCCTTTCTGGATTGGGACACCTTGCGCACAGTCACTCATGCCCTAGTTACCTCCCGTATGGACTATTGTAATGCTCTCTACATGGGGCTCCCCTTGAAAAGCACCCGGAGGCTCCAACTGGTCCAGAACGTAGCCGCGCGGGTGATTATGGGCGCAGCTCGTTACGCCCATGTAACACCTCTCCTACGCGAGCTGCACTGGCTCCCAGTGGTCTTCCGGGTGCGATTCAAGGTGTTAGTTATCACCTTTAAAGCGCTCCATGGCTTAGGACCTGGGTACCTACGAGACCGTCTTTTGCCACCAATAGCCTCCCACCGACCAGTTGGTTCTCACAGGGAGGGACTACTCAGGGTACCGTCAGTCAAATTATGTCGACTGGCGACTCCCAGGGGGAGGGCCTTCTCTGTGGGGACTCCAACCCTTTGGAATGAACTGCCCCCGGAGATACGGAATATCCATGATCTCCGTGCTTTCCGCCGTGCCCTCAAGACCCTGATGTTCCAACAGGCGGGGCTAAACATACGAACATGTGACTGATTTTTTAAATGTTATATAATTCTGGGTTTTATTTAATTGACCAAACTAAGTAATAATTTTAATTAGCAATTTTATGATGTTTGTGTATCTATATTTTTCTTGACTGTACACCGCCTTGAGTCCTACGGGAGAAAGGCGGTATAGAAATATAATAAATAAATAAATAAATAAATAAATAATAAATAAATAAGTATGTGATATCACCATACCTATATCAAAGGAATTCTCTAAGGCCTTCAGAAAGAAAGTTATAGATGCCTGAGTCTAGGAAGGATTTAAAAGGATTGCCAAACCATTGGAGATAATGCTTACGTTGTCTAAAAGATCATCTACAAGTGGAAAGGATTTCAAACATCTGCCAGTTTGCCAAGGTCAGGCTGTCCCAGCAAGTTCAGCCCCAGAGCAGATCATAAGATATTGAAAAAAAAATCTCTAAGAACCCCAGAATTTCATCACATGACCTCTCGATAATTCTTACCAATATGTCAAGTTGTATGAGTCTACTATGAGAAATAAACTGCATAAATTAGATTTACATAGGAAACGTGCTTGGGGAAAACCTTTCCTGTCCACAAAGAATCAGAATCATAGTGTTAAAAAGGACCTTGGAGGTCTTATAGTTCAGCCCTTTGACTCTGCCCAGTGTGGGACTCAGGCAACACTAATGTTTGCTCATGACTATCCAGCAAAGACCAATGTGCTCTAGACACATAAGGCAAAGATATTGAACTTCAGTATCAGAAGACATGCTTGTTGAAAACTAAAGGTAGAATTTCACCCAAAGAATCTGAGATCAACTCTAAAGTATGGAGGTGGACATCTTATGGTTTGACCCTGCTTTACTCATCAGGGCAGCTCGCCATCACAGAAAGAAACCAGTATGAATTCTCCATTCTACCAGAGGATTCTTGTGGATAAGTGAGACCATGTGTCAGAACAGTGAAGCTCAACTGAAATTGGATCTTGCAACATGACAATGACTCTAAGCATTTTAGTAAATGCTCCAAGGAATGGCTGAAGAAAAAAAAAAAAGAGAAGTATAGGGCTCTGGAATGGTCACATAAAATTCTGGATCTAGATCCCATTGAAAGGCTGCCAGGAGATTTGAAACAGCCCCTCAAATTTTTTCACACAGCTGAAAAAATTCTGCATGGGTTGTGGGGGAAAATTCTCCCCAGTGGATATCAGAGACTGGTGGCCTGTTATAAGAAAAGCCTGCTTGAGGCTGTTTCTGCCAGAGGGGACAATACGAAGTACAGGTAGTCCTCGACTTACAACTGTTCATTTTTAGTGACTGTTTGAAGTTAAAATGGCACTAAAAAGTAATCGAATCGAATCGAATCGAATCGAATCGAATCGAATAGACTTACAAAGTTGGAAGGGTCCTTGGAAGCCTTCTAGTCCAACCTCCTGCTCAGGCAGGAAATCCTATCATTTCAGACAAATGGTTATTCAATCTCTTCTTAAAAACTTCCAGTGTTGGAACGTTTAGAACTGTTGGAAGCAAGTCGTTCCACCGATTAACTGTCAGGAAATTTCTCCTTAGTTCTAAATTGCTTCACTCCTTGATTAGTTTCCACCCATTGCTTCTTGTCCTGTCCTCAGGTGCTTTGGAGAATAGCTTGACTCCCTCTTCTTTGTGGCAGCCCCTGAGATATTGGAACACTACTGTCATGTCTCCCGTAGTCCTTCTTTTCATCAAACTAGACATACCCAATTCCAGCAACCATTCTCTTTTAGCCTCCAGTCCCCTAATCATCTTTGTTGCTCTTCTCTGCACTCTTTCTAGAGTCTCAACATCTTTTTTACATCGTGGCGACCAAAATTGGATGCAGTATTCCAAGTGTGGCCTTACCAAGGCATTATAAAGTGGTATTAACACTGTTTTATGACTGTTTTCACACTTATGACCATGGCAATATCAGAAACACACCTAAATTCACAAACCTATAGTTCTCAAGTTTATTATGACACCCAGGGAAATCAGTTCATAGAATAACCAGACTGAATATCACGCCACTGAAATATGATGAGAAGTAGAGGTTTCTTGTTTGTCGATATAACATATATTTTTCACATATAGCAGATTTTTCAAAAACTTCTGCCTTCCCTAACATGATCTGTGAACTTTTTCAGGATTTCTAATAGCACTAGCACGACGTCAAAAAGAAAAGGAAATTGTGGCAATTTGTATGTCATGATATATAACATGTCATAACTAACCAAGGAAATAACACACTATTAATAATTACTTGTGCTTTAGAGTTAATAAACATGTCACTCTAGGTTTGGCGAAACCATTATAAATCAGTACCCTCTCAAAAATATCCAAGAAATAATAGGCATTTTCAGCATCCAAAGAAAGAATATTTGACGGATTTAGCCTGTTTTGAGTTTAAACAATCACATTAATTACAAATTTAATATTACTAGAATGTTGATAAGTTCCAAGGAATGAAGTGTCAGAAAATAATCTAAATGGAAGTGAATTTGACATATGCAAAAAAGGAAGGATTAATGGAAAGTCAAATGTTCACTAGGCTGAATTCATGCAGAAATCCTGCAAAGTATTCCAAATATGGAGTATAATTTTGGTGAGGGGAAATTGTGATCAAGAAAGGACTTCAAATCTCTAATATATGTTCTACTGGTTGAGTAGCATTGAAGAAGGTTCAGGAATCTATAATTGGACTATCTAGACTCGAAAGTGTTGTTGTTTTTTTAAACAAGGACCATCTATAGCAGGAGTTTCCAACCTTGGCAACTTTAAGCCTGGTGGACTTCAACTCCCAGAATTCCCCAGCCAGCTTTCCACCAGGTTTAACTTTGCCAAGGTTGGAGACCCCTGATCTATAGTGCCTTTTTCAAATGAGGCTACCTGAGACAGCTCGGTCCAAACATTTAGATTAGTTCTGGTTTCAGAAAAGACTTCTAATACCTAATATTGATTACTACAAGTGACACTTTCTGTATCGATGTTTTACTTTTATGCCTAATTTAAATAACAGATTTTGATTATACAGTTTAATAATTTGCAAATTATTAAATTAATAGGTGATAGTTGATAGTCCACTATTTGGTCAAGGTAGACTGAAATGAACATGAAATGTAATAATAAATATAGTTTCTCTGTTTAATGAAACCTGTCCTTTGCTAATACATTCCTTTTTCTTATATGCCTCCTTCCTAGCATATTTTGTTTGTTTTACATTGTTTTATGTATGTCTGGCAAATGTTTTGTTAAAGAAACATGACTGCTGGCTTCCCAAATCCTTTTCCCAATGACAGATAACATAATTTCCTTCCTTCCTTCCTTCCTTCCTTCCTTCCTCCCTCCCTCCCTCCCTCCCTCCCTCCCTCCCCCCTCCCTGTGTTACAATTAGTTAGAATAGAATAGAATAAATTTTATTGGCCAAGCATGATTGGACAGACAAGGAATTTGTCTTGGTGCATACACTCTCAGTGTACATAAAAGAAAAGATACGTTCGTCAAGAATCATAAGGTACAACACTTAATGATAGCTATAGGGAACAAATAAGCAATCAAATCATATTAGAAAACAGTCAATATAAATCGTAAGGATTCACTTTCCCCAAAGGTAAATAAATCCAGAAGTTTTAGCTAAAATACTTATGATCTAAAAATGCCACTCCCTGTAAAGAATGCAAGTACTTATGATGTAATTCTTGCATCATGAGGTCATGATCTGGAATGTCTAGGGATATTTTTCTAAAGTCAAATGGATGTCCAAATGGCAGATGCATAGATTCCAGTCCTCCTTAACATATGAAGATGAAGGAGATCTTTTCCTTGGCTCACATTAAGACAGGAAACATCTATCTAGGATTCCTGTGAAGGATACCATAAAGGATTTTGCCAAGAGTGGTCTGCTTGCTGCTGGCAGTTACTGTTGCTGAATGAGCAGCTTGTTTTAGGGAGATGCAAAAACATGACGAACTTGGCATTGTATCAAGCTATAATGTGGGATTAAACAGGTATGTTAAATGTTGGGGTTGAGTAAAGACTGCAGTTGATATAATTGGACTGCTGATACCAAATGCTATCATCAATGTATTGGCATTTTTCAATGATATCAATGGTAAATACACCAAATTATTTTTGCAGATGACAGGACAAAGAAATTTGAAGCAAAGAAATGATATTATAAATAATTCTGTATGTGCTAGCCTCTTCCAACCTAATGTTCTTTTTGGTCTAGTTTTCATAATGTTCAGTGCTATGGGGCAAATTTGGGAACAGTAATGGAAATTCTTCTGAAACATGCCAGACACATAGTCCTTCATGGAGCTTGGTTCACAATTGTCTAGGGCCAATTGTGATGGAATCTCTGAGACATACTTCTCTAGTTTCTTTGAAATGAACCTAATTTAGTGCTCTGCTCCTAAATTCTGCTAAAGTTGAATTGGGGTGTGGGACTGTATTTTTTATTTGGAGTTTTTGGTGTTTTTGCAACCAGGCCAGTGGTGCTATTCAGTTGGTTCTATCCGGTTCGGGCGAACCAGTAGGAGCAACTATGGGATGCCCCTCGCACCCATGCGGATGTTGCAACATCCCATTTTTCCACATTTTTGGGGCTCTGCGCATGCGTGGAAGGCCTTGGGCATGCACAGAGAAGGTGTGTGTGTGCGTAGTGAGCGTGCACACGTGCACACACATTTGCAAACCGGTAGGGAAGGTAAGTGAATACCACTCCTGAACCAGGCACTAACTTAGATTTAACAATTCTACCATACCATTGCTCAGTTTTCCCCTTAGGTTAATCTTAAGGCTTATGTGATGGAAATATAAGGACTAATTCGCAGAAAAAAATGGTTTACAGAAGTACGTTGTAAAGAGATTGGGTAGCCAAACGAAGACTAGGAATATATCCGTTATCCTTATGCAAGCTTTGTTCGACTGTTTTAGGTCAAAAGGTCTGGGTGATCAAACGATCAACATTAACCTTTAATAGAATTCTTTTAAAAAGTATCAGACTAATTTGCACTATAGTCCGTGGCATTTCCTAACCAAATTAATAAAGCTTAAGAATTCACCAATATTTTTTTGAGTACTACATCTGTATATATTTGAGCCTTGATGCCTCTATTTGAAATATTCAATTTTTGTTAAATTTCTTCCTTAATTTTATTTGCAATATTTTCCTTAGGTTGTTTGCCTCTTTTTTAAAAAATCTTCCTCCTTTACCCACAGACTTTCATCTGCCTGCCCACTCACTGTCTTGCTTCCTTCTTTTCTACTATTGGTATGTCCAATCAGTGGACATACCAATAGTATACTGGTATGTATGCTGAATATACTGAAAGCTGACATTTCCTCATTTTAGAGATAATACTGGAGTGGATGTTACTACAATACAAATGGGAATATTTATGTTTGTCATCCCCAACACAGAGTTTGAATCACTTTTCTCTCTAGAAGAAAGACACCACTTTTCATAAAGTTGGCGTCATAAACACATTATTAACCATTGTTATTGTTATTGCCGGTTTAGTATTCAGATTGGACTATTTGGCAATGATGCTTTTGTCAGGGTTCCAAGTAACACCCCCAACAAAAGAAGACTCCAAGGCTAGAAGTTCCTCAAAGTTCCATTTTATTAGAGATGTCATATTGGCACATGTGGGAAAACTCGAATCTGAAAGCTTCCAGGTTTTCCCTACCCAAAAGAAAGTCCAAGTCCCTTCCCTTGCACCCACATGTCCATCACATCATCCAATCAATGCACCGTCCCAACTGGAGATGTCTCCCAATCACGCCACTGTAGGTGCAGGCCAAATGTCCTTGACTTTCAGAGAAAGGATTGTTATTATGGCTAGATATCGCCACCATCCCATGCAATCCCCCTCCCAGTTTCCCACAGCACTAAATGTGGCAGCCCTGAAGATCCAAAGAAAAAGATGGCCTCCAGGGCTGACCGCTTTGTTGACTTGAAAACAGAGGTGAGCAGGATTTTTCTGACTGACCGCTGCTGGTTATAGAATTAGTGATGTCATAATATCACTGAAGTGGGTGGGACCAAATCACCCAGGTTTGCAAATATGAGAGATAATAGGGTTTATGCAGAGAGGCTTAAGATAGTCCTTGGCTCCTTGAATCTTTCCAAATGAGAAAAAAATTCTCCAATTTTGGGGCTTGGGGGTTCTAAAGAGGCAAATGGGAGCCTTAAGCCATAACATATCTATTTTGTATTTTCTCCCCCATTTTCCGCATTTACCCAATAAAGGAATAGTCTGGGGCTGTGCCATGATGAATCAGCTTTCCTTACAGCCCTGAGACCATCAAGTTTGTTGCAGAAAAATGTATATGTTGGTATGCTGTTGACCATGTGTCTGAATGTTGTGACACATCAAAGATGTGGTGCGATGGTGGATTTTTTAGAACACTTTCCAGATACCGTGCGCCCAATATAAACCCTCCCCCAAAATAAGCCCTACTTAAGCTCCACTCCCTTCCCACCTCTTTACCTTGTCCTCCACCCCCCACCTGCCTCACCTCGTCTTCCACCCCCCTACTTTGCTTTTTGGCCGCGGCACCGGCACATCGCTTTGCCTCATGTGGTGCTGCGCCAGTGCCGGAAGAAGTGGGCCACCTCTGTGAGGCGAGGCAGTTGTCAGGGCGTGGATGGCCAGGCTGCAGGGACCCTGAGGTAAGCGGAGCGCAGCGCATGGGATAGCTCCACCCCACTGCCTCGCAGTGGTGGCACTCAAAACAAATTAAGTCATCCCTGAAAATAAGCCCTAGTGTTTATTTCAGTACCTAAAAGAAAATAAGACCGGGTCATGGTAAGGGTGCTTGGTTATGTTTCAAAACCAGTCATTGTATTATCAGGAAATAAGCTAACATGATTCACATTTATCAAGTAGTTATGCCAATGAAAAGGGTATAAAGCAGTAAAAATGAAACATGGGTTGTAAAAAGTACTTCGTAGGAGCAGCACATTTCATGGATTCATTGCAGCTACCGTTCAGATGATATTTTCACAGTGTGCCATCACAGTCCTTCTTCCTGTGTTGTAATGTTTAATGGAGACTATTGCATCGTATTTGTTTTTACTACAGTATGAAATGTTTTAAAATTAGATCTCTCAACAATTTGAAATAATGCTGTTTGCATATATAGAGTCCCAGATTGGAACCAGAAAAGTCTTAGTTTATATTACATTTGATCGAAAAGCGTTCCTTCATTTGGGACAACCTTGAGGATAATAAAACCTAGAGTCCTGTAGAAATGGAGCAGTATATAAGCTTCATAAACAAATAAATATGGGTTTAACTGAAAAAAAAATTGTTGAGTGGTGCTGGAGTTAAACAGCTAACCATAAGGTGATAGTATCATCAGGGCTTCTCTGAACAAATCATTTTCTTCATAGTTGGCCGTTATAGTAATGATGAAACCTTAAGAACATGTCCCTGAGTTATTTTGCTGTCTCTTTCCTTCCCATGTCTTTTTATTTTTATGAGATCTCTTTTGTTATTACTATGGTGGCACAAACTGTTTTGGGAACCCTTAGGTGAGGTATAAATGCTCTAAATAAATACTTTATTACATTGAATAAAGTCATCTCATCTGGGAAGAGTTTACTAAATTTAGTCTGATGGTACTATTTACTTAATTAAAGGCTTCGTAACTTGAAATGTGCAAAACGTTTGCAACCATTTCAAGTTGACTGTGAGACATCACATTTCATGCACGAAGTTTTTTGTTTGAAAAATATTACTTTTGCACTTGAAATGGGACATGTCACAAAATTTCACACTTCAAATAGGTCAAAATGAAATGTTTCACATACTCCTAATATTAATTCTTGCATTTTGCTCTTGTTTTTTTTTAAGAACTTTGAAATGAAAATAGTTCCATCTTATAATGAAAATAGCTGCACAGAATTTTATCACCCGAAACACATTATGGAGATCATACCTTATCAAACTGTTTATAATTTACAAAGTTTTGCATTTAAAACAAGTGAACTATAACAGGAACCATGAAGAATTTTCTTTTTTTAGACATGGTTTAAATTTTTTTGGCTTTCATTATGAGTTATGTGTGTATATGTTCAAATTATTTATAAATGTCTATGAAAAGTTTAGTTTCTTCACAACTATTTTGTCTGCCTTCTCTTACAGCTTTGAGACCTACAATAAGGTTTCCGGGTTTTTGAACATAAAATTTGGGCAGCAATTCTATTAAGATTTCTAAATTAACATTAAGGTTTGAGGTTTCTGAATTTAGAGATAGTAGCTGAAAGAAAAAAAAGCAGAAGTATAGGAAGTTTGTCTCAGAAAGTCTCCTTAAAATAAAAGAGAAAATAGAAATTTCCATTCACTTCTATAGAGTTTTAGGAGAAATGTACTATGTCCATTTTAATTTGTGCATAGAATGGAATAAAAGTTTTCTAATCATCTGTTATTTGTTTGTCGCCATAAATGACTTGCGCTTAATTTTTTCCCCCCTACTCTTGTTCCTCCTGTTAATATTCTTTCCTGTTTCATAGCAATGCAAGACTGGAATGTACTACATCGTTAGATGCCACAGGGGATATGGGCAGTCATGATATTCTGGAAAAAGAGGGACATGAAAACCTGAGCCATGACTTCATCAATGGTACGACCAGTGGCAATGTGGAGGCTGCGCGGAGGCTGGCAAAGCGCCTCTATCATCTGGATAGATTCAAACGATCAGATGTGGCAAAGCATTTGGGGAAAAAGTACGTTCCAATTTTCTGCCTTGAATCTTTTAGAATGTTATGAATATGTCTGAGTTTCATTTCCTAATAATCTGATCTATGCTTTTTCTTTTTCTGTTGAAGCAACGAGTTTAGTAAGCTTGTAGCTGAAGAATACCTCAAGTTCTTTGATTTCACGGACATGTCTTTGGATTACTCTCTCAGGTAAGAAGCCATCTTCCCCATGAATTTTCATGTATCATTTCTCATCCAAGGAAAATGCTATACTTGAGTTATGTGTGTCTAGATCCATGATGGCGAACCTATAGCACACGTGCCAGAGGTGGCACGCAGGGCCCTCTCTGTGGGCACGCGCACTGTCGCCAGCTGGTATTCAGGTTTCCGGTGCGCTGGCCAGCTGGTCTTCGTGAGTGCTGGAGTGCTGGAAAATGGTCTGAAAAATGGCCAAAAAACAGGTCGTTTTTTGGGGCCGTTTTCAGGCCATTTTTCAGGCTGTTTTCAAGCTGTTTTTGGGGCCAAAATTGGTCTGAAAATGGGCTAAAAACTGTTTTCTTAAGGCCATTTTCAGGCTGTTTTTGACCTGAAAAACGGCCCTGAAAATGCCCTCAAAACAGGCATGCATGCACAGCCAACTGGTCTTCAGGTTACCGGTGCTCCAGCACATACACATGCATGCACGCATGTCCGGTTTGGGCACTTGGTGCCAAAAAGATTTGCCATCACTGGTCTAGATGCTGTACCATGGGCTAAACTTGTGCCAACATCCACTTCATTTACATACATTTAAACCAGGGGTGGGTTCTACTTACCTTTACTACCGGTTCTCAATGGGATCGCGTGCTCACTGAGCTTTTGCGCATGTGCAGATCGCCTATGACAACATCCGGGATGGTGGGCAGAGCCTCCCGCCGGTTTTACTACCGGTTCTTGCGAACCGGTCCAAACCATCTCTCTCCCTCCCCCTCTCCCCCCCCTTTACAAACATACACACACCCACATATACATACAGACATTCTCTCTCTCTCTCTCTCTCTCTCTCTCTGTGTGTTTGTGTGTATGCATGCATGCATACATACATATATACATAATACATACACACATAGACATCAAATATACCTTTCCAGATAAAGTTTTTAAAAAATGTTCATTTTATTTATTTACTTCAGTGTTTCCTGTCCATGGCAACTTTAAGTTGTGCTGACTTCAACTCCCAGAATTGCTTGGGAGTTGACCTCCACATATCTTAAAGTTGCCAATGTTGGGAAACACTGATTTATTCATTTATCAAATATGTACTATATAGCCACCTAGCTCAATATATGGCTCTGGTTGGCTCTCAAACAGTTGAAAACAGCAAAATATTAAAACAATTTAAAACAATAAAAAGTATATAAAACTATAAAAATCATAAAATTTATTGCCAACGTGAGAAGTATTTGGAATCATTTCTGGTAAAAACTCAACGTACTGAGCTAATTCAGATTTCTGTGCAGAGTACTAGTTTTATTGCCTAACTTGAGCAATAATGATCCATCTGACAGTCTCATGGACTGAACTGTATTTTGGGAGGCATCAGAGGAAATTGTTCTTATTAACTTTTCCGATGAAGGATTCTATGGATAATTCAATGCCTGTATCCCATTAAAAGTCTGCAATCAAGTGGCCTATGATTTTTTTAGTATTACTTTGATTCAAAATGAATTCTAGACTATAAAGAGATACGTTTCTTCTTCTCCTCCATCCATTTTCTAAATTATTTATTTTAACTGCTTGCAACTGTCCAGGCAGAAATATTTGTCATCTCCTGTTACTAGATCATTCCAACTGGAGATTCCAAAAATTATAGGAGAGACCTTCAATATACAATGCACCTGTTTTACCACAAAGCTCTATTTTCTCTTGTTACATTCAGAGAGAAATGAATGTGACATGGGCTTGGAAAGTAGCCATCAGAGTTGAATTGGAGTAGGATTTGGTCAGATTGGTCCTGCCTCTGCATGTGCCTGCTTTAAAATAGCCACAAATTAGGATGGACCTTCTGTGCAATTCGTTTGTAGTTGGAAATGCACGGCACAGCTTCATCAAAAGAAGCTTGTTTATTTATTTTAAATGGTTTTGTAAAAAAAAAAAAGTTGATTGTCAGTTGTATGAGGTAGTGGAAGGAGAAAGAACAAGAAGTAACAGCAGGGCTCTGAAAGAGATATAAGGAAGTTAGAAGAGAAAGATGAAAAGTGATGACAGCTGCATCATTTTTTTAAAAAAAACACAAGATTGCTATAGGTTGATAGACTTGAAGGCATGCTTTTTTGCAGGATGCACGCTCTCTGCTGGAAGACATGATTAAAGTAAGCCCAGCGCCTAAATAATCATCAACACAGAGATTTCATGTAATCATTTTTAAGAAAATAGCTAATCCTCTCCCTTTCCTTCTTGTTTTCCCACAGTTCCTTAGTCCCAGGAATTATAGCAAAGATTGCTATATGTTTGCTATACCTACGGATATTTCTAGCAAGTATTTGCTAGCATAAACCAGTTTTCTATTTTATAGATAGGCATTAGATTTTTAAGAGTCTTAAAATATACACCTCAGCTTTCTTTTCAAGTAAGATTAGTAGCTAACTAGTAGTAGTGACTAAGCACTAGTAATAATAATACTCTTTTTATTTATAGTATGCTTATAAAAAATGCAGTATAGTGCAGTGGTGAAATGTAAAATTTGTTACTACCGGTTCTATGGGCGTGGTTTGGGGGGGTTAATGTGACTGGGTGGGCATGGCATAAAGTTTTTTTTAAACTTTACTTTTAAAAGCGTTTTTTCTACAACCTCTTCGGCTGAAGAGGTTGTAGAAAAAAATGCTTTTAAAAGGCTCTGATGATCCCAGCTGAGCTGCGCGATCATCAGAGGCTTTTTTAAAAAAACTTTTAAAAGCATTTTTTTGACTGAAGAAAAAATGGTTTAAAAGTAAAAAAAAAAAAAGCCTCTGATGATCACACAGTTCAGTTGGGCATGGGGGGAGGGGCAGGGATTTTTGCTACCGCCCGCCGTCATTGCTGCCGGATTGGGCTATCCGGTCCGAACCGGGAGCATTTCATCCCTGGTATAGTCTGACTGTTTCCACTCCCGCCCCCCCAAAGTTAGACCAACACAGACTTTAACATAATTTTACAAAACAGTAAAAACTGAGCTGTTCCATACAGTCTTTGATACTTAAGGCAACTGTGCTTGTGTTGATGGCATCGGTAGTTATACAATACAGTGGTTTTTATTGTAACACACACAGTGATAACTGCAACAATATCCACATGGGATGCATGCTTCATTCAAGCTATCTTCAATTCTGAAAAAGTTATCTTTAATTTATAACTTTAATATAGGAATATTTGATATTTCCCCCCCCCCCTTTACATTTCTTTTTAGGACATTTTTTAAAGCCTTTTCCCTCATTGGAGAAACTCAGGAAAGAGAGAGAGTTCTAATTCATTTCTCCAGCAGGTACCATCAATGCAACCCCACTGCTATTTCCACACAAGGTAACCATCCTTTCACAGTTTTAAAATACTCTGGTCTTATTGTCACTTTTATTCAGGCAGACTTCATAATGGCTATTTTAATACTATAATCACACTAGACCACCCCAGAAACCCAAGACAAACCATCCCCAACCCAGCATGTCTATAAACCCAAACTAGCTGAGAGAAAATGCAGTCCAGTCAGTTATAAAATATTTATGGCCATCGTTTGTTTTTGGAATTGGGTATTCACTGAGTTTGTTGTTGAACCACTAGAATCCTTTTCAGGTATTTGCATAAACAACATCTTTCACCGAGGCCGCCTATCATTTATTGCCCGATTAAGGAGGCAGGCATGATGGGTGGGAATCCCTATTATGATCTACTTGTAAGGTTTTCCTCCTTGTATAACTTGAATTATACGAATCTACCCAAAGACTTCGGAGGTTACACTGAATCAATTCAGCAAAATAGATCTTGTTTTCTTTTTTCTTCTGCTTTATTCAAAGCAAACATGTATTCACAGCATACATTGCTGTGAACATTTTATAATTTGAAATTGACTTTGTAGAAGGTTTATTAAGATAAGAAGAAAAACATGGGCCATCCCAAAGGTACTTTTTCAAAAGGCAACTGAGCTTTCTTTTGTTTTTTCTTGAAGGCATTTCACTTCTCATCTAAGAAGCTTCTGCAGTTCTGACTTGAGTTCTGACTGAAGAAGCTTCTTGGATGAGAAGCAAAATGTCTTCAAGGAAAAACAAAGAAAGCCCAGTTGCCTTTTGAAAAAGCACCTTTGGGACAAGCATGGCCTGGATGACTGAGAATCTCGATTGACAAAAGCGGAGACCATGAAAGATTGTAATCAAGTACATACAGGGGTGGGCTTCAAAATTTTTAGCAAGGGGTTCTGTGCCTGGTTGCTGGGTGGGCGTGGCCATGGTGGGCATGGCCTAGGCGGCCTTCTGCACCACGGTGGGGGGGACGACATTTTTGTCCTCCCCGGGCTCCAGAGGCTTTCCTTGGGCTTCCGGGAGGGTGAAAATGGCCTCTCCAGGCTCCGGAGACCCTCTGGAGGCCGGAAATAGGCCCATTTCTGGCTTTCCCAAACTTCCGGTAGGCCCATTTTTCCCCCTCCACAAACCTCTGTGTGCACCCTGCACTTACCTGCATCCCAAATGGGCTGCGTGGGGATCCCAGGGAGGGGAGAGATGGGTTGGTCAGGGCCAGCCAGGAGTGGGATTTGGGGATTCTCTGAACTGCACAGAATCTTAGCTACAGGTTCTCCAGAACCCCTGTGAACCCCAACAACTCACCCCTGAGTACACATATATAAAGCCCACTCAAGCTTGTAGCTTCATGGACACAACACACTTTGTGGAAGCAGCAAAGGAGAACAGGAAGATGTTCTGAGACAAGTTCCCGACAAAAGTGTCTAATACGGAGGCTGCATCAAAGGGTCCGATATGACAAAAGCAGTCTTATACTATCCGGTGCAAACTCTGCACATTTTCTTCATGCCTCATGACATTGTGCCACGATGGCAAGATGCTGCATTTGTCATTTTAATGAAAGCTTTGGAGCTAAATTCAGCTGGAGTCTAAACTGGTCTCACAGGAAATGGGTTTCAATTAAACGGAGCCTGGCTAAATCTGCTGGTTTAACTGGAGTGCAGTTCCAATTGCAAAAAGTAAAACAGAATCAAGATCAGATTCTGCAGCTGAGCTACTGCAAGATATAAACACCTACCGTATTTTTCGGAGTATAAGACACACTTTTTTCTCTCCTAAAAGCGGCTGAAAATTTGGGTGCGTTTTATAGTCCGAATATAGCTTTTTTGAAGCTTTTTTTCAGCCCTAACGAGGCACTAGCGAGTGAAGCGATCTCTGTGCTTTTCCTCCGACTCTCAGCTGTGCTTTAGAAGCTTTTTTTCAGTGAAGCGATCTTCTGTGCTTTGCCTGCTCCCTCTGACTCTCAGCTGTGAAGCTTTTTTTCAGCCTTAAGAGGCACTAGAAAGTGAAGCGATCTCCGTGGTTTGCCTGCTTTTCTCATTGCTTCTCTCTCCAAAGATCAGCTGTGCTTTAGAAGCTGTTTAGAAGCAGGGGATAAAAACCAGCAAACTAATGTGCTGAAGCTGACCAGACTAAGGACGCTAGCCAGATGAATACCTGGTAGACAGATTTCCCCCCTCCCCCAATTTTCCTCCCCAAAAACTAAGGTGCGTCTTATACTCGGTATGTGGTGGATCTTCAAAACATGGCTTATGGTGGTTCTCCAGTGACAAACCAAATCAGGCTGGTCTCCTCTCTCTACCAGTGATTTAATTTCATGAGATATCTCTTTCTTGATTAATGTCATGTATTTCTTTATAAGGAAACTGCTTTGGAGAGTGTTAATTAGGCTGCAGGGGGTTCCAGCTTAATTGGCATCATTCTTTTATAAACAGACGGGAAAAGTGGGAAGTGTGATTTTCTTTTTTCCTGTGTAGCTTTCTATATGTCATGCTTTGTGTGTTTTTAATCCTACAGATGGAGTCCATTGCCTCACATGTGCAATAATGCTGCTTAACACTGACCTTCACGGCCATGTGAGTATTCTGCAAACTTAGCACCGCTCCTCAAAACTTTCGGACCGTCTTCTGATGCACATCTGTGGTTTCTGTTCTCAGTGGGCCCAGACATTGCATTCCAGGCTTGGTTTATAATAGCTTCAAAGAGTTGTGAAGTCATCTATACAGAGGCAGAAAGTAGCTGTGAGGATTGTAAAAAAAGGCAAGCATTTGTAGTTCAGAATGCACCGAATAAGAGAGAAACAAGTTACGAGGCCAAATAGCCTGTAAAAAGTGCACTTGGCAAAGATGAAACAAAACCATTTGGCAAAGGCAGGGAAATATTTGGATGTCCCGCTACAGAATGGATTGCAGAAACTCCAGAAAACTGCACAGCAAAAACTTTGGGATTGGGTCTCCTTGATTACCTGATTTCCTTAATTTGGTTTGTGCTGGTCAGCGACTTGCAACTCCTGTTCATACTTGTGAATTACCTCTGGCAGGTCCTGGAAGGGATGGAGGCAGTGTATTCATCCTGGCCCTACTTGATTTCTCAGTGGCTCTTGATATTGCTAATCAGGTAACCTGAACTGGCAAGGGATTGAGTGGGGAGGCCCCATCTTACCTCCAAGGCTGGTTTCAGCTGGTTTGGTAAGATGGGAAAAATGAGGTGCCAGGGGACTTGACTCTCTCCATGCTCCTTTTTAACATCTACATGAAACCAATGAGTGAGGACATGAGTCAGCAGGGAATTAAATACCATAAGTATGGTGATAATAAAGGTACATCTCTACCCTGGGCTGCTCAAATTGTCAAGGTACTTTCCCAACACCTAAACACCATGTGGGTCTGGATGGGGAAGAATCAACTTCAGTTCAATCCCACCAAGACTGGGCTGGCTGTTGATTTTAACATCCTCAGTATCTGGTGATTTGATATCTTTAACTTTGGTTTGGATGACACTCATTCAAGAGCCTGGATAGCTCAACAGACTAAGCACTGTAATTTAACACCAGCTGTCTGCAATTAAAGTAAGATCGAATCTCGCCAGGCTCAAGGTTGACTCAGCCTTCCATCCTTTCTAAGGTAGGTAAATTGAGGACCCAGTTTGTGGGGGCAATAAGCTGACTTTGTTTAAAAATATACAAAAGTATGAAGGCTATTGCTTAAGGCACTGTAAGCCGCCCTGAGTCTCCGGAGAAGGGCGGCATATAAATCAAATTTTAAAAAAATAAATAAAAACATTCAGAATTGTTATGCAGTCTGGGAATTCCCTTGGACTCTTGGGCCCTGATCAAAGGGCAAGTGGCAGCCATGGCCAGGAAGACCTTTGCACAAATAGCAATAGCACTTAGACTCACTGTATATACTGCTTCACAATGCTTTCCAGCCCTCTCTAAGCAGTTTTACAGAGTCAGCATATTGCCCCCAACAATCTGGGTCCTTATTTTACTGACCTCAGAAGGATGGGAGGCTGAGTCAACCTTGAGCCTGGTAAGATTCGAACTGCCAAATTTCAGGCAGCTGGCAGTCAGCAGAAATAGCCTGCAGTACTGCATTCTAACCACTGCACCACCACAGCTCTTGCATCAGTTGTGCCCTTTCTTAGATCAGGAGGAACTGCTCATGGTTACCTATGCCTTAGTCACCTTCTGGTTGAGTTGTTGCAATCCACACTATAAGGAGGCTGCCCTTAACAGGCATTCAGAAGCTGCAACTGGTTCATAATGCAGCAACACAGTTAGTGGTGGGTGCACCTTAACATGCCCCTGTAATATTAGTGCAGAGTGAGCTGCACTGGCTCTCAGTAGTCTCCTGGGTGCAGTACAGTTTATACCACAGTGGTGTTAAAACCATATATTGCATGAGGTCAGGTTAACTGTAGGACTATCTATCCCCAATGGTTTCTACTTGTCCTACTAAATCTGGCAGGGTGGGCATGCTGTGTGCCCCAATGCTGATGCAATATCACTGGTGGGACTTAAAAATCACACCTTTTCTGTCACGATGACTGGCCTTCAGGAAGATGAATATGAGAGGTCCTTGGTGCTTTCTGAGCTTGGTTGTTTTCTTGCAGATGTTTCATTACTCAAACTAGGTGACATCATAAGTATTGGTAGGGAACGGGGTTTGCTCTCATTTTATATTCTAAAATTGGTAAAGAATTGGCTTTTCTCCCAAGACCTAGAGCCAAGATGTTAACAGAGCTGGCCCAGAATGGTTGGTAGAGGGATGTATTTTTTATGAAGACCTCAACATACCTTATTTTTCGGAGTATAAGACACACCTTTTCCCCTCTAAAAGAGGCTGAAAATTTGGATGCGTCTTATATTCCGAATGTAGCTTTTTCGAAACTTTTTTTCAGCCCTAACGAGGTGCTAGCGAGTGAAGCGCGATCTTCCCAGCTTTGCCTACTCCCTTGACTCTCCGCTGTGCTTTAACGAAGCGTTAGTGAATGAAGGATCTCCATGCTTTGCTCCGATTCTCAGCTGTTCTTTAGAAGCTATTTTTCAACCCTAACTAGGCGCTAGCCGAGTGAAGCGATCTCCCTGTGCTTTGCCTGCTTTTCTCATTGCTGCTTCCCCTCAGCTGTGCCTTAGAAACTGTTTTTTATCCCCAAGCAGGGGATTAAAAACCCAGCAAACTAATGTGCTAAAGCTGACCAGACTAAGGCCGCTAGTCAGATGAATACCTGATAGGCAGATTTTTTCCCATTTTCCTCCCCAAAAACTAAGCTGCGTCTAATACTCTGGTGCGTCTTATACTCTGAAAAATATGGTAGTTTATTTTGTTCTATGGCAGGGTTGTCCAATCTTGGCAACTTTAAGACTTGTGAATGTCAACTTCCAAAATTCTGGGAGTTGAAGTTCACAAGTCTTAAAGTTGCCAAGGTTGGACGCTCCTGTTCTATGGTATTATTATTATATTTTGTACACTGTATATTTACATTTTGTAGCTCCTTTTATTAGATGGGCAGCTATATAAATATGTTTAATAGCTGAATGTGCTTCATTCCTGCTAGCCACTTTTTCTTCAGATTCCAAATGCAGGACTCTCACAGACATCAAGAGACACTATATATAGATGGCAATTTTTCAGAGATTTGTAGAGCTGTAGAGCTATTTGTGTCCAAGGAACAAATGGTCATGTTTTTCTCCTAGTTTGCTGAATGTTCTGTTAAAATTAGTTGTATATAGTGCTTTTAGCTATACCTTAGAAAACTTGTGAGGAATTTATAGAAACAAGATATGCATTGCTACACAGATGTTCCAAAGTCCTATTATGATATTTTCTTGATACCTCTCGGATGCTTATCCCTCCCCATCTTCTAACGGTTTTTGAAGATCATTTTCAAAAGCATCTGTTGTCTGTTATCTTAAAACAGTGTTTTAAGAAAACTGCATTTCTCTACTGTTAAAATCGGGACATTCAGGACTATTCAGAAAATTCAGAGAAAACCCAAATGAAGAAATATCCCCTCCATACATTTTTTTTCAGCAAATTGAAGGTTTATTTTTGTGTGTGTGAATAAGGTCATATTTATAGTTTCATTTGTGTCTGTCTTCCAATTTTAAAGGCCTTCTAAGACTGAATTTTGTACTAAACAGTTTAATTGAAGATTGCATATTGATCTACCCCTTGAATTATTTCATATACCCAATGTCATAATAACAGGTGCTCTTAGCACAACTGGCTTATCAATTCTATGCTTCAGTAGTAATCGCTGAATACCAGGGCCTACAAGCACTTTATGGTATTGATTGTTGAATGTCCTATTCACACTTCCCTTTTCAGGTTGCTTGGGCAAGATCTCAGTTTCGCCAAGCACAATATGTATGGATTCACAGTTGGCAACTGCACTCAAGAGTTGTTGAACGTTATCAGTTTTCTGTATTCTGTATAATTTCAGCATTTCTGTAGCTACTTGTATTATGATGCCTTGCATGCTTTGGTGAACCAGTTTCCCTATTTTTACAAACCAGTTGAATGATGCTAAATGGGAGAGAGCTGAGATGTACCAGCTACAGTCCAGTATGGTTCACAGTTTCATAACCGCTCTCTTGAAATTACAAGTTCTTACGTAGTCTTTAAAAAGAAAATCCCTTTTCCATTTTGGTGGTGTCCCTCTTGGACAGGGTTTGAAATTTACTATAGCAGTAGCAATAGCACTTAGACTTATATACCGCTTCATAGTGCTTTACAGCCCCCTCTAAGTGGTTTACATATTGTCCCTAACAATCTGGGACCTCATTTTACACACCTCGGGAGGATGGAAGGCTGAGTCAATCTTGAGCCTGGTGAAATTTGAACTGAAAAATTTCAGGCAGCCGGCAGGCAGCAGAAGTAGCTGCAGTACTGCATTTTAACCACTGTGTCATCGCAGCTACTAAGATGAAATGGATGGGTTTTTTTTCTCCTCCCATTGCAATGTTCCCTCTGCATGGTTTACCCTCTATTAGTTCTGGATCGGTGCTGCCATCACTCTACAAGTCAGTGAGCAGTCTTTTTTTTTTTTCACTAGGAAAAAGAAGCTTGGTGGATAGATTGATTTGTGAGTAGAAATTTTTACCAAGTTGCATTTTTGGTCAGTGTTAGATTTATGATTGAAATTAGGACCGGAATATTCATTGTAAGTTTTTGTGGTCATAAATCATGCTGGATCCAATTTTATGACCATTTTTATGATGGTTGTTAAGTAGATCACTGTGGTTGTTAAAACGAATCCGCAGTCGTTAGGTGAATGCTGCGATAGTAAACTGAGCAAAAGAATCACAAATTGTAATCATAGGACTACAGGATACTGCAGTATTGAAGTATTTCTAGCAGGACTACCAGATTCTGTAACAGCTTTGTTCTCTATGTTATCTGTCTAGTAAACTCGAAAGATTCATTTTTCTCACCATGTACATGTATACATCTGGACTAGACTGTGTTGTTTCTCTGTGTCATATACTATATGTGGGTATATGCATAATTTTGTGTTTGCTTTATCTATCTATCTATCTATCTATCTATCTATCTATCTATCTATCCATCCATCCATCCATCCATCCATCCATCCATCCATCCATCCATCTATCTATACATCTATCTGTCTAGTCATGTTTATGTAGTGTATATTGGAGGTGGTGACATTTTGAGAGCTGTATGCAACAGAATTTCATTTTAATGTATACCAATTAGTGTACATTCAAAGTGGCAATAAAAGTTATTCTATTCCTAACCCATTGTAAATGCAAGCTGGTTGCCAAGCGCCCAAATCAGGGGTGAAATTCCACCGGTTCTATCCGATTCAGGCGAACCAGTAGCTGTGGCTGCAGGAGGCTCCGCCCACCTGCACGGACGTCAAGATGTTGCTTTTTTGTGACATTTTAAGCCTCTGCGCATGCACAGAAGGCTTTGCGCATGCATGGACAACGGCGTGCGCACATTTGCAAACCGGTTGGGAAGGTAAGTGAATTTCACCCCGGCCCAAATTGCGATCGTGTGACAATGGGGCTGTTGCAAAGATTATAAATGCTTCTTTTAGACTTCTTTCAGCATTATTGTACCTTGGAACAGTCATGAAATGAATGGTCATAATTTGAGGACCACCTGTTATTAGTAACCCATGGACAAAAGGGTATATGCATAATATTCTCTCAATTCTGTTGCTTTCTCTGCACAAGTGCTTGCTCCAGGGCTCAGTGGCTAAGATGCTGAGCTTGTCAATCAAAAGGTCAGCAGTTCAGCGGTTCGAATCCCTAGTGCCATGTAACAGGTTGAGCTCCCAATACTTGTCCCAGCTTCTGCCAACCTAGCAGTTCGAAAACACGTAAAAAATGCAAGTAGAAAAATAGGGACCACCTTTGGTGGGAAGGTAACAGTGTTCCATGCATCTTTCGTGTTTAGTCATGCCGGCCACATGACCACGGAGATATCTTCAGATAGCATTGGCTCTTCGGCTTTGAAACGGAGATGAGCACCGCCCCCTAGAGTTGGGAACGACTAGCACATTTTTATTTTGTATCTATTTTATTTGCTCAGTGTTGAATGTTATATGACTATAATTTGAAGGTGCTTCAGACATGAATAAAGAATGGATTTGAGTGATGGGAGTATATATCTAGACAAATTTATTGGTTTCTACTTTAATCAAAATTTGGAATTGGCTTGCTGAAAGAGAAAAATAGCTAGTTTTATTTGTACAGAGGGAAAAATGACTGTTCATTCTTAGAAAAGGAGTGATTCATTCTCTCCTCTGTATCTCTTAGCTGCTACTAAAATTAATCTCCACTGTTTTTAAAGACAGGATTGGGAAAAATAAAAATGATCCTTTTTGGGGTATTCCACCCCCCTCTTTAAAAAAAAAGAGAAATTCTGGGTTTGGCTGGAGAGATTATTTTAAACCCAGAACTTTCTGTGCAGTTTATCAACTTCAGGCTGTTGCTTTGGCAAAATGATTTCCATTTTGTGGCAACACCCTAATATTTTGGGAATGCAAACCAATTTCTTAAAGCACGTTGAGAATCTTGACTAAAAAGTCTGTGTGATTGCCATTATCCTTGTTGGAGAGTTTACTCACTGTTTCCTCTCTCCTCTGTGTTATTTACTGATTATGTGCTATCCAAACTCTTAGCAACTACAGGTAGTCCTCGACTTATGACAGGTTGCTAACAGCAATAGACATAGCCAGGGTTACTTAGGACTTAGTTCTGAAGTTCCAATGGCTGCCCCCCATGGTCATGTGACTGCATATCGGGCATTCAGCAACTGGTCCACATTGATTTCTGTTTGCAGCATCCCACGGTCACGTGACTGTGTTTACGATATTTTTGCCCAAATCTGACATTTACTTCTGGTTTTCAGCAAAACCATAGTGAATAATTGGTTCACTTAACGACTCCTGCAAAAAAAAATGTAATAAAATCAAATTGGTCACATGTGTGCGATCTGCTTTATGTCTGTCACGACTTATGACTGTTATGGGCAAATTCCCTTACAGATGTAAGTTGAGGACTTTACCTGTACATAGATTTTCTCCCTGAGGATCTGCCCTTCACCTGGTCTTTGACCACTCCCCTTCAAGTATTGATTTGCATTTTTTAGATGGTTCATGCAGATTTGTAAAAGAATGCTTCTAACCTTGTGTTTACAGGGACGTGGTGGCTACGACGCTGAGCTTGTCGATTGAAAGGTCGGCAGTTCAGTGGTTGGAATCCCTAGTGCCACGTAACGGGGTGAACTCCCGTTACTTGTCCCAGCTTTTGCCAACCTAGCAGTTCGAAAGCACTAAAAAATGCAGGTAGAAAAATAGGGACCACCTTTGGTGGGAAGGTAACAGCGTTCCGTGCACCTTTGGCATTTAGTCATGCTGACCACAGAGACGTCTTTGGACAGCACTGAGTCTTCGGCTTTGAATTGGCGATGAGCACTGCCCCCTAAAGTTGGGAACGACTAGCGAGGGAACCTTTACCTTTACCTTTAATCTTGTGTTTGGTGCTGTTTGGTGCTGTTCACAGTTGGGTTTTCAATTTAAGTAAAGAAATTATTTAGAAAGTTTTAATATAAGGATTTTAAAAACTATGTAATGTTCTTTTCCATTGGTTTGCATTCATATCCCCATGTCCTGTATATTTCAGAACATTGGCAAAAAGATGTCCTGTCAAGAATTCATCGCCAACCTTCAAGGAATGAATGAGGGTGCAGATTTCCCAAGAGAACTCCTGAAGGTGAGGCTCTCTTTTATTTCTTATTATTGGAATACAGTGTCAACTCTACCTTTGCTGACTAACTGGAAGAGATTGCTGTCAAACTGACTAAATTGCCTGTCATTTTCTGTTTCATGTTTTTTTTCATGATGATGTGGAGACCATAGTTTCAAAGAGCTATTTAATTCGCTAGTTTTAGAATAAAGGAATTTATAAAGGATTTTCTCTTAAAGCAAATATTCTCAAGTTCTGTGCTGAAGAAGAGTTAAAGTTAAATTCATCTACATTTTCTTGGCAGTGGTCAACCAGGAAAGGACCATAACTTGTAAGTTTTCCTGTCAGTGTTTGCCTTAAAAAAGTAAGAATGCACTATAACCGTGATGGCGAACCTATGGCATGCGTGCCACAGGTGGCACCCAGAGCCATATCAGTGGGCACGTGAGCTCAGCTCCAGTGCACATATGTGCGCCGGCCAGCTAATTTTCGAGCCTTCTGGGCCCACCAGAAATCGGGAAACAGGCTGTTTCCGGCCTCCGGAGGTCATCCACGGGGATGGGGAAGGCCTTTTTCGCCCTCCCCAGACTCCTAGAAAGGCTCTGGAGAGCAAAAAACGGGCCTACCGGGCCCACCGTGCCATCGTGTGCCAAAAGCAGGGGGAGCGAGAGGGGGTTGCACACGCATGCACGGGGGCCGGGGCGCATAGCATTATGGGTGTGGGCACATGCGTGTGTCACATCATCCCCGCACGCTCCCCCTGCTTTTGTCACACGATGGCAAAAAGGTTAACCATCACTGCACTATAACATTCATTGATGGGGTCAGTACTGGGAGATCCCAGTGCCCAATATTATCCCTTAATCCTGACTTATTGAAAGAAAAGAAGAGCTTATGCAGCGATTGTTGAAGAGTACATAAGTGCAGCTTTTAAAATATAAAATGGAAGAGTTAATTGCATAGATTCTGAATATTTGCCTCGTATAAACTATTGACAAATACTGTTCTGGTATCACATCATACACATACATTTGGGAATGGATCATAGCTCTTTTTTCTTCCTTGGCATTGTTAACAACGAATGGAAACACATGCAGCATTGGCTGAAGTGAAACATGCCTTTAAATGCCTCTTGTCGGGTTAAACTGGAGAAAAAGAATCAGGCTGCCTGAAGTTTTGATCCGCACTTCAGGTCCTCTGTGGAACACTGGAACCTCAAGATTGTTAAGAATTGTGCACGTGGCTCAACAATCAACAGGGATTGCATAGGCAGTTTGCTTCTCCATATGAATTGCCTTGGCTGGATTGAAACAATTGTGTGCCTTCAGTGATAATTGAAGGCTAGAAACTGGCTAGGTGTTCTCTTTTTATCAGACTTCTGATAAAGCTGACTTCTCTGCTGAATATTTATGGTAATAGGTTAAAAGAGTGCTTCAGGAGAAAGGTGCCTTTGGGTTTTTATATTTGAATGGAAGATATAATTTAAGACCAAGAAATGTTATATGCACAAGTGCAGCTTTTGCCCTCTTGCCTATGTACATTTCCTCAATTTGTTCCAGTACCTGATTCTGAATAATTGGTAAAGTTTGGGGCCTACGGGACTGAACATTTTCCATTACTGGTGCTAATATGAGCATTTCTTTTTCTTTTGTCTGATTTGCTTGCTTAGGAAGCAAAGTGCTAATTGTTAATGTGTTTGGTTTGCCGAGAAAGAAAAAAAATTAAATGAGATTTTGCTATATAGAAAGCTATGGCCTAAAATTTTGTTAACATCAGCAAAAGCAGATATGTGCTGATTTTTTAAACCATCTTTTTTAATGTGCCACCTCAATAAAACAACATATATAGTAAGAATAAGAGGGTATTTTGTATGCCTTCTATGCTTGCTAGAAAATGGACTTCATTAAAATAAAATCTTATTGTTTCTGAGATTATTCTATTTACAGCCTAGAGAACAGGCTGGGAGAATAAAATGCTTGGAATTTTCCTGGAAATTGGCTTGAACCTTCATGGATGATGGATGGGAAATGAATTCTACATAACTAATGTCAAAAATCTGTTTCTATAATGAACTTTTTTTAGGTTCTCCTCCTTGGAGGAATAATTTTTGCTTTATTTGCCTATTGGGAGGTCTCTGTGTCATATGCCCTTTTGTGTGATTCTGGGAATATTCCAGGAGGTATAGTTTGGTTACACAAGATGTTGGATGCTCCAACAGTGAATGCCATGTGAATTAAGCAGTAATCATTTCCCCTTCTTATGTGGCAGGGTTGAATTTGATGATTTGTTGTGACAGATTACCTGCCTTTGTTAGAAACTTGAATGCACTTCTAAAAAAACTTCTGAAATCATGATTTGAAAAACCTGCTTTAGACTAAGGGTCTTTATCTTATCTAAGGGTCTTTATCTTAGAACTTGTGGAAGTTCTATTGTACTTACCCTTATGAGCAGATCAATCTGCTAATACAAATGTATCTCCAGAAATATATAGTACAGCCTGGCCACCATGGTCTGTTTACCGATGGTAACACCAAAAGGCTAAGTTTCTCATCTCAGGGCTATAAATGATTATAAATCAGTATCCTGATTCTAAAAGTACAGTGGTACTTCGGTACTTGACTGCTTCAAGACTTGACGAATTTGAAACTTGGTACTTGAAACATTTTGACGTGAAAATGTTGTCCCGGTATTTGGTCTTTGCTATAGGAAGAGAGGGACAGCTGTGGGGAATGGATAGGAGGTTTCTCACATTATACCCTGTTTCCCCCAAAATAAGACATCCCCTGATAATAAGTCCAATCGGGCTTTTGAGCTCATGGCAATAAAGCCAAGCGCTTATTTCAGGGTTCAAAAAAATATAAGACAGGGTCTTATTGTCGGGGAAACACAGTAGTCGCAAAAAAAATCCATAATCCAAATTCTCTTTGTTCCTCCCTCTTTTATCCTTGATGGCCACAATAGAACGGTCAATGTTCAGAATCAGATGAGTAAAGATTCAGGGAAAGAGATTGCATAGTGATCATACAGAGTATTGCTAATCTCTAGAATTCATCGTTAAAGGACTTGCTGATGGATATAAATTTTGACAGCTTGAAAAGGGAGTTAGATAGATTTCATTGAAGAGAAGACTTTTCTGCTAGTTCTGCAAGCTATCTGCTCCCTCTAGGGTAAAACAGAATATGTGGTCTAAGTATTAGCAGCTGGAAGACAATGGTGGGAAAGGACTGTTGCCCTCATAATCTATTTGTAGGCTCCCAAGGAGTTGGCCATGTAGAAAGCACAGTTGTGGGTCTGATATATTTTAAGTATTCATTTTAAGTATACCTAATCCAGCTGCGATGCTTTTAAATTCTCTTGAGGTATGCGTGCAAATGGTTTACTAACAGATGTGTATTACCTCTTCAGAGAGGCATTTTTCACAAAGCTTAAGAGAAGCAAGTGCATCAATCACGATTTCCTAAAAAAAAAAAAAGATGGGAAAGGGCCTCCAAAATTTGTGCTAGCTTTTCAATTCCTACTTTTCCCATCGACGCAGTGATTCATATTGGATTCACTTTATCATCGGACCACTAGATGGCAACGCTGCTGTGATAATGGCAGACCTTTTACTTGAACTGTGTTCATTCCTCTTGGGACCAGAAGAATCTCTGAATCGTAGTTTGTTCTGCTTTTCTCTTTGGGAGTTTTTTACCTAGCTAGGTTATATCGAAATGAAAATATCATCTACGTTTCCTCCCCAAATTAATAACGCAAGGTTGTCCTAGTCACATTGAGAAGCTATCAACACTATAGTCATTGAGGGAAAAATAGAGGAGCCTCTTCTAAAGCTAATTAGGTATAAATGATATTTGCTATTTCAAAGCAGCTCAATAGGTTATAATGAAATAAACATTAAACCCATATAGCTGAGCATTTTTAAACTCCCCCCTCCGCCCCGCAATACAGTAAGGGGAAGTAAAGTTGTTGCAACTGATTATTTTCTAGCTTCTTCTTCTCCTTGTGCCATATCCATCATCAGACGTTGGCGATCATGTTGGCAATCCTATTTTTGTCAACAGCTGCATGAAAAAGTACTGCTGAGTTTTGTCCAAGTCAGTCCCTTAGGTTTTGAAGCCATTATGTTCTTCTTTTGCCTGGACCTCGTTTGCCTTCAATCTTTCCCTGGAGGATTAAGTGAAGGATGCCGTATTTTTCTGGGTCTCGCACCACATGTCCAAAATATTCTAACATTCACTTTTTAATGGCTTTGATGATTTCCCTTTGCTTTCCCAGACGGCTTATCACCTCCTCTTTTGTGATTTTGTTAACCCAGCTTACACGTAACAGCCGTCTGTAAATCCACATTTCAAATGCTTCTAGTTTCTTCAAGTGATTTTCTGTCAGTTTTTTTTAGCTGGGTTGATTCTCCTCCCCTCACTTTGATATTTTTTTGTTCCTGAATGGCAGATGTGTGTGTATATGTGTTTGTATGCTTCTCAATAGATTTGGGTTCTCTGCTAGATGGATGGGATCCTTCTGCTTTTGGCACTACTAAAGTTAGTAGGCCCTAATGACTCTATAGTTAGGAGAGTGTCTGGAAATTGCACATGTGCTACTAGGAAGAGAGAACAAAAAAAGTCAGTCCAATACAATAACTCGTAACATCAGGATGATTAATTTAAGATATACAGTGTGTGGTAGTTGAATAACAGTCCAGTCTTTGCTTTGGGGAATCATATTTACTGATCAAAAGGTTCCATGTTACAGGAAGTCCTCCATTTACAACAGTTCATTTAGTGACCGTTCAAAGTTACCACGGCACTGAAAAATGTGACTTACGACCATTTTTCAGAGTTATGAAAACTGTGCAGCATCCCATGATCATGTGATCAAAATTCAGATGTTTGGCAGCTGGTCAATATTTATGATGGGTGCTGTGTCCCAGGATCATGAGATCCCCTTTTTGTGACCTTCTGACGAGCAAAGACAATGGGGAAGCCGGAATTCACTTAATGACCGGGTTACTAACTTATCCACTGCAGTGACTCATTTAAAAACTGTGTCAAGAAAGGTTGTAAAATGGGCCAAAAGTCACTTAACAAATGTTTCACTTAACAAAAGAAATTTTGGGCTCAATCGTGGTCATAAGTTGAGGACTACCTGTATTACATATTTATGGGAAGCATTCCTTTGTTGTAACTATTAAATGAATTTGATTTAGATAGCACCATGAACGTCCAGGGTAAAGAAGTCAGTGGCAAAGATCTATTATATTGTTGCTAAACAAAATTATGTAGATATTTATTATTTATTTATTTATTTATTAGTCCAATTTATATGCCGCCCTTCTCCGTAGACTCAGGGCGGCTTACAATGCATTATAGCAATAGCCTGCATACTTTTTTGTATATACCTGCTTATTAGGGCTTTCGGCCCGCACAAGCAGTGTTGTTCTATACAAAGTTGTCTTATTGTCCCCACAATCCGGGTCCTCAATTTACCTACCTCGAAAGGATGGAAGGCTGAGTCAATCTTGAGCCTGGTGAGATTCGAACTTGCACTAATTGCAGGCAGTTGGCAGCTAAGTGCTAACACTTAACAGCACTTTAGTCTGCTGCACCACCGAGGCTCTATTTTTCCATGTAGTCACCTGGAATTGGTTTGCAGGAGACTTTACCTGGATGAGGCGGCATGATTGATCAGTGTTTAAAGGCACTGAGCTTGTCATCTGGAAAGCTGACAGCCTGGGTTCGAGAGTTGAGCGTCACCCAATGGGGTGAGCTCCCGTTCCTTGCTCCACCTCCTGCCCACCTAGCAGTTTGAAAGCATGCAAATGCAAGTAGATTGATAGGTACCACTTTGATGGGAAGGTAACAGCATTCTGTGCACCTTTGGCATATAACCATGCTGGCCACAAGACCATGGAAAACATCTTCAGACAATGCTGGCTCCCTCAGCCAAGAAATGAAGATGAGCACTGTTCCCTAAAATCGTTCACGACTGGACAGGGAACTGTTTTACACATGTTAGTATTAGAGCCAGTTTGACGTAGCTGTTAAGGCACCCAGCTAAAAACTAGGAGATTGTGAGTTCCAGTCCTGCTTAGTCATAAAGTCAGCTAGGTGACCTGGGTCCAGTCTTATCTCTCTCAGTCCTAGAGGAAGTAAGCAATGACAAAACAACTTCCAATATTGTTACTGAGGACACTTCATCCAGGTAGTCACCAGAAGTAAGTTTGACTTGAACACATACGCACGCACATACACATAAACACACACAATTCTTAAATCATCTGTAGCCTTTCCCTCTCTCCCATTTATGTTCCATGGACTGGATAGTGCTGTACGATAAAGGCTTATATTAATGAAAATGTGAAACAAAACAAAACAAAACAAAAAAACAGGAGCAGCAGGAGAGATGATATAATGGTAAAAAAAAAAAATCCAGTGCAATTCTAATCGTCTGAACAATTCTCTTTCCAAAAGCAGGAAGAGAGAAGCCTTTTGCAATGCTACAATACCAAGAGGAAGATATGTACCAGCTATTTGTGTCTATGAGACACATACAGCTGGCACATATGCAAGAGCATTGTTAAACTTTGGAAGTTTATAATGGCTTGTAAAGGTCTCTATCAGTCAGGGTGAATCCTTGGTCTTTTCAAACTTAGGCAGAAATGAGAGAGGGATGATGCTGTATGTTCAGTGATCCATAAAATGAATATTTGGAAGTTATTTATGTGTGTGTGTGTGTGTGAGGGGGGTTCCCATGTTGTAGGCTTGACAAAAATGATTGTTTTTATATTTGGAAAGGAAGTTTGTTGGGAACCAGGAGAAATTTTTCCAGCTAGAAATTGGGCCAGAGGGAAGGACTGATGGTGACGTCATGTGCATATGTCTTTTCTGAAAATGATTTGTGAGTGGGGAGAGAAGGGTTTAGTCAGTGTTGACATCGCTGTGACTATTACGAAATACAAATGAAGTATCTATAACAAATGCACTTCTTTCCCCCTCCTGTTCTATTTACAGTATTTTTCTGCAATATTCATACATGTTACTTGCTTGTTTCTTATTTGAATAGTGTGTTTTGAATCATGATTTGATATCTTGCCAGCTGTGTTTCTGTCTGTGTGTTGTGTAATGAAAGAGCAACACACACACACACACACACACACACACACACACACACACACACACAGTCTTCAGGGGCCTATGAGAGCCAATCTGGTGCAGTGGTTGAAGGAACCAGGCTAGAAACTAGGAGACTTGAGTTCTAGTCTTCTCATAAGCACAAAACCAGCTGGGTGACCTTGGGCCAATCACCCTCTCTCAACCCTAAGAAGAAGGCAATGGTAAGACACATCTGAAAATGCTGCCAATAAAATTTCATGGATATATCTGTGTAGTCCCCAAGACTGACTTGGGGAGACACCCCCAACACATACATATATAGGTTTGCACACGCAAACCTTTTCTTAAAAATGCCGCATACTATCCCATTTCCAAAATCTGAAATAATCTCCTTTTTGTACTTTTGCATTCAGTCTCTCTGTTTTATTTCTGTGCTTTTAAAATTAGCTCTCATTAGAACAGTAGGATTTTTCAGTGGATTCAGGATGAGTACATCTAGTACTTCAGGAAGTTATCTCAAACCATATGCTATGAGTGGCATATGCCTGGCAAGTATAAAGCACATACGCTTGTGACAAAGCTACACAGCATATAATATGTGTAGGTAGCTCTGAATACTCTACTGTACACTCATAGGACATTTTTATTTTCAGAAACAGTCCTAAAATCTTAAGAGACAGGCAAATATTGCCTTTTATTAAGCAATAAAATAAAAATTGCTTTAATATACCCCCCTCCCAAAAAAAAGACCAAAAAAATAAATTGTTTTAACATTTGTATTCTTGAAAAAACTCAATAGGACTTTTAACCATCTGTTTATATTGATTTTTTCTCTGAGATAAAAACGTTGATGGACTTGCATCCAGAAATAAAAATGTTTTCTTGGAATAATTATATTTTAAATATGCAATTCTCTCCCTCCCTCTCTCCCTCCCTCCCTCTCTTTCTCTCTCTCCCTCCCTCTTTCCCTCCCACTCTCTCTCTTCCCCCTCCCTCCCTCCCTCCCTCTCTCTCTTTGTATGTTATATAGTTATCTGAATGTTAGCACTGCCATGAGCAATAGCATATTTGTGTCCTTCCTAAGGCTAGATTTCACATTCTTCTTTGCGGAATATGCAAACCACATGCTTCAAGGCCTGTGTACATTTTATAGACCTGCACAGCACATGCAGGCAATTTTGTTTTTCCCCTAAAGAGCAAGAATCCATTGCAGTAGTGGGGGTGAAAGAGTTTAATTTATATTAAGGCACAAACTGAGAGGAAAGGAATATCCTCTATCTAAAATGGAAGGCATGTGATGGCAGTCCTGTGAGAAAAATGAAAATGTTTATACCTAAACGCTAAGCTGTATGTCTGCTTGTGAGAGACAGAGCAACTGTGAAACTAATTATGTGTAATTTAAATGCATATGTATGAACTGGTGCAGATACAAAATCCGAATTATTTCCAACGGTTTCTTAAAAGCTACCTCATCGTTTTTCTTTTTTAAATAATAGGGAACGTAAGACAATCATGCTCTTACTTGCCTTTACTCATGGTATACTTTCCTTTCTCCCCGTCATAGTCAAAAATAAGTGTTGGTACTAATATGAACTCTGGTCAAAGGCAAGGTTCTTGTTGGACCACACCTTGTTCGTGTGAAGAAACGTCAGCTTCATCATGTTTATTGTTGTCATTAATTATCCTTAGAACATCAGATTTGTCTAAAGTGTTGGCTTTAGGATTACCAAAAGCATAATTTGACCGTCTACACTTAAGTGCATCCTTGGAGGGGCCAGAATGATATCATATCAGCATGTGCTTCTTTCTGTGTTTGGATGCCTTGGTGCTATTTGTACCCAGACATATCTAGGCAGAAATTGTTGTTTATGATGGAAACAGTACCCTCATTGCTCATGTCATTTTGCCAAGTTTTGTAAGCAAACAAGCCAAGATAGAGCTATGTTCTAATAGGGAGGAATACAGCTACACAGTAAGGGATGCTGGAGGGGGAGGGAAAGAGTTTTTGGGAAAGGGAGGCTAACATGGGATAAAGGCTTCACGAAAAACTTGAATAGGGGACATCCGTAATTCAACATAGCTGATATGCAGGGTAATTCCAGATAACTGGGAGCAACGGAGGGGAACTGCAGTATCCTATTATATGAAGCAAGAACCATTTAGGATGTTGGAATGACTATAATATCCTATTTAGATGAATTTCCATTCAGTGTCTGCATTGGGGGCTGAGATGAGCTGTTCTTCACAACTTTTGCCCTTGACTTTGGAAGGTTGCATTCTCTCCCCGCACCCCCCCTATTGAGAGATGGTTTAATGGGCTTGGCAGTTGCAGGAGGCAACTGTTTTCAGAAGCGGTGGCTGAAGCAGCACAGCTTGCAAGAACAGAAATAAAAAGCAGCCAGCTAGGACGTGCTATAGCAGCCGGATCTTCTCTTGGTTTTAAAACCAATTAACTCTTTGCTGCTCCTGCTCAGGAGCATGAAGGAGCAATGGCAAAACGTGGCCAAATGTCCATTAGATACAGTTGGCTGTAAATTCATATTTGATAAATGGCATTCCAGTGACTGATTTTCTGCAGTAGAGCATAATTTGCAAAGGCTGGGTTCTTTACCGATGATTGCTTGCAACATGTACTCTGGAGGGAATCAACTTCATTGTCTGCCACCTTATGCCACTGGTTTAAAACTTCATTATTCATTAGGGTTCTATTTTTTTTTTTTACTAATTATAGTTAGCTGTTGCTATAACACTGCTCTGTATTTATTCCAATTATTCTCTATTTACCCGAGACTCCTAATTATTCTATTGTGCTTGTCATATTGTAATTAGATTATTTTTATCCTATTTGTTATCTGGTTTGCTTGGGTTTGCTGATTTAGGCAAACCTAAGTAAGTAAATATTCTAAATAAATAGTTCTACTCTATTGACATATACACATACCCATTTCAGACTAATAGTACTATATACCTATTTTTCCATTTAAAATATGGAATTTTTTCTTTTGTTTGTTTGATACCAAAGTATATAGATAGAGATCTGCCTTGCCTCCAAAGCTATAACTGCACTGGATCAAATTCAGGCAAATATACATGCCTTACATTCATTCAATGCTTTGGTTTCACCCCATCTTATGAAATAAATATAGCTTGATCCTGAACTCAGTTTGTATTCTACTAATAATATTAATCCTTGGATTGAACTTTGTAGTGATGCTGTAGACTTGGCCATGGATGACTCATAGTGTTCCCGCACAGCTATCTTGGAACCTACCAAACTCCCTCATGATCTGCTTTTTAATAGGTTTTTAAATTAAATAAAAAATGAAATCCTAGAATGCTCCAAAGAGTTAGGCTTTAGTATAATTTTTATTTATGAAAAGGCCTTTTGTCTCCAAGCAGGCCTCTTAATGTCTTTAAAAGTTAATTTTTTTTTGAGTAGCTTCCCTTGCAAACAGGATGGATGAATTTCAAGAAGCAACCAGATGAACTGAAGTGGAGGAGAAAATTCACAGTAATCTTCATTTAAAATAACCAAAGCAGGAGCTTCCTTCAATAATTTAGATATTAGTTTATTTGTTTTTTTGTATAGCGTAATGCTTGAAAGGCATTGACTAGGAAGGTATTGGTAGGCATCGCTAGGTTTTTGTAGGAAGCAACAAACAACTGAATGAGAATTTAGACTATGCTGCCCCTGTTTTTATCCAAAAATAGATTCTCAATCTTTTCTCCCCAAATTAGCATTTAGATTCCCATTTTCCTACTGCTTACTTCAATTAAGTCAAATAATTTAGTCCTTTAACACAAATGCTCAATTTTAAAAAATAATTCAAAGTTTCCATATGCTTATACTATGTTAACATGAGGATTTTGTACATTAGTTTTAGTTTGAGCCTTTTTTTAAATAAAAGATCTTGCTTTTAGTTTTGTAATATATGTTGTGTTTTTCCCAGTTTCCTTCTGTTTTTTTAAAGTACCAATTTCCTTACAGCTTTTGAAAAATTCTAGTTATTCATCTAGCATTAACTTCAAACATGGATCATCATACCAGAGGAAGCTATTTTAAAATTTCCCATCTGAAACAGAATTGAATCATTTGAAATGATTCAAAACATTTACAAAACTTTTACTCACCTGATCAGGAATCATACTGGAAAACAGCTGAATAGAAACAGCTTTGAAAATTCATAGATATTTCAAGCCCCTGAAGTCTCAGAGTCTGCCAACATTACATCTGACTGAAATTATGAGCTTCAAACAGATGAAACATACAATGCAAAGCATTGGGATCAGACAGATTTACTCTTACGTCTTTAATGTTATTTTAAAAATCAACTCATGACTCAGAGAAAAAGTTTGCCCAGTTTATTGTTAAATTTGGAGAAACACCAAGAAATGTTTCCATAAACCCACATGGATATCCACTGAAGATGTCATGACACAAAGTGTGAGTACAAAACACTGGGATTTGGTTTGTGGCATTGCAGTGCATGTTTTGTTACTATTATTATGTTGGTCATTGTGATTTGCAGCAAATGCCTGTGAATTTTTCAGTGATTCTCTCTGAATCCAAATGTCCTTAAGGGGGGACATATGTCCTCTTCACTGTTAACACCTATTATTTGCTAGCATATTTATTAGAATATGCTGTGAGCTTGTGACATTGGGACACATATTATTCCCCCTGCCCAGCTAAATTTTCAAGACCAGCCATTGCAACAAGTTTAAAACAAATTTTAAAAAAACATTAATGGATTCCATTGATTGTTTTGCTTGTCAAAATACATCTGGCACAGAAAGACCCTCAGAGATGCTAAAATATATTTAAGTATATGAGAAATAAAAATGTAATGCAAACAGATAAGTGATGGAGGTGGTACCAGCAGTGAGTTATACTATTCAAACCTTTAAATTCTTGGTTTCCAGTGGAATGCAGATCCTATTTTGAAGCAAATTATTGTTAGCCAATTCTTCATTTTCTTAACTGATACAAGAGCTTGCTCTTGCTGTTTTTCTTCACCAGCAATTTCCTTTCTGGATACTACAGACAGGCATTTATCTCATTTTGCTGTCATTCCCTAGCATTTTAATTAAAGATTTCTTTGGCTTCTTGTTTTGTACCTGTCATGGTCCTCTCCCTCTCCCAGACGTTGAAAAACAAACCATTGATTAAAGTGATATTAGTAACAGCGTGTTTGATACAGTCCATTTATTTCAGATGCCTAATGGAAGAAGTGAGCAAGATGCAGTCATAAATCTGCTATATTGCAGTCCTCAATGGGAAGGCTGCTGTGCAGACACCTGTTTTAGAAAGCAACATTTTCAATGGGGCATACATAGTCCTATGTGGGCCAGAAGATCTTTGGAAAATCTGGTCTTGTATCTACAAATGTCCAAACCCAAGAAAGGGGGTTTATGGGATTGTAGACCATGGAACCATGGAGATCATCACCTTTCTCCTATCCTGCTGCACAGTGGGTCATTAATGGGTTAATGTAGTCCAATCTGTCAGGAGACTGAATCAGAATTTTGTGGCCACGCCTCCATGTCTCTGCTTCCTGTCCCAGTTTTCGACTCAGTCCATCTGAGAGCGACATCTTGGCAAATTACTCTTTGTTCAACTTATTATTGATTCAATTACAGGTTTTTCTTACAAAAATTTTATTGTTTCTGGGGGTTAGTGTGCTGGCCACATCAGTCTAGACTGATAAAGCCGCCACTACCAAGAAAAAGGGGGTGGCCACCCCTGGGGCCCCAGGCCTAACAGACCTTGCAGTATAGCTGCATAATTCCCTTTACTACCCCCCAACCCCCACACTACCCCCACCGCTGCCCCTATTCAGCTACCCCCACCGCTCGCTGCGGCTGTCACAGTCACCGTTCTGGGGTGGCGTGGCATTTTTGGGGCTTTTTTCCTTCAGTAGGACTGGTGGTGGCCATTTTGAAGTACAGCCACGAGGCTTGCTTCCAGCTTTGGTGGCCATTTTGATTCCTGGCGGTGGCCATTTTGGAAGGCACTTTTTGGTGGACTCATTGCAAAGTGCCTAGTCAGGGGGTGGCCCTTGCAGCAACTAGCCAGGAGGCATGGCCAGGACAACGACGGCCATTTTTTTGCCTCGTTTGCAGCAAACTCCGTCGGATCCTGCAGCTTTAAAAGTGGTTCCCTTTGAAAGCCTCCTTCTCTGCTGATTGGCAAGTATTGCCACTCTAAGGCCCTGGCAAAGCAGGGGGGTGGGGAAGGCGCAGGCAGCACTCAGATTCGCCCTGAGTAAGCCATCCTTCAGCAGACTTCCTTGGTCTGTTTGCCTTGTAACAGCTGGTCAAATTATTTCTTTACACCAGTTTGTGGACCTGCCTTGTACCTTAATTATGGCAGATAGATCACAAGACAATATTGTGACTGCTATCCACAAGAGGTCTACCTCCAAATCTAAACAGGGTCTCAAGACCTCTCAACAGTCCAGCGCTGAATTAAAGATATGGAGCGCAGGCAAAAAGCCTTGGAGAAACAGTTCTCCATGGCAGAAAAGAAACAAGCTCAATTAGAAACTATGTCCAGGTCCAGTGATCAACCTGTTGCTCAGTCTTCTCCACAGATTACTCATCAAGCCTCACCCCAGCCTTCCCTTCAAGGGGAAATTGGAAGACTTTCTCCAAGTCCCACCACTCCTGGAGCACAGGAGCTGCTTATTAATAAAGATCAACCTAAGTTGCCCAATCCATTTATTTGTGATTCTCATCCCGAGACCCCAAGATCCATCAGGGCTCCAGATCCTGTTGAGATCCAACTGGACAATTTACCAGACAATGTTCAATTATTGATTTCCAAAGCCGTTTCCACTGGCATTGCTGCAGGCATTCGTAGCCATAGATCCTCATTTTTAGTTTCTGAATATCTCAGTAAGCAGGCTCATTCCTCACCCCAAGCCAGTCTTACTGAACGTTCCCATCACTCTCCTTCTCCTTCAGAGGGCAGTGTTGTTTCTGGAGATGAGCCTATCAGAGACCCTGACTTGTCTGAGAATGAGGATTCGGCCTTACCAGATACATGGCCTTCACTGGTCTTTTTCCGGCTGGACTTTTTAAATCCTTGCTACACAAGGCAATAGTCACAGCGGGGTTACAAGAGGAAGATCCTTCTGACCAAGTTCCTGCTCCTGGGAAAGGCCATGGCATCTTTTCAGAACCTGTGTTAAAACAGTTGTTTATATATAAAAAGTTGTGTATATATAAAAAGCTGTTATAGCTTTTTGGGGATGTGGTACAAAATCAGTGGAATAGCCCTTCCATCCTTCCCACCCTCAGTACTTCGGATAAAAAGTTTTATAACATGGCTCCTTCCTTCAGTCAACTACCACAGGTCCCTACAGTAGATGCTCCAGTGGCGGCCCTACTATCTCCAGCACCTTATGCATCCAGAGATCCCTCTGAGGCTCTCAAACCAGAGGACAGAAAATTTGAGGCTTCCTTCAAAAAGACCCATCAAGCTGCTGTATGTGCCATCAATGCTGCTACTGCAGCATCGTTTTTCAATCGTTCAACCATCATCTGGATACAACAGTTGCAGGCCAAATTATCTCCTTCGGAGGTTCGGATCCATCAGGACCTTAATAAGATCCTAGCCGCCACTCAGTTTTCTGCTGATGCCACATTCAGTGCTGCGAAATACTGTTCTAGGGCTCTAGCCTCCTCCATTACCTCCAGAAGGTTTCTGTGGCTTAAATCTTGGTCAGCTGACCTTAGGGCAAAGTGGCGCCTGGCCTCAGCCCCATACAAGGGAACTAGCTTATTTGGGTCAGCCCTGGATCCTCTCCTCATTGAGAACAAGGATAGGCGCAAGGTCTTGCCTTCCATTACCAGAAGGGCAGACAGGAGGGCTACCCCTTATTTGTGCAGGCATTCGGTTCGTTTTAACTATCCAGAGACCCAATTGCCCCAACGTTCTTACCAGCAAGGCCAGTTTAGACAACAGGACAGGCAATCCTTTTGTTACAGGGGCAGACAGGGCGGAAATCAGAGACGCTCCCTCCATGGAACTGGCAGCCGCCAATTCCATAAAAATGACTCGTTGCCTCCCCCCATAGGAAGTAGCTTGAGCCTCTTCGCAAACCAGTGGGCACAGACAACAACTGACCTGTGGGTCCTCCAGTCTATCAGATTCGGCCTTCATCTGGAATCCCTGACCAGCCCGCTGAACCACTTCATGCCATGCCATGTCTCCAGAGACCTCGCCAAGCGAGCTTGCATGGAGGAGGCCATCCAGCACATCCTGCACATCAGAGCCATAGAACCTGTTCCTCCAAATCAAAGGAAACAAGGTTATTATTCCATCCTCTTCGTGGTACCGAAGCGTTCATGGGGCTGGAAAGCGATCCTCGATCTAAAAAACCTAAACTCCCACTTGGTTTACAAGAGGTTCAAGATGTGTTCCTTCAAATCCATCCTGGGGGGAATTTGCAAGGGGGATTATCTGGCCTCGATTAACCTCTCCGAGGCCTATCTTCACATTCCGATTGCCCAGGCACATCGGAAATACCTAAAATTCAGTTATGCAGGAAAACACCTGCAGTACTATGCCTTGCCATTCGGGCTGGCATCGGCCCCACACTGTTTCACAAAGATACTAGCTGTCTTGATTGTCCATTTAAGATCAAAGTCAGCAAGGCTTCAGGCATACCTAGACGACATTCTAGTACAGGCCCCCTCCCTTCAGAAGGCCCGAAAGGACATTCAATTGACTCTACACACCTTGAAAAACCACGGCTTTCTGATCAACTTTCCAAAAAGCCAACTAGAGCCAGTCACAAGCCTGATACATCTAGGCGCTCTCATAAACATCACCACTGGGGAAGTCTCCTTGTCTCACAACAGAAAGATAGCCATCAGGGAACAGGTAGCCCAGGTTCTGCGAGATCCCACAGTTTCTCTGGCGACATCGTTGTCGTTACTAGGGAAGATGGTTTCCTGCATCCAAATAGTGCCCTGGGCCTGTCTACACCTTCGCAAGCTCCAGTGGTTCCTCCTTCCCTTCCAACAAGCCAAGGTATCCAACTCCCGGACTCCAGTGTGGGTTCCTCTCGCAGTTCGGTGCTCACTTCACTGGTGGGCATCCCCCAGCCTGGACAAGGGGATGATTTTCCGAGAGCCCCGAAGACTCACCATCACTTCAGACGCCAGCCTCTATAGATGGGGAGCTCACCTCAACCACCAGGTGGCTTAAGGTTGCTGGTCTCCGCAAGACCTTCGGCACAACATCAACTGGTTGGAGCTGCAGGCAATTCACCTTGCCCTGCGCCACTTCCAGCGACTAGTACAGGGCCAGCACATCCTCGTGCTGACAGACAACACCACGGCGAAAGCTCACGACAACCGCCAAGGGGGCACTCGATCAACGCAGCTGATGCAGGAAACCCTCCACCTCGGGAGATGGGCAGAGGCCCATCTCCTATTGCTGAAGGCGGATCACATCGCTGGCGACTTCAACACGCAGGCGGACTTCCTCAGCAGGACCACAATCGATAGTTCCAAATGGCTTCTCCATCCAGACCTCTTCTGGGACATCTGCAGTCGCTTCAGTCAACTGCAAGTAGACCTCTTTGCATCTCATCTCAACACGCACCTTCCTCGCTACTTCACGAGGTTTCCAACTCAAGGGGCGGAAGGGACCAATGTGCTTCACTGCAAATGGCCTCCAGGTCTCCTGTACCCTTTCCACCCTTGCCTCTGATCCCAGCAGTCATACGCAAGATCATCGAGGAGGAGGCAGAGGTGATCCTGGTGGCACCGCATTGGCCTTGAAGACCGTGGTTCGCAGATCTCATTGCTCTCTCCATTTCCCAACCATGGAGGATCCCCCCTTGGAGGATATCCCTCAGCCAGGAGGTTCTTCTACATCTGGAGCTGCAATGGCTCCATCTGACCACCTGGCACTTGAAGGAATCGTCTTGAAGTGACGTGCTTACTCCGACAGGGTCATCCGAACAATCCAGGCACCGCAAGAAGTCCATGATCTGGATTTATAATCACACCTGGCAGGTATTTTCTCGCTGGTGCTCTGTGCACAGGACTAATCCTGTTTCAGCTTCTGTTCCACAAGTGATGGAGTTCCTGCAGGATGGTCTGGATAAGGGACTGGCCCACAGCACCATCAGGCATCATGTAGCTGGTCTTTCCACAGTCCTGACAGGCAGGGAAGGGGAGCCCCTGGCCCTACATCCCAATATCTGTAGGTTTCTCTGGGGAGCCAGTAACCTTCGCCCACGTGGGACTTACCTAGGGTTCTGAGGGCACTCACGGAACCTCCCTTCGAGCCTCTGAGAACAGCTAGCCTTTGCCATCTCTCCCTTAAGGTCGTCTTCCTGGTAGCTATCACTTCTGCACGGCGTATTTCAGAACTAGGGCCCTTTCTGTTAGGTCAGACCTCTGCATTTTCCATCCAGACAAGGTAATCTTATGTCTGGATCCAACCTTCGTTCCCAAGATTAACTCCTGGTTCCATAGGGTGCAGGAGGTCATCTTGCCCAATTTTTGTCCTCGGCCTTCCCACACCTTGGAAAGAAAATGGCATACCTTGGATGTGCAGAGAGCCCTAAAATATATATATCTTCCACACTGCGCCTTCCAGGAAGACCGAGGCTCTGTTTGTTTCTTTTCAACCTACTTCCCTTGGGACCAAGGTAACCTCTTCCACTATTGGCCATTGGATCAGGGTGTGCATCGCCTGTGCCTACGAGAGCAATGCACTGCCACCACCTAGACGAGTCACAGCACATTCCACTCGCAGTGCAGCAACCTCAGCTGCTTGGGCCACACAAGCCTCCCTTTAGGAGATTTATTGGGTGGCCATCTGGGCCCCTCCTTCACCCTTCATCAGACACTACAAGCTGGATGTCTTTGCATCAGTGGAGGCATCCTTTGGGAGGTGAGTTCTATAACAGGTCATTGCCGGAGGTGATCCAGGCCCTTCGGCTTCCCGCCCGTGACTGCTGGCTTGGGTATGTCCCATTAATGACCCACTCTGCAGCAGGATAGGAGAAGGGGCGTTTGTCCTACCTTAAACGCCGATTCTCTCCTGGCTGCAGAGTGGGTCAGCCCCATCCTTTCCGCCGGGGCCTGGATCCGAAATTACTGATGTTCTGGTCCAGATTCTCTTCCAGGTCTTTCTTCGCCGAAAACTGGGACAGGAAGCAGAAACATGGAGGCGTAGCTACAAAATTCTGACTCAGTCTCCTGACAGATTGGACTCCTGACAGATTAACCCATTAATGACCCACTCTGCAGTCAGGAGAGAATCGGCGTTTAAGGTAGGACAAACGCCCCATCTCTTGTAAGTTTGCTGATCTGGATCAGCTGGCTAATAGGGAACACAAAGCTGCGTGTTACTAACAGTAGTAGGAATCAGGCCTGGGAGGGAAAAAGGATTTCACAATCCAACTATACTGCTCAAAAGCTACAGTTTTCCACAATGGAAAACTCAGAACTCTGCAAGCAGAGTTCGTCAAGGTAAGGAATGACAAACACGCATTGCCGTTTCCTTCCGCTGTAACACTGTACTATTCAGGTTTGTCTGGATGGAGAAAAATGTGTGTGTCTGAGAATCCCTGAGTGCCCATGCCTGAGCATCCCCCACCAGAGCAATTTATACCAGTCTTTGTTAAAAAGGTCACTTACGCCTGCACTGAAGAATAGCAGAGGGCCATAGAGTTTCTGATCTAGGAAAAACATTAATTAGAAAGGTCTTTGATGTATCAAATTAATTTCTGGAGCAAGTTATTAATTTAGTTACATTGCGGTATTAAGTATAATTCTGGATATGGAGCTTGGTTTTTCAATGTCAATGTGACTAATTTTTTAAAAAGATGTTCATTTATCCCTTTTTTGATTCTTCGTGTTATGGTTTTAGTCTGATTTTTTAAGGAATTGGCAAAAAAAAAATACCCTGTTTTACTGTTCCTTATGGTGGATGTCGTGGGTTAGTTTGTTGAAATTGGTGGTATCTAAGTTTAATAGTTAGTATTTTAATTAAGTTCAAGTAATTTTAAAATAAATAAAGGAATATATATATCTTCAATAAATAGAAGTCAAGTTAAAAATCAGTGGCCATCTATGTAGATACTTTACGGCTGGGGTCCCCAACCCACAGTCCATTGACTGGCATCGGTCCACAGCATGCTAGAAACCGGTCTGCACAAATAATTGAAGCCCCATCCATGGGATGCAGGCAGCATGTGAAACCACGCCCTCTCCGGTCTGCAGAAAAACTTCTCTCCATGGAACCGGTCCCCGGTGCCCAAAAGGTTGGGGGCCACTGCTTTATGGGACTTGTATAATAATGGAGATGAACTCAATACTATGCTTTCACTAGAGTTTTATCAAGTGCTATTCTGGATGTGTGATATATTTTGTAAACTGTCTCTGGAAGCACAGTGTAGTCATGGCGAGCGTTAGCTGCAAATGCTTGCTGAGCTTTATAGAAGACTATAATGACTAAATAGCATTTTACGTTCTAGTTCCAAATCAATCCAGAATTCTCAGTTGTAGCACAAATGACTAAAGCCCAAATTATTATACTTGGACACATTATGTGAAGATCTACATCTCTGGACAACTCTGTTGTGATAGAAAAGGTGGAAGAAAAGAAACCAACTTCAAAGTAGATGTGGACAGTTAAAGTAGTGAAAGGTGATTGTTGGAAGACCTGAGCAATCCACAAACATCTGGACTGCCATTTGAGCACCATCAGCATTGACAAAATCATCGCCAATCAATTGTGAAAAGCAACTTTACTTGAAACACTTGACATTCAGTGACAATGCCTTTAACACCATCAAACAGCATCTGCCTGTCCCAGGTCCTTGAGAAGGATTCAGTAGGTGGGCAAAAAATGCCAAATCCAGTCTAAAGATCTGGCTGTTGCTGTGTGACCAATCATAATACTTCATTAAACTTACATGCCTTCCACCTCTCAGCAACTCTGCGTATCTCGCAATCAAATGAAAAAATCATAATCAAATTAATAAAAGATAAAGATGAAAGAGGGCAAGCGCAATGAAGCAAGGGGTCTCGTTCTCCCTTACTGAAGCCTGGGTGAAGAGACATGTTTTCACTGCTCTGCTAAACAACAACAAAGCAGGGTGGGTGAGTGATCTGAATTGGTGGGGGGGACCTCATTTCAGCAAGTGCTGCTAGAGAAAAGGCACCCCAGTCCTGCAGGATCAAATCAGTATGCAGATGTTATGGGAGACAGGCAAACCCTCAAGTAACCAGGCCCTATGTGCCATGTAGGACTTTTGTAGAAAACAATCAGCAAATTTATATAACAAATCTATAGATAGATAAAAATCATGCTTGGAAGCAAACCGGCAACCAGTGCAGCTTGCAAAACAGAGATGTTTATGGGTATAGTCACATCTTGAACTGGTTGAAGTGTCTGGGTAGACTACTTCAAGGGCAGTCCCTTGTTGCACATGTTGCAGTAATCAAACTGCAATTGGATAGTGATGAGACTGCATTTTGAACTGGTTGAAACGTCTGGGTAGTCTTCAAGGGCAGTCCCATGTAGCACATGTTGCAGTAATCAAATTGTAAGGTAGCTAGGATATGAGTGACTCCTTTGAAGCCTCTCCCCACTAGGTCTATGAAAATGCATACCAAATAGAATTGGGTAGCGATGATACCAAACCCTAAACCAGCAGATGCCCTCACCTAGCAGTTTCAGTACAACTATCTCAGTGTTAAATTCTGGCCTGAAACCAGACTGAAAGAGAAAATCTAATCTACATATTTAAACAAATTAAATTTGGAAGTTCTCTTTTCTTTAAGTTCTCTTTCCCTTAAGTCCCTTTATACATCTTTTTTATTGAAAAAGTTTTTCAAATACAAATTCCCCCCCTTTTCCCCCTCCCCCCTCTCCCCCTCCCCCTCCCCCTCCCCTCCCCCTGTGGCTTCTTCAAAATAAAACCCAAATTCATAACAGATTATATAATACTTTACCATCCCCTTACTCCATCCCCCATATACTGACCATTTCTTTCTAATAATATTATTATATCCCCCTTATACTATACATTTCAAAATAACATTCTACTATAACATTATATAATAACTCCTAATTTAGCATAATAATATTATTATATCTCCCAGTTTAGCAATTTCTGCTCATAATCTACCCTTTTTCTGCCCCCCATACATGTATCTCTTAAATCAAATCTTTTTTGTATATTAATATAACATTTCAAAGCAACCTTCCACTATAAGACTATATAATAAATCCTAATTTAACATTTATTCAATTCATAGTCTACCCATTTCCTCCACCCCCATCGATATATCTCTTAACTCAAATCTTTTACATATATTCATATCTAAACATAATATCCCTTTTCTTAAACTAAACAATCAATAAGCTAACCTGTCTCCACCCACTTTCCTACAAGACTACCATACTTAATAATTCTTAATATCTTTATTCTTCTGCCCACACCACTAAAAAATATTCCCTTATGTAAATAAAATCCTCTTAAAAAAGATTTTAAGCTTGTAATCCATATGATATCTTCTGTAATGTCTTTCAACTGGATTGTTAACTCCAACACCCATGTTAGGGTAACATCACATCCTAATTCCAACAGTATATTCAGTATCTTCAATTACCATCTGCCCCCATCAATAACAAATATCTTCTAAAAAAAAAAAAACAATCACCCGAGTGACTTTATATTTGTATTCCATATAGTGTCTGTAGTGGTGTCTTTCATCCAAATTATTAATTCCAACCACCGTAATAGGGTAACAGCCAGATCATCTGTGTGTCCCAATTCCATAGCTCTCTTGCCTTGTAGCTCAACATAAACGTAGTACATTTGTCAAAGAATCCAAAAAAAGATAGTTCCAATCCATTCAGTTTAAGGCCCTTTTCACATCCCAAAAGTACAGCACTGCAGAGGTCTGTCACTCTCCTCAGGATAATATAAACCAATACTTTGCCTCAACTATCTTTTCATATATTCAATCATCTCTTAAATAACTGGCATTACGCTGTTGTTTAGTTTAAAAGTTTTTGTTTTTGTAAGACCTGCTTCTTCTTTTCTTGACTTTTTGTGGGTTGGATCTCCATCCTGATTTCCTTTCTATAAATTGTATATTAACTGCTTGGTTTTCATGCTGATCTATAACTTGATCTTGTTGGTTTTGCTTTTGTGGCTTAAATCTCCATTCTGGTTCTATGAGTTGTATATCAACTGATTGATTTCCATTCTGGTCTGTAACTTGATAAGTCATCACATTAGAATCCAGAGCCGCCTCTCTTGTATTTATAAATAGTCCAGCTGAGACCTCTGAAGGAGAATCCAGAAGCGGCTCATCTGCAAAGACCTCTGTAACTTGTTGTTTTTCCATTACTTCCACCTCCTTCTGCTTATCTTGAATTTCTATCTCTTGTTGATTTTGCTTTTTGAGAACCTTATAGTAAAATTCTTCCGCTTTTTCAACAGTATTTAGCTGATATCTTTCTCCTTGATATCTCAATATTATTCCAACTGGAATGTCCCACCTGAATGAGATGTTTTGTTTCTTTAGCTCAGTCACCAAAAATCCAAATTTCTTTCTATCTTTTAGCATCTTAGGTGGCAACTCTTTATATATCCAGATCTTTCTTCCATACAATTGTAGAGTAGAATTAAAGGATTTTTGCACAATATCATTTCTTATTTCTTTATCTGTGAAGTAAATCACCACATCTCTAGGCAATTGCCTTTGCTTTGCAATCCAAGAATTTACTCTATAGGCCTTGTCAATCTTACAAGATACCTCCTCAGGATGAACCTTTAAAATCCCGGCCAGAACTTGAGCAGATATTTTTCTTAAATCATCTCTATTATTTTCCTGTAACCCTCTCATTCTAACCGCAAATTCCGTGAGCCTGTATTGCATCATTGTAACTTCTTTTTCAATCCCTTGCTTTATATCTTCTGCATTGTAAGTCTCGTGACCAGCTTCCTTTTTAGACTTTACTTCTAAACTATTGTCTTGAATATTTATCAAATCATTTTCAATTCTTTGTATTTTATTGTCCAAATTATAAATCTTATCATCAACTTCCTCCATTTTAGACTCTAATAACTTGATATTTGTATCCATCTTTATAACAATTTCTGAAAAAGCATTAGTCACTGTTACAATCTTTCGTTGCAGATTATCATACTTTAGTTGTATCATTTCTTTAATTTCCTGCCTAAATTTTTCAAGTTTCTGGTTCACAGTCTCGTGATATCTTGCCATTTCCTCCAAGACAAATTCTTTTAAATTAAAGCCATTCTGCTGAGTCTAAGCTCAGAACTTGTTCACATAATTGTAAATGGGGGAACACCCCCCCCCATTGCTTGTTTGTCAGGCTTTATTAGTTTTAACGCCATCCTGCCCCACAAACAAACTCTTTTTAAAGAAAGAAAACTTTTCCCCAAGCAAGATCAAGTACAAATCTCCAAGAAAAAAAAAACTTAAAATAGATATTTCTTCTAGATTCTAGCCAGCACTGTATATTCCGCTACTTTGTAGCTTGTTACGGAAGGACTTTCGCTTTTGGCTTTCTTCTTCTTCTCAAGCCTCAGCAGTCGCCATTTTAGACTTTTTTCCCCTTCAGTTAAAAAGGCTTGTAAAATCATTAAAAATACTTGCGATTTAGGGTCCCAAGTCCAAATCTCGTCCTCTTTAATTAAACCATCTGTTAATTTCATTGATTGATCCGGTCCCAGCGCCTGGCTCTGCAAAAAGGCAGAGTTCTCCCGAAGCCCGGAGCAGTGGCGAGCGGAAATAGGGAGCCACAACCTGCTCGTCCCCAAGAATAAAAAAAAAACTCTGGGGACTTCGCAGAGGGCTCTACCTGCCCTCGCCTGCTCTGTCTCACATTTCCTTCAGGAAATGGAGTTTTTCGAGCCGCCTTTCAGATGTAAAGGCGGCTCTTTACAGGCAACGGGGCTGGCGGTCACAGAGGACCGTCTGGCGGTGACGGAAGCCAGACCGGAAGCCTCGAGAAAATCTAATCTAGATAATCCATTTCTCCTACACTTCTCATTAGCCACAGACTGACCATCTTCTCAATAACTTTTCCCCAAAAGAGAGACAGGAGTAAGAGCCGTAAGCTAGACAACAGTCTGATAAGACAAATCTGAGTCCAAAGGAGATAAGAGCTGGAGAGAGAGCATCTCAGAAGAGGTCCTCTTTAGGTGTTTGGAATACAAATTCAGCAGAGATGCTGATATAGGAAAAACATTAATTAGAAAGTTCTTTGATGTACCCAATTAATTTCTGAAGCAAGTCAAGAGTTACAAGAGTCAGAATTACAAGATTATGTAGTTGTTACTTTACAATAAAGATAGCATTAGTATTTTTGGTTTTGGTTTCCCGATCAGGACCACTTTGAATGTCTGACAATTGGAGATTGGTTGATTATTATCAAAACCCATTGGGTTCAAGGATGACTTCTTGAGAAGGAGCTGCAACACTGTCATAATAACCATCATGGAGGATAAATATGTAGTTCATAACAGTCAACATTTGGCTAGATTAATAGATCCAAGCATTGTAACCCAACAGCTGGATTAATAGATCCAAGCATTGTAACCCAACGTCTTTTAGGAAGGTATATTTGCAAACGTTAATCTTATCAAAAAGAGCTTTAATTGAGGAAAAAATGCAATTTAGCTTAAGGGTCTAAAGGTTCAATTGTTGTATTGAAGAAGCCACTACAGAACAGTAGTTTAACTATTTAGGAATACTGTTTAATGATATATTATCTTGGATAGCTCATGCAGAGTACGGTATATTAAAATAACAGCAATTAAGGTAATTGGGGCAGTTATGAAATACATATCATATGGAAGGCGTCAGATTAATATTCATTAAAATGTTCTATGGGAAAGTCATCCCACAAATGCTGTTTGAAGAAGAATTTATGTAAGATATGTAGAAATGATACAAAAGCAGTTCTGATTAGTATCAGATTTACAAAATTCACACTTTTGAAAATGGAATTTTCAGAGTTCCTCGATAGTGGGATGGATGGCATATAAATAAAATAAATAAATTTATTCCATTCCATTCCTCCTCTGAGCCTTGCTGAACCTCCTCCAAGACCATGGAATGTTTTGGTGGTTTCTGGAACCCAAAGTGAAACTACACTGTTCTTCTTGAATGGAGTGGTCATTAGGAGGTTTTACTTTGGGGATGGGGCATAGAACATTCTGGAATCAGTGAGTTTTGCATTTCCCTAGCTAGTGTTCCTTGAATTGTCCGTTCCTCTTTTAAATCTGACTGTGTTGGTGATCTTAATGACATCAATCAGAATAGACCTGAAAGGGACTTTGGAGGTCTTCTAGTCCAACTCCCTGCTCAAGCAGGAGACCCTATACCATTTCAGACAAGTGACTGTCCAGTCTCTTTTTGAAACTTCTAGTGATAAAGCACCCACAATTTCTCAAGGCAAGCTATTCCATTGGCTAATTGTTCTCACTGATAGGAAGTTTCTTCTTAGTTCCAGGTTGCTTCTCTCCTTGATTAGTTTCCATCCATTGTTTCTTGTCCTGGTGCTTTGGAAAATAGGTCGACCCACTCCTCTTTGTGGCAGCCCCTCAAATATTAGAATACGGCTGTCATGTCACCCCAGTCCTTCTTTTCTCTAAACTAGCCAAACCCAAATCCTGCAACCTTTCTTCATACGTTTTAGTCTCCAGGTTTCATAGTATGAAGAATTCCACAGCTATAAAAATTGCCCATTCCTATCATCGTAACTATGTCAAATACCTTTAGAGTTACATCAAAGTCCATTCCATGATGGTCCTGAAGTGTTTTTCTGTCATACCTTTCCCATGACAGCCATTACTGTGGTATAGCAGATTTGTAGATATTTTTCACTTAAACAGAAAACCTGGGAGGAATAGACATTTGCTCTTGTTTAAAACTTATTATTTCCTGAAAGGAAAAAGCTGGAGCTATCCTAAACTTATCTGATTCTTCTGTTATTCACAATGTTTCAGCTAGTGATGAAGCATGCAAGCCATTTTCTGTTTCCTGTTGCTCAGATATTAAATAAAACCCACTTTCTAGAATCCACTTAAAATTTGTAAGAGATGGTTATTGCCAAATTACAAACTAGGAAAGTGCATAATAGAAACTACATAACTTACATGCCTTACTTAGTCTTCTGCCAGATCTTCTAATGTAAGTATATCAAACTTATGCAAGCACAGCATAGTGTAAAATACTGTCCAAATCTGGTTCTTACATAACATAGAATAAGATGGCTACCTCAAGACTGATGAGTCTGAGTGGATAAATAAATATCCCTTAATTCACGGAAATTGCAATTCCTAGGTGAAAGCACTCATGAGATTGTTTTATTCCTTTTCTCTCCAGTCCTCAAATGACTTGACAAAGCCATTATCTTCCAGATCTGCAGCCCAGAAGAGCTGGCAGTGAACTTGGGTCTCTATGATGACTCTTTCTGACAGCTTGCTAAGTCACAGCATGAAGTCTTTGGTGCTCTCTGAGGTTGGTTGTTTTCTTGCAGATGATTCATTTCCCACTCAGTGCTAGTGAGTGTGGGCTTTGCTCTCTGTTTATATACAGGAGCTTTCCCTGCCAGTGTTGGTGGGAGTGGGGTTTTGTCATTGGCACTTCATGGAAGTGATTAGGTTATTGTATTCTGCTCATACTGTGAAGAACACAGAATGGAGGCCATCATGCACACAGTCACATTTCTGCAGAAATAGGGCCTGATGTGGATCTCTGGAAAGCACAACCAGTCCAAATAACTTTTACAGAAATAATGTTTTAAATAACATTTTGAGCAATTATAATTTTGATCCCCTCCCTGTAAAATCTATGTGTGCTTTTTTGTTTGTTTGTCTATCTTTATGCATGTATGTGTTTTAAATATTGGCATAAATTTTGCATTCCTGAAGATTGCAAATCTTACTTTGGAACTGGGAATTCTTTAATACAATGTCTCACAAATTCTAGTCCCTGTGTGACATATAATTTTCACTTCTATTTGGGAAAAAAACAAATTTCTGAAACATATTCTTCCTCTTCTCCCCTGTTCAACTAACATTCCTTTAGGAGAAGAAAACCAAAAACAACTGATATAACTGGTTGGTATTTAGATCAGAGGTGGGTTTCAGCAGGTTCTGACCAGTTCTGGAGAACTGGTAGCAGACATTATGAGTAGTTCGGAGAACTGGTAGTAAAAATTCTGACTGGCCCCACCTCCAACTATTCTCTGCCACCCAAGTCCCAGCTGATCGGGAAGAAATGGGGATTTTGCAGTAACCTTCCCTGGAGTGGGGTGGGAATGGAGATTTTACAGTATCCTTCCCCTGCAACGCCCACCAAGCTATGCCACGCCCACCAAGCCACACCCACAGAACCGGTAGTAAAAAAATTTGAAACCCACCACTGATTTAGATGTTGCTTTTTGTTGACTAGTTTTATCCGATAGGTATCTATCATAGCACAATTAACCCCATATTGATACAATCAAGCAATCATTAAATCAGAAAGAATAGAGCAAAATTTCAATGGTAAACATGATTAGGTTTATTGTCTCTTGATTCAGGAATTGTTCCTTCTCTGTGGTTGGTCTGTAGAATAGAAAGATCTTCTCCCTTATGCAGTGCAGTATGTTTGTTTTATGACTTCAATTAATAGTTAAACTGTTTAGTAGTTTTTGATTTTACTGCAGGTGAAATAAGGGTAATGCAGTCTTTTCCAGTCTGGTATCCTTCAAATGCAGGGTTGTAATTCCCTGAATCCCTTACCAATAGGAATGCTGAGATTTGCAGTTCCAATGTACCGAAAGCATATCAGATTGAAGAATAACAGAGTTGGAAAGGACCTTGAAGATTTTCTAGTCTAAATCTCTGCTCAAGCAGGAAACCCTATACCAGTGATGGCTAACCTTTTTGCCATCGCGTGCCAGGAGTGGGGGGGGCAGGGGGCTTCGCATGCATGTGTGCCCACACCCATAATTCTATTCCCTGTGCGTCCGCACATGACCCCCCCCGCTTCCCCCCTGCTCCTGGCACGTGATGGCCCGGTAGGCCTGTTTTTCTCTCTCAACTGGCTCCAGAGCCTCTCTAGGAGTCTGGGGAGGGTGGAAACGGCCTTCCCCCCTCCCCCCGGAGACCAGAAACGGCCCTTTTCCCAACTGCTGGTTGGACAGGAAGTGACTTTTTTTCTGTCCCCAGCCTCCAGAGCCTTTCTGGCCCTATACCATTCCAGGCAAAAGGTCGTCCAATCTCTTCTTTAAAACCTCCAGCGTTGGAACACCCACAACTTCTGGAGGCAAGTTTTTCCACCAATTAATTCTTCTAGGGTCAGGAAATTTCTCCTTAGTTCTAGGTTGCTTCTCTCTTTGATTAGTTTCCACCCATTGCTCCTTGTTTTGCCTTCAGGGGCTTTGGAGAATAGGTTGACCCCCTCTTCTTTGTGGCAGCCCCTTAAAAGGACCCCAGTCCTTTTTTCATTAAATTAGACATATCCAATTCCTGCAACTATTCTTCATATGTTTCATCCTGATTCTTCACAAGAAGACTCTGATAAAAGTTATCTGTATTGCAGAAACTCTATAGAAACTGAAACTGCCTTGGAATTGGGAGACACTACAAAGCCAGTTTTATTCCTTCAATTTATTTATTTATTTATTCATTCATTCAACTTGCAATGGCGCCTTTCTCCGAAGACTCAAGGCGGCTTACAATGCATTTAAAAACCATATATAAAACATTAAAAGTTAAACCATTAAAAACAATTAAAACCCATTCACACCATTCATGGCTGGATCTCGCCAAATCGCAGCAGCGAGATCAATGGTCCCAGGCCTGCCGGAAGAGCCAGGTCTTTACCGCTTTTCAGAAGGCCAATAGGGTGGGGATGGTCCAGATCTCAGGAGGTAACTGGTAACTGGTTCCAGAGAGCTGGGGCAGAAGGCCCTCCCCCGCAGGCCCGCCAGCCGGCATTGTTTAGCTGACAGGACCCTGAGGAGACCAACTCTGTGGGATCTTACCGGTTGCTGGGAGCTATGCGGTAGAAGGCGGTCTCGAAGATACCCTGGCCCTGAGCCATGTAGGACTTTAAAGGTAATAACCAACACCTTGAATTGTGACTGGAGACCAATAGGGAGTCAGTGCAGCTCACGGAGAATTGGTGTAATGTGAGTGTACCTAGATGCACCCACGACAGCTCTCTCGGCTACGTTCTGGACCAACTGTAGCCTCCAAACACTTCTCAAGGGTAGCCCCATGTAGAGCGTGTTGCAGTAATCTAACCATGAGATGACAAGGGCATGAGTGACTGTGAGGAGAGCCTCCTGATCCAAGTAGGGTCACAATTGGTGCACCAGGTGAACCTGTGCAAAGGTCCTCCTCGCCACAGCTGACAGATGTTGCTCCAATCTTAGCTGTGAGTCTAGGAGGACACCCAAATTGGGAGCCCATTCTGAGGGGGACAATTTCTCCCCACCCAGAACCAAGGATGGACAATCAGCATGGTCTTTAGGAGGCAATACCCACAGCCACTCGGTCTTGTCTGAGTTAAGTCTGAGCCTGTTGACTCCCATACAGACCCTCACGGCCTCCAGGCACCGGCACATCACATCCACCGCCTCACTGAATTGATGCGGGGTAGAGATATACAGCTGGGTATCATCAGTGTATTGCTGATACCTCACCCCGTATCGTTGGATGATCTCATCCAGCGGCTTCATGTAGATGTTAAATAAGAGGGGAGAGAGGACCGAGCCCTGAGGCACCCCACAAACGAGGGACCTAGGGTCGACCTCTGTCCTCCTACCAACACTGACTGTGACCGACCAGAGAGATAGGAGGAGAACCACTGTAACACGGTGCCTCCCACTCCCAACTCCCTTAGTCTTCCCAGAAGGATACCATGGTCAATGGTATCAAAAGCTGATGAGAGGTCAAATAGCACCAAGATGGAGGAATGACCCCCATCTCGGGCTCGCCAGAGATCATCCATCAGCGTAACCAAGGCAGTTTCCGTGCTGTAGCCAGGCCTGAAGCCAGACTGAAAAGGGTCTAGATAATCAGTTTCCTCCAATGACCGCAGGAGCTGAAGTGCCACCACTTTCTCTACAACCTTTCTGACAAAGGGTAGGTTGGAGACTGGATGAAAGTTCTTTAATTCTGCTAGATCCAGGGAAGGCTTCTTGAGGAGAGGCCTTACAACCGCTTCCTTTAATGGTTGCGGGAAGGCCCCTTCCCTCAAGGACGCGTTAACTAAAGCCTGGAGCCAGCCTCGTGTCATTTCTTCACACACCCTTTCTCCTCTCCCCTTTTTACTATGCTTCTCTTTTCTTTTAAATTTGCTTCCTTTTGCTCCCTTAAGTAGAATGGCCTCTGGATTTGGCAATAGTGTAGGTGAAGTAACTATGATAGAAGTGTAGATGAGAATGTATAAAAGATTCTTTCATCATGTCCACAAATATGTGGGAGGAAGTGACCTTGTTGATACTTTAAACTTGGACTTTCAAAATACTTTTTAACAAAATTCCTCATTAAAAGTGCCAATGAGTACTTGCTTAGCAACCATGGAATTGCAAAGGACTCCTCCGCTATATTGGTAATTGGTTGAGCAAAAACAGAAGGCATAAATGGGCAATTGGAGGAATGTAAGAAGAGGAGTACTGCAAGGATCTTTACTGGATCCAATATTATTCAACGTTTTATAAACTATTTAGAGTTAGGCATATACAGTGAGATGGCAAAATTTGCAGATGGTTCAAAGCTATTTAAGGCGGCAAAGACAGAAATGGACTGTGAACCCTCCAAGCTCCGCTTTCGCTGGCAGAGGGTTGCAGGAGGCCATTGCAGCTGAAAATGGAGCTCGGGAACCCATTTTTGCTGGCAGAGCATTTGGGCCACTACAGGTGCCCCCAACGAGTGACATCGAGCTGGCCACGCCCACCCTGGTCCCCCGAGGTCAAATACAACCCTGATGCGGCCCTCAAATGAAATTGAGTTTGACACCCCTGAAATAGACTGCTGACTAAATGGGCCTAAATCTAATTCACGAAATATTCTCATTTCTCATGTTTTCCAGTGAACTCTTAACATCTTCTGAGGAAAAATATTTTATTTGAGGAGAACTGGAGGTAGTATCTTTTCATTTGTATAGTAGATACAGAACATTTTCCTCAGTCAGATTAGCACTCTTCCAATATTTTGAATTAGCAAGATGGGTTCTCCAATTTCAAATAAAATATGTTTTTTGCTATTAATCTAGAAATTACTAGATTTAAAGCAAGGAAATAAATTTCCTTGGGGAATTCATAAACCCAATGATGATCCTTTTCTGTATTCATAGTTAGAACTTGGTATAGCTCTATTATTTGGCCTGTAAAGTGTATTGGAGTGTACTTTTTATTGTATCACTGTAATGGATTCTGCTTCTTTTGTTTTCATAGAAAGGAGAGCTCTTCTGAAACTATAGGTAGAATTTCTCCAACTCTATATCACAAAGGCCATCTAAGATTTCTTTCAACCATGCAGGGCAGATCTTTAGACCACTGCCATAAGTTGACAACTTTGAGTATAAGATTCCATTCATCTAAGCTAATTTAGATATCCAGTTCAGCCTAATTTATACAAATGGCTTGGGAGACTTTCAAAGCATAGAGGAGACGTGGAGTGTGGCTTACACAGAGCCATTTCAGTATCTTTAACCCTGCATGGTTAAGGATCTGTTCATCTCAGTAAGTGCCTCTCCCTAGGGTTATGGGAAACCCTAGTGATATGAGAAACCCTTTTACCTTCCTATTTCATATTTCAGGGGGAAATGTATATGGTTGGACTATATCCCATGCATATAAACAGATATGGAATAAGGGTTCTTTTGACTTAGTGTTGAAATAATTGAATAGATTTAAAAATATATAAAGCAGATTAAACTGAACTGAATTGTTCTTTACAGTATTATTTTTTTGAATCTATCAATTCCTGTTTACAATCTATGCATACTTTTGGATCCAAAAAAAGGACACGTTTAATACACTCTTACCCTTATGTCATTTGACCCCTTTAGTTGATGCCCATTGTTATAATGTTGGCTTCTTTTTTGTTTTTTGAAACATATCATGCCTTGAAAGGACTCAAACTATTTGTACATTTTGTAATTTACCGTGTTTCCCCAAAAATAAGACCTGTCTTATATTTTTTGGAACCCCAAAATAAGCACTTGGCCTTATTTTCAGGGAGGTTATTATTTTGGGGCGCGTGGAGCAAGACGGGGTTCCTCTTGCCATCTTACCTGATTTCCAGCTCTGCGTTTAAATATTTTCGGGGAGGGCTTATTTTCGGGGGGGAGGGTTATTTTAGCGCATGCGCTCAAAAGCACGATTGGGCTTATTATCAGGGGATGCCTTATTTTCAGGGAAACAGGGTAGCTTTCAAAACAGGAGTTTTCTATCCTCTTAAAAACTGACCCTTTGGCTTGGTGTGGCTGATTCCAAAGTAGCCCCATAGATTCAAATTTGTACTTTTTGAATAATTTGCTCTTTTGAGAAGCACTTGAAAATGAATAATATGAAAATCAGGACACATTAAAAATTTGTACATCATTTATTACAACTATGAAATTTGCTGCCACCACATGTAATGATGATTACCAACTAGGTTAGTTTTGAAGTTAGACAAATTCATGGGAACTAGAATAGTGGCTACTAATGGTTATATTCTAATATATTCTAGTGGAGTAGAATGCTTCTGAATATCAACTACAGAAAAAAAGATAAGAAAATCAGTAAAAGAATGGTTTTTCTGTCACGTTTCAGGCTTCCTGCTAATGGATTTTCCATAGGAATCTAATTGGCCACTATGGGATTCAATAGCTTTTGGTTGAAGCAGAAGTGTAATAATGTTCTTATAAGACTAAATCCTCATCTTGTATCTGTGTGTGCAAAAGCTTATATTAGTTTGCAGGTCAGTAGGCTCCTGTTAAAAAAATTATAACTTCCATAAAAAGAATATTAATAAAGTAAGGATACACTTTAAATTATTTTACATGGACAAATCCATGGATTTGTATTTATTTTAATGCCATCATTTTAATCCATTATGTGGTTACATGTGGGATTCTGTGGGATTCTGTTGCCTTAAAAACATAGTTGTTATGATTCTGGCATTAGCCCAGGAAAGTATTGGGATAATGTACATGTAAGTAGAAGTTAAACTGTTGGTGAGAAAGCAAGAGAGTGATTTAGCAAGGTAGAGAAGGTGATAATAACAAAGCCAGAACAAAATTTTATTGATCTGCAAATGCAACCAGTAGCAACTTTCCTGATTTGCTTGGCTGCAAATCACCCATCCATGGTTTGCTTTAAGGAAGCTCTTAGGTGAATTCAGTATAACAGTTGCTTCCAGCTGGGAAGAATCTGTAAATGGCTTTATTTAACAGACCTAAAGCAATCCATAACCTAATACTTTGCAGCCATGCTGCATAGGGAGTAGTACTCTGTCTTTGGATAAGCCAGATTTTGCCTTAACCATGATGTGAAAACTATTGTAAGTTTTCATTCTGATGCATGCATTATCAAGGGGTTTCTGGGGAGACAAAAATAAGTTACACACAATACATTAGTTTTGGAATTCATTCACATAGGATGTTTTGGTAGCACTAATGTGGATATTTTAAAAAGAGAAGTAGGTATAATTGTGGAAGAGAGATTTAGCTAGCTAAATAGTCATCTTGTGTTTAAAGGCATGGTTGTTGGTGTCTGTTGATGTCCTTATTAGAAGGATGTGTTATATACAAATACTGGTCTTGATAGGCCCTTGAGATGATTTAACAAGATTTCCCCCCCTTTTATTTTAGAATGGAGTCCTATTCTGGACTTTTATTTTCTAAGAAAGAAACATAATCGGCTCTTAAACTGAAAAAATATAATGAGCAAATAAACCTGTATGCACAAACTAGAATTATTTCAAACCAAAGGCAAAGAAAATAGTGAATTATTTTTTGTATATCAACCAAGTGCTTATCAAGATTTTTTTTGGTGTAATTTAGCTGAAACTATCTGGTTTGCATTGGAAACTTCTTTGACTGCATATGCTTCAACAGTAGAATTCAAAGATGTTTGCTTAATTATAAACTAATTCATTATTAAAAGCAAATCTGTTTAATTATTTATATCCTGCCTTTTAAAATAACTGTCATCCCAAAATGATGTACAAACATTGTAAACAATGGTAAATAAAAGTGCATCAGCAGGTGGCAGCACTAGGCTTATTTTGGTCTAAAAAGCTCGTCCTAGGGCTTGTAGGTTAGTCTGGAAAGGCAAAACCAGCCAGGAACCAGGCAGTAGCAAATCATTGTATACCACTGCCAAGAGAACTTCATGGGTGACTAGAAGATGAACATAATTCAAAGGTGACCTTGCGTTTTAAAATAAGAATTGTAATAAATCTGATTTATAAAGGCCTCAAGAAATTTGTATGGTCTTTCCACAATAGCAATAGTGTTTAGATGTATATACTACTCCATAGTGCTTTACAGCACTCTCTGAGTGGTTTACAAATGTCAGCATATTGCCCCCAACAATCTGGATCCTCATTTTACTGACGATGGAAGGATGGGTCAACCTTGAGCCCATCAGGATCGAATGCCAGACTGTGGGCAGAGTTAGCCTGCAATACTGCATTCTAACCTCTGTGCCTTCTCTGTGGTAGTAGCTATGGGGGGGAAGAAGCTATCTAAAAAGATTTTTATAATGATGGTTGCCTGTCTACCATAGCTATCAAATGTTATTCTGAACATTTACACAATTACAACTGCCTGTAATGCCTTCCAAATGATCCTTTGCCTTCTGCCTTGAGTACAAACTAGCTCTTATCCCTCCTAATGCCCTCTGTTAAAGCAGGTGTTGTAAATTACCATAGGCATTACTGAAGATTTGAGTGGACATATTTACAAGTAATTATGGCAATCAGGGACTATTAGAGCAATCCTTATCTCATGACATCTAGTTGGTCTTGCCGAGTCAATTAGTCATTGCCCTTGATAGACAATTCAGAGTGGAAAATTGGACCCATTGTCAGGATGTGAATCATCTCAATGGTTCAAGGAACGGTAAATAGGCACTATTAGGTATATGAAATGGTACCTTTTAATAAATGTAAAATGGGAAGCCCACTAAAGCCCACTAAAGTAGAGACCATTGGTACAGATATAGAAAAGACTGACCCCCCACTTTCTCAGAAAAAGATGACTTTTTAGTCAGAATGCATTTCTTCTCTGTCAGTTAAAAGACAGCCCAGTTACAAACTGTCAAAGATTGAGCACAACATTCTTGCCTCTGTGTTTGCAACAGGACACTCTTCTCATGGGGAAATCTGGCCATTAGGTTCTTTGTCCTACTCTAAAGATGATACCAATTCAATAAGATACCAATTTCTGCAACAAATCAAGATACCCATCTCAAATGTGGCTATAAACAACTGGTTGTGAGTAGGAGAAAATATTGACTAGCCAAATTTTAACTTAGTTTGATGCTGATAGAAGAACTTTAGATTCTTGACTACTAGTACAGACTTTCTTATACCCATCTCCCCCTTTCATTTAAAACAGTTCTCCAAGCAGACACTGTCAAACTATTTACTAAGACTATCTTACTATTATTCTTCTCATCCTTCCTATCTCCTCCCACTCATGACTATAACCATATTGCTTGCATTTTTATGATTTATATTGTTCTGTTTGTTTCCTAGTATGATTTGATTGCTTATTAGTAATCTATGACTATAAGTGTTGTCTCATGATTCTTGATGAATGTTTTTTTTTCTTTTTTTCCCTTTTATATGCACTGAGAGTATATGCACCAAAGGCAAATTCCTTGTGTATCCAATCACACTTGGCCAATAAAAAATCTATTCTATTCTATTCTATTCTATTCTATTCTATTCTATTCTATTCTATTCTATTCTACTCTACTCTACTCTACTCTACTCTACTCTACTCTACTCTACTCTACTCTACTCTACTCTACTCTACTCTGCATTAATAAAGATAGAATAACTCCTGTGTGGGAGATACCTGATCAAATTACCAGTGGGAAGTTGAGCCTTAAAAAGCTGTGAGCGTATCCAAGTAGGTTATGATTCCAGGAAAACATTTATTGCATCTCATGAAAAGTTTACCTTGTGTTGTTTTTTTTTAGCTCTGCAAGTTATTCAGAGGTGGTTCTCAATGCATTTTTAGGAAGCACGTTTAGTTTGATTTTCAAACATGAGCATTTGATGCTCATTTCTTTTGTTTGTTTCTAGTCTCCAACACCCAAATGCTGTGTCTAAATATTGAGATTCCTAACTTCCATGTTCATGTACTGGATCATACTGCTACAATGTCCAAGATTTGGTTGATGTGGTTTAGCCATTGATATTTTAAGAAACTCTACCACTAAACCCGGTGGAATAGCACCATTGATAATTAGCGTCAAATCTCAGAATAGTTTGTTTCCACTGTTGAAAATGGAAAGAACTATCCCTTGTGTCCTTGTAAACAGTAGGAAAAAGATTACACCTGGCCTTTCCATATAACTATAGATAGATATGCTGGTTGCAATATATCACTTTTTTGTTAACACCTGTCACAGTGAGGTTCTTAGGGGGGCAATTGGTTTCTGTTTTTTGCAATTAGAATAGGAAATAAATATAGGCTGGAAGTTTTCTTCAACTAAAAAACTTTCCAGTGATGGAACATTATAGCCACTGAAATATAGAATACATTTTATAGAAGTAGGTATAGAACCCTAATCTAGCAAAAAGATTTTATAATCCCAAGGACTTCATAGAAATATTTATCTTGTGTATGCCCTGTTAGGCTGTGGATTCATTTTATTCTGGAAATATCAATTCAACAAGGAATTTATTATTAGGTTTTTATCTCACCTTTTTATGTCTGGGTATACAGTATACAGCACGCGGTGGCTCAGTGGGTAAGACGCTGAGCTTGTCAATCGAAAGGTCGGCAGTTCAGTGGTTCGAATCCCTAGTGCCGCGTAACGGGGTGAGCTTCCATTACTTGTCCCAGCTTCTGCCAACCTAGCAATTCGAAAGCATGTAAAAATGCAAGTAGAAAAATAGGGACCACCTTTGGTAGGAAGGTAACAGCGTTCCATGCGCCTTTGGTGTTTAGTCATGCCAGCCACATGACCACGGAGACTTCTTTGGACAGCGCTGGCTCATCAGCTTTGAAACGGAGATCAGCACCGCCCCCTAGAGTCAGGAACGACTAGCACATATGTGCGAGGGGAACCTTTACCTTGATACAGTATAGAGTATTTTTCGTCCTCAAAATCCATATTTATTTCTTTGAAATAGGAAAAATGAACCAAAAGCATATGTAAGGCCAAAGGTACAAAAGTAGATTTGAAGTTCCAATGTTTCTTAGTTTGAAAAAAATCTTGGAAGATAGGGTTACACTTGGAAGAGGTAAATTAGATAGCAAAGTGGAAGAGGTAAAGGATGGAATACAAGGGATCTAAGCAATAGAAATGAAGATGTTGTCAATAAAGGAGCAAGCAACAGCAAAAAACCTCTGGCTCTGCAGAGGTGAAAAATGCATTCATATATTTTAGAATTAGTAGGATATCTAGTGAAGAAAGGGGTAGGCTTTTGGGCATAGGCTGCAAAATTCTGTATGTCCACTAATAGCAGCAAGAATAGTTCTCGTGGGTTATTTGAATTGTTGCAGCCTTTGGATTACTACAGAACAGTGTTTTTCAACTTTAGCAACTTTAAAATGTGTGGACCTCAACTCTTAAAATTCCTCATCTAGTCTTCCTGGCTGAGGAATTCTGGGAGCTAAGTTCACAAATGTAGAAGTTGCCAAGGTTGAGAAACAATGCAGCTGAAAGACCGGTGCCACTTGAGTTTGACACAACAAATTGGGAGCGATAAAAAATTCTGAAAGCATATTCATTTCTGTACAAGAAGAAAAGCTACCTCTTTGCTCTGTACTTACCAGGCATTGCATTTGGAGGTTTTAAAAGAAGACACACACACAGAGCTGCCATATGCAAGCGCTTAAGAAAAAGTGCCCTCTTGTCAGCTTCACTAGATAGATCAGATTAATAAATCAACTCCACAGAAGGCTAAAATGACTTCTGTTGAAACTGATTATAATAACAGAATCTTGAAAATTTGATAGTGGTGTACTACTTCTTTCTTCTTATAGTCCAATGACACAGGCTGGTGTCTTCCTCAGACACTTCCAGTAGTTACCTCATGGTTCTGGACTTAAAAAATGCTTCAGCCCCTTTTGCCTAGGTAATTTTTGCCTAGGTTCTTGCATGTTTCTGTCAAAGCCATCTTCCTTGCTCTGTATAACTTGGGCACCACTTCTTTTATCAGGAGCTGGATTGAGGCACCAGCATCATTATTTGATATTGACTTTTTAATTTCACAACATATGAGCAGACTTAATCATAGTTTCAACTGGGAAACCATGGCCATCCTAGACCAAGCCAATTCTCAAAACACTAGAAAAACACATCTGCAAGAAAACAACGAAGCTCAGAGAGCACCAAGAACTCCTCCTTATTTATGTCTTGTTCTGTCAGGTCAAACAAAGTTGCAATGAATCTTCTGAACACTGGCAAAAGCAGTAGATTAATTGATTTAGTTGATGAGTCTGCAAAGAAGCTTTAGTTGACCTTTCAGTTTGGGTGCTCAAAGAAACAGCTTGTTTTCCAAAAGATTTATCTTTCACCTAAATGAAAAATGTATTTCTTTTTGTGCATTTAAATCTCTGAGCTCCATAAATTCTCTTTCTTCCCCTTTGTAAGGCATAGAATTCTTTCACTTTCATCTTAGAAACATCACTGATTTATTGAAAATCAAATATCTAATCCTATTTCTATATCTACATTTTAAGCAACTTAATCATATCTTAAATTAAAACATCCTTTCAAAGTAAGTTGCCCACCATATGTATTAGGATTGTAACTTCTAGAATTTTCAGCCAGCATAGCTAATTGTTGTTGTAATCCCAACCAATTTGGAGAAAGTTAACTTCAGCATTTAGCATTGCACTGAAGAGTCCGTCCTTGCTGAAATGAATGCTGATGAAATCTTTTGAATGAGATTTCAGAATTCAACAAATATCTCTTATTTTTGTACTCAACCATTCTTCGGTTTGCTTGGTTTGGGGTTGGTGTGTTATATGAACCCAATAATTTTGGTTTATGTCATAATTAATCTTTGGAATATGAATGTGACTACTATAACTTGTTCAGAGGATATGTGAATTCAACACTGATAAACTTATATTTTCATGTTTGACTCACAAAGAAAAATATGGAAACTATTGTTGGTATTCTGAAACTATTCCTGTCCACATAGTAAAACACTGAAAACCAGCTTTGTACTTAGTCTTCATTATTCCTACCCTTATTTTCAGCTCAAATCCATTCACTACAGAATAATTCAAGGACTAATCTACCATACAGGTTCAGTACCAATTGGGAGATGTATGTTTTTTGACTTACCAGTCTGGTGTTCAGAAAGCATGCTAAAAGAAGTCTAGTATCTGTGTCCCCTTATCCTAGCCATGCTAGTATCTTTGCCTAGTTAATGCAGAAGGGCAATCAGTGCACAATGAAACAATGTGTTTGTTCTTCAGCTGACTTCTTCTAGAGCTTGATTTGGAGCAAGAAAGAATGACTGGCCCAAGGCTACCCACCTGGATCTCATGCCTAAGGGAAGTCTTTATACTTCTAATAGAGTTTCTTAACCATTGCATCTCATTTATGTCATAAGAACTGTGGTGGAACAGTGGTTAGAATGCAGTACTGCAGGCTAATTCTGCCGACTGCCAGCAGTTCAATTCTCACCGGCTCAAGGTTGACTCAACTTTCCATCCTTCTGAGGTTGGTAAAAAGAGGACTCAGTTTGCTGGGGGCAATATGTTGACACTGTAAACTGCTTTACAGAGGGCTGTAAAGCACTGTGAAGCAGTATATAAATTTAAGTGCTATTGCTATTTGTATAGTCTCTCATTTATTCTCCAATCTATTCATTTATTCTTAATAGTCTTAGATATCTACAGTATTAGAGATTTTCAAATGTAACCAGGTATCTGAATGTCTAAGCTATATAAAGGTGCCTGTTTTTATATTCCAGAGGTTAATTCTTGTTCTCATCTGTGTGTTACCACATGACACACCTATGCACAGGCAAACGTATGTCGCAAAATCTACTTGTCTGGAAAGATGCTTTTGGGTAATAGATGACTATTATTTTATTTTATTTATTTATTTATTTTATTAAATTTGTATACCGCCCTACTCCCGAAGGACTCAGGGCGGTGAACAGCCATAAAATAAAACATATAAATACAAAATTTAAAATAGAGATAAAACAAATTAAATAAATTTGGCTGACCATTTTAAAACCCCAATAATTTAAAACCAAATTTAAAATTTCCATTTAAAAGAGGAGAAGCACTAGGATGAAAATATCATTCCCATCTCTTCCCTTCCTACATTTTAACTTCTAGAAAGCCAGGCGTGGTGGGCTGAATCTGGAAGAACTCAAATCAAAATAATTTTAATGAATCTGTTAGTGCACACTAACCAAAAGAGGAAGAGGAGAAAGAAGAAAATATACCAAGAGCCTCCACACAGATACAAACAAATCCATTGATTTGATAATTAGTCTTAACAGAAACCCACTGAGGCAGTGAGGGGTAACTCTGAACACCTGTCCTTCCTGGTTGTGGGGACTGTATTCCTGCAGACTAACTTTCTTCCTTTACCTATTTCAACCAGTGATGCCAGCTGACTCTCCTTCTGTGCACAGGCAGGGCGTAGTAGAGACGGTTCTCATCTGAGTTTGGTTGCCATGGTTACATGCAATCTGCTATGTTCTGGGTCTCTAGGAACTAGAAATGATTGAGGGGAGGCGGACATGAGAACCTTTAGATAAACATCAACCATCCCTTTGATGGAAGAGCTCTCGATCAAATTCACTTCTTCTCTCGTGCAGGAGTTTGCTGCCGGTAGCAGCCACTGGCAAAACAGAAGCAGAGTTGTAGAAGCAGCGTGCACCTGCACCTCGCAGCTTTGTCACTGACTGCTGATTGGAAGACAGAATTGACGGGACTTACTCCCCCCCCCCTTATTCTCTGAAGTTAACTTTGAGAACAAGAGTTGTCGGCTGCCAAGAATGCAATTTTTGCTGACTGAGATTAAATGCTGTTGGATTGTGTGTGTGTGTGTGTGTGTGTGTGTGTATGCGTGTACACGTGGCATGTGTGAGAATGACCTAATGTCTCAGCTAATGAATCTAAAGAAATGAGAACCAGCCTAATTAAATTTTTTTTTTGCACAATTTGTTAATCCTTGCAAATCAAACTTTGAAAGGGTATAAAGGTAGAGAGAGGTACCCTGTAAATTAATTTAGCTAGGCTCCCTCTCTTAATTTCTACTTTAGTTTAATTTTAATTTTGCTTACTACTACTTGCTCTTTTTCTGTACTTTGCGTAAACTTCCTCCCCTAAGTGGGATGGATGGATGGAGGCACATGTTTTCTTCCACACATGTGATGGATAAATATGTATGTATCTACGTTAATAACTTTTCACCTTACCTCAAAGCTACAGCATTAAGAATCTGCTACAAACTCCAAATCCACTGCTTTATGCAAGATGATCTGAGAGTAAATCCCAATAAGAACAGTAGGACTTTAGTATTCAGCACAATGCTGCCAGGATGGGGTCCCCCAGCTACGTGGGAAGGCAACTTGTAATTCTCACACAGCATAACAATTCAGAAATTATATCTGAAATACGCATCTGATTGAGGAAGGCGGTTACTTCTCAGTAATCCCTACAAATGAGATAAAGCCATTTGCAAACCTGTCCCCGTACCAGGCTCTTAGGATATATTTTAGCAAAATGAGATTTGAACTGGTGACTTTCCAATTGGTAACTTGCTCAGTTTGCCGCTGTGCTACACAACCCCTCCGTGCTTATTTCCAGAAAAAAGAAAAACATATGCTAAAGAGGGCTTGAAAACCTTGCCTTTCCTTCTAATAAAGCATAGCATGGAATATTTTCAGGATCATTTCCGTCCCCCCGTTATCCCCCCCCCACCCCCCCAAGCTCACCTCTCCTAAGCTGTTTAGAAAATCATTTAGCTGCTGGGGTTTTTTTTATTTCTTTCTTTCAACCCTTGAGGCTTTTCTTTGATTCATCTCTATTTTCTTTGAGCTCAGTTAATGCACTTTGACATGGCATTGCTGGAATTACAAGTGTAGCCTGTCTGTAGTCCAAAATGAATTACTTTTTACTTGGCTTTTTGCCATCTGCTCTGCTGTTTGAAACAGACACTCTTGAGTCCTCGGTGTTGGTGTCTCTCTCTCTCTCTCTCTGTGTGTGTGTGTGTGTGTGTGTGTGTGTTGGAGCAGGATGGCGATATCTGCTGAGCAGTAAGGGAGCGTGGAGGGGTGGGGTTTCCACCCTTTTATATTTTTCAGCCAGTGACGTGAGCATGCCTTGAACAATCACGCTGCCTCAAAACACTGTAGTTGAAGATGCTTTGTGTGAGAGAGACTGTGTGTTTGTGTGTGGGGGTATGTGTGGTGGCGGTGGGGGAACCAGCTTGATGCATCTTTAAGCAAATTGCTACAGCCTGAGCTTCACGGAGATTCCTCTCTTTCTAAAATTACCCTGAAGAGAATTATTATTATTATTATTATTAACCCTTAAAAAAGGGTTCCTCATTGCTCTCAGTCTCCCCTGATACTTTCATAGATACCAAATTCTATAAAGATCATTTATTTACTTTGCCGAAATGATTGGAGTTAATAGCGTGCAGAGTACCAGCAAAGTCCGGGTGAGAGCTACAGGTTCAGTCAAATATCCACGAGAAGACCCCGTCTGGCGGCAAACCCACCGCTCAAAGTCTATGAAAATTTCCAACTCCACGGAGTTTTCTGCTAAGGATGCTAAGGTAATGAATAGATTGTATGGATGTCTGGACGTATGAATGCATATAGATTGCCTCCATATTTGTGGCAATTGTAGAAGGGGAGGGCCAGGAGTATTATCAGTAATACTAAGTTGATTGTATCTTTTTTTTTTTTAACTTGAAAGCATTTTTAAAAAATTGCTTTGGGGAAGGAATCACCTGGAAGGGGAGGAGGGGAGGGGGGGGGGGTCAGATTTTTTTTAAAAAAGGTATTGGATAGATTTTCAGAGTGCTTCACAAAACGTACCTGCATTGCACTGGTAGGTGGATGGGTGGGTGGGTGACAGAGGGAAGGAAATAAATCCCTTCCGGCACGTATACACCAAAATCTTCCATATATTGAATGGAGATTTCTTTCCCTTCTCCCCTGGCTCTGTGTGAGTGGATTGTATGATTCAGGTGGTATTTTTATAGATAGCAGAGGGCTCAATATTGCTATGAAACATTCATTTTTACATTTGGTATGTTTCCATATGGATGGGGATTTTTTTAAAAAAATTGTCATCTCTGTATTGTGTTTGTCACCGTAGATATTATCAAGCTGGCTCCATCTACCTGCCTCAGGAGCTACTTGAAGTGCTTTTAAAGTGTCGTAGTGTGTTCATTTTAGCGTGTGTGTGTGTGTGTGTGTGTGTGTGTTGTTCCCTTTAAAAGCAACAATATACGGTTTTAAGAGTTCAGTCCATATAATTGGGATATCTTTAAAGAGATTGATTCTCAGTTTGACCATTTCCCCATCTGTCTCTTCCCTTTCACTGCAACATGCTACTAATGTTTCACAAGTATGCTGGTACGGAGGTGCCATAACCTGTGAATCTGCAACATTGCGAGTAAGATGCAAAGAGGCTCTTAATGCTCTCTAAATATGCAGGAGGGTTTATGCACCAGTTCTCTTTTCTCTCATTTGTTCCCTCCTGGGTTTGATACTACCATCCAAGTGTCATGTTCTAAAAGGTCCATTCACATCAGAAGCCCACAAATTGGGATGAGATAGGTGTCAAAATCTTGAAGAACTGTAAGCCTCCCTAACATTGCTGTAATCGTTCTATTGTAATTCTTCAAGAAATAACATTAAACCTTTCTTGCTCCTTTGCAGGGAGGGGAAAGGAGTGGAATTCTTAAGGTTGCTTACATGTTCGTAGATGTTCAGTTTGCTGGTGAATTCTTCACCCTACCAAGCAGCGTAATTAGGATAAATAAATAAATAGTACGGTAACGTCCGCATCTTGTGGCAGACTAGTTTGCAGCAACTGAATAGTTTAATCAGGTGAATCTTATTGATAACCGAAGCTTAGCACGTTTATTTGGATGACTGAAGCCCCCACCCCCACCCCCCCCACCCTCGAGGATTTCAAATGATTCCACTCAAACTTTAAAAGTATTCCTAGGAAAAAGGCAGTCTGTGTTAATGACAGATCACATGTTGCGAAGGCAAAAGGGTCTCACTCTAATTTTTGGGATCTCCACGTAAAATTGGAAGGACTTTTGTTCTGAAACTCTGCAGAGCGTTTGCCAGGAAATATCAGAAGCAGTGGGCTGGGTGGATCAAAGATCTGTCAAAATAAAGCAGTTTCCTACATTAATACCCTTTAATTAAGTGCCACCAGATATGGTCCCACCCCTTTTTCTGAGAGAAGACCAAAGCTGGCTGATTGTGATGCTGATCTTGTTGCTTAACCGAACTCACACATGCTTATCACTCACTATCACAACAACATCAGAGGTTATTCCTCACAGACAAAACTTTCATATCATTTGACGTCATTTCAAGCAGGTCCTTTTATTTCAGGGTTGTTCACTTGCACAGCAGATTAATATTAAATGTCATGTTCCAGAGAGGCAGACGTCTTCATTTTTTTTTTTTTTTTTCAGCAACAGCAGAAGAAAAGTGGCATATGGCATCCTAAAGATGTAAGGTTTGATGATGTCTGGATAAATTATCCAACTGAATTTAATGCAACTCCATATGGGTATATTTAGATTATTCTTTTTTTTCCCTTCCTACATCAAACATTATCAAGTTTATGATTAAAAAGTATAAAAAATAAAACACAGAAGAATTAAAGTCTAGATAAAATCTAAAATAATGAAATAATTAAATCATTGAGCCGATATAAAATATCAACTGGTAAAATATATAAGTAGAATTCGGGAGGGAATGACAACTGACCTTCAATATACTCTGGTGAAAGTCATTTAAACATTCGGTGACATAGTTTCTTTTTTTATCCCTGTCCACCTGGGCCATCTATATTACTCTTTATACTTTGAGACTGGATAAGAAATAAATAACTAAAGGGGAGGGAGAAATGAAATAAGAAGAAATCGCTTCTAAATAATAACTCCTTCCCAACCTCCATACCTGTCGCATATTAGTAACATATATTAAGATCAGGATGACCTATACCAATGTGAGCTCTTAAACCACTGGAATTTGGGATTATTGTTATATATCCTGGAGAAAACAAGGAAATATATTAATACAGGATCAATTTATTATTGCTATTGCACAAACTTCCATTGATCAGTCTATTTCAACAAATGAATGGAACATAGTGTAATTCTAAAAAAAAAAGTGATATGGAAATCTCACTTTTTCATATAAATCAGAGGTATCCAATCTTGGCAACTTTAAGACTTGTAGTTTTCAACTGACTGGGGAATTCTGGGAGTTGAAGTCCACAAATTTAGTGGTTAACGTATTAGGCTAGAAACCAGGAGTCTGTGAATTCTAGTCTTGCCTTGGCCATAAAAGCTGGCTGGATGATTTGGGGCCTATTACTTTCCCTCAGTCCTCCTGCAGGGTTGTTTTGTGAGGAAAATAGTGTATTGGATATGTTTTCCCCCTTGAGTTGTTTGTAAAAATAATAAATGTGGGATACAAACAAACAAACAAACAAACAAATAAATAAATAAATAAATAAATAAATAAATAAAATCATAATGTGCTATGCATTCATTTCCTACCTGATCCAACACAGGATGGTAGATAGATGATTGATTGTCTATTTCCCATATTAGGCTGAAAGTGACAGCCCAAAATTATCCAGCTGACTTCAATTCCTAAAGGAAGAAGACAATTTGGGTCTTCTTGCTTGTATTCCAACACTTTAACCATTACACCAAAATGGCTTGTTTTCTCATTCGTCCACACGCAAATACATATTTAATATTTTCTTAGTTCCGTAATTCCCAATCCTGTACTGACATTGCAGAAAATTCTGGAGTGGAAGCTCAACTATTTGGAAGATACTGTGGTTGAAAAGGTGGTTATCAGAAAAGTTTTTTCCAACCTGACACTCTCTGGAACATTGGTTCTTAAACTGGGGTTAATTACACAAGGGGTCATTTGGGTATATCCTGGGAGTAATGGTAATGGAGCAGTTAGCAGCTGTTGGTTTGTGAATTGAGGATCCAGTTTGGGACTGCCTCTGTCTTTTTGTTTTTAAAAGGCAGTAATAACATTATTTGAACTTGGGGAAAACGGTAATTGGGTCTTGATTTAAATGGTCTAAAAATATTGGTATTACCATTTTTGGAATTCCCTGACACAGTATTGTTGCCTGGTGTAAGCTGGAAAGTTTGACAGCTGCAAACCAACAGCCTAGGGCAGACTGAAGAATCTATTACCTCCTGCCTCCATTTTCTATATTTATTTTGACAGCCAATATTCCATATATCTGAGAAACTGAACTAGATAACTGTGGAGTTCCCTTGGTCATCGCTGGAGTTTTGGCCAGATTGCCCATTTCTTAGAAGATTATTTTATTTTTCTGCAGCCTTTTGATTATTTCTAGGATGTTGATTTTTTCACGGTCCCTCTGTGGAACCTAGGTCATTATTTAAAGGAGTATAAGAAAACGGATTCAGATGCATTTTTCATGTGCTATTTATCTTCGTACAGGGCTGCTATATTTTGCGTCTGATATTTCCACATATGTCAGATGGAATATCTGTGGGCATCCACAATATGTTTTCCCTAGCAAATCAAAATGGTTGAAGTGTATATGTTTAAAGTCTGAAGCGTTAAACTTGTATTTGAGTATGTACAAAATGGTCCCCCCACCCCCCTTCTGGAAACATCTTTTTAATGGCAACAGCAGAACATTATTGTGAAAGGGTGCTGCTTTTTTCTTTAAAGGAATCCACCTAAGGAAATATAGCATCATAAAAAAACTCCTTTCCTTTTTGGTTTATATATTTTTGTCTTCTAGCCAAGAGGATGATGGCTAGACATTTGGAAGTCCTACTTTCCCAGACTTTATATTTGACCTCTGCAATTCAGTATTGTTCTGAATGTATTTAAACCTAAGATTCTTCTTGAGCTTTCATTAACATGATAGATTGTATGAATATTATCTTTTTCAAGAGGTGGGAGAGGTATATGACTTAAATCAAGAATGCCTAAAGATTTCGTGTACAGCAAGTTAGGGTGGAGCTGGAAACAGACGACAGCTTTCTCAATTCCTCTTCATTTCATTAAAACTGCCAAAATATCAACCGGGGAAAACGCCTCCCTTCTGCCTTCTTTTTTTTGACACATATGCTTAGCCTCAGTTTAGCTAAACCAATGGTAGCATCAAATCCTTTCTAACAGGCAGAGGCATCAAATTGCCTCATCAGTTGGGTTGGTATGTGAGTGAGAGAGTAAGACACTGAATGAACGTGGTCCCCACCTCCTGCATACTTTGGTCCGTACCATGTGAAGGACATACTGTGCTCACAAAGAACAAGCTGGAATTCCAGTCTCAGTGTTGAGAAGTCAGTCATGAACAGAGATAAAATAGAGACTTTGCTGGCATTGCTCTAAGTGCTGCAATTCAGGGCTTTGATTTAGGCAAATCTGAGTCCTGAACAGTGTGTGATTAGTAAATAGAAAAATAAAAGCATTGCAGATGTAAGATGTGCCTTATTCTGATCTATTGTTGTCTCATAGAACTCAATTCAGCTGGTGATGTTGAATGTCACCCCATTTTCCTTCCTTCACTGAAGCCTTTGGTGGAGATTATCTCTATCAGATAGAGATAAATAATCCCTGTAGTCATATGCAGAGATCTTTCCCTCAGCAGATTCTGTTCTTAGCCATAATGAGAGCAATTTTAGTAGCACTGGTCTCTGAGGAGCAGTAGTGATGAATTAAGTATTTTATTCTATGAATCATCACATATGTAGGCTCTTGGTTGGTAAAATACTCAAACTTCTAAAAGAAAGAAACCCAGTGCCTCCTTAAAACATAAATATCTAAAGCTCCCTTACTCTTTTATATCAATTTTAATATTACTACAAATATGGTTAATTGCATACATCATCGGTCACTTGCTCTATCCTCCTGTTGGATTAATTAATTCATTGCCTTTGGTCACGACTGTCTGTACTGTGATTCGATAAGAATCTTATAGAAAAGATATTTTCAGAATTTACTTTTCTTTAAACAACTTTGATGATCTCCTCCCCCTCCTCCTCTTCCTCCCCCTCCTCCTCAAGTCTATTTAGTTGCTAAGAAATGTTTGAAAATACTTAGGTAATGTCCGGTGAAATCTCAGAAACCAGAGAGTTGATTAAGATTTAACATGATGGGCCACAAGTTAACCTTTGTTGTTTTGCTAAACAGCAAAAACTGTAGAAAGTAAAGAAATAGTAATTATTATTTGTAACATGACAAAATTTGCAAAACCTTAGAGATTTTTAAAAGTCGCAACCCTATAGAAAGATATATGCCAGTTTACAATCTGATTTTTTAAAGATTTGTGCAATTTAAGAAGCATATCCAAGGAAACCGAATTAAGCATTTCTTGGCATAAAATTTAACTTTTCTCAAAAACCACAGAAAGATTATGTAAAGTGATGAAGAGGCTGTAAGAAAAGGGTAATAAAACAGCAAAAAAAAAGAGATTATTAAATCCTTAATAATTAAACAGTTGCATGAACAAACTGTAAGCTAGACCACTAAACCATATAAAATATATCTATTCATTCCTATGTCTGCTATTGGAACTGATGCTACTTCAGACGGCTGGATTTTGGTTGCATATAACTATGGATCAAAAAGGCAATATAATTATTTTCATTTATCATATTCTATAGTTGTGCTTCAAGTGTATTTCAGTACAAATATATAGAGTAGCTATGGCAATTTTTAAGGCAGGCTTTGCTTAGTTCTTGGTTTCCATCCCACCTCTGATGGCACCCAAAGCACACAGTTGGTTATGATGTAACCAACTTCAATTTGAGTGAGGCATTTTCTAAAATTCAACAAAATGCTTACTCCTTTGCACAGACAAACATTCTTAACCAGCAGTCTATTGTCCTTCCTGAAACAATTCCGTCCAAGAAAAAGCATTATCATTCTATTTGGAATCTGTACAAAGTGATTTAGGAAATTGGAGATTTGAGAAATAGGCAGGTTTTTCTTTTAATAAGAATTTGAATGGAATGTGAAGTGTATGCTACCTACATTGATAATTGCTTATCATATTTGGACAATCAAAAACAAAGGAACGGGGGCCGGGGCCCTAAAGCTGAAATGGTTTACCTAGAAAGAATATGGCCTGGTCAGTCTGCCCTCCCCAAATTTTGATGGGTTCTTCCCCAATCTTTTTTAAAATGTACGCTGTTTCCCCGAAATAAGACATCCCTGGATAGTAAGCCCAATCGGGCTTTTGAGCGCATGCGCTAAAATAAGCTGCCCCCTGAAAATAAGCCCTCCCCGAAAATATTTAGCCACATGCGCAGCCAGTCCCTGCAATTTCCTCTGGTTAGGGTTAGGGAGACAGAGCTGGAAATCAAGTAAGACGGGAAGAGGAGCCCTGTCTTGCTCCACATGCTCCAGAATAATAAGACCTCCCCGAAAATAAGGCTAAGCGCTTATTTCGGGGTTCAAAAAAATATAAGACAGGGTCTTATTTTTGGGGAAACATGATATATTTATTCAGAGTTAGTTCCATAGAATAAAAGACAAATTGAAAGGGGAGAAAAAGAAAGAAAAAGAGAAAGGAATAAAAAAGTGAAAGGAATTAAAAAGAGAGAGAAAAGTAAAGAAATATATGAATGTCTTTCAACATTCTTTTCAATAGATAATTACAATTTTATTATCCCTCCTCCAGCTCCTCCTTTTAAGTAAAAACTGTTTAAAAGGACAGGGCAAAAGTCATTCTCTCCAGGTTATATATGAAGTAAAATTTCATTTTTGCAATAATTACTTGCTTTCTTTTATTGGCCCAGTAAGAGTTTTCTCTTTCAGATTGACCTTTGCTGAATAGAAGGACTCAGGATTTCTAGTTATTTAAATGATCTATCTTTCACCATATAATCAACTAGGATAATTTGTTGATTGTTTTTCCTCCCCCATTCATACCTGGCTGCACTTTTTCATTTTAGCACAATAGAGATGTATTCAGTGCTTGTTTGGGCAGATCTGTCAAATATTTACAAACACTTCAATTCCTTGGATTTGAAAGTTTGAAAGGATTTGAAAGAAATGGAAAAACACTGAGTTTCATATACTGAATAACGCTCTAACAACAATAGGTCATTGCAGATATACAGCAAATTTTCTTTGTGCCAACTCTTCAATGAAAATAACTATACGCTTTCCAGTGAAAATCAAAATTAATTCAATGAGGATTGTGATGACATATGAATTAAAAGTTTGTTTGGAATGACTTCAGGGATTTCATAACTGTCAAGAAATGTACATAGCCTACTGACCCACAAATGGAATGGTGAAGGTGGAATCAATAAAGTTAAGGATTTGTGTATGAATAGTGTGGTAAGGCTTTGGGGATCATGAACTCTAGTAAGCAGGAAGATGTGCTGAAACATGATATATATTTATATTTATATTGCTACATTCTTAGGCATATAGATTCATGGCTGATAGCATTATTGTAATGAATCATTAGTGGTTATATTATACAGAGAGAGAGGGAGTTAGCTACCTCCTTGGCAATCCATGTACGTGGACTTCTTCAGTTATTATACTATGGTCAATATATATTATAACTGTTGGGCTTCCTGAAGCTTTCCTCCAATAATATCATAAAAACTCTGACTACTAAAAGCTAGCTCTTGCTCTTCTCCAGTAGAGCTACTACCCAGTCTGGAGGTTCCACTGTTGGTATCCATTTCTGAGTCATGTTGAATTATTGCCATAAAGTGCTCTGGTCAGATTTTTTTACAGAATAGTTCACCATTGCTTTCCCTAATCCTCCCCATTTATTTGGGCTTGGGACTGGCATATGCTTGATGACAGTCATGTCAATGGACTCAGGACTGGAAAAGGTCTGTTTTTATCCCATCAGTAAAGAAAAGTGTAGGGACACAGTGGCTCAGTGGGTAAGTTGAGTTTGTCGATCAGAAGGTTGGCAGTTCAGCAGTTTGAATCCCTAGCACCGTGTAACGGAGTGTGCTCCCGTTACTTGTCCCAGCTTCTGCCAACCTAGCGGTTTGCAAGCACGTAAAAATGCAAGTAGAAAAATAGGGATCACTTTGGTGGGAAGGTAACAGCGCTCCGTGCGCTTTCAGCATTTAGTCAAGCCGGCTACATGACCACGGAGACGTCTTCGGACAGCGCTGGCTCTTCAGCTTTGAAACGGAGATGAGCACTGCCCCTAGAGCTGGAAATAACTAGCACGCATGTGCAGGGGAACCTTTATCTTTACCTTTACCTTAAAGAAAGGTGATCATAGAGACTGCTCCAACTATCACACAGTTGCATTGATTTCTCATGCAACCAAGATTCCATTAAAAAATATTAAAGAGAGCTACAGAATGTCATCGATCAAGAGTTACCTGATGTACAATCTGGCTTTAGAAAGGAGAGTGGCTCTCAAGAGCACTTTGTCCATATTAGATGGATTATGGAAAAGGTATGTGAATATCAAAAGGAACTTTATATGTGCTTTATCAATTACAGAAAAACTTTTGACTGTGTAGAACACAATAAGCCATGGGCAGCTTTGCATGATCTCGGTGTCCCAGCTCACGTGATCAACTCTTTACAGAACTTTGTATACTGAATCAGGAGGCAACAGTGAGAACACTTTATGGTGACACAGTTTTTGTTCAATCTGTATGCTGAAGTGATCTTGTGGAAATTAGATCTGGAACTGCCTGATGTTGGAGTGAAGATTGGGGGAAGATCCATAAATAATTTGAGGTATGAATGCAGATGATATACCACTATCAGCTGAAACTAAGGAAGACTTGGAAAAAATGATCTGAAAAATCAAGGACAAAAGTGAAAAAGTAGAATTGAGTCTTAACATCAAAAAAACAAATATAATGACAAGAGCTGCAATGGACATTAGATGTTTGAAATCAACAAGGAGGAAATTGAATTAGTTCTAGAATTTATCTTCCTTGGATCCAAAATTGTTCACAATGGCAGTTCTATTCCTGAAATCAAACACAGCATAACCCTAGGCTGTGGTTAACATGAATAAGAGCTGGAAAACAGAGATATTGATATAAATACAAAAAGCAGGCTAGTTAAAGCAATAGTCTTCCCTGTACTGATATATGGGTGTGTGAGTTGGACACTAAGAATGGCTAATCGAAGAAGAATTGATGCCTTTGAATTGTGCTGCTGATGTAAATTATTGCATATACCATGGACATCCAGGGTAGCTAACAGAAAGGTGTTAAATCATATAAAACCAGACACACCACTAGAAGCTAAAATCATAAGACTATGTCTGATTTACTTTGGCCATGTCATACATGGAAATTCATTGGAGAAGGCAGTGATGCTAGGAATGGTTAGTGGAACAAGAAGGAACAAACAAAGAAAATGCTGGCTTGATAATATCAAATCTGAAAGTTGAACGTCCTACAATTGAAAGAAGCTGTGCTTGATAAGATAGCATGGAGGACACGACTGAATGGTTAAAACAACAACATAGATTATAACAAACTGTGAGTGCAGCTGAATATAATACACAAATAGATTTGATAGGATGATGTCTGGATATCTGTATGATTTGTTAAATATACGAAATTATAAATTAGGGATTTCTACTACCTGCCATTAGAAAGTTGGAATATTTTGGACGTGTGATGCGACACCCAGAAAAATATGGCATCCTTCACTTAATCCTTCAGGGAAAGATTGATGGCAAATGAGGTCCAGGCAGAAGAAGAACATCATGGCTTGAAAACCTAAGGGACTGGTTTGGACAAAACTTAGCAGCACTTTTTCATGTGACTGTTGACAAAAATAGGATTGCCAACATGATCACCAACATCCGATGACAGATATGGTACAAGAAGAAGACGACTACCTGCCAGGTAGATAAAAGCACCAATATAGGTGACATTGGGTGATAATGAAAAATCTATCCAGATTTTTCTAAGATGGCATGGACCTGGTTAGTATTTGAATGAGAGATCATTAGGAAACCCCAGGCTCCAAAATCAGTGAAAATACAGCTTGCCTCAGAAGGCAACAGCCAACCGTTTGTGGCTGATTAAACTACAGAGACGGCCTATAAATTCATCCAGGATTGAGCTTGGCCTAAAGGATTGTTTGCATCATCTCAATGTAGCCCTCTCAATCCAACCCATTGTGACAGGTAACAGTTTAATCACCACTGCCAATACAACTTTAGCTATCCCTTTTAATTATTATTAAGAATAATTTTGAGGTAAAGTTGTTTTGACCTCAATAGAACTATGATTAGAGCAATGCTGAGACTTCACCTATCTAAGTCTTTCTCTCATATCCCTCCAGGGTGTCAGGGTGTAAAAGCCAAACATAAAAAATGAATGATCAACAGCTTCCTCTTCCTTCAAACAGCAACAACAGAAAGAGTTCCCTGGGCCTTAATAATCCATCTACATATTTGTCAGCAAAAGCCATTCTCTGGGGCTTAAACTAGCAATGCCAGCCGTTTACGATTCCAATTAAAAATAATTAATTTTCTTGTCCAATTTTAGGCAATGCTTACTTCAAGCTTTTAGAGCCTTCCGTCAGTTACACTTCCTTTAAAACAGATCATATTTTTAAAGAGAGGAGCTTCCTCAAAAATAAAAATTTAGGAACTCAAAAGACCTTAGAATCCATAAATGAACAATGCTTAATACTTTGGAGGATTTTTCACTTAATCTCATCACCATCCCTATTAAAAAACAATTGGTCTGTTGGCTCAGCTGGGCAAGCACATAATGTTACTTCAAAAATGATGTAGTCTTTGTGTTAAAGATTCTCTTGCAAGATTTGGCCTGCAGCCACAATATGGATTAATTCTTTGCATATATGAAAAACATAGGGAACAGCTGTCCTGAGTGTGGGCTGTAACTTATCTTAACCACAGACGAGAACTCTGAAGCAGACGAGAACTCTGAAGTTTGCCTCTGAGAAAGGGTATTTTTGAATAATGGCAGGACCACTCATATAAAGGAAGTTGCTTTATCTTTATAAAAGTTAATAACCTGACAGCCTCATTGGGTAGAACAAATGTGGAAATCAATTCCACAGGAAGGTTAAAACTGTTTTCATTGAGATTGGCTATAATAGAAAGTTGAAGTTCATTGTGCTATTCTTCTTCCTTGTTATATCTGAGTGAATTAGGGAGTTATCTGTCCAAGTCACTTCCTATTATGTGATTGTTCTGGACTTTAATGTTTCAGCCCCTTTTGCATATTTGCATCTTCTTTACTGTCTACAATATTGCAGTCTATGTCTTCCTGGTCTTGGTTGGTAGCCCACAAGTAATAGTTAATTTCGAATAAAGAATCCCCCTTTGACTGCTCTATACTGGTTGTTAGTCGAAGTTCTAATTTATGCCATTGTTTGGCACAGATGTTTGTAGCTATGGACAGTGGTGTATTTTGCCAATGCATTAATTTGAGCCACTTGCTAATTTGCACACTGTATTTACTTCCAAGTCATTCTGTTGTCATGATTTGGATCCCAGGCTAGCTAAAATGTGGATACAATTTTAAAGGCGGGAATGGGCAGTTACTCAACTAGAAAGGTATTTGGATAATTTATGAAGCCACGTGCTTTAATATATGAAGCTGGGTGTTGAGGGAATACTTGTTTATTTCTCAGGCTCCTGTAATTTCAATGCAGGAACTTTCCCCATTTATACTGAGGCACACATGTTCCATGTAAATTAAATAAGAAAAATGCCATTCTCTTTATCAGAATCTTGCTTGCTGTCCAGCATATTGTCTTTTAATCTTCTCCAAGAATGCTAATAGTTCTTTGAGTTAGTAACTAGTGTAGCTACAAATGTCCCAAAACACATTTATAAATAGTCTTGTAATTTTATTTTGTAAATAGTCTTGTAATTGTATTTTTAAACATTACAGGTAGTACTCGATTTATAACCACAATTTGGTTCAGAATTTCAGTTGCTATCGGATGGCGGTTATTAATTTAGTTATCATGTGACCAGACCTAATGTTACAACACTTTCATTGTGGCCATTAAATGAATCATGCAGTCATTAAGTGAATTACATGATTATTAAACAAATTCTGCTTCCCCAATAACTTTGCTTATCAGAAACTAGCTGAAAAAGTTACAAATTGTGATCATGTGATAGCAACACTCTATAACCATTGTAAATGTGAGCTGGTTCCCAAGTGCCCAAATTGTGATCATGTGACCGCAGGACTCGTGCAACGGTCATAACTACAAATATGGGTGTTAAGCTGCTTTTTTTTCAGCACTGTTGTAAGACCAAACTTCTGTTAAATGAATGGTTGAGAACTACTTGTAACATTGTTTTGTTTTGTTTTTTTGCTGTAGTAAACAATCAAAAAGCTTTGCTAGTCATCAGTATCACAAGTTTAATAATGCTTAAGAATAATAATTGACATATAGTGCTGCCTGAAAGGGGATGGCAGTCAAAAAAGGCAAGATGGCAGACATACATGATATAAACCATGTCCATTTCATATAAGTGCTTGGAGAAAGGGGCAGATTTATTGTGTGACACTGCATCCACTATGCAATGTCATATCCACTACGCAGTGTCATATTCACTATCTTGCCTTTTTTGGTATACACACATATCATAAATGAGCCGTGGTGGCACAGTGGTTAGAATGCAGTATTGCAGGCTAACTCTGCCCACTGCCCGGAGTTTGATCCTGACTGGCTCAAAGTTGACTCAGTCTTGCATCCTTCTGAGATCCGTAAAATGAGGACCCAGATTGTTGGGGACAATATGCTGACTCTGTAAACTGCCTAGAGAAGGCCATAAAACTATGAAGTGGTATATAAGTCTAAGTGCGACTGCTATTGCTATAAATGCGAATACTTATAGGATTGTTGTTGATTGGGGAGGGTACAGTCAAAACATTATATAAATCTTCCTGGGTTGTACAAATTAATAATAAATAAAATAACAGTGAATGGAATAACAGTGAAAAGTGTAGGCATGCTTGCACCGAGGCAGCTGATTTTTAAACTATAAAAAATAAATCTTTTGTGATATAGCAATGTATTATTTTTAAAAAAGAAAAAAGCCAGATATCAAAAGTATGGGAAATTGCTGGATTCTTATCTTTTATATTTATTAGATTTCCCCATTTTCATTTAGCACAGTTGAGGATCAGTTAACTAGCTTTAGAATGTTCATTTTAGTAGCATCTTTCTATTAAAAGCATTATGAGAACTCAGTTAAAATCAATACGTAGAAACGCACAATAAATTAAAACTGCAAATTAAATGTTAGTTGATCATTGATATTAATAATAATTATTCAGAGAAATAATTCAGAGAAAGCCAGATGTGCTTAAGGTCCATCTATTTGAATTAAATCTCTAGAAAATGCAACGTGAGCTTGAAATTTCTTTGCACATCATGTTCAGCTTGACAGTTTATAATTTTTCCTTCCAACTGAAGTCAAGTATTATGACTGCAAAGTTTTCTCTAGCTCAGATTTCATTCCCAGTCATAGAACCCCTTTCTTATTACCCAAATACAGGTAAAACATTTATAAATATTACCGATAGTCCTTGGCTTACAAACACAATTGGGACTAGAACCTCTGTCACTAAATGAGGCAGTTGTTAAGTTAATTGCACCGGATTTTACAACCTTTTTTTGAGTGGCCCTTGCTGCTCTCTGAGCTTGGTTGTATTTTCTTGCAGACATTTCATTATCCATCCTAGGTAATATCATCAGTGTAGTATTGATGATGTGCAGTGCAGTATTTTGGGTAATGAAATCAGTGCAGTATTACCTATTTTGGGCAAGAAAAGACATTTCATTTCCACTGTGAGTTACAAATATTCTCTTTTTATGGGTGCAGCCATTTTTGCCGCAGTCATTAAAATGAATCATTGCGGTCAATAAGTGAATCATAGAGTTGTTAACCAAATCCAGCTTTCCCCCCTGACTTTGCTTGATGGAAACCTGCAGGGAACATCGCAAATGCCAGTCGTGTGAACTTGGGACATTGCAACCATTGTAAATATATCTGCTTGCCAAGTGCCCAAATCCTGATGAGGTAGAGACGTTGCAAAAGTACAATCATAAGAAATCCACTGATTGAAAATTTACATATTTAAAACTCTACAAAGGGAGGGGACCAGTGGTGAAATCCTACCAGTTTGCACCGGTTCAGGCGAACCGGTAGTGATAAAAGCTACCGGTTTGGTGAACCAGTAGTAAAAAAAAAGCTACTGGTTGGTCCTAACAGGTATTTCCAACTATCAGCTGTGCCACGTGATTTAAAATTGCTGCTTTCTAGTGAATCTAAATTGCGCGGCACAGCTGTCCCCCGCCCCCCCCCCCCCCCCCGGCTGTTCTACTTACCTTCCCAAGTGCCCTTTTTCCACATGCAGCGTGCTTTTGGGGCATGCTGTCCATGTGTACGCACACAGCCTGCATTTGGCATGCACTGTGCATGTACACGCAGCACACACTCATTGCGCAAACTGGGGAGGATTTCACCACTGGAGGGGACACACATACAAAAAGGTAGAATCTCTCAAGTTCAACTTGACATCTGGCCATCTTTACAGCAAGTATAGAGAAATGGGTTTCTGTTCCTTTTTCCATTTCTTTTTTAAAAATCCTTCAGAATCTTGACTACAGCTCTGGGATGTCCTAGTAATTTTCTGTCCAAGCAGGGATGGATTTTGTTTATTGAATTGTTTATTCATCTGCCCAATTTATATAGTGGCCTATCTCCTGACGGGTGACTCGATGTACTTCTGATTGCTTTGTTAATGAGAAATCTTTTAATATTCTATTAGAAAACAGTGTGTTGGGGGTTAATGTTTATTCTAGCCCAAACAATCAGGCTCTTTATTGATGGATTAAATTAAGCAGTTAAACTGCACACAGTCTTCGGGAGTTGGTCAGAATATAAAAATAAAATAAATTCTCTTAGTAGTACTAACAGAAATATAGTGATAATTTAGTGCTGGTTTAAGTAAGATGTGAAACAAACCCTTGTTTTGCCTGCAGCTTAATGCTTTTTTGCACTCCCCAGTGTTTTATAGTTTGCACATCCATTATCTCAGTAATCCTTAAAACACCTCTGTATGACGACCATTAATATTATTATCCCACTACTAACACAGAGTTTATGTGGACATATTTTTCATAAGATTTTCATCGGAGAGTTGAGAGAACTGCTATACTGAAATACAGTCTAGTGTACTCATGGTGTAATTAACACATGACAATACTTGATGATTGTATGGGACCATTTTCCAGCCTGATTGATGAATAATTCTGTCCAAATTGGCCCAAACCAGGGGTGAAATCCAGCAGGTTCTGAAAGGTTCTGGAGAACCGGTAACAGACATTTTGAGTAGTTCAGAGAACTGGTAGCGAAAATTTTGAGTAGTTTGGAGAATTGGCAAATGCCACCTCTGGCTGGCCCTAGAGTGGGGTGGGAATAGAGATTTTGCAATATCTTTCCCAGAGGAGTCGGGAGGGAATGGGGATTTTGCAGTATTATCCTCCTGCCACGCCCACCAAGCCACGCCATGCCCACGAAGTCACGCCCACAGAACCGGTAGTAAAAAAATTTGGATTTCACCACTGGCCCAAACCATTCTAAGGTGTCTTTAGTTCTGTTGCATAAGCTGAGAATGCTTGGTTCTTTAAGACATAGGACAATTATTACCAAGGTATTTAGAATTATTTGGAAGCAGAACAATGCCAAGTGTTCCATATTAAATTAAATAGGTTGCTTACGGGATTTTTATTTTATTTTTTTTTTGCAAAGAAGGATAGCTAGGGCAACATTAAATGCTAAAGTACAAGTAATCCTCAATTTACAACCACAGTGGAGCCCAACATTTATGTTGCTAAGTGTGACAGATGTGAAGTGAATTTGGCCCCATTTTACAACCATTCTTGCCATAGTTGTTAACTGAATCACAGCAGTTGTTACATTACTTAAGTGAATCTGTCTTCCCCATTGACTTTCCTAGTCAGAAGGTCTCAAGAGATGATCACATGACTCCAGGACACTGCAACCGTCATAAATATGAGTCAGTTGCCAAGAGTCTGAATTTTGATCACATGACTACCATATGAGGATGCGGCAATGGTTGTAAGTGTGAAAAGCGATCATAAGTTACTTTTTCAGTGCTATTGTAACTTTGAACAGTCACTAAATGAATTGCTATAAGTCAAGGGTTACCTGTACTACAGTGAAAGAGGTCTGATCAGGAGATGGACTACTGAAGAGCAGTGTTTTTCCTTGCAATTTGTGTTTGTAGTTTTGGCAGCCAGGGACTCCCGAGGCGGTACAGTCCGTTCGGATGGCAGCTGTTGGGAAGGATATCGCTTGGTTGCAGAATTAAACTCTGAATGGATTTGATCTGCATGTTTATTCCCTTGTTAGATGACTCACAGAAGAATATGATTGTGAAAGACAGGTGAACCTTTGGATAGTTTTATTTAGCGGAATTATTTTGGAGTCATAGAAATGGCAGACTGTGCCAGAAAGTTTCTGTATCATTACCAAAAGCATGTTATTGCTGTCAGAACGAGTTCTTTAAAAAAAAAACATACACACATAAAACCCAACTTGAAAATTGGTTAGAGCTTCAAGTCAGAGACTTCTGTCATATCAAATCAGTTAAATGCAGCTATTTAATCTTTATTTCGTGAAATGTATACAGTTCAGAACAAAAAGCTTCAGGCCCTTGAGATTATTTGCTTTTACGTCATATTGTATTTATATTTAAAAGGAAAGACTGGTCTTAGATTTTGCTGAGTATATATATAGTAATAGAGACAGGTAATTGTTTTTTTTTTTAATTCTAAGCTTATATTTAGAATCTTATTTTAGGTAAATACAATAACGGTACTTAGCAAATGTCCAGCATATGTTGGACCCTTAGAAAATTGAAGGGCACGTATGACATCAGTTGGAAAAAGATACCAGTTGAGATGCCTAGATGATTATCTGTTGCTGTAAACAAAGGATGCAGAGAGAAGGTATTGCTGTTTTTAGAGGCACTGCTATTAGGAGTGCTATAGTCAGTGCTATACGTAAATAACCTTTGAGGGTTTGTGAGGGTACTTTCCTCTCCAAGGATTGGACACAACACAGCCTGGCAAAATTGCATGCAATGCTTTATTACTTCCCCAACAAGAGGCTATTTTTCTGGGTCAGCTCCACCCTTCTAGGACTTTGCAAAGTGATGTTGCCACATAAATATGTGTTTAGTACTTCTTTTACTATAAGTTTTACTATTGCAAACAAAAAATCCCCAAGCCTTAAAAGTACAGATACTCCTCAACATACGGTTACAGTTGAGCCCAAAATTAAGTTGCTGACTGAGAAATTTGTGAAGTGAATTTTGCTCCGTTTTACGACTTTTCTTGCCGCACTTGTTAAGTGAATCGCTGTTAAATTTATCACTGCAGTTGATAAATTAATAATATGGTTGTTAAGTGAATCTGGTTTCCCCATTGACTTTGCTTGTCATAAGATCGCAAAAGTTGATCACATGACCCCGGGACACTGCAACTGTCATAAATGTGAGACAGTTATCAAGCATCCGAATGTAAATCACGTGATCATGGGGATACTACAACAGTTGTAAGTGTGAAAAATGGTCAAAAGTCACTTTTTTCAGTGATGTTGTAACTTTGAATGGTCACTAAATGAACTGTTGTAAGTCAAGGACTACCTGCAATACAACCTTTACCTTTTTCCAAAAGTTTCTTGCACTAGTTGGGATGAAATGCTGCTTCTGTGAGGTTGTTCTTCATCTAGTTGCTACTGGTCTCCCATCAAAGTTTCAAACTCCAGCCGGGACTCCCACTAGGATATGCTACTCATCATAGCTTGTGGTTCAGGCAGTTGAATGAAAATAATCTCACCTGTTTATAATAGCTGCCAGTCTTCAGATATTGCCTCAGCTTCCTTGTGTGTAGGCCATTTGCTTTCATCTTCTGTACTACACACACCCCTCTTTCTGCTCGTCCTTAGCATTTGCATTTGTTCAATTTGCTCAATAGACTGGGTTGGGTGAGGCTGCCTCGTGACGAGAATACATCCTTGAAAACACCAATGTATGACTCAGTTAGCACAGACAACTGCAACATGGCTTGGATGCCTATGGGTGTTGTGACCTAAGCTTCCTGAGTCATTAAAACACACGAGTCCAGAATCAAACAGAGATGCCGACTGGGAACAGAATTAACAACGTTGCTTTCCTGCAAAGGGCCCATGTGCCTTTGGTCCCCTTTTAAGCCTTATGGGAGGGGCCAATCATCTCCAGGCCTTACTCACGAGTCGTCCCTTTTGTTTTAACTGTTCTTCCCTTCTGGCAGCTCTGCGCATGCGCGCACTAGGAACAGGCCCCCTCCTGTTCCTCTGCCTCTCTGATGTCCGACTCTGGAGGCTCCAGAGTCCGCGCATAACTCCCAGAGGCCCTGGCCCCATGTCTGCCTCCGACACAGAGCCCTCGTCCGAGCCTTCCCCAGACTCCAGGACTGGCCCATGGTCCTCCCCAGCCTCCTTAATGTCCAACTCGCTGCCAGCTGGCGAACCACAACAATGGGTAACTAGATGAATGCATGTCTGAATGCATGAGGGAAGTGAGGAGGAGTATTTCTGCCTGGCTGCAGCTACTTTTTCCAAAAGTACAGACTTTACTCTCTCTCAGGATTTCTGTCATGACCAAATTTCTCCTCAAACTGAAGTAGAAGAATCTGTTTTCCAGCCCACATTCAAAGAGTTCAGCTGTTAGAAATTGAAGCTGTGAGCTGGATGTGGAATTAGATATTGGAAAGTTATAATCTGAGGAACAGATGTCAAAACAATATTGGCCTGAGGTGTTCCCCAAAGTAGCTGGACTTTAGTTCCTCAAATTATCAGACAACATGTCCTTCAGCCATGCTAGCTGGGAACCCTAGACTAAGTTTTGGAAGGCTGGCTTTTGTGCACAATTGGGAGCGCAGATCTTCAGGCTTTCTCATGTATTTTTAAATACGATATCTTTGTGTGTGATGAAAGCTCCCTATTAGTGATAACATCTAAACAGTACATTACAGAAACAGACTCAAGGGATATCGAAATATGTGTCGGATAATAGCAAGAGACAGACTGAATGAAATAACAATTGATAAAAAAGGGAGCAAAATGATGCAATTAGAATCCATGGGGAAAGCAGAGCAAGATTTAGCACTCCTCAAAGAATTTGGGAAGTCCAGTTTGAAATAAAATCACAATTCTTTTTATAAGGTATATTTTCAAAACATGTCATCAAGAACTATCCCAGTTGATTAGGATACATGTTTATAGTGATAAGGATAAATTTTAGCACAATACTGAAAAAGAAATATATTACTGAAGATGTCAGATTGGGAACTAAAACTTGGAGAATATGTAGTAATGATAAAATCAACAACATGTATTCACAACAAATGTATAACCAAATGGCTTGGTTATGTACTATATATAATGCAACAAGGCAAATATACAGTAAATACCTAGAGTACTGTATAGTTTTTAAGGAAACAAAGAGCTGACAAATACTTCACAAAAATATTTTAAATGTCTCTAAATGATATATATCAGAGTATGACAAAGGAGAAGTTAGAAAGTAATATTTATAATGTGGTTTGTTTTTTTCTTTGTATTTTCAAACAACAAATAATGGAGATTATGACACCTTGGTCAAAGATTTAAATTCTTACATTGCTAAAATAATTCAATGTACTTAAATAAAATTTAATGTTTTATGGTTAATTTCTAATCAGCAATATACTGAGCACTAACTGTGCAATCTTGGTAATTCTTTTGTCCACTTATACATATTTCTGTACTATTCTTTTCTCCTTTTGCTCACTTGCTTATTTGCTTTCTTTTCTTTTAAAGATGATTAAGAAATGGTGTTTTGTTTTGTTTTTAAGAAAAAGAGCCTAATGGTTTGGTGCAGTGATTCTGGAACAAAGTGCACAGAATACATAATGTGGCTTACTAATAATGATTTAAAAGAGCTGTATGGGCTTCATTTAAAAAGCCCGTAGCTGTATAGTAGGAAATTATATGCAGAAATATTTTCACAAAGACAATGACCTTGTTTATGCATAAAATTAAGTGTAGCATGGTTTATAAAACCCAGTCATTGTGATTTAGCATTATGTGAATCCCTGCACCCAAAGGACGGTAGCAGGAGATGGATCTAGGACTATGATGGCAAACCTATGGCATGCATGCTACAGCTGGCACCTAGAGCCCTCTCTGCGGGCACACAGAGAGGGCCTGCAGAGAGGGCCATCGTCCAACTCACGTCCACTGCACATGCGTGTGCGCCTCCTGCCGGCCAGCTGATTTTCCAGATGCGCAGGGGGTGGGGTGCATGCAGGAGACACGCGTGCATGCGCAGGGAGTCACGTGCATATGCGGTGGAGACCGCGGGGGGGAGTGGCGTGTATGTTCCGGAAGTGCAGAAATGGGCTCATTTCCAGCCTCCATAGCCCGGGGGAGGCCATTTTCAGCCTCTCAGAGATTCGAGAAAAGCCTACGGAGCCTGGGAAGGGCAAAAACGCCCCCCCCGCCCCATGGTTCAGGTTGCTAAAAAATTGTAATCCCATTCCTTGCATGCATGCATGGGTGGCGGGGTCACATGGGGGGGTCACGTGCATATGTATGGAGGGTCATGCGTGCATGTGCTGTGGAACGCACATTGCATTATGGGTGCCGGCATGTATGCGCGCTGTTGCATGTGTGCTTTTGGCACCCGAAGAGAAAAAGTTTAGCCATCACTGACCTAGGACATGGAGATGTACTTGAGTGATCTTGTAGTTAGCGATATTTAAATCAATTCATTCTGTTTCTCCAAAATATTGGAAGTGCTGCCTTTTACTATGAGTGTGCAAAGTCAGCAAGTTATAATTACAGTAGTTATACTTAGAATGGAATAATATCCCCAGGCACTTTTATAAAGAGAATATATAAAAATCTTTTAATCCCATTTATCATCTAAACCATATATATTGTGATTATACACCCTCTAATCTCAATTTAATTTTTAAAAAAAATGCTTTCAAGAAACACCTGTGAGTACCTATGGAGCACTCAACAGGTCTAATAGGGACTGAAATCATAGCTCATATAATAGAGACATAATTTCCAATTATCAAATAGCTTTTTAACTTCTTCTCAAGAAAACTGATGAAGTGACCAGATGAGAGCATGAATATGCATTGATTTTATCATATCTACATTCTACAATCTACATGGAGAAAACTGTTCCTCTTTTTGGGGTTCTCAATATTTAAATCCAGATTACTGCCCCTCATTGGGGAAATATTTTGCATGTAATGGGATACCTTATATGAAAAATAAAATGTCATCTCCAAATGCCTTATTGATCTTTTCAAAGATTTAACATGCAGTGCTCGATAGGATGCAATTCATGATTGTTGGAGGTTCGTGTTATCTTCATTAATAACAATTGTTAGAGTAATGACTAAACTCAGAACTTCCTAAACATAGTATTTAGTACTTTAGTCCATTGGTTTGCTGAATCTTGCCAACCAGGATTTGGATGTGGATATTACTTGGAGCTGGATAAAATATGGCATAAAAAGATTCTGCAGTCTTGAAGTCAACAAGTGTTGAAGGAAACATAAACCTGGAATAAATATCAATATTTTGATAGCAACATGTTATTATCTTATTATCTTATAGTTCTAATAGATGTAAAACTATCTAGTCAAGCTCACACATACCCCACACACTTAAGTGTTCTTCTAGAATGAAGCTGAAGGTAGTGTACTTCTAACACACTAGTCACAGTCAGATTTAGAATTATATCTAATATGAAATATTTACCCCACTTAGATTCAAAGCAGATGGTTTCGGAAATTCCTGCCATATTTTGTTATGCTTCAGTTTCCTAGAGCAAAGAAAGAAAGAGCTGGCTACTAACTGCTTTTTCTGACTTAATGATCAAATCTTTGAGTACTGACTTGTTGGGCAATTAAAAATAATAATCTTTGGAAATGAGGAAGCCTATGATGGTGAAATGCATGCTATTAATTGTGAATTTTTAACATGGCGATGATGATTTCATGGGTTTCCTGATTTGAATCAGCCAAGCAGGAAGATCACGTAAACTCTGAATAATCTGACTGTCACCTGTAAAGTTCTTCATGACTTGGAACCGAGTTATTTATGGGACCAGCATTCCCCAGTGGCGTCTACCTTACATATTAGATCCCCGGATACTGTCAGCCAAGGAGTGTTGGCTGGTGGGGCCCAGAAGGAACCTCTTTTCTGCCATGAGGCCCACTTTGTGGAACATCATCCCCTCTGAGATTAGATTGGCCCCTCTCTGCTCAACTTTCAAAGGACTTGAAAACTTGGGGTTTTTTTTACCTGAGTCTTGGGTCCTAGGTGTGTAATGGATTCCATCTGCTGGCTAAGTTGATAGTTCTTTGAATGATGCCTGGCTGCTATGTGTTTTATTTTTTACATTATGTATTTTATCTATTTTATTGTGAGATACCTAGATATCTCAAATATGTGAGATGTATAGCTGTATAAAATGAATGAAAGGATGGATGGATGGATGGATGGATAGATGGATGAATGAACTTTCTTGAAGCTGGTGTGCTAAGAAAGAGAAACAGTTGCACAAGCAATCTAGGCATATTTTTCTTCCTTTGAAATTGATTTCTTACCAATTGTTGATATTTCTGGTGGATGAATGTGACATAATAAAGGGTTTGATCTGAACCTAATCATTGTTCTGCATATATGAAATATATCCTGTAGTTAAAAACCTCATCATTGTTCTGCATATATGAAATATATCCACTGTTGTGATACTACTATAGGCAGAACTCTCAACTAAGCAGCCTGGTAATCTCCAGATGTGTTGCTGTTGCAGACAGTAATCTATACTCTAGCAACGTTTAGGATTTTCTCTTCAGGCTTATATGTTGTGTTTCCCCCTGGAGATCTTTGGCTCTTTTGGAAGACTTTAGTGATAGGGTGGAAGGATGACACTACCCCAGGAGTATAGACACCACAGACTGATGCTTTTGAAGTATTTGTTTATCGTTGATTATTTTTGGTTTTGTTGTATTTCTAAAATTTACAGGAGCTGTAAGACATTCAGTTTTCAGTGACACAGCTTAGACACTTGAATCACTCACACTCGCGCACACACGCACACACCTTTTGAAGGCTGTCATGAATTTACACTTAGCTCAGAATACAGCTGCTAGGACCAGATGGGAAGCTAGTGCTGCATGTTAGGAACTATATTGAGGTATTTCAGTGGATGGGCTTCATATTTCAAAGCACAGATGTTGGTGTCATGTTTATGGAATTCCTTTTCTAGAGAGGCTCGTCTAAATATAAATTATCTAAAAATAACAGATACTGTTATTTTTTGGAAACCAGATGTTTTTATTTTCTCAAAATTATATGACTTTGGAAGGATTCTATATTTGGAAGGATTTTATAATTGAGCCAATTATTTAATAATTTTAATAATTTTAAAATTTTGTCTGTCTTTGTGCTTTTAATCAGGCTGTACATCGCCCTGAGTCCTTCTGGAGAAGGGTGGTATAGAAATAAAATTAATAAATTATAAAATATAAAATATAAACGACTTTAAATAAATGCATAAAATACATAAAGGTTGTGTTCTATTTGTATATCGGGAAATTTTGAAAAGCAAACTGGTACTAATACTCAATCTTTTAAAGGCTACCTGACCTGCTGTTTAATGATATGGTTGAATAAGTTTACCAATCATACTATTCCCACCTTGCCTGGGCTTTCTACCATGTTATATTTAATAGTAACAGATAAAATGATAGATGAAATGGCTTTTATGATATGTCTGATATGTGTCATTTTAAAAGCTCTTATCAATGTGATTTGCAGCAGGAGGGTAGAAATTCAGAATATGCTATATGAATTTAATGTCATTTTATTTGGAGACTTTAATTACAAAATATCAAATATGAAGTGCAGAGGGCAAGATACAAGTATAGAGTTTTATATAACTTACTTGCCAAAACAAATAGATCGGCATTGATGTAGCATTTTCCATTCCTTTTATCTCCCTTATTTGTGCATTCTTGATCTATAGAGTCCACCTCTCGTTCTAAAGAGTGGTACCATAAGCTCTCATTCCAAATTTTAAATATTAAAAAAAATTGTGTAAGGGGCATAATATTAAAAATGACCTTAGAAACTAGAATTTCTGTAAGGACTCACAGGGAGAGTTCTGTTAAGTTTGGAATCAGCTTGGTGGGTTGTTATTGACTTAGCTTTCCTATAACAATACATGAGCAAAATTTACCTCATTTTAAGCCTCAATATCATTGTTCAGGACATGTTTTTGGTCTCTGTTAATTTGAAATTAATCCTTTGAGTGGATGGGTCAGTTGATGTTTTTCTTCTTCTTCAGCATTGAGAACTGAGATCTCTAAACCAGGCTCTGTGCTTGTTCCCAAATGACCATGAAGGTTTTATCTGTAATAAAATACTAAATATGAGCCCACTCATCCTCTCCAATTCTGCGCTAGAGCAAAAGCACTTGAAGAAGACTTCTGTGTAACAAGCTCTTAACTTTTGGAACCTCTCCAAAGTCAGCGAAGGGTTGTTAAAAGCCTTTCCTCGTCTCCAGGCTTAAAGGAAAAAAAAAAAACCAAAAAAAACACGAGTTCAGCAATGTTAAAAAACAACAAAGACTTTTATGCACCCCAGGCTAAGGAATAAGGCTTTAATCCTTAGTGCAACATGTATGTGGTAATTTGTGACGTTTGGATTTTTTAAAAAAAAGTTGTCTTCTATATATGGTCATTCAAATCCACTTAATTTTTTTTTTTAATTTCTTTTCTTTTCCAGGCTCTTTACAACTCAATCAAAAACGAAAAGCTTGAGTGGGCAGTGTAAGTATCTTATGTTAAACTAATAAGCTTCAAATGATTCCTTTTATGGTATTCCACTTGATGTACCTGCAGTATATAGAATAGATTCTAGAAATTGCAGAGATCTATTCCAGCAGTTCAGGAGAGGGAACCTCTTACAGTTATTTATAGGTAGTCCTCGACTTATGACCACAATTGATCCCCAGATTTCCCTTGCTAAGCAACACAGTTGTTAAGTGAGTTTTGCCCCATTTTATGACTTTTCTTGCCTCCATTGTTAAGGGAATCACTACAGTTGTTAAGTTAGAAACACAGTTGTTAAGGGAATCTGATCACAGGACACTTCAACCATCATAAATATGAATCAGTTGCCAAGCGACTGAATTTTGATCACGTGACCATGGGGATGCTGCAGTGGTCACAAGTGTGCAAAATGGTCATATGTCACTTTTTTCAGTGCTGTTGTAACTTGGAATAGTCACTAAATGAATGGTTGTAAGTCGAGGACTAGCTGTATTTATTTTTATTCTGACTTTGTTGTCTTTATATATCAGACATCTTTCATTTTTCATTAGGCAGTCTTAATTCATTCATGATAACTAAACTAGTACGGCCCCTGAAAAGGGCTGATTTAACCAATTAAATCTATAGTTTCAGGCAAGCCATTCTTCATTAAGATCAATTCCATTTGCAATGTGAGGATAATAACTTGAAGAGTATATCTGGTTAGATTCCATAAAATAATGTCTCCAAGTTTCTTGTATGGAGATTTCTGAGCTTTGTTTTCTGCTAATAGATGTTTAATTACCCAACTAAGTTACAGCAGTACAAGATAACCGAATAGTGATGGGTGACAAAACATCTGCAAGAATGTTTTTCTTTTGGAATCTTTATACTTATTAAAACTTGTGCCACCTGTTATTGATATTTCAATATGGTGAACTTCCATGCACATATACCATTTGAAAATGAAGTTGCCTAAGGATGGATTGCAGCACAGGTCCAAAAGCTCAGAAAAGTAAACCTCTGGTCCTGGTGATTGGATCCTGAAATAATTTTAAGTTGATGATCACTTGTAATTTCTTGGAGAACAGAAATTGGTGATGCCTGTTAGTTGTATTCATAAAGTTTGACACTCCTTGCTTTCCTTGAGAAGATATAATTGGCCATAGATTGGCACAGAATGAGATAGGGTTACTGCATAGGCTGTTATTGTTCCAGAAGGCAAAACATGCTGGAACATCCAAAATGGTGCTTTTTCAAGTCTACAACAGTCTTCCTCATGGCATTATTTCTGTTACATGCTTAATAAATCTAGGCCCTGTATTCTGTAGAACCAGATTACTTAACATCTACCCAGCTAATTTAATTCTGCAGAGTTAGCATGCTCCGAGTTCCATTGATTAAACATTGTCATCTGTCAGGACCCTGGAAGCACACCTTCTCTATTGCAGCATCTGACCTTTGTTTTGAGGTTCCCCAAAAATCTGGATGGCCCCCTAACTCTGCTGTTGTTTAGAAGAATAATGAAGTGTTTTGGCAAGGCAGTGTAAGACTGTTTTTTTGCACTTGCCAACTTTTAGCTTTATCCTTTTTACATTCCAATGATTTTACTGCAGTATCTTTGATTGTTGTAAACTGCCCAAAGTCATTGAGTTGGGTAGCATACAGGTTTTATAAATTATGGTTGGTTGCACTGTCAGCCAGAAGTTTAGACAGGATTTTTATTCACCTATTGCTGGGGTGTCAAACTCGGGTTGTCACGCAGTTGTCACGTGACATATCACAACTTTTTTTCCCCTTCGCTAAACAAGGTGTGGGCATGGGAATTTGACAGCCCTGACCTGTTGAGTCCTTCCCAAGGATCTGGGATTGGCAAATGTTGTTGTTTGATGGTGCTGAATGTATCCTTACAGGATGTAAGCTGTTCCAGCTCAAGTTGTCTTTTACGATTGACTAATGGTGATTTTGTTAATGCCAATGTGTTCAAGTAATGTTCCAGATGTTTTAGGATTGCACCTATCACTCCCCATTGGGATTACTATTACTATTAGTGGTATCTTTGTTTTCTTTTGCCAAAGCCGTTCTACTTCTATTTGCAGGTCTTTGTATTTTATGATTTTCTCCAGTTATTTCTCTTCTCTTCTGCTGTCCCCAGATACTACCACATCCACTACCCAGACTTTGTCTTTCTTATCAACAATTAAGACTGGGATGCTGGGTCGTAGGTGCTACTCTGTTTGAATTCTAAAATCCCAGAGCACTTTAGCTTCCTCATTTTCTTTTACATTGTCTATTTTGGGGGCCAGTTTTTGCTTGCAGGCAATTGGTACTTCTTGCAGATATTTCAATGCACCATTGTTGCTACTTTGTCATGCCATTGTTTGTAATCAGTCTGGGCAATCTTCCTGCAGTAGTAAAAATGAGATGGTCCTGTCTTTCTTTTGCTTCTTTGCAGAGGCAGCATTGGCCGTACATCATTGTCTTCTCGATTCTGGCTTTGTATGCATTTGTTCTTAAAGCTTGATCTTGTAAAGTCAAAATTAGCCCTTCTGTCTCTTCCTTCAATTTTCCTGCTCTTGGCCACTGCCAGGTCTGGTGTTAAGTGCTTTGCCTAATATTTTTTTATTTACTGTCCATGTAATACTTTGTCTTGCTATGTCTCTTTTCTATTCTTTATTTGGTCTTATAGGCCAGTTCGGTCTCTCCAGTAAGCGTTCATGGCATGCTAGCTTCAGTGTGTCTTCCTCATTTTCCTTCATATATTCTTTCAATGTCCTTTTTATTTCTTCTTCAGCTGTCTGTTGTACCCTCACCTGTTTTTCTTGGTAAGAAGCACCTGTCAACATCACTGCGTGGATGAAGGGGATTCATTGTCATTATTTTACTGGTCTTTACTCAGTCTTTTACTCAGTTCGGCTTGAGTCCAGTCCACTATTCCAACTGCCTATCTAATGACAGGAATCACCCAGGTGTTAATTGGCTTGATGCTATTTCCTGCATTAAATGTGGACTTTTAAATCTTCTTCACTTTTATGATGTATTCTCTTCTAACCCTTCCTGACTTCGGTGTGCTTGACGTTGTCAGTTTAAAGGATGCCCAGGTATTTATAGAGATCGTCTTCATCCAGACTCTTGATATTGTTTCTCTAGGGCATCTTCAGTTTTCATTATTTTTCCCCCATTTGATGGTGAGTGGAACACATTTGTCCTGTCCAAACTTCACTTCAATAGCTTGGGCTATAAATACAGTGTTGAGCAGCAATTCTATTTCAGATGTTTTATTTTCATACAGCATCAGATCTTCGAGGTAAAGGAAGTGTGATAGCCTGGCAGATGTTTTTTGATGTTTGATATAGCTGTGGCCTGAATTATTCAGTATTGTCTACAGAAGAATCAATCCAGTGACAAACAGTAATGGTGAAACTGAGTCTCCTTGAAAGATTCCTCTCTTGATATCACCATTGACCAGCAACTGTGCCTTCCGTTGTGCCATTCACCTTTGCACAAAACCAATGTTTCTGCTGACTCCTGTTATTTCTAGGCACTTGATTATCCAATCATCTGGCAGGGAATTGAATGCCTTCTTGTAATCCATGCCACGTTCAAGTTGGTCTCCCTTCTGTTGCAGTTTTCCAAAATCAACGTGTCAATTAGAAACTGATCTTTTGTTTGTCTGTTGTTTTGGCAGTTCCCTTATTGTTGTTGTTATTTTAACTTTATTGAAATACAGTTTAATACAATGCAAGATGTTTGATAAGTCGGAGAATTTGGTGTTGTGCCCATTTGGTCATCAGATTCAGTCCCATGCGGTGGGGGACAGAATTTCCTGAATGTATAACAGAAGGATAGGTTGTCAAACCAAATTATCTCTTGCAAGCCAGGTGCCTGCTTGTTATTCTAGTAAGCAAAACGAGCTGTTAATGATGAAAGGCTGCTTGTAAGGTTGGAAAGACTTTTTTAGTTGGGTTGGAAACATTATCTTAAGATAGAAATCCAATCCTCAGTTAATCTGCGGCGGCATGAATAAACCCATGCTTAGCTTTCTCCTTTTATCTTTTGAAGCATTGTGTCAGAACTTCTGGTAGAAAAAACACAGCTCAGGTCAGGTTTCTTCCTGTTGGCTTGGGGTCTGAGGTTTGTCTTATGATTAACGGTGGATAGCTTGACAACAAACCAATATTAAAGATAATTCATTGCCGAATGCCTTGTGTGCACCACTTCAGCTGCATTTGGGAAGCTCACCATTTTATTTTATTTAATAGATTTATATAGTCTCCTTTGTCATGAAACGAGACTCTGGGCAGCATACAATATATTCACAATTAAAACCATAAAATGAACAACGTAAATAAAGGATAAAAACCCAAGGATGTGGGTGAGCTTGATTATTTAATCACTTTGCAGTCTCACCATGGGATCCCTATTGATATTCAAAGCTAAATATGAGGAAATGAGAGCTTGCCAGCACATTTTAAACACTTATCATCCTTTCTCCGTTCATCCTTGTTACTTGATTTTCTTTTCATGCTGAAGGGAGTCATGACTGTTGGGTAGAGATCTTTTTGAACAGAAAAGAAACCAAAAAAATGCCTATATTAATATAGATAAGACTGCTTTTAGGGGGATTATCTTTTGCTATAGTCATGTATGCAAATTCTCATTCTACACCAAGAAAGTCTTTAGAAGTATACTACCATGTATTTTCCTGCACTGCTGGAAGCTGCTTAAATTAAAGATACCGTAATTATTTCTTGTCTCTTTCCAAGACACTTCTAGTCAATAGCAATGATGATAAGAGAAGTTAATTGTTATTATTTTTTTTAAAAAAAATGTTATTGCTTTTAAAGATGTTCCTTGTTAGGAAAATGTGACAGATCCTAGCCTTCAAGGAATTTGAATTAAGGCTTATTAGCTATCAGATGATGCTTGGCTTATGAGAAAAGGAAGTAATCGGGACCAGTGGCAGTGAGAGAGCAGGCAGTAATGTCTCAATTGTGAAAGGCATGTGGTGGGAATCTAGAGGTGGACCTCCCTCAGGGAAGGCAGATTTGACATTTCCAACCCCCAATGCTAAGTCTTGCCTCCGGATCCTCAGTGTCACTCCCCTCCAGCTGCTGCTAAGTGCTACCCTCTTTCTCCCAAAATAAGACATCTCCGATAATAAGCCCAATCGGGCTTTTGAGCACATGGCAACAAGGCCAAGCACTTATTTCAGGGTTCAAAAAAATATAAGACGCGGTCTTACTTTTGGGGAAATTGAGTAGGTGAATTTGTAACAAAGCTGTCTCATCTATGATCTGGATGAGGCAGCCAATCAGGCATCCAGACTAAGGATGTTTCCCACCCAGAAGCCTGTATGGGCCCAGGTAGGGATGTTCCATTCTCAGAAATGTGTTCAGGCTAGGGGGCTCAGCTGTTATTGTCAGCCCTGCTAGATAGATCAGACTAGGAAATCGGCTCCACAGAAATGCTAAAACTATGCTTGTCGAGCGTGGCTAGCAGAACGTTGAAAGTCAGATTGTACTGAGTATCTTCCTTCTCATACTTCAGTGAATTAAGGAGGTATGTGTCCAAGCATTTTCCGAATATTGTCCTCTCTGTTGTAGACTTAACATATGTTTCATCCCTTGTTGCTTTGGTAACATAGCTTGCAGATCTCCACCAAGGTCATCCTCAATCTCTACGGTTGTCATTCAAGGAGACGTAACAACTCTCTGAGGTATTGCATCAGAGATAATTGAATGTGATACTCTGGTTGAAATTGGGCTTGAGAAACAGTTGGATTTATTGCTGGTACACTGGCCTTCTTATTGCTCAGTGATAGCGTTGCCTGAGTTATTCAATTTCCATTGCTGGATTAGCAGTGAAGATAGGGAGGTTATTAGTTCCTAGCAATTTTAATCTATCCTAATGTAGCATTACGTTCAGAGGTTTGTAGCCACCATTGTAAGACCCTATCATGAAAAGTATGATTGCTTTTCAACTGACTAATAAGTTAATTTATTGACCAGTGTAATGGGCCCAGATGTATTCTAGAGGGAACTTAGGGGTCTTAGTTGCCATCTGGAATAGATGGGTAGAAGGGACTTTGGTTTGGATTCTTCCTATATGCCTTCTCCCCATTTGTCAATGGAGACTTTTGGTTTTATAAGGAGCTCTGAAAGATGAAACAACAGAAGAGACATGTAGAGTACCATTGGAGGACAATGAAGAGTGAATTATCCCATCTTTGTAAGAGTCCATATGAAGTATGCCATTGTCACAATAAAGCAATAGCTTGATTTAAGATAATTTACTCAGGAGTCACAGAAATACCTTCATGGCCATTGTATGAATATTCTAGGCTCCTATCATAAAAAGTCACTTGGATTCATTCAGAGTACAATTCTGAATGAGTGAATCCATGTGAGTTGACTAAGACATTAACTTGTTTTGTTACCTAGGAAACATTTGATTTTCTGGTTTCTGAGGAAATGGACAGAATCAGGGGTGGGTTCTAAAAATTTTTACTACTGGTTCTGTGAGCATGGCTTATTTTGTGGGCGTGGCTTGGGAGGTAATGTGACTGGGTGGGTGTGACCAACTTTTTTTTTGTTACTTTTAAAAGCATTTTTTTTTCAACCTCTTAAGAGATTGCAGAAAATAATGCTTTTAGAAGCCTCTGACGATCAGGCAACTCAGCTGGGATCGTCAGAGGCTTTTAATAGCATTTTTTCTACAACCTCTTCGCCCGAAGAGGACCGGTTCGGGAGCGTGGCCAGCCAATGTTATTGCCAGTTCTCCGAACTACTACAAATTTTTACTACGGTTCTTGCGAACCGGGAGCAACCTACCACTGGACAGAATCTTCACGACCACAATTGAGGCCAAAACCCCAATCCAGCAGGTCAGGAGAGGGAACCTCTCCATTTATTTACAGGTAACCCTCGATTAACAAGCAAAATTGAGCTACAAATTTCCTTTGCTAAGCAAAACCGTTGTTAAGTGAGTTCTGCCCCATTTTACGACCTTTCTTGTTGTTAAGGAAATCAATGTAGCTCATCAACATACTTTGATGACTGAGCCCTTCCCCTATCTATAATTAATCTTGGTATCTAAAGTCACTTTTTGTTTCCCTGTCTTTTGCCTATTTTCTCTCGATTGGCTGACGAAGCTGAGTGACACTTCCAAGATGTTTATTAGTTTATTAAGGGGAAGCATTCTTTGGTTCGTAACACCATCTAACAGAGCTTCTGCTATTTTTGGACATTGGTGATATTATAAAGTGAGCCAATTTGGTCTAGTACAGAGGTGCCAAACTCAAGGCCCGGGTGCCAAATCCGGCCCGAGGGGTACTTAGATCTGACCCACAGGGCTGTCCTGGAAACAGCGAAGGACTGGCCCGTGGTGCCTCTGCCAGCGAAAATGGAGTGCTCGGTTTTTAGCAGCAGAAGGTGTAGGAGGCCATTGCAGCTGAAAATGGAGCTCGGGAGCCTATTTTTGCTGGCAGAGTGCTCGGGCCACCACAGGTGCCCTCGACACAAGTGATGTCGAGTTGGCCATGCCTTCCCTGGCCATGTCTCCGGTGGCCCCCCGAGGTCAAACACAACCCTGACATGGCCCTCAATGAAATCGAGTTTGACACCCTTGGTCTAGTGATTAAGGCATCAGGCAAGAAACCAGGTGACTGTGAAATCTACTCCCATTTTTTTAAAAAAAATTGATTTATATGCCGCCCTTCTCTGGAGACTCAGCCTTCATCCTTTTGTATATTTATACAAAGTCAGCTTATTGCCCCCACAACTGGGTCCTCAATTTACCTACCTTAGAAAGGATGGAAGGCTGAGTCAACCTTGAGCCTGGTGAGATTCGAACCTGCAGTAATTGCAGGCAGCTGGTCTTAATAACAGGGTGCTTTAGACCACTGTACTACCATTTTAGGCATGAAAGCAAGGTGATTTGGGTCAGTCATTCTCTCTTGGCCCACAGTGTCAGGTTCAGACAAGTCAGTTGATCATTTCTGGATACAACCAATGAATCAACACTCAGCTGATATTCAAAAAGAAAAGCTTTAAGAAGAAGAAAACTAGTAGTGTGTTAGAAATACTTATCTGAATTATCAGAAAAAGAAAAGAAATAAGGAAACCATTGTAGAATATCCTATGGTAGGATAGAAAACAGGGCATATTATGCTGGATAGCTAGTAGAAGATGACAAAGGACAGATAAAATTTGGTGATCACCTAAATGCATCTTAGTAACAAATTAGCAGGAAAGTGGCTCCTTCCATTATTCGCTATTGCTGTTCTACAAAGGAGAACTACAAAAATGCTGTTCTGGCTGCATAGCTTTTTTGTGGTTCACAAAAAAGTTGGCTTTTTGTGGTTTTTGTGGCCTTTGTAGAACAGCAGTAGTAAATAATGGAAAGAGCCACTTTCCCATTAGTTCAGTATTTCTGTAGTTGGCCTATCAATGAAACTTGTAGGTACTTTTAGGGGGACTTAAATTAAGCAACATCTGAAGATTTTCATGGAAAGCTGTGGAGGAGCCTGAGATTGCATAGGTACACTATATGACACTCATAAAATTACTTAGTTTTGTTCTGCATGTCTATGGAGATTCTCAGTCATCTAGGTCATGGTTGTCCCAAAGGTGCTTTTTCACAAGGCACCTGGACTTTCTTGTTTTTCCTTGAAGGCATTTCACTCCTCATCCAAAAAGCTTTAGTCAAAACTGAAGAAGCTTCTTAGATGAGAAGCGAAACTTCTTCAAGGAAAAACAAGAAAGCCCAGTTGCCTTCTGTTCTGCATGATTTATGGACATCTTAACATTTAAAGAACCAAACTGCCTTTCTTGATTGAGGGCAAGTGGTTTGGGGGGGCGGGGGGGGGGGATAAGTGTAAACTGACAGAAGTTGAAGTAAGTAGCTGCTCCTTGGTTTTAGTTTTGAAATAAAAGTTAAGATGCAGAGGAATTATTGCACGGCAGAGTGTTGATTTAGAACGCTTCCATCTGAGGATACTGACAGATAATCTGTATCCGAGGGTACAATCCAAAAATAAAGCAGAGACCAGTTCCATTAATTCATGCCTGGACTGTGACAGATTTCAGCAGAGAGGAAAGGAGAAAATGCCCGTCTTACTTTGTACAGCTGCGTCAAAGCTGCATGCACATGTGATAGTGGGATAGGGTGCACAGAGGGAATCATAGTTCAGAGGCAAAACAAATGTACGATTTTCCCATTTCAATCTGTAGCACATTCTATCATCTTGGAGCCACTGGTTGTGTAGGGATTGTCGTATGCTAGATTGAGGGATCTAGCTGGATGCTAAATTCTGGGATCTAGTATGCTAAATACTTGTATTGTAGTCTCAGTAAATATGCCTTGCTGAAGAAAAAGAAGTTTGAGAATCACTGATCTAATTTGTGTAGGAAGCCAGGGAGATGACCTTGGAGAAGGAATTCAAAAGCTTTCAGGTGCAGAAGGAATATCTTACGTTTCGAGAGACAGAAGAGTATTATAAAATCTCAGACATAAAAAACCCCTGGAGTACAAGGAGGAAGGAGGGGGAGAGATGAACAGGCTTGCAAGGTTCTGTTGCTAAGCCTAGCTCAATAAAATATAGTTACAGTCCTGTGGAGTCTGTTTTCTGATCTGGTCTAGGTTGAAGGGCTGACCATTTCCTTGTTACTGACTATAAGAGAAAAAGGACAATAAGAAAGGCTGAAGGACTCTGGGGTACAATAGGGACAGTAGGTCAGAACAGTTTATCCACTGGGCAGGATGGCAATTTTCCGTACATTGAAGCTCCAGGGCTCAATTACAAGAGTCTTTGCCAAGTCTTTTTGAACTTCGATCAACAATGTCCAGCTGTTGCAAGCTGCTCTTGCCAGAAAATCAGGATCTGCAAGGTCTGCATCCCATCCCCTGTAATTTAAAATATGAAACTCTTGAAATAGCACATTAAAATACACAAAGCCTCAACACGAACCACCTTGTTGCTGAATGTAATTCCCCCAAGGTTTCCATCCTGATTCCTCTCCCCAAAGATACATCTAAACCATCCCGCTGAAACTAATGAGATTCCTTGCGGTTTAATATAAGATATTCACAATATTCAGCTCTGCTCGTTTTAGAACCACAGGTCCTCCTAGCATGAAACCAAGCTTTCCAGCTACTCATTAAATAAAGGCGATCATAACCAAATATGCACCTTTGCTTAATCTGACTAGTAAAATAAAATGTGCACCGGTGAATGTGAAGTTTGTGTTTGAATTTGTTTTAGAGATGACGAAGAGAAGAAAAAATCCCCTTCTGATGGCACTGATGAGAAGGATAATGGAAACCAGTCCAAGTCTGTCAGTCGCATCGGCAATTCCAATAACCCTTTCCTGGATATTCCGCACGATCCCAATGCTGCTGTGTACAAAACCGGATTCCTGGCACGTAAAATCCATGCTGATATGGATGGAAAGAAGAGTGAGTGTCTTTCAGAGGGAGTTGTTCTTTCAAGAAAAAGAGATAACTGGGAGAGGGAGGGAGGGAGGGAAATGGTAAATACAGAAACTTAAATATGCACAATTGTGTGTGCCTCTTTGCTTGCTACTGGGAATGTAAATAAAAGCACTCTTCTAGTGCTACTAGAAGAGTAACTGGGAATCTGGCAGCCCAGAAGGAAAAGCTGAGAAAATGCCTTGTGCAAGTATTTAGGAAGGTTAAGGAGAGAAAAAGCTCCAGCAACCCATCTGAGAATTGCTCCAGGAGATGAAGGGGGAATCGGCACACAGCTGCAATATTCTTTCTCTTTGCTAGGCTTTGCTATTCCCTTCCAGTCATTTCACTTACCACAGATCTGCGGGAAGACGTCTCTGTGACAGAGCTCAAAGGATGAGATTGCTTTCCTGCTTAGCGTCTTCTTAGTTCAAGCCCGGGAGAGCCAGTTTGGTGTAGTGGTTAAGGCAGCTGTCCCCAACCTCTCTGGCTTGGTGGAGCAATTGGGGGGAGGAGAAGGGATGGTTCAGGGGTGAAATCCACTTACCTTTGCTACCGATTCACAGATGTGAGCACATGCACTTCCTCCATTCATGCACAGAGCCTTCTGTGCATACGCAGAGGGTCAAAAACGGGATGTGATGACGTCCAGGTGGGTGGGCGGAGCCTCCCACCACCAGCACTACTGGTTCACCCGAGCCAGATAGAACCGGCTGCATTTCACCTCTGGGATGGTTCTCTGAGAGCAACAGGCACACACCTCTGCATGCGCAAGTGGAGCTGCATCTGCAGCCCGGTTCTGAACAGCTGCAGTTGAGTACTAGGCCACAGCCTGGGGGTTGGGGACCCCTGATTTAAGGCATTAAGTTCGTTCCTCTCCTTAGGCACAAAGCCAGCTGAGTGACCTTGGCCATTCTTCCCTCTCAGTCTTAGGAAGGAGGCAATGGCAAACCACTTCTGAAATCTTGCTGAGAAAACTGGGACTCGACCAAGAGCCAATTCTCCCCCCTCCACCCCAAAAAAACCCCAAATTCTGAAATAGGCTGAAAAGCTTTCCCATTGCTTTATTTTTTACATGTTTCTGTTCATTGGGACTACTTTTGTAGCAGGTAGCTCCAATGAATACAGGGCTGGTAAATATAGGAGAGGCCGGGGGAGAGAATATTAAGAATTTTTCTTTCTGGAAGGAACAGATATCGAGTCCCTATTAAGCATTGCTGCTTCTTTGGACTACCCTTCTGCTGCAATATTTTTTTAAAAAATTACTTTGATGATTTTTAAATAATGTTTTCTTGCTTTTTTCTACACTTTTGGCTTCCTCTTTTTTAATCTCTTTTTTCTAAATTTTAGTTTCTATTAGTTTTTTTTATTATCAAAACTAGTTTTTAGAAGAAAAGGGGGGCTGAGGAAAGCTTCACAACCAAAAGAGCATATTATTTATGTGAGATCTACTATATTTTAAACAGAATTTGTATGTTTTTTTGTGTTTGTGTTGCTTTCATAGCTCCACGAGGAAAAAGAGGATGGAAAACCTTTTATGCTGTCCTTAAAGGAACTGTGCTTTATTTGCAGAAGGTAAAACTTTGTTTCTTTCAACTCTCCTTGATTAAAAAGCAGAAGCCTTGTTGTTTGTCCTTCTTTGTTGAGTAATGAACTCACCATGCCCACAAGATAACTAAGGACAATATAGTCTGAGGAACCGTACTCACGGTTCTAGCCTACTAGACTAGGCTACTACACTTGTTCTAGCAGAAGCGGCCTACTTTGGATCCCATCTGTCAAAGAATTTTGGCTGGCAGGGTTCAGGGGAAAAGTCTTTTCTGCTATGGCCCCTGCTTTCTGGAATATTCTCCCACTGAAGGTGAGGTCTGCCCCCATACTACTGACCTTCTGGAAGAACCTGAAAAACTTTACTCTTCCAACTGACCTGGGGCCACAATCAGGGTATGCTATATTGGGGATGGCTGATGGGGTAGAGAGAAGATCCCCACCTCCAGGCCATCCATCATCTTGGATTTTAGCTTTGCTATTTAATTTTCTAATTCTATTTGTAATACCTTTTTACTTTTTATCATATTGTAAACCATCCGGAGTTGCTGTATCAGTGAGATGGGCACTGGCTAAAAATTTAATAAATAAATAAATAAACTTTGGATGCTTACTGAATTGCTTTGGGTTGTTTCAAGAGCATGTGTAATTTGGATTTTTCCACTTCGTACAGCCCGAAGCAGAATACATTTCTTCTTCCAAATTTAGGAGTTATATATTCTGTTGTCATACTGGAGAAGTGTGCAGTTTTTCATTGGAGTTCCAAAATCTTACAAAAGCAGAGTTAGTGGAAGTCACCGTCTGAATAATTCATCTTCTATTGCTTCCTTGAAGCACTCAAATATACTATATATTTCTCTACTGAGGTGATGTTGTGCAGTGAACTATCACTTATCTACTTGTGGATTGGTTGATCTTAATAAGATTACATTGATTGTATGTGTTCTGCATCTTGTGTTCCTTAAGATCACTACAGGAATAATCACCAAATAGACTTTTCCAAGCTTTATTCTTCCATGTTATTTATTAAGGCAGCAACTGGAAACAATTGAATGGATAGTTTGATGTCCTTCGGATATTTTTTGTTACCATTAACAATACTGGCTAGAAATGATTAGAGTTGGTCTAAATTGTCAGAAGACTGAGTTCTTTACATATTTCCATGGAAGTCAGCCTTATAAGGATGACATAGCCTTCCTGATCATCTTCTCATAGGAAGATTAACAGAGTTGGAAGGGACCTTGTAAATCATCTAGTCCAACCCCCACACCCAAGCAGGAGACCATACACCGTTTCTGACAAATGACAGTCCAATCTCTTCGTGAGAGCCTCCAGTGATAAAGCTCCCACAACTTCCGGAGGCAAGTGGTTCCATTGGTTGATTGATCTCGCTGTCAGAAAATTTACCTTTATTTCTAGGTTGAATCTCTCCTTGTTCAGTTTCCATCCATTATTCCTTGTCTGGCCTTCGGGTGCCTTGGAAAACAGCTTGACCCCTGCCCTTCTGTGGCAGCCCCTCAAATATTGGAAGACTGCTATCATGTCTCCTCTGGTCCTTCTCTTCACTAGACAAGCCATGTCCAGTTTCTGAAATTGTTCATTGTGTGTTTTAGCCTCCAGTCCCCTAATCATCTTGGTTGCTGTTCTCTGCACTCGTTCTAGAGTTGCAACACCTTTTTAATAGTGTTGTGACCCACTGTTGACTCATATTTAACCTCCCACCGGCCAACACGCTCCCACAGAGAGGGTCTCCTCAGGGTGCCGTCTGTCAGGCAATGTCGGCTGGCGACCCCCGGGGAAGAGCCTTCTCTGTGGGGGCACCCGCCCTCTGGAATGAGCTACCCCCAGGGATACGACTAATCCCGGACCTCCGGACCTTCCGCCGGGCCCTGAAGACTTTTTTATTTCAGCAAGCCGGGCTGGGTTAAAAAAAAATTTAATTGGGTGAATTTTATGGGTAACGGGGTTTTAAATTGTAGAAGCCTAAGATAATTTAATTTTGTTTTAATGTATTTTAATATTTGTATTGTGTGTTTTTAATTCTGGCTGTTCACCGCCCCGAGTCCTTCGGGAGAGGGGGCGGTATAGAAATTTAATAATAATAATAATAATAATAATAATAATAATAATAATAATAATAATAATAATTAGCTGGTTGTCCACTAAGACTCCAAGATCCCTCTCACAGTTACTGCTATTAAGCCTGGTTCCAGTCTAAATGTGTACTTTTGTTTTTTCTTGCCTACACTCTTTCTCTAATAATTGGTTGAATAAAGGTATTTGATCGTCAGTGTTTATATTAAAATTGTTTTTTGCTGTGTTTTCAAGAGCAAAAACCCAATCATGACTATTATAAAAACTGTCAGACAAACTACTACTTTGGTAAGAAAAGTGTCCTTTTCATGGGAATTTTAGAATTATACATCTGTGAAAGGTCCTGGATTTCTCTCTTTATAATATCTCATTCAATTATAATTCCAGGATTCTCTAAATTTACAACAGTTAAATTAAAATTAATCTGAGAAAAGATTTTGTTTGTTTGTATGTGCATATAGAAAGATAGATGATGGTTGAAAATAAAAAATAGTTTTATGAACAAATGCCAAATATTTCAGTTCTGAAGAAAATGTATAAAGATTATATTAATCAATGAGATTGAAGTATATAGAAAATATCTTTTCACTTTAGAAGATAATTTACTTGGACTTCAGTAAGGCATTTGATAAAGTAGACCATAACCTACTACTAGATAAAGTAGAAAAATGTGGGTTAAACAGTATCACCACCAGATGGATTCGTAACTGGCTGACCAACCGCACTCAATGTGTAGTCCTTAATGAAACTGCATCTACATGGAGGGAAGTATGCAGTGGAGTACCCCAGGGTTCTGTTTTAGGCCGAGTACTCTTCAACATCTTCATCAGTGACTTGGATGAGGAGATAGATGGGGAACTCATCAAATTTGCAGATGACACCAAGCTGGCAGGAATAGCCAACACTCCAGAAGATAGGCTTAAGATACAGAAAGATCTAGACCAGTGGTTCTCAACCTTCCTAATGCCGCGACCCTTTAATACAGTTCCTCATGTTGTGGTGACCCCCAACCAAGGGTGGGTTCTAAATTTTTTTACTACCGGTTCTGTGGGTGTGGCTTATTTTGTGGGTGTGGCTTGGAGGTCATGTGACTGGGTGGGCGTGGCTAGCTGGTCATGTGACCGGGTGGCCATGGCTATATGTATAGGGACTACTCAGAGGGCTGAAAAAAGTCATTTCTGACAGGTCCTCGCACTTTTGACTGGTCCTCACACTTATGACCATCCTCACATTTATGCCTGGGCAGCATTCTTAACAACCATGTCACTCATTTTACAACTGCTTCTCTTCAACATGGTATAAGATAGGGCAAAAAACGTAAAATGTGAGGACAGTCGTAAATTCGAGGACTGGTCAAAAGTGCGAGGACCAGTCAAAAATAACTTTTTCAGCCCTCTGAGTAGTCCCTGTGCACAAAAGGACTACCCAGAGGGCTGAAAAATGTGATTTCTGACAGGTCCTCGCACTTTTGACCGGTCTTCGCAGTTATGACTGGTCATCATTTATGCCCATTGTACCATTCTTAACAACTGTGTCACTCATTTCACAACTGCTTCTCTTCACCATAGTGACAAGATAGCACAAATACGTAAATTGTGAGGACAGTCGTAAGTTCGAGGACTGGTCAAAAGTGCGAGGACCAGTCAAAAATAACTTTTTCAGCTCTCTGAGTAGTCCATATGCATAAAAGGATACAGCAATAGAGAGGGATGAAGGAAAGGAAGGAAAATTAGAGTAGGAGTGAACGTAAGAGAGGGAGGAAGAGAAGAGGAGAAAGAGAAAGAAAGAGGAAGTAGGGAGAAGAAGAAGAGGGGGGAAGAGAAAGAAAGAAAGAAAGAAAAGACAGAGGTGGTAGGTTTGAGGAGAAAGATTGCTGTACAATAAAAAAGATGAAAGGGAAGAAAGCCAACCCCAAACAAATATTAAGATATTAAGATAAAGAATGAATTGTTAAACTTTAAAGAATAAAAGAGAACAAATATGAATAAATAGCAATAATTAGAAACACACATACAAATATACAACGTATTTTCTTTGAACAGAGTATTTGGCCGGTTCACAAATTTAAACAGTTGTAGGAGGTTAGCACCCACCCCTTTCCTAGAAGAATGAAATATGCTCAATAGTAGTGATTGTGAGAGGGATCTTGGAGTCCTAGTGGACAACCATTTAAATATGAGCCAGCAGTGTGCAACAGCTGCCAAAAAAGCCAACACAGTTCTAGGCTGCATAAACAGAGATAGAATCAAGATCACGTGTTAATACCAATTTATAATGCCTTGGTAAGGCCACACTTGGAATACTGCATCCAGTTTTGGTCACCACGATGTAAAAAGGATGTTGACACTCTAGAAAGAGTGCAGAGAAGAACAACAAAGATGATTAGGGGACTGGAGGCTAAAACATATGAAGAATGGTTGCAGGAACTGGGTATGTCTAGTTTAATGAAAAGAAGGACCAGGGGAGACAGGATAGCAGTGTTCCAATATCTCAGCGGCTGCCACAAAGAAGAGGGAGTCAAGCTATTCTCCAAGCATCTAAGGGTAGGACAAGAAGCAATGGGTGGAAACAAATCAAGGAGAGAAGCAACTTAGTACTAAGGAGAAATTTCCTGACAGTTAGAACAATTAATCAGTGGAACAACTTGCCTCCAGAAGTTGTGAATGCTCCAACACTGTAAGTTTTTAAGAAGATGTTGAATAACCATTTGTCTGAAGTGGTGTAGGGTTTCCTGCCTAAACAGGGGGTTGGACTAGAAGACCTCCAAGGTCCCTTCCAACTCTGTTATTCTATAATCTTAGTTGTGCTTATAATTAAAAATGTCCAGATGATATTAATCTTTCCCTTCACTTTTTTATTCCAGTATTCACAGCGATGACATCCTTCTTTTAAGAGACAGGGAGTGTGGGCTATGAGTTATGTTGCTGATGTTATGTCTTAGCTAATTCCAAAGTCAAACATTGCAAAAGCTGTTTTTCAAATACTGCAGTTTTTTTTTAAAAAAAACAGTATTTTTTTGCTGTTAAACTTGATTTATATTTAACAGAGCTCTTTAAGGACATGTGAAACTTTGAAAAAATAATCACTTAGAATTTTAAAATGTGCAAGATTTTTGTAATAATTCCTCAATTGTTATTTGACGTCTTTATTCTTCTTGAAAAATAGCTACGCTTTATAATTGTTTGTTTTTATTTTTATATCAATGGTAATCTATCTTTAAGGTAGGGTTTCCAGCCATGGACAATGAGCTAGGAAACAGCCTTCCCAAGCATTTTTGGTTCCTGTTTCAGACAATACGGAGAATGGTAGAATCTGCCATTATGTTTCTCCTCCCAGTAACAGAAGCTTAGTTAGCTATAGATTTCTTTGATAATAATGTAGAAAAATCTCTCCTTAGCAAACTTATCTAGCTGCAACTCTGTTTACAATGTAATATATCAACAAGAATATTGCTTTGTCCTGAATTTGCCCTTCTGGATGATATCTAGTGCTCTCCCCTTAGAGATTAAAGTCAAAAGATTATTAATTGTAGTATCTTGAAAAACAATGATTCTAATATGCTCCTTTTCCTGGAAAAAAATATTTTGCTGAAAAGAAAAATGCATTGAAGAAAAGAAGACAAAATGGTCTTCAAATGCCACGTAAAATGTCACAAAGTTAGCTTTTAAATTCAGTTTTTTACCCGGGAAAAATCAGAAAATGGAGGAGAAGCTAGAAAAAGGGAGGAGGCTTATGACTGGTCATCAGAAATATTTTTAAATGACACCAAAAAGAGAGAGATGGTATAAGTGAAGCCAACAGCAAACATGAAACAAACATGTGTGTGAACCAACCTAAAAATGGGGGAACTGAGGAATGGAAAGGCTCTTAAATGGGGTGATTAAATACATTTTTCAATTCTAGAAATTTTAAACAGCATAGGAGAAAAATATAAAAACAGGACAAGAATATGCATTTCTTCAGTAGCATAGGTCAAAAATGGAAGAAACACAGAGATAACACAAGATAGGTACTGTAATACAGTATATCAAAAAGCTGGCTTCCAATATTCTGTTCTATTTGCCCAGCATTCATTTATTAGTGATCTAGGAAATTAATAGAAGTATCATTAAGAATTAATGATTGGAACCTTAATGATTGGAATTAGCTACAATGAATGGGAAGGATGCAAGTAAACCATGGCATTCTATTTATGTTATAGTGAGTAGAGTAAGAGTATGTTCAGAGTGATATTAGTGAGGATGTGCTTGGGAATATTAGTATTCCTTGTAAAAACTAATTCCATTGATCTAAGTCAGTGTCCCCCAAAATATCAGTATTGACCCCCCCAAAAGTTAATGGGACTATTTAAAAAAATGATAAATGACTGGAGGTCAATATATTATGGAAAGTTGATTGGGATCAATTAATCTTTGGGATTTCTGTCTCCACACCAATCCCTAATCCTGAAGATTATGTAGCTAGTGATGAGACAATATTACTCAGGGTTGGTCGGCCAGCTACCAGTGAGAGCAGCTTTGGATTATCTCATTTATAGCACTATTTAGTTATAGTAATATTTATAAGTTATTTTAATATAATGTTTCTGGCTTGATAAATATGAAATTTCATGAAGGGGTCAATGAGCTGAAGAGCTTTGGGACCACTGCTTTTTTAAGCGAAAAACCATACTATTGAAATGCCATGCAATAAAGTTTGTGGGAAACTGTGTCTGAGGGACAAGTTTGGGCACTTTTCAGCCTGTCAGATTTTTCTGAACTAGAGTTTTCAGCTAGCCAGATAGCTAATGATACGAGATGCTAGACGTTTTTATACAGCATAATCTGAAGAAACACCAGTCCTCATTCCTGTTTACCACCTTATACTGTATGTGATCAATCTGAAATCCTCTTTGTAGGAGAGCTAATATGTTACAGATCTGTACTTAATGGTCCCTGAGTTTCAGTGCTGAACCAATTAAATATTTAGGATTCCATTTATTCTGTTCGATAATGAAGGTTAATATTAAGGGTACAATGGGACAAGATCAGATTTAAAATTAATCTTAGCCTACACGTTGTGCACATGTTGAAAGAACTACTGAAACTTATTCCTCTTAACTATATTGTTGTTAAATTAAATTCTTTGTTTAAAAACATTATATGAAATTTCATAGATAATGTTAGAGTTGCCAAACATGTAGTGTTACTGGTGAAATCGAATATTTGCTACGTTTGTCTTTCTGATATCAAAATATATACCTGCATATACATATTATATGTAAACACACACACACACACACACACACACAAGGTCAATATACCAGATGCTTTAGAAAATACTTGTGCCATTTGAACCACATGCATTCACTATATTTTGAGAAAATAATGGCTTTATTTATTGAAACTTAACCTTATTGCTTTATAATTAGGGCTTTCAAGATGACCTGAAGTGCAATGTAAATTTATTCACATTTAGTTGAATTCTGCTGCCAAAATCAAAGATCTACTTGGGAAAAGTGAGGTTCAGCAAATATTATTACTTTAACCTAATGAACTCTTTAGGAAAAATGCAAATCTTTTTTTCTTTTACAAGTTTTTCTTATTTCTTGTAATTTTGTAAATTTATTGAATACCTAGATTTTTTTTTCTAGGTTTATGGTTCATGGCCCCTATGGCTTCCTCCCACCCTCATATGGAGGAGCATTAAGTATGATGGATCATCTGAGCCATCTTAGTAACTACTATTTATATTTGCATAGAGCCAATGTAAATGGCTACAAATTTAGCAAATCTTAATAAAAACAGTATCCTCCAGCATGTGAAACCTGTATTCAGTATTATTTAGTGCAGATGCTCTGTTGACATCTTCTCCTATATGCAGTCTATTTCATTTTATAATATACTTTCATATATGGGAAGACAAAATAAAAAGAAAACCAGTTCTGAAAAAAATTGGCAAAAAGCAAGCTGAGAGCCTCAGTGGCAGTCTTAAACTACTTAAGTCGGCCTGCAAAATGAAATATGGCATATCTAAAAATAATTAAAAAGCCAATAATTTATTACTTCCCTCATGAACACCTCTGAGCTCAAGTTCATTCTCTCTTCTTAGCAAGATGAAATGTAATAAAAAACAAACAGTAGTGGACTTCGTAGTGAAAGTAAAGAGTTTTGAATTCTTGGGATAGTAGTTTCCCCCCCCAAAAAAACAGCCTCGTACCTTCCAGATGTCTTGGATTATAAGAGCCATTGGTTGCACAGATTGGTGATAATGGGAGTTCGAGTTCCACATATATGGAGGGTACCTAATCTGTGTAAATCAACATTTTTCAGTCTTGGCAACTTTAAGATGGGTGGGCTTTGGCTCCCAGAATTCCCTGTCAGCATGTAGTCCATACATTTTAAAGTTGCTAGGATTGAAAAAGACTGATCTAGATAATGGTCCAGAGATCAGACGAGTGATATATTTCTATAATGTGGTTTGTCCCTTTTATGACACATTCTTATATACAGACAGGTAGAACTTGGGAGGATGATGTACCAAATCCATAAAAGTGCTGAAACATTACAGTGTGGGCTAGCTCAATTTTTTTTAGAAATTGGAACTGATGTTCAGATCCATCCAAATGAAACTGCAGGCAAATGTACTGTCACCCTTTGATTAAAAGTTGATGGAATTTTATAGCTTTAGGCCCAGGATTCAACTCTGGAGGCAATACCTGCACAGAGGGGGGGGGGAGGAAGGGAGGGAGGGGAGAGAGGGGGGAGGGGAGAGGGAGGGAGAGAGGGAGAGAGAGAGAGAAATGTTGCAACTCAGTGTTGGTAGATGAAATGTGCTTTGCAGGAATTTCTGGCAAAAGTACAAAAAAAATGCAGGGAGCAAAATTTTGATGCTTTTCTCAACTGCGCTCCATGCTGAAACCTATACCTATTCTGTAGTATCCTCTGGCAATGCTTAAAAATGGAGCCTGTGTCTTCATCTCAATGTTCCTGCCCTCCAGTCTGCATTTTGATCACAAGATTTGGCTGAGTAATCCCCGGAATAGGTTTTTACATTATGCCTTGGGTGTATGAAATATCCTTCGTCTTGCCAAACGTAAGAAAAATGGAGTGATGTCTCTTTCGTCTGTCTGAAAATTTAGAGCAAATGTTGGCGCTGATACTTGACTGCATTCAAAACAATTTTTGCTTTGTGCGTAAAAGAGACTTTTAACCACGCATACATTTTCTGGTGGTTTTTTTTTTTTAACATAATCAGATGCCTTGCTTTGAAATTGTCCCCCTGCATTCAGTGAAAATTCAAGATAAATGTGTACAGAATTTCTAAGTCTTGTTCAGCAAAATCTTAGGCACTAGTCGCAATTCAGAAATTGTGATAGAACTTCTGTGCTTCTATTCTAAGTATGCAAAAGCATTCTTTTCCTAGGAACCAAGTTGCTTTGCTTCCCACTTGAGGAAAGCCAGAACTGCTATCTTTTCTAACCTACTACTCTGCCCTCCCTATGCATATAGTAACCAGAATTCCCAACCATTTCTGACCTTTTCTGTTGACTTCTATTAGCACCAAAAGCTTTACTTCCCTTCTCCAAAACCTCATCTTAAATGCAAATGAAGTGTCAGTTACTAATATTAGTACAGGATTGGGAAGTAAAAAGGTAAAGGAGTCCCTGCAGATTTTACTTCACTAGTCGTTGCCGACTTTAGAGGGTGGTGCTCATCTCTGTTTCAAGGCCATTTGCTCATGTGGCCAGCATGACATCATGGAACGCCTTACCTTCCTACTGAAGTGGTACCTATTTATCTACTCGCATTTGTATGCTTTCAAACTGCTAGGTGGGCAGGAGCTGGACAGAGGGTGGGAGCTCACCCCGTTGCGTGGAGCTTGGATCTCAAACATGGTTCGCCAGCGTTCCAGCTGACAACCCCAACATCTTAATTACCACACCACCCTAGTACAGGATTGTCTTTGCTAAAATCCTCAACTGTTCAAAAAGAGCGTCAGTATTACTGCCATGTGTAGTTTACTTGCAAGTTTTAACATCCAGATAACTTCAAGATCAGATATGAAAGTGATAGTTGTCCAGCACTATTCCTGGTTCTGTAAAAGAGGCATGAAAAGGCTTAGGACCAAAAGAAGTCATACTTTTCACATTTGTTTTTCCTTCTGTACAGTGGCTAAAAGCACAGGCACCTGTCCTCAGTTGGCTTGGCTGAATTTCTGACTTGCCCCGTAACTACTAATGGGCATCACTCTACCTGGACGATACATTTACTTGATTTTGTAGACTTATTTCCAGACCTTTTAAAAGCATTTCTCCCATTTGCTTTAACTTCTAATTTGCCACCCTCTCTAGATATTTACCACATTGTTCAAATTCATCGCTGAAGCCTGGGGGGAATTTTTATTTATCTGGTTACAGATTTTGGCAGTGGACTGTTCTACAGTGAATTTGCCATGGATCAATGCTGTATTGAAATGGATTTAATCAACAACTGACCTGTAACAACTACACTGAAGACTTCGGGTTAATTAGACTGGCTGCTACTGGAAGTATTTTCATACATCAGTGCTGATTTGGAATTCTGCTGCACATTTTCTATGCCATTTCCTGGCGTGGGTTTTTTTTTTTTTTTTTGCTCAGAGTTCTCCATGACATTTTATCTTAATGGTCTTTTTGTAATTGAAGATGTCAGCTGTACAGAACATTCGCCAGTTAGATGTAAGGGAGAAAAATCGCCATGGCAAAATGAGGGGGATGCTGGCTTTGTTTTTACACAATAGACCTGTGCTAGGTGCTTCTAGGATATTTCTTATAAGTCATCTGAAGGTTTTGGAAGTGGGAGTATATCAGCCAATGTGCTATAGTGGTTAAATGTTGGTTAATGTTATTCAGCCACAGAAGAGGATTGGCTGACTTTGAGCCACTTATCCTACCTTTGGAAAAATTGGGGAAAATAGGTATCTCACTTTGAGCACCCAGAGGAATGGTTGGAAGGAAGGGAAAAGGAAAGGAGAAGGGAAAGGGAAAGGGAAAGGGAAAGGGAAGGGAAGGGAAGGGAAGGAAAGGAAAGGAAAGGAAAGGAAAGGAAAGGAAAGGAAAGGAAAGGAAAGGAAAGGAAAGGAAAGGAAAGGAAAGGAAAGGAAAGGAAAGGAAAGGAAAGGAAAGGAAAGAAGGAAGGTTTTATAAGAATAGATGGTATTGAACTCAGAGAATCTTATTTCTGAGTAGACATATGCTGAATTGGCTTTTTGGTCCATGAAGTGTCAACCTCCGAGACAGCGTGCCATTCAAAGTTGCCACAATGTGCCGTTTTGGAGTTGCCACACACAAGCAGATGGGTGTCGGGTGATGGGACTCACGCTGGGAGAGGAGCCAGGAAGACAAGCCAGCTGCAGTTGGTTCAGAAGTCATTGTTCTGACCTAGGCTTCCTGAGAAAGCATAAATCACAATCTCAGTCCCAAAAAAACTCTTTTATTGAGAAGGCTGTGATAGGGTCATTCACAGCCCGTAATGATTCACAAACAGTCTGTGAAGATTCCGACAGATGTCTTCTTGAGTTGACACAGTCTTTCAGGGTAATGTTGATAAGCACCCACCTTTATCTTCCTTGAAACGCTGCCAGAGATCTAATTGCCAATTAATTTTGCAAGGCCAAACGAGCACAGAGTCAAACGGACTTCTCAGAGCTTGAATTGATTATAGAAACTAATTGCTTCCTGCAAAGGTTCACGTCTGTTAGCTCCTCTTTTATGTCTTATGGGAGTGGCCAATCATCTCCAAGCCTTACTCCCGAGTCACCCTTTTTTCTTAATTGTTCTTGCCTTCTGGCAGCTCTGCGCATGCGCACACTGGGATCAGGCTCACACTGTTCGTCTGCCTCGCTGATGTCAGATTCCGGAGGCAGCACATAACTCCCAGATGGCCCTGGCTCCCTCTCTGCCTCCGACGCAGACCCTCATCCGAGCCTTCCCCAGACTCTAGGACTGGCCCACATTCCTCCCCAACCTCCTCACTGTCCAAATCTGCTGCCAGCTCTGCTGGCTGCCAGCAGACCACAACAGCCATCCAGGTCAGAAGAGTACTTGCTGCAGCCAGCCAGAGAGCAACCAGGCTCGAAGAGTACTTGCTGGAGCCGAGCCCAAAGAGTACTTGCTGGAGCCAGCCCGGAGCAACCGGGAACAGGAAGACGGGACATGATGAGTCCATATAGCCATCTGGCTAGCAGAAGCCAGTAATGCTGGCTAGAAACCCTTACTTGTATTGTTCACCACGTGCCAAACTGAGACTCCAGTAAAAAGACCCATTATATATATATTTATTTCCAATTTGTACATTTATTGGAACCAATGAGGTATGGTGGTTAAGGCAATGGAGGAGGAGTAGAGAGATCTGAGTTCTAAATCCACCCTCAACCATTGAAACTCATTGAGTGACTCTGCCAGTTGCTTTTGATCAACCCAACCTACCTCACAAGGTTGCTGTTGCAGGGACAAATAGGAAGAAGCACTATATATGCTATCTTAATTTCCTATTCAAAAGGAAGGATATAAATCTAATAAAAATAGCATGCATGAAACTTCTCTCAACAGATTTCCATATTTATTTATTTATTTATTTATTTATTTATTTATTTATTTATTTAATTTCAATTTGTATACCGCCCTTCTCCTAATGGACTCAGGGCGTTGAACAGCCAGAGCTAAAACACATGCAGATACAAAATTTAAAATTGTTAAAAGATATTAATTTGTAATTTAAAGGAAAGAGTAAACCTTTGTTCACATCTCTATCACTTAGATGTACTGATCTTTTGAATCATTTTTTTCTCTGCTGAATGTATTCTTCTCTGCACTCCTGTGGGTATATTAGGCTTTCCACTTTGGATATGTTTAGTAAGAGTGAATGGGGTAATTTCATATTGTAAGATAAGCAAGATAAGTTACTTTCTCACCTATCCCTCATTTGCAGTAAACATGTATAAGATTGTAACAACATGCTCTTGCCTTTGTCACTTCTGGTGGTTGTTTTACAAAGCAGTTTCATTTCTTGTCTGCTGTTTTATTGCAGCCAGGGATTTAAAAAAAAACACACAAAAAAAATAAACTTGCCTTTTTAATTTTTGCAGGACGAATACAAACCAGAGAAGGCTTTATCAGAGGACGACCTTAAGAATGCCGTCAGCGTGCATCATGCGCTAGCATCAAAGGCAACCGACTACGAGAAGAAGCCAAATGTCCTGAAACTGAAGACAGCTGACTGGAGAGTGTTGCTTTTTCAAGCTCAGTAGGTTCCAGTTTGGTTGCTTGCGTGGCGTGGTTCATGAAAAAAATAATAATCTTAGGAACATAGGGCGCCTCTCCAAAGCCTTGTTTCAAGTTTGTTTTTCCCTTCTCCTTTTTTTCAGGCTATATTTTCCAGTTCTGAGTATAAATCATAACAAAAGGATTGCAGGCTCCATAAGTAAATACTGAAACTATTAGTGGTCTATCCTTTGCCTATAAAACGGTGTGCAGCTCAATCAGGTGGTCTGTGCCAATTTGGCTTGCCAACTCGCCACAGCCAACTCACCATGGCCAATTTAGCTTGTCAACTCGCCACAAGACAATTCACTGTGGGACAAGAGTTAACACTAATATCAAACGAACAGTGGAATAGAATCATTAAAGGAAGGATGAAAAAGGAGGAACAGAATGGAATGTGAATGACGAAAATTAAAATAATTTTAAATTTATTTTAAATAATTTTAAATAATTGAATTGAATTGTTAAATTGTCCTGTGGCGTGTTGTCCCACAGCAAGTTGGCCATGGCAAGTTGGCGGCAGCAAGTTGTGCCATTCCGAATCAGGCAACCCAAGTAGAATTATTCAGTAGTTGGAATGCTGTCTTGGCCTTAAATCTGTATTGCAGGTCTGCTATAATGTATACAGAGGTGAAGAAGAAAAAGCACACCTTAGCATACATGGTAATATATAACATGCAGCTTTTAAGCTTACCTTAACAATCAAAGTTAAGGTCAGGACATGCTGCTCAAGATACCTTTGAGACCGACTTCTGCCACCAATAGCCTCCCACCAGCCAGTTCGCTCCCACAGAGAGGGTCTCCTCAGGGTGCCATCGGCCAAGTTATGTCGGCTGGCGACACCCAGGGGGAGGGCCTTCTCTGTGGGAGCCCCAGCCCTGTGGAATGAACTGCCCCCGGAAATACGTAAGATCTCCGACCTCCGGGCATTTCGTTGTGCACTGAAGACCCTGTTATTCCACCAGGCTGGGCTATCAACATAACAATTTTAAATTGGGTTTTAAATTCCTGGGGTTTTAAATTGAGCCAAATTCATATAATATTTTAAAATTATTTTAATTGATGTTGTCTTGTGTTTTTAATAGGCTGTACACTGCCCTGAGTCCTTCGGGAGAAGGGCAGTATAGAAATAAAATTATTTATTTATTTTATTTATTTAAGGTAATATCTTTAAAAAAACGAATCCTTTTAGTCATTTAAACTTTAGAGGAAAAAAGCTACAAAAGAGACTTGCACGTGACTTTTGTAACTGCTGCAATGCAGATAATTTTTCTGTTGTGTAGAGCCAGAGTTTAGAAGCTATAGGGGTGTGTTTTGCAGATCACTGAAATGCATCAAAACATTTGGGGAAGGCTGATCTAGACCCTTATCCACCTTACTAGCGAAGAAACTAGAAATGTAAATAACAAGGTTAAAATTAAATTTGGGGTTAGGGGTTAATTATAAAATTCAAACTGTTGTAATGGTTACTTCTAGTTGGAAAGAAGAAAGGGAGTGGCAATGTCCCTAGATCTCTTAAGTGGACTTTAGAGAATATTTGTAGTTCAGGGTTGAAATGAGGGGTCCTTGGTGCTCCCTGAGCTTGGTTGTTTTCTTGCAGACTTTTCATTACTCAAACTGTGCACTGATAATGTTGCCTAGTTTGGGTCATGTAATGTCTGCAAGAAAACACCCAAGCTCAGGGAGGACTAAGGACCCCTCATAAATGGACTTTGAAGTCATTAATTAAATTCCTTGTGTGTCCAATCACATTTGGCCAATAAAAAATTCTATTCTATTCTATTCTATTCTATTCTATTCTATTCTATTCTATTCTATTCTATTCTATTCTATTCTATTCTACTCTACTCTACTCTACTCTACTCTACTCAATTCTAATTCTATCCTACCCTACCCTATCAGACACCTAGGTTTGGGGACATGAGGCATTCAATGAACTGTAGGAATGACTCCAGAAAAGATTCTGCTTGCCATGGTCCCTCACCATACTTCAGAGTGTCTGCAGGGTATAATTAAAAAAAAAAAAATCAAATTGGCAGCTGTGATGGTGTGATCAAAATTCTGCCTGAGTACATGAAAAACAGGCAGAGTTTTGATCAGTCCTTGATGGCCACCATCTTGATGTTTTTTTAACCATACCCTGCAAACACCTTGCTTGACTCAGTCTTAAGTTAAGGTTGTTACTGTCTTCTGAAGCTTAACAGGAAAGCAGTCATTACAAGTGGTCTGCATTCAGCAACTGCCTTGTTTAGTGACCATTTGCAGTTGCAGCGGTGACAAAAAAGTAACTCAACAGCCAGTTCTCACATCCATGGCCTTTGCAGGTGTGTAAGGCAAAGGAAAGCTGAAGTAAGGTCAGAAAATTGTGATGTTTCTCTTCGCAACTGCTTTGCTCAACAATCAAGTTGCTGGTCCCAGTTATGGCTGCTAAAGAAAGATTATATGTATGATGCAAGCAAAAAAGATTGTTGAACAAAAGATGGAAAGAAACAAGAAAAATATGTGGATGAAACACAGATGAGTGGAATTTTCCTAAATGTGGCTTACCCTCAGGAACAAATCCTGCATTGCCACAAGAGAAACTTATTCTGACGCAAGAATATACAGTATAAGAGTGACCTAAACTAGCCATTCTTATTATATCAGCGCAGATATTGAAAAGAATGTGTAAAGGTTATGCCTGAGGCCATCCAGAGTCACTGATTAATCTGTTTCTATTCCACAGGAGCCCTGAAGAAATGGAGTCCTGGATCAATAAGATCAATTCTGTGGCAGCTGTTTTTTCTGCCCCACCATTTCCAGCTGCAATTGGATCCCAGAAGAAATTCAGCCGCCCTCTCTTACCTGCCTCCACCACCAAATTATCTCAGGTGATTGGGGTTTTGTTTGTTTCCCTCTCTCCTTACAGCTTGCACAAACAGGGTTTCCAGTATTATTCTCCCTTGCAATCATTCTCAAATAATTGTACACATATGGGCATTTGATTCATTAGTCCTAATACCAAAGGTAGTGTGGAAGCTGGCTACGTGATTTCCAAATCAGCAGTGTACATAGCTGTTCTTTCTAGGCTGAATGGGAAATGAGAAAATAATAGCACCAGCCAATAGAGTGAACTCTTCTTTGGAACCCATGATATGACTACAACTTAGGTAGTCCTTGAGTTACGACTATTATGGAGGCTGTCCATACTGGTCGCAACTTGTGATGGTCATAATTCATGTCATTCACATGACTGACCTGATTTTATAATCTTTTTGTGGGGTTTGTTAAACTCCGTGGTCATTAAGGTAACCTTTGCTATGGTCTAACTTTGTTGAAAACCATCATAAAACATGATTATATGACTATGAGACACTGTAAATGGCCATAAATGCAACCTGAATGCTGAGTGTCCAAAGAGCAGTCATGCAATCACTCAGGAGGGGGAAACTATTCAAACTTTGGATCTAGGTAGTGCAAGTACCACCAAGGGAGGTAAATATGAACAGTCATTAGGCAACTAGTTGTAAATTGAGGGCTACCTGTACAGATCTAGGCCATATGACGGATGGATCTTTCCCAATTTTGTTTAGAAAATTCTTGTTAATTTAAATAAAATCCATATAATATTTGAATTGCTGGTTTAGGAACCAGGAATAGTTGAGTTTCAGATTTAGGAACTGAACACTCCTAAAAGCAATAGAAATGAATTTTTAAATCATTTTATTAAATGCACTAGAGGTGCATTCTAAACCATGCAATTACCTCTGCAGGATGACCAGCTAAAATCCCACGAGAACAAACTGAAGCAGGTCTCTACTGAACTAGCCGAACATCGTTCCTACCCACCGGATAAGAAACTTAAGGGCAAGGAGATTGAAGACTACAAGTTGAAAGACCATTATTTGGAGTTTGAGGTAGGTTCTGGACAACTGAGACTGGGCCAGTGGTGAAATCCAATTTTTTTTACTACCGGTTCTGTGGGCGTGGTTTGGTGGGCGTGGTGAGGCTTGGTGGGCATGGCAGGGGAAGGATACTGTAAAATCTCCATTCCCACCCCACTCCAGGGGAAGGATACTGCAAAATCCCCATTCTCTTCCCATTCCTGGGGGAAGGATATTGCAAAATCTCCATTCCCACCCCACTCTGGGGCCAGTTAGAGGTGGTATTTGCCAGTTCTCCGAACTACTCAAAATTTCTGCTACTGGTTCTCCAGAACCTGTCAGAACCTGCTGGATTTCACCCCTGGACTGGGCCCTATTTTAAAGGTAGTCATTGTAGAGATCATAGCATTTCAGCAAGTGAGTAGTGAGAGTTTATATCTCCTTAAAGTTTTTAACTCTATAATTAAAATGGAGGGAATATTGCTACATGTTTTAATCAAAAAGGTCTAGGTGGGAGAGAATTATCCTGTTGATGTCTATGTATTATTTAGACTCTCATGTCTGTTCCATTGTTTGTAACCTTCAGTTGGGAAAACCAGTGGATCACAGGACAACATTTTAAAATCAATTGACCTTAATGGATTAACTTAGAGAATGCAACCAAAATCTAGGACTTGAGGTTAAAATTTGGCAAAGTTGTGGTTGCTTCATTGCTGCTGAGCATCTGCGGTCAGCCTTGGTTATGTGATTGTCATTTCCAGTGGTCCAAGCCAGCTTCCTACAAAGAAAGTTAGTGAAGAAACCAGCAGGTTAAGTTAAAGATTGCTCCCATTCCCACTGTTTTTTTTTTTGCCCACCGGTGATCATTCTGGTTTTTTTTTTAAGGTAAGCAAATATCTCTGTAATGATGACCCAACAGAGCACAGGTTATTTAGTAAAGCATAAATGTAGGATGATGAACCAGATGTGTATTTGCTTTGTTTTGAGCTAGGCTCTTAGTTTTTGAAGAATCAGTCTGTAATAATTTAGGAAGGGGGTGATGTTTTCATGTTGTTACTTTTTTAGTTCTGCTTCTCTGTCTTCATTTGATACTGGAATTTCCCCCATTCTTTATAGGGTTAACCTGTGCAGGTACCTTCTTTTCTTATTCATTTAAATTACCAGGAACTACCTGTATGCCATTAGAGAAGGAGCAACAGTAGTGGATGCCATGTCTGGATGGCAGTGAGAGATCCAACAAGCCTGACGACTACAGTTTAAGTTCTGGAGTTGAATTATGGGCAGCGCTATTCCATACTTTTCTAGAGCAATTGTTTTCAATGCTTTAGTTCCCAACAAACCATTTATATATGGATTACCCTGCTGATGAATTCTGTTGTCATGAATTTTGGAATATAGTAGCTTGGTTTGTTGGTAACACTGTCTGAACTGCAGAGGATGTATAGCAATTAATACCCTGAATTTGTCTCTGGTCAGTCACACTTTTAGGTCAATCTTCCTCATAGAGTTAATGTGGGGATAAAATGAAGGGAGATCCCCATGTAAACTGCCTTAAGCTCTTAGAGAAATGGCAGAGTTAGAATGCAATATTACAGGCAAACTCTGCCCACATCCTAGAGTTCAATCCTGACCGGCTCAAGGTTAATTTAGCCTCCATTCCTTCCAAGCTCAGTAAAAAAAGGACCCAGATTGTTGGGGGCAATATGCTGACTCTGTAAACCACTTAGAGAATGCTTTAAAGCACTATGGAATGGTATATAAGGCTAAGTGCTATTGTTATATAAATCTAATAGATTAAAAAAATATAAATTCATTAGAATATCACCTGCCAAACATGGCCAATATAGCATTTTTTAAAGAAAACTGCTGCTTGTTTGTTTGTTTGTTCGTTTGTTTAAAATTATTTGCCACCCATCTTGTATCCAAAGACTTTTGGTGATGTACAACATAAAAAAATTGAAAAACATTAAAATCAATCCATCATAATGAAACACAGCAGATAAAAACATTAACAGATTAAAAAAATCCATAAACAAAAGATGGAAAAGAAAGGAATTGGACCCATGAGGGTGGGGTGGGGGTGGTGGGGGAGGTGGGGTTGAATTTTAATTAGTCAACCACTTCCAATATGAAGCCTCTCCCATTGGGTCCTCAAGCCATCTGGCAGAGCTACCCTCACCTCCGGAGAGAAGATATTCCAGAGGGTGGGATCTGTTACTGACTTTCTAAGTCTTGTTTCCAAAGATTCTCAACTTAAAAATCGTTATATTATAAATTGGGAATAGAGGCAGAAAAACTCCAGGGCTGAAGAATAGTTGCTATACAACAATCAGCATTCCTGGCACCATTTCTTCTCTGTTCAGTTCTCTAGAATATTCATTATCTGATGAAGCATAATCAGTTAAAAATGCTATCAGCATTCATCTCACTAGTTCGGTATTATTGAGTGACATGCTTATATAATTATTTGTCTTTTCACTATTGCTGGAAGTATAAATACTAAGTACGTGATTATTTCATTTAACTGTCAAATTGATTTTTTTTTTAATAATCCGTCTCTTCCAATCCACAACCATTGCTTTCTCTGTTGTGTTCTTTTAAAGAGACCTTGAAATCTTCCTGCATTTGTATAGCAGTGCTTGGCTGAGTCATGTTTTGAAATAAGAGAAAGCACTTTTTGTACTTGGTTGGAGAACACAATTTTGACAATAGATTTTCCTTTAAAGAATGTATGGCATTTGGTAGAACTTCATCAACATTTGTCACGATTCATTGGGAAGGGTCATAATGCATGTCATTAAATAAATATTCCTTGGAATTCTAGAAACTGCATTTTGCACCTCTTAAAAGCCTTTTTCTGAATTCTGGTTAATTGCCGTTAGTGTATTTGAGTTAATCACAGCACCACTGAGTGATGTTGCAGATGAAACTGCCCCATACAGAGGAGTTGTGGTTTTCTAGAGAGTGAACAAATTCAGCAGTTGGCATTTTCAAAAATATGTTAAATTTTCCTTTACACTTTGTATTTGGTGCCTGGTGGGCTCAGAAATTTGTGGCAGTGAAATGATACATTAAAATGCAACAGTCTGCCTAGCCAAAGACCAGCAACAGTATCTTTTACAAATAATTAGAAATCCATACCATATTGGAACACATGGCATAGAGAAAAACTTAAGTTCAATTCTATAATGATCATTTTGACATCATAATACTGAACCATTATATTCATAATCATGGAAAGATGAGAAGTTAGTAGGCACCACAATTAAAGTTCTCTATTTTATATGTAAATGTATATCCATTTGCCATACAAATTTTCTACTAAATTTTCTAAAGTAAATTTTCTACTTTACATACTGATCAGCTGGGCATAAAATGAGAGGGATTCTATTGTTTTAAGAAAGCATTTCCCACCCCAAATCAAATTGGGATAAAGGGGGAAGTGTAGGAAAGGACAAGATGAGGCAACAATAAGGATCCTTCTTAAGTGTCTTTAGCCTGCCTAAGTCTTGTGGGTAGACTGAAGATAGCAATAGCACTTAGACTTATATACCGCTTCATAATGCTTTACAGCCCTTTCTAAGCAGTTCACAGAGTCAGCATATTGCCCCCAACAATCTGCGTCCTCATTTTACCCATCTCAGAAGGATGCAAGGCTGAGTCAACCTTGAACCAGTGTGAATCGAATTGCCAAATTGCTGGCAGTCAGCTGAATTAGCCTGCAATTCTGCATTCTAACCACTGCACCACGATTTGTTGCACGCTCTGAAATCCACTACTTTGGACAAGATTCTTTGCATGTCTTTTCAAAATACAACATTCAAAGTTCAAATGCTTCTTGTGAGAAAGAGAACCAAGACATGTCCTTCAGTTTTCAGTTTACAAGACATTTCAGTATTACTTCTGGATGCCCTTGTCACTCACTGGCTAATATTGCGTTGCTGGTCCAATTTACTTGCTATGTGTCCAATTTGCTGTGACTGATTTCCACACACTTTGGTGAAGTGACACTGTAGACGGAGTCTTTTCTTTCTTTTTTTTTCCAGAAAACCCGTTATGAAATCTATGTGTCTCTTCTCAAAGATGGAGCAGGAAAGGAGTTGCTGAGTACCAGTGAGATTGATGGTCCTGGACTGAAGAAATGCCACTCCAGCCCTTCATTAAATCAGGAGTCTCCTGTTAGCGCCAAGGTGAAGCGCAACGTCTCTGAGAGGAAGGACTATCGACCAGAAACTCCCAGCATTAAGCAGAAGGTTACTTAAGGAAACTAAGGCAGGCTGGAGGATCACGCACCACTCTCTCTTTGATAACCTGTCCTTTGCGAAACAAACAAAAAATAACACATCTGCCTGAATGGGTGTTAGTGACATTTTTCAGTTGTAAATTTTGTTGTTTCTGTACAGGTTGTTGGAAATGTTTTGGCTTCTAACTTGCATTTGCCTAGTTAAGTTATCATAGAGCAATTGATCCAGTCCTCCTTTAAAAAAAAAAAAAATAAGAAAAGAAGTGGGGGGAAAAATTGGAATGTGACAAGAGAGATTTCATGGTATATTTATCTCTCTGTCATATGTTGGTCTTCTTTTGTTGGCTTGTAATTTTCATCTGAACTGTTGCTGCTGTTCAGCCATGGGGGAATGACGAGACAAATGGAGGCTTATCAACTTGTTAAGCTTTGTCATCGGATAAGCTAAGATGTAAAAGAGACTGGGTAAAAAATGTTCAAGTGTTGCCAAGCTCAGTAACAACGCATTGTGGAAGATATGCCAGTAACTAGATTATTGAGTGATCAGTCATTGTGATCTCTGAGTCCAAACTTTACAAGTTACCAAGTTAATATTTTGGATATAGAAACAGATGAAGACCTTCGGTGAATAGAAATTATTTCAACTGAAACAGGTCTTATTTTTTTCATGTTCCTGGGTAGAAACTTTCTACCATAACTTTCTCTGTTTTATCTACCCTAATGATTCTACACAGCAAATAATCATATATTCGTTGTACTGATAGCAGTAGCGTGTAATGTTTTTGTTCAATTGGCATTATGATCCTCCTTCAGATGTTTAAGTATTTTCAGGCACTTTATAAACTAGTTGATCAAAATCTGGTATCATTCCAGGCTCATTTGCTAACCAACAGGTCCCCTATGCTATAGAATTGCCTGGTAGAGATGTCTGTCTATCCCCATATCCATACTGTATTTCCTGATTTTAAAAAAGAAAATGACCCAAGAACTCTCTCATTATTACAGTTCCTAGAGTGGTCTCATTTCCGTTGCAGAGGAGGGCATTACATCTGTCTCTTTCCTGGGGATGAAAAACATCCTGCAATGCAAACCAAAGAGAAAAGAAATAACCAGAACAATGGAGGTTTAAGTTATAATCAGGAGCCTTGGAAAAAGGTTTTCTGGGGAATAAGAAGTTTTGAAAATTGTTGAAGGGCACCTCGTTAAACCCAGAAATGGCAGCTTGAAGATAAGAACACATGTTCTAGAGGGGCATTATTTTCTAGGCGGGGTTTGTACATTTCTATGCCCACTTTTTTTTTTTTTTTGAAGAGGATAAATTGTGTAAAAAAAGTCCCATCCCCTAGGCTCTGTCAAGTTGGGAGATAAGAAAACGACAGGGTGACACATGTGAAACCACTGAATTAGGCTCCTAAATTTAGAATACTAAATAAAAGCTGTCAGTAGTCAGGACATTCTTTATAAGTGCAATTAAGGTATTGTTCTATTTCAGCATTGGGAACTTGCGGCTGTTTAGATGCTACAAATATTACAGTTCCCAGCACCAATCACTATTAGACCTGCTACACCTGCAGTTACATATCTTTGTATATAAAAGTTACGTATCAGAAGTTCCTTAAGATAGGACTCTTACCACCTGTACCTTCATAAGAAAATTTCCTTCATTTTTCAGTCATGAGTTATCATTGTATGTCATGAATACTAAATTGGTATTTAGGGTATTGGATAAGTTGCTAATGCCTGCCGAAATAGAAAGACTCACAAAGAGTGGCACATGGTTTCAACAAGAGTTCAGAAAAGCCAGCAAACTCTCAGCCTTGTTGAAACAAAAAGAGGTTGCAGTAAAATGATGGTACCGATTTGCATCTTTTAAAAAAGTGGGGAGGGGGGTTGTGTTAGTTCAATGTATGCTTTGTACTAATGGAGTACAGGGGGAAAAATGAAGAGGCTGTAAAAAATATTTGGGAAGAAGACCTTGGTAAGATTGGAGAGAGATACATATGAGAAATGTTAAACTCATCCCTTGCAACAGAGAAATCACTTTTTTTTCTCTACACATGGATGAGACCGTGATATTATATTAAGGTTGTATATGGCATTTCCATAGCTAAAGTAGACTAAACTGAATTATTCAAGAGCTTTCCAGGTTGGTTGACTGTTAGCCTCCACATCTATTTGTTGAGTGTTACTGATGGTGTTTGCAAACTCTAGGATAGCAGGGTTTTTAGATTTGCATTTTGGAATGACTGCAGCATGGTAGGAATTATCAGGTGTATGTGATGTACTCCTTCCATTAAAATGCAGAATTTGTAGTTGGATTCACTCCGTTGCGCCAAGGTGTACTTTGTTTTAACCAAACTTTGTTGTTCAGACCACAATAGATAGATTCGCCTGTATACTGAGCCAAAGTCAAATGAAATGCACCCTGGCATAAAACAATGTGTGAACCTATCTACATAGTGACTCATTCAATATTTGTTCTCATTCATAAAGACACGCTTTGGAAAAATGATCAATGGGGAAACAGTGCTGCTCTTTCTTTCTCTTGCAGATCAACAAGCTCTGTAAGATTTTGGAGTAACCCATGTGGCAGCCAGGGAACAGCCTATATATATATTCCACTCATCTAGTAGAGTCAGTGCCAATAAGTTACATGGACTTTCTGATGACCTAGTACAAGTTTGGTCAAGATTGCATACAAAGATTGGAGAGGGTATTAATTTTCTTCCTTTGAGCTCCTGGAGGGAAAAACAGGATATAAAGCTAGCAAATAAATAAATAAATAAATACAGAAGAGCATTCCCTGCAACTGCAAAACCTCTCCTCTCTCCTTAGAATACTAGACTTTTCCATTTGTGTGAAACTGTAGGTTGCTTCGTAGTCTGGATTTGGTCCAGAGATTACTCAGTCGGTTGGAAAGTAAGCATGATTTAGGATAAGAGCCCTAGAAGTACAGAAAGAAGAAACCGCCACCTAGTTGGGTCTCTGTGCTCAAAGGAAGAGAGACTGCAATTTTCTCCATAATGCACACAATGACATGTCAGAATTAACTGTCTGTGTCATGTTTCCATTTTCACTTTCCCTGTCCTCCTTTCACTTTCTAAGAATCAATCTCTAGTCAAGCCCCTTAGGCATAATATTAAAAGTATGGTTCTTGAAAGAGGTTTGATAACAGTTGGAAGCTTTCTGGTGGTTTTTTTCCCCCCTGGATTCTTTTATGATGCTTCCAGAAGGCTGAAACAAACCCCAAGATGGCTATTCAAGCCACACAATTAAAAGCTGGAATGGGCTTTATATGCACTCTTGTTCTCAATGTGCACCTTGATGACTGTTGCCTTGGGGAAACAGCAGTGCAGCCAATAATTGAAATGTTGCAATTCATAAATGTATTTGTGTCTATTTCTTTTCAGAAGCAGAGGGGAATTCAAATTATATATTACTTCCAAGGTGCCTATGGTGGTGGCAGGCAGAGGGTGTATTGTAAATTACCAAGACTGCAGTCAGCTCCTCGGTTGCATCCCTGAAATAAGTGATCAAGCAGGCTTTGGCTTCATTACAATCTTAGTAGGTAGCTCAGTATTTTTCTCAGAGGAATAATTCTGCTTTTACTTCACATTTACTAGTACAGCAGAACACCAGAGATTGCACTTGTGAACCTACCAGGGGTAAACATGAAGCTGCCTTTTTGTTGAAGTGTTGACTGCAGCTATTCATGATTAAGCTTCTCCTATATAATCACGTTATGAATCAGCTTTTATATATAAGCTATTTTTTTGTCTGCTCACTTGAAAATTAAGGTGTAGTTACACTTATCTTGCATGGGAGATATGGGTGCATTGCTGATGTGGATATACACATCTAGACAAGAGCATGCATCAAAATAGTTGCCTATGCTTTTGTGAAATATGTATACTGATAGGTACAATTACACTTAGGTCTTTTGCAGTTAAAAGGTTTTGGCTGGCATTGGATTGGGACTAGGTACTTACATTAACTTTGTGCTATACTTCTGTTTTGTTGTTTGCAAGCATTGTTTTCTGTAAGAATTGGCACATTGGCTTTCGAATGTGTGTACACAATCCTTACGGTCGTGCCATGGTTGTCAGGGTCTATGGCAAGAAGCTCCTATAGAAGTATATTCACTGGTCTCTGGTTATATTTTTATATGTCAAAGGTTTCCCTAATGTTATTTCACTGCCATTGAAGCTCATGGCAAAATAGCCAGATCTCCTACAACCTTATGGCTTTTTTAAAAAAAAACATCTCTAGGAATCACTTTTTCAGTCCCAGGGGTTTTGAAACTTGGGTGGGTAAGTAAGAATAATTGTACATGATCTAAAAATTGCTCGTGAAATCCTGCAGCTCATATCAGCAATTACAACACCCACAGGAATAGGCTTGCAGGCTAAATCCCTTGATATTTAAACTATTGCTGTGTCTGGAAGCAGCGAGAACAGCTTTCCAGAAGAACGTTGCCCCCCTTGGTCTCCCACTGTGTCCTTGCCAGTTGTACAATGACTTTATTTCTAAGTCTTGCTCTTCGGTTTTGACCACCAACACTGTTGTCACTTCAACAACTGCATTCCATAAGACAGTGCAGCACTGTGGCCTCTAGAACCAACAGGCATAGCTGATTTCCTTTCCTGGTTACAAACTTCAAAGCTGAACTCTTCAGTGGTTGATAACCAGCCTATACAGTTATTATTGTAACTTTTTAAAGTCTTGGACGGGTGCATCCCTAAATTAAATTCAGCGAGGCTGAGATTTTCAAAACGATCCTATTTCACCGAGTGGAATGCATTTTGAAGGAAAAAAAACAAGCAAGCTCTTATTTTAACAGATTTCCCCCAATTGGTTGCTCTTGCCTGCTATTTTTCTTTTGCAGCGGTATCTTGCCATGTTTATTATTTGGGACCTGTTTTGAGCCAGATTAGAAGTTATCTTCAAAGCGAATCTCTGGATGGTACATTAATTCCATTTAATTTTCAGCTGTACATTACGTTCCCAGGTCTATTATCTGCAGAGTTGCAATGCATTCACACTCTGTAACAGACTGAGAAGTCTGAAAAATCAGCACTTTAGTTTAAATTCTGTTTAAAAGGTTGCTCAGCATATCCAAACTTTTAAAGTATAACTTTAACAGCACTGTACTGGAATTTAAAGAAATTAACAGATACAGTGGTAACTTTTAACTGTGTTGTGAATCTTTGTTTGTAATCAAGCCTCATCTTTCATTCTTAGATCTCCATCTGCATATATTATATGTTCAAAGTGTTGTGAGGATTGCTAGAAAAATATTTTAAGTATTTTGACTGTTCTGGGTATGTTTGACCGTGAATTGTTATAGTTTTAATTCTGCTTTTCATTTTGAGTTTGCATTAAGGTGAACAGAATAAAATTATCTGTATGCAATGAGAAAGACCATTTAGGGAGGGGAAATCTTTTGGAGATATCGCCAAGCAAATTAGGCTAAGAATATGACACAAACAGTTAATTTTTTAATTTTTCCCAATTGAAAAAAAAAATGGAAAAAATAATTTTGACATTGGCCACTGACTTTTCAAAATTACAGAAGTATATATATATATATTTTAGCAGCAGGGTGGAGATCATGCTGCTTATATCTATTAACCTATAATGAGAGAATTTGAATGATTTGGCAATATTGAAATTAAAGTTCATCCTGCACTAGTAATGCACATAATCCATTTTAAGTGAATTTCTGTTATGTGCTATGCAGTTGTTGTGATTGAAAATATTACAGGTTTGGCTGAGCTGATTGGAATTTCTGGAAATTGTATTTATAAGTTTAGGAAGTTTGAACTGTTAATTTATTAGAGACTATTGTTTTTCTTTATTACCCATATTTAAAATTAACTGTGTGGATTTATCATGGGAAATCATGATTTCTGAAATCAAGAAATTATTGGTTCCCCAATAGGCTCTTCCTAGGAAATTCGGAAAAGGCTTGTAAGGAGATTGGTCTGCTATTCAACTAGACAGTTTTGATCAAGTCTACCATGTAGACTACCTAGAGCTGAGCGATAAGCTATATGTCTTACATGTAAGTTGGATTATATTCAGTTCTCAGTATCTTTCAGCTAAAAGGTTTTCAGATTACAAAGCTTGGGAAGAAAAGAATTCCTTGAAAAGTGAGGGAGCACATTTGGAAAACATATTGCGACTACGTGAGGGAATTTTCTAGTTCAGACCTTGGCAGAGATTTACAACATTAATTTACTGAGCCCAAACTATTTCTGAATCCATTGAAAACTTCTTGCTCAACTCTGGCTTGTATAGATACAGCAATGCAACATTTTCTTTAAATAGCAATTCCTGTTATCTCCAAACCAGCAAGACATTCACCCACATTGGTTGGGGATGATAGGAATGGCAATCCCAGAAACCTGAACAATGCCAGATCAAAAATTGGGATTAGTTGAGAAGCCTCACATAAAATTAAATTAGAAGTAAAACTCACCAAGTATATTTGAATGTAATTAGCATATCTATGTGTCTCAACAGATTATTTGTTATTACTGTAGAGGTATAATATGGATAAAAACTAATATGTTTCAATCTTAGTAAAGATGAAACTGATACTTGATTGTTTTCTGATGAGGAGACACCGAAGAGATAATATGGCTTCTTCCACTGGTTCCAGATGAGCTGGCCTCATTAATAGTTGTGGCTTATATTTAAAGTTTTGCTGTGCTTAGTTTATCTTTTTGCCTTTAAGTGACTGAAAATATGGTAGCCATCTTTGTTCAGCAGAATTTTCATCTTTTCCACTCCACGTCTTGTGCAGAGTTTAAGAATCTTGCATATTTGTTTTCCATCATTTGTATCACTTGAAGAAGTAGCATGGCTGACATTTGCAGCAGCTCTGAGGCTCAGTTTATATCTGTCATTTTTAACAAATTAGATTTGCCTGTAGGTGGTCTCTGCACCATTTGTCTATGATTATTTACATAATCACCTATGGTACAGTTCTCTGTAAAATCTGATTGTGTGTATATGATATTTGTTCTTCTTAAGAGCTTAAAGAAGAAGCTTTACTTGGTAACCAACCAGCAGAAGTAGAACATGCTAGCAGAGGTAGAACATATAAATCCATCAGGCCAATGTAGAAGTGCTCTAGTTTACCCCATTTCCCTGAAAAATGTAAAAGAGAATTAGCAGGGAATGTGCGCTGTATTTTTGCTTCTTTACCTCTGTGGCACTTTATTTTTCCACTGGAATTAAAGAATAAGTCTGTACTAGGCCAGATGCAAGTTTGCTCTATTTCTTGAAAGACCAAGTCTTGTGAAAGCTTCACTATAGAACAGAATCTCAGAAAAGGTATCTCATTTTATTTTACCTCATACCGGCCTGGAAGATTGGTCAAGATTTTAAGTGCAAGGAAAATATCCTCTGTTTTTATAATGTTGATTTTTCTGAGACCTGTTCAATAGAATTAAAGTGGAAGAGATACCACTTCAATATTTCCCACATTGAGAGAAGGTACATTAAAAAAAGGGAGAGGAGTTGCTTACCTCCAGGGGCTTTTTGATGCTCAAACAAGGAAGATAGGGCATATCTTATAAAAGAAGGGATGAGATGGGGGTCCTAAATCAGAGTTCTTCAAACTTGGCCTCTTTGCATCATGTGGTTAAAAAGCAACACATAGTAAAAAGAAAAAAGAAAAAAAGTTCATTGTGGCAGGTGTGAAGAAGGATTCTGGGCAGCCATTTGATCCCTCTGCCTGTGATTTGAATACCTGAGTTTCCATTCCTCTCACTGTTAGTAACAATTGGTATACCATACTTGAAGCTGAACCTTTAACAATTTCATACACAGTAAACTGCCATCAAAATGATTTGTCCTTACTGCATTGGTATAAGTTTATATAATGTGATATTTCTGGGAAATGGAAGTTGAGCAGAGATATAATTCAAGACAGTTATAAGAGGAAGGTAACAAAATATTGATTGAAATTCCTTGCTCAAAACCTATCTTTAAATTCTATCCAAGAGTAATTGCCTCTCTATGTCCCTATGTAAAACCCAAGCAACAATTGCCCTCAGATTGTAGCTTATGCTTATTTTGATTCCTTTCCCTCAAGTGGAGCCTTTAGCAAACCAAAACTCAAAAATGAATTACCCAAGTCTCCATCAGCTGACCTATAGGCTACTCTTCCCGTAAATGTTGATATTCCCCAACTATCCACTGGGCAATTGAACTGTTGACCAGACTTTACTGAAATACAGAGTGGATTATGTTCTGCCAAGCAAAAGCCAGAAATGAGCATCTGGGGGAAGAGGAAGGATCTGGCCTAAGAATCTTAATCACTCCCCATGGGAACATAAAGAGGCAAATCAAAACCTCCTGTCATCATACAATTAGCCAAAGGATCCAAAAACCTTTTCATACAGTAAATACACTCCTGTTTTTGGACTACAGGAAAATACATAGTCCAGTCTGAAGGGCATCAGGTTGGGATAGGCTGCCCTGTCAGTATCACAGAATTTCCCTTGAAATCACTATTCCCTTTTTTTTCAGGTACTGCAAAGGCAATTTTCACATTAAATGAAGGCACTTAGAGAGCTCCTCCACTATATGGAAGAACAACTCTCACTTATGTGGATATTGTTTTTATATATCATTGAAATAATATTTTTGAGATTAAGTTTACATTTGTTTTTATTTTCTTCTGTACATACAGTAAATACATTTTCCTGTTTTACCATTGCTAGAGTTAACCCTCTACAGTCTGCGGACAATTTGCTAGAAAAGCTGTGAGATACTATACTCTCTTCTCATCCCCTTTTGTGTGTGTTCATATTCATAATGATTACTATCTTTCTTTTTAATAAGTTGACATAATGTTGTTTTGGCACAACAAAGCCTAAAGTCTTCTGAATGGATTTTTATGTTCCTGACAATGAACAAACCAGTGAAGGATTTCACATATGTATATGATATATGTATATGTAAAAAAAATAGAAAAGAAATAAACCAAATGTATTTCAACTGCTGAAGCTGACTGCTCTTTTTTGGAATCAGAGTTTATTATTGCTTACAAAAATGGCAGCAGTGTCTCGTGGGTTCACTTACTTTGATCATTCTCAAATGGAAAATCATGGACAACAATAAAGCAGAAACCCAGAGTTTAAACACAGTAAACAAAGTCATTATTCATTTATTTATTGTTATACATCTCCCGATTTTTTTGTGTTCAGTACCTATGGTGGGTGATTTCTGGAAGAAAAAAATATTTTATATTTTCCCATACAGAATATCTGCTGGAATCTAATTGAAAAAGCCATTTTAGTTTTCTTGATTTCCACAATGATGGATATATCTTACGGGCCCCACTTTATTCCAATCAATGTTAATCCTGCTTGGATTCTGGTGCAAGATATTCAAGGCTACCAGGTGGTGTGGAAGTTTGCTTATGTCATAAAGACAACTGAAAGCAAGAAGAACTGGACAAATTACTACAGATAATGGTGGCAAAATATTTACATACGATGGTGTGCCTGTTTAAAAACCCACACATATATGCATTAGTTCATTCATTCATTCATGCATGCATGCATGCATGCTTCAGTCTTGGCTATTGACTAGCCAAGCATTTTACTCATTAGATCTTAAAGCTCAGTTGTTATACAACATAACACACACAGAGAGAGACACACACTAATAGAGACTTTCTAACTTCCACCATAGCTGTTGTGAGAAAGTAACCAACACTGTAAAAACAGTAGGGGCAGTTCTGTAAGGAGGACATACCAATGATGAAGTTACAGAAAGCTAACCACATACATTGGTTTAAGCACCCATACTACCGTAGTTTAGCAGGGAGGGAGACAACAATAAATTCTTTACAGGAAAATTCTTTACGTACATGGCACTGAAAGTAATATGTACTGTATTGACAATCTGCTATGATGCCCACATTAAAAACATTTCTTAGGAAAAGCTGATCATATCAAAAAATGTTTTTTGGGGGTATCATGATGGAATGTGATGGACTTGAGTTGGAAACTCATTTCATAATTGAAGGGTTCCTGCAGAAAAGAATCACTCCTTTAAATCTACCAACCTGATTGGGAATCAGCTATGTACCTCTCATAAAGAGCAAGCAGGCTGGACGGATAAAAGTACTCTATAATCCCCAAATCTTTAATAACATAAATAAATCATGCCAGAAAGGTAACATTATGTTTAAAGCATTTTACAGTGTTCCTCCAAAAAGTCACCTGTTCTTGCTATTACAATCTAAAAGGCAAAACACAAAAGAAAAATGAATTGGGGGGAGGAAGAAAAAGATAATCTTTATCGTCACTTTTCTGTGTACATAATGGCACATGTTAAAATGAAATTCTGATGCCCACTCTCAAAAGGAAAAAAAAATACCCATACCCACATGCACATATATTGTATACATACATACATACATACATACATACATATACACACACACACACACATACATACCCACACACACACATATACATATATCTATATATTAATCACAGTCCATTTTGAATACATAGTGGAAAAAAGAATCTTGAGAGTTAACAAGGTTGATACTATATGGTACAAAACTATTACAAAATCTAGTTGTTCTGCTTTGGATATCCCAAGGCACTAATTTAAAACTTCATGGGTTCTTTAGGTTAGAAAGGAAATATACATCCTAATTTCTTTCTCTGGCTGATGTATGAGGCTAGGTTAGTCTCCACTTTGTCATGATATTTTACCTGAGAAATAGCATCTCAGTAGCCTTTGGTCTCCCGCCAGAAAGGTTACAAAAGAATTGTCTGCTTGATTAATTAGGTTGCACATAGGCACTGGACATAACACAATTTGCAAAAACGTCACTTGCTCAAGATTTTAAATAATTCAGAAAGTTGATTTTCAAAAAATGTTTATACGTTGTTCATTCTCAACAACCATATACCAATCTCACCAGGCTCAAGGTTGACCCAGCCTTCCATCCTTTCGAGATAGGTAAAATGAGGACTCAAATTGTGGGGGCAATAAGATGACTTTGTATAAAAAAGAACACCACTTAAGGGGGGCCGAAAGCCCTACTAAGCAGGTATATACAAAAGTATGAAGGCTATTGCTTAACGCATTGTAAGCCGCCCTGAGTCTCCGGAGAAGGGCGGCATATAAATCGAACCAACCAATTAATCAATCAATCAATCAATAAATAAATAAATAAATAAATAAAATATATTTCATATGCCTGACCAACATTTAGGCAGTGTCAAACCAACTTTAATTATGCATTTAATACTTTGTTCCAGCGATACAAAAAAAAAAAATGGTAAAGAAATATACTGGCAATGTTCTAATATATTTTTAAAACTATTTGGAATTACATTAGATTTGAAATTGCTGCTCCATGTTACATTTTTCCAAATAAAATTTAAGTCCACAAGTAATAACCTAATAGCTTATTTCTCTGGCAGAGAGGAACTAATCATTGCTGCTTTCACATTCAGTAAGCATGCAATATAGACAAAAATGCATAGGGAAGTGTTAACGAGTCAAGGGAAACCATTTTGCACATATATTAATGACTTAGATTCCATAAGTTTGGATGTAGATCTCATCCATCTGTTTGACATTAATGCCATAAAAGTATCTAGGACGCCTTCTATGGTCACAATGATGCTAATCTTATTTCAACTACATGGATCTAATTATACACAAATAGATTTAGCCCTAAAGGGTGATGCAAAACTCCCCCCAGCCCATTAATTGTGGTCAGAATGGTTTGCATTTTTAAAATTATCCTTGCCAAATCCATAAGCAGCTCACAAAACAATAATTGAAACTCTCAGAGTCTGAGAAGGCTGCAACAGCAAATAAAAGAGAAATTACATAGAACAAAACCAGAATTAAACAGAATGTAATTAGAATTTCAACACATTCCAGAATAGAATGAGATAGAAGGGAACCAAGAGATTAAAGAGAGAGAGAAAAGCATACTTTTAAACTGGCAAATTTGGGATGTTTAGATTGCATTCATTCAGTTGCCTCAGAGCAAGCCATTCAAGGCCTAAGTGGGATTAATTTTTGAAAAGATGGATTTAACAAATGTCTCTAGGGCTGATGCAAAAGTGACCATTCAAAAATAAAAGGCTGTTGAAGAAGGGGACATAATAGTAACTGCTGGTGCTGAAAAAACAATTTGTTGATTAATAATATGAAAAATGAATTATGTGAAGTTGCTATTTGTGCCATTTTCTTTTAGGCCTGAGCAGAGGAAAAACAGGCAATGAATACCCTTTCTCTCCATTCATTTTGAACATTGTAATGATCAGCCTCAAGAACTTTAATAACACCAAATGTTTAACATCACCGTTGTCTCCAAACTTTAGAGACTGGGTTCAGTCTCATCCGATCTTTTGTTACTGTAAATAACAGGTTTATCTATCATTCCATACATATTGGATCATATTGCAAAGAATCTGGGGAGCTTGAAGTCAAGGTAGATGGATTGTAACTTTAATAATACTGTGAAAGTCATAGCTTTTCTCTCCGACATAGCCTCTTAATGATAACTATGAAGGCCTGGTTTCTGCAATCATCCTCAATGTCATCACCATTGCTATTGTCACTCTCTCCCTGCCAGACTCCTGCTCACCTTACAGAAAGGGCATTTTTAAAGTAACCAGCTACAATCCAGACATCGTTTTTCTTTTTAAAATAATGTTGGCACAGTGAAATATGAGGCTGTTGCTGAAGCCATTCCCCAATGTGTAGATAAAATGACAAAACTGCCAATTAGATTCTTGCAAACATAGCCCTGGTTTTAGGCAAATTGGATTGGGCTGTAAACTATCCCCAAATACCAGTATTACCCTTCACATGAATGCTAATGTCACAACTATTGACTCTTTGTTTTCTCTCTGCATCCACTACCAGCTCCAAAAAGTGGTTTGTTTTTTGTTTTTCTGATTCTTTCACTCCTTATTCATCTCAATTGCTCAGAATATATTACACATAGACGGAATGAAATGAAGTATCAGAGTTTCAGCTTCATACTGCAACCAGGGTGTATGTGTGTGTGTGTGTGTGATGCCTGTATTGTTTCATGCTGCCTCTTTGCCTGGGTAAATATCTACATTTCTTTAAGAAATACAATGTGTGTTCTGTCTTTCAAGGCAGTCACCTCCCAATCACGGCTTTTAAAGCTAGAACAATGATTTAAATATAGTTAAATCCAGATAAAGACCAGTGCAGCTAAATGCCACTATGCATAATACTGTGTGTAGGGAGAAGGGAATAAAAGGAGGGTTTGGCAGGAAGGGGAGGAGATAGAGTAGAGAAGGAAGGAGGGCCTTGGCTGGAGGGAGGGAGAAAAAAGCAGGAAGATGAGGAGGAGGAAGGGATGCCCGGGGGGCGGGGGGGAGAGGCGGCATAAGGGGATAGGATGGCTTCTGTGGGGCAAGGCTGAGGGAAAGAGGGAAAGAGGATAGGATGGGAAGGATTCTGAGGGGCAAGCCTGGGGCAGGGGTGAAATGTAAAATTTGTTACTACCGGTTCTGTGGGCGTGGCTTGGGGGGTTTAATGTGACTGGGTGGGTGTGGCCAATTTTTTTTTTTTAACTTTTAAAACCATTTCTTCTACAACCTCTTCGGCTTAAGAGGTTGTAAAAAAATGTTTTCAAAAGGCTCTGAGGATCCAAGCTGAGTTTTTAAAGCCTCTGCCGATCAGGGAACTCAGCTTGGATCATCAGAGCATTTAAAGAAAACAAGGGTTTTTTTCTTTTAAATGCCTTTGACGAGCCACGCAATCATCAGAGGCTTTTTTTTTTTAACTTTTAAAAGCATTTTTTTTTTAAATTTGATTTATATGCCGCCCTTCTCCGGAGACTCAGGGTGGCTTACAGTGTGTTAAGCAATAGCCTTCATACTTTTGTATATTTATAGAAAGTCAGCTTATTGCCCCCACAAACTGGGTCCTCAATTTACCTACCTTAGAAAGGATGGAAGGCTGAGTCAACCTTGAGCCGAAGTGGCCGAAGTTGTAGAAAAAATGCTTTTAAAAGTAAAAAAAAAAGCCTCTGATGATTGTGTGGCTCAGCTGGGCATGGGGTGGTGGTGGGGATTTTTGCTACCAGTTCTCCGAACCACCCGCCTCCATCGCTACCGGATCGGGCGAGCCGGTGCGAACCTGGAGCATTTCACCCCTGGGCTGGGGGATAGGATAGCAGAGGTTTCTGTTGGTCAATCCTGAGGGAGATAAGGGGATAGGATAGGGGAAGCTTCTGTGGGCCAAGCCTGAAGGAAATAAGGGAATAGAAGAGGAAAGGCTTCTGTGGGACAAGCAGAGGAACCCACAAAGGAGCAGAGGTGGTGAAAGGGGAGCTCAGCAGGCAATTCAAGAGAGGGAGAGAGGAGAGAGAGAGAAAGGGATAAGAGCTGACAAGCCACATGAATACCATCTCATTATGTGACCCACTGGCTGCGAGGAGACTGACCATCACCCCATCACTTGACCTGCCTGCTGAGAGGAGGCTAACCACCACGACCCTACATGATCCAGGCCAGTAGAAGTGCGTGAGTGAGGGACCAGTGTGGACTGGTGGCCATGCAAAAAAAGGCTAGGAGATCCCGGACTCCAACGGCCCTTATGGGGGTAGCGCTACATGTACATGAAAAATACGTTACATATATGGAACAATTCACTGAGTATTGGCAAAACTCAGCCAGCCCAGGAGGGGAGCTAAAAGGAGGGGAGGAGAGAGGAAGGTTGGAAGATGTACATAACCTTAACTTTTTGTTAAACTGGCCTGTGACCGCAATAACATTTGATTTCATTTCATTTGATTTGATTTAACTTTCTGATTTCTCTGTGTGCTCAGCTGCCTTTGTGGTATTTGCATGTCCAATAAGAAGAGCAGACAAAGATTTTGTAAGTATGTTTTGTAAATACAAGATTTTAGAAGGCAGAAGACAGATTAACAGAGTTGGAAGATGGCCTTGTAGATCATCTACTCCAACCCCCTGCTCAAGCAGGAGACATCAAGACAGCCAAGCATGTGGGATATGCATAAGGCTTACATATCCTTCCCCCATCCCCATACACACATCTTTTAGTCCAGAGGTGAGTTTCAGCAGTTCTGGAGAACCAGTAGCAGAAATTTTGAGTAGTTTGGAGAACCAGTAAATACCAGCTCTGACTGGCCCCACACCCATCTATTCTCTGCCTCCCAAGTCCTAGCTGATCGGGAGGAAATGGGGATTTTGTAGTAACCTTCCCCTGGATTGGGGACAGAATGGAGATTTTACAGTATCCTTCCCCTGCCATGCCCACCATGCCATGCCCATCAAGCAATGCCGCGCCCACCAAGCCACACCCACAGAACCGGCAGTAAAAAAAATTGAAACCCACCACTGTTTTAGTCCCAGTTATACACAGGCAACCCCTATTTTACATGCCTGAAGAGATCTCCCAAACCATTATCACAGAAAGGGCTTTCATGGATTGTCTCAAATCTGATCCTTTACAGCCACTTGACTTTGCATTATCTGCTGCCCCTCATTACCAGAACACAAAACAAATAGGGGATGATTCATCTACTGATGAACCCCCTGATACATTAAAAAAGGTAGAGAATGTACTATTGTACATAAATAAGCAGGACTTTCCCTCCTTTCAGTAGCATTTGATGCAGTTGCTGGCCTGGAAACCAGGAGACTGTGAGTTTTAGACCTGCCTTAGTCATGAAAGCTGTCTGGTTGACTTGGGGTCCCTTATTCTCTCTTGGCCCATTGCAATTTACACGGTTATCATGGTGGGGCAAATAGGAGGCAGGATATGAGTGAGATTGCCACCTTGAGTTATATGTAAAAAGAGATGCAATAAAAATGGTTATGATATTTAATAGCCAGAACTGTAAAGTGTATAACGGGCCAGAACACACAGTTGAGTTGATTGATTGGAAAGGATGGGATCCTGCATGAGGCAATCTACATTATGATTGGTTGCTGGGTGTAAAGGGGGAGTTTTCCTTTTTCCCACCTTTTTCTTTTGTGTGCTCTGTATTCTATTTTGTGATTTTACCTGATGATTTACCTCATGATGTGCCTGACTATCCTGTTTGCTGCAAATATAAATGCAACATATATTTATTTATATAAAACTACAAGTTTGTGTCAGTGTCTTGGACTCCATTTGGACACTGGCTGCACAATTCCCTGATAAAAATACAACAACAACAACAACAACAACAACAACAATACAGGTCCTTGGGAAGGACTTGATAGGTGGACAAAAATGTCAACTCCAGTCTGAACATCTGGCTGACTGTGTGACGAATCATATAATTTGTTAGTTGTTTCTCCAAGCAGCTTCCTGAGAAACATAGTAGCTTGCTAGTGGTCATGGCTATGCATGTAGAGAAGCACCATGGCAATACCCAGTACACACTTGCCAATGTAGACTGGTTTTATTTACACATTGCTTGAAAGGGACTCAGAAGTAATCCATGACAGAGGTAAAGAAAATGCCATGCAGTCTTCCGTGAATTCATGAAAGAATGTGGACTCCATATTGTTATCGCCACGCTATAGCATTTCATAGCTGCCAAAGAGGAAGGTGAGTCCCCCCTGACCTTATTGTTTAAGCCAGTCTTTCCATTTTATTTTTTTAAAAACCCTTTTGCTTTCCTGCAACTATGATAGTTCCAAAGATCCTTTTTCAGGAGGCAACTGGACTTTCTTGTTTTTTCTTTTGAAGATGTTTTGCTTCTCATCCAAGAAGCTTCTTCAGCTCTGACAGGATAGTGGGGAATGGAAGGATTTATATTCCTTGCAGACAGCTGGTCATTTGCATCCTTTTAGAGGGTCTTTGAAGCAGTTTGAAGTTTATCTGTGTCGTCAGGGTCACCTGAATAGTGCTCTTGCTTCAACGAAAGCAAAGAGAACTTGTTTACATGGTCTACATGGAAGCCTGGGGGGTTTGTCTGTGAAAATCATTGTTTAATACTGTGAACTGAGAATTTCAGAGTTAGTTTTACCTCGCCATTACCATGCAATGTATTCAACGAACAATAAGCTTTTCAGAAAAGAAATGATCCTGGACTTTTTTTGGGATACTCAAGCTGGATGTTGATGATTGGCATTCCCTGTTCAGCTCAGAGGAAACTTCCTTCCCAGTCCTAGCTATCAGTAGTGGGATCAGTCTCATCTTGCTGTTCCGGGGGGGAATAAAACCCATCTCATCCGAGTTCTCTCAAGTGAGTTAGGAGCATGTTTTCTGGATCCAAAGAGTAAAACAAATGTTGTATTATACATCTGATTAAAAAGAAAAAAGAGTGGGAGGCAACTGAGCGCAACATGAGATCAGCTGAAAGGAAAAAGAAGGTGATCTCAGGCCATGAGCAAATGATGCTTTCTCTGAAGCAATGCACGCTATCCTATTCTTTCCTATAGCAGGAGCTTGGAATAATTATCAGCAGCCTTGGGGCTACAGAAATACAAACAACAATTCAGAAGCCTTGCTGAGAAAAGGGAGGGGAAAAATTATTTTTGTCTTATTCCCTAATGTTTCATGGCAGTTGCTTTCCCAATTCCCCCATCATTGATGGAATGGTGAAATTAGCTGGATCAAATCATTAATCACTTCTGGTACAATCAATTTCAATCCTAAGGATTATGTTGAAATCCAAAGGAAAAAAGTGGAAAGAACCCCTATCTGAATTACATTTCTATCCTTTTAGATTCCATGTCTTAAAAAAGAAATTCTCAACATTTAAATTGGAAAAGTGCTGTGAATCTGGGCATGGCAGGGGAGAATTTCACAGTGAGATTTGTCAAGTGATTTCATCAGCATTCTGTCAAGTCCCTGGCTCAATCATGCCTATTCAGTCATTAAATAAATGCATCATCAGTTGAGCTGAATTTGTTAGTCTCGGGTTTTATACCATGAACAGAACTTTCATCCTTCGTCCTGTATCCAATGCATTTGTCCATATGGTCTGTGGGCTCCTCTCAAATGATTGCTGCAATTAGGGATCAAAAAACATGCCCCAAATATACACGAACATAATTCATGCTATGGTTCTAATTGAGCTTCTGCACTGTTCTCCAGTACCTTGAAAATAACTTGAAGGGTTACACAATAGTGCAGTTTGGAGGCTTCATGGTTTATGGAGGTATGTGAAAAGCAACAGTCAATGAGAGCCTTTTCTTCTCCCTCCCAAACTCCCAACGACTATAAGTAGCTGGACTACATCTATGCTTCAACTATATGAGGAACAAGCAAGAGGAACTCTTAGGTGCGGATGTTGTAAGAAATGTATGGAATAACGAAACAAGACCATAATGTTACTTTGCTTGATTCTGGTAGTTATCCTGTGCAAGGATTTGGTGAAAGTAAGTGTTATGAAATATGAAACTAGGGCAAAGACAAAGGCACCGGAGATTGTGTGGGAGAGCAGAAGAAGAGAAGGTTGCAGGTGAGAAAGAAGGAAATGTCAAGTGCAGCAAACTAGTAGTGTGGAAAAAGGGGGTGCAGAATTCAGACACAAAAGAATTCAGACACTCTGCTCACAACAGAATATCTTATACCACCAGACTTGAAATTTTGGCTTAGACAACTTAGAACTATGCTGCCTTCGGTCTGACCTAAGCATAGTACATAAAATTATCTGCTACAATGTTCTAACTGTCAATGGCTACTTCAGCTTCAACCACAATACACGAGCACACAATAGATACAAACTTAAGGTAAACCGCTCCAAATTCGATTGCAGAAAATACGACTTCAGCAACAGAGTAGTCAATGCCTGGAATGCACTACCTGACCCTGTGGTTTCTTTCCCAAACCCCCAAAACTTTAACTTTAGACTGTCTGCTGTTGACCTCACCCCATTCCTAAGAGGTCTGTAAGGGCCGTGCATAAGCGCACCAATGTGCCTACCGTCCCTGTCCTAATGTCCCTTTTTATTCGTATCCATTTCATGTATTCATAATCATGTTTATACATTTCATGTATTCATAATCATGTTTATACTTTTATCTGTAATCTTATATATTCTTGACAAATAAATAAACTAACAATAAATAAATAAAAATGAAACTAGGTCAAAGACAAAGGCACCAGAGATTGTGTGGGAGAGCAGAAGAAGAGAAGGTTGCAGGTGAGAAAGAAGGAAATGTCAACTGCAGCAGACTAGTGGTGTGGAAAAAGGGGGTGCAGAATTCAGACACAAAAGCAGCTTGAAAGCTGAGTTGAGCAGCAGAACCAAGCACCCATGCCAACTCCTGCAGTTCTGCTAACAGCCAACCTGCAGCTGGTAACAAATCTCCCCTCTCCCAGCCAAAGACAGAGAGAGGGGGGGGGGGAGAGTGCTGTGCTAAAGTCCCTGCAGGGATTCAGGATGGACAGAAACTAGTCTTTATCTGAAAATACTGAAATGCCAGCCAATAACAAAGCCAGCCAAAATTAAGATGGCTAAAGGACTCCCCCTCCCAAAATCCACAGCTGAGTAGGCAGGCAAAGCCAGTGCTAATTAACCTTTCTGCTTTATACATGTGTAGGCAATTCAAGATGAGAGAAAGAGAAAAAATGAGTTTATGAAAAGTTATAATAACTCCAGAATAGACACATAGAACATATAGAAAGAGATACATTCATTTCGGGTATAATGATTAGAAATATGTAGGTATCATAAATCTTAAGAATAGTTATTTTTGTATAATAATTTCATTGTAACAAAGGAAAGGAAAAAATATATTTTTTTCTGAGGTCTGAGACATTCTCCCCAAAGACTCCATCACAAATTCCCTTCTTTACACAGTTATCTATAGGGATTCACATTAAGTAAGAGATTGGACAACCATTGGTCTGAAATAGTATGGGGTTTCCTGCTTGAGCAGGGGGTTGGACTAGAAGACCTCCAAGGTCCCTTCCAACTCTGTTATTTTGTTATTCTGGTATGTTTCTGATGTGTTGGAGATCAACTCCTGTAACTCCCAACAGCATTACAGATTCTTTTCTATAGTGTTGTGGTACTCTGGATCCAGTAAATATTTTGCATCAGTAATAAGAACTCATTAAGATTATTGCAATAAAAGGTAATCATCCAGGAAGAAGACTAAAACTGATTCAGAGAGGGCTAAGCCAGGAGTGTGAAACTCGCTGCCCATGGCCTTGAGGAATCATGCGCTGGCCACCCCTACCCCCGTTGTAGCGAAGGGGGAGAAAGTTGCAAGACATCACATGATAACATGTCGCACGTTTGACACCCCTGGCCTAAGCAATTTGTAGTCATTCCTGTAAAGATAGCTACTACTTTTAGAAGTTGATAATTTACTTTTGGGATGTGGTGGCTCAGTGGCTAAGACACTGAGCTTGTCAATCAAAAGGTCGGCAGTTCAGCGGTTCGAATCCCTAGTGCCGTGTAATGGGGTGAGCTCCCGTTACTTGTCCCAGCTTCTGCCAACCTAGCAGTTCGAAAATACATAAAAAATGCAAGTAAAAAAGTAGGGACCACCTTTGGTGGGAAAGTAACAGTGTCCGTGCGCCTTTGGTGTTTAGTCATGCCGGCCACATCACCACAGAGACGTCTTCAGACAGCGCTGGCTCTTCGGCTTTGAAACGGAGATGAGCAGCGCCCCCTAGAGTCGGGAACGACTAGCACATATGTGTGAGGGGAACCTTTACCTTTACCTTTTTTGCAACATAATAGCTTTCTATTGTTTTTAATTAAGGGGTTCTTAAAGAATAAAAGAAATCAGCTGGGAATATAGAACAAATTGAGAACCAGTTTGGTCTAATGGTTAAGGTAGCAGGCTAGAAACCAAGAGACTGTGAATTCTAGTCTCACCTTAGCCATGAAAGTCAGCTAGGTGATCTTGAGCCAGTCTTTCTCTCTCAGCTCATGACATCAGGCTTGGACTACAAGCTACGTGGTAAATTCCTATTGCGGCCAATGGATCACCTGTGGGAAAATGCAGGGGTATAGAACAGAGTAAACGTCCAGGAAATTTTCCACAGACATTATGCTGGCTGCAGGCTCTACCTTACATATTCTTTGTCCCTTGTTTTAAGACTAAGGCCTGGCCTTTGTAATGCGAAAGGTCCAGCTTTTCCCCCAGGACCAAAATAACATTATGTTCTGCAGCTACATTTAAAGGACTAATTTCAAATCTTGAAAGAAAATTGAAATAGTTACTGAAGCAAATGTCAAGGAGACAAGGTCCAGGTCTGACATTGTTAGAATGAAAGCCAGCCCTCAAAGGTCTAATATGATGTCTCCCCAGGATAGCCTTGGTGAGTTATTGCAGGAGCAGCCAAGATGCCAGGAGCTTGTGAAGGTAATAAGCTTTCTTGCTGCAGGGGCTATAAAAATGTGTACCAAGTTGAGGAACTGAAGCAGAGGATCATGGGGAAAAACACAAAAAGCCAACTTTTTAAAGGTGGGGGAATGATGACAAGCAAACATGTTTCCAGAAAGAGCATGATGTTTGGGCGCAAAGCTTTTTCTATTGGCCCCAGTTCCAAGCTAGTAAGTTCTAAGCATTCTTTTCCAAGGATCTGCCCCTTGAATGCTTAGATCCAGGAATTGGCTGGGGAATTCTGGGAGTGGAAGTCTACAAGTCTTAAAGCTACCAAGGTTGGACACCTCTGGCTAAAATCAATGGGACGGGGGTAGGTAGAGACAACAGAATCCTGTATGACATTCCTATTTTCAGACACTCAGCCAGAGCATTTATTTAGATATTAAGCTGAAGATATGGAGGCCAAACAATGGAAAGGATCTCCAGAAGCTCACGTATCTCATCTTAATTATTTAATGAAATGTGTGTAAGAGGAAGATGTGTTTGTCAGCAAATGGTGATATACTGGGAGAACAGGATGGTAGCTAGATGATTTAACACAACAACTTCCATCTCTACTACAGGTAGTCCCCAATTTACAACCACATTTGAGCCCAGAATTTATGTTGCTAAGTGAGAAATTTGTTAAGTGAGTTTTGCCCCATTTTATGACTTTTTCTGCCACATTTATTCAGTGAGTCACTGCAGTTGTTAAATTAGTAACACAGTTATTCAGTGAATCTGGCTTCCCCATTAATTTTACTTGTCAGAACATCGCAAAAAATGATCACATGAACCCCGGGACACTGCAACCATTATAAATATGAACCAGTTGTCAAGCATCCGACTAATTCACGTGACTGTGGGGATGCTGCATGAGTCACTTTTTTCAATGCCATTGTAACTTGAATGGTCACTAAATGAACTTATACACCGAATACAGCCATTTTTGTCCTCCTGAAGCCTTGCCCCACATGTCCTGTTTTGGGAGGCCTGCAGAGTGCTTCTGTGGGCTGGGGAGGGCAAAAACGCCCCCATTTTTGAGAAAAATGGGCAAAAAACAGGCCCGTTTTTTGCAAAAACAGGGCACATAGAAGGTTTGGGAGACCTGCAAAGTGTTCCTGTGGGCTGGGGAGGGCAAAAACCTTTTTTTTCTTGCTTACCTCTTTGAAATCTTGGTGTGTCTTATACACCGATACGTCTTATAGTCTGAAAAATGGTACATTCCACTTTCAGCAGCTGTCCTATCTCAAGGGGACCAAAAATGATTCAAAGCAGGAGAAGGTGGTTGCGTTGGAAAAAGGAACTGGAACAACAACTATTTTTAGTGCTCAATCAGGCTGAAAAAGCCTGTTGTGATTTCTTTCAATCCACAAAAAGTTTAGTCTACCTCCTAGTGCAGGCAGAGCTGAATTGAAACGATGCTGGAAACTGTCATGGGCACTAAATAAAAGGATGTATTTGCTGTACTGTAACTTATTAGGCAGGCAGCTACTCACATAGCAGCTGAAACAAAAAGTACATATGGCCAGATTAAGTACAGATTCATTCATCATACAACGCACAATTTTTATCTCATATAGCAAGGAAAATCCATACTTGCAAATAATGCCAAAACAGAACTGCATGCATGAATGGGTAGAGAGATGGATAGGTGTGTGATTGATAAATACATAGATTTTTGTTAACAAGAACAATTTCCCCATTTTATGGTTGCATAATCGTACAGACAAAATATATCAGTAGCAGAGGTAAGTCAAATGTGGTCAGCCAAGGCAAGGGTTTTAAAAAATGCCTCAAACACTACCATTAATGGTTCCAAGTGCTATTCTGAAAATTCATGTAACAATAGAAGAAGGCAGTAGCTATTCTTCTATTGAATGACCTTGATTATTCCTCAAAAGAGTCCTCAGAGATTTTCTAGTGGCCCTTTATGGGAGTGAAATTGTTTCTTTTGGGGTGGGGGAGTGGGAGTTTGTTTAACTTAGATATTTCTGTTTCATGAATTAATAGTTTCTTTGTTTCCCGTCAGAAATGGGAATTATATATTTAGTTTTCAACAAACTTGCTTAGAAAGATTTCTACAGGTTACAAAATGTACTATCAGGGGCTGCATCTCTTTCTAAATCCACAAGTTGCCTATCTCTAGATTAAATGTAGTTTTTTCCCCTTTAACAGTTTACATCTGCATTCAGGCAATGAAGTCCATTTAAAAGGCACTATGGTTTGGAAAGACTACACTTCGAAGCCAACTAAATGACCTTCTTAAAAGTAAGGTAAGTGCCTTAAGATTGTTAGCTATTTTCTTCTGAAAACTGTTCCAATATTGTTTAAAAGGCCATTGCTTGATTTTGCAGACTTCTACAGGACTGGAAATATGGAGTTTCCAAATAAACAATAGCAAATATACATATTTTGACCAAGAGTTTCCTGAAGAAATCTTTTCATCTCTTGATGAAGAAGTTTGAGTATTGTTTTTCTCAATTTTCTGCTGCTGAAGGTTGTAGATCATGACAGTACCAGGGGTGGGTTCTACTTACCTTTACTACCGGTTTGCAACCGGAGCCATGCGCAGATCACCCTTGTTGACGTCATGGCAACCGGTGGGCAGAGCCTCCCGCTGGTTTTACTACCAGTTCTATAGAACGGGACAGAACCGGGAGAAACCCACCACTGAACAGTACCCAAGGTGTCCCTCACTTGAGGTATCATTGGTGGAAGGCTGGCCCTGTGAGCATTCTCCAACATTCCCACAATTCAGTGTGGAATGTTTTTTGGGGGAGGGAATATATTTTTATAGGTCTGATGTTAGTCAAGATACCACATAGAGCCAAAGCTTTCTATGAATAAAGCAATAGGCTTGATGCTGTACAGAGATGCCTCTTCTGACCTGACCCAAGATAGCTGTTTGTTGTCATTATGGTTTAATGGCCCAAGTGGGATCAGTTAACAGATGGAGATAATTCATTTCCTCCACTCAAGAAGGGCAGGCGCAAGGGAGAAGAGTGTATATAACAGAAGGTAGTTTGTGCCGGAGCTGGGTTTGAAAAGGAGACAGGCACCTTGTTTTTCTAACCTCAAAGAAAAGTGGGGACTGTGTCAAGTATTATCTTGGCGATGAAACGAAGCAGGAACAATATTTGAGGGTCAGAGTTTAAAGCAATGGGCAAGTGTGTGTGTGTGTGTGTGTGTACTAGCCTTTCAGTCAGTCTTGACTCCTGCAACTGCCTGGACAAGTCCTTGAAGTTTGTTTGTTTATTTATTTATTTATTTATTCCATGTATTTATATGCCGCCTTTCTCCCGAAGGACTCAAGGCAGCGAACACAAGTTAAAAAGCATGCAACAATAAAATCCCCTTAAAACCAAATAAGTAATAAATAATAAAATATTAAAACCCAGAATCATAGTCAGCCAATTTGTTTGAACAGCCAAGTGTTCAGATCACGACGGAAGGAGTGGAGATCAGGAGCCATACAGAGCTTGGTAGGTAACTCATTCCAGAGTGTGGGAGCGCACATAGAGAACGCTCTCCCCCTAGACGTCGACATACGGCATTGGCTCGCTGATGGTACCCTAAGGAGAGCAACTCTATGTGAGCGAACAGGACAGTGTGAGGCAGGCAGGAGAAGGTCCTGCAAATATACCGGACCTAAGTCATGAAGGGTCTTATAGGTGAGGACTAGCACCTTGAAGCGGATCCGGAGGACCACTGGTAACCAGTGTAGTTCGCATAAGAGAGGTGTTATATGGGAGTAATGAGGGGCTCCCGTTACAACCCGCATGGGTGCGTTTTGGATCAGCTGGAGCCTCCGGGTGCACCTCAACGGTAGCCCCATGTAGAGGGAATTGCACTAATCCAAGCAGGAAGTAACCAGGGCATGAGTGACAGTGCAAAGGTCATCTCGGTCTAGAAAAGGGCGCAACTGGCGCACCAGGTGAACCTGTGCAAAGGCCCCCCTGGTCACGGCTGTCAGGTGGTCTTCTAGGGACAACCGAGCATCCAGGAGGACACTCAAGTTGCGAGCCTTAACAACGGGGACAAGTTTTTCCTCACCCATCAGAAGTGATGGGACCTCTGAAACTTGAGATGCCGGTATCCACAGCCACTCAGTTTTGGAGGGGTTGAGTTTGAGTCTGTTCCTACTCATCCAAGCCTGCACCGCCTCCAGGCAACAGGACATCACAGAAAGGGCATCTCTGGGGTGGTCTGGAGTGGAGATGTATAACTGAGTATCATCAGCATATTGATGATATCTCACCCCAAAGCCACAAATGATCTCACCCAGCGGCTTCATATAGATGTTAAAGAGCAAGGGGGAAAGAACCGACCCCTGAGGAACCCCACAAGTTAGGGGCCTCGGGATGGACCTCTGTCCCCCCACCCATACAAACTGCAAACGACCTGACAGGTAGGAGGAGAACCACTGCAAGACAGTGCCTCCCACCCCCAATCCCACAAGTCGCTGCAGTAGGATACCATGGTCGATGGTATCAAAAGCCGCTGAGAGATCAAGTAGGACTAGGATGGAGGAACAACCTCCATCTTGAGCCCGCCAGAGATCATTCACCAGAGTGACCAATGCCATTTCCGTGCTGTGCCCACGCCGTGACAAGATTTCAGAAGTGGGCTACCTTGCCTCCTTTTAGGGCTGAAAGAAGGGCTGGCCCAAAGTCACCCAGCTGCCTAAAGCAGGACTAAATCTCACATTTCCCAGCTTCTAGCCTGGTACCTGAACCACCCCACCAACCTGGTTGTCCTGTGGCCAAACAAAGAGCCTCAATTCAAATGTAAGCTGTTATAAGAACACGAAGAAAGTCCATATTCTGTTTAGTGGTATATTGGAAGAGTGATTTCCTATTAATCATTGAATGATAAATGGATATTTATTTCCCTGTGTCTTAATTGAACCCAAGTAGATTGTAATACATTCTTCAGCTTAACAGACTCAGAGAATGGTTTAACTATTACTACTACTACTACTGTTACCACCACTACTACTACCACCACTACTACTACCCCAAAACAACCTCCAAACATCTGGAGCACCAATGAACACCATCGGCATTGACAAAATCAGCATCAGTCAATTGCAAAAAACTGCAAAAAAAAAAAAAGTCAATTGCTTTGCTTGGAATAATGTGACCATACGTTTAGCACCATCAAACATACACACCTCTGCCTATCCCAGGTTATTGGGAAGGACTTGATAGGTAGATAAAAGTGCCAAATCCAGCCTGAAGATCTGGCTGACTGTGTGATGAATGGTAATAATAGCTTAGAAAGGTTATGTCCTCAGAAGAAGAGGAGGAAGAAGAGGAGGGGAAAGATAAGGTAAGCAAGATAAAACAATTATTTCTGTTGTTTCCATCATACTCATTATTGAGAAGCAGGCTATTCAGGAAGACACAGTTAGTGATTACAAGAACTGATGACTGAGACTACGCTGGCCCTTTTGCTCTTCCTCACAAATTAGATACAGATGGCTGCTGAAAGGAAGATGTGCTCCAGCCCAAAAAGACACTGAAGCAAACCTAGATTATATCTTTTAAGAGGTTTACTATAAAAGAAAAGCAAGCAAAAATTGTGGTGTAAAAAAATGGTGGTAGGGAACTGGACTGAACAGCCAATGTTTTAATCTTCTATGATAGCTCAGCATCTCTTGAGTGAAGACTCAGTCAATCAAATGCTCACCAAGATTTGATAGACAAAATCATATCCATTTTCCCCTTCAGGGTTTGGACAATATAATCTACTATAAAAGGAAAGAAGTCCTATTTAAAACAGGCCAGAGCCAAAGTTCTTCATTAGCCAGTATCAAATATCTTACATTTAACAATATTACTTAAGCCCACATAATGTTTTTTAAGTCAACTCTGTAAATATGTTTTAAAAAAAAATTAAAAAACCAACATGGTAGAATATTGCTGCCAAGTTTGTAAAGTCACAATTTGAGGAATTAACATGCTGTGCCTAAATATCAGAATGTACTTGCTTTCCTTCTTTTCCCCGAACCCAATTTGTGCCAGGAAACCGAGGAACTATGTGACTCTTGCTGAGATAGTTGGGGTCACAGTCTCCTCTGAGAACATTGCCTTCTTAATGCTACCACTGTCATTTGGGCATATTTTTTCATCTAAATTGTTTGTTATTTTAAGAATGTCAGGCTCGAAACAGCCCAGAGGTGCAGGAAGGTTATTTTCAATTTGGTCCTTCTTGGATTGTTTGAGTTCTTTGATGGTTCCTAAGAGGAATAGCTTTTGTTTATGAATTATGTAAGAGCTATAATGTTTTGCTTGATCAAACTAAGGTCCATCTAGTCAAGGATCTATTCTAAAGGCAACAAAACATATCTAGAAAGACAAAAAGGGGCAGAAATACAGCATATTTCTATATATCATTTAGTGAGCAATTAATTGTCATAATTATTTATCACAATTAATATTTCCAATTAATTTGGAGGTGAGGAACTAGGTTTGATTGGATCTAGCTCCCATCTGCCCATGAAGTCTAGATAATGTTGATGAGCAAGGCTTGTGGAAAGCTGCAAAAGCAAATAGATGACACCATCTGTTTCTCCATGAGAGATAGGAAGCCAATGCTCTCTACATGGGGCTCCCCTTGAAGAGCACCCGGAGGCTCCAACTGGTCCAGAATGCAGCAGCGCAGGTAGTGATGGGAGCAACATGGCGCTCCCATGTAACACCGCTCCTGTGCGAGCTGCACTGGCTCCCGGTGGTCTTCCGGGTGCGCTTCAAGGTGTTGGTTGTCACCTTTAAAGCACTCCATGGCATAGGGCCTAGCTATTTGCGAGACCGCCTGCTGCTACCGATGACCTCCCATCGACCCGTGCGCTCCCACAGAGAGGGCCTCCTCAGGGTGCCATCAGCCAAACAATGTAGGCTGGTGGCTCCCAGGGGGAGGGCCTTCTCTGTGGGGGCTCCTACCCTCTGGAATCAGTTGCCCCCTGAGATAAGGAGAATCCATGACCTCAATGCCTTCCGTCGTGCCCTTAAAACCCATCTTTTCCAGCAAGCCGGGCTGGCTTAAGAAGAAATTTTTATATTCTTTTAATCAGTTTGTGATTTCTTAACTTTCGGGCCAAATTTATATATATTTTTAACTGTTTTTAATATTTGTATTCTATGTTCTTATCTTGGCTGTACACCGCCCTGAGTCCTCAGGGGGAAGGGCAGTATATAAATTGGAAATTAAATTAAATTAAATTGCTTCCCAACTTGTCCTATCTGCTGGTTCTAACCAATCTCAAGCGTTTTGTCTTTCCCCTAACAATCTCCAGGACAAAGAGGGACTTGTAGACCCTTGAGCAGAACATATGTCAATGGTGGTGTTCTTTGTGTAGCCTTTAAGGAAGATGTGGAAGGATTGATTCAAGATGGACATCTCTCACTGCCAATGTGATTCTGGAACATTTGCTAGACCAATTCTTGAATACAGCTCATCTGTCTGGAACCGGCACTGCATATCGGACATACATACAATCAAGAGAGTCCAGAGATATTTTATGAGAAAAGTCCTCCATTCCTCTACCTGCAATAAAATACCTTATGCCACCAGACTCCAAATTCTGGGCTTAGACAACTTAGAACTACGCCGACTTCAGTCTGACCTAAGCATAGTACATAAAATTATCTGCCACAATGTCCTACCTGTCAATGACTACTTCAGCTTCAACCACAACAATCCATAAGCAAATAATAGATACAAACTCAAGGTAAACCGCTCCAAACTCGATTGCAGAAAATATAACTTCAGTAACAGAGTGGTCAATGCCTGGAATGCCTGGAATGCATTACCTGACTGTAGTTTCTTTCCCTAACCCCCAGTTTAACCTTAAACTGTCTACTGTTGACCTCACCCCAATCCTAAGAGGTCTGTAAGGGGCGTGCATAAGCGCACCAAAGTGCCTACCATCCCTGTCCTAATATTCCTTTTTATTTACTCTTTTCATGTATTCAAATTACGTTTATACCTTACCTGTTATCTTATATATGCTTGACGAAATAAATAAATAAATAAATAAATAAGTAAATAAATAAACAAACAAACAAACAAACAAATAAATAAATAAATAAATAAATGTTGGCTGCCTTAATTTCCTCTTTGCGAAAAAAAACGACCATCATTACAGCTGACAGGAAGTACACTGAGAGACAAAACTTTGTGGAGAAAAAGAGGTCTTACTTGAGATGGTATGGACCAGATTGGTCAGCCTGAGGCACCAGATCTGTTTACCATGTCGATGTATCTCCTGCATATAGGGAACTCATTAGGGGTGCAGGCTGAAGGTTTTCCATTCCTGTGTTAATGAATCCATGTACAATCTCAGTGGTTACTGACATTATATAATTAGTTAGTGACATTCTGCTTCCACAAATCTGGGCAAACTCAGATTTCTGATTTTGTTTTTTAGTAGGCAATAAAGTAATTCTCTTATTTGGGACCAGTATAATTTTGTAAACTTTCACCATATTTGTTAACATTTCATGGTTGAAAATAGGAACTCTTCTACACAGGTAAATCAGGAAATAAGAGAATCATTTCAATGATTTTTTTCACTGAGCCCAAAGTTCACTCTATGTGACTTAGGACTTGAAAAATAGTTTATAATAAATAAACCCCAGCTTCTTGATAAAGTAGAGAAAACTAGAATGGAGACTTCTTTGCATTGTGTGCAGGTAGAAGGTCATAAATGTCTCAGGCCCAGGTCAAATCCTAGTTTGACCAAAAAAGGCCAGGAAGGAAGGAGAGCTGAATTTCAGTCACTCACCACAGCCCATGCCCACGTTGTGTTTCTCAGGCAACACAGACACTTGAGCTGTGGGCGGCAGTTAGCAACTGCAATTGTTTCTAAGAAACCAGAAAAAAAACCCACCCTGAGATTAGCTGAGATTTGTGACTATACTTAAGACAAGCTGGTGGACAAGCTGGCTGTTTAAAAATCAACATTTTTTAAAAATGGTGAGGGAACGTTGAGAGAGTCTGTTGGTCTGGAGCTGAATTGTGGTGTAGTGGTTAAAATGTTGGACTAGGAACTAAGTACAAAGTCTGGGTTTGGTCCACCACCCTTCAACTCTGGAAGTTTACTAGCTGATTTCAAGGCAGCCACTTTCTCTCAGGCTAATGTACCTCGCAGGGTGTTTTTGGTCTATGATGTCTTGAGTTCCTTAAGGATAGCTGGGATGAATGAATGAATGAATGAATGAATGAATGAATGAATGAATCTGTTTTATATAAAGCACCACAGAGCAAACAAAGAGGAAGAAAAAAAAGACAAGAAGAATAATAAGAAACAGGAAACAGAACTAAGATCAGAAATGGTCTATAAGGAGTAGTTGTTGAGTGGGGGTATTGGAATACATGTTAGAATGTATTCCAACATAAACAAACAAACAAACAAACATACATACATACATACATACATACATACATACATACATACAATAAATTTCTGGTATTCATCTATAAATATATAAAGTAGTGCCAGGGTAAGCCCCCATCCATGTGTAGCCTGGCATCTTTTGAAACTTTTTTGGTTATATGCTTGTGCGTATAATACTATTTCTCTGCTGTTTCCTGCCCCAGAACAAGGTATTTATCCTGGTTGGTATTCCAATGAATTGTGTGAAGTCTGATTAATGATCTGACATATAAACCTTGAGGCTGATCTAAAAGCAGGAACTCCATTGCACTACATTCATTCTGGATGCAGGCCATGCTGTTTCAACCAGCTGGTGAGAAACGAATTAATATTTTTTGGTAAGCTTCAAGCTAATTAGCAAAAACTCTGGCAGAGATGATTTACATCCTTCCTTTCTCCACGTTCATCCATCCACTGATTTTTTTTTTCAATTATTAATTGAAGGGGAAGAAAAGCAAAATGTGCTTGAAATTACAGAAGGGAGGTCAGAAACTAGAGTTGTTCTCTAGTTAGACTTTGCCCAATCTAGTAAATAAAAAACTGAATTACCAACTAGCTGCAAGAGCCGAGAAGTTCCACTTAAAGCAAACCAGTGGGAAATGTTTTGGATTAAGAATGAGGAGGATGAAGATAGTTATGGACACCTCTCATGTTAGTTTAATAAATGTTGAATAGAATGTAAAGCAAAGGAAATGTATGTAACAAGTTTTGGCATTTTGGCTTCCTCTTCCTTCATCTTGGCAACTGGCATGTATTTATGAAGGTTGCAGTGTCCTGGGGTGATGCAATTTTGTGACCTTCTGACAAGTAAAGTCAGTGGGGAATCCAGATTCATTTAACAACTGTGTTAAAAACTTAACTACAGTGATTCAATTAATGACTGTGGCAAGAAAGATCATACAATGGAGCAAAACTCACTAGAACGATCTTATTTAGCAATGGAATTATGGGGCTCAATTGTGATCATAAGTCAAAGATTACCTGCTGTAGATGATACATTAGAGACAACAGTTGTAGAAAAGCCTGAGAATTAAAGGGTTAAACGAATGTTCTTTCAAACCAGAGGCAGGGGCTGCAAACCAGATAATATGAAGTTGCCTCATTTGCACAGAATAGTATCTGTTTTCCAAGCAGGGAAAGCAGCTTTCAAATGCTTCCAAACTGGATTGTGTATTATGTATGTATGCTAAGCCTGAGTTTATTGGAATATATTATATAAAAGCTCTGGCTTTGGCATTCTAGATAAAAAGCAAAACAAGCCATGATATTTAGGCCTAGATCAAAACAATGTCACTCGCATTAGATAGGAAACAATAATGGCACACATAAAAATGAAAATTGTAGAAGGGCTGAGAAGATTCTGTTGAGAGAACCTGATTTTTTTTTAGAACTGCCTGTGATTAATCTGTAGCAACGAACAAAAGCATTAAACTCTTCTTCATTCAAAAGAGAGATATGATTTGGAATACAGAATACGGAAATGTATCCTTTACGAAAATGAGCTTGTTGTTTATGTAATGCCTATATTGTACATTATGTCCAGGTATAGTGTCCATAAGGCATGAACAATTTAGTAACAGTGTTGGGTTTGTTGTTATGATTCTATCACTCACCACTCAATGGGTGCTTATTGTGCACTTCTAAACTCATCTGATGGACTTTGAAGAGCAAGGTGGAAAAGAATATTGATGCTTTTGAACTTTGATGTTGGAGAACATTCCTGAGAATACCACGGGCAGACAAAAAAACAAATCAATCGATCATTGAGCAAATCAACCCAGAAGTATCACTCAAAGCACAAATTACCAGGCATAACTTCGAAAATGTTAGGCAAAAACCCAGCTCTGTGCTGGAAAAAGCTGGAAAGAAAGAGAAGAAGACAATCAGGACCAAGAAAATTACAGTGGTGATTAGTGCACCACTGGAAGATCTAAAAGACCATATTAGAGCTAGATCATCATAGACAAAATCTGTGTGGTTTCTAGGCGACAGAAACATTAGCACACAATCAATCAAAGTCATTTGAATAGTAATATTGTTATTCACATGCCCATTCTATCAGTGTTGATAGAGCCTTGGTAGCACAGTGGACTAATGCACTGTTATTAACATCTGCTGCTTGTAATTACTGCAAGTTCAAATCCCACCAGGCTCAAGGTTGACTCAGCCTTCCATCCTTTCAAAGGTAGATAAAATGAGGACCCAGATTGTGGGGGGAATAAGCTGACTTTGTATAAATATACAAAAGTATGAAGGCTATTGCTTAACGCATTGTAAGCCGCCCTGAGTCTCCGGAGAAGGGCGGCATATAAATTAAAGCAAAAAAAAAAAAAAAGTGTTGCTTATTGCAAGCCAAAGACGGGGGAAATTGGACATCTCAAAGAAAGAACAATGATAAGATTTCACAGAAAACCACAATGTTTCAAGAGCAAAATTTTCAAGAATGAATTCCTTGAGGATAGTGAAATGAAGAGGACTATAGTTATGACATTTTCATAATTCCTTTTCATCTATAAATATATAAAGTGGTGCTAGGCAAATGAACTCATGCTGATGTCGTTTGAAATGTGCTTTGTTTTGCCCCAGTTATTTGACCCATGCCATTTTTATATGAATCTCATACTTTCCCCTGTTGTTAACTTTGCATGAAAAATCACATCTATACAATTAAAAACAAAACTTCCAAAGCAGGCATTTTAAAATGCAATGTGAAAGTTTTCTGAGCAGAATTGTGTCAGAGCATTCAAACACTGGTGGATAATTAGGTGCTGATCTGTACATCAGGTCAGGCAATCTACATCACTTCCACTCATAAGAACAGTTTGTAATGACTGCATTGCTTTTTTCAAAGCTAGTTCAGGCTAAGCAAATTGGGAAAGCAAATCCCAGCACAAATAATAGCCAGTTCTGTTCTTCACTCAAAGCAAGCAGCAGGCAGTGGTGGGTTGCTCCCGGTTCGGTCTGGTTCTATAGAACCGGTAGTAAAACCGGTGGGAGCTCCGCCCACCCGCCATGATCATGGGTGATCTGCACACGCGCAGAGGTTTCTGCACATGTGCAGAAGCGCGCACGTGCACTCCTGCTGCAAACCAGTAGTAAAGGTAAGTGGAACCCACCGCTGGCAGCAGGTACTTGGAGTCTTCTCCAAGCTGCAAAATTCTGGTTCTTGCTTTCCCCTTTGCTAATTGCATCCTAGCAATGAAGTCCTTCCTCAGTGGCGCAGTGGTTAGAGTGCAGTACTATAGGCTACTTCTGCTGCCTGCCGGCTGCCTGCAATTCAACAGTTCAAATCCCACTAGGCTCAAGGTTTACTCAGCCTTCCATCCTTCCCAGGTGGGTAAAAGGAGGATCCAGATTGTTGGCGGCAATAGGCTAACTCTGTAAACTGCTTAGAGAGGGCTGTAAAGCACTGTAAAGAGGTATATAAGTCTGAGTGCTATTGCTATCCCTATCTGGGCAGATACAGTAAGTGCTTGCCCAATAGTAACCATCTATTAAGTGGTTTTTAACCATCCATAAGTAGTTTTCTCACCTGGAGAGGATGTCTTGTGATTCTATACCATACAAAGCATATACAAAAAGAGGAGAAGGCAGACCCAGAAGAAGATGGAGAGACAGCATCAAAGACACAGTACAACAGCATCAAATAATAATGGTTGAGCCTGCCAGAAGAGCAAAATCCAGAACATTGTATCTCCTGAGGAGGAGGAGGAGGAGGAAGAGGAGCAGGAGGAGGAAGGAGTTTATTTTCTATCAATTTGAAGTTAACTAGACTTGATTGGATCTAGCCCATGGGTGTCAAACTCACTGCGTCACATTGCTGTCACATGATGTATCGTAACATTCTTTCCCTTTGCAGAACTGGGGTGGGCATGCCCTGCGTGTGATGCATCCAGCCCGCGGGCCACCAGTTTGACATCCCTGATTAGCCCATATTTTCCCACGAAGTCTCAGTAATATTGATCAGTAAAAGCAAATAAATGACACCCTCTAAGCCAAGGGGGGCGGGGGGGGAGTCTAACGTGTAGATTACAACTAAGAGAAAAAGAACATGAATTTGGATCCACCATGGTCTATTCCAATAAGTATTACTTTGAGATATAAAATTATCCATTGTGTGGGATATTTCTAAAAGTTTGTAAAACTTCTCAGCATTTTGAATTTACCCAAATAAGTATTCAGCTACTTTCTGAATATATATATCTCATCTACTCGGTTCTGGGCTTTTTTCCTTTCTAACACCTAGCAAGCTCTAACTGCTAGGTGGGAGACCTAAATAGATCCATTTCTAGCTCGTTAGTTGTCATTAGCTGTCATTAGAAAGGAAAAAAGCCCAGAACCGAGTAGATGAGATTCTACTGAGCTGGAGCTACAAAAAAACCTTGGCTATGTAGGGAAAACCTGGCTAGAAGAAAAACACACATAGACCCTACGAAGAAGTAAGAAAATTGATACTATGCCTTTACAGGGAGGAGGTGGGTGTGGCCTACTGACGACAGCTAACGAGCTAGAAATGGATCTATTTAGGTCTCCCACCTAGCAGTCAGAGCTTGCTAGGTGTTAGAAAGGAAAAAAGCCCAGAACCGAGTAGATGAGATTCTACTGAGCTGGAGCTACAAAAAAACCTTGGCTACGTAGGGAAAACCTGGCTAGAAGAAAAACATATATATATATATATATATATATATATATATATATATATATATATATATATATATATATATATATATATATATATATATCAATTTTCTTACTTCTTCGTAGGGTCTATGTGTGTTTTTCTTCTAGCCAGGTTTTCCCTACGTAGCCAAGGTTTAAGGAAAAAAGCCCAGAACCGAGTAGATGAGATTCTACTGAGCTGGAGCTACAAAAAAACCTTGGCTACGTAGGGAAAACCTGGCTAGAAGAATATATATATATATATATATATATATATATATATATATATATATATATATATATATATATATATAATACACTCATTTGTGCGTTCTTGTCAAGAATCCTTTCTTGGTATGAAGGGATAATTACATCTGCTTGTTCTCTGATGATTTTTGCTGTATTCATTTGCTCAGAACATATTTGACCGTGTATCAACCACATTGCCTCCAAGACTCTTGGGAATTATAATTTGAGATTTCAAATTCTGTAATATATAAACATTCAACCCTTAAACCCGACCTTCTGCCCATCAGTGATTGTTCAAACAGCCTAAGTAGCTATTAATATCTCAGCAGGGTACTGCAAAGGTTTAGCTTGATTTTTTTAAAAAAATGTTTTCAAACAGCAGGACTTATATTTATTATTGTTGACATTTTCTGAGGCCTAAAAGCAGATTACACCTCTTTTTGACCCAACAAGAAAATCAACATTTTGTTACAGCAGGTGAGAATATGTGTCTATCTTGCACACCATTTTTAATTTTGATTGGAAGAAAATTCTAGATAGGATTTCCCCCCCCCCCATTAGTTGATTCCCTTAACTGGCTAAGGCTAAAGTCAGTCAGGTGCCTGTGAGTTCTAGTCCCACCTCAAGCATGAAAGCCAATAGGATGATTTGGAGCCAGTCATTCTCTCTCAGCCTAACTCACCTCACAGGGTTGTTGTGGACAAAATAGGAGGATGAAGTATTGTATTTTTTACCAGCCTATTTATAAAAATAATAATGGTAATAATAATGTAGGCAAATTTGGAACCCCCTCTAAGCTTCAATCTCTTCCTGAATACTTGGAAAAATTTCCAAGGTGTAGGCTTGCTAACAATAATTGTGATGGCTTGTAAATTTTGCACATGCATATGGAGAGAGCAATTCTGCTCTCCCCTTCCAAACTGGAAAGAGTGTAGGATGAAATTGAAGTTCTCTTTCAAATGGCAAATAGAACGGGAGGCAGCATGCCATGCCTGTCTCTGTTGAGGACCTAATAATGTTAGTCAAAGTAAGTAGAGATGGCATTTTTTAAAATAAAGTATTGATGTGGGAGAAGCAGACTAGAACTTTGAATTTGAGGGGCCTTTTCAATGGTTGGGGAACTGACGTAGACAATTGCTGGGGAAGTTTTGGGATCAATCCTTTTTTGTGCTAAGCTGGAGAGACATTGAGGCAGAGATGGGCCCAGAAATTCAAGAAAATCAGCCACGTGGCTAGGAAAGACATGGTGTTCTTGATTGCACAAGTTGCCAGATGGCAGATAGTCCTCAAATACTACTTAGGTTTGCACTGTGAAGGCATTTGGAAATTATTAGGTAGAATATTCAGATGGGGAAAGGTTGACTGCTTGCTCATAATTATGCTTTCTTGGTGCCCCCTTCCCCGCTGCCATATTCCTTCCAAGACAAACTTCCTTTCTTTCTGAGAAGTGATGATGTTTAGTCAAGACATCTAAACTCTTTGATCTCCTTCTTTGAGAAGGAGCAGAAAAAAAAAGGGAACTGAGCTGATGAAATATGAGCTCTGCTGGCTGGAGGATCCTGAAGTCCACAAGACTTAAAGCTGCCAAGTTTGAAGACCTCTGTTTTAGACAGATGAGTTGATCGGTTCTCCGTATTAATTTGACTTGGTAAGCAGGCATGAAACATTTAGGCTCCGTATGAAATATTCAGGTTCCTCCGTTACAGTTTTTGAAAGGCTTCATGCATAATTAAAAGATTAATGTAATAACACCAATACCATTAAAAGTAGAAGTGCCTAGGCTAACGGCGGACGAGGGAAGAAAGGAGGGAGAACTGGAACGATAAAAGATGCTTAGATGTTTGATTTTTTAAAAAGCTTCTCAGATAGATGATGGACCAGGATCTTCAATCCATTCAACATTTTCAAGCCAAATAAGATCAGCTAGGACTAGATCAATTATTTTCAACCAACTGTTCTTGATCCTAAACCTGCTGGACATTTTTTTTACTATATTATACAGCTAGTCCTCGACTTACAACCACAATTGAGCCCAAAAATTTCTGTTGCTAAGCAAGACAGTTAGTGAGTTTTTTTTTTTAATTTGATTTATATGCTGCCCTTCTCCGGAGACTCAGGGTGGCTTACAGTGCATTAAGCAATAGCCTTCATACTTTTGTATATTTTATACAAAGTCAGCTTATTGCCCCCACAAACTGGGTCCTCAATTTACCTACCTTAGAAAGGATGGAAGGCTGAGTCAACCTTGAGCCTGGCAAGATTTGAACTTACTTTAATTGCAGACAGCTGGTGTTAAATTACAGTGCCTTGTCCGCAGAGCTATCCAGGCTCCTCAATGTTGACAGCAAGTCAGATTTACACCAAGTTTTCAATACCATTTGCACAAAGAAGCATTTTCATTCATTGTCTATTTACCACTCTCGTGGGTGTACTGGCTGCACACAAATTCCATGTAGCATGTGAAGACCAAGGACTGAAAGTACCGGGGTTTTGACATGTTCATTTCTCCTCAGTTTCCTTCTTCCTCATTTATTTAGTGTACGGCATAAAATACCTGGATAGCAACAGTAAAGATATATGGAAAAAACATGCATAATAATATGATACACGTAAAATGGAGATTTGTGGTCAATTTTGTAAAGTATAAGAGATTCAAGAAGTTACGGTATATATTAAGTTACAAATTACATTTTAAAATACACTGCTTTTAAATTAAATTAAAATAATTTTAAAATTGAGTTTTAAAAGAGTTTTAAAATAATCTTCCTCATTAAATTGTTCTTATTCAGAAGCATGAAAGGCAGAGGGAGAAGAAACAACAGCTCTTTTCCAAAGCATTGAGTTTTGTGACTAGACTTCTCAATGCTTCGATTATTGATTCTCATGGTCAAAATAACATTAAGCTGTGCTGGAAAGCAACGTGAAGCAAACTCCAAGGGGTTGAATGAGCTCCACCTGGAATTTGAACTTGCACCAACTTTCTAATCAGTAACTCACCTTGATGGTGAGAAATACACTGCCAACTCTTACAATCCAATAATTCTGGAATCTGATGAGCATTGGAAATGGGGAAGAACCTGCAGCACCCCTAGGTTAAAGTTGGGAAAGGATGTCCCAATATTTTGGGACATGTCCAGGGGTGAAATCCAGCAGGTTCTGACAGGTTCTGGAGAACCAGTAGCAGAAATTTTGAGTAGTTTGGAGAACCGGCAAAAATCATCTCTGGTTGGCCCCAGGTGGGGTGGGAATGGAGATTTTGCAGTATCCTTCCCCTGCCACACCCACCAAGCCACGCCCACACAACCAGTAGTAAAAAAAATTGGATTTCACCACTGGGCATGTCTAATAGCAAATGTTTTCTATTCACTTCTGATGTATAATTCAAAAAGCTCAAACACAAAAAATACACCATGGCAGCAATGGAGAGAGAGAGAAAGGAGAAATGGTTGGGCCTCTTCTTTTCGCCTGAAGTAGGAATGAAAGGAGAGTCAGACTAGGATTTTTTTCCCCTTGAGTTCCCTTGAGTTGGGTACAACTCAAGTCAAGTGTTGGTCTTCATAGTTAGTTGCAAACCTAGCAACAGACATGCAATTGCACCAAGAATGCCATCTTTGCTTTCCCCAGGTTTCTGATCGGCCAAACCAAGGCAAGTCCTGGGCATTTTCCATGAATATTTCACTCCCTGTAATGGGAAGTGAATTCCAATGACATTAAGGCCTCAACATCACCATTAGCTCTAGCTACCTTGTTCTTGTCACAACTTTTAGCCAAGGAAAACAGATTCCCTCCTCAACAGACTGCCTAGTAGATGCTATTAAACACCCCACTCATGGGAGGATGTGACCTTCACAAAACATCAGACAGCCATATTAGTAAAAGGACATGCAGAAATGCTGCATTTGATTGGTTCACCACCACCCCCTCAATAGCTGCAGGTCTAATAAGAGGCCAGAAGCATCTGTTACCATTCAGATTTACTTGCTGATCTAGCCTTCCCCAATCTGGCATCTACTAGATATAATGGACTACATTTCCCCAGAATTCTTAGAAGGTAATGTTGCCTGGGTTTTCTGGGAATTGCATCTCTCACAGTGGAAAACATCAGACATGATTCAAAACCTGCAGTGGCTTCATTTGTCACAGACAGATACCTGTTTTGAAACATCTGTCTCCAAAGATAGAAAAATAATATCTATCTTTAATATCTATCTGTCTAATATACGTGCAGGATTTCCATAAATGAATTATCTGAGATTGGCATGAAATCTTTAAGAGTATAATTTGGGAAATTCTTGTTCAGATTTTCTTTCTTGGGATATCAAGCATGTTATCATCTACTCAGCTCCCTTGTTTTTCTAGTGTGCCATGCGCTTATAATTCTGGTCTATTCTACAGAGTTGTTGTAAGGGAGGGGGTAGGGGGGAGAGGGAGAGGGAGAGAGTAATCACATATTAAAAATATGTTAAGACCAGTGGTGGGATTCAAATTTTTTTACTACCAGTTCTGTGGGTGTGGCTTGGTGGGCGTGGCATGGCTTGGTGGGCGTGGTTTGGCTTGGCGGGCTTGGCAGGGGAAGAATACTGTAAAATCTCCATTCCCTCCCCACTCCATGGGAAGGTTACTGCAAAATCCCCATTCCCTCCTGATCAGCTGGGACTTGGGTGGCAGAGAATAGATGGGGGCAGGGCCAGTCAGAGGTGGTATTTACTAGTTCTCCAAACTACTCAAAATTTCTGCTACCGGTTCTCCAGAACTGGTCAGAACTTGCTGAATACCACCTCTGGTTGAGACTCTGGAAAGAGTGCAGAGAAGAGCAACAGGAATGATTAGGGACTGGAAGCTAAAACATGAACGGTGACAGAAATTGAGTATGTCTAATCTAATTAAAAGAAGGGGAGACATGACAGCAGTGTTCCAATATTTGAGGGGTTACTACAAAGAGGAAGGGGTCCTGCTCGAGCAGGGGTTGGACTAGAAGACCTCCAAGGCCCCTTCCAACTTTATTAGTCTATATTCTATCACCAGCAATGCTTTTCCTTCAGGATAATCTCCTCTCAGGAAGAAGGAGGGAGGAAGGGTAGAGAAAAGAGAGATGTGCAATGCTGTGACTAGACAGAAAACAATATTGTACAGAAAATGTGTTCTGTTGATGCCAGTGGTTTTGGCAGAGGTCTATTTTAGCCTCTATTTTCAAGGGCATCTGTTTTATTTTTGTAAGTTTTTATAGTGGTATTGCTTAAAAATGCAGATCATATACCAAAGGAAAAAAAATGGTTTACAATGTGTCATTTTCTGCTCCATCTTTTAGCTGCCAGAAATGTAATGAACTGGAACTTAATGGGTACTGGGGACTGCAATGCCTGTCTGTCCAATCTGATGTCTGCAAAATTCATCAGCATGAACTTTACTGTGCATTTTTTTGGGGGGTGGGGGAGGGGGTCGTTGGACTCAAACTGATAGCTGAGGGAGGGAGAGAAACAGAGGCGTATACATTTAACACTGGTATGGAAATAGGCTAAGAAAAGGCTTTCAAAGAGACTTCATTATACATTCAAAATTAAACTTGCTGTGATCCTACGTGGGCTCCCTGCTGCAATTTGCAGGAATTATGCAAACATTTTTTTCCCAGCCAATGACTAATATGTGGATTAGTAAGCAATCAAGAGTCGTCTTTATGTGGCAGATGATCTTTAAATCAGATATCAACAGGCAAGTTGCCTTGAGAGAGGTCTGCCACCTTATGAAAGAACTACATTATTTGTTAGGCATTAACCACATATTATCCATATGGCAGAAATGCGCACAAAACTGGGATAGTGTATACAGATTTTTTTTAAAAAAAACAAAAAAACAAAAAACACCTTGAGGGTCATGGAATTAACTTTGCACTCCAGATTATCAATAAGATTTTTCTGGAACCAGTTTATAAACTGGAATTTAAGTTACAACCATATATGTGATGATAATAATAATATTGGGCCTTCTTTCAGAGTGACTGTTAAGCATGACTAAAGGCCCTGGATATAAAGCCTTGAAATGTGTTAGATAAGTGCTAAGTGAGAGCCATAATATGTACCACATTGTGTGCTCCCATAATTTCAATATTCAACACTTGCACAGTTCAGGAGCTTGCTTCCAGAAATTGTGCATGCAAGGCTACTTGGGTTAATCAAGCTTTAAAGAACCACAGGAATCCTGGCCTGCCCTTTTTTTTAAAAATTTCATCCGTGTTTCTGCAGTATTTTGTAGGCCCTGAAGCTAGTTGTCGGCTATTATGTTCCCTTATGCATGTGTGCGTGGCGGCATTGTTCCACAGCTTGGAATGAGAAGAATAGGGCTGTCACTTTTTATTATCCAAAAAAAAAAAAAAAAACCCCAACCCAAACCCACCACCACCACCAACCAACCCCCCCCCAAAAAAAAACCGTTTGCACCCCAAGCACTTTCTCTTTGAATGTAAAATGCTTTCCTCTGGGAGGAACAGAGCTTAAATGCAGAGACCACACAGACACATTCCACAATGCAGCTTTTCCGATCAGAGTTTAATTTTGAGAAACCAACTTTTTTTTTTAAGAACAACATAACAAAAGTTAGGTGCCTTGAAATATAATCCAACCCCCCCACTACCCATTCCCAGCATTTTAAGAGAATCATTCTACATAGGGTGCCAGCTGGAAAATTTTATTTTATTTACAAGTGTGCGTTTAGGAGGGAGGATATTTTTGGGGTGCTGCAGCATGCAAGGGGGAACAGTTAATTAATCCTTCCTTCTCACTACCATTTTCCCTGAACAATTCAAGCTTTCCTAAAGTATTCCTGGCAGTGCTTTTTAAATGGCAACAGGGAGATATATATTCCAAGATATGATTGCCTTCATAGAAAGGGTGGGGGGGAATACTCTTTCTTCTGCATCTGTGCCCCCATAAATTTTCCATTCTACATCAGCTCAGCTAACCTTAGATAATATTTTATCTGGGTCTAGGACAACTCATCATGGCCAACTCAAGAGTTATACTAATATCAAAGAAATGGTAGAATAGAATAATTAAAGAAAGGATGCAAATGAAACGAGAAGGACAAAAATTAAATGTTTTAATTATTTTAAATACTTCATTTATTGCATTGTCCCACAGCAAGTTGTCCCATGATGAATTGGCTGTGGTGGGTTGGCTATGGAGAATTGGCTGCCCCAAATTGTCCCATTCTGACTTTCTCTTACTACTATTATAATAAGCCCAGCTGACCCATAGGAGGATTCTGGAGACTGTAGTTTGTGGAGGAAAGGAGTGCTTAAGCCTTTCTTCTATAGCTTCAATTCTCATTGAAAAGCACAGAACCTAAAAAATGAGTTAAGTAGGCCCAATGCGACTATTGGTTTGCCTTCAGTCACTAACATGGGACAGTTCAGCTCTGCATAATGACACTATAGAACAATTAGATACAAGGACAGTTTTTCCCCAAATACCATCACTCTGCTAAACAAATAATTCCCTCAACACTGTCAAATTAGTTACTAAGTCTGTATTACTATTAATCTTCTCATTGTTTTATCACCCATCTCCTCCCATTTATGACTGTATGACTGTAACCTTGTTGCTGGTATCCTTAAGATTTATATTGACTGTTTCCCTATGACTATTATTAAATCTTATGATTCTTGACAAATGTATCTTTTCTTTTATGTACTCCGAGAGCGTATGCACCAAGACAAATTCCTTGTGTGTCCAATCACACTTGGCCAATAAAGAATTCTATTTTATTCTATAATAGAACCAAGACAAGTCTATTGTTCTATGCCCAGCTATTCTCTGGGGAAGAGAAAGAGAACATTTCTAGCTTTGGGTTTCTTGTTCTGACTCAAGAGTGTCCAACCTTGGCAACTATAAGACTTGTAGACTTCAACTCCCAGAATGCTCCTGGCTGAGTAGTTCCGAGAGTTGAAGTTTACAAGTCTTAAAGTTGCTAAATTGGATACCCCTGGTCTGACACTTTCCTTGATTTCTCTATGGTGCAGAGCAGTGGTGAGTTTCAAAATTTTTTACTACCAGTTCTGTAGGTGTGGCTTGGTGGGAGTGGCTTGGTGGGCTTGGCAGGGTAAGGATACTGCAAAATCTCCATTCCCACCCCACTCCAGGGGAGGGTTACTGCAAAATCCCCATTTCCTCCCGATCAGTTGGGACTTGGGAGGCAGACAATAGATGGGGGTGGGGCCAGTCAGAATTTTTACTACTGATTCTCCGAACTACTCAAAATTTCTGCTAAAGGTTCTCCAGAACTGGTCAGAACCTGCTGAAACCCACCTCTTGTGCAGAGGGATTTACTCTTGGCCCTTCAACTGGCAGAAGACTCCTAAAACAATGGGTGATTGGAAGAACAAAAGAAGGGAGACATATTTTGCTTCATATTTCTTTCAAGCAATTTAATTTCAAGTATTTTCGATCCAGAGGAACATGAATCCAGGTAGAAAGATGCCAAAGGACAAATGGCAGAGCAGGAAATTTCCCAGTGATGGTGCAAGCATCTTTTCCTTTGATACTTTGAAAGAAATCACAATTAAAGAATTTATTTGTGGAATCTCAACACTTCTGTCCTAGGAGCATGGTCATTAATTTATTTGTAAATTAATATAAAGATTCGCTTGCAGAAACTTTTAAAAGTTTTTTAAAATCTCATCTTCTCTATTATTTTTATAAATATGCGAACGTGCCTAATATCCTTCCTTCTCATACTTCCTCCACAACAACTAACCTGTGAAAAGGGTTGGGCTGAGAGGCAGTGACTGGCTCAAAGTCACCCAGCTGGCTTTCATGCCTAAGGCAGGACTAGAAGTCACAGTCTCCTAGTTGCTAGCCTTGCGCCTTAACCAATAGACTGAACTGGTTCTCAGTATTAATCTTGATGTAAGGCTGCAGCATTTTTGCCTAACATTTTGGAGTGAATCTTTTTCAATCAAAATTTCAAGATTTGAACTTGCAGTAATTGCAAGCAGCAGATGTTAATAACAGTACTTTAGTCCACTGTACTACAGGCTCTGATACACTGGCTGAAGTCTCAAGTTTTATTGGGCAAGTAAATACAATTCAAGTGATAACCAGGTTTAAGGGGGTGGGAGCAGATAGATGAGATCATGGATTAGATCAGAATCTAATGGATTCTGTGGTGGTGGTGGATCTGGGGATAATTACAAGATGGGGGGAAGGTGGAAAGCAAAACAATTGAGCTGGAAGGCTGCTCTTGATCATATTCCAGATTGCTAAAGGCATTTCAGTCTGGAGTTCAGAAGGTTTTTTTTTAAAAAAAACAAACAAACACTAAAAATATGTCAGTATACCTAATATTGGAATTGGATTGACCTTGGATTGACCCTTCCCAGAAAGGGAAGATGATGGCTAGAGATTACGAATGTATTCTGTTTCTTGTCCAGTTGTTCTCTGGTGGCATGTCCCATGATTTGTAAATACAGACTAATTTCCTGCAAGATGCCAAGGTTAAGGCTACACTTGAACCTAATCCAATCTATAGTGACCACATGGACATAGCCCTGAAATTTTCTTGGCAGTGTTAGGGAAGTGATTTACCATTGTTTTCTTCTGGGGCATTTTTTTTCAACTTTCCAATTTACTCAACAGCCTTGGAATTCCTAGATGCTTCCAATTCCAATTGCTGAACTGAGCCACCCTTGATTAACTTTTGAGAACAAATCAGGCTAGGTGCTGTCTGTTGCCGTTGGCATGATGCACAAATGTCCTTATCAAGCAAACTTCCCCAACATAATACCTCCGGGTTATGTTAGACCAAACTGCTTGGAAAGGATGACAGTTGGAGCCTTTGTAAAGAACCCATATGCTGGTTAACTCAGCACAATAGAGCATCATTAGTAACCCAGTATCACCAGTTAGACTGGAGGAAAGAAAGTCCCTTGCCTTTAAAAAAAAAAAAAAGCATTCAAGTAATTTGTCATTCCCTTTATTCCACCTAATAATAGTGCAACCGGAATGCAGCAAAGGCATAGCAATTATGAGCATTCACAGAGGAGGCAAATGAAGAGAAATGTGTGATGAAATAATTGGGCCAAATATTTGATGTAAAGGTGGTATTTGTGTGATGAGGTCACTACGTGTGTGTCATCATCTTGGTGCCTGCAGCTTTCTGCAGATGCCACTCCAGAGGTGTGACCAGTTCTGGAGAACCGGTAGTAGAAATTTTGAGTAGTTCAGAGAACCGGTAGTAAAAATTCTGACTGGCCCCGCCCCCATCTATTCTTTGCCTCCCAAGTCCCAGCTGATTGGGAGGAAATGGGGATTTTGCAGTAACCTTCCCCTGGATTGGGGAGGGAATGGAGATTTTACAGTATCCTTCCCCTGCCACGCCCATCAAGCCACGCCCACCAAGCCATGCCATGCCCACAGAACTGGTAGTAAAAAAATTTGAAACCCACCACTGTGCCACTCTGTAATGTGCCACAAAGGGGACTGCAAGGGAGGAAAGTTTTGCAAAATGAACAGAACCTGGCTCAAAATTCCCACTGCACAAAGGGAACGTCATATAGAGTTCTGTATGTGACAGTTGACACCAAAGTATTTTCCATTTCCATACAGAGACATCCTTGGGCACCCTCTCTAGCCAGATCTCCTCCTTCATCTGCCAAGCTACCAACCTCTGAGTACAGTCTCTAGCATTATAAAGACCTGCATATCTGATGTGAATTTAATTGCTTGGGATTTGTTAAAAGAGACAATCTCTTTTAGATGTGCTTTGTCACATGACAAAACATTAAAGACATTAGCAACCAGTCAATCATCTGGAACAGCAGGTCAGTGAGTTGTTCGCTGTAGCCTTCCACAAGCATTCAGAAACTTTACAGAGAAATTAAAGTAGGGATTACAATTAAGTATCCTTCAGGAAAATTTTTCAAAGCTTCAGCCCTCCTTTTCCACACTGGATTGCTACATTGGTTAAATTCTGGCAACATTCAGATCCACAATCTACAAGAAGTAGAGAATGTTTTAATTCAGCAACATCCAAGGGTCAAAGGTTTCCTCCTGGTTGTAATGACTTGAGTAGGTATATGTGGTAGGTAACAGTAGGTAGTTGAGAGTAGTGTTGGAAGAAATAATAATAATTTTATTGTCATTATACGTATATACACAGTATACCCATACAATGAAATTCACTTAACACCCAAAGACCAGGTCCAACACACATAACAATCCCCAAACACACTCCCATCACAATTCCCCATCCCTAAAACCATCCAAACATCCACACAACAGACCAAGTAATGCTGCCCAACAGCTCACTGATGGTGGCCCTTTAGTTCATTGTTGAGTGCAATTATAGCTCTGGGATAAAAATTATTCAGAAAACGTGTCCATCTAGGTTCAGTTCCAAGTGGGGAGAAAGACATTGGAAACATGGAGGCTGCTTGGAAGGATGGTTTACTGGTGAAGCAGAACCACCAAGCACATGTGACTCTGGGTAGCTGACCACATGGAGTATGTGTATATGTGTATGTATGTATGTATGTATGTATGTATGTATGTATATATATATATATATATATATATATATATATATATATATATATATATATATATATATATATATATTCTTACTTCTTCGTAGGGTTTATGTGTGTTTTTCTTCTAGCCAGGTTTTCCCTACGTAGCCAAGGTTTTTTTGTAGCTCCAGCTCAGTAGAATCTCATCTACTCAGTTCTGGGCTTTTTTCCTTTCTAATGACAGCTAATGACAGCTAACGAGCTAGAAATGGATCTATTTAGGTCTCCCACCTAGCAGTTAGAGCTTGCTAGGTGTTAGAAAGGAAAAAAGCCCAGAACTGAGTAGATGAGATTCTACTGAGCTGGAGCTACAAAAAAACCTTGTCTACGTAGGGAAAACCTGGCTAGAAGAAAAACACACATAAACCCTACAAAGAAGTAAGAAAATTGATATTGTACCTTTACAGGGAGGATATGGGTGTGGCCTACTGATGACAGCTAACGAGCTAGAAATGGATCTATTTAGGTCTCCCACCTAGCAGTTAGAGCTTGCTAGGTGTTAGAAAGGAAAAAAGCCCAGAACCGAGTAGATGAGATTCTACTGAGCTGGAGCTACAAAAAAACCTTGGCTACGTAGGGAAAACCTGGCTAGAAGAAAAACATATATATATATATATGTGTGTGTGTGTGTGTGTGTGTGTGTGTGTGTGTGTGTGTTTTCTCAGGTTTTCGCGGGTGTTTGTATGTAGGTCTTTGGTTATTCGGGTCTTCTCCCACGTAAAATTGGAAGTGTCTTGGCGACGTTTCGACGAAGTCTCATTCGTCATCTTCAGGCTGGTGTTCTCGGCTTCGTGCTTCCAGGAGCACGAAGCCGAGAACACCAGCCTGAAGATGACGAATGAGACTTCGTCGAAACGTTGCCAAGACACTTCCAATTTTACGTGGGAGAAGACCCGAATAACCAAAGACATACACACACACACACACACACACTCTTGGGCCTTGCCCTAGAGCTTCCTGTTCCTGTGCAAGAAATGTATCCTATTGGTTGTCAGACTCCCAGGGGGCTATGCAGGGGTCCAGGTGAGGTTGTCTGAATTAAGGTCAGTTGAACCTTGCTGGGTGATGTAATGTAGGGGCTTGGTTGTGCCATGTGGTAGATAATCCAGGGTGAAATCCAGCAGATTCTGACAGGTTCTGGAGAACCAGTAGCGGAAATTTTGAGCAGTTCGTAGAACCGGCAGCGGAAATTTTGAGTAGTTTGGAGAACCGGCAAATACCACCTCTGGCTGGCCCAAATGTGTGGTGGGAATGGGGATTTTGCAGTATCCTTCCCTTGGAGTGGGGTGGGAATGGAGATTTTGCAGTATCCTTCCTCTGCCATGTCCACCAAGCCACGCCCACCAAGCCACACCCACAGAACCAGTAGTAAAAAAATTTGGATTTCATCATTGAGATAATCCTATTATGTCCTGTAGGGTCACGTCTTAATCCCATCACCCTGGACCTGAAGGCCTTTTGTTTTGTAGATAGGATGGCCCAGTCTTTCTGGGGGCTGCTTTAAGAAAGGTGGGGGCTGCTTTCCAAGAGCACGTTTCTCCTTTTCTCATTCAGGGGGGTATAATATTCTGCCTTTTTAATATTACTAAAGTATTTCATTCTTCTAGGAGGGTGGGTGGGTACTGACTTTCTTCAGTAGGTATACAGGGAAACTGTATGGGAAGGCTTCCCCATAGAAAAGGGAGAAGGCAACCTGAGTACAATTTTGTATGTTGTCAAAGACTCTGCTTGAAAAATAGGTGGTCTGCAACTTGTTAGATCCTGCTAAACTACAACTTCCAAAGCACCCAATCAGAGGTAAGAATGTAGTTTAGCATCACAAGAAAAGCCACAGGTTCTCCACACCTCATTTCAAGACATAGTAGGAGTAGCAGCTGAAGCTGAAAGCAATGAATTGCTATTTCTGGTCTGGTCACAAGGCCCTCCCAGCAAAGAGAAAGATCCACAGGAAATAACTATAAGTTTCCTTTTCCCAACCTCACAGAACATCATGGATCAAGCAATAGGGGATGATGGAAATTCAACACCTCTTGAGTGTGTTTTGTAACTATTAGCTTCATGCTTTGTCTGACATCTGCTGTCTTGTCCTCTTCCTTCAGATTAAAACTCACTTTTGACTCGCCCCTTCCTGCAGCAACCAAAAGGCATTTACAGGTCAATTTACATTTACACGAGGATTTCTCTGGCTAAAATATAAAGGCTTACTGTGCAAAATGGCCGCGGCGCTGGTCTTAATCAATATCTGGCTGATGGATGGCTTGCCAAGACTCTTTCAAGCACATCAATTTGACTGCTAGATTTTCTGCTTACTCACGGCTTAACAAAATAAATAGAGATGAATCAAGGCATTTAAACACTGAGCTTCAGCTCAGGGTTTTGGCTGTTCAAAATGCATTGCAGCTTCTGGAGGTTCCTGTAAAGAAGATTAAGGTCTGGGTTGTTGTTGGTTGGTTGGTTGGTTTGTTTAAAAAAACTCTCTCTCCCACTCCCTCCCTCCCTCCCTCCGAGTGTGCATTTAAAGGCAGCACAGAACTACAGTACATACTAAATATAAGTCTGCTTGGGTAGTAAACCACTTTTGGAAAAAAGGAAATTGGTTCCTCTGTTTGAAAGAAAATTTTCAAAGGTTTTGCTTTTCAAAGGAAAGCTGTCTCTGTAAGTTTCATGAACCCTGATTTCTTATACTAATAAAAGCCAGAGGAAACCATGGGAAGAAAGAGGAGAGGTGGAGAGGAAGGAGGGGGCATCCGACATTAAATCCACCAACTTAATCTTGCCCTGCCATTTGTCCTATTTCATGGTGGAAATTGGTCCTCTTTATGTTACGTTTTTTTTGGAGTGGAGCAGATATGTGGTGGCACTCATTTGATCTTCAAAAATTAAGCAGGTCAGATCTAGTTAATTCTTGGATTGGAGACCACTTGGAAATCTCAGGACTCTTATGTAAATGAGGAAGTGACAAAATTCACTCCCATGTTTTTACTTGGAAAACAACTCAAGCTGAGCTAAGCTTAACAGTCTCTTTTTCTCTTGGGGAAGGCAGGAAAATGCTGGAACTGCAGTCACTGGGCCTTAAGGCAACTGCAAACTTAAGCATAATAGCAACAGCATTTAGATTTATATACTGCTTCACAGTGCCTTACACCCTTCTTGAAGCAGTTTACAGAGTCAGCATATTGCCTCCAACAATTTGGGCTCTCATTTTACCAACCTTGGAAGGATGGAAGGCTGAATCAACCTTGAGCCGCTAAGAATCGAACTCCTGGAGTGAGCAGTGAGTTAGCCCTGCAGTACTGCATTCTAACTACTGCGCCACCACGGCTCTATTATTTCTGCATTGTAATCCATGTTTGAACTTCGGAATAGTAGCCACCATATATATTAAACCAGAAAGGGATGTTGATCTATGTTAAAATATCTAAATACCTATTCAATTTTGAGGAGGCGGCTTGTCCAAATGAGTGCAATATTCATTTACCTGTCCCTGATTAAAATAGTTGTCTTCTATTGGAAGATTATCCACCCACCCACCATCCATGCTGAGTTGATCAACTCTAAACTATACAAACTATCCATACTCCAATTCTAAAATTCCGAAGACAAGAGCAACAAAGATGATGGAAGGCCTTGTGGGTGAAATTCTATGAAGAACAGTTAAAAAAAATTAGATATATTTAGCCTCAAGAAGAGAAGGCTGAGGGGAGGTATGAAAACATTTTTTTTTTAAGTTTTCCAAGGACTTTTACAAAGAGGAGGATGTGAACTGAATATCCACAATTCCTATGAGTATATTGATGGATAGAAGCTTTCAGAGGAAGATTGAAACGTAAAATGAAGAATTTTGTTACCTAAACCCCTAAAAGAACTATTGTTAATTCGTCCCAGTTAATCTACTCTGTAGGATCCATAGTGCTACAGAAAAGACTAATTGGGGGAGATTAGAAAAGGAGGATGTTTATGTTTTGTTTATGTTTTGTTTATGTTTTATTCAATTTATATACCGCCCTACTCCCGAAGAACTCAGGGCAGTGAACAGGCACAGAATAAAATACATAAATACAAAAGTTAGAAACATAATTAAAACCAAATTAAATAATTTAGCCCAAGACAATTAAAAATCCCAATAATTTAAAACAAATTAAAATTTCAATTTAAAAATTTAAAAGAAAGGGGAGAAAATTAGGCCAGGCTGGCTTGCTGGAATAGGAGGGTCTTAAGAGCACGGCGGAAAGTGCGCAGATCTGGGATCCTCAGTATCTCCGGGGGGAGCTCGTTCCAGATAGTGGATGCCCCCACAGAGAAGGCCCTCTCCCTGGGGGCCACCAGTCGACACTGTTGGCTGACGGCACCTGGAGGAGCCCCTCTCTATGAGAGTGTACCGGCCGGTGGGAGGCTGTTTGTGGTAGTAGGCAGTCCCGTAATAGGATAATAGCTTCATGCAAAAAGTTTCAAGGGGTTGTCACAAAGAAGAGGGGTATGTATGTCAACCTAATCTTCAAAGCACCTGAAAGCAAGACAAGGAGCAACTAATGGAAACTAATCAAGGAGAGAAGCAACCTAGAACTAAAGAGAATTTTCCTAACAGAGCAATTAACCAATGGAACAGCTTACCTTCAGAAGTTGTGGGTGCTCCATCACTGGAGGTTTTTGAGAAGAGACTGGACAGTCACTTGTCTGAAATGGTATACGGTCTCCTGCTTGAGCAGGGGGCTGGACTAGAAGACCTCCAAGGTCACTTCCAACTCTGTTATTCTATTATTCTGTCCATAAATAGGAAAAAAAACATTCCTCCAGCCTTGCCACCATTCTATCTTTAAGTCTACACCAGTAGGAACAACAATCCTGTGAGCAATACAATCCACTGATTCTGAGCCTGACAGGTTAAGCAAAGTGGAATAGCAGGAATATAAGTGTCTTAGATTTAAAGAGTTTGATTTCTCAGGATGCCAATCAGTGAGCAACCTCAAATATAACAAATGCAATACATTTTCGTATAAAGTAGAGGAAGCTTCAATGTGATCTTTTTAAAATGTCAATTTATTTCAGAAGAAAAGATCATGCTATCTTTTAGACCAGTGCTAATGCATCACAAACCATAAAGCATGTCCTTAGGACTCCTGATCTTTGAGAGAGGATATTGTCCTGCTACACAAACTCAGACTTCAGTCTATTTCACTGCCTCCATTATAACCACAATGTGTTTCCAACTTGCTGTTCATCCCCCAGGGGAAGTTTCTATAAATTAATAGCCCTCATTCATAAAAGGCCACTGGCGCGCATTTGTAGTTTGGTTATAAGCAAATTCTAATCAATTCCACTGAGTTCATCCATGCACAATAGCGCCGTCTCAGTGAATAATGTTTGACTTGCTGGTGTCTGATTGCCTTTTGCTATTGAAACACATTGAGAAAATGCCAGCTCTTCATTTTGGTTGGCGGTAACAGAACCATGTCCTTCTATCAAAAAATCCTAATGGAATCTCCTCCGGGTTGTAGTGAATTCCTAGGCTAGGAGGAAAAGGTCATGAAAGACCCAGATCCAGAGATGTGCTGCCGTTTTCAGCAAAAACAGGAGAAAGGGAGCTCCCGAGGCCACCCTGAAATAACTAGGGGCAGTGACACCTAGTAAGTATGCAATAGTGGTGAATGTCTCTATCGAAACCAAACGGCACCAGTTTGATTGGAGCAACACAAAAATCATCAGCCATGTTACCACCCGCCACACTTGTGAGTTCATTGAAGCCTGGCACTCCGCAAGCAATTCCACCAACAGACAGATTGACCTACAACCAGCCTACGAATCCCTCAGAATCCAAAGCAACCGCACAGCCAACCAAAGATAGCACCGAACCTCAACCAAACCATGCAAGATCCCCCAACCAGCACTTCACCTCCCAATGACCCTCACCTGATGTAACCGCCTTACCACAAGACCCATCACAAGACTCTCACTGATGACCCATCACAAGATCCTCACTTGACACATCCACACCTGACCCATCACAAGACCTCTGACCACACAAAGCCCTTTTAAACATTTTATTACTTTTATCCCACTTTTATTATTTTCACTCAATAACTCAAGGCAATGAACATTTCTGTTTTAGAAATGTCATTTATTTGTAAGGCAATGTACAGTTCCCTTGCAGAACTCTTTTAAAGTCTTTTTAAAAATCTCTTTATTATTTTTATAAACATACCCAACATATCTTCCCCCTCCTATTTCCCCCCATACAACAGCCCTGTGAGGAGGTTTGGACTGAGAGAGAGTGACTGGCTCAAAGTCATCCAGTTGGCTTTCATAACTGATGCAGGAATAGATCTCCACAATCTCCTGGTTTGTAGCCTGATGCTTTAATTGGAGTTTTGGTAGTGAAATGTCTCGGAATAGCACTGTGAGCATTGGACTGGAAGATCCTTCTTCTGAATTGGCAATTATTTTTGGATAATGGGATTTTGATTCACTTTTCCAGACATTGGGAAGAGGACCTTGAAACCACACCATGAATGAATGAATGAATGAATGAATGAATGGTTTCATTCATTCCATTTATATTCTGCCTTTTCCCTGGGAGCTTCCTGAGGTAATTTTTGTAAATTTGTTACTGTTCAATGTCTGATCACCAGCATTCCACAAAGATCCTTTTATTAGAACAACATCTAGTAGTAAGAGTAGCACAAACTGATGGGTGCTTTTTTTTCTCAAGGCATACCATATCTGGGTAGATAAGATCCAGAAAATCACTAGATGTCCTGAAGAAATTAAATTGTTCGGTATCTCTTTGCTGCCATCTAGAGGTCATTTGACATATTGCACCCCAGATGTAGTAATCCTTTTTTTTAAAAAAAATAAAAAATCATGTGGTTATTCCAGGGGTGAAATGCTCTAGGTTTGGACCGGATCACCCAATCTGGTAGCGATGGTGGAGGGTGGTTCAGAGAACCGGTAGCAAAAATCCCTGCCCCCCCCATGCCCAGCTGAGCTGCACAATCATCAGAGACTTTTTTTTTATTTTTAAAAGCATTTTTTCTACAACCTCTTCGGCCAAAAAAATGCTTTTAAAAATAAAAAAAAAAAGCCTCTGATGATTGCTCGGCTCAGCTGGAATCGTCAGAGGCTTTTAAAAGCATTTTTTCTACAATCTCTTCAGCTGAAGTGGTTGTAAAAAAATGCTTTGAAAAGCCTCTGACGATCCCTGCTGAGTTGCCTGATCCTCAGAGGCTTTTTTTTCTTTTAAAATGATTTTTTCTACAATCTCGAAGAGGTTGTAGAAAAAATGGTTTTAAAAGTTTTTTTAAAAAAAAGTTGGCCACGCCCACCCAGTCACATTACCTCCCCCCCAACCAAGCCACGCCCATAGAACTGGTAGTAACACATTTTACATTTCACCACTGGGTTATTCCTCCCACTCTTGTTAATTCCTTGCATCAGGGAATCAATATCTTTATGGGAAGTGGGCAAACAGAAGACAGGAGAAACAATTCTTTTAAATTAGTCTAAGTGCTTTAGGAGCATCAGTGCTTTCCTTGATGTATTTTTTCTTCTTTTGTCCTACTGCTGATTTTGATCAAAATAAAGAAAAAGTTTGTTTGATCAGAGGAAACAATAAAACAATACGCTTAGGGGAATGGAGGCTAAAACATATGAAGAATAATTTCAGGAACTGGATTATATCTAATTTAATGAAAAGAGGGACTGGTAGAGGTGACACGATAGCAGTCAAATATCTCAGGGGCTGCCACAAAGAAGATGGTATTGGAAAAAATATCCTTCTGGGTTCAGTTCCAACTGGGGAAAAAGACACTGGATTCATGGAAGTTGCTTGGAAAGAAGGTTTATTATGAACAGGATCACATGCCTTGGAGATCTTGGGCGAAAAAAGGGGCAGAGATGCTGAGAATCCCTGGGTTTTATACCCTCTCTGGCTTTGAACTTCCTGGGGCACAGGAAGAGTATTCTGATTGGTTGCTGTCAGAGGTCATAGCTAGCTTTTTAGGTTGTCTGTGTGTTAAGTTTGATTGAATCTTGCTGGGTGATGCAATGAAGGGCTATTAAATGGCTCTGCCTGAAGGAGGTAGATCTTTGTTATGTAGAATAGATTGGCCCAGCCCTTAATGGCCCATTAACAAAGCATGTGTGTGTGTGAGTTTGTGCCTCCCTTTTAGGGGAAATATTCTGCCCTTTTAGTATTTCCTAAAATATTTCATTTTCTAGGAGAAGGGTGGGCTTTAACTTCCTACAATGGGTTCAACCTATTCCCAAAGCATCTGGGGGCAGGACAACAAGTAACAGATGGAAACTAATCAAGGAGATATTCAATCTAGAACTAAGGAGAAATTTCCTGACAGTGAGAACAATTAATCAGTGGAACAGCTTTCCTCCGGAAGTTGTGGGTGCTCCATCACGGGAGGTTTCTAAGAAGAGATTGGACAGCCATTTGTCTGGAATGGTATAGGATCTCCTGCTTGAGCAAGGGGTTGGAATAGAAGACCTCCAAGGTCCCTTCCAACTCTGTTATTTTGTTAAGAGTGTTGCTATTGTGTTACTCGGCATCCTTTCAGCAATCTGAAAAAAATTCACCTCTAGTCAGTGGTGGGTTCCTTCCGGCTCGGCCCGGTTCTCCTGAGCCGGTAGCGGTGACGATATGATGTCACCGAACCGGTTCTGCCACCCCATACCCCCACGCCCCCCACCCCCCGCGTTATTCTTACCTTTTATTTGGCCCCACCCCCAAACTATTGCTGCCTCCTGACTCCCAGCTGATAGCTAGAGGGAAAAAAACTGTTTAAACTCTTGCCACCGGGCTTCAAAGGGCCTCCCTACAGCTGATCTGTGTTAAAAGAAAACAAATGAGTAGACCAGTGCCTGCAAAAATAAATGGGTAGACCAGTGCCTGCAAAAATACATGAGTAGATCAGTACCTGCAAAAATAAATAGGGTATAATAAATGGGTAGATCGGTACAGCTCTGCAAGTAGTTAAAAGCCTAGTAGACCAGTACCTCTGCTAAATCCTAAATAATTGTCATATGACCATCAAGCCACGCCCACAAAATAAGCCATGCCCACAGAACCGGTAGTAAAAAAATTTAGAACCCACCCCTGCCTCTACTCAATTGTTCTCCCGCAGCTTAATGTGGGAGTAATCTCTGTACTGATTTCCCTGGAAATCAAGACAATTTCTCCTGACTCTTTTTCTACACAAATCAACCTTTTGAGATTACTTGGGCTAGATCCTTTAATATGTACCAATCACAATTTCCTCAATAGATTGTCTAGCCTTACCGTTCAGAGAACAATGTTATTCTTGCCAGCTGCAAATAGCTCTTATACAACAGCAAGACCATAATTTTACAAGGCATTTTTCATATTCTGTGTGAAACTACAAGCTAAATAAATCAATGGATTGCTTTCTTGTTTAGCCTGCTGCTCAAGGTAAGTGGCTTCTTCATGATCATTTGTTTTAAATCCCTTTTTAGACAGTTTGGCCTTTTTTGAGAATGACTAGTGAGTGACATGATAGTAGCCTTCCAATAACTGAAGGACTGTTACAGAGAAGAGGGAGTTAACCCAGTGGTGAAATCTAAAATTTGTTACTACCGGTTCGGTGGGCATGGCTTGGTGGTGGGGGTGGGGGTAATGTGACTGGGTGGGCGTGGCCAATTTTTTTATTTTTATTTTTAAAACAACTTTTTCTACAACCTCTTTGGCGAAGAGGTTGTAAAAAAATGCTTTCAAAAGGCTCTGATGATCCCAGCTGAGCCGCGCGATCATCAGAGGCTTTTTTTTTAACTTTTAAAAGCATTTTTTCGGCCGAAGAGGTTGTAGGAAAAATGCTTTTAAAAGTAAAAAAAAAAGCCTCTGATGATTGTGCGGCTCAGCTGGGCATGGGGGGTAGGGGGCAGGGATTTTTGTTACCGGTTCCCCGAACCACCCGCCTCCATCGCTACCGGATCGGGCGATCCGGTCCGAACCGGGAGCATTTCACTTCTGAGTTAACCTATTCTCGAAAGCACTTGAAAGCAGGGCAAGAAATAACAGTGGAGGATCATTAAAGAGACATCAAACCTAGAAGTAAAGAGAATTTTCCTGACAATGAGAACAATCAGTGGAATGGCTTGCCTTCAGAAGTTGTAGAGATTTTCAAAAAGAGACCTGACAGCCATTTTCTGCAGAATGGTATAAGATCTCCTGTCATGGGCAGGGGGTGGGAGTATTTAAGGTCTGCAACCTTAAATACTCAAAGAGCCATTTGGATCCGTTTCCCACAGAAAAGAAAACACCAGGAGCCACAAAACCTGGGTGGGCGTGGCCAACTCGATGTCACTCACTTCCATCAGTCACATGACCCTCCCTAGCCACGCCTACCTAGCCGGTCATTAGGGCAGAGAACCAGTTGTTAAAAAACACCGGGAACCACAAAGTCCTTTTGATATATCTCTCCCCTCCCTCCCTCTCTCTCTGTATCTCTTTATGTCTCTCTCTCTCTCTCCCCCTCTCTCTGTATCTCTCTGTCTCCCCCACCATCACCCTTACCTTCTCAGGCCAGGCGAGGAGTGACTGGGAGGGGAGGGCAAGGGGTGGGGCCAGCCATTGTTGGGATCACCTGACAGGGAGCCACAGCAGAGGGCCCAAAGAGCTGCAGGTTGCTGACCCCTGGACTAGAAGATCTCCAAAACTATTATTCCATGGACCAAAATCCACCATCCTGTAAGTAAAAGCCACCACAATGAAACTATTGACTCTCTTGCTTTTAGAGAAAGTGATCTGGGAATGTTTTTGTTGGTTCTTCTCCATGCATACAGAACATCATCTCCATATCACAAACAAGGAACTGGCGATCCTTCATATATTATTAGATTTTTAGCTCTTATCACCACAGAGACTGGTTATGTTGACTGAGGGGAAATGGAGTACAGCAACTGCACACAACAATTTCTGAATCAAAAAAATTCAGAAGTGAAACTAGAAAATATTGCTATTGAGAAGTACTGATTTTTTCCCCTAGGAGGACTGAGAGAGATTAGAGAATGGATTTATTATAATTAACTGGAAATCACTTCTATTTGCAATTTGTGGGGAAGATACACCTACTGTGGAGACTGAATTTATTATATCTAATTAGATAACAATTGATAAGTGATGCCATTAAAATCAAATGTGGATATTTGATCCAGGATGTTTAGGACATTTGGGATAGATAAAATGCCATGGCAAATTTTCTATGAGTTGATTACAATAAACAGTTGGTTAACACAGGCTTCTGAAATTTTAACCTTGTCTATTATTATTGTTGTTGTTATTATTATATACTTTATTCATTAAACATGAAACTCAGTCAATTGAACATTCAAAAATAATAATTGTTATTATTATTATTATTGTTATTATTATTATTATTCCTGGTAACTATTTTGTCATCAATACAGAATATAGATATAGTTTAAAAATTTTGGAGGGTTTCAAAGGGGTGGGAACCAATATTGCAGTAATGCATTAATCAGTATTCAATTAAGTGAGATAACATATTTATGTGTTAGTTTTCTTTTTCTTTTCAATGTACTTTTTAAATGTCTTAATTGTTTTGTGGGTTGTTGTTTTTTTTTTTGAGTTTTGTATTTTAACTTCCCTTTGAATAAAATAAAAAAATAGAGAAAGGAAAATCAACAGCCGTTTGTTCTGTTCCATCACAAGTGAAGATTTCTTGTTGAGGTTGTTTACTGAGGAATCTGAATCCGATCAAAAGATAATTAATCCAACATGGAGTATTGATCTCAGAATTGGTTCTTATCATTGAGAATCCTGTTATGCATTGATCCTGCAGACAGCCATGGATAGTCTTATTTATTCTTTTATAGGGAGAATCTAAGAACCGGGATCTGCATCGATTCACTTCTTCCAGCCAGATAGTCAGATAATCAATAGAGATCTAATTGAGAGACAAATGGTAGGTCAGTGGACCAAGGTGAAGTGGCTCCTAGAATGACAAATGAGGCAAGTGCAGAGAAATGCTCTAGAGTAGACCATTAAGTGTACAACTGGCAGGAGAGTCAGTTTCTTTCAATGAAATAGGAGAAGGGATATTTTCTTATCTTTTACCACAAGCATTCAAATATTGTACTTGGCTGACCTCGAGTCATGGTTTTTGATCTTCTTAGTTCTTCAGACTCACTAATCAAGAAAACTTGGCAGGCCATTAATTCTCCAGGGTCAGCAACTCCACTAAAAAGAAGTAGAGGAAATGAAAGGGCAGCATCCTGGCTGTGTTGTAGAAAGATGGAGCAAGACAAAGAACTTTTATTAGCTAAAGAGTTATAAAATTCCTAGGTACCCCTACCTACCGGAACATAGTTTTTAAAGGGTTCCAGGACAGTTATATTGTGAATGCTGCTCCTAATTCGATCTCCCATAACACACCAGAATAACAATTAGAAGGGACTTTAGTGGTCTTCTAGTCCAGAGATGGGGAACTATGACCCATTATGACTTCTGGACCTCAACTCCCAGAATTCCTGAAGCAGCATGACTGGCTCAAGAATTCTGGGAGTTGAAGTCCAGAAGTCATAAAAGGACTATAGTTCCCCATTCCTGTTCTAGTCCAACCTTTGCTCAAGTAGGAAACCCTTATATTATTTCAGACAAGTGGTTGTCCAATCTCTTCTTAAAAACCTTCAGTGTGAGAGCATTCACAACTTCTGGAGGCAAGTGTTCCACTGATTAATTGTTCTAATGGTCAGGAAATTTCTCCTTAGTTCTAGGTTGATTCTCTCTTTAATGATCCTCTACCTATTATTTCTTAAACTGCCTTCAGGTGCTTTGGAGAGTAGGTTGACTCCCTCTTCTCTATGACAGCCCCTCAAAAAATGTAATGTTTTGCCATTGAATTTACTGGTTGGGAATTATGGACATTGAAGTCTAATGCATCTGGAGAGTGTCAGGTAGAAAAAAAATACTAATTTTCTTGAAATTCTATCATTGGGTGCTTTTCTTCTTTGTTTTAAACTGTTGTTAGTTTGCTCAACACAGCCTCAAAGATATGTGTAGGGATCATTTGCCTATATGCTATGTGACAATATTGAGATAGACATTGGTTAATTTTCTTTGCATGTTAAGAGAGACATTGATTGTTGATTGTTGTTTATCTTGACTTATTTCATTTTTCAAGCAAGTTACCTATATAGATTATGACACAGAAAAGCAGGGAGAATAAATAGAGAAAAATAAGAAACAAGAGAAGCAAACTTGTTTCTTCACATCTCTGGTTTTCTCCATTGGCATTCCCAAACTTTCAACAATCAAAGTTAGACTGAACTATTTTTTTTCATTGTGTACGATATGTAACTGAGTAGCTGTTGGCTCCAATATCTGCATTCTGTAACGTGCTCTCTTTGAAATGTGTTGGGCAATGATTCCTATCATTTTGACATGGGAGTTTTAATCCAATATATTTGGAATGCACTATACCATAGCTGTTGCCAACTTGGGGAAGACCTCTCTAGGCTTGAACAATGGAGAAATAACATTCTTCACTAAAGTCAGAGAGGTAATTCCATATATAGACCCAAGTGCTGATGTCTGAATGGGTTACTTGCCCTTGTGGACAGTTCAGTTCAGTGACTGAACCTTCAAGCAATGCCTACCAAACGTTAGGGAGAAGATAATAATTGCAGTAGCATCATCCCCATATTTCTCTCTGCATTCTGGTTACATTTGAGGGGGGAGGGTCTATTGGATGCTGGGACCAGTGTCCCACTCTTCACTTGCCACCTTGAACTTCACCTGTAGAAATTAAATTATAGGGAGAGGAGTGGAGGAATCTATGACCTTCTCCATAGATTGCTGTACAACTCCAATGGTGAGGAATATCTGCAATTGTGAGAAGTTCTTCACCCCTGCTCTGTGGAAGAATTTGCTCCTGATGCTGTTTATTTCTCCTGATTTAATGGAACTATTCTGCAATAAGGTTTCTTTGATACTGGGAATAGCACGGAAAGTTCCTTTTCAGCCAAGTGTCTTTCATCATGTGAATATTTCACCACTGTTTCTTGTATTCTAAGGAATAGACTCGATAAGGAAGGCCTTCTACATTCCCCATGTGGCTTGCTACAGCCTCAGATTTCTTCCCAGCATAGTCAAGAGTAATTTTATTTATTTTCTCACTTATCTTGATTTCTATTCTGTTCTATATTAGTCCCAGGAGCCTCAAGAAAACACAATAAAAGAACAAGAGAAAGGGAGGAAATCAAAAGGCAGAACACTACTTTATTTCATGTGAAAATTGACCAAAAAATATATGCTGACACAGATGAAATTATGCATTTTGTGAGAGACGAATTACTATTTTGCTGGCAAAAGCATGCCCTTGCCATAACCATTCCATTGTCAGAAAAAAGGCTTTGTGTGCTTGTACATTTTCTCTTTCTCTCCCTTTTCCTGCTTACAGTATATACCATTAATTCAAAATACCTTTTCTCATTGGAAAGGCATTATACAAAATATCCTTTGCAGAATATGCTCTTTCCCCTCCCACCAAAGCCTTTTGTAACATTCAGTCCTCGTCTTGATATTCCCCAATATTTTCTTCAGTGTTGTAACCGTCTCAAAGGAGATGCAAAAGGGCTCTCTGGAGAGATTTTAAGAACAGAAAATGACGAGAACGTGAGTGAGAAAAAGATCATCCCTCGGCTTCTCTAGGAGTGCATTAAATTCCCTCCCCGCATTCTTATTGCAAAGGCTCACTCTTTTAATGCTGAGGTCATAAGGCCTTCATCCCACAGGGACCCTTAACAAGACCAGAATTAATGTATCATTCTGATTGGCAGCCAAAGAAATGGGTGATGCAATTGAACTGCAATCATCCCAAACATTGCATTTTTAGAATAAGAGGATTGTTGTAAAGTAGGCAGCAGCAATCACAAGAAGCATTGGACGTGGGATAAGAAATGACAAAGATTAGCAGATTTGGGATTTCGAATGCCAAATGTTCATGTGACGGAGCTCAGAGGCCATTGTCTTTTCAGATCAATCTGTAAACATCCTTCTTATTGTTTTTTTAAAATTGCACATTATTACATTTACCAAACCGATCCACATCGTCTTGGTTTTTTTCCCCTATCTTTCTGAAATAATCTCATTACTTTTTTTATGTGATTATTTCTGGTACAGATGATGAATTGTTCTATCTCATAATAAGACTGAAGAATTTCAGAAACAAGGGGAAGTATAAGCACTTAATGCGCCTAAACTAATGAATATCCTTACCGTTCTTTAGATACACATTTAAAACATGAAAACCTTTCCATTTCATCATTATCACAATGCCCAAGGAGGTGTATAAGGAGTTAAAAATAGCATTCAAATACATGATTAAAAATGACAGAGACATAAAAGGAGCAAACAATAATTCTAATTTCAGGGAGAAAAAAATTATATAGTTTCAATGGAAAATAGTTTAGCAGTGTAGCAACAGATTTCTAGACTACTAAAGGAAAAAGTACAATCCAGTGGTCATATATATATATAGTGGTATCTGCAGATTAAAACAAAGTAAAGAAAGTGGCCACAATCAGGCAATTGAAGTCCCACCTCTTTTATATCTGTGTTGTGCATGCAACACATATTATATAATAGGAATAAGGAAACATACAAAAGAATCCAGCATACAGCAATAAATTCCCACATGCTGGAAACCCTAAGGAATTTCAGTCTAATGGAATGGAATGTCTGAATGATCTTGGAGAAAGAGGAGAAGAGATACAGTCTAGGAAACAATCAGACAAGAGAGTCAGGAGCCCCCAATGGCTTAGGAGTCAGAGAAAGAAACTTAAGAAAGGACCCACTGGAACGTATCAAGAAGTTGAAAGTGGAGGTGGAAATGTGTACCTCCAGACTTACAGGTTTCTATTGATATAACCTTACAATAAAGTAGAATTAATTCATTTAGTTGAACTGCGATGGCGCAGTGGTTAGAGTGCAGTACTGCAGGCTACTTCTACTGACTGCCGGCTGCCTGCAATTTGGCAGTTCGAATCCCACCAGGCTCAAGGTTGACTCAGTGTCAACTTGCAAAGCTTTCAAGTTGCCATGAGCAGGAGGGAGGGAGAACTGAAGTGAATTCCATACATTCTTTCTGACCGCAATCAGGAGGGTGTTAGGTTTCACAGCCAGCCAAAGTGGTTAATTGGAGAATGTGATTTATGACATGGCCAGAGAGGAGGGGAGAGACAGGGTCATAGGATACGGTTAGGATCAGTCCTAATTGCATCCGAGTATTGCCGGAATGGTGTTACTAATAAATGAATATATTTCCTTTGAAGTTTGGATCATGGCTCATGAATTAATTAGGGCATCTTTCGGAAACTTGACACTCAGTCTTCCATCCTTCCGCGATCGGTAAAATAAGGACCCAGATTGTGGGGGCAATATGCTGACTCTGTAAACCGCTTAGAGAGGGCTGTAAGGCACTGTGAAGCGGTATATAAGTCTAAGTGCTATTGCTATTGCTAGTTATGTTTCCTGTCTCATTTACCTGACAGGGCTGACACCATCATCATAAGCCTGTCAAAGACACATACCTCACCCAACAAAATAACAGATGAATTAAACATTTGCAAAATCCTTTACTACTACTACTACTACTATTATTATTATTATTATTATTATTATTATTATTATTATTATTATTATTTTGAGGAATGCCACTGGAAGAAATTTGAGTGAGACTTGCAGTTTTTCATTTAGATACCAAACCAGTTAAAATAGTGACCTAAAGGCTGAAAGGACCATATACATCAGTAGAAGAAGAGTATTCTGTCTGCAGATGCATTGGATACAGTAGATGGGGTTGCTTCTTCTGAAGACGAAGAAAGGCATCCAAAAATCTTTGAAATTGAAAATGGTTGAGTGCACTATTTTTCAGTTTGACAAAGATAAATATTAGAACATATTCAGTGCAATGATTATTTCAGAAATTCAATTCCAAACAAATGTGTTGCTAAAGTTCAGTCAGTTGTCATTGTCAGCCTCTGGCTTCCAGCAATGGCCTTTCTGCCTATATAAGAGAACTCTGGCTGAGTGAAGATGGCTATGTAGCCTTCTCTGAAATTCATCCAATTGGGCAGTAGGTCCTGACTAATCACAGTGTCAAGGTCAAGGGAATGGCTCCATATGAAAATTTCACAGTAACACAGAGCATTGCCTCAGAGGTGAGATGTTGCAAGTGCTTTTGATTGAAACTGGGCCACTGCTGGAGTACCAACTCCAAACTGCCCAACAGTGATCCTCTGATGATCCCTTCATTGGAATTTATTATATTAATTAAAATTTGTTTTACAGTAACTAAATTGTTTTATCCTATGGTTTGCCACCTGGAGTCCTTCCTAAGACTATAAAACAGAGAGAAGGGGGAATAGATGGGAAGTGGGTAGATAGATGGAAGATATAGATGTTGTCTGTCTGTCTGCCTGTATCTATCTATCCATCCATCTCCCTCCCTCCCTCCCCCCCCCCTCTCTCTCTCTCGTCTAGGTAGATAAGTAGGTAGTTAGTAATGTAGGTAGATAGGTAGTTGATAGGTAGATAGGAAGATTGATAGTTAGGTAGATTGATAGCCATCAGAGTGACATTTGAAGCAAGGACAACTCAAAACAGACGTTTCCCATCAAGACCATCCAGGTCAATTTGGTCTATGAAAAACATCCCAGAAGTACCTCTCTCTATTCTTCAAGAAAAATACAGTCACTATTGGCAAACTACAATTGTTACAGAATGTGGTAGCCCAATTGCTAGCCAGTTAGAGTTGCTACAACCATGCAGGACAGTTTCATGGGTGTTGTCCTGGTTTCCAAGCAAGGATGACTCAAAACATCCTAGACTCTTGCTATCCTAGACTCTTGCTATCCTAGACTCTTCCCATCAAGTTCATCCAGGTCAATTTGCTCTACGAAGAACATCGCAGAAGTACCTATCTCTATTCTTTAAGAAAAACACAATCACTACCACCATCGTCTAAAAACTTGCATGATTTCCCACATATGATACCCGAGGAAGCCGACTTCATTTTATCTCCATGAAGACCTGGTTCTGTTCTGAAGAATCACTTTGTTTTGAAGGAAAAAGATGAGTGGCAGATATGCCATTTCTCGAAAACAGACATGTTTGTTTGCCCTTTCCGTTTATTAATCATTTATTCCAATAGCTTTGTGAGGCCAACCTGAAACACCTTATACAAAAGCATCCCAGGAAAACTAAACATATCCTAAGAAGTCTTTTTCAGTGAAGCAATTGCTTTTGCAGGTTCCTTTCTGGACCAGACGTAGCCCAGCCACAGGCTGTGACTTAGATGAACTTCCTCTGTTTAATAGCGTTAGTTTGCGTTGGCATGAAGTAACACACATTTTCTGTCTGTAGTGCTGTGTCTGTGTGACGATTTGATTGAGAGTGCCCGTTCAAAGACAATTGGATTGAATCTCCAAATCAAATTGACTTTTGGAACTGATAGTTTGATCCCTGTGCAAGCTCTTTCCCTCCAATGCAATCAACTTGATGATTTGATTCGGAAAACAGTTTAACTTCCAAATCAATAGGATTTTAATAGAATTATTCAATTTTATTCTGTTCAGTTTTTGTTGAAGAAATCAGTTTGCCTTTCTGAAGCAACCTGATGATTCTGTAAGAGTCAGTTTGAATGGGATGAAACCTGCTCCCCAGAGACTATGCTAAACACACATCTTCAGCCAAGAAGCATGTTGAATATTAGGGCTTAAACCAGTGGTGAAATCTAAAATTTGTTACTACCGGTTCTGTGGGCGTGGCTTGGTGGTGATGGGAGCAATGTGATTGGGTGGGCATGGCCAATTTTTTTTTTACTTTTAAAAGCATTTTTTCTAGGCTCTGCCGATCTCAGCTGAGTTGCCTGATCAGCAGAGGCTTTTTTTCTTTTAAATGCCTCTGCTGATCCAAGCTAAATTGCCTGATCAACATAGTCGAAAAAGTCAAGGTGTAGTAGTATGATCAACGTTCCAACTGGGTTTTTTTTACATGCTGTGCCATGATCACACCATTTATAGCTGCCATCCTGACTTCTTTGACTATACCCAGTGGACACCCCTGCCATCTTCTGTTCCAGTTTTGTGCGATGAGGGCTCAGAGATGACTAACATCAACCTCAATGCTGGATGACACTTCTTAGCAGATTCCTAACTTTTAATGACCTTGTCTGGCAAACAGAATTCCTTCTTCACCATCCTGAATGGGGTAGACTTCTTTTCTCTGCTGGAGAGGAATAAATGCAGGGGTGAAATTCATCAGGTTCTGACAGGTTCTGGAGAACTAGAAGCGGAAATTTTGAGTAGTTCAAGAACTGGCAAATGCCACCTCTGGCTGGCCTCAGAGTGGGGTGGGAATGGAGATTTTGCAATATCCTTCCCCCAGGAGTGGGGAGGGAATGGGGATTTTACAGTATCCTTCCCCTGGAATGGGGTGGGAATGGAGATTTTGCAGTATCCTTCCCCTGCCACACCCACAGAACCAGTAGTAAAAAAAAAAAAGAATTTTATCACTGAATAAATTTTGGACCTCAAGGGGATGCATGAAGTTGGCACCCCGGCGAAAAATATTGGAGGAGGAAGATGCAAATCCTCATATTTCAGTTTCTGTATGGATTATTGCATACTTTCTAGATTAGTCTGCGGCTCAGAGTAGGGCAGCATTCAGCTCACATCCTCCATCTCTGCCCGTAATGGCGGGATTTATGCAAATACAGTGTGAGAGGCAATCTTCAGCTAGGCTGATTTAATTTCTTTCATCTGCACAAGCAGATCCAAATAGGCTCTCGACATAAACTCAGAAATCATACCATAGCTGAATGTAACAGTAATGGGCTGAGTTGCTGGTTGGAAACCTTCAGTGTTTACTGTCGGTAGGGAAAGGTTGGTTCAACGGTGCTCTTCGAGTTTTATCCAGTTTTTTCAAGCAGAGGAAGATTTTCAGGAGAGAAAGGAATTGCACAGGAAATGATCTCTTTGCAATCTTCCAGCAACTCTGCATATTTTATCTCAGAAGTGAAAGCTGGTCAGAATTTTCAGAAGGGAAGTGAGAAAGACAAGACTCCTGCGTAGTGATGCATAGATGTGATCCAGATTTATGGCCAAAGTAATTATATACTTTATACTCCTTAGAGTGGGAGGCCTTGGTGTGGGTGACTCATTCTCTTTATTACTTAAAGGTTGGACTATTGCTGCAGTGTGGTATACATGGGGCTGCCTCTGAAGACTATTGGCAAACTGCAATTGTTACAGAATGTGGTAGCCCAATTACTAGCCTGTTAAGAGTTGTAGCAACCATGTAGTACAGTTTCATTGGCGTTGTCTTGGTTGCCAACAGATTCCAGGTCCAAATGTTGGTTTTTTGACTCATAAAACCTTACATGGCTTGGCTCCTAAGTCTCTAAAGTGGGATCTGCTCATCCTGTTCTTTCAGCCCATGAGATGTTTTGGATCTTCTCTGTCTGATAGGGATTTGGTAGCAGGGCTTTTCCATTGGAACAGTCTTCTTATGGAGTCCCACATCACGTCTCCAAATATATTGGCATTCAGAAAAGCAGTTATTCCATTTCATGGAGTCTTAGGGTAGTGTCTGCTATGTTGCTTATTGGTAGGGGCAATAAGCAATAAGCAACATAGGTGAAATCCACAATTTTTCCCTACCGGTTCTGTGGGCATGGCTTGGTGGGCAGGGGGAAGGATATTGCAACATTCCCTCCCCTCCTGGGGGAAGGATATTGCAAAATTTCCATTCCCACCTCACTTTGGGGCCAGCCAGAGGTAGTATTTGCCGGTTCTCCAAACTACTCAAAATTTCCGCTATCGGTTCTCCAGAACCTGTTAGAACCTGCTGGATTTCACCCCTGGATAGGGGCTGCCAGTTGGCTGTTTAATAGTGATTCGCATTTTATCTTTGAAGTGGGTAAACTCTCAATTGTATTACAGATCATTTTAGGGAATGAGATTCGTATGGCTGTATTATGCTGTTGTGCTTTTAATATACCTGAGGTCATTTTGGAACATGGCAGCATAGTTAAATTGTAACAAATAAATATTATGTGCTTTTGATGTGCACATTCTCATAAAGGAGTACATGGGGAGCTTTAAAGCAGCAACGGCCCTCAAAATCAAAGGGCTGGCTGTTGAAGCAGAGTTTGCTCAAATGCTCTGGCAGACATGTGGCATATTAAGTGAGCCATCGCCAGTGCATCTTACTCCCTGTGAAATATCTACCTCCATATGCAAAGCAGTTGGGTCAGAAAGATTGTTTCCAATCATGTACAGGGATTGTGCTCCATGGCAAAAATCTGAATTTTTGAGGTAGCTCTTTCAATAAAGATTTGGTTGCTTATCGAAGGTGATTGTGTGACTTATTAATGTGTGGCTTCTTTCTAAAGTGAAAATCCAGTTAATTTTATAGTTGTTTCCTAAATGCTTCAAGATGATGGCATGTCCAGCTTTATGGGGGGTGGGGGGGTTTGCCATCCTCTGTTACCACCAGGAGGCGATGTTTACTTTTGTTACCACAATAAAATTCACACCTTCTTTAGAAAGTTAAAAAGAGTGAAAGGAATTGTGGCTCCTTAAATCTTTTCTTTTCTTTTCTTTTCTTTTCTTTTCTTTTCTTTTCTTTTCTTTTCTTTTCTTTTCTTTTTCCTCTCCTCTCTTCTCCTCTCCTCTCCTCTCCTCTCCTCTCCTTTTTGTGTCTCTGTAGTGGATAGAAACCCAAGGCCAGTATGAAATATGTGGACCAGAAAAGCCAAACTGGATCTGCAATAAACTCCTCATTCCTTGACAGGTCTGCTTTCCGTAGGGTGTCAGTCAATCAGATATTTCATTTTCTGAGTACTGAGACACGCTACCAAGTCAATTATGTCCCCCAGTTTTGTGAATTTCCTTTTCCAACCAACATTCTGCCCTTCCTGGGGTGCCCATACCATGTTTGGTCTTTACTGGATTAATTGATGGTTGAATTTTTTCACCCCTGCTTTTCGAGCAACTTGTACATTGCTGAAGGAGCCATGCAAACTTTGAGGTTGCTCTGCATGGTATCCCTCCCTCCTGTTGCTCATTGTACCTCTTCTGCTTCCAATCTGGTTGGCATGAGAGGCACTCAGTTTTCTATTACATTTGCTACCCAAACTAATTAAAAATCTATTAAAATGTTGCTTTTGTTCCTTGGCTAAATTATCTAATGTTTTCTCTATGGTATTATTGTTCAATTACGATGCCAAGTCCAATGAGCAGAGGCCAACTGGTAAAGAGACACGTTTATTTAGCAACAAAGGCCAGATCCGCCTTACAACTGCAGATAGTAGTGCTGGCAGAGTCATAGAGGTAGTGTTGTACTTACAACAATTAGTTTGGTAACTGTTCAGAGTTACAGCAACACTGAAATAAAAAGGGACTTCTGACCCATCTTTGCATTGATAACCATCGCAGCATCCTCACAGTCATATGATCAGAATTCAAGCACCTGACAAACTAGGGACCAAAGTTCAAGGCATATAAAAAGATTGTATAATACATTGATAGAGATGGACTCGGAAACAGGGCTAGTTAAGGATTGTATGATAAAATGGGCGCAGAATTTTGAACGACCAATAATGATGGAAACCTGGGAAAAAATATGGGTAACAAATGTGAAATTTACACAAGCACAAAATTTAAGGGAGAACATTTTATAAAATATATATAAATCAAATTAAAAAAAAATGTTTTACAGATGGCATCTAGATCCAAAAAAGCTATCTCGTATGTATCCGAATGTACAACCAAAATTTTGGAGATGTGATTGTGAGGATGCCATGTATTTTCATATTTGGTGGACATGTAAAAAGGTTAAAGCGTTTTGGATAAAAATTTGGTGGATTTTACAAAATATTCTTAAAAAGAGGTTAAGATTTACACCACAGCTGTTTCTGCTGGGTATAGTTACGGATTATACGGTTATAGAGACTACATTGATTTTGAATTTAATAACTGCAGCAAGACTGTTGGTAGCACAATATTGGAAGAAGCAAAACTTACCTACAATCCAAGAAAGGGACAATGAAAGTTATAAACCTAGCAGAAATGGCAAAAATCTCGGCGTATTTGAAGGAACACTCAAACAAAAGATATCTAAGGGACTGGAGAAGATGGATAGATTATATCCAAAATAAATACCGGAATAAGAAGTTGCAGTTAGGTTATGACTGAGTATATAGATATTTGGTGTGTTTTTAAGTAATTAAGTTAGTAGGGTAATTAGGGAATTGAAGGAACAAGAGATGTTGAATGTTATAATTATCTAGATTAGGATGGATTATGATTGTTGAAGGTTATACCCTGTAATTTGTTCTGGGAAGAGGGGAGGAGGGAGGTGGGTGGTTGGGAAGGGGAGGGGGTGGGTGTGGGAGGGGAGGGGGAAATATGTAAACCTTTTGTAAAACTTTTCAATAAAAAAAAAAAAGAATTCAAGCACCTGGCATGTACTGTATTTACAGACAATTGCAGTCTCTTGGGGTCATGTCAGGGGTGAAATCCAGCAAGTTCTGGAGAACCGGTAGCGGAAATTTTGAGTAGTCCGGAGAACCGGCAAATACCACCTCTGGTTGGTCCCAGACTGGGGTGGGAATGGGGGTTTTGCAGTATCCTTCCCCTGGAGTGGGATGGAAATGGAGATTTTGTAGGATCCTTTCCCTGTCATGCCCACCAAGCCACACCATGCCTACCAAGCCACGTCCACAGAACCGGTAGTAAAAAAAAGTTGAATTACACCACTGGGTCCCGTGATCACTATTTGCAATCTTTTTAACCAGCTTCCAATCAGCAAAGTCAACGGGGGAAGCTAGACTCACTTAACCATGTGATTTGCTTAAAAATGGGAGTGATTTGTTTAACAACCTTGGCAGAAAAGGTCATAAAATCAGACACAATTCACTTATGTGGGAAGCCCCCCTCCTAGAAGAATGAAATATTTTGAGGAATAGTAAAAGCAGATATTTTGTGCCCATTAAGAAAGATTAGGCCAGCCTATCTACAAAACAAAAGACCTTCATCTTCCGGGTGATGGGATTAAGAACAGGATATGATTCTTCAGGACATAATAGGTTAACCCATTACCATTTAGCAGAAAACTCCCTAGCTCACTACGTTGCACAATCTTCTAAGGGTATTTCAGTCATTGCATCATCTAAGAGCAGTCCAAACTTCAACCAAACCTGGGAGCTCAGACAAACAGGGATTTACATTTCCTCTTTTGCCTATAGAGCCAGCTATGACCCCTACATGGCTCCATGGGAGACTGATAACAGCCAATAGAATACATGTTCTTACACAGGAACAGTAAACTCAAGTGCAAAGCCCAAAAGAAGATATAAAAACCCCTCACTCTCAACTCCATTTTGTCAGCTGCACCAGAACCATGTGCTTGGTGGTTCCGTTCATCAATAAACCATCTTTCCAATCAGCCTCTATATTTCCAGTATTTTTCTCCTAGCTTGAAACTGAACCAGATGGATATTTCTTCCAACAATTACAGTAACATCCATCTTGTTTTAGTGTTAATTTTGGGTCCCAATTGTGATTGTAAGTTGAGGACCGTCTATACTGCTTATAAACATACATACATAGGCTATGTCCATTTTTCATTGGTTTACTGTCATTGTATGATTAAACTTTACACTTTTTGTACATAGAAAGATTATGAGGTCAGTTAAAAGGCTGATTGGCCACTTCTCTGACATACTTATTAATTTATTATCTTGATTGCTTGTATGTGACCAGTTTATTTGAAGTTCATGGATAAGGGCTCTTCTCTGTCCATACACACCAGTAATTCCATAATCTTTTTAAAAATTTGTTAATAATATAAAATACAAAAAATACAAAAACAAATAATAGGAAAAATAAGGGAGGGAAAGAGGAAGGGAAGAGTGCAGAAAAGAAGGGAAAAAGAAAGAAAAGTTATTGACTTCTGACTCCCTTTGATTTAGTAAAATAAAATAGTAATGTCCAACATCAACTTTTTACTTTTACATAGTGGTACAAACTAGCAATTTCTGTATCAACGAATCTATCTAATTTGTAAAACCCAAAATCAAATCACCTCAAGCACAAAGATGTGGTTTCCAAGTAGAAACCAGTAATTCCATAATCTATAAGACTATGCGTTAGTCTTAAGTGTTAGAATAAACTTTTGTCTTAGACAAAGTTAAGAATAAAATAAAGATGCTTTCTCTTTGAGCTTGACTCCTGGTGACCATAGAAAGCAACCATACAATTTTCTTGATAGCAATATTAAAGTGATTTGGCATTGTTATTTTCCTATAATATGGACAGAGGCTGTGAAATAATTTCAATAAGACATAGTCATCTAAATTAATGCAATTGCCTTGAATTATTATAAACAGAACCAAGACCACAATGTTCTTAAGGAGTCTGATACTCCATAACTAAAAATAGACATTAAAGCTTAAGACATCAGTTGACAAAAGGCCAAAATGACTGCCTACATCTACAGGAAATATCAATAGTTGAAATGAAAATGGGAGGAAGCATTATGGGAGAACTGCAGAAAGGTTCAGAGCAATCATTAGTGTTTTCAGATGCTGATGAGAACAAAAAAGAAATACCAATTTAACAGCATTTATAGCTTGAAAATGATCTCTCCCCGGTTCCCTTCTTATCAAGAAATTACATGAAAAATTGCAAATATAGCAAACTTCTGTAGCCATTTCTGTTTCTCTTTTTTTAAATGAATTGGTCAACCAATTGATTAGTCAATCCAAAGCAGGAGTTTTCAGACAGTTTCATGTAATGGGAGCAAGGTTGGGCTTCAAAACTTTTAGCAAGGGGTTCTCTGCCTGGTTGCTGGGTGGGCGTGGCCAGGATGACGTGGCCTAGTCAGCCTCCTGCACCACCGCGGGAGGGTGTTTTTGCCCTCCCTGGGCTCCGGAAGCTTTTCTCGAGCCTCGGGGAGAGTGAAAATGGCCTCCCCAGGCTCCAGAGGCCCTCTGGAGGCCAGACGCAGGCATTCCTGAACTTCCAGTAGCCCATTTTTTGCCCTCTGTGTGTGCCCTGCAGTTATCTGCATCTAAAACGGGCCATGTCAGGACTCCTGAGAGGGGAGGGGCAGGGTGGCGGGGCCAGCCAGGAGTGGGATTTGGGGGTTCTCCAAAGTGTACAGAATCTTAGATAGAGGTTCTCCTGAACTCCTGAGAACCCCCAGCAGCCCACCCCTGAATGGGACCTTTTTAAAAAAATTAAAAAAAAAAAGTTGGAACCCTGGATCTGTTAAATGGCAGCCATGGACATTTTTTCCCCTATAGGAGAAACAAACATCCCCTGCCTTTTAAGTTATATCTTTTTTAAAAAAATGCTCTAAGTGACTTTGGTCTGTCATCTCACGATTTCATGGAGCTGTAGGCTTCTGTGGAAGACAATTTGAAAAACCCTGGCAAAGCTCTAAAATTGAGTAGCCTGTTCCTGATTTAATGCATGTAATTGAATGCTCGCTTTTGCAACCTGTTTGATGAGGCTTTCCCTTCCCTTCCTTTCCCCATGAAATATTCTTAGGTAGTTTACAGTTCCCCTGTTAATCCCCATAGCAAAACCACTTCGTCAAATTCCAGCTGTATATTTAATCCATTGGTGGCATATCAGTCAGACAAATCTGAATGGATCACTAAATGGCATCGGCCAAGAGATACAAAGTATTCCCTTTGCTCCCATCTAGTGGCCAAATAAATGACCAGCCAACTCACAGTTATAAAGAATGTAAACATTTTATTTATTTTATTTATTTATTTGTCGAGTATGTATTAGGTAATATATATAAGCATGAATTGAATACATAAAATGAATACAAATAGAGGAAACATTAGGACAGGGACGGTAGGCACGCTGGTGCTCTTATGTACACCCCTTACACACCTCTTAGGAATGGGGTGAGGTCAACAGTAGCCAGTCTCAGGTTAAAATTTTGGGGGTTTTGGGATGAAACCACAGAGTCAGATAGTGCATTCCAGGCATTGACCACTCTGTTGCTGAAGTGATATTTTCTGCAATCGAGTTTGGAGCGGTTCACTTTAAGTTTGTATCTATTGTGTGCTCGTGTATTGTTGTGGTTGAAGCTGAAGTAGTCATTGACAGGTAGGACATTGTAGCAGATGATTTTATGAGCTATGCTTAGGTCATACCAAAGGTGGCGTAGTTCTAAGGTTTCTAAGCCCAACATTTCAAGTCTTGTGGCATAAAGTATTTTGTTGCGAGTAGAGGAGTGGAGGACTCTTCTTCTAACATATTTCTGGACACGTTCAATTGTATTAATGTCCGATATGCAGTGTGTGTTCCAGACAGACGAGCTGTATTCGAGAATTGGTCTAGCAAATGTTTTGTATGCTCTGGTTAATAGTGTAATATTACCAGAAAAGAAGCTACACAAGATTAGATTTACAACCCTTAATGCCTTTTTGGCAATGTTACAGTGGGCTTTGGTACTTAGATCACTTGATATGAGTACTCCAAGATCCTTGACAGAGTGAGGGTCATCTACAAGGTTGTGTCCACTCACCTTGTACTTTGTGTTCTGATTCCTTTTGCCAATGTGTAAGACAGAGCATTTGTTGGTTGAGATTTGGAGTTGCCAATTTTTTGACCATTCTGACACAAAGTCAAGGTCTTTTCGAAGAGTAACAGCATTGTTGGTGGTGTTAAATAGTTTTACATCATCGGTGAAGAGAACGCAGTTACTTATAATATGATCACAAAGGTCATTTATATATAGTATGAAGAGTGTTGGTCTTAGAAAAATGTTCCATTGGCAAAATGGAAGTAAAATGAAGAAAACAGCACAACTGCATTGCCTGTGTTAATCAGAGCACTGGGCATATCAGTTGGAGAAGGATTTTCATGTGGTGGATGAGATTGGCCCCAGCTGGGGATTTCAGAGAAGGGAATGATCCTTGGGCATGTGGTGCATTAATGCTGCATGGACAGCAGTATGGCCTGGACTCATCTTAAATGCAAGCTAAGACTGTACTGGGGAAGAGGGCAAGATTTAGGGCAGCATGTTTTCCTCCCAGGTCTGGGAGAGAGGAGCACAGAAAGCAGCTGCATGGAAGTGAACTATGTGTATCAATGAACTCCTACAACAACTCAGTGGGAGGGGAGAGACTTCTCAGATGTATAATGGGGACTCTCAGTTGAAAATAAACAACAACAACAAAATGGGAGGGGGAAGGTCAGATGGAGTCTCCTGGAATTCTAAACCAGAACATGAAGTGCTACAATATTTTGCTACAGGTCTCGTATCATTCCTAGGACGAATATTCGAAAGTTTCCATCTGTCCCCTCTTACATTTTGATGAAAGCTGCACTCCATCTGCTATACACTGACATTATTTATCTCCTGACCGATAGCATGTCCTGTACTGTTATAAAAGGCAAAAATTAAGATTTTCTTTAAGGATAAATTGGTATAATCAGGATTGTTCTAATATATCATCCCAAGAGAAGGAGGAGAGGAAGAAGAGGAGGAGGAAAAGGAGGAGGAGGAAGAGGAAGAAGAGGAAGAGGAGGAAGAGGAAGCAGGAGGGAGGGAGGGAGGGAGGGAGGAAGGAAGGAAGGAAGGAAGGAAGGAAGAAAGGAAGGAAGGAAGGAAGGAAGGAAGGTAAGGACTTCATAAGGGAAATTATTCTGAGGAGGAGGTTGCAACTAGATGTGGAAGAGATACCCCCATCCCATGTGATCCACATAAAAACTAAGTGATGCTATCTATAATGAAGTAAAGAAAAAATGGACCCACATTCCATAAATCATAGTTTGGTCTTCTGCATTCCCCATCTTGGTGAACATATATTTTCCTGAAACTCCTGTCATCCATTGACCCTGTTGAATGGGGATGATAAGGAATATATTTTTTTTAAAAAAATACCTGGGACATGAGGGTGATTTGCACAGAGGTCCATTAGAGATAAGAAGCTTCCCTCTCCTGCTTAAATGATTGGACTCCGGAGGCCTTTAGACCTGAGGAGATGGCCACATCTTCAAATAACAATTTATTTACGTTTCCAGTTTTCCCTTAAAAGAAATAAAAACAAAATAAAACAGCAAAGAATACGAGAGAAAATATTTTTTCACAGCTGGATGCAATTGTGGGTTTCTAATTCCCAGTTCATGAGCAGAGGCAGAGTTATATTTTACTGAAAGGTTGGGAGACAGTTCTTCATCCATAACTATTTCATCGGGGGTCATTATTTGTATACACATTATACTGAGCAAAATTACATACAGAAATGTACATAACAAGAAAGGGGGGAACAAAAATGAACATAAAGTTCCGTATTAACAGTTGAAAGCTGTTGGAAAAACAGACACAAATGAAGAACATATTGAAACAATTAATTTGAAAAATTAATCTTCTCTCCCTTAAAAAACAAACAAACACAATGCCCCAAACAGAGACCTATTAAGGATGATTACAAGTCAAGGAGGAAGAGCAAAGTATGTAGGGATTGATTTGGCTTCAAACTAGGATAAATTGACAAGGAATTTGAAAGCTAAGTGACTCATTTACTAAATGTACAAAATGCTACATGCTGTTTTTTCTCCCCTCTTTCTTGAAAAATTCATTCTTTTCCTAGTTCTTAATCCATCCCCAAAAGAAAAGCAAGAGTATGCATTACTCCAGTGTTTTTCAACTTTAGCAGAATAGACTAGAGAATCAGAATAGAGCTGGAAGGGATCTTGGAGGTCTTCTAGTCCAACCCCCTGCTCAAGGAGGAGACCCTATACCAGTGATGGTGAACCTATGGCATGCGTGCCAGAGGTGGCACACAGTGCCCTCTCTGTGGGCACACGAGCCATCGCCCCAGCTCAGCTCAGCTTCGCCATGCATGTGTGCATGCCTTCCATCGGCCAGCTGGTCTTTGGGTCTCTGCTGCACATGGAAGGGGGGCGGGGCGCACGTGGAGGGTGCATGTGCATGCGTAGGGGCTGTGCTGGCACTGCATTTTGGGGGTTCGCCCATGTGTGCATTGAGCACTCGGTCCGGAAAAAGTTAGCCATCACTGCCCTATATCATTTCAGACAAGTGACTGTGCAGTCTCTTCTTAAAAACGTCCGGTGATGAAGCATCCACAATTTCTGATAGCAATTTCTGTTCCACTGGTTAATTCTTCTGTTAGGAAGTTTCTCCTCAATTCCAGGTTCTCTCCTTGATTAGTTTCCATCCATTCTTTCTTGTCCTGTCCTCTGGTGCTTTGGAAAATAAGTCGACCCTCTCCTCTTTGTGACAACCTCTCAAATACTGGAATACTGCTATCATGTCCCCACCTCTGTCATGGATTCTTTCCATGACTGGTTTGTGGTTATAAGGGCAGAACTCCATACCTTTTAATTTCCCACAATTCATTATATCAGGGACAAAGGAAATGGGCAACCCCTGGCTGTTGCTCAACTTCAATTCCCAGCAGCCCATGGTAGATGGGCAACAGCGAAGGATAGTGAAAATTATAACTCTAAAACATTTAAAGTGTCATAGCTACTTTCTCTTGACGTGTGGTCAGGATCCTGATAGTTAATGCAGACATCTCTGCACTTTCTGCTTGCTTCATTATTTGCATGGGCTACCTATCATTTCTTGAGTGCAGGAACAGACTTGGCCATCTCCCACCTTTTCCCAATCCACATGAATGTACCTCAACCCATCTTTCAAAGCTCAGCTCTACTTCAAAACTATTGTGCTAGCTAGTGTCGGAAGAAATATCCTTCTGGGTTCAATTCCAAGTGGAAAAAAAGACACTGGATTCATGGAAGTTGCTTGGAAAGAAGGTTTATTGATGAACAGGATCGCATGCCTTGGAGATCTTGGGCGAAAAAAGGAAAGAGATGCTGAGAATCCGTAGGTTTTATACCCTCTCTGGCTTTGAACTTCCTGGGGCACAGGAAGAGTATCCTGATTAGTTGCTGTCAGAGGTCATGGCTAGCTTTGTAGCTTGTCTGTGTGCTACGTTTGGTTGAATCTTGTTGGGTGGTGCAATGAAGGGCAATTAAATGGCTCTGCCTGAAGGAAGTAGATCTTTGTTATGTAGACTGGCTCAGGCCTTATTGGCCCATTGACAAAGGCGGGTGGGGCTGAGTTTCTGCCTCCCTTTTAGGGGAAATATTCTGCCCTTTTTAATATTTCCTAAAATATCTCATTTTCCTAGGAGAGGGGCGGGTGCTAACTTCCTACACTAGAAAGCTATTATTTTCCATCCTGAGGCAACTTAAGCTATTCTGGATGAATAGTCAACTGTGCTTCACTTTAGTCTAGCAATAACCCCTGCACAGATTGGCTACAATGCCTAGAACATCTCCTCCCTTCCAGTGACTGGTTCATGTCTTGTATCATCATTTTATTCTGGATTGCCATAGTCTTATCTGGTCAGAAATTTCCCTTCTCTCCTCTTCTAATAGATCCAGTAGTGTCCCATAAAGTCCCTGGAGCCCAATAAAACCTTCTGGTCATATTTTTGCCTTCATGTTTCTCTCAGGATATTTCTATCCAACCCATACATCTCACAATGTGTTGGAGGAGGAAAGGTATAAACCTCCAAAATCAATGTTACTCCTTTGCTTCCATGAACCTGAACCATTAGGTCTTCAATGTCACGAAGTTTCCAAGCATTTAAAGCAGTGGTGAAATTCATTTTTTTTACTACCGATTCTGTGGGCATGGCTTGGTGGGTGTGATGTGGCTTGGTGGGCATGGCAAGGGATACTGCAAAAAGAGCCTGTAGTACAGTGGACTAAAACACTTTTATTAACATCTGCTGCTTGCAATTACTGCAAGTTCAAATCTCACCAGGCTCAAGGTTGACTCAGCCTTCCATCCTTTCAAAGGTAGGTGAAATGAGGACCCAGATTGTGGGGGCAATAAGCTGACTTTGTATGAATATACAAAAGTATGAAGGCTATTGCTTAACGCATTGTAAGCCGCCCTGAGTCTCCGGAGATGGCAGGCATATAAATTAAAGCAAATAAAAATAAAAATAAAAATAAAATCTCCATTCCCACCCCACTCCAGGGGAAGGATACTGCAAAATCCCCATTCCCACCCCACTCTGGGGCCAGCCAGAGGTGGTATTTGCCGGTTCTCTGAACTACTCAAAATTTCGGCTACTGGTTCTCCAGAACCTGTCAAACCCTGCTGTATTTCACCCCTGATTTAAATTGAAACGAAGGAACAACTGTTCCTTTTGCTTTTAACATTGACGCATCAGAGCAAGGATGGCACAGGAAGGGGATTGTGGGAAAGCAATATGGAGGCATCTGGGTGTTCCATCTAGGAAAGCAAAGGGAAAGAATTGGGATTACTGAGGAGGGAACTGTCCCTATAAAGAAAAGGCAGGGAAGACTCACCCACATGGAGGCCATCTGCATGGATTGGAAGGGCAGCAAACAGGGGAAGGATCAGACAGAGCTAAGGCTGACCAGCAACTGGCCTCATTGCCAACCCACTGCGCTCCAGACAGGAATTCCTGGAGTCATTTTGCCAAAACAAGCAGGAGCAGCACAGGAGACAAATTGTTTTGGTTGCTGTGCAGAATTGTCCTGAAAGAGTCCTAGGGGCAGGGCATGCAATAAACCCTGCCTGATTCTCATTCTGATTGTGTCTCAGCCCCTCCCATAAAGACAGAAAAGCTGCAAGCAAGCACTTGTAGAGGGCATTTCCTTTTTCCTCATCACTGTGCTATAATTTGTAGTAAATTGTTACAAGACAAGGAGGGATGGGAGAAGATAAAAACAGCAGTGGGAACTTAAAAAAGAGGAGAGAGAGGGGGGAGGGAAAGGAAGGAAGGAAGGAAGGAAGGAAGGAAGGAAGGAAGGAAGGAAGGAAGGAAGGAAGGAAGGAAAGCACTTCCAGCTAGTCCTAAAAACTGATAAAATAATCCCACTCACATCAGAGCACGTCTTTCTTCTTCACTATTTTTATTTTACTTCATTAGTTGATCATTATTGTTTTCACATCTCCTCACAACTCATGTGAGGAGATGTGAAACTCATCTTTATTTATTTATTTACTGAGCTATTGCTGTTTCTGGCTATATTTCCCTTGTTTATTTGGCCCCGATACAAGCGATTTGAATCCCTAATCTGTTTACTTGAATTGCAAATAATTTCCTGTATGTTTTTCCTTGCAAAAATACATTAAAAATATTATACGTGCATTCAATAACAAACCCAAGTGCCTTTTCTCAGCAGGCAAAAGCCGAACCTGGAAGAAAATGCTGCATATGACACTTGGATCTTAGTTTGTTTCCTGCCTTGATACACTATGTTAGGAAGTCAGTGCACCTAATTTGTAATGAAAGGGGTCTGTATATAGTAGGAAGATATAGAAGATGCCTTTAATTACAAATTAGGTATTCTAACTTCCTAACACAGTGTATCACGGCAGGAAACAAAGCAAGATCCAAGTGTAATGTGCAGTATTTTCTTTGTCATTTATATTTCTTTGTCGTATTTGTGTGGGGGTGTGCACACATTGCCAATTAGAATGAATATAAATAGATATAAAAAGAAAGAAGAAAAGCTCTTTTTTTAGTACTACAACAAAAACTGAATCGCACCAGCAACCTTTTCATATTTAGAAACAAACAGCGAAAGAGATTCAGAGATTTAGAAATGACCAAGAGTTGATAGAGAACTTTTCAGATTTCCCTGAATTCTTAATTCATACATGTAAAATTAGAAATGGTGCTTTGAGCTTTAAAGGGTCACATGCCAAAAGATACCAAATATGCTTCAAACCAGAGGTGGGTTTCAGCAGGTTCTAACCAGTTCTGGAGAACCGGTAGCGGAAATTTTGAGTAGTTCGGAGAACCGGTAGTAAAAATTCTGACTGGCCCCGCCCCCATCTATTCTCTGCCTCCTGAGTCCCAAATGATCGAGAGGAAATGGGGATTTTGCAGTAGCCTTCCCCTGCCATGCCTACCAAGCCACACCCACCAAGCCATGCCACGCCCACCAAGCCACACCCACAGAACCAGTAGTAAAATTTTTTGAAACCCATCACTGCTTCAAACAGACGTTTGTCCCCAAGTGCTTACAATTTAAACTGCACAATATGCCTCCATTAACTATGTTGCAACTAAGCCATGCAATTAGTATTGCAGTAATTGGGAGAGTTTACTTAATGTGGCAAATTGCCCCATCCTCCGAACATATATTTATTGCCTCTTTGGCTGCTTTTAAACCCTTTTAAAGGCATCAATAACACGGTTCCTCTCGCAAACAGATTAATTTTGCCGCAGTGCAACTTTTTCCCATCTCTCCCTGATGGCAGCTTACAATTTCGTTTGTACCATTTGTAACCTCCGCTGTTCACCGTGTACCACAAATCTTTCCCTCTTTTGATATTTACTCAAGCCTTAGCAATGCATCACAGTTGCCCTTGGGCATCTCGCCCAGCACATGAAAAGCTTTTGCCGGGATAGGCACCTAGATCTTGTGTAATCCTTGGAAAGTGAGTGTGTAACAGTGTGCTTTGTTGTCTTGACCGTGGGTTATCTCAGAGTTCATGTAACTAAAAAACAAACAAAAAAACAGAGCATAATTAAATGTCAATTCTGTTTGTCTCTTCATTGGAAGTAAACTTACTGCACAAAGGCAAACTAAATATTAAGGATTGAATTGAGGGTACAGAAACAGTGGCTATAGGCCTTTACAGTGAGACGGGAAAGCTGGATTTCTCCAGATGTTCTTGAAGCATAATTCCCAGTCCTGAACATACTATGAGCTGGAGGCTATCCTGACTATGGTTTCACAGTGCTTTAGACACGATTGAAAAGTGGTGCTGTGCAGTGGTGGATTTCAAAATTTTTTCCTACCGGTTCTGTGAGTGTGGCTTGGTGGGCGTGGCATGGCTTGGTGGGTGTGGCTGCAAAGTGGGAAGGTTACTGCAAAATCTCCATTTCCTCCCGATCAGCTGGGACTTGGGAAGCAGAGAATAGATGGGGGCGGGTCCAGTCAGAATTTTTACTACCGGTTCTCCGAACTACTCAAAATTTCCGCTACCGGTTCTCCAGAACTGGTCAGAACCTGCTGAAACCCACCTCTGGTGCTGTGGAATCTCTGACTCTTCAAAGAAGCCATGTCTATTTCCAGGACTATAGTTGTTGCAGAATGACTTTTCCTCCCATCACACAATGGTGTGTGTGTGTGTGGGGGGGAATGCAGCTGCTTTAATATGTTGCAAGCAGGTGCTGGCTTCATGCTTTTGCTTGTCCCAGAAGACCTCTTCCTAACTGAATCAGAAGCACTGCACAACCCCAGCAGATCAACAATGTCTAGAACAGGGGTGTCAAACTCACGGCCCGTGGGCTGGATGCTTCATGTGCTGGCCACGCCCACCCCCGTTTTAGCGAAGTGGAAAAAAGTCACAATACGTCACGTGATGACATGACAATGCGAGTTTGAATGTCTAAAACATTCTAGAAGAATGTCTTAGAATAATTAATCAGTCGAATGACTTGCCCTCCAGAAGTTGTGGGTGCTCCAACATTGGAGGTTTTTAAGAAGAGATTGGACAGCTATTTGTTTGAAATGGTATAGGATCTGCTGCTTGAACTTGAAGTAGGTTGGACTAGAAGACCTCCAAGATCTCTTCCAACTCTGTTATTCTGTTAAAGCTAAAAATTCTGCACTCCACACTGCTTTAGCAATAAAAGAATCTCTAGAAAGCTATAAATGATTATAGGACTGGTCCAAGGCCAGCAAAGGACAGGGTGATGCTACTTCCCTCATGCCATACACAGGCTGATTTAGTTAGGAGTTGAATCCTACCTTAATAATAGCAATATGTATAAGGAAATATGAATAGAGTAGAATAGAATTTTTTATTGGCCAAGTGTGATTGGACACACAAGGAATTTGTCTTAGTGAATACACTCTCAGTGTACATAAAAGAAAAGATACATTCATCAAGAATCATAAGATACAACACTTAATGATAGTCATAGGGTACAAAAAATGATACATATCATTTTCAACAGCTTAATTTCTTGCTTGGGCCTCTTTTGCTTTTCGGCTCCTCTCTGTGATACAGGCCCCATATTTGTTTACTCCTCAAAATGTACTCACGATTTTTCTTTTTTTCTTTTTGCTGTTGTCATCACTGTCCCTTTGCTTGCCTTTAATCTGTTCAGCAACTCAAGCTTAAAAGTGAGCAAACAGTGTTTTATCATTCAGAGGGTAGGAAAACAGAAACAAACAGTGTAAACAACTGAATAGCAAGGTGAAGGGACAACCAGAATCGGCAATGACTCCATTGAATCAAAAGGCTTGACATGTGCCCAAAAGCAGAAACTGGTGGTGTAACCTGGCCTTGTCCCAAATGGTAGACAGGATTATCCAAGGGTGATCTGAGGATGCAGATTGTTTTACGGTAAAATTTGGCTGAAATACTTGGACTAAAACTGTCAAAAGCCCAGCAGATAGCAATACTAAATTTTGTAGACCAACATGGTGTGCTGTGATGGCCATGCTTGTGTTTGCTTTGCGCATCTCAACCAATCTCAGCCTCCTTTCAATGCAGGAAGGTATTAAAGTTGTCTCTCCAAATGCCTGATGTTAAAGTACTACATTTTATATTCTGTGTCCATCAAGGAATTCACTCTGGTATCGATGTCAGATTACATGTAGTTCTCAGGTTAGGACCAGAATTGAAAGCGGAATTCCCATCACTAAGTAATGCAGTTGGAGTGTGGAATGTCATGTGACCATATCACTTAGTGATGCCAATTCCTGCAGTCCCAGTGGCTGTTGTAACTTCAACACGCCTGGTTTATTAATCAGGAAGTGGTGGGAGTCGTAGGTAAGGTGCATGGGGTGCCATGTGGGGGTGGGAGAGACTAGAGAGGGTTGGTACAGAATGCACATTAATGGGGAATTTGTGTGTGGGGGGTGGGAGAGTACTGCAGTAAATTTAGAAAGGCCAAGGAAAGAATACACTGTGGCTCAGGGGCTTTGTGGTACACTACAGCTCTGAGGCTTTTTGCAAACTCAGAGTTATGGCACACCGGAATCCCCTTCGTGCTGCGCGGCACAAAGGCCAGCCCCACCTCCCCAGCCATGATGTGCCAAGAAGTTCCTTTGCACTGTGTGAAGCCCAGCCCTGTCCCAGCTCAGCCTAGCAGTATTGCATAAAGCTACCGTGCTCTTGGAAGCCCCAGGCATCCCAGTCCAGCCCCAGTTACAAGTCTCATCGGCAGGAGGATCAAGGAGATGGCAAAGGTCATCTTGGGCATCAGGGGCCACAGAGTGCAGGGGGCCAAAAGGGCATAGATGGGATAGGAGGCAGGTGGAGGGAGTTGAAATGCTTCTGCAGTTGCAAGTGTGGTCAGACTACCAAGCACCCAAGTTTTGATCATGTAATAACAAGGGCACTGCAATGGCCATGGCTTTGGAAATTGGTCATAAATTCCTTCACTCAGCACCATCGTAGCTTCAAATAGTTGCTGAATGAACGGCAATAACCTGAGGACTACTAGTATTCTTGGAATAAGGTTGTTTAAGTGAACAGGTCCTAGAGCTCTCATGTCAGGAAGTTATGGAAGAAGCCAGGAACATGAGTAAGCAGATGTAGCATTATAGTTTACTGCAGATGTAGCATTATATACTGTTTTGCAGATGCTTGGATTACTACCTCTAAATCCCTGATCAGTAGTTACGCTGGCTGGACTTCCTTGCTGCAATGCCGAAATGAATGTGGCCTGAAATCAGGAAGAAACAGGAATTAGTTAACAATGCAAGACATAATAGGAGGAATTTTGCATCTTTTATCGTACGATTGAAAGCTGACGATTGAGACATCGTGATGACCTCTGGGATAAACTTACAGTCATTCTCCTAACTTCCTGTGGCATGTATATAGTGAGGAAATGTCCAAGTGCACATGTGAAAAAAATGTCCTTTGAAGGAGGGTGGAGGGAAATCCCCATCTATGCCTGTGCAGGCTTTTCAGATGCTCTCTTGACCTGTGACAGATCTGTAGGGAAAGCCATTCAGAGGGAAAGGATTTGAATAGGGAAACAAGAGACTCTAGGAGCATGTTATGTTCTCACCCATTATGTGCTGCACGACTTCCAGCGGTAGCATCCCCAGGCAGCTTTTCAATGATGAAAGATTACTGGATCCAATCTATATCCATGGATAACATCCTTTGCTACTAAGAGTAGAACTAATGAATGAATAGCCTATGGTCCAGTGCTGGGCTACTGGTGGTTTGGACCGGTTCTAGTGAACTGGTGGTTGTGACCTGCGGGTAGGCCTGACCACCCACCCCAGGGCTATACCATCCTATTTAGCTCAGTTTTTTAAGCTGCGTGCATGTGTGCAAGCACACGCAAGAGCAAAGTACATGCATAGAAGGCTGTGTGCGCGCTCACATTTTCTGTGCTGGGGCAAACCGGTTGTTAATTCATGTGCCGCCAACCTCTGCTATGGTCCTTCACCTGTTGGATTCTGAATCCTTAGTTAGCATAGTGAAGAGTCAGCAATACAGGCAGTCCTCGACTTATGACCACAATTGAGCCCACAATTTTTTTTTTTAATTTGATTTATATGCCGCCCTTCTCCGGAGACTCAGGGCGGCTTACAATGCGTTAAGCAATAGCCTTCATTCTTTTGTATATTTTATACAAAGTCAGCTTATTGCCTCCACAAACTGGGTCCTCATTTCACCTACCTTAGAAAAGATGGAAGGCTGAGTCAACCTTGAGCCTTGGAGAGATTCGAACCAGCAGAAATTGCAGGCAGCTGTGTTAATGACAGGGTGCACCAAACCACTATACTATCAAGAGCCCAACATTCATGTCGCTGAGACGTTGGGTGGGTGAGTTTTGCCCCGTTTTGCGACTTTCCTTGCCACAATTGTGAAGTGAATCATTGCAGTTGTTAAGTTAGTGACCTGGTTGTTAAGTGAATCTGGCTTCCCCATTGAACTTCCCTCGTCAGTAGGTCGCAAAAGCGGATCACATGATCCTGGGACACTGCAATCGTCATAAATAGGAACCAGTTGCCTGGTCAGGCTCACATGACCATGGGGATGCTGCAATGATCATAAGTTGGAAAACGGTCATAAGTCACTTTTTTCAGTGTCGTTGTAAGTTTGCGCGGTCACTATATGAACTGTTGTAAATTGAAGATCAACTGTAATGAGATTTCTGGTTCAACAATATCTGGAACACTGAAAGATTCCCACCACTGAATGTGTCTTTCCAGATTTGTATGAATGCCTCCCCTCTCCTGTATGAATTTACACAACAATGATCAGAGGTCCTCTCATCTATAAACAAAGGAGAGATTATTATTTAACTTACTTTGTTTCCAGATGATTTCCCTGCTGCTCTACTAGAAAACAGGCAAAGAGCCATAGAATAATTTCCCCAAATCCGAGAATCTCTGAACAGGTTGCGCTACATCTGTCTATCAGCATAGTTAGAGGGGAACCTCACATAGGAGTACAAAGTTACTTGGTTTGGACACTATAGAAACAGAAGAGGGGTGGTGCTTAAACTGGAACAGCATTTCAGTTTTAGGTATTTTCTCTGAATCAATGGGAGTTTCTTTTCACAGGAAGTTCTCAGTGTACCTTACACTGGAATATTGTTTATCATTGACTGATAAGACAATCCAATCAATGTTTGTTGGGAAATCATGTTTGTTTAGATCAATAGCCCTCTACTCCCTGGCAAAAAAAGAACATTTGTTGCATGAAACTTAAACCAGCTGACCATAGCATTTTCATACAGCTTAATTTTCACAATTGCCTTATCTATGAGTCATCCAGGGATTATCTATTTTTTTCATAATATTTTGATTAAAAATTTGAGGATCAGCTTATCTGTGGATGGGCTTATCCGCAAATATATATTATACAATGCAGAAATAATACAGCCGTGGTAACGCAGTGGTTAGAATGCAGTACTGCAGGGCTAACTCACTGCTCACTCCAGGAGTTCGATCCTGACAGAGCTCAAGGTTGACTCAGCCTTCCATCCTTCTGAGGTCGGTAAAATGAGGACCCAGATTGTTGGGAGGCAATATGATGATTCTATAAATTGCTTAGTGAGGGCTGTAAAGCAATGTGAAGAGGTATATAAGTCTAAGTGCTATTGCTATTGTTATATATGGCAATACTTTTTTAAAAATACCCATATACCACATAAGTACTTGTGCATAAACTGATCCACAAATAAGGCAATCTCATTATGGGGGACGTATTTTGGTACCTGAAATTCTCAGCTACTTCCAATATACACAATAATAAAATCATACAATCTAAAATAAGTACAGATATATTGGATGACATGTTGCTTGAGAGTGATCTATTTTAATCGATTGTTCAGTATTCAGTGTTTTCAAGTTTGGCATCAGTATACGGTCTTGGGCATGCACTTCTCTTTCAATGAAATTTTGGCTGTAAGAATTTGGACTGTTCTTATAAGGGGGTATTTTGTTTTGTTGGGGGGGGGGTTGTTGGTACAAATATTTGCAGTTTGAGAGAACCAGTCTTTTTGTTGGTTTGCTGCATTCGATGCATATGTCTGCATATGTATACAAATATAATAAACTAACTAACTAACTAACTGCCTCCTTGCAAGCAACTCTGGATGCAGGGGTGGGTTTTACTTACCTTTACTACCGATTCACATCGGGAGCGTGCTCGCATGCGCAGACCACCTATGATGATGTCCAGTTCGGTGGGTAGAGCCTCCCACCGGTTTTACTATCGGTTCTTGTGAACCGGTCCGACCTGGGGGCCACTCACCACTGTCTGGATGGCTAACAATTTAAACAATGCAATAATTACAAATAATAACAATCCAGGAAGAGATACAGTAAAAAGAAAAAGAAAAAAGCATTCTGTCACACACACCTGTAGTGCTGGGGTCAAATCGCTTCACATAAATATTAATACATTGATGGCCCACACAAAATTTTGGCGTAAAGCCCTGGACCATCTTCAGGGCCTTTCTTAAGGCCATCAAAGCCATGTAGATCTTGGTGGACATCAGGGGTGGGTTCTACTTACCTTTACTACCAGTTCGCAGCAGGGCTGCGCGCTCTTCTCTGCATGCGCAGAAGCGTTTTGGTGATGTTGGGGTTGGTGGGCAGAGCCTCCCGCTGGTTTTACTACCAGTTCTTTAGAACCAGTACGAACCGGGGGCAACCCACCACTGCTGGACCTGTGTAGAAGCAAAAATAAATAAATAAATACTAGCCAAGAATTGTGGTTGAAAAAGATGACGCAGCAGCATATTGATTTAACACCTGAGATATTCGTGTTGGGGATATTACCAGGGAATTATAGTAAAGAAAATGTATACTTGATTTATTCATGTAATAACTGCGGCTAGAATTGTATTTGCACAGAATTGGAAAGGTCAAGAGATTCCTGCAGATGAAAATGTGATTAAGAAAATATTGGAATGTGTAGAAATGAATAGATTAACACTTGCAATTAAAGGAAAGGAAGAACCTGGTTATTACGATATATGGGATTTATTTTATTAATGGTTAGAGAATAAATATGAAAATAATGTATAATAAAGTCAAATAAGTTAAGAAGAGAAATGCTATGATAATAGATATGTTAAGTATTAAGCATTAATATTAAGATAAGAGCAGATATAAATAATTAATATGGTGGTAAACTTTCACTGTTATGACACAAAAAATTTGCACCCAGACAACACACTGTTTAATGAATGATGGAATGTTTTGTTTTTTAAAAAAAAGAGAAAAAAAGCCATGTAGATCTTGGAATGGGGTGGGGCTGGTTTTCCTTAGGGCAGAGGCAGAGACAGACAAGAAATGCTTCCTGGATCCTGCCAGATTTAATAGATGGGATCTGGCACATGCCAACCCATTGTGACTAAATTATTCCAATTCAGAGTTAAATTATAACTGTTAATAAATCCAGGGTTCTTATCTTTCCCAGTATTTCTGCTGATCAAAGTACTATTGTTTGTGCAATCAGTTGGCACTATCCTTACTACTCCCTGAACAGTAGCAGGCTTGGGAGATGCCTGAAATTTGCAGAAGTATCCCCCCAAAAAAGGGGTGGGTGGGTGGGTGAGGGAAGGAGGGAGGGTGATACTTTAAAAGCAGAGCTTATACAGTAGTTATGGGTTTTTGATGGATTCTGGAATTAGTGGAAGGGGGAAGTATTTTATTAATTCAATGTATATTTCTTTTTGCAACAGCCAGGAGCAAAGACCTCAAAACAGAAGCAGAACAAAATGAAATAAAAATTATATCAGATGCAATCCAAACTTAGAATCACATAAAAATGTCCTAAAGACTTATTTCACCAACTCAAGAGGCTTGACTGAATGGATTGACCTTCAAGTTTTGAATAGCTACACTTTATACACTTCAAAGTTTTGATGCAATGTGTTCATGTCAAGCAATTCTTGGAAACAAGTTTAAAAAGAACCTGGTGGTATTCTTGTGTAGCTATTACTCATCTCAAGGGTGCTATGCAGAAGGCTCTCTTCATAATTGCTCCCTTCACCTGTATAAATACAAACAAGCTTCACTTGCAATATCCTTGAAGGAGAACAGGGCAGTGATGTAATTCAAATTTTTTTACTACCGGTTCTGTGGGCATGACTTGGTGGGCACGGTGGGCGTGGCAGGGAAAAGATACTGCAAAATCTCCATTTCCACCTCACTCCAGGGGAAGGATACTGCAAAACCCCCATTCCCTCCCCACTCCTGGGGGAAGGATATTGCAAAATCTTAATTTCCACCCGACTCTGGGGCCAGCCAGAGGTGGTATTTGTCGGTTCTCTGAACTACTCAAAATTTCCACTACCGGTTCTATTCAGAACCTGCTGAATAGCACCCCTGGAACAGGGGTATATGTAGATTCTTCTGAAAGTTTATCTTAGTTCATTTAATATACGGTAGGGAAGAGGAAACATTTAGGTGACTAACATGGTGTGATGAGAGCAAACAACTTCACTGCTTAAATTTATAAATCTGCTCTTAATCCAACAGTGAATTACAGAAATCCAACCAACCAACTCCTGTTATGTCCCTTTTCTTTTCTAATGAAGTGACTAGGCTCAATTTTGGGTCAAATATGCACAATGCTCCTTTTGACATGTATGGATTGAGAAAAGCTTAGTTGAAGGAACACCTACCTTAGCATAACTCTACCCATATTTTTCACTCTTGTTTTTTAGGTCCCTCCATTCTGGGAAAAAGTCAGCCGCCGGGGAAAAGTCTTTTCTGGTAGACTCCTTGCATTTGCAAATCTTTGCTCAGCAGATACCCATGTGAACACTTTGAAGAGCTTGGAAAATCTTTTCTGTCTCAAGACTTTTGGTGCTTCCTGACTTTTTTGGGGGGGGGGGAGGGGGCGGGCGGGGAGCTGGGAGCTCATCATTTTGTAAGACCATTCTTAGGATCTGCTATATTTCATCTGAACGACTTTGTTTAAACTGATTGCATTTTGCACTCAGGATAAAAGACAGGATAGAAATGTTGATTAAAAAAGAAAGAATAAGAAAAGAAGGAAGGAAGGTTAATAAAAGTTTTAGAAGCAGGATAATTGAAGCCAGACTAGAAAGAAATTCTGGATACCTTCCTATATGAATAGGAAGCCAAAACTGATACCAGCTACAACTCAAAGAAGTGGTGCAAGATCAGAAGACATGGAGAGACCTGGCCAGAATCGTTAAGAATTGGACACGACTGAATGGATATCATCGTCATCATCATTATCATCATCATCATCAATCTTTGGTATTTATTACTAGCTGACAGATTTGTCAGTTTAGAAGGTGAAGCTGTCAAATGGCAAAGCAGGAGGAAATGTTTCTGAAGAACAATTGTGGGAAGGAAGCATGGGTGATATTTGTCCTTGAAGATGCTGAATTATATCCAGAATGGCCTTCAGGGAGTCAGGAATGTTGAGAGTTTCCCACTCACCCCTACCTATAACAATGTTCCTGAGAAATCTGATCCCACACATTAATGGGAAATTGAATTGTGGGAAGTCCCCCTTTTCTAAAAGAATGAAATATTTTGGGAAATTTTAAAAAGGCAGAATATTATATTTCCTCAAAGGGAGAAATGGAGAAACATGGGGTTTTTTTTAGAGGCAGGAAGCAGCCCCCAAGTTTTTCTTAATATCCCACAGCAGATGCCAGCACTTAAGGAGATAAAGAGCTTATTGGAAAAAAGAAGCCAACTATCTAGATGGCTCTATTCATAAGAAAAGCAAATACCACAGGCAGAAATCCATTCAAGACAGGATATTTTGAAACTCCTTGCAGCACAACTAACAAAGGCAGAATGATAGGATTAGAAAGCATCTCCTCACCTAAGGTCCAAGACAGGATGAAAGCTATTAGCCACCATGGGAATTGCCCAACATCCTTTCAGAACACTAGCCCCTTCATTGCAGTCCAAACTTCAAAGTCACAGAAACCTGGGAGCTCAGATAAACAATAAGCCAGAGGTTGACCAGATTAGCTCAGACAAGCACCTAGGATGTGCATTTCCTCTTTTGCCTATAGAGCCAGCTATGACCCCTACATAACCCCTCCATGACCCCATAGGAATCTGACAACAGCCAATAGAATATTAATGGACATGTTCTTGCACAGGAACAGGAAGCTCAAATATGAAGCCCAAAAGAAGGTATAAAAACCCACCCACTCTCAACTCCATTTTGTTCAGCTGCCCAGAATCATATGTGGTTCTGCTTCATCAATAAACCATCTTTCCAATCAGCCTCCATGTTTCCAGGGTCTTTCTCCCAGCTTGGAACTGAACCAGATGGATATTTCTTCCCATAGAATCAAGTGACTTTCCAACTATATAATGCTGATAAAGTCTCCTTAATCCCTCACCTCCCCAAAAGGGGAAGTTGTTTCTATGTGGAGTGGGGAAATACCACGTTGGGGACTTTACATTATAAAAATTAATACTGAATAATCCTTTCTTGCTCAGAGACACTTTATGCAATTCTTTTAGTTCTCTTATGAAAAACGCCCAGCCCTGCCTCCTGTGGCATAAAATGGAAGGTGATTGGAGCTTGAATTGGATTGCAACAAAGAGCCAAACTGCACCCCTTGGAGTCACTTTTAGAGAAGAGGCAAACAATGCCAGCACATGCTAAGAATGTCTGGTGCGCGTGGGCGTCTTGTAAAAGAGCTGGAAACCACTTTGGCAGGCACCCATTGCCTGTTCAGCCCCACTCCCTCTTGGGTTTTCCCTTGCATAATTTAGAGATGGCCCTGGGGAAAGGCGTCAGTCTAACTGTTCCTCCTTCACGAACTGGATAGGGAAAGGGAGGAGGAGAACAGTTTTTATTTTGCAATAAATTGGGATTTCTTTTCTTCTTTGCAGGAAGTCAGAGGGCACAAGGCTGGCTGCCAAGCACAGCAGAAGACAGCTAAACTCCCCCATGCCATGACGAAGCTGATTTGGCCGTGAATCCTACTTCAATACTAACAAAGATGGAAGATCATCTGGAAACTCCAGGATTAATAAACTAAGCAGGGAAGTCAACAATAACCCTGAGAAGAAGATAATACAGTAGCTAGCAAACCTCTGAATCGCTGCCAAGAAAACGTCTTATGGGTCACTAATCTAAGGGTGAAGCTGGAACAGCCTTTAAGGACAGCTTCCTTAAAAACGTTTAAGATTGACATAAAATACCTCTTTCTGTACAGATAAACTTTTCATGTAGGGAAGCAAGAACATCCTACAGGCACAGCTTGCACATTTTAGGGTAGCATTTTGGAATCCATAATGTGTTCCATGTTTGGCAACTATCTACAGCTCTCCTTGTCAGAATGGCCTTTCTGTCACTTATAAAGAAGTTTAACATTCAGTTAGCTATCATTGTTCTTACCAAGGTGATATTCAGCTGGTTTGGACCGATTTGGCCCACCCCCCCACCCCAGCTCTATGCCATCCCTATTTAGGCACGTTTTTGAGGCTGGGTATATGTGCGGAAGGCGGGCCTGCGCGTGAAGCGAGTGTGCGCCGGGCGAACTGGTGGTAACAAAATGTGAAACCCACCACTGGTTTTTACCCTTCCAAGAAAGTCCTAGGAAGAAAAATAACCAACAATTCATTGTTATTAATCAGTGTTTCTCAGCCTTAGCAACTTGAAGATATGCGGACCAGAGGTGGGTTCTACTTACCTTTACTACTGATTTGTAACGGGATTGTGTGTGCACGTGAGCGAAGCGAAAATTGAGCAGATCATTGATGACGACATCCGGGGTGGTGGGCAGGGTCTCCTGCCAGTTTTACTACCGGTTCTTGTGAACCGGTCCGAACCAGGGCAACCCACCACTGATGCGGACCCAGAGTTTTTGAGAGTTGAAGTCCACACATCTTAAAAGTTTCCAAGGATGAACAACACTGTTACAGACACTGGAAGGTCATCACACTGCCGAAACCAAATTCTACACTGTTTGCAAATGATGGTTTGCTTTTTAAGCAAACTTAAAGCTGGTTTGAATTTAGAACATGTCAGTAATGCAAATTGGGTTTACCCAACACAAACTGAATGGATCTTGTTGAGCATGCAAGGTATCTTTATGTATACAACTGTAAACAAACGAATGGGTGGGTGTTACTCTGCTCCACTTTCTGTCTTGTTGCCAGAGCATTTTGATGAAAATGATAAAACACTGGGTTTTGTTTTTAAGCAGGGACTATTGTGCCAAGGACCTCTTTGAGAGTTTGGTGAAACCTATGGCCTCCTCCTCAAGAAAATGTGTTTAAAGATGTAAAATAAAATACACAGATATAGAATGTATTGCAAAGGAATCCAATTATGCTTGCATACGAATCTTGCCAACAAAATTGCAAGGACTTGCCCAGGCCTCCCTCAAGAGTCATGACTGACTTGGAGGAACCCAAACACAAAAGTAATACACATACTTCTTTACTAATTCATTAAATCAACAACAGACTTATAATTATTTATAATAATTTTATGTGGTTAATTTTTTTTTTATTGAAGCTTACAAAAAATTTGGATTTCTTGGTTGCTAGCATACATTATTGAACAAAATTCTAAATTCCAATTAGAAGTTAGTGAAAATAACATTTCCATTCAAGTTCATGGAGCCTTCAGGTTTCACGGAGCCTGGTTAGGAATCTCTGCTTTAAAGAAAAGAGGAAAAAGAATCACTTGCGGTTTAAAAAAAGGCAAGAAGAAAAAAAACCAAGTTCTTGAGATAGAGCAAATCAAATACAACTGGTCCTCAACTTATGACCACAATAGAGACCAGAATTTCTGTTGCTAAGAAAGGCAGTTGTTATGCAAGGCATGCTCAAATTTACAAGCTTTTACACCAAGCTTGTTAAGCTAATCAATACAGTATTAAGTAAATCATGCAGTGGTTAGGTGAGTCCTGCTTTCCCCATGGACTTTGCTTGTCAGAAGCTAGCTGAGAAGGCCACAAATGGCTATTTGGATGCTGCAACCGTTACAAATACATGTCGAATGATTGTAAGGAGAGGACTACCTGTGAGCAGTTAAATGATAGTGGAGAAATGCCCCTTTGTGCTGAAGAGATGCAACGTCTTACTACCTGCATTAGTCCAAGAGAGGCAAATGATGAATGAGAGTTTGGAAATTTTGCAGCTCTCCTCCCAATCTCCTTACAGTAACATGTTCAGTTTTTTTTACAGGTCACCAAGCAAAGGAACAGTGGCTTGAACCAAAGATTAATGGGAAGTAGATGGATGGATGCCATATTTGGTTATCTCCTATTGGGCAGCTAGAGAGAAAAGTGATTGGTTTAGTATTCTGGGGCCAGTGACAACGAAGACAACTGTCAATCAGGCCATATCATGCAGTGTCGAGGGCCTTTAGCTGGGGTGGCGAACCTATGGCACATGTGCCAGGGTAGCACGCAGAGCCCTCTCTGTGGGCACATGAGCTGTTGCCCCAGCTCTGTTCCACTGCGGATGCGCATGCACTGCCCGCCGGCCAGCTGGCCTTCGGGTCTCTGCCATGCTTGGGGGTCAGGGTGCATGAGGGAGGTGCATGCGGGGCTGAGGCACATGCGGGGGGCACATGCACTGGGCTGCATGTGCATTTTCGTGCACGTGCGCTTTGGGCACTCAGTCCGGAAAAGGTTAGTCATCACTGGCCTATAGGAAGTTCTGACCTAGATGTAACAACATCCCCCTTTAGGCTGTGTTTTATTCTTTTTCTACAGGGTTGAGGACAGCCATTCCTTTATCTATGGGAAAGAAGAAAGTGCAGAAATCATGGCCAATACTGGAGTGGAGTTTAAACTTGGTCCTTTAAGATCCCCAAATCAAGCCATTTCCTCACGGGCACTATTGATGATTAGGGCTTTTTTTTGGTCACACTGCAGTCTGACAGAATTTTGGGATAGTTTTTTACGCACTGGTGCAATTAGATCATTTTAGAACACACGTAAAGGATTTCTATCGTCTTATCCTCTTTAGATGGTAGAATAATATTCTTTTCTGATTCTAAAATGGAGTGGGTCAGCCTGCTTGCTTTTGCCATTTCGTTGTTCTTTCATTCAATCTTCATTTAGAGTTATCGGGGGCTGCAGAATAATTCAAACTTGGCATGTTGGGTGGTGCAGCACCGCAATTGAGGTCCTGTCCATTGTGAACCTATCTGGGATGTCACCGCACTTCCAAAAGGGACTGAACTTTAATCATATACAGGAGCCATCATCTTGCAGATTTACTACCACTATTAACCTTGTATGCTGCTGGGTAAGTCATATCTTGGATTTAGGCCCTAAAATGTTGTTTGACAGAAATTCTATTTTTCTGCACATGGAACACTCCCCATGACTTCAGCTACAGTTCCCATTGATCAGTTTGGTATAGTGGTTAAGGCACCAGGCTAGAAACCAGGAGACTGTGAGTTCTAGTGCTGCCTTAGGCATGAAGCCGACTGGGTGACTTTGGGCCAGTCACTCTCTCTCAGGATTATTATTGTGGGGAAAATAGGAGAAGGAAGGGTTATTAGGTAGGTTTGCCATCTTGAATTAGTTATAAAAATAATAAAGGTGGGATGAAAAAATCTTTTAAAAAAGCTATTAACAGCTTAGCCATTACTCATCTAGAGGTCAGCTCATTAGGAAAAGCTGGTATAGAAAAAAATAAAAAAGTCCCACCATCCTTTGCATCAATTCACCCTAACCAAAAGCTTCAACATTCAAAGGTGATTAAAACAACCATTTCAAATTCTCCTGGGAGATTTTATATTCTATTCCCACTGCCTCCTTCAATTTTTAGCAATCATTCAGTCAGACTATTTTGCAAGCAAGTCCTGTCCTACTGCTCCATCTTAGACACACTCTTTTCTCAGGAGGATTGGGACAGAGACAGAAATCGAGAGCTGTGGAATGTATCTCAAAGCCCCATTGCTGACTTGGATTTCATCTCGTGTTTGCAAAATAATACAGTCCCTTCTGAAAATCTGGGGTAAAGACCTTGAAATGGAAAAAATTGCAAGTGTTGTGGCCCCGCCCTCTGAGCCTGTCCCATCGGAGGAAGAAAGCTCCGAGCATGAGGAAGAGGAGTCAGCCAGGCCTCCCTCTCCAGGCCCCTCCCCTCTGGCATTGTCTCAGGTGCCAGCCGAGGGAGAGGAGATTAGCAGGGAGACAGGTGGCTCGGATCAGAGTGACGGAGAAACATCATTCCTGGACGCACGCCTCCGAAGGCGTGATAAACGATTGCAGCAGCTTAGGAGGCGTGCTAGGGATTAGAACTGAGTCACTGGACCACACCCCAGAGACTATATAATAGAGGGTGGTGGTCAGTGATCCTTGTGACGAACAAAACTAACCTTGAATAGTCACTAAAGCCTCATTCGGAACTGCTGAGAGAAACATTTATTGTTGTCGGACATTTGGAAGCTGAGTATTTATCTTTCTGTTTTTCAGTGAAAATAAAGGCACTTGGCAGACAATGTGTCTATCGCTGCCAAGTTGGAGATAAAGAAACTGGATGTGTTCCAAAGTGTTTCCTTAACCCTCGGCTGGCTGTGTTTGTGTGTGTGTGTGGACGGGGACAGATCATGCAAGCTTCTTAGGAAGGAAAACCTGCAGACAATTATTTTTGCAGAGAGACAATTGTCTTATTGAACGAAAAGTAACAGACTGTTCCTAGACCAGGAAATATATTTTTCTGGTATTTGCCTATAGTTGTCCTAATACCTAAAAATTGGTCACACGTATCAGGGCATATGGGAATGGCAGTAACGATCCTGGGAGCAAGGCAAGGGAGCAAGTGACAATGCAAGCACAGATGGGCAGAACTAGAATTATGAAGTTGTGATGTTTCATCATTTTAGTGCCTTTGTAGTCTGGAATGAATGCCTAGGATTGGAAATCCTCTCATAGGAGTTTTGTCATTTTCTTGGGTGTCTGATTGTATTGTGCAGAAATACCATCAATCAGAGCCATAACTGAGCTAAGTTCCAGTTTCCTAAATGTTCAGTCTCACTCTACCATGCAGGCACTCTATAACCAGATTGTACCATCACTCTACCATCAACATCAATTATGAGCAATGAATTTGTTTTTTGTAGAGATACGATGGAATCAGTGATGTGTTGCTACCGGTTTGCACTGGATCGGGTGAACTGGTAGCGGCGGTGGCGGAAGGCTCCACCCACCCGCCCAGACCCTTCTGCACATGCACACAAGTGAACCAGCAGCGACGGGATTTGGAACCTGGATGGAATGTAGAATGAATTGATTGCAATAAAGGAACACTATTAAAAACAAATACAGGTAGACCTTGAATTACGAATGTCATGGAGCCTTCATAAGGGTGAATGACTGCTGTGGTGCTGCACTATTTGTAATTTAGGGACTGTGTCGTAAATACCTGGGGGTGTGTGTGTTATGGCATAACTTTGAACGGTCACTAAGTGAACTGTCATAACTCGAGGATTACCTGCAGGGCTTTTTCATAGATTTATCTATGCTTATTTCGCCCTGTAATTTAGGGGGTGATGTTTTATCTTTCCATACTACAACCTACTTTTCTCAGTTTTGGATTAGCTATTGTTTTCTTCTGCAATATGGAATCATTTTCCCAATAAATGATTTATGGCCTCTTCCAGAGCCATAAAATCATGGTTATGCCAAAATAACAATAACAAAGACATGCTTTGAGCCATTGGCATTAGTGGCCAATGAGATGCCAAAAATAAAAGAGGTGTGTGTGTGTGTGTGTGTGTGTGTGTGTGTGACTGTCTTGAAACAATCAAGGACATTATTATCCATCATTCATCAGTTAGCTTAGAACCACACAGAACAACCCATCTGGACAAAATGCAATAGCTCATCCTTCAGGAAAACAGCTGCAATCTAATCCGGATACAGGGGTAGGCCGCAGGGGTTTGGAAGAACCTCTAGCTAAGATTCTGTTCAGTTCAGAGAACCCCCAAATTCCACTCATGGCTGGCCCCGCCCACTCCTCCCCTCCCCTCCCAGGATTCCGTTTCCAGCCTCCAGAGTGCCTCCGGAGCCTGGGGAGGCCATATTTGCCCTCCCAGAGGCTTGAGAAAAGTTTCTAGAGCTCAGGGTGGGCAAAAATGTCCCCACCTTGCCGTGGTGCAAGAAGCCTATTAGGCCACACCCACCATGGCCACGCCCACCAAGCAACCGGGCAGAGAACCCCTTGCTAAAATTTTTGAAGCCTACCCCTGTCTGGACAGGGTAGCAAATTGGAATCAGAGGAGTAAGTTATTCTTCAACAGTGAGAGAAGCAAGGCATTCCTTTTGGGGAAGAGAAAATATAAGGCAAACATACAAGGTGGGAGATTTGTGGCTAATTATGGGATGAGGATATGGTTACTGAGGACAAGATGAATGCAGTCCAGCTCTAGTAGAATTAATGCAGGTCTTCATTGAAATAGAAGCAGCATTGTATCAAAGACACCCAAAGTCTTTATTGCTGGGCGTGGAAAAACCAGGTCCACGCATGAAGATTATAAATTACTGATTTATTGCTAAAGTCTATGCAAAGGAATCTTCTCAGACATAACAGTTTCCATCTATACAGAATTAGATAAGGGTCAATGGCAATCGAATGGGGTGGGAGTTTATTCTTTTGTGGCTACATAAAGATGTTAAACTAATGCCCCATTTCACTCCTCCCCATGGCTCTGCCAGTCTCTATCTATCCTACATCATTTCCCTTTATTCTGCAATGGAGGATCATCCCTAGAGCACCATATACAATTCTAGGCTCCACATTTCTACGGTGATATTGGCAGGTTTGGACGTTCAGAGAAGAATGACAGAATGATGGAGGGACTGCTGGATATGCAGCAGTAGAATGAAGGAATTTGGGATATCCAATTTGGAGAAAAAACGATTGAGGGGAAGCATGATTTTACTATTGAGGTACACAGGAAGGGTTACAAAAGGAAAATGGTCAGGAATATTTTCCACTGCCACAGTGGAAGCATTAAGGGGAGGCATTTGAAGACTTAACACTAATCAGATTGAGATGAAATTGTGGTCTATTCCTACGTCATTGCCATTTAATAAGATTTCCAACAGAATATTTATGGTGGGTTTTTAAAGCAAGTTTTGTCAACCTGGTGCATTTCAGGTATGTTGCTCTTTAACACCATAATTCCACAGCCATTATACTTTATAGTATATGTTAACTGAAGTCCAGTATATTTCTTAAGGAACCTCATTTGCCTCTTTTAAAATAAGCAGGGAGCCAAGTTTTAAGTTCCATGTTCAAGGCATGAAAATGGAAAACATATACATTTATTTAAAAAGAAACAATCTTTCACGAAGTATTAATTTGCCAGCTCCTTTGCTAAGCCAGATTCTCTGAGACACCTCACAAGTATTTCAATAGGATTTTGCAATAGCTTCATAGTGGTCAGTAAACTAGGGCCAGTAAACACTTTGTGATAGAATGACAGCACAACACAACAATGAGGTGGTACCACGTATGCCTTTGAAAGTTGCATTTCCCAATCATCTATGAAAATTTGTGTTCGTGTTTTGATGACTTGAAAGTCAGAGTGTTTGTTTACCATGCTTCTTATTCTGAAAATCTAACTTATTCTTAAACTAAATGTTTAGTACACAAAAATACAGGCTGTTTTTGTTACAATTAAGCCCTGAAATTTGAAGCATATGTGATGCTGTATGAAAACAACCAGAAAGAACTGATTTAAGGAATGACAACTATAATGAACTATTCCACTGGTGTTTTAATTCTTCCTGGAAAATTGCAAATAAATTAGGGCCATTAATGTAATTTAATTTTTATATTCAGAATGAATAAAATTCGTCTAATTATTACTGTGCTAATGCTATATGCTACCAGTTTTCTAAACAGCAAGTAGAGAGCTCTGTATAAGAAAACAATAAAATATTTTCTGAGGAAATAAATGATAGAAATCTTGATTCCCAAATGCCTTAATTCTTTGAAATCATGCCTGACTCAGAAGTACTGCAGGCCTTATGTTCAGTCATAGAGTTATAATAAAGGAGGCAGGAACCTGTTGTCAAGATGCAATATTGGTAAAGCTTCTTTCCTATCCACATACATAAGTCTCTTCTTACTGACTTACTGATGGGACACAATTACAAAAAGTCATTAATCCAAACCTTCTCTATATGAGCCAACATTGGGTTTGGACAAAGAAGACCGTCTAGTTGACCCTTACTTATATATAATCTATAAATCAAACTTTGTTGGGGCAAGTACTATTTATTCCAGCTTTTTGTTTCACACAGTGGCTGGCAATATGTTTAGCTCTTGAGCTTAAACTCAGCAGAAGTTTGCCAGTTCCTTGGCATTGCATATCTAGAAAAAAATGCAGGCCATGATCAAGTGAATTTTTTTCCTGATATCTTCAGTGTTTAATTATGGTGCTGTTTCTGTTTATTTTTCCTGTGATGTAACTGATATTTAGCCTTGAATTTTTCAGATGTGAAGCTCAACAACTGATGGCTGTTGACAGAACTCACATTTCTGCCTTGGAAAACTCTGGAAGCTAATGTAACTCCCATCCAGATGGTTCTGGAGTGCTCATAAGAGGAGAAGGAGAAATATCCCTCTTCCCATCTTATGCCTCTGCCTTCAAAGACTAGTTACAGAGAAACAACAAATAAAGAGGAGCATAACTCCATCTCTTATTGGGAGGATTCCAGAACCAATTTATAGAACTAGGACAAAAAGAACTAGGATAAGAACTAAATGCAAGTAATATAATTCAGTGGTGAAATCCAAATTTTTTTACTACTGGTTCTGTGGGCGTGCCTTGGTGGGCATGGCAGGGGAAGATACTGCAAAATCTCCATTCCTACCCCACTCCAAGGGAAGGATACTGCAAACTCCCCATTCTCTCCCCACTCCTGGGGGAAAGATATTGTAAAATCTCCATTCCCACCCCACACCAGGGCCAGCCAGAGGTGATATTTGCTAGTTCTCCAAACTACTCAAAATTTCTGCTACCGGTTCTCTGAACTGCTCAAAATTTCCACTACTGGTTCTCCAGAACCTGTCAGAACCTGCTGGATTTCACCCCTGATATAATTGTTCCCTGTGTAATTTATGACACTGCTTTTATTTCACATTCAAAATGATACCATAATTTAGCAGCAACTTTTATTTTTTTTATTTTTAATTATATGCTGACCTGTCACTTCATGTGAAATTGGTAATCTTATAAATTTGACAAATAAAATAAAAATAAATCAAAGTTTTGAGAGTATTTTGAGCCTTTTCATCCTTAAGGTTATCAGAGTCTTGGATATCCTAGGTATGGTGCCATTTTATGCAAGTTTAAACAGAAATGTATGTTGCTAGAGAGAGTATGACAATTGTTTAAGTGGAGATAGGGCTGCTGCCATAACTATTAGTATTTACATGAGATTTTATTGCTGAGTCTTTATATGAATGGAGTAACTGCCACAGATTAGGGCTAAGGAAAAAGATGACTGAGAGGATATTATGCTTTTGAGATGCAGAAAGCACCAGTATCTGGCCTTGCCAGGTGTTCTTCTTTGCATGGGGGGATGTTTCTCTCCATCTCCCCACTTTATTTTCCCTGGAAAGAAGGTCTTAGGGAGACAAAACAAGAATCGTCTGTCCTCATGGCTCAAATGATTTGTTTAATTCGTATCCAAAGTGAGCGGGAGTTGGCTGGTTCAAAACGTCTTGGCAACTACAATAACTTTGTCTACGATGAAGCCAAAGCTCTGTAGGAATGAAACATTTGCTTTTGGGCCAAGAAATAAAACAAAACATTGCCTCCCTCCTTCCATCAGCCAACTTCATCTTCATTATTGCACATGGGCAAGAACCAGGGCAGAGCTGAAGAAGAAGGAGCCAAAGAAAGAGCTGAACATGCTTGGTCAACAGAGGAGAGAAGCAACTAATGAAGGAAGTCTTGGCTTCAGTTCCCACCTCTCACCCTTAGAAGGAGAAAAGGCCAGTGCCCATCTGTCATTTTACATTGCATGCTTTCAAAAAAGGGGCTGGCAAGACAATCAGATGCTCTTGGCAGGTGGTATCCGACTCTATGGAGTTTTTAACCAGGCTGGATAAGAACAATGAGCCTAGATTATTTCAAATCCAATGCCAGGATTTTCCTGGAAGCAAGGCTTTTACCGTGTATTGCAAAAATAAAGGAGAAAACTCATAGGTCTAGCAGGTGAAAGACAAATGGAACTTGACATGCCCACATAAGTGATTAATGTGTTGAGGTAAAGCTGACCTGGGCAACAGGAAAACGAAAGGTATCAACCAAGGGGTTTTCGAAGAAAAAAATAATAGGCACTTTCCCAGATCCTGAGTAATATGGACAACGCTCATAAAGAAACAATGGCCACACCAACACAAGGAAAGAGCTCTCATGTTCTTCATTGTCCCGTGTTTCTTGTGTAAGACAAATTTTCTGCCACTTTCTGTTCTATTTTGTCTTGATCCTACTATGCTTTCTCTGCACATATTGAATTGTGGGAGCATAACATGTTTTTTTTACTTTTATCTTTTACCAAGGATTTTTAAAAAGGGAAAGAATATCATGGATACTAAGGACTGACTTGTAATGCCACATTATTAAACATTCAAGGAAAATAGAGAGGGACTGTGACAACAGCGCTGACATTTATTACAACGATGATGATGATGATGAATGGCTGGTCAACATTTAAAGGACATGGGTATATAAGAACCCACTATGGCTTCACTGTAAACTGGGATTACCCGTTGAAAGACTGAATGTAATAAATTAATATATCTTTTTATTTATACTTAGGAGATTGAAATGCTCAAAACACTTCTGAAACTGCCCTTTTATGCAAACCAGTTGTTTGAAACTAATACAAATACTCCTGATTCAAATCTCATTTTTTTTGCCAACAACTAATTCAGATCAATCTTGCATCAGTCCATAATGGCAGTGCTCTTATTACTGTTTGTATTCTGTCATATTCTCTTTTTGTTTTGTTATAATGATTGTGTTCTGTTTAATTATGTTGGCTTTACTGTATGCCTCAGAGTTGATTGGAGTTGGGCGGTGTCTACATTAATTAAATTAAATTAATTAACCAATATTTCTTCCTTAAACTGTCACAGTACTTTGATGTAAAGATGTCATGGGAAAGTCAGGTCTCCCATCCCTTTTAGGGAAGGTCTGCTCATGTGACGTGGCTTTCTTCATCATCATTTGCAAGTTAAACTGTATAATTAAAAGGGTTGTTGGCAAATACAAACCATTAGTTATTTTTTATTCAATCCTGGTTGAAATGAAATGAAATGCGATTATGGCTTGGTTCTGCTAAAAAGGTATTTTCTCTTCCATCTGAAGATCAGGAGGAAAAACAGTAACTTGGTTGATGTTTCTCTCATTAGGTTCTCCTTACCTACCATTTGGGGGGGAAAAAGTAATGTGTTGGCTTTCTCGCTACATAAAAACTCTGAAAAAATACTATATTTAGTTCATGGACATGACAGAATCTCCATTCTTTGGCAGGACCTGAATTATTAAGTCTTTCAAGCAATGCTGGTAGTTTCATGTCCAAACTACCTAGGACAATCTCAAAGAAAGCAAAGCAAATTTTTCCAAGGATGGTTGTTTATTACAGAACACATGTGATAGCTAAGGATGTTCTCCTCTATGTTTTATCTAACAATTCCTTCCTGTAATTTAAATCCCATTACTTCATTTCCTGCCCTCCAGTGGACTGGGTGGAAATATACATTTCAACAATCCCACACTATGGATCACAACACAAAGCAGTTGCCAGAGGAGCAAGTCTGTCACAGCAAAAGCAAGAGAGAGTCTTGTGGACCTAAGAGACTAATATTAAGCTTTTATTCTAGTATTCCATCTTGTCGGATGTATGGAAGATTATGATGGTTGGAGGCAGTTTATACGTTCAGTGAGAAATGAAATAACAAGAGATGCCAAGAGCAATGATTACTTGCTGATAGATATCTTTCACAAAAGAGTTATCGAGCATGATATAGGCATTCAGACAAATTGACAGTTTGAGTTGCCCTTGAACAGTTCATGAAGTCTGTAATCTCTCCTTCTCATTGTATGTTTTACTGTATATTTTTAACAGAGGAAACTACTCTCTAAACTAGGCGCAACACAATGGGTTTAGTAAATGTGCAATGGAGTCTTGTGTCTATTTCTTAGTTGGTCCCAGTTTATCGAAGGGACTCGGTGCGTATTATTTTCCCAGGTTAGAGTTGTGTATCTGTTCATTTGTGCTCAAATAATTACGAGTCCAGACATATTACGATTCTACAAATTGTGCAGGATTAAGGGATAGATAAGAGATGATGCAATCCTTCAAGTAGTATTTGTATCAATGCTTTTAAACAGTGGTGAGCTGGTAAGAAGCCCATGATCTATGATCCCTTATCTAATAGGGATCAAGCAAAAGGAGCACTTTGTTAGTCTATAGTAGTGCCAAATAAGAAGGAATCTGGTAAACATATTTTCCAACTACCGAATATTATTAAAAGACATACTTTATTAAATAAATGACTTTAAGTGTGCATTTTATGAATTTAATTACATGCATTTAATAAAAGTCTATGTCTTTTAATAAAATGCATTAATCAGGAGCCCAAGGCTGATTAAACTCTGCAAATATAATACCAGGCTGTCAATCTCTCAAGGATTTTAAGAGGGTCTGGTGAATTTCCGTTCCATCTTCAGAGAAATCTTCTGAGGTTTATTTGGCTAAGCAGAGATTATTTATCCCAGGCCCCCTGATATGTCCAATACTTTCCTTTATTGTGACTGGATTTGCATAGGCAATTCTAAAGCAGGCAAAATGTATGCATTCCTCAGAGGGAATGCATGCAAAGGGAAACATACAAATCCTTAGAGGGAATAAGCTCCATAAATCAATCACTTTCTTTTAGTTTATAGGAAAAGTCCACATTACATACCACATTAGTTCATTAGGTTTGTTCTGGCACTGCAACTCTTCCAGTATTTCTAAGAATTTGCATTTTTAAACTTTTTTTAGTTGCTCATAATTGCAATCAGATTGCAACTAGTTTTATGAGGTGACCTAAATACACTCAGTTCAACGTTAGATTGCATTAAGCCTTGGAACCTAAATGAAGTAAATAGCCTTTGTGCAAAACTGTATCCATTCCTGAATCTTAGCTTTTCCATTTCAAACCAACAAAACTTCAAAGTGCTTAACTTTGATAACTGTACCCGGAAAGAATACATGTATAATTGGGAGGGGGGGAGGAAAGATGGAAGCTAGGAATATTATTTAAAATAGATGTATTAACCATAAATGACTTCCTCCTTAATGCAAAAACATCATACAGCTTAACCCTTTCATGTTGCTGCTGAATTTCAGTATCAGAATCTTGAAAGTGTCCAGACAGAGGTGAGAAACCAGAGGTGAATGCTCTGTTTCCAACAATCACAGGTGATGAATGTGTATGTAAGGGGGAAGGAGAGAAAATTAAAACAAAAATGTAGGAAAAATCTTTACTAGCTGATTCAGAAAAGCTAGTACATTTACCTTCTCTTTCTTCTAATTCAGGGGTGTCAAACTTGATTTCATTGAGGACTGCATCAGGGTTGTGTTTCACCTTGGGGGAGTGGGGGGGGGAGCGTGGCCAGGGGCATGGTCAGCTTGACGTTACTCGTGTCGGCGATGCCTGTGGCAGCCAGAGAGCTCTGCTAGCGAAAATGGGCTCCCAGACTCCATTTTCGGCTGTGATGGCCTCCTGCAACCCTCTGCCAGCGAAAACGGAGCCCGTGAGGGTCGCCCGCAGCCCTCCCGAGCTCCATTTTCGCTGGCAGAGGCACCGCATGCCGGTCCTTTGCTGTTTCCAGAATGGCCCCATGGGCCAGGTCTAAGCACCAGATCCAGCCCGCGGGCCTTGAGTTTGACACCCCTGTTCTAATTTGTCTGAAAGTTAGTTGAGAATGAATAATGCTACCAGGTAACAAGGTATAAGCCCACCTGTTCTTACATTTTCCTCAAGATCTCTCACACCCAGGATACCTTCTGAAGAACAGAGTTGCAACACTTGCAATCCTACCTTAGTTCCATCACTCCTGTGGTGTGACCAGGATGTTGTGAGTGGAGCCTTCCTTGGCACTTGTCTTTCTCCACCCTCCAGAATTACTATACGACTCAGAGAGCACCAAGAACACCAGAGACTCAATTGTTTTGTACATGCATCCATGCCAAACACATGCACAAAGGGGTGGTTTCCTTGATAGTGTAATACAATCATTTTTGGCCCCTGCTCCCACCCACCCCCGGAAATCTTTGGTGGAATTCTTATCAAAAAGTTAGGAAGCATCTACCTTTTGACATATGACAGTGCCCAAAATCTGGTAAGTGCAGGGCACTATTAAACTTGTACGCCCCCTGAATCTCAATTGCTCTGGGCAGCTTACAACAAAGCGTCAAATATTTTAACAAAAGGCTGCGGCTTCCCAAATGTAACAACCCCCCCCCCTGTTCTTTCCTCATATCTCTGTATCCTGGGGTTACAAGAGGGGATTGTGGGGTATGAGACATGGCCAACAGGTTTCAGGTTGCCCAGCTCTGGCATAGGGCTAGCAGCTAGCAAATTCATGGATGATCTGAAACAAAGCTGTTTGTTACTTATCTTTTAGTCATTAGTTAAAACTGAGCTCAGCAACCCAAATTCAGTATTCTGTTCAGTTGCTTGAACAATAATTGTTCAGCAGAGAAAGAAGCCTAAGGTTTGGAGTGCAGAATTCAAGGGAGAATGGCAGGAACAATAAACTTAAACATGTAACAAATCAAGCGATGATACCTATTTACCCGATATTGATATAGATTATATGTACTAAGCATACATAGGATGTATAAAGTAGTCTAGATATCAGTACTTCATATACATAGACATACACACAAACATATATAGTTTGATCAAGTTGTAAGCTAATTGCTGTTCTGTTAAATCTGACAATAAGGTTGTTTCTTGGAAAATACTAGTGGCTAAAAGATGTTTCTTTAAGAGACTGACTAGTGGATACGACTGCATTAGCAGTCATGAGATTTATGTTCTATTTGGTGAGATAAAAGCGTAAAGATGAAATGTTGCACTCAAGGAGGAAGGAGGGAGAGAGGGTCTAGGACAATTCACCACAGGCAACTGCCACAGCCAACTCACCATGGGACATTGGAACAACTCACCATGGCTAACTCACCCTGGTACAAGAGTTACACTATTATCAAAAAAATGGTGGAACAGAATCATTAAAGAAAGAAGGCAAAGGGAGGGACAAAATGAAATGTGAATGAAACAATATCAATCTATAAAGTCCTTAATCTGACAGTATGTTTTTGGATCAGATACAAACTTCACTCCCTCTCTCCCTCCCTCCCTCGAATTGGATAACTCATCATAACCAACTTGCTACGGCTTACTTGCAGTGGGACAATTCAACAATTCAATTTAATTATTTTTTTAAAAAAAAACATTTTAATTTTTGTCATTTTCAAGCACACTAGGCTTCTATATTATTGTAATAGTTAAGCAACATGATAAAAGTTGGCAAACCATAGGTACTTAGAACAGGAGAATCTAACCTACAGACTTCAGACTCTAATTTAAATAATCCTGCAATAGATTATTAGACAAAATAATCACCAATTAGAACCAGGATGGACATAGAGAAATAGCCAACTGGAGAGAGAAAGCGGGAAGGAAGGAGGGGTAGCTCTAGTTAATTTTGATACTGGGCCTCAATATATTAATTTTCCTTTAATAGAAAAATAAGTTTAACTATGGCTGCCTGGATGATTGCCCCAGTGGTGAAATCCAATTTTTTTTACTACCAGTTCTGTGGGTGTGGCTTGATGGGCATGGCAGAAGGATACTGCAAAATCTCCATTCCCACCCCACTCCAGGGGAAGGATACTGCAAAATCTCCATTCCCACCCCACTCCAGGGGAAGGATACTGCAAAATCTCCATTCCCACCCCACTCCAGGGGAAGGATACTGCAAAATCCCAATTCCCACTCCATTCCAGGGGAAGGATATTACAAAATCTCCATTCCCACCCCATTCTGGGGCCAGCCAGAGGTGGTATTTGCTGGTTCTCCGAACTACTCAAAATTTCCGCTACTGGTTCTCCAGAACCTGTCAGAACCTGCTGAATAGCACCCCTGGATTGCCCTCATAAACTATCATGAACTTCACTAGCTTTTCCCACCAGATCAGCCTGATAATTAATCAGTGGGGAAGAGATACTGTATCTGGTTACCAATTTATAATTGCAATAGGAAACAATGACTTGCTAGGGGGAAGAAGTAAGCCTCATTATCTCCTAGTAACCATTAGCAAGGAAATCAGTTATCTCTGACTGAATTGTTCAAAGGGAAAGGGAATACAGGCTTCCCACCCTCCTAGTGACCCTGTTTAAATCAGTGGGTTTTTTTTTTCTTCCTTGTGGGAAGCCATCCAACTGCAAGTGTGTGATTGAGAATGTTGGGGAGGCTAAGAAAGTGATCAGGGAACATTGTATTTTGTGCATATCACAATGCACCTTTCATCCTATATCCCAGTGATGGCGAACCTTTCGGCACCGAGGGCTCAAACTGGAACGTGCACATGCAAGCACATGTCTGTGCGCCGGAGTGCCAGAAACCCAAAGGCCAGCTGGTTGGTGCTTGCGTGCACCAGCCAGCTGGTCTTCGGGTTTCCAGCGCTCCACATGCGCGGAAAGACCAAGTAGCCAGTGTGCATATGAGTGCCAGAAACTAGAAGACTAGGTAGTGATGGCGCGTGTGCCCACAGAAAGGGCTCTGCGTGCCACCTCTGGCATGCGTGCCATAGGTTTGCCATCATGGCTATATCCCTTTAATCCCTACTACAGATGCTCATGAACCCTGCCCTGCACCTCCCAGATTTTGGGCACTATCACATGTCAAAAGGTAGACGCTTCCTAACTTTTTGATAAGAATCCCACCAAAGATTTCCTGGGGGGTGGGGGAGGCGGAAGGGCAGGGGCCAAAAATTGCTGCATCAAAGCAATCACATCTTTGTGCATGTGTTAGGCATGGATGCATGTACAAAACAAGTGAGTCTTTGGGCTTCTTGGTACTTTCTGAGCTTGGTGGTTTTCTTGTAGATGCTTCCTTACCGAACTACATAACATCATCAATGCTAGCACTGTTGCTGTGTGGACTACTTTGATAATGAAACTTCTGCAAGAAAACTACCAAGCTCAGAGAGCATCAAGGACCACACAGTTCAATCCTGAGCTACAGATATTTTCTTCTTCTGCTACAGGTGAGTTTTCTTGCTTTTTTTTTTCCTCCCTGCAGATGCTGGTGCCAAGCATACTTAATAAAATAATCCTGCTTCATTCCCTGTACAAAGAGAAAGGCAAAGAGACAGGCAGAGAGTGAGGGAGGGCGAGTGAGAGAAAGAGATTTGAATGTTGAATGCACTGAATGCAAGATTTTACTGCTGGATAAATCTTGTTTTAACAGGCTACTCTGAGTTCTACAATTAAGGTTCCCCTTGGAGAATATTGCAACATATCCTTGCCATCCTCATTATCCACTGGAAAAAGTTGTATTTTACATTATCATTAAATAAAAACAGAACCCCCTAATCTCCCTTAAAGTTAGTTTGTGTTGCTAAGCAACATAACATCAGAGGAATTTTAAAAAAAATAAGTTTGAAAAAAATGCCAAAATACCTCAGGGAAAAGATTTCTTTCCAACACTAGTCATGCTTTTAGGCAAAACAAGGGAACTGCTTCAGATGCTAAAGATGTGCCCCGAGAAGCCGGAGGCCAAATTTTCCTGCTGCATCCCACGAACTGACTCAGCCATCTTCAGCTGGAGATGTTGCCAAATTGTCAGTATTGAGAAAAAACCCCACCTGCCAGTTTAAATTAATTTTTCACATGTCTAATAAGAGGGCATCATCTTGTCCTTTGCCCCAGGCAACAAAGGTTTTGGATCAACTCTGATTAAATTCATTTTTTCCCCAAATGGAAAGTGTGATTGCATTCTCTTTCTGATGAAACTGTATACTTCTCATTTGGGACTGTGGAGATTGCTTTTTTTATTATTTTTTTTTAAAGAAAGCTTTCCAAATGGAGAGCAAAGCTACTACGACCTGGGAATAGAGGTTGTAGAGTGAATTGCCCTTTTACAAAATTGTAGGAGCAAATTTAAACTACATGCATCAGAGAAAAAAAAAATACTGGGAGTGATATAAAAGTGTTCTGGGGTGGGGGGCAGAAGGAAGGCAATTTCTCAAGTGAGGAAAATGGGGGTGGGCAGGAGACTGCATATTCCAGTGTGTAGCACACAGGAGGGAACCGTTACTGAAGCAATGGGCAAATGATGTGATGAAACAACTTCTGTGAACTTTGATCTGGCAGATCTTCCTAGGCTCTTGCAAATCCCCTCCTTATGGAATTGGGTTTACACTTTCCTTGGGGATTCACCTTTATATTTCTCAAGCACCAATAAGAAACATTTGCATTTATTGCAAAGCAGGACTCTTAAATGCTACTATTTTTTTTCTGAAGTTTAGAAACCAGTAAATTAAATATAAAATAGGAATAATATTATATGTCAGAGCAAGCAGATATTCTTTGCAATCCAGTATAAAATAAAAATTTAAGTTTACCCATCACTAATAGGAGATTACTTTCTCCAAAGTCCGGCAGGGAGTGGATTATAACTTCTAGACCAGGGGTGTCCAACCTTGGCCACTTTAAGGCTCATGGACTTCAATTCCCAGAATTCCCCAGCCAACCAGCCAGCCATGACACCTACCCATGCTGGCTGGGGATTCCTGGGAGTTGAAGTCCACCAGTCCCAAAGGGGCCAAGGTCGGACATTCCTGTCCTAGACTGAAGACTGTTACTGATTAGTAGATGCAAAACAAATGAACTTGTCCCTGCTCTAGGAATTGGTGATTATTGTTTGAACATTAGCCCCGGAGACCTAAATAAATAAGAGCGGCACCCTATCCACCTGCAATTCGTGCCTGACGAATTCACCCGCATCGTTATCCCTCCGTGAACGCTGTAACCGTGGGAATACCTTTCGTGGAGCAACCACCTTTAAATCCACGAAGGCAAAAGGCTTGGGACGTTTCGGATACAAAACTGGAAAAAGCGATTCGGAGCAGGCGGGAACGCGCGCTACGGGCGCCTCTTTTAACGCGTTTCCGGGATCGCGCGGCTCCTGTGAGAACTCGGGGCAAAACAAAACAAAACGAAAGGCAGCTTCTTTAAAGAGGAGCGGACGAAGGGAAAGCGTGCAACCTTCCCGCCCTACGCTCCTCTTCGGCCTTGGATCCCAGCCCTCCCACCCGCATAAACTACGGGGTCAAGGACATAATATGCTTGATCGGCGGCGGGTCCGGTTCGGTTGCCCTGGCGAGCTTTGTGCAACACAGTGGCGGATCGAACCGTTCCATGCCGGGATTCGTTGTGTGACAAACTCCGTGGCGTTACAGGAGAAAGGCCTTCCTTGTGGAAATCCGCTCTGTGCGCAAGTTTCTGAACCGCGGGGACGGCTAAACCGCTCCTGCTTTAATGCGAAAGGCATCTTTGGAAGAAGGAAACGGACGCCCGCCCGTCAGTCCAGCCGGCTCGGCTCCAGTGCCAGGGGCTACAAGGGCCCCTCCCTCCTCCCTTCACAAAAAACGCGTAAGATAAGAGCCAATAGGTGGGGAGTCTCATTTGCATATTTCTCTTCAAGCACTTAAGGCGCGGGGGAAGTGGAGCCGAGCGCGGAGTTAGCGTCTCCCTTGCTCTTCCAGCGGAGGCTCTCGCCCTTCCTCAGCTTTCTCGCCCCTTAAAACTTCGGGAAAGTTTTTTCTCGCCCCGTTCTTTTCCAACGAACGCTTCCCCTCGCACTGCCCCCGCCTGCTGCCTTCCCTTGTTTCGGTCCGGGGACCACCAGCCGCCTTTTTTTTCGAGCCATGTGTAGAAGAAGACCAGCACTCCTGCCAGCCCTGTGTATGTGGAGCTGCTGCCTCGTCGCGCTTTGCGGGAAGTCGGCTAGCCAGAACGTCGTGGCCTCGTCAAGTAAGTCCGGTTTTTGCTCGCCGCCCCGAGAGAGAGAGAGAGAGAGAGATCGCCTCCGTCTCTCCCACGGGAGGCTCGGGGTCGCCGTGGAAGGAGAAAAGGAACCGAACCGAGCCTAGAGCATAACCGGCTGCCGGGGAACGCGAGGCGCCAACAGAAAGGAAGGAAGGAAGGGAAACCTTCCGAGGGGAAAACCGAGCGAGGCATACGACAAACGGAGAGTTTAATAATGGGCAAACGTGGGTTACGGGGCGGGGAATTGGAAGGGAGCAGAGCGCCTGACAATTTGGGGGTCCCGACCAAGATTTGCAAAACTTGCGGGCTACCGAGAGGGTTTGTTTCGGGACATTCGTTCTAGGAAGTAGGAGGCTAACACGAGGCTGTGGAAAAAGGAAAAAGGGCAGAGCTAGTCACGGCTCTGAATGAAACCTACTACCAGCCAGGTGTAGTGTCAGCCTCAGTGGAAGGGCAACCTGGCTGCCTCCTGCCTTGAACTACTGCAGCGAGCGGTCTGCCCTGCCGAGAATGTTAACTCGGTATTGGGGGAGACGGAGGGCAGGTGCGCGAAACAGGTTCAGGTGGGTTGTATCAGGTTATTCTCTCCGAAGGGGCGTGGCCGAGTGGGACCACCAGAAGAGGTGAGGAGGACGGCCCAACATTCAGAGGGCGGGCGAGAGGGGCGTGTTTTCCTCAGCATCCCTCCCCCCACCCAAAAAAACGTGGCGTCTCCCGGAGCTTGCAAAGAAACGTCTTTGACTGCCTTTGACCCGTGGAGCAACTTTGAGCGACGATTACGCATCTTGCGTTCTCCCCCCCACCTTTTTAGATTCGTTCGTTGCTTTGCTTAAAGAAAGAAAAAGAAACGTTACGCGTTGCCCGTGAGGAGACTCGCGAAAGCCCAAGCCAGGCGGCCGCTTCGGGAAAGGGACGGCTGCGTAATAGTTGGGGAAGCGGGAAAGCCTCGCCGAGAGGTGATCGGACCGTTTGGCGGGACGGTCCGTTTGGCGCGCGTTTAGTTTTCGAGTAGCGACGGGAAGGTGAGGCGCAACCTCTGCGTAGCCCGCGCCGTGTTCTTAGAAGGCAAACGGTGCTTCCTTCCGCCGGTGCTTCCAAGCCTCTTCGCGTGTTTACTCCCGCGGCGTCAGAAGAGGCCAGAAGCAGCTCTGCCAGTGCGCTCGCTGGAATGAAGGAGGGCGGGGAAGGGGCCCGCCGAAAGAAAAGCCCGGCTCATGCTTGGTGACCGCTAGTAACTCCTCCGCTGAGGAGCCAGCCGGCGCAGGAATGCCTGGAACGTGGGCCAAGGTCACCCTGGTTCAGGGGGCTGCTACGAGCCGGGGGAGGGAAGGGGGGGAACCAGAGCCGGTCGAGAGCGCTCCGGTTCCTCCAGGACCAGAAAAGGCTGAGCTGGGGCGCGTGGCGGCCTGGAGGATAAAAGCGCCTGGCACGGAAGGAAGCTTTTCAGGAAAAATCTGCCTCCTAGGCAAGGCGGCGGGAAGGAAGAGAGCAGCAAGAAGCGGTTTCCCTCCGAATGGGACTTTTCTGGCGGCGAGCAAAAATAAGACATTAGGAAGCGAGACTTCTTTTACTTAGAACGGTTTAAACATACCTGTGCCAACAATGGTCGTGTGAAAACTTTTAACTTTTGCAAGAGCACAAAACGTCTGTGGAGATTCTCAAGTTCATCCAGGGCATAGTTGCCTCAAAGGTGCAGTTTCCCCAAGCAAATATTTTGCAGGGGGTTACAAGAAAAACAAACAAACAAACAAAAAATTAATCAGATGGTTTTTCAGTTGTCCTGGTTTAACAGCCAAAAGCAATTTTTGTTTGGATGCATGCTGTACTAATACTTTCCAGTGCTTTCTCCTTGTTTGCCCTTTCGAAAGAATTTTGTGGTTCTCCGCTCCTTGGTAGTAAAATTGATTAGTGTTAGCAGAATAGAAATATTCTGGGGAGGAGGTGCAGATGTTTAAACTTTGAAGTTCAAGGTTAAGGTGAAATGTATAGACTACACAAGTTCCTAAAATAGGACAGGATGGTTGTCCTTTGGCTAAAACTGTAGTGGAAAAAGTATTACCCATTTAATGAATCATAAAACATAACTGCAAAACAAATTTATATAAAAACAGTATATAACAATGGGATATAGGTGACTTGTTCTCATTGGACATGAATTGGATGCTGAAGCATTAGTACAATTTTTCACAAATAAAAATCTATACAAGTTTTACTGGCACTTTTCTGTCTTGTTACCTGATCCCCTATGTTGCAGATTTATTGCAATTTTTAACCTTATTGCAATGCCAGTATAAACTATTATGTGTGAGCTGACGGGACTGATATTGCTTCTTCACTTCACCTGTCTCCCAAGAAATATTCTGCAGCGTTATTGGCAATTTATGTTCCTTCACAAAAAAGTGTGCACATTTCAGCAATGTTTTTTTAAAGCAGCTGATATCCTCTGAAATGCAGCAGCCTGAGAAGCCTATCAAAAGAGATATATTCTGTCAGATTATCAGGATTTGGGAGCCATTTGCAATGGTGCCTGGAAAAAGTTGCTTATGAAAGAGTTTTGTGAAATATTGAAGTTTTCGTCCTCTGCTCTATAGAAGTCCAAAGAAATCTTTTAAGTTTTAATAGGCTTTTCAGAAGTTGTGGAGAAACTGAGGGCTATTATCAGTGGGATGAGGATATGATATGTACACCCTTGTGTGTAGAGATGGTATCAGGGATGGATCTATCACTGTTGTATGGTGCTAGTACTACTAGAAATAAATCATTCTGTTATTACCTGGGATTACCATCATCACCTTGGTTATATCTTTGTGAATAATCATTAGCATTCAATTTAAGAACCATATTTAGGCAAGATTATATACCATCCAGGATCATAGGTCCCTAATATGTTCTTTTAGATTCTCCAACAGTGTAACTATCACCATTATAACTGAATCTATTTACCTTGCTACTGGTCAGCCTCTTCTTTTTCCTTCCACCTTTGCCAGTGTTAGAGCTTTCTTTAGAAGACGTGCAGTTCTGTGCACATCCAGGTTACACCCATGTAAAACAATAGTTTTATAAACTACACTTACTTCCAATTGTCTTCTGGGTGCAGTCCAAGGTCACTTTTAGGACTGCTTATCTCCAGTGATTTCTGTCCCTCCCACCAGATTCAATGGGGTGGGCTTGGGTATGTTGGTCGTCTCTGGTATCATCTGGTTGGACCTTGGATATGCTTCTTTTCTTTTGCACTATCTGCTTTTCCACAGGCATTATGTAATTGGCACCAAGCATTTACAATTAATAGTATTGCCCCTATGCTTATTATGTAGTAAGGATGCATTTTGCTTACAGAATGGCACTGTATTGTAATGTGTTTAGTTTACTTTTCTCTTCTACTTTTTACTATCAGTTATCCTAGAGAGTGACATGAATGGGTTTATAAAGTCATTAAATTCATACAATTCAGTGAGTTCTGTCTATAGGATCAAGTTAGAATCAAGGAATGAACAGTTTGTATCTGCTTACTCTGCCACTGGAGTTTTACATAACCAATGTACAATATGCATAACTGAAATATGAAAAGATTGCGCCCATTTGATTTTGGAATCTGCCTGTTCAAGGTTTCACATTTATATGGATTTGAAAGACTATGTTCAAATAATATGAATGCACAACATACATTCTTTCAAATCTGCTGAATGTTGCTTCATATCACAGTGTCGTGTTTTTGTAAGTCCTGCCTATTTCACCAGCTGCCTGAAGTGGATAGAAAAGTATCATACATCACTTCTAACATTCCTTACTAAGCTGGGATTGTATACATTAAAACATCAGAAACTGGGAATAAGGAAGATGAGAGTACTTTAGTTAAGCACAGAAAATATGCAAAGGTTTTCATAATCCCTTTTGCAAATATACCAACTGCAAATAAGTTAAGCACCATTCCTCAAGGATTAGTTTTAGGATTGGTTCAACATCATACTTCACTTGATGGACTTTTGTTCCTAATTAATGGAGCTAAGTGTTAGCAGCATTATACAGTATTAATTGGAGATTTGGATTCCCCAAAATCTTTTATTTTGCAAGTTATATAAATTCTGTTTAAGTTGGGTAAGTCAAATTAATGAGAGTACTCTGCAGAAAGTCAACAATATGTGATGTGTGATATATACTTTACTATGAGAAAATGCAACATAATTTCAGTTTATACAAAGAAACTGTAGGCTCTAAAACTGACTTTACTGTGAATTAGAGGATTATATAAAAAACTTTGATCAAAAATTTAGTAAGCCACCTGTACATAATGTCATATTTATAACAATTATAGTTCCTAATGAAAATTTAAATTAGTAATACCTGACTGCTCTTATTGTACCTGTATAAATGTTGCTATTCCTCAAAAAGACAAGTAAGTAAAACCTTGAGATATTAACCTTTCGCAAACTTTGTAATGTATACTATCTTGTCTTTAGGACAGGAATCTTAAAACTGTATTGGTGATTTAATACCATAGCACATACAAGACTAAGCAAATGTAGAATGTTAGTGCTTTACTGCCACAGTTATGGAATATATTGTAAATCAGAGACGAGAGGGTTGTCTTTATAGAGGCATCAATTTGCAAAACATGTTTTAGGTTTTCTTTTTCTCATGGAAGCATTATTTTCAGCAAAATACCTGGGCCTTAGGTAGTCCTCTGACATCTTCACTGGACTCTGAAAACAGGTACTGTATCTAGATAGTGGAAGAAACAAAACAGAAGAAAATGTCCTATATAGCCAATTTCTGTTTTCTTGCTAGATCAGTCATACTAGTCTTGCTAGATCAAAGCAGACTTGAACTTGATGTCACTTCTTAGCATATTTTTGATTTTACTCCAGAGAAGTGTACATAAGAAAGTCTAAGCTCCTCTATCAACATTTTTCTTCCTCCATGACTTGGGATTTGGTAGTTAATTTGTTGTTGTACAATATAGGTAAGGGTTGCATCTTGAAAGCTGCAATAACTTTTCCATTTTTATAAAATACACATACATTCAGACTTAGTTTGCAGATAATCTAAGGCAGGTGTGCTTTAATTACAGTTTGTAGAATATCCCATAAGTGACAGGGTTTGTGTTAATCCAAGACAAGTGATTTAGCATAATATGGAAATTCAGTCTTTATTTCCAGCCTGTCATGTCAGTTTCATTAAACTAACGGCGACATAGGAAAGCTAACTTTGATTTCAGTTAAAAAAATAAGGGCATCTACAGTGACTGGTTTTCTGGGTGTGAAAGGTTTTGAATACCCATTAATGCAATATTTAAAAGTATAGTTTGTATAAGCTACCACATATGCAGTAAATTTTCTGGGTATGCTTATTTAATTTGAAGGGTGAATGCAGAGACGGTTTTATATGGTTATATTCAGCCATACCTAAATTCTTTAATTTCAGTGTACTTATATTGGTTGTGTCTAGCTTCTCACTGATTTCAGTAAGTCTGTTCTTTATAAGCACATAGATATCTCCTCCAATCTGGATGTTCTCCCTAAATTCCCTATTCAGTGTAGCTATTGATAAGAGCTCCAAAAAATTGAAGTTCTGAATCTGGGGAGCTCCCAGTTAAGACAAGGATATCATAAATCCAATTATTTCTCTGAATCGTGATTTTGGTAGAAGATTCTGTTCTCAGCTGACACTTTTGGCCAGATGTGGGGGATTTTTGCTGGCAGCATGTTGGGAAGAAAACTATTAGCTTTCTTCCTCCCAAAAGCTCTCCAGTGTTGGCCTATGATAAAAACAAAGCCTTCAAATAGAAATAACAGGCTTTATGTTGCGTGTACTTGGATGTTTAGTAGTTCACATTCTCTAAAGGAGCTTGACTATAAGGATAGGAATTAGAGATGTGTTCCAACCACAAGCTTTGCTTTGGGACCCACTTAAATATTTTGGAACAGTATACTTTAATTAGGATTTAAAATGAAGGCAATTGTGAATTGTGGGAGTGGAATGATCAGAGTGGTGTTGGGAAGGAATGGATGGAGCTGTCTAAGATCTTTTAATGGGCATGTAAATGTTCAGGTTCTTGCACTGAGAATCTTTAAAATCCCAAGGAGTGTGTAGACTATTGTGTTTAATTTCTTGTTCAATGAAGGAATCCAAATGAAAGCATCCCAGAGCAGATGAAAACAGAGCTGGCTTGAGTTAAATTTTAAATTGATTTTAAATTGTATTGTTTTAATTTACGGCCAAAATATTTAATTATTTTAAACTGTTTTTAAATTTTGTATGTCCTGTTTTTTACTTTGGCTGTTAACTGCCCTGAGTCCTATTTGGAGAAGGGCGGTATAGAAATTGAAACAAATAAATAAATAAGATGAGTATTTAACCTCTACTTACATGCAACCAATGAAGGATGACACTTCCATCTTTCTGGTAGTTATTGTTACTGGGGAACTTCTTTATTTTTTTTTTTAGATTTATACTTGGATTCATAGATCATCTTGGGATTTAAAAATCATATTACATGTTCTGTAAACTGAGACAACAGAAAGTAAGTCTTGACCTCCTTCTATGTGACATTTTTTTCAGATACAGGTAGTCCTCCACTTAGAAATACGATTGAGCCCAAAATTTCTGTGAGGCAGTTCAGTTTTGCTCCATTTTGTGGCCTTTCTTGCCAAAATGGAATTACTGTAGTTGTTAAATCAGTAACATGGTTGTTAATTGAATTTGGCTTCCCCACTGACTTGGCTTATCAGAAGTCGCAAAAGGAGATAACATGACCCCAGGGACACTGCAACCGTCATAAATATGAATCAGTTGCCAAGCATCTGAATTTTGATCACGTAATCATGGGGATGCTGCAAAGGTCGTAAGTGTGAAAAATGGTCATAAGTCACTTTTTTCAGTGCTGCTGTAACTTTGAATGGTCACAAAATGAACTACCTGTAAGTCGAGGACTATCTGTATTTGAAAGTACAATTTTCAAGTCAGCCTCTGGCAACTTCATGGATGTTTCCATCTATTTCTTTTGACAACAGTGTGGAAGTGGTTTGTCAGTGTCTTTCCTAGATGTGTTTTTGAATTCAATCTGGTCTACAACTCTGTGTTTGTCTGCAAGTTCCATCCAGTCCTGCTTAGTTTCCAGTTCTACACAAGATCAACCAGGTGTAGCCATCTGATCAGATCCAGTGACCGTACAATTAGGACCTCTGGGGGAATCAGTGCGAAAGCTTAAATGTTGCAATGATTTGTTGTAGCTTTTGGGGATGAATGAACCAGTGCATTGCATCAGTAATTTTCAATAACTTTTCTAGTATGTTTGCATTTATAAGAGGCAGACAAATGTTTTAATGTACTGCAATCAGAAAGCCTTTGACAAGTGTAGCTGTCTTTTAATCCAAGAAAGATAATCTTGGGAAGATAGTGGAAAGGAAGATGAGCTGCGGTGACATAGTGATTAGAGTGCAGTACTGCAGGCTATTTCTGCTGACTGCTGGCTGCCTGCAATTTGGCAGTTCAGATCTCACCAGGCTCAAGAATGATTCAGCCTTCGATCCTTCCAAGATGGGTAAAATGAGGACCCAAATTTTTGGGGGTAATATGATGACTCTGTAAACTGCTTAGAGTGGGCTGTAAAGCACTGTAAAGCAGTATATAAATATAAGTGCTATTGCTAGTGCTAAGATAGATTCCAATGTTTGAACACCATTTTCCTGTAAACAGATAACTTTACTTACTTCCCACTGGATATACAATTTTAGTTTGGTGAAGCAAAACTCAACTTGCAATCCTTTCCAAATGTCACTGTTGAAATGTCAAAAATTTTAATGTTAAAGTTTAGACCTATAGTCCACTGGGTGAGAAATTTCAAAGAGAAAGCTGTAAACTCAGAAAACCAGACTGGCATTGGATTTTCATACTTCTGTAGAACAATCTGTCACTTGAGCAGAAAGGTGAGATTGATTCAGTGATGAAATCCAATTTTTTTTACTACTGGTTCTGTGGGTGTGGCTTGGTGGGTGTGGTGTGGCTTGGTGGGCGTGGCAGGGGAAGGATACTGCAAAATCTCCATTCCCTCCCCACTCCAGGGGAAGGATACTGCAAAATCCCCATTCCCTCCCCACTCCTGGGGGAAGGATATTGCAAAACCTCCATTCCCACCCCACTCTAGGGCCAGCCAGAGGTGGTATTTGCTGGTTCTCTGAACTACTCAAAATTTCCGCTACTGGTTCTCCAGAACCTGTCAGAACCTGCTGGATTTCACCCCTGGATTGTTTTATTTCATTCATGAATGTCTAAATAATAGGCGTGACATATTCTTAGAGGTACTGTATCGAGAATTTCTCCCTGCCTTCCACTATGTTCTCAACTGAGAAAAAAGTAAGATAATTAAACAAGTCTAAAATTTTACTTACAAGAAGAAACAAACAAATGTTGCTTAATTTTTGCCCCACAGTCTGTTTTAATTATCAAACTTATATAGTGCCCCATCTCACAAACATGACTCTGTAAGCATGCAGTGAAACAAAGTTAAAAAGTCTAAAGCATCCATTAAAAACAGTTAAGCATATAAATATAAATAAGACCATGGTAGAATGGACCAAATCCTACATAGTCCTCAAGCTGCAACCATTTATCATTTAAAGTTACAAAGGCACTGAAAGAAATGACTTACGATTGGTCTTCATGCTTTATAACCTTAGAAGCATCCCTGTGGTCATGGGATCCAAGTTCAGGAGACTGGCAACCAGCATTTATTTATGATGGCTGCAGCATCATAACTTGGGGTTATGTGATTTCCATTTGCAATCTTTCCAACTGGCTTCTGACCAGCAAAGTCAGTGGGAGATGCCAGATTCATTTAATGGCCACACAATGCACTTAATAACTGCAGTGATTTGCTTAACCATGGCAAAAAATATATATGATACAATTGAGTGTGGATTCACTTAGCAATCGACTTGCTTAGCAAGGGAAATTCTGGTTTCAGTTGCAGTCATATATAACAATCCTTTATGCTCCCCATTTCCATGGGATCCCAAAGCCTACTGGAAAAATCATGTTTTAAAGAGATTTCCAGAAGGCCAGTAGATTTGGGACTAACCTCATTTCAGAGAATGAGGTTCCAGGGTGCCACGGCAGAAAAGGCTTGTCTCCTGTGTTCCATCAGATGGAACTCTTCAGCAGACACAATCTGTAATCTGTCCTGCCAGACCTATTGCTGTGATAAAGTTGCTTATGTTCTGAATGTCTGGATTGCTTTGCTTGTATATTAAATGAATACCCTTCAACACTGCTACCAGTAATACATGAGATAAGTTGACATGTCAGCCTGCTTTAATACCGACTCAGTGTTAGGAATTCTAATGAATTTGCAGTAGAAAGATTTTTAAAATTAGAGTATGCATATCTTATCCCCAGAACCTTTTACAAGCAATTCATCTTTTTGTTATTAAGCAAAATTTCAAACAAATTGAGAGTAGTACTATGCAAATACAGTATTTCCTTATTTTTAATTTTGTTTTTGCTCTTTTTTTGAAGTTCACAAATGCATTTCAGGAGTGTTGTAATATCGCCATGGAAATTATATATCAAATGCAAAATTGAGTAATCAGCGGTGCAGGTTTGTTGACATTTGTGTTACAAAAAGATGAATAAATATTTGAGAGATGGAGATAGACCAAATAGGACATACGTTATCTAGAAAACTAAGGGATGAGTTTGTGGTTTGCCTGTTCAGAAAATTCGGACTGTGGCCATGTGGGTTATGTTAAAATGCTTTCTAACCTTTATAAAAGAGCAACGTTTTGCACTGTCTTTCCCAACCTTTAGAGCTTTCCAGGAGTATTATGACCTATCATTATCAAATAGCTTAGAAATTGTAATCCAACACTTTTGTAAGGAATTCAGTGTGGACAGCCTGGTGAATGTGACATATCTATTTGAAGGCTGCAAAGATTTTACTTTGTTGATGGATTCAAAAATCAACTCTTTAGTATATTAGCAAATAGAACTTAGGGTGTGATATATAAACGAAAAGGCAAAATTGGGCTGATTCATTGTACCAATAAAGGAGAATATTTGTAGCTCAGGGTTGACAGGAGGGGTCCTTGGTTATTTTCTTGCAGATGTTTCATTACCCAAACTAAGTAACATCATTATTGCTCCACTAATGGTGTTACCTATTTTGGGTAATGAAACATCTGCAAGAAAACAATGAAGCTTAGAGAGTACCAAGGACCCTTGATTCATTATACTTCTCTTACTTTATCTCTGCTGAAAAATGCCTGGACAGCTTTTCATCAATATGGGATAGACTTGAGCAAAAGCTTCAGTTAGCTTCAGTTAAGCTTCAAAAGCTTCAGTTAAGCACAGGATACTTACCTTCTTGTTGAACAGAAACCTGATGAGAGGTACATTAAACCTTTGGCTTTCAACTACCTCAAAAATGCATAAATCAACTTCCTCCCTTCTTCTCTACATGCAGTTTAATAGAAAAGCATTCATTTCACTGGTTTTTATTTTGAGTAAGTCATAACACAAGAGCCACTGTGTTCTAGTCTATGGCTGCCCTATGCAAAATATAACTACTGCAAGCAAAGCTAGTTCTTTGTCATGGTTGCTTGACAAGGTTTACATGCTAACTTCATGTAAAAAAATGTATCTAGGGAGACCATAAAGCTGGCTTTCATCAAAAGAATAGTTCTTAACTAATAGTAGTTTCCAAAGTATTGGGTTTTCCCTTATCCTGCTACTTTAACTCATTTTTAAGAGGACATTTTGTAAATTAATTTACCCAAATGTTGCATGTAGTTGGTGCCTAATGATATTATTATTGTCCGAGTGATATACAAGTAGTCCTTGACTTACGACCACAATTGAGCCCAACATTTCTGTTGTTAAGTGAGACATTTGTTAAGTGAGTTTTGCCCCATTTTACAAACTTGCTTACCACAGTTGTTAAATGAGTCACTGCAGTTGATAAGTTAGCAGTCTGGTTGTTAAGTGAACCTGGCTTCCCCATTGACTTTGCTTGTCAGAAGGTCACATAAGGTGATCACATGAACCTGGGACACAGCAATGGACATAAATATGAGCCAGTTGCTGAGCATCTGAATTTTGATCACATGATCATGAGGATTCTACAAAGGTAGTAACTGAAAAATGGTCATAAGTCACATTTTTCAGTGCTGTTGTAACTTTGAACGGTCACTAAACAAACTGTTGTAAGTCAAGGACTACCCTTACAAGCCATGTAAAATGTAAATGCAAATTTTTAAAGCATATCTTAAAAAGGTGCCAGGACAATTTATAGACCATTTTTTGACTGAAATGTGGAATGAGTTTAATAAACTATTACATAATTTTGCAAGCGAATTTGCTTTCCTTCTGATTACATTAATCATCCATACCATAATTTTCTCCAATAAGAAAAATATTTGTTATATAAAATATATTCACAGGAATAATTAATAATGGGGTATTGCAAACCCATAATATTTTATTAAAATCTTTCAAAATTGGCTTAAAACGATTAAATTTGTTAAAAAACAATTTTTTTCCACTTCTTCAATATGGTATGTTAATATTTTCTGCTGAAATTATAACAGCATGTTTTTTGCCTTCATTTAACTCTTTAATAAAAACTGAGGCAAAAAATGGTCTGTATAAAATTTATGGTGAAAGGAAATGTATTAGTAAACATTCATCGAACAGAAGGAATATTTTTTGTAAACTGTTGTGTAAAGTGTTTATAAACTGACCATAAGCAAGATAATGAGATACGTGAATTTCTGTAGGTAGACTGAATTTACTGTAATATAATAAGATGATCAATAAATATTGTCATTTTCCCTGCTCTCTATCATCTGAAAATAATACTCTTGCTTAGCTTCATTATTAAAACTTGAATTGATAGAATGAGTGGTTTCTTTGTCGTTTTAGCTGTCACTGCAGAAATCTGTATCAAAGAAGTACTAGGATAAATGGTTCTCCTGGCCCATCTGTGCCCTGTTTGATGCTACTGTGGATGCTAATAAATCACTATTAGTGCTGAGTCACTTAGCTTCTTACTTATTTTATTGATTTCTATAACAGAAAGAATCTTAAATATACTATTAATGTTATTTGCAGACAGTCCTTTCTTTCAAACCACTTAAAAATTCCCTCTCTTTTTAACTTCAGGAAACAGTATTGAAAACGAGAAAGACTTCAGTGGTATCGAGAGTAAATTTTCTTTAAGGATACCCGAAAAGCCTGATGAAGACATTTGTCACCTAGTTCCTGGACAGGAAACAAGTGTAGCAGATTGCAACTTCAATCATACCAGTAAAACTTTTGTGGTTATACATGGATGGACGGTAAGAGGAGTCAAACATTTGCATAGCTATTTGCTGAAGACTCTTAGTCAGTCTGATATGAACAGAGACCCAGATAGTGATTTTTAAAAGACCCAACAAATTAATTGCCATACATTTTTATTTATAGTCAGCTCATTTCTGGTTGGGATGGGTAGCCTTTTAAGCTCTATAGGTAATCTTCGACTAATGACTGCAATTGAGCCCACTATTTTGGTCATAAATTGTGATGGTCATAAAGTGGCTCACCACAGGACCAGAACCAATTTTACAACTTTTTTGTAGCAGTCATTAAGCGATCCCTGTGACCCAAAGTTCACGATGAGAAGTTTTTCCAGAAGCTGAAAGTAAGTGCCTTTTCCAGAAAAAAATACCATAAATTGTGATCACATGACCATAAATTAAAAATCGCTGTAAATGTAGATTTGTTGCTGAGCACCCAAAATGCCTTCATATGATTGTGGGGCCCCTAACATCAGAAGTTCACATCCTTGTTATAAGTCCCATTTTAGGGGGGAACCATCATAATTCTGGTCCCGAAGGGATTGGCCATAAATTAAGTACCACCTGAATTGTTTTCTGGATCATCTTTGGAAATTATAATATGTCTTTTTTTTAGGGCAGACTTGACATAGGGAAATGGATCTTTTCTAGGCTTATCTAGAAAAACCAGAGATTAAAACCAGGATTGTCCTCTTGCAAAGCAAAAACACTGCTGTTTATTTATTATTTATTTATTTATTAGTCGCATTTCTGTGCCACCCAACTCCCTAGGGACTCTGGGCGGCTTACAGCAAAAAAACAATGCAAACAATATCCCGTACAATTTTTTTAAAATAAAACATTAAAAACCCATACATTCCATTCCATGGCCAGGTCTCGCAAGATCACTGCAGTGAGATCAACGGCCCCAGGCCTGTCGGAAAAGCCAGGTCTTCACCGCTTTCCGGAAGGCCAATAGGGTGGGGGCGGTCCGGACCTCAGGAGGTAATTGGTTCCAGAGAGCCAATGCTGTTGCACTACAGCAACACCCTGCAGCTTGGGAACATTTTCTTGAGGCTAGCATTAGTGGAAGTCTTTTGCAGTAAGAATGGTAAAGAAACTTAGAGCTCATTTGACATCCCTGTTATTCCTTGATCTTATTTTTTTCTGCCTGCTAATATAACACACACAGTTGCATTTCTTAAACTTTATGTTGTCCAAAGATTAGGTACATGAGACTTAAGCATTACCCCAGCAGGGTTCTTCATTACAGTAATATGACTTGTAACAAGAGAAATAGGAAACGGGGGTATTAGCTATGTTTATCGCTTTTTAATTATATATTTAAAAGGTGAGATAAAAATCTAATAATTGTAATTATTATTAAATAAATGTCAGGCGCAAGAAATCAGGAACCAAGGTTGTTCAAAATGAATACAGGTTTAATCCATGCCAGTTCACCACAAGTATATCTGAACTACTAATGGTCAGGGCAAATTGGCGATAGATAAGAGTCAATGAATTCAAGGAAAGATGGGCTTAGATCTCCTGTGAGAGCAAAGGGACTTAAAACTGATGATGCACTTGACCCCTCAGCCTGGTCATCTCCTACAATCAGCAGCCATATAGCTTACTTCTTCACCGCCAAGGTCTGCGTGAGATAAAAGAAAACTAATATTTGTGCTTTGCTCAACTTACATACATTCAGTGCAAATCCTCTCAGTTCTTTCTAAAGTCGCCTTCATTTTCTCCTCCCCTATATTTCTCTAAAACTGCTAGAAATCCTCACCAAAAACCCACAATATTTTGCTTGTTGTCACACAGTTATTTTTCTAATGCCATTCAGATAGCCACAACAGCATGAGGGTTGCTTGAAAAGGCAAGCATAATTCAATAATTCTCCATTTTGCAATAAGTATATAATGATACTGGCCTTTGTTCAACTTGTGGCAGTGAATTCCCTATCTATTAAAGGATTAATCTTTTATTATTAAAATATGCCCAGGCAACCTTTCCCAGCTGGATGTTTTCCGCATGTTTAAAAATCTCTATAAATTCTTAACATGGAAATGTATGTAAATTTTAGTCTGCTACATCTGTAGAGCACCAGATTGGACAAGGTTACTATCAGTGCACTCCTAAGATAATCCATTAACTTGTTTATGGTTACTTACTTGGAAAAATATTTGATGATTATATTTATTCTCTCTGTAAGTGTACTTAATATCTATCCTTTGAGGTTAATATTATACATTTGACATAGAGTTTATTGTATTCTAGGTGACTGGCATGTATGAGAGCTGGGTTCCTAAACTGGTGAACGCACTGTATAACAGGGAGCCCGATTCTAATGTCATTGTGGTTAACTGGTTAGCTCGAGCCAGTTTGCATTATACAACGTCTGCGTACTTTACAAAGAAGGTGGGAGAAGATGTTGCTGCATTTGTTGATTGGATGGAGGTAAGCATCTATTTGCAAGTTCTGTACAACACAATATCTTGAGAGTTAAAGGTGTTGAATACCTAGAATCCAAGTTAAGGACATTTCCAAATGAGGAATTTTTGTCCCCTAAAAAAATAGGCCTCAGGGTTTTGATTCCATAATGTTAGCTATATTTATTTCTGGCTGAACTGTATTTGAAACTGTAGTTATCCATTTTTTAAAGTTAACGTTAAATGGAGTTTATAGGTGGTCCATTTTCTGCTTCATCACACTTCTTGCTCTTACGCTTTTAAGGGGAAAAGTGGCTTGATGAATTTTCAGCACTCCCATCATGTGGCCAGCAAATGCATACTGGATGCAATAAGGCCTTGGAGTGAAAACAGTTTATTTCGTTACTCATTTCTGTGGAGCGATGAAGAAAGGGGTTTTGTGGCAGGATCTGTAATAACTCAGAGTGGAGCAGTTAATTTTTACTGTCAGTACATCTCCAATTTGTGAACGTTTTCAAAGCAGAATTTGTGAGTTTTCATGATGGAGCTATTGCTATACTAATGAGAATTACATGTTGGAATAGTTCCTCATTGGGAAAAAACATGTCTGTTGGGTATCGACGTATGTAACATATGCTAACATATATAGCATAGATAACTCCATTGTATTGTTAATTCTTATTTTTAATACGTGGAAACATCCAAACATTCATATTCCAGCTCTTGCCTGAAAAGTTATCTTAGCAATATTTGCACTGACACAATATCTTATGTGAGTGAAAATCTATATGATGATTGGAAAGTACGGGTAGTCCTCGATTTATGACCAGAATTGAGCAAAACATTTCTTGCTAAGTGAAACAGTTAAGTAAGTTTTGTCCCATTTTACAATCTTTCTTCCCACAGTTCTTTAGTGAATCACTGAAGTTGTTAAGTTAGTAACATAGTTGTTATGTGAATTTGGCTTCCCCATTGACCTTGCTTGTCAGAAGGTTACCAATAGATATGCTAAGCAACTGAATTTTGATCGCATGTTCATGGGGATGCTGCAAGTCGTAAGTGTGAAAAATGGTCATAATTCACTTTTTTCAGTGCCTTGGAAAAACTTTGAACAGTAATTAAAAAAAACTGTTGTAAGTTGAGGATTACCTGTATGAAATGCAAGTGATGTCAAGCCTTTTAAGTATTAGTTTTGTAAATAAGGGATGAAATAAGGGATGTTTGCTTATATATTCTTTGACCTAGAGTGTTTTTCATTCCTGACACGCCAAATGTGCCCTCTGCTGGATAGTGATGAATATATTGCTGTTCTTCACATTCTTGCATTAGGGCTGTTCAAAGCCTCTAAAAGAAGGCATGGAAACACACGGGAATATAGGAAACAGCTTGCTATATGGATTGTTAAAGCTGCTGTGTCTTTTTCAAGCTATTATGGCTTTGCTGGAAACTATCCCAGCTATATATCCTATAAGGCAGTGGTCACCAACTGGTGGTCCATGGACCGCTGCTGGTCCGCAGAAAAATTATTTGCATTTTTTATATTTCACTAAATCAGGGGTCCTCAAACTATGGCCCCTGGGCTGGATACGTGCAATGAATGTTTGTGTTGCTGCAGAGAGTCTCACCCTTCGGGGTCTTTTTGTGCGGGTCGGAGGGGGGCAGAAATTCCAACTTGGGTGTCTGCTTCAGCCTCCTGGTGTGGGGCTTTGGGCAAAGGCTGAGGGAAGTGCCGCTGGTGGCGAAGAGCTGGAGGGCCTCGTTCCAGTGGGACTGCAACTGGCTGACCATCTCAGCCCACTGAGCCTCAAGGCGGCGGTACCTGGCCTTGCACTCCCACAGGTCTTCCCTCTGCTTGGAAAGCCTATGCTCCTAGTCCTTAGTGAGGTGCTTCTGCTAAGTCTCCTTCTTGATCAGATTCAATTTGAACTGAGCTGTTCTGCCAACTCTCTCATGGTGGCTGCTTAGCTCCAATAACTGCTTCCTGTTGGGGCACTAAGGAGCCTGGGCAGGAAGGTGAGGAGGGATAAGTAGAGGCCAGAGAGGCGCCCCTCAACATGAGTAACATTGAGTTGACCACACCCACCCAGTCACATGACCACCTAGCCACATCCACCCAGCCAGTCATTAGGCAGATCATATTAGTGGTCCATGGGATTTAAAATTATGAATTTAGTGGTCCCTGAGGTCCGAAAGGTTGGTGACCCTTGCTATAAGGAATGCAGTGGCTCAGTGACTAAGATGCTGAGCTTGTTGATCAGAAGGTCAGCAGTCAGTGGTTCAAATCCGTAGCATTGCATAATGGAGTGAGCTCCTGTTACTTGTCCCAGCTTCTGCCAACCTAGCAATTCAAAAGCAAGTTAAAAATGCAAGTAGAAAAATAGGGACCACCTTTGGTGGGAAGGTAACAGCGTTTTGTGCGCCTTCGGCGTTAAGTCATGCCGGCCACATGGCCATGGAGATGTCTTCGGACAGTGCTGGCTCTTCGACTTTGAAACGGAGATGAGCACTGCACCTAGAGCTGAAAATGACTGATACACATGTTCAGGGGAACCTTTACCTTTACCTTTATCCCAGCTATCCCTGCAATTATTCTTAATACACTGCTGCTTAACTCCTTGCATTCCTTTGCACTCTCCTTACTTCCAACATTATAATATAGTCCCTTCAAATTGCCTTCTGAATGCATGAGGCTGTTCTCAGTAAATTTTGGATGTAACAAGCTACACCCAGAATCAGTTCTTGTGAACGGGCAGCCATGTAAATTAGATAAACTAATAACTTCAAATGGTCTGGAGTGGAGAACTATTTCTCTGTTTAGATCTTCATCTGAAATCCAGTTCTTAGCAGAAATGGGGCGGTGCTGATTGTTGGAAAGCAGACACTGATTTTTTTTTTATGGCTGTTGAGAGTGCTCACAAAGGATTGGAGGCCTTGGGAAGTTCACTTAAAATGTTAAAATGATTGCAAGGTGGCCTTCTTTCCCCCTTTCTTCATCTAGGCAGGTGGGACATAGTCACAAATTGAGTACCTCTTTCAAAGGAGAGTAAACATGAGGATAAGCTAGTTCTGATATTTTACATTTTGCAGATAACAGGCTGTAAACTGAGCTCTCTTCCCCATATGAGGATAAATGTACACATTTGCTAACATGCAGTATCTCTAGGGAAAATATGTTCATTGTATCTCCATATCCATATTCAAATCCACCCTTCTTTCTAAAACATTATTTTTTTTCCATCAGAAATGTTTATCTTCCTTTAATACCTTTGGCATAAACACTCTTATAATAAAGCCCTTGGGCAGGATGTTGAGCACTGGTGGAATATATATATATATATATATATATATATATATATATGTAGGTCTTTGGTTATTCGGGTCTTCTCCCACGTAAAATTGGAAGTGTCTTGGCGACGTTTCGACGAAGTCTCATTCGTCATCTTCAGGCTGGTGTTCTCGGCTTCGTGCTTCCAGGAGCAAATATATATATATATATATATATATATATATATATATATATATATATATATATATATATATATATATATATATATATATATATATTTCTGGCTGCTGTTCTATTTATTTTTGTCGTGATACTGTTATATTTATGTTATATTTCTACTTAAACTTTTTTTTTAAAAAAATAAAATGTGCTGCTTTGGGCATCGTGTTGATGGAGAAGGCTGAATTATCAATAATTTAGAAAAAATGTATTATGGCTTTAGAAGTCTTTCTGAATGCTTTAAGCAAAAATACCTTCTTTTTTTAAAAATCCACTTTTCTTTTGCTGCTCTCAAGTTTTATCCCTTAGTCATCTTTCATAGATTTTCATGTATTTGCATTTTATATAAAACAGTGCAGATTTCCTGCTGTTACTATAATATTTTTGTCCTTGAAGTGAAACTGATAATTTGGTTTTTTTGATTAACAAGCAAGTTAACATTTGCCTTTGAAGCTTATTCTTTTAAAAATGATTGTTCTCAGGAGCAGTTCGGTTATTCTCTCAACAAAGTCCATTTGCTGGGATACAGCCTTGGTGCCCACGTTGCTGGCGTTGCTGGAAGTCTGACCAGTAAAAAGATTAATAGAATTACAGGTAAGGAAATCATTATTGCTATCAGAATAATAATTAGAAGGGGAATTATAGTGAATCTTTCAAAGCACTAAATATTTTAACATACAATTCTGGCATATGTTGATAGCAACTATTATAAAATGAGGAGCTAATGAAAACTGTATGTTTTCCAGCAAACATATCATTGTTTTTCCCTCAAGATTGTAAAGAACCATTGTGTGTTAAAAATCCTCCTCCTCCTTCCCCAAAAATCACAAACAAAACAAAAAAAGTAAGTGCCTTAGTGGCAGTCTTTGCCCCGGGAAGTCATTGGCTTCAGTGGGATTTATGAACTGAGGATTTCTGCTTTTATAAAAGCAACACATGACCTGTAAAATAAGCTATTTGGATGGCAATCGTTAGCTTTTTGTTTAAATGGGTACTTATTTGAGGCCTTAATTATAACTATGGAATTAACTGGCTTTGTAGACAATCATGCAATTTATGAAGGCTGAAAATTGAATTTTTTTTAGAAGAGGTACTTGACATTTCAGAAATGTTTAAAGCATTTATATAACATTTGCACAAATCCTTTCATGGTTTTGTTTGTATCAGTGAAAAGTTGTTCGTACTTTTTTTCTTTTAACTTCTTTATATTTGAATTTTTTTGAAATAACATTGAAATGTTAAAACCTTTACCTTACTTTGTGTATAGTACAGCAAATAAATAAATAAACCATTACAGGTGGTCATTGATTTATAACCACAATTGAGACCAAAATTTCCATTGCTAAGCAAGGCAGTTGTTAAGTGAATTTTGTCCCATTTTACAACCTTTCTTGCCACAGTTGTTAAATGAATTGCTGCAATTGTTAACTTAGTAACAATAGTTGTTAAGGTAATCTGGCTTCCCCATTGACTTCGCTTGTCAGAAGTTGCAAAAGGTGATCATGTGACTCCAGGACACTGCAAGCGCTATAAATATCCACCAGTTGCCAAAAGTCTAAAATCTGATCACGTGACTGTGGGGATGCTGCAACAGTTACAAGCATGAAAAATGGTCATAAGTCACTTTTTTCCAGTGCTGTTGGTAATTTTGAGTGGTCACTAAATAAATGGTTGTTAATCAAGGTTTACCTATATTTTTATGAAAGTTTTTTTTGGACAGAGTATCTTAGGCTTCACATTGACTGATTATTTTAGTGTTGCATGCTGTTTTAGGCCCTGTCCAATTATAGCTGAGTTCTTGTTGTTTATTCTAAAACTACAGCCTGTTTCCTTCCTTCCTTCCTTGTTTCATCAGGACAGCAGTTTAGTGTAGTGGTTAAAGCACCAGACTAGAAACTAGGTGATCAGGTGTTCTAGTCCCACCTTAAACATGAAAGCCAGCTGGGTGACTTTAGACCAGTCACACATTTTCAGCCCAACTTACTTCTCATGGTTGTTATGAGGAGGAAACTAGGAGAGGAAGACGTATTAGACATGTTTATCGACTCAAGTTATTCATAAAAAGAATAAAGGCAAAATATAAATAAACTTCTCATTTGCCAGAGAGCATTGTAAAACCCAATACATTGTAAAACCCAAAATAATATCGATAGGAAATTTGGCACCCATAACGAATAAAAATATGGACCACGTCTGCAAATTTTATCATGATGCTACCAATGGAATCCGAAGGTCAGAGGACCAATATTACGTTTCTCTTTTCTTTTACTCTTATCATCACGTTAAGGTTTAGATCCTGCTGGGCCTCTCTTTGAATATGCTGAGGCATCTAGGCGCCTTTCTCCAGACGATGCTGTCTTCGTGGATGTCTTGCATACTTACATCAGGGGCTCCCCAGATCGCAGCATTGGTATACAGCAGCCGGTGGGCCACATTGATATCTATCCCAATGGAGGAAGCTTCCAGCCAGGCTGCAATATAGCTGAAGCCCTGCGTATGATTGCTGAGAAAGGCTTCCAAGGTAAGTTTTCAAATCTGAATGCCCCTCCCGCTCCATTCCAGCAATATCGGCATCATGAAGATTCTATGGCCACTGCTATTCACAATTAATGTTCTGTTCGGAATTGTTCCCCTTTCTTAGAATCCTTATAGAAACATCTAGTAAGGAAGGAATTTGTCTTTATTTTTGTTCCTCCTATGGCTCAGAGTTTTGCTCACACTGGGTCCAAATTAAGCAGGGGCTTGGAATTACAGTTGTAAATCATACTGATTATTAGTGGATCAACATATGACTGACCCAATTTTATGACAATTTTTGTTGTCAAGGGAATCCATCGTTAAGTAACCCCTGGTCCACAATAGATGATTTTTTATTTTTTTTTTGCCAGAAACAAGAACTAAACACCAGTTTCCAGCAACAAAAATGTCATAAATTGCATTCATTTGACTATGGGATGCTGCAAACAGCCATAAATGTGGGCTGGTTGCTGAGTGCTCAAAATGTGATCATGTGACTAGATGTGGGAGGAAGTTGATAGGATATTTTTTTGGGGGGGGGGGTCTATTATAAGAGTTGCTAAATGACTGGTCACAAGTTGAGGACTACCTGTATTGAGCTACATCTTGACTGACTTCCCTTCTCAGGTTTCAGAAGATAAAAAGTAAAAGAGTGCTCTAGAGTTACTCAGGAGGTGTTCTGCTCATTTTTCATTGCATGCATGTGATACTTCGACTGTAGTGATAGTTGGTCCAGTGTAGCATGTAAAAGGCAAAACTATATTATTGGTTGTGCTTATCTATGTGTAGTCAGTTATGGATGCCCACTATTATGCTCAAATATTCAGCCTAGACCAGGGGTGGAGAACTAGGCTCTTTTACGATCTGTGAACGTCAACTCACAGAATGGCTCAGGAATTCTGGGAGCTGAAGTCCATAGATTGTAAAAAAGCCATAGTTCCCCACCCCTGGTCTAGACCAGTGGTGAAATACAATTTTTTTACTACCGGTTCTGTGGGCGTGGCTTGGTGAGTGTGGTGTGGCTTGGTGGGCCTGGCAGAGGAAGGATACTGCAAAATCCCCATTCCCTCCCCACTTCTGGGGGAAGGATATTGTAAAATCTCCATTCCCACCCCACTCTGGGGTGAGCCAGAGGTGGTATTTGCCAGTTCTCCGAACTACTCAAAATTTCCGCTACCAATTCTTCGAACTGCTCAAATTTTCCGGTACCAGTTCTCCAGAACCTGTCTTGAACCTGCTGGATTTCACCTCTGGTCTAGACTATCCTTAATATCTTCCTTATCTTCCTTATTGTAGCAAATACAGTGAACTGTAGATCATTGTGGTTATGATCACCAAAATTGTATAACTCCTAATTGGAAGAACACTATTGATAAGATTTAATGCAGGAAAGGGGAAATAGCAGCTAAGTAGGGTGAAGTAGTACGGAAGAAGAAACAATGAAGAAAAACAATGCATTCAGTGTGACTAAAAATGAACATTATCTTCACAATTGAAATATTTTTCAGAGGGTGAGAGAATTCTCACCAAATTTGTTAACACTGGAGAACGTCTGGTGCAGATTTGCTTATCATAATTGCTGAACAATAGAAATGTGTCTCTATACAGTACAGCTTGTGTCATTTTTCTCCCCCCTAAGAATCTGCTCAGCTGGTGAAATGCTCTCATGAACGCTCCATCCACCTCTTCATTGATTCCCTCTTGTATGAAGAAAAACCAATCATGGCGTACCGATGCAATTCAAAAGAAACATTTGAAAGAGGGCTTTGCTTGAGCTGCCGAAAGAATCGTTGCAACAATTTAGGGTATGAAGTCAAAAGAGTGGAAAGCAAGAAGAACCGCAAAATGTATCTAAAGACCCGTGCACACGCACCTTATAAAGGTATTCGTGATCTGCTGCAAACTTTTTATTTTTAGGTCATGAATTTGCCACTGATGGAATATAACAGTGATGGCTAACCTTTTTGCTGTCGCGTGCCAAAAACGGGGGGGGGGGGAGCATGGGGGGGTCGCAGGCATGTGTGCTCACACCCATAATTCAATGCAACCCACCCATGCGCATGCGACCCCCCCCCCCCCGGTGCTCCCCCCGTAGGCCCGTTTTTCGCCCTACCCAGGCTCCAGAGGCTTTCTTGGAACCTGGGGAGGGTGAAAACAGCCTTCCCCACCCCTCCGGAGGCCCTACAGAGGCCGGAAATGGTCCGTTTCCTGACTTCCGGTGGGCCTGGAAGGCCGAAAATCAGATGATTGGTGCATGGCTGGAGCTGAGCTAGGGCAACACTCGTGTGCCCACAGATATGGCTCCACGTGCCACCTGTGGCATGCGTGCCATAGGTTCGCCATCACGGAAATATAACATGTGAAAACAAACTAAATTCAGAACAAATTGAACAGAAAGGACTCTTTCACAGACCCCATTGAAATAATAACGTTCTTGATTAAAGTCTGAGTACATTATAAATTTAAGAACAATAGACTTATTAAATTCAAATTAAGCACTTGTTTTAATTAATCCTACTATTGAAATTGAAAATTAAGCAGTTCATATCAAATGTGATAACATTTGTATTTCTCAGGTGCATAGTAAGTTCTAATATCAATCCAGTGACCTGATTTTTTGTAAGCGAATACAAATATTCTGAGGCAGGATCCCCCAAATTCCTAATTCTAATTCTATTCTATGCTCGATGAGACCATCTGTTATTGATATTAGGTTGCTGTTATGTGTAAGTAACAGATTCACAATCTAAGACTGGTAGAAAATTAATTGAAGTCCTAACCAAGGGCCTAAGAATTATTAGAGTAGAGTCTACAAAATTATGTATTCATATGTATTATGGTTATTGAACAATCAGCCAGCTGTTTAGACTATATTTGGCATTTTATCTACCTGAGTCCTTCCCAAGGACCTATGATAGGAAGATGTTATTTGATGCTGCTGTTATTTGCAGTGCTATTAATTAAAGTAGCAACGTTTAAATTATTTTCATATAATAAATGTTTGGGGGGGTGTCGAGCATATACTTCAAAATCTCATAATAAGAGACCCTTCATTCGGATTTATAACTGAATGCTTTTTACATTATAGCAGAATTAGATAATCTATACTTAGAATTAATCAGTTGTAGTAATAGGAAGAAACTCCTTTATTTCATACAACCATACTTAGTATTGTAGTACAGAATTCCCAAATAATACTTTGATCTGATCTTCTGACTTTGTGGGAAATTAGATGGGAGAATATCAACATTTTATACCACCCCCTTCTGTTTTCAGATTATCGGAGATTTTGGGGTTGGGGGGGGAGGGCAACTTTTTTAAAAAACATGTCTATAAAATAAATTTCCATACTTAAGCACAAAGTATTAACTTCCAAACCAAAAATAGCAGAATTTATTAATAATATTTTGCATCTTTTGCTCTCAGTCTTTCATTTCCAGGTCAAGATACATTTTTTTGGAAAACTGAACATTACCAAGAGAAACGAACCATTTCTTATTTCTTTTTATGGCACCAAGAAGGAAAGTGAAAACATACCGTTCGTAATGTGAGTATCAGCTGAAACAGCTGCCTACACATTTATCAATATACTGTTGCATTTTAAAACGTCTTCCTATTGGCTGCAGAAATTGCTTGCAGAGTCATTTGAGAATGGTTCCTGCATGTGCACATTGAGGGTTTTCACTGAAGGATGTGGTACATTTTGTTCCATTTAATTATTCCCAGTGTTTTTTAGAAGGAATTCTCAGATAACTTTTGCATATTATGCAAAAGTACTGCATGAGAGAAGTGAGTGAGTGTCACTTTTGTCCTACCCGCCACCTTTCAAGGAAGTGTACAAAAGAGATAACATTTAGGCTTTTGACACGCCCCGTAAGCACAAAGAAGGAAAAGTTGATTGTGTTCCGTTGCTCTGTTTGAGAAATGTACATTTGTATATAGAAAGCTGTACAAATGGTGGCTTCCCATTATGCATTTCTGCTTGGGTGACATAAATAAAATACGCATCTCATGACTCTGGGATTAGACATTTTGCATACAAAGGCAAGGAGCTAAACGGCAGTAATGGAAGTCCTTAAAAAAACCACTATTAAGCATGCTAATAGTTTAATGATCATGTGTTACAAACCAATTATTTGGGTTTTTTTTTTTTCATTTCAAGTTTTGTTATTTTATATTGTTTCTACATATCAATGCGTGAATAGTGTGATATCTGGGTATCATACATTTCAGTACAATAAACATAATGTTACTACTCCTAGTTATTACATTACATTTTCATAGTTTCATATACACATATCTTACTATCACCCTTCAATTCTAAACCTTCCTTTGGTTCTTTCATATACCTTCATGTCAACATATCTATATATCTATCCATATCTATATCTATATTTATTGTTATTCCCTTCTAATTTCTATCTCAATTTTATTTTGTTTTTCCCCCTTCCAATATCACTATAATATTCAAAGACGTGTTTCCCCCCCACTTCCTCTAGCTAAATCTTCACATCAATTTATATCAAAAATTCATCCTTCAATCTTTCATTATTCATTGCCTCAATGTACACTCCTAGTACCAATCATAATCATTAATACATAATTCTATAATATAGAGTATAATTCTATTAGTACACATATATATATATATATCAAAATAGATTCTTTCATTTTCTAATCACCCATTTTTTTAGTTCTAATATTTCACTGCTAATCTGGTTTCTCTTCGGATCGTATAAATATTTCGCCTTTTACCAATCATTTGTTAAAAGGCAATCTGGTGAAGTGCTCCCTGGTTGAAAATCTGCTATTTTCTAAGAAAGCCTATTGGCGCATTCTAGCTCCCCAATAAATGTTTGAAATTAAAAGTATATAAGGGATTGGTTTGTGTGCGTACTGGTGCTTATGATGTTGGATATAGTATGGGATCTAGCAGGAGTAGTAAAGAATGGGATTACCAGTTGCATGTTTTAATATGAATTGTCTCAGTTTGTAGTCACCTGTAGTTTTGCTGCCAGTTACTATCTTGGCATCTAATGGGCATGTACTTTTCTGTGAATGAAAGGGATCTGAAAAGAAGAAGGCTGGTACTGGCAAAAAAAAACCTTGTAAGCTGCCCAAAGTCACATGTTTGTGAAATGGGCAGCTATATTAATTGGTCAAATAAGTAAAATTGATGCTCCTTGAGATATCTCTCTTTGAACTTTATATAATTATACCAACTTTCCCAACCTAGTCCCCTGCAAATATATTGAGAGGTCAGTTCTTCCATTTCCAACGGTCTCTAGAGTTGGAGTGGTGTCATATTTGGAAGAACACTTAAGTAAGGAAACAAAAATTTATAATAAGCCAACTTTGCTTGGGTCACAGGTTGTTTCAGCTTTTAACTGGCATGCCAAGGGATACCACTCTGAAAAGGAGTGAGTCTGCATCGAAAAGATTCAAAAGTCAGGTCAAAACAGCATTTAAATTAATTAAAATAACTCATGTCATTATGCAAGGAACTTCTTGAGATGGAAGGAGAACGTGAAGTGATGAGGAAAAGAGAAGTCTTGGAGGGCTTTTCAGCTGGTCGGGGAAGAAAGTTGGAAGGATGTAGTAGCTTCTAACCAGGATTAGAGAAGCCAGGAGAGACAATAGTGGTGGAATAGAGGACAAGATGTGGGAGGCTGGGCTGATATATCTGAAATTTAGCAGTAAGATTCAAGAGACTGAAGTTGTTGGAAATGGCATCTGGGTCATTAACAAGCCATCAGGATTTACAAGGAGGGAATCGTTTTTATGATAACATTTTGCTGCTTCTAATTAAAAGGTTTTGTTATATCCTATGAATGAAAACCTTTTTTCCACATTCTCTGATAAAGGAATAGGCTCCTGAAGTGGGTTGAAGACAACCACTGACTGAACTTGTATGTGGTTTCTTGTTTAAAACAGGCCTGAGATCTCCACTAACAAAACAAGTTCCTTCCTGGTGTGTACTGAAGTTGATATTGGAGAACTGCTTGTAGTAAAAATTCAGTGGGAACAAGAATCTTTTTTCAGTTTGAGATGGTGGGACACCCCTGAATTTAGCATACGAGTAGTCAGAATCAAGGCTGGAGAAACCCAGAAAAAGTAAGTTTACTTTTTTTGTGTGTGTGTTCAATCATTTTGTCACCATCCAAGATCACTGATTATCTGTTCTCCCTTGGGTTCAGTTGTATCCTAACTTTTCTAAAAGATAATCCCATATGAATATAATGATAAAGAGCATTTGTTGGTATACTTTTATAGGAAGAGCTTCTTGTGATTTGGAACTGGAGGATTACAGTTGAGTGTTCTTCAGAGGTGGTATTCAGCAGGTTGTGACCAGTTCTGGAGAACCGGTAGCGGAAATTTTGAGTAGTTCGGAGAACCAGTAAATACCACCTCTGACTGGCCCCGCCCCCATCCATTCTCTGCCTCTCAAGTCCCGGCTGATCGGGAGGAAATGGGGATTTTGCAATATCTTTCCTCTGGAGTAGGGAGGGAATGGAGATTTTATAGTAACCTTCCCCTGCCATACCCACCAAGCTATACCCACAGAACTGGTAGTAAAAAAATTTGAATCCCACCACTGGTGTTCTGCCTTAGCCAAGGCACTTACTTCATGCAGGAGAATATGTTTTCCATTGTCTCCTCTCTCCATTAACTGCTTACCTATGCAAATGGGAGGAGGTAACAACAAAGAAGAGGACATGGCTATTGCCTATTCCACAACCAGAATGCTCTAGTTTCAACTCACATAGCATCTTCGAATCACTATAAATAACACTGACCTTTAATTTATTGCTGCTACTAATAATAATAATTCACTCTCGCTTTCAATACTATGACACAGTATGAGAATTTTCCAATTCTCAGCTGTTATCTTAGAAGTAATGCTATGTTCTGTACAGTACTAGGTGCATAGTAAACAAGAAACAAAAGTGATGTTGGAAATAATCCGAGGGAGACCACTGTTCCACAGATAGCCGGATGTGAGTCCCTTTTTGTGAAGTGGGGTCATGGAGTACAGATGGGCTTGTTGATCACGTACCTGGCTCCCTGCCGCGTGGCAACGGCCCTGCTCGAGCTGCTCAACGTCATAGCTGAGGTGGCGGTTGGTACCCCCAGACTTCTAGTCATGGGGGATTTCAACCTGCCATCTGTCGGCGAAACGTCTGAGGTGGCTCGAGAGTTCATGGCTTCCATGACGGCCATGGACCTTACTCAGTTAATTCATGACCCTACTCACACGGGTGGACACACTCTTGACTTAGTTTTTGTCTGGTCAGTGGTTGAGTAGCCTTGATACAGGGGATATAGTCATTGAACCCTAGTCATGGTCTGACCACTCGCTCCTTCGACTGGACTTTCTAACCGCTACACCCCGCCGCAGGGAGGCGGGACCGACCAGGTGGCTCCGCCCCAGGCGCCTGATGGACCCTGATAGGTTCCAGATGGAGCTTGGGCCATTTCCTGAGACTCTGGCTCATGACTTGGCTGAGGACCTGGTGGCCACCTGGGACAGTGCGGCTGCTGGGGCCTTGGACCGTGTCGTGCCTTTGCGGCCTCTGACCCGGCACCGAACTCACCTAGCTCCTTGGTTCTCCGAGGAGCTGAGGGAGATGTAGTGCCGGAAAAGACGCCTGGAGAGTAGTTGGAGGACCAGCCACTCCGAATCCGACCGAACACTGGTGAGGTCTCATATTAAGACCTACCTAGTGGCGATAAAAGCGGCGAAATCTAGCTATTTTGCCGCCCTTATCGTGTCATCAGATAATCGCCCGGCTGCCCTGCTTAGGGTGACCCGCTCCCTCCTCCATCTGGAGGTGCGGGATGACCCCTTGCAGGGCCGAGCTGAGGACTTTGTGCAGTATCTGTATGACAAAATCGCTCAGATTCGGGAAGGGCTGGCCTCTGACTGGGTATGTCCGGACGGGATGACTGAGGCAGGTCTTGAGAGAGTTATCTGGGGGGAGTTTGATCCTGTGGCTCCCGAGGTCATGGACAGGGTCCTGGGACGGCTGAACGCGACCACATGTTTATTGGACCCGTGTCCCTCCTGGTTGGTACTGGCTTCCCGGGAGGTGACACGAGGCTGGCTCCAGAAGATTGTTAACGCTTCTTTGAGTGAGGGGGTCCTGCCGGCTGCTTTGAAAGAAGCGGTTGTGAGGCCCCTCCTCAAGAAGCCCTCTCTGGATCCGGCTGTTTTGGCTAACTATCATCCAGTCTCCAACCTTCGCTTTGTTGCGAAGGTTGTTGAGAGTGTGGTAGCGCAACAGCTTCCCCGGTACCTGGATGAAGCTGTCTATCTAGACCCGCTCCAGTCCGGCTTCCGGCCTGGGCACAGCACGGAAATGGCATTGGTCGCGTTGGTGGATGATCTCTGGAGGGCTCGGGATAGGGGTTGCTCCTCTATCCTGGTCCTGTTAGACCTCTCAGCGGCTTTTGATACCATCGACCATGGTATGTTGCACCGGTTGGCGGGGTTGGGGGTGGGGGGCACCGTTCTGCGGTGGTTCTCCTACCTCTCTGACCGGTCGCAATCTGTGTTGACGGGGGCAGCGGTCGACCCCGAGGCACCTTGCTTGTGGGGTGCCACAAGGGTCAGTCCTCTCGCCCCTTCTGTCCAACATTTATGTAAAGCCGCTGGGTGAGATCATCTGTGGCTTCGGGGTGGAGTTCCATCAGTTCGCTGATGACACCCAGCTGTACATCTCCACCCCAGGCCACCCCAACGATGCCCTTGAAGTGATGTCCCAGTGCCTGGAGGCCGTGCAGGCCTGGATGGGGAGAAACAGGCTCCGACTCAACCCCTCCAAGACCGAGTGGCTGTGGCTTCCAGCGTCCCGATATAGCCAGCTGACGCCATCGCTGGCTATTGGGGGCGAATCACTCGCCCCCATGGAGAGGGCTCGTAACTTGGGCATCCTCCTGGACGCACGGCTGTCTTTAGAAGATCATTTGACGGCCGTGGCCAGGGGGGCTTTTTATCAGGTTCGCCTGATACGCCAGCTGCGCCCCTTTCTAGATCGGGACTCTCTACGCACAGTCACTCAGGCACTAGTCACTTCCCGCCTGGACTACTGCAACGCTTTCTACATGGGGCTCCCCCTGGGGTGCACCCGGAGGCTCCAGCTGGTCCAGAACGCGGCCGCGTGGGGGATTATGGGGGCGACGAGGCGCTCCCATGTGACACCTCTCCTGCATGAGCTGCACTGGCTCCCGGTGGTCTTCCGGGTGCGCTTCAAGGTGTTGGTGACCACCTTTAAAGCGCTCCATGGCTTAGGGCCGGGGTACTTGCGAGACCGCCTTCTGCCACCAATAGCCTCCCACCGACCAGTACACTCGCACAGAGTGGGCCTCCTCAGGGTGCCGTCTGCCAGACAATGTCGGCTGGCGACCCCCAGGGGGAGAGCCTTCTCTGTGACGGCGCCCACCCTCTGGAATAACCTCCCCCCAGAGTTACGTACAATAACAGACCTCCGGATTTTTCGTCAGGCCCTGAAAACCTATTTATTTCAACTAGCTGGGCTGGCTTGAGTTAAATTTTAAATTGATTTTAAATTGGGTTGTTTTAATTTACGGCCAAAATATTTAATTATTTTAATACTGTTTTTTAAATTTTGTATGCTCTGTTTTGTTTTTTTTTTTTTTTTACTTTGGCTGTTCACCGCCCTGAGTCCTATTTGGAGAAGGGCGGTATAGAAATGGAAACAAATAAATAAATAAATAAAATAAATAAATAAATAAATAATTTTGCACAGGATACCTTTATTAATGCCATGGTACAGAGATATTATTGTAACACAAATAACCTTGTAATTGCCTTGGTCTACATGGGAGGATGGGAAATTTTCTTGAATAGTAAAATTGACCCAGAATTACAGAAACTAATGGAGAAGCTGTAGAGCCTTGAAATATGCCTAGTTTTTTCAAATACACTTGATACAAAGTGGTACACTTTGCATTTTGTGGCATTTTTTTGTATTTAATATACAGAATTAAATTGAGTTATTGATTCTGCAAATATTTATAGATCTTATTTTGCTTGTAGGCTATGATTGATTTGATAGTAATGATTTCCTATTTGTAATGTCTCACCGTCACAGTTCAATTCTGATAGGCATATCTGCTAACTACTCATCTAATTGCAAATGAATATTTATTTATTTATTGGTTCGATTTATACGCCACCCTTTGCCGAAGACTCAGGGCGGCTTACAATGCGTTAAGCAATAGCCTTCATACTTTTGTACATACCTGCTTAGTAGGGCTTTCAGGGTCCCCCAAGCAGTGTTCTTTTTTATATAAAGTCAGCTTATTGCCCCCACAACCCGGGTCCTCATTTTACCTACCTCGAAAGGATGGAAGGCTGAGTCAACCTTGAGCCTGGTGAGATTTGAACTTGCAGTAATTGCAGGCAGCTGGTGTTACTTAACAGTACTTTAGTCTGCTGTGCCACCAAGCACAGTATAAAAACATATAGTAGATATTGGTGTTTTTAAAGTTTTGGACTAACCAATCAGTTAAACAATGCCTTGTCAGAACTTCTATTTTAGATTTAAGATATAGTTGAGATAATGTGATATGGCTTTTTAGATGATACGTTTATAGCTACTTCAGCAGTTCTCTTTATTCTTTTAGGGTGATGTTCTGCTCACAGAATGGATCCTCTTTTCTCCAAAAAGGGGGTGAAGCTACAGAATTTATGAGATGTAATAAGAAAAAACATAATGACACAGATTCATGGTAAGAATTCTTTCATTCGCTATGCAGTGGGCCCCTGAAAATTCATTCCATTGTTGCAGTTTTCAAAGCTCTTGCAGGCAAGCTCTTTGGATAGAAAATTATGTGACACACTTGCTGTTTCTGATCTCTTTCTGCTACAGGTTGGGTTGCAGTGATAAAGAGAAATCTATATATAAACCATGTGAACATTAGACACTTATAGTGGAAATTAACAATTTCCTCTAACATGCTAGTTTTCTGTGTTCAGGATATTCTCTTAACTTTAGAGAGAGATCCTATTCAAACTACCGTCTTCCAGCTGCATTTGGGAAGAAAAAACTGAGCTGATGAATGGTTTTGCTAGATGTATAACTTGGTTCTAAAACTAGGTAGTTATAAGTGTCTTGGTAGATCTGAACTTCAGCAGAATGTCACTAAAGCTTCTGTCCTCAGGAAAGTATTACTTGTCCTAGATTTTAGGGAGGTAACAAAGGACTTGGATGTTTTCTGCAAATTCCAGAAGAAATGAGAAAATAGATTTCACTACATCTCTGTGTCTTGCATTTAATCCACTGTTCATGCCATAAAGAGTCTTCCTATGCAGATGAAGCCCTTCTGCTTCTGGGAGCAGAATTCTGCACATGAGAGAACTATCCAAAGGTTTTTCTCATAATGCTACTACAGGGATGTGATAGATATATTTATGGTTGAGAATAGGTAGAAAGAGTAGGGCTTTAAGTACATCATTTACCCTGTGATTTTTTAAATATATATTCTGTACTTTGTGTCTCCACACTGTTCTGATAGATTTGGGATTTGAAGGAATTGAGATAGAGTTTGCAATTTATTATCAATCAATCAATCAATCAGTCAATCATGTTATTAATATTTATCCCTACAATTTTATTACCTCACTCTTTATTTCAAAGAATGACAAGTCTTTTGCTAGCATAGCTATCAGATTTAGGTAGCAAAAATCCAGACGACCTCTAGATCACAGCAAAGAGTTGGAAGTTTTCTGCATCTTTTTGCTGCCATCTAGTGGCTCAACTGGATATTTGCATCTCACATCTGGTAACCATATTTATTTGAGAATGTATATTTAGGAGTATAAAATTCTGTTCTGCTAATCTACTGTTTTTGTATATTGTGCTTATATAGCCATTAGATTTATGGAAAGGGGTTATAAAATCTTGTTCATTACACATCAAATCTCAGAGCAGTTAGGAATTGATTTCACTGTTCCCAAATACTTTGCTTTGCTTTACTTGTTGAACTCCTGCAGGGTTTGCAAATGTACAGTAAAATGCATAGAAACCTTTAATCTTACTTTAATGTTGCTCAAGGAAAGGTGGTTCCTTGGAATGTAGCATATGGATGATCCATTAAATTGCATCCTAAGCACTTCAGAAACAGACGCTCTGAGTTTTTTTCCAGAAGAAAACTGAGAAATGTAGTTTAGTAAGGAAGTTGAATACTGATAGAATTACATTTCCCGACATCTGGGCAAATAGCTTAAATTAAAGACATTGCCTGTTGCTCTACCCCATCAGATTACTGAAATAGATGTCTGAAGTAACCAACACAATTAATTTAGAAAATAGTGTTAACTATTGCGGTTTTAAAATTTATTTTTCTTTTTAGAGACCAGGCCAAAATAATGAATGAGTGAAGACATTCTACTTTGGGAAGGAAATTCCCCAGAGTACTGACCAAACAGGAATGATTGTACTGACATAATTATCTGTCTTCTATAATACTGTCAGCTGACACTGCTCTAGGAATTATTTACCCAGACTGAAATCTTGATTTGGTTTCGCCTGAATATGACTACCAATATTCAAATTCACATCCGACTGGAAACACACAAGAGCTGATGGACAGTATCTTCATCCAGATCAGCACACTTGATTCCTGATTCAGTGAGCAGCATGCATGTAAAACCTACTTCTACTGGTAGATCTCCTTATCTGGATCAGCTCAGCATATACCAAAAACTACATAAACCAACTTTATTTTTATAATTAAGAAGAAATTTCTCACAGGTGGTGATTTTTGTATTATTCAGAACAAATTTCAATGATTCTTATACCAACTCTCTTGTTTTATAATGCACTTGTGTAAAAAAAAAACCCTATTTATTGAAGACTTGCTTATTTTTACATGCATTTGGGTTAAGGTGTTTGGTTGTTGTTTTTTTTATTAAGTTCTATAAGTGGGCGTTTTGCTGTGCAATGTCCATTTAGCTGATATTTGCAATTTTGGAGCTTTGGCTGGCTATAAATTACTTTTATAAGCAATTAAGAGCAATATTTAGACTTTTTATTCAATAAATGCTTACAAGCCACAATATATATGAATAATGATGTTTTGTAGGTCTGAAAAATTCCAGAGAAAGCTGTTTCACAGTAGTTAAATAATTAAATTTAGGAAACACTTAGCAATCCATATTCTCTTTATATGACAATAAATTCACCACAGGAGAAAATACCTAATGTAGGTGTCTTACACTTTTCCTTTAAAAAGGAATCTAATGCATTTATAGTAAACATTCTCATCTTTATCAAATGACTATCCCTAAAAAAAAGGAGCAGCAGTATCATAAACATTGTAGGAATATTGCTTCTTATAACAATATTGTTACCAGACACAAAATTTCTGTATTGATTGTGGACAGTGATGACAACTAAACCTATGACTTTCACAAATCCATATCCCAAACAAATAATAATACTCTTTTTTGACCCTGTTTCTAATTTGGAAAATAATATTTTTTTTTCTTGAGGTAATGTAAGCATATGAAGATGTAGTATTACACTTTCACTTTTGGAGAATACATAAATATATATTTTGTTGAATCAGGAAGTATGGACACACAAAAAGAGGTATTAGATGCAGATATTTATTGGCATGTTCAAAATAATTCATCAATTTTAATTTTTTAATCAAAATCTCAGACTTTCAAAGTTAGAACCAATTATATTCACAGTGGTTTAGTAAGTTGTACACTAAAAAAAAAGATAATTTTTACTTCTGTGAAGATACAAAAAACATAGATGTGCCTGAGTTTAGATACTGCACTTCAGCATCTGATTGTCCAATACATTAGCTCTTACTACAGGAAAAAAGTTATCAAATGTGGCAAAAATTAAAAGCAATGTTTTAAAGACTTTTTTAAAAATTGAGATGGTTTCCCTGCACATCGGTCTTTCATTCAGGCAGGAAAAACAAGTGAACACTGAAGGATACCTTTAAAGATGTACATCATTTCTTCTGGATGAAGCCAATTTCTCAGGAATAAGGTTTAAAAGACTATTTCTTAACAAGTTGAAGATTTTTAATGCAAAATCAAAAAACAACGGCAACAGCACTTGATCACCAAAAGGAGTTTTATATATGAGAAGATATATCTTGACTTTGTTTCTATTTATTATTTGTAAAATATATTTATGTACATATGTAAAAGTTAGTTTGTATATATTGCTGAAGTAATTAAAGCTATATTCATTTATAGACTGGTGACATAGGTTTCTCAAAATGAATGTTACATGAAAAAATATGCTGCATTGATCATTTGTTGTTTCAAGACATCTCTACTTTGTATATACTGACATTTGCAAACATTAAAAGAAAGAAGCCGTTGTTAGTAAAATTTTGGAATGATTTGCCATATTTGCCGAACCAGAAGAGAGCATGTTGGTGGAAAAAAAAATAAACCAATGATTATCTATTTGAAATTAGCATCTCCATAAATCCCAACTGTGCAGACACATTGGGCATTGACAGTGCACCAAATGCAACAACTTTTTTTTGCCATGTTCCTTTTTATCTCATTCCTAGGTGAAAAATGAGACAGATTTGAGTCATCCTTAGTTATGTTGGATATTAGAGAAATGTTTCCCTGTTAAACTGGCGTCATCCAATTACAACTGCAGGGGGTGTCGAATAAACTAGGAATGCTGTATAGAATTGTGGTATATTCTGTAGTGGGACGAATCTGAGAGATGCATACTGACCATTTCAAGCCCAGGTAGACAGACTCCTCTAGTTCCCAGTCAGCCTTATTTGCTATTATGTTGCTGACATTTTGAAGAGCTGATCTCAGCAGTTTTCAGCAATGATCCTTTGGATTTGCAGAAAAGCAATTCAGCAACCTTTTTAAGTACAAAGTGCAACCTTTTTGTGTTCTGATTATTGTGCCTTAGCTGCATGTAAATTATTTCCTCCCAATGATATGCTCCTGTATAATAATTAGTACAGCATGATAGTTGGATGTTGCTCTTTTACAGTAGTCCTCTGTTCTGGTCCTATTAGATCTTTCAGTGGCTTTTAATAACATCGACCATGGTATCTTGCTGCGACGCCTCGGGTTGGGAGTTGGAGGCACAGTTTTGCGATGGTTCATCTCTTACCTCTCGGGTCGTACGCAAGCGGTGTTTGCAGGTCGACCATGAGGCCCCTCACTTGTGGCGTTCCCCAGGGGTCTGTCCTCTCGCCCCTTCTGTTCAACATTTATATGAAGCCGCTGGGAGATGTCATCTGTGGTTTCGGGTTGAGGTATTATCAGTATGCTGATGATACCCAGCTTTTTATATCCACCCAAATCAGCCCAGTGATGCCCTCGACGTGATGTCCCGGTGCCTGGAAGCGGTGCGCATCTGGATGGGGAGAAACAGGCTTCGGCTCAACCCTGCCAAGACCGAGTGGCTGTGGGTACCGGCACCTCGGTCCCATACAGAGGTTCCATCTTTGGGTGAGGTTTTGCCCCCTGTAGACAGGGCACACAACTTGGGTGTCCTCCTGGACTCACGGTTGAGTTTAGAAGATCATATTTGGACTATTTGGACCGAGATGGCCTACGCACAGTTACTCATGTGCTAGTCACCTCCCGTATTGACTACTGCAATGCTCTCTACTTGGGGCTGCCCTTGAGGACCACCCGGAGGCTTCAGCTGGTACAGAATGTGGCCGTGCGGGTTGTGATGGGGAGGGTCCCGATACTCCCATGTTACACCTCCTGTGCAACTTGCATTGGTTGCCGGTTGCCCTCCAGGTGAGATTCAAGGTCCTGGTGATGTCCTATAAAGCCCTACATGGCTTAGGCCCAGGATATTTGTCGGACCATCTGTAACCAGCAACAGCTTCCCATCGCTCGGTGCGTTCTCACAGGGAGGGCCTACTCAGGGTGCCGTCGGCCAGACAATGTCGGCTGGCAGCCCCCAGAGGTAGAGCTTTCTCTGTGGGCGCGCCCACCCTTTGGAACCAACTCCTCCTGGGGCTCCGGTTGGCCCCTGACCTTTGCACTTTCCACTGTGAACTAAAGACATGGCTGTTTAAATCGCCCAGCCTGGACTGATAGGGTTTGATTATTTTAATGAGTTTTAACATACGTTTAATTTGTATTTTAATATGTTTTTATCTGGTTTGATTTTAATTGTTGTGAGCCGCCCTGAGTCCTATGGAGATAGGGCGGCATACAAATCAAATTAAATAAATAAATAGTCATTCTGAAAGTATGGGCTATGGACTGCAGAGATCTGCCAGGGGATCTGCCATAGCCACCCCATTTTCAGGGGCCAGAGCACATTCTTTATCTCACCCTTACATCTGAATGGTGCCAAGAGACGGTGAAAGCTTTATCATTATCTTAGGCCCTACCTCTCCATAACCCCTGGCAAGTAGCACCTTTAAAGCGCTCCATGGCATCGGGCCTAGCTATCTTTGAGACCGCCTGCTGCTACCGACGACCTCCATCGTCCCGTGCGCTCCCACAGAGAGGGCCTCCTCAGGGTGCCATCAGCCAATCAATGTAGGCTGGTGACTCCCAGGGGGAGGGCCTTCTCTGTGGGGGCACCTACCCTCTGGAATCAGTTGCCCCCAGAGATAAGGAGAATCCAAGACCTTAGTGCCTTCCGCTGTGCCCTTAAAACCCACTTTTTCCAGCAAGCCGGGCTGGCTTAAGAAGAAATTTTAAATGTTTTAATTGGTTTATATTTTTAATTTTGGGCCAAATTTATATATATTTTAATTGTTTTTAATATTTGTATTTCATGTTTTTTAATTCTGGCTGTACACCGCCCTGAGTCCTCCAGGAGAAGGGCGGTAGATAAATTTAAAAATAAAATAAATAAAAATAAACTAAGATAACAACTTTCCTACAGATGATTATCGTAATTACCATCATCAGTTTCTCTCCTAGTTTCTAATATACATGGATGATCATTTTGGTGTTGACCCAAAAGAAGGATGTTTTCCTATGGCAGACCACCTTTGTAGATGCAGTCTGAAATTAATTAATTTATTACTATTTATTACCAATTTTGAAAGGGATATGGTGGCTCAGTGGCTAAGATGCTGAGCTTGTTGATTGAAAAGTCGGCAGTTCAGTGGTTCAAATCCCTAGTGCTGCGTAACGAGGTGAGCTCCCATTACTTGTCCCAGTTTCTGCCAACCTAGCAGTTCAAAAGCATGTAAAAAATGCAAGTGAAAAATAAGGACCACCTTCGGTGGGAAGGTAACAGCGTTCCGTGTGCCTTTGGCATTTAGTCATGCCAGCCACATGACCACGGAGACGTCTTCAGACAGCGCTGGCTCTTCGGCTTTGAAACAGAGATGAGCACCACTCCCTAGAGTCGGGAACGACTAGCACATACGTGATAGGGGAACCTTTACCTTTACCTTATATTACCAATTTGGCATCTCTGCAAAGCAAAAATTAGAGGCAAATTACACTCCATGTCAGAATTCATAGCCTAATTCTAAAATCAGGCAGAGATGTCTGCAGAAAAATAGCTCTTCTGGTCAGAAAGACATTGTGTTATGACACAATGTGTGCCTCTTTGGCTCACAGATGCAACATCACAATGTTTGTATGAAAGGGCCAGAATTTTCAATGTGATGTTACAACACTGCGTTTGTCCATCTATTCCTCCTTGCATATGCCTCTGAAAACAGATACTGTTTTGTGAATAAGATGCAAATGTTCATGGTTCTCCTTGGTGACTAAATTCCAACAAGTAGATCATGTCTGCAACATAAAATAACAGTATTCAAAACATTTCCATTTCCCAGCACAAATCCCCTCTACATTTTCAGAAAGAAAAAGAAAAGGAAATTGTGCTGAGAGTTGCATGTTGAATAGTTTAAGATATAGTGACATGAAGTAAGGAAGAAGGGACGAATTTAAAAATCATTAGACTGCTCAGGTAAGCTTCTGCAGATACTGTAGGGAAGATAGACCAAATAAAAATTAAAAACTCAACTTTTTCCAGCCTAAGGTTGGAAAATGTCATAGGTTCATACAACTAGCAGAGAGCAGATGGCTCTGGCAACTGAGGACAAAATGGCAGCCCAGGGAAGTAACTATCCATTGGGGAAAGCTGCATGCCAACCACTGCAGCCAGTTGGCGCTGGAGCTACTATTGGAACAGAATATAAAGGTCTTGAGACCATCTTGAATAGTTCAAGATAGGCAGAATAAAGGTCATAAGACCATTTCGAACAGCTTGAGACAGATCAGATCAGAAAGCAGGCTTGAATCAAGGCTTGGAAAACCTGGGTGTATTTGTGATGGGTGGGAGTTACCTGTTCCTGCGTTCAGATGGGCAGCCTATACTTGTGATGGGCTAAGCAGAATATGCAGATGTATCCTTTAATCGTTTGGGGAATCAATCAGATATTTTGATTATATACAAACTTGCAACATTTGTCCAGAGGTGGGTTTCACATAATTTAGCAACCGGTTCGCCCCAGCACCAAAAATGTGAGCATACGCACGGCCTTCTGCGCATGTGCTTTGCTCGCGGACGCGCTTCCATGCATGCACACAGCTTAAAAAATGTAGCTAAATAGGACAGCATAGCACCAGGGCAGGTCACAACTACCGGTTCGCACAAACCAGTACAAACCAGCTGAATCCCACCCTTGCATTTGCCTGATAAAATGACGTATCACTTTGTCCAAGGTAATGCATTCATTCATTTTGTTTCTGTTGACATTTTTATCGTGATTTGGAGGAAGGCAGTTTGCTGCAGTACAAATCACCTTGTAGTTTATTTTCAAACTTTCACTCTTAACTTGATGATGGTTTTGTGAAACACTCATTCTCCACCCTTCACATTGGTTAGGTTCATATTGCAAATCCATCCATTTGGAGAGACTGCTTTCCCCCAGAATATTCTTCGTGCCCAACCAGATGGTGTCTCCTAAGGGCTCCACGTTTTGGAATTCAGTGATGATTTTCTGTGGGAGCTTCCCACTTCAGAGACAGTCTTTCCCCTTCTGGAATGGCCTTCTGGAATCCGGTAAACTATTTTTTTTCAATAAGAAATCTGTGATAAATTATTGGGGTTTTTTTTGTTGTTGATAATATTTTTTGTCCCTTATGGAATAGGTCCATAAGCCACTATGTCTATGGTCATCTTCAGCAATAAAATCCTCCTTTAATGGGTTCCCTCCCACTTCTAGGAATGCCCCCCAAGTCCTTGTAAAGCAACATATTGTATTTTTCACAGTATAAGACCCACTGGACCACAAAACGCACATTAGCTTTAGAGAAGGAAAACAAGAAAAAAAAATCTGTCTCTGCCTCCCAGCATCCATCAGGTATTCATCTGGCTAGTGTCCTTGCAGCAAACAGTAAACAGCCTGGTGAGCTTCAGCACATTATCGCAGCCTCATCATGTGGCTTTTCAGGGCTCCACTCCATTGCGCCCACCACTGGTCAGCTGAGCTGACAGGTGGAAAACGCTAGAGCTTTTGCTGCTGAGCAGCTGATTGGCGGTTGGATCAGCCTCCCGGAATACTACCGATCAGCTGTTCTAGGCAGCGGGGACTGATTTTATGTTGCAGACATGATCTACTCATTGGAGTGTTGCAGCGTTCCCTGGCGGCGAACAGCAGCAGTGGTGACAGGCGGCGGTGGCAAATGCCGCCGTGGCACCAAGCCTCCTCCCCCACCACAATATTCGCTTTATAAGATGCACAGACATTTCCACCCACTTTTTTGGGGGGGCGGGAGTGTGTCTTAGTGTGAAAAATACGGTAGTCTCCTAAGGGCCTCTAGACTTGTCTCCTCTATTACAGACATTCCAAGTTATTTGTTCCTGTTGTATAATATCATTAATGACCTAAGATTATTGGAATGACATCATGAGATCTCAGTTTAATTTTGTTTAGAAACAACCCACTCTCTGCAGGATCTTTCCAGATCTATAATCTAAGCTGTCTGCCCTTTCATCTATAATATTCAACCTGTAAAGACGAAATTGGCAAAAGGAAAGCTGAAAAGTGGGAAGTGGGGATCCCAAGGAGAACATAAGTATCTCTGCTCACAGTAAACTCTGGACCTGTAATGGAATGTTTGGGATGACCTTAGCATGTTATGGTTAGTTTATGATTCAGTGTATCACTGAGATGTATGGCCAAAGCTTTCAAACAACTATCCAAGCTAACCTCAAGGCCAGCAACCTGAAAGACTGGCTTTAGAGAACTGTTAACTCTCTAACCAGATAAAGTTTGCACAGGAGATGATTCTGTAACCACACCACCACCGCACACACACACACAAAAACATATAATTTTACACAGCTGTGTCCTTCCGAGGATCCTTCTGAGATTGGGCCTGGTAGTCTGAATGATGTGAAATGTATCTCCTATCTACCTGTCTGTTTGGCTATTTGCTTTGGGACATAAGTAAGAGTGAATAAGTTTTCTTTAAACTAGGCGTATTTTCATTCTTTAAAACTATAGCAAAAATAACTATATTATTTGACAATTTGCTGCAAAATTCCTATTGGTGTTGAAAAGAAATGCAGATGAGGTGAGACACTTCAAATACAGGAAGCACCTTCTGTTCATTATTACCATTTGCGGTTGTCCTGGTGATAAATTGAGATAAATGTCTGTTTTGGAGTTTACCATTTACTCTGGTTGGATGCCATTATGTCTAGGGCAAGTGCGAAGAAGAAGCTCACTGAGGATTAGAATTTGTCAAATAACAAAGTTAAAAAGAACAGACTATGGCCCTGGGCACAATGCAATATCTGATTATATGACTCCTGGGAATGAACTAGCATTAAAAAAAATGCTGATTCCCAATATTTATGCACTCTGTACACATATTTGGAAGAAAAATGCAGAAGAGAACGCGAGATACAGTGCAGTGGGGTGGATTGTCAGACTCAAAAGCCAAACTTATCAAGTGAACTCAAGACTCATTCCTTAAATCAAAATAAATCCCAATTCTTTTCAATGGTGTCAATTATTGTGGAGATTCTTCATTGGATCAGTGCAATGCACTCCGTGCAACAATGCCTTTGAACCAAAATTGCACATGATCTGGAAAGTTGCAGTTTGGTTGATGTTGTACTTGCCAATCAGAGCAGCTAATATATCTAATATCTATTATCAGTGAATAATAATTATTATTATTACTGGGTTCATAATAATAATCATAAGTTTATTTGTCAAGCATATATAAGATAACAGGTAAAAGAATAAACATAATTTGAATACATGAAAAGACTAAGTAAAAAGGAATATTAGGAAGGGACAGTAGGCACGCTGGTACACTTATGCACGCCCCTTACAGACCTCTTAGGAATGGGGTGAGGTCAACAGTAGACAGTTGAAGGTTAAAGTTTGGGGAGTTTGGGGAAGAAACTACAGAGTCCGGTAGTGCATTCCAGGCATTGACCACTCTGTTACTGAAGTCATATTTTCAGCAATTGAGTTTGGAGCGGTTTACCTTGAGTTTGTATCTATTATTTGCTCATGTATTGTTGTGGTTGAAGCTGAAGTAGTCGTTGACAGGAAGGACATTGTGGCAGATAATTTTATGCATTATGCTTAGGTCAGACTGAAGTTGGGGTAGTTCTAAATTGTCTAAGTCCAAAATTTGGAGTCTGGTGGCATAAGGTATTATATTACAGTTAGAGGAATGGAGGATTCTTCTCGTAAAATATCAAATTCAGATTATGTTTTTTCTTACAAGTTGATAAACAAGAAATTTGTCCTGTTTTGTTTTTCTATTTTAATAGGCAAATCAGCAATTCCCTGCATATTATTTTGTGGACCTTGAGAGGAAGGAATGAGGGACAATTTTCAGTTAAGCACATATCTCTTTTCCCCTCCCTTTTCCCCTGCTGTCCATATTTGAATTCCCTGAGCTTTTCCAGTGAGTTGTAACAATGCATACCTGAATCTGTAGAAAGGGCAGATTCATATAGCTGTTCTTGCATAGATTATTTGAAATTTGGAAAGGCTTTTGGAAAACCAGTGAGCAGATGGCTTCAGTTTTAGTTAGCTCTGCTTCTGACCTTTAACTGGTTTCAATTATTAACAGTGAAATTTCTAGTGCCATTTTTAAATGCTGGATGGGTGGGTTTCCATATTGCACTAAGCCATAATAAAGTTGGTTGACTTGTGCTTAGCATATCAGAAGCACCCAGCCATTTTGATTAATTTGCCTAGTCATAACTGAAACTAACCCTGCTTAAAGGTGACACTTTGCCCCTAAATATTAATAATGGAAGCAGATGAGAGTAATGAGGCTTTGCTTTGTCCTGCTTTGCAAGTAACAAAGCATTTCAACTGTTAGAAAAGAATGAATGTAGAAAGACTTTTTTTCTCTCACCATCTTTCAAGTCTGTAGAAAAGACAGACAGATGCACCTGTCCATGCTTTATCCACATTCCCTTGCCACACACACACACAAATCCCTCCATAGGTTGCTACTGTAGTAGAATTGCTGCGGCCTCTTTAGGCTTAGTTTGGAAGACTGTCAAAGATTCAGTATAAACATATTCAGTTTGCTGAAATGTCTTCATAGGCCCTAGGAAGATTGAGGAGGAGGGAAAAATTGAAGTTTCATATATTTTTCAAGCCCCCTAATCAAGCTCAAATAATCCATACATCCAGTGATGGGTTTCAAAAATTTTACTACCAGTTCTGTGGGCATGGCTTGGTGGGCGTGGAATGGCTTGGTGGGCGTGGCAGGGGAAGGATACTGTAAAATCTCCATTCCCTCACCAATCCAGGGGAAGGTTACTGCAAAATCCCCATTTCATGCCAATCAGTTGGGACTTGGGAGGCAGAGAATAGATGGGGCGGGGCCAGTCAGAATTTTTACTACTGGTTCTCTGAACTATTCAAAATTTCTGCTACCAATTCTCCAGAATTTGTCAGAACCTGCTGAAACCCACCTCTGCATACGTCCAGTGGAGGGATTCTACCGGTTCGGCCCAGTTTGGGTGAACCTGTAGCGGCGATAGTGGTGGGAGGCTCCGCCCACCCATCTGGATGTCATCATGGACGCTCTGCGCATGTGCGGAGGTGGTATGCGGGAGCGAAGCGCGCGTGCACGCTCACATTTGTGAACTGGTAACGAAGGTAAGTGAATACCATTACTGCATACATCCCTTCAGAACTATTTTCCACCAGCTGAGGGAAAAAGATACCTGAAAGCTGATCAAGATTCTTATCTGTATTTCTCTTTGTAGTAAAACTTTATTGTAGTGTTACTAGAGAGAGAGAGAGATTCTTCTGCCAAGCAGGAACTGTTTACATTGAGAAATAGGGACACTGAATTGTATTTTTTAAATAAACCTCCATATATTGTTTGGTTTCAGATCTTTTTTATTAGGATATGCATTTTGTACAGTTTTTCTCGGTTTTGCTCTTGCGTTTTCCTTCGTGAAGAAAAGTTATAAACATAAAAAAATACTTTTATTCTTACGACCCTCTTCTAGATTTGCCCCTTTTCCAGGTTGTTCCTTTACTTTTTCAAGAAAATATGGTCACCCTAGCCATACAGCAATGCAAGTAGTCCTCAAGTTATGTCTGTAATGGAGCCTGCCCACCATGGTCAAAATTTGTGACAGTCCTAAAGAAGGTCAGTCAGTTATTTTATTATTTTCTTTTTTTATTATTTTTCTTTTTATTTCTTTTATATTGTGTTTTTATATCCTTATAAGCTGCCTTGAGTCGCCATGTGCGAGCAAGCATCAAAATAAATTTTCTAAATTAAATAAACAAACAAACAAACAAATATGGTGGTATAGTGGTTAAAATGCAATACTGCAGGCTACTTCTGCTGACTGCCAGCTGCCAACAGTTCAATTCTCATTGGCTCAAGGCTGACTCAGCCTTCCATCCTTCTGAAGTGGGTAAAATGAGGACCCAGATTGTTGGGGGAAATATGCTGATTCTGTAAACTACTTAGAGAGGGTTGTAGAGCACTGTGAAGCACTATATAAGTCTAAGTGCTATTGCTAAATGTGACCAACCTGATTTTATGATCTTTTTGTGATGGTCATTAAACAAATTGCCATGATCACTATAGTTCACTGTGATTGCGGTTTTGCCAAAAACTGTAAGTAAATGCCCAATGATTGGCAAAATCGTTGTAAAATGTGGTCATGTGACTGTCACATACAGCATACCAGGAGTAAAATGCTCCCGGTTCGGACCGGATCACCCAATCCAGTAGCGATGATGGCGGGTGGTTCGGAGAACCAGTAGCAAAAATCCCTGCAACCCCCACCATGCCCAGCTGAGCCGCAGGATCATCAGAGGCTTTTTTTTTTTACTTTTAAAAGCATTTTTTCTACAACCTCTTCCGACGAAAAAATGCTTTTAAAAGTTTTTTAAAAAAAGCCTCTGATGATTGCGCGGCTCAGCTGGGATCGTCAGAGGCTTTTCAAAGCATTTTTTTCTGCAACCTCTTGGCCGAAGAGGTGGTAAAAAAAATGCTTTGAAAAGTCTCTGACATCCCAGCTGGGTTGCCTGATCGGCAGAGGCTTTTCAAAGCATTAGAAAAAATGCTTTGAAAAGTTAAAAAAAAAAAGGTTGGCCACGCCCACCCAGTCACATTACCCACCACCACCAAGCCAAGCCACAGAACTGGTAGTAATAAATTTTACATTTCATCCCTGCAGCATACAATGGTAAATGTGGCCTGTCTGCTGTGGGCCTGAAGTACAGTCACATGACCATGGTGGGGACTGACTGTTGGTACTTCAAATCAAGTTGTAAGTACTTTCCAGGAAGATCCATTGGAACTTTCAATGTTTGCTAAGCAACTGGTTGTAAGTCCAGTCTGTATCTATCTGTAAAGTGAGAGTCCTATTCCTTTTAACTCATCAATTGTTGCTGAATTTTACATCTAAAGCAAAACTTTTCCTTCATTATCCCAAATCACTGAACAAAAAATCCCTTTTACCCAAAGTAAACAAACCACTTTAAGCCAATTTAAATGACCCTGTTAAGAAAAAAACACATTTACCCAATTTGGGGTAATTTACCCAGGTTTGGGAAGCACTTGCAATGTTTAGGGAAATGGATGTATTTCTGTCAGGGAATAAATAATTCAAGGAAAAACAAATCTGAGCAGCCTGAGAATTTTCTTATTAAAGAGGAGAATGTTGCCATGCATTTGGCACAAAGCCTAATAATTTGGTGTTTAACAAGGCTCCTACAGGCTCTTAATGCAAGGGTAAAAATGGATTGAGCACAGAATCCACTCCCTTTTATCTTACTCTTACAGACGTCATAAAATAATTGCCAGCAGCTGTTTTAGTATCAGTTTTAAACACCAGCCAGCTTCATTAGATAGGGTTATTGAACTAGTAGAGAAATTTTGAAGAGATACTGGCCTGAAACATCAAAAAGTTTAAGTCCCCTCAGCGCCAGAGGCCGAGAGTCAAAAGATTTGCACCTGGTGTTTTATCTCCTCTGCTGTGAAACTAAATAAAAATTAAGCATTCAGTTAAAAGGTGAGCAACCCCTTAAATCCTTTATTAAACAAAAACCAGAGGTATCCATCCAAATGACACACAATTCACTTCAGAAACAATGTTCTGCATCACGCTTCAGTGGTAAAGATAAAGATAGCCAAAGATAAAACTGGCTTTGGCTAAAACCAGTTTGAAATATCAAATTGAGAATGAGTTAACCTGTTTTCATAATACATAGAATAACCTTGGAGGTCTTCTAGCCCAAACCCTGCTTGAATAAAATACCATTCCTAAATTGCCTTGAAGGGGATTTTTCTGGAATACATTGTTGAGATTAGAGGCTACACATCCATGCTTTAGCTCAGTGTTTCTCAACCTTGGAAGCTTGAAGATGGGTGGACTTCAACTCCCAGAATCCCCCAGCCAGCGCTGCTGGCTGGGGGATTCTGGGAGTTGAAGTCCACCCATCTTCAAGCTACCAAGGTTGAGAAACACTGCTTTAGCTAGTATGAGCAGAAAATATAAGCCATCAACTGGCTTCTGCATTTGATCTGTACAATTAATCTGGGACTCTGCCCAACGTTTATATCTGAAGTGGGAAGCTCAGCGGGTGGGTGGGTACAAGTTAATATCTATATTTAAAAGCACCTCAGAAACGGAGACTGAATGCTGGCAATAGAAGCCAATGTGAGCAAGGCCTGTGTCTCCTTCAGGAATTGTTAGTAGCTGCTCCTTCAAGGTTGTTCATCAAGTAGAGAGACCCAAAACATTCTGATTGTGAAACCAAATGTTCGTGTTCTGAATTTTGACTAGCTAGCCAGCCTTCTTATTAAGGCTGAGACAAAACATAGATTGCATTGTTCCAAGTGTTTCAATTATTGTGACTGGTTTGTTGTTTTCTAGATTGTACTGCTGTTTTGAAATTCCTCCACAGCTTGATGTATAAACTAATAAAATAGCAAGAGCCATTTCCATCTGTGTGGCTATTGGTCAGGATAGATGTGGTGAATCAGAAACCATAAGGCAAAGAGAAAAAGGAGAGAATTAAAAAAAAAACCCCTCACCTATTCAGATTGCAATGAAAATGTAATGTTCCCATCTTATTCCATATCTGTGTTGTGCAAAATAGGCTCTGCAGGTAGACAGGCACAAATGTGTTCACCGTGTGCACTACAAGTGTTGTTAATGGTGCTACTTCAGGTTTTTGATTGGTCATTTCTGTACTTGCTTTTCTGCGTTGGGTCTTGGCAAACTGACATTTTGAAAGGCAAAAACGTGTCGTTCCTGCTATTCAGTTTTTCTTTGGACAGAAGCCGTACATTGCCAGACTGGGGTTTCACTGTTTTCTGAGTACTGTTGCAGACAGGCCAGGTTCATAATGCAAAAAGTGTTGGATATATGCATTAGGAAGAATTCTCTGTAGCCAGAAAAATGTGTATCTCTCGTGTGATTGTGTATGCATCAAAACACACACACACACCACTACATTACACTACAGTGAAGTGATTTCGATTAATCATTGCTGTTCTTGCTGGATTCAGGCCAAGTACTGTAGGAAGAAATATCCTTCTGGGTTCAGCTCCAAGTGGGGAAAAAGACACTAGAAACATGGAGACTGCTTGGAAAGATGGTTTAACATGGTTTGAGTTCCTGAACAGAAAAGGGGGCGAGACGCAGTGAGTCCCCGGGTTTTATGCCCTCTCTGGCTTTGAACTTCCTGGGGCCCAGAAAGATTGGTTGTCAGACTCCTACGGGGTGGGGGTCTTAGCTAGCTTTGCTGGCTGATGTAATCTTCCCAGGTGCCATGTGGTGAGTTTCTGTTGCTAGATGGGTCCTATTGTGTTAGTTTCTGTTGCTAGATGGGTCCTATTGTGTTGCAGATGATGGTCCATTGACAAAGATTGAGTTTCTGCCTCTGGCCCATTGACAAAGGGTGGGGGCAGGAAGATGGGAGCTCCTTCGTTTTTAAAACATGCTTCTCCATTTCTCATCCAGGGAAACATAATATTCTGGCTTTTTAATATTTCCCAAAATATTTCATTCCTCTAGGAAAGGGGTGGGTGCTAATTTCCTACAGTACATAGGTGTATTGTACTTATATACATTAAAAAGAATCTTTTGCAAATCTAATGTCAGTGTATTTTATGCTGTTGCTGTTCTCAGGCATCTTTGAAGTGAATCCAATTGCTGTTGGCTATCTCTTTATAGAGGCACTGTGGTTTTTCTGCTGCAAACCCCCAAATCTTTAAATTCATATATGTTGCTTTCTGTTCAAATTATTAAAGTTTTCATAATATGCATAAAAGTCATAAAACTGAACAATCTTTTTATAAATGTCTTGGTAAGCTGCACTCAATATATTTCTTACCCAACAAACAGAGGAACAGAGGCTTATTTTGAGTCCTCATTGTCATCTATGATGGAGTATTCAAAATGGTACACGAAAATTGAGGCAATCTGAGCTTTGCTCTTTCATAATGCATGGCACTTAGAATGGGTTCTGATGTCACTGAATAGATTGTGTTAAGCAAAGACCAAAGTATATTTTCTGTTTTACGTATATTCCTAGTAGTAAATGATTGGAGCCTTCAGGAGCTATAGATCAATGGCATTATATTTAAGCCACTGATTCTCCTTCATTCTCATCAGCTGAATGGGGAATAAGAAAGGTTGCACTCTTATTTTACCTAGAATTCAGGGGTGTCAAACTGGCAGGCCACGAGCTGGATGCATCACACGCAAGCCATGCCCAACCCAGCTCCGGGAAGAGAAAAATGTTGTGATATGTCATGCGATGGCAATGTGACATGGCGAGTTTGACACCCGTGACCTAGATGAATAGAGAGGATGTGCCCTAAATGTGGTTTTGGGTTGGTGCTTTCCCATTTCTGATATACAAAATAGACAACACTGGGAGTGGGTTAATCATTTTTAGAAGTAAACAAATGATTGTGATATTAGAACCATTGCCTGATTAAGATTGAATCCCTTCTGTTTCTTTTCCATTGTTATTTTCCCCACAGCTGGGTTCCTTCTGTGAAAAGTTGCAAGATATGAAGAAAGGTTAAGACAATTTAAATTGATAGCCATCAACAGAAATATTGCTTATGGCTTTGTCCTCATCCTGCCCCCTTTCAGTTAAGAGAGAGTTCACCCTTCTTTCTTTACTGATTTCACTCACTCTCCATACGTGGTTATAAGCTCCTTGGTTAAGGTAAAAAATTTTAAGAGCCAAACAGATTGATACCATTTTATTAAGCATAGGAATAGAAATGTGTTTTGTATGTTGGTATGTAATAATATTGCCATGTATTATAGAATGCTACTCTTTATTTTGTGTCTGCTTCTCTCAACTTATCTTCTCCCTTGGTTTTGAGATAGTGTATGATAAATAATTATAGTACTTTATTCCAACATTTTAGTTCCTGTATGTCTGACTATTCTGAACTTTGCTTTTGTAATGCTAGATACCACAACCAGGCATTCTAGCGAGGAAGGTTGTAAAACTGCCTAGACAGAATTTTGAATGCTGTTTAAAACCAAACATCTAAATCAAATTTTTAGACCTTCAACTTTTTCCCCCTCCTCACTCAGAGACACAACAGCAGCTTCAGATGCTTTTATGGTTTGAGTTTCCCCCAAGAATCTGTCTTTCTCTGGCTTGTTTATCTAAGAGCCAGCATTTCTTGTTGTGTTTCACAGAGAGACAAACCGTCAGAGTTCCAAACCGCTCTGTTACTCCTTCAATAGTCCTTCAATGTCAGAACTCCTATTTGGATCAATACCAGCAGTGTACAGCTTTCGCCGGCAGAAAAACAAGAGTCACGTAGCTGTCAAAATGTCTATCTTGCCTAGAACAGATGAGAAGTATTTGGCATTTGTTAACATCAGACATAGGAAGGTGAAGAAAAGATGAGCAATGTGGGAAGAGTATCTGGTTTCATTCATGGCCTCTGTTAGTACATTACAATGAGCTTATGATTTTCTTGCAAAATTATCAATGGAGTTCTCAGCATGAAAACTATAGTTCCTCTTTAATTGATTTTACTATGTATAAGGGAACCTAAAATCATTTGTCTGAGGGAGAGGGATTTCAGGAAGAGCTCAGGCTTTTATTTGTTCCTTTATCCTGGTAACCTTGGAAGAGTAATAGCTAATGGAATGCAAAATGCAACTCAATGTCTAATAAGATTAATTTGAATGTCTAGATTGTTGAGACTGCAACGCACCAAAGTCTTCGCCAGCATGACATCTATAATGTGGCAGAATTGAGAAGGCTCTGAAGGGTTTCAGTATCATCATCCTATTGTTTTTTTGTTTTTTTTTGTCCTTTCTGTCAGCTATAAAAAAAAGGAAACTCAATATCTCATCCCTGAGCTGCCAAAGCTCTTGGACTAACGATGCTCCCCTGTGTTCCGCCACACAAAGGAAAATAAATTGATAGCACTGTATCAATCCACGTTTTAATTCAGGATGTATGTACAGTAGCTGTCTGATTATTGGTGGAAGGAAAGAAGGAAGGAAGGAAGGAAGGAAGGAAGGAAGGAAGGAAGGAAGGAAGGAAGGAAGGAAGGAAGGATCCACCCTGCTTTGAAGGAGCCTTTGCTTTTATTTCCTAAAAAATAAAATTCTTCTGGCTGGGATGTGAGAAAAAATAGCATTCATGAGTGTGCATCATGGTGCTTCATAACAGGCTTGATTATGGTTGTAATTTGAAGTCTAAAACATGAGGAGTATGTGTTTCCAAGTACTATAGAGAATAGGGAGGAAAGGAATAAATTTAGCTGGCCAGTTTTTGACACAGATTATGAAATTGACCAGAACCTGTCTAGAAATATTGAGACTGGATTCAAGTGCCTGTATGCTTTTCCTAGCATAATTAGGTTGCAAAAGAAATTGAGCAAGAGCTTGCTTGCACACTGCAACGGGAAAATGAGATAACTCAAAGGCAAAGACAACCAGCCATAAGCTTCAGTATTGCAAAATAATAATAGCAATGGGGCATTGACAAAATCACCATCAATCAATTGCAAAAGGCAGCTTTTACTTGGAACGATTTGTGACAATACCTTTAACACCATCAAAGAACATCTGCTTATCCCAGGCCCTTGGGAGAGACTGGATAGGTTGATTAAAATGTCAGATCCAGAATAAATATCTGGCTGTGACGGTTTGACCAACTACACAGTAACTGTTATTATTGTTTTAAAATCAGCTTTGCTTTGGTTTCACATAAACAGGCACCGAGCTAGTAAAACTCCATGGGGCTGAGGCTGGGAATAGGGCTGGAAAGGTCTGGAGCCACACCCGAGTCCTGCAAAAGTTGGGTATGGAAAGGCTGTACACCACAGTGCTTTCCAAGGGAAAAAAAAATCCCAGGAAATTTGAACTGTAGTTAGCAAATGGGGAGTTAAACCATTTGGATCATTTGTCTTTTAATAGAAAGCTCTTCATGACAAGCAGCGTGCTTCTTCCCTGTACATCCCCCAGTTTTTCCTTTATGACATTTATCTTGCCCATAGTTTGGCTGCAGCTTCCCTCCAAAGGGAGCCTTTATTCCATATGTCTCCATTCCCAAGAGAGATGGAGGGTGAGGTCGTGCTTCAGCAATCTGCCACTAATTAGGAACAGTGGGTAGCAAGGGCATAGAAGGACAAGCAACCTAGAATCAAGATTTATTTCTTTAAAAAAAACAAAACATAGCAATTTCCTTGCCAAATGAAAAGCCGCCTAGGAAGATGAGTGGTGTGTTCAGACAGGAAATGTGCCACACATGTGCACAATTCCCACTGATGTGAATGTCAGCCCGCTTGTGCTTGAAGATTTGATCAATGCCCAAAGGTCAAGGCTCCGATTCAGGGAGAGTGACAGGGCTGAAATGATATTGAAAGGCCATGAAATGTGAATGCTGTATGGACTGACATTTCCGGATAAAGCTTAAGGATATACAAGATGCGATCAGCTTACTGTCCGTGGCTTGTGTACCTTTGCGAGAGATTGAAGTGTCATTTCATGGCTTTTGATCAGCGCTCTCTGGATCGGCGGAAGGGAATGTCAATCTATGAATCTCTGTGACTTAGTGAATTTTCATCCTTATGGCGCTACTACACCATTTCCCTTGGAGGACATTTTTGCTTATGATTACTGTATCTTAAGAGGTATCACTTGGTTTATATAAGTGTGTCAAATTAGGCTAAAAAAAGAAAAGTAAATATTGCTGAATTGAAACTGGGCAGGTGGTTGGAGGTCATAGTGTTGGAGCTTTTAGCTCAATTGATGACTGAATCAAAGGACAAATGTGAAAAAGCTAACCTCATTTCCCTTTTGATAAAAAGTGACTTATGACCGTTTTTCACACTTATTACCATTTCTAGTATCTCTATGGTCATGTGATCAAAATTCAGATGCTTGGCAATTGATTTATAATTATGACGGTTGCAGTGTCCTGGGGTCATGTGATCACCTTTTCTAACCTTCTGACAAGTAAAGTCAATGGGGAAGCCTGATTCACTTAACAACCATGTTACTAATTGAACAGCTGCGGTGATTCACTTAACAACTGTGGCAAGAAAGGGGCACGTAAAATGGTTTTCTCACTTTCATGTGGTTTTTTTTAATGGAAGGGGGAAAAAATGGTGGAGAGATCCATCAATTTCATATTTTTAACTTGACCCTAAGAGGAGCGGGTAAAGATAGCATAAGTTGCCAGCCTCAGAGTCTCAAAATCAAAGACAGTGTAAGTTACCCTCTGCCAGTGGCAGAAGAAACCCCAACAATCATAGCAACAAGTTTTTATACCACCATGCTTTTCTACTTGTTTGGGGACTTTACCTTAAAATCATCTCTGTGCGCCCCCCAAAAAGGAATGTTACATATTTCCATGTGTTGGCAAGACTACATTTATTTTGTACCACTCACATTTTTGTTCTAGAAATCCAGACAAATGTGACTTTTGGGAAGGATGCTGGGAATGACACTCCATGACTTCTCTTAGAATGATCATCCTTAGCTTTGCCTTATCAAATGCTTTTGTGATTTTAGTGTATTCATGAAAGTGAGAATGAACATGTAAATGATTGTTTGTGTAAAGAATGAATAGATGTTATCTGAGAGTGGATCTGTGCATCGGGTTTTTTTTTTTAAAAAAAGAAACCCCAGTCAAATGCTTGCTCCTAAGTAAGGTAAGTGGGACGCGGTGGCTCAGTGGCTAAGACGCTGAGCTTGTCGATCGAAAGATCGGCAGTTCAGCAGTTTGAATCTCTAGTGCCGCATAATAGGGTGAGCTCCTGTTACTTGTCCCAGCTTCTGCCAACCTAGCAGTTTGAAAGCACGTAAAAAATGCAAGTAGAAAAATAGGGACCACCTTTGGTAGGAAGATAACAGTGTTCCATGCGCCTTTGGCATTTAGTCATGCTGGCTACATGGCCACGGAGATGTCTTCAGACAACACTGGCTCTTCGGCTTTGAAACGGAGATGAGCACCGCCCCCTAGAGCTGGGAACAACTAGCACATACGTGTGAGGGGAACCTTTACCTTTACCTATAAGGCAAACAAAACTGTTGTTGACAATGATTGTCTGAACAAGGAATTCATCCCTGAATGGATATGAATATCGAATTATATTCCACAGCCATGAGTTTAACAGAGAGGAATGAATAGAGGAATTCCTGATCTTAAACTAATATTCTTATCTAATCAGCTTGTTAGAAATGAGCGTATTTGGTAAGAACTGATTCGCCTCTCTCTTAACTTACTTTCACCTACAGTGTGACCACCAAGCAGTTAGTATAAATTATAGTCTTTCTTGTGAAACAGTCTTTCTATTCAGATGAAATGTTCCCCTTTGTATCAGTCATATAAAAGACAGGGTAATCAGGGTAGTTGCTGTGAAAGGACAGCTAATTATTTCTCTCCATCTCTCTCTCTCTCTCTCTCTCTCTCTCTCTCTCTCTCTCTCTCTCTCTTCTCTCTCTCTAAGTGATTCAGACATAGACATACTTTTAGTAGATGTGCTTAAAATGCAGCACAGACTACACAAGTCTGCTGTCCTCCAAATGTAGGAGGACATTCTGGGGAAAATATGGGTGCAGTAGTCCACCTTGTCTGCAAAGAAGCATGTTGGAAACACTCTGTCTAAAAGAGTGTCAGGTGACAGTGATAAATTGAGAGAAGCGCTAGCTAGCACAACTAATGCCCAACCACGTTGCATGTAAATTCCATGCAGCTGCTCACCAGAGGCTTGTTAGAAGAGACTCGTTGCAGTACATGATGAATGACGTCTTAGATGGACCAATAAGTCTATCTAAGAGCACTTTCCTACTCACTTCAATAGGCAATGCATTTTTCAATTGCCCCATCTCTAAACAGGATCCAGCAGGAAAAGAGGAAACCAGAAAAAACCGAAGTATCCATTTTGAAAGATAGAATGCAGTGTTTGTTTGCAAGAAGAAGCCTCGCAAAAGCCTGATTCTGAGAAAACAAGCAGTTTGTACCCCTTATTGCAGAAATCATTCTGGTGGATTTTTATTTATTTATTGGCTACTGGTGAAACCTCAAGAACACAAAACCGCACTTTAGCTCCTGCTCATGCAATACATTTTGCATCTTTCAAATGTCACATAGATTCCAGATGAGGCCATTCATCTCCAATATCTCAAATTCCTTTATGGAACACTTGCATCACCACTATGCCCTTAGCATCTTTCCCCTCTTTTTTCCAAATAGGAATATCAATCAGGAGGCTAGTTTTAAAATTTGAAACACTGTTCCCTTAAAGGTCCATATCGTTTTTCATTCCAAAATCTTGAGGGATGGCCTGAATGGTCTAAGAATCTATTTCTTCATCTGAAACCTTTGTCCTCGGTGTACAGCAATGCTCTTGATAAAATATTACACAGTTAAGTTGGGTCATGCCAAATAATACAACTGTCTTCTCAGTTGTGTATTTCAGTTATGATTAGGCTATCATTAACCCACAAGATTACTTATTTATTTTTATTTTATATCAAATTTATATACTGCCCTTCTCCCTGAGGACTCAGGGTGGTGTACAGCCAAATAAAAACATAGACTACAAAGATTAAAATACTATTAAAAAGATATATATAAATTTGGCCCCGTAATTAAAAAACAATGACAAATCAATTAAAAACATTTAAAAGTGTTAAGCCAGCCCAGCTTGCTGAAAAAAGAAGGTTTTAAGGGCACGGCGGAAGGCACCGAGGTCTTGGATTCTCCTTATCTCTGGGGGCAAATGATTCCAGAGGGTAGGTGCCCCCACAGAGAAGGCCCTCCCCCTGGGGGTCACCAGCCTACATTGTTTGGCTGATGGCACCCCGAGGAGGCCCTCTCTGTGGGAGCGTACAGGTCTATGGAAAGCCATCAGTAGCAGCAGGCGGTCTCAAAGATATCTCGGTCCTATGCCATGGAGCGCTTTAAAGGTGATAACCAACACCTTTGAAGCGCACCCGGAAGACCACTGGGAGCCAGTGCAGCTCACGCAGGAGAGGTGTTGTATGGGAGCGCCATGCAGCTCCTGTAACTACCCGCGCGGCCGCATTCTGGACCAGTTGGAGCCTCCGGGTGCCCCTCAAGGGGAGCCCCATGGAGAGAGCATTGCAGTAGTCCAGGAGAGCGGTGACGAGGACATGAGTGACTGTGCGCAGGGAATCCCAATCAAGAAAGGGCTGCAACTGGGCCGCCGCCAGACGTTCCTTTGGGATCGTCAGCTTCCATTGCCTGTCAGAGCCGCCTTCACAGCGCAATGGCGGCTCGAAAAAACTCCGTTTCCAAAAGGAAACGGAGATAGAGCCGGCAGGGGTGGGTAGAACTCTCTGCAGAGTCCCAAAAGTTTTTTTTTTACTTTTGGGACGGAGCGGATGAGAAGCCCCACATCCCCTGCCGCTGCTCCGGGCTTTGGGAGACCTCTGCTTATGCAGAGCCAGGCGTCAAGAGCAAGCCTGCGAACTTAACAGAATAAACAAAGAAAATGCGAGCTGGACCCTTAATACTGAATCGCAAGTATTTTACCCTTTAAAAAACTATTTAAGAGGAAAGAGGAGAGGAAAGGGGGAAAAAGAGCCTTTTAAAATGGCGTCTGCCGTTGCTGGAGAAGGGCTGAAAGGGAAAGTCCTTCCGTTTCTTATTACTACAATGTAGCAGAATAAATATCACTGGCTACATTTGTAGATAAAACCTCGCTCCTGTGTCTTCTCTTGCTGTTGATTGAAAAGAAGTTTTTTTTTTTTTGCTTTTTTAAGGGAAAGTCCTTCCGTTTTCTATTTTTTCTCTCTTCTTTGCTAAATCTTGTCTGTGTGGGAAATGGCATCGGGACCTATACAGCTGGACAAACTGCACCAACAAATTGTAACTCTCCAGTGTCAGAAACCTGATTTTAATATAATAGATTTTCTCCTTGAAGAGATTGTAAGAAGGGATGAGATTGTGAACCAGCAACTTGAAAAATTTAAGCAGGAAATTAAAGAAATTGGTGATTTGGTGAAATCAAAGTTTGACTTTTTGAATCAAAAGATTTTAAAATCAGCTAATGGTCTATCAGATTTTCTGATTCGGGTGGACGCAAAGACTAAATTATTAGAGTCTAAAATGAAGGAAATGGAGGAGAATTTGGATGACAAGATTCAAAAAATTAAAAAGGACTTGGTAAATATTCAGGATAATTGTCCAGAAGACAAATCTAAAATGGAGGCTGACCAAAAGACTGGTAATGGAGAAAATGTGCAACAGAGGATTGAAAGAGAAGTTTTAATGATTCAATATAATTTTACAGAATACGCAATTAGACTGAGAGGCCTGCAGGAAAATAATAGAGATGACTTAAGGAAAATATCTTCTGAAATTCTGGCTGGGATTTTAAAGGTTCAACCTGATGAAGTGTTTTGCAGGATTGATAGAATTTACAGAATTAACTCCTGGTTGGCAAAGCAAAGGCAATTGCCTAGAGATGTGGTGATCTATTTTACAGATAAAGAAATTAGGAATAATATTGTGCAGAACTCTTTTAATTCTACTTTGCAATTTCATGGAAGAAAGATTTGGATTTTTAAGGAGCTCCCGACTAAAATGCTAATGGAGAGGAAGAAATTTGGCTTTCTAGTGACTGAGTTAAAAAAAAAAAATATCCTATTCAGGTGGGACACGCCAGTTGGTTTAATACTGAGATATCAAGGAGTAAGATATCAATTGAACACTGTTGAAAAAGCGGAAGATTTTTATCAAAAAATTTTAAAAATGAATTTAACACCTTTAGGCATAATACAGGATAAGCAAAAGGAGTTGGAAACAAAAGGAAAATATCAAAATATAGAGGCTGTGGCAGATAAATTGTCTTTGGATTCCCTGGATACCCCAGCTGGTCTGTCTATAAATAAGAGAGTAGTGTCATCCGACACCAAGCTGATGAACCATCAAGTCACAGACAAGTGCGCAAATCAACCAGTTGATATACAAGTGACGGAAAAGAAAGATGAGATGATAAAACTAACCCAACAAGAACAACCCATAAAGCAGAATGAAAATCGACCAGCCGATACACAATCGGTAGGCAAGAAACGAGGATGGAAATTCAACCCGCAAAAGAAAAAGAAAAGAAATAGATCTCATAGAAATAGCAGTTTCTAAACCATGCAACATTGAAGCCAGGGACTTTAAAAAATGAATGAATATTTGAAAAGATAGTGGAGGCGAACAATTGTTTAATACTATCCTGAGGATTGTGGCAGATCTCTGCAATGCCGTGATTTTGGGATGTGAAAAGAGCCTCACCTTGTTGGATTTGAATCATCTACTTTGGATTTTTTTTTTTTTTTGGTAAATATATTATAATTATTTTGAGTTATAAGGCAGGAGAGTTACGCCGGGGCATGCAGAAGATCTGGATGTTACTCATTAGGATGATGGGAATTAATAATCCTGATGAATACCACAACTATAACCATATGGATATAATTATAATGTCACTTGGGTGGTTGTTTTTACTTTTATATAGATGCAAAGATATCTACTACTGATGGGGGCAGAAGATGACTGAAGATTTTGAACAAACTGTTGCACCAGCATGTTATTTTACCCTATTATGGGTGATGGATTTAACAATCCAGTGGAAAGACACCAAAGAAGATATTATATGGATTATAAATTTAAAGTTATTGTCTTTTTTCTTTTTACAAAATGGAATGCATATATAGATATGTGTATATTTTAGTATAGTGGGCAGTGGATTATAATTAGAATTAGAATTGTATTGCATGATCTTGCAGGAATTGAAGGGTTGAAATAGGTTAGTTTGGGGAGTGGAGGAATTGGAGGAATGGATAGAACTGAATAAATGTTAAATTTGGATGTAGGGAGAAGGCCGCCTTAAAATGTTATATTATTAATATATATAAAAGATTAAATGTTAAACTGTAATAATATACTATAAGTTTAGGGGAGGAGAAAAAGGGCAGATTATTGTAAAGATTCAACGATCCAGTGGAAAGACATCAAAGAAGATATTATATGGACTATAAATTTAAAGTTATTGTCCTTTTTTTTTTTATATAAAATGGAATGCATATATAGATATGTGTATATTTTAGTAAAGTGGGCAGTGGGTTATATTTAGAATTGTATTGCATGATTTTGTAGGAATTGAAGGGTTGAAATAGGTTAGTTTACTGATTGATGAGTCTAAGAAAAAGGATCCTTAAGTCATATATTTAGGGGAGTGGAGGAATTGGATAGAACTGAATAAACGTTAAATTTGGATGTAGGGAGAAGGCTGCTTTAAAATGTTATATTAATATATATAAAAGATTAAATGTTAAATTGTAATAATACACTATAAGTTTAGGGGAGGAGAAAAAGGGCAGATTATCGTAAAAATGGGAGTTATAAGAATAATATGCTAAGGGTCAGTATTCTGAGGAGGGAGTAAGGGAAAGGGAAGATGTTATGTATGAAATTAGTTATGAAATAGCCTATTGTTGTGAAGAAGTCACGGGGGGGATGGGTGGTGAGGGGGGGGTTAGGGAAGAGGGGGGGGGGAAAAGGGGGAAAAACTTGTATTTGAAAACTTTTTCAATAAAAAAAAAAAAAAGAAAGGGCCGCAACTGGCATATCAGGCGAACCTGACAAAAAGTCCCCCTGGCCACAGCCATCAGGTGTTCCTCCAAGGACAGCTGTGTATCCAGAAGGACTCCCAGATTGCGAGCCCTCTCCGAGGGGGCCAAAGACTCACTCCCAATAGTCAGAGATGGAGTCATCTGACTATATCGGGATGCCGGGAACCACAGCCATTCAGTCTTGGAAGGGTTGAGTTTGAGCTGGTTTCTCCCCATCCAGATCCGCACAGCCACCAGGTACTGGGACATTATTGGGGTGACCAGGGGTGGAGATGTACAGCTGGGTGTCATCAGTGTACTGGTGGTACTTCACCCCAAAGCCATGGATGATCTCACCCAGCGGCTTCACTGGCTTCACTAAATGTTGAACAGAAGGGGTGAGAGAACCAACCCCTGAGGCACTCCACAACTGAGAGGCCTCGAGGTCGACCTCTGCCCCCCTGCCAATACAAACTGCAACTGGTCAGAGAGAAAGGAGGAGAACCACCGTAGCACGGTGCCCCCCATCCCCAACTCTTTCAACTGGTGCAGCATGATACCCTGGTCGATGGTATCAAAAGCTGCTGAGAGGTCTAACAGGGCCAGAACAAAGGAGCAACCTCTGTCCCGAGTGCTCCAGAGATCATCTACCAACGTGACCAATGCCATTTCTGTGCTGTGCCCGGGCCTGAAACCCGACTGGAATGGATCTAGATAAGACGTTTCCTCCAGGTACTGCAGAAACTGTCGTGCAACCACACTCTCAACAACCTTCGCCACAAAGCGAAAGTTGGAGACAGGACGATAGTTGGCTAATACTTCCGGATCCAGGGAAGGCTTCTTGAGGAGAGGCCTCACCCCCACCTCTTTCAAGGCTGTGGGGAAGTAACCCTCACTCAATGAAGCATTGATAATTCCCTGGGGCCAGCCTCGTGAAAACTCCTGGGAAGCCAGTACTAACCAGGAGGGACACGGGTCCAGTAAACATGTGGCCGCACTAAGTCTCCCCAGAATCCTGTCCACGTCATCAGGGGTCACAGAGTCAAACTCTTCCCAGATAACATTCTCAAGACTATTCCTCGTCACCCTGCCCGAATCTACCGAGTCAGAGTCCAACTCCCCCCGGATCTGAGCGGTTTTGTCATACAGATATTGTCTGAAATCCTCAGCCCTGCCTTCCAGGGGGTCCTCCCCCGCTCCCGGATGAAGCAGGGAGCGGGTCACCCTAAACAGGGCAGCCGGACGATTCTCTGATGATGCAATAAGAGCAGAAAAGTAATTAAACTTTGCCACTTTTATCACCACTAGGTAGGTCTTAATATGCGACCTTACCAGTGTTCGGTCAGATTCAGTGAGATTGGCCCTCCAACCGCTCTCCAGGAGTTTTTTCCGGCGCTTCATCTTCCTTAGGTCCTCAGTAAACTAAGGAGCTGCAAGGGATCGGCACCGGGTCAGAGGCCGCAAAGGCACGACTCGATCCAAGGCCCCACCAGCCGCCCAATCCCAGGCAGCCACCAGGTCCTCGGCTGAGTCATGTGCCAGATCCCCAGGAAATGGCCCAAGCTCCATCTGGAACCTATCAGGATCCATCAGGCGCCTGGGGCAGACCCATCTTATTGGCTCCGCCTCCCTGCGGCGGGGTGTAGCGGTTTGAAGGTCCAGGCGAAGGAGCGAGTGATCTGACCATGACAAGGGTTCCATGTTTTTATCCCCTATAATAAGATCACTCGACCACTGGCCAGAGACAAAAATCAAGTCCAGAGTGTGTCCCCCCCCCCCCATGAATGGGCCATGAACTAACTGGGTCAGGTCCATGGCCATCATGGAAGCCATGAATTCCCAAGCCATCCCAAATGTTTCACCAACGGATGGCAAGTTGAAATCACCCATGACCATAAACTTGGGTGTATCAACTGCCGCCGTGGCTATCACATCGAGTAGCTCAGGCAGAGCCGCTGCCACGTGGCAGGGAGCCAGGCACGTAAGCAGCAAGCCCATCTGAATCCCATGACCCCATCTCACAAAGAGGGATTCACATCCGGCAATCTGTGGCACAGTGGTCTTCCTCGGACCAAGACCTTCTTTAATAATAACCGCCACCCCCCCTCCCCTGGAATGCATTTCCCAGTTGCAATATATGGCTGTGAAATTTGGACCATAAGAAAGGCTAAGTGGCAAAGAATTGAGGCCTTTGAACTATGGTGCTGGAGAAGACTCCTGCGAGTCCCTTGGACTGCAAGGCGATCAATCCAGTTAGTCCTAGAAGAGATCAACCCTGACTGCTATTTAGAAGGCCAGATCCTAAAGATGAAACTCAAATACTTTGGCCACCTAATGAGAAAGAAAGACTCACTGGAGAAGAGCCTAATGCTGGGAAAGACTGAGGGCAAAAGAAGAACAGGACGATAGAGAACAAGGTGGCTGGATGGAGTCACTGAAGCAGTAGGCGTGAGCTTAAATGGACTCCAGAGGATGGTAGAGGACAGGAAGGCCCTGAGCAGGGGTGAAATGCTCCCATTTCTGACCGGATCGCCCGATCCGGTAGCGATGGAGGCGGGTGGTTTGGAGAACCGGTAGCAAAAATCCCTGCCCCCCCCCCATGCCCAGCTGAGCCGCACAATCATCAGAGGCTTTTTTAAAAAAAATTTAAAAACATTTTGGCCGAAAAAATGCTTTTAAAAGTAAAAAAAAAAGCCTCTGATTATCGCACGGCTCAGCTGGGATTGTCAAATGCTTTTAAAAGCCTCTGATGATCCCAGCTGAGTTGCCTGATCGGCAGAGGCTTTTAAAAGAAAAAAAGCCTCTGCCAATCAGGCAACTCAGCTGGGATCGTCAGAGCCTTTTGAAAGCATTTTTCTATAACCTCTTCGTGGAAGAGGTTGTAGAAAAAATGGTTTAAAAGTAAAAAAAAAAATGGCCATGCCCACCCAGTCACATTAACCCCCCCCCACACCAAGCCACGCCCACAGAACCGGTAGTAACAAATTTTAGATTTCACCACTGGCCTGGAGGAATGTTGTCCATGGGGACGCGATGGGTCGGACATGACTTCGCAACTAACAACAACAATGTTAATGATTCTAGTCTGCATAGATTGGCAGCTAGGGGTAGGGACACAACCAAAATCATGCAAAATCATGACATGGCTAAAGCTAATCCAAAATTATTTAGCTACTTTCTAAATCTCTCTTTTTTCCCTAGACAGGATCTTTCTCAGGATCTCTTTGTTTGAGACAAAATCTAGCGCCTTGAATTTCTTGAGCTTGATATTTTAATAATAATTGAAAAAACTGTTTAAATAATACCCTATCTGGCCCTGGAAAAAGGCTAATAATTGCCCCTGTCAAGGTTCCCAATCAGGTACCCTCCGGAACAGAAGATACCTCCTCACTCTTCTCAGCACAGCTGCAGCACACAATGGCCTTGACTTTGTAGAATGTTATTTTGACTACATATCATCTTCACCCTATACAATCCCCCCTCTCATTTTCCCACAGTAGAATTTGTGGCAGGCCTGAAGACTCAAAGGGTAAAAGGTAAAAGATGGCTTCCAAGTCTGACAGCCCCTTTATTATTGCCTCTTGAATTGCATTTTACCTATGAATAAAATTATTGCAGAGCCTCTGAGAGGCCAGCTTTATAAAATGAATGAAATAACAAAATCAGCTCTAGTAATATGGGGACTCCAACTCCCAGTATTTCCAGTTAGTGGCAAGGCTTCTATGTGCTGTGATCCTTTTACATTCTAAATGTCCGAATGTGTTATGATATTTATTGTGACCAAATAATAATTCTCAGATCATTTAAAATCCATATGGACCCACAATGGTCTGTACCTAGAGCTAATGGATCTGAATAGCAAAATTCCAGATTACAACTAAATGGCAAGAAAAAGAATTGTGATTTTATATTGCCATCTAATGTTCATTCAAATTTTGAATGAAATTTCCTACCATATTGAAGGAAAACTTGGGACCAAATGATTGAATGAAAAAGCTGGGTTAACAAAGACTGGGTTTATATAATATATTCAGCCAAACAAATAATTTATGTTATGTGTAACTTAGACCATGAAGAGAATAGTTGGGTTCCATCTTGGAACCCATGGCTCTTCCAAGACCCATAGTTGCACAGTAGATAAGATGTATTGTTGCAGGCTCACATTGCCAGGAGTTCAATTCCTTTGATCCTGACCAGCTCAAGATTGACTCAGCCTTGGGGGCAATATGCTAATGTTGTAAACCACTTAGACAATGCTGTAAAACATTGGGAAGTGGTATATAAGTCTAAGTGCTATTGCTATCAGCATGACCAAATCACAAAATACCCAACTTGTTATGAATCTAGCAAATTATGCTGCCTCATCTAAAAGCACACATTAATAGTGACCAATTGTTCTAGATTATAGAAATGACATTGCAAGATGGGATAATGGTAGAAGTATATTTAATTTCGAAAAATAAAGCTATATTCAATGCAAGAATATAGCATTTGCCTGGATTAATCTACTCACAGGAGACATATTTTTCTTTAATTGATAGTTGTTTGGCTTAAATAAGTACATAGGAAGTATTTTTTTTCCTCCTGAGTCTGTTATTTCATGTAGTCCATTATTATCTACACAGGCAGAAACCATACATTTGGAAATGCAGAAGTTGATTATGTTTCTAGTTGGGGCCTGAACCTAGGTTCTATTAAGCTTAGATTCTTCCTAAATGCTTTCCAAAAATATACTTCCTTCTTTGTTGTACAGTCTGTGTGTACATAGATAGTATACGCTGTACACAAACTTCTACTTTCACAGGTCTTAGGCGCACTAGTACTTGAAGAGGTTCACAAGAAGCTGTTGATATCTTGTAATACTTGTGGTGAGGCTGGAATGTGAACAAGGTATGGTAAAAAAAAGCCAAGACAGGGCAATTGAAGTTCCACCTATTTTTTCTTAATAAGCAGCATACTATTTTGACCACCATTGGTCAAACTCACTATATGAGTTTAGATATAGAAAACATTATTTCTTAGCATCTAGTGGTTATCCAGATGTTTGCTGCCCAGTCCCAGTAACTCTAATCAATCTGTTAATTAATGTGTCAGTTGAAATATCTAGGTCAGATTAGGTTCTCATTAATGTTCTTTAATAATTACGAACTAAAACTGAGAAACAATTTAGCTAAAAATCTGTAAGCAATTCAGTCTGTTTCCTCATAGGTTGAACAGAAAGCCAGAGTTCTCACAGTATATGTGTTAATCAGTTCATTAAACAGCTGTGGGGCGCAGTGGTTAGAATGCAGTATTGCAGGTCTGCTGATCACTGGCTGCCAACAGTATGGCAGTTCGAGTCTCACTGGCTCAAAGCTGACTCAGTCTTCCATCCTTCCAAGGTGGGTAAAATGAGGACCCAGATTGTTGGGGGCAATATGCTAACTCTGTAAACCGCTTAGAGAGGGCTGTAAAAGCACTATGAAGCGGTATATAAGTGCTATTGCTATTACTGTAAAGATGGTGGTGTCATACTAAACTTTTTTTTTAATTGCCACTCCTTACATATTTCTATCATCATTGCATTTAATTTCTGTCAGTGTTACTGTTTATTATATTCACCTCAGCCAAACCATGAAAGTATATAATACTCACTTAAGGTTAAGCTCCATCATCTGATGAAGTTCGGATTTACCGCATCTTATCATGTAATAATTTATTAATCCAATGTTGCAAGATTTTTTTTTTTTTGAGCTGGGAGAAATCTTGGGAGGAATCATTGTTAGTCTTCAAGTTTAAAGCAATCTATTCTGGGGCAAAAATATTGAAAAAGAGCAAGCTGTTGATGTTTTTCTGAGTTTTACTGAATATACAATTACAACTATACTTTGATTTCCAAGATATTCAGGCATTAATATAAGAAAATAAAAAGGAAGGATGAATAATGTAAGTCAACAGCATCCAGTATCTTTTTTTGTTAAGCAAATATTTCAGGCTGGAACATGTTTTTTGCATCAGGAATAACCATGGTTTGTTTTGACTCTGGCCACTTGATAGTGATAAGTTATCTCAAACACGAGATGCCAAAACAGCAGCACTGACTAGGCTATTGATTTGCATATGATTAGAGTGTCTCTCAGGATTTCTTTCTCCAAAAATTCCTAGGTTGATCAATGGTACTGGTGCCAACAGGAGCTTATAGAGCTAATAGTGGCTCGATATTATTTGTTTGTTTATTTATTTAAATGTATTGGCTGCCCACTTTCAGTAGGCTCTGGAGTTAATCATGAAGGTCTATGTTCAAAACAACTTTGTAGATCATCAGGGCTTGGCTTAGATAGATCAATGACAATTCGTCGGGGCTAACTCACCATGGCTGACTTGGCACAGCCAACTTGCCGTGACACAACTTGCTGCTGGACAAGAGTTACACTAATATCAAAGAAATGGTGGAACAGAATCCACCAAAGAAAGGATGCAAAAGGAGGGACAAAATGAAATGTGAATGACAAAAATTTAAAAATGTTTTAATTATTTTAAATACTTGAATTGTTGAGATGTCCCATAACGAGTTGTCCTATAAGGAATTGGCCACAGCCATGGTGAGTTGGCCATGGTGAGTTGGTTGGTAGCAAGTTGGCTATAGCGAGTTGGCCATGGCAAGTTGCCCTATTCTGGCTTAGAATACATCCCTTGTAGTTAACTTTCCACTTCTCCTAAAAAGTAAAAGTAAACTCCCAATCTCTGAAAAAGGTGCAGATGTAGGTAATATTCTAAAGGGAGAAAACAGTAACCTGTTCCACCAAGATGTTTTGGGGATAAAACAAGACACACCTTTAGCTGCACTTCTATATGCTGGGATTTTTATGACAGCCTATTAATTCCACGAGAAAGGTCAGTTATAAGGCCCAGCTAATAAATTAATATTAGGTGGGGCTACATCAACATTTTTTGTTGCTGGACTCATGTATATGTTCTCCTGAAGATTACAGTAGGAAATGGAAGTGAAGGCAATGCAGATACATTCAGGATGGGCAATAAGAAACTACTGATCAAATGAATTAATACCTGACATTGTTTAGAATTTTACCCTCATCAGATTTTTACACACTCCCAAATTCTCCAGGGTAGAAGATCTCCGTGTTACTCACAACATGATACGATAATTGTTGAATTTATTTACAAATACAGATTTGACATAGCATTGAGTCATAACTAATATTGCTTCTTCTATTAGATGTCCATAGAAGCATATTCTTGCAAAGAACAACAGCGCTTACTGTGTCTTCTCTACTCCATCTCAAAGTGGCAGATTGATCCTTTTGCTTCCTAACTGGTATGTAAACTAGCTTCCTTAGTACGTGCAGGTAATGATAAGTCTGTGTTTAGTATATTATTTACACTTCCTCGAGCTATTTTCCTTTCATTCAGACCCACCTGACTAATTGAGGCTGACAGCAGTGCTTTGCTAGCTCTAACAGCAAAAAACATTAGAATGTATCCTGAGAGACTTTTTGAGACCTTATTGCTTCTATAATCCCATTTTACAACTATATCGTATTATTGTCTGTCTCAAATTTTTGGGACCAGGCAGGTAGTGAGTGAACACTGTTTTCCTTTATTGGATTTCACATTTTGAAAACTGACATTTGCATTGGCTTCAGGGAAGTTAATCTGATGGTGTCTGGACAAAGTGGTCTGATTTGCAATCAGCCAGCAATTCTCCACTATCTTTGTTTTGGATTCTTCAGCTTTTTTCCCAGCTCTCTGTTGCTCTTTGCAACCTGTTGACTGCATCTTTACGTTAAGCTACTTGCCTAAAAAGTATCCAAGGAATTCATTTTCCTCAGTCAAACCTTAGTGGAATTCCACTCCCCCCCCAACATGCTGGGCTAGGCGCAGTTGCACCAAAATGAAAAAATTCCAACTGCATGCAAAAAATGTTCGCTCAAGGTGGAATACACCCAAACGATACACTCTGTATGGTTTTGGATTCTCTTATGCAGCGCGCAGTAAAAAAGAACATGTACACAGAAACATATCTTAAGAGAAATACAGTAGTGGCAAAATTGTGGAAACCTTTTGGGAAAAGTGTATTTTTGAGGTTTGATGGCTAATAACACCATTTTTTGGGGGGAGTTTCAAGATAATCATATTCCACTGCTGGAACGGCCTGGGAATAGCCCAGACTTTAACCCAATTGAAAATCTATGGAGCTGACTAAAGAAACTTGTTAGTCAGAAGCGACCCAGCAATAAAACCCAATTAATAGAAGCAATCATTTAATCTTGGTTTCACATTATAACAGCTGCAGAACTAAAAGACTTGGTTCACTCCATGGGAAGACGTTGTAAGGCCGTAGTTCATGCTAAAGGTTACCCTATTAACTGACATAGTGATAATTTTTGTATATCTCATTTTTTCTATGGTAATTTTGTATATCTTGTTTTTTTTTGACATGTTTCACTTTTCTTCTTTATACTGTAACTGCTATTCTAATAGAAAATCCTTCATAAAAGCTATTGCATTACACTCTTGATTAAATTATCTTTCCATTGATATATAATTTTATGGTACTACTCCCCCAAAAAAGTGGTGTTATTAGATAGTTTTAGAAAATACACTTTTCCCAAAAGGTTTCCACAATTTTGGCCACTACTATATACACAAAAGCAATCACATTAGCAGGCATTGAAATATGTATAATAGAAGAAGATGTCAAATCATGAATTTGGAAGAGGCTTATGCATAAAATACACTGAGGAAAACTGACAAACATGCATATAATTAGGACAGGGTTGAGCTTTTAGGAGTTTACATTTTTGTGAGAACCGAGGACTCAGAAAAGGGTTGAGGGAATGACTCAGGGGTGAAATTCAGCAGGTTCTGACATGTTCTGGAGAACCGGTAGTGGAAATTTTGAGTAGTTTGGAGAACTGGCAAATACTATCTCTGGCTGGCCCCAGAATGGGGTGGGAATGGAGATTTTGCAATATCCTTCCCCCAGGAGTGGGGAGGGAATGGGGATTTTGCAGTATCCTTCCCCTGGAGTGGGGTGGGAATGGAGATTTTACAGTATCCTTCCCCTGCCTTGCCCACCAAGCAACACCCACCAAGCCACACCACACCACACCCACCAAGCCACGGCCACAAAACCTGTAGTAAAAAAATTTGAATTCCACCACTGGAATGACTGTATTGTTTCTGCAGTCTCTCCATTGTTACTGAGCATCCTGAATTCATCCTAATAGGCCTTGTTGAAGGTTATTAAGCCTCCCAGTTTATTCTTGTAAAACCTTAGTGCAAAACTGTTTCTCCCATTAATCTCAAATCTTCTCAATATTTGCATGAAGGCACCAAAACTGAAAATGTTCTGAAGTCGTTATAACAGTGCTTTCAAGCAAAAATGGCTAAAAAAAACCCTCCCTCACCTGTACAGTAATAGGAATTGGGGGGTGGAGTATCATTATCATGTGCAAAATTAATATATAATCTACCCAATGGGATGGTGTGGTGGTAGGGGAGGGGGAGAGGCTATATCACAGAAAAATGATATTACACAATATTGCTCTTTGCTCATCCTTGTAGAATAAAGAAGATGAGGAAAGTTCCATTTCTAAATAATCTGGATTGTAACCAATTAAGCTTCATGCCACTAAAACATGCCAATGGAACAGCTTTTATTTGTAGTGTGAAACAAATGTAACCCATTACAGCCTTGTAACAATGCTTGGATTGAGGTCCATATATTTCAGGCTCATCCAAATGATCAATAAGAATCTTAGGGTTTTTTTCCCCCTTTTTCCTCTTCCCTATCTTATTTTCCATTTATGTCCAAATCATTTAGTTTCTACACCTATGGTCAGGCGACACATTATTTTTTTTGAACTGATGATACTTTAGGAATTGGTTAAAATTCTATCCAAATATGTCATAACAAAACATTTGCAGGAGAATCTCTTGGTGACACATTATATTTGCTAATTAGAGTATAATGTAATCAGTTGAGACAGGAATTTTCAAGAGGAATAGGGTTGCCTGCCCTTGGATGGAAATATATCTGTTGTCAAGAACCTTATCCTGTTTATTATTAGTGGAATTCCCAGCGTACCCTATAATTTTGCTAAAAGAACTAATAAATCACAGCGTCTGTAAAGTTACAAAGAAGGAAGGCCTTTTATAGTTTCCCCTTATTGATCAGAAAATACATTTCTCACTGTTGGTTTTTCCCTCTGAGACTATTCGATTTTCATGCTTAGGCAAAATTCTTCAGGCCATTGGGAAACTTCTGACTCTGAGAGACCAGCTACAAAATGTTGGGGTGGGAAGTCAGGTTGTGAATGACATCCACACTTACCCGAGAGACCAAGTTGAGTTTGTGCATCAGTGCCAAAGCAAACTGCAATCAGCTGTAAAAAATGCAGAAACTCCCCTACAAAGAATCTGGCTTGAAAATGGGCAACCATGTCATCTTTGAGTTAAAGGAAGAGAAAACAAAAGTTGGTGAGCCTCTCATGCATTCAGCTCCAAAAATAGCTTGGCTGAAATGTGTAGGATTCCTTGGCTTACTCAAAATGCAACTTTGGAGAAGAAAGAAGCAGGAAACAGGTGGGCAATATGTCAGATTGAACTGAGGTTACAGGGGCTTTGCCTGCAAATTCCCCTATTCACTGCCATGTGAATAGAACACACAGATTCTTGGCTCCTTTCTCTCCTTTTGCTAGTGAACAGCAGTAGAACCTGTGGAAAAGCCTGTCATTCAAATACATCTCAATCACAAAACTGATTCTTTGGCAACAGTAAATAATTTTGCCTTAGTCCTAATTCCGGACTTTTGAAAAGTGTGTACATTTCTGTATGGTCCAAAACTAAGGCAAAATTATTTACTGTTGCCTAAGAATATGCTTGGCAGGTCTGACAAACAGTCCTTTTAATTCATTTTTGGCAGTGCCTTTAAAATGCCTTTCTTTCTCAGCTTTACTTGATCTCAGTAATACACAGCCAAAACTGATTGCTCTGGCGGATCAGATTTCTGGTGAGATAAATTAATGTTCCCATTTTTCAATTGAAAATCCTTATGAAAACTTGTGAGATTGAGCCTGGGGATCAGTAGATGTTGAATTATTAATTTTCAAATTTAACAAGATTGCTCAAAATCAATCTCTCTCTCTCTCTCTCACCATTTTCTTGGAGCTTTCTGGAATGACCATGAAAAGTTATTTGATCACATCCTAGAAGAAACAGAAAGAAGCCTTTTTTCTTCTGCTCCTGTTTTCTTTTATATTAAAATTGTTTTTTTTCTTTTAAAGAGACTCTCTATCATCTACAAAATTACTTCCTCTACCAGGGACTCCTTCCAGGATAGAATGAATAAAATCTGATTTTGATTCTGGCTAGCATGCATCCCACTACGAAGCTGTTATAAATTCTCTGCAGCAAAACTTCTAAAGTTGTTCCCAATAGGATCTGTGGTGGAATATTTTTTTAAGCCCTCCTAAAAGAATGGGAAAGAAAAGCCAAAAGGTTTTTTGTTTTTTTCCTTAAAGAAATGATTTCTCCTTCCAGAACACACTTTCCTTTTCCAACACGATTTTTATTCTCTAAATCCAAGGAAGAGAATATGTTCTGTAGTTTTATTGGCACTACATTTTGAGTTTTTAACCAATATGTACACGTGCATATTAGAAGGTGAATGATGTAACACATACACAGACACCAGGGGTGGGTTCTAAAATTTTTTACTACTGGTTCTGTTGGTGTGGCTTATTTTGTGGGCGTGGCTTGGTGGGGGGGGGTAATGTGACTGGGTGGGCGTGGCCAACTTGTTTTTTTTTATTTTTAAAAGCATTTTTTCTACAACCTTAAGAGGTTGCAGAAAAAAATGCTTTTAGAAGCCTCTGACGATCAGGCAACTCAGCTGGGATTGCCAGAGGCTTTTAAAGGCATTTTCCCCCCTACAACCTCTTCGGCCGAAGAGGTTGTAGAAAAAATGCTTTTAAAAGTAAAAAAGAAAAAGCCTCTGATGAGGTGGGCAGGGTAAGCAAGCAGCGACTGGGCCGGGGACTGGTTCAGGGGCGTGGCCAGCCAATGTTTTACAAGTTCTCCGAACTACTACAAATGTTTACTACTGGTTCTTGCAAACTGGTGTGAACCTGGAGCAACCCACCACTGACAGAGACACCAAGTACATGCTAAAAAAGTTCCCAACTGTCCTACAACTTGCTGATTGGTGAATATTCAGAGGTTGTTATGCAGGTTAAAGGTGTGTTATATGTGATGCTGTGTTTCATAGTAACATTAGTTTTATAATACACATTTCAATTCTCTATAAGAAACTGCTGTTCTGAGAGTGACTGAGGGTTTTGAACTTGCACTCTCTCCCTTTATATACCTCAACACTACTCAGTACCATTTATCTGCTGGATCACATACAGAGGAGGCAGTGAAGGCATGCAGGAAAGAAGGCTGATACCCCCTCGCTTTGCCAGTGGTATGATCTCCATCATTGAGACATGCTCATTGCCCATGCTTAGAACTGAACTGTAAAGCTAAAATACAGGTATATGACAGAAGACATTTCATTGAAGTCAAATAGTTTGTCATGGAGTAGATATCTATGGCTCTATTTCAGAGTGAAGCGAAGAGAGATATTCGGCTGCACTTCCTATGTAAGAATTATAGATTCATTGAGATATAAAAGATATCCCATATGGGGCTTAATATTGGGACCTATTGGAAACTTTCTTATTGAATAAGATGCTGTTTAGCTACTCTGAATGCCTAGAAAGAGATTACTTCTGTCTCACAAATAGGAGGTATATAGGTTGTGGGACTGATAGCAGGTTTTTCCAGTGATAGACCTCCAATATTGGAAGATGCTCCTCCGGAGGTACATTTGGCTCTATCTTCTTCGAATTCCTCAGTGCTGTGAGTATGGAAGACAATCAGTTTATTGGAGTTGTAATGAGCCTTGTGATATAGGAGGTGCTTGTTGTTTTTACATCCTTGTTGTGCATTGCTTAAAATCTCTTAATTAGGATGGAATCCACAGACTGTAAATAAATAGGTTTGTTTGTTTAAAAAAAATTGTAAGGCTGTCCATCTTAAAACACAAATCTGAGCAGCGGAAAAAACGATAAAACCCAGAACTATTAAAAAAAATTCCATAAAACATAAAATCAAGACAAATCCCAGCACTTCAATTATCGTTTGGGATGCCCCACAACCAATTCCAGACAAGTTCACCCTACTTCAGTGCCTGGTAAAAAGCCAGGTCTTGATGGTGTAAAAATCATTGGTGGGAGAGAGTTGCATAAGGTAGGGGCAGCCTGGAAAAGCCCACTTTGGAGGTCCCACTAAATGATCAGATTTCAGTGAAGGGATTTGGAGTGTGCCTATTCTGTTTGATCTTAATAGCTGAATAGGAACTCTGACAAGGATGTATGAATCATATGGAAATGACAAATAGCTAGGCACATAATAGAACTGTGCTATTCTACTATAGCTTGAATGAGATTTTTTTTATGAGTGGCTTCCACAAAACAAATTGTTGCTTGAGTTAAACCCTATCCCTTCCTCAAAGTGGGTTTCCAGAAGAATACAGGTAATCCTAGATTTATGATCATTTGTTTAATGATTGTTCAAAGTTGCAATTGTGCTGGGGAAAAAAAGATAATTTACAACTGGTCCTCCCACTCATCACAGCATCCATAATTGAAATTTGGGCATTTGCAACTGACATGTATTCCGATGGATGCAGTGTCCCAGGGTCATGTGATTGCTATTGGTGACCTTGCCAGTCGGTTTCGGATAAGCAAAATCAATGGAGGAAGCCAAATTCCCTTAACAATTGTAGCAAACAAGGTTAAAATTGGACACAGTCATGTGATAACTCACTTAACACCCACATCGCTGAGTGATGGACGTTTTGATCCCAATTTTGATCATAAATCAAGGATTACCTGTATTTTTAATTCTAACAATGACAGGATGTCTACTAATGTCTTGGGGGAGAATATGCTAGTTAGGAAAGTGCAGGGACAAACCATATACAGCATATAGATCTATCCTTAAAAAATAATTCCTGGGGTGCTTAGGAAGAATGGCTAGAGTGTGCCACAACTGCTGCTGTTCTTTTCCAATACCTATTATCTCAGCAATTGTCTTACTATGTTTAATGGTAGGGAACCCTGTCTCCAGGACTGACAAGTATTTGCACCTGAATCTCATGCAGTTATATGGATGGTACAACTGATTTGCATATAGTGTCCTTCCTTCCTTCCTTCCTTCCTTCCTTCCTTCCTTCCTTCCTTCCTTTCTTTCCTTTCCCTCCCTCCCTCCCTCCCTCCCTCCCTCCCTTCCTGCCTGCCTGCCTGCCTGCCTGCCTGCCTGCCTGCCTGCCTGCCTGCAAAGGGTGTTATCCATGAGAAAAGAATGATCCCTTAATTAGGCTTCCTCCTATTTAATTTGAATACTTCCCCAAATAAACATTATTAAATGCAAGTGTTTTCTATATAGTTAAAGATCTGTGGGTAAAATACATGTTCATAGTAAATACTTACACTTAAGCTTCATATAACTAACAAGATGATCACATGTTTTAAAAAAAGTATTTTACAAATTGTTCTTGTATATTAATCAAACTCTGTCCTGGCACCTACAGTTGGGATTGATTCCATTTCTGAGCCATTTCTATACACTATTCCCATTTCTTCCTTATCCATTTCTCATGTTCCTTCCTAGTATTACACAGAAAGCAGAGCCAAATATCACGGAGAACAATCCAAGCATAAGTCATTTTGTGTGGGTGGATGATAGTAGTGGTGGGAACTCTAGGGTTGGAATCAGTAATTGGTAAACAGCAATGAGAAATATTGTAATAATGTATGCTGAACATGAATTGGAATGAATTTGGGGAGGCGGATGGTTGCATATTTTGAGAAATTGGTTTTTAGGTAAGCTTTCAAAAATATGCTTTTGAGGGCAGATATTGATAAGGTTTAGAGCTAGTTGGCTTATTTTTAAAGCTAATTTGGGACAGACTGGCCTAATTTTCCCTGTTCCTGATTCCAAGCCATCCACAAAGCTTTGCCTTGGATATGTAGTTTTGGAGCATAGTTTATAGAATGAAAATAAAGGAGCTGGCCACTAAAAATCATGAATTCTTTCTGCATCTCTTAGCATTTAAAATTGCTTTGTTTGGAAGAAAAAAAGAAGTGTTTGATTTAATGACAGATCAGTCTCCTTCAAACATTGTAATCAAAGTATGATTTGATTGGCTATCTTCTACTGTTGTAATCACAACTTCTTGGGAATGGTGATGAACTCATTTCATTACTTCCATTCTATGGAGCACGGTGGTTCGCATGGTTGGGATGCTGGGTTGGAGATAAGCAAACCGTGTTCAAAACCTGAGTGCTGCTGTGGGATGGGGTGAGCTCCCATCCTTTGCTCCACTCCTGCCAGGGACATGAAATGATCCCCCAACTCAGAGGTGGTATTCAGCAGGTTCTGACCAGTTCTGGAGAACCGGTAAATACCACCTCTGACCGCCCCCACCCCCATCTATTCTCTGCCTCCTGAGTCCCAGCTGATTGGGAGGGAATGGAGATTTTACAGTATCCTTCCCCTGTCACACCCACCAAGCCATGCCCACCAAGCCACACCCACAGAACCAGTAGTAAAAAAATTTGAATCTCACCATTGCCCCAACTGGGTGTCCCACCCCCAGGCAATGGTGGTTTCACCGGCTAATCCTTTCAACCTGAAAGCACCTTGGGGCTTCCGACATGAGTGTGATGTGACTTCCATTCTCTCATTATTAGGATGTTCTGATCTATCTGATTGTCTTAAGTATTACATTTTCCTGCATGGAAGAGGTGAGGGATGAATTTCTTATGCTTCTCCAGCCCCTCGCAATCAGCTCCAGTTCATACCTGCAAAGATGTAGTCCTTTTCCTTGGCATATTTTTTTTCTCAGTTTTGCCATGGTGGTGAATGTCTGTAGCTCGGGTGGAGAATGAGGGTGTAGGTTCAGTCTCCAAGCTTGTAGGTTAGTCTTCAATGGACTTTAGGAAATCCTCTAAACTCTGCTGAAGATGTTACCTAACCTGTTAATGAAACATTAGGAAACCAACCCACAAACAAGCTCAAAGAATGAACCTCCACCCCTTTTTCTCAATTTGCTTGAAATTTGACACAAATCAGATTTGGGTTTGTGCCAAATGTTACTGCATCATGTCTCAACAAATAATAAAACAAAATGTAAGGTAATTTTAAAAAAAGTATTTTAAAGAAAGATAAGACTAAGGCCTGCGATTCTAGATTTTCTACAAATTTCACCCTGTTCTCTTCAAACTTAAGTGTGTGTTTCTCCGTGGGTAGATAGATACACACATTTTACGATTTTCGAGTGCTAAATATTGGGAATCCTGTCTTTTTTCTAGTTCACTCTGGAATTTGGATGAATCAGAATAAGTTACTCCTGGGCAGGGGTGAAATCCATCAGGTTCTGACAGATTCTGAAGAACTGGTAGCGGAAATTTTGAGTATTAGAGAACTGGCAAATACCACCTCTGGCTGGTCCCAGAGTGGGGTGGGAATAGAGATTTTGCAATATCCTTCCCCCAGGAGTGGGGAGGGAATGGGGATTTTGCAGTATCCTTCCCCTGGAGTGGGGTGGAAATGGAGATTTTGCAGTATCCTTCCCTTGCCATGCCCACCAAGCCACACCCACTAAGCCACACCACACCACACCCACCAAGCCATGCCCACAGAACCAGTAGTAAAAAAAATTCACCACTGCTTCTGGGGCTGCACAACTTTCCTAACTTTGTAGCTAGATAATCCAACTTCATGGCAAGTCAGGTTGTCCTTGCGTTGTTCTAATAAAAGGTAACTGCAGAGTTCCAGCTCTTTTACATGCATCTAAACAGTTTCTTTTCATGGTTATGTTTTTTCCTGGCATTCAGAAGATGACAGCGGCACAATAATCGCAAGCCCCATACACCAATCATGAGTTATTATAACTAATTAGGCAAACGACTCCCTTAGGTAAACATAACACTTCTCACATTAATAAAGGCAAGGTTTTTAATTTATCAGTAATTTTCCAAGAAGATCATTCAGCACATGTCAGATAAGCAAGCTATTGCTTGTTTCCATTTCTTCTGAGCCATTTCTAGCCTTAATTCTGAATTATTTCTCTTTTGTATGTTCAATAAAAATATATAGGAATGACACAGGGGTGGGTTCCACTTACCTTTACTACCGGTTCGCAACGGGAGCGTGTGTGCATCCTTCTGCGCATGCGCAGATCATCAGTGATGATGTCGGGATGGGTGGATGGAGTCTCCCGCCGCAATTACTACCGGTTCACAAGAACCGGACCGAACCGGGAGCAGCCCACCACTGGAATGACAAGGACATGATCTATGCCCATTGCAGCTGCCTATGGCTTACCAAAAATAAAACAATGACTACTAAAGCCCAATAATCATTATTTTGCTGACAAGAATATATTTACTGGGCAAGGTTGAACTTCAATACAAAAAAGAGGCTGAGGATTTTTGATAGGAATAGAACTGCGCCATGGGCTCATAGCATAGGACTTTATATAAAATTGATTTCATGATGTCTGCCTGTATTGCACCTGAGAAAAGAATCTTCTCTCTCTTCCCTCTCTTTTCTATATTTAAGGACATTTCTAGGTGTCATAAACACAAAAAGGTAGATAGTGTTTTTTCTGGAATGGGTCAAAAGCAAAATGTTCCTCTAAGGTGCCAACTATAAAGCTATTGCCATCCATACATGGAGGTTGTACTCTCTTTTCCTAATTCTAATAACTATCTAGATTTAGGCTCCATTTATTATGCTTTGTTTGATTCCCGATTGCCCACCATCATTTCTGTGAAAGACTGCAGGCCCTGGCAGATCACATGCTTTACCTCCTAGTTCTTGGCATCTTCAGATAAATGAGAAAACATTTTGTAAGGCCGAAGAGGGATTTGTGGTTAACCAATACAAAGCAGCTCTCTATATTATCTTGAAATCTGAAAAATGGAAATTACTTATCCATCTAACCAGGATGGTCTCCTCTGATTAATTTTTAAGGCTTCAGGCAGAAAAGGGTCTTTCTCATCATATGCTGCCTTATCTATCACTTAGGCTGAAGGAATGATTCTCTGTGAAAGGACAATATCTCCTCTGAGTTATATTCACCAGACAAGGTTGTCCAATTGCTGTGGATAAATAATATATTGAATCTCTCCTCCAAGCACAGGAAATAAATTGGGTGCCCCTCAGTGGTAAAATCTAAAATTGGTTACTACTGGTTCTGTGGGTGTGGCTTGGTAGGGGGGGTTAATATGACTGGGTGGGTGTGACCAATTTTTTTTTTAACTTTTAAAACCACTTTTTCTACAACCTCTTCGGTGAAGAGGTTGTAAAAAAATGCTTTCAAAAGGCTCTGACGATCCCAGCTGAGTTGCCTGATCGGCAGAGGCTTTTTTTTTTTTACTTTTAAAAGCATTTTTTCGGCTGAAGAAAAAAATTTTGTAGAAAAAAATGCTTTTAATTTTTTTTTAAAAAAAGCCTCTGATGATCGCGCGGCTCAGCTGGGCATGTGGGGGTGGGCAGGGATTTTTGCTACCGATTCTCCGAACCACCCGCCTCCATCGCTACCGGATTGGGCGATCCGGTCTGAACCAGAGCATTTCACCCCTGGTGCCCCTTCCCATCAGTTGTGGAAACTCCACCAGTCTTCCACCAGAAATATCAGTCCTGATGATAAATTCAAGAAAGAAAATCAAGGCATAATGGAGGTTTATCAAGACATGCCACAAAAAGCGGTATATCTATTTCTTGCTTTTTGAGGTGTCTGTGGAATGTGAGAAGGAAGATGAGCAAGTTTGGTGGTACAGTTCCTGTGAGGACCATATCTGCTGCAGCAGGGGTGGTATTGACTTACCTTTGCTACTGGTTCGCAAATGTGAGCGCTCACGTGCGACACATTTACGCATGTGCAGGACCTTCTGTGCATGTGTAGATCATCAAAAATGGGACATGATGACGTCCGCATGGGTGGGTGGAGCCTCCCGCAGCCGCCACTACTGGTTCGCCCGAACCAAATAGAACCGGCTAAATACCACCACTGAGCTGCAACAAACACTTCCAGGGTGCCCAAATTGATTATAAAAGTCTATGGAGATGATTTTTCAGGAGGCAACTGGACTTTCTTGTTTTTTCTTTGAAGACGTTTCGCTTCACGTCCAAGAAGCTTCTTCAGCTCTGATTGGATGGTGGGGAATTGAAGGATTTATATTCCTTGCAGACAGCTGGTCATTTGCATCCTTTTCTCTAAAAGGAAGCTGAAGAAGCTTCTTGGATGAGAAGTGAAATATCTTTAAAGAAAAAACAAGAAAGTCCAGTTGTCTCCTAAAAAAATCACCTTTGGGCCAATTGATTATACAACATTGCTTTTAAGAAAGAACTGAAATGTTGGCGGGATTGGCTCTGGACACCACCAAAGTATTTTGAGATTTCAACTGAGATAATGAAGTTCTTATGAGACTTGGTAATCGTGTAAGATTTGGGCCACTTTGTAAATGAGTTCTTTTCATTTATTTCTTTAGTTTTTGATTCCTGCTACCATCCCCAAATTGCTGAAGTGCTGGAGTTCCAGCACTCAAAAAGATTGCCCAACCATACCATCTGCACTCCAGCTGATTTCCCAATACAGATAAGGCCTTAAGAGAATTTATTCTTGGAACTTCGCCTTACACAATGTAGAGTTCTGTTTTCTGCTTTTGAAACTCATTTTAAATCTCCGCTGCTCATTTCAAAGAAGGGAAATGATGCAAGTATTTTGGCTCTGGATTATGGGTGGTCGGTAGGAGGATGACAGGAGCTGGTAGCAGGAAGTTTTGCAGCAATTGTCCACTCTAGATTGCAAACATCAAAACAGAAAGAGCTTCCAAGTTTTTAAAATAGGGTTGAACGAAATAGTGCTGGAGTAGTACTTCATACAAGAATTGCAAAACGGAGGTCCATCTCATCCATTTTCAAGGGTAGACCCCACACCCAAATTCACCAAATTAGGGAAAACATGCTTTTAAAAAGCAAGTGATCATTAAAATCTTTTTTCTTTCCGTGCTGCAATCAATTCAGATTTTGAATCTGTCTTTGGCATTAAGGAGAAAAAACAAGCTTTAGCTAGGGGTGAAATCCAGCAGGTTCTGACAGGTTCTGGAGAACTGGTAGCGGAAATTTTGAGCAGTTTGAAGAAGTGGCAAATACCACCTCTGGCTGGCCCCAGAGTGGGGTGGGAATGGAGATTTTGCAATATCCTTCCCCCAGGAGTGGGGAGGGAATGGGGATTTTGCAGTATCCTTCCCCTGGATTGGGGTGGGAATGGAGATTTTGCAGTATCCTTCCCCTGCCATGTCCACCAAGCCATGCCCACCGCACCACACCACGCCCACCAAGCACTGCCCACAGAACCGGTAGTAAAAAAAATTTGGATTTCACCACTGGCTTTAGCCAATATAATGTTTCCATCAGCTACTGTACCGTTCTATGAACAAAATACGAACTGCAGTACTGTATTAGGCCTGTGTGAGGCTGTGCCTTGATGAGGCCCTCTGCTTTGCATTTGAAGCTGACACAGAACTTGTTGAAAAGGTACTCGCATCACCTTGAGCTCTCATCTGCTGCTTCCAGTACTTGGAGCGATGGAGATGAAAACATTTGATGTACGTGTACGAACATTCCTACTCTAAGAAATCTCACCAGGATGATGTTGAGTGAAGCAGGTTTCTACAAGAGAAAGCAAATTTATTTAATGAAATGCATATGGATGGAGAACAAGCCTAGCACCTAACCCCATGATGGCATCCCACTGGAAGTTGGCAAACAGGCTGTTTTCAGCCTCTGGAGGACCTCTGGGAGGTGGGGGGGTGGGGTGGGAAAGGCCTTTTTCACCCTCCCCAGACTCCTAGAAAGGCTCTGGAGCCAAGTGAAAGAGAAAAATGGGCCTACCGGGCCATCATGTGCCAGGAGTGGGGGGAGCCAGGGGGGGTCACGCACGCATGTACAGGGGCAAGGTGCATAGAATTATGGGTGTGGCCATGCACGGGCGTGATCACTCTGCCCCCTCCCTTTCTGGCATGCAATGGCAAAAAGGTTAGCCATCACTGACCTAACCAATCACAGCCTACCAGAAGGAGACTAAGGTAGCACAAGTTCCTTGCACTTACGCTGAGAGAAAGATAGAATGGTATGATCTATGAGGGCAGTTTCTTGGACCAAGAGCAGTCAGAGTGATAGAAAAATGGGACAATAGACAAAAGTAAATCCTTTCCTGCATGTCTACACCCTGCCACTCCAAGAGATCCTGAAGAGTCAGCACCACCTTTCCAACAGATGGAAAGAGTTAGAAAATGTTTCCAATGACGTGCGGAAGTCTTTTTCAGCTACTGTCACATGAAAGCCTTGTGGTGATAGGAACAAAGCAAAGTAACACAACAAACAGCCCTGCTTCAGTTTCAAAGCTTGGAGTGGGTTGAAGAGGAGAGAACGTGGCTTCATAAAGCAGCTTTCATGCTATGTACAGCCTCGGGATATACATTAATAACTGTGCCAAAATCTTCCTTGTTCTTACAATGTCTTACTTTTACTCATGAGGCTGTTTAGCCAACTCATTCTCCGCTTAGAATATTGTGGAAGGTCTTGAACATTTCTTATTATTGGGAGATGGCTGTGAGTGAATGGCTGTTTTCATGATACATGTTTCTCCATCCCTTAGTCCTGCCTCAGTGGTTCTTCTCAATCTGAAAAAGGCCCTGGAGAAAGGCTGCCTCCTGATGTTTTCTCCTAGGATTGAATTGATGTCTGACTACAGAGATGGCTGAATGGTGAAAGACAAGACACTCCACACATGACCTCTGAAAATAAAAGTGCAAGAACTCAAGATGTGGGTGTCAGAGCCTCATTACATTACACATTTCTCTGGAAGGGTTGGAAATGTTGGTTTCCTCAATTTGAATGAGAATGACATTCAGAGGTCCATGTATGTTTGTTGGTGTGTCTGTGTCTTTGTTCACATTTAACTTCACTTTTCACATTTAAATTCTATGGTAAGGCATTTGGGCATATAGTAGAGCATTAAAGGAACACGATGGCTCAGTGGCTAAGATGCTGAGCTTTTTGATTGAAAGGTCGGCAGTTCAGCTGTTCGAATCCCTAGTGCTGCGTAATGGGGTGAACTCCCGTTACTTGTCCCAGCTTCTGCCAGCCTAGTAGTTCAAAAGCATGTAAAAAATGCAAGTAGAAAAAATAGGGACCATTTTTGGTGGGAAGGTAACAGCATTCTGTGCGCCTTTGGCATTTAGTCAGGCCGGTCACATGACCGTGGAGACCTCTTCGGATAGTGTTGGCTCTTTGGCTTTGAAACGGAGATGAGCACCGCCCCCTAGAGTCGGGAACGACTAGCACACATGTGCGAGGGGAGCCTTTACCTCTACCTTTTAAAACATTAAAAACCCAGAATCAGTAACTACGGACAGGAATAAAAATAAATTCATGGTGGATAAAAGAATATAGTAACTAAATAGGAAGTTTACAATTATCATGAAATGTGAAATCTATTATTTTGTTAATTAATTGATAGGAGGTTGATGAACTAGTTTCATTGTAACAGCTGTGTCGAATTAGCAGTTCACCAGCCACACAGCAATGTGATCAAAGGCATGGAAATGTCCCATTGCTGAGCTGAACACAACAGATAACAAATTAGGCCACCCTCAATCATCAAGCAATTATCTCTATTTTAATGCAAACCTAATTCAGTAATATCAATAAGAACGGAAACACTAGCACAATCACTGTAAGAAGTAAATGTGCCCTATTCCTTAAAGGACACAACCTTTAGAGGACACCCACAGGGTTCAACCTGATTCAGCAAAACAGCAGCTCCATGTTTAGAGCAGAGGTGGACAATTGCCTCAACACGTTCAATCTCAGATCATCAGTCTTAATTGCCGATTGATTGCAGAAACCCAGGAATGACACATGCAATAGTGCAATAATTTCCACTCTATCTATACCCTAAGAGAGAGCAGATTTCTACTGCATGTCCAGTTTATATAACAGAATCCCTCTTTCTCTGTGTAAATAAAGGCAAAGGCAACGCAAGATCAGCTTTTGAGAATTGCAGTGGAAGTGAATTGGTTGGCATTCTCCGCTGACTGCTTTTTTTTTTTTTTAACTAACCAGTTTCCTCAAGATTACCAATAAACCTCTCAGGTCCCCCCCATTCAGGGCTACCCCTCCTTTGTTTCCATGATAAACTAAGGTTAAGTAGGTGCTGCCACCTGCTGGTCCTATGTATCGGAAGGTCCATGTGTAGAAAAGGGAGCCAGTTTGGAGTAAGTGGTGAAGGCATCAGGCTAGAAACCAGGAGACAGTGAGTTCTAGTCTTGCCTTAGGCACAAAATCAGCTGGGTGACCCTGGGCCTATCATTCCTTCTCAGCCCTAGGAAGAAGGCAATGGAAAATCTGCCTAAAGACCATAGATGTCTAAATTCATAAGGGATGGTTTCAGTGGTGGAATTCAATTTTTTTTACTACCGGTTCTGTGGGCGTAGTTTGGTGGGCCTGGTTTGGCTTGGTGGGCATGGCAGCAGAAGGATACAACAAAATCCCTATTCCCTCCCCACTCCTGGGGGAAGGATATTGCAAAAACTCCATTCCCACCCCACTCTGGGGCCAGCCAGAGGTGGTATTTGCCGGTTCTCCAAACTACTCAAAATTTCTGCTACCGGTTTTCCAGAACTTGTCAGAACCTGCTGAATAGCACCCTGGATGGTTTGCATTATGATGTAGCAACTCACATATTGTCATATGATAGAGGGTATAAGAATCTAATTTGGATGATGGCATGGGATAATTAAGCTTTCCTCTCATCCTATACAATTAAAATTAGAATCCAAGGACCACAAAGTCAGTCCTAGTTAACTTGTGGTTGAGCAACTCCCAGGAACCCCTGGAATTTTATTTTTTTAAAATCCATTAAAAATGGCAAACTATTAGCCTTGTTTTTAACAAAACAATACTTTGGTTGCTACCTGCAGACTAGTAATGGAAGCAGTGGATTAGGACGACAAGAGAAGCAAATATTTAAATCTTTTGTCCTTCATGTCACAATTTCTACCTAAATGGGAACTCTTTGTCCTTGGTATCCATTTTAACATCAAAATGCTGAAATGTTGATAGCACAGTACTATGTCTCCCCACGTTTGCAGGGTGACATTCTATGCAAGAACATCATGGCCAGAATTTGCATTGCTTGGATATTTACCCTCTGTGGATAATCTACAAAATGAGAGAGCATGCTTGCAATTACTAATGGATGAATAACATCACGTCTGTTTTAGTCTTATGTTTCCTCAAGCCAAAAAACAAGATAATCTGTGCTGACATTAGCATGAGTGGCAGAGAACTTTAGCCTCTTTGTTTCTTTCCTTCTCCATGCCCGACCCCCATTACTCCACTGAAGTCTCTGGTTTAATATGGACTGAGACCAGCTGGCACATGTCTTCTTAACAGCTTTCTGGGCTGATGAAATTTCCCTCATGTATTCTTCAGTTTTACAATGCCTCTTTGCAGGAAAAGAAAATTTGAATTTATCACCCACACTAGAGATTTCTGTAACCTAATAGAGAGTGTGTATTTTCTAACAAGGGATGGACATCTGGAATCGTTTGGCGTTCCTAGAAAAATTGCAAGAGAATATTCTGACATATCTGCATTGAGATGTGCGAGTTGATTTGAAGAGAAAGAATTAAAAAAAAACAAAACCCAGCTAAATGCTACCCTGAGAATATTGCATAAAATAATTCAAACCTTTTCTCAAGGTTTGGCAAGGCAAGACTTGAATCCTGACGCTGAAGTTCTACTTTAAGGTTCCTTGAACATAAAAGGGGGAAAAAAAATCAAACCACCCAGGTTGTATATATTAATTTACAATGCCAAACCACAATTTACTTCTCCAAATCAAACCACATTGTGGGTGGCCAGCTATTCTCTAGTGAAGCCAAACTGGCACCAGAACTCGGAAATGGTTGTGATCCTCTTCTGTATTGTGATGGTTTCTTGCTAAGACTGTGTCAGCCCGTTAGTAGAATGGATTGCGGTGTGGACTCTTCCTGTTCACACTGCCAAACCAGCCACGTCTTCTACCAGCATATTCCATTCACAGCCAATTCTTTTCAGCTGCCCAGTTGGTTTGCCTGATTCCGCAGCAGGTAAGATACATTTTGTGGCCACTGCCTACTGTTTTAGAGGGTTCCTAACCTTAGGGGTTTTGCATCTAAAAGTGTTTGCAATCCTTAAAACGGGTGCAATGGATGAGTGGCTGGGCTTGTCGACCAGAAGTTCAGTAGTTCAAGAGCTAAGTACCACATGATGGAGTGAACTTCCATTACTTGCCCCAGCTCCTGCCAACCTAGCAGTTTGAATGCATGTAAATGCAAGTAGATAAATAGGAACCACTTCTGTGGGCTTTTGGTGTATAGTCATGCTGATCACATGACCACAGAAGTGTCTTCAGACAATGCTGGTTCCTGTTTAGCTTGGCTAAAAAATGGAGATGAGCACCACTCCCTATCTTTACCTCTTACCACAAAAGTGCTTTTTTTCAAGAGGCAACTGGACTTTCTGGTTTTCCTTTGAAGACGTTTCGCTTCTCATCCAAGAAGCTTCTTCAGCTCTGAGCTGAAGAAACTTCTTGGATGAGAAGCTAAATGTCTTCAAAGGTGGGTTTCCCATATTGTAGCAACCGGTTTGCCCAGCACCAGAAATGTGAGCACACGTGCACCATTCGCGCATGCATGCAGCGTCACAAATCACAGCAATTCACGCATGCATACCATCCGTGCATGTGTGCAACATCAAACAACATGGCAATTCGTGCACACGTGTGCCGTCCGTGAATGCGTGCAGCACAAAAAACACAATGATATAGGACAGGATTGTGCCTGGGGCGAGTGGGTGGGTGAGTGGCCCCACCTGCAAGTCACCACTACTGGTTCACTGGAACCGGTCCGAACCGGCTGAATACCACCTCTGGACCATAGCCATAGATAAACAGTCAAAACCAGTGGTGGGTTGCCCCTGGTTCGGACCAGTTCACAAGAACCGGTAGTAAAACCGGCAGGAGGCTCCGCCCACCACCCCGGATGTTGTCATAGGTGATCTGCACATGTGCAGAAGCTTCTGCGCATGCTCAGAAGCTTGGCGCACGGGTGAGCGAAGCTCGGCGCATGTACGCGATCCTGTTGCGAACCGGTAGTAAAGGTAAGTAGAATCCACCCCTGTCAAAACCAATTCATAGGATAATGGTTTCTGCAGGTAGACATTTACTAAATGCCAGCTTGCTTAAAAGGTACAGATCTCTGGAGTATTTGGCATTTCTGGGCCTTCTGCCAAACCTTGCTCCCATGTTTTGGAATGCCTTCTAATCTCATTTCTTGATTGTAGGCCCATCCTCACTTGCCTCTAGCCATGACACACATGCACCCAGGGAGCCATGTTTTTCTATCATGTCCTCATGACATTGCCTCTCTCTTATTTCCAGGCTGAGCCTCCTGAAGTTTAAAGTAATTCTTAACTGGATTACCAACGCGAAACGGTTGAAAAGAAGAAAGTGTAAACATTTCTTTTTCTTTTTTTAAAAAAACTATTTAATAATTTTTTTTTAAAAAAAATAAAGTAATTCTTAGCCATTCCTGTTTTAACACAGTCCTTTCTTCCTCCTGAAATTTTTTTCATCATCCTGGGTCCCTAGTTTGAAATTGGCAGCTACAGAAATTGAACGAATGAACAAACGAACAAATGAAGAAACAAACAAATAAATAATAAATAAATATTTCTTTTTGTTATGGATATGATCTATTCTGCTTTTTGCTCTGATGACTGCCTTCCATACTTATTTGGATTTGGGATACAAGGGAGCCTGCTTTTCACAGAGCTATCTGTCCATGAATGCCTGACCATAGCACTTGTAAAATCTTTATAAGATGCTTATAAATACAGAGGCTTAGTGATCTTTTGAAAAAAGTTTAACCCAGTTTTTAAACATAAGTATAATACTCTCTTGACTGAGTGCTGTCCTGTGCTACAAAAAAGATCAATTTAATTGGAGGAAAGGGAAAACACAAGGTTCTGGTGGCTGTGTTTTGTGCATTACTGACACCATTAGGTGCTTCTGCCAACAAGGTTTTTCTCATGCCCAATTTTTTTTTATTAAAAAAAAAACAATACTTCTCTTACTCATAGGACTCATGCATGAGTACTACAACTAGCTCCATGACTGGCAATATTTGAAGAGTTCCCCCCAAACAGTAAAAAAAAAACAAAAAAAAAAAAACAAAAAAACCCCTAATATCAATCTTATTCTCTGAAGGTGAATGTGAATGTGACTGTGTAGGTTTTTTTTTTTTTTTAAATCCATTTTTACATGAAGGACATTGTGTGGGGTCCTTGGTGCTCTCTGAGCTTGGTTGTTTTCTTGCAGACTTTTCGGCTCTTTGATTGTCTCTTTTGAATGGCATGTATATGTTGATTATCTCTGTGTCGATGCCGTTTTGTCTGATTGACAGGCCTCCAGGAATTCTGTAGCATTTTTGGATTTGGTTTGGCCTAGGATGCTCAGAGTTTCCCAGTTGAAACTATGATCAAGTCTGTCCACGTGTTGTGAAATTAAGTTTTCAACATCTCTTCTGATTGCTAGTTGGCATTCATGGATGTGCTTTGCTAATGATTGTACCTGTTTGTTGCAGTCCTTATGTTGTAAACGACTCGTGTTTTTTCTTCTGAGGCTGCTCAGTCATTTGGTTTATTTAGGAAGTTTTAGAGGGCAAATATTGTCTTCTGTGGGTAATAAGCGAGATACTATATTTCACAGAACAACATCCCATCGTAGTCAGATAAAGACCAAACAGGTTCAATGTTAGAAATTGTGGGATATGAGCAATGATGGGCTGCAACTGGTTTAACAACCGGTTCTATGAGCGCCAGTGGTAGGTTTCAATTTTTTTTACTGCCGGTTCTGTGGATGTGGGCGTGGCATAGTTTGGTGGGCGTGACTTGGTGGGCATGGCAGGGGAAGGATACTGTAAAATCTCCATTTCCTCCCCACTCCAGGGGAAGGATACTGCAAAATCCCCATTTCCTCCCGATCAGCTGGGACTCAGGAAGCAGAGAATAGATGGGGGCGGGACCAGTCAGAGGTGGTATTTACCGGTTCTTCAAACTACTCAAAATTTCCACTACTGGTTCTCCAGAACTGGTCAGAACCTGCTGAAACTCACCTCTGGTGAGCGCGCACTTCACATGTGTGTGCATGAGCTTCACACATGTGCACGCCTAACCTGCTTGCACGCAACGTTCAAAATAAAGCAATTTGAACCTCAGCTGCTTACCTTCTAAGGCAGTCCTGGTAAGTACAGCGGAGGTTTGGAAATCACCTGTGTCGCGCAAATCAGCTGAGCCAGAAAGAAAGAAATATAGGACAGGATAAGACAGGGGCAGATGGGCGGGGCCAACTGATCATCGGAACTACCGGTTCGCCCGAACTGGTCCGAACTGGCATCCTAACCCTAACCACTGGATATGGGACAGGGAGGGAGGCACACCAAAACACAGGAGGAGGGTAAATTGCAAGAATGTATGATAAATTGGGTTAATAATTTTGCTTATAATCTACAGCTGGATCAATGAGAGAGAATATGGCTTGAAATTTACATTACGTTACATCTTTTATAAAATGATGTAACGGGTGGGTTCTACTTACCTTTACTACCGGTTTGCAGTGGGGCCATGCATGCGTGCTCACTTTGCTTGTGCACATGTGTGTGCTGAAGCTTCTGCATGCGCAGAAGCGTTTTGATGACATCGGGGTCGGTGGGCAGAGCCTCCTGCCAGTTTTACTACCAGTTCTATAGAACCGGTGGGAACCGGGGGCAACCCACCACTGATGTAACTTTGATATAGGACACCAAAGAAATTATGTAAGATGTTCTAATCAATGCTGGAAAGGTGAAAAACAGGAAGGGAATTTTCCATGCATGGTGGACTTGCAAAAAAGGAATATATGGGTTTTGTATGTGTACCTGCAAAAAGACTATTATATGCACAAAGGTAGAAAAACATTGAAATACCTACAGTGGAGGAATGGATTGTGGAGACATTGGAATTTGCAGAAATGGCTAAATTGGCCTATCCGATCAGGAATAAAACAATAAGTACCTCTTATGGGGTTTTTTTTTTTTTTTTTGCTTTTTGTTTGCTGAAAATGGGAAAAAAATCAATTGGTGTGTTAATGGATTTGCTTATTAAAGTGGCTGAATAAGCAAAGAAGGGAACCGTGTAATATAATCTTAAAGAGGAAGAAGGGATAATAAGTTTGTTTGTTATTACTGTAAAGAAGACTGGAAATCGTTTATATATCCTTTCCCCCACCCCTATCTGCATTATTTCCTGCACTTTTTCTTTCATCTTTTTAAAAAATTTCTTATTTTTTCTTTATGCCTTTTTGCATTTACTTTGTAGCAATGTTAAAAGGAGGGTAAATTGCTTAGAATAACTTGACAAAGGTCAGGGCTGGCCGGCCGGCTAGGAACACCCCATCCTGTAACCCTTGACATTATCTCTCATTATCTTGAGTGTAAAACGTGCAGAATGTACGGCGTGGCAAGCTGGGTAGCAATTTGGGTGACTTTGCCATGGCACGGCAGTTCCAGTTCAAGATTCTGTCCTTGAGGTTGCCATGCTCTACTTCAAGTATTTACACCGTGTCCTTTGATACGAGTAGATTTTTGACGCCATTGTCTGTACGTGATGTGCCTTATGTTCTAAGGAAAAATACAGCCAGAATTTAGCAATGGCCAAGAGCTTGCAGTATTCTTCCATCTACTGGCTATTAAAATAAGTACAACAGGAGAGGGATTTTATTTTATGTGAGAATCGGGGCGCAGTATGTTTTTCAAAGTATTTTCTCCGAGCAAAGGTTTTTTTCCCCTCCAAATGCTTTTAGATGATTTTTTAAGCAAGAATTTCTAGCATGGCATTGAATATTTCTGCAATGTTGTAGTTATAAAACAGTCCTATTTTGCTTTGCCATACCTTAAGACAGCTGACGAATTACATTTCTTGTCCTATTCCTCCAGGAACTCAAGGTAATGTACAGTATGCTTCCTCCTCCTCCTCCTCCTCCTCCTCCTCCTCCTCCTCCTCCTCCTCCTCCTCCTCCTCCTCCTCTCACAACAATAATCTTTAGGATAAATTTGGACTATCCCCTTATTCCCTTGTCCTGGTTTAACTTCTTAATAAGCACAAACCCTACAATGAAGTTAGTTGTGACGGAACCAATAATGCACATCTGGCAGAGCCTGACTCTCTTTCCTGCTTCAAAGTAGCAGGAGTTTTTGTTTTCATCATTTTTAAAGACAAGTCTAGCACTCTTTCCAAAGATCACTAAACACATGTTTATATCAGGCCTGGGATTCTTCTAGAAAAGCTACGTATATAGGATCCTTCCACAAGGTACAAATGGCAGCTTCCAGACTCTAATAGCAGAGAATATCAGGAGCTCAGGGTTGAACTGTGGAGTCCTTGGTGTTGTCTGAGCTTGGATGTTTGCTTGTGGACATTTCATTACCCAACTAAGTAACATCATCAGTGCTTTCCAGATTTTTCAAATTTCCAACCAAGTCAGTGGGTGGAGGATTTCAGGAGCCAGGTGTCCAGCCTCTCTTGTGGCCTCAAAATAGCAATGGACAACAGTGGCTAAAGAGAAGAAAAGAAGGAGTGTAGTTGCATTACCCTCAAGTGGCCCATAGATAGTAGGCAGATCCCAGACCCAGACAGTGTCATCATCACTCACATTATCAGTGGTGCTGCACAGATTGTTTATATGGGAAGGATAGTTGCAGGCAAAATAAGAAAGTATTATGTTAGGTGACATCAGCAATAGGCAGAGGAATGCAAGAAAGACAATGTCATGAAGATATCTCCTGCAGTAATATAAAGATAAGTCCTATGTTAGCATTTCACGCCCACTAAGCATTCAATTAACAAGCAGCGTGAACTTCGCAATTGGAATTTCTCAAAATATAGTGATAGTTGTCTGTCTCTCCCTCATGTATATAGGTATATGGGACTTTGCAGGGAATGTTTTCTCTTTGTACAGAGGATTCATTTTTTGTTTGGTGGGAAAAAAGCTATTAATCCACATGGCATGTATAGCCTTTATACTTTCTAGATCCCTTTTGACAAATCAAGTGATCCTAGGGATTCTGAGCCTCTTTGTAAACTGATGCCAGCAATCGAAGGTGACACAGAAAAAATAAGCTTCAATCAAAACTGCATACAGTTTTCCTGGAGATCTAATGTATCCCTCTCCTGGGTGGATCAAGGTTTGTTATCAGAGCTTCCTCAGGCCACAGATGGAGCAGTCAGAGGTAGCCAGTCTCTCAGCAAGCGACGTAAGCCGAACTTCAGAACCTGATCTTAAGAAGACTTCTATGATTAAAGGAAGAAAATATATAAGACCACAGAAAGCTGCTTTATACTAAGATAGAATATTTAGATTAACCTTGAGGATATTATCTGTCAACTTTTCCAAATCGGATGAAACTGTACTTGGAGATGCAGGAAATTCAGCAGAGGTGCTGAATCACTAAGGCCCAAGCCTTCTCTGAAATGTCCCACTGCAGATCATATATATCCAGGAGAAAAGATCAAGCAGATGACTGAAAACTTCATGGATTTATTTCAAGCAGCCTCCTGAAGGTGTGAGAAAATGAAACAAAAGGTATGGAGATTTGAATTCAGAATTACCCATAGAACTGGTGTATTTATCTTATCCATCTGAATCTCCTAACCAGACTTTATACATGGTTCCCTCCAACTCAATTCTTAGCCAGGCCAGAAAGAAAGCCATATGGGTGGTAGTGATTCCTGCTCACTGCATTATTTTTGCTTCCCTGGGTCCATTCTGGGCTAGAGGACTGAATGAGTGAGTGACATTCCTTTAGAAACAGAGGGTTAAATAATTAATTCAAGTGACAAGGCCTATTGCCCTATACTCTGCTGAAAATCCCAACCAGATAAATGAAGGAAACAAAAAGGAAATAGGAAATATTTAAAGGAGAATCCAAGGTCCCTCTGAGTTCATCTCTAAATAAAATTCAACATGCTTACTCAGGAATACGTTATGTTGAAATTTTGAACATTTATTTCCAACTAACCGGTCAAAACACTGAAGAAAACAAAATATTTCTGAAAACTCTTATGAGGTCAAGATGATTTTGCTTAATGTTGGGATGGTTCATTTTCCAACCTTTAATTTGCTGTTTGTCAGGCAAATGGATGGTAAAATAGTATCTGAACTATAGTCCTTCTAGTGAGTCATTGTTTAGTTAGTTAGTTTAGTTAGTTTATTATATTTATATACGGCCTTCTCTTCCGAGGGCTCGGGACAGTGAACAGCCAGCAAATAAAATACACAGATACAAAATTTAAAACAATATTAAAATCCAATTAAATCATTTTGGCCCATAGTTAAAAACCCTATATTAAAACCCCTAATTTTTTAAAACAATTAAAAAAAGTAGGTCAGGCCAGCCCGGCTTGATGAAACAAAAACGTCTTTAGGGCAGTTCGGAAAGCACGAAGGTCAGGGATCCGCCGTATCTCTGGGGGCAACTCGTTCCAGAGGGTAGGTGCCCCCACAGAGAATGCTCTCCCTCTGGGGGCCGCCAGCCAGCATTGTCTGGCCGACGGCACCCTGAGGAGGCCCTCTCTGTGGGAGCGTACTGGTCGGTGGGAGGCTACCGGTGGCAGAAGACGGTCATGTAATTGACCTATTCTGGGGAGAAAAAATGCTTGAAAAGGTGCAATATCACATATTATACCCAGATAGATAAGGAAGTCAATCAGACTAAGCTTTTAGGTTAAAGGCGTGTTCCACAGAGTTATGCAATTTAATGTCTGCCCAAACAACAGCCCCCAAAATATCCAGTCACTGAAAGAAACAAGAACAAAGCTGAAAGTGCTATTAGCTCATTTTAAATGGGTGGAAAATGTGCCCCTTTATACTTGCCATTATCAACATTTGTCATCTGTGTCCCCTGCCGGTTTCTGTCAAATGGTAGGGCTGTGCCATTTAGCAATCATTGCAGAACACAAGCAGAATAAGTATGTTGTGGAGCTGAAGAAGCTTCTTAGATGAGAAGCGAAACATCTTCAAAGAAAACCAAAAAGTCCAGTTGCCTCTTGGAAAAGCACCTTTGGGATATGTTGTGAATGCCACATAGAACAACTGTTCTCAACCTTTATGGCTCGGCGGCTCAGTGGCCCAGTGGAGGAGGGGGAGAGGGGAATCACCCCACCACTACCGCAAGTCAAGTTGCACACGTACGCACACATGCACTGGCCAGCCGTTTATGTGGCCCGTTTCCAAACAGGTCACAGCCCAGTAATAGGCCTCAGCTTGGGGGGGTTGGGGACCCCCGACACAGATGTTCAGATTTATGTAATTAAGGTAATATTCAATGGGGTTTGTAGTGTGGAGAAGTCAACACAGGCAAAATAATAGTTGTAACATTGTTTTGCATCAAGAGCCCTGGTGGTGCAGTGATTAGAATTGCAGGCTAATTCTGTCCACTGCCAGGAATTCGATCCTCACTGGCTCAAGGTTAACACAGCCTTCCATCCTTCTGAGGTGGGTAAAATGAGGACCCAGATTGTTGGGGGACAATATGCTGACATTGGTAAACTACTCAGAGTGTACCCTATGGGGCGTATATAAGTCTAAGTGTTATTGCTGTTGTTATTTGACTCTCACACATGTTGATGTGCATTCAAAAGTGACAGGGCTTGAGCTCCAATGCTGTGATCAGCATCTGATCCATTTTGAGCCTCCTGTGTCCATGGTTGATTTTGATGATATGGCTTAGGATGCTGGGAAAAGAGCCTGGTGGCGCAGCAGACTAATAGCCTGTTATTATCATCCAGCTGCCTGCAATTACTGCTAGTTCGAATCTCGCCAGGCTCAAGTTTGACTCCTTCCATCCTTTCTAAGGTAGGTAAATTGAGGACCCAGTTTGTGGGGGCAATAAGCTGACTTTGTATAAAATATACAAAAGAATGAAGGCTATTGCTTAACGCACTGTAAGACGCCCTGAGTCTCCGGAGAAGGGCGGCATATAAATCAAATTAAAAAAAAAAAAGTAGAATGTAGAAATTTTTAAACTCAAAGATCCCTGCAAAAGCAGGTATTTTGTTGTCTTTAGCTTGCTTTTTTCAACAGCGATTGGCACTTTTTTCATTTGAAAAAAAATGAATGAACGGGAATAGCTAGGAACTTCAGACTATCTGTTTCCCTTAGACAATTTCAAGAGAAGACAAGGGAGGAGGAATGGGCATTCAATTTTTAATTTGACTTAATCGAATTAGATGTTCCTGCAAATATTGGATCATAACAAGGTTGAGAGGCAAGTATAGGGAACCAAATGAAGAATATAGTGCATTGCACTGGAAACTGCTATGAATAATTTGTTTATATATAACCCCCTCAGAGCGCTGTAGTGTAAGATGGGCCATATAAATATTTAATAAATAATAAATAAATATGTTTATTTAGCATGTTTCTGTGATAACTGTTGGCATCTTATATAGAAAGAAGAAATAGGGACATCTAAGAATGTGTCAGCCCATTCCAGTGGTTTACACCAGACCTAACAAAAGTCACACCACGAGAGAAAGTTAAATACAAAAAGAAAAAAAAAGAGCAAGAGTTCTTTTGTAATACTTTAACCAGTGAATCTCTTACAAGTAGAACTACTTCAAGCTTGATCTGTCACTTCCCACTAAGGCTGTGAACTGATCTGAATAACAGGTAGTTTCACAAGTTGGGTGAATAATCACTTAGCAGTCAGAGAATATTTTGACATATCAGGGAGAAACTGCCTTTTATCTGACTAATGGAGGAACTCAACAACAGTAAGAAGGTGATCCTTTGGCCCTCTAGAAAATTGTTCTTGTTTCTTGTAGTTTTCCAACTTCACTGCTCCTTCCAAAATGAAATAGATTCTGGAAGCCAAGATGTCAGAATATTGTCAGCAGATTATGTCTTGGCATAATTCCCTTCTTCTTCCCTTCAGCTGGCAACTTTTGGGAGGAACAGCAGGAGAGAAAAAAAGAGCAAATAATAAGTAAAGTGAAGAATTGGTCTCAGCTCTTTCTAGAGGGTCCAACATAACCTTCAGTATTATTGTTGGGACAGTCTGCATTCCAGGTAGAATTTGTCCTGTGCAACCATCCAAAAGAGATGCTTAGAACTCCCCACTCCCATTCTCATGAGAAGAGGAATGGGAGCCCAGGGGTTGATTTCCTCAGTGTGAGACTCAACACTGCAGAATAGTTCCCCCCTAAATGCAACTGACCTTCACCCTTCTGTTCCTTTTGGGAGCTGCTGCAAAAGGGCCATATTTAAAGCAATGTTTAGATACTGGGATAGGGATGAGGTGTTTGGGTGCAGTGTTATGCTTTTCAGGCCTTTTGCTTTGGGTTTTGAGTTTTATGGTTGATATATTTTATGGGTCCTTATGGTATGAATTTTAACTGGGGGGCTGCTGTATGAGTAGGATAAAATGTAAATGTATTATCATCATTGTTGGTTGCACAGTCAGGCAGGTGTTTAGACTGGATCTGGCATTTTTATCTATCTATTGAGTGGTTACCAAGGATCTAGGGTAGGTAGGGTAGGTAGATATTGCTGTTTGATGGTGTTCCAATCCCAGTTGTGGTTGTAAATTGAGCACTATCTTAAATCATACACACATACAGATACAGTGTATAATTAACCCATCTACAGTATTCTCCAACACAACGCTTCTATTCTGAACCAAGTTCCCTTATTTTGTGAAAAATAGAGTAGCTAGACTAGATTCTACATGAGTTTCAACACCATGATTATAATTTATAAGCCATGAGCCAATTATTTCTTATTACCATAAATTCACTGCAGTCTGTCAGCTTCACCCAACATAGAATCCTTATGTCTATGCAAAGCCGCCTTAACGAATGCAAAGAACCATAGACTTGGATGACCTTGAAAAATTAAGTTGTCTTTATTCCCTCCAGCAGGACACTTTGGAGGTCCTAAGCAATCCATGAATTGAAGAGATAAGGTCACCATCTGATGAGTTTCCTTGAGAAAACATGGGCTATAAAAATAGCAAATGACTAAATCACACATACGAATCAAAACAATGCTGCCTTGTTGTTTTTTCTTCTTTGTGCAGGGACAGGATCAGAATGACACATTTGATGACTCTGCCTCCGAAGCATGAAAGCCATAGTGCCCCACTAGATACTCTAAATTGTTTTTAACATCTCTAGGAAGCTGCTGGAGATATTTTGGAGAGCCTACGTGTTGATACAGTATGTTGACAAAACTCAGCTAAAGTTCTCTTCAACCTCTGAATCAGGAGTGGTGTTCATAAGGTGTTCATAAAGTGAAGCTGAATCTTGACAAGATGAAGACCCAGTGATGGGTGGTTCTTGACTATGGAACCTGCAGAGTTTCTCTGGTCTACAAACAAGTACAGATTTTGTGGGTACTGCAAAAATGATTATTGTTATTGGAGGCCCAAGTGAATTGCATGGGTTGAAGTGCCTAGTGCCAAATTTGTTTGATTTAGCAGCTAATCCTTTAAGGATGTGATTGTTTATGTAATGGTTATCCCATACTATGGTTGCTGTAATATGCTCTTTGTGAGGGGATGCCCTTTGTGCTTGGCTCCAGAAGCTGCAGTTGTCACCTAGACATAGACTGGGACACACTGTTGCTAAAGCATTTGATTTGGTAGCCAGTAAATATCAAGCCCTGGTAGCGCAGCAGACTAAAGCACTGTTACCTGCAAGTTATTAACTTGCAGTTACTGCAAGTTCAAATCTCACCAGGCTCAAGGTTGACTCAGCCTTCCATCCTTTCTAAGGCAGGTAAAATGAGGACCCGGTTGTGGGGGCAATAAGCTGACTTTGTATATATATACAAAAGTATGAAGGCTATTGCTTAACACATTGTAAGTTGCCCTGAGTCTCTGGAGAAGGGTGGAATATAAATTAAAGCAAAAAAAAAAAAAAAAAAAAAAAAAAAAGGCCAGGTTCCAAACTTTGTTTTTGATCCATAAGACTCTAAATAATTTTGTATTGGATTGTTTGTATTGTTAGAATCCCAGTCAACCTTATACAATATCAGAAGGGATCTTATTGCATTGGTCAGTAGCAATACACAGTATCACTAACAGATGGTCACTTCTTATAGCAATAGCAATAGCACTTAGACTTACAGAATATACCACTTCACAGTGTTTTACAGCCCTCTCTAAGTGATTTACAGAGTCAGCATATTGCCCCCAACAATTTGGGTTCTCATTAGGATGGAACTATCTTGATCTGGTGAGAATTGAACTTCTGGCAGCTGGCAGTCAGCAGAAGTAGCCTGCAGTACTGCATTCTAACTTCTGCGCCACCACGGCTCTGGTAGGTATGTGTTGGCCTACCTCATCCCCCAGTCTTTTCCTTTAAGGATTTTCAGTGGATGTTTTTGTTTTTAATTACAATGTTTTCATTTTTTTTATTATTGCATCTTGAGATTCATTCATATGGGAAGTAATATAGAAACCTATTCTACAAGTAATAAAGGTAAAAGTTTCCCCTGTCCAGTTATGTAAATTCTATGAGGCATCTCCATCTTTTGCCTGAGGACATTTTCCATGCTCATTTGGTCAGCATAGCTATGCACCAAAGGTGCACGGAATGCTGTTGCCTTCCCACTGAAATGGTACCTATTTATCTATTTGCATTTGCACGCTTTCTAACTGCTAAGTTGTCAGGAGTTGGGCAGGAATGGGAGCGCACTCCATTATGCAATATTTGGGTCTTGAACTGCCGACCTTCTGGTCAACAAGCTGAATGTCTTAACCGCTAGGCCATCACATCCCCACTATAGTAGTATTATTCCATAAAATAATTCCTACCTACTATTTAGATGGAATCCCCTATATTTTTTCCCTAATGGATTTTTCTCCTTTATAAAAAATACCTGTATCCTGAGGAAGATGAAAAGGAAAAGGAAAAAGAAAAGGAGTGGGGAGAGAAACCCTCATCTTTCTGTAAATCTGAGTTGTTCCTGATCAATTAGAGTTTGCAGCTATTTGGCTTTGTCTTAATCAATATTTTCTTGACCTTTGTGGTGAGAGTTAAACATTTAAAGTTGGCAGAATAGAATGCAAAAACCAAAGCATTCTATTGTGCATCGATTCAGCACTTCAGCATTTGGGTAATTACAATTTGGGAGATTAAGACTGTTATTCAAAGAATTAAGGATTGATGCCTTTGATTCTTTGGTGAAGGGCTCAGTTGTATGTATATGTATATGTATATGTATATGTCAGTGGTGGGTTCCTCCCGGTTCCACCTGGTTCTGTTGAGCCGGTAGCGGTGATGATATGATGTCACCGAACCGGTTCTGCCCCCCCGCCCCCGTGTTATTCTTACCTTTAATTTGGCCCACCCCCAATCTATTGCTGCCTCCTGAGTCCCAGCTGATCGGCTAGAAGGAAAAAAACTGTTTAAACTCTTGCCACGGGGCTTCAAAGGGCCGCCCTACAGCTGATCAGGCAGTGTGGTGGTAGACCGGTGCCTCCAAAAACAAATGAGTAGACCAGTACCTCTGCTAAATCCTAAAGAATTGTCACATGACCATCAAGCCATGCCCACAAAATAAGCCACGCCCACAGAACCAGTAGTAAAAAAATTTAGAACCCACTCCTGGTATATGTATATGTATATGTATGTGTATGTGTATGTGTATGTGTATGTATATGTATATGTATATTAGCTAACATGTAAACCAAAAAAGGGATACGTGGTAGTTCAGTGACTAAGACGCTGAACTTGTCGATCAAAAAGTTGGCAGTTCAGCGGTTTGAATCCCTAGTGCCATGTAATGGTGAGCTCCCGTTACTTGTCCTAGTTTCTGCCAACCTAGCAGTTCGAAAGCACATAAAAATGCAAATAGAAAAATAGGGACCATCTTTGGTGGGAAGGTAACAGCATTCCATGCGCCTTTGGCATTTAGTCATGCTGACCACATGACCACGGAGACATCTTTGGATCTTCAGCTTTGAAACACAGATGAGCACCGCCTCCTAGAGTCAGGAATGACTAGCACATATGTGCGAGGGGAACCTTTACCTTTACCTTTAAACCAAAAATGAATAACATTTAAAATAGTTTTGGTTGGCTCTATGTATTCATGAGAAGATAGTACAAGGTGTTTTAATACCAGGTTATATAAATTAAGTCATACAAATTGTTAAATGATATAGACTGCCACATTTATAATTTTCTCTGCTGGCATTCCCTGGTATTTAGAAATAAACTTTCTTAGAGTAAGAAGAATATTTCCTTTCATGTGATGCCCAGAGTCTGTGTATCATCTGTTCCACTAAAGCTTAATCATTATGGAATTATTATTTACTTTATCCATTAAACATGAAACTCAGTCAACTGAATATTCAAAAATGCATCACAAATACCTAATATCTTAATTCTAAGTTAATGTTTTTTTTTTAAAATAGGACTCTTTTGGCAAACTTCTGCTATCGCCATAGAGAAGCTCTGCAGATCTAGTGTAGCTTGGTTAATAGTATCATGTCATCAGACAGAACAGTGCTGATCTTTCTTCTTTAGATGGTCCAAACAGCCATACTGGCTTATTTCAAAGAAGTGGTGATTTCTATCTGGTCATTGCTTATCAAAGATTATGCAGCCAATGCTAAAGGTACCAACTAATCAAAGATGAACTTAATGATCTACCTTGACAAAGACAATCTACTTCCATCCATAGACTGAGAGTAAAATTCTCTATTGCAGGGGTGTTTTGTTGAGATCAAACAAGATATGCAGAGCCTTAGAATTTAGTACTCTGGCTTGTTACTATTTTTTTTTTTTTTTTACAAAGCACCTATTATAGAATAGTTATGGGATGGGCAATTTCCTGCCTAATTACTCAACCCAGCCTGCCAGATGATCCATCCAGTCCATAGAATCTTGAGCATCTGGTTCCGATGCTTTATCAATGGAGGAAGGAGGACTAGAGGAGAGCAAAGGAGGCACCTTATGAAAGAGAAACCTCTCTAATGCCATCTAGAGTGTTGAAAGGCTTCAACAAACACTACAGAAATTTTGAGTGGCTTTTGCTGAGAAATGAACACTGCACACAGCACCCAGAATAGGAGACTTTCAGTTGGGAAAGAAGGCCAAGAGGAACCGGATGGCTATTTTGCTTCAGTGAAGCAAATCAGGTCACCTTCACCATCTAACTGCTTCATCAAAATGAATACGTTACTCCACTCTGGCGTAATGAATAGTTCCAGCAAGGATTGACTGCCTGGGGAAGGAAACTGCAAAGTGATCACTTCAATCAATCAATCAATCAATCAATCAATGTTTATTACAGTCATGGCCCAGCATTACAAATAAAAGCATTAAAAGCAATAATAGTAGTAAAAAATAAAAATAAAGACAGACAGAATAATATGTTGCAATTGGTGATGGACAATCAGTGGGCACTTAAAGTTTGCCTAATTTTACATACAGGGCATAGCAGAATTTGGCACATTCAGATATACTAGTTCATACTGATCTGATAACAGTAGTTGCACATAAAAAAAGACCAGTATTTCCCAGTTATTTTATGCAGTAAAGTGTTATAAATTGAGTCCGTAAGTCCTTATAGAAGATGCAGTAAAGCAGGATGTTTTACTGCATCTTTACTGCAGGAGCTTCAATGGCCCCTTGTCCACAGGGACACAGTCTCAGCTCATATGGTATTTTTTTGTATTGGCCCTCCAAAACTTTCAGCATGCTAAAGTTAATGCCTTTTGGATTTTGCGGATGATTTTTTGCTTTAAAAGGGGGAAGAAAACTAATTCAGAAATACAGAGTTGTGATGAAACAGTGGCTGGGCTGGGAAGCTCTAATATTTCTAAGTGGTTATCATGCAACTTAATGTAGATAAAGTTTATTATCCATGTACAACAATTTCAAGAGGGAAACAATGGCTGAAAGACTATGAATTACAGCAGTCCCAAAAGCAAATATGCCCAGCTGGGAAGGGAAGTGATGTGTTCAATGAAAACCTTGTAGAGTATTCCAGTATTGTTCCCCAGTCATCTGTAATGTGTTTTAAAGGAGGCATACTGAAAATCATTAAAATTTAAGGAACAGAGAAGTGTGCTATATGGATACAAAGCTTGAAGAAGGGCTCCGAGCATTTTCTGCACTTTTTCTCCACTTGCTTTCTTACAGAAGACCTTGACTTGCAGTACTTCAAGTATTGTGAAGAATCAGTTTTGATTGTAACGATACTCGCTTCAGCTGATGCAAAGTGTGGTGTCATGGGCAGCTAATGATGTCAGGACTTTGGCTCATGTGACACCAGTATTCCACAAGCTACATTGGCTTCTGGTCTCTTCCAGATGAAATTCAAGGTGTTGGTAGTTACCTTAAAAGCCCTTCATGGCTTCTGAGCAAGGAATATATGTTTCTACTCATCCCACCTGGTCCAAAAGAAGTGGCATGCTCTGGGTATCACTGGCTAAAGAATGTCATCTAGTGGGGCGCAGGAAAGGACCTTTTCTGATGTGGTATCCACATGTGGAACTTAATTCCATCTGAGATCAAATTAGCCCGACTCTGTTAGCTTTTTGTAAGGCCCTAAAAACTTGGCCTTTGCGCCTGGAAGTGTAATGGGGCTCCTTTCTTGGGTTTGTTGAGGGTTATTTTATGAAGTTTAGCTGCCATGTGTTCTTATGTATTTTATTTATCTGTTTTATCATAAGCCACTCAGAGTCACTTACGTGAGATGGGCAGCTATATATATTAAATAAATAAAATTTCTTGTATCAGGGACCCCTGAAGGAAGATTAAAACGTCCCTGTGGACCCAATGTAACACCATTCCTTCCTTACTGAAGAAAGAAGGAATTTTTGTCTTAGATTTCTGTCTTGCTTTTTCTTCCAAATTGGCTCTCAAAACAGTTAATTTATCTTTAGCAAGAGCATTTTACTGTCATCCAAATTAAGCATCTACTTGTTTTCCGTCATAGCTGTACCAAAGCTCTTAGCCAAAGAGAGATGCCAACTTGATCCCAGCTTTACTCTGAAAAATAACATCTAGCTGTACTATGTCAACATTATGCCTCTCTGCCTTGCTAGACTTGCTGTCCTAACCAACTAAAGATGATTGTTCCCTTAAATTAAATTTTATTCCCTTAAAATTAAATGTGCAACCAGACACAAAAACCAGTCACCGCTGCCCTCTCTAAAATGCCCTTCAATATCTCTAATACCTGCCTCCTATGTTGTTCCAGAATGCCTATCCTATCCCCAACCCATCCAACAGACATTCAACTATTCCATTAATTTGGAAATAATTTCCGTTTCTTATGGCAGCTGAAGCAGGCCAAGCTGAGGCTGACAATAATAAAGTATGGTTTCATTGCCAGCTTGTCCACTGTGAATAGACCTCAGTTTAAGTTTTGGAGGTTTATCTGCTTTTAAATTAAATAAGCCCTTTTAAGCATTTTTCTCCCTTTACAATAGGAAGAAAAATGACAGGTGGCCTATTAATCATCCATAAAGAGACCCTCTCTCTGTCCTAAATTCTGTTTTGATTCCCACAAGTGTATATTTAAATCTTTCCTTTCACTATTTTTAATCAGTTAAATAGCTAATTGTGAATGCAAAAGAACAATGAGAGGAAAACAGTAATTACATTCTCCACTGAAACCAAAATATATATTCAAGCAATTCAGGAAAAGCTAGTTAATGGGACATTAATACACTTCATCAATAATCCCAAGCTTGGACCAACAAGAAATAATGAACCGAGCCTTGAAGCAATTAACTTTTTTTTTTTAAATTTTTGCTGAAGGTGACCTCAGCTTAAAGGGCTATATAAAAGGATCTTAATGATGCAGAAGGACATTGCTCTAGATTTATTTGAATGAAACCTCTTTCTAATATCAGCTAATGATAAGAAGGACTAGCAGTGATGATAGCAGTATTCCAATATTTGAGGGACTGCCACAAAGAAAAGGGACTTATTCTCCAAAGCACCTGAAGGCAAGACAAGAAGCAACAGATGGAAACTAATTAAGCAGAGAGCAAACATAGAACTAAGGAGGAATTTCCTGACAGTTAATCAGTGGAATGACTTACCTCCAGAAGTTGTGGATGTCTAGCAATGGAGGTTTGTAAGAAGAAATTGGACAACCATCTGTTTGAAATGGTATAGGGTTTCATGTCTTGGACTAGAAGATCTCCGAGATCCCTTCCAACTCTGCTATTTTGTTATTATCTTAATCAACCAAAAAAGTTGGAAGTCACTGCTTTTTGTTTCTTTTTTATCCCCCACCCCACTTCCCTGACTGTATTCTCTCTATTCCCTTTCTTTCCCATTTTTCCAATGTCTTTATTCCTATTTCTATTTTATATTAAGAAAAATAAAAAAAATAATTATACATAGACAGACAGGCAAGTACTAGTTTGCCATGGAAAAGGGCACCACAGATTATATTCCATTATTCAAAGGTTGTAGACTAAATTAGGAAATTGACAAAAAATATTCCAGAACAAATAAATGGCAAAGCCCTTCCATCTCAATACCAGCAAAGAATCTGTATCTAATTTATTTATTTATTTATTTATTTATTTATTTATTTATTTGTTTGTTTGTTTATTTATTTATTTCAGATTTCTATACCGCCCTTCTTTCAGACTCAGGGCAGTGAACAGCCAAAGTAAAAACATTTGTACACAAAAGTTAAAATAGATTTAAAATAATTAAATAAAGTTTGGCCCATAATTTAAAACATTTCAATTCAAAACCAAAATCAAATTTTAAAAACCCACCATAAAATCAGGACAGCCTGGCTAACTGAAAAAAATAGGTTTTAAGGGCCCAACGAAAAGTCCGGAGGTCTGGGATCACTTGTATCTCTGGGGGTAGATTGTTCCAGAGGGTAGGTGCCATCACAGAGAAGGCTCTCCCCCTTGGGGTCGCCAGCCGACATTGTCTGGCCGACGGCACCGTGAGGAGGCCCTCTCTGTGGCAGCGAACTGGCTGGTGGGAGGCAATTGGTGGCAGAAGACGGTCCCGTAAGGCAATTGGTGGCAGAAAACGGTCCCGTATCTCATTATGAATCCGTATCTCATTATGAATCCTCTTTCACTTGAAGATAACTTTACTTTTACTAAAAAGAAATTGATAGCAGCAGCATCAACTCTTGAGGAAAATGTTTTAAAGTGATCTGCTGAATATTGCCCCAAAACTATTCTCTTAAAACTCCAAAACATTTCAGAACAGGATTTTTGAAGGTTGTAAGCATATTTGGAAGAGTTTAGGGGCAAAACTCTTCTAATCCCAGAAGGTGTGTAGTTAGATGATCTACCTAATCCCAGGAAATTTCGGAGAGTACATAACTACTGCTACTAGGTCACAGAACATCACTCAGAGAGAGGGCAGCATAATTGCGAAGAAAAAGGTAAATCAGAATATTTTTATTTTAACACTTCTTCAGCAATTATTTGGAAAAAAGAATTACCAATATGAAGCACCACATAAATATCAGCTGGTGAATTTTGAAATACTTTTAGTATTTAGTAGGGGATATAGAAGGAGCAACACATGCTCAACTGTATCAGTGAAATCAATTTACTCTATAGCTACTTTGACCCCAGTTCTTTACATTCACTGCTTCTTTTAATATTATGGTCAACTTTTATAAGAAAGACGTTATTCATTTTAAAGTGATCATATAGTCAGCAATGATTTAGAAGTGCAAGGTTGGCCTTCCCCATTTTATTTCCCTTTTTTCTTCTCCTGCTTTGCCAGAGCAAATAAGATCAAATTCATCTTCTACTAAAGCAAACCTTGAATGTATGGGAAGGATAAATCCTTGCAGGCCCATCTCCTTAGAATTATAGGTTGTCATGTTTCCTTATATTTATGTTTAAAATGGTATTTTAACCATTTTTACCATGATGAATAAAGGGGAAAATGAAAGTACTTATATAAAATAGTAATACTTTTTAAAATTATTAATAGTTTATTTCCAATGCTTATAATCCAATAAATCTTAGGTATTAAGAAATCAGAGAATCAGACACTGACCGACCCAAGCTGTTTCTCTGTTCATTAGAAATTCAATTGTTTTCTTGTGACGAAAGCTCCATACCCTAAATGCAGCCACTCAGAGAATTCTGTCCAAAAGCTTTGGAAGGGTGCAATCTCAGAATTGTAATAGACCCACATTACTCAAGATCATTAATGTCTTTAGTGTCTCTCTTAAATATAAATCAGAAGATTCGATTCAGACTCTAATACAGCCGATGAAGAGCACAAAGGTTTAGATTTGCTTTTATTAGGAAATATTCAAGAGAATGCTGAAAGATTTTTTTATCATTGATATTTGTTAGAAATCAACACATGATTATATCACTTTCTTAAGCACAATTATATAGCATTTACAAATATAATTAGACCTGGGGTAAAATGCTACCAGTTTGCTCCAGTTCAGGCAAACTGGTAGCAATGGTGGATGGTTCGGTGAACTGATAGTGGCGGCAGCGCGAGGCTCTACCCACCTGCCCAGATGTTGTTATTTCCTGGTTTTAACCTGTTTTTGACCCTGTTTTTGACCCTGTGCTCATGTGCAGAGGGTCTAAAATCGGACGTGAAGATGGTGTGCACACTTCCAAACTGATAGGGAAGGTAAGTTGATTTCACTCCTGAATTAAACCCATGAGACAGCCTTCTGAGTATGTGCTTTGCTCACATGTGCGTCTTCCGCAGCTCCAAAACATGCCTAAACAGGATTGTATAGAGCTGGGGTGGGGGAGGAGGGGCAGGGAGTGGGGAGCGGGGGGGGGCATCCATGATTTCCGCTACCGGTTAGCGCAAACCGGTCTGAACCGGCTGAATACCACCTCTGAAACTAGGTCAAAGTAGATTAAAAAAATGTAGATAAAACACTCACATACCACAGATAATATGCTGAAAGTAGTTGTAGAGATTTTGAGGATCAGAATGTCTCTTCCACTGTGAGCTTTTTGAATGGTGAACTTGATTATAGGAAAAGAGAAAGAAAGGAAGAAAGAATTAGAAATGTTCTTAAATGCTTGGCAGAAGTAACAATTTCACATTCATCCCTGAAATAATAAAGTTTTAAATCCCCCAAGAATTCTGCAAATACATACAGAACAATTGAGGTCATCCATAATAAGGAGACCCATGGCACTTTTGATATAATACTGAAAGAAAATCAGTTGTGTCTATAAGCATTGGCCTCAGATGTTATATCAGACAACTACCATTACTGAATTCACAATGTACCCTTAATAGTCCCTTTTCTTGCACTATGGTGGAACTTTCTTTAGTTCTGTGGTGGAATATTAATAGCTTTTGTGCTCTGTACAATTGCTCAGAAATAAAGATTTCTAGTTTTGTTTTGTTTCCTTGCAACACTGACATTAATTCAAGAAACGATGATGGCCATGCAGGAGAAAATGTCTAATAATCACACCGAACTAAAAACAGATATCCACCAACTGGACCAGAAGATGAATGAGATTCAAGTCTCAATTTCGAACAATGAACAAAGGATCCAGAAGGCGGAGCAAAAAATAGAACAAAATGAGAAGAAGCTGGACATGGTAGATCAGACGCTGACGATGCAAAATAAGGAACTAGAAGACTCATTAATACAATTAGAGATGGATAGGGCATCGTTCTACTTGCGCTTCCAAAATGTGGAAGAAGATAAAGACGAGGATTTGGGAGAGAAGATGGCGGAATTAATTGCAGAAATACTCCAACAAGACAAACGTGAGATTATTAGAGAACTGGACGACGTCTATAGAGTGCAAACAAACTATGCGAGGAGAAATAGGCTCCCCAGAGAAGTTCATATTAGATTCGCAAGAAAGAAAGTAAAAGACATCTTATACAATATGGCGAGGGATGGTCAAATAACATACAGAGGAAAGGAAGTGATAATACTGAAACAGATTCCGAGAAGAGTGAGGGAGGTGAGAAAAGGCTATAGTTTTTTGGCGGCGCAATTGAACAAAAGAAATATACTATTTAGATGGCTCCTGCCAGAGGGGATGCTAATCACCTGGCAGGGGAGAAAAATAAAAATAGACAGCTTGAGCACAGCACAAGACTTTCTCGACCAGTTAAGGGGTGCAGAAGAAGAACAAAGTAGTAAGGAGGAAATAGAGGCGACAAATCTAGAAGAGGAAGAAACCGCGGAGGAGAAGAAGACCGAAGGAGAAGCCAAGGAGAAAAAAACAAGACCAGTAAGAGCCGTAAGACTAAACAAGAACTAAAACCGAGCAAGGAAATCAGGAATGAAGGATCTGAAACTAATTTCAGTAAATGTTAATGGTTTAAACGACAGCAAAAAAAGGAAATTAACACTCACAAAGCTAGCAAAACAAAATGTGGATATAATCTGTCTACAGGAGGTCCATATAAAAAAGGATGAGGGCAAATGTCTGGAGTATAAAAAATTTGGTAAACTATTTACCTCATTAGCAGAAAAAAGAAAGAGAGGGGTAGCAATTTATGTTAAAAAAGGTATTGAAGCAGAATTGAAATATAATGATACAAAAGGTAGAATACTTATGGTTGAAGTCACGATAGAAAACTCTAAAATGTTACTAGTGGGCATTTATGCTCCAAATAAAAAACAAGGAGAATTTTTTCAAAAGCTACGTGAACAATTAGGGAATATGGAACACAATGAAATTTGCATGATAGGTGATTTCAATGGAATTATAGACCCAGTTAATGACCATAAAAGCAATAAAATGAACAAAAATAAAAGGGTGACTTTACCAAAAGCCTTTTTTGATTTGGTGGAGGAAGTGAATTTAATTGACATATGGCGAACTTTGCACCCAACTGAAAGACAATTTACATTCTATTCCAACTCACAGGTTAGATATGGCTTGGGTCACTAGGACGCTAGGTTTAGAAATTGAGACGGCAGAAATTAGCCCAAACATCTGGGCAGATCATAACCCCCTGGAAATAAAATGGAGAAATGTAAAGAGAAAGAAACAACAGAGATGGAGGCTAAATACAAAACTATTATGTGACAAAGAGTTCGTAGAAAAATTGAAAGGAGAAATCAAGACTTTTTTTGGAGAAAATGAGAACCAAGGGACACCCAGCGAAATAGTATGGGATACAATGAAGGCATACCTGAGAGGGGTAATAATATCTTACTCCACATATAAAAACAAACTAAAAAGAAAATCCAGGGAAGATCTCATCAAACATCTAGATGAAGCAGAAAGGAAACTCCAAAAAATGCCTGGTGACACTGTAGCAAAGGAAAATTGGATGGTGTGGAGACATAAATTAAACATTCTAGATCAAGAAGAGCTAGCCCAAAAAATAAAAAGAACAAAACAGCACTATTTTGAGAACGCTAATAAATCGGGCAGGTGGCTGGCCTATAAATTAAAAAAAGAAAATGAAAAAGGGACAATCCAGATATTAGAAGATGCGGAGGGAAATCTCTTAAATAAAGAAGAAGATAAATTAGAAAGAGTGAGAGAGTACTATGAATCCCTATATAAAGAAGAGGAGACCTCGGAGGGAAAAATAGATCAATATTTGGCAGAGGCAGAGCTCCCGCAAATAACAGAGGAAGAGAAGGAGATGCTCAATGCTAAGATAACAACCGAAGAGTTCAAAAAAGCCCTGTCCAAACTTAAAAACAACAAATCACCTGGCCCAGACAGATTCCCAGGAGAAATATACAAAAAACTGGAAGAAATTCTACAACCAAAATTAATGGAAATTTTTAATGAGGTTTTGACGGGCTCAAAAATTCCTGATTCATGGAGGGAAGCTCATGTTACACTGCTGCCGAAAGAAGGTGCCGACCCCAAAAAAATTCAAAACTACAGACCAATCTCACTTCTAAACACCGACTACAAATTATTTATGTGTATAATGGTAGAAAGAACTAAAAATATATTAAATAATTGGATTCACAAAGATCAAAATGGTTTTCTCCCGGGACGACAAATTAGGGATAATTTGAGAATTGTACTAGACACTCTAGAATACTATGAAGAACACCCAGAAAAGCAGTTGGCCTTAGTCTTTTTGGATGCCCAAAAGGCATTCGACAATCTAAATTGGAATTTTATGACCAAACAAATTAAAATAATGGGATTCGGGCAAAACTTCGAAAAAATGATAAAAACTATCTATGACAATCAGAGGGCGAGCATTTTAGTAAATGGAGATAGGACAAGAACTTTCCAAATTAAGAAAGGAGTAAGGCAAGGCTGTCCCTTGTCACCGCTACTATTCATTTTGGCCCTGGAAGTTTTGCTACGAAACATTAGAAACAACGAGGAAATCAAAGGCCTAAGAATTAGAAAAGAGATTTATAAAACACAAGCCTTTGCGGACGACGTGGCGCTAATGTTAGAAGATCCATTGATATCTGGACAAAAAGTACTAGAGGAATTGGGTAAATATGGAGAGGTGGCAGGCCTTAAACTGAACAAATCTAAAACCAAAATACTTACTAAAAATGTAACTGAGTCGCAGAAGAAAGAGATAGAAGAAACTTTGGGCCTACAAGTGGTCCCAAAAATAAAATACCTAGGAATTTGGTTAACCAAAAGGTGCTCTTCCCTAAAAGAAGATAATTACACCCCATTAATTAATAAATTAAAACAAGATTTGGATAGATGGAAAAAGATTAAATTATCACTTATAGGCAAAATTGCGGCAATCAAGATGAACATTCTCCCCAAGATCTTATTTTTATATCAAAACCTACTAGTAATTTTAGAGAAAAAAATTTTTTTAGAATTAAATAAGACCATTAGGGAATTTGTTTGGGAAGGGAAAAAATCAAGGATCTCACTTAAAATTCTACAGGAAAAAAGGAACGTGGGAGGACTTGGACTCCCAAATTGGGAAACGTATTATAGAGCGGCAAAGTTGATATGGATAAAGGATTGGATCACCTTGGAGAATAAGGTGTTAGAAGGACATGACCTACAGAAAGGGTGGCATGCATATCTATGGGACAAAGACAATAAAAAGAAAACTTATTTCCACAGGCATAAAATCAGGGACTCCCTAATACAAACGTGGGTGGGGATCAGGCAGAGATACTATACCAAAGTCCCAATTTGGCTTTCTACGGTAGAGGCAATGATTTACCCCAACAGGTGGGGAATGGAGAAACTGTACAGATACAAAGACATTGTCGATGGAGGGGGAAACATTAAATCAAATGAAGCTCTGCGAGATCAAGGTATAACCTTAGATTGGTGGACCTATCTACAAATAAAATCAAGATACCAGAAAGATAAAGATGAGTATGGCTTAGAACTAGGATATAATGGATTAGACAAAATTTTGATGGGAAAAGGAAATAAAGCGTTGGCCAAGCTGTATAATTATTTATCAGATGAAGATAGAGATGAGGATATAATTAGAAACCAATTGAGAGCATGGGAGAGAAATATTGGACACAGTTTGGACCTTAATGAATGGGAAGAAGCCTGGAATAAAAATTATAAATTAACTAGAGCAGCCACGTATAAGGAAAACCATTACAAAATGCTTCATAGGTGGCATTTAGCACCTGCAAGATTAGCAAAGATGTTCCCCAATGCACAGCCAAATTGTTGGAAATGTGGCCATGGTCATGGCACCTTCTTTCATATGTGGTGGACATGCCCCGAAGCAAAAAGGTATTGGAGCAAAATTCGGAGATGGTTGAAAGATATACTCAAAGAAGAAATTGATTTGAATCCAGAAATATTTCTCCTGGGAATGGCAAAGAAAGGGTATGGAAAGGAAAAGGTCCACCTCCTAATACACATAGCTACAGCTGCCAGACTAGCATACGCTCAATATTGGAAAAAGAAAGACCTACCACCAGATGATAATAAAATATTAGAGTGTGCAGAGATAAGTAAATTAACACACGAGATAAATGATGATGAAAACTCTGATTATGATATTGTGTGGGGAAGATGGTACGAATGGATAAATGATAGAATTAAGGAAGGAATAAATGGTGCAGAAATTAATTAGAAATGTGTAGTATAAATGACACCAGACACTTAATTATGTATATATGTATAAACACTGCGAATCCGATGTTAAACAGAATCGTGACTATATTTTATTTGTGTAAAAAAAAACCCAATAAAAATTGTATTCAAAAAAAATAAAAATAAACCCATGAGATCTGGGAAACAAAATTCTAGATATCCATCTGATGGGAGAAGCGAGTGCTAATAGAGTTTGTAACTAAGACCCAAAACATTTTCTGAAGCAGCATGAATTAACTTGGCATTCAGTTAACTAATTGTTAATAATAACTCGTAACGATTTGTTCTTACAGATTTATCCAACAAAATAAAGATTGTAATAGTTCTTGCCTGTCTTTTGACCATCATTGTTCCCTCTGAGGTACACTTTAAGGATTGTGGTTGCATGATAGAAATATCTAGGATTTATTTAATGGTTGGAAAAAACATAACAGTTAAATTTTTGAGTGGGGGGCTCATGTGTTGCTTATGAAATGCCAATTTTTGTCAAGATTCTTTTGTGATGGTTCAGTAAAGGAAATCAGCATTATTATTCCACATTGCAAAGGAAAGCTGGGATGGATGAATTAGAGAGACAGAAACAGGGAGTGTTAACTGTCCCAATTTGGTCAGTTAGAAAAGAAAGACTCCTGGGCCCATGGTTAGCCAAAAATACACTTTAATAAAGCCAACTGACAGAAGAAGCAAAGCTGGATCTGGAGTTTTTGTGTGCAAAGCTTATGGTTAACTTACCCTTGCACCCATCCACCCCCCTAATTATCATCAAGTGTCTAATTAGATGTTAACAATTGTTAGGATAACAGTCCTTGTCTTTGCGGGTTTGATGGTTCTGCATTCCTTCATGTGACCTTTGAATGGCCAGTGTCCATTTAGGCATTAACAAATTGTTTGGGTAACAGTCCCTGTCTTTGCGAGCTTGATGTCTCTGCATTCGTTCGAGTGACCTTGGAAAAGCCGGTGGCTCTCCCAGGATGGCATGTTTCGTTTTCCCCAGGCTGGACCTCCCCTTATCCCAACCTGCCAATCTCCCTACTCCCCATTTCTTATGACAGGGTGACAGCAAGAAATGTAAAGCGTAGCAGGATGGCAGCCCTGGACTGAGAGAGAGAAAGAATATTGAGCCCAAGCAAAAAGTTCATCAGTTACAAAAACCTGAACTAGATCCTCCTGCTCATTAGTTTTCAACCTTGGCCACTTTAAGATGTATGGCATTGATCGCTAGGGAATTCTGAGGGATGAAGTTCACAAATCTTAAAGTTGCCACTGGCATACTGTAGAGCACGGGTGTCAAACTCGATCGCATCACGTGATGTATCATGATATATCACGTTTTTTGCCTTTGCGGAGCCGGGGTGGGAATGGCTTGCGCGTGACGCATCTGGTCCGCAGGCTGCCAGTTTGACAGGCCTACTGTAGAGGTAAGTATTTCCTGTTAAAAAATGTCCAAAGGTGGATCTGGGGATAATGTTATTTGAAGCTTTAGAAGGTGAAAGCCTGCTATGGGAGATCAGCTTCTACCACCCCATGACCTACCAAACCAACTGAAAATTGAGAATCAGATTTTTCATATGGTCTTCCAGAAGTTTGGCTACAAGCAAACCAAACCAACCTTGGTTGATTGTTCTTATGATGGATTCCAATCCTTGCTGATGGCTACTTTCATTTGGCTTGGGGGAATCAGTTTCATACGTAGCACTGCTGACTAATTGATTTGGTCAAAAACATTTATCCAAAAAAATTGAAATATTTTAAAATAATTCTAAATACATCATTAAATATATTTACCCGTTTTAATTTCATGTTTTCCTCATTCTTCTCCTTCTCTTCCAGACCAGCAGTAGTGAAAGTGAAAGCAGTGAACAAAGGGGATCCAGATCTTATCCATCCCAAAACCCAGCTTCAAATTCTGGCTTTAGAAATTCTTCTTACTATCAAAAGGATATAAGTAACACTTTAATAAGGGCTTTAGTAGGTGTCAAATCAATCAATAATGCTCCTTCAGTGCCCATGGCTCTCCCAGTGCCTGTGGTTCCCCCAGTGCCCATGCCTCCCCCAATGCCCATGGCTCCCCCAGCACCCATGGGTTCCCCAGGATGATGCCAAAGCCAGGTATTATATCGTCTATCTTTAAGAAAATAGCTGGCTTTGTTAGCAGTCTGCTGTAAAAGGAGGAGGGGGATTGGGGAAGTAGTACCAATGGGGAGGAGGGAAGGGGAATGAGAGGAACCAGAACTATTCATCCGGAATAAACTGGCTGTCCAAGGACCGAGCTGTGAGAACGGAATATGAAACTCCATCAAAGAGGCACCAAACCCCAAAGCCGTTCCTGAAACATCTAAAATGAAATCTGTTGGACATTGAACAACTGGTCAAGAGGAGAAGGCTAGGGAAGAGGGGAAAATGCAGGCTTTGCATGGGAATATTCTGATCCACCTTTGCTTATGCTGTAACTGCTTGAACTTAGTAAAAGTGTTTTCCAAATAAATGGAGTGGAGTAGGAATGGAGATTTTGCAATATCCTTCCCCTGCCACGCCCACCAAGCCACACCTACAGAACCGGTAGTAAAAAATTTGGATTTCACCACTGGGTTAAAGGCATCCAAAGGGTTTGCTTGGTGCTCTTGTGATGGGCTTCAATCTTTATGATGTCTGGCTTGATTTGGTTTGGGGAATCAGTTCCATCAGCAGCACTTCTGATTAACTGATTTGGTCAAAAATATTTATCACAATAAATGAAATATTTAAAAGTAAGTATACTACAATGTTCAATACATTTGCTCATTTTAAACTCATCTTTTCCTCATTCTTTTCCATCTCTTCCAGGCCAGAAGTAGTAAAAGTGGAAGCAATGAACGATGTCAATATCCAGCTTATTTGTCCCAAAGCTGAATTTCACATTTTTACCTTTCAAAGAAGCTAATTAATCTTCTAATAAAGACTTTAATAGATGGCACACCAGCTGCCGGGCCAGGTCCAAAGCCAGCTGCCATAGCAGGTACGACACCAGGTATGACAGCAGGTGCAAAGCCAGGAGGGATGCGATGTTATGTGGGAAGCCAGGTGGCAAACCAGGTGCGATGTCGGGTGCATAGCCAGGTGACAAACCAGGTGCGATGTCAGGTGTGAAGCCAGATGGGAAGCCAGATGAGACATCAGGTGCGAACCCAGGTGGTAAGCCAGATGTGACAATCAGCTGCAAAGCCAGGTGGGAAGACAGATGTGGCAGCAGGTACCCAATTAATTGCCAATGCAACTTCCAGGTGGAAATGAGTCTACAATCTGTTTGGTTGACTGGTAAGTCTTACTGAGTATTTCATCTCAGAAGGAAAGATGCTGTGGTCTATTCCTACCACCACTCCAAGATTATTTCTCCTTTTAGCCTTCCTAGACGACAGGAATACTGTTCTCTGAAGCATTGGGATAGGACACGATGGAGTCAAGGAATTAACAGTAGGAGTGATTCTGTGTGGGATGGATGCACTTTGTGTGTGAAGGGTGTGGGATGGGGTTTTATTTTTTTTTCCCCTTGCTGTGAGCCATCTAGGATCATTCTGTGAGAGATGGATGGTTATATAAATTCTGCTCTTTGCCAAGAGGAGAAAAGCTTTGGATGAAGCCATCTTGCCCAAGAACCATGAAACAACTGTTTACAGTACCCACCTTGGTTCTTCTGTAGAAAAGATGCTTAAATGTTTTCAGGTTGCAAGACTTGATTTTTTACTTTTCATTAAGAAAAACAAACCCTTATAATTACCAGAATCCCAGTCAAGGGGTGAAAGCCTAGTGATAGAAAAACAACTAGGTTCAAATAAAGTTTCTCGTGTCCTTTATAACACAGGTTTACTTAATAACAGGAGACCTAAATCCTGGGTAATATACTACTATATACTCAGTAATATTGTATTTTAAAAAAGATGTCTCTGTCCAGTTGTGTCTGATTCTAGAGTTCAGTGCTCACTCTACGTAATATATAGAACTATAGAGAATAGATTCATTAACATTCACATAAAAGGCATAAAGGCTGTTCCATCCACCTCTGTTGGTAACATTGTCTTCCCACTTCTCCTGGCAAATAACAAAGGGGCTTCACGTATGGAATGATAGGTATTTTTGTGCGTGGACAACCTGGCTTAATTTGAGAAAAAGAGACATCAAAATATCTTGGGGTGAGTTATGGGGGACAGTTAGTAACATCTCAGTGAAAACAAAGGATTTTCAAAAGGCTTGTAAAATGAAATGTAGTATAGAATCGAACTTCATAGAGTAGAATAGAATAGAATAGAATAGAATAGAATAGAGTAGAGTAGAGTAGAGTAGAGTAGAGTAGAGTAGAGTAGAATAGAATAGAATAGAATAGAATAGAATAGAATAGAATAGAATAGAATAGAATAGAATTTTTTATTGGCAAAGTGTGATTGGACACACAAGGAATTTGTCTTTGGTGCATATGCTCTCAGTGTCCATAAAAAGACAAGATACATTCATCAAGAATCATAAGGTACAACACTTAATGATAATCATAGGGTATCTTCTTCTGACAAAGAGAAAAGATGGTGCACTTTGGATTCTTGTTTCCTTGGCCCCTTTACCCAACAAATCTTGTAGCTGGAAGACATTTCTTTGAATGAGCTTCACAAAATGAAAATGTCAAGGAGGACCATCAGTTGGACAATGGCAGACCAAAGTGACCAGGTATTGGGGCCAACTTGATCTTCCCTTGTTGGTGGATAGAGAAGATGCTACAAAACCACTGATCATTGTTCTTATGACTGGGAGCAGAGTGGTCTATTTCCCTGATCCTTAGTCCCTTGAAGTTCTGTATCAAAGAAGAGAAATGGAGAAAAAGAAATAAAATCTACTCAAGAGTTATCACTTGAGTGAGAGTTTAACTCTGCTTTTCCCCAACGATATGTCTCCCAGGCACATTGAACCCATGGGGAATACATCTGAATGGGGACTAAGTTGAAAAAAGGCTGCCTAGAGCCAAAGAGCCCAATAGATATTTTGTATCTGTGACAAATAACTTATAAACAAAGCAAGCAGAACTTGCTAGCAACCACCAAACACTAATAATAAAAATAAAAAAGTGTAAAGAATTATGATGAATTATGGTGAATATATCATTCACCCTGACATTAAGTATAAGCAGTCCAACCTGATTGAATGCTGACAATTATATCAAAAATATCTGATGCTTTTTCGCTTGGGGGCTTCCAATGAACATGGCCGACTGACCAATTTATGGGAATTTCCTCTGGACCGAAGCTTCTTCAACTACTAACATGGAAACCGTATTCCCTTTGTTTTTATGACTTTACTGGGTTAGAGAGCGTCCTAGAATCAACCCAAAAGATCTTCCATATAGCAAAGATCTACAAGTAACTTCAGGAGCTGTTCTTCGGAGTAACTGGTGAGCTGTTCAGTTGGGGAAAGGCAGGGCTGCAATCCCTTCCTTGTTGAAAAAGCAGCTGTTTTGGAAATTATTTTTCACTGACAATATGTTGTGCCTTTCATTTCTTAATCACTTTATTGGATTGTTATCTGTGTTAACTAAAAAGGACTTTTTTTAGCCACAAGTTGCTCCTTTTTTTTTTTTAAAGATTGTGCCATTTTGTGCCAAGATTGTGTTAAACAATAAGGAAGAGGATTGCTGAAGGTAAGATAAAATAAGGAAGCGTGGAGTATCTTTGACGGTAAAAATTAAGGACAAAAAGTTGTGGCTCTGTTTTATTTCTTTTAAGTAATCTTTGGATTGTTTTGTTGGCGGTGGCTGAAACTTTCCGATTTTTATGAATTTTCATTGACTAGGAAGCATTAACCGATTTATTATAAATCTACTCTTTGACCACAAGAGGGAGTTAAGAAGATAGAGACTGGTGCATTTTGACTTTTTGAAAAACAGCTGCTTGAGAAATATTGAAATAAAACTATTCACTTTATGGACCAATTATAGGTTCTAAAGATGTTATGAAAACTACTCAAATAATTGGAAGAAAGACAAATATTTCAGAGGTGCAATTATTTATAGAAAGAAACCACTGAGGCAATTTCACAAGTATCTGACAATGCAAAAGAATTAACTACAATTCTGGAATATAAATCTGATACTAATCTTTATTATGACGACTGTTTAAATACAAATCTCTCAATGTAACTGAAAGAGGAGTTCCAAGTAAATCTACAATTTTTAAGAAGAAAAGTTTGGGACTTTTTCTTCATGGATACTTAACAATGTTATGAATCCTTTGAGAAAAGGAGAACTTTATATTTATTTGATAGATATTCTAGAGAAGAAAAAGATTTTATTCTATGAGGCTAAGTGGGAGGGAGTGCCTTAAATTTAATAAGCTAATTGGAATTATTTGGATTTTTATTGGTTTGATATATGTAATTGAAACAAAGCTTTAATGTAGTTTTGTGTTTATAAAGTGGGTTTTAATTTTTTTCCTTTATGTAATGCTTGAGTAATTTCTAAAGCTTGTAAAATATTATTGAAAGTGAATTTTAAAGTATGTATATTAAGAGGAAGTTTTTAAAAAAGAACTACTAGAACTTATTGATTTTAGAAATATTTTTAAAGAAAAGTTTAATGTTTTAAAATGGATGTAAAAAAAGTGTTTCTCCTCCTTGATGTTAAAGAATCTGAAAGAATATAGTGAATTTTGTTAATATAAATGATGACAAAGAATAATAAGTGCAAACATAAATATGTATTATTTCCCACAACAGAGATAGTTAAATTGATTACTTTATCCAAAGAAGGGAATATATCTGATTACGTTTCTATTTGGAAATAGCTTCTGGATATTGTGCTTGTAATGGAAAAAAAATTACATTAAATTGGTTTTGGTTTTGCTAATTAGATGGGTTTGTTGTTATAGAAATGGCTAGTATATATTGCTGTATAAAAGTAAAAAAAAAAATTAGGCTGTAATGTTATCATTTTCAAATGTGCTAAAAAGAGTCAGAAGTCAACACTTTTTTTTCTTTTTCTACTTCTACCCTATCTCTACTTTTCTCCTCCCGTCACATAACAGGTTTCCAAGTAACTATAAACTAATTATAAAAATACTATGTTACATAATGTCCTTAATGTGGAAATCTATTTACCGTATTTTTCGGACTATAAGACGCACCGGAGTATAAAACGCACCTTAGTTTTTTGGGAGGAAAATAAGAAAAAAGCTGATTGGCAGGTGGATTGGCCTCCTGGAATACCCCCCAATCAGCTGTCCCCAGAGGTGAATTTTAGCAACAGGTTCCTTGGTTGTGACCTCTGTGCCTTGCTTTTTTTTTGCTTTTTCCCCCTGCCTCTGAAAACTTCTGAAATGGAGCTTCAGAAAAAAAGCATCTGAAGCTCTGTTTGGGGGCTCCTTTTCTGAAGCTTCATTTTTGATGCTTTTTTCAGCCTCTGAAACCTCTGTTTGAGAAGCTGGGTGGGGCTACATTCGGAGTATAAGATGCACCAGGGGAGGGTTAGGGAGGGTTAGGGAGGGAAAGTTGGGGGGGAAATGGGAAAATTTGTACTTGTAAAACTTTTCTAATAAAAAAAAATAAAAAGATGCACCCAGATTTTCACCCTCTATTTTTGGGGAAAAAGGTGCGTTTTATATTCCGAAAAATACGGTAACTATCAATCCAATCGATCCAGTATCTTTTCACTATATAAAAAAGCCATTAACAGGAAACCCCAAAAGTAAAACTAATATTCAAAGCCCTCTGTTAACCATCTGTTATTGCATTTAACATTCAGAAAGTCCAGAAAAGGCTTCCAGTCTCTTGTAAATTTATCTAATTCATTGTCTGTAATCAATACAGTTAATTTCACCATCTCTGCCAGCTCAGTCAATTTTAAAGTCCATTCTTCAATAATTGGCATCTACTTTTCTTTCCAAACTTCGTAGCAGTCAACATATAGAGCAGGAGTGGTAAACTCAAGGTCCGGGGGCTGGAATCGGCCCACGGGGTGCTTAGATCTGGCCCATGGGGTCACCCTGGAGACAGTGAAGAACTGGCCTGTGATGACTCTGCCAGCAAAAATGGAGATCCAGAGGGAGCCCTCCTGAGCTCTATTTTCACTGGCAGAGTGTTGCAGAAGGCAACCGGTCACCCGGTTGCCGTTCACCCCTTCCACCCACTCGCTCACCCCTTCCGCCCACTGTGAATGGAAGGAAAAACATTCGGCTTCTCTCTGCCACAGAATTTAACGTTAAATGATTCAGCAGAGAGAGTTTGCAGACTGAATATGAGCCAATTACTGTCAGATCAGTTTCCCTCATATTGTTGTTGTGGAGAAAAAAAATGAAGGAAAAAAACCCATGTAGGTGAATTAGAGTTGTTTGAGGAAAAGCAGGTGATATGTGCAACAAAAGTTGAATTCTGAAGCAGAGCTCATGTAATGAGGATATTGAGGACATCATGCAATGTCAACAATTTGTGGTTTCCAATGAAGAAACGGATGATATTCTGAGTCAGAAGCTGGATTCTTCCTCAGACAGGGCACATGAAAACGGGGAATTTATAATCATCAGAATACTAAACCAGCCAGAAAAACAGCCTGATATTTTGAAGAAAAAAGCCAAGATAAGCACAAGGTCTAACATATGACATTAACTTATTTTTCAAGACAAGCCAAACCACTTGCTCAGCTTAATGAGAAATTAAAGCTTTAGTTCCTGGAGCCTCAAGATTTGTGACTTACTTGGTGGATCACAGCGCCAGGACTTGAACTGAATAGACCTCTTTGTGGGAATCAGGCCCACAGATTTAGGCTTATCAAAATGAGGCAAAACTGTAGCCAAAATGATAATAAAGAAGAGACTGGAATGGGGCGGTGAAACCACAATTGTTATTCAGAGTTTCTTGGACTATCGCACAAAGAGCGATGTATCTATAAATAGATATTTACTTTTTTCTCCAGTGAAACTGATTTTCTGTCTCTGCTTGTTGTATGTAACATTGTACAAGATCTGTATATATTTTGCTGTTTTTCTTGTAAAGGGAAATTGGAATCTTAGACTTTTAAGGAATAAACAGATTTATTTATTTATAAACTTTATATTCCACATTTTCATTGCTCTGTAAAAAAAAAAGAACAAAGTATTCCCATATTAGGGATGATGATAATGATGCTGTTATCTATTGATTCGTGTCCAATTGTTGGTGTTCCTATGGGGCAGGTCTCTCCACATATCCCAATCTTGTGCTACTTCTTTTGAGTTTTTCTATGTTCTGGCTAGTGTCAGCTTTGATGGTGTCCAGCCATCGTGTTCTTTGGTGGCCTGGTTTTCTTTTACTGCTAACTTTTCCCAACATAAATACTTTCTTCAGTGAATTACCCTACATGACATGACCAGAGTAAGCGAGACACAGTTTTGTGATTTTTCCTTCCAGTGACATATCTGGTATTGTGTGCTCCACTACTTTTTTTAAAAAAATTTGATTTATATGCCGCCCTTCTCCGGAGACTCAGGGCGGCTTACAATGCATTAAGCAATAGCCTTCATACTTTTGTATATTTATACAAAGTCAGCTTATTGCCCCCACAAACTGGGTCCTCATTTCACCTACCTTAGAAAGGATGGAAGGCTGAGTCAACCTTGAGCCTGGTGAGATTTGAACTTTCAGTAATTGCAGACAGCTGGTGTTAATCACACTGCTTTTAGTCTGCTGAGCTACCAGGCCCGTCTTGCTTGTCGCCTTTGCTGTCCAAGAAATACACAGGAGCCTTCTCCAGTACCACAGCTCAAACAAGTCAATTTTCTTCCTGTCTTGCTTTTTTAAGGCCCAACTTTCACAACCAGAGTTAATTATAAACAAATGTTTGGTTTGTAAAAAGGTGAATGAACATGCTGTCAGAAAACAACAGATGGGTAAGATGTATCACCAGCTTTAAGGTCATTTCAATGTATTCATGTGGATTTTACAGAATTACCAAAAGTGGGGAGTGTAAAATATTTATTAGTTATAGTGAACCACCTCATAGGGTGGGTTGCAGCTTTTATCTGCAGTAATTCTACAGCAACAGTAGTGTCAAGAGTTTTACCCGACCTAGACAGATTATCATCATATGAACTATTGTTTGGAGTAGTTTTCACTACAGGAAGCATATGCATTACTTCCTTGGAAACCAGAGACTAAGTATTGCAACAATATGTATATAACCTGTCCAGATATTTTTAAGTTTTTAGGAAACAAGGACTATTAGCCCAAACACCACCTTTGAAGTTTCCAGTTCACAAATTCCACCACGATGATTGGATGTTAATCCAAACTGGACGGAAGTTAGACCCCAAGTGAACGGGTCCAATCTCATCAAGGAAATCCAGTAAAGTTGATGATCCAAAGGATCCAGCCACCAGTGGAAATAGCATTCTTCATCATCTGGACTATTTTTGTATTTTTTCTTTCTTAGGATTCAGTGGTTGCCTATGCTGTTTCCCAACTGAAAAGGACTACAACTGCTCACATTCCTTTGCGCACTCGCCCAGATGTATTGGTTTTGTAATTGTGTTTTTAAGATCTTAGAAGGACGATCCTGGATCCACTGGATGAGACTGATACCAGGTGACCATCAGCCCTGCTGAATCACTCCGGAAGCTGATTCTCTACGCACGGCGGAAGATTTGTAAAGAGGACAACTGCCTTCACATTGTACATATACATATTATTAGCTGTAATATAGCACTTTCTTACACATGCTAATGTTATTAGAAGTTTGGGAGTACATTTTGTGGGTACTTGTTTTTCTAATCTTGCTAGTAATTTTGTTTTATATATATAAGGAACGGTTTTTGTGGTAGACCTAGGATTTTTATTGCTACTCCTGTTTCCCAAACCACATGCACCACTAACCCTTTCCCTGACGTAGTGAGCTTTACACCATAGTTGATTATGATTTGTTTATGGCTTTGGACATTATTCGCACTAGGACTCTCAGGTGAACGTAAGATGAACATTGATTCCCCAAGTAGAGACACTTTAGGTCAAGTTCGCTCCCGCCAAAAACGCATTGTCTATGCACGGGGTTCTTACTTTAGACCTAAGTCAACTCCACCACCTAAGGTTGCACTATTGACATTCCCAGCTGAGGGGGGAATAGATAAGAAAAATGGGCCTCTACAACAATTGCATAGAGGAGACTATATATCACGGATTTTGGAATAAAGTCAAGATCTTGTTAAACAGTACGACCCTACCCTAGGTCAGAAATGCTGCTTATGTTTTATCTGCTAGCCCTGCATCTTATCATGCTGTTCCTGTCAAACCACAACTCTGGGTTAGAACAAAGGCTACCAGAAATAAACTTTAAGAAGGGAAAGTGGGGTGGATGGAATCTGTCCAAGACCATTTCAACCTCCAGAATTTCCGCTCTGGTTCAACTTAAAGTCCAAATCAGATTTGTGTTTCCTTTTTCCACCTGGAAATACTACCTCTCGATATGTTTTTGAAGGACCAATTCTCAGAGATAAACAGAAGGACCCCTCACTGGAAGTCCCATTGCAACCACTGGCAGGAATGTTTGTGGCAGGGACTTAGGGATCTGGACTAATGCAAGGAACTACTGAGTGCATGCCTTTTCCATAAATCTTCTTATGTGGAAAGGATGCATATTTGTGTTTACCAACAAATTGGACAGGAACATGTAACAAATCAGGTGTGGTCAGAGAAATTGCCAAGGAATTGCAGGATAGGGCTTCCAAGATAGGTCAGAGGTTATAAACAACTGACATGTGGTTTTCTTGGTTGCCTGGATCCGGGTGAATTAATATGGCTGTGGCAGGCCTAGCTTTTATTCCTTATGCAATCCCTATGCTGAAACAGCTATCAATAAGAGCAGTAAAAGAGATTCAAGTTGAAAAGGAACTAGCTTTGACAGAACATTTTCTTATTCAACTTGGTCCCTATCCTATGGAAGAACATAAAGATTCTGAGGCAGACCCATATGAGGAAATGGAACCTGTAGAAAGAGGTAGAGAATCTCCCCAAGAATCAAGAGAGTAGAAAAACAATCAAGAACTACCTATCCTTTACTTTTATTAATTATCTTTTGTTAGACCCTATATATGGTAGATGTGTTTATTGGAACCTTGTATACTCAGAAGTTAAACTTATATGAGAATAGTGAAAGTTTCTGCATTGAAAAACTTTCAGAGGGGGGAATAATGTAATGAAGCGGGCTCTGATAGATGACCACTAGATAACTTTCTATTCACTCTATTCTAAAAAGCAATGCATCCGGTTGGAAAAAGTACAAACTCAGCCAAAATCCTTTTGGTTCCTCTAGGAGGCCTCTAAGTTGTCAGAAGAAAGGAACATTCTAATGACATACAGCATAAAGGTTGGTTAGGTCAAGGGGATCCACATGAGTTAAAAGTTGTCTATCGTCAAAAGCTGATTTGAATCTATGCTTCAGTAACTGTTTGCAAAGAAACTCTGTAATAAGGAAATGTCAATTAAAAATGATAAATGTATATGACCATATGAATTGCTGAGTTAACAGAATCCTTTGTCTAGAAGGGTATAAAAACATTGTACCTAATTTCTGTCTTTGTTCAACGCTTCATGTACAGAGCCTTGAACCTATTGCGCAATATATAAAATCTGTCTCTGATTAATCTAAAAGTTGTGTTTGTCTTATTAAATCCACAACAAGTTAGCTGTGGGGAACACAATATAACAGACTAATCTACATTTGATTGCCAGGCTGATATCCTTGCTTTTTCATATTTGGCTCATGTTCATCGTGATTGTGTGACCTAAAGCATTTTTTTCATTCTTCACTGTCAATTTCTATTTTGATGTTTACATTCCTTGCAGTGGTCATGAGTTTGGTTTTTTTGATGTTCAGAAAGAGACCCAAATTCTCACTTCCTTCTTTGATTTCCTTGATCAGATGTTCCAGGCCTTCTTTACTTTCTGAGAGGAGAAGTGTATTGTCAACGTATCAAAGATTGTTGATGTTTCTTCCTCTAATCTTTATCTCAATTTTTGATTTTTCGAGATCTAGCTTTCTCATGATCATTTCAGCATACAGGTTGAATAAGAAAGAAGAGAGAATGAAACCCTGTCTCACTCCTTTCTCTATCTTAAACCAATCCATGTCTTTATATGGTGTTAGCACAGTGGCTTCCGATTTGAGTACAATGATTTCCCCAACTTGACCAGATGTGCTGGCAGGGCTCTCCATAGCTTCTCATGATCCACACAATTGAAGGCTTTTTTGTAATTGAGGGAGCATATGTAACTCATCTTTTGATATTCACAAGATTTTTTTCCAGTGCAGGTTTGCAAGATGGTCACAGGTGCCATGACCGCTTCAGAAGCCAGCTTGGACATCTGGTAATTCCCTTTTGATGGTTGGTGCTAAACATTCTTATATAATTTTAAGCAGAATCTTGCTGGTGTGAGGGATTAGAGTAATTGTACAATAGTTGGAGCAATCTTTAGAATCACCCTTTTCCAGCAATGGAATGAACACAGAATGTTTCCAATCCTGTGGCCACGTCTTGGTTTCCCAAATTTTCTGGTACAGGTTTCTAATGACTGTGGGTGTTACAGGTTTCAGTATTTGGTAGGAATGATGTCAACACCTGGAGTCTTCTGTTTGGCAGTTGGTTCATTGCCTATATGATCTCTTCCTCAAGGATGGCTGGTTCTCTTTCTACTTCTCTTTCCTCATCATCCTGAGGCTAGGCCCCTTTGCTCCCTGGGTGCAATTCTTTTGTATATTCTCATCTGTTCTTGATACCTTATTGGTCAGGTAGTTCTTTCCCTTGCTTGTTTTTGATGATGCCTTTATGTGCAATAAATTGTGTACTGATTTTTTTGACTTGCATTAATGCATTCCTGGTGTGACCCTTCATGTAGTCGTCTTCAAGTAGTTTACATTGCTCATTCCAGCAAACTTCATTGTTCTTTCTTGCTGTCTTCTAGAACAGACGTCACCAACCTTTTGGACTTCAGGGACCACTAAATTCATAATTTTAAATCCCGTGGACCACTAATATGATCTGCCTAATGACCGGCTGGGTGGGGGGTGGCTAGGTGGTCATGTGTTGGGTGTGGCCAACTCAATGTCATTCAGATTGAGGGGCGCCTCTACTCACCCCTCCCAGCAACTCCTCACCTGCCCGCCTGGCTCTTTAGGGCCCCAACAGGAAGCAGTTGTTGGAGCTAAGCAGCCACCATGAGAAAGAGGATTATGAGCATAGACTTTCCAAGCAGAAAAGAAGACCTGCAGGAGTGCAAGGCCAGGTACCTGCACCTGGATGCTCAGTGGGCTGAGATAGTCAGCCAGTTCCAGGCCATGGTGCAGTCCCACTGGAACAAGGCCCTCCAGCTCCTTGCCACCAGCGGCGCTTCCCTCCAGCCTTTGCTCAAAGCCCCACACAAGGAGGCTGAAGCAGACCCCAAGTTGGAATTTCTGTCCCCCTCCAACCTGCACAAAAAGACCCTGAATGGGGAGACTCTCTGCAGCAACATGAACATTCATTGCACGTATCCTGCCCAGGGGCCGTAGTTTGAGGACCCCTGATTTAGTGCAATATAAAAAATGCAAATAATTTTTCTGCAGACCAGCAAAATTTTCTTGCGGACCACCAGTGGTCCACAGACCACCAGTTGGTGACCACTGCCCTAGAAAGCTGCATTCAGTTTTCTTGCTTCTTCTCATGTGCCTTTGCTGCTTTTCTTTGGTCATCTATTTTGATGACTTCATCTGACAGCCATTTGCACTTTTTCTCTGGCTTATTGTATGGTGTGTTTTCTTCCACAATTCCAATAATAGTTGATTGAATCTCCTGCCACAGTTCATCAGGCATCTTCTCAGCAGTTCAAAACTATTTTTCACCTCAGTTGTTTATGTAGTAAGAATTTTGATGGAATCAAATTTCTTTGGAGGCACTGCCTTTTTGACAGGGCATAGTTTGACTTTAATCTTTGCTAACAATAATTTATGATCTGAACCACAATCAGCACTTGGATATGTCTTAATAGAACTGGTCCCTTGATGGCTGCATAGGACATAGACAATATGATTACAGTGAAATCCATTCAGTGAGCTCCACTTGTATAAGCGGCAATACTTGTGATCATATATTCATGATCTAAATTGGTTTTCTTGGCAAAATTGTACCAAACAATCTCTGCATTGTTCCTCTCACCTAGTCCAAAATGACCAGTGATGCCTGGTCTCCATTTGCTTGCCAACATTTGCATTGAACTTGCCCAAAATGTAAACAATGTCTTTTGAGGCCCTTGTTTCAGAGTTTCTTGGACCATGGCATAAAAGCTCTGTTACAGCAGTCACTGGGGCATAGACTTGGACAATTGTGATGTTGAGGGGCTTGGCAGGAATTCTGATGGTCATAATTTGGTCATTGATAGTTGACAATATATACACTGCTTTAGTAAGTTTCTTGCTTACAGTACATGCCACTCCATTTGTTTTCCTTGTATCAACTCCTAAGGAGAAATTTCTAAAGTGCCTTGCCCAACTTTGCCACAAAGCCATGTTCAGGAAGCCACAAACTTTTCAAAACAGAGCAGTTTTGAAGATTATTACATGCGTACTTGGAAGAGATCAGAGCGAAAGTCTTCTAACCACAGAAGATGTGTGGTTAGATGATCTACCTAATCCCAGGAAGTTTCAGAGAATATATAAGCATTGCCACTTCACCTCAGATCATCACTCAGAGAAAACGGAACCAAAACTTCATCGCAAAGAAAAAGGTAAGTCAGAATATATTTTTTTTAATGCTTTCTCAGGTATTATTTGGCAAACAGAATTACTGCTTTGAAGAGCTGCATAAATATCATCTTGTGAATTTTGATCGCTTTGAGATACTTTGAAATGAGTGGGGATATAGAAATAGCAATACCTGCTTAACCTTTTCACTGAAATCAATTTATTTATTGTTGCTTTGCACTCCAGTTTTGCGCTGCTTCTTGTAATATTTTGGTCCACTTGTATATGAAACATAATATTCATTTTAAAGTGGTCAAATAGTCAGCCATGTCTTTGCCCTTCCTTATTTTATTTCCTTTTTTTCTTCCCCTGCTTTGTCAGAGCAAGTCAAAATCAGATTCATCATTTACATTCCAAATTCAGAAGACTTATTGTCCTAGGGCCATAGGAGAGTAGTGTTTATTTAATTTTCTGTTTATATTTTAACTCTTCTGATGATCAAAGAGGAACAGTAATGATGAACAAAGAGGAACATTAATGTATTTACATAAAATAGTAATATTTTTTCTCTTCTATTTCCAAAGCTCATAGTCAGGTAAAGCTTGGGTATTAAGAAGTCAGTCACTAAGCCACCTATGTTCTTCTCTCTGTGTTAGAAATTCAGTTATTTTCTCATGAAGCAAGTTGGTCCATACCCTGAATGCAGCTACTCAGAGGATTCTGCCCAAAAACTTTGGAAGAGAGCAATCTCAAAAGTGTAATGAATCCACATAGTTTGAGATCATTAATGTCTCAGTGTCTTTTTCTCTTAAATATAAATCAGAAGATTCAGTTCAGACTCTGATACAGTCAATAAGAGGGGCCAATGTTTACACTTGCTTTAAAATAATTAGCATGTTTGCAAGAGAACACTAAAGACTTTTTTATCATTGATATTCATTAGAAATCAGCACATGGTTATATCATTTTCTTAAGCACAATCGGGTAGAGCCATGGGATCTGGGAAGCAAAGTAACCAGATGTCCATCTCATGGTAGGAGAGAATTCTAATAGTCATTTGGAGACCAACAATTTTTTCTTGAGCAGCATGCATTAACTTGGCTTCCAGTTAACTGTTAATAACTAATAATTAATTCTTCTTACAGGTTTATTCAACAAAATGAAGATTGTGATTCTTCTTGCCAGCCTTTTGGCCATCATTGTTCCTTTTGAGGTACTGTACCCATATTGTGATTGCATGTAGGATTCATTTAATGCTTGAGAAAAAATAACTGCAAAGTTTTGGGGAGTCAGTGGGCCATGTCATATTTATGGAATTGGTTGGGCAGAATATTCATTTTCTCAAGATTCATGTCTGAAGGTTCAATGAGGGAGGTCAGCATTATTATCTCACCCTGCAAATAGAGGCTGGGATGGAGGAATCAGAGAGACAGAGAGAAGGAATGTTCAATTCATATAGGAAGTTCATAAATCTGCAGAGACCTGAAAGAGATCTTCCTCCTCGTTGGCATGGAGCAGTGTTTCTCAATCTTGGCAACATTAATATAAAGTATATGGTTTGGCTGATTGGGGAATTCTGGGAATTGAAGTCCATACCACATATGGTTGCCAAGACTGAGAAATAGTAACATACAGTAGAGGTTTCAAAATAAGTATTTCCTGTTAAAAGATTTCCAAAGGTGGATTTGGGGCAATGTCACTTGAAGTCTTGGAAGGCAACAACCTGCTGGGGGAGGTCAGCTTTTACAATCCCATAACCTACTAAACCAACTTAAAACTGGGGACCCAATTATTCATATGGACTTACAGATACGTGGCCAAAGGCAATCAAAATGCTTGCTTAGTGCTCTTGTGATGGGCTGCAATCTTTGAGGCTGGCTTGATTTGACTTGGGGAATCAGTTTTGTAATAATAATGGAGATGGAATGATTTCATAAAAAACAGTTATCACCTCAACTGAAATATTATAAAATCATCATACCTACAACTTGTAAACTCATTTAAAAAAATCATTTTAATCTTATTTTTTCCTCATTTTTCTCCTTCTCTTCCAGGCCCGCCCTATAGAAATTGAAAGCAGTGAACAATGGCCATTCCTATTTTATCCATCACATCCAAACTACCCAATTCTGAGTGATCCACCTCAAAACCAACCTTTAAACCTTTACTATCCAAAGGAAATAGTTGATCCTCTAATAAAGGCTTTAATAGAACTAGTAAATTATATTCCTGCTGGGCTTCCCGGACTCCGGGGGCCTCCAGGGCCAACAGGGCCTGAGGGGCCTATGAGTCCTGTGTGGCCCATGGATCCTGAGAGTCATCCTGGTCCCATAAATCCTGAAAACTTCCCATGGCCCATGAGTCCTGAGACCACCCCACAACCCATAAATCCTGAGAGCACTCCACAACCCATAAATTCTGAGAGCATCCCACAACACATTAGTCCTGAAAGCCCCATGGAGCCCATGGATCCTGAGTACCACCCCCAAGGCATGTTTCCTCCTGAGGTCCCTGTGTAGAGTGGAGGCAAAATCCTATTTTGTTGATTGGTAAGTCCTGTTGAGACATTTCACATCAGAAGGGAATATGCCTGTGGTAGCCCACATACTACCATTCCACTATGATTGATATTTTTAGCCTTCCTGAAGGACAGGAAAGCTGTTTCTTCAAACATTGGGCTAGGATGGGGTGGAGTCATGGAATTAACAGTAGGGGTGCTTCTGGGACCTTGGTATGTGTTGGAGGGGTGAGGTGGGGCTGGAGTTTCTCTCTCTCTTGCTGTAAGCCATCAAGCTTCACTTTGTGAGAGGTAGGTGGTATTTAACTTCTGCTCTTTACCAAGAGATGAAAAGCTATGTTGCTAAGAATCACCAAACAACTATTGCCGAGTTTGGTTCTTCTGCAGTAGAGGTACTGAAACATTTTCAAGTTGTAGCATCTGATTAAAAAAATCAATAATCTGATAAGTACCAGAACCCCAGTCACGTGATGAAGGCCTAGAAATGTGAAAAAGTGTATATGTTCAATTAAAGTTTGTGGTATAGTTTTATAGTATAGTTTTACTTTATAATAAGAAGGCTTAACTCCTGGGTAATATATTATGTACTAGGTAATATTGTATAGTAATGGGTACTATATTATTTACTGTGCTCTATGTAATATACTATAGCAAATAAATACATTCACATTCACATAAAAGGCATAACACAGCTGCTCCATCCATTCCTCTGGTAACATTGTCTCTGGCAACATTCACACTTCTCTTGGCTCATGACAAAGGAAGTTTACCTATTAAATGAGATATAATTTTGCAGATGGACAACTCATCTCATCAGGCTCATCAGGCTCATTTTGAGAAAAAGAGACATTGTGTTGAGTTATGGGAGACAGTTTTCACTTTTATGCCCTGCTATATCTCAGTCAAAGCAAAGGATTTTCAAAAGGCCTGTAGAAATGAAGTACATTATGGTGTTGAACCACTTGCCATGGTGCATTTTGGGGTCATTTCACCCCTCATCCAACAGATCGGGTAGCTGGAAGAGGTTTCTATGAATGAACTTCACAAAATGAAAAAGTCAAGCAGGGCCATCAGTTGGACAATGGCAGGACAAAATGACAAATCAGAATCTGGCATTGGGGCAAACCTGATCTCTTGCTAGTGGATAGAGAAGATGCTACAGGGCCACTGATCATTGTTCCTGTGGCCTGGAGCAGAGAGAATTCTTAATCCCTTGACATTCTGAATCAAAGAGGAGAAATGGAGAAAAAGAAGGAATTACCCTTTGACTGAGGGCCTAAATCTGCTTTCTCAAATACAATATCTTCCAGGCAGGTTGAACCCATGGGGAATGGGGAGTAACTGTAAATTGAGAAAGGTTATCAATTATGTTCTTTAGCTAAGAGCTAAATAACATAACTGATAACCTGTAGCATAATTGATGCTCTGCCACTCAAGGAATAATCTCTAATTTATGAAACAGGCAGGGAAAATTTAGTCTAGTCATAAAGGTTTGAAATAATTCCTGTTAATCTTTTTTTTTTTTTTTTGTAGATTTTGTTGAGATGCTGTTTGCAAGATACCTAGAAGAGATTTTTTTTTTTTTGTTTCTGGCACAGCTGAATGAATGACCCTGAATTAGACTGATTTTTTAAAGCTTTGCAATGGTTCCTTCGAATAAATTTGACCAGCTTTATATTCCTTCTTCTGTATTTTTATTTATATTTGTGCATGTCTAGATGAGGATGTGTTGGTTTACAAATGAGATGGGACACAGTTGCCAAAGACTGGCCTTTGGAGCTGGGTGGAGCTGGAATGGACAATTGGCCACAGTCATCTAGCCCTGTTTACTTCACCCAGCCCTCCTGTCCCAGCCAACCCTCCATCGGTGTTCATCCCTGGTTGCCCCTCCTCTATCACTCCTCCCACACCAATCCTCCCCCATCATTCCACAATTTCCATGTTGCCCTTGGAGATTGGCTATGAGACAAATCACTGCGGCCAATTTGCCATGCAGGACAATTAGCTGCTTAACCTGGTGGCCAATCCATGTGCTGGAGAGTGATCCTCTGCCTTCTCATTGGATACAGCACACAGAGAAGGATGGGATGGGCAGCAGCCTCGGGCACCAGCTTTTTCAAAAGGCTGTGTGCTGGGGGGCGGGGAACATGATGGTTGCAATCAAGCCTCTCATGTCTGCCAGGTGCACCTTCCTGGTGGTGTCACAGCGCCCTGTCACTCCTAAAATCGAAGGCAATGGGCTTCACCCTGCCTCGCCATCTTCACTGACTGCCCAGTGCAGCACCATCACTTGAGACTTGGGGGGGGGGGATCTGCCCTGCAGAGTCTGTTTGCTCAACCGATGCCTTGTCTGGGACCAGTGGAAGTGCTGCAGTGTCCTGTGCCATGCTGGGCAGAGTGGCAGGCGGATATGTAGAGAGAGGCACTTCCCCTGAACCCCTGCCTAGCATGGTGGGGAAGAGGCAGAGTCACTGAGAGTGCAGCCCAGGGCTCGCCTGGGGCCTTCCTCCCCAACTATATCTCTTTGTCTGGCCAGCCTCTGCAGGCCCTCCATGATAGGCTATGTCCAGTAGGCTCCCTCCTCACACCTCTCCAGCCAGGCTGAGCTCTGCCAAACTGGTGAGGCCAATCAGGGCAGCTGAGAATGGACAGCTAGGCTGCAGTGTCCCAGGCAGGGAAGCCCCTCTGGTGCCCCAGAGACAGAAGGTGGGTGGTGGGTGGGGTGTCTTCATCCCTCAAGGGGGCTTCAGACCTTCCCCTATAAAAGCTTTTTCAGATATCAGCCCCCTCCCCAAAAGGCAGAATGCCCCAAAAGGCATCAATGAATCTTCTGCATTAGTCTCTGTACTTGCTAGTAGCAGGAGAGAGGACTGGTCATACAGTAACTCTCCCTTCCCCAAAAAAGTGACTTTCCAAGGAAGAAGGGAAAAGCCTACTAAGCAATTCTCTTCCATGGACGGGGGCTGCTTCTTCTCTGGGCAGGCTCAGAACTCAAGAAAATAAACCAAGGTGTGGCATCTTTGATTTGAAGCAGTTTCAAACAAACCCACTCACTATGCTCTGCATTCCCCCAACTCAGAAACAATGAAAGGATGTGCGGGGGATATTTACTGCAGAGCAGGGATCCAACCTGGGGTAAAAGTGTAGCAGATTCCAAGCCTCTTGAAATCTCAAGAGGCCACGCCATTCTCTGCATCCTGCCAAAACACGGATCCCTTCACACATGCTGGATTAAAGTCCCCATGGTCCACAGCCAGGATGGACACTGCAGTCCAGCAGGCTGGGAAGTGACCAGTTTGGATTAAGATGCTCTGTCTGTTTAGAAGCCTCAGGCAAATTTTCTCCTTCTGTGAATTAAGTAATAATTCTTTGTTAAGCAATAAAAATGGGATCTTTCATCCAGGTGTTGGGCATCGTTTCTCAAGGAAGCTTTAGGACTACTTCATAAACCACGTTTTTAAACATCTTAGGTATGCAAAGATGTGTGAACCAGGCCTGCCCTGCCTGCTGCAAAACATGGAGAGAGGATTTAATTTTCCTCTCTTGTTGAGCCTGAGGGTAGAACCTCCCTTCTTTTCAAAGTTCTGCACTACGGTCTGGAAAATCAAGGCTGCCTTTGCATGTCCATAAATCTCCTGTTTCCAATAAACGGCCCTTGCCTGGTGCAGTGGATGCTTGTGGCTTGGCCACACAAGATCCATCTCCCCTTACCTGGTATTTTTCTGGACTCGCTGTTAAGTGAAATTGTCAAACACGATTCCTGCTGTGACGTTTCAAAAGGATGCACTAAACCTGCCTTGCTGGATGCCAGATCGCTTGTCCAGCACTGCTGATGTGCAAAGGCGCCTGCCATGACAGCCACCGTCTCCTGCAGGAGATTAAAATTTTATGGCTGTATTTCAGGCAAGGAGGTTGTCTGCACACCTGGGTCTAGCCAGCTGTTAACCAAACTCCCAAAATTGTCATCTCCGTTTGAGGCAGAACAAGAGATTTCTGGTCTGGGAGCAGGAAAGCAGGATCAAGTTTTTCCAGGGAATTTTCCCTGCCCATAATAATACAAGAAAGGTAGAAGGTAGAACCAAGACTGAGAAATTTCCTAGCTAAAAGGGAAAAGCAATGGGAAATCCCTTTACTGTGTTTTGCAGCAGGCAGGGAAGACCTGCATACTTAAGGTGTTTAAAAGCATGGTTCATGGAGCTACCTTGAGAAATGATGCCCAACACCTGAGTGAAAAATCCCATTTTTATTGCTTGTCAAAGAAGTATTTCTAAATTCAACCAAGGAGGAAATTTTCCGGAGGCTTCTAAAAGGATAGAGCAGCTTAACCCAGTCTGGTCCCTTTCAGGCCTGATGGATTGTACTGCCCATTCTGGCTGTGGACCATGGGGACTTTAATCCAGCATGTGTGGAGGGTTCCATGGTTTGGCAGGATGCGGAGGATGGGGTGGCCCTCTGAGGTTTCAAGAGGCTTGGAATCTACTACACTTTTATTCCAGGTTGGATCCCTGCTCTGCACTAAATAGCCCCTCCACATCCTTTCATTGTTTCTGGGGTAGGGAATGAGGAGCAAAGTAGGCCTGTTTGAAACTGCTTCAAATCAAAGATGCCACACCATGGTTTATTTTCTTGAGCTCTGAGTCTGCCCAGAGAGGAAGAAGCCCCCGTCCATGGAAGAGAGTTACTTAGTAGGCTTTTCCCTACTTCCTTTGAAAGTTGTTTATTGGGGAAGGGAGAATTATGATCACTCCTCCCTCCCACTGTTGGTGAGTACAGAGGCATTGATGAAGCCCCCTCAAGTGATGAAGACACCCACCCATTGCCTGCCTGCTGTCTCTCAGGGGTGTCTGAGGCAGTGGTGAAATCCAAATTTTTTTTACTACCAGTTCTGTGGGTGTGGCTGGGTGGGCATGGCAGGGGAAGGATACTGCAAAATCTCCATTCCCAACCCACTCCAGGGAAAGGATACTGCAAAATCTCCATTCCCAACCCACTCCAGGGAAAGGATACTGCAAAATCTCCATTCCCAACCCACTCCAGGGAAAGGATACTGCACAATCTCCATTCCCAACCAGGGAAAGGATACTGCAAAATCTCCATTTCCACCCCGTTCTGGGGCCAGCCAGAGGTGGCATTTGCCAGTTCTCTGAACTACTCAAAATTTCCATTACTGGTTCTCCAGAATCTGTCAGAACCTGCTGAATTTCACCCTTGGTCTGAGGGATTTCTCTGTGAGAGAGCCTGTATTCTGTGCAGGGGCACAAGACAATTTCGAACCGAACCTGGCAGAAGCCATTTTACTGTTCCTCAGTTGCCACACAGAAGGGGAAAGGGTGGGGGGGAAGGAGATTGGAATATCTTACACAAGAGAGAGCTTTCTTTTAGGAACCAAGGTCATTTCCACAGGGAACAGATCAGGTCGGGGAAGGAGTGCTTGGAGAGCCTGCCAATTGACACAATTGGCTAACGTGACCCTGTGATGCTTGGGGATGAGTTTATTTCTTCTTTTAATTATACTGAAACAACGGAAGTATTTAGAATTGACTTTCCTTTCATCAGTGCCAATATGATGTACTCAATAAAGAAGTCCTTTGAGGTGGATTCGAGCCTCAGAGTTTGGATTTCTTTGAGTTTTTATTTATTTATTTATATTATTTTTATGACACAATATAACAATGCAAGACATACAACATTTATAAACAAGCTCTCTTTACAGCTATTGCATGGTGGTCTTCTTTGTTATTCACAATTTCCCCTTCTTTCTCTTTATATTATTCCGATTTACTACTTGTCTCCAACATTTTAATTGCAATATATACAATGTATTTCTCTCATTCATATCAATTTCCTATTTTTTTACACTTTAACATATCCTTTCTTTATTTTTTAACATTTTTATCTTTCCCCCCTATTTTTCTTTTTTGTTTTTCATTCCATCCAACCACTTATACCATTCTTTAAGTTTATTAGTTGGAAACTTGACATTTTCTTTGCCTCTTTGTGTGATGGTGGGCTGGTCTGCTGGCTGGCCAGTTGACTGGGCTGCCATACAACTGAGCCTCACCTGACACCAGACTGTAGCAGCACCACTGATCCTGGGCAACACAGTAGCCGAGCGAAGCTGCTCCGCAGGGCAGACTCTCCCCTCTGGGTCCAATGTGATAGCATGGTAGTGGGTAGGCAGTGGGATGATGAGGTAGGGTGGAGTCCATTGCCCTCCCTTTGGCGGTGGCTGGGTGTTGTGCAGCCTCTGGGGTGGCATTACTGGTTGGAGGAGTAGCCTGCATGCCCCACATAGCAACCGCTGTGTTCCCTGTTTCCCGGGGCACAGCCTTTTGAAAAATCCCAGCACCCATCCAGCACCCTCTCTGCATGCCACATCCAATGAAAAGGCAGAGGCGCACTCCTTGGCACATGGATTGGACACCAAGATGCAAAGCTAATTGTCCCACACGGTGAATTGACCGTGGCTAATTCTCTCTCAGCTAATCTGCTGGGGCAACATGGAATTGAGGAGCAATGGGGGAGGAGTGGCAATGGAGGAGCTATGGAGTAGCTATGGAGTACTAGGGATGAACACCCATGTGGAAGCTCGGCTGAGGGCGGGAGAGCTGGGGTGAAGCAAGCAGGGCCAGGTGACTGGCCAATTGTCCATTTCACCCAGCTCCAAAGGCCAATCTTTAGCAATTGTTTCCCATCTAATTTGTAAACCAACACATCCTCATCTACACATGCACAAATATAAATAAAAATATAGAAGAAGAAATATAAAGCTGGCCAAATTTATTTAAAGGAACATATTGTAATGCTTTAAAAAGTCAGTCTAAATCAGTATCATTCATACAGCTATGCCAGAAAATGTCTTCTAGGTATCTTGCAAGCAGCATCTCACAAAATCTACAGAAAAAAAAATCAGGAATTATTTCAGACCTTTATGACTAGACTAAGACTTCCCTTAAATTAGAGATTATTCTTTGAGTGGCAGAGCATCAATTATGCTACAGGTTATCAATATTCATTAGCTCTTAGCAGCCTTTCTCAATGTACATTTACTCCCCATTTCCCATGGGTTCTACAATGGAAGATATTGTATTTGAGAAAGCGGATTTAGGCTCTCACTCAAAGGGTAACTCCTTTTTCTCCATTTCTCCTCTTTGATTCAGAATGTCAAGGGATTAAGAATTCTCTCTGCTCCAGGCCATAGGAACAATGATCAGTCGCCATGTAGCATCTTCTCTATCTGCTAGCAAGAGAAGATCAGGTTTGCCCCAATGCCAGATTCTGATTTGTCATTTTGTTCTGCCATTGTCCAACTGATGGCCCTGCTTGACTTTTTCATTTTGTGAAGTTCATTCATAGAAACCTCTTCCAGCTACCCGATCTGTTGGATGAGGGATGAAATGAGCCCAAAATGCACCATGGCAAGTGGTTCAACACCATAATGTACTTCATTTCCACAGGCCTTTTGAAAATCCTTTGCTTTGACTGAGATATAACAGGGCATAAAAGTGAAAACTGTCTCCCATAACTCAACACAATGTCTCTTTTTCTCAAAATGAGCCTGGTTGTCCATCTGCAAGATCATATATCATTTAATAGGTAAACCTCCTTTGCCATGGGCCAAGAGAAGAGGAAATGTTGCCAGAGACAATGTTATCAGAGGAATGGATGGAGCAGCTGTATATATAACTACCTATATATAACTATCTCTCACAGAGTGATCCTTGATGGCTTACAACAAGGAAAACAAAAATACCAACCTCCCCTCCAACATATACACTCCAATGTCCCAGAACCATTCAGATTGTTAATTCCATGTTTCCATTCCATCCTAGACCAATGCTTGAAGAAACAGCTTTCCTGTCCTTCAGGAAGGCTAAAAGTTTTGGCCATCTTGGAATACAGCCTACAAGAATATTCCCTTCTGATATGAAAGGTCTTGAGAGGACTTACCAATCAGCAAAACAGGTTTTGCCTCCACTTTACACAGGCTCCATGGGGTGGAACCACATGTCTTGGGGGTGGTTCTCAGAATTCATGAGCCCCATGGGGCCTTCAGGACTCATGTCTTGGTGGTGGCTGTCAGGACTCTCGGGCCCCATGGGGCCTTCAGGACTCATTTCTTGGGGGTGGCTATCAGGACTCATGGACCATGGAAAACTTTCAGGATTTATGGTTTGTGGAGGGCTCTCAGGAGATATGGAACCAGGGTGACCCTCAGGATCCATGGGCCACACAGAACCCATAGGCCCCTCAGGCACTGGAGGTCTTTGAGGTCTGGGAAGCCCTGGAGGCCCTGAGGGTCCAGGAGGCCCAGCAGGAATATTACTTGCTAGTTGTATTAAAGCCATTATTAGAGGGTAAATTATCTCCTTTGGATAGTAAAACCCGGAATTTAAAGGTTGGTTTTGAGGTGGATTGTCCAGAGTTGGGTAGCTTGGATGTGATGGATGAAATGGGAATGGCCATCGTTCACTGCTTTCAATTTCTATAGGGCGGGCCTGGAAGAGAAGGAAAAAAATGAGGAAAACATTAGATTAAAATGAGAAAAAATGAGATTACAAGTTGTAGATATAATTTTATATTTCAGTTGAGGTGATAACTGTTTTTTATGAAATCATTCCATCACCAGTACTATTACAGAACTGATTCCCCAGATCAAATCAAGCCAGCCATCAGGAAAGATTGCAGCCCATCACAAGAGCCCCATGCCTTTATCCATGTAGCTGGAAGTCCACAAGAAAAAATTGTTCCCCATTTTTAAGTTGGTTTAGTAGGTCATGGGATTGTAGAAGCTGACCTCCCCCAGCAGGATGTTGCCTCCCAAAACTTCAAATGACATTGACCAGAGGTGGTATTCAGCAGGTTCTGACCAGTTCTGGAGAACCGGTAGCGGAAATTTTGAGTAGTTTGGAGAACCGGTAAATACCACCTCTGACTGGCCCCGCCCCCATCTATTCTCTGCCTCCTGAGTCCCAGCTGATCAGGAGGAAATGGGGATTTTGCAGTAACCTTCCCCTGGAATGGATGGGAATGGAGATTTTAGAGTATCCCTCCCCTGCCACGCCCAAGCCACGCCCATGAAGCCACACCCATAGAACCGGTAATAAAAAAAATTGAATTCCACCACTGACATTAACCTAAATCCACCTTTGAAAGTCTTTTAACTTTGAAACCTCCACTGCATGTCACTGATTCTCAGTCTTGGCAACTGTAGGATTTGTGGACTTCAACTTCTAGAATTCCTTAGCAAGCCATGCACATACCTTAAAGTATCAAGATTAGGAAAGTCTGCTCTGTGCTAATGAGCAGGAGCATCTGGTTGAAAGTCTCTGCAAGTTCTGCAACTTCCTACCTGGACTGAACATTTCTTTTCTTTCCCTCTCTCTGTCTCTCTGATTCCTCCATCCCAGCCTCTATTTGCAGTACAGAATAATAATGCTGACTTCCCTCACTGAATTTTCAGACAAGGGTCTTGAGAAAATTAACATTCTGCCCAACAAATTCCATAAACATCACATATCACAGTCACCACTCCTGACTTTCCAAAACTTTGCAGTTATTTTTTTCCAAGCATTAAATGAATCCTACATATTTCTGACATGTAATCACAATCTATAATATGGATACCTCAAAAGGAACAATGATGGCCAAAAGCCAGGCAAGAAGAATCACAATCTTCATTTGGTTGGATAAACCTATAAGAACAATTAATTATTAGTTATTAACAGTTAGGTAACTGAATGCCAAGTTAATTCATGCCGCTCAAGAAAAAATTGTTGGTCTCCAAATGACTATTAGAACTCTCTCCTACCATGAGATGGACACCTGGAATTTTGCTTCCCAGATCCCATGGCTCTACCCAATTGTGTTTAAGAAAACAATATAACGATGTGCTGATTTCTAATGAATATCAATGATAAAAAAAGTCTGTAGTGTTCTCTAGAAAACATGCTAATTATTTTAAAGCAAATGTAAACATTGGCCCCTCTCATTGGCTGTATCAGAGTCTGAACTGAATCTCCTGATTTATATTTAAGAGAAAGAGACACTAGAGACATTAATGATCTTGAACAATATGGATTCATTACACTTTTGAGATTGCACCTTTCCAAAGCTTTTGGGCAGAATCCTCTGAGTGGCTACATTCAGAGTATGGAGCCTCTTGCTTCATGAGAAAAAAACTGAATTTCTAACACAGAGAGAAGAACATGGGTGGCTCAGTGACTGACTTCTTAATACCCAAGCTTTACCTGACTACGGCCATTGGAAAAAGAATAGGAAAAAATATTACTATTTTATGTAAATACATTGTTCATCATGGTAAAAAGGAGAGTTAAAATAGATAGATAGATAGATAGATAGATAGATAGATAGATAGATAGATAGATAGTACTCCCCTATGGCCCTAGGACAATATGTTGACCTTCTGAATTTGGAATGTAAACAGGAAGGAATATAACCTTCCCATACATGAAATATTTGCTATCTAGAAGATGAATCTGATTTTGACTTGCTCTGACAAAGCTGGGGAAGAAAAGAGGGAAATAAAATAAGGAAGGGCAAAGAGCCTGCTCTTCTAAAAACATGGCTGATTATTTGACCACTTTAAAATGAATATTATGTTTCTTATATGGACCAAAATATTACAAGAAGCAGCGCAATATAAAAAATTGGGGTGCAAAGTAGCTATAAGTGAGGGGTGTCAAACTCGCAGGCCGCAAGCTGGATGCGTCACGTGCTGGCCACCTCCACCCCCAGTTTAGAAAAGGGGGAAAACGTCGCGATATGTCACGTTACAACGTTTGACACTCCTTCTATAAGTAAATTGATTTCAGTGAAAAGGTTAAGCAGGTGTAGCTATTTCTATATCGCTCACTCATTTCAAAGTATCTCAAAGTGATCAAAGCTCACAAGCCGATATTTATGCAGCTCCTCACATCAGTAATTCTGTTTGCCGAATAATAGCTGAGGAAGCATTAAAACAAATATATTCTGACTTACCTTTTTCTTTGCGATGAAGTTTTGGTTCCGCTCTCTCTGAGTGATGTTCTGAGGTGAAGTGGCAATGTTTATATACTCTCTGAAACTTCCTGGGATTAGGTAGATCATCTAACCACACATCTTCTGTAGTTAGAAGACTTTCGCTCTGATCTCTTCCAAGTACACATGTAATAATCTTCAAATTGCTCTGTTTTGCAATCTTTTATGGCTTCCAGAAGATGGTCTTGCAAAGTTGAGCAAGTTACTTTAGAGATTTCTCCTCGAGATTTGATGATGGTGGTCCAGCAAGACCTAAAGAGTTTCTTTGAATACAAGTAAAATTACCTTCAAATCAAGCTGGATTCATAATGACTCCATGAATGCATATTCTTTTCTAATATTGACATGAAAATGTTTTGCCATTTCTTTGTTCTGGATTTTTTTTTCTCAATTTCCCAATTTAATCTACAACCCTAGAATTTATTTAGACTCTCCAGTCCAATATGTTCCAGAATTTCATTTTATTTTACTTATTATTAAATTTCAACATCACCACACATACAGTATCATGTACACTACTCACAGTTTTACTTTGTGGTGAAAGCAAACTTCATAAGCAGTTTGGTTCTGTAAATCCTTCCCTCTTCAGTTACACTTGGTGTCATTTCTTAGAATCTTCTGATACTAGTTTATAACATGTGTCTTTAATTAAGAGTCAATCGGAAATTGATCTCCTTGGTGTCAGCGAGCTTCATCACTTAGACAATGGCTTTTTCAAGTCTGTCTATTATTCAGAACATAATACGAGGAAAACAAATGGAGTGGCATTTACTGTAAGCAAGTAAACCAGAATATGATCCCAAAGAACATGGTGGTGGACCCCATCAAAGCTGACATCAGCCGGAGTACAGAAAAAGTCAAAGAAGCAGTGCAAGATAGTAAAAAGTAGAGAGACCTGGCCCATAAAACCCCTAAGAGTCAGACCCAACTGAAGGGATAAAATCATCATCATCATTGTCCCCAAACAACAATTCCAATATGGGATTACTTTGTTCTTTTTTTTTTTTTTTTACAGAGCAATGAAAATGTGGAATATAAAGTTTATAAATAAACCATTCTGTTTATTCCTTAAAAGGGCAAGATTCCAATTTCCCTTTATAAAAAAAAAAACAGCAAAACATATACAAATCTTGTACAATGTTATATATAACAACCAGAGATAGAAAACCAGTGTTACTGGTAAAAAAGTAAATACCTAGTTATGGATACATCCCTCTTTCTATAACACTTAGAATAACAACTGTGGTTTCACTGCCCCATTCTAGTCTTCATTATCTGTCTGTTCTTTATTATCACTTTGTTCCCCTGTTGTGCCTCATTTTGATAAGCCTAAATCTGCAAGACTGGTTCACACAAATAGGCTTATTTAGTTAAGCTGTGATCCACCAGGTAAGTCACAAATATGGAGGATCAAGGAACTAAAGCGTTAATTCCTCATTAAGCTGAGCAAGTGGTTTGGTTTATCTTGAAAATGAGTTAATGCCATATATTAGAGCATGTGCTTATCTTGGCTTTTTTCTTCAGAGAATCTGGCTGTTTTTCTGGATTGTTTAGTATTCTTGTGATTATAAATTCCCCCTTTTCACTTGTCTGAGGAACAATCTAGCTTCTGACTTCATCCACTTCTTCAGTGGAAACCACAGTTGGCCAAGATTTTTGACATTCCATGATGTCCCCAATGTCCTCATTACTTGAGTTCTGCTTCAGAATTCAACTTTTGTTGCATGTATGACCTATTTTTCCTCAACTAACACTAGCTCACTTTCATGGAGTTTTCTCCTCATTTTTTCCCACAACAACACTGTGAGGGAAACTGATCTGACAGTAATTGGCTCATATTCACTCTGTAAACTCTGAAGACAAGTGGGGAATTGAGTTTTTCCGAGTCCTAGTCTAGCATCTCAATTTCCAGTTTAATCACATCACTAAAATGCTCCTGGCCTTGATATGTCTATGGTGGTTGCAGTAGTAAATTCTAAAACGGACAAAAAGTTGAATTCGTTGATCTACAGAAATCCTTCCGAAGTATAATTCTTTGATTGAACCAGTGATGGTTGCCCCCGGTTCACACTGGTTCTATAGAACTGGTAGTAAAACCAACGGGAGGCTCCACCCATCAACCCTGATGTCATCAGAATGCTTCTGTGCATGCACAGAAGAGCACAGGCACGCAAGCGAAGCAAGCGCGCGCATGGCCCCATTGTGAACCGGTAGTAAAGGTAAGTAGAACTCACCCCTGGATTGAAACTCAATTTTCCCCCTCCATATTCATGTTGTGTTTTGTTATTATCTCTAATGTGAATCTAGTTTAGAGGGTGAGGAGACTATGAGCAACAGTGCAATGAAATGTTGGAGAGGAGATCATTACCTTTCTTAGATATTGCTTTTGGGTGGAGAAGTGACATCAGATGTATTCTATACTTGATACAATTGTCTCAGAAGTTTTATTTGTCCATCACCTGTGGAGAATTAGGAAGATTATACTGCTTAATCTAGGATTTGGTCTTCCTTTTCCTATTTGCTAAAAGAATGGAGCCTTGTTGAATTAAGATGATCAAACTGTGGGAAACAAAAGAATGTCCACACTTCTGTTTTTAGGGTTTAGGGCTGGATTTTGCTAAACCCTGAATATTAAGAAATCCTGGGCTGTTTCAGATTTGCATCTCAGTGCGACAAAGAAGAATCCCTGCAAAATGAAGCAGATTGAACCAGGAAGTGATGTGCTGCTTCATAACGTTGCAGAAAGCAAAGAGTGCGAAAAAGATGTATACTTTTCTTTGTAAAATAATCACAGGAATAATTTAATGTCTCTCAAATCTCCTCCTCATAATCAAGTTAAAATTCTCAAACTAGCAGAAAACTATACTGGTAGAAAATGTGCCCTTTGCACTGGGATTCCTTACCATGCTTGGGCTCAATGCCAGCCAAGGGTGATGTCCTTATGTGGACATTAAGGAAAGGGACTAGTAGTTTTTGTTATTTTTAAAGAAATAATTGGATCTTGCAAATACCTGCAATAGCACTCATGGCAAAGCTGTCATCGCTTTTTGTCTGTTTGATGTGAAAAATTTGCTTGAATGCCAATACAGCTAAGGACTCATTTACATTCTCTCATGTATTGGTTGGAGATAAAATAAAGATTAAGAACATAATGTCAGGCCTGGAAGCTATCTTTTGCACTGGGCCTTCACACCTGCCACATTTCCTACTATGGGAAACTGGAAGGGGGGATTGTATGGAGCATGGGTGATATATAGTCATAATAAGATTCTTTTCTCAGAGAGTCAAGGACATCTTGCCCTGCACCTGGAGGGTTGGAACTGGGAAGCCTTTCCAGTTGGGATGGTGCTTTGACTGGGCCATATGATGGATATGTGGGTGCTGGGGCAGGGACTTGGACTTTCTGTTGAGTGGGGAAAACCTGGAAGCTTTCAGATTCAGGTTTTCCCAGATGTGCCAATATGACATTTCTAATAAAATGGAACTTTGAGGAACTTCAAGCCTCGGAGTCTTCTTTCATTGGGGGTGTTACTTGGAACCCTGACACATAACAGAAAATTAAAGTTTCTTGGGCCTCTTCCTGCCATTGGTAGATGTTGGTGGGCAAAATGCCTTAGCAGTACTCTATCCTTTCCCTTTTGAAAAGAAAAACAGGAATGCAAAAATAAGAGAATAATGGAATGGATCAGAATGAGCATTTTCAAAGTAAAATTGATGTCATAAACCATGGAGAAAGTTAAAGATAAATGATAACAATATTTAGAAATTATAATTATTTCAATATTACACATTAGAACTGTGATTCTGCAACCCCCTTAAATTCTCAGAGGAAGGTAGACTTGCTTGGACTTCCAAAATCTGAGAGGACTAGAAGTAAGAGGTCAATCTTCTGTGGAAATGATGCATTGTTATAAACAAAAATCTGTATTTCACTCAGTTACATGAAACACTGTCATCCCAGATGGTCAGATCAATAAAACACATCAGTCAATTCTGACTGCATCATATAGAATAGAATAGAATAACAGAGATCTTCTAGTCCAACCCCCTGCTCAGGCAAGAAACCCTATACCATTTCAGACAAATGGTTGTCCAACTTCTTCTTAAAAACCCCCAGTGTTGAAGCACCCACAACTTCTGGAGGCAAGTTGTTCCACTGGTTAATTGTTCTGTCAGGAAATTTCTTCTTAGTTCTAGATGTCTTCTCTCCTTGATTAGTTTCCACCCATTGCTTCTTGTTCTACCTTCAGGTGCTTTGGAGAATAGTTTGACTCCTTCTTCTTTGTGACAACCCCTGAGATATTGGAACACTGCTATCATGTCACCCCAGTCCTTCCTTTCATTAAACTAGACATACCTAATTCTAGTAATCGTTCTTTATATGTTTTAGCCTCCAGTCCCCCAATCATCTTTGTTGCTGTTCTCTGCACTCTCTCTAGTGTCTCAACATCTTTTTTACATCATGGCGACCAAAACTGGATGCAGTATTCCATGTGTGGCCTTATACCAAGGCATTATGAAGCAGTATTAATACTTCACCTGATCTTGATTCTATCCGTTAATGAAGCCTAGAATGTGTTGGCTTTTTTGGCAGCTGTATAGATTTGGTTGAAAGGCAACATAGATTTTATTTCCCTTTCTGCAACATTCCCAAGCACCACAGAACTTGTAAAACCTTCCTGGTTCAATCTGCTTCAGTTTGCAGGGATTTTTCTTTGCCACAATGAGCTATAAATCTGTAACAGCCCACAATCACTTAATATTCAGGGTTTAGCAAAATCCAGCCTTAAACTCTAAAAACTCAAGTGTAAAAACTATCTGGCTTCCCACAATTTTATCATTTTAATTCAAGAAGGCTCCATTCTCTTAGCAAATAGAAAAAGGAGGAGGGACAATAAGAGCAAATACTAGATTAAGGAGTATAATCTTCCTAATTCTCTACAGGTGATGGACTAACAAAACGTCTGAGACAATTGTATCAAGTACAGAGTACATATGACATCACTTTTTCACCTAAAAGGAATATCTAAGAAAGGCGATGACCTTCTCTGTAACATTTCATTTCACTGTTGCACATACTCTTTAATAATATCAAAGAACAACATGGAGTCCCTCAACACTGTCAAACTAGTTACTAAGTCTGCATTACTATTAATCTTCTCATCGTTCCTATCACCCATCTCCTCCCACTTATGACTGTATGACTGTAATCTTGTTGCTGGTATCCTTAAGATTTATATAGACTGTTTCCCTATGACTATCATTATGTGCTGTACCTTATGATTGACAAATGTATCTTTTCTTTTATGTATACTGAGAGCATATGCACCAAGATAAATTCCTTGTGTGTCCAATCACACTTGGCCAATAAAGAATTCTATTCTATTCTATTCTATTCTATTCTATTCTATTCTATTCTATTCTATTCTATTCTATTCTATTCTATATGGAAGAAACATTTTGACATTCAGTCACAGAATTATAGATTGGAATGGATTCTGGAGATCAGCTAAGTCAGCCCTTCACCCTATTTACTATAACAGGATGCCTATCCTAGGTCAGATCTGCACACTTTATGGCCCACAAACCTCATCCAACCCTTGACTTTCCCTGTCCCATCTCCATGACATCATTTAGAAACTGGAAATCAAATTTAAATAAGCACCTCACAGCAGGCAAGAGAAGAAGTAGAGTTGGGTTTGGTTCTGTGTAGTTGATTGGCGGGTGAGAAAGGGCAAGGTGAACAAATGTTTATCTGGGCCTGCAGAGCGCATATCCCTCACCTGGAGCAGAACTAAGGAGTTGAGGAGATGGAGCAGAACTGAGGAGTTGAGGACGTCAAAATAGGTTACATTGATTTGCCCCTCGACAACAGTCCCAGTGTGAGTCCTTGGGAAAGGCTGCTCCTGGGAAGGGGTGAGTGCTTAATTAATTAGCCCCCCCCTCCCCCGGTGCTACATCAAAGCCATAAGTATTCTGGTAACAAGATTTAATTGAAGATTGATATACTGGTCTAGAATTCAAGAGACTAAAATCTCCCCTTGACTACAGAGCTTGAAGCTTGGAATTTTGGCCAATTCCTCTCAGCTCAGTTTCTCTTACAGTGTTATAGTGGGACAAAATGAGAGAAAAAAACCATGTAAGCGAGCTAGAGTTGTCTGGAAAAAAGCAGATCGCACTGCAACAAAAAAATGAATTCTGAAGCAAAGCTCACCTTATGAAAACCTGGGGGAAATTATGCAATGTCAAAAATCTTGCTCAATTGTACGTTCCATTGAAGATGCTGAAACTGAGATGATAAGGATGATGCATCTGACTCAGAAGCCAGATTCTTTCTAGGACAAGGCCAGTGAATAGGGTTTTTTTTTAATATTAACGCAAGAATGCTAAACAAACTAGAAAAACAACATGATTCCCTAAAGAAATAAGCCAAACCAAGCATAAGTCCAATATGAAGTATTCACTCCTTTTTTGACATAAACCAAACAACTGCTTAGCTTGATGAGGAATTAAACTTTTAATTCCTGCATCCTCAAGATTTGTGGCTTGTGGATCTGTTGGATCACACCGCCAGAACCTTAACTGAATAGACCTTTGTGTGTGAATCAGATTTGCAGATTTAGGCTTATCAAAATATAGAACAACTGTGGATAAACTGACAATAAAGAACATGAGATGGATAATAAAGACTGGAATAATCCATAACTAGCTAGGTATGTTCCCCACCACCCCCAGTCAAACTGACTTTCTATTTCTCCTTGTTGTATCTAACATTGTACAAGGTCTGTCTGTCATCTATCTATCTACAGTTCTATCAACACAGTTGTTAGAATCTATCAACACAATTGTCTACTATCTATCAACACAATTCTGGGCTGCATAAACAGAGGGATAGAATCAAGATCACATGAAGTGTTAATACCACTTTATAATGCCTTGATAAGGCCACACTTGGAATATTGCATTCAGTTTTGGTCGTCATGATGTAAAAAAGACACTGAGACTCTAGAAAGCATGCAGAGAAGAGCAACAAAAATGATTAGGGGACTGGAGGCTAAAAAAATATGAAGAACGGTTGCAGGAACTGGGTATGTCTAGTTTGATGAAAAGAAGGACTAGGGGAGACATGATAGCAGTGTTCCAATATCTCAGGGGCTGCCACAAAGAAGAGGGAGTCAAACTATTCTTCAAAGCACCTGAGGGTAGGACAAGAAGCAAGGATGTAAACTAATCAAGGAGAGAAGCAATTTAGAACTAAGGAGAAATTTCTTGACAGTTACAGGGAAGTTGGAAAGTTGAGCTTATAAGAAATAAATAGACTGATTGATTCATAAACTTTATATTCCACATCTTCATTTCTCTTAAAAAAACATACCATATTGGAGTTATTGGAGTTATTGTCTGAGGATGAAAAAAAAATAAGACAGTGAAAACAATTTCAGTAACAAATCTAAAAATATGATTAAAAACAAAAGTTCCCTGAAGTTCTATGAAGCCAAGATAACATGACTTAAATTGAATCATAGAGCATTTCTAATTAACCAGAATCTTAGTTAAAGACACACATCAGAAACGTGTGTCAGAACCTTCTAAGAAATAAGCACCATCCATAACTGAACAGGGAAGTATTTCTACAATACTATCAACACAATAGTTTTAAATTGGGTATTTAAATTTATCGGGGTTTTAAATTTGAGCCACCTTATTCAATTATTTTAAATTTTATACTGTTGTTTTGTCTGTGTTTTTAAATAGGCTGTAAACCGCCCTGAGTCCTTCGGGAGAAGGGCGGTATAGAAATAAAATTATTATTATTATTATTATTATTATTATTATTATTATTATTATTATTATTACAATAAAATTGTTTATATCTTTTCACTTGTAGCAAATTAAAATTGTGGGTTACTTAGATGAGATATGTGGTGTAGAAATTTAATAATAAAATAAAACTATGGTAGATATTGGCCAGGAGAGTCTAAAGAAATTCTAGGATTGTAGACTAAATTGGCAAATTGAGGGGAAAAAATTCCAGAACAAAAAAAGGGCAAAGCATTTTCATGTCAATACTAGAAAAGAATATGGCTCCGTAGAGTCATTATGAATGCAGCTTGACTTGAAGGTAACTTTATTAGAAGAAACTCTTTAGGTCTGTTGTTGGACCACCATCATCAAATCTCGAGGAGAAATTTCTAAAGTAACTTGCTCAACTTTGCCACAAAACCATCTTCTGGAAGCCACAAAATGAGATTTTTAAAAGATTATTAAATGTGTATTTGGGAGTGATTAGGGCAAACCTCTTCAGCCTCAGAATATATGTGGTTGAATATTCTTCTTAATCCCAGGAAGTTTCAGAGAGTATATAAGCATTGCCACTACAAATCAGAAAATATTTGTTTTAACGTTTCCTCAGCTATTATTTGTCAAACAGGTATGAAGAACCGCATAAATTGTGCTTGTGAATTTTGAGAGCTTTGAGATAATTTGAGTTAGTGGGGGAATATAGAAGTAGCAACACAGGCTTGATCTTTTCACTGAAATCAATTTACCTATGGCTACATTCTTTATATTGTACTGCTTCTTATATTTTGGTCCGCTCTTATAAGAAGTACATTATTCGTTTTAAAATGATCAAAGAGTCAGCAATGCTTTTAGAAGAGTAGGGCCTTTGTCCTCCCCTATTTCATTTCCTTCTTTTCCTTCCCTGCTTTGTCAGAGCAAGTGAAATTCATCTTCACTTTTTACATGAAGCAAACATTTCATGTATTAGGAAGATACATCCCTTCACATCTAAATTCCAAATTCAGAGCGGGTCCATTGACCTAGGAAATACCAATACTTTTTAAATTAATAGTTTATTTTCAATGCTCACATTCAGGTAAAGCTTGGGGATAAAAGAATCAGAGAATTAGTCACTGAGTCTCCCATGGTCTTCTCTTTCTGTTAGAAATTCAGTTTTCTTTTGGTTTTTTTTATGAAGTAAGGGGGTTTGTAGCCTGAATGCAGCCACTCAGAGGATTCTCTCCAAAAGTTTTGGAAGGGTGTAGTATCAAAATTGTACTGGATCTGCATTATGTCCCTAATGTCTAATGAACTGAATATTCAGTTCAGACTCTGATGGGAAGGGCCAATGTTTAGATTTGCATTTAAAATAATTAACACATTTTCCAGAGGACACTGAAAGTTTTTTTTAAAAAATCATTGATATTCATTAGAAATCAACACATGATTATATCACTTTATTGAATACAATTGCAAAGCATTTGCAGATATAATTGGAGCCATGAGATCTGGGAAGCAAAATTCCAGATGTCCACCTCATGATAGGAGAGAATTCTAATAGTCATTTGGAGACCAACGAAAGGTCTCCAAATGACTATTAGGTCTTGAGCACCATGAATTAACTTGACATTCAGTTAACTAATTGTTAATAACTAAAAACTAATTGTTTTTATAGATTTATCCAACAAAATGAAGTTTGTAATTGTTCTTGCTTGTCTTTTGGCCATCGTTCTTCCTCTTGAGGTACACATTAAGGATTGTGATTGCATGATAGAAATATCTAGGATTTATTTAATGCTTGAAAAAAAAACTGCAAAAGTTTGAGGGTTTGTGGTACTTATGGAATGGGCTGGGCAGAGCATTCATTTTCTCAATATTCTTGTCTGAAGGTTCAGTGAGGGAAGTCAGCATTATTATACCACACTGCAAAAAGAGGCTGGGATAGAGGAATCAGAGAAACAGAAAGGGAGAGAGAAAGAATGTTGAGTTCATATAGCAAGTTCATCACTTGCAGAGATTTGAACTAGATTCTCCTCATTAGCATGGAGCAGTGTTCCTCAACTTGGTAACTGTAAGATGTGTGGCAATGACTAGCTAGAAAGTTCTGGGAGTTGAAGTCTACACATCTTCAATGCTGAAAAACACTGATATACTGTAGAGGTTTCAAAGTAAGTATTTCTTGTTGATAACATTTCCAAAGGTGGATCTGAGAATGATGTCCTTAACACCTTACTGGGAAGATCAGTTTCTACAATCCCATCATCTTCCATACCAACTGAAACATTTTTTTATATGGTCTTCTGGATAGTTGGCTGAAGGCAACCAAAATGTTTGGTGCTCTTGTGATGGGCCGAAATCTTTGCTTATGGCCAGCTTGATTTGACATGGGGAGTCAGTTCTGTAAATAGCACATATGATAGGCTGATTTAGTCAAAAGCAATTATCACAATAAATAAAATATTTTAAAATAATTCTAACATTAAATACATTTGCCCATTTTAACCTGATGTCTTCCTCATTCTTCTCTTCTTCTTCCAGTAGTAGTGAAAGTGGAAGCAATGAAGGATGAAGATTCCCATCTTCTCCCCCATGTCCAGATATTTTAACCAAGGATATAATTGATACTTTAGTAAATGCTCTAATTGCTCTCCAAGCAGCCTCTCCAGTGGTTAAATGAAACCTATTGACTGGTATGTTCTGTTGAGATATTTCACCTCAGAGGACAATATATTGTGGGCTATTCCTGCTACCATTTCATGATGACAGATCTATTTAATTTTTTAGAAGAAAACCTGATTATTTCCTCAGGTAGTTGGCTAGGATGGGATGGAATTAGCATTAGGAGTGATTCTGGGACCTTGGTGCCCATGTGTGTGTGGGTGTGTGGGTGCTGGTGGCGATTGCGGTGTTTGTTTTCACTGATGTGGGCCATCTAGGATCACTCTGTGAAAGATAAATGATTACATCAGTTCTTCTCCTTACCAAAAGAATGAAAACTTTGGATGAAGCCATTTTGCCCAAGAACCGTGAAAGACCTGTTTACAGAAGCCAGCTTGGCTCTTCTGTAGATGGGAGGGATGACTTAAAATTGCAGAAACCAACTGAAAAATAAAAACCCTGGTAATTCCCAGAAACCCCAATCTAAAGATGAAGGACTAGTTTACAACCAAAGAGAATAAGTTATTCTGGAGCTGTGACAACTAATTTATGAAGACAGCAGGCAAGACTTGGTCTATACATAAAGGGAGGAGTTCTGAAATGATACATAACAATTTGGTGTTTTTTTCTGTTGTAGATCTTGCCGAGATGATCTTTACACGATACCTAGAAGGTAGCCTTTTGCTTCTGGTAGGGTCCAATGAATGATGTCCAATGAATAACCCTGATTTAGATGGACTTTTTAAAGCTTTGCAATGCTTTCCTTTGAATAAATTTGAGCAGCATTATATTTCTTCTATTTTTTTTCTTATTATGGTACATTTGTGGGTTTGAGTGTTTATGAATGAAATAATAGTAACAGTAACAGAGTTGAAAGGTATCTTGGAGGTCATCTAGTCCAACCCCCTGCTCACGCAGGTGACCTGTACTAGGGATCGAACTGCCGAACTGCTGACCTTTCTGATTGACAAGCTCAGTGTCTTAGCCACTGAGCCACTTAGTCAGATGAGAGACATTTCCCAAAAACTGGCCTGTGGAGCTAGGAACACTTTTTACTTCATCATTTTAAAATTTAAGATAGCAAAGAAAATAAAAATAAAAACGGGAATTGAAGATATTCTTCAAAAAGAAAGGCCAGTTATCAGATGCTGAAACTTTCTTTCAATTTTTCAACCTCATCATTAACATATATAAGTCAAAATGAAGCAATCATCAGGCAACAAACCTTCCAGCAATTTCAATCACATCTACACAAGATTTCTATGCAGGGCAAAGAGAATTATTTGGGGTGGGGGAAGTGAGGTGAGCGTTTAGCCAATAGGAATCACTTTGGCATTTGATTCAGTGCTTTTGAAAACATCCTTTCTTCTTTCAGACCCTATCAAATCCTGTACCTTTGAACATGGAGCATGGTCGATCAAGATTCATGTCAATAATTGATTAGGATGGAATAAAAGGTGTATTTCCGTTTTCAGCAGCGGGGCTTAAATGTATTTATTTAGTATGATTTAAATTTGTTATATTCAACTCTAGTGGAGTCTGGATGATATATATCCCCAGCTAGAAAGCTTCCTGTAAAAGCAAATAAAGCATAAAGCCAAACAGGCAGCCCAGGCTTCAAGAAATAAACAGATCTAACAAATAAAACAAAATATGCAGGAACAATTTGCAGTTTGAGGAAATTACATGTGCAAAATTGTTTCATTCTCTCTCTCTCTCTCTTTGTCTGTGTCTGCCTATGTGTTCATGTGGCACGTTTTAAAACTGTGTTTCTTTAAGTTTTGATTTCATAGAAGAAAAGCCTCTAACTTGACTTTTTGGGGACAAAACATAAGTCTTTGGCAAAAGACATAAGAATAAATCTGATTTTAGAGAGATTTGCAATAGTGATGATTATCTGTAGCTCGGGTGTAGAGCTATTTAGAGAGATTATCTAAGGTTTTTTTGTGTGTGACAGAGCAAATGGAAGTAAGCAATCATGCAAAAAATGGCTGTTTGGAAAACACAACTTTTTAATAGTGAATACCTTTTTTAATAAGGTATTCAGAGAGCTTAAAAAGAGAGACATTGCTGTTTCAGATTAAAATTATACTCCATTCATTCAGGAGCCTTGTATTTGAACTAGTTTTCCATTTTGCAGATGCTCCCTAGAATATCCCAATGGTGCACTATTGCTATCTGGAATAAGGCCCATACAGGTGTTTAAGCACCCTCCTTTTTAATACGAACATTGGGAAAAGTAGCAGAACAGAACAGGCCACAATAGGTATTTTAAAATTAAAATTAATTTCAGAAACAGTGAAATACATTAAAGATAAATAAGAAAAAGATGGAGATATATTTGACATAGTGCTGAGTAAAAATATATATTTGCTCCTTTCAGATTTTCTAAAGTTTTGTGTATTTTACAAATTAATATTATCAGAGTTTTCTGATATATAAAATAAATTTAAGTGTACTAAGAACAACCAAGTATGGGATTTGTTTCATTTACTTCATAAACCAAGTCGTCAAACATGTGACGTCCCATTATGTAAAAATCTAATTGCTTCATACTGCTGTCATCAATTAATTTTGTGAGAACTGACTGGAATCAGATGAGTCCTAGATAAATTTCACAAACTTTGGCTCTTTTCGCCACAATAAGTCTCATCTCACAGATTCTACAGGCTGGTCATATCTGACTCAAAGAGAATCTCTGAAAACTCCACTCATTTATGGTTATCAGTCTGGAGAGGGAGAAGATTAGGGACAATAGTAAATCCTCCCATAGGTCAGGTCCAACCTGTCAGAATCCTTCCAAGATTGCAGACCACACAAATCGCACAAACACAAAACAGAACAACATCCAGGAAGCTGCTGGCTTCTCTCATGTGGGCTAAAATCAGTGTGAATGACTTTACCATCACAAAAGCTCTGCATGAAAATAAGATTCAAGTGATGGGCTTTCTGCTAAAACAAAGCAAGGTTATGGCATTCACTTGAAAATAAACTGGAAAGTGTGTCATTGTGGAGTCTGTCTGGCAAGAACAAAGAATGCTTATTCACAGGGAATATGCACATATAAAGCTTGTAACAGTTCTGGGTGGTTAGAAAGCTGATAAAAGTAACAAAGACTTAGGCAACTTGAAGACCTCAGCTAGAAATTAGGAATAGAGATGGCCTGTAGCAAATAGAATGTGTATTAGGTAACTCCTGAAGCATACATTAGCCAAGGCTTAGCAACAGGGATAACTAAAGACCAATAGAATAATTGTTAGATCTTTATTAAAATGTTTATTAGATGATATTTCTTATATATCCTGCCTTATCCTGCCTTCTGCTTTAGTGAAAATGTATAAAGCTTTCTTAATTCTATGGTTTGGGATTCTTGGCATTTTGGGCCCCTTTTCTTGGAGCGCTCCAATAAAAAGGAAATCAAAACCTACACCTCGTGTCTGGTATACCTCATCAGCCTTGACACCAGGCTCAGACCCAAACTGGGAACAATAGTAGCAGAACAGAATATTTAATTTTGGAACAAAAATCAAACACACAAAATCCTGGTTGTATAGTCTGAAGTGACCGGTGAATTTAATTGTCTTGGACAATAGTGTTCTAAATAACTGAGCATCATTTCCATGGAAGCTTTACCTCTTACTTCATGAAGGTCTTTTAGACCTCTTAGAATTTGGAAGTCTAAGCAAGTCTAACTTGCTCTGGGACTTTGAGAGGCAGCTCTGAGCCAGCCAGCTTTGTTTTACTTAAATCACACAAATTTTGGCTCCTCTCTTCCCAGTGAAATTCTCATCTCCCAGATTCTATACACTAGTCATATCCCACTCAAAGAAATTTTTCAGTAGGCCACCTGAAGGCATTTCTACCAAGGTTTTCATACTTAGAGCTGGTTTTTAGGCTTCAAGAAACTTCCACGGGGAAGGGGAATCTTCAAAATCAACATTGTGATCTTGCAGGTAGCTGGGTTCTCCAAGAAGCTTTGGAGCAAAGGAAAAAACAGATTGGATGAGTCTTCAACTGGGGACAGGGCAACCAAGAAGCAAATTCACCATGGAAGAATCAGGCATTTTAAAATATTTTTTAAATGGACAATAAAGCATGCCTCCTACTTCATAGACACATCTTTTTTGTATACTTAAATTTTCTGTTTCAAAAGAGGCTCATTTTGACTGCAGTTTGTTTCTCCTTAAAAAAAAAAACAATGTCATTTTTGAAGCTCCATGATTTTAAAATTGTAGCTGGAAACTATTTTTGAAACCTAAAGATTTATATGTCTTTGAAGATTCTATTCCTTTTATATTGATTTTACCTGATTTTCTGTGGTTTTTGAATAAAGACTTTCTAACTGGTGCTTCTAAGTTTGTTGTGGGGATAAAAAAAACTGTTACTGCCTGTAATACAATATTTGACCACAAGAGGGAGGTCAAGACCAGAACTTTGCTTATAAATTACACCTTAACAGAAAAAACTTGTAGTGGTACTGTTCGATCACAGGAGGGATCCAAATACTATAATACTGCTGGTAAATTACTTAATTAAATGGAATTAAACTTATAATTCATATGTTTGTGATATTTTGGGAAGTATAAATATGACAATGATAAGAATGATATGGGAGCGTTTTGGTTACCACCTTTAGAGCGCTCCATGGCTTAGGACCTGGGAACTTATGGGACCGCCTTCTGCCACCAGTAGCCTCTCACCGGCCAGTACTCTCACATAGAGAGGGGCTCCTCAGGGTGCCATCGGCTAAATAGTGTTGACTGGTAGCCCCCAGGGGGAGAGCCTTCTCTGTGGGGGGCACCTGCCATCTGGAATGAGCTCCCCCCCGGAGATACGGAGGATCCTGGATTTGTGCACCTTCCGCCGTGACCTCAAGACCTTGTTATTTCAACAGGCTGGGCTGGCCTAACTTCCCTTTTAATTGTAAATTATATGTTTTAAAACATTAGGGGTGTTTTAATTTGTTTTGGGACAAATTATTTAATGGGTTTTTATATTGTCTTTTAAATTTTGTAGTTTGTGTGTTTTATCTTTTTGGCTGTTCACCGCCCTGAGTCCTTTGGGAGTAAGATGGTATATAAATCCAAAAAGAAAAGAAAAAGAAAAAAGAAAAAAGAAAAAAGAAAAAAGAAAAAGAAAAGAAAAAGAAAAAAGAAAAGAAAAGAAAAGAAAAGAAAAGAAAAGAAAAGAAAAGAAAAGAAAAGAAAAGAAAAGACGATTGGGTGAATCTGAGTCCCTAAGAGCTATTATGCAGGAATATTCCAGAAAAACACATAAAGCAATCCTAGCAATGGGTACAAACCTTGAACTAAAAATTGATATGCTCTGAAGTAAACTTTATGAGGAAATACATCAGCTAACTGGAGAAATTAAACAGATGTTTTAGACAGCATAGAATTTATTTTTTTGAGCACAAATCAGAGAAGAAAGACATTCAGGATGAAACTGATTTGGATGAAAGGGTATGATAAAGGATAAAACAATAAAATAAAGGACTTCAGTTAAGATTTTGAACAGTTTCTGAAATGTCTGAGAAGAATATACCAGGAGGCCCTGGTATACCCAACATTATATAAAGGAGAGAATGATTAAATCCTTGGCTTAATTAATTGGTGTGGAAGAAGAAAACATCGAAACAGAATTAGACAAAATGTATAGAATAAATTAATGATTTGCCACCACATGAAAAGTACCGAGAGCTGTTTTAATTCACATTGTAAGGGAGAAAAAAAAGAAAAAAAAGAAAACAAGAGAATAAGTCTTAGATTGTCACTTTAAATCAACAGTGAAAATTGACTATGTGGATACAATCATCCTGGAGGAAATCCCTGTCAGAAGTTTGAGAAAGAGAAAAGGTTATAGTTTCTTAACAGACAACCTGAGGAAGAGAAAGATCCCATTCCACTGGGAGTGATATTTACTTACCAAGAATAAAGATTTAGACCGAATTTCATGGAAAAGACAAGGAATTTTTGATTTGAATATAAACTAATTTTGGACCCAATGCAAATGTACAATGCAGTACAATACCTTTCCATGGAAGTTTTACCTTTTACTTCATCAAGTCCTTCTAGACCTCTTAGAGTTTGGAAGTCCAAGCAAGTCTACCTTGCACTGGGATTTCAGGGGGTTGCAGAGTCACAGTTTTAATTCATATATAATACTTATTTATTTATTTATTGGATTTATATGCCGCCCTTTTCCCGAAGGACTCAGGGCAGCCCACAACAATAAGAAACAGAAAATACAAAAGTTAAAAGACAAATTAAAACAGAGTATCCAATAAATAAAGTTAAACGTGGGAATACCAATTCAAATTTAAGATTTAAGAATATAAAAAGCCACAAAATCAGTATAGAATCAACCCAGGCCCGCCCTTTGGAAGAGCCAGGTCTTCAAGGCCCGGCGGAAGGTTTGGAGGTCGGGGATTATCCGGAGCTCCAGGGGTAACATATTCCAGAGGGTAGGGGCTCCCACAGAGAAGGCTTTTCCTCTAGGGGTCACCAGTCGACATTGTCTAGCCGAAGGTACCCTGAGGAGGCCAACTGTGTGGGAGCGAACCGGGCGATGGGATGCCACGGGTGGCAGGAAGGGATCTTGCAAGTACTCTGGTCCTAGGTCACATAGGGCTTTAAATGTGATCACCAGCACCTTGAATTGCACTCTGAAGACAACCGGGAGCCAATGCAGACCGCAAAGGAATGGTGTAACATGGGAGTACCATGGCACCCCCATAACAACCCGCGCGGCCACATTCTGCACCAGTTGAAGTCTCTGAGTGCTCCTCAAGGACAGCCTGTGAGTAAGGCATCTTGTTCCAGAAAGGGGCGCAATTGGTGAACCAGGTGCACCTGGACAAAGGTCCCCCTGGCTACGGCAGTCAGATGATATTCCAAGCTAAGCCGTGGGTCCAGGAGGACTCCCAAATTGTGTACCTTCTCTGAGGGGGTCAACACCTCCCCCCCAGGGATAGCGATGGAACATAGTGGACAAAGTGGGGTGCCGGTAACCACAGCCACTCGGTCTTGTTGGAGTTGAGTCTAAGTCTGTTCGTCCCATCCAGACCCATATGGCCTCCAAGCACCAGGACATCACGTCAAGGGCATTGTTGGGGTGATGCGGGGTGGAGATGAAAAGTTGGGTATCATCAGCATATTGATGATACCACACCCCGAATCCCTGGATGATCTCACCCAGTGGCTTCATGTATATTTTGAACAGGAGAGGCGAGAGAACCGACCCCTGTGGCACCCCACAAGGTAGGGGCCTAGGGGTTGACCTCTGCTCCCCTGCCAGCACAAACCGCGTACGACCCAAGAGGTAGGAGGAGAACCACTGAAAAACAGTGCCTCCCACTCCCAACCCCTTTAGCCGTCGCAGTAAGATACCATGGTTGATGGTATCAAAAGCCACTGAGAGGTCAAGTAAGACCAGGACAGAGGAGTAACCCCTATCCCGGGCATGCCAGAGATCGTCTATCAACATGACCAATGCCGTTTCCGTGCTGTGACCGGGCCTGAAGCCAGACTGAAATGGGTCCAGCTTCTTATTCTCCATTATTCTCTGATATTTGCATGACTGTTCTTTTCTTAGCAAGGAAAGGATAGAGTACCGCTATGCCAGGAACATCTCACCATGGCATGAATAGGCCCAAACAACTTTGGGAGAATCAAATTATTTCTTTAAAATGATAAGAGGAGTGTCCACCCTGTAAATTCTGGTGCTTTCAAAGAGATCCCGACAATCAATTGATGTTAGACTTCTTTTAACTTCGTTTAACATAAGTTTAGTTAGTAGTACTACAGAATAGATCTATTTCAGGATTGCATTAAGGATTTCTCCAAAAGAGTCCAACTATAAACGGAATATCTCACATAAACCATTAGTGTCAATCCAGCATGAACTCCCACAATAAGCTATGCCTGCCTAACTTTCCATCTGTTAAAATTCTTCTCCTCTTTAGCCCCATCACCATCCCACATCACGCAAAATGGATGGTGGATGTTTTCCCATGTCTGATCATATTTTATTGGAGAGAAGAAAAGTTGGAGAAATCTATTTGTTTCTTTCTAGAATGAGCCCTGAATTCCACACATAAGGGCATCACCAGTGGCTGGCATTGATAAGGATTCCCAGTGGAGATTACACATTTCATGCCAGCATAGTTTTCTGTTAGTTAGAGAACTTTAACTTGGTTTGAGGAAGAACCCTTTGATTGAGAGACACTGAATTATTCCTGTGATTAAACAGTCACTTTTTAAAAAATTAAACAGACTCTTAGTCACTTGCCTCAATTCTTCTTCCTCCTCCCACCCAACATACTCACTATCCAAGTATTTTATAAAGTAAAACATACCTCTTTTTTTACACCTTCCCTTTCTACAATATTATGAAGCATCACTTGTAAAACCTTCCTGGTTCAACCTGTTTCATTTTACAGGGATTCTTCTTTGCCCCACAGAGCCGAAGATCTGAAAAAGCCCACAATCTCTTAATATTCAGGGTTTAGCAAAATCTAGTCCTAAACCTTAAAAACCCAAATGTAGAAACTCTCCAGTTTGTCACAGTTGTATCATCCTAATTCAAGAAGGCCCCTTCGCTTAGCAAATAGGAAAAGGAAGACAAAATTCTGGATTAAGGAGTGTAATCTTCCACAGGTGACAGTTAAACAGAACGCCTGATCCAGTGGTGAGTTCCAACCGGTGTTACCACCGGTTCTCTTCATGCACGCGCTTTGCACTTTGCGATCGCCACAAAGGACTTGTGCTCTCCGCAAGCACATTAGGTTTCTGCCCAGCTGAGGTGCAGCAATCCACTCTGCCACGCCTATCAGCTGGGCTAAAAAATGAGAAATAAAAGTAAGTTTAATGCGGGGGTGGGTAGGAGAGCCCAGCTCCCAGTCAAAGAGAACCGGTTCGGTGACATCACATCATCACCACTATCGGCTCGCCTGAACTGGCCCAAACTGGGAGCAATCCACCACTGGTCTGACCCAATTGTTTTGTACTGGGTAAATTTAACACCACTTCTCCACCCAAAAGCAATATCTAAGAAAGTTAATGATCTCTTCTGCAACATTTCATTGTGCTGTTTCACAGGGGTTTTTTCTCTAGACTAGCATAACATTAGAAATAATATCAAAGCATAACATGAATATGGAGGAAAAAAAATTGAGGTTCAGTCATGGAATTATACATTGGAAGGGACCCTGGAGATGAATTAATCCAACCTTTTCTCCAGTTTCAGAATTTACTACTACAGCAACTATATGCATATGAAGGCCATGAGCATTTTATTGATGAGATTAAATTGAAGACTGAGATGCTGAACTAGCACAAATCTTCATTTGACTACAATGTTTACAGAATCAATTTGAGCCCAATTTTTCTCAGATCAGTTTCCATCACAGTGTTTTTATGGGACAAAATGAGGAGGAAAAACCCCATGTAAGTGAGCTACAGATGTCTGAGAAAAAGCAGGTCATACATGCAACAAACATTGAATTCTGAAGAAGAGTTCGCCCATGAAGACGTGGGGGAAATCATGCAATGTTGAAAGTGTAGTCCACCTGTGGATTCCAATGAAGACTCTTAATCTTACATCTGATTTAGAAGCTGAATTCTTCCTCGGATGAGGAAGTGAATAAATTTAATTTATAGCCACAAGAATGCTAAACAATTAAAAAAAACAGCCCAATATTCTAAAGAAATAAGGCCAGCCAAACACAAATCCTAATTTATAGCATTCACTAATTTTTCAAGATAAACCATACCACTTAATGAGGAATTAAATCTTTAGTTTCTGGACCCTCAAGCTATATGGCTTACCTGGTGGATCATAGCTTAACTGAAGAGACTTTAACTGAAGAGGCCTCTTCGTGTGAATCTGACTTGCAGATTTAGGCTTATTAAAATGAGGAAGAACTGTAGATAAACTAGTAGTAAAGAACATGAGACAGATAATCAGGACTGGAAAGGGAGTAGTGAAAGCACAGCTTACATTCAGATTTTCTACAAGTGCTGTAGAAGGAGGGATTAATCAGTAACTAGGTATACCTTATGACATATGTGTTTACAGCCAAAACTTCCTTAAAACTCTATGAAGGCAGAATAATGTTATGACTTAGATTGAATCACACAGCATTTCTAATTAACCAGAATCTTAGTTAAAGTTAAAGTTAGTTAAAGAATCTTAGTTAAAGGAGCCTGAGTGGCGCAGGAGGCTAATGCTTCCTTAGGCAGCATTTAACATCCAGCTGCCTGCAATTACTGCGAGTTCAATTCTCCCCAGGCTCAAGGTCGACTCAGCCTTCCATCCTTTCTAAGGTGGGTAAATTGAGGACCCAGTTTGTGGGGGCAATAAGCTGACTTTGTATAAATATACAAAAGTATGAAGGCTATTGCTTAATGCATTGTAAGCCGCCCTGAGTCTCCGGAGAAGGGCGGCATATAAATCAAATTTTTTTAAAAAAGACACATTATAAATTAGTATCAGACATTTCTAAGAGACAGCGGCAACCATAAGTAAACACAGAAGGATTTACATAACCGAATTGCTTGTATCTTTTAGCTCACCACGAAGTAAAATTGTCAGTCACTTAGGTGACATGTATGGTATAGAAATTTAATAATAAATAAAATTAAATTCTTAATAAAGAAATAACGATGACAGAATTAAGGATGGTAATATCAAAACTTAAAAAGAACAAATCCCCAGGCCCAGATGGACTTCCAGGGGAATTCTACAAAAATTCGGATTTGGAGGAAATTTTATTACCAAAGTTGTTAGAAATTTATAATGAGGCCCTAACAGAATCCAAAATTCCAGAATCATGGAGAGAGGCGTATATTACTCTCCTCCAAAAAGAAGGAGAAGACCCAAAATTAATTAAAAATTATAGACCGATCTCCCTCCTGAATACGGACTATAAAATCTATATGGGTATTTTAGCAGGAAGGCTAAAAATAATTTTGAATAAATTAATACACAGTGATCAAAATGGATTCCTCCCTGGGAGGCAAATCAGGAATAATACAAGGATGATAATAGATATATTGGAATACTATGAGGAACACCCGAACAAAGAAATGGCATTGGTCTTTGTCGACGCCCAAAAGGCATTCGACAATCTTAATTGGCAATTTATGAAACAACAAATTATCCAAATGGAATTCGGATCAAACTTTATCAACACGATATCCACAATTTATCAAAAACAAAAGGCTAACATATTACTGAATGGAGAATTAACTAAGGCTTTTCAGATTAGAAAAGGGGTCCGACAAGGGTGCCCTCTATCCCCACTTTTATTTATTTTAGCACTAGAAGTACTCTTGAGAAAGATTAGGAATAATAATGAAATAAAGGGTTTGACAATCAGAAAAGAGATATATAAGACACAGGCATTCGCAGATGATGTGGTATTAATCATGGAAGAACCATTAGAATCAGGTACTAAAATTTTGGAAGAATTGGGCAATTACGGGGAGGTAGCAGGCCTTAAATTAAATAAATCCAAAACTAAATTTTTAACAAAAAATATGACGGAGATAAGGAAAAAAGTACTGGAAGAATCAATGGAGATCCAAACCTCCAAGAAGGTAAAATACCTGGGGGTCTGGATTTCATCAAGTGCTCGGCCCTCAGAGAGGATAATTATTTACCAATGATTAGAAATATTAAACAGGATTTGGAAAAGTGGGGAAGACTACAGATATCATTATTAGATAGAATCGGGCAATAAAAATGAGTATATTACCCAAGTTATTGTATTTATTCCGAATGGTCCGTGTTAAATTAGATAAAAAAATTTTTTTGGAGCTCAATAGCATCATCAGGAAATTTATTTGGGAGGGAAAGAAACCAAGAATAGCAATTAGGAATTTACAGGACAAGAAGGAAAGGGGGGGTTTCGTATTACCTAAATGGGAGTTATATCAAAAAGCTGCAAACCTAGTATGGCTGAAAGATTGGGCAACCCTGAGAAATAAAAGACTGTTAACTTTAGAAGAGCACGATCTCCAGAAGGGCTGGCATGCATATCTCTGGGATACTGGGAAGAAGACAAAAACTTATTTTCATAGGCATAAAATAAGGGAGATCTTGATACAAATATGGGGAGAGATGAGACAGAAACACTGTAGGAAAATTCCGAGATGGCTTTCCACCATGGAGGCTATAATATATCCAAATATATTAGAAATGGGTAAAACGGTCAGATACAATGAATTATTAGATGGGGGAGGGTATCTTAAAACAAGGGAAGAATTGATGGAACAAGGTATTTCCATAGACTGGTGGCCATATAACCAAATTAAATCTAGATATAAAAAAGATAAGGAGGAATTTGGCATTGAAACGAGCATAAATGGATTTGACAAGATATGGATGGGTACGGATGACAAAATTCTGGCTAAATTATATAATTACTTATTGGAATACAATATGGCAGAGGAAGTAGTTAAAGAACCGATGTTAGCATGGGCCAAAATTATAGGACAGAATATAAATCTGAACGAATGGGATTCAATATGGAATAATAATCTCAAAATGACAAAGGCGATGGCTTACAAGGAAAACCAATACAAGCTGTTTTATAGATGGCATATGGCCCCAGCTAGGATAGCGAAGATCTACCCCAATTCGAGCCCTAAATGTTGGAAATGTGACCATCAGCAGGGTACTTTCTATCACTGCTGGTGGACATGTAATCAGGCACAAAAATTCTGGAGGATGATACGGATGTGGATTAGTGAAATAATAAAAGAAAATTTTGATTTCGAACCAAAAGCCTTTCTCCTGGGAATTTTGAAAACTGAAGCTAACTTTCAAGTCAACCTGCAGACTAAATTGGGAACTTGAGAAAAAGCATTCCAGAGCAAAGAAATGGTAAAGCATTTTCATATCAATATTAGAAAAGAATATTTATAGTAGTGGCCAAAATTGTGGAACCTTTTGGGAAGAGTGTATTTTCTAAAACTAGCTAATAACACTTTTTTTTGGAGTAGAACCGTAAAATTATATAACAATGGAAAGATAATTTAATCAAGAATGCAATGCAATAACTTTTATGAAGGATTTGCTATTAGAATAACAGTTACGGTAAAAATTATCATCAGAGAAAAAACGAGGTATACAAAAATTATCATGTCAGTCAATACTTAGTTGGGTAATCTTTAGCATGAATTACGGCTTGTCTTCCGATGGAGTGAACTAAGTCTTTTAGTTCTGCAGCTGTTATAATGTGAAACCAAGATTGAATAATTGCTTCTATTAACTAGGTTTTATTGCTGGGTCACTTCTGACTAACAAGTTTCTTTCGTTGGCTCCATAGATTCCTAATTGGGTTAAGGCCATTCCAAGGCCATTCCAGCAGTGGAATATTATTATCTTGAAACTCCGAAAAAAGTGGTGTTATTAGCAATCAAACCTCAAAAATACACTTTCCCCAAAAGGTTTCCACAATTTTGGCCACTACTGTATACATGGAGTAATTAGGAATTCTGTTTGACTTGAAGGTAACTTTCCTCTTACTAAAAGAAACTGTCTTGCTGGTCTACCTCCACCAAAGTGTATTGTTGAACATTGCCACAAACTAATTTTCTCGACACCCCAAAACATTTCAAAACACAAGATTTGACCGGAAGCATCGTGATGAGACATTCGGGGATTAGCTGGCTCTGATGAGCCCCTCGAAATCCCTGGCTGACAAACCACTGCAGAGGGGTCTTTGGACCAGATCTGCCCTGTAGGGACAGAGAAGAAAGAGAGGCACCTCGGAAGATCAAGAGGAACAGGTAAGTTCCTCGGAGGTCAGCAGAAATTCTCTCTCATTCTGCAGTGGGGGGTGGCAGCCATTACGACCGCCAGTAAGCTGGGGCAACCCAGTGATGTGCAGGAGCAGAGAACTGAATGGAATATTGCTGCCGGGTGAGTGATAATTAACTCATAGGCAGAAAGGAGGAAAAAAAAGGAAGGATTTTTAAAACAATTGCAAATGTCCTGGTGTCATAATAGCGGCTGATAGGCATGGGAAAGGATGGAAGAAGAAGAGTAAGGTGGAAGTTACAAAGTAACAGAGCCCAACTTGAAATTTGTTTGTTTTGGATTTAAAATATTTGGAGAATTAAAAAAAAACAACCCAAGAACCCAAAAAGATTCTTTTTCAATTTGGAAACTTTAAAGGGAGATTAAAAAAAAAACCAACAACAACGAAGAAAAGCCTGTAATAGAAAGGACTGGTTAATGACTCTAAATTGGAACCTAATGAATGTAACGTGGAATGTGGACTATATAAATCTGGACTGAATTTTAAATTGACTTGGTGTAAGTAAAAACTGTTAAAATGGACTGCAACCAAAATGGATGCCTTTTAAGTTCGTCAATTTAAACGTGGATTGTAGAGAGCCATCTTCAGGAGGGAAAAAAATCATTATAGCACTGAACTTTTTAGAAAGAACAAAATGGCACAGGAACTGAAGGAAATGATAATAACGATGTACCTATCATTGAAAATGGAAATAAGGGAAATGACTACAATGTTGCATGGAAAATTGAAAGTTGATGACCAAAAAATTGATTTAGGATACATTCAAGCTGACAAAGAAACATAACAAGAAGCAAGGAAAACAGACTGAAAATAAAGAAGAAAAAGAAGAAAGGAGATTGATTATGGAAAATTAAATGATTATTACATTGGGTTTAACAATGGAAAAAATGGAAAAAGGGGAAAGAAAAATAAAAGAAAAGAGGATGGAATAGAAGAATATAAAAAACTTAAATGATTACACTGGGGTTATCAGTGAGAAAATAAGAAAAAGGGAAAAGGAATGGAAAATAATGGGAAAGATACAGCAAAATAGAAGAGTTTATGATCTTAAAAAACAAAATGATTACGTTGGGATTAGGGAAAAGAGAGATCAGGATTTTAAAATACAAAAAAAGAAGGGGTAAGAAAAAGAAAAAGAAAGTAAAATATAAAGATAGAAAAGGAGAAAGAAATGGAAGGAGAATATGGGGTAAAGAAAATGAATACTAAGGAAAAGATGAAATTGTATTTTTAATGAAGTGATTTTAAAACTATATGGGTGTATGAATAATTGGAATATTTTTAATTAATGAAGGGGATTGTAATAAATGAAATATCCTTAATTATATATTGGATTATGAATTAATTAGATATATTTAACTGGTCTTTATAAAATTGATATAAAATGTTATAAAAATGTTAAAGCCTATTAGTTGGAAAAGTTGACAAAGAAAAAATTATTTGAGATTGGAACTAAAGAATTTAAGAAAATAATTGGGAATGGTATTAGGTTATAAATTTAAGAAAATAATTGGGAATTGTATTGTGCTTTATGAATGTAAATGTAGAGGTATTGGAGTAAGATTGATACTTACTTGATTTTTTTATTGAATATGTTTAATTGTTGAAATCTATTATTTGGAATAGTTGATAAAAGAATCATTGGTGATTGGAATAAGAGAATTTAAGGTAATAATTGGGGATGGTATTATGTTATATGAATTTAAATTTAGGGGTTCAAATTTTAAGGAGGGGAAAGAAAAAATGAACTATATTAGGATGAGAAGTTAAGATGAAGGTAATATTGGCTTCTTAAAATTAGAGAGAATAAATGGTATGAGAAAATTTATATATAAAATTGTGTTAAAATTGTGTTAAAAATGAACAAAAATCTGTACAAATCTAAAACTGGGCCAATATTCTGTTCAGAAAAGATGCATTGTATGTTTGTTTGTGTGTTTAAAAAATAAAAAAAACTTTATTAAAAAGAACATTTCAAAACACAAGAATATTGAAGATTAATTCATGCATATTTGGAAGAGATTAAGGCAAAAATCTTCTAATCTCAGCAGATGTTTTATTAGATGTTCCACCTAATCCCAGGAAGTTTCGGAGAGTACATAACCTCCGCCAGTACATCTCAGAACATCACACACAAAGAACAGAGCAAGCCTACAACACAAAGAAAAAGGTAAATCAGAAGGTTTTGCTTTTGATGCTTTTTATCTGGCAAACAGACTTACTGATATGAAGAGCTGCATAAATATCAGCTTGTGAATTTTGTTACTTTGCTTTGAGACAATTTGAGTTCAGTGGGGTATATAAAAGCAGCAATACATGGTCAACTATATCACTGAAGACAATTTACTCATAGCTACTTTGCACCCCAGTTCTTTATATTGCACTGCTTCTTCTAATACAATGGTCAACTCTTATAACAAAACACATTATTCTTCTTAATGTGATCAAATAGTCAGCCATACTTTTAGAAGAACAGAGTCTTTCATTTCTTTCTTTTCTTGTCTTTTGTTTCCTTGCCTTTTCTGTGCTGTTACAGAGCAAGTCAAAATCAAATTCATTTTCTATTAAAGCAAACATTTAATGAATGGGGAGGATATATTCCTTCAAATTAACATAAGAGAATTAGTCACTGAACCTTCCATGGTCTTCTCTGTTTGTCTCTTGGAAATTCCGGGGTATTTTTTTTTTTTTTTTAATGAAGCAAGAAGGTCCATAACCTGAATGTAGCCACTGAAAGGATTCTACCCAAAGGCTTTGAAAAGTGTAATGTCACTTTTCACACGTAATGTAAATCCACAATTGTTCAAGACCATTAACATCTCTAGTGTCTCTGTCTCTTAAATATTAATCGAAAGATTTAGTTTGGACTCTGATATAGTGAATGGGAAGGACCAATGTTTAGATTTTCTTTTAAAATAATTAGGTTGATGATTTCAAGAGAATGCTGAATGAATAACATTGATACTCATTTGAAATCAACTCATGATTACATCGCTTTCTTAAATACAATTCTATAGCATTTGCAGGTATAATTAGAGCCATGAGATCTAGGAAGCAAAATTCCAGATGTCTATTTCACAGTTGAAGAGACTGCCACTTGTCATCTGCAGCTTTGTAACTTAGATCTGGTAATGGTAAAGGTAGTAGATTTTACAAATAGAATGGAGATCACCAACACTTTAGTCTCAGTGTTTTTCTAATGCTAGGCTCTCGTTGTTTTTTAATGGTATTCTTTCATTCTTACATGTTGAAATTTAAAGGATTGTTACTTTATTTCTGGACACATAATGGGAAATTTGCAGGTATAATTTTGAAATATATTGCCTACCAGATTTGAATTAAATACATTGAGTACTTGTCAGCTTCAGCTTTGCCTGCTTCAGCTGCCATAAGAATCGGGGGAGGGACTCGTTAAGGGGGCGAAGGGGGGGAAGGTGCAGGAGGTGGTTTTTTTCCCATTGTAGGACATGTCTTTCCAAGAAACGAAAGTGAATCTCAAAAGGGGCCGACTGACCAACTGCCCTACATTTCTGATGAATGACGCTGCCAGACGTGATGCCACCTGACCTTTGGGAGACCTTTGGATTGGCTGATGGTCAATGGACATGGGGGGAGGGGGAGAAGCTTAATAGATGCTATTTCACACGTTTTGCTCACTTCCAGCTTTACCTGGGTTGCAATCATTTCATATTCAGTAAAAGTATTAAACTCTTTAAAATGATTGAGTTTGGATTTTTCTTTCCTGGATACTGAAGGAAGCATACCTGACAGTACTCTTGTTTGTTTGTTTGTTTGTTTGTTTAAGAATAACCTTTATTTTAGGACTTCCGGTTGGCGATTTGCAGCGTGGCGGGGGAAGGAGAATGCCTCTGTTTTTCCAACCCGGATTTTTTGTGTTTTGGGGACCTTTTGGAGTGTAAAACACCTGGAGGGCATTGTGGACTAGAGAGGGAGTCCAGAGTGCGGCAAAGTGAAGGGCGATCACTCACGGCATGAATGGACATCTTTGTTGATCCAACGCGAATGTGTCTGACAGCTTGTAATGGCAGACACGAGGCTGTGATGAGCCGATAAGTACAGGGAAGAGAAAATTTTCGAAGCAGGCGGTGTCATCGTAAGTGTGTATTTGGAACATTGCAGGATCAAAGATTGCTTTCAGAAATTGAGTTTGGTTTTTTCGAGTTAGAATAAGATTTCCAGTGAGAGAATAAGCAGTGATTTGGTGGATGGAGAATGAATCAGCATAATAGACTTAACTGCTAAGATGGTAGTTAAAATGGCTGCGCCCCCCTCCGATCCCCACACAAAGCAAACTAACACATGCCATGAGCACATGACAAGACCTCAGACTTGGAGCCAAACCAAAGCCTGGGATGTTGCATCACAGCCATCTGCTCAAGACAATACATCACAGAACTCAGGATGTTACAACACAGCCAACTACCCAGGATGTTGCAGCACAAGACTCAGGATGTCACAACACTGGAGCTCAGGATGCTGCCACACGGCCCATTACCCAGGTTGTCATAACACAAAAGTCTAATGGGCACACAGCTAGGACCTTGCCCACACAGGATGTTACAAAACAGCCGACTCATCTGCAAACATCAATTCCATCAACTAATCAAGATGTAACAACACAGTCAACCAACCCGCTTACAACAACAAAGCCAGCACTCCACACCTCCCCACCAGTATTTATAGAGAGACGGCATCTCCGATCACGCTTTGCTCACACATGCATGAAGCCAAAGACACCAGCCTGAAGATGACAAGTGGGACCTCATTGAAACGTCGCCAAGATACTCTCAATCTTACACAGGAAAAGACCCAATACACCAAGACTTACAACTAATCCAACCTGTCTTTTGGGAAAATGACACTGTCGGTTCGATTATGTATTGGAATTTTGAAAAAGAAAACCATAAAAAAAAAGAATAACCTTTATTTTATAAAAATAGTTAATTTGTGTAAAACAAATTGTAATGACTATTACCTACCTTTCTGTAGCTTTCAGATCATGACTCTCTTCGGAAGATTCACAAAGGTCCAACTTTGAATCAGATTAGTTCTGTTTCTTTTCAGAAGACCATTTCCCCCCCCCCGCCCCAGAAGCACAGGAATTAACTAGCATTCAGAATATATGAAACCTTACATGTGTGACTAATTCATTTTTTACTATGAGAGTTTTTAAAAACAACTGCTTATTCTTACAGATTAATCAAACAAAATGAAGATTGTGATTGTTCTTGCTTGTCTTTTGGCCATCATCGTTCCTTTTGAGGTAAACATTAAGGATTGTAATTGCATGATAGAAATATATTGGATTCATTTTATGCTTGGGAAAAAAAACCTGTAAAATTTGGAGGGTCAGGGGGTCATGTGGTGCTTATGGAATGAATTGGGCAGAGCAGTCATTTTCTCAAGATTCTTGTTTGAAGGTTCAGTGAGGGAAGTCAGCATTATTATTCCACACTGCAGAAGGAGGTTGGGATGGAGGAATCAGAGAGACAGAGAAAGGGAGTGACGAGGAATGTTGAGTTCATATGCTTGTTTGGTTGCTCTTGTGATGGGCTGCAATCTTTGCTGATGGCTGGCTTCATTTGGCTTGGGGAATCAGTTCCATAAATAGTACTACTGATATTACCTTTTGATTTGATGAAAAACAATTATCACAAAAATGCTTTTTTAAAAAAAGTAATTATAATTACAACATTAAATACCCTTTCATTACAACAGTAAAATATAATTGCAACATTACAGTATAATTACAACATTAAATACCTTTTTCAATCTCATGTAATCCTCATTCTTCTCCTTCTCTTCCAGGCCAGCAGTAGTGAAAGTGGAAGCAGTGAACAATGGCTATATCCATCTTATCCATCATATCCAAACCAAATGCCATTTTCAAATTTTGCCCCTATGTATCCTCCATACTATGGTGGCATCTTATTTGAGAATTTAAAGAGGGCTCTAGCAGCTATCATACCACCCGTTAGGAAGACTAAATAAAACCTGTTCTGTTGACTGGTAAGTCTTGCAGAGATATTTCACCACAGAAAAGAATATACAGGGCTGTTCCTATTATCATTTCATGATAACATATCCTTTGTCTATTCCCACAAGCATTTGGCTAGCATAGGATGCAGTCAAGGAATTAGCAGTATGAATGGTTCTGGGGCCTTGGTATGTGTGTTTGTGGGGAGGAGTGTTGGTGATTGCTTGTATTGGTTGCTGTGAGCCACCTAGAATCATTCTGTGACAAATAGATGCTCATATAAGTTCCCCTCTTTATCAACAGAATTAAACCTCAACATCAAGCTGGGGAACTATGGCCTTTTTATGACCTATGGACTTCAACTCCCAGAATGCTGGCTCAGGAATTCTGGGAATTGAAGTCCACAGGTCATAAAGGGGCCATAGTTCCCTACCCTTATTTTAGATGAAGCCATCTTGCCCAAGAAGCACCAAAGAACTGTTTATAGAAGCCAGCTTAGTTCTTTTGTAGAAGTGGGGAGCTCAAAATGGCAGAACCTGTTCTTTTTTAAAACACACACACACACACACTGTAATTCCCAGAACCCCCAGTAAAGACAAAGGCCTAATTTAGAATCGAAGAGCAGAACAGTTATTATGGAGCTGTGACAATTAACTAATAAAGTAGGAAGGCAACACTGTCTATTCATGAAGGGAGGATTTCTGGAATAATAATAAATAACAACAACAACAACAACAATAATAATTTTATAAGATATATCAACAAATTGCAGCTTCCTGCAATAACACCAGCGGAACTGCAAAAAACTGCGCTACTTGGAACATCATACATCTTAAGAAGGTACCTGGTTGATACCTAGGATGCTGGCAGCAACCTGTATCAACCATTAGCACCAGTCAATGGTATTTGTGATGCATTTTTGAATGTTCAGTTGACTGACTTTCGTGTTTAATGAATAAAGTAAATAACGATGATGATGATGATGATGATGATATTTTTTTAACTGTTTGTTTTTACATTTCTGTTGTAGATCTTGCTGAAGTATTTTTTACAAGATACTCAGAAGATATCCTTTCGCTTCTGGCATAGCCTGACAAATGATTTTGCTTTACATCAACTTTTTAAAAGCTTTCATGCTTTTCTTTAAATAAATTTAACTGAATTACATTTTTCTTGAAGATATTTCTTTATATTTGTATGGTTGTGGTGTGGTGTTTACGAATGACATGGGAAACATTTTCCAAAGATTGGCCTTTGGAGCTGGGGGCATATTCTGCCTCATCAGTTTAAAGGACTGGAATAAAATGTGCAGGTTTAAAAATGAAAATAAAAGAAAAAGGAATTGAAGACATTCTTCTTCAGAAAGAAAGGCCAGTTATCAAATACTAAAAGCTTTTTTCAATTTTCAACCTCATTATTAACACATATAACTATATATGAAGTGAAAATCATGTAACAAAACTTCCACCAATTGTAATCACACACACATACACACACGCTTTAGAGGCTGTACAAAGAGCACTATTAGGAAAACAAGTGAGATGAGCTATTATCAAAAAGAATTGTTTGGGCACTTGATTCAGTGCTTTTCAAAACACTTTTTTTCTTTCAGATCCTAGTTGGTGAGATACTGAAGTAAGATTGAGAAAATCAAGGCCCCACTTGACCACAGAGTTTACAGTTTGGAATTTTGGCCAGATCAGTTTCCTTCAGTGTTGTAATAGGACAAAATGAGGGGAAATCCCATGTAAGTGAGTTAGAGTTGTCTGAGGAAAAGCAGGTTATACATGCAACAAAAACTGAATTCTGAAGCAGAGCTCATCTTATGAAAACAGGGGACCTCAGAGTCTGAGTAGAGCTTTTAAGATATTTGTTGTATGTGAATGGGGGGGAGGGGGGAAGAATTCCAATTTACTTGAAGCTGATTGGACAGAAATTAACACCAGGTTTAAAGCTGCTTGACTGTAATGGGATATTTGAACACAAGAGGGAACTCAAGACTAGAATTTTGCTTGTACATTACACCTTAATAGGACAGTGATGGTGTTTGACCACACAAGGGAGCCAAAGACCATAATATTGCCTATAAATGCCTAAATTAAATGGATTTAACCTTATCATTCATATTTTTGTGACATTTTTGGAATTATCAACATGATGATGAGAAGAATCATTAGCCTAGCTAGGTGGTTCAGTGGCTAAGATGCTGAGTTTGTCGATCAGAAAGGTTCAGCGGTTCAAATCCCTAGTATAGGTCTCCTGCTTGAGCTGGGGATTGGACTAGATGACCTCCAAGGTTCCTTCCAACTCTGTTACTGTAAGAAGAAACCAAGTCTAAATCTCTCTCTCTCACACACACCCATGTACTCATTTTGTCCAGGACCTCAAACCATGTGGTCCTGTCCACCATTAAACCATCTTTCCAAATAGCCTCTATCAGTAATGGGTTTCAAATCCTGTCACTACAGATTCGCTCGAGGTTAGCCATCACTGACCTATGGTATGACAAGGTTAAAATAAATGTTGATTTTTGTTGGACTTGCCATACTAAGGGTTTACAACAAATATAAAATAAGGTTCTCTGTAAAGATACCTCTTTGGATGTCACCTCAGGAAGGATGTCTCTGTCTCTTATAACTGAAATAAAAGTTTAAATTAGTTTAAAAAAATTAGTTTGACTTTGATAAAACTAGCAGAAATAGCTAAATTAACTGCTTTAATCAAAGAAAAGAACATATCCAACTTTGGAAACTGTTTTTGGATTTTGTGCTTGAGTTGGGGGAAAAATTGACTTTGGATTTTGCTGATTATGTTGGTTATTATAGAAATGGCTATTGCATATTAAGCATGTAAGGCAGGGGTGGGTTCTAAAATTTTTTACTACTGGTTCTGTGGGCGTGGCTTATTTTATGGGTGTGGCTTGTGGGAGGGTAATTTGATTGGGTGGGCATGACCAACTTTTTTTTTTTAACTTTTAAAAGCATTTTTTTTCTACAACCTTAAGAGGTTGCAGAAAAAAATGCAAAAAAACATCCATAGATACACTCAGAAGACATTTAATCGCCCATCCTTCCTTCTCCCACCCTCTGCATACCCAGCGTCCTATTACAGCCGCCGCCTCTGGGACTCGGCCGGGCAGCCAGCAAAGCCTCTCCCGCCACTTCCTCCTCCTCCTCCTCCTGCTGCTCCAATGGGGAAGCTCCGCTGAGGGGAAAGCGAGCTACTCTAGCCTGCCCATCAGTTCCTTCTCCTTTCTCCCCTGAGTCCCTTCGGTTTACAGAAATGATATCTTGCTCAGAGATTTGGATCAATATGAATAACAGATGAGTAGTGGTGGACATAGCATGAAGCAGGAGAGAGAGCACTAGTTCTTTATTGGTTCTTGGTACAATGTCCCCATGAGTGTCAGTCATTGTTTTAGCTGTGTTTGAAAATGGGTTCCTCACTCTTTTGGAAGAGCACTAAATATATATTCAAAAGAATCCAGAGGAATAGCTCTGGTTCTGTGCAAGTATTTTCTGCTGGTTGCATTCAAGGAGAACCCAACAATCAGCTGTGTTAGACTTCTTTTAACATAGGCTTAGTAGTAGTGCAGGATAGATCCATTTGAGGATAGCATTAAGGCTTTCTCCAAAAGAGCCCAATTACAAACTGAATATATCACATAAAACATTGCTGCCAATCCAGCATGAATTCTGACAATGGGCTATGCCTGCCTATCTTTCCACCTGTCAAAATTATCCTTTCTAGCCCCATCTCTATCCCACAACAAGGAAAATGGATGGTGGATGTTTTCTTACACCTGATGACATTTGGCTAGAGATTAAAAAAGAAAAATTGTGGGAAATTACTAATCTCTTTCCTTAACGTGCCCTGCATTCCACACAGAATGACATTGAGTCATTGAGTCAATGCAGTAGCTGGCATTGAGCCTATGCAGGATAAGGTTTCCCAGTGGAGACCACACATTTTTATGACTGTGTAGTTTTCTGTTATTTCAAGAACTTTAACTTGGCTATGAAGTTATGAGGAAGAACCCTTGGATTGAGAAACACTGAATTATTCCTGTGATCAAATAATAAATCTGTTAATCAGTTGGCTCAGTTCTTTTCCCTTCCACCCAACATACTCACCATCCAGGTATTTCATAAAGAAAAATATGCCTCTTTTTTATATCCTTTCTTTCTGCACTATTACCAAGCAGCACATCACTTGTAAATCTTTCCTGGTTCCACCTGCTTCATTTTGTAGGAATTCTTCTTTGCCTCAGGGAGCCACAGATGTAAACAAACTTACATACTCTTAATATTAAGGGTTTGGCAAAATCTAATCCTAAACCCTAAAACCACAAGTGCAGAAAATATCTTGTTTTGTTAGTTTTATCATCTTAATTAAAGAAGGCCCCATTCTCTTAGCAAATAGAAAAAGGAATATCTAAGAAAGGTGATAATCTATAATAATTCACTGTACTGTTGCTCAAACAGTCTTTTATCTAGAAGAGAGTAACATTAGAGATAATATCAAAGTACAATACGGAGAAAAAAAATTGAGATTCAGTCAAACAATTATAGATTAGAAAGAATCCTGGAGATCAACTAATCCAGCCCTTTGCTCAATTCAAGAATTTTCTACAACAGCAAGTCCTTAAATATTGAGATGCTGGACTAGGATTCAAGAGACTCAAATCTCCACTTGACATTAATCTCCAGCTTCCAGCATTAATCTGAGCCAGTCTTGAATACAGCTTGGAATTTGGGCCAGTTACTCTCAGTTCAGTTTCCTTCACAGTGTTGTTGTGAGACAAAATGAGGAGAAAAACCCATGAAAGTTAGCTAGAGTTGTCTGAGGAAAAGCAGGTCATACATGTGGCACAAATTGAATTCTGAAGTGGGGCTCACCATATGAAAGCATGGGGGAATTAAAAATATTGGCCATTGGTGGATTCCATTGAAGATGCTGAAACATAGATGGTGATATATCTGACTCAGAGGCCGGATTTTTCCTAGGACAAGGCAAGTGAATAGGGAGGCACAAACATCCAGAAAAACAGCCCGATATTCTAAAGCAGGGGTGTCAAACTCAAGGCCCAGGGCCTGGATCTGGCCCACGGGGTGCTTAGCTCTGGCTCATGGGGCCGCCCTGGAAACTGGGAAGGGTTGGCCTGCAGTGCTTCTGCCAGTGAAAATGGATCTTGGGCAGGCCGCACACCCCTCCCCTGAGCTCCATTTTCACTTGCAGTGGGTTGCAGGAGGCCGCCACAGTCGAAAACGGACCTCAGGAGCCTGTTTTCTCCGGCAGATCACTCAGGCCACCACAGGCGCCTCCAACACGAGTGACATTGAGCTGACCACACCCACTCCAGCCATGCCCACCCCGGCCCACCAATGTCAAATACAACCCTGATGTGGCCCTCAATGAAATCGAGTTTGACACCCCTGTTCTAAAGAAATAAACCAAGCCAGGGACAAGCCCTAATACTGTATATAGCATTCACTCATTTTTAAAGATATGCCCATAGCATTTGGTCAATTTAATGAGCAATTAAACCTTCAGTACCTGGACCCTCAAGATTTCTGACTTTACTTGATGAGTCACAGCTCCAGGACCTTAACTGAATAGGCGGGAGATGCATGTTCATGCATGGGGGGCAGGGGGACTGCGGAGATTATGCCCGCATGTGCAGGGGGCGGGGTACACAGGAGTCAAGCACGCATTGCATTATGGCTGCGTGCACTCATGCTTTCGGCACACAACGACTAAAAGGTTAGCCATCACTGTCCTAAGATTTAACGCCAAGTTGCCAACCGTAACGGAACAGGAAAGGATTTCTACAATCAAATTGTTTATACCTTTTGGCTCCCCATAAAGTAAAACTGTGAGTCTCTTAGCTGAGATGTGTGGTGTAGAATTCTAATAATTAATAAAAATTCTGGTAGTCTAGAAAGAAATCCTAGGATTGTGTACTAAATTGGGAAAATGAGAAAAAAGCATTCCAGAACAAAGAAATGGAAAATCACTTCCATGTCAATAGCAGAAAATAATATATATTTATGGAGTCATTCATTATGAATCCACTTTGACTTCGAGGTAGTTTTCCATTTACTAAAAGAAACTTTTCAGGTCTCTTGCTGGATCACAACTATCAACTCTTGAGAACAAATTTCTAAAGTAACTTGCTCAACTTTACCACAAAACAATCTTCTGGAAAACCCAAAATATTTCAAAATGGGATCTTTGAAGATTATTACATGAATTAGGGCAAAACTCTTCTAATCCCAGAAGCTGTGTTGATAGACAATCTACCTAATCCCAGGAAATTTTGGAGAGTATAAAACCGCTGTCACTACATCTTGGAACATCACTCAGAGAGAGCAGAGCAAAAGCAGCACTGCAAAGAAAAAGGTAAGTCAGAATATTTTTGTTTTGATGCTTCCTCTGCAGTTATTTGGCAAGCAGAATTACTGACACGAAGAGCTGCATAAATATCAGACAGTGAAGTTTGATGGCTTTGAGATATTTTGAAATTAGTGGGTGATACAGAAATAGCAATACACCCTTAACTATATCACTGAAATCAGTTTACTTACAACTACTTTGCACCCCAGGTCTTTATATTGAACTGCTTCTTTTAATATTATGGTCAACTGTTATCCAAAACAGAGAAACCTCAAAATACAGCATAGAGGTTCTCTGTTTATTTTTAAGCAAGTCTTAACAGAATACAGAAGGGATCTTGGAGGTCTTCTAATTCAACCCCTTCTCAAGCAGGAAACCCTATACCATTTCAGATAAATGGTTGTCCAATCTCTTCCTAAAAACATCCAGTGAAGGAATACCCACAATTTCTGGAGGCAAGTCATTCCAGTGATTAATTATTCTAACAGTCGGGAAATTTCTCCTTAGTTCTAGGTTGGTTCTGTCCTTTATTAGATTCCATCCATTGCTTCTTCTCATGTTTTCAGGTGCTTTGGAAAATAGGTTGATCCCCCTCTTATATGTGGCAGACCTTAGATACTGGAATACCACTATCATATCACCACTAGCCCTTCTTTTCATTAAACTAGACATATCCAATTCCTGCAACTGTTCTTTGCTTGTTTTAGCCTCTAGTCCCCTAACCATCTTGGTTGCTGTCTTTCTAGAGTCTCAACAGCTTTTCTCACCATTGAATTTTGTTCTGTTAGATAAGGCCCAGTGTTCAAGTCTGTCAAGATCCCTCTGTATCATGAGCCTATCTTTTGGAGTATTGGCTATTCCTGTCAGTTTGGTGTCATCTGCATATTTGATGAGTGCCCCTTCTATCCCCTCATTTAAATCATTGATGAAGATATTAAAGAGCACAGGGGCAGATCCTTAAGGTACCCCGTCCATGTAGATGTAGTTCCATTAAGGACAGCACATTGAATGCAGTTGGTCAGCCAGTTACAAATCCAACTGGTAGTGATGCTGTCTAACCCACGTTTTTCTATTTTGTCAAGTAGTAGGTTGTGGTCTACTTTATCAAATGCTTTACTAAAATCCAAGTATATTTTATCCACAGCATTTTGTCAGTTTGTTGAAGAATGCGATAAGACTTGTCTCGCATGATCTGTTTTGACAAACCCATGATGGCTTCCGCTTATGCACTTTGATTGCCTCTAGATGTTTACAGATTCGTTGCTTGATTATCTTTTTCAGAAACTTTCTAGATATTGATGTCAGACTGATAGGTCTGTAGTTTCCTGGATCCATTTTTTTTTCCTTTTTTGAAGATAGGAACCACATCAGCTCTTTTCCCAGTGATGGTTAACCTTTTTGGCACTGAGTGCCAAAACTGGAGCATGCACCGGAGTGCCGAAACCTGGAACAGAGCAGCTGGCTGGTGTGCATGTACACAATGGAACCCAGAAGAACAGCTGGCAAAGGTGCACGTGCCCACAGAGAGGGTTCTGCATGCCACCTCTGGCATACTTGCCATAGGTTCACCATCACGGTCTTTTCCAGTCCTCTGGCAATTCCCCAATACTCTAGGTTCTTTGAAAGATATGGTTCAGTAGTTCTGAGATTTTGTCTGGCAATTACTTAAAGAACCTTGGTGTAATCCATCTGGTCCTGGTGATTTGATATTATTGCCATCATTCATTTTAAAGTGACCAAATAGTCAGTTATGCTTTTAGAAGAACTGGCGCTTTGCCCTTCCCTGTTTTATTTCCCTCTTTTCTTTTTTTTTTTTAAATTTTTTATTCATTTTATATTTTAAATTACTAACATTACAAACAACATATACAATACTTCACCCTGTGCTATACATAAGAAAGGAAGATTTGGTTCTTCGGATATATCCTCATGATCGCCAAAATCCACGTTCTCGGGGTACAGGTACCGAAGCATCCAATTTTCCCAGCGCATAGTCCACAAATGGTTTCCAAATTTTCCAGAAAATATCTTCTTTATAGTCACCATTTCTAATTTTAATATCACATGTCATTTTATCATTTAAAGCTAATTTCCACATTTCACAATACCATTCTTCTATTCTAAAATTCACATCTAATTTCCAATATCTGGCTATTATAATTCTACCCATTATAATCATAATTCTAATCAATTCTTTCTCATATTTTGTTGGTTCTATTTCCTTAATTATCAACAGTAATATAGTTTCTGGTCTCAATATTATTGCTTTCCCCATCATTTCAAATATCCTTTCCTCCAATTGTTGCCAAAACTTTTTAACTTTATCACATTTGTACCACATATGTTCATAAGTCCCTAATTCCATGTCACATCTCCAACATTGTTTACTAATTTTTTTATCCATCAATGACAATCTTAATGGAGTCAAATACCATTTCCAAACAACCTTATAATTGTGCTCTTTAATCCTTACAGATAAAGTCTTCATAATTCTACTCTTCCAATTCACGTTCCAATCTAAATCTGATATTTTAATATTAAGTTCTTTTTCCCAATTCATCTTCATCACCCTTTGTGGTTTTCCATCAAAATTTATAATCTTATATATCTTACTAACGAGTCCCTTTAGTCCAATTTCATCTTTCATAATTTGGAATACTAAATATTCAAATTCAGTTTTACTTCTACTTATCGAACAATTGTCCCTTACCTTCTTAGTCCATTTTTCTATCTGTATTTTTTCAAACCAGCCCAAACCCAATTTTTCAATGATTTCTTTTTTCCTCCTTTCATTTTCTAAAGTTTTTAACCAATCTATTATAATTTGTATATTTTCATCTTCCATTACCCTATCACGACTTATATTAGTTTTAATCGGCCAATTTTCAATTGTCTTCCCTAAGAAAATTATATCTGGAATTAAAATTTTAACAAATTTGTTCCAAATTTTACTCAATCCCTTTAACCAATAGCTATTAATTACACATTTTGATTTTGTTTTATCTAAAAACCATGTTGAGCCAAATCTCTTAATGTCCTTTAATTCTAAATCTCTCCAATGACTGTCTTCACCTTTAAATATTTTTACCACAGTCCGAATAGCATAAGCCCAATAATAATTGAGTAGTTTGGGGATTCCTAATCCACCTTCCTTTTGATTTTGATACCACATTTTCTTCACTAATCTAGGTCTTTTCCCACCATTGCAAAATTTATCCAATTTCTTCTGATATCCTTCAATATCTTTCTCTGTCAAGTTTAACGGTAACATCTCAAATAAAAAATTAAACTTTGGCAACAACATCATCTTACACATTGCAATTCTACCAAACCAAGACAACTTTATCATTTTATATTTATCTATCTTTTTCTCAATTTCATTCATCGCCACATCATAATTTAATTTTTTCATTTCTTTAACTTTGAGTGAAAGTGTTATGCCCAAATATTTCAATGTTTTTTTAATCCTTATCCCAAGTTGTTCTTGCATATTCTCCCACTCCTTACCATTATTATTCATTAATAATTCAGATTTTGACCAATTTATTTTCAAACCTGTCATTTCCTCAAATTCTTCCAAATGCTTATGTATCTTTTTCAAATCTTTCTCTATATCTTTCAAAATAATCAAAGTATCATCCGCATACAGATTTATCTTATATCCCTTATAGCCTTCCAATTCTTCATCTTTTTCTATCATTTTAGTCAAAATTTCCATAACCAATAAAAATAATGTTGGAGACAGGGGACATCCTTGTCTTGTACCCGCTTCCAATCTTATCTCTTCTGTCAGCCTTCCATTCACCTTCACTCTTGCACTACTTTTTGGATACAGTTTTGAAATAACATGTATAAACTTATTACCAAAACCTAGTACCTCAACAATTATTTTAATAGTTTCCCATTGTACAGAGTCAAAAGCTTTAAAAATATCTAATGATATTATACCTATTTTATCAGCATTATATTCAGCAACATCTATAATATTTAATACTCTTCTGACAATATCACTCATATATCTACCCTTCACAAAACCTACTTGGTTATAACTTATATATCTATCTATAAATCTACTTAATCTATTACTTATAATGGCAGTAAATATCTTTGCATCTTGATTAATTAAAGAGATGGGCCGATAGGACTCAATCCTTTCTAAGTCTTTATCTGGTTTAGGGATTACAGATATCACCGTTCTGTTCCATGACAACGGAACTTCTCCACCATGTAAAATTCCGTTAAATAGTTTTTGCAATTTTGGTATTATTATTTCCTTAAATTCTTTATAAAACTCAGCAGGTAATCCATCTTCACCTGGAGCTTTCCCTAATTTTATTTTTTGTATTACTCCATTAATCTCGTCTTGTGTTATATCTTCTTCCATTAAATCTTTATATGTTTGGTCAATTTTCACAACATGTTTTTCTAAATAGCTTCTCAGTTTTCCCTGATCAATTAATTTTTTCGAATATAAATTTTGAAAAAAGTTCCTGACCACTTCACATTTTTCTAATTTTTTATAGCGTCTTATGCCCTTATCATCTATCAACGCTCCAATTTCTCTCTTCTCTCTTTTATTTTTCGCCATCCTTGCCAATAACTTAGAATTTTTATTGCTAAATTCAAAAAAATTCCTATTTAAATATCTCATATTCTTTTTTACCAATTCTATATCTTCTTCTATCAATTTATTTTTTAGCAGATTTAATTCCTCCAAAAAAAACTTTTCTTTAGTAAGCAAAAATTGATTTTCCAATTCCTTAATCTGGCTTTTATCTTTTTCAATTTTATTTTTATAATTTTTATATTTTCTGCTTGATAACTTGATACTTTCCCCTCTAAACACTGCTTTCATCGCATCCCAAACAATTTCAAATTTAACCTCTCCATTATCATTCAATCTCCAACATTCTTCCCATTTTTTAAATATCCATTTTTTATCCTCCTCATTTTTATACAGTTTTTCATCATATCTCCAACAACTTCCTTTTTTCTCAAAATTAAAATCTATTTCCATCGTAACTTCTGCATGATCAGAATCCTTAAAAATTCCCACATCTATCTTATCCACATTATTCAACAAATCTTTAGAAACTAAGATATAGTCAATTCTTGAATATGTATTATGTATCTTAGAGTAAAAAGTGTACACTCTTTCAGTTCCTTTCACTTCTCTCCAGGCATCCACCACACCGTTTTGAAACATCCATTTATTTAAGATCCCCATTTTATTTGCTTCTCCACAACGAGTGGGGTTAGTACTATCTATTTTATCTCTAATTAAATTAAAATCCCCAGCCACAATTACTTTCCCTACACTTTCGATTTCCAAAATTTTAGTTATTTTTTCAAGAAATTCTTTTTGCTTCTCATTTGGTAAATATAAATTAACCAGTGTCACTTTTTCCTCGTTAATATTTCCCACAATTATTACATATCTTCCTTCTTCATCCACAATTACTTGTTCTTTTTCAAAATATACCCTATCTGATATCAATGTAGCAACTCCTCTTGCTTTTGAAGTTCCAAAAGATTTTTCATAAATTTGCATATCCTTTATATACATTTTATTTGAGTCTTCAGATTTCTGATGGGTTTCTTGCAAAAATAATATATCTGGTAGATCTCTTTTAATTTTAAGTTCCAATCGTCTTCTCTTAATCTGATTCCCTGTACCCTTCACATTCCATGTCATTATTTTTATTAAACCCATTTAAACTGTAATTTTTTTAATCCTTTCCCCCCCTCTTCCTTTCTGTGCCCAGATCCCAACACCAATCTCCCACATTCCAAACAACATTCAACATAGAAGAAAAAAAACAATAAAAAAAACCAAAAAAGGACAAAAAACACATCAAACATTGAATAACAAACAATCTTCGTCCCCCACATCCTCAATTGGTTTCTGCCTCTATAAAGAGAGTGGGGGAGAGGGGACGTGCCAATGGTCGGGTCACTTCTTTCGGGTAGTCTACTTAAATTCATCTCTCAGAGAAAAGGGTGGTAACTTTTCCCCGCACTCAGCTTCCTGCAATTCTTTTTCAAGATCCTTCAATTTCTTATCCACTCCATCTCCCATTATATCATCACGACTTTTCTTTTGTTCAACCATCGCAGGTGAGATTTCCTTCCGCTTTAATCCTTTAGGGTCTTGTCCTCCAGCAGCCCCTTTTTCTTCTGGTGTTGATGTTTTTGCATATGTTCCACCCATCTTGAGCATTTGATCTTTTATCTCTGTTACATCCTCATACTTTACAATCAATCCAAGTTCATGTAAGTATAACACTGCATCTGTTTCCAAAGTAATTATTTGCATTCTTCCTTTATAAAAAAATTTTAGTTGCTGTGGTGGTCTCCAGTTATATTTAATTCCATTGTCTCTCAGAACCTTTGTGATTGGTTTCAAAAAAAATCTCCACGCCCTTTCTTCTCTTGATATATCTGGAAAGACTTGAATAATTTTCTCCTCAAATTTCAAAGCTTCACCCATCTCTCTCACTTTCACCATCACTTCCAATTTGTCACTAAGATTTGCAAATCTGACAAGTACATTTCTATTTAAACCGTTTTGTCTTTTAAACCCAATTCTAAAAACACTTGCCAGATTTGTTGCTGTAAATGTGATTTGTGTATCCAAGTCATTGAGCCATTTTAAAACTCGTTGTTTCAAATTGTCCACTTTTTCTTCTTGAATTCCACGAATAACCAGATTATATTTCCTCGCTTCTTCTTCCAAAAGACAATTTTTTTTATCTTGTTGTTCATTTTTAAAAAAGATTTCTCCAATTTGCTGATCTATCTTTGCATCATGTGTATGAATCTGCTCAATTTCATCTTTAATTATTTTCATTTCTACTGTTTGCTTTGCAAAATTTTCATTCATTTCTTGCTTCATTCTTTTAATTTCCAATGTCATATTATCCATACTATCTGACAGTCCTGATATCTTTTCACTAATTTTAGTTAAGGCCACAGCAACTTGTTGCATTTCTAAGGATTGTTGGGTCGCCATTTTTTAATAAGTTTTAATTATCCACTTTTGCCAAGAGGGTCTGTAATGAAGATTAAGGGACAACAATCCAATATTGAAGCTGAGACAGCTTATTATTGCACTCAAAAGGACCAGCAATAAAAGTTTATAGTTCTCAATTCAGTTTACGTAATTTCCCTAAAAGAAAAAAAGCTAACATCCGTTGGAAGGCACTGCCCAGAAATGCGTTTTGCTGCTTCAACTCAAGCACTTTCACAAACAAAAGATCAACTTAAAGTTCACATATTCTTCCAAGAGAACCCTTCCACCAGTCTTTTGATGTTCCGTGCTTTTATCCCACAGCAAAAACAAACACAGATCGCGGTAATAATGAGAACAAAGGCAGCTATTTACTCCAAATATGCAATTGTGACTGCCTATCTGGTCACCCCTCACTCCTTCCACTTTCCCACGCTATGAAAAGCTTCAAAATTTGAGTCGTTCAGGGTGACCTACCGATTCCAAAGTCAATCTGCTGGGCCAGTAGCTCTTCCGATACAATTTATAAAATTTTGGTCCTTATCGGTGCATTTCAAACACTTTAATCCACATTTATCTTCCGTAAAATGCCCTGCGAAGTGGAGAAAACGTCCTCACACCACCACGGCCATAACCACGCCCCTTATTTCCCTCTTTTCTTCTCCTGATTTGATAGAGCAAGTCAAAATCAAATTCATCTTTTATGTATGAGAAAGATACATTCCTTCAAATTTACATACCAAATTCAGGACCAATCACCTGAGGATCATAGGATTGTAGTGTCTATGTATATTTTAACTGTTGTATTCTTCTTACCATGATGAATAAAGGAGAACATAAAAGTGTTTATATAAAATAGCAATACTTTTTTCTATTAATGGTTTCCTTCCAATGCTCATAGTCAGATAAAGCTTAGGTTCAAGCAAAGGATTCAGAGAATTAGTCACTGAGGAACTGATAGTCTTTTCTGTCTGTTAGAAATTCAGAGGTTTTGAAGCAAGAGTTTCCATCGCCTGAATTCAGCCACTGAGAGGATTCTGCTTTGGAAGGGTGTAATATCATAAGTGCAAAGGATTCACATTACTCAAGACCATTAATGTCTCTAGTGTCTCTGTCTCTTAAATATAAATCAGAAGATTCAGTACAGATTCTGATGCAGCCAATGGGAGGGATAAAAGTTTAGATTTGTTTTAAGATAATTAGGAAGTTTTCATGTTGAATGTTGAAAGCTTTTTTTGTCATTGATATTCATTAGAAATCAATGCATGATTATATCACTTTCTTAAACACAATTGGGTAGAGCCATGGGATCTGGGAAGCAAAATTCCAGATGTCCACCTTGTGGTAGGACAGAGTTCTAATCAGGAGTGGGTTCTAAATTTTTTTACTACCGGTTCTGTGGGCGTGGCTTATTTTGTGGGTGTGGCTTGGAGGTCATGTGACTAGGTGGGCATGGCTAGCTGGTCAGAGTCATTTCTGGAAGGTCCTTGCACTTACGACCCAACTCATTTGTTTGCTTTTAACACTGATCAGCTGTAGGATGGCCCTTTGAAGCCCCTCGGCAAGAATTTAAACAGTTTTTTTCCCCTCTAGTCATCAGCTGGGACTCAGGAGGCAGCAATAGATTGGGGGTGGGACCAAATAAAAGGTAAGAATAACGTGGGGGGGGGGCGGGGGGGAAGAACCGGTTTGGTGACGTCATATCGTCACTGCTACTGGCTCGGCCGAACCGGACCGAACTGGGAGGAACCCACCACTGGTTCTAATAGTCATTTGGAGATCAACAATTTTTTCTTGAGGAGCATGAATTATCTTGGCATTTACTTACCTAATTGTTAATAACTAATAACTATTTTTTCTTACAGATTTATCCAACAAAATGAAGATTGTGATTGTTCTTGCCTGTCTTTTCGCCCTCGTTGTTCCTTTAGAGGTACACATTATTTCATTGTGATTGCATGATAGAAATAGCTAGGTTTTATTTAATGCTTGAAAAAAATGGCAGTAAGAATTTGATGGTCAGGGGGTCATGTAGTGTTTATGGAATGGGTTGGACAGACAATTGTTTTCTCATGGTTCTTGTTTGAAGGTTCAGTGAGGGAAGTCAGCATTATTATTCCTGCAAACGGAGGCTGGGATGGAAGAATCAGGGAGACAGAGAAAGGGAGAGAGAGGGAATGTTGAGTCCATATAGCAAGTTCATCACTTGCAAAGACTTGAATCAGATTCTTCTTCTCATTAGCACGGAGCAGTGTTTCTCAACCTTGGTACCTTTTAAATGTGTGGAATGGATGGCTGTGGAATTCTGGGAATTGATGAGCACACATCTTATAATTGCTAATGCCGGGAGACACTGGCATACTTTAGAGGTTTCAAACTAAGTATTTCCTGTTAAAAAAATTCCCAAGGTGGATTTGGGATGATGTTCCTTGGAAGGCAACATCCTCATTTTTCATATGGTCTTCCAGATACTTGGCCCAAGGCAACCAAAATATTTGGTGCTCTTATGATGAGCTGCAATTCTGGATGATTGATTTGGCTTGGGGAATCAGTTCCATAAGTAGCATAGCTGATGAGCTGATTTGGTCAAAAACAGTTATCACAAAAAATTAAATGGTTTTTAAATTAATTAAATTAATTATAACCACAACATTAAATCTACTCATCCATTTTCACATGATGTTTTCCTCATTCTTCTCCTTCCCTTCCAGGCCAGCAGTGAAAGTGGAAGCCATGAACGACGGAGATACCAATATCCATCTTATCCAGCTCCAAATTATGGCCGTTATCACTATCCTCTTGGACCAGCCAGTAGAGGTCTCCCAGGGCTACCAGGAGCTCCAGGGGCCAGAGGCCCAGCGGGGCCTGCAGGGCCTGCAGGTGCCCGAGGTCCTGCAGGTGCCCCAGGTGCCCCAGGTCCTCCAGGAGGCCCAGGACCTGAAGGTCCCCCAGGACCAGCAGGTCCTCCAGGTCCCCCAGGAGAGCCAGGACCTGCAGGTCCCCCAGGCCCCCCTGGTCCCCCAGGTCCCCCAGGGCCTCCAGGGCCTCCAGGGCCTCCAGGGCCTCCAGGGCGTCCCGGACGCTAAACCTGTTCTGTTGACTGGTAAGTCCTTCTGAGATATTTCACCTTAAAGGGGAATATGCTGTGGGCTACTTCTACCACCATCCCAAGATTATTTATCCTTTTAGCCTTCAGGGACAGGAAAGCTGTTGCCTGAAGCATTGGGCCAGGATGGAATGGTTCTGGGAGCTTGGTGTGTGTGTTGGGTGGGTGGGGGGATACCTTATTATTATTATTAATTGGTTGCTGTGACCCATTTGGGATCATTCTGTGAAAAATAGATGGTAATATAAATTCTGCCCTTTACCAAGAGAATTAAAACTTTGGCTGAAATCTCCTTGCCCAAGTACCATCAAACAGCTGTTTATTCTTCACCCAGCTTGGTTCTTCTGTAGCATAGGTGCTTAACCTTTTTCGGGTTACTAAACCTGATTTTTATTTTTCATTTAAGAAACAAGAACTCCAATCAAGGGCTGAAAATCTAGTGATAGAAAAGTGATAGAAAACTAAAGTTTGGGTGTCCTTTATACTATAGTTTTACTTTATAACAAGAAGTGAGTCTTCCTTATCAGTATTTCAAAATATGGGACAGATGGTATGATTGGATTAATCAATGGAAAAAAAGGTAATGTCAAATATAGTAGGAAACCAAAGGTAACAAATATACACAGTCATTAAGATAAAAGAAGCAAAGGTTAATGTATATATTTGTGTACTTTTATATTATAGACAGGTAATCCTGTTTGTTAGTTTGTTTATAAGTAGTTTTGAACGTATTTTTAGAGTTAAGAACTTTTTATATAATTTTTATCTTTTTATATTAAATAAAGTTTGTTTTTAAATAAAAAAAGGTCTAAATCCTGGATAATATCCTATATACTGGGTAATATTATATAGCCGGGGTCCCCAACCCATAGCCTGCAGCCCACTACTGGGCCTTGAGCGGTTTGGAACTGGGCCCCGGAAGTGGCGGGCAAGCGTGTGCGCGCATCCTCACTTGTGTGAGTACTGGACATTTTCTTAAGGCAGCAACTCCATCCATTCCTCTGGTAACAGTGTCTCTGGCAACATTCCCACTTCTCCTGGCAAATGACAAAGGAGCTTCACCTATGGAATGATAGGTCACCTTGCACATTGGCAACCAGGCTCATTTTGAGAAAAAGAGACATTGTGCTAAATTATGGAGGGCAGTTAGTCACATATCACTTTTATTCCCTGTCATATGTCAGTCAAGGCAAAGGATTTTCAAAAGGCCTGTGGAAATGAAGCGCACTGCAGAGTTGATCCACTTCTCATAGTGCACTTTGGGCTTTTGTTTCTTTGGTCCCTTACCCAACAAATCTTGTAGCTGGAAGACATTTGTGTGAATGAGCTTGGAGGGCCATCAGTTGCATAATGGCAGACCAAAGTGACAAGTCAGACTCTGGCATTGGGCCCAACTTGACCTTCCCTTGCTGGTGAATAGAGAAGATGCTATAGAGCCATTGATCACTGTTTTTGTGGCTGGGAGCAGAGTGCGCTATTTCCCTGATCCTTTGTCCCTTGACGTTCTGAATCAAAGAGGAGAAATGGAGAAAAAGAAATTAAGCCTATGCAGGAGTTATCCCAACAACATGTCTTTCTAGCATGGAGAACCCATGGGGAATGCATCTGAATGAGTTCTTGAGAAAGGCTGCTTAGAGCAAAGAACATAACAATTATTCTGGAGCTGTGAGAACTAACTTACAAAGTAGGCGGGCAACACTTACTCTAGTTGTAGAGGAGGGAGTACTGAAATAATACCTGATCATCTTTTCTCCCCCTCTCCCTGTTTTGTAGATCTTGCTGAGATGCTGTTTGCAAGGTATCTAGAAGACACCCATTTGCTTCTGGCACAACTGAACAAATGATCCTGATTTAGATTGACTTTTTCAACTTTGCAGTATTTTCCTTTAAATAAATTTGACAAACATTACATTTCTTCTTCTAGATTTTTGTTTAGATTTATGTAGGTGGGTGGGTGAGGGTGTTTATGAGTGAGATGGAAACATTGTCCAAAGCAGGGGTGATATTCACTTACCTTCGCTATTGGTTCGCAAATGTGAGAGCGCGCCTGCAGGACCTTCCACACATGCACAGAGCTTCAAAAACGGAACATGATGACGTCTGGGGAGATGGGTGGAGCTTCCTGCCACAGCCACTACCGGTTCGCCTGAACTGGATAGAACTGGCTGAATACCACCACTGGTTAAAAGGGTAGGTGTTTATCCCAAATGTATTTAAACACAGTAATAGATAATTGACCCACTATCTCTGCTTGAAGTTATTATTTATTTATTTATTATTTTATTTTATTAAATTTTTATAACGCCCTTCTCCTACTGGACTCAGGGTAGTGAACAGCCAAGAATAAAAACATCACATACAAAATTTAAGATTAATTTTAAAAGAATTAAACAAGTTTTGGCCCAATATAAAATTTAAAACACCCAACTAAAATCAATTAATAATTAAAAATGTCTAAGGGGGGGGGGGGGTCAAGCCAGCCCAGTTTGATGAAATAAAAAAGTTTTAAGGGCATGACGAAAAGAATAGAGATCTGGGATCCTACGTATCTCCGGGGGCAGGTTGTTCCAAAGGACAAGTGCTGCCACAGAGAAGGCCCTCCCCCTGGGGGTCGCCAGCCAACATTGCCTGGCCGACGGCACCCTGAGGAGTCCCTCTCGGTGGGAGTGTACTGGCCGGTGGGAGGCTATCGGTGGCAGAAGGCGGTCCAGTAAGTACCCAGGCCCTAAGCCATGGAGTGCTTTAAAGGTGGTAACCAACACCTTGAAGCGCACCCGGAAGACCATCGGGAGCCAATGTAGCTCACGCAGAAGAGGTGTCAAATGGGAGTGCCCCATCACTCCCATAATCCCATGCGCGGCTGCATTCTGCACCAGTTGGAGCCTCCGGATGTTCCTCAAGGGGAGCCCCATGAAGAGAGCATTACAATAGTCCAACTGGGAGGTAACAAGGGCGTGAGTGACCGTGCGCAGGGCGTCCCGGTCCAGAAAGGGACGCAACTGGTGAATAGGCAAACCTGATAAAAAGCCCCCCTGGCCACAGCCATCATATGCTTTTCTAAAGACAGCTGTGCATCCAGGAGAACGCCCAAGTTGCGAACCCTCTCCGTGGGGCCAATAACTCACCCACAATAGCCAGCGATGGCACCAGCTGGCTATATCGGGACGCCGGAAGCCACAGCCACTCGGTCTTGGAAGGGTTGAGTCGGAGCCTATTTCTCCCCATCCAGACCCGCACATCCTCCAGGCATCGGGACATCACTTCAAGGGCATCATTGGGATGACCTGGGGTGGAGATGTACAGCTGAGTATCATCAGCATACTGATGGAACTCCACCCCAAAACCACAGATGATCTTACCCAGCGGCTTCACATAAAAGTTGAACAGGAGGGGTGAGAGAACCGACCCCCACAGACAAGGTGCCTTGGTGTCGACCTCTGTCCTCCTGCCAACACCGACTGCGACTAGTCAGAGAGATAGGAGGAGAACCACTGTAAAATGGTGCCCCCACCCTCAACCCCTCCAACCGGCACAGCATGATACCATGGTCGATGGTATCAAAAGCCACTGAGAGATCTAACAGGACTAGGATAGAGGAACAACCCCTATCCCGAGCCCTCCAGAAATCATCCACCAATGCGACCAATGCTGTTTCTGTGCTGTGCCCAGGCCTGAAGCCGGACTGGAGCGGATCTAGATAGACAGCTTCATCCAGGTACTGCGGAAGCTGTCGTGCCACCACACTCTCAACAACCTTTGTCACAAAGAGAAGGTTGGTGATTGGACGGTAGTTAGCCAAAACAGCAGGATCCAGGGAGGGCTTCTTGAGGAGGGGCCTCACCACCGCCTCTTTCAAGGGGGAAGGCAAGACACCCTCATTCAGAGAAGCGTTAATAATCCACTGGAGCCAGCCTCGTGTAACCTCCCGGGAGGCCAGCACCAACCAGGAGGGACACGGGTCCAATAAGCATGTGGTCATGTTCAGCTGTCCCAGAATCCTGTCCACGTCCTCGGGAGCAACAGGGTTGAACTCCTCCCAAATGACATTCTCAAGACCTGCCTCCATCATCCTGCCTGTACCTACCCAGTCAGAGACCAAGCCTTCCCGAATCTGAGTGATTTTATCATGCAGATACTGCACAAAATCCTCAGCCCGACCCTGCAAGGGATCCTCCCGCACTCCCGGATGGAGAAGGGAGCGGGTCACTCTAAACAGGGTGGCTGGGCGGTTATCTGCAGATGTGATAAGAGTGGAAAAATAGTTACATTTTGCCACTTTTATCGCAACTAGGTAGGTCTTAATATGAGACCTCACCAGTGTTCGATCAGATTCGGAACGGCTGGTCCTCCAAACACTCTCCAGGCATCTTTTCCGGCGCTTGGTTCCAAGCTTCCATTACTCCTTCTGTGAAGGAGTACTTTCTAACATTACTTTTGAAGTTCCCTTCTTATACCCCCCATGTTCTTGATTTTTGCTTAATTTTGAAACTACTGCTTTCTAGAACCTTATTCACACCCTTAATATATTTAAATGTTTCAATCACCCCTACACTTCTGTCCTCCAGGCTCTACATATTCAGGTCCTCCAATCTCTCCTGATACATTTTATCTCTCAGATCTTGCATCATTTTTGTTGCCCGTCTCTGGACTTGCTCGATCTTATCAATATCTCTTTTAAGTGAGATCTTGAGAACTGGGCAAAGTATTCCAAGTGGGATCTGACTAAAGCCCTTTATAGTGGGAGTTGGACCTCCTTTTTTATGCTGGTGAACCCTGTAGTGATGCATCCCAGAATTTTATTTGCCTTCACAGTTGTCTGGCCACACTGTTTATTCACTTTGCAGTCAACTGCTACGAATGCACCAAAATCCTTTTCTTCTATTCTGTCTAACATTGTACCCCCAATAATACTGTACCCTGCCAAAGGATTCTTCTTCCCCAAATGCATTGCATTTAGAAAACCCAAAATGCAATATTCACAGTTTTTACCAATTTTCCAGCAATGCCAAATTGTTTAATGTGCTATGAATACCCCCAGGAACATCAACTCTGTTACACACCTTTTTGTTATTAGCAAAAAGACAAATCTTATCTAGCAATCCTTCTGTTATATCACTTAAAAACACTTTGAACAGAACAGGACCTAGGACTGAGCCTCATGGTATACCCGTTGTGACTGGTCTCTGATCAGATAGTGCCCCATTAACAATCACACACTGGGATCTATCTAGCCATTGAACCACACCCTAGCCCCATGATGGCCAACCTATAGCATGCGTGCCAAAGGTGGCACACAGCACCCTCTCTATGGGCATGCGAGCCATTGCCCCAGTTCAGCTCCACGGCACAGGTGCTCAAGCCTCCCACTGGGCAGCTGGTCTTCGGGTCTCTGCGGGGGGGGGGATGGGGCACATGTAGGGGGCCGTGCGCACATACATGGGGGGCACATATCAAATGCTTTGCTAAAATCCAGATAGGCTATGTCCATAGTACCACTTTCATCCAAAATATTTGTAACATAGTTTTAAAAAAAGTCAATCAGACGTTGACACTTTCTACCCTCAATAAAGCCATGCTGCTTTGGGTCTATCAAGTTGTGCACTTTTAAATGTTCATTAATCATTTTTTTTCAGGAGTGATTCCATTAACTTCACTGCTATAGATGTTAAGCTCACTGGCTTAAGGTTTCCAGCTTTTTCCCTAGCTCTTTTCTTGTGAATGGGTAGAAAATTAGATGCCATCTAATGTTTACTGTTAGAAGAGACTGGTTAAACAGATCAGTTAATGATCCAGTGAACACACCTAGAACTTTCCTCAGAATTCTGGGATAAATACCATCCAAACCAGGGGTGAAATCCAGCAGGTTCTGACAGATTCTGGAGAACCAGTAGTGGAAATTTTGAGTAGTTCGGAGAACCGGAAAATACCACCTCTGGGGTGGGAATGGAGATTTTGCAATATCCTTCCCCCAGGAGTGGGGAGGGAATGGGGATTTTGCAGCATCCTTCTCCTGCCACGCCCATCAAGCCACACCCACAGAACCGGTAGTAAAAAAAATTGAATTTTACCACTGATCCAAACTCTTTCCTTTATTAAGATTTAAGTGAGCTAGCTCACCCTCCACCTCTAAAAACCTCAGAAAAGAGCTTGCACTGCTAGGACTAGTATGAACCTGCATCCTATTTTTGTTACTGGCATTAGAAGACTGAGCAGTAGTTGTTTAGATGGTTTGCTATAGTTAGGGCTCCCTTAACATAAAAATTCTTTGCATTTTTTAAAAAAATTTGCAACAATGATTGCACAACTTTACCCACAACCCAGATCAGCATAGATTAACTCCAAAGTTAACATCAGACCAACAATCAAGTAAACAATACCCCAATCAAGAAACTGCCAATGAAGGCAACATCAAACAGCCTGGCCATAGAATCTCTAAGACCATCCCCACCAACACTGACAGGTTAAACCACTAGAATATAAACTGACAGCAAACAGCACTCCTTACTAGCAGTGATGGTGTTACCTACATTGGGTAATGAAATGTTTGCAAGAAAACCACCAAGCTCAGAGAGCACCAAGGAAGCCCTCGTGCACATTTTTTCTCCTCCTGTTGCTAATGTACCTAACAAAGGTTTTATCCCCTTTTTAAAAGATTTAGCCAGTTTCTCCTCTTTCTGTGCTTTAGCAACACTAATAACTTGCTTGGCTTTCTTCTTTAGGTTCTTATCAGGGGTAGGTTCTAATTTTTTTTTACTACCGGTTCTGTGGGTGTGGCTTATTTTGTGGGCATGGCTTGGTGGGGGATAATGTGACTGGGTGGGCGTGGCTAACTTTTTTTAAAAAAAAACTTTTAAAAGCATTTGTTCTACAACCTTAAGAGGTTGCAGAAAAAAATGCTCTTAAAAGCCTCTGATGATCAGGCAACTCAGCTGGGATTGCCAGAGGCTTTTAAAGGCATATTTTCTTCTTCTATAACTTCTTCGACTGAAGAGGAAAGAAAAATGCTTTTAAAAGCCTCTGGCGATCCCAGCTGAGCTGCACGATCATCACAGGCTTTTTTTTTTTACTTTTAAAAGCATTTTTTCAGCCGAAGAAGTTGTAGAAAAAATGCTTTTAAAAGTAAAAAAAAAAAAGCCTCTGATGTGGTGGGCGGGGTAAGCAAGCGCTGACCGGGCCAGGGACCGGTTCGGGGCCATGGCTAGCCAATGTTATTACTGGTTCTCCGAACTACTACAAATATTTACTACTGGTTCTTGCAAACCAGTGCAAACCAAGAGCAGCCCACGACTGGTTCTTATATACCTCTCTATCAGCTTCCTTTCTGCTCTTCTTATATTTGCTACAAGCTGATTTTTTTTTCTCCTTTACTATCTTACGTACATCTGCTGTGAACCAAAGTGAGTTTGAATTTCTTTTGCTTTTACTAATGTGCCTCACATAAAGACCTTTTGTTTTGGCTTTTTAAGGCTAAAACTTTAGTTTTAGTGTGTGTTATATCAGTTTTAGATTAAATGTCAATCTAAAGCAGGCCTGTCAAACTGATGGCCTTCGGGCCAGATGGACAGGCCATGCCCACCCCGGTTCTGCAAAGACAAAAAACATCATCACAATATATCATGTGAGGTGATCAAGTTTGACACCCGTGATCTAAAGGCATTGGTGATCACTGGAACCTAAGTTTTCCCTCACCTCAACGTCTGGTATCCTATGTTCATTTGTCAAAATTAAGTCTAGATTATGGTTTCCTCTTGCTGAATATTTTATTAACTGTTTTAGAGAGGCACCTTTTAATGTCTCTTATATATCCCTGTTCCTGCTTGTAAGTACAGTTGAAAGTTTCCATTTAATGTTGAAGTTCTCCATGATTACAGCCTATCCCTTCATTGCCATCTGGGTTATCTGCTTAAACAGAATGCTATCATAATTGTCAGAATGTCAGAATGTCAGAATTCTATTCTATTCTATTCTATTCTATTCTATTCTATTCTATTCTATTCTATTCTATTCTACTCTACTCTACTCTACTCTACTCTATTCCTAGGGGGCTATACATGATATCAGTTCTGATGGTTGATCTCTCTTTAGTTGGTAGGCAAACCAAGTACAATACAAGTACAATACACTATCAGAAAAGTAAACCAAATACAATACAATACAGGTAGATCATGTATTTTCTAAATTAGTGTTGCTTTTTTGCCCTGCTTGACATAAATGGCAATTTCACCTTCCCTGTTTCCTACTCTCTCTTTTCTGTATAGTATGTAGCCTAGTATACATATATCCCAATCAGTAGAATCCCTGAACTATGTCTGTATAATGTACTTGCTCTATCCAACACATTTCAACAAAATGGATACCCCTGCAACTTTATCAAAAAGTCCCTGACCAGTCAACCCAATTCAGCACAACCAACAGAAACCCTAAAAAGAATCACACTGCCATACATCAAGAACATCTCAGAAACCACAACCACATGGAATCAGCATAGCACACAAGCCAACAAAAAGCCCTTCAAAACATCTTCAGCAACACAAAAACCCAGCAACCCCAGAAAAATGGTAGTCATCTACAACATACAATGAACGAACTGCAACAACTACTATGTAGGACAAACTGGCAGAAGACTGGCAGAATGCATCCACGAACACCAACTGGAACTCAGAAGACATGATGAAAATTCTTTAATTTCACAATTTATAGATTTAACCATAATTTTAATTGGGAAAATGTGAAAATCCTAGACCAGGCCAATTGGCAGGGGAAGGATACTGCAAAATCCCCATTTCCTCCTGATCAGCTGGGATTTGGGAGGCAGAGAATAGATGGGGGCGGGGCCAATCAGAGGTGGTATTTACTGGTTCTCCGAATTATTCAAAATTTCTGCTACCGGTTTTGCAGAACTGGTCAGAACCTGCTGAAACCCCCCTCTCGACTAGACCTAGACTAGAACTCAGAATCTCTTCATTTCTAGGCCATTTCTATACGCGGGGTATCAAACTCAAGGCCCATGAGCCAGATCTAAGCACCCCTGGAAATAATGAAGGACTGGCCTGCGGTGCCTCTGCTAGCGAAAATGGAGCTCACAAGGGTCATGCTTGCCCCTCCCTGAGCTCCATTTTTGCTGGCAAATGGTTGCAGGAGGCTGTTGCAGCCGAAAATGGAGCTTCGGAGCCCGTTTTTGCTGGCTGAGCACTCAGGCCACCACAGGATCCCCCAACACAAGTGACATTGAGCTGGCCACACCCACCCTGACCATGCCCCCAGGCCCCTTGAGGTCAAACACAACCCTGATGCGGCCCTCAATGAAATCAAGTTTGACACCCCTGCTCTATACCAAGCTGGCTCTTTTTGATGTTGCAGTCAGATGAACTCTAGTGAGTAGAATCAGTCCAGTATGCCTCTTCTGCTCTGTCTCCTTGTCACTTTCTTTCCAGCCATTCTGTTTTAAGCAGACTATGGTCCATTGTCTTTTTGCCAACTTTCAAAACTGTCTCTTGCTTAGAGATCTGGATCAGTGTGAATAACACCAGAGGAGTGGTGTCCGTAGCATGAAGCAGGAGAGAAATCTCCATCACTTTCTCTACTGCTTTGTAGCACAATGTCCCCATGATGTCAGCCATTGTTTGAGTTGTGTTTGAAAATAGGTTTAGCACTCTTTTTGAAGAGCACTAAATGTATATCCAAAAGAATCCAGAGAAATAGCTCTGGTTCCATCCAAGTATTTTCTGCTGATTGCATTCAAGGAGAACCCAACGATCAGCTGTTGTTAGACTTCTTTTAACATAGGTTTAGAAGTAGTACAGAATAGAGCTATTTCAGGAATAGAGTCCAACTATAAATGGAATGTCTCACAAAAGTCATCGGTGCCAATCCAGCATGAATTCCCACAATAAGCTATGCCCAAACAACTTTGGGAGAATCAAATTATTTCTTTAAAATGATAAGAGGAGTGTCCACCCTGTAAGTTCTGGTGCTTTCAAGGAGACCCCGACAATCAATTGATGTTAGACTTCTTTTAACTTTGTTTAACATAAATTTAGTTAGTAGTACTACAGAATAGATCTATTTCAGGATTGCATAAAGGATTTCTCCAAAAGAGTCCAACTATAAACTGAATGTCTCACATAAACCATTAGTGTCAATCCAGCATGAACTCCCACAATAAGCTATGCCCGCCTAACTTTTCATCTGTCAAAATTCTTCTCCTCTTTAGCCCCATCACCATCCCACATCACACAGAATGGATGGTGGATGTTTTCCCATGTCTAATCATATTTTATTGGAGAGAAGAAAAGTTGGAGAAATCTATTTGTTTCTTTCTAGAATGAGCCCTGAATTCCACACATAAGGGCATCACCAGTGGCTGGAATTGATAAGGATTCCCAGTGGAGACTACACATTTCATGCCAGCATAGTTTTCTGTTAGTTAGAGAACTTTAACTTTTTTTTTTTTTGCTTTAATTTATATGCCGCCCTTCTCCAGAGACTCAGGGCATCTTACAATGCGTTAAGCAATAGCTTTCATACTTTTGTATATTTATACAAAGTCAGCTTATCGCCCCCATTATCTGGGTCCTCATTTCACCTACCTTTGAAAGGATGGAAGGCTGAGTCAACCTTGAGCCTGGTGAGATTTGAACTTGCAGTAATTGCAAGCAGCAGATGTTAATAACAGTGCTTTAGTCCACTATACTACAGGCTCTGTACTACAGGTTTGAGGAAGAACTCTTTGATTGAAAGACACTGAATTATTCCTGTGATTAAACAGTCACTTTTTTTTAAATTAAGCAGACTCTTAGTCACTTGCCTCAATTCTTCTTCCTCCTCCCACCCAACATACTCACTATCCAAGTATTTTATAAAGTAAAACATACCTCTTTTTTTACACCCTCCCTTTCTACAATATTATGAAGCATCACTTGTAAAACCTTCCTGGTTCAACCTGTTTCATTTTACAGGGATTCCTCTTTGCCTCACAGAGCCGAAGATCTGAAACAACCCACAATCTCTTAATATTCAGGGTTTAGCAAAATCTAGTCCTAAGCCTTAAAAACCCAAGTGTAGAAATTCTCCTGTTTGTTTTATCATCTTAATTCAAGAAGGCCCCATTCTTTTGGCAAATAGGAAAAGGAAGAGGGGGGAATGAGGCCAAATGCTGGATTAAGGAGTATAAGCTTACTAATTCTCCATAGATGACAGTTAAATAAAATTTCTGAGACAATTGTATCACAAACAGAGGCCATTTGATGTCACTTCTCTGCCCAAAAGTGATATCTAAGAAAGGTGATTAACCTCTCTGGAAAATTTCATTGTGCTGTTGCTCAAAGCAATGTTTTTCTCTAGAGCAGAGTAACATCAGAGATCAAAGTTCAACAAGGATATGGAAAGAGTATTTCTGTGATTTATTCAAAGAATTATAGATTGAAATGGATCTTGGTAAGTTAAGAATTTACTATTACAGCATCTCTAAGATATGGCTATCCAGTATATCCAGTGAAAGTAAAATCAAGGTGGTCTTTTGCAGAGCTAGGAAATGTTTCCTGATGTCTCACTTGGCCCAAGCAAGAATAACTCATGCGTTTAACACTATGCACCTGGATTACTGCAATACACTGTACATGGGGCTGCCGTTGAAGGCTCATTGGTAACTGCAGATGGTACAAACTGCAGTGCCCTATTTGTGGGTAGGTTAGGGATATAGTTGCCATGTAGTTCTAAAAACCAAGAGGTTTGCAGTTGCCATTAAATATCCTGATTTAGCTTAACTACATGGTTTGCTTCCAGACGACTTTATCCAACCAGAAGCAATCTGCCCTGCATATACATGCTGAGGTAAACTATTAGTAGTTCCCTACCCTTATGAAAAGGGTGGTTCATAGAGGTAGCTTTTTTAAAAGTTTCCCCCTGTTTTATAGTACAATTTCGTTTTGGAATCTCAACTGCCATACTAATGGTATTCTAGAAATGAGTTAAATGGGCATTTTTGGAGCAGTTTCAGAAAGAAACTGGTGGCAAGAGGGATTCTATGAGGGTTATTTGTTTGAGTCTCCCAATTGCTTTATTGGTGTACAAAACTAATAAATAATCCTAATGATTAAGTACGCTTCCTTGTTGTTCAGACCCTTTGCTTCTTGTTCTGTGTTCTGAAACACCTTTGAACAATTCTATTCTGTCTTCTGGATGACAGCTCTTCAAATACTTGAAGACACTTCTCATTACTTCCTGCAACTTTCTGTTTTACATACTAATTCTTCACTTATTCCTTATAGTTTTCCTTCATGCACCATATTATCTTGGTTGCTTCCAGTGGTGGGTTCCTCCTGGTTCTGTCCGGTTCTATAGAACCGGTAGTAAAACCAGCAGGAGGCTCCACCCACCATAATGTCATCCTGGGTGATCTGTGCATACGCAGAAGTGCATGCAAGTGAGCAAAGCAAGCGCACACTTGTGGTCCCGTTGCGAACCGATAATAAAGGTAAGTAGAACCCACCCCTGGTTGCTTCCCTTTGGATGCAATTCTGTTTATTAAAATCCTTGGTAAAATGTGACACTGGAATTGGACCAATATTCCATGTAGAATTTTGAGCGGCGTGGTGGCCTAGCGGTGAAGATGCTCGCCTCCCACTATGAAGGTTGAAAATTCAATCCCAGGTAGTGGCAGATGTTTCTCTCCTATAGTTGAAAGAATCAATATCTGCTGCAAATTCTGTATGGCATCAGGAAGGGCATCTGGCTAGTAAACACTCGGCTCCATCCAGTCACCCAAAAAACCCCGAATTAAGGGATTACAGGGTCATAAAAAGGGAGTTTATTCCATGCAGAATTTTACATTTACATCCATTGAAATTCATCTTGCAGGTTCTTGCTTTTAGTTACAACTATCCCCTCCACTACTTCCAAAGCCTCCAAGTGTGACAAAACTGAAAGTAGGCATGGTGATATATGTAATGTTTAGTTTGGGGAAACAGTGAAAGGTAAAAATAGTGTATGTGTAAATCTTTTTTTTTAATTTTTAATTTATTTCCAAAGTTAAAATACAAACTTCAACATAACCAAAAAAAGAGAAACAACAACTAAAGCAAAAACTAAACAAGATGAAAATGTGCATAAAGAAACAACAAACATACAAATATATTGTGTGTCATCCCTCCCCCCATCAGTTTAATACTGAATAGGCAGGGTGGGATCAATTAAAAACAGCTCTAGATATTCCTCTGTAATACAATAAAAAATGAACTATTAAAGTCCTACAGGAAGAAAGTTAGTATGAAGAAAGTAATGTTTCTTGCTCTGAATTCAGGGAACATATGGTTCTTCAGATATTATTTTATTTTAGTTCTCATCACCTCCAACTAAAATGTCCCAAAGGTGCTTTTTCAAGAGGCAACTGAACTTTGTTCTTTTTCTTTGTAGACATTTCGCTTCTCATCCAAGAAACTTCTTCAGTTCTTCTTGGATGAGAAGTGAAACATCTTCAAAGAAAAATAAGAAAGTCCAGTTGCCTCTTGAAAAAGCACCTTTGGGACAACCATGACCTGGATGACTGAGAATCTCCATAGACATACTCCAACTAGAATTGTCCATACAAGTAGTCCTTGACTTAAGATGACAATTGGGATCAGAATATCCATTGCTAAGCAAGGCGGTTATTAAGCACCAATTTTACAATCGGTTTTGCTATGGTTGTTATGCACCTGGATGTTAAGTGAATCCAGCTTCCCCATTGACTTTACTTCTCAGAGGCCAGCTGGAAAAGTCACAATGGCCATGACATGACCCTGGGACACTGCAACCATTGTAAATTCATGCCAGTTGCTAAGCACCTGAATTTTGATCTCATGATCATGGGGATGTTGTGATGGCCATAAACGTGAAGACCAGTCATAAATTGCTTTTTAAAAATACCACTGTAACTTTGAACGGTCACTAACCGAATGATTGTAGTTGAAGACTGTCTGTAATTACAACTTGTTTCCCCTTCATCCTTTTACACTTGCCTTTAATATAAGTTCTAACATTCTTCTGATCAGATACAAGCTAATAATGTCGAAGATGATGGCTATAGTCCTAATTTTATGTTAAAATTGATTACCAGTAAATATAGGTCCCATAACTTAGTGATAATATATACAGTATTTCAAAGCCTGGAACATTCTGGTGATGAGATTTAATTGGGAAAAAAAAGAGAGAGAGATGCTGTAGTAGGCCTGAAAGAATTAAATCCCTACTTTGCTACAAAGCATACAGTTTGGAATTTGGCCAGTTCCTTTCAGCTCAGTTTCCCTCACAGGTTATTGTGGGACAAAATGAAGAGAAAACCCCATGAAAGTGAGCTAGAGTTGTCTGAGGAAAAACAGGTCATACATGCAATAAAAACTGAATTCCGAAGCTCAGCTCACTTTATGAAAACATGGAGGAAACCACGCAATGTCAAAAATCTTCATCAATAGTGGGTTCCACTGAAGATGCTGAAACTTAAATGACGATACATCTGACTCAGAGGTCGGCTTCTTCCTAGGAGAAGGCAAGTGAAAAGGGGAAATTTATTACCACAAGAATGCTAAAGAATCCAGAAAAACAGCCTGATTCTCAAAAGAAATAAGACAAACACAAGCCCTAATTTACAGCATTCACTCAGTTTTCAAGATAAGCCACATTACTTGGTCAACTTAATGCGGAATTAAACCTTTAGTTCCTGGACCCTCAAGATTTATGGCTTACCTGGTGGATCACAGCTCCATGACCTTAACTGAACAGGCCTCTGTGTGAATCAGACATGCAGATTTAGGCTTATAAAAATGAAGCAACATTGTCTTGAAGGCAGTTCTTTTCTTTCTGCAGTAGTTTATACAATTCTGGACTAACAGATAATATAGAACATGAGACAGATGATGAAGACGGGAATGGGGCAGTGAAACCACAGCTGTCATTCAGATTTTCTAGGAGTGCTATAGAAAGTGGGATCAACCTATAATTGGAAAGGTATGTCCTTTTTTTTTTTTAAACAAACTGGCTTTCTATTTCTGCTTGTTAAATCTAACATTGTACAAAATCAAGATTACTATTTTATTATTCACTATTTTTCTTCTAAAGGGAAATTGGAATCTTGGGCTTTGAGGAATAAGCAGTTTGATTGAATTATAAACTTTATATCTCCTATTCTACTGCTTTAAAAAGAAAAACACCAAAGTTATCCGAAATTGGGATTGTTATCTGGAGATTCAAACAGTTAAGAATGTGTACAAGGTTACAATGGGAAGGTCTAAAATGTGTTTAAAACCAAAACTTTCTTAAACCTCTATCAAGATAGGATAACAATATGACTTGGATTGATTCACACAGCATTTCTAAATAATCAGAATCTTAGATACATTCCATAAATGAGTATCAAAACACCAACCATAATGGAACAGGGAAGGATTCCCACAACTGAATTGCTCACATCTTTTGGCTCACCACAAGATAAAATTGTGAATCGCTTAGGCGGGGTATGTAGTGTAGAAATTGAATAATAAATAAAATAAAATTCTGGCAGATGTTAAACTACCAGGAAAGTATTCCCATGATTTTTAATGGATAGGAGGGTATATGGTGGTAGGAAACACTTTGCCAGACATCCAAATATTATTGAATTTATCTCAGTAGCAACTTGGGACAACACAGGGCTTTCTGAACAGATAAATATCAGGTTTACAGTGAGCTGCACCTTTGGCAACCAAGCTCCTCCCATACTTTGTATTAGCTATAGCTGCCAAGCCAAACTCAGTAACAAACTCATCTAGAACACACTGCAATAATTCAATTTGTATGTGACTTACATGACCAGGAACTGTTCTAGGTACTAACCCAGCTGCTCTGCTGTTCACATTAGCAACTGGGGCACAGATAGATAATCTTTCTGGATATGACTATACACTTTGGGGGTTGAGGAATGTGTTAGGAGAGCTGTCACAAAATGAAAACTAGGGTTCTATAATCAATCACAAGACCTCATCCAGGTACCAAAAGGTTTCTTCCCTCCTTGGCTTACTTTTGTCTTATTTCTGAGTAGGTGGATACATTTTTGAGCAAAATAATGGGTTACTCAATAATTCAGAATAGAGCTGGAAGAGACCTTGGAGGTCCTGTAATCTAACTCCCTGCTTAAACAGGAGACCCAATACCATTTCAGACAAGTGGCTGTCCTGTCTCCTCTTAAAAACCTCCAGAAATAAAGCGCTCACAAATTCTGAAGGCAAGTTGTTCCACTGGTTAATTGTTCTGTTAGGAAGTTTCTCCTTAATTTCAGGTTGCTTATCTCCTTGATTAGTTTCCACCCATTGTTTCTTGTCCTGTCCTCTGGTGCTTTGGGAAATAAGTTGACCCTCTCTTTGTTGTGGCAGCCCCTCAAATACTGGAACACTGCTATCATGTCACCCCTAGTCCTTCTTTTCCCTAGACTAGCCATATCCAGTTCCTGCAAACATTCTTCATATGTTTTAGTCTCCAGGCCCTTAATCATCTTAGTTGCTCTTCTCCGCACTTTTTCCAATATCTCAACATCTTTTTTTTATATGTGGTGACTAAAACTGAATGAACTATTCCTGATGTGGTCTTACTAAGGTTTTAAAAAGCGGAACTAATACTTCCTGTGATTTCAATTCTATGCCTCTGTTTATACAACCAAAGATTGTATTTGCTTTTTTGGCTGCTTCCACACACTGCTGGCTCATATTTAAGTGATTGTCCACTAGACTCCAAGGTCCCTCTCACAGTTACTGTTTTTGAGCCAGGTTTCACCTAATCTGTACTTGTGCCTTTAGTTTTTCCTGCCTAAGTGTAAAACCTTGCTTTTCTCCATATTAAATTTCATTTTGTTGGATAAAGTCCATAGTTCAAGTCTGTCAAGATCTTTCTGGATCCTATGCTTGTCTTCTGGAGTGTTGGTTATTCCTATCAGTTCAGAGTCATCTGCAAATTTGATGAATTCCCCTTCTATACCCTCATCTAAGTCATTCATGAAGAGATTGAAGAGTACTGGGCCTAAGACGGAACTTTGTGGTACCCCACTGCTTCCTTCCTTCCATGTAGATATAGTATGAGCAGTATTAAGGACTACTACTATGAGTAGTATTAAGGAGTATGGTTTGTCAGCTGATTACAAATCCATCTAGTGGTGATACTGTCTATTGCACATTTTTCTAGTTTACCAAGAAGTAGGTTGTGGTCTACTTCGTTGAATACCATACTGCAATCTAAGTATACTATGTTCACAGCATTTCACTAGTCTACTAATTTAATCACTTTGTCAAAGAATGAAGTAAGGTTGGTTTGGCATGATCTGTTGCAGCAACCCACATCTTCTTCTTTTTAATCTATTGGGTATATATGAGCCCAGAAACATTCTTGGAAATCACAAAGTTTCAGAGGTAGGTGCTTTTTTTTTTTTTTTTTTGAAGCTTTTATGTGAAACCTTGAAGAAAAAAGATAAGAGAAAGTGTTTAAGAATGAAAAGAGGGACTTCCGCCTGGCTCCGCAGCTTTGAAGATGCTCTTTTTTGAGCGCCTGTTCTCTGGTTCCGTAAAAGCCCCAGAACAGCCGAAAAACTGCTGTCTGGAAGCTTGGAACCCTCTCCCCGGGCAAAGGGGAGAGAGAAGAATCGATAGGTGGGGGTAGAGCCCCCCAAGTGCGCTAGGAGAAATCCTGGGGCGCAAAGGGTGTGGGCTCCCTATTGAAGCCTATCAAGCCACTCCGGACCAGAGACGACTCCGCTGAAGCGGAGCTAGAAGCTGCGACCAGAATCTGCAGAAAATCAACAGGGGGGACTTTTAACATCTTTACTTTGATAGCAGACAGAACAAATCAGGAGAAAACAAAAGGAAACTTGCAAGTAACACTTTAACTCCGTTTTAATATGCAGAAAATGGTGCCTGAGGGCAGGAGGGGGAAACTACCAGGGAAAGTGCTCGTTAAGGCTTGTTAACGTTTTACAGCTACTGGATTACACCTAAGAGAAAGTTTTAAATGGAAGCGGCCAGGAAAAGAATTTGGTATTGAGGAAAAGAATTTGGTACTGACTTTAACTAAAATCTGGTCTTTATACTGTGTGGAAAAAAGTTGAATTGTTGTCCTGATAGCTGGATAAATACAAAGTAGCTGAAATATGGCTGACAACAAGGCTGGTGAATCAGCAAATTCCCAAGCCGTGACTGTCCAGGCTTTTCAAGAACTTCTAGACTTTTTTACCTCAGCCCTGCTGAATACAATCAAAAGGGCTTTTTCAAAAAATAGCTTGGGAAATTATAAGCAGTTGTTACAGGGACAGCAGGAAATTATTCAGAAGAATTTGTTTTTGGAAGATCAGGAAATAGACAGGATTAAGAGATTGGCTGGTACAGCTGAAACAAAGGTTTTGGTGGACGTTTCCATTCCAATGACAGAAAAGCAACAAATGGTTTCTTTATTGCAAGCTGACAATCTTTATGGCAACAAATTTTGGCTATATGGACAAAGAAATGGATTGAATGATTATACAAGCCAGAAGAGACTAAATGAGGATTTCAAGTTAGAAAATGTGACTTCAAGAAGAGAGCGAGTATTTCAGAAACATCAACCTCAAATTACCATTTTAAAAGTTTCCAAAATAAAACTGGGGGGATTGTTGAAAGAATTCATAATAATAAAAAAAAAGGATTGGAAAAAATATAAAAAGAAGTGAAGGACAGAAGATTAAGAAAGATATTTTCCTGTGGATTTTGAAATTGGCATCAGGCAAATATGTGTTTTAATGGTATTAAAAGATTTTTAAAATGTTTAACATAAGGTTATATTATTCTACAAGATATATGAGATAAATTGTATAAGCTTTTAGGATGTCTAACCCTTTGAAGTGAAGAGGATTAATGTTAAACTCAGAATTTTATTGCAAACTGATAATTAGTTTTGGATAGTTAAGGGTTGTTCTTTAAAAAGTTAGAGGTATTAAGATGGTTAATTGAAAAATTGAAAGATACCCTCCTGTATATTCTGAAATTTATATTTGGTAAATAAGTGTTTTAAAGGTATTAAGAGATTTTTAAAATGCTTAACATAAGATTATATTATTTTAAAAGATATATGAGATAAAATGTGTAAGATTTTAAGATGAAAATTTTTTCTTTTTTTCTGGTATAGAAATGGAATTTATTCATGATTCCTATTGTTTGTAAGACTGCTAAAGTATCGGATTATGCATTAAGAAAAAGGGTTTTTTTTCTTTTTTTTCTATCTAAGTAGGAAGAATGAATTTAATTTAATTGGTTTTGAGAATTTATAAAAGGGAGGTTGTTGAATTGGAGCAAAGGGAGTTAAAGAACATGTGGGAGCTTTGAACTTTATAATTTGTTAGTTTATTTTAGCATATGTTTGTTAGATGCTATACCCTGTTTTTGCTCTGGGAAGTCAGGAGTGGGGTGGGGAGGGGGGGATAAGGGAGGGGGGGAAGTGGTGAATAGAGAAATGTTTTAGCAGAAGAAAGTGTATTCTATGAGTAGAATATAGGAGTTGCTCAGATACTAAAGGAGGAAAATATTTCACAGCAAAGAAGTTAGAAAGGAGAGAGGAGGAAGGGGTAGGAAGAGGAGAGGGAGGGAGAGGAATGGAAGAAAGGAGAGGAGGAAGGGAAGGGAAGGGGACAGGACTAGGAGTGAAGGCGAGAAGGCGGAAAAGAAGAGAGAAGTGGGGGAAAGGGAAAGGAAGTAGGATGAGGTGGGAGAAGAGGTAGGAGAAAGTAGGAGGGAAGAGGAGGGAGGGACGGGAAAGAAAGGAGGAGAAGAAGAAAGTTTGTTGTGGAATGAGGGAAGAAAGAGAAGAGCAACTCTGAATGTAATTAAAATGTTTTATTTTAATGCTTTCTTTAAGGGAAACATGTATATGGAGGATTTCTTATGTATAAGAAAATGTACAATTTATGTGGGGAAGGGGAAGGGTGGGAGGGAGAAAATTGTTTGTATTTCTTATAAAACTTTTTAATAAAAAAAAAAAGAATGAAAAGAGGAAGATATATTTGAAAAGAAGCAAAGGCACCTACATCCTGATTGCAAGTGATAAGATCCATTTTCAATCAGAAACTGAGATGGCATTTGTTCCTTCATCTCTATTGCATCTCTCCTAATGGGGGCAATTACCCCACTCTATTTCTGATTGACAAATAATAGAAGACATGTAAATCCTTGTTGTAGCGAACAAAAATTCTCCATCTTTCTCAGACTGAAACAGCTGTTCAGCCATGTATGCCACCTGAAGGAGCCTGGGTTTTTTTTCCCCTAGGTATTTGTCATATTGCTGGTAAATAGAGTATTACTCCTTTTCATTTTACAGAATGCGGCTCGGCATCCTGTTCAGCCCTTGAGGTCAAGTCACAATGTTCCATGAACTGCAGGTGCCAGCTAATTTGTATCTTATCCTTTTATGTGGCTATGGAATTTTTTCTATCAAGGAGTGCAATTGGCACTTCCATTTTGTCATTGACCTCATTTTCCTTCTCTCTCTTTTTTAAATCCCTGTCAAGACACACGTTTAGGAGATGAGAGTCATTGTACCATTACTGCTACCTTTATTTTTCACTGTGGGTGTTTCTCATTTCCATGTGAGTATAATACCTGTCCCATTTTCACAAGCTAATTTACTTGCTTTGATCTAAACGTTTGAATGTTTGCTGTAGAAATACCGGTTCACAAGACATTGCATCAAGTTTGGCTGAGATATGTAAATACAAAGAGAAAATCATCTTGATGTTTGTATTCCATCAAGGTTTTTTTTTAACCAATGTATTAATTTTGCTAAATATATGAATGACTTTTGATAGCTTAGAAGGAATGCTGGATGAGCTGATCAATGCCAGCAACCGTGGCAAGCAGGAATTGAAACTTCATTCAAAATCTTGATAGGTAATGAACATGGATGTTTCGTTTCAATGAGTCTCAGATGGAACCATCCATCTATCCCCAGTCTATGGATGGAAAGGGATTGCCTTTCAGAGTGACTGAGATGTCCTTTTTCTCCTTAACATTGAAAAAAACTGGCATGCTTATTGCAATGCTAGGCTCTTGGATAAATAAAGGTTTCCAGGTGCTCCTTGGAACCGGCTTATGATCACATAATGTTGCACCATCATATGGTGATTCCAAAAAGCATTTTTAAAAAGGCTTTCCTCTTCAAAAACCTGCCCTAGCTGTAAATATGACAGGGTCTTAAATTATTAAGCAGAAAAATAGTATCATCTTTGAAAACTTAGACAAGAATGACCACTCTATACCAATCTGATGAATTTCTATCAATTTTAAAATCAAATCAATAATACAGCGCATGAGAAATCTGATAAGTGAAGTGGTGCCACAGTAGTTAGAATGTAGTACTGCAGGCTACTTCTGCTGACTGCTGGCTGTCTACAATTTGGCAGATCGAATCTCACCAGGCTCAAGTTTGACTCAACCTTCCATCTCTTCCGAGGATGGTAAAATGAGGAGCCAGATTGTTGAGGGCAATATGCTGACTCTGTAAACTGCTTAGAGAGGGCTGTAAAGCACTGTGAAGCAGTATGTAAGTCTAAGTGCTATTGCTATTATAAAGACTTGCCCTGGTCTGCTAAACTTTATCTGGCAGTAGCAGATATATTGTATAAAGAAAATAAACATAACTTTGGCATGATCAGGCAATTCAGAAATTTGAAAGTCCTGATGGAAAATGTGATATCAATGCTCCAAACAATCTTTAGGTTTTTAAAGTGACATCTTCAGAATCTTTCTATTCAGATAGGTATTTTAATCTGTCATTTATGTGGGAAGGAAATGATACAGTGATTTTTTTTCTATTTTCACAGGGTTATCAAGGTCCACAAGACAAGTATGAAAATTATGCAAATGCATATCTGAACTGGATAAAATACTTATATCCCAACTTGATTGGCTCAGTTGAAACACAGCCATATTATTTTGTTCCATTCTATTATTACCCAACGAAACCAGATGCAGAGGTTCCAGTAGATGAGGGAAGTGGTGGCGGCCCACCAACAGATATTCAACCAAGGAGAAGGAGAAGCATCCTATTAAGAATGATTAGGAAGTAATAATTCATGAAGATAATATTTACATAATATGGAGAGGGTTGAATCGGAGCATGAAAATGGCATGGAAATTAAGGGTTAATTCAACTTGTGTAGGTCTTCAGCTCTTTGTTTTATATAACCACACCCCATTTTATCCCCAATACTGCAAACAGTATTAAAAGATAATTCAGGATCTCCAGAGAAATGATGCAAACCTGAGCTTGAGTTGGAATTTAATTATTCATTGTTCCTGTTATAATCTGCTTTGTGGAAAATAAGACATGCTGATATTGTGCTTGCTTCTCTTTCTCTTTTCTTTTTGCCGACTTCACTAAATCAAAGATATTTAGGATTCATGAATGGCTAGTTTCTTCCTGCCTATAATAAATGGCATATGTAATCACTGGGAGTACATAAATGTTTAAATTAAAATGAATTTGAAAAACACGCTTTGAAATTTCTATTTTCTTTAGAAGGTGGGCCAGGTTTAACATATGGGGATCATGAGGAAAATTTTCACATTGCCTATGAGTCTTTAAGTATGTATCAATTTTAATCAGAACATATATGAGAGCATCTGTTTGCAGGATCCACTATAACCCCATTTTTGGATCCATGATTTTCACCAAGTAGAATATAAACATCTCATTTGATAGCCATTACTTCCTTCAGAATATCCACTGTCACAGAGAATGTAGCCTTTGGCAATCATATACTGTATTTTATAATTTGGAGAGACTGAGGACTGCAAATAGGGTGGTTGGGGACTTATCAGCTCTATGGGCAAAGCTAGACCTTGGAGGGTTGGATACATGATTTTGGGTTCTGAAAAATGTAATATGCCTATTTTAGGTTGTCGCTATTAGGTTTTATCTATTTCCTACCTGAAAAGAGCGAGAAATTATGCTGTCAATTTTCAGGAACTGCATTCAGATGGGATTTCAAAAGCTACCAAAAGGGGACTCTAGAATTAGAGGTTCGCACCAACGTGTTAGTGCTTCCTCCACCTTCCAGACACAAAGGAACTGAGTGGCAATCCTCGAACAATGTGTCAAACCTGCACAACTTTCAGATGTGTTGACTTCAACTCCAGAATTCCCCAGCCAATTCTGGGAGTTGAAGTCCACACATCTTAAGGCCACCAAGGTTGAGAAACAATGTTCCAGAGTATTAAAACTCATTAGAAATTAGTTGGAAAAATCTAGAGAGAATTGAAATTCAATGTTCAATTATAAAATTAAGTTCTTCATATTGTAAGTCCAAAAAAGTGTAAGTTATGAGGCAAAAGGACACATTTCAAGCTCAAATCTTCATCTCGTGGATAAAATTAACAACTTGAAGAACTATTTCTTGAAGTTTTGCCTCTGCAAAAAATTTTTTACAGCAACTTTGCCTTCCATTCTGTTGCTCCAGTGATTCCATAACTGATAGCTGAGAGAAGGTGGTTTCCAGTTTCTCCTCCTGTGGCCTGGACGGGTTTTTAATCCCCTGGATTTAGCCTGCAAACATTTTCTTCTTCTTGCTGCCACAGAGCATGAACTTTTGTGAGATTTCAAAATGTGGTTTCATGGAAGGCTTAAGGGCAGTGTGATAAAAAAAGAGCAACCACTGCCAACATCTCCTTTTCAGGGCAGGGGTAAGTGGGTGGGGCAGACCTCAGGGCAGAGGTAAGTGGGAGGAGAGGAAGAAATGCTTTGTGATAGCACATCTAGCAATTTCCAAGTTGGAGCCTCTATTTCTTAGTATCCCTGGTAGGACAGTGACAATGTTTGCATGAAAAGAAAGTCCTCAAGGATCTTAGGATAAAGGACAATAGTGGTGCCATGCTGGTGACAATTGTCCTAAGTTGCTTAGAAGCATTCCAGCCAGGATACTTGTGGATTTGTATATCCATGGACCATGTGACTCTAATCATTATTATTATTTTTAATGCAGTGTAAAAGTGTGAACTCAACACTTCCATGAGGGTTCTGCAAATAGAGCAGCAGAGAAGAAGATAAGTTTTGCAACTTCACCCAGAAAGGTGGTTAAGACTGAGAGAAAAGCATCTCATGTGCTTAAATTTAATGGGTGGAATCAGGGGTGGGATTCAGCCGGTTCAGACCAATTTGGGTGAACCGGATCTTAATTTTAATCTGGTTCGGCGAACCGGTTGTTCCAAGGACTGCCTGACTCCGCCCACTCCACCCCACCCCTCCCAGGAGTCTCCACATGACCTGTTTTGGGTGCCAGGTAAGTGCAGGGTGCGTGCAGAGGCTCTGGGAGGATGAAAAATGGGCCTATTGGAAGTCTGGAAATGGGCATGTTTCCGGCCTCCGGTGCCTGGGGGAGGCCACTTTTGCCCCCCTGAAGGCTTGAGGAAAACCTGAGAAGGGTGAAAATTGGGCCTACCGGAAGTACCGGAAGTCTGGAAACGGGCCCACTTCTAGCCTCCGGAGGGCCTCCAGAGCCCAGGGATGCAGTTTTTGCCCTCCTGGAGGCTCCAGGAAAGCCTCTGGAGCCTGGGGAGGCAAAAAACGGGCCTACCAGAAATACCAGAAGTCGGAAACATTTCCAGCCTCCAGAGGGCACGCGAAGTAAACCAGTTGTTACAACCAGTGAATCCCACCACTGGGTGGAATCCAATCCAATCCAATCCAATCTAATCATCTAATCTAATCTAGAGAAAGGAAGAAAGAAGATATAAGACCAAGTAAATGGCACAGCCTGCCATACATCAGAAACATTTCGGAAGCAGTAGAATGCAGCTTCTGAGATCTGCAAGTGGGCATTGTCCACAGCCCAAAGGCTATCATAAGAGAACAAATCAAGCATTGCAAATATCACTTGGAGGTGGGAGATCTTCCAATGTAATCTACTGGATACCCAGAATAGAATAGAATAGAATAGAATAGAATAGAATAGAATAGAATAGAATAGAATAGAATAGAATAGAATAGAATAGAATTCTTTATTGGCCAAGTGTGATTGGACACACAAGGAATTTGTCTTGGTGCATATGCTCTCATAAAAGAAAAGATACGTTTGTCAAGAATCATGAGGTACAACATTTAATGATAGTCATAGGATTGCCCTTGTGACTATGTAGAACAGACGAGGAGGTAGCTAAGCACCAGATTGAAAGAGCACGAGCGAACAGCCAGACGAAGAGATCCAAACCTATTGCTATCTTCACATTGCAGTGAACGAGGACACACATTCAATTTCACAGGTACTAAGATTGTTGGCTGAGCAGGTACAAAGATATCCAGGACAATGATTGAAGCCAGGGAAACAGGCCCTTGTCAGTCAACAGGAGTGCTGATTTACACCAGTTTATCAGGTACTTAGGACTTGGCAGCACAAGGAAACAACAGTCATTGACTTAAAAACTGACCAGCAACACCCCAGTCAAGGGGAAAAAAAAGCCACACACAATCAGGCACCACATAAATACTATGCATAGAATAGCCCAAAGCACACATTTTGGTAGATAGAAGTTCCCTGAGGATCGGCTCCAGCATGAGATTTCAGACTCATACCGGAGCCGATCCTCAGGGAACTTCTCAGGGAGTCTGAAATCTTAGAAGACTAAGTCTCTGGTCCCGGTGACTGACCCAGTTTGGATCCTGGAATCTAATCTGGTTGTAATTTATTCAGCCTGTGTTGAAAAGGTGGATAGAAATCACCATCATCTCTATGATAGTATATACCTATTTGACAGGAAAAAATATTTTCTAATTTCACATTTGTAGTAGTAACAAGTTGAGGAAACAACTTGTACTAATTACTGTAAGCGGAGACTGAAGATTCTGAAGCCACATTGCAAAGTAAAATATAAGCAACACTTTGTTATAGTAATTGCACTTCCTTAACATTACCATCAGAGGGAGAAATAACACAAGCTACTGGATGATCTTAGTTTAAAAAGTTTTTTTTAAAAAAAACTGCTGTAGTTTTTCTTTTATTAAAAAAATCACACATTTGTACTTCTCAACAGAATTCTTCTGAGAGTAATAAATGTAAGAGTATAAGATGAAATCAGGAAAAATATCCTCTTCCAAACAACTATAAGAAAGGCAAATATTATAGTTGGAGCTGCAATGGGACTAGAAATAGTTATGCTTTTAGCTTGTGCCTGTATATTGAGTTAAAATCAGAATCACTAAAGAGAAATAAATTATATTATCTGTTGTACCAAATCATAATCCTAATGACAAGATTATTCATTTTTAAGCAGTCTCATGATTTCATTATGTAAGTTTGTGTGTGTAATGTGTGCGTATATATGTGTGAATTTATATTCTTTCTTTACAGCTACCAAATATTCTGCAGTCTGGGTTTATTGCAGTTTCCAACTAGCCATTAAGGGCAATACTATGTAAAGAACAGGAAGTCCTTGACTTACAACAGCTCATTTAGTGATCGTTCAAAGTTACAATGGCACTGAAAAAAGTGACTTACAACCCTTTTTCACACTTATGACCCTTTCAGCATTCTCCATAGTCACATGATCATAGTCACTTGGCAACTGACTCATATTTATGACAGTTGCAGTGTCCCAAGGTTATGTTTCGTAAACTTCTGGCAAGCAAAGTCAAAAAAAGGAAGCTACACTCACTTAACCACCATGTTGCTAACTTAACAACTGCAGTGACTCATTTAACAATGGTGGCAAGAAAAGTCATAAAATGGGACAAAACTCACTTAACAAGGTCTCACTTAGCCACAGAAATGTGGGGCTCAATTGTGGTCGTAAGTCCAGGAATACATGTTCAATGTGTTGAAATAGTACCATGTTTGGATGGTAATGAAAGCATGAGTTCCTGTAACTTACTTCCTACACCAGGCAAGCTCATAATGCAAAAACTGAAAGTGGGCAAAGATCATTCTAGCAATGGCCTTCACCTATTGTTCAAGCAGAAGTTGTGAATCCAGAAGGACCCACAGATGACACTAGTGTTGATGGAGAATCCCAATATACAAACAGAAACTCCATTTTCCTCTGCTTGTTCTCTTTCATCCAGACCCTTGTAGCCTTCTAGCACGGGGATAGGATGTTGATATCTTATACAAAGTTGGCACCATCAATCTAATGGGGGTATCACAGTCCAAACTGTCAGTTGACTTCTCCCACTGATAGGGGTACTAAAGAGCAGAGGAGAGAGAGTCAACCTCAGTGGGACTCCAAATTGCAAACACCACCAAGCTGATCTCTCATCGGTACCATAGCCTAAAACCACCGCATAAGGAAGGAATGGAATCACAGTGCTTTCAGTCCCTAACCCTTCTAAACAATCCAATGTCTTCTATGCAGTCAGGTTTTACCTGGGTAGATTTAGCATCCTAATCCTGCAAAGAGCACTGGGCATGAATGGTGCCCTCATGTCTTCTTTTTCCAAAGGGTACTGGAAATCCAAACTATATTTTTATTACATTATAACTTGCACAGCAACTACTGAGTGGCTAGTAAACTAAAGGAGTAAACAGATTGGCAATTTTATGAAATAATTAATAGGAACCAAACTGAGGTACAGACTGAAATGTCACACCAAATTTTTATTCAAACTTAAAACCTGAATTTGTCCTCAACATCTACGACAAACAGTATTCTAATTTCTAAATATTTAAGGAGACACTGTGTTTTAAACTGACACATATTTTCTTTTAAAAAGTAAATCAAGGAACTCACTTGGCTAAGCCAGTTATATGTAACAAGGATAAGGGCTAAGCCAGCTAAGTATAACAAAGAAATAACATATTTGGAGTACCAAGGGGTATTTTCAAGACATTGTTTTCTTAAAAGCTAAATGCATGAGCAAAGACACAGAGTTTTATTAGCAACATAACTAGTATTTGATAAGAGATGCTGGCAATTGTGCTCAAGCACATGTTACTGTATGAGGGTCAAGAAGAGAAACTTGCTGTGTGACATAATGTCACTGATGGCAAGAGCTTCCACTTCATAATAATGATTGATCATCATAGCCTGGAACTCTAACTTCTACCGCTACTTTCCCTTGCCTCCAAATGTGCTTCTCTGATAATGGAAGTATCAGAGTTCTTGAACAATGTATTCCTAATTCTCAGAGAGACCTGAGACCTTCCAACCACTGTATTTGAACTCCTATCAAGGTTTGATACCATTAGGACTTAGCTGTGTTTGGGGGCGTGGTTTGTCTTCTGAAAATGATGCACTGAGTGGCAAGGCAATTTTTTTCTCCACTGACAAACAGCTGATTTTGCCACCAAAGCTGGTTCTTTGGTGGTGCACTCCCAGATTTGAACAGGAGCAACTAGGAATGATCCAAAATGACCTTTGAACTACTATGTATCCACCTGAAAAGAGGAATCTTGATGGTTACAATTTTCAGTGAGAGTGGCTAAAGGATTGGGTCTCCATCTTTTCCTTTCAGCTGTTTGTTTCTTTAAACACACCTCAGTTTTAACTGCATGGTTGAAGTTTCTTTTTTTGTTTTGATTGTCATCTTTTCCCTTGACACTGAAAGTGGTAAAAGAGAAAGTTAAGGAGATTTTCATCTTTAACTATTAGTCAACTGGTTGAATGCTGAATTATTCCATCCTCTTTATTTTAATGTGAAGTTTTTGGCATCTTTTTTACTGCTTTATTTTTGAGTTGGAAATCACTTTTGCTTTCATCATATGGAAGTCAACGGCACTGTCTTGGATAGTGAAAGTGATCTGATCTGATTTGATTTACATACACATTGGATTCACAATGGATTTTGTATTCCATTAATTTTTAAAAGCTCTGATCTTATTTTTCTAACTTCTGCTGGGAATTTTCCCCTTTTTTCTATTCACTTTTTATTGTGGGAAATATTATCTAATTCTTTCTGTGGTTATTCTGTTATAGTATATCTACTACCTCATCCTTGAGAGGAACTGTTTAAATTTGGTTGTGAAAGCTCAGCTATAGGGAAGTTTTGGACTTTATTAAAAATGCAAATAATACATCTATTTAATGTTAAAGCCCTTTGGGAAGCTTTTGAAAAAAATGCTTTTCAGCTTACAAGTTGAAAACATAGATAAAAAGTTTGATAAATTGTTTTAAATCAATCCAAATATGGCACTCAGATACAAATGACAGGAAATAAACAAGCCTTACAATCAAATGGATTGGAATCTAATTTGTTGTTGGCAGATTTGAAGGAGAAGGTTCCCAGTTTGAGAATTAAAGGTTTGTTGAAGAAGGCTGAAAGGGGTCTGAATTCTAAAGACTTAGAGGGGACAGAATCAATAAGTGATGGACTAGACTTTCTTAAGAAGATTGATGAAGATTGGGGAATGGACTTTTTAAATCCAATCAGAAAACAATTGTCAAGAGATGCTGTGTTTCAACCTGTAGAAAGTTTTTTTTTTGGAACAACAAATGCTGTGGAGATATTTACAACAAGACTTATGATTTGGAGGAATGAGATCCAATTGTTGGGAAAGATGCCAAATTTTAAGGAAAAGTTTTATCACTCAAGAATATTTGATCTTGGACAGACTAGAAATAACAATTGTGGTGGTTTGTGGTATAATAGAAGCCAATGTGAACTTTCTGTGAATTAAATACAATAATAGATTGTTAACAGAGAGGGCTTTGAAGTTTAACTTTTCTGTTGGCTTTATCTGTTAACTATGTTTTTGTTTTATATAATAGATAGATGCCAAGTCAAATTGGTTGGATTAACAGAGTTGTATAAATTAATAAACTGTAGGCCTGTTTTACAAAGCGGGGGGGAGGCATTATTATTCTTGAACTATATCTGTCAGTATTCAACTGGGGAAAGTATCTATGTATATACTTTTTTTCTATGCACAATTTTTTGTATGTATTATTTAGTTTTGCTTTGTTTTTGTAATTTTTTTCCTTTAATTTTTTTATTTTCTTATATTTTAAAGGTGTGAATGATTTTTTTAAAAAAATGACTAAGCTGTGGGATGCTCACAACACCCATCTTTTACGGAAATAAACACACCATTTCTCTGCAAACCCATCTCATGCAGGTGACTTTGTTTCCTGAAATAAAACATGATAATCCAGTGTATTCTAAGCACCCTCCAAAACTCAAACACAAATATTAAGCAGTCCATGTTTCTTAATCAATAATTTGTTATGCACTTTAGAAAACTTGGCCTGAGGATTGATAATGGTTCTGCTGAACACAGCGAAAATGGCACATCATCAACTTTGGGGTTACGCATACCTCTCAGCATCCTTTTTTTTTTTTTTAAACAAAAACATGTTTGGAGAAAGAGATTCATTGCTTCTGCACAAACATCTCTTCTTAAAATACATTTCCCACTCATAATGTCTAAGAAACAATCCTTCCTACATTCCATGTGCTAGAACTGCCAATAGCTCACATACAGCTAAACCACAAGTCATAAACCTATTTCCTGAAATAGCAACTACAGCAGGAACATCTCTCTTGCTTGACAACATTCAAAGACTAGGTAGGGCCAGAGCAAAGTAGGTGTGATAGAAGAAGGAAAATGGATGAGGTCAGAGAAAAAGAAAAAGGTATACATTCATTTTTAATCAATAGATGAATAAGTAAATACTGTATTTTATCTTTGGCAGTAGTCAGTTAGATACCATGTTTTCCTGAAAATAAGACCCTCTTATATTTTTTTGAACCCTGAAATAAGCGCTTGGCCTTATTGCCATGCGCTCAAAAGCCCGATTGGGCTTATTATCAGGGGATGTCTTATTTTGGAGGAAACAGGGTACTTCATAGAAATCCATAAGAATCATGAAACTTTTAACAGACAGGAGAAGATAAATAATATATTCTTTGGTCACTACCTAACTTTAAAATCTAAAGCAAAACTGTTCCAAGTTCATAACCATCGGCACACATACACACACACACATGTACATACACATATACATACATGCACTGAGCACATTTTGAATCCATTTCAAAAGCAGAAAGCACAATTTAAAAGAGAAACTGATTAAAACTATTTGTAAGTATTGTATATTCCAAATTCTTAGATACAAAACATCTTAGCTGATTTGTTTTCATCAATCAGTTTCTTGGTATTGAGGTCTAGTGAAAAAATTGGTGGAAAATTAAGAAAGAAGTCTAGAGGCTACAACTATTGCTTGAGAGTATAGCTTATTCTTGAGGGAGATTGCTTACTCTTGACCTACACAGATGGCATATGAAATCCCCCTTTTCACAAAAGTCATTTGAATAGTGCCTACCGATGGAGAACATTTACATGCCATGGACTTTTCATGTTACTGGCATTTATTTAGATACAGTTGTTTCCTGGTTATGTAATAGAGCACCCAGAGCACCAGAGTATTGTACCAAAAATAAATAAATAAATAAATAAATAAATAAATAAATAAATAAATAAATAAATAAATAAAAGCAATGCATAAGCTAAAGCAAAATTGCTATGGAGATTCTCAATCACCCAGGTCATGGTTGTCTCAAAGGTGCTTTTTCAAAAGGAAACTGGACTTTGTTTTTCCTTGAAGATGTTCCACTTCTCATCCAAGAAGCGTCTTCATTTCTGTCTGAATGGTGGAGGATGGAAGGATTTATATGCATCCATCTGTCGTTATCCCTCTTTCTGAGAGCCATTGAGGCCACTTGGAGGTTTATCTGTGCCTACAGGGTCACCTGAATAATGGTTATGGAGCCTTCTTACAACACAGTCCTTTCAACAGTTGGAAGAAGATTCCATACCCATTTGCAATATTAAGGTGATCCTGTGGGCACAGATAAATCTCCAAGTGGCCTCAAGGATTCTCAAAAGAGGGCTAACGACCAGCTAACTTCATATAAAACCTTCCATCCTCCACCATTCAGACAGAACTGAGGAAACTTCTTGGATGAGAAGCAAAATGTCTTCAAAGAAAAACAAAGCCCAGTTGTCTTTTGAAAAAGCATCTTTGGGACTAAAGGAAAATTCTATCTCACTTGCCCATCCTATACCATATGTGGTAGCTTAATCTACTATGAGACTGATCAGATTCCTAGAAACAACACTTCCAAATCCCAACTATTGGACAGCAGAACCACCTTATGTGGAACAGAGGGTAAAATGAATTGGAAAAACTATGGATGGATATTGGGGCAAAATTATGCTGTTCTTGTAGAGCAACCTGGCAAGAGAAGGATAAGACTTTTAGAGCCCCAAACAGTTTCTAAACATTTTCTTTTTCTATTTGGGAGGGTAAGATCTTCTTTTTTCTCTCTCAATAAATGGTCTGTTCTCCCCAGTGCAGCAGGAATTTTCTTGATTTCAGATACACTGATTTTTTATGACAGAGCCCTGCGTCAAGATGGATTTGGAGTTATTTTTGTAGTCATTAGACATATAGGAAAGGAAGCTCTTAACTGGCAAAACACTACCAAAACTATTTTCAGAGATCAGTAGGGGATTAGGAGTACCTTGTGAATCAGATGTGTTGATTGGTTTTTGCCATTATATATAGTTACGCTAAGTCTGTTATGAATCGTGCTTTTGCTTACTGTACACATCTACAGAATAATTCATTTATTACATGCAGTTCTTAACCTAGAAGGGAAATATTTGTTTCTCTGAACTCTACAGAAGAGGTGGAGAAGTGAAATTACACACCATTAGTTGGAGCTGTCATTTTCCACTCTGTTATCACCAAAAAAATTAACCCTGCTTTCTATATTGCTGATGCTGCATTCATCTCTATTACAATTTTGTTTTATAGTCTCAAAGACAATTTAGCTCTGCATAACCATTAATTTTAATGGGATGGCCACTTACCCAATTATCAGATTAGGTGTGGGATTGATACAAGAAAGAACTTGTTAAAACGGTCCTTTTGGAGGGTGGATGGGGAGGTTCATTAAGACTAAGAAAGATGGGGCGGTAAAAGTGAGAAGGCAAGAAGAAGAAAAAAATGAATAGCCTAATCAAGATTCAATACTAAACCAGAAATCAGGTTTATTAGAAACCAACATACATTTGATTCAGGGGTGCTATTCAGCAGGTTCTGACAGGTTCTGGTAGCGAAAATTTTGAGTAGTTCAGAGAACTGGCAAATACCACCTCTGGCTGGCCCCAGAGTGGGGTGGGAATGGAGATTTTGCAGTATCCTTCCCCTGCCACACCCACCAAGACACACCCACAGAACCAGTAGTAACCACCACTGATTTGATTGCTCCGTTGCTACTGTTTTGTCCATCTTGCCAATGGCAGTTCCTGGAATTGCAGATTATATGTTGTTTTCCGTCACAAAAAGTGTGGATGATGGGACCATGGGTCTAATCTGCTTTTCTCACCTGCCAGCTAATAAACAGGGCAAAAGATCCTTGGTTTCTATCAATGGAAATAAGGAAAAAGCTTCACTGATTTCTCTTCCCTGCCAATATTTACCCTCCTTTCTCCAACTTGATCAACTCATTAGCAAAAGATAGTAGCAATTCTGAGCAGAGGTGAGACAAGCTTAAAGTAAATGAAATGATGTTTTCTTTTCATTCCCAGAGATTGTGCTCAAAAGTGTTGGTTTCCCACAGTGGGAAACCAGGAATGTGTGAACAGGTTACTGAAGGGGAAGCTTACTTGCTTTCATTCCCCTACCACCCACCCATCCATTCTGTCCAAGTTTGCTGGAGAAGGTAAAGAATGAAAAAAAATTGGATGACTGTAATGCATATGAGTCTGTTGTCCATGCTTGTCTTGTGACATAGACATAGAGATAGTATACACAGCAGGGATGAAATGCTCCCGGTTTGGACTGGATCGCCCAATCCGGTAGCGATGGTGGCAGGTGGTTCTGAAAACCGGTAGCAAAAATCCCTGCGTCCCACCCACCCCCACTACGCCCAGCTGAGCCACATGATCATCAGAGGCTTTTTTTTTTTTTACTTTTAAAAGCATTTTTTCTACAACCTCTTCCGACAAAAAAATGCTTTTAAAAGTTAAAAAAAAAAAGCTTCTGATGATCTCGCGGCTCAGCTGAGATCGTCAGAGGCTTTTCAAAGCATTTTTTTTCTGCAACCTCTTGGCCGAAGAGGTGGTAAAAAGAATGCTTTGAAAAGTCTCTGACAATCCCAGCTGGGTTGCCTGATCTGCAGAGGTTAAAATAGAATTTAGTCCAAGGAAAGCAACAAGAGTTGCTATTAAAACACTGCAAGAAAGGCCGAAATAATAGTAGGATATAAAATAAATCCAGTAAAATGTTTATTAAATTATTATAAAAATGACATAATCATTATAGAACATTGTATACAGGCCTGGTAAAAAGAACACACTTGAAGAATTTATGCATTATCTTATCCAGCTAAAAATCCATGCTGAAGCTTCCTAGATGTAGAATAATCGATGTAACTATTCATAGATGAACATCTATATTTGCTCCAAGAGCATAGTCAGAGGGCTGTGTTCACATACTATCTTCCTGCTCCACTATCAAGCTTAATTCTGTATCCGGAACAAGGCCGGCAAGTGGTGCTGTCCTTACAGTTTTATTGCAGAATACGTTAAGTAAAAGGAGTAGATTCCCTTGGCTTCCCTCACTCTGAGTGTTACCTGCTGACAGAGAAAACATTAACCAGTCACTTACTTTAAAGTGTGATGGAGGCTATAGATAAACTGCCTGGGATAAACAATCTCACCATTTCTCAAACTGCTTGACAGCTAAGTTGCTCTGATAACACTTAGACTTATATACTGCATTACAGCCTTGTCTAAGCAGTTTACGGTGTCCACCCCAAAAATCTGGGTCCTCATTTTACTGACCTCGGAAGGATGGAAGGCTGAGTCAACCTTGAGCCACTCAGAATCGAACTCCTGGCACTGAGCAGTGAGCTAGCAGGCGGTACTGCATCCTAACCACTGCGCCACTCCGATCACTTGGATTTCTTTCTGAATATTAATTTAGCACTCTTTTGAAAGAGTGCTAAACTTATATTAAATGCAAAACTGCCTGACTGATAGGTAACAGGTGGACAGGAGGGATTGCAAGGAGCTCTTACTTCATTTACCAAACCCTTTCTTCACATCTGCAACCTGTTAGCCTAGCAGGCACGAAGTAGGCATAAGGTAGACATGAAGTAGATATAAAGTCAACCTGTTAGTCTAGCAGGCATGAAGTAAGGTAAAGTAAGAAAGGGTGACCCCTAATAAGCAAGTTGTTGTGTATATGATTTTTTTTTAAATAAATGCAATACAGGGGAAATCAGACATTGGGGTATCTAAACAGTAAGTGGATGGCCATTTTCAGAGGTGGGATTCACTTACCTTCCCTACCGGTTTGCAAATGTGAGCGGGTGTGCGCGGTCACTTTGCTCGTTCGTGCCACCTTCCATGTATGCTCAGTCTTCCGTGCATGCTCTTTGCATGCTCTTTGCTCTCTCACGCACCTTCCGCACATGCGCACGGACACCAAAACGCGGCAAAATTACATCCAGGTGGGTGGGCGGGGCATATCACAGTCACCGCTACTGGTTTGTGAGAACCAGACAGAACTGCCTGAATCCCGCTCATTTTTAAGTTGTTACTTTCTGTTCCTGTCTGATCTAGTCTGAGATCCCGGTATGTACAAGATGCTTTTAGACTACAAATTATGCTATTGTTCATCTACTCTGACACTGAAAAAAGTGGGCTCGATTTTGTTTAGCCCATTTAATATATTATTCCATCCCTTCTCAGAAAGAAAAAAAAATCCCTCCATGACCACAGACATTCCACGACATAATGATATTTACCGATAATAAGATGTTGGGTACTGCATGATACACAAATTATCACCTGTGGGTTTCGCTCCGATGACTACCCATCTGAATAGGAGTTTAAATTCATGCAAGGGGGACAGATACCCTTCAGAAGGGTTACAGCTACTGAGGGAAGAGCTTTAATGAAACTCTAGGCACCAAACTGTTGTTCTATTTACATCTGCAAGAGAATTGTGGGGTAAGAGATACTTGTAATGTCAAGGTTGATAATTGTGAATAATGATGCTTATAAGATACTAGAGAGAAAAAAACAAATTTCTGATTCCTTCCTACAGGTACCAACTTGAAATATGAAGATTATAATTTTACTTCTTTCCCTTTTGGGGCTGACGTTCTCCATACCAGTAAGTTACCTTTTAATTTTTTCATGTGTTACTTTTGGTGGTGTATCTTCTTAGCATGCTGAAAGTGTATTATGTATTTCATAAAGCACAGAGCCAAGTTTTGCCCTGATGCCAAACAAACTTGTTCTCTGTCAATCCAAGCTTGCACAAGCACCAAATCCCTCCCCCATCTTTCAAAATTTGGGATTTTAATTTGTATAAAGTAATTTAGTTCTTGATCTGATTTTACCTATTCTCATGAGGTAGCAAAATCTCATGTAATAACAGCTGTAAAAATGTCCAATTACCAACATTTCTAAATAGAATTTCAGTTTTCTGAAGGCTATTCTGGGATATTTCTCTTCTCCACACATCTTAGGGAGAGAACTATAGATGCCTTTATTTTACATTGTTGTAGGAAGGGGAACTGGGTGCAAGGCATGTGCTGAATTTTAAGCTTTTTCAAGATTTTGTGGTTTCTTAATGATGTTTGGAGGAGGAAGTTTGCAATTGTTTCTCTTTCAGATTGTTTTTCAGATAGCTTTTTGCAGGCAATATATATATATATATATATATATATATATATATATATATATATATATATATATATATATATATATATATATATATATATATATATGCCTTCTGGGCAGCCTGGAACAATCTTAACCACTTGGGTTAAATGTATAAAATCATCCCCCACCTCCTCTTTTGAAGGAGACATGAGGAAATCACACTCTTATAGTCAAGTAGATCCCTTAGATTTCACATGTGAAAGGTCTGGTGCATTGGGAAATATCCAAACAATGATAATACTCTACTATTTGTTCAATGTCTGTGCATGAGTTTATGTACACATTTCTAGATTGAAAGTAATAAGATATTCTGCTTGCCGAATTGAAAACGAGAACAAAAATAATATATTACGTTCAGAAGTTGTGAGTGCTCCATCACTGGAGGCTTTCAAAAAGAGACTGGACAATCATTTGTCTGAAATGGTTTACAGTCTTCTGCTTGAGCAAGGAGTTGGACTAGAAGATCTCTGAGGCCCCTTCCAATTGTTCTATGTACTAACTGGCTTCAGTGTTCTAAGACTATACTTCTTGCATTTTTATTTTGTTGAAATAAAATTGGGGGTGGGGAGAGGAATAAAGAGAAACTGAGAGGAAAAAGAGAGACTGAATCAGACCCTCCCTATCTTCCCCTTTAATGTTTTAAGTGCCCTGGAGGCAAGACTAAGAAACTGGGGAAAAAATATTTGAAGGGCTGGGTTAAACTTATTTAACATCCTTTAAGGAAGTTACCAAATATATTTATATATATTGAACATTGACTCTGTTACAAACACACAGTGAAGTGTGAATTAGAACAGATACAAAATACATAATGTTAAGCTGAATTATAACCAAGGGGTGGATAGAGTGAAGGAGAAAGAGGGTAAAAAGAAAAGAGAGAAAAGGAGAGACACAGAGAGGGAGAGAAAATAGTTAGTGATAAAAGAAACCAATAGCAGACAATGTCCATATGCTGAGAAAACCTCAAACATGTGAGTCCATATAAGATACCAGGTGACTTGACTTTTTTTATTCTATATATTTGTAGGACTAGATCAGTGTCTCCCAATTTTCTTTTCTCAAAGAAAAAAGTTAAAAGCTTTGTAGGATCACTTTAAGTTGGCCTCCAAGATGCCTCCCATCTTTGTGGTTATGTAAAGCGAGGCAACGAAATGAGAAGCAGAGTTGGTTCTTAGCAGCTGCTCTGATCAAATGTTAACTGAAGCAAATGGATGAAAGGAAAATAGAGAATGGCCTGGGAAAGGACATTGATTAGGAAATTATCTTATTTCTCACAGCAATTTACACCTTAATACCTTTCCTGAGCACTATTCTAGGAAAATAATCTGAAAAATAGCGGGAGCAAAGAGCCCCTCTGGCCATGAATTTCTGGTGTCTTTCAAACTGGCAATTGTCTTAGTGTTGGAAATCCCAGGAGAATTTCTCAGTACTACATTAAAATGTTTTGGTCATGTGTTGGTCATGTGTTGGTTGGAAGAGTTAGGGGTGGGGGGCACCGTGTTGCGGTGGTTCTCCTCCTTTCTCTCTGATCGGTCGCAGTCTGTGTTGACAGGGGGGCAGAGGTCGACCCCGAGGCCCCTTGTATGTGGGGTGCCACAGGGGTCAGTTCTCTCACCCCTTCTGTTCAACATTTATGTGAAGCCGCTGGGTGAGATCATCCGTGGTTTTGGGGTGAAGTATCATCAGTATGCTGATGATACTCAGCTATACATCTCCACCCCGGACCACCCCAATGATGCCCTTAAAGTGATGTCCCAGTGCCTGGAGGCTGTACGGATCTGGATGGGGAGGAACAGACTCAGGCTCAACCCATCCAAGACCAAGTGGCTGTGGTTTCCGACGTTCCGATATAGTCAATTGGTGCCATCACTGACTATTGGGGATGAGTCATTGCCCCCCACAGAGAGGGTTCGCAACTTAGGCGTCCTCTTGGACTCACGGCTGTCTTTAGAACACTTGACGGCTGTGGCCGGGAGGTCTTTTTATCAGCTTCGCCTGATTCGCCAGTTGCGTCCCTTTCTGGATCGGGACTCGTTAAATACGGTCACCCATGCCCTCGTCACTTCACGCCTGGACTACTGTAATGCTCTCTACATGGGGCTCCCCTTGAGGAGCACCCGGAGGCTCCAGCTAGTCCAGAATGCGGCCGCACGGGTAGTTATGAGAGCAGCATGGCGCTCCCATGTGGCTCCCCTCCTGCGCGAGCTGCACTGGCTCCCTGTGGTCTTCCGGGTGCGCTTCAAGGTCTTAGTTACCACCTTTAGAGCGCTCCATGGCTTAGGACCGGGGTACTTACGAGACCGCCTTCTGCCACCAATAGACCGCCCAGTACGCTCCCATAGAGAGTGGCTTCTCAGGGTGCCGTCAGCCAAACAGTGTCGACTGGCGGCCCCCAGGGGGAGAGCCTTTTCTGTGGGGGCACCTGCCCTTTGGAACGAGCTCCCCCCAGAGATACAGAAGATTCCGGACCTGGGCACTTTCCGCCGTGCCCTCAAAACATTCCTGTTTCAGCAGGCCGGCCTGGCCTAACGTTCCCTTTATATTGCTTTTTTTTTTTTTATTTTATTTTAAACTGGGATATATTAAATGTATTTTTTTCGTTCGCTGTTCACCACCCTGAGTCCCTTAGGAATAGGGCGGTATATAAATTTAATAAATAAATAAATAAATAAATAAATTTAACACATTGAGGAAAGCTGTGAATAGTTAAGACTCTATGATTCTGTTTTACCACTGTGCTTTTAAAGAACCACCAGAAAAGGAGTGGATACTCATTGTGAAATGAATCATATGTTATGTTAATGTTTCTCTGGCAACCAATACAACCTTAATATTGCTGGGAGTGTGCAAATAACTCCCCAGAGTATTTATATGTACCGATATAAGGAAGTGCCTGGTAAACAATGTATATCATTTTTTTTTTTGCACTCAAAGAATGCAAGTGAGGTTTGACTTCTCTGATGATGATTTCATTGTGGGTGGTTAATGGAAGTCTTATTTTTGTAGCTCCCTAGCTTTGGACACATCTGTGAGAATGGCATAATATTGTTCCTCCTAGGTGATATAGACCATGTTAAGTGTTAGGAGGATTCTTTGTAAGAGGCTACTGCAGCAAATCTTATCTTGAATAATGACTTAGGTGGAGACTAAATTGCACAAGATTAAGACATATTGGTATGCTTCATTTAGAATTTATGTTCTTTCTCCTCAGATCAACCACATTGGTGGGATTCTGGCTACAAGCAGCAGCAAAGAAGTAAATAACATGGGGGTGACAGAGGGGGAGGGGGAGGCTGCAGGCCTGTGTGTTGCCAAAGCAGTATGTGTGTTTGCATGTTCATCCATCGCATGTTCTGAATTGTTTAATTATCTTTAAAATGTTGACATATTATTATGATGGCCTAGGTTCCTCTACTTTGGTCTGAGGTGCTAGTTTCCTTAGCTACCTTCCCTACTTCAGCTCACCTTATCTCTTGTTATTGGCCAAACAAAAGAGTAATGGAGACCCTCATCAGACCTTGTACCTTTTCTCTCAAATCAGTTCAATAAGTTCTCTAAAGGAACCAAGAGAATGATCCAATGTTTCAAGATGAATTGGTAAAGCTCTGCCAAAGATTTTCTGCACTGCTCCTTTGTGTTTCCCTGCTTCCCCTTGTCTTTGCAATAGCCATCTGAAGCAGATGAATCAGGAATGGAGGCAGCTGTATTGCTGCCATGGAGAAGGCAGTGTAGCAATAGCATAGCACTTAGACTTATATACTGCTTCACAGTGCTTTACAGCCCTCTCTAAGCAGTTTACAGAGTCAGCCCTATTGCCCCCAACAATCTGGCTCCTTATTTTACCCATCTCGGAAGGATGGAAGGCTCAGTCAACCTTGAGCCTGGTGAGATTTGAACTGCCAAATTGCAGGCAGCCAGTGATCAGCAGAATCAGCCTGCAGTACTGCATTCTAACCACTGCACCACCACGGCTCTTGAGTAGCCACAAAAAGGCCAAAACTAGTCCAGGACAATTTGGAATATTTCCATAGAATTTTTATCAACTTTCTCACAAATTACCCAAACCTGTTATCCATTCAGAAGTTCAGGGTAATCTTGAAGTACACTAGAAGGGACTATGTATCAGTGTAACAAGACACTTATTTCAATGGGACTTACACCACATGAATGTAAGTGCCCCATGAATCAAATCCTCCTACCTCCCACCAATTCTCCACCAATTCTTACAAAGTCATGTCACTTCTCACTGGTTCAATTTATCTCATGATAGAGCTATCTCCAGACATGGCATTACTTTCCATTATTTCCACCCTTTCCTTTTTAAGAAATCCTCTGTTCTACCCATGGAAGGACAAAGAGGGGGGGGAGATTAAAAAGGAAATAATTGTGACTGCAATCTTGTAAATCAGCTTTCTCCAAGGTGGCAATCTCCAGATGTTGTGAATGGCAACTTTCCAAGCATGCAATTAAATCAGTATTGCAATGAGCATTTTGGTTGGGAAGGTTTTGGAATTAGAGGCCCACACAGGTGGGACATGTCATATTGGGAAAACGGATGTACGGTGCTGTCTTTGCCATGTTTACTCAAAAGTAAATCTTTATACGTTCAATGGAGTAATTTTAGACTTCCAGCATTAATCCCATAGCTGTTCGTGGAATGTAAGCAGCTGGTGAGCAAAACTGCAGCCAGAATAAGCATATGCAGAACTTAAGGATTTTTTTTTCACTTCCTGGAAAAAAAATATTTAATTTATTTGTTATAATTACTGTTGAAAATTCTGTGTAATCACAGATACTGATCAAAACTATTGTCCTTTAAGAATTTTTTTAAATCATGCTGTTTGTATTCTATTGTATTTATAATTCACAGGAGAATTTTCTAAACTGAGAAGGTCAAAAAAAAAAAAAAATTCCACTGCTATTCAGAGAACATAATAGATAATTCTCCATCAAAAGGAGCTGTTAAGTATATATGTGCATAGTAAACAGCTCCAGCACAAGAAAATCTGCAAATAATTATATATCTTAGCAAGCAGCTAATTTACAGTGGTCTGATTATGATGAAATATTAAATCATTGTATGAAAAACTATCTGTGATTCATTTGCCAGATATTACGCCTGTTGCAAAGGTATATAGCGGTTGGTAATACTCCACAGCAAGCTCAGGTACTGCCGTTTTTATTTCTCTTAATGGAAACATGTTGGTTTAAAAAAGGTCACATTTTAACATTGTTTAATATATTGTTCTGATATATAGTGCTATAAAATAACAACAATTCTATTTATGATATGAAGCCAAATAACACAATCTGAATAAATAAAAATAACTAAACACATTTAAAAAAAACAAAGTGAAATAGGAAACAATGGGATAAAAACAACACAAACAATAAAAATGAGATAAAATTGGCAAGTAGCTACTGATTAATGTTATTGCTGGCTTGAAGAAAATAAACTTATTATATGTTTGTTAGGTAATAGTTTAAAAAAAACCAAATCTAATGGCAATCAATTTAGCCTACAATAGGATGTCCAATCTTGGCAACTTTAAAACTTGTGGAGTTCAACTTCCAGAATTCCCCAGCCAGCATGGTGTCAGCCCTGACTGAAATCATTTCGGGAGCATCTTCAGGGCTGCCACAGCAAGACCAGGTGGAGCTGTGGGAACGTGAGGGTGGAGGTAGAGATAGCCGGGGGATGTGTAGCCAAAATAGCATTCTTTCCTGTGGGAGCCAAGGATGCTCTACCAGGTGTTGGAAGGGCATGGACCAAAGCCAGCCGGAGTTGGAACTGCAACCTAATTGGACCACATGATGGACATGTGACCTGAGGGTAAGAACTTTGGGTTTTGATTTGGGTGGGGAAAACTCTGGGTCCTTCAGAGCCAGGTTTTCACCAGCTGTGCCAATATGACATCCCAAATAAAATTGTGCTTTGAGGAAACTCTAGGCCTCAGAGTTTTGCTTGCATTGGGGTTGACTTAGAACCCTGACACATGGCTGGCTGGGGAATTCTGGGAGTTGAAGTCCACAAGTCTTAAAGTTGATAAGGTTGTACACCCATGGCCGAGAATCTAAGATAGCAAAAGGTCTTAAAAGCACCCATAGAAGGAAAGCCTGATTCCAAATGGAACAAGGAATTAGGTATATTCTGAGATTCAGGAAAAATGACAAAACAACAGTTGGAGGAAGAGGAGCCTGAGAAGGCAATTCCTCATTGCCTACAATGTAGTTTACATTTGCTAGAACCACCTTTGAGCTTCTCTCAACCTCTCCCATCTCTGCTGTTTGCAAATGGAGATGTTGTACAAGCCAAAGGACTCTCCAGTTGCAAATGATGCCTCTGAGTCCCAAGCATTTTCTATTATTCCAGAGGGAGAAATCGACTGGGAGCAGGGAGGATAGTGTTTCCCGGTCTCAATCTGCAAACTTTCTTAGAAAGTATTCATGGAATATGCTCCCTCCCACCACTTTTTTTTTTATTTGCCATAAATGCTTGCATTATCCAGAGGGTTTCTGAGACGAATAAAAGAGTGGTCCATTATTATGATTTAATCAGGGTTTAATCCTTGCTTCAAGTTGCAGCAATTAGTGCTCATGTGAACTATTTCAATGTTGTTATAATTTTTTAATAATGCTATTATACCTGAGATTCTCATTATCGTTCCTTTTTTCCCCCTTGGATTTTACATCAATCCCCAGCCTGACTAACAAATCTCTTCATATAATTATGGCTGACAGAGGGTTGTGTAGTGAAAGAGCTGTTTCCTTTCCCTTCACTGAAACTGAACCACTGACACAATTTGTAGCATTTTGGTAATATTCTTTGTAAAATGCTCTATTACTGGAGACTCTTACAACTGAAAACCTTGTTGAATATTGAAAGTCTTATGTACAAAGATACTAGTTCCCTCGTCTCACCCTCCGCCTTACCTTTCCACATTACACTCTATCAAACACAGGCTCGCATTTATGAAGGCACGATTTAATGTGATCCCCTCGAATGTCCTCGACAATAGGCTTTCGGGGGGGGGGGTAAAATCCATCCATTGTACATGTGACGGCCGATCCCCGGAATCCCTGTTCCATATTACATTCGTATGTCCCCACTACCGGGATATAAAATCAAGACTCATTTCTCCTATTTCACAGAGATTCCCTGGTTCACCTGATATGTTCAGCCTTTATTTCCTACTCCAGGATGCAGACCCCAATATAACTCTAAAGGTGGCAAAAAATTTTGCTACAGTCGTGGCTGGAAAAAAACAGGAAAAGAGACGGGTAACCCCGATGGCAGAGGATCACCAGCATTGACAGTACAGATTGTATTTGAGGCAGTAGATGGTATACTGTCCCACGATCTATCCATATTTGTAAAAAATGCTCCCTTTCTTTGTCTATTTTAATTTGGTCTCTGACTGCAATAAAGTTTACTACTAGCAAAGATACTAGTGGTCTTAGACTAAGAGGGAGAAGATGAAAATAGTCTTTGAAATCATGTTAGCAAAGGCAGTTGCTATCATGTATAATATTAATTAAAATTACAATTAAAATTTTAATTAGATTAAAAATACAGATCAGAATCAGGACTTTGGGGCGGAAATATGCTTTTTGTTCTCCCGGAGGACTATTTTCTTTTGGAATGTAAATAATCACAAAATCTTACCCTGAGCCTTTCAATTAATTTAAATTAAATTTCAATATCTAACCAAGCGTGGTATGGTAGTTAAGATGTTGGATTAAGTTCAAGAAGATAAAAGTTCTAGTCCACTTTTAGCCATAGAATTTCCATCGGTAGTTTTGGGACTTTCACCATCTCTGAACCCAACTTTCCTGACAAGGTTATTGATGAGGGGATAAAACTAGAAAAAGAAGTGCAATGTATGTTGCTTTGGGTTCTGAAGACAAAGCATAAATTTAACAAATACAACTATTCACCGTATTCCTTTCTAAATTGTAGTCCCGGCAAAGAGCTGTACTGCCTCCAGCAAAGCTGGTTCCAGATCCAAACCTACCGGGAAATCAGCCTCCAAATGTGGTAAGCTAAAAAAAAAAAATTAATATATCATCACTTTGTTCATTATCTTTTGAATAGCACTGAAAGAGAAAACCAAAACCCAGCATCCATCTGCTTGCTATCTGGGCTCTCGCCAACTAAAATCCTCTTCTAAGTTAGAAGTGGGCTGAAACCTAGGAATTCAGAACTCCATTGACCACTGATGATGAATCTTTGAGGTTTGGCAGGACAAAAATGCCTAATTTGATTCTGTTGGTGTGTCACATAGATCCTGCCAAATAAAAGAGAAACATTTTTTTTTTATTTCCTATCCAATCTAGGCCACCCTGCATTTGGCGGGAATGTAGAGACTGGACCAGGGGTGGGTTCTACTACCTTTACCACCGGTTCGCAACGGGATCTGCATGCGCAGATCACCAATGACAACATCTGGGTGGTGGGCGGGGCCTCCCACCGGTTTTACTACCAGTTCTTGCAAACCAGTCCAAACTGGGGCCAACCCACCAGTGGACTGGCCCTTATGTAGAGGCCGAGGTCTTATCTTCAGCCCTACCACAACTGCCACTCAAAAAGACCACCTCACACCATTCCCCAAGGCATAATTGTCCCTGTGGTTCAGGGACAATCCTTGCCCAGGATTTGCCATGCATTGCTTACCACTTCAGGCTATGTTCTTTTTCTGTTGACAGGCCCTTTTTTCCCTACCCTAAGCTTCTCTGGGTTGCATGAGGCCTTTGTTCTTGAAGGGCTTTGGCGAATGATCTTCTACGGCCCCTGCAATCTCCAAAAACTGTGGGGAAAAAAAATACAGGCTGTTTTCATATGATTTTCAGAGACTCCAGAGACTATACGAGAGCACACCCTGATTCTCATACAGGCTCCGCAGCCTCTGAAAATTGTGGGAGAATAGGGCATGCTTTCAAGAATAATTGCTGCCAGGTATTAGTGAATTGCAGGCATGTCAGCTAAAAGGTGGCATGATACTTTTGACACACGTGTCATAGATTTGCCATTGATTTTGGTTTGAAATAGAGAATGAAAAAAGATTAGCAGGAACAACTAGAGCAGGGGTCTTCAACCTTGGCGACTTTAAGCCTGGTGGACTTCAACTCGCAGAATTCCCCAGCTAGCTTTGCTTTCACCATCTCTTCCCACCAAAGCTTCCCAGCCAGCTTTGCTGGCTGGGGAATTCTGGGAGTCAAAGTCCACCAGGCATAAAGTTACCAAGGTTGGAGACCCCTGAACTAGAGTATTGAATGCATAGAGAGATCCCTGCTGCCTACATCAGAGAAGGAAGCTGAGGGAAACAGTTAAAGATATCTTTCTTCTTGCTTTTTGCTGCTATCAGTTTTGTTAAATCGACAGCAGAAAAATGAACTGGACTAAAAATACTGTTTACAAAACTGATCAAGTGCATCTATTCTCTCTCCCTCTTTGCTATACAAGAATATAAGAATGGTAACATTCCTGTTGTTCCGCCAGGCTGGGCTATCAACATAACAATTTTAAATTGGGTTTTAAATTCCTGGGGTTTTAAATTGAGCCGAATTCATTTAATAATTTTAAACTATTTTAACTGATGTTGTCTTGTGTTTTTAATAGGCTGTACACCTCCCTGAGTCCTTCGGGAGAAGGGCAGTATAGAAATAATTTTTTTATTTATTTTTAATTTTATTTATTAACATAACAATAAGTGACAATTCCTGATATTTTATTCGCCACCACAAGGCTATGGTTATCATACCAAACCAGAAGATGGTATTTATAATTCAGTGGAGAATTTTCTAAAGTCAAAGGGTTTTTAAAAAATTTCCATTACTATTCTGCAAATATTATAGATAATGTTCTATCAAAAGATGCTGTCCTTCAAGCTTTTACTGTATATGTGTATGGTAAACAGCTCAAGCACAAGATCTGCAAATAATTATATATCTTGGTAGGCAGCTAACTTTCTACAGTCTGATTATGATGAAGGATTAAAATTATTGTGTGAAAAACTATCTGTGATTCATTTGCCAGATATTACTTTGCAGATATGCTCTCTGTACCTGAACATTAAAGTGCAAAGTAGGAAGAACTGGCATTGCACTAATGCCAGGTCTAGCAATTATTTTTTTATGACTTCAGGCTCAGGTTGCTAAAAGCGATTCCAATTGAACTGAATAGCCATGCACAGAATTGCATTAAAACTCTTGCAAGAATCAGTTTTTAAAAATTCTTTGTGTTACAGAACTTTCCTGTCTTCAGCCTACCACAGAATCAGGTGTTCCCGATAGACATGAATTATGTAAGTTATTTTCTGCACTAAGCAAGTGTATCATTATATATGCTTTGTTTCGTATATCACATGACTGGCAGATCTGGGCTGCAAACATCCCAACAAACTGGATGGCAGCAAAAGATAAATCTGTGCTGCTAATGGTCATATAAACTTTTGTAACCCATATCTGATAGCTCTACATATAGTCTTTCTTGGCAATGATTCAGCAATTTTCATTTCTCTGTGAGAATGTTACTTCCCCATGTTATAGATTTCTTATATCAAGTTTGTCCAAGTGATACAAGCAGGTAGGGAGCTGAAGGGGAAGGGGAAGGGGAAGTTGAAGGGGAAGGAAAAGGGGAGAAGGGGAGAAGGGAAGGAAAGGGAAGGGAAGGAAAGGAAAGGAAAAGGAAAGAAGATTCCTGAGCATTCTGCTTTCAGTATCTTTTTTTTTTAAATCAGAATGTTTTTCTATCTTTTCAATATTAGCAAAATTCTCCAAACTTGTCTGAGAGGGCTGGTTCTAAATTCACCCAGCTTCATGCATCCACCTACTAGAGAAATTTATTTTGGAACATTGCAGGATGCTGCTGTTTTCTTACTGCTTCTGCAAATCAAAGAACTAAAGCCCTCTTGGCAAGAAAATCAGGATAGGATCACTTCTTGAAGAAAAAACTGAACTCCACAAGCAGAGGAGAGTCTTTAGCAATATCTAATAGTAGATACTCTGAGAAGTACTTAGCCAGCAATTGTGACTGCAGAACATGGCAATTACTACAAAATGATGGAGAATCTCTTCAGTATTCGTGACAGCTCAGACAGTATGTATTGTGCAACCCACAGAGTTTTTTTATAGGATCCTTCTTATAGGCAACATCCAACCTGTAATGGATTTTCAATAAAGAGGAGATGTTTGAATAAGAGAACTATTTTCCCTACTGTCATCTTTGGAAATCCAAGTAATATTGGACTTCCACTCTGGAATGTGTGATTCTGTTTTGTATCTGCACTGCTTCCTATGGACAATTTAAAGGATTATTATTTGCAAAGGTTTGGGACCAAGCTGCCTATAAACATTCTGTCTGTTTGTCTTTCTGTTTATCTATCTATCATCTGTCTATGGCAAGGATATCAAACTCACATTGTCATGGCATCACATGATGTATCGAACTTCCCCCCTCTTCGCTAAACTGGGCATGGGCGTGGCCAGTGCATGACACATCTGGCACACGGGCCGGGACTTTAACAGCCCTGATCTATGTTATCATATTTAAGAACAGCCCATCTCTGGGTGGCGTACAATAAAATATTAAAAGCATAAAAACCATAAATAAAATATTAAAAGCATAAAAACAGTAAATAAAACATTAAAAGCATAAAAACAGTAAATAAAATCCAAAAGAGGCAAGAAACACTGTGATGTTTCTTCTCATTAAGCCTCTTTCCTTCTTAGAGTCAAAACAGGAGTCCCCAAGCTCCATTTTTGAAGGCAAGAAGACAAAAAGATGCCTTTGAGATTATGCTCTATTTGTAAAACTGCATCTCAGATGGCATTCAGGATGAATTTTTATGCAGGGCCCTTCTGGTTCTATTGCTTTAGAATCTGTACGGTTTGGTTTCATAGTAATTTTAATAATTTAAAATTTAATAGTTTAATACAATAACGATTATGATGCTCCTAAAAGCCTGAAGTACCAGGTTGGGGACAGATCCTCCAGGAGAAATCTATTGATGTGGTTGCTAAGAGTCAACACTGACTTGATGGCATATAATCAATCAATGAATGAATGATAATAAGGGAAAAATCAATAAATAAATCCTGTAAACATAGATGGGGACGATTCTGATATAAGAAATGCGATAATAAAAATGCAAGTAGAACACTGGAAGAGATAGATTTCCACAGGAGTTGGAAAAAGTAGTTAAAAGAGCAGCCATGATATTAGAATACACAACTGGAATCAATTCGCAAGGTCCAGGTGAATTAAAATAATTCCCTGGGTAGAGCAAAAAATGGACTTTTTATAATGAACCAGCCAACTGAGAAAATATAAGTGAATTCAGAGGGGGGCTTTTCTAGTTTCTTATTTAGTACCGAACTAAAAGGGTACTCGAGGAACGTGGTGGCTCAGTGGCTAAGATGCTGAGCTTGTTGGTCGGCAGTTCAGCGGTTTGAATCCCTAGAGCCACATAATGGGGTGAGCGCCTGTTACTTGTCCCAGCTTCTGCCAACCTAGCAGTTCGCAAGCACGTAAAAAATGCAAGTAGAAAAAATAGGGACCACCTTTGGTGGGAAGGTAACAGTGTTCCGTGCGCCTTTGGCATTTAGTCATGCTGGCCACATGACCACAGAGACATCTTTGGACAGCGCTGGCTCTTCAGCTTTGAAATGGAGATGAGCACCACCCCCTAGAGTCGGGAACGACTAGCACATATGTGCGAGGGGAACCTTTACCTTTTAAAGGCAAAGCAGCAATTTTTTTCCCAGCTGTACCCCAAGAGCCCCCATCTCCAACCACCAGTATTTATTGTCAGGGATAGTTAGAATGTGAATCTAATAATGCCTAGAAGATCACAGGATTCTTGCCCTGTTTAATTGGTAGAATATGTAAGCCTTTAGATGTTGCAGAATAGCCAACGGGCTGTAATCCTTAACTTTGGTGCCAAAATCCTGACACTTTTCTTGACAGTTGAAACATCAGTGACATGCATGAGTGGGAAGCCTTACACACCTTGCTCAGGATCATGGTGGTAAAACTGTTGTCCTTTTCTTGGGCTACATTTGGCACTAGAAAGAAACAAAAATGGTGGGTTTTTTTGAAGATTTTAATCACGTCACCCAACACAAAGGAAGCTGCTTTCTTTCATTCTGTATTTCTTTCTAATCATATTCTAATCCACTTCCCATGCAGCTTTCTACTCTCCTAGGAATATTGTCCACACTACAAACATTGCCTCTAGTTGGTGGGGGAATGACTGTACCACAGCAGCTACCGCCAGGGCAAGCAGTAAGTATTTTATAACTCCTATGAAAATCTAGGCTGGCTAATATCCTCCTCAGTTTCTACTGTTCATCTTTCTCCATTTTAGAAACTAACTAAGTCAGCAATCATAGGAAGCAAATATACTTACCTTCCAGACTTAGACATTGGATAGTAAACATAAATAACCTCTTAATTCTCTTAAATCAGCTTCTGTGATCATCTGTGCCTATATGTCCGTGATAGTGAACCTATGGCACACGTGCCATCTGTGGCACGTGGAGCCATATCAGTGGGCACATGAGCTCAGAGCATGTGCATGCTGGCCAGCTGATGTTCGGTCCTTCTGGGCCCATCGGAAGTCAGGAAACATGCTGTTTCCAGCCTCTAGAGGGCCTCCGGGGGTGGTGGGGTGGGGAAGGCCTGTTTTTCATTCTCCCCAGGCTCCAGAGCCTTTCTAGGAGCCTGGGGAGGATGAAAATGGCCTTCCCCACCCCCCTGGCAGCTCTCTGGAGGCCAGAAACAGCCCATTTCCCAACTGGGGAGAACAAAAAACGGGCCTACCGGCCCCACCATGCCATCGCATGCCAAAAGGGGGGACCGGGGGGGGTCACGCATACATGCACAGGGGGGTGGGGTGCATAGAATTATGAATGTGGGCACATGCACGTGTGACCCCCCCTGTTCCCCCTGCTTTTGACATGTGATGGCAAAAAGGTTAGCCATCACTGTTATATGTGATGTATATTCACACACTATTACTCTGCATGTCCCAAAGGTGGTTTTTCAAGAAGCAACTGGACTTTCTCTTTTTCTCTGAAGACATTTCGCTTCTCAACCAAGAAGCTTCTTCGGAGCTGAAGAAGCTTCTTGGATGAGAAGCAAACCATCTCATTTCCCTCCAGTGATGGCTGGAGCTGGTAGGAATTGGAGTCAAACAAATTGGAGGGCATCTGATTGGAGAAGGCTTCATCCTGGTATAACCAGTGAAGAATAGTACCAGCTGCTTCACACAAAATTGAGGTGCAAGAGAATGAGAATTACACTAGCATTATGGGAAGAAAGTGCAAGCAGAATCGTTATACTGGCTACATTGATTTTGTCAACTTAAATATGTTTGTGGAAAGTGTAACTTAAAGTGAATCTAAAGAAAGGCTGCCTAATGAGCCAAAGGATTGCAAGGTCAGAATAGAAGCATGTTTTGCAAGTACTTGTACCTGTACTTAACTAAAGGCATAACATACATGCAATTATTACTACTTGTCTTGCAGATGCTGCCAATTATAGTTACACAGATGGGACCACAGGTAAGAAGTGAGACAGAAAGTCTGTTTGAGATTTTCAGGCTCTTTTTTTTTTCCTTTTGCATAATGAATAGTTTTGCTTTTTTTGAAGTGGATGTCTGGCTTGTTTTCTCTGGAACAGCAGTGCTTATTCAATCATTTATTGGGAATTTCCATAGCCTGAAGTGGGTATGAATAAATTGTGAAATCTGTTTCCCTTAAAGATAATTTCATTCAGTCCTTTTCCAATGGAGGAAAAACAGTCCAATTGTAATCCTGATCACTGGCTATCTAGCATTCTTGCCATTATGTGCTTTGCCATGCCCAAGGTCTCAATTCCTAGCATCTGCAAGTGGGTCTAGGAAAGTGACCTCTCTGAAACATCTGGAGCAATCAGCTTTTTTGATCTTAATAGGATTGAATGAAATGGAACAGTGGCATGGCATAGTATAAAACAACTTTCTCCCACATTCTTACAATGTGTGAAGCGCACTTGGGAAGACAGTGCAATGGACTTCTTTTCTTCAGCATCATATCTGGCAGGGTATCTTCTTCCAGGAGGGTTAGGACTCTGTTAAAAAATAAGGAACTGGGGCACCATTAAAGAGCCGAGGTGGCGCAGTGGTTAGAGTGCAGTACTGCAGCTACTTCAGCTGACTGCTAGTTCAGCAGATCAGCAGATCAAATCTCACCAGCTCAAGGTTGACTCAGCCTTCCATCCTTCCGAGGTGGATAAAATGAGGACCCAGACTGTTGGGGGCAATATTCTAATGCTAATGCAATATGCTAATATGCAATATGCTATATGCTAACTTTGTAAACCGCTTAGAGAGGGCTGTAAAGCACTATGAAGCGGTATAGAAGTCTAAATAAATAAATAAATAAATGGTGTTGCTAACAGGCTTGACTCAAGTGGAAATCCATTTCAGATCTTGATTTCACTGGAAATGGATTTATCTATCATTCATTAATCCATTTCAAAGCAGTATTGAACTAACATGATTGTCTTTGGACTAATCTCATGAAATCACAGTGGTGACAAGTATTTAGCACTATCAAAAACCATTCTTATTTTTTATAAACATAAGAAGATTTAGGTTCTTTTAGGAAAGGTATTTGGACTCTTAAGGGCCACGGAGCACTTCCAGAGGGTCCTTCAATTATACATATAATTGCCCCTTTTGTGGGAGGTAGGGGCTTAAGGGGTTTAATGGAAAAAGTGGTTTAGAAGTTTTGCTTTTGAGGCACAACTTTTTCTTAAGAGCCCTTGGTGCAGTGGTTAGACAGCGGTATTGCAGGCTGAATCTGTAAACCGTTTAGAGAAGATTGTAAAGCACTGTGAAGCAATATATAGGTCTTAGTGTTATTGCTATTGCTTTCTTAGAAAAAATCAGAATAAGGCGAAATCCAACAAAAGGGCCAAAAATCTTAGCCTAATCACACTGGGATATTCTGTAGGATGTGGTTGTGGGAGGGTTGTGTGTAACCCCAGATTGCTCTCCCCCAGACAACATCCATGAGAAGGGGATTGTGGAAAAGTACAGAGAAGGAAAAGCCCTTTCAAAATATGAGCTTCTGGAATGGATAGCAAGTAATGAGGAAATAAATCAAGATTTCCCTGTCTTGATTATGTTTAGTATAAAAGTGGAGAGAAACAAACTGTCGGGCTTTCAATATCCTGTTAATATTCCGTATAATAATAAAGTTGTGCATTTCTTGTAGTGTGTGATCCAGACCTAGCCTATCACAAGGGTTTTATTGAAGGGGTGTGTGTGTGTGTGAAAAGATCTGCAGGATGGTGGGCTTGGCTTCATTATTAAAGGCATAGAGCTTTGATCACTATTCCATACACATAATCCTGTAGATTTTGGAACACCTATGGACACCCCTGTATCTATTGTAATAAGACTGTGCATCATCATCATCATCATCATCATCATCATCATCATCATCATCACCACCACCATTTTTGTAAACTTTTTAGAAATCATTTTTTCCATGCCTTTAATGTTTATTTATTCCATTCTGCTCCCTCAAACCCACATTTTCTGATTGGTGTTCTAGGGTGCAGTGCTCAGCTCTGAGGAAATGGTAAATAATTTACTAACATATTTCTATTTTCATGGGATCATTCAGAATCATCACAAGCCCAATTTCAAACCATCCAGACTGGGTGATAAATTTACAGCTTCTAAGCCTTCTTTACAGGGTCAGACAAAATGCCATTAGGGGACCAAGGGCCTCACCAATTCACATTGGTGAGGCCAGGATTTTTCATTTGGGTTCTTATAAAAAATTAGGCCTCCCTCCCTCCCTCCCTCCCTCCCTCCTTCTTTCTTTCTTCCTCCCTCCCTCCCTCCCTCCTTCCTTTTTTCTTTCTTTCTTTCTTCCTTTCTTCCTCCCTCCCTCCCTTCCTCCTTCCTTCCTTCCTTGTCCATTTTAGAGTTTATACTACAGTTTGAAGGGACAAAAGAGGAAGACAAAAGATGGTATAGATCTATATACAATTTTACAGAAGCTAATTTAGATGTATGGATGTAAATCTAGAAATGATTGCTACAACTTTGGCTGCTCATTTAAAAATACTATACATAAACAAGACTTGTTCCATATATTTCAGGGTCTTGCTTTGTCCTTGCTGGTTCTCTGTCTTGAGAATTTGCATTTAGACTGAGAAGCCCTTTAAGTGGAGAATGTTTTCAATAAGATTGTTGATCTCTAATAAGTAGGGCTAGCATTCAGGATACCTTTGGATTTAAAAATATGGATAGGCTATGGAATCCAGAATGCTGTTTTCCAGAATTTGGCTTTTGAGATCTCACCAGGGGAAGAGGGAAGTGCTGAATTCTTTGCATTTTTTAATGGAGAAGTTGAAAACAAGAAATACTACTCTACATTCTCTCTCTTTTCATTCTTTTCTCTTCCATCTTTCTCTCTAATGTCCAAAGTGCTCCATGAGATCTTTTAACTTTTTGATGCATATTCTCTTGTTTTCTTTTTGCCTTGGCAGTCACCTTCACAGTTTTTCACTGGGCTTCTCCTTCCTGGCATGCAAGGAGCTATGTTCCCTTCAGGCCAAGCTGAACCCCCTCCTGAAGGTCAAGATGGATTTCTTCCAGTGGGCCAGGCCAATCCTGAAGGCACAGCAGCGGGCATCCAGAAGGTCTTCCCCACAGCCACTGATGGACTGAGTGAGATTCCAGGCGAATTGTACCCAACTCCCTCTGGCTTCAGACAGCCAGACACTGGGACAAGTGGCATGTTCGTAGAACCAACTGCGGACATTAATATGGAACCAAGTGAGCTTCGGGAACCACCCACCTCTCTTGTAAAATTCGATATGGGTAATATGCAGAATCCTCAGAATCTCTCTCAACCACTTGTAAGAGGAGACAGCCACATACCCATGAACACTGTAGCTGGTAAGCCTCTGAATGTGCCCTGACCTATGGGTGACAGCAGCTCTTCAATTCAGGCTAGGAGTGGCAAGAAGCCTTTTTTATTTTGGGTTTAAGAAACAAAGCATGATTTCTTCAAAAGATGTGGGCATTTTCAGATCAGACATCCAAAACAACTACAGCAGTATCTAATTCCAGTGACAGATCTTAATAATCTGGAATTTTTATTTTATGAGGAAAAAGTTTGCTAGCTTCACATTTATTCCTTAGCAATGTATCTGGCCAGTTTAGTACTCTATGTAACCATTGCTATAAACTAGTTTTCTCCAAACTAGCATCTTTCAGATACTATATACTAAGTGCCTGAACCTGCATGGTTTTTAAAAATGTTAAGTAGCACTCTACGCACAAGGGAAGAACTGTCTGATCCAGACATGTATGAAAGAGGATGTGGCATCATTTAAAAAAAATGAATAGCAATAGCCCATCCTCCCATGCTTTCCAACCCCTCTCCAGTTCATGTCAAGTACTGGAGTTAATCTCAATATTTCAACATGCTTCTTCTTTGTGCATTCCCACTATTATTTTACTTCTACTTGCCTCTCTTTTTGTCCTCTGGGCAAATTTCAAAGTAGAGAATTTGATAATTTCAATGGTAATGAGAGAGATTATATTTCCCCTCCCCCCCAAATCAAATGGATTAATATAGTTTATCTGAGCTATATGATTATTTTTCCAGCTGGATATATAACCTGGAACTAAACTTTATGTATCTTAATGTCTTATTAAAAAAGAAAGAAAAGACTGCCTTATGAAATGAATTCTATTAAATAATTCTATTATCTAACCAAATAATTAGAGGTTGTTAATTCAATCACTTCATTATATTCTGTAGTTTGATCTGATGGGGGGATACCATGCCATCAATTTTCTGTTTTTTCGTTTGAGAATCTAATTATGCCATGCTATATATATTTTACATTTTTGCTGACAGTGCATTATGAACATTATATCAATAAAGGTATTTTCCAATGCAGTTACAACGTTTTTGAATTTTCTGTTTGATTCCCATTTATGGTTATAATCATTATACTTTTCCCCTGAACTATATATCTAATGATAGTACAGGACAGACAGTTGGCACCAAGGTCAATGTATGTATGTATGTATGTATGTATGTATGTATGTATGTATGTATATGTAAGTAAGTAAGTAAGTAAGTAAGTATGTTACTTACTTTGTTTACTTTGTTTACTTATTTATTCTATGTTTATAGCTGCCCACCTAAATCAATGACTCTGGGTGGTTTACAGTTCAAAAAAATAGATTACAACTACAGCATTAAAACATTTAAAAACAGTAAATATACACAGTAGCTGAGATACCTAACCAGTTAACAATAAACCCAGGAAATGGGGCCCTTGACATATTCAGCACCCCAGGTTGGGGAACATAACCAGGTTTTGTTACAATATAATGATATTACATTATTACAATATAACAATATTACAATACAACATAGCCACAGTTTTGTTACAACTCCTACCATAAAATTTGTGCCAACATGTTGGCAATGTCAACTGACCATTTCATCATAGCAACACCATCAACATTGAAACACCATCTGGCTCTGAGCCACACCACCCATGGCCACAGGATGGCATAATATAATGAAGTCAAGGCAGACTTGGGTTGGGTAATTTCAATAGCACTTAACAATAGCATTTAGACTTACATACCACTTCACAGTGCTTTACAGCCATCTCTAAATGGTTTACAGCAGGAGTCACCAACCTTTCGGACCTCAGGACCACTAAATTCATAATTTTAAATCCCACGGACCACTAATATGATCTGCCTAATGACTGGCTAGGTGGGCATGGCTAAGTGGTCATGTGACTGGGTGGGCATGGCCAACTCGATGTCACTCGCGTCAAGGGGTGCCTCATTGGCCTCTACTCACCCCTCCCCTCCCCTCCCAGCCACTCCTCATCTGCACACCTGGGCTCCTTAGGGCTCCAACTGGAAGCAATTGTTGGAGCTAAGCTGCCACCACGAGAAAGAATTGGCTCAGTTCAAATTGGATCTGGCCAAAAGGAGGCTCAGCAGAAGCACCTCATTGAGGACTATGAGGATAGGCTTTCGAAGCAGAGGGAAGACATGTGGAAGTGCAAGGCCAGGTACCGGCACCTGGTGGCTCAGTGGCTAAGATGGTCAGTCAGTTCCAGGCCATGAAGCAGTCCCACTGGAACAAAGCCCTCCGGATCTTCACCACTAGCAGCGTTTCTCTCCAGCCTTCGCCCAAAGCCCACACCAGGAGGCTGAAGCAGACCCCGAGTCAGAATTTCTGCCCCCCTCTGACCCACACAAAAAGACTCTGAAGTGGGAGACTCTCTGCAGCACCACAAACATTCATTGCATGTATCCAGCCCAGGGGGCGTAGTTTGAGGACCTCTGATTTAGTGCAATATAAAAAAATACAAATACTTTTTTCTGCAGACCACCAAAATTTTCTCGTGGACCACCAGTGGTCCACGGACCACCAGTTGGTGACCGCTGGTTTACAGTGTCAGCCTATTGCCCCAAACCATCTGGGTCCTCATTTTACTGACCTCAGAAGGATGGAAGGTTGAGTCAATCTTGAGCCGGTCAGGATTGAGCTCCTGGCAGTGGGCAGAGTTATCCTGCAATAGTGCATTCTAATCACTGTTCCATCACTGCTCATGATGCATTGGCCCACAATATTCTCTGTGGAAGTTGTAAAACAATGTTAATCTTATTGTGATAATTCCCTATATGCTGACCTTGATCACAGAATTTCACATACGCAATTACATCCTATATTCTTTTCAGTAGAAGCTTTGACTCAGTCTTCCTTTGATACTGCATTTGGGTGATCCTAAGTCAAACTCAACTTCCTCAAGCAAAATTGGGTGGGTGCCATAAACAGTCTGTAAGGCTTACATTCCTTCTTCCTTCCCCTTTCTCCCTCTCCTTCTCTCTCTATAGAAGGCCATCTTTAATAATGTTCCAGAACTCTCGGGCTCTTTTAGAAGGTGACAAGTCACTCTCCACTAATATTAAGACTGGGAAGATTTGCTTCACATGTGCATCATGGAAAGCTTCCATCATAGCAACAACATTGCAACTGTTCTTCCTATCAGCCTTAGCCCCTGGATTTGTTCTGAGCAGGGGAGATCTCAAAAAGGGTTTTCTTCCCTTCCCTGGAGTTCTTTAGTAAGTTGTCTAGTCAGGACAAGCTCTTGCGGGAAATGGCTTGAAGATATTAATCCTCCGAAGGATTATCTGTTTCTGGATCATGTGAGGATTGTTTTAATGAGAAGTTTCCCTTTAAAATAATGCAGGCTTAGCATTAAACACATAAAGAATGAGCTTATTTGGGAAATGATCTAAGTAACCATGTGAATAACCACTCTGAATTTCAAATAAAACCAGCAAAATCACCTTAATTTTATTTGCAAGTTATGGGCTTCATCGGATTCTAGAACCTAAGTGGAATGTATATATTCTAAACATTTGTTTAGATGTTATTACACAGTAGTTTACTTGTCTCCTTTTGCCAAAGCAGAAAATCTGCTTCTTGGGGAAGATAATCTATTGTCTTGTCCAATTAAAGAGTACATTTCTTCCCTAATGTTGAAGACTATGCTGGTTTTCTAGTGCATCTTATTTTGTGCATGGTTTAGTTTCTATAAGCTTTTTGTTTGGACATAATTCAGTCATGTATAAAGGCTGTTCACCTTAATATGTAATCATTACATTCTCATTTAAGACAAGCAGCTACCTTGTAGCATAAACTTTCTTAGAAGTATTAGATAGAGGCAGAGGTGGTATTCAGCTGGTTCAGACCAGTTTGCCCAAACCAGTAGCAAAAATTGCAGGTGGCCACCCACCCACCCTATGCCATCCTATTTAGGCACATTTTTGAGACCGGGTGCATGCGCGAAGGCATGTATGTCAGCAATGCGCATGCACGGAAGGCCAGGCACATGGGTGGATGGGCGCATGCTCATATTTGCGAACCGGTAGGGAAAGTAAGTGAATACCACCCCTGGATAGAGGGGTCCCAAGTATGCAGGTCATATAAAGAATAATGGATGCCCATCACCATCTTTGTTATATGTTGCCCCATATAACTTTATACATCTGTACCACTAGTATTCATCAGGCCACATGACTTAGACCATGAATTTTGAAAGAGACACGTGCTTAATTATTTTTCATTTTAACAGATAATGGATAATATAGGTGTGCAGATGCAAGGGTATTTGAATGAAAATGTGTTATTTCTGAAGCTGTCCTGATGATGGTGGGGATTTTGATGTTGGTTCTAGAGGATGAATCAAGTAGAATGTACTTGGAAGAGTTATGAATTAATACAAAAGAAAGGACAATTTTTTTTTTAATTTGATTTATATGCCGCCCTTCTCCGGAGACTCAGGGCGGCTTACAATGCGTTAAGCAATAGCCTTCATTCTTTTGTATATTTTATACAAAGTCAGCTTATTGCCCCCACAAACTGGGTCCTCATTTGTCCAGACTCCAGCTCAAGAGGAGCACCTAGCTAACTTACTTTCAATGGTGGCACTAAATTAAAGGAACAAGGGTCAGAAAATTATGTCATTATTCCTGGAATTTGTTAGGTGGGTGTTTAAAGAACAAAGGATACGAAAATGACAACAGTACTAGAGTATGATCTCTAGTCCATGTTTTTTTGCTCATCCAACTGCCTTCCATTGTTGGGGCTAGGAACAGAATATATTATTCTCACAAGAAGTCTCATAAAAATGTGTTGTTGGATCTCTTGAAACGATAACATTTCTTCCTATACTTTCATATTGGTGTATACATACTTTTTGAATAGATTGGATGATCTAACTCCTCTTATAAATAGGTACAGCACAAATATATTTATATATTTGTTAATATATTTGTTAATTTATTTTTATCCCAGCTTTATTATTTTTATAAATAAGTCAAGGTAGCAAACATAACTAATATTCCTTCCTCCTATTTTTCTCCATATCAACCCTGAGGTATGTTGAGTTGTGAGGGAAGGACTGGCCCAAACTCACCCAGCAGCTTTCATGCCTGACGTGGGATTAGAACTCACACACTCCTGGTTTCTAGCTTGGTACTTTAACTACTAGGCCAAACTAATTCATCCCATAGATGCCAACATAACCTTATGGCAGTAACTAAGCATATATCCATGTCAATATTTCAGTCTAGTAAGGACAGATAGCTCTTGCTGTCAAGCTTACAATCTACACTGATACAGCACAGAAAGAAAACAGGAAGGAAAAGAAAAGTAAGCTTCAGCCTTCCTATAATGATTTATGGTAGAAGTGGGTTGTTTCGATCAGGGATCCCCAAGCAGGGATGGGATTCAGCCAGTTTGGACTAGTTCAGGCGAACTGGATGCTAATTTTACATCTGGTTCACCGAAGTAGTTGCAAGGACTGGCTGGCCCTGCCCTGCTTACCCTGCCCCTCCCAGGAGTCTTCACGTGGCCTGTTTTGGATGCCAGGTAAGTGCAGGGCCCAGTGGAGGCTCTGGGAGGGCAATAAATGGACCTCCAGGAAGTTCTGGAGGGCCTCCGGAGCCCAGGGGAGGCCATTTTCACCCTTCTGGAGGCTCAAGGAAAGCCTCCGGAGCCTGGGGAGGGCAAAAAACGGGCAGGGGTGAAATTCAGCAGGTTCTGAGAGGTCTGGAGAACTGGTAGTGGAAATTTTGAGTAGTTTGGAGAACCGGCAAATACCACCTCTAGCTGGCCCCAGAGTGGGGTGGGAATTAAGATTTTCCAGTATCCTTTTCCTGCCACGCCCACCAACCCACACCCACCAAGCCACACCATACCACACCCAAGCCACGCCCATAGAACCAGTAGTAAAAAAAATTGAATTTCACCACTGAAAATGGGCCTCCCAGAAGTTCCAGAAGTCTGGAAATGGGCCAGCCTCCAGAGGGCCTCCGGAGCCCAGAGGAGGCCGTTTCTCCCCCCAGATGCTTGAGGAAAGCCTCCGGAGCCTGGGAACCCACCCCACTGTGGTGCAGGAGGCCGAGTAGGTCACACCCACCATGGCCATGCCCAACCAGCAACTGGGCAGAGAACTGGTTGCTAACATTTTTGAATCCCACCCCTATCCCCAAGCCCTGGGCCATGAACCAGTACCAGTCTGTGGCCTGTTAGGAACCAGGCCGCACAGTTGGAGGTGAGCAGCTGGCGAACAAACAAAGCTTCATCTGTATTTGCAGCTGCTCTCCAGTGCTAGCATCAACACCTCACCTCCACCTCAGATCATCAGGCATTAGATTCTCGTAGGAGCATGAACCCTACTGTAAACTGAGTGTGTGAGGGATCTATGTTTTGCGTGCTTCTCTCCCCCCCCCCCAATCCATGGAAAAATTGTCTTCCACCACACTGGTTCCTGGTGCCAAAAAGTTTGGGGATCGCTGATCTAGAAAGTCTAGGCTATTCTACCACCTCCATATCCTATGTTTCTGCTTCTCTTCTGCACAGAGAGGGAACCAATAGCCTCAGTGAGGAAGAAGGAAGATCCTCAATCCAATTGGTTTCATTTATGAAGGAGATGGTAGCTGCTCACTCATATGCTTCTTTCTCACAAGCAATTCTGTACTGTATTCATCCAGTCGGCCATCTCACCATCTGTCTGCTCCTGCATCCCATTTATTCTCCTCTGATTTTCCCCAATCTCACATTTATTCTATGAGTCAGCTTCCAGTCATGTTTCCAAAGGAACAATGTAATGTTTAGGTGAAGGAGTGTAGGAAGTTAGCACCCTTCCGTCTCCTAGGAAAATGAGATATTTTAGGAAATATTAAAAGGGTGGAATATTTCCCCTAAAAGGGAGGCAGAAACTCAGCCCCCTCACACCTTTGTCAATGGGCCATTAAGGCCTGGACCAGTCTATTCTACATAACAAAGATCTACCTCCTTCAAGCAGAGCCATAATAGGAATCGCTCAAAGCCCTTTCATTACATCATCACCCAGCAAGAGTCAACCAAGCTTGGGACTCCTACATCCTACAGAGTTGTCCCTGCATGGCCCATGGGTGTCTCACAACCAATCAGAATACAAGCTCAAATTCAAAACCCAGAGAGGGTATAAAACTCAGGCACCCTCAGCATCTCTTCCCTTTTTTTTCTCTTCACCCAAGATCTTCAAGGCATGTGATCCTGTCCACCATTAAAACCAGTGGTGAAATGCAAATTTTTTTGCTACCGGTTCTGTGGGCGTGGCTTGGTGGGGGGGGGTGTCATGTGACTGGGTGGGTGTGGCCAACTTTTTTTTTACTTTTAAGCATTTTTACCACTTATTCGCCCGAACCCATAGTAAAAAAATGCTTTAAAAAAGTTTTAAAAAAGGTTCCGACGATCACGCGGCACAGCTGATTATCAATCTGCGACACAGCTGTGCTGTATGATCGTCAGAACCTTTTTAAAAAATTTTTAAAGCATTGTTTTACTACCTATTCACCCGAACCGGTAGTAAAAAAATGTTCTAAAAAAGTTAAAAAAAAAAAAAGCACAGCTGTGATCATCGGAACCTGTTTTTTTTTTAAACTTTTTAAATCATTTTTTTTACTAACGGTTTGCCTGAACCGGTAGTTTTTATCACTACTGGTTCAGGCGAACCGGAGCGTACCAGTAGCATTTCACCCCTGATTAAAACCATCTTTCCAAGCAACCACCATGTTTCCAGGGTCTTTTTCCCCACTTGGAACTGAACCCAGAAGGATATTTCTTCCAACAGGAGAACAGCACAATTTAATAACGGACAACTTCTCTTGGAAGAAGAAAATTCCCGAGCAACCCCAATTGCCAGGTTTACCCCCTTCATTTTTGACTGATTCTTTAATTCTTTTCATTCTTCTTTCCTAAACTCATTTTATGTATGGAACCTATGAAATACTGGCAGATTATGGTGATTTAGAAACTGCCTGCCTTGGAAATGTTTCCTGGAATTCAAATGTAAGTGATTCTAAGGTCTTTGTAATGCTAAATATGATTTCCAATTTGCTCCAATACTTCCATCTGGTCTATCTGGGAACCATATACATGTGTTGGGTACCCATGAGATGTCTCTTGGGTAAGTGCTAATATTCTAACTTGTTAATAGCAGCTCTTCATCTTTAGAATCTTTGCTGTTTATAATTAATACTTGCTTCGCCATGTCCCCTGGCTAATCAATATTGATTAGAAAAATCAAAGTGCAGCTGAATCTAATGTGATCTTTATTTATTTTTTAAAATAAATTGCTCCTCTTTAGGAACTTCCTAACATGCTGTATCTCGTATGTAGAATTACAAGGAAATATGCAAATGAACTAATTTAGTGGTTAAATTATTTCCATTTCAAAGCCAAAAAGGAATGTTCCTGTGAATTTTATGTTGATAGAGGATGAGACTTCTTACATAGCAATAGTAATGAGCATTTTAACTGCTAGCCGAAATTGTCTGATGACCCACTCATGGTTTAACTAAGATTTGCCAATGGAAATTTACGCTTAGTGGGAATAAAGTGGACAAGGAAAAACTATTTTCCCTTTCTCAAAATATTAAACCAGATGTTACTCAATAAAACTGAATATTGGAAGAATCAGAACAGATAAAAGGAACTTTTTTAACACAATGCGTAATTAAATCTTGAAATCTGAAAATAATGTATTATTAGCAATAAAAGGCAATTTTGATGGGTATCTAATGTAAAATACTTTATTTGAATGTTAGACATTCATAAAGTATCCAAATGTTTGTGACTATTCACTCCTTCGTAAATAGATGAGAGAATTTGCTCATTTAGTTCTTCTCCCTCTCCTCCAAAGTCCATTTATTTGCCAGTTATTGTGAATGCATCACTGGTCTTTTCAGAGCGAGCTGTCAAATAAGAGGAAGATCAATTGAGAATCTGAATTAATTAATTCTGTGGACTTGGCATCATTAAATGACTGTTCACCAGGAAGAACATTACAAATTCTTCCTTGCAGTTGCCTTGTAGTGGAGACTGGCATATATATATATATATATATATGTATGTATGTATGTATGTATGTATGTATGTATGTATGTATATATGTATATATATTTTATTATATATATATTATATATATATATATATAATAAAATAAATAAATAAATAAAAATATTAAAACATTTGAATGAAGCTGATACCTGGTCAGGATTCTGAGAATTTTCCGTGAAGATGGCAAACATGGAGGAACAACATATTAATATGGAGTTGCATACCATGAGATATTGGCCTCATCCAGAGAATATATTTTGAATATTTGTAACTTTTGGAATGGCTGCTAAGATCAAAACATGAAAGGCCTTTGTTTTAGGTCAGTTTCTGTGATTTGGTAACATAGAACAAAGTTATACACTTAAGTTGGATGTAATGAATGAATTGAAGATGCCTATATTTAAATAGATTTTTACTCATCTATTATTTACTATGAATGTTTTAATGATTTATATGGTTGTAAACCACCAGGAATCTGCCTTAATTATACAGGTAGTCCTTAACTTACAACCACAATTCAGCCCAAAATTTCTGTTGCTAAGTGAAACACTTAACCTAGTTTTGCCCCATTTTACGACCTTTCTTATCACAGTTGTTAAGTGAATCACTGATGTTTTACGTTAGTAACACAGTTGTTAAGTGAATCTGGCTTCCCCGTTGACTTTGCCTGTCAGAAAGTCATAAAAGTTGATCACATGACCCCCCCAGGACACTGCAACCGTCATAAATTTGAATCAATTGCCAAGCATCTGATTTTTTTAAAAAATAAATTTTATTAATTTTCTATTGTTTACATTTGTTAGTGCTTAATAAATATCGTATTGTTTGGGTATTTAATTTGCTTAACAATACCAATTGCGATCTTAATCTCCATCTCTTTTTTCCAATCACTGGTAAAAGAAATTCCATGTTTGATAATATTCTGTATATTCTTTCTGTTTAATTTTCAATGCAAGTCTATCCATTTCTGCACAATCTAGTATCTTCCTAATTATCTCTTCATCTCACGGTGTTTCTTCATTTTTCCAATATTGTGCGATTATAATCGTTGCTGCTGTTAAGACATACAATATTAAATATATAGTTTGCTTATCAAGTTCTTCTGGTAATATGCTTAATAGAAACAGTTCAGGTTTAAAATTTACATGTTTCCCTATCATCTTTTCTAACCAAAGATGATCACATGTCCCTGGGATACTGTAACCGTCATAAATTTGAGTCAATTGCCAAGCATCTGAATTTTGATCACGTGACTACGGGGATGCTGCAACCGTCATAAGGGTGAAAAACGTTCATAAGTCACTTTTTCTGGTGCCGTTGCAACTTTGGATGGTCACTAAATGAATTGTTGTAAGTCGAGGGCTACCTGAAATGGTATATAAAGAAGAAGATATTAGAATAGAATAGAATAGAATAGAATAGAATAGAATAGAATAGAATAGAATAGAATAGAATAGAATAGAATGCTTTATTGGCCAAGTGTGTTTGGATACACAAGGAATTTGTCTTTGGTGCATATGCTCTCAGTGTACATAAAAAGACAAGATACATTCGTCAAGAATCATAAGGTACAACACTTAACGATAGTCATAGTTACTTATAGTTGCTTATACAAATAAGCAATCAGGAAACAATCACTATCAATATAAATCGTAAGGATACAAGCAACAAAGTTACAGTCATGCAGTCATAAGTGGGAGGAGATGGGTGATAGGAACGATGAGAAGACTTAATAATGCAGACTTAGTGAATAGTTTGACGGTGTTGAGGGAATTATTTTTTAATAATGTGAATAATGTGAATGTAAAGCCATAGAGTGATGACTTTCAGGAAAAAAACTGTTCTTGTGTCTAGTTGTCTTGGTGTGCAGCGCTCTATAGCGACATTTTGAGGGTAGGAGTTGAAACAATTTATGTCCAGGATGCGAGGGGTCTGTAAATATTTTTACAGCCCTCTTTTTGACTCATTTATTCTAATACAACAAGAATAAGACAAGAAAAGAACTAATAATCAAATGGCATGTTTGGCTGTTAGCGTGGCAAGTGTCATATTCTGCTCCTAGTTTCCATTCAATTGAGGCCCCACAGGAATAAACTACATGTAGGATCATATGAGGTGTGCGTTGGCATCAGCTTTCCATCACTTTCCACTTCTACCTTGCCACTTTCCATCAAAATTTAGCTGGTGGGAATAGAGTTCATTCCAAACAGTACAAAGTGGGGGCTGAAGCTTTTTTCTGAAAAGCAATTGGAATATGTTATGATTGCATCTCTCAGTCAGCATCTCACTTATTTCCAGGGATTTTTCACCTGAAGCCAGACAGCCGCAAACGCCACAAGTTATTCAGAATTTTCCATTGTCTAGCCAGTCCCTTGCCTGACTTGCTGCTATACAGACAAACGATAGTTTTCTAACCACCATAGATCATCCTTGTTTGTAACTGCAAGCTGTGCAACATCCATTACAAGCAATTTCACCTTGTGCTCCCTGTCTGCTCCCATTTTAATTACAGTTGGTTGGATGAAATATTGCCAAAGCTGCAGAAATCCTTAGCTCATCATTCTGATCTGAGACACTACTTCAGTTTATATAGAATGCAGCCTTCTAAAAGTTACCCAGAGATTAAGACAAGCAGACATTCTGTTCTAATTCAGATATTCACATGGGTTCAGCAGTTTCTATAATTTCCATAATGAATATAAGAGCCGTTCAGATGGCAGAGAAACACAACCCAAAGCTTGTGATGGCCCATTTTCAGTATGTAGAAGACTGGCTTCTTTTGATAATTATCAAAAAATATCAAAATATCAGGACACTCTCAGCTGTAGAGAGTGATTTCCTGTAGAGCTGACACTTCCCCAGTCAAATAGTTTAGGATAAATGAAATCTTTGTTTAGCGTTAATTTTGCATTCAAGATTAACTAAAAGCAAATTGATCAGATCTTGCTAGACTCTTCCAGGGGTGGATTCTACTTACCTCCACTACCGGTTTGCAACGGAATAGGAGCACACTTGCTTTGCTCGCACATACATGTGCTTCTGCACATGCGCAGATCGTTCATGATGACATCCAGGCGGGTAGGTGGAGCCTCCCGCCGCCATTACTACCGGTTCAAAAAATCGGACCGAACCAGCAGTAACCCACCACTGGACTCTTCCCTTGCCATCGCTTCTTCTTAGTCACATAACTGGAGCCAATAATATGGCTATTATGCTGACCCAAATATTTCTGAAGTATATTTCCTATGGGTGAGTGAGCTGCTATGGGGAACCACTCATTTATGAGGGCCTCGGGATGCAGTTTGAGAAGATAAAAATCAAATTTATTGATTTTTTTAAAAATTTGATTTATATGCCGCCCTTCTCCGGAGACTCAGGGCGGCTTACAATGCGTTAAGCAATAGCCTTCATTCTTTTGTATATTTTATACAAAGTCAGCTTATTGCCCCCACAAACTGGGTCCTCATTTCACCTACCTTAGAAAGGATGGAAGGCTGAGTCAACCTTGAGCCTTGGAGAGATTCAAACCAGCAGAAATTGCAGGCAGCTGTGTTAATAACAAGGTGCATTAAACCACTGTACTATCAAGGCTCTTGATATTTATTTGTATCCCACCTTTTATTATTTTTACAAATAATCCAAGGCAGCAAACATATTCAACACACCTTCCTCCTCCTATTTTCCCCACAACAACCACCCTACGAGATGGGTGGGATTAAGGGAGGGAGGGAGAGAGGGAGAGAGAGAGAGACACTAGACCAAGATCACCCAGCTCTCTTTCACAGCTAAGGTAAGACTAGAACTCACAGACTCCCACTTTCTAGCCTGGTGCCTTAACCACTAGACCAAACTGTCTCTCTACTAGAACAAACTAATCAGGTGGCACTAAAAATCACCAGAGTGAAACTCTGGAAGATTATATCAATTCCTCCATGATTTGAAAGCTCTAAAGGTCTTATATTTTTAAAAAAGTGTATTTCTTAGAGCCTTTATAGTTTTTATCATTATAAATCTTTGTAAACTACCCAAATAATTGTCACAATGTTGTACTACGACTTTTACAAGCCCTTACTAATTTATGAACACCGTAATAGTTGGATTGATAGGGAAATCCGAAGATTATGAGACTTACCATCCCAGATCTTCTAAATTTCAGTTTTCAAGTTTATTGGGCACTTTTGAGGTGTTCTTTGAGAATCTGGCTATGAGATAAAGTAATTTACACATTAACTCTTTAATAAAAATATGAAATATAAAAATCAAACCACATTGGAGGGCAAAAACCTGATTGTTTGGTTTTCTCTTCTGATATATAGTACGAAGTTTAGGAAAAGGAAAATAGTGCTTTAAAAGGAGCTTAATTTATTTATTGAAATAGAATTATTTATCAGTCACAGTACTTATTGAAATCAAAATTATCTTTCAAAGTTTCAAGCCATCAAAAAATTACATAGTAAGGCAGTTTTTAAATTTTATTCATTTTTCTGCATGTTTTTTTCAAACTTACTTGCCAGAAATATTCATCTTTCATTTGGATTACTATATTCCAGAAAAGAAAAGAAAAATGTAGTAATTTCTGAGGATTTATCATCTTGACTTTAAAAGCATTTTGGTAAGAGTTTTAGATAAATAGCATTTATACCTCTGCAATTTATCTTTGGGCAGGAGGAATTTGAATGACTTTGGAATCAGTATTTTGGAATAACTAAAGAACTGGATTGGAAATAGAGAAATATTAGACCAATTTCTCATATTGGATTATTGCATATAATTGGGATTTGAAACCAGCTGCTCTCTTTCAACCCAATGCACATCGTAGGGTTGAAGGATGATGAAGATTAAAATGAGAGGGTTCCCCAATATATACTGTGTTGACCAGTGGTGGGATTCAGCCGGTTCTCTCCGGATCACGTGAACTGGTAGCAATGACGGCAGGAGGCTCTGCCCACCCAACCTGACATAATGCACGCCTACTGCACATGCACAGAAGGCTGTGCACAAGAGCACTCACATTTGCAAACTGGTAGGGAAGGTAAGTGAATCCCACCACTAGTGTTGACCACTTAATGGAAAGGCAGCAAAATAAGTGCAGCAAAAAAATAATTATCAAATGTAAGGTAAAAAAAAATCTGAGGATTTTAGGATTAGATTTTAGAAACAAAGTCATAATTGACTGTCTGGCTAGCCCCACCTTTTAACAATTGTTTATCGTGGCTTGCCTCTTAAATTTTATATAGCAATAGCACTTAGACTTATATACCGCTTTACAGTGCTTTTACAGCCCTCTCAAAGCAGTTTACAGAGTCAGCACATTGCCCCCAACAATTTGGGTCCTCATTCTACCCACCTCGGAAGGATGGAAGGCTGAGTCAACCTTGAGCCTGGTATGATTCAAACTGTCAAATTGCAGGTAGCCAGCAGTCTTAGCCTGCAGTACTGCATTCTAACCACTGCGCCACCGTGGCTCTATATACAGTTTTTATGTATTTAATATTTTATTGTACACTGCCCAGACTCCCCATATGAGGAAGATGGATGGTTTTAAAATAAATGAAATATATAAATAAAACAAATAAAAATAAATAATACTGGGGTTACTTCACATAGCATACTCAACACTTGCTTATTGCTACATCAGGTGACAAATTGTGATTGAGAAATAAGTGTGTTGATCATGGTATCTCTTTTGCCAGGTAAGTATAGAAAAAAGTACAACAGCTAATTATTACAGTTAATTCTATCGTATCACTGAATGTTGTTCACATATGCCTTGATTTTGATATCTTAATATTCAAATCCACATTTCTCTTTGCATTATACAGCTATCTATTATTTGCTACAAATCATTCAGGCTCTTAGCCAATAGTGGGATATTCCCTGCACACAAGAGTACACAAATATTCACATCCCCAACACTTCTCTAATGCCACTCCAAACTTTTACATTTATCCACAAAAAACATTAAACAATCAAGTGAATACCACACATTTTTGTCCTATACCCTGCTCAAGGTTTAACCATTTGCTAGACATTTCATTTATTGTCACTCATGTTTTATTTCCATTGTACATTATTCTTGATGTGAAGAGGTAGATTGCCAGGAGGGTGCATTCTTAGAGGCAGAAGAAACATCTCAGTCCAGAAATTGTGAGTCCAGTGTGAAAGAAAGAGAGTGAAGACAGCACCTCCCTATTTGTTCACAGAGTATATTGTAGATGCAAATAGTAGAGCAGTGATGGAGAACCTGCGCGCTTGTCAGGGCTGTGCTCTGGAAAAGCCAAACTTCTGGGTTCTAGCACAGATATGCACCTGACAATCAGCTGCTGTGCACATGCGCAGGCTGGTTTTTGGTACTGCCACACACGCAAAGGGATTGTGCTCTGAAAAAGCTTCGCGTGCCACTTTGGGGATGCGTGTCATAGGTTCGCCATCACGGTAGTAAACTCTTCAGTCTGGTAAGATTTTGTCTATAGGAATCAAACAAAACAAAGTCAGCTTGGAAGAACTGCCACGTGCGATTCTTGGTTTGGGGCATGACACTTATACGTTCAGCAACTAAACTTCACCATTTCTTGTTTTCTTTAATTACATTCTTTGCAATTATCCTTTCCTTTTTAGATATACAATGCAGCCACCATTCAATAAACTAAGGCTGCAAGGCCGACACCCAACAGCCTCTATATCCAGATTCCAACAGCTTTGAGATAAAATCTTGACTATATTGCTTGATTGACCCAGGCTCAAGAAATATAACATGGTAGCATCAACATACCGATGGACCTGAAACTCTGTTGTCAGACGAGCAACAGCTTCATTTAGATGGTAAATAGGAGAGACACAGAGACTGACCATGGAATAAGGGGAAGCACTGCAGAACTGGGCCCATTGCTCCTAATCCTTGAAGTCAGTCCAGAAGGACACTATAATTGATGATATCCAGCACTGTAGCTGTATCACATCCATCTCAGCAACACCAAGACCATCTACAACAGGGTGTCAAACTCGCAGCTTGCGGGCCAGATGCTTCATGCACTGGCCATGCCCCTGCCCAGTTTAGCAAAGGGAAAAAAAGTTGCAATATGTCATGTGATGCCATCGTGATGATGCGAGTTTGAAACCCATGATCTACAAGTACAATCAATGCAGTATCTTTGTTATAACCAGGCATGAAAGCAGACTAGAAATGATATAGACCTCTTTCAGGAGTCTCTGAAACTTGACCACCAGACTGGAGACTGATCAAAAATTGTTTAATGTTGCTATAACTAATGATAGTTGAGAAAGGGGTACACCATTGCTGCCTTCAGAGCCACAGGACTACCCCTCATTCATATTTCTCCTGGTACAAACTCTGTTACTGAACCATGACATGACAGGCAGTTATTTTACTGGATAATTCTTCTAGAGATGCTGGGCACCTACATGTGAAATTCTAGCCTTTTAGGGATTTATGAAAAATGTACCACCTCTGTCAGCAGGTAGAGGACTATCTTGAGACATGGTGTCATAAATAGACTATCACCCTGTTGTTTTGCTGCATGTTCTATTCTGATGCTCATGTTTTATCTGCTAGAAAATAGTTTCTCTAAATACAGGTCTAAGAATCCAATTATAAATAATAAGATGTTACAGCTACAGGTTTTGTGAGCCCAGAAAGGATGGGTGGGATGAAGTGAGAAGTATGTAATTCTCTTGCCCTCTTCCTTGATTTGATTGGCTAACCAGTCTTTTCAATCAGGTTTATATTCTAGAGTGGGAGAAAGAAGCTCCTGTGCCTGTGAAAGCTTTATTTTGTGAAGATTTCTTGAATTGCTCAGCAAGTATTGAGAGGAAATTTCCAGACACTTTGAAGGTAAAATTTATTTCAATATCCTGCGTTGGACAAACTTGGTTTTACAATGATCATATCTTGTCTCAGATGGGCTTCTACCTCTTTAAAACCTCTCAGAAACGAGGATATTTCCTTTCTTCTCCTTACTGCAGTAATTGGAAACATGGCACTTCCAGAATTTTCTGCTGCCACAAGTTAAAAATGTACAGAAACAACCCAGGGATCTATGACAAAGCTTCAGTTAGTATGTTAATTTTAAATGAGTTCCAAATAACTCTATTGTTTGCTGCAAAGATTATCATCCAAGCCGAGGTGGCACAGTGGTTAGAGTGCAGCACTGCAGGCTACTTCAGCTGACTGCTAGCTGCAGTTCAGCAGTTCAAATCTCATCAGTTCAAGGTTGACTCAGGCTTCCATCCTTCCAAGGTCAATAAAATGAGGACCCAGATTGTTGGGGACAATATGCTGACTCTGTAAACCGCTTAGAGAGGGCTGTGAAGCACTATGTATATAAATCTTAAGTGCTATTGCTATTGCTATCATGATTACTGAAATGTGATTCACAAGGAAGTTTGCTAGCATTAAGACTGAAGTCCAACAGTATATCAAAGAATTGCCAAATTCTTTGCTTCTACTGTGAGTGAATTTGGGGATAATTTGGCTTTGTCCAGAAGCCCTCCAAATTGTGAAACATACAGTAGCAATTTTACATGGGAGACTTTGGTTTGGTTAGATTAATTCAAAACCTTGCAGTCATTGGATCACTGCAACCCAACCATGGTAGGCCTAATTGTTGTTATTGCTTCTTATATTTGCAGCTTGTGAAACTCAAAACATTTTTTTCCCCTTTTCGCTGCTAGCCTAATAATATCTAAGAGACACTGCTACAGGACAGGGGGAAAAAATCCTAGGCACAGGATAAACATGGCATGATAAGGTTGATTTTTATCCAGAATAACATTCTTGTATCTTGAAGTTCATTACCTGTGTTAAATTGCCTGAAAAATGAACCAGAATTGTTTTTACAGCATAACTGAATTGTACAGAGGCAATAAGCTCAGCAGAAGTGGAGACAGTTGTCTGTTGATGGGGAAAAGAAAGGGAAATCACCATGCTTGCTAATAACTGAAAGGAAGTGACCATCAATTATGGAAGGAATTGTGCTGTCACTGAGATAAGCCTTGTGGTAGAAAACCAGGAGTCCATTTAGGAAAGGGACCACTAGTTTTAATAAAGATGCCACATCTCATTTTGAAGTTAAGTCATGCACATTATCATTTAAAGAGCTTTTCCTTGCATCCACCTACACCAATTCTTTTCATGCCGAATCCTCCTGCATTCATTAGACTCCAGAACCATACTTGAGACCATCTTAAAGATATCCTGTATTGCCGTATCATTGCTAAACTAGTGCTTTCCCCCTTACTCTGATACAGATTTTGCTTCAGGTACAATCTGTCAATGATTCTGTTAATGATACAGTCAGATGACTTTTTGTGTGGTTGGATTATTAGCCCACCATGTACTTTAGGTTAGTGCTGATACAGTCTGGATACCAGTAGTCCCAGGCAATGGCTCCTGAATGGTTCTACCTTGGGCAGTAGGAATGTCTATTTACAGACAGAATAGAATACAGAATAATAGAGTTGGAAGGCACCTTGGAGGTCTTCTAGTCCAACCCCCTATTCAAGCAGGAGACCCTATATTTATTATTTCTATTGGCTTCTCTGCTCCTTGCTACTTATAGGTCTCTGAGCAATTTTTAAGCTTTGAGATCTGAGACAGACTAAACATCTGCTGACTTATGGTTTCAGCTGTTGTCGAGCTGTTTTTATATGCGCACTTAGTGTTATTTCAGAATAAAACTATCCCAACATAGAGCTAAGCCATGTCCAAAAAGACACTGACTACCAGCTGATTGTCAATCTTCCTTTAAACAAGTCTACACACTAAACATGTGCAAAATCAAACCAGGTTTTCACAGTTAGGTAGACCTGTGCTGAAAGAGTGAGTAGAGAGAAAGAAGATTAGGGAATCCACTACAGGTAGTCCTTGACTTACAACAGTTCATTTAGTGATCATTCAAAGTTAGAAACAGCAATGAAAAAAGTGACTTATGACCATTTTTCACATTTATGACCGTTGCAGTATGCCCATGGTCATGTGATTTACATTCGGATGCTTGACAACTGTTTCATGTTTATGATAGTTGCAGTGTCCCGGAATCATGTGATCAATTTTTGTGACCTTCTGACAAGTGAAGTCAATGGGGAAGCCAGATTCCCTTAACAATCATATTGCTAATTTAACAACTGCAGTGATTCACTTAAACAAATATGGCAAGAAAAGTCATAAAATGGGGCAACACTCATTTAACAAATTTCTCATTTAACAACATAAATTCTGGGCTCAATCGTGGTCGTAAATTGAGGACCACCTGTAATCCCTATCTGTAATATGTCCTACATCTATTGCCCTACAATAAGGGTATTACATTATACAATATTAGTAAATTAACTTCCGGGCAATACTGCATCAGATAAGGATAGCATAGTTTGCTAGCATTGTGGCTGTGGAGGTCACTTTCTCTCTCAGCCCAAGTCGGGGTTAAGGATGGATACAAATAAATAAAAATTAAGTTTAAAGGTACATCCTGAGAAATAGCTTAGTTTGCACAAGACAGATCCATGGCTGTGATTGAATTAAAGTAGTCAATAGACAGCTGTGTGGTCACATAGCCCTTTGTGACTTGCCTTTTCCCTTCTCTGCCCCCTCCTATCACTTTCTGGCAGTGAGTCAAGGAGACCTTGGAAGGGTCTCCCCAAAGGCCTGGTATGTTTGCATCAGTGTTGGAAGGAAGCATGCCCAGAGCATGCCTGTCCTGGTTTAATTGTTTTTCTTCTTAAGGTCATGCCAACCATTTTATCACCAAGTTGAGGTGACAACAAAGACAAATCTTCCTCTGTAGAGGACCTGCTTTCTTAGGTCTAATGTCCCTCAGTAACATTATGGGACATAATAATCCTGCTTCATCTTCTAAGGTTGTTGTTAAGGTGATGAGAAGCTAATATAACTGATGGCTATGAATATTAAAACTGACCTACTGCGAACATTGCTTTTTCTATTCAGTGCACTTGCCCTCCACTAAATACTTAAAACATCTTTGATGGATATCAGAAATGCACTAACTGAGCTACCCCGAACTTGCCATTTGATTGCAATTTTTAATGTGACAGAATTATTAATGCAGTTAAGAATTTTAATGTGAAAGAATAGTTGATGGGACAAATTCATCTTCCATCCTTCTATCAAATTAGCCGTAAGAATGGGAGAAATAATAATAGGATGTTTATATATTGGTGATTTTACTGTTTCATTATATATATTGTCTTTTTTTTTTTTTGTCCTTTCAGGATTTCATAACCCTCTACAGATCCTTCTAGTCCCCTTTTATGGGCCACATTCCAATTATGAAACAATGGACATTTGTTTTATGCCTTTTAGGAACATGTTCTGCTTTGCCGGTAATTCTTACAACTTTATCTCAAACAATTACTTATAATCAATAAAGTTAAAATGAATCAGTTTCTTTAAAAAAAATAGAAATAAAGAATATTATGTAGTCATCCATTTTGTTCTAGGTTGTGTTTCTCAATCTTGACAACTTTAAAATGTGTGAACTTTAGCTCCCAGAATTCCCTAGTCAGCATACTGGCTGGGGAATTCTGGGAGTTGAAGTCCCCATATCATAAAATTGCCACGGTTGAGAAATACTGTGCTAGGAGATTAATATTTTTTTAATCCAATCTAGTAATCTCCAAATATAGTTCCCAAATCCCATCTTTGGTTCTTTTTCATATCAAAATTATTAGCTGGTTATTAAGACCAGCTGCCTGCAATTACTGCAGGGTTCGAATCTTGCCAAGGCTCAAGGTTGACTCAGCCTTCCATCCTTTCTAAGGTAGGTGAAATGAGGACCCAGTTGTGGGGGCAATAAGCTGACTTTGTATAAATATACAAAAGGATGAAGGCTATTGCTGAGCACATTGTAAGCCGCCCTGAGTCTTCGGAGAAGGGCGGCATATAAATCAAATTTAAAAAAAAAATTACAGTATATAACTATGGTTTTAAAAACTGTTTTAAAAGGCACTTTATAGCAATGTCCTGCTCCTTTGTACTTCTAGCATTAATTATGGTTTTTGTATTTCCTGTAATAAGGACTTTTGAACAACTATTCTACTTTAGAATAGTTTACTTGAAATTTTCATCCATTGCTTTCAACATGTAAAACAAGTCATTTTCTAAATATGCTTTACCTTCCTATTTGTTTTAATTAAGGATCTATTGAGATCTAAATAAAGATCTATTGAGAAGGCTGGAGAAACTCTAGTGTAAAATATTTCATCCCAATGATGGAAACCTGAAGTCCTGTACTTTAAAAATCCAGAGTTCATCTTGACGTTTGGTAATTTAAACCAAGCCAGTGGATTGCCAGCTTTCCCTTTTTGTGCCCCACAAATTACTCTAGATTGCTGAAATATGACAGCAATTTCCTCCAATAACCAAGGAGGAGGAAGAATAACAAAGAAGAAATCATATTCAATGTCATACCCCAATCCTCCAATGAAGTCATCATGTCATCACCCAGCCCACCACAGCAGTTCTCAGTAATATTATTCATATTCTTTGGAACAGTTTCATCTCTGGTCTCATAAACTATTCTTAATCTTGCATATCTATAGATACTGCCTCGTCATGCTGGGATTCCTGGAATGGGTAGTATAAGTCTTGAGGTATGTATTTGTGTGTCTATATATATACCTAGTTTCCTTCCCTTCAGCATATTTTGGAAATAAACACGTTCACATTAGTTTTGCAAATCATATCTGTTCTCTAAAGCAACTACATTACTTCACAGTTTTCATGTGTGATAGCTTAGGATGGAAGTTGCCCAGTCTGAGAATAAACACCTAGGGCTTTTTGGCATTGTACTTGAAGTTGTCTGACTCCAAAGAATAACTTGGTTGAGACAGTGGTGGGTTGCCCCCGGTTCGCACTGGTTCTATAGAACAGGTAGTAAAACCAGTGTGGGAGGCTCTGCCCACCCACCCACGACATCATCAAAATGCTTCTGCACATGAGCAGAAGCTTCTGCACTTGCGCAGAAGGGCGCGCAAACGTGGGAGTGAAGCGAGAACGCATGGCCCTGCTGCGAACCGGTAGTAAAAGTAAGTAGAACCCACCCCTGGGTTGAGAATAGAGCTAGCTTAAGAAATTTCTTTCCATATTTGAACTCTTCCCTCTTTGGCCTGGAATTGGCCTGGTATCTGTTTGCCTGTGATTGGTGGATTTCTCAGTTTCTTTACTCCTCCCTCCTGTGCAAAGAAAGTAAGCAACAACTGCTTTTTCTTTTCTATTTGTTGAGTCCTTGAGGACCTGTGATTTACTTTATAGCTTCTATGGGTTGACTCCTCATCCTTGACACTTTCATCTGTTATGCCTAATGGTGGAGTAGTTCAAAAAGAAACACTATTTTACCTATCTTCAGGAAGGAAGGAAGGAAGGAAGGAAGGAAGGAAGGAAGGAAGGAAGGAAGGAAGGAAGGAAGGAAGATCAGTGAAATGAAAAAAAAAAGAATAGATTTAGGGTTTGAAGTCACTTCTGAAGGGGCAGACAACCCAGCACTCATCAACCAAAGACCCAAGAGCTGTAGAAGGCAACAGCCAGTGACCAAGGAGAAGAGATATATGCCTATAGTGAAATGAAGCATAGCAGGCAAACTAGGCAGAGCCATTTTTGCTCAGGCAAGTTGGAAAATATTACTTTCTATCAGTAGTGGGTTGCCCCCGGTTCAGACAGGTTCTATAGAACCGGTAGTAAAACCGGCTGGAGGCTCCACCCACTGACCTGGACGTCATTATAAGTGATATGCACATACGCAGAAGGTTTTGCGTATGTGCAGAAGAGTGACGCTTGTGTGAGCGAAGCAAGTGTGTGCAGGGGAGCATGATGCGAATTAGTAGTAAAGGTAAGTAGAACCCACCCCTGCTTTCAATGCCTAATAGAAAATGGAGAATGTCTTCACAGTTGGTTAGGGGCAGTTGAGGACAATGCCATGCATTCTTGCCCTTGAGAAATGGTTAAGAGGTCTTTATGTGGACTAGGACAATTTAGTTGTACTGATCCACCTTGTTTTTTCCGAAGTAAAAATTTTGGAAGTAAGTTTCACATAGAAGGACCGATTGCAATACCTCTATATGAATAACTCCGCTCCCTCCTTTTAAGTCAGTTTTGTCAAACAGCTGAAAGACATTTTCCTCCCTCTTTTATATATGTAAAGGTAGGGGCATCTGTACAAATGAATTGGCTTTAGATTCAGGACAGACAAAAGAAAGTGCTTCTTCACACAGTCCATAATTAACCCCTTGTGATTGCAAAGAACTAAGATGCCTTGTAAAAGGAGATTGGATGAATGTAATAGAATTTGTGTAAATGGGATCGTGATCAGACACGTCTGTTCCAGAAGCAATACAATTCTGAATACAAGCTGCATTAGGTGGAGAGTGAATGGAGGCTATTATTTTTAACTACTCTTTGTGAGCTCCGTGAAAAGGTGTGTAAACATCATCACAAAATAGAACATACTGATTACAATAACACTGAGGATTTTAAATCTTGCCTTACAGGGTATGAGACAGCTGAGTGGACCTGGTGGACCCAAGGTACTCCCTCAGGTAATCACAGTTATGCCACATTGCCTCTTTGCAGAAAAAATTATTAATGGTGATGAGAATAAGTCAATGATGCTATTCCAGACTTATTCTATTTATTGACTTACGTACATCCAAAGCAAGGAGCCTTTGACTTTAGAAAGAATTGGAATTGATTAACTGTACTGAAATGATCACTGATTAGGAAATTAGGACCAAACCTCACAAATTCTAAAAAAAACCCAAGAGGCTTCCCATCCCTTGCTTATCTTGATGGGTAAACTTAGTCTTGACCAAGTTTACAATCAAACCAAATATTTACTTTGCTTATTGAGCAGCATGAAATGACTATGTTTTGATGTATAATTATTTTAATTGGCTTCAATAAGACATGCTTCTTAATAAACAAGTTACAGATCATGTTTTCAAGAAATCCTACCATGTTCCCTATGACGTAATCCCAAGTAAATCTCTAAGGGAGTTCAGTGGCTATAAATTTAAAATAATAACAGTAAAGTGTGGATAAATCAGAAGTATCCTATTGCTTTCTTAGATATGCAGCTCAGTTTAATACTCTGTGTTCAATAGAAAGTACTACTAGACTCAGTGACTCTTACTGTCAAGCAACTGTGCAGTGTACTTTGATTTTAATCATAACCTAACTCTATCATGCCGATTATTAAAAACCCTTCACTTATTTATATAGTAATCCTGAAGGCACTCTGGAATTTGATGTTATTGTTGTGTTAAATATCCTGTAGTGATCTTCTAGGGTGTTTGTTAAACTGACTGTATATAATATTTATTGAAAGGGTTCCAAGCTGACTTCATTTGTTTCCTTATTGAGGCTTGTGTGTTGTCAAAAGGCAGAATGATTAATAAATGGATATATAGTGCCTCTTCCTTCTCTTCAGCCTTTTTCTCTCTAGCTAAATTTATGGATCTATTATCAAAGAAAGGAATTTGGTATATATATGTATGTATGTATATGTATGTATGTATGTATGTATGTATGTATATATTTATAAAGGAATTAAGTGGAAAACCCTTTACAGCATCTATCATTTATGAATTAATTCTGATTGGCAATATTGGCTTGAATTTAACTCCTGTTCTAACTTATTAGCCTCTGAATTATAGCTTCAGAATAAATGTATTTAATTGTACCACTTTTAGTATGGCCAGACTTACAGCTATGCTGATCCATTTAATTCAATGTGGATGCACAATTTCCTACCGTCACATTCATCATTTTACTTGATACGGCAAAGACCTCAACATGAAACCCAACAGGTAAGCAATTTAAGCTGTTATTCCCCCAGAAACATTACAGTATTGAAGCAGAACTCTTCTTTGTTGCTTTCTAGATATTTTTCCCTAGACTGGTTTTTTTTTCTGGATATGCTGGGATTACAATTTTAAGAATTCCATACCACCCATTATGGTCCCCCCATGAGAACTATAATTCCCTGGATCTTCTATGGAGATTCTCCGTCATCAGGTCATGGTTGTCCCAAAGGTGCTTTTTTCAAAAGGCAACTGGACTTTGTTTTTTCTTGAAGATGTTTTGCTTCTAATGTTCAATTGAAGAAGCTTCTTGGATGAGAAGCAATACATCTTCAAGGAAAAACAAAGTCCAGTTGCCTTTTGAAAAAAGCACCTTTGGAAATTTCCTGGATTTCAGCAGCATAACTTCTTGTCTTCTGCATGCAATGCATGACCATCAGTCTCAATCTAGCCCCCCAGAATGGCTGTATAGCATGGACATAACTCCCGTTTACTAAAATGCTAAGAGGTATTGAATCTACTCCTTTAGCCCAATTTTCTCAAATGCTTTCTATCACTTCTATCAGCATACCATATTTCCCTGATAATAAGACCCTGTCTTATATTTTTTTGAACCCTGAAATAAGCACTTGGCCTTATTGCCATGTGCTCAAAAGCCCGATTGGCCTTATTATCAGGGGGATGACTTATTTTGGGGGAAACAGTGTATATTTATCTTTATCCTTGTGGTTCACCTTTACACAAAGCACTGAGTTGCAGTTCCCTTCTTATTCAATGTCTAGGAAAAGCTTTGAAATCATACATAATAGGAATCATTTTTCAAAATTGTCTATGGAGGTTCTCATTCATCCAGGTAAGGGTTGTCCCAAAGGTCCTTTTATTTTAAAGGCAACTTTCTGGTTAATTCTTTAAGACATTTTGCTTCTCATCCAAGAAGCTCCTTCAGTTCTGGAATTCCACCAGTTAGTTAGAACTGGAGAAGTTTCTCGGATGAGAAGCGGAATGTCTTAAAGAAAAATTAGAACGTCCCATTGCCTTTAAAATAAAAGCATCTTTGTGACATTCTTCAAAATTGATGAGATGTTGACATTTTTCTCTACAACATGGTGGCTTCCTGATTCATGCCTGTATTAAAAGAATCAATAATAATATTGGGTGGGACATGGCACTTGTTAGGAAACTTTGATGGTCCTGAGAATTGAGCATCCCAATCTGGGAGGCAAACAAATGTATTACAGTATGGCATTTTGTAAACCAGAAATTCATTTGTCAGATTCATTGTTCATGCAACTTTTCAGTATGCCTGAAAATGGCTCATTCATGATTTTAACCTTTCTTTTCTGGTTATTCATCTTTTACCACTCCATAGTATGAATACACAATGCCAGTGCACCCTCCTCCGTTGCCATCTCAAACACCCACTCTGCACCAACAACCTGGGATACAAGGGCAACCTCATTACCATTATGCACATTTCCTTCCTACAAGGCAAGTCCAACTACAACATTATGATGTCCAGCCGCCATTTCATCCAAATCAGTTTTCTCCATCAGAAGGAAACCAGCCAGATGTTCAGCAACAGCTATCATTGGATAGACAAGCTCAACAGGTCAGTTTTGACAGGCAATTGAGATACTTCTAATATGAATGGGAATTCTCTACATCTCCAGTGCAGGTAGCCCTCGACTTATGACTGCAATTGGGCCCATAATTACAGTTGTAAGTCATTGTAGTTGTAAGTCAAGGCATCACATAACTGGATCCGAAGTTTTGGCATCTTTTATGGCAGTTGTGAAGCAAATTCATTTTACCCAGTGAGTATTTTTTTTGCCGGAAACTGGAAATAAATACCAGAAGCTGGCAAAAAAAGTTGAAAATCACAGGCATTTGATTGTGGGACACTAGAAATAGTCTTAAAGGTGATACAGTTGTCAAGTGCCAAAATACAATGATGTGACCAATGGGGCGGGGGGGAAGGGAGGCCACCACAACCTCAAAATTGGGTCATAAATAGTTTTTGGGGTGTCTGTTATAATTTTGATTGGTCACTAAACAATTAGTTGTAAATCGAGGACTATCTGCGATCGAATCATTAAGCACTAATCTTTGGCGTGGAAGATATAAAGAATATGAAGGCACAAGATTAACTAAGGCTGAATGAATCATTTAATTCTGATTGTTCTCACTTTTTCCATGTTACATAGTTTGCAGGGGGGGAGGGAACATTCTAAAATGTCTATGTATTTTAATGCACATTTCTCGTTTTCATTTGCCTTTTTTTTAACCACATATAAAGGTGTTTTTTTTACAAAGAGCCTTTCCTGGTATAATACATTTTGGATTTTTAATTTAATTAATATTTGCATTTTCCAGCAGACATTTCCTTAATAAACTTTTAAAAAGAAATGTTGACCGCATTGCATTAAATTAGACACATTTGCAATCAAATGCAAAAAAAAAAAAAATATTGGAAAATAGTATTTGCTAAGTAACTTAAATGATGTAGATTATTTTATTTATTTTATTTTATTAAATTTGTATTCAGCCCTTCTCCTGCTGGACTCAGGATGGTGCACAACCAAAATAAAAAACATCCCAATACAAAATTTAAAATTTGTTAAAAGAATTACACACTTTGGCCCAAAATTTAAAACATTCCAACTAAAACCCATAGACAATTAAAATCTAACATCTCAAAAAGGGGAGGGGGGGTTACGCCAGCCCTGCTTGGTGGAAAAGAAAAGTTTTTAGGGCACGGCGAAAAGCCCGGAGATCTGGTATCACGCGTATCTCCGGGGGCAAGTCGTTCCAGAGAGCAGATGCTGCCACAGAGAAGGCCCTCCCCCTGGGGTTCGCCAGCCGACACTGCCTGGCTGACGGCACCCTGAGGAGTCCCTCTCTGTGGGAGTGTACTGGCTGGTGGGAGGCTATCAGTGGCAGAAGGCGGTCCTGCAAATACCCAGGCCCTATGCCATGGAGCACTTTAAAGGTGGTAACCAACACCTTGAAGTGCACCCGGAAGACCACCGGAAGCCAATGCAGCTCACGCAGGAGAGGCGTCACATGGGAGCGCCTCCTCGCTCCCATAATCCCCCATGCAGCCGCATTCTGCACCAGTTGGAGCCTCTGGGTGCTCCTCAAGGGAGCCCCATGTAGAGAGCATTGCAGTAGTCCAGGCGGGAAGTGACGAGTGCCTGAGTGACTGTGCGTAAGGAGTCCCAATCCAGAAAGGGACGCAACTGGCGAATCAGGCGAACCTGATGAAAAGCCCCCCTGGCCACGGCCGTCACATGCTCTTCTAAAGACAGCCATGCATCCAGGAGGATGCCCAAGTTGCGAGCCCTCTCCGTGGGGGCCAATAACTCACCCCCAATAGCCAGCAATGGAACCAGCTGGCTATATCAGGATGCCGGAAGCCACAGCCACTTGGTCTTGGAAGGGTTGAGTCGAAGCCTGTTACTCCCCATTCAGATCCGCACGGCCTCCAGGCACTGGGACATTACTTCAGGGGCATTCTTCAGTTGGGATGGCCTGGGGTGGAGATGTACAGCTGAGTATCGTCAGCGTACTGATGGAACTCCACCCCAAAGCCACGGATGATCTCACTCAGCGGCTTCACATAAATGTTAAACAGAAGGGGCGAGAGGACCGACCCCTGTGGCACCCCACAAACAAGGTGCCTCGGGGTCCACCCCTGCCCCTCTGCCAACACCAACTGCGTCCGGTTGGAGAGATAGGAGGAGAACCACCACAGAACGGTGCCCCCCACTCCCAACCCCTCCAACCGGGGCAGCATGATACCATGGTCGATGGTATCAAAAGCCGCTGAGAGATCTAACAGGACCGGGATAGAGGAACAACCCCTATCCCGATCCCTCCAGAGATCATCCACCAACACGACCAATGCCGTTTCCGTTCTGTGCCCAGGCCTGAAGCCGGACTGGAGCGGATCCAGATAGACATCTTCATTCAGGTGCCCAGGAAGCTGTCGCGCCACCACACTCTCAACAACCTTCGCAACAAAGCGAAGGTTGGAGACCGGATGGAAGTTAGCCAAAACAGCCGAATTGACTGATAAAGATTCTTTGACTGTGATCTTGCAACAATTTATTTCAAAACTACACTGTGAACAAATTCCCTAGTTTAAAAATCTAACTTCCTAAGTAAATGTGGTTCATTTATATATCAGTTTCTAATTTTTTCTGTAAGATACAAATAAATATTTCTTCTAGATTTTAAGCCTCTTCCAAGAATTTAAACACTTATAACACATAACACAATTATATTTAGATTGAAAGCTTTGCTTAGTTTATTCTTTATTTTCTACATGTTGTTAAGCTAATGGTATCAATTGTTTTCTTTTATTAACTATAGTTACCTGCCATACAAGACTATTCAGGGACATTGGGCCAAGTAAGTATATTTTAACTATGAGAATTATAATAGAGATAACCTTCTTGACCAAAACAACTACGTAGAAACAGACAGAGGAACACAAACAAACAAACAAACAAACACACACACACAGAGGCACATTCAGTGTGCCATATGTTGAATTCTTTAGAATTTTTTTTCTGTTTTAAGGCATTATGTATTGTAATCCCTCATATTTTTCTGGATACCCCATTCAACTTTTTCTTTCTTTTTGCAAAGATCTACCCTGGCTTATTTGGAACCCAGCAAAACACAGCCCAACAGCCACAGCTACAATCTGTAAGTTGGTTCCCCAACTAAAATCTTATTGTTAATGCAGTTGAATTTCCATCACTGGAATTTCATTTCTATCTTAACATACAAATGTAGATATAAGGTAAAGGTTCCCCTCGCACATATGTGCTAGTCGTTCCCGACTCTAGGGGGCAGTGCTGACTCTTCATACAAAGCTGAAGAGCCAGCACTGTCCGAAGTTGTCGCCATGGTCATGTGGCCAGCATGACTAAATGTCAAAGGTGCATGGAATGCTGTTACCTTCCCATCAAAGGTGGTCCCTATTTTTCTACTCCCATTTTTATGTGCTTTCGAACTGCTAAGTTGTCAGAAGTTGGGACAAGTAACGGGAGCTCACCCCATTACGCAGCACTAGGGATTCAAACTGCTGAACTGCCGACCTTTCGATCAAGAAGCTCAGCGTCTTAGCCACTGAGCCATCGTGTCCCTTGATGTAGACGTACTATTTGCAGATTAGCTTTTGCCTCAAATGTTTCAGTTCTCCGAAATGCAAACAAATTTACAAAGAAACTTTTCCCCAAATATGGTTATTCCCTAGAAAGAACTTGATCCATCAGTTTATTAAATTATTAAGAGATTCCAACACAATCCTGATAGTTTCCCGGTTCTTATGGATTCCTGCAAAAATGGCATAGTCTTAATAATAAGAGCCAGTTGGTCAAGTGGTTAAAGCACGAGGCTAGAAACAGGGAGACCGTGAATTCTAGTGCTGGTCCAGTTTTTCTCTTTCAGCCCAACCCACCTCACAGGGTTGTTTTGTGGGGACAATAGGAGGAGGGAAGGCATATTAGATATGTTAGCTGCCTTGAGTTATTTATAAAAATAATAAAGGCAGAATATAAATTAAAATAAATAGTGGGGGAATTCCTTAAGAATATTTATATGATACCTGTTAAAGCCAAGATGTGGATAAAGATGAGTCATTATTCTGGCTAAAAAGGCATGTTCCTTTCCAGTCTATTTTTATAAAGATTAAAACAAAAACAAGCATCTCAAAATCAATTTAATTCTTTCTTTTCTTTTTGTTTAGATTTATCCCAATTTGCAATATATGTCTTACATAGCAAATAAAGGAGTAAGTACTTAACATTAATCTACCCCGAATGAAAACCTTCAGACTTATCATGTTTGGGATAAATAAATGTATTTCTGTGTATTCCGTATAAAATACCACATGGAAATAGTGGGAACCAGTTGATTACAATAACAGTTCATTAACAGTTTTTTTTTTTTTTAAAAAATTCAACATCGTCTTTTTTTATTACAATTCACAATTTTTAATACTTTTATATTTTTACATAATATAGTAATTATTACTATTTTTTTCTGTTAACCACTTTGTTATTAATATAGTATATAGATGACAGGCTAGCAATTTGTAAGTAGATGTAGTGATTTAACGGTTTAAAATTCTTTTAGCCTGTTTCACAAGGGATGACAAACCAACATCGCTGTATTATACTAATCAGCATTCAAGTAGGGAGGACGTTATGTGTGTATTTGTTAGGGTTTTTTTGCAGGACACATTTTTTTTTGTTAATGACTTTTTTGTTCAGTTTTTTTCTTTTGGTTTTTTTAAAAAAATATTTTGGCATTTTGTATATTAATCTTCTTTGAGTAAACTAAAACAATTTCAACTTTTTTAAAAAAGGAAACAGTGGGAACCAGTGCCATCACAATTGAACTTCGAACACCCAGAATTAGATCTAAGGAATACCGTATTTTCCGGCGTATAAGACGACTTTTTAACACATGAAAATCATCTCAAAAGTCGGGGGTCGTCTTATACGCAGAGTGTCGTTCTCCTGTAACCAGGCAGACCAGCCCAAAAGACTCTAACGAGCCTTAAATGGCTCTGGCGATCGAAGCTCTGACGATCCCAGCTTTGCCTGCTAATCAGGCAACTCAGCTGGGATGCCAGAGCCATGTTAAAGGAAAAAACTTTTTTCCTTTTACGTGACTCTGCAAGCTCTGACGATCCCAGCTGCGATGCCTGCTAATCAGGCAACTCAGCTGGGATCGCCAGAGCCCAGAGTCCTGTAAAAACAAAAAAGTTTTCCCCCTCCAGCTTGCTTACCTTAGCTGGTAATCGCAACGCTTGCCTTGCTTCGCTTGCCTGAATCCATTCCATCAGCAACCCACTCTCTGCCTGCAATCATGCAGGCAGGAGTTGTGGACTTCAACTCCCAGAATTCCTCAGCCAGTAAAAACAAAGCTGGCTGAGGAATTCTGGGAGTTGAAGTCTACAAGTCTTAAAGTTGCCAAGGTTGGAGACCCCTGTTCTATTGGGTAAGTTTTTTTCCCCTTTGGGAGCTTTAAAAAATAGTTAATTGGGGTTTTTTTAGTTGTTCTTTTTTAGACCTAGCCATTTAAAGTTTAGGAAGTTTTAAATTTAGTTTTCATATAAAAATAAAAATAAAACAATATTTGTGCAGCTTTCTGAGATGTGGTGTGTTTCTGTAGTGTTTCACTCTAACTACACAAACACACAAAATCTCACAAAGCTGTATGTGGAATTTTGTGTGTGTAAAGTGTGAAGGTTGATTTTTTTGGGCTTTTTGTGGCTGCGTGAGGTTCCTGCTTGTTGCAGGGGCCATTTTGGGTCTAGCACAGCTGCTTTTACATTGTGGATGAGCCAGTTGTGTTGTGTTGTGTTGTGTGTGTGTAAAGTGTGAAAGTTGTTTTTTGCGCTTTTTGTGGCTGTGTGAGGTTCCTGCTTGTTGCAGGGGCCATTTTGGGTCTAGTACAGCTGCTTTTACATTGTGGGTGAGTCAGTTGTGTTGTGTTGTGTGTGTGTGTAAAGTGTGAATGTTGTTTTTTGGGGCTTTTTGTGGCTGCGTGAGGTTCCTGCTAGTTGCAGGGGCCATTTTGGGTCTAGCACAGCTGCTTTTACATTGTGTTGAGGCAGTTGATGTTTTTTAATTTTTATTTGGTGTGTGTTGGAAGAGGGGTAGTCTTATATGGCGAGTATAGCCCAAACCCTATATTTTAACAGGAAAATTTGGGGGTCGTCTTATATGCCCGGTCGTCTTATACGCCGGAAAATACGGTAGATTAAATCTCCATTGAGAAAGTGTTCTGAAGTGCAACAAATCATTTCCCCACAACCCCCAAAGGGATGGAAAGGATTACATGAATCTTAAACTTGGCCCACCTCTGCAGTTTCCTTCCCATCTGTTAATCTGCTTCTGTGTGTTCCCACATATTATTTTGTAGGTCACACTAAAAATGAGCAAAAAAATAAAAAGAAGGGACTTAGTCATAGATCACACTTTTCTCAACATAGGCACAGACCCACCTAACATTTATTTACAATCATAATGCTACTATACATCAATTTACAGCTTTGTGTTAAGAGAGTTGTCTATATTCATCCTGAGACATGGAATACTACATGTGTGTTTAAATTCCCATATTTTTTCTGGCCAACATATTCATTGTTCAGAATTCTGGAAGTTAATTCATACATTTAGAAGTTGGTCAGGTTGGGGAAAGCTGCAATACCTGACCTACATATTAATATATAAACAAGTTTGAATCCAGTTGTTCAAATGGTAAAGGTAATGATTATTAACCAAGTTATTGTGGCCACTGGAAGGCTCACATTTCCGATTTTTAATTTACAGCTTTTAAAATGGAGAACAGTTGAATTTACCACAATACTTAAGGGTTTTTTCCCCCAAAACATAACATAATATTTCAAAAGAAAAGAAAAATATGTTTAGGAGCATTGATGTTGTTGTTGGTAATACAGGAATATACACTATTATATGCAACAAAACCATAGATCCTGAAAAACTGGGACTCTGTTGATATTAGACTGCCATGTTTCATTCCTGATATGTGGTTTGCTTATTTGCATGTTCCATAGGTTCCTGCCAGATTAGGAATAGTAAGCTCAGAAGAAATGCAGGTAAGTTGTGGCCATCATACTCATTTACATATAGATTAAGAAGGGATAAAATTGACTTTTTCTTTAAAGAGTAGAGTAGAGTAGAGTAGAGTAGAGTAGAGTAGAGTAAAATTCTTTATTGGCCAAGTGTGATTGGACAAGGAAGGAAGGAAGGAAGGAAGGAAGGTTGGGGTGCAGTGCCATCTGTACGCTGATGACACCCAGCTGTACATCTCCACCCCAGACCACCCCAACGATGCCCTTGAAGTGATGTCCCGGTGCCTGGAGGCGGTGCGGGTCTGGATGGGGAGGAACAGGCTCCGACTCAATCCCTCCAAGACTGAGTGGCTGTGGCTGCCGGCGTCCCGATATAGTCAGCTGGTGCCATCGCTGACTATTGGGGGCGAGACATTGGCCCCCATGGAGAGGGCGCGCAACTTGGGTGTCCTCCTGGACGCACGGCTGTCTTTAGAAGAGCATATGATGGCCGTGGCCAGGGGGGCTTTCTATCAGGTTCGCCTGATACGCCAGTTGCGCCCCTTTCTGGATCGGGACTCCCTATGCACGGTCACTCATGCCCTCGTTACTTCCCGCCTCGACTACTGCAACGCTCTCTACATGGGGCTCCCCTTGAGGAGCACTCGGAGGCTCCAACTGGTGCAGAATGCGGCTGCGCTGGTACTTATGGGGGCAACATGGCGCTCCCACGTGACATCTCTCCTGCGCGAGCTGCATTGGCTTCCAGTGGTCTTCCGAGTGCGCTTCAAGGTGTTGGTTCTCATCTTCAAAGCGCTCCATGGCTTAGGACCCAGTTATTTACGAGACCACCTTCTGCCTCCGATAACCTCCCACCGGCCAACACGCTCCCACAGAGAGGGTCTCCTCAGGGTGCCGTCTGTCAGGCAATGTTGGCTGGCGACCCCCCGGGGAAGAGCTTCTCTGTGGGGGCACCCACCCTCTGGAATGAGCTACCCCCAGGGATACGACTAATCCCGGACCTCCGGACCTTCCGCCGGGCCCTGAAGACTTTTTTATTTCAGCAAGCCGGGCTGGGTTAAAAATTTTTAATTGGGTGAATTTTATGGGTAACGGGGTTTTAAATTGGAGAAGCCTAAGATAATTTAATTTTGTTTTAATGTATTTTAATATTTGTATTGTGTGTTTTTAACTCTGGCTGTTCACCGCTCGAGTCCTTCGGGAGAGGGGGCGGTATAAAAATTTAATAAAATAATAATAATAATAATAATAATAATAATAATAATAATAATAATAATAATAATCAAGAAGTTTAGAGTTGATTTGTAAGGAAGTGATTTGCAACCTATAGAATTTTTGCAATTCACCTACAAATAAAGCAATAATAAATAAAAGTGATATAAACATAGTCAAGATGAAAAAGGTCCAGAATGTATTTATTTATGCAGTTTATTTACCTTCTCAATCCTCATGAACTCTAGGAGTTTACAACCGTGATGGCGAACCTATGGAATGTGTGCCACAGGTGGCACATGGAGCCATATCTGTGAGCACGCAAGCATTGCCCTAGCTCAGCTCCAGCATGCATGCACGCTCTGGCCAGCTGATTTTTGGGCCTTCTGGGCCCACTGGAAGTCGGGAAAGGGGCCGTTTCTGGCCTCGGGAAGGCCTCTGGTGGGTGGGGAAGGCCATTTTTGTCCTCCCCAGATTCCTACTGGAACCACTGTGCCATCGCGTGCCAAAAGCGGTGGGAGCCATGGGAGATTGCATGCACATGTATGGGGGGGGCAGGGGGCATTGAATTATGGGTGTGGGCATGCACACACACAACCTCCCTGCACTCCCACTTTTGTCACACGACGGCAAAAAGGTTAGCCATCACTGTACTACAATAACAAACAAATACTGGGACCCTCCTGATACCTCCTGAAACATGGGAATGCTTAGTAGGGATTCTGTAACCCAGTGATTAGAAAAGTTGAGATGAGTGGGCTACAATTTTTTTCCCATTCGAATCCTGAAAGTCTCCAGCCACTGGCAGAGGACTTCTCCTGCATTTTCCATTGGAGCTGTAGAACTATCTTTGATGATACCTCATCCTGAGCAGATGAATGATTTCTCCCAGCGGTTTCAAGTAGATGTTTCATAGAATAGGGAGAAGACTCACCCCTGAAGCACTCTATAAATGGGTATCTGACTTCTCCCCTCTCTGTTATTTTATATTATTATTATTATTATTATTATTATTATTATTATTATTATTATTTCACTGCTGCAATTTTTTGCCTGGTAAAAAGACCCCCAAAGTTTACTGACGCTGAGCAGCATGTTACCTAATGTGGGAATATACAATTAAGTTTACTTATTCACAGAAACAGCAGGGCTGCATTCATTCATGCAATTGTTTCTCAGGAATTGATTTGATAGGACTTGGCTGAGCTCCAAATAAATCCAGATTCTGATATTGATTTTTGCGCTCTCTCTCTCTCTCTCTCTCTCTCTCTTTTTTTTTTTTTGCTCTTTTGACGCTTCTTAGTCTCAAAATTATCATGATCTACTACCATTTTCCTGCTGCTGCTGCTACTACTACTACTACTGTTCAGTTCCCCCTACCCCACTCCCCAAAAAACCAGCTCTTAGATGATTGATGGCCCAACTTCAAATTCCATCTCCACCTAGCTATGTCATCTGTCATTTATTCTCTAAGGCTTCAGTGTTAACACAACATTTGTTTTCTGGGACATTTCCCACTGCATAAAAAACAGTTTAGATTTTCATTCCTCAAGTTTGTATTTAGGACAGCTTGCTAAGTGCTAAAGCCAACACTTTCCACTCACATCACCATCTCTCTCCATATGATTGTCATCTGGATCTTCAGAGGGTTTATGGCCATTCATGTACTGTCATTGGTTTTTTTTTCAGGGTGGAGGATTTGGTGCACCGGCCTATCGGGCAGCAGGCTCCCATGGCTTTCCCATGGATGCCAGATTTGGAAATATGCCACTGAACAGAGGCCAACCAGGAGATTACACAGTCGAAGATGATCAACTGGGCATTACAGAACAACCTAAAGTTCCAAAAGGAGCCAACCTAGGGCCCAACCCTCCAGACAGAGGGAATGATGTTATCCCTGTAGATATCAACCCAAGAGTTGCCTTACCCAATGCCAACAACAATCTGTTAAACCCTGCTGGTCAGAGTAAAGGGCAGCCAAATGCACCTCAAGCCACTGCCTTGCCTCCAGCAACTCCTGATAGCTTCACTCCTTTAGAGGCAACTAGCATTCCCATGCCTTTGGATCCTACCATCTTTCCTGACTTCTTTTACTCAACCAGTGCAGGAAATGAGGCTGGCCAGCCACAAGTCAGTCAAAGCAGCTGGTATTTGCAAGAGCCTTGAAGAACACGTGCTGCTTGTTTACTCTTTAGGTATTTCTTGGGCTTGAGTTGATGAGAGCCAAAAACAGTCAATGGATGAATCGATGGATGTACTGTAGCTTGTTGCAGGGATGCCGACAGCTTTGCTTCAGTTTTTTTTTTTAATATTTCATCTTTGAGAAAGTTTTGGAGGCGCCAGATGATCAATGGCTAAAAACTAAATGTGTTTCCTATCTGCTTAAGTAATCCATTGCCTGTTTAAGCTCTCTAGCTTTTTTTGTGCTTTAGGTCCTTGCCTGGCTCATATTTTTATTACAAATTATTTATGAACCCTTTGGCTTTAGATTCCATTTAAGACTTACAAACAGGTTCACTGATATGGAAGTTGTCTCTCTTAATTCTGATTAGATGGCTCACTGTATTGCATTCAGTTGTTTAGGCAGCATGAAATAAACTTTTATTTAATCACATTACTGATTCTTGTGGCTTCCTTTTTTTTTCAAAAAAAATAATAATAATGACATGAGAGAAGATTATGCAAAATCTGTTTCCAAAGTAATCGGAAGCTGTTTCTTTCATATTTCTCTTTTCCAATACCCTCCATCCTGCACCTTTTTCACAAAATATGTATGTTCAAGTCAGTGGTGGGTTTCAAAATTTTTTACTACCAATTCTGTGGGTGTGGCTTGGTGGATGTGGCATGGCTTGGTGGGTGTGGCAGGGGAAGGCTACTGTAAAAGCTCCATTCCCTCCCCACTCCAGGGGAAGGTTACTGCAAAATCCCCATTTCCTCCTGATCAGCTGGGACTTGGGAGGCAGAGAATAGATGAGGGTGGGGGTCAGTCAGAATTTTTACTACCGGTTCTCTGAACTACTCAAAATTTCCACTACCGGTTCTCCAGAACTGGTCAGAACCTGCTGAAACCCACTTCTGGTGCAAATAACATGTGTATATATATATATATATATATATATATATATATATATATATATATATATATATATATATATATATATATATATATATGTGTGTGTGTGTGTGTGTGTGTGTGTGTGTATAAGAGTAAGCAATATATATATATTGCTTACTCTTAGAAAGGAGGGCTGTAGGTGTGGGAAGACCTAAAGGTGCTTTTTCAAAAGGCAATTGGACTTTGTTTTTCCTTGAAGACGTTTCACTTCTCATCCAGTTCAATTCAGTTCTGAACTGAAAAAGGTTCTTGGATGAGAAGTGGAACATCTTCAAGGAACAACAAAGTCCAGTTGCCTTTTGAAAAAGCACTTTTGGGACAACCATGACCTGGATGACTGAGAATCTCCATAGACATGTGGGAAGATGAAGCCTCACAACCCTTCTGGTTGCAGCTCTTCTGCTTTGCTGCTCTGTCATCTTTACAGGCAGTTTTCATTTAGTAAACACCTCACTTAGCAACCATTCAAAGTTACAACAATGGTGAAAAAGGAACTTTGTGATCGAGCCTCGCATTTATGACCTTCAACAAGCCTGGAAAGCAATGGAGATTGTAAGCACAATTGCAGTTTTTCGTGGCAACCACTTTGCTTAATGATCAAGTTGCCAGTCTCAATTGTGCTCACTAAACAAGGACCACCTGTACGTCACCCCCAGCAATGCTAAAAAATAAAATAGATATATCATACCATTAATGAGAAAATAGATGGGTATGGGGCCTAGGTGGGTTCTACTTACCTTTACTACTGGTTTGCAATGGGAAGCTTCTGCGCATGCACAGATCACCTATGATGACATCCGGGGTGGTGGGCGGAGCCTCCTGCCGGTTTTACTACCGGTTCTTGCGAACCGGTAAGAACCGGGGGCAACCCACCACTGGTATGTGGTGGGGCAGAAACCAAAAGGAAGAATGTTCACGATATGCTACACGACACCCAAAATATGGCAGGAAGAAAGTATATTAGACCTGAAACCGGCAGATTTATTTTCTACCCAGACAGGTCCTATCTTCTGCACTGCTGATAGAAACATAGCATCGCTTCGGAGCTGGTGACTCCCACCAATGGATTTTTTAAAAAATATGCTTTGAATTGTTCTACTCGTTTTTTTATTTGAAAAACTGAGACACCAAGTCTTTGTGCAACAAAATGACCTCTTGACACATCCCCAGCCTTCCCCCCCTCTGGACAGATGAACTCCACCCTTAATATCTAGTTTTATAACTGGAATGTAAAGACTGATATCACAAAGCTCCAAAGCTGCTGCCCTTCTCAGAATTTAGCATCAGTGTTATCTCAACATCTCTTATGTCTTCTATTTCCAATAACATCCAGCCTCTGCAAAGCTTACAGGGGAAGACATAAAAATTAAAGCCATTCCTCATTTTGCTCCAGCATCTGATATAGAGCTCCAAGCCATACATCACATTAGTCCTATATTTCTAACATGGGTTATCATAAAGAAAATAGTAGATATGGGTCATGATCTGGAGCATTCCTTTGATCTAGAGTGGGGCGTTGTGCCAATTTTCTGTTGAAAAGTCAGCTTCTCCTGGTTGCTTTTGGCCTCGGAAGATATATTTGCTGTAAGTGATCATTTTATCCCATAACTAATTGTAGTCTTCCAGATTAGGGAAGGACAGTATGCCATGATTCATGAATATAATTTGCAAGGTTTTCCTTTTTTACTTCTGTACCCAAAGAGAAATTATTTCTATGTCATTTTGGAACAAGGAAAGGAAATAACAGTGATACCAAATATCAAGCATATGTTGTTGAATTCAAGAACAGGCAGGGAACTAGAAGAGTTGAATGTAGAAGGGCAATCCAAAACCAACACTTTGATCATTTCACTATGAGTAACAGAAACAATGTATTTTTAACTTGCAGGACCAGAATGGAAGGAAGCCGGTTTCTACTCTTATTTTAGGGGAACTGAATGATGGAACAAACTAGCAAAGAAAGAAGATGTTCTAATCTCAGATCCCTAGAGAAATCAGCTCTTAATCAAAGGAACTATGTTGATCCCTGAAGCATGTACTCTGAAATATCCTACTGCCTCAAATATTTGTGTAAATGGAAGAAAAGGATAATTTTGCCATCTAAGGAAGGATCCTTTTCCACATTCATAGTGGCTCCCATACAGACATCTCATATATTCTATATATTCAAACATCCCATATATACTATATATGGGAGCCACTTTGAAAGTGGAAAAGGAACACAGATGCTTCCTTCAGGTTTTTCCTTTGTTTGGCTCAAAAACATCTGGGATTGGCCCTAAAATGGGCCAAGCACCACAGGTCCCAGACCTTGTTTGCTATTAATGTATATTTCTGAGTCCCAAGCTATGGTTATTTTTTAATTTTTATTAATTTCTTATCCTTCCTTTATTATTTTTTAGAAATAAATCATAGACCATATACAATGCTTATATTTATATGCTTTTTGCATACTTCTTTGATTGGGGTATTGTTTACTTCTGGATTGTTAGTCTAGTTCTAAATTTGGTGTTAATCACTGCTCATCTGGATGTTGATTGCTGGTAAAGAGGTGTTTTGGCTTTTGTTTCCTTTTTGGCTTTTTGATTGTCTCTTTTGAATGGTACACAGATGTTGTTTATCTTTATGTGCCGATTGGAAGTGCCAACTCAGAACAAACAAGCTAACAAACAAGGAACCATCAAGAACACTTCCACCAACACTGACAGGGTAAGCCACTAGTATATAAAAAAAGAGAACAAACCCACATCCTTCTAGCACTGATGATGTTATCTAGTTTGGTAATAAAACATCTGCAAGAAAATAACCAAACTCAGAGTGCATCAAGGACCCCACAGTTCACATCCTGAATTACAAATATTCCTTTCTCTCGATAACCTGTTCTTTCAGGTTTCCCCAGGTGCACTTATCACCACCACAACTGCTTCTGGTCATGTTCTTCCTCTTTTTCCTTCCATCTTTCATTGAATCAGAGTGTTTTACAGAGAGCTAGGCCTCTCCATAATGTGTTCAAAAAAGGATAATTTGAGCCTGGTCATTTGTGCCTCGAATGAAAAAATCAGGGTTGATTTCTTCAATGATCCATCAATTTGTTTTCTTGGCTGTCGAGGAACTTAGATGAAGGTTATACTGAACTTCTGGAGGGTACTCTAGTTGGGAATTTATTTATTTGGACAGTTTATAAGACTGTCTACCTTAAAGCAATGGTAGTAAATTATGTCACTGGTGGGATCAACATTTTCAGCCCAGCATAACAGTGGTGAGTTTCTACCGGTTCGCCCCGGTTTGGGCCAACCAGTAGTGGAGGTGGGAGCCTCCACTCACCCACCCAGACGTCATCATGGACGCTCTGCACATGTGTAGAAGCACCATGCGCGCACTCCCAATTCTGAACCAGTAGCGAAGGTAAATGGAACCCACTACTGCAGCATAGCCTAGTATTTCAGGAAGGTGGAATAAAAGAATCTCAGTTTTAGAATGAAATCTAGAAACAAGATAGATTTCAATCTATAATCAAGATAGATTTCATTTCATTCCAAGGAGTGGCCTGTTTCAAGAAGGGCTCCCAGGATTCTATTTGCAGCTAAGTGGCCCCTTGAAGTAGCAGTTTGTAGAGCAAGGCCCAGATGGCCTTTCAAAATTACCCACCTAATCTGTGGGCAGAGAAATTAGCTGGTTGATTTATTGGAAATTTCCTAAGGGAAGGAGAGGTTTTCCAAACATATTCTGAGGAACAGACTCTTCTTTATTAACACTATTACTGAAAACAAACAAATCATGAAATTTCCCTCATGTTGTTCTTCTGCTGGCATTCAATTGAACTCCCAAGGCGTTCAGTGACATACTCACTGAAAAGATGACTTGGTAATGAACATTCACTGTTCATACAATCCCCTTGTATCTCTCATTATTAAGTCAATGCAAAAATACTACACCCATTAGGATAACTCCAAAACTGTCTCTCTCTTTTTTTTGACCAAATTTCTAAAACAAATTCCCTTTCAATGGGTTAAATAAGGATGTGTAGGAATAAAAATCTGATGAATTTCTCTATCTGATATTAATGATTGTTTTAGTTTATCTTAGTGAAACAGCATATACTTTGTACTGAGATAAGAACACAGCCACATGGGGCGTGTGTGTATGTGTATCCGTGTGTGAAAATATCATCATCACAATTAAAAATAAATATTGAAATTTTGCACACTCACACAAAGACTCATAAAATCCAACAAACAATATCAACGAAGTTGTACTTATGAAATGTTTTCATCAAAACACAATGGCAAATGTATTACCTTAATGACATTTCCCACATTTTCAGTAACATTTTGAGACTTTCGTGTTTTCTCTTCCTTTCTCTTACATTGTCATCCAGTTTTCATGCCTAAAATAGGGCTAGAAGCTACTTTATTCCGGATTCTAGCCTTGTGCCTTAATCACTAGAACATATACAGTATACACTGTGCTTATGGAAAATAATGCTTTTAAAGTTTCAGAAAGAAAATTTCTATCTAATCACTAAGAATTATCCCCAAATAAATCCTTATTGTTTTGTCTCAATTGCTATGAAAAAGAAACCATTTTCACTCTCTGTCCTTAATGTATCTTCAGTGAAGAATTACTGTGCAAAATATATAATTGAACAAGCAGCAACTAATTGATTTAAAGGTGTGAAAACCTCAAGCTCTTATTATTTGATATATAAACCTATGATCCCTAGTTTATATGTACGAAACCTCTGCTTTCTTTTCCAATTTTTCTGTAGCGTGACTTCCTATTTTTTTTCTCAAAAACGGATAAGCTTTTGCCTTGCCACAAATAATACAATTTTCCATGAGGTGGGCATCTATATAAATTTGATTAATAAATAATCCATCCCTATCTTCATATCTACAGTATCAGTTCTCTGTTATTTAAAAAAATACACCCATCAACTTCTATAGATTTTTAATTGACTATCAAACTGAGGGGCATCTAACAATGAATTACTATAATGGAACTACCAACTTCCCTCAGTGACACTATTAGCAGTGCATAATCAGACACTGTAACTGGATTAATGCCATATTTGTCAACTAAATTAGCCAGTAATCCAGCTTTCTATTTAAGATTAAGTTCTCGGAAAAGCCACCTGTTGTGATATTCCTGGCTGTTTCAACATTCTAGAACCTTTGGGAGGGAGACCACAAAGAATGCTTGTAATGTGGAATAACCAGCATAGATATAAGAGCAGAAAGCTTCCAGTAGGATTGAACTGCTGTGTAACTTTCGTTCTATACTATATTCATTCTGTTGCATGTAGCTATTAACACACAACAGAGGCAAGCGACAATATATAAATAAGCAACCTGGTGTCTTATTAATGTTTTGGTTTGCAGTTGCAATTCTCTTACACATTGACTAATGGAATCTATGGACTATTGGACTAGGATCTATGGAAATGGAAAGACCTAGAAGCTATCACATTGTCAATGTCTGTTTCATCTGAACCCACAAGAGCCAATCAAGATACATGAAAATGTCATGGAGATCCCCCCAGACCATAATATTTAAAATAAAGATGCCTTTGCTCCTGGGTATCAACATAAACATGGAAATATTGCTTTCTTGGCAACAATACAGAAGCACTTGTCATTGGTCCTTTGACATTCAACAGGATTGTATTACTGGATTTGGTCATTGTCGTGGCCAACCAAAAAAGTAGGTTTTTCTACATTAATTTCTGCACTGTAAAATGCTTGAGAGTGTGCTACTTAATAATCACAATGTATTCAATTTATGTGCTGCCCAATCTTAGTAGCCTGCAAAAAAGTCTTTGGCTAGGGGAACAAAGAGCAAACATATACTTCTAGCAAAGCTTCTTGGCACTTGTTGTTTCCCTACTCATGCACTAAGCCAGTCTTCTCAAACCAGGGATTCTCCAAACATGGTAGAACCACTGACCACATCTCTGGAGTTCTCAACTAACAGAAGCAATAGAAATCCTACCTAAGAATTTCAGCTACTCCCAAGCAGTAGAATAACTAGGGAAAGATTACTAAGACATGACCTCTTCCATATTTCCCCCAAGTCTTCCTATTTCAGAGGGACACCAAGGCAATAAGGAAGCATGTCCATCACAAGTGGATAAGGGCAGTGGTGGGATGCTGCTGGTTTAATAACCGATTCGGTGAGCACGTGTGCGTGCATTTAAGGCGCTTGCGCACAGGTGTGAAAATGGAGCATTTAGAAGCTCAGCTGCTTGCCTTCCAAGTCAGCAATGGTAAATAGAACAGTGGGGGGAGGGGGGAAATCAGCTGTGTCACACTGAGATGAGCTACAAAGCAGGAAATGAGGGACAGGATAGAGCGGGGGCAAGTGGGTGGGGCCAACTGACCATCGGAACTACCGGTTCTCCTGAACCAATCCGAACCGACTTAATACACCTCTGGACAAGGGTCTTCACACTGAAGGACCCTATCTTTCTCCAGAATGCTGAAATCTGAAGCTCCTAAACTAGTCATCTGGGAATCAGCACATCTACTTCCATGCTATTTTCTGCCTTCCACAAAAAAACAACCCCTGCAATCAAAATGTGCTGTGAATTGTGTTTTCCCCCAAAACACTGGCCCTTCCATTAAATGCCAGACATCACATGATAGTGAATGTCCAGACCAGAACCTTGCCCCAAAATCTGCAATGATGTTTAACTTTCTGATCCTTGCTATAAATATATGTTGGAAGAACGGAAACAAAGAAAACGTGAATAGAATTCAGACAGGGCAAAAGCGGTGCCAAACCCCCAGAGCCTAAAGGAATAATCATGGAATACGATGTTTACACTCATTCTGCTGATGATTCCCGTATTTGCTTTTCATCTTTCATTACAGTTCAGCAACCTTTCTATTTCACTTTGTTCTTAGATGGATAATTTTATACCTAGGCTTAACAAGCTGAAGGGAGTTGTTACTAGAAGATGCGGTCTACATAAAGAGTTCCCAACACATTCAAGGCTAGAGGATTTGTTGTTTATGTAAGGGTGTTTGCTTTTTACACAAGTAGGCAGAGCAAAATGATATACCAATGCTGTAATATCTATCCATAGCAGACGCTGCAATTATGACTTACGGATTTCTTCTCTAAGATCAGCACAAGGGGGCAACTGATGGGGCAGCATGTCAAAGTAGCTGATTTTAGGAATCCTTTGTGGTTGGATTGAAAGAGATTTGCTTTCCTTGATGGTACATTTTGCTGTATTGATGGTAGTGGATATTCCCTCGACATTGTGCAATTGTATTTTGGGTGCCTGGCTTTGACTCCCAGTGGACAGTCTTTAAACAAATGGTCATAACTTGAATAATACATCTGCTAGTGTTTGTCAACCTTAGCAACTTTAGGATGCATGGATTTTAACTCCTAGAATTCCCCAGTCTGGAAGGAGAAAAGAAAGGCGAGGTGGGGAATTCTTGGAATTGAAGTCTATACACCTTAAATTTTGCCTTTGTCATTTGCAGAGTATAATAGAGAGGCATACTTTCTTTTAGATAATGCACATATTTGTTTAGAAAAGTTTTCTAAACAGGCGAAAACAAAGCAAGCGTTCCTCTTTGAAGGAGATTTTTGGCAGTTGTGTGACTTTGTTTTATTTCGTTCTTGAGAGTATGGATCAAAATAATTTCTCTTTTAAAAGGAAGGCTGCCAACCAGTTTATTAGTAGTTTTATCTTCAGTTGACTGAAAGATTTGAGCTGAACTTTCCTTCTTGTGAATGGAGATTGCTCCGTTATGACCTGGATATTTTCCTTGAATATAAATAAGGCAGATTAAATGAATTGGATGAATGAGGGACATTGCAGAAGAAACTATGAGCAGGATGTCTTGCTAGGAAGTATATTCATTTTTCGTATTTGTACTGAGATCAATGACATACTGGGAAAATTTGACTATTGCAAACAGCTCTTCTGGAATAGAAGAAGTCCTTTGGCATTATCTCTTCTCTGAGCTACTCCAAGGAGTATCTGGATTCAGCAGGAACTTCTCTAAAATAAATTGGAATTATGCTGGTTTCTGAGACAGAGAGGGCTAGTTATACTCCTTGTGATGGTTTCTTTTCTATGAGCAAGTGTCCAGTACTTTTCTCCATTTGTCTGTCTGATGGCTTTAAGCTTTTCTGAAAACTCAAAAATAGTTATATTCAGCCCATCATAAGGTAATCTGGAATCTATAGAGCAATAGTAAATAAAATCTATTCTCTGAGGCATTTTAATCACTTGGTATGCAGAGACATCACCCTGCCAACAAAAATGCATATTGTCAAGGCTATGGTTTTCCTAGTTGCAATGTATGGTTGTGAAAGTTGGATCATAAGGAAGGCTGAGAGTCAAAGAATTGAGGCCTTTGATCTATTGTGCTGGAGAGGACTCCTGCGAGTCCCTTGGACTGCAAGGCGATCAAACCGGTCAGTCCTAGAGGAGATCAACTCTGACTGCTCTTTAGAACGCCAGATCCTGAAGATGAAACTCAAATATTTTGGCCACCTAATGAGAAGGAAGGACTCACTGGAGAAGAGCCTAATGCTGGGAAAGATTGAGGGCAAAAGAAGAAGGAGACGACAGAGAAAGAGGTGGCTGGATGGAGTCACTGAAGCAGTAGGCGTGAATTTAAATGGACTCCAGAGGATGGTAGAGGACAGGAAGGCCTGGAGGAACGTTGTCCATGGGGTTGTGATGGGTTGGACATGACTTTACAACTAACAACAACAAATGTTAATATGGGAAATTTTCAAAATACTCTGTGTGCTGTTTTGTTCACTATTATCATCCTATATTTTAATTATTTAATAAAAGTAAAATTTATTTTTATTTATTTAGCAAATTTATATGGTCAACCATCTCACAAAACTAACTCTGGGCAGCAAACAACAATGAAACCTAATACTCTAGGCATTTGTTCTAAATTGTTAGATGCTACTCTGGGCAGCAAACAACAATGAAACCTAATACTTTAGGCATTTGTTCTAAATTTTTGGATGCTGTCTTGAGAAAATCTGAGTTTGAAAGGTGGTGTACAAATTTTATAAACAAAGAATAAAAGAAGAAATGCAATATATATATTTAATGATTTATTTAGCAAATTTATATAGCCACCCAACTCATAAAATATGACTCTAGGCATCTTACAGACATGGTAACAGTTCATATCATACAACAATTTTAGAAACATCAAACATCAGTATATGAAATAATAATAACATCTTGGTAGCTTCTGTCTACTTTTTTTCCCTACAAGAGTGGAATGCATTGAGATTTGTACTATTAATTGCAGTTTGACCTTGGTGCAAGTAAAAACATGATGGTTTGCCACCTTTTAAATAAACTGTCAAAGAACAACAAAAACATATCCAGCAGCTTCCGCTTCTAAAAAGAATAAAGAAAAATAAAGAAAACAGAAAAAGGACAAACAACAGAAAAAGTAATAGAAATAGAAGAAAAGGGGGAAAAGATTATAAAGAAGAATCACTTGCAATCTTCTTAACAGTAATTGTGTATCCTTATTTTTTACCCCCTCTAAGGTAACATCAGTTTCTTTCTTTCTATACACTACCTTTCCAATCTTCGTACCCATAAATCACAAGCTCTTTTTTTTTTCTTTTTTCAGCAAAAAGTCCATGTTTCCAGTCAATAATAAATGTAGTTTGGTCTTTCTCTAATCAAACAAGTTAATTTTGCTCTCTCTGCTAATTCTGTCATCTTCAGTCCTCCAATTGTGGATATTTTAAAGTCTTTCCATTTTTCTGCATATAGTACTTTTGCAGCAGTATCATATATAAAAATAATATCCTAGGGTTTCTAATTGACTCTCCATTAATCCCAAATCAAAAGGAAAAATTGGTTTCAACTGATTGTTAAAATTTGTTGCCATTGTCTGTATTTGAACCCAAAATTTTCTGCTTTTTTACAAGTCCATTAGGCATGATAAAATTGCCCACATATTGGCAACATTCCCAACACAAACTTGAAGTAACTATACACATTCTAGACTATTTTCCCTGCCGTCATATACCAACTGTACATCATTTTATAAAAATTATCTTTTAATTTATAAAATAATGTGAATGTCCATCCAGAGATGGGCTTCTTTAGGATTGTAGAACTTAGATAAAGGGTACTGAGTGATGCTAACCCATAAATTTTGTTGTGACAAACAAAAACAAACTTCAGCAAAGAACCCATAGCTTTTCAAATTATCTAATTGGCAAGCATATGATGATTTTCAGATGCTGAAAGGCAATATTAATATCATGAAACCTCTTCTGCAGTATATGAGAAGAAAATGGTCTTTGTGGAATTCTGACCCAGTAGACAGATCTATTTCTTTCACTCTAATCTTTTACATATGCTTATCAATTGTAAACACTAAACTGCTTCTTTCTTTGTCAGAGAATTACCAATAATTATCTGCATAATATGGGGGAAGCATGATAAAAATAGACCTGAGTGGGATACTCTTACCTTGCTGAACTACAGGTATGTGGTTAAGATTCTTCCATTTCAAAAGTTTCTAAGCTCTGAAGTCTGAATCCCCAAGATTGTTTAAGCTAATCTGTCTCATGAAAAAACATGATTCATTGCTTTTAAATATAGTCATCCACAGATGTCACTGAGTCTTCTCTTCTCTCTGTAGGGCTAGCCAAAGGTAGCTGACTTCTATCCTTCCAAATTAAACTGGTACACTGAAATATGACAAAATGTGTGTGTAGGATGGCCACACATAGATACTGCATAATTTTTTCAAATTTTAGTTTTTTAATCGTTCATACTGAGGACTATTGTCATATATTATTACATTACACCCAATTACATTTTTTGCATTGGCATTGCATTGGCAACCTTCAGTCTCAAAAGACTATGGTATCATGCTCTGGAAAGAGGTCCTAAAACAGCATTTGGTGTGACTAAAAAGGCCAATTCGAGAGTGGCAATCCCTTCCACACTGAGGGCAGATACATTCTGTCCCCTGCCCAGCCCCCAGATTGTGCTGGTTCTGGGACTGCCTTGTTGCCTCAGCCTGCCGAACAAGTGTCTCTTCGAATTGGAGAAGGCCATGCTGTGTCTTTAGCCTCCAAACTGAATGATCAGAGGTCAAGGTTTCCCAGTCATTAATGTCCATTCCCAAGGCCTTTAGATTCCTCTTGCAAATATCCTTATATCGCAGCTGAGGTCTCCCTCTAAGGCACTTTCCCTGCACTAATTCTCCATACACGTGATCTTTCGGAATCCGACCATCAGCCATTCTCACGACATGCCCAAGCCAGCATAGATGTCGCTGCTCCAATAGTGTATACATGCTAGAAATTCCAACATGTACCAAGACTGCGATATTTGGAACTTTGTCATGCCAGATAATGCCAAGAATACGTCGGAGACAGTGCATATGAATTTTATGCACTTTATGTTCTTGGCATGTAATATACATCATTCATTCATTCATTCATTCATTCATTCATTCATTCACATGTTCCCGATTCTGTTGCCTTTCAGATATGTTGGAATTCTTACAATTCCCAGACAAGGATGGAATTGTGTCTGGAATTGTACTCTAAACACCCAGAAAGTAGCATATTAAGGAAGGGTGTTATATATTTACTCTGTCTTATTGGAGTGATTTTTCCGTCAAGATACTAGGGCCTGTATGAATACCGTTCTCAAAGTCTGTTTCTCCAGTACAACTGGTGAATCCTCATTTGATACTTATAACACTATTTTTTTAAAAAATAAAAAACACCTGGCTGAATGAGTGACCTAGCTGTATATAGGAAGGATTGCAGTGTAAGCTCCCCCTCCCAACTGTTATTAAACATAATAAGAGACTTGGAGCTTTCTCAGCTCTTATAATAACATATCCAAAATCTTACATGGACTGTATCAGCTGGGAGGCTAGAGTTCAGAATGACGTCAAATGTCTTATAAGCCTTGATTGGTTCTAAGATTCTAAAACAACATTTAAAGCCTGTCCTGCCAATGACTTTAGAATGAAGAGCCAATTCTTTGATTTTTCATTCTTATCTGTGTTTTTTTTCCTCAACTCCTCTGAGGATCCCAAAAATATTACCCCACATTTAAGAGGTAATTGTATTGTTATATTATATTACATTTTTATTATATTATAATTATTCTATAGTTTATTTTTAACTTAAACATTTATTCTTCTGATGCCTGTAAATACTAATTAACAAGAATATGCATTAACTGATTCTTCTATCTTGCAAATATGTGTGTTTGCAATCCCATGTTTTGGGATTTTTGCATTCCATTAAAAAATGTAAATCATAATCCAACCAAAATTGGATTTTTGAAACTTTTTAATAAACTTTTTAAACTATAGATTTTAAATATAGAACATTTATTTTACAATGAAAAGGACTGAATGTGCTTAACTTCAGTATGATTACACATTAAATGTTTAATTATTAACTTCAAGTAAGTAACTGGTAAACCAGTGGTGTATGCAAATGAAGCTTAAGCATAGCAAATAAAATCTATGTTGTAGGTCCTACCAAATTTGTTACAAATATGGAAATTATAATACTGGCTGTATAGGCTTCTTGTTTCTTTTGTTTCTTTTGTTGTTACAGAACAAAAATGATTAATCATTTCATGCTTTTTGCTAATTTCTACTACATATTCCCAGGTCATCCTAATGTCAATTTTGCAAGATATAGATTGCAAAAAAAGTAGACATTAGTTTCATTAATCTAAGCAAGATTCATTTTGACTTTACCTGGTGAGATTTTCCTATTTGCATTGAGATTTGCAATCGAATGCTAATTTTTAAAAATTAAAACTTCTTGATAGTAGAAAATTGGAATAAAAAGACAGATGAGACATTGATGATGTTCTCACATTATTTTGATATATATATATATTTATATATGTTTATATATATATATATATATATATGTGTGTGTGTGTGTGTGTGTGTGTGTGTGTATAGTTAATATTTCGGGTTTCTTCCCGTGTAATTGTGGATATATCCCTAAAAGGGTAGAAGCGACGTTTCGACAGAATCCCATCTGCCATCATCATATATATATATATGATTTTTCTTTGTGAACTTCAATAATATCAAATGCCACTTTTCTTATTATTGAAAGTAGTAGGGGAAAAAAAAACTTTCTCTAGATTCTTAGATGTAAAGTCATCTGCAGACTCTATGGTTTTAATAGTGATCATCTCTATAGAATCTAGTTTGATTTCAGAAATCTTGAATAAATAAATCATTTCAAAAATTACAAACTGAAGATCTATAACTGAAACACTGGGAAGAAATCTTTGCTTTAAAAGAGAATAGACTTTTCAGAAGAAATAATAAGTATGGATCATTGATGTGGCAATACCAAGGGATAGTAGAAAAGAAAACGAAGCATTGGAGAAGGTCAAAATCAAGACGATACTTGATCAAGATCAAACTCTGAAAAATTGAAGTTAAAAATGATGGCACAAAGCAGTCATGGTGGTTCTAGTGATCATCAGCAAACTGGGCACCACCAGAAAATCTTGAATGCTGTATAGAAATTGTGCCCATTGACAAAATTTCCATTTGTCAGTTACAAAAGGCCAACTGCTTGGATCTGCATACATTATGACATCCTAGGTTCTTGGGAAGAACTGGATGTGTATAAAAACCAAAATCCGCTAAAGAACTGGCAGCTGTGATTTCACATTGTTGTAATGAATAATATGGCAGAGAGGTAGAGTGTTGCTGTGACCTTCTTGGGCATCCTTTTTTAATTAAAGTGGAAGATGGACCATAAGGCAAAGTTTAGACTTCACTTTTAATTTGCTTTTTCTTTAAAACCTGCAATGGTGAAAGTTCTGTGTATTCAGGGAGAGATGTTCACTCCATGGTGAGGAGTTCCAGATAAAAAAATGACTCAAGTTGACCTCACCTTATGGTGAATGTGTGACACTTCGATGTGGTTCTCTTGGCAACAACAGGGAAGTGTGCAGGGATGTTTTCTGGGTATTCCAGTCTAACAAATAACCTTTGGATTTCCTAGTAATGTCCTAAGTATTAGACAAGTGCAACTCTGCTTCACTTTTCAAAATCAGCCAAGGCCAGCTAGATGTTGCCACTATCTAATAGGCATTGGGAACAGAAGTATCTATAAACACGGCACAGTTGAAATTACAGTCTTTCCCCCCATCGTTTCTATACCGCAAACATGTCTAGTGTACATGGTTACAAGTACAGTGTGAATGGCTCACATAATATAACTTATAGAATAGAATTCTTTATTGGCCAAGTGTGATTGGACACATAAGGAATTTGTCTTAGTGCATACGCTCTCGGAGTACATAAAAGAAAAGATATTTGGTCCACTTATTGGGACATTTCTGGATAAGGCATGCTTCAAATTCCACTGTAAAAATGCATAATATCTATATTGAGCTTGGGGTGCTGGGTGTATATATAGCCAGGTCATTGGCTTTGTTGAGTCTTGTTGGCATACCTTAGCTATACCTCAGTGTTGTACTGTATAGGGTTTTTTAAAATAATGTTTCTATACTCTGTGTGTGTGTGTGTGTGTGTGTTGTAATTGTTTTTGTATAATTTTAATTATTGTGAGCTGCCCAGAGTCATGTATTTGAGAGGGACAGCTATATAAACTGAGATAATGAATGAATCAGTAAAATCAATAAAATTTTGTTGCCTTGAATATCCAAACTTAAAATAGAACAATTTCTTGCAGGTACTACCTAGCCCTAGAGAGATACCTTCTTGCCTAACGTAATGTGGTAGTTTCTTGGTGAAGGTGGAAACACTTGCAAAACAGAATCACTAACAGGTATGCCCATATCTTTTCATTGCTAGTCATTCTAAACTGCAGATTTCATGGCTAGTGTCTATAACACTAGGGCATATGGCTTCTTTTTTCCCCCATTCCCATTTTATATAGAGTTTGTGTAACATCTGATCTGGTTGGTCTGCTCAACTTTGGGATATCCATCCATACATTCAGTCATTGAATCTTAGACATAGATTCCCAAGCCTAGTAACTATCTCCTGAAGTTCAACTCAACTGGATTTAACCAAACTGGAACAGAATGTTGCATTCTATACCAGGGGATGGCAAACTTTTTCTCTAAAGGGCCAGATCTCAATCTTACTCCATCTCCAAGGGTGCAGCTGGCAAGTCTAGAAATGTGGCAGCCATTGGAGACTACTGGACACTAGTAAGGAGGTCTCTGATAGGTTGCCACATCCACTCAAGTTGTGTTTTCCCTGATCTTTGGCCAGGCCCTTTGCCTCCTATTTGCCCATCCATTCATAGCTTGTGAGCCATATAAAACAGGTGGATTTCTCCCATAGAGCACAGTTTGCTGACCCTTGGTTTATATCCCCATGCTCATTTTCCAGCTGAATGGAATTTTCTTTTTTAATAGTAGGAAAAGCTTATTTTCTGGGGTCATATCACTCACTGTGTTAGACATTCAGTACCTGCCTGGACACTGTGGAAAATAGGATGAAAAACCCATCCTGGAACTACTTTTTTCTTTTTCTATTTGTCCATGACAGACTACAAGTCCTAGGAAACCAAATATATTAAGGTGGATGCATAGAAAGTTGGAATAAAGTATACAATTCCAGTTTTCTTATTACATGCATCTATTGAGCTTCTTGTAAAGGTTAGGGTTAAAAAAACACAATGAGTAGCAACATAAGGTGGTATTTGTTCAAAGCAACTATAATTATAGTACAGTTCTTATTACTTTTGTTTGGAGCTCTTCCATGAGCTATAATTCAGTCAAATGCAGAGACATATTGGAGATAAAATATGTCTTGGTCAAATGCAAACTGAATTTTATGCAAGAGAGGTCCCATATAAATTAGGTACACATCCACTCTTTTTGCAATGTTTATGTTTCACTCTTTTTAATTCCTTCCAAACCAACAGAAAGTTGGAAAGGCTTGTTTGTCAGCAGGACAGCTTCTAAAAAATGAATCTGACCAAATGTGGTATGCAGAAGAAGCCAACACAAGGAAGTTAACATCAAATCAGGCCACAGCATATGGAGGGAAAAAGAAACTCTCCCAGTCTTCCTCTACCCTCATTCTTAATCTCCTTTCTCTTCCCTTCTGGTCACATGACCCAGAGTGTAGCTACTATTAAGGGGTTGGAAAGAAGCCATGATCTTTCTGCTTTCCCTGGCATTTTTTTAAAAATAGAAGATAAAACAGTTTGAAGCAAATAGCACATCCATACTTTCTATTTGACCCATTGCCACTATGGGGCACTCTCTGCTTCCCGAATGCAGGAATGGATAACAATGTCCCCTCACTTTGAGACAATTTCAAATTCATACTCCAGCTGTGTTTTCCAGATTTGATTCAGATTTGCAGCTTTCTTACCTGAGCCTCTTATTTTTTTTTGTCTCTTTGAGTCAGGGTTAACATCCGGTGACTGCCTGCATTGGTCCCTGCAGTTTTCTTGGCAAGACTCATGAATGGTTTGCATTTGCCATTGTCTTCTTTTTATGATTGAGAGTGACTAACCCAAGGTCACTCACCTGGCTTTGTGACTATGGCAGGACTCAAGTCTCCCAGTTTCCAGCCTAGTGCCTTAAATACTACACCGATAAGCTTCCCTTATGCCCTTTAGAGTGGATGATTTCCAACTCTTTCATTCTGATATTAGCCCATGATCTGACTGGCTGCAGTGTCTTGCTTCATTTCCTCCAGTGACTGGTTGCTGCCTTTAGGCAGCTTTTGGTCAGTTGTTGGTTTTTCTTTTTTCTTTTTTAAAAAAAGGTAATTTTGTGGTTGATATAATAATGCCTGTTAAGTCAACGAACTATTCACAACGGGGGTGGGTTCTACTTACCTTTACTACCGGTTCGCAATGGGATCGCGCGCACACAGTCATTTCACTCATGTGTGCGCCTTGCTTCTGCACATGCACAAATCGCCAATGACGACATCCGGGGCGGTGGGAGGAGCCTCCCGCCGGTTCTTGCGAACCGGTCTGAACCAGAGACAACCCACCACTGATCCACAACCACAGACATTCATTCTCCATTTAATCCTTACATCTCCTGCTTTTTTGTTTCTATCCAGTCTGGATGATGTATGCTTTCTTGCTTTCTCAACCCCTCCTGACCACAGCACTACATAACTTCCCTTCTCTTCCCGTAAAAGTCTTTAAATGAAGACTTCTGTGCATTCTAGGAACACTGTACTTTGCTTCTATAGAAATGAAATATTAGTTCTTCCTTGCTACAAAGTTTCTGATGACCAACCATGGAAAATAGGAAGAAAAGAACAACCTGTGCCCTATATCTTTGACATTGTTATATCACAGGAACAATGATACAATCAGGGGAAAAGAGAAAAAAGAAGAAGAAGAAGAAAGGGTCTGTTTTTGTGTCAAAGAGATAAATATGGGAAAGGGATGGGGATGAATGCATCAGTGCATGCAAACATCTGGAAAGTGAAGGAAAGGCTTTGGGACTACTGAACAATCAATAATTTTGAAGGTTTTGAAGTTGATCTAAGAAACAGCCAAAAATGGTATAAGATACCCCCAAGTTAACACCTTTGTCTGTTAGGTTACATTTCAAGCTTTTTGTGTCAGCAGAAATTACTAAAGAGAAACTTTCGGGGTTTTCTTACTGTGGTAAATTTAGTTTTTTCACAATAAATACATAACTTATTTAAAGGCATGGTTTCCAACTGTGGTTGCTTTGCACTGTGAGAAGAATTAACTTTTTTTCCCCCAGTAATCATTTCAAGCACATTGACATCTCCTCATGATAACATGAGGAATATGTGAAGATACTCTTTCCCGATTTGATCTCTAAAACCACTTTGTGTAAGTGTGTAATGGGTTGTGTTTATCTCTACTTAGTGGAGAAGTTGAAGGATGAAGTTAATTCTGCTATATCTATGCCTTATAGGCATGTCTTATGCTGGTCCGGTGAGTATTTCAGAACCAGACACTTTATTGCATTTCATTTTTTAATTCTCTCCTTGTCATAACTCAGTCATATATCTATCTCTTTCTCCTCTCTAGCTACGCAAACCACGCAAGGCAGGATATGGAAGCAAAAGTGAAGAAGTAAGTACATTTTCCACTTTTTTTTCCTGGAAAGGAGGCCTTAGATATATTAATTCAAGCAAAAATGACCCCTGATCCCACAGGTTAACTTTTCTCCCATCACTTAATCCATCTGTGGATGCTCAGAGTCACTATCTACTTTGAAGATCATAAAGTATGCAAACTCAGAGGGGAAGACACTGTTAGGGGACAAAGGTGAAATACATAGTTGCCTTCAGAAGACCAGGAGTCAATATCTAGCATAGATAAAATTATGGAGAGGAAATTCTTAGAAAACAAAGCCCATTTAGATGTCTGAATAATGTAGCTGAGGATAAATAAACTCATCTTTTTAACTACCTAAAAGTAAAAATAAAACTTTGATATATTTTGAAAGCACCCTTTTCCTTTAAGAAGAAAAATCTGGAAGAATTGGGATTACTTCTGGGTCCAGATGGTTATGTTTAAGGCTATGATCTCATGATTTCTTTAACATCGGGCCAACTGAACTATTCTGAAATAGTGTAGGATTTGCAGGCTTGAATGATCAGTGGTCAATTTTATTTCCAGCATTGAGAGTGATGGTCTAGAAGTGTTTTTCAAAATTGGAAACTTTAAGATGGGTGGACTTCAAATTTCAGAATTCCTCAACTAGCCATGCTTTAATAAAATGCATGGTGGTTAAAATGCAGTTATTGCAGGCTAATTCTGCCAACTGCCAGCAGTTCGATCCTGACTGGCAGTTCGATCCTGACTTGACTCAGCCTTCCATCCTTCTGAGGTCAGTGAAATGATGATCCAGATTGTTGGGGGCATTATGCTGACTCTGCAAACTACTTAGAGAGGGCTGAAAAGCACTGTGAAACGGTATATAGGTCTAAATGCTATTATTATTGCTAAGACACTGGTAATACGATTAAATCAATATTTGTTAAAAGACTCATATATGAATTACAGTAAAAAATCAACAAAACCTGTTGTAATCACACCCGTTATTGTTTTGATTTTTGCATTTCCTTTACATCTTTTCTCTGAGACTTGAAGGTATACTCCTGAGGGTTTCCATTCCCATCTATTACATACATCAGTAGTTCAGCCTAATGAACGATTTTATTATTTACCTACAAGACACAAGATAATAAATGTATTTGTTTACAGATGATGCAGTTTGGTCCATATGGCTATATAAATTCACCACAAGTAAGTCTTTTTTCTTCTTCTTGGAAAAATAGTACTATTACACACAATGAAATGTACAGCAAATGAAAATGAATCTTGAAATTTAAATGTAAATGTATTACTTTTGAAAAGTTACTGTAAGAATTGGAGAGAAATATATCATTGCTAAGAGGCTTCCGGCTCACTCAGTATGAAGGTTGGAAAGAGATGATATTGGTTTCATCAGATTTTATTTACTTTTAACTTTATTTTATACTAGGATATGCCAGTTCTTAGTATCCTCTGAGGCAAGGGTCATAAACAAAAGCAGCTGAAAACAACATTTCAGCTTTAAAAGGAGTATAATAAAGGCCAGATTATAAAGCAGCTTTTTTGAAGCATGACAGACATAGAAATATGATCTGACATAACATTCTACTTGTACTAGCGTAAATTCTCCTTTGAGCCAACCTCAGTTGGTCATGCCCCTGTGGTTTTCATTGCAATAATATGAAAGTGATTTGCCATTGCCTTCCTTATCAACCTTTCTGCCCGCATACAACCTTGAAGTTTCTTCGTCTCCCATCCAGGTACTAATCAAAAGGGCTGTGCGATGCTTTGGATTTAATTCAGAAGATATATCAGAAAGGACAGGAATAACCAACACCTACCGAACCTTATTAAAGAAATGTTCCAGAAAATATTTTTTGACTTACATTGCATAAATTCTACTAACCAACTGTGATCCTAATTAGATTTTCAAGATAAGCCAAAATCAGGTGCTGCAAATGAAACAGTGAATGTTGTGCATCGGGAGGCTGTGTCTTCTAAAAGAAAGGCATTTCTGCACTACGGGCAGCAAAATGTGAGGATAAAACTCTAAACAAAGAAATCTAAACATAAGTCCAAACTTCTAGAAAAAATGCAGGTTAAATGTCCTCCAATAATGTCACTGTATATAGCACTCACTTGCTGCTGAATAAAATATACATCTAATCACTTAGATATTACCTTTCTCCACTGCCCTAATTCTGGTTCTAATCTGGTAACATGTTTATTACTGTAAATAATCCAAACATGAAGACTTCAATCAAAATTGTTCTCCTGGTCTGGATTACTGAATGATAACCCAATGACACTGCAAAGTTGAAAGGCCTCTTGGGAAGTACCTGGTCTTAAAACCATAGAAAATACCTATCAGTTGGAAGTAGATTCAGTACAACAAGTGTTGTCACCTTGCTAATTGCAGGTTAATTCATGTTAAAATTTTGTAGATGTTCTTATATCTTTGAATGTTAACATTATCCGGAAGACCCTACTTAGAGTTCTTACTGAAAATACCCATTAAAATTTCATTCTACGTCATGTGGGCTTCCGTACAACCTATCTCTTCCAAAAATATGCTTCCCTTCTAAACAGAACTCATATTTTGCAGTGTGAGTTGTCAGTGTCTTCTAGTTGGGAAAATGTTAGATTTCTTCCAGGCAATGTAGTGCTTTTATAATTGTATCCCCCTACACCTGTCTAAATGTCGCAATATCTACTGAAAATTTCATGCAATAGAAATACTAATCAGTGATGTTATTTCCATAGAATTGATCTCTTTTTTTTAATGCTTGTTTTCTTTCTTTTACTCACTAGTCACCAGGATTTTCAGGTGGCTTAGAAATGGGGTTAATTTCTCATTTTCTTTTATTTGCTAGCCATCTAGGATTTGCTAAATTAGGTGGCTTAGAAATTGGATTAAACATTATTTTTTAAAAAAACCCAAAGTTGATGGCATCATTTTCTAAAATTATTTTAGAAAATGTGTTTAAGATATAATTCAAGTATTCTCATTTTGTGTTTATCCCCTTCATGAAGCCTTTGCATAGAAGAATCTTGTGATACTATCTAAATTCTTGGATAGTTATTGTTAAATAGTACATTTACAGATGATTTACCCATATTTTTGTCCCTAAACCCTCCAAGGTATATCAAAACTGTTCTCTGATCATATTCAGTTATGTTGACCTTTAAATGCTGAGACTTGCTTACTATGAGCCCATCAATGCTGCCTCCAGCTAAACAATGAGAAGAAATAAAAATGGCATTCAGCCACCGCTCTGTCTTCTAAAGCTGGCATGGCTCCTGTAACAACAGAAATTTCCTTATCCCCATTTCATCCATAAAGAAAACAAATCAACTGCAACTCCTTCTTATATTCCAGGAAACCTGAGGGTTTCTAAGAGAGATATAAAGCCACCTTTCCTCTTCCACAATTCATTGCAAATTGTGATGGTGACAGCATCATAGGCTGATATTTTTGTAACTAGCACTTTACTCAATGGTTTCAGCCATGTTTATATGTTATTAAAACAGTGGTGTAGACACAACCAAAATAAGAGGAAACTGATATTCAAGAGGGTCCAAAAACCAGTCTGTATCACGCGTGAGTAGAAGTTGAGAAACAACTCCAAAGCGGATCAAACCAGTCAGAATAATAGAATATACAGAGTTGGACCTTGGAGGTCTTCTAGTCCAAACCCCTGCTCAAGTAGGAGACCCTATCATCTCAACAAATTGTTCTCCAATCTCTTCTTAAAAACCTCCAGTGTTGGAGCACCCACAACCTCTGGAGGCAAATCGTTCCACGGATTAATTGTTCTAACCGTTAGGAAATTTCTCCTTAATTCTAGGTTGCTTCTCTCCTTGATTAGTTTCCATCCATTGCTTATTGTCCTGCCTTCAGGTGCCTTGGAGAATAGGTTGACCCCCTCTTTTTTACAGCAGCCCCTCAGATATTGGAACACTGCTATCACATCACCCCTAGTCCTTCTTTTCATTAAGCTAGACATACCCAATTACTACAAGCGTTCTTCATATTTTATCCTCCAGTAGCCTAACCATCTTTGTTGCTCCTTTCTATATTCTTTCCAGAATCTCTAATCTTTTTTTACATTGTGGTGACCAAAACTGGATGCAATATTCCATATATGGTCTTACTGAGGCATCATAAAGTGGTATTAGTACTTCACGTGATCTTGATTCTATTCCCGCTATTAACGCAGCCTTTGGCTTTTTTGACAGCTGCATCACACTGCTGGCTCATAGAAGCTGCTACATAGGAGCCCTAAATCTCTGTACATTTTTGCCATGCAAAATATATAAGTGTATCTAAAACCTCTTAGTGTGGCAAAAACCAAATACAGTGGAAGAGCAACAAGGTACAACATTAAACATTTGATTCCCATGTGCTGAAACTCTACACTAATTTTTTTTTTTTAAAAAAAACTTTTATTTCAGATTGCTGGTTCCTTTTATGGCTACCATTCAAATTACCCACAGATGTTCCCCCAGTGGCCTGTATTGCCACTGCAGAGATTTTTTCTCTGGCCACAATCAGCCTCACCAGTACATCAAGCTTCTAGGCTTCCCCAACAGAAGCCACAACAAATTCCAGAAACTAAGAAGCCCAACCAAAGGCCACAGTTACCCCCACAGCAACCAAGATACCAGCAGCCACAACCTCTGCCAAAACAGCCACAAAAGACCAACCCATCTCAGACGTACCCACAAGTGCCATTTCAGCATCCTAAGGAGGGAAAACAGCAACAACCGCAGGTAAACGAGTAGGTTTGAGATTATGATAAGATCCGTGGTGATGCAGTGGTTAGAATGCAGTATTGAAGATTAAATCTGCATTCCACTGCCAGGAATTCATTTCTCACCAGCTCAGGGTTGATTCAGCCTTCCATCCTTCGGAGGTCAATAAAATGAGGACCCAGCAATAAACTGACTTTGTAAACAACATAGTGAGGGCCGTAAAGCACTATAGAGCAGTATATAAGTCTAAGTGTTATTGCTAATTGTAGGATCCTGACGGCATCAAATAAGAACAAGAATGATTATTCTTTTAGAAATAAACATTCCAAGTTGAAGGAAGAGATTAGGAGAGGACAAAATGTTTACTCTGTTCATTAGTTGAGTCAGTTGGTTCACAGTTGCTTCAGGTTATTTGATTTTGGCTTAATTTAGTTTGCTAAATTTTCAGCCATGGTTTGTCAACTATGTTTATGTTCTACTTTGTGTACAAACCCAGCTGATACTGACCAAAACATAATCAACGTATTTCTGTGTACCATGTAATACACAAACACAAACACATAGTGTGATAAGAGCTTTTCTCAGATGTTTCTGAAACTATAATATTTACTCAAGAGAATACTGCATGTATCTACTCAAATGGACTTCACAAAAGCTTATGTCAAATAAATGTATTAGTCTGTAAGAGGCAACAAATCTCTTAGTTGGCTTAGCTGCACTTGACTAACATAATACATGTGACATTTATTTATGATCAAAAATCAAACACACATTTGTAAAACATCACTAAGCTGCTCTACACAAGTCATTGTGTTGGATTAATACAGGTACCACTCTGGGAATTTATTTCCAATCTTAGAGCTGACTTGCATTGTTTATTTTCTAAACGTTTACTGTGTTATTTAATTAGTTTTCTGGGAGACTCCATTGGAATATGTACATGCAGTATTGCATAAAAATAAAATAGCGTGCATTGAAAGGAAGGTTGCACAGATATAACAGAATAACAGAGTTGGAAGGGATCTTAGAGGTCTTTTAGTCCAAATGCCTGATCAAGCAGAAGACCCTGTACCGTTTCAGACACATGGCTGTCCAGGCTCTTTTTAAAAGCCTCTAGTGGTGGAGCACCCAGAACTTCTGAAGGCAAGTCATTCCACTGGTTTATTGTTCTCATTGTGAGGAAATTTCTCTTTAGTTATAGGTGGATTCTCTCCTTGGTTAGTTTCCAACCATTGCTTCTTGTCTTGCCTTCTGGTGCCTTGGAAAATAGGATGACCCCCTCTTCTTTGTGGCAGCCCCTCAAATATTGGAACACTGCTATCAGGTCACCCTTGGTCCTTCTTTTCACTAGACTAGACATACCCAATTCCTGCAACCGTTCTTCATATATTTTAGCCTCCAGTTCCCTATTCCTCTTTGTTGCTTTTTTCTGCAGATTCTCAATATATTTTTAATACTGTGGTGACCAGAACTGGATGCAATATTCCAAGTATGGTCTTTACCAAGGCTTGTTCACTTAATAAAAATCACCAATACCTAGGACAGGGGTGGGCAAATATGACCTGTGGACCTTTATGTGGACCTTTATATGACCTTTATGACCTGTGGACTTCAACTCCCAGAATTCCTGAGCCAGCTTGGCTGTCTCAGGAATTCTGGGAGTTGAAGTCCACAGGTTGTAAAAGGGCCACATTTGCCCACCCCTGACCTAGGATCTAATTCCATTTGGATTTTCAGGTTATAACCTAATAGTGTCATTACTATACCATTCATGTGTTCAGCTCCAAGTTCTCATATTGTAAATCACACACACTGCAATCCTTTGTTGTCTTTTCAGGAGCAAAATTCCATCATCTTAAATGGCACCTATTGCCCAGAAACAAATATTAGATAGCTTGGGTACATCTATTCAAAGAAGTAATTCCCCCCCCCCACTGCCGATATTATTTAGAATTAAGCTACCAGAACAGAAATATTTTGTAGTCCTTTCAGTAACCGAAGGCTGCCTCAAAAGATTACTCTGCTGCACTCATTGCATATGACACTGCAATTATTTTTATATTGTAAATACATAACTGGTTCCTTTTCTTTTCCAGGGCTTTCCTCCATATTCACAACCACCTTGGCATTTTCCACAGGTGAGTCAATTATTCTTAATGTAGAAATCTGAAGCTGGTTGATTATACAGTAGTTTTATAGGGTTTTTTTTTTTTTTTGGTCTATTAAAAAAAATACCTTGGGGAGACAGGGGTAGAGATAGAGATGGTGATATAAAAGTCCATGAGTGGTACATATTGCCTTAGTGGAAAAAGGCTTCCTGCATTCAAACCCATGAGACAAAGCCTGTTCTGGAAATATTATCTATTATGACGTGCTCATGAATTCTGCTGCAAAAATACAACTAAATCCAGCATAATTCTTACAAAACACTAATCATTACTGTGGCCTTCATCAAGCTGAAGACTTCAGATGTATGGATTTCAAGTCCAGAATACTTATCTAGGAGAGTATTCGGGAATTAAAGAAAAGTGTCCAATGAGTTACAGTTATGAATCGAATAATCATTAGACTGTATTCTCCTGTAGCCATGAAGCTCACTGGCTGAGTTGTAGCCATCGTTTTTCAATTACACCTGCCTCACAAGATTGCTGTGAAGATACAAAGAAGGAGATAAACCCTGTGTGCACCTTTTGTGGAGCTCTTTGACATTAAAATACATTTGACATGGATGAAATTTTTCCTTTCATTTGCCTCTAATGCTTTTTCGCAGAAGATAGCAATTAAATTGTCATATTTTTTTTTTTGTGTTCAAAACCAGCAGGATTTAAGATGAGTTTACAGAAGCGCAGCTAACCATCGTCCAAGGAACCAGTATTCTTTATTTCTTTATTTATGATATAATACAATCCTAGAAACATCACCTTAAAGCAAAGTGTACATGCGAACAACTGAAAAAAATGCAACACTGATTATCCATTGATGATTTAAAAGAGCACAGATAACCATCTTTCAAGGAACCAGTATGCTCTGTCTATTTATTGATGAAGTAATCCTTAAACCAAGGGTCTCCAAAATTGGCTGGTTGTGGAATTCTGGGAATTCAAGTCAACAAGTCTTAAAGTTGCCAAGTTTGGAGATCCCTGCCTTAAGGCAAGATATCAATGAAACATGGTTACCATTTAATTATCATGACAACTTCAAAGCCATCTGACCGTTGTTTTTACTCTAGATTTTTGGACCAAGAGGCTTCCAACCACAACAGTATGGATCATATCAGGGAGAAAGATATTCTGTTTTAAGACTTATTGCTTTGTGATAAAGGGTTACCAATTCTTTTAACAATCAAACCAATTTGTCAACAATTCCATTTATTTATTTATTTATTTATTTATTTATTTATTTATTTATTTATTTATTTATTTATTGTTGAATTTCTATACCGCCCTTCTCCCTGAGGACTCAGGGCGGTGTACAGCCAGAATTAAAAAGACATGCAAAACAAATATTAAAAAACAATTAAAAGATATATAAATTTGGCCCAATTAAAACTCATTACCAATTAAAACGTTTAAAACATTTAAAACAGTTAAAAATTTCATCTTAAGCCAGCCCGGCTTGTTTAAATAAATGGGTTTTAAGGGCACGACGGAAGGCACTGAGGTCCTGGATTCTCCTTATCTCTGGGGGGAGCTGATTCCAGAGGGTAGGTGCCCCCACAGAGAAGGCTCTCCCCCTGGGGGTCACCAGCCTACACTGTCTGGCTGATGGCACCCTGAGGAGGCCCTCTCTGTGGGAGCACACGGGTTGATGAGAGGTCGTCGGTAGCAGCAGGCGGTCTCTTTTTGTCATGCCACTAAAATGCGGTGGGTTTGTTTCCTACTAAAATTAACAATTTGGTGTCTAATTGTTACCAATTATAATAGAGATGGCCTTGGAAGTATTTTAAATGTTTATTTTTTTCCCTGTTGCCTGCCTACAATAATTGTATAGTCTCACCTCACAATGTCAATACTGCTCTAATCAGAGTAATTAAGGTACCACGCCAGTTGCAGCTCAGATTTTCAGTTAAGTTGGTCTGGGCAACCAGATATTTTTACTCCCAAAATAATAAAGCCAAAATCATGAACAGGAATGAACAGTCCCGAGATTATATGACATCCCACTCAGATAAAATATGTGGTCCCTACAACTCTTTCTAATATTTCACTGGCAAGCTAATCATTATGATCTGCTAGAAGAAATAAATAGCTTACTTGTATATCACTACTATTAGAAAGAGTCAATCAGTTAGTCAATCAAATTTCTCTTAACCTATCAGGTAAATCTTTCATTATTACTATGATTGTCAAAACTCTGATTTTAGAGACAAAATTGTCTTAAATATCTATACTTGACTGATAAACATTGAATTATTATTCCATAGCTATTTAAGCCTTCCATCCTGTATTTCCCCAATCTTTCCTGACTTATTTATTAATTTCCTTAGCATATGCCATTTGGACAGCCACCTGTCAGCAATGAAGAAGGGGTAAGTATAACAATGAAATGCACTAATCTATATATGAGCTACAAGTAAAGAAAAATTGGGGCATAGCTTGAGAAGAGCTACCATGATTTTCAAAGAGACCTTGATTATACCAGAGTTGTACACATCACCATATTTAATGTTCTAAGGCACTGATGTCTAACCTTTTCGGACTGAGTGCCCAAAGCGTTTGTGAATGTGTGTGCATGCACCCCCCCAAATGCAATGCATGTGTGGCCCCTGCGCATGTGACCTGGCCCCCATGCATACATGCACTGCCCCCTGCATGCAGCCCAACCCCATGCATACGTGCATGGCCTCTCCACATGCACCCCCTGCACATGCACAAGCAGCCCCCACGAATGCCCCACGCCCCCACACATGCACGTGCAACCTCCCCGCATGCGCCCTGTACCCCCACACATGTGCACATGCCCCCACAAGCATCCTACCCCCCACACATGCATGGTAGAAACCTGAAGACCAGGTTACTGGCAGGAGATGCGTGCGCAGCATAGTGTCAGGATTCGGTGTCGTCTCAAATAAACTGCATTTCAAACAAATAGTCCTTGATCGAAATCTTTCATTTATTATGCACAACAATCGAAAACTCCGACTCAGTCGCAGCCAACACTGACTTCCTGGTCCAAATCCTCCCTTTCCTTTCCCCACTGCTCTGCTTCTCATTGGCCATCTTCCAAGTCACTCTGCTGTTATCTACTACTTCAGCTCAAAGGAATTTCCCCCCTCCCAACCCATCTCCTAGGGGATAGTATCTCCAGGGAAAATAAGTAGGTGAAAAGTCAAACGTCCTCTTGCCAGATGCCCCCACCTTCTCCTTCTTATGTCAGCACTGGAGTGAATGCAGCTTGGAGTGCTGACACATAGCTGAACTGGGGCGACGGCTCGCCTGCCATCAGAGAGGGCGCTGCGTGCTACCTCTGGCACACATGCCATAGGTTCACCATCACGGTTCTAAAGCTTATGTTTACTGCACATTGAATCAAATTTATTTTATCATAATTATACCCTGGAGTTAAGATCTCTTTAGAATCATTGGCTTTTTAGGACAAACAGAAACACCTGATTAAGTTATGATTATTTTAGACCGTTTCATTTTCTCCTTTGCATTTTTAGACTCCATATTTTGGATATGGCTACCATGGGTTAGGAAATCGGCCTTCTTATTATTCTGAAGAGATGTTTGAACAAGACTTTGAGAAACCCAAAGAAAAAGAACCCCCTAAAGAGAATCCAGCATCAGATCCTACAACAAACTCAACAGTTTCAGACACAAATTCAACCATTCCAGCCAGCAATGGAGGGAATGCTACTCTTTCAGGACTCAGCACGACAAATAATGAGGCCAACTTTCCAGGTCTTTCAAAAACAATTGTTAGCGGAAACGGAATCCCAACACCTTCTCCTACCGGTCATATGTCAGGACAAAATGAAGCATCCCAGAATGGCTTTGATCAATCAAACTATAGACCTAAGTCTACAAATACCAATGTTTTTCACAACTTTTTTTCAGGTAGTCAACAATCCAGGGGACGTGGTTCATATATTTATAAACCCAACCCAGATATGGGTAATTCAAGACATAACACTTTAGTTTCTAGAGGAAATCCATCGATGCAAGCTGAAAATCCAGAAGACCCTTGGATTTATAGAGACAATTCAGTTCACAGAGCTAATCTGCAAAGAATTAACAGAGAATTAAATTACCCACCAGCAAAAAATAGGCCAAACTCATATGGGCAACAAGAGAAATTCCATTATCCTGAAAATAATCCATCAAGATGGAGAGCTCATCCTAGCTCTGATCCAGGATCTCAGTGGAATAGGAATCCAGCATATGGAGGGAATAAACAACCTAGTTCTCCACCAGAAGGCCATTCTCTGAACAAAGTGGAAGAAAACATGGATAGGTATCATCCTTCTAGAAAACAACAGACAAACAGTCAATCCCATCAAGACATATTTTCGGATACAAGGGGAACTCCATTTGAAAAAGAAGCCCATAAGAATGATTGGAATGAACAGCCCTTTATTCATCCCGATCATCAGAGAGAACAATTTCCATCTTTACAAAACCAAATGTGGAACCAGAAAGATTTAGAGGTAGTTAAAGGGGCTCCTCCAGGTTATAACTCAGCATACTCTCCAGATTCTTTTCATCAGAGGGGACATGCTACTTATTCCGATAAGAATTCTTATAGGCAGCAAGCTCCTTCCTTTCATCCCAGATTTTGGGAGGACGAAGAGAACTTGCCTACAATAGAGCCTCCAGGGCAAAGAGAAAGGCCATCTTATTCGCCCCTTTCACCTTCATATCAAATGCACAGGAGAGAATATCATGGAAGCATTCAGCAGGAGAATGAATTATATTCCAGGCAAAATATATGGCCCCATGAAAAACATTTGGATGATCCTGACATACAATACCAAAATCCTCCCTATAATCCAAGTAAGCACCATATAAATCCCAAATATTATACAGAACAACCAGCCAATGACAGAGGCAATTTGCCATATGAGGAAATTAACAGATGGATTCCAGAACATTCTCCAGTTCATGGTTCACAACATTATGAAAATGTTCCATATCATATAGGCAACACAGAGAGGAATCCACGATACCCTGGACCATACCCTCCACCAGAAACTAGTAATCTTTTCCAAGGAAGATCACCTTATGATGAAAGAGATACATGGGCTCCCAAAGTGGCTGACCCATCTGCTCCCAAAGAAACTTCATCGTATTTTAATACGCACTCCTCAAACATCAGAAGAAACCCAACATATACTGAAGATACATGGAAGGCCATACATATCAGTGCACCCTTTTCAAGTAATAATGCTCCTGTAAGGAGAAATTATCCTAATACAGGGGTATATCCAAGAGAACATGAAGCCATCACCTCCCAACCTATTATCAACTATTTTTGCTGTGCAGGTGAGTCCCCAGGGGCAAATGAAAATATTCTGGCACCTTTGAGAATTGCACCTCAATTCAAGCTGGTTTCATGGGAGCAAAAATATAGTCCAACTTATCCAGAAGGCAGCCATGCCTTGTTTGCCAGGCATCCTGCATACCTAGCTGGCATCCAATCTAATCATTGGAATAATTCTTTGAAGTCTAATCACAGAGAATATCCAGGTGACTTTGGGGAAGAAGTAGCAGATCTAGAGATGAGCCCTCCATGCTCCAATTCTCTATTAGGCCTAACAAGTGATACCATCTATGAAACTGGATTATTTCCTTCCAAGGGTATACTTTGCTCTAAAAATAGTATCAGAGGGGATGGACATACTGTTCTTGCTCATATTGTGGAGGTAAATCAGCCCAAGAGAGAGTTTGAAAGGGCAGCTTTAAGGTTTCCACAACCACAAGGCATAAGAAATGAAGCTGTTAGTGAAACTGATAGGAAGGAACACCATGCAACCCAAGGGTTTGGGTGGACACCATGTTTTGGAAATTGGTTAAAAGAGCATATCTCTAGTACTGGAGACCCATTAGTAGATCAACCTTCTGATGTCTTTTATTCAGAGAATTCAATGCATGCTGGAAAACCTATCATGCTGCCTGAACCCCAGCCAATGTCTAGCACAGTCCCATCTCAAGACGGAGGAGAAGATCAATTAAAGCTCACTTCTCCAGAAGAACAGGTGGGACAACCAAATGAAAGGACAACAGATTGTTTACTCCTCCAAAATGAGTGATACATTAAAAAGAACCTCCTTTTCAAAATCTGCAAAAGCAGAATGTCCTGAGTACAGATGTTTGAGTGCAGATGTAAGTAAATGTAAAGCAGATATCAGTGCTGTTACAAAATAGATCTGACATTTATCAGCTGAAATCTATAGATCATGTTTCTCCAATCTGGGGTTATCCAGATTTATCTGAGTTGCGTGTCTAAAAGCAATAGATTGCTAATTATTGGGATTATTGCAATTGTAGCTCATCAATTTAAGCCAATCTTAAACCAGTTTTGAGGAAATTGGGTTGGGATAGGGAGTAGTAGAGTGTTAATCCAATCAAACCCAAAGAGACAACTTTCTATCTGGATTTTTTTTAAAAAAAATGCTTTCTGGTTGCTTTTTTTTCTTTTGCCTCTCTTCTCAGAAATGGGTAAAGTCTATCCACAACATTTTTGTCCCGCTCTTCCTGCTGTCAATGTCCTGTACATGTTTTGTGATATTTTTCCTTTACAATTATCGCAAATGGAAAACTAAATAAATATGTTTGCAGCACTATGTCTGTATCTCAATTTAAGTTCAAAGGTAATTGTTTGATTAATGGCTAATATTATATGTAAATTTATGTATGCATGCAGAAACTGCCTATCTGTGTTCAGGTGAATATATCTGCTAATATTACAAGCAAAATATGTCTATGCTAGGACCAAGTCTTTCCATGTGCTTTTGGCCTCAGATTGTCCAGAAAGAAAAATGTTTTCATCAACCGCAGCACATCAATAACATGTTGTACTCTTTTTTTGCTGGGGCACAAATGACTAGGTTAAAATAAATGCACTTTCACTCCTTTTCTGAAGCTCTTTGACATTAAAATGCATTCATTATGGGCAGAATTTTTCCTTTCATGTGGCTGTGCTGCTTTCTAGCAGAAGATGGCAATTAAATTGTCACCTTTTTTTTTTTGTAGTTTTCTGTTCAAAAGTAGGATTTAAGATGAGTTTACAGGGACATGGCTAACCGTCTTCCAAGGAACCAGTATTCTCTAGTTCATTATTGATGATACAGTATAATATAATCCTAAAGACATCACCTTAAAGCAAAGAGTGGGGAAAAAATGCAATACTGATTACCCATTGAGGATCCTTCCTACCATGAAGATAGGGGTCAGCAACCTGTGGCTCTGGAGCCGCATGTGGCTCTTCATTCCTCTGCTGTGGCTCCCTGTTGCTGGTTGGTGCCACAATTTTGAGAGGAGCTTCCAGTTGAGGGGGAGGAGCATGACGTGCAGGAGGAGACTGTATGGCAAGGGGTGGGTTTTCCAGTTGACTCCACAATTGATAGAGCTTTTGGTTAGGGCAGGTAGAGGAAAAAGGACACCGCACTAAGAGGAGACTCTATGGTGGGGGAACCAGACTTCCAGTCAACTCCAGAATTGAACAGGGGAGTTTCGGTTAGAACCTTTGTGGCTCTTTGAGGGTTTAAGGTTGCTGACCTCTGCATTAAGAAGACAAAGAGTATTTAAAGCATACATGATACTCTCTTCCTGAATTCTGTTCCTTTTCACACACATGTAAGATGGCTGAAATCTGGCACATAGACTTATGTCAATAGCATAAGCCTAAGGATGATAGAGACACACCATTCTGTTTCCTGAAGTCTCTAAGACCTGCCTGAGCTCAAAAACCACTTTGCCTCTTGTCCATTTGTTCACAAGGATGAAAACCTTTCATCCTTTTGCTGAATGATGTATATGTTTATTGCTTTTTTTTTTCTATTTCCACCCACATTTCCCCCCCCACCAAGGTTAGAGGATTTATTGTATCAAGCTAAGCAGGGGTGAGTTCTACTTATCTTTATTACCGGTTTGCAACGGGGCCATGCACTCTTCTGCACATGCACTGAAGCATTTTGATGATGTCGGGGTGGGTGGATGGAACCTCCCTCCGATTTTATTACCAGTTCTATAGAACTGGTCTGAAGCGGGGGCAACCCACCACTGAAGCTAAGTTAAGAGTACATGCAATCATGCATAGGAAAACACTATGATGCTTTGGATACATATGATTAAGGATAGGTTATATCAACATTTCCTTTTGGGCAACAGGAGGAAAGAAGTATCTGAATAGAGAATGAAATGTAACATTTATTATTCTTCCCAACCCCCCCCCCAAAAAAAAATTAGAAAGAAATCACATAAAGAGGATTGGAAGTTTAATTGATCATCAACAAGACCACTCTTTGAAGAATGGGAACAGAGTGGGAACAAATTTGGTGTTGGAAAAATAGTAATCCCCCCAATCAAAGTAGAAAAATGAACAAATCAAATGGGGGCTTGCTGAGAAAGAAACCCCCAAATTTCCCCATCTATCCCTACAGGAAAGGTAGTTAAACAGGAGCTCAGAATGTTTTTGACTGCTCCATTCTGAACTCCAAACCTTTCTTCCTCCCAATCCTATGACTCTGAGGTCTAAGAACAACACACCATGGCCAACACGCCACAGCAAATTCAGCACATCCGACTCGCCACAGGACAACTCAATGCAGGACAATTCAACGCTGTATTAATGGTTTCATCACAGTACGAAAACGTGGTCAGTTTCAATTATTGTAACTCTTGTATTTTTCGGATTCACTATATTTTATTATTATTGGCTATAGTTCCATTGAACTTAATTTAACTTGTATTTCTTTACTTGTCCTGTGGTGAGTCATCCCACGGCAAGTTGTCTGTGGCGAGTTGTCAATTGTCTCAGTCCGCTGAAGCAGGGTCTATGCTGCCTTCCCTTTGCACAATATGCACAGCTGGATGAGACACAAAGGAGATAAGAAACACAGGCACAGAGATGCCATGTGTTCCTTTATATCACAGGGCCAAAAAAAGCCTTTTACCACAGCTGGAAAAGAAGTTTGGAAGAATTCCAGAAACCCCGGGTGGCTTGTTTTCCTTCTCTTGGCATCTTGTACAGAGATTGTTTGAAGACAAGAAGCTCTATTCTTATGAAATAGGATCACCTCAATAGCGTCTCTGAGTAAATGTTTCTCCCCAAATCTGCATTCTAAACCTGGGGTGGAACCTATGACACTCCAGACATCTCTGGATGTTTCCATCATCTCTCACCATTAGCAGTTTTGCCTCAGATTGATGGAAATTAAAATCTAGGACACTGAAGATCCACTTATAACAGTAACAGAGTTGGAAGGGACATTGGAGGTCATCTAGTCCAACCCCCTGCTCACGCAGGAGATCTGTACTAGGGATTCGAACCGCCGACCTTTCTGATTGACAAGCTCAGTGTCTTAGCCACTGAGCCACCTAGTCAGGCACCTAGTCACTTGTTCCTCTCTTTTGCACCAAATATAATCCACTGCATTTTATGAGCATTTTATGCCATATCTGGACCAGTTATTGAATGATGCATATTTAATAAGAATGTAGCATGAAGTACTGGCCTTCTATTGGGCACATTCCTGTGTTAAAGCCTTATCACAAAGAAGACCACAGATGAACAGAATGTATATCAAATATGTTGATGACCACTAGATGGCAATAGAGAGGACAGTAATTGCCATCTAGTGGTAGTCTTATTGTTTGCAGCCCAGCTATAATATGGCTAACAGTACAGGTAGTCCTCAATTTACGATCACAATTGAGCCCAAAACTGCAGTTGCTAGGTGAAACAGTTGTTAAGTGAATTTTGCCTCTTTCTTGCCACAGCTGTTAAGTAAATCACGGCAGTTATTAAGTTAGTAACACTGTTGTTAAGTGAATCTGGCTTCCCCACTGACTTTGCTGATCAGAAGGTCACAAAAGGTGACCACATGTTCCCAGGACACCCAACCATCATAAATACAAACAAGCATATAAATTTTGATCTTCTGACCATGCTGCAATGGTTGTAAGTGTGAAAAATGGTTATAAGTGCCGAGTTTTTTTCAGTGCCATTGTAACGGTCACTAAATGAACTGTTGTAAGTCGAGGACTACCTGTATTGCATCAAATAAACATATGGTTTTGATAAAATAATAAAAAAGAGGGATTCTTAATTGAAAAATTAATCCAAGGGGAAAGGAGTTAAGTGCTGTCTAATAAAAAAAAACCCCTCTTAACCTCATCCTAAGTTTACTTAGAAGAAAGTCACACTCAGTTCAACAATATTGAATTTCAAGTTATTGAACACATCTGGCATATCAACCAAAAGTATGCATAGTCTTTTGTGAAGCAGGATTTGAAAGACAAATGCCAGCTTCTTGGATTGAGCTCAGATGCTAAACTGCCGGCCAAAGACAGCTCTGTCCCGGCCAACATGCTCTGGAGATGAGCTTCCCCATCCTGCACCAGCTGGCGCTTTTCAAAGGCTGCCCTCCTTTTAGGCATTTTCCTCATTTTTACGAAAAGGACCTCAATTATAGCTGCTAAATTTCTGCAACCTTTGCTAAAGCCAGTGTGAGGGTTCCGATTCTACATGGAAAAAAAGACTATTCCCAGCATCAGAGCCTTCAGCAAATACTGCCTTACTAAAAATTTTTTTATCTAGACTCATAAAAACGCTAGATTAATAGTCTGAGAAATAAAAGCTGAGCTTTTAGCTCCTCCGCAAAAACATAGCCTGGGTTAGAAGTCAATTCCAACATTCCTTCCCATGACAAGGATCATTTGCAATATTTGACCTCTGGGTTATCAAGAAATGTAAGTGCCAGTCCATATAAATGTTAGAGCATCCAAGCATCACAGGGGAAATAAAACCCAGGGCAACACTGTGTGCAGAATGAGGACTGAAGATATGCAAGGAGGGCTTGGTTGACTCAGTTCTCAGTGTCTCTAATTGCATTTTATAGGAGATGCTAAACAGGCTATAAAATCATTTCCCTGCAGGATTGCTTAAATCTTTCTCTTTATAATGAGGGTCATTTCACTGGTTATTGTAAGATATTGGCACACAAATGGTTCTCACTGGTTGCCATCAAGATAAAGAGCAATTAGCTAGTCTCAAATGGGTAGATGGCTTTAAAACATATGCCCTCAGGATGCAATTATTGGTCATAATTGCTTAAAACAAAGCCAACTGGATCAGATTAAGGGAGAAATGTGGAGCTCTCAAAATGTTTGGAACTGTGACGGCCATAACCATCTCTGATTAGTGGCCAATCTGATTAGGGATTATGGGGATTACTAATCTGAAATGCCGGAAAATAGCAGGTTGCCTATTTGACACTCATTCAGCACCTTTCATCTGCCAATCCTAACATCTTTGAAGACCACAAATTTGGAGCCAGCTATAGCAAGTATCTGAATTCTGATGATGGCCAATGGGAATTTCACAAGCAGAACATGTGAAGACTATCAGGTTCCATTTAACTGCTGCGGATGAGAGCTGTGAAGAGGCTCTTTTTTTTTTTTTATAAACAGTTTTCGAACACCTTGATCAGAGCCCCCAACCCAGGGGTGCTATTCAGCAGGTTCTGACAGGTTCTGGAGAACGGTAGCAGAAATTTTGAGTAGTTCAGAGAACCAGCAAATATCACCTCTGGCTGGCCCCAGAGTGGGGTGGGAATGGAGATTTTGCAATATCCTTCCCCCAGGAGTGGGGAGGGAATGGGGATTTTGCAGTATCCTTCCCCTGGAGTGGGGTGGGAATGGAGATTTTGCAGGATCCTTCCCCTGCTATGCCCACCAAGCCACGCCCACCAAGCCACACCACACCCACCAAGCCATGCCCACAGAACCGGTAGTAAAAACATTTGAATTCCACCACTGCCCCAACCCGATACCTCACTTATGTGAATAAATATTTTGCAAACCACAATGATAATCAACAAACATTTCTCTTATTTTGTTTTGTGTACTACTGAAGAACATTGCCTACTTGACTGTGGATGCTTGTCAAAGTGACCGGCAAGCTACACCTTGCTTGCCCTTAACCAATTAGCAATTTTTAGCTAATGATCTTGGAAAACTGAAGCAGAACATTTCATTACAAAGGTCAGCACTGCCACTTTTTCAAAGGGATGCTTGGATGATGAGAAAATGGAGCTTCCTAACATTTCCAACACCAAATTTGCACTGGTATTAGGATCTGTAGATTTAAAAAATGAATAAAAAATCAAGGAAGTTTATACAATGCTGATACTGTAACAGTAAAGCTCCAAGGATTGGTGGTGGGAGGCACTATTTGGTAGTTGTTTTCCTCCTTCCTTCTGTAGAAAGTTAGCACCCACCCCTCTCCTAGAAGAATGAAATATTTTAGGAAATATTAGAAAGGCAAAATATTTCCCTAAAGGAGGAATGAAGAAACATGCTCTTGGAGACACAAAGCAGCCCCCACCATTCTTAATAGCCCACAGAAGATGTCAGCACTTAAGACATAAAGAACTTATTGAAAGAAGTCAAGTATCTAGGTAGCTCTATTCATAGGCAGAGCAAATACTGCAGCCAGAAACCCATTCAAGACAGGATATTTTGCAGCAAGTTCTGAACAAAGGTAGGATTAGCCCTCAGCCACAAAGGAATTGCCCAACACCTTTTCAGTTGCACCCCGCCCCCAGCAAACTTCAACCAAATTTAGCTCAGACAAACACCTAGATTTGCATTTCCTCTTTTGCTATGACTCCTACATAACCCCTACATGACCCCATGGGACTCTGACAACAGCCAATAGAACAAATGTTCTTGCACAGGAACAGGAAGCTCAAGTGCAAAGCCCAAGAGAAGGTATAAAACCCCCCACTCTCAACTCCATATGGTCAGCTGCCCAGAACCCATGTGGTTCATCATTAAACCTTCTTTCCAATCAGCCTCCATGTTTCCAGTGTCTTTCTCCCAGCTTAGAACTGAACCAGATGGATGTTTCTTCCCACACTCCATTGCTGATACCAGTTGGTATGGGTAGCGGGGAGACGTCCAGTCCTGGGTCCCCGTTATGTGGAGTGTTTCGGGTCTTGAGTCTCTCTCCTCTCTTAATTAACATCTGTATGAAGCCACTGACTGGGGTCATTTGAGGGCATAGAGTTCAACTGTGTCAGCTGATAACATCCTATTACACAATAGGATGCATATATTGATACCACCTCTAAGTGCAAATAGGAAAATCATCATTCCAGAACTCAGAGAACCATCATAGTCAGTTTTTGTATAATGCAACCTATCTAGTTACAGTCAGTATTGTCACAGCAGCTATGCAGAAGCAAGCCAGCAAGACACATCTTGGGAAGGTGGTTGACGCTGTCATCAGTAATTCTTCCATTGACCGTGTGCCAAAGATTCAATAATCTTCATCTTCCTTATGCAACTTTGTTTAAGACTCCAAAAAAAACCTGACTCCAAAAGACTCCCAAAAAAGCCGGCCTCTTTTATTTCATTCCATTTTCTATAATCCCTAGTATAGGTCTCCTGCGTGAGCGGGGGATTGGACTAGATGACCTCCAAGGTCCCTTCCAACTCTGTTAATGTTACTTCGAGAGGAAATGGGGCATAATCTTCTCTGTACATTACACTTCTGTACTGTAATCTTTTGCTCCAAACATCTACAAAATGGACAATCACCAAATGTGTGGAATCTCAGCCTTAAAAAGTTATTTTGAGTCTAATGGCAGCTAACGGATTTTTCCTTCTTTTTCCCCCATTATCCTTTTCAGGAAGGAAAATATTTGAATTCAAGATTCTCCTCCTTCAGACATTTCTAAAACTTTCTGAAAGCATTGTGTTACACTTATTGCATCTTTATTCCATTTTTCCATAAGAAAGTTCTAGAAAACATCCGCAAGACACAAAGTCTTGGTTTTAGTAGTTTTCTATCTCTGACTTTTTTTTCTTCTACCATACACTTTGCAATTTGCCATAATATTTTACAACTGAGTTTAGCTAGATTCATACAGTTCATCCATACAGTTAGCTGGATTCAAACTGCAGGCAGTTGTTATTTATATCATATGCCTGGGGTGGGTTCTACTTACCTTTACTACCGGTTCGCAACGGGATCGTGCAATGGAATCTCACTTCGCTTGCGCACGCACCTTGCTTCTGCGCATGTGCAGAAGCTTTTGCGCATGCACAGATCGCTAATGATGACATTCGGGGCAGTGGGCGGGGCCTCCCACCGGTTTTACTACTGTTCTTGAGAACCGGTCCGAACCGGGGGCAACCCACCACTGCCGTGATCCATATTATTTTCCCTGCAATTCATAATTATTAAAGACTTAATTTTAAAAAATGGGGAAATTCAACTTATGTTTGCACAAGAAACAAAGGAGTCACTTAAAATCAGATTTAGGGAAGGTTTTTTTGGGGAAAACCAGAGTAAGCTTGATTATGTTTTGTGGAAAAGAGTGTACCCAGATAACAAATACATCTTCTGAGATACACTCTAATGAGAAAAAATAGCATTCCTGTAACATTACTTTTGAGATCTCAAGTGTGTTAACATTCATTTTTTTCATACTTTAAATAGATATGAAAAGCTAAGGCAGGCTGCCTGCCTTAAGTGCCCATTAAATGCTAAAATTAAACAGATGAATTGCTTTTACCTTTTAGGATCTATTAAAGGAACAAGCAGTCAAGAAATATGCCATAGACTAGCACTTGGTAGAGTGACTATGAAGGCCTTGGAAAACATAAGAGCAAATGCTATAATGCATCTATGCCTATAAAGATCAGAGTCAGGCAAGGCATGGTAATTCCTATAACACTCTGTGGAAACAAAAGATGAACTTTGAATATTCTTTATTGGCCAAGTGTGATTGGACACAAAGGAATTTGTCTCCAGTGCATAAGCTCTCAGTGTACATACAAACAACAAAGTGATATGATGATCATAAGATCAATAGTAGAAGGTAAGAGGAAAGATGACAAGGATAAAAGTAATACAGTCATACTACTTGATTAGATATTCTTAGGTGTAAGACAGTGCTGTGGGAATTAGATGTTTAATGGAGTGACGGCATGTGGGGGGAAACTGCCTTTGTGTCTAATTGTTTTGGCATGCAATATGGCAGCATTCTGAGGGGAGGAGTTGAAACAATTTATGTTCAGGATGCGAGGGCTCTGTAAATATTTTGTCAGCTCACTTCCTGGTCCATGCAGTATAAAGATCCTCAATGGAAAGCAGGCTGGTTGAATGGAAGAAGCCAGATAAGAAGAATACTAATACTTTTGACCCTGGTGTTGGACAACCCTGGAAATAGGAGAACTGACACTTTAGGATTTCAAGTCAAGTATTTATTTTATTTTATTTTATTTTATTTCATTTCATTTTCCACCCATCTCATAGCGAATGAGTCTGGGCAGCTTCCAGCATTAAAACATTAAAGTCCTAACACATAACTAGCTTTAAATTTCTTTAAAATAGATATAATAAAAACAGAATTAGAATAAAAATTAGACTAAAAATAGAAACCATATGCCTTTAACAAATCCCCTCCTCTCTGTTTTTATATTATGTCTACTAACCACAGCTCTACAAGTTAACAAACTAATTAATCAGTTTCTGCTTCAAGTTAAATAAAATACAAACCTACAATTCTAATTAGATCATCAAGGAATAATCAAACTGTTGAATTTGACCAAGAGTATAGCAAATGTTAGCTACATTCAAGGAAATGGAACTGTGCTGGTTAGCTGAACATAAAATAAATTGGAATTGTCTGAGACATAACCAGATAGGGAGTGATGCCATTGACCTTGCATCCTTATTAAAGTTGCAAAATTAAAAAAAAAAAAAAAAACTTGGCTATATAGTAGATTCAATGGGTTCTTCTCCACAAGGACACACTTTTAACTCATGAAATTGTTGCATTTGCCCTTGAGAAGAACTGTTGACAGGGCAGTAAAGTGCTAATGTTAATACTGTTCAGAGTTTGGGAATGGTTATTCATTTTAAATATCTCGCGAGCCTGAAAGTGGGCTTGCATTTCTGGGTTAGGCTCATTAAGCCCTTTGATCTTCTAAGACTTTATCCAGCGGTGAAATCCAGCCGGATCTATCCAGCTCACACGAATCAGTAGCGCCGGCAGTGGGAGGCTCCACCCACCCGCTGGGACGTCATCATGTCCCATTTTTTATCCTCTGCGCATGCACAGAAGAGGTACGTGCACTCACATTCCCAAACTGGTAGTGAAGGTAAGTGCATTTCACCGCTGACTCTTTCCCATGGGTGTCAAACTCACGGCATCACATTGCTGTCACGTGATGTATCGTGACATTTTTCCCCTTCGTGGAGCTGGGGTGGGCGTGGCCTGTGTGTGACACATCCGGCCCATGGGCCACCAGTTTCGCACCCCTGCTCTATCCCCTTGCTTGATTGCAGGAAGCCCTTGATCATATGTTGTCATCGAAATGACCTCTTTTGAAAAACCATAGCATTACAGTTTTAGCAAGGAGGATCTTGCCTATATTGATTTGTATTTGTCTGCCATATCCAAAATATAAAGACCTTTTGGAAAATAAAGCAATAATTTTAACTGGTGGGCAATAATACAGATCATCCAATCTCTGTATTGCTCAGGCCAATTTCCTTCTTTAGTACTTTAGGTAAATGCGGGCCCACTTTAAGCATAGTCCTTAAGGATTCAGATGGAATATTTTTTCAGAGGGGCAAAAAAGGAACATGATCCCAACTGAGCTCAAAACAATTTTCTTTAAAAACCCCTTAACCAAATATAACTGGAATATCCAGTTGAATATACTTTGAATATCCTTTACAAGGATATTCCAGTTGCTGGATTACCCTTGCAAAGTGAGGCTCTTGGTTTTAGCATAATTGAACTCAAGTATTTCTCAGAACATTTAGTGCATGGGTGTCAAACTCGACACGTCACATTGCCATCACATGATGTTTCACGATGTTTTTCCCCTTTGCGGAGCTGGAGTGGGTGTGGCCTGTGTGTGACACATCTGGCTCATGGGCCTCCAGTTTGACACCCCTAATTAATGGATGAGGCACCCAGAGCTCATTTTTATTTAGCTGATGTTTGTGATAGGAGCACTACATCATTTGCCTGCAGTAAAATTCCAACGTGTTTCTCAGCTAACTTGGGAGGATGATGCAATGAGTTGCTTACTTGCTCACAGTTTGTGATATATAGATACTTCCAAAATCCACCAGATGGTGCTAAGATGTACCAGGTGGTGCTTTGATGACAAATGCACTGTTCTCTCAACATCTTTTGTCAGTTTAATTTCCTGGTTTAGTTTCTTCACCAGATCTTCTCTAAAGTGAGCTAATTACCTTGATTGCTGTTTTTTATTTCCTTAGAGCAAAATGCTCATCAGCTTTGCAGAGGAAACAAGTCCAGCAACTCAGAGGGAACAATTCCAGAACCCAGAATTATTGTTTTCCAATGGTGCTGGAAATTAAGGTTTGGGATGGGCCTAAACAAAAAGTGGTATGTATTGGCTTTGTTTTGCTTCTAAGGAAATTAGTTCACAAAGTTGTGCTAAATATTCCCTTGCTTCGGATTTAGAGTAGAAGCTAAAAGTTTTGATAGGATTAAAATTGTTCCTAAAAATACTTAAAATTGTGTGAAAGTTTATATCTTTATCAGTCTTTTTTTTTTTTGCTTCCCTTTACTACTGTTCATGCCACTACTTCTTCAGAGGGATTACATATGCCTCACTATGATTTCAATGCTACATGCCAAGCAGTTGAAGATACAAAAATGTTCATGTGAAAGCAAATGAGAATGAAGACAATGTCAATGAAAGAGTGATTATTTCCATGTGGAATGGATGCTTTGCATTGCAAAGTACATTCTCGTGCAGACGAGTGGCATATTTGTTCAGATTTCTTAATTCAGCAAGTAAACTACATGTAATGGATTTTAAATGGCTGCTACACAATGGTGCCTGCTAAATTCAAACCCAGAGGGCATCTTCAACCACTTGCCAGAGCTGAAGAAGCTTCTTGAATGAGAAGCAAAATGTCTTCCAAAAAAACCCCCAAACAAACCAGAAAGTCCATTTGCCTCTTGAAAAAGCACCTTTGGGACAACCATGACCTGGATGAGTAAGAATCTCCATAGACATGAGAATATAGGACAATCTCCAGTCTACTTTCAGAACTTTCTTCTCTGCTCAAATTTTAGGTTTGTCCAAATCACATTCATGATTTTCTTGAATTTGGAGGGCTCCCCCCCCCCCACTGCCATGGATGCTTTCTTCCATCTTCAATTTACAGTAAAAGGAGAAAATCTCAATGTCCAAGAAAAATAATGAATGAAAACAAGTTTATCAATGATGTGACAATGTTGAAAAATGGTAAGGGTGCAGAAGTGAATGAAAAAAAAACCATCAGTGCTCTGAGGATGTTAAACATTTAGTAAAGTTACAGGTATAGATGGTATAATTGTGAAAATGTTAAAACATGGATATCTGTTTGTGCATAACTTGTTTAACATGTGCAAGGATGTCACCTGTATCTGACAATTGGAAGAAACATGCTGTTGTTCCTTTATATAAAAGAAAATGTAGAAAGAGTAAAAACAAAAACTATAAGAGTTAATTTGTTGAGGGTGCCTGGAAAGTTGTTTGAAAGGGTAAAAAGAGGTAAAAATGGGCAACATTTGCAAAGTCTAGTACAGTTACATGTTAGATAGGAAGTGCACTTTTGCTTTTCAGCAATTCATTAAAAACGTATGAATGTGAGAAAGTTTATTGTACCTCTATTGCTTTAGAGAAAGTATATGATAAAATGAACTGGGTTAAAATGTGGAGTGTCTTACCTGAATAGGGAGCTGAAGTTTGGATGCTGAATTGGATAAGAGCATAATATGCTTGAAGTAAAGAATGAGTGAGAATAAACAGAATGCTTAACAAATAGGTCAACACTGATTAAGTATGTACATACTGTATAGCTAAATATATAAGGATGTTGCAGTGATGTTGGAGTGGTATTGCCTATATGTGGTATTGCTAAACATATAAGGATGTTGCAGTGATGTTGGAGTGGCATTGGAGTGGCAAATGAATATGTGTTTACTCTTGTTTGTAAGACAGGATGTGTTGTTGGCTGCGAATCCAAATTATTTGTAGCAAATGTTAAACCTTAGAATCCAATGAGGATTCTATGCATGGATTTAAAATTGAAGCATCAAAGACAGAGGTGGTGGTATATGATGGTGAAAATGGAGTCAACAGTCACAAATTATACAAAAATGATGTATTAATCTGTATAACCTGGGATAATACTTACTAAAATGGGGAAATGGGTGAGAAAACTAAAATAGGCAACTGCTGATAGAAAGATAATGGATTGTCTGTTGCAAGAAATAAATTTTTCCCCGGCAACTAAAAAAATGTACAAAGATGTCATGTATAATATAAGAAAATGTTTAATGCCCATGTTAATACAAGTAACCCTCAGTTTAAAATGGCAACTGCGACTGGAATTGTCATCACTAAGTGACAAAGCTAAAAAACATTATGTCATGTGACTATGTCACTTAACAGTGGCAGTTCCAGCAGTTCTAGTTGCCATGATTCAGCAAGGATCACACAGGTCATTAAGCAAAGACCTCACATGACTGCAACTTCCAACTTCCTGCTGGCTTCCCCATTGACATTGCTTGTGATAAACCAGCAGGAATTTTAGAAATTGCAATCAGATAACCACGGGGATGCTGCAACAATCAGAACCAATTGTAAATCCCCCTTGTTCAACACCATCATAACTTTGAACAGTCACTGAAGAAATAGACATACCTTGAAGACTACCTGTGCTATATTTGAAAGTGAGATTTGGTTATAACAGGGGAAAAAAAACAATTGAATATAGTGTGCACTTAAGAAGGAATGTACATGGTAAAACAAGAAGAGATAGGATAAAAAAGATGCTTAATTAATGTTAATTGAATTCATAAGTGAATGACCAGTTCAAAAGAATGTTGTTAATACTGGTTGGTCAAAGACAAAAAAAAGAATCACAAAATAAATATACAGTATGAAGAATGAATGTGTTGAGAGAAAGGGAAAGATTGAGGAACATAACGTAAGACTGGATGAATCTGATGAGGTCCTTGGAAAGAAAGATGTTAAGAGACAAAGAATAAAACCAATGCACCTAGTAGTGTATGTTCATGAAGAAGGCAAGGATGGTTTCCAAGGATGGAAAGATGTGGAAAGATGTAGAAAATGCTGCTAGTATAAACTGAGTTACATTTCCCGTTCTTCTCCTTGTGATTTTAATTTATTTGGTTTATTATTTCTTATTCCTTTCTGTGCACTCTGCACAATTCTGAAAAGGGATTGTGATGGGATATATGTATTCTGTGGTGTGTTGCAGTATGTAATACTTCTATAAATAACTAAATCAGACTTAAAAGATCTCTTCCACATTCCTACCCAGCAGATACATCAGAACACTAAAGATAACTCTCAACCTCTATCACCTCCATCCAGGATTTATGGAATAGATACGCACTAGCTGGGGAACTCTGGGAGGATGAGAAACACTGTGCTAAATAGAAATGTCAAATTGCCACTCTCCTCCTTACCTTAGCCATTACCGCTTTGGGTGCCTGAGTGCAAATATCTATACAGCAGAACAGCCATATATGCATATTCACTACTGAGCTTTAATTTTGAAGCAATAGAGAATATATAAAAAAAAGTATAGTATAGTATAAAGTATAGGCATTCAGAAAATCCTACAGCTACACACTTAATCCCTGGCAATCTCCAACCCCAATTCCTGATTTGGGAAATCAAAACATTCTATATCAGTTCAGTGAAATCAAAGATACTTTACCGTGTTCATTTGCTTAAATGATTGCATTGTTTGTATGCATCTGGGAAATCACTGTGAATAAGGAGCAGCAAGCTGAGTTAAAGAAAAAGGCTTACTATTGAAACAAAGAAAGGAGTATTGGCTGGTTAAAAGGCAGATGTAGCCAAGAGTCATTGATAATTGACATTTCTAATTATCATTGATTTGTTGTAAAGCAAAATCTATATTACAAAAAAAAAGGGAAATCAATTTAATTAAGTGACTGAATCTCAGAAGGATGGTAAAAGTTTAATTGAGCATCTGCTTTTCTGATTCACATTTGGTACAATGCTCGGTACGATGCTGTGATGTTTTTTAAAAGACTTAAAAAAAGACTTTTTTTTTTAAAAAAAATTAAGTTAAGTATGTAGTTACTGGGGGAATAAATGCTGAGGAAATTTGGCCTTTTCAAGAATCTTCCCAATTTCTTGTCTGATACATACATGTTTCTAAAAATAACATTAATTATAAGTTTCTAAAACTAACATTAAACATTAAGAATAGCATTAAGTTATTCTAAAAATAGCAGTCCAGAAAGGTATGTAAAATCTTGTAAGAGAAATGGGCCAGAGCTGTATAATATTCTAAATTAGATTAAAATAGGGTTGAGGAATCTTCAACTCAGAAGGTGGTCACACCTTCTGGATGACTTGATGAGATCTGGAACCTAAGCAAATTTGATGAATTAATAACTGGATGGGAAGCCACCAATAAAACCCAGAATAGATGGGAAACTCAGGAACTATCTTGGTAGAAGGCAATAATAAAGTATTTACAAACTGCTGCCAACAAACTCAATTTACCTTCATTGTAGCCTTATTGATTCATTACTCTATATTGTTGAGAGCCCAGCATTTTCTTAGCAGGCAAGTGAGCTAGGCGATCATGTTAAATGATAGTATCATTCATTTGTTTGGGCATAATACCTTATTTGAATACAGGGATTGTATTTGGTTAACCTGGTTTAAAATGTTGCACAAACACCACTAGACCAGAGGTGGGTTTCAGCTGGTTCTGACTGGTTCTGGAGAACCGGTAGTGGAAATTTTGAGTAGTTCGGAGAACTGGCAAATACTACCACTGAATGGCCTTGCCCCCATCTATTCGCTGCCTCCCAAGTCCCAGCTGATCAAGTCCCAGCTGATCAACTGGGTCTTCTTTTGTTGCCCTGCACACGGAGCTTGAAAGCAGGTTAGTGGGGTGGGGTGGAAATGGAGATTTTAAAGTATCCTTCCCCTGGAGTGGGGTGGAAATGGAGATTTTACAATATCCTTTCCCTGGAGTGGGGTGGGAATGGAGATTTTGCAGTATCCTTCCCTGCCATGCCCACCAAGCCATGCCCACCAAGCCACACCACACCCACCAAGCCGTACCCACAGAACCGGTAGTAAAAAAATTGGAATCCCATCACTGCACTAGGCTGTATCTCTGGGCATTCCTACATATTGCCATCTCAGTCCTTATCACTTCTGGGTTGAAGAACAACATCTCTGGAGGTGTCTGAATATGGGATGGAAGCCAATTAATTTCCAGATGAATATGAACTCTCCTACTTTGCAGGGCAACTTTGCAAGGTTAGGGTTCAATCAGGAAAGGCAAAGATGTTCTCTGTCAGTTTTGGTATTCTAGAGGAGGATAGCAATTTTCATTCATGCCCAGAAATGTGGAAACCAGGACAGTTTTACATTTTCAAGCCACTGATGCCTAGAATTCAGTAAAGTCTGTCTGATGGATCTGCTCAAATACTATTATTATGTAACCACTATTAGTACAGGCAGGAAGATAATTTTTCATCCTGGCAGGAGCAACAACATCACTGAGCAATTCTTTACTTTGGTGAAAAGAGGCATCAGTGTCTGACACAGAAGTCTCATAATTCTGTTCCTCTCACTACTGTCACAGATTTGTTTCTCTAAGGGGAGAAAAAATGATCGTGGAGTCCAGTACTATGATAGATAGATCAGCGGCCCCAACCTTTTGGATACCAGGGACCAGTTCCATGGAGAAAAGTTTTTCCACGGACTGGAGGGGGCGTGGTTTCATGTGCTGCCTGCATCCCCTAGATGGGGCTTCGTTTGTTTACATGACCTGGTTGCTTGCATGCGGGGGACCGGCTCCGGTCCATCCACAGGTGGTTGGAGACCCCTGACACACATGACTCATGGAAGAGATCCTTGTGGGTTTTTTTCCAGTAAATATCTGGGACTGTCCATTTGAGAATTCATTACCAGCCCGGTCTGTGCCATTATCTCCAAAACACTTTCTTTTTTTATATAACATTTTTTAATTTTTTTTTAAACAAACATACAATACATTTTTTTCTGAATAGAGTATTGACCGGGTCAAAATTCATACAGCTTATTTTCCCCAAATTTAATTATATATTTAAATTTCTGCCAGTATTCCTTTTCTACTTTTCCCTTTTTCATCTCTATTTAATATTTATTATATAATCAATATTGCCATCCGCCCTAACCTCCTAGTCTTAATCTTATTTCATTTCATTCTTATTTCTCCCTTTATCACATTTATTTTTCAGTGTTTCTTTATTCTATTGAAACCCTTTAATTTTAAATCTCCACAACACTTTCAACCATATTTATAGATCTCAAGACCTCGACTTACAACAGTTCGTATGGTGACAGTTCAAAGTTGCAACAGCACTGAAAATAGTGACTTATGACTGTTTTCCACAGTTACAACCTTTGTAGTATCCCCATGATCATGTGATTCATATTTATCTTAAATTCCCATCTTTTTAATATTTTCTGTACAATTTTTAAATGACATGTGATCACCTTTTGCAACCTTTTGACAAGCCAAGTCAACGGGAAAGCCAGATTCACTTAACAATCGGGTTACTAACTTATCAACTGCAGTGATTCACTTAACAATTGTGGCAAGAAAGGTCATAAAATGGGACAAAATTCACTTAACAAATGTCTCACTTAACAATAGAATTTTTGGGCTTAATTGTGGTCGTAAGTCTAGGACTCTCTAGGAGTCTCTGGAGGCTGGGGACAGCAAAAAAAGTCACTTCCTGTCCAACCGGAAGTTGGGAAATGGGCTGTTTTGGACCCCCGGAGGGCCTCTGAGGGGGTGGGGAAGGCTGTTTTTGCCCTCCACAGATGCATAGAGAGGATCTGGAGCCAGGTGAGAAAGAAAAATGGGCCTACCGGGCCATCACGTGCCAGGACCAGGGGGGGAGGGGGGGTCACGTGTGCATGCGTGGGGTGGGGTGCATAGAATTATGGGTGTGGGCACGCACATGTGCGAACCTCCCCCACCCCCCCTTCCTGGCACGCGATGGCAAAAAGGTTAGCCATCATTGTTCTAAGTCATTGGATTGGGTATGGATGATCTCTTGCATTCAAATTTATTGCAGTCTTTAACTCAAAAAGAAAAGCTAAGGGACAGAATCTCTTTAATCTTTAATAAATAATGCAAAGATATGTAGATATATATTTGTATCTCAGTGCTTACCCAGGACCCTTATTCAGGGTGTCTCTTGATACAGATTGAGATAAACATCAAGTACCATGATGGCTACTAATTAATTCTCTATGACCAATTACAAGTTTCAATGAGGTTCTAGATTTCCACTGAAACTTATTAATCTTCTCCAGCCAAACATATATAAGATTTAGGACTAAGCTATATGCTATATTAAAAATATTTTAAAACAATGTACTTAGGAACACTAAGTTTAACACACACAAACACACTAAGACACATTCGAGAGAAAGGACAATTCTTGATCATTAACACAGTATGGATCATTAAACCTTCCCTTCATTCTGTTTTCTAGAGAAAAATCTCCTGAGAGGCCATAAACGTAATTTCAGGGATATCGAAAAGCTTTGGGTATTTTCTATTTTTAGAAGAATGCTCCAAATTTGAGGATAGATCTACATCTTTCAGTGGCATACAATTATAAACTTAGTTTTCCAACATGTTCAAAACAGGTGGGAATACATGAAAGTCAGAATAGTATCTCATATATTGGAGCATTTAAAGTTTATGAATAATAAAGGAGAATAAGATATCCATTCCTATAGCATTTGGAAAACCCCAGATATGTAATTAGGGACAGAGCTATCCAATCCCCTCCCCACCTTTTTCACAATTTAACAGTTTAATAGATTAATAGAGTTGGAAGGGGCCTTGTAGGTCATCTAACCCAACTCCCTCCCAAGCAGGAGATCCTACACCATTTCTGACAGATGGGAATCCAGTCTCTTCTTGAAAGCTTCCAGTGATGAAGCTCCCACAACTTCTGAAGGCAGGCTGTTCCATTGGTTGATTGCTCTCACTGTCAGAAAACTTCTCCTTATTTCCAGGTTGAATCTTTCCATGGTCAGTTTCCATCCATTATTCTTTGTCTGGCCTTCAGGTGCTTTGGAAAATAGGTTGACCCCCCTCCTCTCTCTGGCAGCCCCACAAATATTGGAACCATTTTTTCTGTGGTTCCTGGGGAATAAGCATTTTAATGTTCCAATATTTCCATGCTTCACCTATGAGAGATGAAAGGTCCAGAAAGGTTGAAGTTCTAAGCAAAAATTCTTGATATGTATTGGAATAAACATTTAGTACCATGATCGGTACTAGTTAATTATCAAAAATTATACTATTCATGTACATTCACCAAGAGCATCATCAAGGAGTAGCTATTAGAGATTAATTTCACCTCCTTGACTTTTTTCCTTTTGAAAAAAAAACCAGGCAGGTGAAGAGTCAGTTAAGAGCCACTAAAGATGAAAACGCTGAGCAATGCTAGGCATATGCTGGGCAATTGATAAATAAATATTGGCTGTTGAAGATGTTTCTAGTAGAACTGTTGCACTCTGGATGGATGATAAACAAACAAACAAACAAACAAGCGTCTTAACTGACTCTTCACCTGCCTGATTTTTTTTTAAAAATGTAAAAAGTTAACTAGCTCCTGGTTGGGAAGGTCCTTAAAATGATGACTCTACATAGGTCACTACTCCTCACATTACTCCCTACACCTAAAGCAAAAAAAACACAAATGAGGGTAACTCCAGGGAAACATTATTTCAAGGGCACTTCTGGAAAAAGGAAAAATAGGAGTATCTAGGTTGGCTTGCACCAATCCAGAGAATCAGTAGATAGCAGCAAACAGATACAAAAAAAGTAGACTCTTTGTTGCCATCTAATGATCATTCACATTTTTATAATCTAGATCCAGTAAGCTCTAAGGGACAGGCTTATGGAGAAAGTAAAGTCTAAACCTGAGTTCAAGAGTTCATTATATGTATGTGTCTGTGTGTCTCTTTGTATCTGTGTCTCTTTGTGTCTGTGTCTGTCTGTGTGTTCCATATATATATATATGTAGATCTTTGGTTATTTGGGTTTTCCCCCACGTAAAATTGGAAGTGTATTGGCGACGTTTCGACGAAGTCTCATTCGTCATCTGCAGGCTGGTGTTTTCGGCTTCGTGCTTCTAGGAGCAATGTGTGATCGCAGCTGTTTCTTCCTTTTAACTGCCAGTGGGGGTGTGAACTGATTGGGTGGGAGCTTGGCTGTATTCTGATTGGGTGGAGGTGTGTTCTGATTGGTTGGGGGCTTGGCTGTGCTCTGATTGGATGGGGGTTGGATGTGCTCTGATTGGATGGGGATGTGTTCTGTTTGGGTGGGGACTTAGTTGTGCTCAGGTTAGTCTGAGTTGCAGGGGGATTTGAGCTGGTGAGCTGCGTTGCTGTTGTTTGGCTTCGTGTTCGTGGTCATGCCACATCTTCATGGTGGGTGTCAGTTTGCTTCATGTATGGATTGGAGGGGTTTAAAGTGGCTAATGATGCAGCTGTGGTCTGGCTTCTGGTTTGTGGTCGTGCCTCATCATCGGTGTGGGTTTGAGTTTGCTTTTTGTGTGGATGTGTGGTGGTGACATCCTGTGTGGTTTTTGTGAGTGTGGGTCTGGTGTCATTCTTTGTGTTAGGGGCTCATTTGTCAATGAGGGCAGGTTTCCAAATGGCTGGTAGGCGGGAGGTATCATCTCGTTTATTCATGCTGTGTGGGCATTTTTTTATCTCGATGGCTTCTCTGATTATTCTGTTGTTAAAGTGTTCAGTTTTGGCGATAGTTCTGGTCTTTTTAAAGTCAATTTCATGTCCTGTGGCTTTAAGGTGTTGGATCAGGGAAAAAGTTGGTTCCTCTTTTCTGACTGAGTTCTTGTGTTCTTCAGTGTGTGCACTTATTCTTCTGTTGGTTTGTCCGATGTATGTGGTGGGGCAGGTGGTGCATGGGATTTCATATACTCCTTGATTTTCTAATTCAATTTTGTTTTTGGGGTTTCTTAGGATGGTGGATATTTTTCGGTTTGTGCAGAATGCTGTCTTGATGTTGTGTTTGTGGAGGATCTTGCTGATTCTGTCTGTGGTGCCTTTTATGTATGGGAGGAGGGCTTTGGCGTTTTCTTGTTCTCTGTGTTGGATTTTAGTGGGGGTTTCTTTTTGGATTAGGTTGGTAATCTTATTTCTTTGGAATCCATTGGATGCTAGTATGTTAGTGAGAATGTGTAGTTCAGTTTTTAGGTGTTGTTCGTCAGCTAAGCATTTTGTTCTGGACACAGAACACAGTCAAGCTCCCATCCAATCAGTTCACACCCCCACTGGCAGTTAAAAGGAAAAAACAGCTGCGATCACACATTGCTCCTAGAAGCACAAAGCCAAAAACACCAGCCTGAACATGACGAATGAGACTTCGTCGAAACGTCGCCAAGATATTTCTAATTTTACGCGGGAGAAAACCCGAATAACCAAAGACCTACATACAAACACCCGCGAAAACCTCAGTATATATATATATGTGTGTGTGTGTGTGTGTGTGTGTGTATGTGTATGCATATATGTATATGCATATATGTGTGTGTGTGCATATGTATACACAAACACATATACATATATAATTATTTAGTTTTATGTCAAACATTAAAAACTGAATAGGATTTTTTTAAAAAATTAAAATGTAAAGCCATATTATAAAATTAGAAAAATGGAGAGTTCCAAGATGGGGGAGGAGTTGTTAATACAGGCATATGGGGGAGGGGGGCAACCAGCCCCATGGCTCTGTGGGCCCGTGTCCCCCATGCAAGGCAACACAGCCAGGTTATGACCCCTCTGTGGAAATCCAAGAGATTGGAGCTTTCCTCACCTCTGAAAGCAAAAAGTTGCACAATGCATGGGCTCACCCCACCAGCTGAAATTCTTTGACTGATGGGGTCTGTAGCAGGACTTCCCTGCCTGAATGAGTGCGATGGGCTGATGTGATGGGGCAAAGCCAATTCCAGTTTTTTTTTCTCTAATAACTGCCAACAATATAATGCTGGAAAACATTGAAAGCTAATAGGGACAAGAACTGAATTTTTAGTGGTTTGTGTTTGTTTTCATAAAGAGAGCCAATTCTATAAAATTATTTCATTTTAGCAAAGGATGCTGCAGGAGTACTAAAAGGCGCTCTTAATCTTGTTTGCTTGTTTAAACATAATGATTGAATAGCAATAGTCCTAGTAAAGGATTGTCCAGCAGCCAGCTGGATATGATAGCTCAAAATGAAGGGAGAAAAATCCAAGCATTAGAGTCCCCATCTGGCCATTAATCTGCAGGAGATACAACAGGCACTATAATTGTTTAATTAATCAAATTAACTCTGCTCTTCCAAACTGGTATTCCAGTGTTTTGCAGTTGAGAAACCTAATTCCACCAGGTATTTCAAAGCAAAACGTTTCAACACTTGTTCAATTCCTTATGTCTGGCTAATGAATCAATAATTTCATTTTGAATCCAGAGTTGTTAAAGGCAGGGGAGGAATATATATATACCTAGAGTAATGTGATACCTTAACATAATATTATCCATCTTGATGCTTGTATTTCTCAGAATGATTAATCCAATAAAATGATCATTTACTCACTAGATAAACTGATCGTGCTCATATGTTTGGAATTAGATTTAAAAACCCAACTAATTACAAATATATATTTCAGTTTATGTCTACACCCACACATTCATACACACAAACCCTGCTCTGGTTATTGGACAAGATGGGAAAAGACATTCTCATTGGGTTATTTATTTCTCTACTAGCTAGAATCAAAGCAGTGCCTTGAGGTAATAGCAACAATCTTTCTTTCAACACAGATATTCAGAGAGGAATTTTTGCGGGTTCAATAAATTGGAGTCATGAAAATGTATCCTCTCCACCATATGTTTTTATCCATTTATTTGGATGATCTATTAGCCAACATGCTAAACTATAAGACCATCATTTTATCATAGTCAGTTTGCATTTTAAGTGCGTTACAAAAATTCCACCAAAAGTAAAATATAGGTGAATATCCCAACAAAACCTTTAAATATTTTGAACATAATTGTCCTCATCGCCACTCTTACCATCACAAATACCAGCTAGAAATGTCATGCTTTTAACAGTAAATAGCAATGGAACTGATATTCAATACTGTAGATTTACTTCTGTAAAACAACCCTTTTTTTTGAAGAAGATTCAAAGTATTTCTCATTTTCACCCACACAATTAAAATCTTTATACTTGGCTATCTTGCTGTTCATGCGTTCATCCTTTGTATTCAACAAGAATAGAAAAATTAAACGAGAAGAAAGCATCTACTTAAAAAGAAATCAACGATGTTATAGACGTCTTGTCTATTTGTTCTTATCTCACTGTGCTAAAGGAAAAGATAATAGACTGAAAATGTGATTTGTTTAGTAAGGCTCTACCTGGTTTGAAATAAAGTTAAGGACATCTGTTCTGGGCTATAAAAATACACAAGAAAATACACAAGTTCTTGATTCACACATTGTAACAAGCTATTTTGTGAGTTTCTGGTTTAACCTATGGTTTGAAATCAAGCTTTGCCATTTATAAACTATGATTTACAATTCTAGTGAGCGGTGGAACAGGTGTTTTTTTTTCAATCGTTTTAAAAATGAAAATGAAATATCAATCATATTTTTCTGTTTATTTGCTAAGACTTACTGTACATTGCACTGTAATTGAAAATGAGTTCTTGACATGTATCAGTAAGACTATGAATACAGTAATATTAATATTATAACACAGCAATCATAGAATTGTATGCTAATCCAACTAATCAGAAGATGCCCCCTTTTTCATAAATAATCAACATTCATATCATGCACAAAGTTCTTTGGAAATAGCCAAATCTTAATAGTTTTCTGGAGATTAACAAATATGGGTCTACATTTATCTCTTGGAGGGACGCGGTGGCTCAGTGGCTAAGATGCTGAGCTTGTCAATCAAAAGGTCAGCAGTTCAGCGGTTTGAATCCCTAGTGCCGCGTAACGGCGTGAGCTCCCGTTACTTGTCTCAGTTTCTGCCAACCTAGCAGTTTGAAAGCACGTAAAAAATGCAAGTAGAAAAATAGGGACCACCTTTGGTGGGAAGGTAACAGCATTCTGTGAGCCTTTGATGTTTAGTCATGCTGGCCACATGACCACGGAGACGTCTTCGGACAGCGCTGGTTCTTCAGCTTTGAAACGGAGATGAGCACCGCCCCCTAGAGTCGGGAACGACTAGCACATATGTGCGAGGGGAACCTTTACATTTACCTTTTATATTTATTTCCCAGGTAATATGCTGCTCCAGAAAAATGGAGTGGCCATGGAGAAGGCTTCCCCATGTAATCCGTGGTTTTCATAGACAGGCCTGGAGTAGAGGCTGTCAGAGATAACCAAGTCTAAAGCGATATATAGGTATTCCTTGCTAAACAGAATTAATTAGGGTTAGCATTTCAGTTACTAAGTTACCTAGTCGTGATGTCACATGATCATGCTACTTAGCAACAGTAGTTCTGGTAAACCCACCCCCACACATCATTAAGTGAGGACCTCATATAACTGCATCTTCTGATTTCCTGTCAGCTTCCCTATCAACTTTGCTTGTGGAAAGTCAGCAGAGGAAGATAGCAAATCATGATCACATGACCACAGAATGCTGTGACCGTCTGAATTGTGAGCCAGTTGTCAAGTAGCTGGATTTTGACCATGTGACCATGTGCCACAATAGCCAGAACGTTGAGGACTGGTTGTTAGTACTACTTGTTCAATGGCATTGCAAATTTGAATGGTCATTGAATGAGTGTGATTAACCAAGGGCCACTTATATAAGGTTTTAAAAGTACCGTATTTTTCGGAGTATAAGACGCACCTTCCCCCCCCCAAAGGGGATGAAAATTTAGGTGTGTCTTATACACCAAATATAGCCCTGCCCACCCACTGGCCCCCACCCTTTGGCCTCTGCCTCGCAGCAGTTACCTCCTTGCAAGCAAACCGCAAGAAAAAACAGCTCCTTTCAGCTTCAGCACAGCCGAATTAGCACAAGGCCTCCCGACTCTCAGCTGATTTGCTCTCAGCTGTTTTGCGCAGGGCTCTGCTGCTTGCTGCAAAGAGGTAAATTACTAGAGCAGATTTTTTTTTCTTCTTGTGCTATTCAAGCTATGCTGAAAACAAAAATGAAAGTAAAGCAGGCTGGTTTGCAGTTTGCTGCAAGGAGGCAAAATTAATCGGAGGCAGAGGGAGATTTCTTTTTCTTCTTTTCCTCACCAAAAAAGGTAGGTGTGCTTTATATTCCGAAAAATACGGTAGTTTACTGGTAACCACTGCAGTTCTTGACATGATGAAACAAAGCAAAGGGCCTCCATTTACAGTTCCAATAGGAGACTGTGAACCTGATCTGTATGGAGAGTGCGAACCATCTACAATGAATTGTGCTAGTCTTTTGAGAAATGAACATATTAGTTATAACATGGATGGATGACTTCCTTGGCAGTTTAATGTTATATTGTCATATGATATATTCAAGCAAGCAAGCAAACAAAAAGAAAATAGAAAACATATCAATTTTTCAAGTGCATTCAACTGTTCTCAGGTCATCTATTTCTCTTTTTTTAATTATAATTTTTATTTTATTATATAAAATACAAAAAAAGAAAATAAAATAAAATAGGAAATTAAGGGAGGGAAAAGGAATGGAGAAAAGGGGGTGTGAAATACAAGGGGAAAGAGAAAAAGAAAGAAAAGGGGGCATTGACTTCCAGCACAATACAAGATAAGCAGGCCCCAACCTCAACTTTTTGCTTTTACACATTAATATATAACTAGCCAAATCTTTCTAATCAACAAAACCAAGATCAAAATTTCATTTTTTTTCCTTCACAAGCACAAATTCCAGAAGTGATATCCAAATAAGAACATATTTTCCTCTTTAAATAAGGTAATCAATTTAACCATTACTGCTTTATCTTCCTTGCTATGGAAATGACATGTATTTCTATTTGCACCTAGTACTGTTTGTGAACTGTCACCATTTTTATTTACAAAATTTATTGTATTCTTCCAAATTCTTTGGCCTTACTGAGGAAAAAAAGGGGGGGACTTTTTTTTTCTCTTTCACTTTCCTTTTTCCTTCAAAGTACTAAACAAAGCACTCATCTATTTTTCAAGTAGATTCATTATTATGTGATCTGGCTAAGGATAGTATCATCAGACTATTATATGTGTTGAGAAGGTGACTTTGTTAATAATGAAACTACACTAGCTCCCAGGTAAGTTTGTAAAGAATTGTGATCAGCATAATTTGACACTATAAAATATACAAAAGTTATTTAAGAAGAGTGTCTCCAGTTAGGCTTTATGCACTCCTCTTCCCACAGGAGGGAGCACTCGAATTAAATTTTAAGCAAGTTTTCTCTTTTCCTGCCTCTTTGCATTGTTTTATTAAATATGTTAACCAAAGATATTAAGTCGTAAGCAGTCAATCATAGCTGACTTCCAAACATAATTATTTCATTGCCAGCTAATGTCTCCTCTACCTCTAAAGACTAATCGTATTTCAGAATATAAAATTATGATGATTAATTTTATTTCAGCTTGTAGAAAATTGCAGTATGTTTCTTTGAAACATATGTAAATATGTATCTGCCTTGAACCCCACTTTGAACCAGATTTATTTCATAATTATATTCCACCTTGCTTCAAACCAATCCACCACTTTAACAGAATTAAGTTTATCAAATACAGATGCTATGTTAGGTAACTTCAGAACTTGCTTTCTGTTAAGTCCTAATTTACTCATCCTTGCTCTGAGCAATTCTGGATGATGAACACAAGTCTTCCAGCCCAACTGTTTCTTCACATTGGCTTTAATCACAATCACTGTAACAGAGGTGGTATTCAACCGGTAAATACTATCTCTGACTGGCCCCACCCCCATCTATTCTCTACCTCACGAGTCTCACCTGATCAGGAGGAAATGGGGATTTTGCAGTAACCTTCTCCTGGATTGGGGAGGGAATGAAGATTTTACAGTATCCTCCCCCTGCCATGCCCACCAAGCCATGCCCATCAAGTCATGCTACGCCCACCAAGCCATGCCCACAGAACCAGTAGTAAAAAAAATTGAATTCCACCACTGCAACCCTCAGACAACATGATGGAATTTGTAAGTCTAACATGTCTGGAGATGACCAGATTAGAAAGGTTGGTGAATATCACCTGCCTATCTCATCCACATTTTAACTTCATAACAATCCTGTGAGGTAACCTGAGCTAAAAGTTTTTTAAAAAACCAGTTGTACCATCAATACAATTGCAGGAATCTAACAACCAAGAGAAGGAAAAGAATTCTGTTATTTGATATAAAGTATTTATTCTATAGAATGTATAAAATATTAATTGTATTGATTGGATGCCATGCCCGTTTCAAAACCTCAGTCTTCCTCAGGGACCAGTCTCAGAAAGCATAACAGCTATACATCATCAAAATGGTAATGCTGTAACTGTTTCTCAAAAACTGCCCCTAAGAGAAAACTGTAGTTCCAAACATATACTGCTTCTAATATAGAATAAATATTTGATAACACAGTTCAGCAGTTTTCTCTCAGTTGGCACTGCAAACCTTCTCTTTCTTGGTCTGGGGCATAGAGAGAGAAATCACATTTCCTTCCACTTTCAGTCTGTGGCACAGCTTGATCCAGGTATGGCTTTGGCATCTGTTGAAAAATATGCTTGGTAATTTACTTCTGAATGATGGACAAGAATCTCCCATTTTGCAGGTTTGCATTACAAAACAGAATGTCACAAAGAGTAGCATGCCAAATTATAGATTTTGTTATAGAAATTCTGGATTTTGCTTCCAGCTGCAAGGCGTAAGATTGTTATATTGATTTTGTGCCATCGAGTTGTTTTCAACTCCTTGCGGCCACATAGATGTTTGATGGTCTATCCCTAGCTTGTGCTTCCAAGTTGTAGGGAAAGAAGGGGCAGAACCTGGGGGTAGAGTTTAAAAAGGGATCAGCCTAGAATCCTTACAGAGTGACCTAAATCCAACTCCCCCCCCTCGAAATCCATTGACCTTTATCTAAATTTAGCAGGTGCTAACTGTTAGTTCAGAAGATTCTGTCTTCTCAACTAACTAAAGCATAGACATTTAGCAATAAATCAGTTTCATTGGGCCTTCATGTGTGGGCCGGGTTTTTCATACCTGACATAAATCTCCCAATGGTACATCAATCAATCAATTTATTTATTTATTTATTGGTTCAATTTATATGCCGCCCTTCTCCAAAGACTCAGGGCGGCTTACAATGTGTTAAGCAATAGCCTTCATACTTTGGTATATACCTGCTTAGTAGGGCTTTCGGCCCCCACAAGCGGTGTTCTTTTTTATACAAAGTCAGCTTATTGCGCCCACAATCCGGGTCCTCATTTTACCTACCTCGGAAGGATGGAAGGCTGAATCAACCTTGAGCCTGGTGAGATTTGAATTCGTAGTAATTGCAGGCAGCTGGCAGCTAAGTGCTACTTAACAGCACTTTAGTCCGCTGCACTACCAAGGCTCTTAAATCCATTTCCATACAGTTTCAAGCTGGGTCATAACATGGAAATTTCTGACCACCCGTCTGGCTGTTTTACTAAAAACAAAAGAAAAAAAACAATCCCAAGATGGAGCAAATTATTCCTGCTCATGCTACTGGATATTGGCTCTACTGAGTTTTCCAGCATGGGGTCCAGGGATGCTACTGAGTCTTACATCTTTTTTAATTTTGTGACGGCACACATTCACCATGGCAACTTTTTAAAAGTTTATCTGTGGTCATCATAGCATCCTTAACATGGTCTCACAATTGCAGATGGGCTTAGTGGCCAAAAAGACTGTGGACCACATCTTCCGAAAACGATCTAAGTAACAAAGGAAAAAAAAAAGACAAATATAGTTTGTTGAATGAACTGTTAGTATTGAAGTACATGAAAATGCTTGTTATCCTTGACAAAGAGACCAATAATATTTTACCAACTTCTTTAATCTTTAACCGGTAGAAGGATACAAAATGAAAAAAGTTTCCCACCTTCAACCACAGATATTTTCACATCATTTCAGATGTTGTTTGCTTTACTGGAAAGTTAGTAAGGTAAAAACTGGGTGAAGAATTTTGCTTGATAGAACTCACAAGAGTTCTTTGGCTGGTAAGAAAATTTATCTTGGCCCATTTATGTTTTGAATTTTAGCTTCCTGCCACTTACCAAAGTACTTTAATAGTCTTGAAATTCCTTGAGGCACAAGCATCTTGTAAATATACAGTTTACCTCATAGCTTTGAAAATGGTTGCTATGGTGGGCCCTGGAAACATTAAAAATAATATTACCTATATTTTCCTTTCAATATATAGGGAGAATCTTAGGATGGTTTGTCACTGGAGCTTTTTTCCACTCTCTGTGGAAAGAGACAAACGCTTGGCTTCACAGACCACAAAGCAATTATAAATTCCTCCGACTCTAATTAAAAACCAGATATGTTTCCAAAACACTATTAAAAACACACTAGGGGAATAAGGATTTCAATTTATTGTCATGAATATCAAGCTTGTTTTCTTATTAGCTGCAAAGCAATGAAGAGTAAATGCTCCATAGGCAAAGCATTTTGTTTAACAATGCTAAAAAATGTGCCTCAACAAGAAAATGGCGTTTGCAATTTGTGCTTTCCTTTCCTTGAAATATATTTACAGTAAATGAATCTGTACTAATGAGAAATGTTTCCCATTAGAAGACACTATAATTTGCAGCAAGCGGCAGATGTGTCACGTCATATATTATTAAAATTCTTTTCACTTCTACATTCTCAAAATCCAGGTTTGTATTCATGAGCCAAGCTTTTACACAGGACACCTAAATTCATCTGTTTATTCAGTTTAACTGGTAGCTACTATTTTATCAGTGACCCCCACCCCACATCTGAAATGCTGTAGGCAGGAGATCTGCAATTCAATATAGTAGGTCAAATCTTCCTGCTGAGGAAATTTAGCTCCTGACCACATCAAACCATGTATCAGGAAGAATAACGATGATGGTAATGAGATACAGCGAAACTCCACTTCAATACTAAATCAATTATTTTTGCTGTACTCCATGTGAATGGAACACTGTGTTTATCTAATCTCATTCAGAAATGAAACTGAGGGTGATCCAGAGCCTTTCACAATCATGAGGTGCTTTATGTTCTATTTTATAGTCCTCTGTTTGAAAGTATTTTGTATTTTAAAAGCTGTTCCAGATCAGACTGATTGATTTGATTTGTGCCAGCAAGTCATTTTCAATTCCTAGCAACCATATAGATTTTCTTCATGATGATCTATCTCTAACCTGCTCTTTTGGGTCTTCCAAAGGGCCCCATCTTCAATGTAACTGAACATTGACTTTGCTCCTGGTTATCCTTTTCTTCTCTTTCCTTTCACCTTTCCCAGCATTACAATCTTTTCCAGAGATCTGGGTGTTCACATAAATGTGTTCGAAATACCAACCCAGATTGGATCCTGTCCAAAATATGATAATTTAAGCTGGGCCATTTGTGCCCTCAGTTAGAACACTGAATTGATTTGTTCAATGACCCACCAATTTGTTTTCCTGGCTCTCCACATTATTCGTAGTGTTCTCTAACACCAACTTCAACATCAAACTGCCTAAAAGCTCTCCATTACTTCAATATCTTCATTACCAATTCTAAGGTCGATTATTCTACCTGTTGTGATTAGTTTGGTCCTTTTTATGTTTAATTTTAATCCCAGTTTTCACTTCATGTTAGCCTTACAGGGCAGACTAGTTGGGAAACATGACCAGATGATTCTACTTTATTGTATTCTACTTTGTTGTAAAGATACATTAATGGAATCCTACAAGTCTGAAAGAACAACTCACCTACTGTCTCCTTTGCTGCTTGAGAAACTAGGGAGGGTCTCTTTGGTGTCTCAAGCTCCACCGACTAATCAGCTGCAGGCTATGCTGTCTCTTATTTGACTGTTTCCTAGGCAGCATCTCTTCATCCTGTCTCCTAAGGACTTTTCCACATAACGTTACACTTTGTTCTTTAACTTTTATTGCTAGAGCTTGCAGATCCTTTGCATTTAAAAAAATGCAGAGTTATGAAGCTGCTCATCAGTCATTAGCTGGAGAGCTGATCAAATAGATACGTAGGTCATACAATTTCAGCATTTCCTACAATAGTGGGATGTGCAATGCATTCTTATTTAAATATAATGTAAATTTTGCAGCTATAATGCAAATTAACATAGCCTAATTATCTTCTTGGCAACACATAGGAAAAGACTGTAAATTAACTTTAACCTCTAGTATAAAAAAGCCTCTATTCTCAAGACACAATTTTTGCCTGATTTGAAAAATAATTAATACAATCATAAACACTACGTGGATTTTCAAAGCGACCCAGTTGCAGTCACAGGCAAAGCATCCCTCTGAAGCTGTTCATGAAACATCATGACTTTTTCTATAAGTGAAGAACGTTGCTCTGTTTCATCTGCTTCACCTTCCTCCTAAAGTAAAGATTTCCCCTGTCCAGTCATTTCCAATTCTAGGGGACGGTGCTCATCTCCATTTCTTAGCCGACAGAGCCAACATTGTCCAAAGACGTTTCCATGATCATCTGGCCAGCATGATTGTATGCCAAAGAACATGGAAAGCTGTTACCTTCCCACCAAAGTGGTACCTATCTATCTACTATGGTGGTGCAGTGGTGAGAGTGCAGTACTGCAGGCTACTTCTGCTGACTGTCAGCTGCCTGCAATTTGGAAGATCGAATCTCACTAGGCTCAAGGTTGACTCAGCCTTCCATCCTTCCAAGGTGTGTAAAATGAGGACCCAAATTGTTGGGGGCAATATGCTGATTCTGTAAACAGTTTAGAGAGGGCTATAAAGTACTGTAAAGTGGTATATAAGTCTAAGTGCTATTGCTATTGCTACTCACATTTGCATGTTTTTGAACTGCAGGGTAGGCAGGAGCTAGGGCTGGAATGGGAGCTCACTCACTGCGTAGTGCTCAGGTCTCAAACCCAGGCTATCAGCTTTCCAGCTGACAAGTTCAGCATCGTAACCATTGAGCCATCACACCCCTTTTATCTTTATCTTCCTCTTGTTACATACAAGAAGTATCTTCCAGCAATTGGGAGTGGCAAAGAAAGACTGGAGCCTCTGAAGGAAATCATGTTGTCTTTCACCCCTGTAAAGAGATCTGTGTCACAGACAAGGGGCTTCATCAAAGCGAATCCAACTTCCTTGCCGAGGCCTAATGAACATCTGCTTTCATATCCAGATGCATTTTTGCAGTTGATCAACTAAATAAGCTTTCATAGTTAGCTAAATTGCCAGCTGTCTTACAATGGGCAGAACTCTTCTTTCTCCTAAAATTCAAGTATTTTTAGTGCATTGTGAGAGGGGGAAATGTTCACATTGAGGCTCTTACATTTTAAGAATAATTAAAATATTTTACAATTCCACAGCAGTTTTATTTTAATAGGTTTTTTTTTCATTCCCAAACAGCTAGTAAATTATTTTAATTTAAATATAAAAGAATTATTTAAACTTATTCTAGGAAAAGTCAACCGACAAATGTTGTCTTATAGTTTCAGCTGGTAATAAACATTAATGTTTTTTTTAAAAAAAACTAGTCCAATAAAATGTATTGACTGACCTAGATTCAGTGACCCAACACTCTCTACTTCCTTACAGCTAATGCCCACAGGGGAAATGGGAATCAACACATTTTGTATTTTTCTATTGTCCAGTCTCAGTGAAGCCAATAGAATTTATTCGGGCCCACTGAAAGGACCAAAAGCTTTGTTCAACATCGTGAACTGCTGAAATAGGGTTGAGGCTGAGCCATTTTCAAGCCATTATCAATTTAACTCATCCTGGATAGGAGATGGGAGTGCCTCATGTATTGTTCCAAAGACAGAATGACATGCTGCTAACCATTTGAGGTTTTTATCAATAATTAAATGCATTCCATTTGCAGCTTTTTTTAAAAAAATTCTTAAAAGCACTAGGATATGCAGTTCCTCAGTGAGATGATACAGATTATTTATTTATTTATTTAAATAGCTTGTGGAACAGAAACTGAGCAACTGTCTACCGGAGTCTACTGCATCTAAGATGAAAGGGTGCATACAGAGGAATATCATAATCTTAGTAGAACTTTATTTATTTTATTTATTTGTCAAGCATATATAAGATAACAGATAAAAGTATAAACATGATTTTGAATACATGAAATGGATAAGAATAAAAATGACATTAGGACAGGGACGGTAGCAGTGGTGGGTTACTACCATTTGGGCAAACTGGTAGCGGCAGAAGGCTCCGCCCACCTGCCCAGATACTTCTGCGCATGCGCAGAAGTGTTGTGTGCATGAGAGAGAGAGCATGCCCACAAGCAAACCGGTAGTGATGAGTTTGAAACCTGCCCCTGGATGGTAGGCACGTTGATATGCTTATGCATGCCCCTTACAGTCCTCTTAGGAATGGGGTGAGGTCAACAGTAGACAGTTTAAGGTTAAAGTTTTGGGGGTTGGGGAAGAAACTACAGAGTCAGGTAGTGCATTCCAGGCATTGACCACTCTGTTGCTGAAGTCATATTTTCTGCAATCGAGTTTGTAGCGGTTTACCTTAAATTTGTATCTATTTTGTGCCTGTGTATTGTTGTGGTTGAAGTTGAAGTAGTCATTGACAGGTAGGACATTGTAGCAGATTTCTAATTCAAGATAAATATTTTTGGAGATATATATTTGGTTATAATTTGGCAATCAATCAATTTATTTTTGATTCCCAATGAATCATCGAAGCATGTTTGTCATCTGGGGTGAGAAGAATAATAGGATAGAAACTTGTAGTAATAATATCTACTGTCCCTCATGAGATTTTCTTGAGGGACAGTAGCTATTTCCATACCAGTTCTTGCTATTTCCATACCAGTTATATTTTTTACAGGGATGGGTTGCTAGCATCATCCAAATTAGGGGCCAGCAATGGCAGACAAAGACAATGAGGTGGATGCTCCCTGATGCCCGACAACCAAGAGGATGCCCTCAGAATACATGGTGAAGAATGTTCATGGAAGATTTAAATACTCTAAACATCATATGGGAAGACCTGAACTATTCACCCAAGAATAAAAATGCTGGAGATCCCTTGCTGCCTGGGATCCTCCTAGCATGGGAAAATCTAATACTAATCCATCTCATGGAAATCCACATAATCCCTTTTTTTCCTGAAAAGTCAAAAAAAAAAAAAAAAAGCTAAGACAGGCAGAAGTCAATCGATGGTCCCTTCAACTTGCCAGTAGGATCTATTCAATGCCCCATTCTGATCTACTGTCAGTCTTAGACTTAAAAAAAGACCTCATTTTCACTCTTCACATTTACAGCATTTGATCAAAATACATACACATGCACACAACACACACAGTATATATAGCAGGGGTGTCAAACTGGCGAGCCACCGGCCATATGTATCACACGCAGGCCACACCCACCCCAGCCCCACAAAAGGGGGAAAAAATGCAAAAGTCACGTGATGGCAATGTGACATCGTGAGCTTGACACCCGTGATGTATAGTATATGTACGTATGTATATATGTACTGTATGTATGCATGTTTATTGCTATAAGGAGAAGCTGCTAAGCTATCAAACCATCATTCTTCAGTTGCAAAGAAAAGACCTTATCAAATAGAAGCTAGAATGTAGAGTGGGGAAAATGTTCCCACAAATGAAGAGTTCATATCAATAGGAAAAGAGCCTAGCTGCAAGGTGTAGGCCAGAAACTCTGCAGCGCTATAGTAATGTTAACAAAAGTTCACTTTTGCCGCAGTGTTAAATACATCACTGCTCAATCGGAAATAAATTGGTTCACAGCCAGCATTGTGCTGAGTTGATTCTGAACTAGTGCAACACTTCTTCCCCTTGTGGAAGTAGACTCATAAGATTATCAGAGCTCTGAAAAAGAGAAAGTTCCAATGAGTTAGTACTAATCTGAATTTAATTGTAGAGGGGACTACGATAATGGCCTCATTTGGTGTCCCATCATCTAAATATTTCAAATGATTATGGAGTGACATTTTTCATTAACGTCAACAAAATTAGTAATCCCAGGAAGAATTCAGTGTTTGGGGTTTCTCCCCACCATTTTACTTAACCACCAATTTTGTTCTCAAAATACATTAATGTGGAATGTTAGGAGAGAAAAAAAAAACCCAGAAGAATGCTTTGTCCCCAAGCAACTGAGGATCTTAAAAAGGAGAGCTATGGGATGTCGTCCTGCATTTTTATTGGTGCTTATGAAAAGCTGTGTGATAATACCATGGAGGGTAACCATCTCCTCTGCTAATACGCTAACTGCATAAGGGAGAAAACATCTTTCATGAACATTGTGAACATAACGTTTTATTCAGGCAGAAGACACGCTGTATGGGTATGCTGCAGTAAATCACTCAGAGGGATTTGGATTTTGTCCATTCTTTTGCATGACTAATACATGAGTCATTATGTTGTTCATTTTTAGTTCTTTAATTCTGCTCCCATTTGGAAGTAGCATACCAGTACTTTTTAAGTACTGTGCTGATGTAACTATGCCCTTGGTAGAAGAAGTTCTACCTTGGATCTTCGGAAGCTTCCCACGTAAAATGAGACAAAGCATTTGACTGTTGGGAGCAGAATGCATTTGGCATCTTACCATTCTTAGGAGTACATCTCAGAACATAACAGTTAAGTCTGATTTTTAGAAGTAATTTGGGTAAGTGACAAAAACATATATACGCCAAATGGGCCTATTTATCAATGTTAAGTTACAGCTGTCTGTTGAGATCATATTAAGAGGCATCATAAGATTAACTGTCAAATAAGCTGTGACATAGTCTCTAGTTAATTTAGTCATTGGAGATATCAAATCTATAATTCATTGAAAACAGCAAGCTGCACTTATATAACTTAAAAACAAATGGGGCATGGTTCTTTAAATACACAGCTAAGTAAGATGTCCACTGTGTGGTTGTGATGAACATGCATAATGCATTTTAAAAATATATTAAAAAAGCAATTGCTGGAGTTGCCAAAGAAACTCGTTGGCTAGGAAGATAAGTTCAATTTTTTTTTCCTCCTGCTGTGAGTTCACTGAGCATTTCTTCAAGCTGTTGACTTGCATCAACAAAACCTTCAGTAGCAACAAGAACAAATCTTAAGCCAAATATGGATGTCTGTGGATTGGATTTAGAAGGCAATGTCCACCAGCTAAGAAATATTTCTTTTCTTCTGAATTTATGTATATCCAAACTGTAGAATAGCCTTTCACAACAAGCTTTCTTGTTAAGCTGAACATCCCCACCATCATCTGGAAAGTATGTTTTTGTATTATCCTTATGAGAAGGATTAGGGAAAAACGAACATGCTCAAACACCAATACTTTGGAAACAATATTGCATCAGAAAAATGTACAGGTATTTTGGACAACACAGAAAAAATAAACTCAGCCACAAAGCTATAAGTAAATTTACTCTTCGGTACAAATCATTGAACTTTTATCTGATATTTGCTTCAGAGATTTTTGGCATGACAAAGTAAAAAGCAATGACACAAATGTATTTGTTGTCTTGCCTTATTTGTCTGCAGAAGTTTTATTGCTGATATTACTGATACATTCTGTCTGAAACAGTGCATTGATATGATATAAAAACTGGGTAACTGGCTATTAGTAAAGCAACAATTGGTTAAGGTAAACAATACCTCCTAAAGGTGGAGGACAATTAATTGAATTTATTTTCTTTAAAATAAGGTTAAGTAAATCAGGTAGTCCAGGTTGGGGAACTTGGTGGAGAAGATGTAAACCTCTCTCCATTCTGCCATTCACATCACATCGTATTGTATCATATATCATATATCATATATCAATTTATTATTACAAATTTATTTATTTATTATTAACATTTTATGCTGCCTATTTCCCCTATAAGATATAATACTCTAATAAGATAACAGAATAACAGAGTTGGAAGGAACCTTGGAGGTCTTCCAGTCTATCCCGCTGCTCAAGCAGGAGACCCCACACCATTTCAGACAAATGGCTGTCCAATTTCTTCTTAAAAACTTCCAGTGATGGAGCACCCATAACTTCTGAAGGCAAGCTTCCCATTGGTTAATCTTTCTGTCAGGAAATCTCTCCATTCTAGATTGGTTCTCTCCTTGATTAATTTCCATCCATTGCTTCTTGTCTTGCCTTCTGATGCTTTGGAGAATAGGTTGATCTCCTATTTTTTGTAGCAGCCCCTCAAATATTGGAAGACTGCTGTCATGTCACCCTTAGTCCTTCTTTTCATGCTTTTGAGATAAACCCATTGGTACTGATTGCATGAAGGAATTATTTATAATACACTGAAATGTGCAAGCTACAAACAAAGAAATCATTTTTAATTGCTCTTCATCATTGGAATTGCTTCACTTCACACATTGCTTCACTTCACACATTGCTTCACTTCACACATTGCTTCATGGGAATCCCTCCTCCCCATTATCATCATTTAACCACCAGATAAAAGTATTTCTTATTTCCCAAGATCTACATATTAACAGTTGATAACCCTAGCCACCTGTTTCTATTTTAGTTTGCAATTTGTTTTTTCCTTACACTTTTGTTTTTTCCTAATGTCTTGTTCCCTTGTAAGTCATCCTGGGAAAATACATTTATTTTGAAGTTGTGGGGTATAAATGGCCACAGTGCTCTCTTTTATGCCATGTTCTTGATCTCTTTTTATTTTCATCTCACCTAGGAAAACAGTAAGTTGGGATAGTCTCCTAGCTACATGGTTTTATAAATGGGTTTTTTTTTTTCATTTGCTTATTCACCTGTTATCCTAACACAATGTTCAAGAAGAAAAGCAATGTATAAATCAAACACAGTTGCAAAGCTGAACAATTTTCCCGGGCATTGTCACTACCTCATTCTTGGCATGTGCAATCTCTTGTTTTGCAATTATTTTCCTCAGTAAGATTTATACTTTTGATTGGTTTGCTGCAGGGGCAAATTTAATGCCTGGAAAGCGGTACATTCAGTCCCTTGCTGTTTCAGCAGAGTTGCTGATTGGAGTTGTACTCAAAGTTACCCCTGGCCTTAGTTCCATATTTTAGAAGCAAAAAAATAAAATAAAATAGACAATTCTGAAGTGTACCAAGAATTAAGCTGAAAACTCCTATTTTATTCAGATGAGGAAGGAGGGATTTTCTTTTGAAAGGTGAAATTGAAACAAATGACTACTGAATAAAAGCAATGGAACTATAACAATATGTTTGCCATATTGTTGCTTACTTCTGTCCCATTTTCTCAACAGAACCCTAACTTTGGATATATAGGAAATCTCTCAGATTATTTAAAACTCACCCGCAAAGGAGGACTCAGCAGTGCAAGACCTTAGACTATAAATTTTCAGTATAGCTGCACAATGTTTCTGACATTTTATTATGCTTCCCAAATCCCTTCTGGATATCCCAGGGGTGCAATAAGCACATCACAAAAGAGGCACTAAAGATTTAATACACACTCATCTATTGTTACTGCATCAAATGCAGAGGAATTGGGCATGATAAGTCTTTGGACGAGAGGGATCTGAATGTATTTGGTGCTTTAAAAGAGTTGGGCCTCAAGAATAACTAGAAATAGAAACATCTTATGCAATATCTTCATATCTTCCCACATTTATCAGTGCACCATAATTTCTTGCCCTCTGCTTCCTTCCCAAAAACAGGCCTTCTAAAAACTTCCCTGCACCTGTGCACACACAAACACACAAATATACAAATACAACACACAAAAAGAACCTGCTGCTGTTCTGATGCTATTAAATGTGTCTTCCTGAGGTAAACTCTGATCAGTCCAGTTTTTTCCTATAGTTTGTGGTAAGACATCCAGAGTCACCTTTGAAGCAAGATGGGCATAAAATAAATTTGACAAATAAAAATAAAATATGTATTTTCACTTTAAAATGTACAACATCCCACATACATAGATCTGCTTCTTATGAGTGGACTGGCTAACAGGCATGTTAGGCAATTTGCAAAACAACAACAAACAAACAAACAAACAAAAAACAGCAGGGAAGAGGAAGAGACTTCTGCTGCATGTTGTAGCCATGCTAGATTAATGATATCCATGCCATCCATATCCAGAATTGACAAACAGATGGTAGGAGATGATCCTGAAGAAGAGTGAAACTTAAGATTTCTTTTCTTCCTTCACTAAGAGAAACAGGAATTTTGTTTCTTCCCAATAAAGATTAATAATATTTAAGAGTGATGGTATTTGTGTGGGGAGAGGTTGGATTAGAGAAGATGCAAGGAAGATGTGTGTGGTTAACTTTACATTCTGATTTGTACATAGTCAAATAATAGATAAGTCCCTAAAACTCTAATACAACACCGAATTTGTCTTCAGTCATATTGGACTGGAATAGTCAATAATATTGGACAGGAGTACTATATCTAATTGTGGTCATCACTGATACAAAATAGATGTTCAGACCCTAGAAAGAGTGCAGAGAAGAGGAACAAAGCTAATAAGAGGTCTGGAGGCTAAATTGTATGATGAATGGTTAAGGGAACTAGATATGTCTAGCCTAATGAAGAAAGTGATTAGGATTACCAGAAGATTAGCTATTTTAGACTTAGACTTAGAATATCTTTATTGTCACTTTGAATATACACTCATCGGCATACATTAAAATAAAATTTCATTGCATACAGCTCTCAAAGGGTCACCACCTCCAATATACACTACATAAACATGACTAAATAAACAAACAAATAAATACATATATACATACATACAAAATTATGCATATACCCACATACCAATATATATTATATGACACAGAGGAACAACACAGTCTAGTTCAGATGTATACATGTACATGGCGAGAAAAATGAATCTTGCAAGTTTACCAGACGGATTGCATAGGGAACAAAACTGTTACAGAATCTGGTAGTCCTGCTAGAAATACTTTGAAACCTCCTCCCAGAGGAGAGCAACAGAAACAGACTGTAAAGTGGGTGTGTGAGGTCTCTAACAATGCTTTGAGCTCTAAGCACATAGCGCTTATAAGCAGTATCCTGAATAACAAGAAGTGAGCTTCCTATTTTCTGCTAATTGAGGGGCTGTCATAGAGAAGAGAGGGTCATCTTATCCTCCAAAGCACCTGAGGGTAGAACAAGAAGCAATGGGTCGAAGCTTATTAAAGAGAAATCCACCCTGGAGTTAAGCAATTGATCAATGGAGCAGCTTGCTTCTTGGAGTTGTGGGCACTCCATCATTGGAGTTTTTCAAGAAAAGATTAGACAAGCATTTGTCTGAATGGTATAAGGTCTCCTTTCTTGGGTAGGGGGATTAGACTAGAAGACCTCCACAGTCCCTTCCAGCCCTATGATTCTATAATTCAGTAATCTTCCAAAAAGTGAGAGTGTAATGCCTATGTTACTTGCATTGTTGACACAGATGGTTGGGGAAATAACCAATTATTTCTTCTTCCGTTTTAAATCCATCAGATCAGACCAAATGTAGTTTCGAATATCTATTTTTACATGCCAGCCATCTTGAATTCTGTAAGCAAGTTTCTCCAGCTGCTGATAATGCTCTATTAGTACTCCAATTTCCCCTGAAAAAATTGCTATTCTACTTTTATTTTCCTGAAAAAGTGAAAATAACTGAGATCTGTACAGCCTATAAGATGGGTATATCCCAACTATCTAACGCTCTTAAAACTACAGCATTCTTATGGACTTTACCTAAATCTAGTTTTCAATTCTGTAAATAAATAAATAGATGAACTGTTACTCTGACAGGTCTGTGCATGAATGAAAATACAGTTGGCTTGAGACAGCTCTGTAATTTCTGTAAGGCCGTTACTGGTGTGACATTTATTTGCATAGATTCCTGTATACTAAACAAATCCTAAAATTTGCAAGCAAACTTTATAAATGTTCAATTATAGAGAAAATATTATATTAAGCTAGAATCTTTATCTTCTTGCTGGATTTCAGTCCACAGAGGAGGCTCATGACAACTGTGCATGTAATAAACATTCATAAAGAGTTTCTAACACACAAATATGTACAAAGAATTTCTACGTTTGAATGGAGATGGTACTTCTCATATTAATTTTGTTTTGGAATATTCATTAACTTTGGTAGGGGTGTGTGTGTGTGTTTGAATAACACGTCAGTTCTTCAGGAACTAATAGTAGTTTAAAGACCTCTTTCTCTCTATACCTGAAGGAGCAATTTACTGCAAGGAGTCTTGGTCAAAAGACTATGTGGAAGTTTGGGCTGCACATTAATAAAAATTCTTAATCCTCATCTCCCTTTATTATTAATGAATTAATTTACATATTAATAATTGTATTATCTAAGGAAATATATGTATGACTAGGACTTTTGTTGTTATTCATTGTGGGCTTTTCCCATTTCTCTCTGTCTCTCTGTCTCTCTGTCTGTCTCTCTCTCTCTCTCTCTCTCTCTCTCTCTCTCTCTCACACACACACACACACACACACACACACACACACTTCAGAAGGTAAGGAGCAAAGGCCCGTATAGTACTTGGATGGCAGACCACTGAGAAACTGTATTTCTGTAGTCTAGACTGATTGCCTTGTATGGCAATCATCATCATCTTCATAATTTCCTCAGAAAGAGACAGTTGACTCAGCTTGGAGGAAACTTAAGATTTAAATTGGTGTAAAGATACAGTTTTATAAACACTTATTAGGTCATCAGCCCTAACGAAACATATGAGGTTTGCATCTGGATTTATTTCCCTTTCCTGTAAATTGATAACTGCTTCTATGAAAACCCACACAAAAAATCTTGTATTTGTTACTTTGCTAACCAGTAAGCAGAATTGGCTACATGGACAAGCTGAGATTTCAAATAAACACAAAAAGGTTACCCATTTATAGAAAGAATACTTTTAACTCTCTTTCCCCTTTCTCAAATTTGTTTTCAACCCTGGCTCATTTAGGAAGAAAAAAAATACTTAAACAAATAGATTAGCAAGCAAACCAGTGACAGATTTGAAGCCTGGAGGGATACAGAAGACAAAGAAAAGTAGGAGAAGAGATAGATTTCCATCACAGTGTGTATAGTATACACACCGAGGAAGACAACAGCTGTGCTGCTTTCAGGCTTTTTCCTGATGAGGTTTGGGGTTTTGCTAGAAAAGGAGATGGCACATTCAGCTCCAGCTGGAATTTTCCCTTGGATTTTGTCTCATGGGAAATTGTTGTTTTCCACCCTCATTCCCCCCACCCCCAAAAAGAGAGCATCTTGCAGCTCTGTGCTAAGGATTATACATTAATAATTGTACAACACTGTCTGGCATACAACATGCTGAGAAAGAGGACAGATACACTCAAATTAGGCAGCCAACCTAAGCCTTGGAACAACCAAAGATCATCTGCCAATTTTTTTTTCTTGTTTCTTCCTTCCCCGTATTTTACTTAGGTGAGATAAGAGAATCAGAAGCAAAGAAGGGGGAAAAAGAAGATGATGGAAAGAAAGGGAAAAGGGATCTGTTAGAAAGGCATTCAAGATTTTGGCTCTAACTTCATTCACTCTCTGGATTGTCCTTAAAGAACATGGCCTGTGAAAGAAAATAAAAGTGTTGCCTAGCTGAATTTCAGTTCTGGCCTCTAGAAATATGTAATTCTTATATTCCTAATGCCAGCACAATCATTTAACTGTATAGGTGAGTTTGGAAGCCTGGCAGTTTGAATGCAAAACATCTGGAGGTACCAGATTACAGAGAGTTGCTTTAGACATAGAAAAGTCTCAAAGTAAACTTACTAGGCAGCTGTAGGAAGTGTTTACCCAATATGGTTTTTTGTGTTCCTTTTGCTGTCTTCCCATTCATTCCCCTTTAAAATGGATTTAATCTGCTGTATCCAATCTAACTCTTTGTTTTGTTTTGCCCTGATATAAATTGTCAGTTCACAGGATCACAGCCTGATCACCAGTCTTTTGTACAAAATTTCTTTTTCTTAAAGTGAAAGGCACCCTCAGCGACACTCAGAAACGTTCTTCTAAAATGTGGTATGGATGGGAAGAAAATGTCTCCCTGAACAAAGAGGCATACTTAACATTTGCTTCTTTAGCCCAAAGGGAGTAATATTTCAAAACTATCTCTGTTGCCTTGTATTGATTGCTAAGAGAAATACATAACCCCATCATTAATGTATTGTAGTTAAACAATTTCTTAAGGTTAAACTGTGGTTCATAAATCTGGCATTGGACTGAAGCTTTTTCTGTAAGTAACATCTGCCTTGAAAACTTTTCTATAAGCGTGCACCTGGGAATGGAAATGGTCCATGAACATGCTCAGATTTTTCAATGACTTCATATGTTTTAAGGGGCATTCAGAACGGGCGAGTTGAGTTCTCACAAATGCTGATATTTCACATGATTTCATTTTAATGAGAAAATACAGAATCTGAGATTTGGTTTTAAATTTATAGAAGGGGCCATTAAAATAATTTATAATCTCACAAAGAAATTCCAGCTGATCAGATTATAGTTGGTGACGAAAATTACTATGAGTGAAATGTTTAACACTCAGAAAAACTTATTTCCAATTCCCGTCACAGACCTTTCAGCAAATATTGACAACTTTTTAATAAACACTGACAATGTTGATTTAAAAAAAAAAATCTACAGCAGGAAATTGGTTCTGTTCCAGCTTTTTAAGTAGGGCTTTGGCATTTTCTTTTTTCAACAAAATTACTTTGAGACTAAACAAACTAACATTTTAGAAGCCTGGATTCTACTTTGCACCATCACTCTGCTCATTTTGAATTTTAAAACACCCAAATGTTAACTGTAGCTTCTCAAAAATTTGCCTATCCAAGTCTGGAAAATTCTTGCGAAGGGGGACCCAGTCTGAACTCTGGCCTAATGTAAGGCTTAATATAAAGTTTTTTTAAATTCTTGCACACAACTTGCATTCCTGGGCTAGTTTAGTTTAAGTAAGTCCGGAGTTTGATGGATTTGCAGTTCTAGGTTCTTAATATACATCTTGGGAATTTTTGAACCTTAAGACATGCTATTTTATGCCTGTCTCGTTTTAATATTTTGTTGCTCCTCTCAGTGAGGCAGAGATGTCATTTGCTTATTTTTCAGAAGAAAATTGAAGTAGTGTTGCCAAGACTGAGAAAATTGAGGAAATTATTTTTGCCATTTTGGAGGAGGAGGATAAATAGAGGCTGAGTTCCAAGATCTCCATCTTTTAGACTAATTTATATTATACATTACATATATAAACATCTAACCAATTTTCTCTTTTAATGTAGTAGATGCACACAGTATCTGAATTCCAATCAGGTGATGGAGAGGGGAGGCTAAGCCTGTCCCCACCACAATGGGAATTTTCAAAAGAAAATAAATATTTTAGCGACCTTTTTTCTTAAAAAAAAATGCCAGAAGAGTGACAGGATGCAATGCATTTTTCTGGGGGAAAACAACTGAACATAAATGTTCAGGCCTCCCACTGCTCATGGAAGTCTTCTTCAAGATCAACTCTTTCTACAGCCAGTTAATTGCATACTACAAATGAATTCACACATTTTGTCCCAAGCTATAATATAGTTTGTACAAGTTTGATTTAGTGTGCTGTATGAACCCAGGTATTAGGCCCTTAAAACCATGGTTGTAGTCTCAGCATGGCATGTGTCTCTAAAAAATTGCCACTAAGTAAATAAACATAGTTAAGAAAAAAAAAAAAACATAGATTAGTGCAGTTGATGAACCCAACTCCAGAGAATGTAGTTCGGCCTGTAGACTCACTTCTTAAGTAGTTTGACCCTATGTCAAATCCTCACTGCTATATTTGCTGCATCAATTTCCTCACTCTCCCTTGATAAAAATTAAGTTGACAGCAACCTGGACATTGCAACAGCGGGAATCATTCTTTACTGCTTCTGGAAGATTGATAAAGACACAGAAAAAGCCAGGAAATTTTGTAACAGGCATATTGCTCCTGTAGCCTTCCACAATCTAATCAACCTTTCTTCACACTGCCACCTGATATGATTGAGAGAAAACTAATGGGACTGTGATGCCTCCTAGGAGGGACTGAAGTAGGAAACGCTCCAGGCCTTTCCCAGCACGAGCAAAGCTAATGAGGAAACAAGAGGCGATCTCCTTGTAATGTCCCTTGTTACATCATCAGGCACATAAAAAGTCCTGGAGCTTAAAGTGAGCACAAGCTTGTGCCAATCAAATATACCCTTTCCAAAGGTAAAAGCCTTGAAAATGCATTTGTTGTATAGATTAGGGGATGGAGAGGGAGATGAGGAAACAAATGAGGTCAGCCTAAAGTCACCTGAAACAGATAACAATGACCTCAGAAATAATTTAGAAAGAGTGCTTTGCTACACACGAGATTGCAAATGTTATTTACAAGAGCATCTTCTCTGAATAAAATGCTCATTTGTGTGTTTAAAGTCACAAGGTGTCATGCTCTAGATTCCTCCACCAGGGGAGGTGAAGAGTTGGGTCTGGAAGTAGACTTAGCTTTATGGAATACCTTGTTCCTTCCCTCATTTAAATTATCCATCTCTTTATTATTATTATTTTTAAAAAACAGAATGTTTCCATTGCAATTTTGAGGCATAGATTGCTATGGTTGGGGTTTATATTTAGTTATTTGATTTATTTAATCATTGGAATATTTACTACATTTATAATAATAATAAATGTTTCATAATAACATTGTTTTTTAAATTTAAGGTTATTATTGATTTAATTTATTAAGGAAAGAGAACAAAGAATAAAGATATTAAGGGAACACTACTATGAGTTATGTAAAACTGAATACAGATCAGAAGTTGATTCTTGAGCTCATAGAATCATGTTGTCTGGTATTTCTTGGTACTGATGAAGATCCACTTCAAAAGCTGAAAACTGACCCATTTTCACAAGCCAATCGTTGGGGCCTGATGTACAAGTGTTTTCTAAGAAAACATAACAATTTATCTTTCTTTTACACAAAAAACATGAAATCTCAAGTTCTTTGTGAATAAATAAATTCCAAGTCTGGGCAATATTGTTTAAGAACATATTAAGATATTTAAAACGTGACCCCTTTTCTGGAACCTATTTCACCATCTTCTTTTAATGGGATGCATGTTAACAATTGTGACATTCTGATTTGTGAGCGGCTCCGAAATCTGAAAATCTTTGCAAAATAATCAAAGAACAATAAACATGCCACCTGTCTAGAGATCTTTAAAGCGGTCTGATGAATCCATCAGTTTCATGTAGACAAAATCTATCAATTTGTTCCAGTAAAACTACTGGTCAAGTATGGAACTTTTAGTCCTCCAGATATTGTAGATCTATAGTTTTTTTAAAAAATCTCTTCTCGTTGACTGGAACTGTAAAGAGGAAATCAATCATAGGGAGAAAGGAAATGCCAAATTTGCCCAAGATGATGACACATAAACAAAACCAGGAATGGCTTTTTCAGTGGTAATACATGACTCTGGAAGCTGAACATTTCTATGATGGAGAAAAAAAGATAGTCTTCAAATTATAGATCTAGAAACTATTACTAAGTCTACCATAGTCTGGAAAAATATCTAAAGCAATCAGTCCTGACTGTTCTCTTGAAGAGATGATGAGCCAGCAGAAACTAATATACTTTGTGAGTGTACTGTGTGTGGACAATGGACCAGGAGAAAGTGATAATGCTTGGCAAGACTAAGAGACAAATGGAAATACAGTGAATAAATGGTGGCTATCAGACTTTATGGCACCTAGCTAAATAATATTATCTAATGATGAGTCAGAAAGCAACATTTCTGAAAATAATCATTAAGAATCATGTAAAAGACTGGAATTCAACATTATTTTCTCTTTTATTTATGTTCCTTTCATATTTCAAGGTTGACTCAACCTTCCATCCTTCCGAGGTGGGTAAAATGAGGACCCAGATTGTTGGGGGCAATATGCTGATTCTGTAAACCATTTAGAAAGGGCTGTAAAGCACTGTAAGGCGTATATAAGTCTAAGTGCTATTGCTATTTCAAACATATACATCAAACTAATATGTGATGAATCTACTTCAGAGTAGACAATTGTGGATCATGGTCTTTGCGCTGAAGTAAACTACTGTAAAAATGCTTTCAGGCAGCTTGTGACCTTATGCTATACTTGTGAGAATGACATTGTTGCAACTAATGCTGATGACGGATGAATTGGACAAAAGCCTACTTTCCAGCTAAAGAAAAGAAGAAAAAGAGGACCAATTAATCTCAGTGCAATTTTTTTATACTTTATTAGTAAAAATCAAGCTTAAAGTTTTGCACGGGAAAGTAGGCATGGGACATGTGTTGGGATGAAAAAAAAAAAATAGAGAGGGTAGGGAGGGAGATATCTTATCTGAACCCAACTATTATGACTTTGTAATCCATTATAAATGACTTATTGCATAAGCCAAGATTCTGTGGTTTACTTGACAAATGATAAGTAAAACAAATCAGGCTAATGTGTGAGGCCTTTGTTTTACTACTTTATAGCCTTATCCTTTCTTATATAGTGTTATAACTTCATCCTTATTATAAAACTCCATTGAATTTAAAGTATAAGTTGGATTTTAACTTTACAGCCTTTATCTCCATAAAATTGGTGTTAGTATTTCCAGAATGCAATTATTTTGTAACAGGCTTGTATTCTGTGTCATATACATAAAATAAAGCTTCTGTCTTTCTTTAATACAACCAGGATTGCTGAATTATAAGCCAATAAAATTATCTCCCCACCCCCTCAACTGATCCTGCTATTTTCTGCTGTGCAGCTGTACCTTTCCTACCACAAGAGAAAGCAATGCACTCTGATCTCCTCCAGATTTATTTGAACATATATTTGGCTGACATTCTACAAAGGTGGCAGCAGAAGTTGAATGAAGAACACTGCTGCAACTTTTAACTCTACTTTCTCGGAAGCTTGCATCACTTTTTTCATGAATAGAGAAGCAAACCTTTTCTTCCCATCAAAATTAGGATTGAAGCCAAGTTAATTTCTCAGTAATCAAGGTTGATTCTGTTAGATCAGCGCAGGAAATGGAAGATGCGACCAGCTCGTTACATTAGTAACTTTATTTAGAAACAGTAACAAGACTGGCTGCGCGCTGCCGGAGCTCTCCTTATATTCGCTCCAGCAGTCGCACCGACCCTGACAGTGATTCAAACTTTCCTGCCCGATGGCTGGCAGCCAATCAGGGCGGATGTCCTTATAAGGACATAACACTCCTCCCCCCTTAGTCCGAATAGTCAGTGTTCATTTATAAAAGTCACGTAATCACGCAGGTACGTAGGACGCCTCGGCACCCTAGTTGACCTGCGCAGTCTCACTTCTTCCTCGTCCCCGACCCGGACGGATGGGGCTCCTGTGTCTCCTGGTTCCCTCCCCGGAACCAGGAACTGGCTCGGTTCGGCTGGCGAGTGTGCGGGGTCACCCTCACGCCTCCGGCCGGACCGCAAACCTTGGATGGCTGGTTCTGGTGGTCTTCCTCCTGGCCTGTGGATCTCTCGCCTTGTCGGGGCTGCTCGGTTCCAACCCGGGAAGAGCGTCTGAGTCTCGGTAAGTCCCGGGCTGTCACTTGCTCCTCCCCGGTCTCCCGGGCGCTGCGGTTCGGCTGCGGTTCGGCTCGTTGTCATCTGGGGGGTGATCGGTGCCCTCGGGTCTGGTCTGCCAGCGGTGGATGGTGTTGGCTCGGGTCGTGATGTCTGACCTCACAGGGGTGGCGCAGGTCTCCTTGGCTGGCCTGGTGTTGGCCTTCCCCGTCGGGTCGGCGGTGGTCGACCTGGTCGGGATGTTGTTGTGGGGCTACCTCCTTGGGTCAGTGGAGGTCTCCCCTGCCGGGGTGGTGCAGACCTCCCTGGCCGGGTTGTTGTCGGCTTTCCCTTCGCCCTAGTCCCTGGTCTACTGCAGGTTGGTGGCTGGGGTCATCTGGGCTGGATTGTTGTTGCCGGGTTGTCTTCTGTGCTGGGCGGGGGTCCCCCTCGCCGGGGTGTTGTGTGCCACCCTCACCCATGTGCTGAGGTGTGCCCATCTCGGATGGTCCCCGGTCTACTCGCCTGGCGTGGAGGTCTCCTTGGCAGGGCTGTTGTGGGTCGCCTTCTCTGGGGGGGTGTGATGCTTCCTTTCGGGGTATGTCCCGGTCTACTCGTGGGCTGCTTTGGTGGTCCCTCGCCCTGTCGTGCTGGGTGCCCACCTCGCTGGGTTGGTGTTGCCATCCCCCATGTGGCTAGCCCCGGTCTACCGCTCTGGACTGTCGGTGTGTTAGCGCCTGGTAGTGTGCTTGGCCGGCTTCGTCAGGGTGGCGGTGGTCTGCCTCGCTGGGGTGTGGTAGGCCTACCTCGTCGGGGTGTTGTAGGCCTACCTCGTCGGGGTGTTGTAGGCCTCCCTCGTCAGGCTGGTTTCCTTGCGCTCCCCCCCACCTTTTCCGGAGCTGGTCAATGTGACGTCTACAGACCTGTCCATCTTCCAGCTCCACGGTATAGGACTTCAGGCCGGTTGTGTTGTCTATCTTCCCCTTCAGCCACTTAGGAGAGCCGCTGAAATTTAGCGCGAAAACCGAATCTCCCTTGCTGAAGGCGCGAAGCGGGCGGCTGGCCGTTGCAGTCACTTCTGGGCTGTATTGGGGGTGCAGCCGGTCCAATGGTGACCTCAACCTTCTGCCCATCAACAATTCAGCCGGGCTCTTGTGGGTGGTGGCATGCGGCATGATGTGCTGGGTGAGGAGGAAGTTATCTATTCTTTCCTGCCAGTCGCCCGTGCCCATCTTGGTGAGTGCCTCCTTGGTGAGTCTCACCATTCGTTCCGCTTGTCTGTTCGCAGCCGGCCTGTATGGGGCGGACAGGGCATGGCGGATGCCCAGTCCTGCCAGGAATGCCTCCATGGCCAGGGATGTGAGTTGGGGGCCGTTGTCGGAGACCAGCACATCCGGCAGTCCATGGGTGGCGAAAAGGTGGCGCAGGGCCCGGATCGTCGCTTCCGTTGTGGTAGATGTCATGGGTACCACCTCGAGCCACTTGGAGAAGGCATCAACGACGATGAGGAGGTGGTGCCCTTGCATCGGACCCGCGAAGTCGATATGGATCCTCGACCAGGGGTTGCTGGGGGTCTCCCACTTCGCTGTTTCGGCTTGTGGTGGCGCTGGGCGTACTTCTTGGCACGGCTCACATCTGGAGACCCATTCCTCGATGTCTCTGTCCAGTGAGGGCCACCAGACGTAACTCTGTGCCAGGGCCTTCATGCGGACGATGCCTGGGTGCCCTTTGTGTAAAGTCTCTAGCGTCCGCCATTGCAGAGTGCTTGGAATCAGCACCCTGTCTCCCCATAGTAAACATCCCTTCATCGTGGACAGCTCCTTCTGCTTCCTGACGAACGGGCTGAACTTCTCCTCCGTCTTCTCAGATGGCCACCCCTTGAGGACCCAGGACTTCACTTGGCAGAGTGTGGAGTCCTTTTGGGTGTGGACGGCCACATCTGCGGATGATACTGGACAGCTGGCGTCGTCGTCTATGTGGAAGAGGTGGAGCGTGGGGGCTGGGTCTTCTACTGGATCCTTCAATGGGCATCTACTCAGCGCATCGGCGTTTCCTATGGCTGTGCCTGGCTGGTGCACAAGCCTGTAGGAGTAGCTGGTTAGGAAGTTGGCCCATCTCGTCACCCGCGGGGACATGAAGGTCGGGGTGGGTTAGTCGCCTGCGAGGAGCCCCAGGAGCAGCTTGTGGTCGGTGATTATGGTGAAACTCCTCCCATAGAGATACTCGTGGAATTGTTTCACTCCTGCCACGATGGCCAGAGCTTCTTTGTCCAGCTGGCTGTAGTTGCGTTCCGCACCGGACATGGTTTTGGAGAAATAGGCTATTGGGGCTTCGGAGCCGTTGGGCAGTTCGTGGCTGAGGACTGCCCCCACCACGTAAGGCGACGCATCGCAGGTTAGCTTAATGGAGAGCGTCTCATTGTACTGGATGAGGACGCTTTTGGAAGTTAAAAGTCCTTTCACGGCCCGGAATGCTGCTTCCTCTTCTTGGCCCCATTTCAGGAAGCCACTTTCCCCAGCAGGCGGTGGAGTGGCTCAGCAACTTTGGCTTTCTGTTTGAGAAACATGGCATAGAAGTTAAGCAACCCAAGGAATGCCTGAAGTTCCGTTTTGTTTTTTGGGCTCGGAGCTTCATGGATTGCTTTCACTTTTGATTTGGTGGGGTGGATGCCAGTGCTATCTATGAGATAGCCCAGGAACTCGACTTCCTGTACTCCTAGGATGCATTTATCTCTCCTGACTCTCAAGCCCTTGGCCCTGAAGCACTGCAGGACAAGCCTGAGCGTTTCAAGGAGTTGTGCCTGTGACTCTCCGGAGATTAGTACATCATCAAAGTATGGCACCACCCCTGGAACGCCTTGGAGAAGGCGTTCCATCATTGATTGGAAGATGCCAGGGGCAGCGCTGACTCCAAACTGGAGACGGTTGCATTTGAATGCCCCCCCTGTGCGTGACTATTGTTTGTGCCTCCGCCGTTTTTTCGTCCACTAGCAGTTGCTAGTAAGCCTGGGCCAGGTCCAGTTTTACAAAAATTGAGCCAGTTCCCAGGGAATGCAGCAGATGTTGCACCACTGGGACTGGGTATGCGCTCTGTGCCAACGCCTTGTTGATGGTACAATGATAGTCGGCGCAGATGCGCACAGACCCATCATGCTTCAGTGGGGTCACAATGGGGGTCTCCCATGAGGCATGATCGATCGGTTCCAGGACGCCCTGGGCGATCAGCTTATCCAGCTGTTCGTCTACTTTAGGCCGCAGGGCAAATGGAACCCAGCGGGGCTTCAGCCTAATTGGGGTGATTCCCTTGTCCAGATTAAATGAGATTGGCCTCCCCACAAATTTCCCCATCTTATCATCGAAGACTTCTTTAAACTCTTCGATGAGGTTGTCAAGTTCATCCCTGCAAATTTGGTGGATGCCTCCGATGGATAGCCCCAGCGGCTTAAACCACTCCACTCCTAGCAGGTTCGGTCAGCTGTTCTCCACGACTGTGATGGGAAGCTTGCCTTGGAACTCGTTGTAGGAGACTCGGATGTTGGCCCTTCCTAAGACTCCAATGGGGTTTCCCCCAAAGTCGACGAGCTTGGAGTGTAGTGGCTTCAGGTCTCGCTTGCTGATGCTGGGTTGCAGGCGCTTCAGCTGGTGCCAATCCATAATGGAGTAGACTGAGCCCGAGTCTACCTCCATTGAGCAGGGTGAACCTTCCACGTGGATGGTCACGTGGAACTTGGTGGCATTGTCCGAGTTTGTGTGGGCGATGGTTGTCTGGTGGACCGCTCCGCTCCGGGGAAATTCGTCGTCTCTGCGTCTAGATTGGCCAGAGGACCGTTTGGATGATCTCTGGTAATCTTTTCGATTTTCGCGGGGACGGTGGCTGGAGGGCTCTGGGGCTGATTCCTCGGCTCTGCAAGCTTCGGCGATGTGACCCCTTCTGTTGCAGCATCTGCAGGTCACATCTCTCCACTTGCAAGTTGCCCTGGCATGGTCCCCTCTGCAGCTGGCACAGCGCTCCCCCTTGTAACTTCGTTGAGCGGTTTCCCGCCTCGGGGTTCTGGATACCTTGTGGACGGTGGACTCTTCCTCTGACTCCGATCCAGCGGTGGACTCCTCAGCTGATGATTGCATGGCAGAGCGAATCTTGTGGACTTCCTTTGCCCTGCTTACTGCGGCTGCCGCTTTCTCCGAGATTTCGGATGCGGTGGCTTCCTCCACCACATCCTTGAGCACGAGTTTCTTCCTGCTCAGGAATTTCTTTTGCAGGCCTCTGTCCCTCATGCCGAAAACCACATGGTCAGCGATGGCATTGTCCACGTGGTCAAACTCACAGCTGGCTGCAATTTGGCGCAGGGCGGCCACGAATTCTTTGATGGTTTCACCTTCCTTCTGGTCCCTCTGATGGAAGGTGAACCGGTTCGCCACTGGTGTTCCTGTTGGGGCATAATGGTCCTCCAGGATCTGCAGCAGGTCCGTCCATGGCACTTCTTCGATGTCTCGTGGTGCTACGAGATCGATTGCCATCTCGAGGACTTCGGAGCCGCAGTTGGCCAGGAAAATGCCGTTCTTGCAGTCATCATCGGCATCCCTGATGTTGTTGCCTCTCAGGTATTGCTGAAATTCAACCACGTAGGATTTCCACTTGTCCTTCCCTGGGCGGAATGGAGCAAGGGCTGGCAAAGTGACTTCAGCGGATGCCATGCCTTCAGAAATGCCTACTGTGGTTTCAGGTGCCAGTGTCTTGGTCTTGTTGGCTTGGCGCCACGAGGTTCATCGCTTGGTTCTAGTCCTTCGTCGCCAGTGTTAGATCGGCGCAGGAAATGGAAGACGCGACCAGCTCGTTACATTAGTAACTTTATTTAGAAACAGTAACAAGACTGGCTGCGCGCTGCCGGAGCTCTCCTTATATTCGCTCCGGCAGTCACACCGCCCCTGACAGTGATTCAAACTTTCCCGCCCGATGGCTGGCAGCCAATCAGGGCGGATGTCCTTATAAGGACATAACAGATTCCAAGACTTTGAATGACTTTGGGCCAGGCAACATAGACCCTTGCCTCTTTGAAAATGAATGAGGCACAATACATGTCTTCTCAAACTGTTATAGGTCTTCAGACAAAGTTAGAATGACAGTTCTATTGTGAGAGTGAAGGAAGGATTTTTAAATAACAATGCCATTCAGAACAGTTTTCATTTGATTAAAGAAGGTTTTTGATGATCTCGTGGACTTAAAGAACTAGCTACACTTAGGGAAACGTTTTGCTTTCTGCAGTCTATCCTTCCCAGTAGACCCCCATTATACATCTCTCACCAGCTCTATAGCTCGTGCTGGGATTAACATAGTTGAATAAATACATGTGCCTGCAGGAATAAATGGTACTCCTGAGGAAGATGCTTCTCTCCAGATTCAGCTCTGCATCTTATCACTGCAAACACCATGACCAAGGGGAAAAATTACTTTATGTGTGAGGAACTCCAGATTGTTCTAGTGATCATAATGGAATGGTTGATCATTACTTTCTCTGACTGGGCGCTTCAATGAGGGAAAAAGTGACAATATCTGAACTACAATTGATATAGCTAAATTGAAGAAGAAAAATAAGAGTTTTGTGACACCCTAACATCAGTCCTTCAAGGAAGGCCAAGGCATAAAACAAACTCCACAAAAATATTGGAGAGATCTAATTTATAGATATGAATAAGCTATAGTTACAGAATTTTGACATGACAGCATTTTCTTTCTTTCCCTCAAGAACAAAACACTTTATTTTTTCCCCAAGCTATCTTGTTTTCCCAGGCTTAAATCATGTTTTGATAAATGCATTACAACATGCCTTCTCCAACATAACTTCTGGACTCTACACACTCATAGACTAGCTGATTTTATTTCTCCCTCTTACATTGAAGCATCTACAGAAGCTTTTCAAGGAGATCTTGGAAACTGAACAGGTTAGGGTTTAGTATTTCAATGGAGAATTTCAAGGCTGTTCTCTAGATTGAGATGTAGCAAAACAAACTGGATGTAGACAGTGAGAAACCACATAATGTTGACAAGAAAGCTGTACCAATGTAGTCACCAAGAATCAGACTTGACTTGAAGATGATTTGACCTTTAATTTTATGAGCACATGGATGAGTATTCAGATTCAATTGTTGTTTGGATCACATTGTTATTGCATATATGGTAGCATTTGTACACATGTACAAATGAACAAAAATGGCCTCCTGAATCGTTTTCGAAGTGATCTCTCTCTCTTTTTTTTAATGGTAGAATCTGGGGAAAAATTAAAACCCCATCATTACACCAAAACATTCACTGTAACCTTCTTTTCAAATGATTTGCCTTAGTTGATTTGCAAATAATGCTGCAGATTGACCTTTTAGATTTCCTCAAAAAAACAACAACCCTTGACTTGGTATGTGTTCACACATTTTTAAAATGTAAAAAAGAAAATTTGGACCAGAAATGTTTTTAACTGAATCTGTCATCATATGCATATGATTACTATGTAGAGACTTCAGTATATATAGATGGTGAAAAGGGGTCAGGGAAAGAGAAACACAGAAAAAGAGCAGTTTCCATTTGACAGGATGGCAGGATTCACAGTGCTGTTTTTCAAAGAAATACTGTACAAAATGAAGCCCTGGTTGTTTCAATAAGCGATGCTCACACCAAGGTTAGCTGCTTTTAAAGCAAAGCAAGTTTGGCAAACATGCCCCAGGGCTAAATCAATTATTTTTAACCACCCTGTCAGTGTTCAAAACCAATGAAGTATTCTGAAATGCAGACTCCTAACTGAGGGTTACTGAAAGATGGAGAATGTTATCTTCACATACATTTTGAAGGCACTTCCACCATATGAAATTAGCTCTGGAAATGCAAACATACATGTTTTGCTTCTTTATAGTAGGTAAAATAGCCACCCAAAGGTCAGTATCTACCTGTCTTTGGCTAACCTCAAGAAGATAAGCAGAAAATATTATCACTGCCTGGAAGAAAGTGCACCAGGAAATAGCAAGACTATAGACTAGGCTGCAAGCTTAAAATATCAATCAATTGATTGCCTAGAAGAAGGAATGGAAAGACATTTTAATACTGTTGCCTAGAAGATAACATGAATGGGTTGATGTGGTAACTAGGATTCAAGTTGGACTTGAGGAAGATTTTATTTTTGAAGCAAAATGGTTTTTGGTAATTTCCAAAACATTGAGGAAAATATTAAATTCTTGCACCAGAAAGAGACTTTTTATATTTCAATAGCCGATGTGATGTAGTTGAGCTGAATTATGACAAAGTAGATACTTTTTATTTGTTATTTATTTGTTTGTTAAATCTATTTGCAGCCTATCTTGACTTGCAATGATAAAAAGGAAGAAATGAAGAGAAGGTAAACAGAAGTAAGATAACAGAACAATAAAACAAACAATAAAAAAGAACGTAATGAGAATACATCAATATGATAACCAAAAGTAAAAAAAATATTAAAATATTAATATGAAACCCACAGGTCAATTCAATCTGAATGTTGTCATGTGAATAAAAGGGAGGGATGTGGGGGGGTAGAAATGCTTGCAAAAAGATGATTGAAAGAAATTAATTTGGCTGGAATGACCAATAGAGAATATTGAATTGTTCTGCATATGCAATTATTACAATGATCAGTTTTTATAATTTCAGAAGTTTTTTCCCCCCGTAGGGGGAAAAATTACAAACTGGACTAACCTGAATCTAATCAGGATCAGATATAAAGCTGTTCATTTTATTTCTGCTCAATTTATACCAATTTTAAATTAATTACCTATAAAAAGAGGTGTTTTTTTTGGGAGAGGTGGTTTTAACCATGTATTTGTTTTAGGATTCTTTTGATTTGCATTTGCTAGAAATGATAGCACAACATCTATTTTGTCAGAGCGCAGATGGACGAGTGAGGACAATTATTGAGAAGTGTGACCCTTCCTTTGGCTGCTGAACATCTATTTTAACAAAACAGCAAAAGTCAATCTCAAGCCAATGACTACCCAGTATTGACATACAGAGAAAGGTCATATGGACCTTTAGACAGATTCCTGCATGAATCAATGCACTGCCAAATTGATGGAATCTCAACTTAATGTTTTGCCAATAATTACAAGTGAATTTCATATGCCACCCACTCATAGCCTTTCTGACAGCTTCAAATGACCCGCAGATTCATTGAATGGGTTGAAATGGCCAGAACATTCAAGCCCAAAAAAGCAAAGGAAGGGAAGGCAGATAGCTCCAGAACATGTTTATATGTATCTACAACATATGCACAACAGAGCAAACTGAAGGGAAAAAGCTCAGGGCAAAATAGAGAAGCAATTTTTGTACTTTTCCCCCTCCTAAGTGTTGAAGCTTAATTTACAGTGCCTTATTTTTCACAGCACTTGAGGTGAGAAACGTATTTTTGAATGCTGTTCTTCAGCCTGTAGCAGATAAAATACATTTGCAATATCCTAAGCATGGCCAAGCAATACATCATGGTAAAGACTAGGCCTGCATTTCCTTTATGGTTTCCTATTTGCAACATTCATTCATTCATTTGGATGTAAAGAAGCATTAAATCACATCAAGCCTCATTTTAAATCTGTTATGGTACAGTCTAGGTACAGGTACATGCTGGCTAGGGATTGAAGTCTCTCATCTCTTAAAGATATCAATAAGGAAAGGAATAGCTGTGGAAAAATCTGAAAACAAACATTTAAAACTGTTTTTAAAAAGGTTCTAACTTTCCTTTAGAGAACCTTTTTCAATATGTTACGTGGTCAATGAAAATAGCATTACAATATAGTTCCTTTATGTCCAAGAAGATCTGTTTTTACTTTTTAGAAGCAATGACGAGAGGAAGGAAGGGAAAAAGGTAGAATTTTTGCAGTTCTTTTATAGTTAAAAGAACGCACTGATTGCAGAAGACAAAATGTTATTGTTTGTAGGCTTGATTGAAAAATACCTTTCAATTGCACTTGACAAGTATTTGGTTCAATTTGTTAAAAAGAAACCAGGCTTGGGACAGTGGTGGGTTTCAAATTTTTTTACTACCGGTTCTGTGAGTATGGCTTGGTGGGCGTGGCTTGGTGGGCATGGCAGGGGAAGGATACTGTAAAATCTCCATTCCACCCCACTCCAGGGGAAGGATACTGCAAAATCTCCATTCCCACCCCACTCCAGGGGAAGGATACTGTAAAAGCTCCATTCTCTCCCGATCGGCTGGCACTTGGGAGGCAGAGAATAGATGGGAGCGGGGTCAGTCAGAATTTTTACTACCGGTTCTCCAGTAGTAAATTTCCAGTACCGGTTCTCCAGAACTGGTCAGAACCTGCTGAAACCCATCTCTAGCTTGGGAAGAAACTACTAATAGTTAATCTATCTGGATAATCTATTACTAGTCTCAATTTCTCACAGATAAAAACTCTGTTCTGCCACAATCTTCCTCAATCTGGTGTCCTCTAGATTTGCTGTTCTCTGATAAAAATTCTGGGGCTTATAACACAACACAGGTTGTCCTTGACTTACAACCATTCATTTAGTAACAATTCAAAGTTAAAACAGCACTGAAAAAAGTGACTTACCATCACAGTTATAACCATTGTAGTATCCCAACAGTCATGTGATCAAAATCTGGGCACTTAGCAATCAGCATATATTTACAACAGTTGTAGCATCCCATAGTCACATGACTTGTGAACTTCCTAGCTGGCTTCTGACAAGTAAATGGGGAAAGCTGAATTCACTTAATAATTTTATGATTCACTTGCAGTGATATATTAACAACTGTGGTAAGAAAGGTTGTAAAATTGGGCACAATTCACGTAACAACCACCTTCCTTATCAATGGAAATTCTGGTTCCAATTGTCAAGGACTGCCTGTAGTTGGGAAAGGTGTATTGTATTGTATTGTATTGTATTGTATTGTATTGTATTGTATTGTATTGTATTGTATTGTATCGTATCGTATCGTATCGTATCGTATCGTATTAATTATACCCTCTTATCTTATCTTATCTTATCTTATTTTATCTTATCTTATCTTAATATTACAAATACAGTATTTCAAGTCTTAATGACCATATAATCACATATGTTTTTTTGGGGGGCCCTAAAGAAAGTGACTTGCCATTGCTTTCTTTCAGAATAGTTTTTTTTTTTTTTTTTGTCCAAACTTTGTCCAATCCTATTTAGCTTTTAAGTACAAAACTTAAACTGAATACAATATCATCTATGGAGATTCTCAGTCATCCAGGTCATGGTTGTCCCAAAGGTGCTTTTTCAAGAGGCAATTGGACTTTCTTGTTTTTCTTTGTAAATATTTCGCTTCTCATCCAAGAAGCTTCTTCAGCTGAAAAAGCTTCTTGGATGAGAAATGAAACATGCAATAGCCTTGTAAGGTTCATCTACAACAGCAAAGGACCTATTTTAAACAATTAAAAAAGAAAAAGCTATCTTACATGAGTCTTGGTAAGGTCTATTAAATAGTTTACCTAATGGATCAGTTTCCCATCATTATTTCACCAGCATCTCCTGGCATAACTGGGGAAGTCTCTGGATTAAAATCTGTAGAAGTGACCTTGTTTCTCAATCCAAATGGCTCCCAAGACAAGTCAAATGAAACTATTAATTAGCAAGATAATTTCAGAACTCAGGCTAGCAATTTAATAGTCATTACACACATAAGCACATGTACAGACACACAGACACACACACACACACACACCCCTCATGGTGGGAAAGAAAGAGGGTAAAATGTAGTTATAGTTTATATACTTAGACTCAAAGACCCAAGCCACCACAACATAAAATAAAGAGTACTAACAATTAGAAGAAAGAATACTTTATATAACCATTTGTTGTTGTTTGTTGTCAGTTGCAAAGTCGTGTCCCATCCATCGCGACCCCATAGACAACATTCCTCCAGGCCTTCCTGTCCTCTACCATCCTCTGGAGTCCATTTAAGCTCACGCCTACTGCTTCAGTGACTCTATCCAGCCACTAATCAAATAATGTTTTGAATTTCAGAGTAGGGGAAAAAAACCACAGATGAATTAAAAGATTGATTCTAAGGTCCATGAAGGGGCATTTCTGATTGGGGCATTGAACTCCAGAGTTCTTTTTCATTGTCTTCAAAGTTTACACAAACAAACCAACTAATAGAAATTCTTCTAGTTATCCACATGAATAGAAATCGTTATGGAAGAGGGGGGAGAAATGGCTTCTTAATTTAGGAAGAAGCCCTTGATTCTCATTCATTTTCCTGTGCACAGAGCTGACAGAATCGGTCTTTCAGCAAAACTCTTCCTTCCCTAGACTTCTTTTGCTTGGCCTGAAATGGAGAAAATAAAACCAGGAAGTAAGCAGGATGCTGAATTGATATATTGTGTGGTTTAGCTCTCAGATATCAGGCTTCTGGTTCCATCTCATAAAATACAACCAAGAAAGATTTGGAATGCATTCATTCCAGTTGATCTATTTAGCAATGAGGTCATCTGTAGCTGCTTTATCATAAACAAACTAGTTGCCAAGTTTTTAACAAATATTGGTGCTCTTTTCTTTTTTAAACAGGAAGTCCAAGCTGGACGACAACATCTTACCTTGCCAAAGGGCAATAGAGATAACTTCATGTTTTGACAGCTTGGGTAGAAAATACAAATCCAACAATCTGTGATAAAAATTGAATTTCTGTCTGGTGCCACAAATACTGCAATGGTAAAAAGAATTCATATTTTTAAAAATAAGTACATATTACAGCTGTGAACAATCCATCCATCCATTCATGCCATTTATATGATTGCCCATCTTAAATACAAAACTCTGTGTGTCTAACAATGAATAAAAACAAAGCATAAATATTATTATAGCAGAATAAAATAAATAGCCTATAGAGCAGTCAAGATAAATACCAAGCAACAACAATTGACACAGCAATGGTACAGGCTCATTCTGCCAGTGCCCCAAGCTCAGTTATAAAACTAGGTCTTCAAGACCTTACAGATATTCAGCATAATTGGAATAAGTCTGATCTCTTGGGGAATTATGTTCCAGAGATTGGGCACCAAGACAGAAGAGGCTCTTTTCCTGGGTCATGTCAGACCCAAGCCCAGACAGCATAGTAATATCCAATTGAGTCCAATTCTTCATTTGCTTACACTTAATGGACAGAGTCTTGACAGACTAAGCTATAACCTTCTAATGTAATAGATATGCCCTGTAATAGCTATCCCATAATAGCTCCTCCTCTCCCCTCCCCCCCCATCCAGCTTGGCATTATGCAGTCTCTTAATTTGGGCTTCTCTCTAGAATGTCTATGGAGATTCTTAGTCATCCAAGCCATGGTTGTCTCAAAAGTTCTCTTTAGAACAGGGGTGTCAAATTCAAGGCCCGGGGCCAGATTTGGCCCGCGGGGTGCTTAGACTTGGCCCGCAGGGCTGCCCTGGAAAGAGTGAAGGGTCGGCCCATGGTGCCTCTGCCAGAGAAAACAGGCTCCCAATCTCCAGTTTCAGCTGGGACGGCCTCCTGCAACCATCTGTCAGTGAAAACTGAGCTCCATTTTCGCTGGCAGAGGGTTGCAGGAGGCTGTCCCAGTCTAAAACGGAGTTTGGGAGCCCGTTTTCGCTGGCAGAGCATTCAGGCTGCCACAGGCACCCCTGACACGAGTGATGTCAAGCTGGCCATGCCCACCTTAGCCACACCCACCCCATCCCTCCAAGGTCAGACACAACCCTGATGCGGCCTTTGATGAAATCGAGTTTGACACCCCTGCTCTAGAATGTACCGCCACCTCCCTGGGAAACTGTGGTGCTCTTGCCAGATATCCTGGCTCCACATCTTCTCCAGGTACAGATTCCTGCCAGATGATATTCCTTAATGGTAACGATCCAGAGAATGTGTAATAGGATAGGTAGTTACAACGGGGGAGAATCCAAGTCCTGCACGTAACTTGGTCCTATGCTATGCAGGGCTTGTTGTGCCTTCAAGTCAATGTTGACTCCAAGTCAGTGGTGGGATTCAGCCAGTTCGCACCACTTCCGGAGAACCAGTTGTTAACTTTCTAAGAAGTTTGGTGAACTGGTTGTTGGAAGAAATCATTAGGACAGAGAACCAGTTGTTAAATTATCTGAATCCCACCATTGCTCCAAGTGACTACCTAGACTAATAATAGTTGCAGTTTTCCTAACAAGTTTTGAAAGTGGTTTGTCCTTGCCTTCTTCCCAGGGCTGAGACAGAAGGACTGGCCCAAGGCCATCCAGCTGTTCCATCCCTAAAATGGAATGGGAATCCATATTGCCTTCACCACTACATCAAACTAACTCTCATTTATAGAAGCATCTATATATTTGTCTATATCTATTCAGCAGCCTTAATTTCTAAATACACAGAATCACACACACACACACACACTTTGAACTTCAGTGGCATTTGTTTTGCTATTATAAACATAATTTTCCCTATCATTAAAAGATGTAGGGATTCTTATTAAATCTGTAGATAATTGTTTCCATTCAAAATTGATAACAAAAATAAAGATAGCTAATAAAGGACTTAAATAATGTTCGACATTTTATTCATAGGTCTGGAGAATGGCAGGAAAGTAACAGAAATAGACATAATCTTATTCACTTAGGAAATAAAAATCAAAAACATGCACATAACATGGGATAGCTGGCTTAGTAATTTTTCCCCCCATTCACTTGTGTCCAATTCTTGGAAACTGCCTAGACGGGTCCCCACAGTTAAGTTAGCAAGGTTTTTCAGAAGTGGTTTGTCATTGTTGGTACTAAGAAAAAAAGAGCTTGGAATAGTAGCTGATTGCAAATGAAATATGTTCCCCAAGTAGAACGAGTCTGCAAAAAGCCAAATGCAATTTTAAGCTATGTGAACAGGAATACAATTTCCCAATCATTGCAAGTAATTATTTCACTTCTGTCAGCTTTGGCCAGATACCACTTCACTCTGAATGACTCTGGACATCACAGTATAAGAACAGTTCAGAGAAATTAAAACTGGTTCCAAGGAAGGTAGTATGATGAATGATCAGGGGAATGGGAGATTAACCTTATGAAGAGAAAATGGAGGAGATGAGGATGTTTGTCTTGAGAGACAACTGAGAGAGATATAAAAGCACTCTTCAAATAACTGAAAGTATGTTACACAGAGGAAGGTCATGACCTATTCTTTCTTGTCTTAGAATGGAAGAGGTGCGTTTGGATTTACTTGAGGGACCGCCTGTTTGCCAGAATATCTGTCCTGCTTCTGGTTTCAGATGCAAACCCACTCATATGGTTGCTATGGAAATTAGCAGTTTACTCAAGCGAAAGAGGTGACAGCAGACATTTTTTAATTTTTTATATAGCAAAAGATGAATTAAAAAAAATAAACCAAAAACCTGCAAGAAAAGAAAAATTTAAGAAACATATAAATGACTTCTGATCTTCTTCTCAATAATAATTAATAATAATTAGCAATTAATAATAATAATTAATAATAATCTTATTGGTCCTCCTCCCTCTTAATTTTTTTTGCAAATCCTCTAACTCCCTCTTTTATTTTGCATCTTGCTTAACCTTCAAATCCATTAATCATCAATTCAATTTTTTCTTTTTTCAGGAAAAAAAGGCCATATAAGGTTTCCTGTCTTAGAAAAATATCTTTCCCACTGTGTTGTTATTCAAAAGTGCTGACAAGGCTGAGGTCTTTACCTGGGCCTTTGGAGAAGCAGACCTTGTCAGCCCATGGAGATAGTCCAAACAAAAAGCTCCAAACATGAGTACTAACAGTACTTTTACTGCAAAGTTAGAATAACAGAATCTTGCAAGTCTGAAAAGACATCTCTCCCAGTGGTGGGATTCAAATTTTTTTTACTACTGGTTCTGTGGGTATGGCATGGTGGGCGTGGCATGGCTTGGTGGGTGTGGTTTGGTGGGCATGGCAGGGGAAGGATACTGTAAAATCTCCATTCCCACCTCACTCCAGGGGAAGGATACTGTAAAATCCCCATTTCCTCCCCACTCCAGGGGAAGATTACTGCAAAATCCCCATTTCCTCCTGATCAGATGGGACTCGGGAGGCAGAGAATAGATGGGGGCGGGGCCACTCAGAGGTGGTATTTACCAGTTCTCTGAACTACTCAAAATTTCCACTACTGGTTCTCTAGAACTGGTCAGAACCTGTTGAATACCACCTCTGATCTCTCCCCTTTACAGTCCAAGAAACTAGGGAGGGTCCCTTCTGAGATGTTTGCCCCAGTCCCACTCCTTCTGTGTGCTGATCTGCCTCTTATCTGACATTGCCTAATCTGTGGCTCTACCTCCTCCTCCTCCTTCTCCTCCTGTCTCTGAAGGATATTCTATTTACGAGACCGCCTTCTGCCATCGACAGCCTTCCACCGGCCAACTCGCTCCCACAGAGAGGGGCTCCTCAGGGTGTTGTTGGCCAAACAATGTCAACTGACGGCACCCAGGGGGAGAGCCTTCTCTGTGGGGGCACCAGCCCTCTGGAATGAGCTGCCCCTAGATGTATGTATGACCCCCGACCTGCGCACCTTTCGCCGCGCCCTGAAGACCCTTTTATTTCAACAAGCCGGGCTGGCCTAACATGAATGTGAATTTTAAATGGGTATATGTCAGTTTTAATTTGTGGGCCAAATTTTTGTATATCCGATTTTAATGGTTTTTTAAATTTTGTAAATTATATGTGTTTTAGTATGGCTGTACACTGCTCTGAGTCCTTCGGGAGAAGGGCGGTATAGAAATCTAATAAAAGTCAAAAGTCAAAGTCTCAGACCATTTAGAGACCTCTTGCTTCTTTCATTCTAGTGTGCCACTTTTGTGTCTTTTGTTGGTTTTATTGTAATTTCTTTGTTTTAATGTTGTGAACCACCCAGAGTCTTTGTGCGTTGGGTTGGATACAGGTTTATTATTATTATTATTATTATTATTATTATTATTATTGGTTAATCTTTAGTGAGATTCACAGCCTTTGAGGCTGGTTAATAGCTCAGCAGCTCGAGTCCTAACCAAGGACCTAGGAACTGTTAAGGTATCGTCGGAGGATGTAAGCTGTTCTGAGTAAGGTGGTTTTTTGTAGAGTCAAAATGTTCAAGTCCGGCAAATTTAGAATTTCTAAATAGCGGGGTAGCCCTTTGGCTATTGCTTCAAGGGCTCCAATTACAATTGGGACAACACACGAGTTCTTTTTCCACAGTCGCTCAACTTCAAATTATTATTATTATTATTATTATTATTATTATTATTATTATTATTATTATTATTATTATTATGGTTGGTCACTCAGTCATCCAGATGTTTAGACTGGGTTTGTCATTTTTATCCTTTTATCAAGACCTTCCCTGGGATAAGCTGATGTTGTTATTTGAGGGTATTAAAGGTATCATCGCACAATGTAAGAAACAAATAAAGCCACATTTTGCAATTCACTGATGGTGTTTTCCTTAACATCAGTAATGATGTTCAAGTGGTGCTCCGTATGCTTTGGGATTGCACTCAAAGCACTTATTACTACTCTGTTTGCTTTCTTTTGCCACAGTTTCTATGGAGATTCTCAGTCATCCAGGTCATGGTTGTCCCAAAGGTGCTTTTTCAAGAGGCAACTGGACTTTCTGTTTTTTTCTTTGAAGACATTTCGCTTCTCATCCAAGAAGCTTCTTGGATAAGAAGCAAAATATCTTTGAAGAAAAACCAGAAAGTCTAGTTGCCTCTTGAAAAAATACCTTTGGAATGTTCTGCCACAGTTGTTCTACTTTGAAGGTGTTTGTAATTTTTTTATTTTCTCCAGTTTTTTTTTTTCCTCTCTTATTCTGATTTTTCCAGATATTGCAATGTCCACTATTCAGACTTCTTTTGTCTTTCTCAAGATGATTGTTAAATGTGGGATGTTATCTGACAAGTGCTTGTCTGTTTGAATTCTAAAGTCCCGGAGCACTGTAGCTTCTTCATTCTCTATTACTTTACTTTTTTTTGGTGATCCAACCAGCTTTTGCTTGCAGGCAAAAGATATTTCTTTCAAAATAGTAAGAGCAATTTGATGGAAGAAAAAACCACTCAGAGACGTGATGGCTCCCTTTCATTGGACATGTACAAGCAGAGGCTAGAAAGAAACCATCTGTTTAGAAGTTTTAATTTGGATTCCTGTGGTGAGTAAGAGGTTGCAAATCTGTTCTTCTCACTCATGCAAACTTTAGATATTCAGCCACAAAATTAGAAGATAGCAGGAGATCATTCAGTTTATCCCAATAGCCATGAGTCAGACTATTTTATGCTGTGACCTACACTCATTTACAGGTTAAACCATACCATCTCTAGTGCAGTGCATCATAAGCAATATCACAACGTTATCTCATACAGGTTCAATATAGTCTTATCATAAGAAAATTCACAATCCATTTAAATGAACTAAATGAACACAGAATCAATCCATGGCCTTCATGTATAAAACAGCAAGAACAGATTAAATACAATATATAGGATTTCTTGTCCTGGGCGATGTTTTTCATCTGTGTTCCATGCTGAGATACATATTTAATTAGTTCATAGGAAGGCTCAGTGTATCATGGAAAACCCATAATTTAATTGGCAGCAGTTAAGTGGGAGTTTTTTCAGTCCTGGGATAGTTTCAGGCTAACTAACCTCCCTTAGCCAGCTGTTTTGCTTAAATAGAGATGAAGGGATAATAAACATTTAACCCTCTCTTCCTTCTGTTGGCAGAAAGCTAAAGACTTAGGAAAGCCCTCTATGATAGGATTTCTTTAGCAACATTTTCTCACTTTATGTGTGCAATTTAAACCCTACTGGCTTTCTAGTGCTGGGATTTCCAAACTTGGAGTCATGGACTTCAACTCCTAGAATTCCTCAGCTAGCATGGCTGGGGAGTTGAGGTCCACAAATCTTAAAGTTGTCAAGTTTGGAGATCCCTGTTCTAAGTTGGCAGGTATGAAACAATAGGGTTAGGTGGCAACTCTCCCCAACTCAGAGATAAAAGAGACAGTCTTCTATACCTTTGCAGAAGCTGATGGAGGCTCCCCATTTGACTAGATGATCTGTGGTCATTTGCCATTAGTTCATGAGAGACGTGTGACATTCTCAAATGACAGGTTACTCCTGTTATTTGCACACACTCATAAAGTGATATATATTTACAGTACATGTGTAAGAGACCTAAGAGCAAGAGTGAAGCCAAAAGCAGTGAGTTGTGGTTGCTACTAAGTAAAGGTCAAGAAGAAGGGGAGCCCATTATATTTTCACTCATGGATAATTCTCAGCAGCAGAGTAGGCAGGAGAGGCCGACTCACAGTGCACAGCGCACATAAAAACCAACATTACATCCCTTGCATAACGAATAATGTTATCACTTGTGCCAAGTTCTGCTGGCATTTATAAGCACAGGGGAAAGGAAACCTTTAGATCATTGTGAGTTACAGTGAATGCTTTCAGGGGGGAGGAAGATTCCAAAAATAAATAATGTCATATGCCTTTTCTTTTTGTTTTAAACTATGTTAATTAAGATTTGGTTGTTGCACTTGGGCTGAGGAGATCCAGCTGCAACTCTACACTTGACTGTGTAACTCATTGTTATTCTTTCCTAACCTATTTCATAGTACAGGTAGTCCTCACCTAATGACCAGTTGTTTAGCAGCCATTAGAACTTACCATGGACCCACACACACACAAAGCTACAAATGACCTAGTTCCAATGTTATACTGGCTGCACACACATCCAAAGTCACATGACTGCATTTTGGGCAAGTGATAACCAGCTCACCTTTACAGCTGGTTGCAGTGTTCTACACTCACATCACACTCATTTACAATGGTTTTTGGGTTTTTTGCCAATTTCTTAACAAAAATTCTTTGCTAATTTCTTGGTTTTGGTGAGTTTCCAGCAGAAAGTATCTATTATGCATTCACTTAATGACTATCATGTTTTCTTAACAATCAACAGACTCACTTAATAGCCACCACATTTACTTAACTTTCACTATGTTTGCTTAACAACCACCACAAAAATGTAGTAAAATCTAGCCCGGTCACATGGGTGCTTCAGTTTATGATCATCATGATTTATGGTGGAAATTCCAGGTTCCATTGCAGTCATAAGTCAAAGGCTACCATACCTGTAACAGAATTCGTTCCTTGGGGAAGAATGAAGACATTCCAATGTACCTCACAAGTATGAGGAAATGCAAGAAATAAGTAGATTTTAGGTTTTATTTTACAAATAAAACATAAAACTGAATTATTTTTGTAGGATAGTCGGAGGGTCAGGAGTCACACAAATGAGGCTTTCCAGGATTGTTCTTTCCCAGATCACCACAATGTCTCTCAAATCATGCTTGCCTTAGATGTCATCAAGAATTGGCTACCAATCTTTTGTCATCAAGACCCTACATGGATGCACTGGGGCCAAAACTTGGGGATTCAATAACAACAAAAATAATAATCCTTAGGAGATAGGAAAAACACTATAATTACAGGTACAAAGGTCTAGATTTCAGCGATTTAACAATTTTTGAGAAAATTACACATTCTGTTAATCATAACATGTCATCTTATCTCTCCCTTTGGAAAAAAAATGGACACATTCTTGATGAACTTTGAAAATTTTGAAATTAACTATGTTAACAGAATAACAGAGTTGGAAGGGACCTTAGAGGTCTTCTAGTCCAACTCTCTGCTCAGGCAGGAAGCCCTATACCATTTCAGACAAATGGTTGTCCATTCTCTTCTTAAAAACTTCCAGTGTTGGAGCATTCACAACTTCTGGACTCAAGTTGTTCCACTGATTAATTGTTCTGTCAGGAAATTTCTTCTTAGTTCTAGGTTGCTCCTCTCCTCGATTAGGTTCCATCCATTGCTTCTTGACCTATCTTCAGGTGCTTTGGAGAATAGCTTGACTCCCTTATCTTTGTGGCAACCCCAATGTTAATTAAGATTTGGTTGTTGCACATTTGAGGCATAGTTGTAATTACAGTTTTTTCCCATTTATCTGTTTACTTGCATTTCCCCCCTTTCTCTTTCGTAATTGCTCACTTTTCTTCTCTGTATGTTTGCTTGACAATGAAAAAATAAAAAAAAGATACAGATACACACAAGCCAACAACTTGCCAAGAATGTTTGAGACAACAAGATCCTTATCAGGATGTCAGCTTTTCATGTTTTTATTTTGTTTTCTTTCCCTTCACAGTTTCTTCAAAGCAAAATGATTCTGATAAAACTGAAATAGTTTACATTCCTGTCCAAATATTGATCACAGGCCAATCAGTCTCCAGCCTGAAGTCACAAAATCTGTCAGGAGCCATGCTGGATTTATATTTTGAGCAGATGTGTGGCTTCTTTCTTTCTTTCTTTCTTCTTTCTTTCTTTCTTTCTTTCTTTCCTTCCTTCCTTCCCTTCCTTCCTTCCTTCTTTCCTTCCTTCCTTCCTTCCTTCCTTCCTTCCTTCCTTCCTTCCTTCCTTCCTTCCTTCCTTCCTTCCTTCCTTCCTTTCTCCCTCTCTCTCTCTCCCTCTCCACCCCTCTCTCTGTAGGTGGGTGTTATCTCCACTGAATTCAAAGAGGCTTTTATTCAAGGAATCAGCATATGACCAAAGATTAAGAGCAGAAGATTTTTTCGGCAAACCCACCGAATGTTGATTATTCTAATTTTAGTGTTTTCCTCTCATAACCAGCTTCATTTGATGTGACCTCTCTTTTGCTGCCCTTCTCTCAGCTACCCATGGCTGACTGTGATGGCCTGCAGCTGCAGGGAGTAAGTACAATTTATTTCCACCTAATGCAGATAGAATTTTAATAGCACTAATTCATGAATATATTTATGTCTTCCCTCATTGCTTTTATGCTTTATGAATAGCTATAGGGAAAACATGTTGGGTTATAATTCTTTCCCCTCAGGATAGAAAGTAAAGAGGGAAAATAAGCAATGATAATGATGTGGGAAAGGAGGAAGTCTAATTTTTAAAAGGTTAAAACAGTCAGGAGAGGAAAATTTTGCAGATTATATAGCAAGTGAAAGGAAAAATCTGTCCCAAGAATGGCAAGGATTGGAAATGCCAAGTATGAGATAAGCTAAAACCACTGAAATAGAAAATCAACAGAATATATGTGAAAAATCCATATAGACAAAACCTAGATTTCAAACTGTAGGGACTGTAAAGTATGAGAGGCCCTTGGTGCTCCCTGAGTTCATTTGTTTTCTTCCAGATGTTTCATTACCCAAACTAGGTAACATCATCAGTAAAGCTCTGAATGTTTGCAATGTCTCTTTTCTTTTCTCAGCCGGATTTTGAAGCTAAAATTTTCCATTGCAGCTTGTATTTCGAATGTAAAATATGCCTTTTCGAGATCTGGATTCATTGACAACATTTGATTTTGCTAAGGATCCAATGTAAAATGACATATAAAATATATATTAAATATTTAATATGTAAATATGTAAAATATTAAATAGTACCACTGCAGTACCATTTTTTCTGCCAGAGGCTTCCAGATGCTATGTCTATCTGCATATAGTCTCTTTCATACTGGTGGCAAACTATTTTGCCTTGAAATGCATCTGACACCAATCCCAGCATTTAGCAGAGGACTAGTTCTTAGGAATTCTTTTATTTACGAGTCCATGTTCATTATTGAAGGCTGAAATGATCTGTGTGCATGTTAGAATTCTTGAAAGCAACTTGAAAGCAATATGTCTACTTGACCAGTATACAGAAATGCACTTTATAACTTTAACAGAAAAAATACTTATTTACAAAAAATACATTATTGGAACATGCAAGCTTAGCACTTGGCTAACCACCTCTTACTAAGAAGAAACTGAAAGAACTTTTCTGGAAAGAAAAACACAAGAATGTATCTTACTAAAAGATTAGCAACCTCTCCTAGACCAGGGGTCTGCAACCTTAAACACTCAAAGAGCCATTTGGACCCGTTTCCCAGAGAAAATAAAACACCGGGAGTCACAAAACCCTTCCCGTGCCTGACTATTTCTTCAGCGGCCACAAAACTAGTATATGTAGTTGAATTAAACATTCTGTTTTCTTCTGAAACTTTTCTTTTCTTGGATTTATCCATGGTTGGCCTACCAGGGGTTGAAAAGCTCAATAAAACTTGTGCCGGTGGGTGTCACACATTGGCAGTTGTGACGCATATTTTGAGTGACAGGGAGCCACAGCAGAGGGGTGAAAGAGCCACATGCAGCTCCAGAGCCGCAGGTTGCTGATCCCTGTCCCAGGCCAACAGGGAAAACAGAGTACATTTCAACTCTCTATCTGCACCCTATTCACCCCTTAGGGTGAAAAGATCATGAGATGCTGAAAGCTCAAGGCCATTACAGCATAGACCTTAGATATAAGGTAAGAATGGGATATGGGTTTTTTTTAAAGAATGTAGCAATAGCAATAGCACTTAGACTTATGTACTGCTTCACAGTGCTTTCCAACCCCTTCCTAAGCGGTTTACAGAGTCAGCATATTGCCACCAACAATCTAGGTCCTCATTTTACTGACCTCAGAAGGATGGAACGCTGAGTCAACCTTGAGTTGGTAAGACTTGAACTGCCTAACTGCAGGCAACCGGAAGGCAGCAGAAGTAGCCAAATGCAATGAAATAATCTCTAACACTGTAGATATCTAACACTATTACAGCATAAATGAATAGAATAAATGGGAGGCTATACAAATAACAATAGCACTTAGACTTATATACAGCTTCACAGTGCTTTACAGCCCTCTCTAAAGCAGTTTACAAAGTCAACATATTCCCCCCGCAATCTGGGCTCTCATTTTACCGACCTTCTGAAAGTCCAAAAACTGATTGTCTTCAAACACAGAGTGCACATGTCCATCCTGGAGAGCAAGTTTAGTCTAGTGGTCAAGGCACCAAACTTGAAACCAGGAGACTGTGAGTTCTAGTCCTACTTTAGTGTGAAAGCCAGCCAAATGATCTTGGGCCGGTCATTCTCTCTCTGTCCAAGTCACGTCACAGGATTGTTGTTGTGAGGAAAATAGGAAGAGGAAGGTGTCTTGTATATCTCTGTCACCTTGAGTTATTTGTAAAAATAACAAAGGCGGGATATGAATAAGCAAACAAATAAACAAATATGATATACAGAAGTATCTGAAAGACACAAAAAGACTATTAAGGAAAGAACCATTCATTTCCTAATGTTAGGCTAAAGTGACACTAGATTATAAAGGAAATATATAATTTAATCTCTGCCCCTATTTAATCTACTACATGAGATAGTTTGGATATTTATTCCTAAGGTTGTTCTTGTATTCCATCAGATTTATTTTAGCTGTAACAGTAGAGTCCAAAGAGGGTGCAGAATACAAATTGCTGAAATAAATAAATAGACATGTTCCCACACTGCTTTCAAATAAATTAAAAACTGGAATCCTTTTTGGCTGAATAAAACAAAGAATAGCTTCTACACTATAGTGTATATTTAATTTTTTCAAGTGATATTGATTACTTGAAAAGCACTACAACATGGACCTAACTATGGGCCACCTCCTGCCCCCTTTCATGACCTGGAGGGGCCTGGGTCCAGGAAACAGGGGGCCAAGTTAACACCACAGAACCTCCCGTGTACTTCCTCAAGAATCATTGGCTCATTTCATATCACATCACAAAACTGTGCTTCAGGCACCTTGACCTGCCCTGCCCAATCAGAGTCCATGGTGGAGCAAATCCAAATGACTTTATCTGCCAGATAGCTTGAATAATCTTCACAATGGCCCAGTGGATAGTCTTGGGGGCCTCCCTACCCAACAGAGACTGAATCAGCCTAAACAGAGTTACTAGATGACTATCAGCAGATTCAGTAAGAGTGAAAAATATTGAATGGGCCCTGACTTCCTGTAAGGAAAATATGATATAGTGTGCCAAAGATAACTATCTCTTCTCTTATCTGTTTGTTCCCTGGACACCATTTCTCTTCCCCCACCCTCCACACTCCCAGTGTCATCCACACATATCATTATAATTTGTATGTTTAATTAACATTCATATACATCAAGGGTGAAATCCAGCAGGTTCTGACAGGTTCTGGAGAACCGGTAGAAGAAATTTTGAGTAGTTTGGAGAACAAGCAAATACCACCTCTGGCTGGCCCTAGAGTGGGGTGGGAATGGAGACTTTGCAATATCCTTCCCCCAGGAGTGGGGAGGAATGGGGATTTTGCAGTATTCTTCCCCTGCCACGCCCACCAAGCCATGCCGACCAAGCCACGGCCACAGAACTGGTAGTAAAAAAAATTGGATTTCACCACTGATATACATATACCTTGAACAGGCTTGGTTCAAAGATGTTTGATAAGTCAAATGCATTAATATATATATACTTCTCAGTAGCCATCAATTAGAAAATGTATTATGAAGAAACACATTTCTTTTTAATGGAAATTGACACTAAGTATAACTGTGGTGATATAATGTTGTCCCAGGATATATATGTTCATAGAAATTTATTTTTATTACCGTCAATTGGCACCTTTTATACAAAGGAGCCAAAATGACACATTTTATGTATCTTCTGTATTATCTAAATATATTAAAAGGATTATTTGCTCAGATAGCACCTCCCCATCCCCCAGTGAAATGCTCCTTTTGCCTGGTAAATATTTATAATCCTCACAGTGGAGTAGAAACAATTCTGAGGGCCTGTGGGGTACAAAATGGTGGCTGTTCAGTCTCAGATAACATTGAGTGCTAATTGAGCATTGACCACTAATAGGAAGGAGTAATCAACTCTGAGTTCTGTCCAAAGTCCTGAAGATTGTAACATGTATCTCCCATTTTGCTGGATCTTGGGAGTTTGTTTTCCAACTGCTTGCCATTTAGCATCCCTCAGACTTGCCAATGGATTTCTTTTTTCCCTTCTATCTATTAGTAAAACAAAAATGCATTCAGCAACATTACACAAAGCCCCAGATTTATTTCATAAATTATTAAAGATAGGTTCCACCAGTCCTCTGGTTCATAATTGCAGTTTAGTAGAGGTAAAGTAAGACTTGCAGAGGTTGATGCTGTTCTCGGGATTCAGAGAGTTAGAAGACTAAACATGACTTTGTAAAGTCTGAGGGATTCAAAAACCTATAATTCTTGAAGCAAGAGTTTTCATGAGGTAACTCCTTGAAAACAATATCTCAGACATAAATAATATCACTCTGATTTATCATCTGCCCTTTCTTCTAGAGAGCTCAGCTGTCTGAAATCAAGTGGAAACACAGTGCTCTTCAGTTGAATAGCTAAAGGTGCTTGCTTAATGAGCAGCACTGGTCACTAGCTATTTGTTATGCTTGGACAGCAGGTCACATATCCTTGGCGCACAGAGAAAAGAGGAAGTAGAAACTGGAAGGAATATCTGAGGTTTTGTGGAAGCAGTTGAAAAGAAACGTAAAGGGCAGCCAGGGCAGGGTCTGTTTTCTGTGGAGACTGATGCTTATTTAAACACTGCTGTGGGATGGCTGAGTATTAAGTATTTTTGTTATTATGCTTGGAATTCCCCCCCCCCCCCCCCAAATTGTTAAACATAAATCACAAACAGAATTCCATAAAAAATGCATCGACTCTCCTGTTGCCTGCTGCTATTACTCAGGGAAGCACAGAGTATGAAACAATACATTTAAGCTTTGGAATTAATCACTTCAGTGCAAAAATAAGAACCGTTCAACAATACAAAGGACTGCTAAAAGAGTGCAAATTATTCACATTTAAGAGAATGAGGATGCCATCTATTTTGTGAAGGAGAAAATTAGCCAAGGATGTCTCCTTCTACAAATACACTATCATTATACAACTTGTACCACAGGATCTTTAAAACAAATGCTAAAATAGCCCTCAGCCTTTAACAACTCCAGGAAGGTGGAGAAATATTCCCCAGTGAGCATTTGCACTCTTCTAATTATGGAAAGAATAGATTTTGGCTGAGACATAGCTGCTGGGAAAGGCATTCTGAGTGGAATGGTTTGAGAGCAATCTACATGCAAACATATATCACAACTATGTTTGTCTTCTATATGACATTTGGGGAAAAAGGTCATCTTTCTCTTGACACATTGCCTATATTATACAGATACTTAAGTGAAAAGCTAGAAAATACAATTTCAGTGAGTGATGAAATCATTCTTTAATGATGCTCTCCTTCACAATTGCCCATGTGCTGTTTGTAAAATCCATTTTATAGAACAACAATTTAGTGGAGATTAATCCCTGTGAAATTTGACTGACTCAGTATGTGAGTTCTCATTTTCATAGTTTGCTTTCAAATTGAAAACACAATCCAACATGCATACATCACTACTTCACCTTCGTGAGCCTAAGCATTCTGTTACTACAGATTTGTTTGCAGTAAGTGCAGACATTTTGTTTCTTCATATGTAAAAATATGAATATTTCTATACATGATTATGAGACTAACATCTAGTAATGAGGACCTCATTGTACCATTATAAAGAGCAGATGCAATTCAAGCAATTATTGCATGCAACAATATATACAACTAATGTAATATTATGGAAGTGATGGTTTCTTCCTGGATTAAAATTGGAATTATAGTTCACTATCGCTTAAAAGTACTATATTCTGGATTTTATATATAGATAGATAAGCTTATTCTTATAAATTCAGGAGATACCCAAATTAATATTACCATCTTTTCTTTTGCACTGTAATTTTTTGCCTGATCCTTTTAATTTTTTCTTAATGGGAGCTTTTGCTTTGTTAGCTTTTCTTTTTGTCGTCTCTCATCAATTCTTGGAAAAGAGTATCATTTAGGGGAAACTGGCAGCCTAGGAATAGCAATAGCACTTAGACTTATATACCACTTCACAGTGCTTTCCAGCCCTCTCTAAGTGGTTTACAGAGTCAGCCTATTGCCCCCAACAATCTGGGTTCTCATTTTACCAACCTCGGACAGGTTGGCTGAGCCAACCTTGAGCTGGTTAGGATCGAACTCCTGGCAGTTGGCAGAATTAGCCTGCAATACTGTATTCTAACCACTGCACTATCAGGGCTCCTAGGTATTAAGGACCAAACAAGATTCTGGTTGTTTTAAATGAATAAATGGAGTTGAGGGATGTTTCCTAATATCTTGCAATTCTTTCACAGGACTCAGAATTTAATTTGTGCTTTTGTACTGGTGATGATTCAGGCCTCTCTCTTTGTCTTATAACTGGACGTGCACATTATTAAAGCCCCTCCCTTCAACAAATCTTCCTCTCCACCTTCCTGAGGAGATTATTGTATTTATTTATGGACAAAAATATACATAACCACTTAGCTAAGAATATGCAGTGGGTGCATTTAGTCAATACTGTATTTCTGTACATAATCTGGAAATAAATTCAGACATGATTATTGCACTTCTGAATGTAAGTTCTGGTTTGATCATGTGTATTAATGACAAAGGCATCTCCTCCCCCTCTTTTTTTTAGAACGGCACCCCTCAGAGATCAGACAGATTGCAATTCTCTTAGAATTGCACAAATTTCCAACAAGTCTTTACTGTTGGAAGGATGGAATGGATCGCTTCTGCAGGGGAATGTTAGTTAGGTTAGTATATAAGGCTCAAAAACTTTGCACAAAAACTCAGTTCAGATCCTTGATATTCAAACCTTGGATAACAAAGGGAAAGTGAGGAGGAGTGGGAAAGAAGAGAAGGGTAAATAAAGAGGAAGTGAGTAAAATTCATGTAATTTTCCCACTGCTGACATGTGGCTCCCTATAGGAATTTAACAGAAAAAAATGTGCTCAATCCTTTCTTAGATAGATGAATATGTGGCAGTGAAGAAAAGCATTTTAAAAATGTGGGAGGAACAGAGATTTCTAATTACGTATCTCAAAATTCACAAGTCACAGAGAAAAAGAAAAGAATATTGAATATGAGATGACTTTGGAGCTCACATTAGCAGGACTGTTCACCCTATATGAACTGAGTTTCTATACAGAATATATCATATGCATATAGTAATATCTCAATCTTGCCCAGTCCTTATTGATTCTGACTGGGTTCATAGGACTAAGAGTGAAGTATCTGAAAAAATCTGAAAAAAGGACACATATCTATTATAATACATATTTTTAATGGAAATTGAAATTCTGGCACAAGAAAGTATGGGAAACAAGTTGAAGAAAATTAAATACCACAGCAAAATCACACAAATCAAAATAAAATCATGCAACAGTAGTCTATCAAATTATTTAATAAGGACTTTAGTGAAATATATTATAGTTCTGAATGTCCGTAGAAATCTTTTTTCATTACTTTATTTAAAACTGGCTGAAATTCCCTGCTGTAGAATGGATTTACAGATAGTCCTTGACTTACAACAGTTCGCTTAGTGACCATTCGAAGTTACAATGGCACTGAAAAAAGTGACAGGATAATTTTTCACACTTATGACCAGTGGTGGGTTTCCCCCAGTTTGGACCAGTTCTCAAGAACCAGTAGTAAAACCAGCGGGAGGCCCTGCCCACCGCCTTGGATGTCGTCATCGGCAATCTGCGCACGCACAATCCTGTTGCGAACTGGTAGTAAAGGTAAGTAGAACCCACCCCTGCTTATGACCATTGCAGCATCGCCAGGGTCATATGATTTGCCTTTGGATGTTTGACAACTGACTCCCATTTATGATGGCTGCAGTATCCCAGGATCATATGATTACTTTTTGCAACCTTCTGACAAGCAAAGTCAATGGGGAAACCAGATTCACTTAACAACCATGTTATTAATTAACAACTGCAGTGATTCACTTAACAAATGTGGCAAGAAAAGTCATAAAATTGGGCAAAACTCGCTTAACAAATTTCTTACTTAGCAACATAAATTTTGGGCTCGATTGTGATCGTAAATTGAGGACTACCTGTAGAGATTTGTCAAATCTGTACAGGTACAGTCAAATTTGGATAAATCCAGGATAAAATATTTTCTTTTCTATATGAATAAGGTTGCTCAGGCCTCAAACTTACGTAATTATTCTCTTTATTTTTTTTCTTCTCTTGAGCACAAGTAAGGGTTCAAAAATATACACTTTTACATTTGAAACTAATGACAGTTTTCTATGACATAACAGATGTGGGAAACTGTATTTTGTTTAAATTTGAACTAGTGCTGTGCCAAAAAATATATTTCACAGCTTTTTGCCATTCTTATTCAATTTAATAGAAAAGAAAACAGAAGAGTTAAGTAAATTTTATCTGATTTTAGTTATAAGATAGACAATGTGAGCATCATCCTTGTAACGCTGTAAAGTAGTCTATTGCTGCCCTAGCCTCCCATGATATTTTTTTTTCAATGCAAGAAGCTTATGCAGCCAGGGAGGCAGCAAAATAGCAATAGCAATAGCACTTAGACTTATATATCACTTTACAGTGCTTTACAGCCCTCTCTAAGCGGTTTACAGAGTCAGAATATTACCTCCAACAATCTGGGTCCTCATTTTACCCACCTCGGAAGGATGGAAGGCTGAGTCAACCTTGAACCGGTAAGACTCAAACTGCCAAATTGCAGTTAGCCAGCAGTCAGCAGAAGTAGCCTGCCGTACTGCACTCTAACCACTACACCGCCGTGGCTTCAAAATGATGAAGATATGTGCAATAAAAAGGAAACGTGTTTAAAAAAAGAAGAGGAAACACTTGTGTGTCATGCAACAATGCTGTTTAAAAACAGCACCAAAATAAAGGTTATATTGAATGATAGATTTCACCACTTGGGCTATTCTGAAAATATGGCTTGATCATGGCTCAGTGTTAACTACAGCCAGAAATCCTCATGCCTAGACATCATTAGACACAATGGTTCATATAAAATCACAAATGTATATGTTCATATATATAAATATAATTTTAACCTCCAATGCAAGAAAGAGGATGAGCAGGGAGGAACCATGCATATTGAAAGCTTGGGTCAATCTTTTCACATACTGTAGAAGTTGCCATTGTTCCTGATTCCATCTGAACCAAACAATCATGAAGCAACATGATTGGCATATGTGCTTTTACACCTTGTTCTTTCTTTCTCCCTGCTCTTAAAAGCAGCACTCAGTCATCTTTGCTAAGAGTGGAATATTCTATCGACCGAGTGAACAACTGTCTTGAACAGTGACATACAGTATTGTATTTTAATTACTCTAGTCACCCTAAGGTTGTAATGTGAATGCTATACATTATTCCTCATGTCAAATGGAATGAAGGATAAGAGAATAGCTAAACTGTATGGCAGTAGATACTTTCTGTACTAACCACGTAAACAAAACTTGGAAGCTGATGGGAGCCAGGTGGTATACAAGCTTAATAAAAAAAACATTTTTTTTTAAAGATCAGAAACATTTTTATCTTGTATACATACCTTGCTGTACATAAACTGGCTTAACATTCAGAGAGTCACTCAGTCTCTTCCCTCATCATTTGTCTCCTACCTTTCTTTGGAGATTCCTTTCACACATGAAAGACCATGGCTGTGATTTGCTCATTTAGGCATACTGGCTTTATTCCTGCCCATTCTCTCCTCCATTTAAGTGAATAAATGTTTGTTAAGTGAATATTGGCAAAATCTAGACCGAAATAGGTTTTCTTTTTAAATCTAAACAGTTAGCAGTGGGTCCCTTGAGGAGAAGAACTGGGAAGAGAAGCTTTCATGAAAAGATAACAAACACAAGGCACTCATTTACTACTAAATCTGCATCACACATTGCAATGGAAATAAATGAATATTAACCACCCCGCCCCCAAATAGGCTACTTAATGCAAATTCAGCATTCCCTCACTGCTTCTGTCTCTTGTTAATTTCTTCAACATATCAAAGTCACAAAAGCTATGGTGCAAACAAAAAACATTTAAAAAGTGGACTGTGTGTGCGTGTGTGCACTATGGTTGGAAGGAAGCAGAAATCCAGGGTTGCTTGCTTCCTTGGTTTAAATTTTAATTTAATTTAAATTAAATATTGCTGAGCACATTGTAAGCCGCCCTGAGTCTCCGGAGAAGGGCGGCATATAAATCAAATTAAAAAAATAAAATAAAAATAAAATAAATAAAAATATTCAGCTAATCCTCACTCTGATTTCAAAATTCTTTGACAAACAAGAACAGGCATAGAATGATATTTTTTAAAAAAAAAAGTCAAACAAAAGAATTGTTTTCAACCTCTTAATATTAATACCATTCAGCATTATGTGCTTGGGAGACAGAGGGCTTAAAAAGGAGGTGATATAAAATTCTGAGTATCTACATAGCTGCCTCTTTCCTGGGATTCCATTGAGGGACATTTTTTAATCTCCTACCTGATCCATCCCATTTTCAGATATGACTTTCCTTTTGCTGGTTTCTCCCCTCATACAATATCTGATCCCATTGCGTTCTGGTTTGGAAAGTTATCACACCAATAGATTCTGGAGTCCCTTTACCTATTTCTTTCAAATGTTATGTTGGGTTGTAAAGAATAAAGAGAGAGAGAAAGGGACAGAAAAAGAACATCAAAGAAAATGAATATCCTTCCCTATTTTTGCAGCAATTACATTCTAATAAACATTAACATTTAGCAACCCTCCCATCCCATTGAGGAAGATGGCCCACAAAATTGTTTGCCTTGTTCAGTTACATAACTAAATTTGATCAGCATGGTTTATTTAATATGCTCCCCACAAATTTAAGCATGACCCTTTACTATTACATGTTGCTTACTTATACCTGGGAGTAATTTGTGCAGCCCTGACAATACTACAATCTTCCAAGAAAAAAAATGGTTAACCACCCTCTTAAAAGGACAGGATACTGTCTGGTTCTGGACAGTAGCTTCCCATGCCTTCTTAGTCCATGGGAGCTGGCCCCTTAAACCCCCCTTTCTTATCTGCTTCTTTCCTGCAAATAAATTTTGTTTTGTTTTTCGGAAGAGAATTTGAATACAAAAGCCTGGGCTTTCTGCATTGCTCCCAAAGTTTGGTGCTTAAACCCCAAGCTTCTCTCCTTCAAAAAATAATGTTTTTTATCCTCAACCTGGCTTTTTTACTTTGGTTAATAATTTTAACTGAGTTTGAGGGGGGAGGGGAAGTCTATATGCTATTTTAATTAGAAAGCTGGGATATAAATTGAAATGTGTAACTAAATAATCCCTCAGCTAAATGAATAGACATTTCTGAAATATATCAAGGAAGTCCTAGTGTATTTTGTCCTACCACATTTTGAACTGGGAGTAATAAAACTTGCCATCTAAACAAAGTTTAACTCTGGAGGATCATTAACAGCAGAGTCTAAAATTGCCTGTGCTACTAGTTTGCAGATCTGCTTAGTCCCAAACTCTCTTTTGTTCTATTTTGTTTCTTCCATTGATTTTTTTCCCTTCAAGATTCTGCTTTTCAACTTATTTTGTTCTATTTATATTAATTTATTTATTGACTTATTGAGAAAAAGCCTTAGTCACCTCTCCATAAAACTACCAAATGTGTCCCTCCCCAAAAAAAACCTCCTGAAAACCCAAGTATGAAATAATATGATGGCAAAATTGACTGCTTTATTTATTTAATATAATTTATTTAATATAATTTCTATGCTGCCCTATCTCCGTAGGACTCAGGGCGGCTCACAACAAATAAAACAAACCCAATAAAACATAAAATACATAAATATGCATACATAAAATACATAAATGTATAAATATATAATTTAAACATATACTAAAACCCATTAAAATACTTAAAAAACCCCTCAGTCCAGGCTGGGCGATGTAAACAGCCATGTTTTTAATTTGTGGCGGAAGGTGTGAAGGTCAGGAGCCAACCGAAGCCCCAGGGGGAGTTGATTCCAAAGAGTGGGCACGCCCACAGAGAAAGCTCTACCCCTGGGGGCTGCCAGCTGACATTGTCTAGCCGACGGCACCCAGAGAAGGCCCTCCTGTGAGAACGCACCGGGTGATCGGAAGCTTTTGCTGGCTGCAGATGGTCCGACAAGTATCCTGAGCCTAAGCCATGTACGGCTTTATAGGTCATCACCAGCTTTAAATAGAGAAAAGCATGCTTGTTTTTACCTGGAAACTGCTTCTAAATTTTGTGCTCGATGCAGGGGGGGAAAAAATGAAACTCTGACTTGGGTTTTACTGACTAAGTTAGTTTATCATTATAAAAATGGCTAGTATTTGGTAAACTGGTAGGGTAAAAAGTTATTTTGTATTTTCTGTGCTGAAAAAAGTTGGAAGTCAGTGTTTTTTTCCTTTCCCTGTTTACTCTACACTTATATTCCCCTTTTCTTTTCCTTTTTCATTTCCCAACTATCTTTATTTTTATTTGTATTTTACATTATGATAAAAAAGAAATAGGTTTACTCATAAGAAAGACAAACCCTGAGTGTAATGTAAAACCTCCTCTGAACAATAAACAATGCAGATTAAAATCCTAGCTGAAACTAATAAACTTTTGTGTGATATACTTTTGCATGTATATAAAGACTGGAGATCAGAGATTGTAAAAGTTCAAAACAGTTTTGACCTGGTGACTGCCTGGATTAATCTTTGCAGTTTTCTTGGCAGCATTTTCAGAAGTAGTCTGCTGCCGCCTTTTTTTTCCTGAAGATTGAGAGAGAGAAAGTCACCCAGCTGGACTAAAAGTCATGGCCTCTTCCTAGCCTAGTATCTTCAGCTTCTGCACCAACTAGTCCTTATGCATATAAATGTATGTGTCTGTCTCAAAACACCACAAAAACTAAAGAACTTATAATTGACTTCAGGAGGAAGAGAGATGTAAAACTATCATTGTACATAAATGGTAAGGTGGTGGAGAGGGTGGGTAGTTTTAAATTTCTGGGCACTTATATCTCAGAGGACCTCTCATGGACTATGAATGCTAACATGCTTGTGAAGAAGGCACAGAAGAGGCTGTACTTCCTGAGAATGCTCAGGAAGATAAATCTATCTCAGCATCTACTTCTGTCCTACTATCGCAGCACCATTGAGAGTGTCCTGACATATGGCATTCTTGCATGGTATGGGAGCAGCTCTGTTGTGGACAAAAAAGCTCTACAGAGAATCATTAAAACTGCTCAGAATATCATTGAACTCCAGCTACCAGCCCTGGACGACATCTTCGAATCTCGCTGTTTGAGAAAGTTGCATAACATTCTCAGAGACTCTTCCCATTCTGCTTACAATCTTTTTGGACTGTTGCCTTCTGGCAGAAGATACAGAACAATTAAAACTCGGACCACACGTTTTCTGAAAAGTTTCTACCCAGAGCTATAATTGCACTCAACAATGAACTAAAGAGCCACCATTAGTGAGCTGTTGGACAGTATTACTTGGTCTGTTGTGTGGATGTTTGGGTGGTTTAAGGGTGAGGAATTGTGGTGGGTGGGAGTGTGTTTGGGGATTATTATGTGTGTTGGACCTGGTCTTTGGGTGTTAAATGAATTTCGTTGTATGGGTATACTGTGTATACACGTACAATGACAATAAAGCTATCCATCTATCTATCATCTATCTATCTATCTATCTATCTATCTATCTATCTATCTATCTATCTATCTATCTGTTACAGACGCGACGTTTCACTACCCGGCAACACGGAAGCGCTCCCGATTGGCTGAGACTTGACAGCTCAGCCGGCGGGACAATTAAAGAGATGCCATTGGCTGCTGCGTTTACCAGCTGAGATATAAATAGCGGCTGTGACAGAAAGAGGGTTGGGTTGGTTCTGATGTTTTGTTGTTGCTGTTAATACTTTAATAAACCGTTCCTGTTAACCGTTGCCTCAGTATCCCTGCCTGTTCTTTCAAAATAGAACATTGGCGACGAGGATGGGATTCTCTCACTGAGCAACGGCATCGCGTATCCTGAACTCAGTTCCCACCGCGGAAGGTAGATATTCCCTGATCCTGAAGGAAAAAAAAAAAAAATTTTTTTTTTCGTGCCAGTTTTTTTTTTTTTTTCTCTCATGATGGCTAACCCGGCAACATTCGCTCCTTTCGTGCCGGCTTCAGAGACATGGGATGCTTACATCGAGCGTTTTGAGTGCTTCCTACAAGCCAATGACTATGCTGACTTTTCTAATGACAGGAAGCGAGCCCATTTCTTAAATGCTTGTGGACCTCAAATCTTTGCTACGGCCAGGGCTCTTGTAGCTCCCCTCTCTGTGTCCACGGTTCCCTGGCCCACCTTGCTGGCGAAACTGAAGAGCCACTACGCACCCGCCCCCTCTCGAATTGCCCGCCGGTTCCTGTTCCGTCAGAGACTGCAGAAGGAGGGGGAATCCCTTAACACATACCTCGCTGCCCTCCGGGAGGAAGCAATTAATTGTGAATTCGAGAACCTTGACGACTCCCTCCTCGAGCAATTGGTCTGCGGGGTGCACGACTTGCGGCTGCAGCGCCGCCTCTTAGCCAAAACTGATATCACCTTACAGTCGGCTGTAGACGAAGCTCGTGCTTTTGAAATATCGGACAGGTCAGCGGCAGAGATGCGTAGATTTCCGGCCACCCTACCAGCCACCCGCTGTGCCGCTATTCACATCGGGGATGCTTGCCCCGACAACCTTTCTGATGACAAAGACGAGGTGAACCGCCTTAAAGCAGCTGGGGGTAACAAGAGGCCACCGAATAAGAGGCAGACTTCTGCACCCTGCCTCGGCTGTGGGGAAGAGCATCCCCGCGCTTTTTGTCGTTTTAAAAATGCTGTCTGCCACCGCTGCGGGAAGAGAGGGCACCTGGCCAAGGTCTGCCGTTCTGTTCCTCAGGAAGCTACCACGAGCGCTCCAGCTAACGGCAGACTCGGCAGGAAGGGGTTTTCCCCCCCAAAGGACTATTGTTTTGCCATCTCCCGGGACAGAACAAACCCCTCCGTGTCTGTCAGCCACGCGTCTTCAGGCCAGCACAAGAAGATCTTCCTGACTGTCCAGGTTGAAGGAAGACCGTGCAGAATGGAAGTGGACACCGGGTCCTCCAAATCCATACTCGCCTGGCAGACACTGAAGAAGCTGGTGCCGACCATCTCACCTGAGCAGCTACAGCCTTGCAACACCAGGCTCCATGATTACCAGGGGAATAGTATTCCCATTTTGGGCTGTGGCAAATTCCTAGTTGAGAAAGGGAATTTCTCAGGGTCCCTCCCAGTTCTTGTTGTTAAGGGTAGCCTTCCCAGTTTGTTAGGGTTAGACTGGTTCGAGGCGTTGGGGCTCACCGTCTCGGGCGTCCACACCACTGTCGCTGATGGTTTCGAGGCCCTAACCTCCGAGTTTGCTGAGGTCTTCGATGGCTCCCTGGGTAACTATAAGGGTACCCCCATCTCCCTTAACCTTGACCCTCAGGTGGCACCCATAAGACTCAAACCCCGACGGGTGCCTTTTGCCCTCCGCCCCAAGGTGGATGCGGAATTAGACAAACTATTGGCCCAGGGAATACTTGAGCCCACCGATTATTCCAAATGGGAGACCCCCATTGTCATTCCCACTAAGCAGGATGGGTCTATCCGCATATGCGGTGATTTTAAGTGCACCCTCAACCGTGCTTTGCAGGCGCACCCTTATCCAGTCCCAGTAGTCCAACATTTACTACATTCTTTGGGTCATGGTACCATCTTTGCTAAATTAGATATGACCCAGGCATATCAGCAGCTTCCTGTTGATGATGCCACGGCTACCGCTCAGACTATTGTTACCCATAGGGGCGCTTTTAAGTGTCGCCGCCTGCAGTTTGGGGTCTGTGTTGCGCCGGGCATTTTTCAAAGCCTTATGGAGCGATTATTACAGGGAATCCCCGGTGTCATCCCTTATTTTGATGACATTTTAATTTCTGCCAACAACAAACTAGATCTCCTAGAACGCACCCGACAGGTACTAATTAGATTCCAACAAACTGGCCTGAAACTCAAGAAGGCCAAATGCAAATTTGGAGTGCCACAAGTTGAATTTTTAGGTTTCCTTGTGGATGGGTCTGGCATCCACCCTACTCCTTCGAAGGTTGAGGCCATTAAGAAGGCCCCGACTCCCACGTGCAAAGCGGAGTTACAGGCTTTCTTAGGCCTGCTTAATTTTTACAGCATCTTCCTTCCACATAAGGCCTCTGTGGCAGAACCCCTTCATCGCTTGTTGGACAGTAAGGCTCCCTGGGTTTGGGAACAACCCCAGGCCACAGCCTTCACAGCTGTAAAAAACCTACTCATATCTAATGCTGTGCTGATACAGTACAATGCTAACCTCCCCCTCACATTAGTTTGCGATGCCTCTCCATACGGCATTGGTGCTGTATTGAGCCACGTATTGCCAAATGGAACCGAGGCCCCAGTTGCCTATTACTCCAGAACCTTGTCCTCTGCTGAGAGGAATTATGGGCAATTGGATAAAGAGGCATTGGCGCTCGTGGCCGCGGTAAAGCGGTTTCACGATTACGTCTATGGTCGTTTTTTTCAATTAGTCACTGACCACAAGCCTCTCTTGGGTTTGTTGGCAGGCGATAAACAGACCCCACAAATTATGTCCCCCCGCATGACTCGGTGGTCAATTTTCCTGGCGGCCTACAATTACCAGCTGGTCTATCGCCCTGGGGCTCATCTGGGGAACGCTGACGGTCTCAGTCGCTGTCCTCTTACCATAGCTGTTGATGACCCTGCTCATGACCGCTCCGTCCTGTTAATCGATGATTTCCCTGATTTAGTAACAGCATCAGATGTTGCCAAACTCTCAGTTAAAGACCCTACTCTAGTGCAGGTTCTGGATTGGGTTCGGCGGGGGTGGCCACGGGGCCCGGTCCCAGGGGAATTCCGACCTTTTACCACCCGTCAGCATGAACTGTCCATCTCCCGGGGATGTTTATTGTGGGGTAGCAGGGTGGTGATTCCCCCCGCACTACGTAGGCCTGTTTTACAGCGTTTGCACGAGAGCCATCCAGGCACCGATAGAATGAAGGCGTTGGGCCGCAGTTATGTTTGGTGGCCAAAAATGGACCAGGCCATTTCTGAATGGGTAGCCAGGTGTCAGCGATGCCAGCAGTCCCGACCTGTGCCCCCTGCTGCCACACCTAGAGAGTGGGAAATGCCCAGGTCCCCCTGATCCCGGCTCCACATAGACCTGGCTGGACCTTTCCTGGGACAGAACTTGTTGATTGTGGTTGATGCATACTCTAAGTGGGTGGAGATAGCTCGCATGGCATCAACCACTTCAGACGCTGTGATTAAGGTCCTCCGCAATTTATTTGCCACCCACGGCTTACCCGATGTGGTGGTATCGGACAACGGGCCCCAATTCACCTCGGCCACGTTTCAATTGTTCCTTGTGGAGTTGGGCATCCGCCATGCCTTGGTGGCACCTTATCATCCGTCCAGTAATGGCCGGGCTGAAAGGGCCGTCCGCTCGGCCAAGGATGCCCTAGCCCGTTTTGGCCCAGGGGACTGGCAGGAAAAGGTGGCGCAATACCTCTTGGCGCAACACTCGACCCCTTGCCCGCTGACCAATCGAAGCCCTGCCGAACTCCTTATGGGCAGGCGTTTATGGACCACCTTGGACAGGCTACACCCGTGCTTCACGCCTGAGGCACCCGTAGATTCATCTAGCCGCCCCCGGTCTTTCGGGGTTGGCGATTGTGTGTATGCCAGGAACTATGGGGGCGACCCTCCGTGGCTGCCTGGACGCATCATTCTAATAACAGGACCATGTTCTTACAGAGTCGAGCTCGAGGACGGACGAGCCTGGCGGCGCCATATAGATCAATTAAGGGGTCGTCTTACCAACCAGACCCCGGAAGATGCGGAACCGTCTATGGACCATCTGCCAGAGACGACCTCGCCCCCACCTCCATGGGACGATAAGGCCCATGATGCTTCACCAACAATAGTGCCTCGGCCATCCTGTTTTCCTGATGAACCAGTGTCTCTTCCGCCCTCTGAGCCTCCTGCTACTGCATCCTTGCAGTCACCGGTAGTTCCAATGACTCAGGGGCTAGCGCAACCTTCAGGGTCGTTCTCTGAGAGTCCGGAACTAGCCCCGTCCCAGGACAGCGAACTCCGTCGGTCAGGACGAATGCGCAGTCGTCCGTATTTCCTTAAGGATTACGTTTGTGCCGTCCAAGGGGGAAGGAGTGTTACAGACGTGACGTTTCACTACCCGGCAACATGGAAGCGCTCCCGATTGGCTGAGACTTGACAGCTCAGCCGGCGGGACAATTAAAGAGATGCTATTGGCTGCTGCGTTTACCAGCTGAGATATAAATAGCGGCTGTGACAGAAAGAGGGTTGGGTTGGTTCTGATGTTTTGTTGTTGCTGTTAATACTTTAATAAACCGTTCCTGTTAACCGTTGCCTCAGTATCCCTGCCTGTTCTTTCAAAATAGAACACTATCTATCTATCTATCTATCTGCATCCCCATCCCCATCCCCATCCCCATCCCCATCCCCATCCCCATCCCCATCCCCATCCCCATCCCCATCCCCATCCCATCTGGAAATATATATAATATCTCTCCCATATACAGTGTAATACTTACCAGAAGCCACACTTTAAAAATGCCAGAACAACAAAAGTATAACATTCATCTAATTAATAACTACTGATTAAAATTAATTGCCTGTAAGATAAGGTTTCTCATTTATAAAATCAATTTGTTTTTATCTTTATGTACCTCAAGAACTTTCCATCACATACAAGAACCCAGAGACATTAAGGCTATGAAGATTCTGAAGAATTGGAAATACTTGAAACCAACACGAGTGGAACATTTTGTCATTTATTAAGATCTCAAAGCTTTTTTTAGGCTTCTTTGTAATCTTGAAAAGAGGTGTTGCTACTTTAAGACTCAGGTTAACTTTGAATAGATTTCTCAAAGTAGCATCTTTACCTCAGAAGTCTCATATAGAAAACTGAGGAAAAAATGAGAGAGGGTTTGACTCATTATGTTCAAAATACCTTTTCTAGATCATTTTTAAATGAACCTATCACAGGTATGGACCCTTCTTTCCTCCCACCAAAAACAAAGAGCGGGGAAGGAAAAAAATCAGAAAGGAGATGGAGTAAGAAAGTGGGGAAATAAAATTGGATAGAAATGATGTGAGGGAAACAGGAAGAGAGATTGTGAAAGAGGCCATGCTCAACTCTGTAACTAGGCAAACCACACTAAGCTTCAAAGGCACTCACACTTATCCACAGTGAAATGTTCGGTCAATTGGACATATATCCATTTATTTTTAAGAACATCTATTCTTCTCTCCATGAGTCATATGTAATCATTGGGAAGGAAATGGTTTCCTATTGGTAAATCAATAAAACAGTTTATAAACAAACATCGCAAAACCGTAGGATTAATAAAAAATATACAATATGTGAAACTTAAATGGAAATTATGATAGATGGATTGTTATCTGCCTAAAGCAAATGAAACATCCTTTGTTTTCAACCAGAAAATTTTCTGTTGACAGGAAGATGGGATCCCATTACAGTACTCAACAAGACTGCTGCTCTGATCATGTGACATTTCACCATGATGAGTGGGTCGAGACAAGAACCTGTCTGATAGAAAACTGTGCTTTATGGAGCCATGTTCTGAGTCACTGTTAGAACTTCATAGGTAGACACCTGTTGTGGCTCCATTACCGGAGCCTGTGTCATCATCAGGAGAGGAGAGTGAAGGGGAGGAGTTGGCAAGGCCTCCCTCTCCAGGACCCTCCTCTCTGGCAATGCCTTCAGTGTCCGCCAAAGGGCAAGAGATAGGGCCAGGGCCAAGCACATCCACGCAGCCACAGATGGACAGTGATGAGGGTAATGAGTCTTGGCTGGACCCACGCCAGCGTCGCAGAGATAAGTGCGCGCAACAGAAGAAAGGGCGTGCCCGAGATTAGGCTGAGACACTGGACCAGACACCACAGGATATAAAAGGGAGCGTGGTGGCCAGTCAAACCTTGTGACGAACAAAGCTGAAAGCTTCCACGCCATTCTGCATTGCCAGACTTTTGCTTTAAGACTTTGCTGGAGTATCTCTGGACTTGATTAGTTCCGTAATTATTGAGCTGCTTTCCTTTGATGTATCAGAAGTGGGGAGAAGTTATCTCTCCTCTTTGTAAATAATAAACTCTTGGCAGGCAGCCACTAGGTTGTTGCCAAGTTCCGTCATCATAAGGAAAAGGATTTTGCCGGCTGGTTTGGTCTTTAACTCCTGAACGTCTGTTGGTGTGTGTGCGTGGGGTTGGGGACAGATCAACACCAGCATTTGAAGCTGCTAACAGAAACCCGTTAGCAACTAAGATTCCTGATGAAGTCTTGTTGACATATTACATGCAACCAGTTCTATCAACCATCAATGTTGCACTGAGTATTAAACTGGCATTTCCAAGCAGTCTTCAAAGGCAACCTATGTAACAGGCTTGTCTCGGCTTGTCTTTCGTCTCGAGCCGCGAACGTAACAAATCACCACAAGCAGAGATGAGAATGCAAGTTTTACTAAGGTTATTGTAGATTCACAGCCAAAAGCAAAGCACAAGTCGGATGGTTGGTTCAAAGTCAGCACTGTGCGCAACTGCAGCACAGCGCTATTTACCCCAAACTTAACTCCGAAACCAGCATCCGGCACTCAATATCCCAATTACGTCCACGTCAACTGTTGTCCCAGTCTTGGTTTTGACGTTGCCGGTTTGGTTCTCAACAAGTCTGTCAAAGGCAGAGCTATTTTGGCAAAGACAGGAAGACGTCCATGGTACTAGGACCAGACTAGGCAAGATGTCCATGGTACTAGGACCAGAACCCATTGTGTATCCCCATTCTCCTTCATCATTGTCCGTCCAACGCCTCTCCCTCCATCCCTAGAAAGAGGCTCCTAACCGAGGGGGTCTTGGCATCCATGGAGGAGAACTGAGCTATGCCACCACTCCCCTGTGTGGACTACTGTCCAGCTCATGTTCGCTGTCCCAGGAGACCCTCTTCCTCTGGGCGAACCCCGCTCTTGGGCTGCCTGACCTTCGGTTTCACCACTGCTTGCTCAGCGCTTTCTTTAGCCTCTTCCGCAAGCAGTTCCTCCTCCGCTTCTACTTTGCACTCCTTCTCCGTCTCCAGTTCCTCCAGAACCATCCCCTCTGCCATTCTCCAAAACTTCAAAAGAGCCAAAAGGGATGCTGAACTGACGAATAGAAATAAGAACAGAGCGCTGACTTTCTCTTGGCTTGTCTTTCGTCTCGAGCTGCGAATGTAGCAAATCACCACAAGCAGAGATGAGAATGCAAGTTTTACTAAGGTTATTGTAGATTCACAGCCAAAGGCAAAGCACAGGTCGGATGGTTGGTTCAAAGTCAGCGCTGTGCGCAACTGCAGCACAGCGCTATTTATCCCAAACTTAACTCCGAAACTAGCATCCGGCACTTAATATCCCAATTACTCCCCCCCTCCAATCAGCTGTTTAGCGGTTGCGGTAATTCTGACAGATTCCGACGTCATCAGACATTGCCGATATCGAACATCGCCGACCAGGAACTGAGTGGGAGGCTGATGGGTTCAGGGATCGCTGTGTGTGCCGTGCCATCTTGTGCTGGCCATCTCGCTGCTCGGCTCCCCATTCCACATGGGTGACGTCCTGGCAGCCTACTAGACCTGCCCAGCAATGGCGACTCAACACTTGTAACCAAGATATTGTAGTAGGATTTATAGCTGTTTCACTCTCCAAGTTAATGAAAAGTACCATGTATCCCATGAACCACTTACATCTCTAATGACAATTGCAACCCACATACGCTAGGCCCACTTGAGTTCCATAATCAGCTGAGTTATTTATCAGCTTATTTGAGTTGGGTTTTTGTTTTTGTTTTTTGTTTTTTGCTAAAAGCTGCAGGATTGCCAACTGCAGGAGCAAGCAACCAGTCAAAACCATCTGATGCTAGACTCAGCCTAAATCTACAGGAGGAAGTTTAGAAGAAAAAGGTGATGTGCAGCATAATCCTGACAAGGTATCAGCCCCAGAACACATTAGCAGCTTTGGAAAGCAAAGCAAATGGGGTCCTCAAGAAGTAAAGATGCCGGGTTTCCTCGTCTTCGGCGGCGACGGTGCCTTTTTAAGCACCGCCAGCCCCGCCGCTCGTAGAGCCGCTTCCTGATTGTGAAGCGGCTTGAAAGCTTCAAAATCCTTAGGATTTTTGAAGAAGAGGCAGCAGGGTACAGGTCGAGCCCCTGCAACCCCCCCAGGGAATTGTTTCTGGGGAGGAAACAGGCGCGGCTCCCTTTCAACCTGCTGAGACTCCGGGCGGCGTGGGACGTCTCTGCTTCCGCAGAACAAGCCGGCTGCAGGAAACTTTTAAAGAGCAAGGAAACAACCCAAATAAACACCTGAAATCTACGTGAACCCTGAAATTTTGAACTGCAAGTATTAGCACTTTGCTGATCTTTTATATTGAAGCGAAAATTTCTGAATGAGTGAAAGTGACTGGGAAAAAATATGGCGCTCAGCATTAGAGTAAATGAATCAGCGAGTGTGGATTGGTGAAGTCATCTTGCTTTGTTACAAAGTTAAAAAGTTGCTATAAAGTTGCTCCGGCTGTAACAGGAACAAGAGGAAAATCTCTCCCTTTTACTTGACTTTGCTGCATTATAGCTTTGCCCTGATTAAATCTGGGGGACCTTTTTAGAAGGCTTTGTGGAGGTGGCAGAAGAAGCGGAACCTCCCTCTTTAGAAAAGCTAGCTTACGTGGCAGGATGGCTTCAAAGAAGCAGGAAGGCAAAACAGGGGGGGGATCCCCCACACGCAAACAGGACACGCAGTCACAAGCTCAGAAAAAAGATTTTGATATGGGAGATTTAAAAGAATTTATTTCAAATATCTTGGATGACAAATTTCAAAAAGCTCAACAGGAAATAGATGATAAAATAAATAAAATAGATGATAAAATTCAAAAGTCTCAACAGGAAATTATGCAGGAAATGCAGCAGAACCAAAAGAAGGTGACCAAAAAAATAACAGATGTGGCGTCTGGCCTGGCAGGATTTATTATGAAAGTTGAGTCAAAAGTGGATGAATTTAAATCAGAAGTTAATGCTAAGATGAAAAATAATGATCATAAATTTTTTGATGTTGATGATAAGATGCGGAGAGTTGAGAACGAGATTGTCATGATGCAATTCCGGGCAATGGAATTTGCTATACGGCTTCGAGGAATTAGAGAAGAGGAGAGACAAGATTTGAGACAGATCTGTGCTGAAGCCCTAGCTGTGATCTTAAAAATTAATCCTGATATGGTCTTCTGTAAAATAGACAAAATTTACAGAGTCAACTCTTGGGTGGCCAGACAAAGACAATTGCCTAGAGATGTGGTCATATATTTTACAGACAGAGCAATAAGAAATGATATCCTGCAAAAATCTTTTCTCACTTCTGTGCAAGTGGGCGGATCCAAGATCACAGTTTACAAGGAGCTTCCACCTAAGATGTTGAAATCCAGAAAAGATTTTGGCTTTCTTGTTAAAGAATTGCAGAATAATCAGATCCCATTTCGTTGGGACGCTCCAACTGGCATAATTTTGAGATATAAGGGAGAGAAACACCGTTTGAATACTGTGGAGAAGGCGGAGCAATTTTATACTGATATTTTTAAAGAAAGAACACCATCCCCACGTACATCTACAGTTTTGGAGATTAAGGAGAGTGATAAGAAGCAACTTCAAGAACCGCAACAACAATCTAAGCAGGAATCAGAGGAGTTGAAGGGCGCTGAAGGAGGTTCTCTGGATGAGCCTTTGCTGGAACCTTCTCCAATTTTGGAGCCGGCTTGGGTGGCTGAAGTCAAGGACCAGCGTATAACCCGAGCAAAAGCCAAGCAACTTAAAGAAAAGTTACAGCAGGAAAGACAAGATGAAAAGGCTGGGGCCGTGGGGAATGCAGGACAGAAGATTTCGGATGAAATCCGAATATTCTGTTCTTTGCTCCAGAAAGAGAATAATGATGATTAAATGTTTATCTTGGAATGTGAATGGGTTGAATGCAACACAGAAAAGGAAGAAAGTATTTGCATATTTAAAACAACATAATAATGATATAATTTGTTTACAAGAAACGCATATTACAGCTCAAGATCAAAACTATTTGAAAAATTCCAAATTAGGAACACATTTTATATCTTCAACTAACCAAAAAAAGAATGGTGTGGTTATTTATGTAAATAAAAAATTAACAGCCAAACTTATAGAAGCTGATCAAGACGGCAGGTTTGTAGCAATTGAATTACTTTCTGCTAATAATCAAATTCTTTTGATAGGAATTTATGCTCCTAATCAACAACAGGACTATTTTTATAAAATGCTACATACTAAAATACTTCAATGGGATTATAGATCTATTTTAATTATGGGAGATTGGAATGGAGTAATTGACTCTAAATTAGACAAAAAGACTTTGGCGAAGTCAAGGATTAGATTACCACAGACTTTTTTTGATATGAAAGAAGACCTGGAATTAAAAGATATTTGGAGAATACATAACCCAAAAGAACTGGATTATACTTTCTTTTCTGACAGACATAGATCCTTTTCTAGGATTGACTTCATTTTGTTGTCAGATGATTTACTTGTTAGGACAAAAAGAACAAAGATTCTGCCAAGAACTTTGACTGATCATAGCCCAGTGTGGATAGAAATTGAGACATGCAAGACTGAGAGACGCTCTTGGAGATTAAATGAAAACTTGTTCAGATATGAAAAAAATATAATAGAACTTAAAAAGTATTTGAAAGAGTTTTTTGAAATGAATTTGAATAAAGGCACCCCAATGGAAATTGTGTGGGATGCAAGCAAAGCTTATATGAGAGGGGTGCTTATTCATATGAACTCTAAACATAGGTTGACCCGACAAAAGAAAAGATTTGAATTGGAAGCAGAAATAAAGAACAAAGAACAGTTACTTATTAAAAACCCAACAGATGAAAGAATACTTGGTGTCATAAAACTTTTGAAAGACCAATTCCAAATGCTTATAGCGGAACAAGTTGCAACAAATTTACAATACGCGAAGCATAATACATTCTGCAACGCCAATAAACCGGGCAGGTGGTTGGCCTACACATTAAGGAAGAAACAGAGCATACGGACTATTGATAGTATTGATATCGGAGGGAAAGAAGTTCTTCAACAGAAATTAATAAAAGAAGCTTTTCTTGAATATTACACTAAACTATATGCCAGAGAGGAGGTGCAGAATGGACTTATAGAAAAATACTTAGACAACAAAAGAGTTACAAAAATCACTGAGCAACAAAAGGAAAGAATGAATTATCCTATAACAGAGGAGGAGATAATAGCAGCAATAAAACAATTAAAAACAGCTAAAGCTCCTGGAACGGATGGTCTGACTGCAGTGTATTATAAAACTTTGCAGGCAGAAATGGTGGAACAACTTAGAGACTTATTTTGTAATATACAACAAGGGGGAAAAGTACCCCCATCATGGACTACAGCTTATATTTCTTTGATACCAAAAGAACAAGCAGGTCCCAAAAAACCAGAGAACTACAGACCAATATCTCTCTTGAATACGGATTACAAAATTTATGCAAAAGTATTAGCCAACAGATTGATGCCACTAATTCAAAAGGTGATTCATGATGATCAAGCGGGATTTATTGAGGGTAGGCACATGAATGACAATGTAAGGCAAGTAATAGATTTATTGGAATATCTTGAGAAGAATAAACAGATCCCTGCAGTGCTGGTTTTTCTGGATGCAGAGAAGGCCTTTGATAAAGTGGACTGGAATTTTCTATTAAAGACTTTAAAAAGGATGGACTTTGGGGACCAATTTATACAGGCGGTCTCAGCAATTTATCAAGATCAAAAGGCACAGATTATTATTAATGGAAGTTTGACAACAGAGTTTAAAATCGAAAAAGGAACAAGACAGGGATGTCCGCTGTCCCCATTGTTGTTTATTTTAACATTAGAAGTCTTGTTAAATACAATAAGGGACTCTAATACTTTGAAAGGTATAATGATAAGGCAAGAGGATTACAGAATAAAGGCATTTGCAGATGATCTGGTTGTTACCCTAACACAGCCAATGGAATCAATAATCCAGATGAAGGACATTATACAAGACTATGGTAAAGTTTCAGGTTTTAGATTGAACCAGAAAAAAACTAAGATGGTAGTTAAAAATATGACACAAGATCGTAAACTTGAGCTTGAAAGGAGGGCAGGTTTTGAGATTGTACCAAAGGTAAAATATCTAGGAGTTCAGGTTGCAGAATCAAATATGAAATTGTTTCAAAATAATTATGAGGTGTTGTGGCGAGAGGTGCAAAAAGACATGGAGACTTGGAAAAAACTGCAGCTGTCTTTACTTGGAAGAATAGCAGCAGTTAAGATGAATATTTTGCCAAGATTTCTTTTTTTGTTTCAAATGATTCCGGTGCTCAAAAATGATAAACAACTAAAAGTATGGCAAACTGGAGTGAACAAGTTTGTCTGGAACGAGAAAAAACCAAGAGTAAAAATGAAAATTATGCAAGACGTTCCAGAAAGGGGAGGTCTTAAACTTCCAAACCTACAGTTATATTATGATGCAGCAGCTTTGACTTTAGCAAGTGATTGGTTTGGAGGAAAAAAGACTGGAATACTAAACGCAGAAAGTTTTGATTTGGAATTTGGATGGCACGCTTACTTATTTTATGACAGTAAAGTGGACAAAGTATTCAAAAGCCACATACTTAGAGATTCTTTGTTGAGAGTTTGGAAGAAGCACCGAAACAATTGGGATTATAAAATACCGCTATGGCTGGATCTTGGTCATACTTTGTGGAATACAAATATAATGTCACTCGGGGGGTTTTTATACAAAGAGGTTCTTTTTACAGATGCGGGCAGATGGCAGCTGAAGACATTACAGACATTGTTGGCTGAAGGGATTAATCTAACTTGGTTACAATATAATCAACTGCAATTGAGATGGAAAGAGGACCAAAAAACTGGTATTATGATGTATGAGGAAGAATTGGTTAGACACATAAAAGAGAAAGGTCCAATGCATATTAAAAGACTTTATAATGTCTTGTTAGAAAGGGATTCAGAAACTGAACTAGTTAAAGATTGTATGATTAAGTGGGCACAAAATTTTGAGGAACCAGTGATGTTGGAAACATGGGAAAAAATTTGGGTTCAGAATGTTAAATTTACACAGTCGCAGAATCTGAGGGAAAATTTTTACAAAATGTTTTACAGATGGCATCTAGACCCCAAAAAATTGTCGTGTATGTACCCTAATGTGCAGCCTAAATGTTGGAGATGTGATTGTCTAGACGCTACATATTATCATGTTTGGTGGACCTGTAAGAAAGTTAAGGCTTTTTGGATAAAAATTTGGTGGGTCATGCAGAATGTTTTGAAGAAAAAAATTCAATTTTCTCCACAATTGTTTTTATTGGGTATAGTTAAGGGTTTTACATTGGGTGAAACAAAATTGATATTGTATATGATAACAGCAGCAAGATTGTTGATAGGTAAATACTGGAAAAATGAAGCGCTGCCCACGATTGAGGAATGGACTTTGAAGATGGCCAGTTTTGCAGAGATGGCGAAGATTTCAGCATATCTAAAAGATTGTTCTCAAGAGACTTATGAATGGGAATGGAAGAAGTGGATAGATTATGTTCAGAACAAATATCAAACTAGGAAGTATCAAATAGCTTTTATTTGAAAATGTTATATTAAGATAGAAATATTTTAAGGTAATGAGGATGAAAATTTATTTGAAAATGTTATATTAAGATAGAAATATTTCTAAGGTAATCAGGATGAAAATTTATTTGAAAATGTTATATTAAGATAGAAATAGGTTAAGGTAATGAAGATGAAAATTTATAAGGGGGAGGGAGGGGTTCAAGTTTTATATACAAAGGAGGGTTTTTCCTTTTACTTGACATGAGTATACTATGTGGAAGTCTGCGGGGAGGGGAGGGTTAGGGTGGGTTAGGGAGGTTGGGAAGTTTGGGGTGGGTTGAGGGGGGGAAAAAAAGGGGTGAAAATGTAATTGTAAAACTTTTGCAATAAAAAAAAAAGAAGAAGAAGAAGTAAAGATGCCAAAGCCCATGATTAACCTGCATTTGATTGTTGGACTATTTTGGACTATGTTGGCTCTCTGTCACTGCTACCTATTATTTCCTTAATCTGTGCTCACTTTCAACTGTCCTCTAAATTGCCCATGCTGCACCTATCTATCAGACCAACTTTGCTTTCCATTATTTTCCAGTGCTTCCATGAATCTTCACATTGCCTGCCCTTGTAATTGACTTCAATATACTCATCCATAAGCCACTTGTAAATTGAGTTGGTGTATTTGATAAGCCTGAAGCAGGACAGTCATCATCTTGAATGTCACTTATTATTGGTTTGACACTCCCATATGATTTCATCTGATTTCAATAAAAAAGCAAAATCTGTCTTATTTTAGATCTCTGGATTGTATGATCTCTGGTTTCATGTCAATAATAAAATGACAAGATGAGATAGTGCATGCATAGTAATTTGATTAGAGGTCTCCTTAGTTTGTAATATGATTCTCTCAATGTTTTATAATGTTAGTCTTTTTGTACTTTTGAATATTTTATAAAATTGTTTTTATGATTGTTTTATACATGACCCAGAAACATGTTGCATGAGATGCGCAGCCATATAAATATGATAAACAAACAAACAAACAAACAATCTTTCTGCATTATGTTGGAACAGAACAGATGAATTACAGTGGCCCCAATTCCCAATTTATCTAGTCTATCCAAAAGGATGCTGTAATTAGTGGTATCAAAATAGCACCCAAAGACAAAACTAAAATAAAAGAGAAATAGATGCATATTTCTGTTTTTTTTTCTTTGTGTCTATCAAGTTACCAACAGAATTTCTGTGCAATCACAACTTGCACATGGACCTGATAGAAATGAAGACTAAAATAATGGTGGAATATAAAATATGAACATTATTTCATCATTTTGCAATAAAAATCCTCTGTAAATATTATTTTAAAAATAAACTATGTAAATAAGTGTAAATCATTTTTTTACAATTCAATAATTAAAATGTATGCTGAAGTAGTCCATTTCTTCATGCATTTATTTTCTTATGGTGCAAGATCCTTTCTATAGTAGTAATCGTTCCCATATCATATCAATTCCACTTTGCATACCAAGAAAAATTTTCTTTAGCGTTCTTCAGCAGCTGTACTTAATTCCTTTCTAAATGTCAAACTGACACATTAATAGTAAGAGAGAGACCAATTTCTCTGTTAGCATTCTCTATAAAGCAAAGTACAGCTAGTACTGCAAATGTTCTCAGTTCTTTATGTCTCTATTTATTTAGCTAAACTGCTGTACTGAAACCGACCTCATACTTTTTGCAGAAGTAATTATGCTTATGAATTTTTTTAAAAAATATTATTTTTAATTGTGGAGATGCTTGCACTGCAATTCATTTTATTAATGTAAATGATTCAGTGGGTAAATGAAGGCATGCCATGAGTCTGTTTATATATGTGTGCATATGCATATATATGTGTGTTCTTAATCAATGGATAAAGCCTGCCATAGAGCAGAAATATAGACTTACAATTCTACTGTTAAATATTTTAAAATATGAAAAACTTTAAGGAACATATATTCATTTTTATTTTTATTATTTTTTAGGCAAAATAGTGGAATTTGCATGCATATTTCTTTTGGTTAAATCTAGATTTGTACTGTATACATGCATGTGTGTATATGTGTCTATATGTATATGCAAGAGTATATTAAAGATTTTCATTAGGAACATATTCAACATTTAAAAAGTGTTTTGTTTCAAACTCAAAAAGAACTGTACATTATGGGAGTTCTATTGTATTCATTCCAAACCAGGCATAGTCTAAACCAGGGGTGTCGAACTCGCGGCGTCATGTTGTCATCACGTGACATAGCGTGACTTTTTTCCCCTTTGCTAAACCAGGGGTGGGCATGGCCAGTGCATGACACATCTAGCCTACATGCTGCAAGTTTGACACCCCTAGTCTAAACCAAACAAGATCTGAAACCAAATTCTAGACCGGTGTTTCTCAACCTTGGTAGCTTGAAGATGGGTGGACTTCAACTCCCAGAATTTGGGAGTTAAAGTCCACCCATCTTCAAGCTTCCAAGGTTGAGAAACACTGTTCTAGACAATCCAGGATCTAAAATAGTTCTGGATGTTCCAGAATGATAAAACAATAGAACTCAGAACAAGTTTATGAAAGAAGAAAGAAAGTAAACATAATCTGCCAATCTGCCATTTGTGTGTTATCATAGGCATAAAAACTGTATTTCAGGTAAATACCCTGAGTCTGTGAAAAAGATGGAGGGAAAACAGATAATGATTTTGAAAACTCAGGCTCTGATGGGAGAGGACAAATTAAAATAAGCCATTAAGCTGTCATGAAAATAGGAATGTAGTTGAACCTAGTAGGAGAGAAGAAGAAGTGAGATGGATGGCAAATAAATAAACAGATGGACAGATGGACAGATGGAAGAGGACAGAGGAGCACCCGGAGGCTCCAACTGGTCCAGAATGCAGCAACGCGGGTAGTGACGGGAGCAGCATGGCGCTCCCATGTAACACCGCTCCTGCGCGAGCTGCACTGGCTCCCAGTGGTCTTCCGGGTGCGCTTCAAGGTGTTGGTTATCACCTTCAAAGCGCTCCATGGCATAGGGCCTAGCTATCTTCGAGACCGCCTGCTGCCACCGACGACCTCCCATCGACCCGTGCGCTCCCACAGAGAGGGCCTCCTCGGGGTGCCATCAGCCAAACAATGCAGGCTGGTGACCCCCAGGGGGAGGGCCTTCTCTGTGGGGGCACCTACCCTCTGGAATCAGTTGCCCCCAGAGATAAGGAGAATCCATGACCTCAGTGCCTTCCGCCATGCCCTTAAAACCTTCTTTTTCCAACAAGCCGGGCTGGCCTAACTCTTTTTAAGTGTTTTTAATTGTTTTTGTTTATTGTTTTAATTAATGGGGCCAAATTTATATATATATTTTAACTGTATTTTAATATTTGTATTTGATGTTTTTATTTGGCTGTTCACCGCCCTGAGTCCTCAGGGAGAAGGGCGGTATACAAGTTCAAAAATAAAATAAAATAAATAAATGAAGAAGGAAAAGGAAGGAAGGAAGGAAGGAAGGAAGGAAGGAAGGAAGGAGGGAGGGAGGGAGGGAGGGAAAGGACCCAACCAGTGGTGGGATTCAGCCAGTTCACACCAGTTCGGGAGAACTGGTTGTTAACTTTCTGAGCAGTTTGGCAAACTGGTTTTTGGAAGAAATCATTAGGGCAGAGAACCGGTTGTTAAATTACTTGAATCCCACCACTGGACCCAACCCCAGGAAACATCAAAGATCTCTATCTTCACTACCAGATTCTTCAATACAGTACATTATTAGATAACATTCAGAAAAAATAATTAGCCATCACTACCACCCCTTTTTAATACTTGACCTGCTAAATAAAAAAAAATGCAGAAAGAAGTCAAAACCTAACAAGTTGAAACATGCACATAGACTGCATTAGTACTTTCCAAGCATATGAACAGAAGGTGCACATCCAAACCTAAGCTTAGCTGCTCAAACAGCTAGAAGGTTTGTTGTTTGTTTCTGCTTTTTGCCCATAGTCCCTGTTGATTGTGGAATTTTCAGAGTGCATTTGAAGATGCACTACATAAAAGCATTCTGAATCTCAGCATTAACAGGAAACAAGCTTAGAGAGAGAATGATTGAAGTGGCATAAAAGCATTGGAAATAAAATAAAATTTGAAATAAATAAATGCACACATACTGAATACTTTTTCGGAGCCTGAACAGCATAAACGGATCAACATAAGGCAATAAAAATACAATAGCAAAGCCCAGATGTACAGGTGCAGTATTGTCTTCAAAGTTCCTGAGGTGCCCTTCATAGCTCTTCAAAAAGATAATATGGAGGGAGAGGTTTGGATATCTCAGAGTGGGTTGTTCCAGAGTAGAATGGGACAACTTAGTTTGGTCAACTTGCCACAGCAAACACACCATGGCCAACTTGGTGCAGCCAACTCACTATGGGACAATTCAATAATTCAATTTAAGTATTTAAAATAATTTGTCATTCACATTTCATTCTGTCTTTCTTTTTGCATCCTTTCTTTAATGATTCTATTCCACCATTTCTTCTATATTACTGTGACCCTTGTCCTGTGGCAAGTTGGCCATGATGAGTTGTCCCATAGTGAATTGGCTGCAATGAGTTGGCCATGGCAAATTGTCCCAGATTCATTCCAGAGATAGTGGTTAGAGAGCTCAAGGATGAAGACCCTCAGCACGACAACCTCAGCATTCCCTCAGACATGAAACTCTCAGCAAGCCCTCTGTCTAGAATTTACCAGGTGCCTTAGAGAAACAGCTTTGGTTATATCTAGATTCTGAATCATGTAAGGCTTTAAAATTGAACACAAACCCTCTGATATCAATTACACTTGGAATCCATCTCTCAGCCAGTGCTGTAAGTAGTAGTGGATTTCTTTATAATTCAAAAGGGCTGTTTTGAAAATCATATGAATGGGGATAGAGTGGGGGATACGCCTCTCTTTCTATCTAATTAAAATCATCCTATTATTGTATAAATAAGTTACCAGCAAAAGTCTCACTTCATCACTAAATCTCATAAGACAATATAGATCCAAGTCACAAGAGACATCAACTCAAGTCAACAAAAAGAGTCTAAAACAGCTGAATATATTTTTCCATCTGGAATGATGCAGTACTGGATTCTGTCCAGAATAAAACAGCTCTGTTTTATATACCATCTGGAACCAACAGCACAGAATCCTATGTTTCTTTTCATACAAAGTTCATCTGAACACAGATAATTTTGTACATGGAATACTTTGCACTTCCCAAGCTCTTTTTTTTTTTTTAATATGAAGAAAATTACACCCCCCAGTGGTTTATGGAGTGAGGAATTTGTCTAAAAATGGACAATCACTTTCTCTGGTCATTGGAATTTGAATTTCTGCAATTCTCTTTAAGTAAACAACATGTTATTGCACAAGATCAGTCCCTTTAAGTTCAGTTTGATAAGACTACAGAATCATGACTGTGGTCTTGGCAGGGTCAAGATTAAATTTTGGGGAAAATATGGCAGGAAACAAAAAACACCTGCAATTTCAGCTTAATAAATGTTGTCTTATTCTTGCTATTGTTAATACTGTTACTACTTTGCATATTATTAGCAGAATGTTTACAACCTTAGATCCTAGCAGGTATAATCATCCAGATTAATCAATCCTCCAAAAAAGGCAGTTTGTAAAAAAAAAAAGTACTGCTTTTTTTCAATGGAATCATTATAAAGTCATGACACTGAGTAACTGATATGAAAGCTATAGATTTTTAAAATGGCAAGTCAAGAAATATGTGCAAAGATTTGTGTTTGATGACTAATTGCAGCTATGTGGTGATGCTAAGCCAAACACATAATTAAGGAATTTGCATTATCCAGTTCAAATGACATATCTAACATCCCATCAGGAAGTGCTGGAATCAGCTATGCATTCAATTAAAGTTGCATTTATTTTCAAATCAGCTTGCTTTCATCCAGAGGCATTTTTAAAATGCTCTTCTGAGCCAAAACAAAAACAAGTTGCTTTCAAATTCTAGAAAGGGGGCCTGTTTCATCAAACCGCTCAAAGGCATACTTTAATGGAAATTCTATTAGCTTCAGGAAAATTACAAGCGAGGTTTTAAATCACACTAGATGAAATAGAGGATGATCCGCACAAGAATTTGCTACAGTATTGACTTTATTGAGCAAGACATGTGATTGAAAACACAGGCAAACTCTTTCAGAAAATTTAGAGACAATATCCAACACTTCATTTTGCAAGATGAGCAAAAGGCTGTTCTTAGTTCTCAGCTGCTCAGTATGCCGTACAAAGAAACATGTTCAATTTTTAAGGTGGGAGTAAAATACCTTGCAATATCTTGTGTTCTCTTTTGTATTACAAAGCATATGACCTTTCAGCATTTCTTCCAAACATATTTTGTTTGTTTGTTTTTCATGACAGTTTTGTTTTTCATTTTCCTTTATGGTTCTTTCCTTCAAATGCCAAGACTAGGTCAAGAGACATTTTAAAAATATTCAAAAAGCTCACACCAATCTATATATGTATATATATATATCACTGTGTATGTATATATACTATACATGCATATACAAACATACAGTTATATATTGCACTATATTTATGTATAAGTTGTATATTTAACCTGTACTGCATATATTCCTTTGTTTCATTTGAGGTGACAGTGTTGTGTCTTTAATTTCTTATGTTACCCAACCTAGTTATCTTGGGATACACTTAGTTATTAATATTAGTATTTCTTTTAATTCAATATTTTTTAAACAGGAAACCTGCTTTACAATGCCAATCAAATAAATAACACAATGCATTTTACTAGAAGGTTAGCTAGCATTATGTCAAAAAGAAAACTTTTGTTCACATTGCACATAAAAAAATTCAATTAGATTATTTTTCTCTTTCTTCTGTTTCAGTGATTCAATGGGTTATGGATTCTTCATGCCTTGCTGCAATTTAAGATCATGCTCCTGTGACTGTAATTTTAAAAATTAATACTTATAAATCAGCTAACTCTAGATACTACCTGAATACCTTTTATCTTACTGAAACTGTATTGCTGAATCTTATCGTGTTTCTCCAAAAATAAGACCCTGTCTTATATTTATTTAACCCCGAAATAACCACTTGGCCTTATTTTCAGGGAGGTCTTATTATTTTGGGGCACGTGGAAGAAGCCAGAGGAAATGGCGGGGACTGGCTGCGCATGCGTTTAAATATTTTTGGGGACGGCTTATTTTCGGGGGGGGTTATTTTAGTGCATGAGCTCAAAGGCCAATTGGGCTTATTATCAGGGAATGTCTTATTTTAGGGGAAACAGGGGCATTAAGGAGGAAATATGTTCCTTTTTTGAAATTAATTGGGGCTTAACCAGACTTTAATTGTATGGCATGCATTGTATTTATTTATTTTTTAAATCAAATATATATATAAATCAAGTATATAGCTGCCCATCTTGTAAGAAGTGCTTCTTGACTGCACACATTTAAGGAAATTAGTTAGGTGATCATTTCTTTTGCTTCAGAAAAGGTGTGGGGGTGGGAGACACATGCAGAGAGAGACAATGATGTAGAGACTCCAAGTTTATGCAGCTAGAACTGATGGTTAAGGTTTACTCTTGTTGTATTCTACCAACCCCACAGATGAATCATATCAAACATTTACCCTAAGCAAAAATTATATTCTAGCTTTTAAATTCAGAAAATTTGTACCGTTTCCCCCAAAATAAGACATCCCCTGATAATAAGCCCAATCGGTCTTTTGATGCATGGCAATAAGGCCAAGCGCTTATTTCAGGGTTCAAAAAAATATAAGACAGGGTCTTATTTTTGCAGAAACACAGTATATACTTCAAAAATTACTAATCAAAAATATTGAGAACCTGGAAAGAAAACTGGGAAGTTTTTGGCCTATTTTTGAACAACAGAAGCAATGGAATTTTATTTCCAAAATACAGACTAACAATGGGCAATTATTTTTTCAAAACAGAATCTACTAATTAATAGTTTTACTAATAGTGTACTCTGTTAAATCAAATAGAAACTTCTGTAAGTAAATAGCGAAGTTTGGGACACAATGAAAGGGAAGAGATTTCCCAAGAACATAAAAATATACTGGGACAACTATTGACATTACAAGAGATTACAGAGGCTTTGCAATCTATGAAGTTGGGCAAAGCCCCCAAACTAAATGGCTTTTCTGCTGAATGATATAGAATATTGATAGACCTATTGGCACTTTGTTGTATGTGAGGGGATTATATTTTGTTCATTCACAATAATTAAACTCTGAGAAACATCCTACAAAATGTATTGGCTTGTAGCACATCTTTGCTTGACTTGAAAGTTAAGACCAATATCTTTGCTTAACATAAAAGCTAAAATATTAACAGCAACATCAGCTAGGAGACTACACAAAGTAATACAACCCATAATATGCCCACCTGTATCTAGATTTATAAAATCTCTGACAATATTCCCCTGCTGGTTGGCATTGCTGCACATAAAAAAGAAACAGCAATTCTAATTTAGTTACTAAAAAGATGTTTGATTTTGTCTAGGGTGAATTTATGAGATATGTTTTAAAAAGGTAGGAATTTCCATTTCCATTTGTACTTTGGATTACAATTCATCCCGTTCAGTGGTGGTTTCAAAATTTTTTACTACCAGTTCTGTGGGCGTGGCATGGCTTGGTGGGTATGGCTTGGTGGGCGTGGCAGGGGAAGGATATTATAAAATCCCCATTCTCACCTCACTCCAGGGGAAGGATACTGTAAAATCTCCATTCCGTCCCAAATCCAGGGGAAGGTTACGGCAAAATCCCCATTTCCTCCTGATCAGCTGGGACTTGGGGGCAGGGCCAGTCAGAATTTTTACTACTGGTTCTCCGAACTACTCAAAATTTCCGCTACCGGTTCTCAGAACCTGCTGAAACCCACCTCTGATCCTGTTCCTATAGTAATTACCAGTGGATATGTCTCTCAATATTTTAAATTACATCATGGCACTTGACAAGGAAGTCCCTGGTCTCTTTTAATTTCCAGTTTGGTTCTTGAATATTTTCTCTATTAGACAGTCTTAAAATATTAAAGACATGGTGGCCTTTATCTCAAAATATGTATATATTTATTTATTAAATTTATATGCTAGCCATCTCACCATCAAGTGACTGTAGGCAGCTTACAACAAGATAAAAACAACAATGTAAATTAAAATTAAAATTAAAAAGATAAATATTGACACTTAAATCCAGAAAAAGCACAATAATATTAAAAGCTTAGTAATATTTAACATTTTAAATCTTAAGATATTAAAGGCATGCTGGCAGTCTCTTACTGAATAAACACAGTTCTTATATGCTGATGATATTATGGCTGTTCTCGATAATTATGTAATTATTACCAAAGTTTGTTGAAGTTATATGGCAGTATGATTTATAGCCTGGCTATATAATTAATCACAATAATTTGTTACTTTTGAGACCCACTACAGCTAGAGATTTCTACAGAAGATAAAGATTTCCAATATACAGCATGTTGAATTAAATAAATAGAAATGTATATATGTAATTTCAATGGATATAATCCAACAGTCCAAATTTCCCTGAAATAATTGTTTAAGATTAATGCTATTAAAATGAATATTATATTAAGATTAATTTACATCTAAAGCGGGATTTCACTATTAACTCCCATTACAGATTGCATAAGGATAGATTAATTAATGTGATATATGAGAGAAGCTAGAATATATTTGATTTAATTGCAGTTACCCTCATAGAATGGCGGCTTTAACCTATGATTTCCAACTATAGCATTGGGTCTTTATCTTAATATCTATAGTTTTTAGGAATGAGATTGATTAGGATTATATTCCTTTCTGGGATATTTAGAAAACAAATGTGTTATATATTTAAAATGTTGATAGGTGCTAGAGTCTAGGTTTATTTAATTGGGATGTTTGTTTCCGGCTTTGAAAGCTGATAATTATATTTAGTTCTTAATAGTTGAACAGTTGTGATTTGTGATATTTGATGAAATCTGAAAATAACAAGGGTAAGTTTTATTGGGATCCTGTTTTATTGGGATCCTGGGGATTTATACTATTAATCATTTTATTTTTCATAATTGTTTTGATTTGAGACATTGTAAATAACTTGCTTATTTCTTTAATTAGTTTTTTTTAGCCACTATTATATTTTTAGTGTTTTAACTGAAATATCACTATTCATTGTTGACTCTTTCCTTTTGTATTTTCAGCATTTCAATATTTTTTTAAAATACTATTTTTTAAAAATTACATTTTGGTGATTGAACGGATAAATGCTTATTAACATTGGTAACAGCCCATTTCAATTCCAAGCACATTCTGTGAATCTCACATAAAAACTTATTTCTTATCTTCCTCTTTCTCTTCTACCTTGCCTATCATAATAATTTTTCCTGCTCCATCAATAGCTTGCATTACATGTCCCAGATATGTGAGTTTCTATTTGCTGATCATCATTTCAAGGGAACAGTCTGCCTTTGCTAACTTAGGGTCAAAATGCTGAAAATTTCAAATGGCAATATTTGCATTGTTTTAGCATCTTTTTTCAGATGTGTGCCTCTTAATTGCAAAAAGATGATAGAGAAATAGCTGATGAATTCAATTGATCTTAGTGCCATCTAACCCATCTAATGATAATAATAATTTGGGGATATCAATAACAGATATTTTTACATTCTGTTCTTTTATCAAACTAAAACTAAAACTTCCAATTCTTCCAATTTTTGTACCATTATCTGCCTATACATATGTTATACAGCACAGGGTTTAGAAGAAGCCCTGTGTATGTCATTCATAACCTCCAGTTTGATTCTGAAGCATTAGTACACATTTGTTGGATACAGTTATTTAGATACTCTGCATCTATCTAATGGTAGCAAAATCCATCCTGCATTTTGCCATTTTCTGTATTAGGATTTCATGACAAATTTTGAACTGGGTCTAGACCAGTAGTGGGTTTCAAAACCCGTTGCTACCGGTTCGCTCATGGGCATGCTCATGCTCGTGCTCGCATGCGATGCTTCTGCATGTGCAGAAACATCTGGGTGAGTGGGCGGAGCCTCCCACTGCTACCAGTTCGCCCGATCTGGGGCAAATCAGTAGCAACCCACCACTGGTCTAGACATTTGGTGATAATCAGTTCAGTGGCTTAAGTAGTGGTTTTAATTTTCAGTACTTAAATTGTCTGTAGCAGTCTGGCTCTCTGTACTAACACATTTTAATAGATAACTAAAGCGGTCTTTCTATTGGAATAGGAGATCATGTTGGCTTGGTATGACTTGTTAACTCATTCTGGCTACTGCCAAGCAATGCGTATTTCCTAAGTATTTATAAACTGATTTGTTTATAATTTGTTCCAAAGTTTTGTTGGCATCAGCATCAAGTTGACCTCTCTGTAATTACCTGAGTTCTCTTTTTTTCTCTTTTTTAAAAATAGATAAAAATTATATTTACCCTATGGCATTGCAACTACCCTCCATAATCTCTTAAATCTCATAGATTTATCTCTAACATGGCAACCACAGACTCCTTGATCCTTGGATGTAAATAATCTGGACCTGGAGACTAAATAGCAATAGCACTTAGACTTATATATCACTTCACAGTGCTTTACAGCCCTCTCTAACCACTTTACAGAGTCACTCTCTTGCCTCTAACAATCTGGGTCCTCATTTTACCAACCTTGGAAGGATGGGAGGCTGAATCAACCTTGAGCCTGGTGAGATTTGACCTGCCAAACTGCTGGCAATTGGCAGTCAGCAGAAGTAGCCTTCAATACTGCATTCTAACCATTGTGCCACCACGGCTCTAAAACTTGTTTATGGTAGTCAGGTGCTCTTTAATTATCTTGGATTGCCACTCCTTCCATCTGCATTAATTCTTTTTAGACAATTTGAACAAAACTCCTTTTAGGGAGGGAGATTGGAACAAAATTTTACTATCCATATCACGTTACCATTCTACTATGTTTTCCAAACAGCAGGCCTATCTCCTTTTTATTTTTTTATTGTCGACAATTAGTGGCCAGAATTTATCTTTAAAAAGTACCATCTGTTTAGGTATTATATGGCTTACCTGTAATATAAGGCAAGTAATAATTCCTTTAAGAAAGCTGAAGTAGTTTATAAATTGAATGCTTTGTGAACTGTACAAAATTAATATAATTAAGAGACTGCATGTAGCTAACACATTTCTCTCTCCTTGCCAGGAAGGTAGATGACTTATTGGGCTCAGGTTCTGTTTAAGCAGAGGGGCCTTGTAGTTCAGTGATTCTTAAACTGGGGGTAGATACTTCCAAAGGGATAATTCAGGCATGTTGCGAGCAGGGGTGGTATTCACTTACCTTCGCTACTGGTTTGCAAATATGAATGTGTGTGGGACCTTCCGCGCATACGCGGAGTGTCAAACCGGGATGTGATTACATCCAGGCAGGTGGGTGGAGCCTCCTGCTGCCACTACTGGATAGCCTGAACCAGATAGAACCGGCTGAATACCACCACCGGTCCTGGGGTTTATTTGAAGGTTCACCTTTCCCGTTACATCTCTCCAACCCACCAGAGTGGGAAGGCAAGGCATATAGTGCCATCTATAATTAGGGAATTATATCTGATGAGACCAAAAAAAGACCCTTCTCTGGCTCGCTCCTGAATATCATTGCCCCAGTGATAAGATTTACCCTACTTTGTTACTCTTCTGAAAGGTCCTGAAGGCATGTTTTGTCAACAGGTTAGGGGATGTTCTGTCCCCATCTCACACACGCACCCCCACAGACAGGCAACAGTTAAAGTACTCAGCCGACAACAGTTTATCTGGTATCAGAATTGGTAGCAACTCAGTGGCTGGCTGCCAGGTATTCTTTCCTCACGAGGGGGGAGTTTCTCCCTTCGTCCGGGAACAAAGCCAATACATGATAATCAACAAAGTCCAGTAAATACAAAGAAGGTTGTCCAATATCCGTTTTTTGCTTGTCACAGAGCTGAACTGGCCACCACACCCTCTTTTATATCTTGTGGGGTGTGGTCCAATGACTCAGCCTAATCCCTGGCACGCCTCTTCTTCTGTTGCGTGCGCTTATCTCTGTGACACTGCCGAGGATCCAGCCAAGACTCATCTTCCTCATTACTGTCCACCTGTGGCTGCGTGGACGTACTTGGCCCCGGGCCTATCTCTTGACCTTCGGTGGACACCGAAGGCATTGCCAGAGAGGAGGGTCCTGGAGAGGGAGGCCTTGCCAACTCCTCTCCTTCACTCTCGGAGTCCTCTTCTGCCAATAACACAGGCTCAGGTAACGGAGCCACAACAGGGGAATACAGGCTGATATGGAGCTGATCAAGTGGTTGGTTTGACTGTGTTTTTTGCTGCTCAGGGGTGGGTGGGGTGGGGCATGTTGGGCTTTAGAAATTTTAGATTGTGGATTTTTAATGTTGTAAGCCACAGAATCATCTTGCATGAGTTGGGCAGCCATATAAATTTGCTTAATAATAATAATCAATAGGAGGGTAAAAATGCTGAATACACCAAACACCTGGCTAAGGGTGCCACAAATACTATTCAAAGTAATAGCACAATTAGTAATTGTTTGTTGTGAGTCAAGGATCCAGTTTTGAACTGTCACTGCTGACAGTGAAACAAAGAAGTCTCTTTTACCTGTATGTATTTGTGGGGGTGGGATGGAGAGCATGATATTATTCAAGACTATGAAAAAGGATAATTATATCAAATACATTAATAAATGTTTATGTATTTATTACTCCATTTTCGCTACTATCTGGATGGCGTTGAGTCACCTGGATCATATATTTTCTGAGAAGGAATTTTGTTCAAATTGTCTAAGAAGAATTAATGCAGATGGAAGGAATGGCAACCCAAGATAATTAAAGAGCACCTAACCACCTTCTCAAAAGAAAGATGACACCAGTGATTTGTTCCAACAAAATCAAGGAAGAGTCATATGGCATTTTAAGGAACAACAGATTTTTTTGGTGACAAGTTCTCCAGAATTTGAGCCCACACTCTCAGAGGTATGAAGCTAGCTGAACATAACGAAGAAAACGAATGGAACAAAAATAGTAAACAATGTCACCAAATGATCATGAAATTCAAGATGTTCTAGCAGCAATTATTACTATCATTTCATTATGTTCTGTTTCTACCATCATCTTTTTTTTTAAAAAAAAGATCCTCTCCAAGTATGTATTTTTAAAAAATATGTACCCTCTTCTAGAAAAATATATTTAAATGAGAATTTTTTTCCCCTCAGCAAGCATGCTTGTACATATATTTTTCATATGAATTTACTGGAAATTGTATTCCAGTATTTGAAGATTCATGAAATCTGATGCAGTTCTGATCTACTTTTGTTAAGTGAACATCAAGTCCCCTTCAAGTCCAGCTTTGCTGCCTGATTGTGGCAGGTTGGGGATATGTACTCCTGGGAGGAATTCATGAAGAATGCTGGGAATATACTCTGAGAGCATATACAAAGTCACCCAAGGAATGAGGATCACCCAGCTGCATAGCTAAAGAAAACAGGGATCCATGCTGGGCAGCAGCTATACAGGATAACATTGCAGATGGATTTTTATTCTAGTAACAATTTTTATTCTAGTAACAAAGGCATAATTTCATATTGTGCAGGCATTGATAAAGCATTCCTGTATTTTCCCAAGAAAATCACATGGATAGGCAAGATAAAGTTATTGGATGGCACCCAACATGCTGAGGAAGAGCTTAGGATATTTTGGAGTAGGAATACTGTTATAGACGCAATTAGATTTATGAAGGAAAAGAGAATCCAGTCACAGTGGGAACATGGAACAGAAGAAGCAAAAATTTGGGAAAGCTTAAAAGTGAAAGTTGAATTGCATAAAACAAACATTAGTATCTTAGATACTGGCAAATAGGAATGGACTGGAATTAGATACTTCTTTTATCAGAAAATCTTAATATTTAGTACTCAAGACATAAAAAAGAAAGAACAGTAATGCTTTTATGTTCAGGAAGGATATAGCAAAGATATTACTTAGATACAATGCAGCCAATGATCAGGTAACCTAAAACCAGATTAGAGACAGATTGTCATGGAGAAAATTTGTAATCATTGTAGCTTAAATGTAACTGTTAGAAGTCAAAAACTACTTAATGGCACATAATCAAATAGATCATGAGTGTCAAACTCATGTCATCGTGGTGGCATCATGCAACGTATTGGAACTTTTTCCCCCTTCGTTAAACCAGGTATGGGCATGGCCAGCGTGTGACGCATCCTGGCCACGGGCCGGGAGTTTGACAGCCCTAAACCAAATGAAGTACTGTATAGTCAACTCCTAAGAAATTCATCATGCTTTGAAGATGGAAGGAAAGAGAAAAGGATGACCAGTAATAAGATGGGTGGACTTAATTACAGCAGTAAAGATTGGAAAATTGGAATACTTAACTAACCAGTTTGGGGATAGATCATTCTGGAGAAGGTATAGCTATGTTCTCATTAAAAGTCAAGACCAACTCGATGGCATGTAATAAATCAATCAATCAATAGATCAGGTCATTTTATAATTTGCAAGGACTGAATTCCTCAGCATCTCTAAGCCTTTTTTAAAAAAATAAAGATGCATGCATTAAAAATTCTTTTCATTATGTACAAAAATCATTCTGTTTTGAGGCTGATAATCTTATCTACTATTTTTTGACATTTTTTAAAATTGCAGAAATGAACAGCAATAAATATGGGAGCCTGAGTGGTGCAACAGACTAATGCTACTGTTAAAAGGTAGTATTTAGCTTCCAGCTGCCTGCAATTACTGTGAGTTCAAATCTCACCAGGCTCAAGGTTGACTCAGCCTTCCATCCTTTCTAAGGTAGGTAAAATGAGGACCCAGTTTGTGAGGGCAATAAGCTGGCTTTGTATAAAATATATAAAAGTATGAAGGCTATTGCTTAACACATTGTAAGCTGCTCTGAGTCTCTGGAGAAGGACGGCATATAAATCAAATTTAAAAAAAAAAATTTGTAAAGACATATTATAATTAAATGAAACAGTATAATTTTAAAAAAACAACAATCATTCTTTTCATACAGAAGGAGAAACAGAAGAAATGACAAAACTACAATTATATTCATTTATGACATCTGATCAAGAACAATTCACAGTTTAAATATTTAAGCTAAGTATTTAAACTATTGAAGCAGGATATTTACCTTTGAGAGATAAAGTAATATAATGAGAATTTTTAGGATTCACATTCATCTGTCTAAAATAATTTGCAAGTTGTGCAATGTTGAAACTTGGATGACACTGTGAATCAGATCTTATTGTAGCAATGTCACTGAAAAATTACTGATCCATTTAAGAAAACTCAATCCTTGGTATATTTTGTAAATTATTTATTGTTTCTACTGCTCTGCTTCTATAACTCTGAGTAATTAGGAACTATAGGTCATTAGGTCAATAAGGAGGTTCTGATTTTACTTTAAGCTAAGGCTGCCAGATCTGGGCTCCCCAAATTCTAGGTGGATGATTAATGTACAGTAATATCTCTGTGTCTCTTCTAGGTCATCTAGTGGTTGTTCAGATTTTTGCAGCCAGATTTAAGCAACACCAAGATAAAAATAATACTGTTATTTCATTCAACAAAGTGCTATATTAGTTAATTTCTAATGTGGCTGGCCTTTCTTTTGACAATGGAAATATTACGTTTCTTCAAAGTGGTAGCATAGAAAATCTAAATTAACATAGAAATTAGTTATTATTCATTTCTGATTGTACATTGTAAGCACGCAGATTCTAGTTGTGCTTTTTAGATTATTCCATTGATTAACGTAATGAAATGGAAAAAGAAATTAATGGTATATATGCATGTACATATCTTGGAGGATGAAGGTTGAGATAAAAGTTTCATAGAGGCTGTATGAGTTACAGCTGGTAAAATGCTAAAAATTCTTTAATAAATTTGAAGACTATAGTGCTAAAAACTCATTCCCCAAAAGTCCTACTTTTCTGGCCAATGGGAGTTAACATCAACTTGATGGCACATAATCCATCCATCAATTGCTAAAATGAATTATTAACATTACTGAAATCATATCCCACAAGAAGAATCACCTGGATTTCTGTGTCTGAAAAATAAAGATTGAAATTATGATTTCCAGTCCTCTTTTAGGCATGAAAGCCAGCTGGGTAACATTAGGCTAGTCACTCTCTCTTAGCCCAAGTCACCTCACAGGATTATGGGGAATGTAGAAGGTCAAAGGAGTATTAAGTATGTTTGCTATCTTGAGTTAATTATAAAAATGGGATAAAAGCACATAAATACTTAATAGTATCCACATATTTTTAATTCACTGTTTTGGGATTATTAAAATCCACATACACTATTAAGAAACTTCCTGAAAGATTAACCAAGCTAAATGAAATTATTTAAAAGGAAGAATAGAAACTGGATACTGAGGCAATCTCTTTACCCTGCCAAACCTCAACTTTTTCTCATATTATGTTTTTACTGACAAGGAATGGTTTGATTCTTTGCTATACTTGGAACAAATGCTTCACTAATTTGGACTGTGGTTGAAAAGCAATGAAGCATTAGTGGCTTAAAGCAACAATGAATAAAACAATGCAAATTACTTGGGGGTTTGGAATCCTGATAAAATGTTCACCAGGTTTTTTGCCTTTTCCATGTAGTTCCATATTTCAAATGTAAGATCTCATTTGGTTTTATTTCATGGAACTAACAGGCTGTGAAAAAGCAGTTCCCATGCAGTTAAGAGGATCACACTACAGCTACCACTCCTTTGGGGGCAATCAACATAGCTATCACATTCAAAACCTCTCCCACCATGGTTTATTACACACTGATTTTTTGTACATGGAACACAGCCTATAGCATCATCAGCCATGTTGCAGCTACATTGAGAATCCCGTAAGATTTGGGCCTTAGGCACAAAGTAGAACAATAAAATAGCAGCCAAGACTACAAAGATGATATTTTTAAAAAACAAAATAAAACAGATGGTTGGATAAACTTGGCATTCGGTCCCATCACAAAATCCAGAGGCTATCCAGAGTATTTGTTTCTGATGGTAACTGCTGCTTTAGCAAACTGCTGATGGAAAAATAATTTGGCAGTCAGTTATTCTGCAGAGCTCATTACCCATTAGGATATACAGTACCATGACATGTAATGACATGTGTAAATTCAAAACAGGATTAGACACATCCCTGGTGAATTAAACTTACTAATATTTACTAATATTTCAGCAAAAACATGTTTTGGAAGAATCCTATATGTCTCTTCACAGTCAGATTCATGTTACGATTGAATAACATGATGGTTTTGGGGATAAAAGAGAAATCAATGACTAAAACATTGTTTTCCAATTATGAGAGCTGGAAAACAGGAGTTGGATCCAGATTAAATCATTCAGAGAAGACACACTGAAATCAATGGGACTTCAGTTCATCAGGATTTCAAAAGTCAATTTAAATATGACTAAATCCATATCTATTTTTCTTTATTTTCAGTTGGTTGGCTATAGAATAAATTTATCTGGAACAGGAAGAGTATGATTGAAATGCCAAAAGCAGTTAACAGTCACTATGGATATCAAACAGCCTTATTTTCAGTTTTCCGCTTTCTCTTTCTCTGTTGTGCATATATTTTTGTGCCTGTCTGTGTGAGCTTGTGCAAGGGTATCTACACATGAAGAAGAACACGTCTTATATTGGTTGATTATATTATCTGATTTCTCTCTCTCCCAATTTTCTTTTCCCCAACCCATTTCCCTTCAGATACCTTAGACCACAAATCCAGTCATTCTGGCTGGTATTGATGGGTATAGTCAAAATTGCTCCACATTGTTCAAGGTCACCTTCCCTTCTCAGATTTGTTTTTTTTTTTAATTATATCTTATATATCTGTGTTTTAAGGGCAACATGAACTATTTATTTATTATATTTATTTGAAATGTGTTAATATTTGGTTAATACTGTATATGTTAAATAAACACACTATTTGCACACTTTGTGATCAAAGTAATAACTGATTATGAATTTATCATGATTAATTGTGCTGTTTTCTCCATTGTCTTTTCTGAATGTTTTACTGTATATAATATCTTTAACTGATCTCTACAGAACCTATACAACCACTGATCTTGGGTGGTTTAGAAATGTAAGAAACTATTATTGCAAATCATGATATTAATAAAAACAAAGAACATCATTCTTTGTTTTTCAAATAAGCAGTCCAGAATATCATTTCTTTTGTTTTTTATTATACCTTGAAGATCTAGTCCGTTTCCTCAGTCTTGGTGACAAAATTGTTATCTCTGCACAAATATGCAGGTACAAAGATGAAGAGATAGCTTTATCCTTTCCTCCTCTGGTTCTCCTTGGGTTCCTACTGTTTATCCAATGTTTAGGACTGGGTCTTGCCAGAAGTTGGACCTGAAAAATTCCAAGTGGCTATTTGGCTAGCCTGAGTTCAAATGTGAATAGCAATAAAGGGCATTTTATAAAGTTGCCTGGCAACTACAGATAAAGTCTTCATGTCAGTTGTAGGTCAAAATTGGTAGATTATGAAGAAGACTTGTATAACAATTCAGCGTCTTGGAACAGTAGGAGAATCTGACAGAAAACTGCTCAGTGAATCCCTCTCACACAGGGATGACATCTGGTGCAAATATTTTGCTTGTCTTCAGGGCATTTTGACTCTCTGTGCATCTTAATTCAGTTTGTGTTCTTAAAACGTCCTCAGTTATATCAGACAGAACCTTGTAAAAGCAGGAGGGATATTAAAGACATTATTCAGAGAAATAAGGTTGCTGTAATTGTTTCCCGTAACCCTAAAAATTCACATACTCTAGCTCCAGTTCAAGAGGGATAATTTATTATGGCCAAAATTTAAAAAGTCAGATGATGCATCCATTTTAAAAAGATGAAGCAGATGTGTGAGATAGCTAACTATGAAAGCAATGAGAGCCCATTAATGCAGTGCATGTGACAAGCAGGCACTTCCTTCATGCTGCCTATCTAGTATTGATTAGCTGTTTTCTTTCATTAAGCAGTTGAGAAGCACACGAAGAGTTACTTCTTAGCAAAGGGGCTGCTTTGCCCCAGAGACAAACTTGGAAGTGTACTTAGGTCTCTTGATAATATTTCCTAATCAAATTTTCAAAGAATTTGCAGGATTCTTTGCAGCAAATGATTTGAACCTTTACTTTCAACACAATTTGATGTTTCTGAAATAAACTATATAAAAACTAGCCATAATGTTCTCTTAAATTTTAAGGTAGCTGTAAAGAAAATCCACAACATGCTTTGAAGATAAGGGCACTAACACTATAGCGAAGAGTTGAATTTTTATTGTGCATTGCTTCTTCCAGTAGACTGCTAAACTACTGTATGTTTGTTATAGGATAACTACATTGTTACTGTTAATTTTTAATGTGAGAGAAAAACCTGCCATTTGCTCTTACATGGAGTTGGAAGGGGTTTCAATTTGTGTCTGAGTGCATAAAAATGAATTCAACAGAGATGAAAGCCTAAGTAAAATAAGATTTTTTTCTGATGCATGATTTCTGCCAGCCATCACTGTTATAATAAAATGGAAGCTATAATCAGATCAGAGATTAACTGTCCCCCTTGTTCAGTCATCCTCTTTTCTTTGTTGTATTTTAAAAATGCGTTGCTACTAATTCCACAACAAATATGACAGATTAGGAGCATAGTTTTTAAACTTGCAACTGTGTTTGGTCTCGTTTTGGTCTACAGTAGGTTGATAGATGAATAAATGATTAAGTGGTAATGTAGCGGAATATAGCTTCACCTATTAAAATCTGCATATGCAGTACTTAAAAATTAGAGGAAGTTTTTATTCCCTATGTGCAACCCTATGCCAGCAATAACTAGAGAAAAATGATGCTTTACAAATGAAAAGCAATGTCACCGTTATGAGTCTTCAAATCACATTTTGACTCCTGACAATAGCCTGGATTAGTCCCTGCAGTTTTCTTGGCATTTTTAGATGTTTGCACTCCTTACTTCCTAGGGCTGAGAGAGGATGACTTGCCCAAGATAACACAGCTGGTTTCATGCCCAAAGTTGGATTAGAACTCATGATTTATAGCTTGGTACCTTAACCACTATTTTATATGGATCTTCAATGCTAATGAAGTAGTGAATATTTGAACACCATGCATTAATTTGTACTAGATTTTAAATAATAGATTGCAGTCTATAGCAAAACTGCAAGTTTACAACACAGAAATTTTATACAGCAAGTATATCCTTCAGAGATCTATCTATCCACTGCTCCATCCCTAAATATGCATTCCCTAAATAATGAAATTTATTTATTTAAGACATTGATATGGCTTAAATAAGCCATATCAATGTCTTATTTAAACTCAAACACTGGGACTCTGAGAAGTTTACAATAAATGCAAAATAAGCAAAGCAAATAAACAATTCAGTTAAAATGAAAACAAACCTATGGTAGGCAATCAGGAGCTTGCAACTGTTACCTTCCTCCAGACAGGAATGCCAATATCTGAGCTCCAGCAGCTGAGGAGAAAATCAGATTTTTAATGCCTTTCTAAAGGCCAATTTGGACAAAGGTATATTTAATCCAGACAAAGATTTATTTAATCAAAATAATTCAAGGTCACACATTTTTCCAAGGTAATCGTTCATCATTGAAAAATTGTGTGTCTTTAGGGATTGTTTTAAAGGCAGTCTTAATTTATATTTCCATTCTAGGGTATTGATTTTTGGAATGAAAAAATCAGAAGACAAGATAGTGGAAGATGCTGCTCTATGCTCTCATAACTCATTAATCAATAAAACAGGGATTTTGTCTGATTAGAATAATAAAAAAATTCTAAAAAGAAAAATTCTACTTCTGGGATTTTTTTCAACATCAGTGGGTAGCCTCAAGCTCTGGGATTCCCTGGTATTCTCCCAATGAAGGATAATCCTAGACAAAGTAAGCCAGGTGCTGCCATCTGTTGAGAATATATATAAAATCTTCTCCATAAACAACCTTTATATGCCTGACTAAAGTGGGAGGCAACACGTTAACTTGCATAACTGGAAATGCATTCTACATGCCACCTCCACGTTTACAAACATGTGCATGTGTTAATGGACACATGATTTATGTTTGCCCAACCACCTAGATAAAAGTGTACTGCATTGTACTTCTATGAAGATCTTTGTACAAACTGTACATTGTTAGCAAACACATCTTCACATGCTACAAATTAGCAAACTGCAGCTTATACAGTGTAACAACCAGATAAGAGAAGGGAAAGTGAGATGAAAGTCATGATTCTGAATTACAAAAGGACATATTATTTTCCCCTTTCATTACATGCACCAAGTTTTTAGGTATATTTTAGGAAATTGTACCACCAAACTGAGTTCTTCATAATTTTATCAACTTAAATGGCTGATATCAATGCAAGGAAGAACCCAAATGATAAGCTTGATTGACAATTTTTTTTGTTACATCGTTTTATGATTTTTTTCAGGCGAAGTGAACCAATTATAGCAGAAGTGTTTGAAGAGAAAATAGCCTAAACATGGTTTATCTAATTAAAATATTGCTAAACACCTTTAGCCCTGTAATCACTGAGGCTGAACTCGGTGATTACAGAGAAAAACATTCTAGTGAATTCATTCTGCATTCAAGATGAGTTGCTCATTGACATATCAAATGATATGGCTATGGGATACTGTAATCTTTGATAGGCATATTCAGAAATAAGTTCCCACTAAAGTGGAAGAAGCAAACTTTCAAATCAGGGTCACCGGAAGATACAGACCCCAGATTATCTGTTCTCAGTATGGAGCATGGTACTGGTAGTCCTTGATTTACAACAGTTCATTTAGTGAACGCTCGAAGTTACAGCGGCTCTGAAAAAAGTGACTTATGAGCATTTTTTATTCTTACGGCTGTTGCAGCATCCCCAGGGTCACGTGATCAAAATTCATATGCTTGGCAACTGGTTCATATTTATGACGGTTGCAGTGCTCCAGGTTCACGTGGTTGTCTTTTGTGACCTTCTGACAGGCAAAGCCAATGGGGAAACCTTAACAACCGTGTTACGAAACAACCTCAGTGATTCACTTAACAACTGTGACAAGAAAGGTCGTAAAATGGGGCAGAACTATCTTGTTTAGCGACATAAATTTTGGGCTCCACTGTGGTCGTAAAGTCGAGGATTACCTGTCTTGAACGTTGAGGATCCAGCAACAGGCAAATGGGGTCCTGCTTATGTTGCACAGAAGCAGCGAGACGAAGGGCTAAGTTGCGTTGCGGAGAACACGAAAGGTGGCACCCACAGCCCCGTGAGACCATTGGGGATAATCGAAGGAAGGGCTCCATCCCATTAGTGAGAACACCTCAGTAGAAGGAGCGCATATACCACATCCTGGGGGCACGGTGGTGAGAATTCAGTACTGCAGGCTACTTCTGCTGAGTTGCTGGCTGCCAGCAGTTCGATTCTGACCAGCTCAAGGTTGACTCAGCCTTCCATCTTTCCGAGGTCAGTAAAATGAGGATTGTTGGGGGCAATATGCTGACTCTTTAAACAGGTTAGAGACGGCTGGAAAGCACTGTGAAGCGGTATATAAGTCTAAGTGCTATTGCTATCCTCAGACACACCCCTATTTTAGCGAAGGAGAAGAGGCTTTGTGGGGGAGTTAGGAGAAAGGGAGCGGGAGAGTCTTCCCTCAGGTGAAGCAGGAGAAAGTACGAGGGCAAAACAACCCCCTCCCCTCTCTCTCTCACACACAAACACGCCTCTCTCCCCGCCTCCCTGTCCGGCTGAGCAGCTGCTGGCAGAATGCGCGCCAAAGGGGGCGCACACAGAGTCCGCGCCGAAGGTAAACAGAGCCGGGGAAACACGTGGCCGCTGCCGCTACTGCTGTTGGCGGTGGCTGCGCGTCTTCTCCGCTTGGCAAGTCCCGGCCTCTAGGCTGTCTCTCTCAGTCACCCGGCTTCAGGCGTTGCGGAAGCCACCGCCGGCATTCAGAGGATTGTTAACAGTTGGGCGCTATCCGAAGCCGCTTCCCTTTTTCCACCTCGCGAAGAGGTGGCGGTGAAAAAAAAAAAAAAGCGAGGAGCCTCCCCCGGGCTTTACGGAATAAGCAGCCTTCCATCCTCCCTCAGGCGCTTTCCCGCCTTCTTCTTCCTCCCCTTCTCAGCGAGCGGCGGTACCGGCACCCTTCCCCCCCCCCTCCCTTCCGCAAGACCAGGCGGCGCGCAGGTGGCGGGAACGGAGCGAAGGGGTGAGGGGGAGGGGGGGGCTCAGCTGGCGGGAACTGGCCGGGATTTGCTTCAGGGCTGCCTCCGAGCGCCCTGCGGTCGCATCTCCCCGCCGACCATGGTCCTCCTCCGCTGCTGTAACGGCAGCCCCTCGCTGCCGCGTCTCCTATTGGTGCTGGGGATTTCGGCCCTTGTGGCCGGGGCGGCCGCATCGTGCTCTTCCTCGCCACTCGGCGAAGATTCGGTGCAGGGGCTGGTCCGGCTCGCCTCCGTGGTGATCGAGGGCAAGGTCCTGGCTCACAGCGTAGCCGAACTAACGGCTGGCCGAAGAGGAGGAGGAGGAGAAAGAGGAGAAGAAACGACGTCGCTGGGGTCGCCGCCGTTGAGGCTGTCCGTGCAACCTGCCGCTGCCGCCACCACCATCATCCTCATCACCACCAGCTCCTCCTCCTCTTCCTCCTCCACAGGAACGATCCTCCCCTCCTCGCCGGCTCCCAGCCCCCCGCTCCCGCACCTCGGCAGCCCGAGCTTGGCGCCCGCCTCCGCCGTAGCTCGAGTGCGCGTGCACCAGGTGTGGCCGGCGAAAAGCGGCGGGCTGCGGAAGGACGCGCTGCTTTGGCTGCTGCTCGGAGAGCGGGGCTCCGCTTGCGGGAGCGCCTTGAAGGAAGAGGGTCGCTACGTCTTCTTCATGGAGCCCGTGGCTGCAGCTTCGGGCGGGAACAGCAGTGGGTCGCCGTCCTCGCCGCTGCTCTTCCGAGCGTCTTCCCCGCCCCTGGAGACGGGCAGGAATCTCAAGAAGGAGGTCAGCAGGGCGCTGTGTTCCCGGGGATGTGGTAAGTCAGCGGGCGGCGGTTAGGAAAGAGACGGGGCGAGTGGAGAAAAGAAGAGGTGGCTTGGGCTCCCCAGCATAGGGGAGGTGGGAGGTGAATGAAGAAGAAAAAGAAGAAGAAGAAAAAGAAAGAAAGAAAGAAAGAAAAAAGAAGGGGGGGGGGGTTTGTTAAAGTCGGCCGGTTCCTTATTTTCTCCCCTCCCCTCTTCCACGCTCCCTGGGTTTCTGTATGATTTGCACGATGGTACTGGGTCGTCGCGGTTTCAACGATTTTCCAAGTGTGTTTCGATGGCTGATTTTTTTTTCCCCTACCCCAGAAGTTGAGTGATAAGGGTGGGAAACTTTGCTGAAAGCTCTCGAAGCAACAAGCAGGCTTACAAGTCTTCCTCTTTGGGGCTTTCTCTTTGGAGAAAGAACGCGGCGGGGCTTTCTTGGAGGTAGAGCTAGCTAGTTGGCGAAGTCTTTCAGGCCCTCAGGAGAAGAAGAGAAACTGCAGGGCGACGGGGGCAGAGAGGGGTTTGTTCCTCTTTGCCTCATCCAAAGGCCTCAGGTGTGCATTTTCTTCCTTTGGAGAAAAAAAAGAAGCATTTTGAAAGCAGGCCGGATTTGTTAGGTTTGGATGTTAGTAGGTTGATCATTGTTCGTCTTGGTGTGTTTGATTGCTAACTTTAGTGAGGTTGACAATTCCAGCCTCTGATAAATGTTGCTTTATACTGTACTATATTGCTAATTTATTCTGTGGCTGTAGAAAGTACACCCCTGGCTAGTATTTGACATGCGACATTGTACAGATATTTTTGCTTGATCCTTGACAGGGCCCAGTCGTTATGTGAGAGCAACCTTAATGTCGTTTGATTTCCCTCCACTCCCAAAATTTGTTTCCATCAACATGAACCGTATTAAGCAATTTTTCATATGCCGATATTCTGTTATTTCCATGGCTGCAAAATGTTCAGTCTCTTCTTCCTTACTCCTTTTCTAAATGCATCAGCATCCTGTAAGTGATTGTGAGATGCTTGCTTTAAGTGGTTTGTCAGTGGAGTGCCTAGTCATGTTTTATAACACCTGAAATTTAGTCTTGCCAGTACTATTTAATGTTTGCATTGTAGCCGGGAGTAGATGTGTGGCTAAAGGGCAGAAAGACAGAAGCAGAGGTGCTGAAGAAGGATAATTCTCAGTCAAATTCAGAAATGTTGTCTGTCTTTTTTATTTGATGTAATTTCATACAGATTCGTATTGATCTGAATTGGCATGTACTTTCAGTACTATTTAGTTGGTTAATTAATTAGTTATAATTTGGGCTTTTTTATAGCGAAGGAATGGCAAATTGTCCTAGAATTACTGCAGAGGGGAACTGTCCATACTAAACAGTGCTGATTTTGAGTGAATGACCTGGGGATTCCCTAGAACTGCAGGATAGATGTCACTGTAAAACTAGGGAAATACTCTGTGGAGACCTGATTTATATTGGCTGATATAAAAGTTGAGCATTTCTCTAGAGGAGACTGGTTTTCTCTGGTGGTGCAGAAGGAAAGGGGAATGTTTTTTCTATCCCCTGTAGTGATATGATACATAACATGATTTGGTCAACTACAAAACAGAACTGGGCATTGACATCACATGAAATAAGCACATAAAAGGAATTTCTGGAACATCAGAATCTTATTTTGTCAATTCTTAAGTATTGTAAGATATCTCATGAGATTATTATTTAAAGATTCAATGTCTTCTGACTTTAATTAACTTATGTGGTGGCATTCTATACCAATATCCTAAAATACAGTATAAAATCTGGTCTTCTAGGTACCAGTAATTTATCATTATATTTAGAGTATTTTAGGGGTGGGTGAATTGATATAACTACACACACACACACACACACACACACACAATACATTTCTCTGTCTCATTAGGATGCAGTTATGGTGTCCTGTTAAAAGTAATACAAGGGAAAATTCAAAGGAGAAATAAAAAACAATAAGCACACTTAATGTGCACATCTGTTATACATTATACAACATTATTACCGATTTTCAGGGAATGTGGATGTACACTCTGTCTGAACAACTTGATCTTTATAATTTATGCCTCAGTGTTTCTTCACTGTTTCGATGTCTGCTGATGGTACAGCAAGAAATGGAATGTTTATATGTTATTGTCAGTGCTATTTAGCTTTATACAAGACTTTTGCCTTAACTATATTGAAATTACCTATTTCCAAGAACAAAGAGGAGAAGAACATAACTGAGTAATCTACCTAACTTCTAACATACAATTCTGCAGTTTTTATATTTGTAATGTTAGGATTGAAAACTGATCATTGGATTTCAGAGGCAAGTTCATTAGAAACCTGCAAATACAAGTTCTGCTTTCTCAATAGAGGATTCTATACCATTTCCTTTGTCAATAACAAACTGAATTTTTCCAGCTTTTAGTAACTGCATTCTTAAAATAGAATCTGTTGACCTCTCAGTGCTCCAGACACTGCAGTGTAGCCCCAAATATCCATAAAGGTGGTGTAAAACATATTTTATAATGTTGTTAAGTAAATAAGGCATGACGTAAACATATGCTATTATCTGGTTTCAGACTCATCTGCTCAGTTAAGATGTCATGTCAAATCATGGTTTTATATAGCTGATGTATTGCTTTACACTTCGGCTAAATTGACAAAGTACGGGTTTTGACATTGATTATATACCTAGAATTAGATGCTATAATTGTATTTTCAAAGCAGGAATTTTGTAAGCAATGGCTGAAATCTTTATGACCTGGTTTAGAAACAAGCAAATTATGATACTGCTGTTATATTACATGCAAATCAGACATACATTTGAAGTAGTTTGGCAGTACAGTCTAGATTGATAAAATAACAGGGGCCATTCATGCTGCCTATAAAACAAGTATGCCTAGATAGAATATTGCTCAATAAATAGAATGTGGAAAGCAAAGAACTCAAAATGTGGCTCTACTTATACTTTGGAAAGCTCAGTTTAGACTCTAAGTCATGGTTAGCTTGGATATTGGAATTCAGCCATTAAATGATCAGCTGGTTCAGATCAGGATGCATTCAGCCTGCACCTAAACTGCAGTTTATTCAAAAGGAAGGGCTTAGCATTTCTGCACTGTTATAGAAGCCAGTAAACTTGTGAAGTTTTATCAGGATAGAAATAATACTTTTTGGTCATTTTTAGATGGTGATTTTTTTATATCTTGAAACTGAATTTTTGACTTTACAGGTAGTCCTTGACTTACAACCATTCATTTAGTGATCATCTGAAGTTGCAACAGCATTGAAAAAAGTGGCTTACAACCGTTTTTCATACTTACGACTGTTGTAGTATCCCCATGGTCACATGATCAAAATTTGGGCACTTGGTCATTGACATGTATTTAGGACAGCTGCACTGTTCCAGGGTCATGGGATGACCATTTGTAACTTCAAGCCTTCCCAGCTGGCTTCAGACCAGCAGAGTTAATCAGAGAGGCCAGAAAAGGTTGCAAAATGGGATGCAACTCACTTAACAATTGCCTTGCTTAGCAATATAAATTTTGGGCTCAGTTGTGGTTGTAAATCGAGGACTACCTCTCCATTCTTAGGGAAGAAGTTTTATTAATCCCCCATACATACACAAGTGCAAAATAATGCTAAATATAAACCTCAATGATGATTCCTTATAAAAAATAAGGGTATAGATCATTCATTCTGCATTTTATAAAAAATAAGCACTGCATAGGTGAAGGCAGGAAGATAACCTCTTTTTCATGATGTGGTAAAGCTCAGACATGCTTTCAAATGAAAGGGATGTTAGAAAACATCTTCCCATTGTTTGACAGTCTACCTAATTCTATGCTGCAGAAATAATTAAGAATGAGCATCCCTCTTTTGTGTACTTCCAGCATTGTTTATAGACAGAGTGCTTTGGTGATGACGCCAGTTAACATGCAATTTCCATGCAGTACATACTTTACTGACATAGTGACAGGCAGCAGGAATTCATGCAGCTTGCCAGTGGAAAAGGCCAGCTGCTACCAATGGCAATCAATAGGAGGAAAACGGGAATTCCCTCTTTTACTGTAACAATTGCAGAAGCAGTGATTACTTCAATGGCTTTGCAAATATGTAATTTCTGACTGGATTGCTGGCTTTATTGCTATAATATCTAGGCTCCTAGCCCATCGTTATCAAGATATTTGCCCAGTGCCGATCAAGATGCATCTTTTGTCACCTTCCCAAAAGTGCTGGTAAAAATGAATATTTTATCTCTTATGTTCAGTGATGCTGCAGTTCACTGAGATAATGCTGGCCAGTGCTGATCCCCGCTCTGAAAGATGATGCAAGAATCAGTACAGTAATAAGAAAAATGGAATAAGATGTTCAATTCTGAAATATTCCACTTTAGATTACCGGTATATGCGAGTGAATGTTTGTATAGGTATGCAGATGGTCCCTGAATATTTATCCATATAATAAGCTCCTTGTTTCTACTAAATTAGATTAAAAATGCATTTAATCCTCTTTTTATGTATTAGTTCAGTGCATACTTAGTAGTTTTGTTTGTTTGTTTTTAATGTAAAGGAGCAGACATATGTCTATTCATCTGCAATCTGAGATACAGCTGAGAAGGAGTATTATTTTAATCTGTTTATAGATGAGTGGTTACTGAAGGTAGATATATCTAATTATTTTATTTGTGTCTTAATTATGTGTTTAATATGCATTTGCTTAATAATAATTATGGATTAATAATAAATTCCACTGTATTTGTTTTGTTTGTTTGTTTTCAAGAAAGAGGATGCCACATTGCCAAGCAGTTGATATAATCTGGCCCAGGATTTGTATTATTCGACTTTAAATAGGATAAAACATGTTAATCTGCTGCTTTCTTCAGACCATATAAGGCAGTTGTGAGTCCAATGAAAACTAAAGTTAGCATCTTCCCTTTTACTGCATATCTTGCTCTCATTAGGAAGTAAACTGGCTTAGAGAAAGTGATTAATAGGAACTATTAATTTTGTGTTCAGATATTTCAAGCATTCTCAGCAAGGTTTCCTTGTGCCTGTTGATCTATTATATCAAGGCATCTGGTCATTTGCTTCTCATTTAATGTGTGCACACCATATGCAGGTAATTATTGCTACAAACTACATCAACCTGATACATTTTCAAAGCCTCATCATTTAATTGCCATTGTTATATAAGATTATGCAAAACTAACTTGCTAAAATATTCTGCCTGTGCTTAATTGTATTTATCTTTAAATATATAAATAAGTTTCTTAAAATTTACTTAGTAGATTTTAAAACTCATAAATTATTCTATCTATTAAAATACTCATTCTATTTTCCTACCATCATCTTGTCTCATTTGTATGGATAGAACTAAATACAATCACATGGAAAAACCCTCTTAAACACAATCAATATAAAAATGTATTTGCAAAACTAAATGAATAATTGCCTTCTGGTTTCCTACACTGGGGAGTATAATTTTATCTCTATGTGCTAAATTAGAATAATTACTAATGGAAATGACATATATATCCTTGTATACATAGGAGATAGATATGATTCTCTGGAGGTTTCAGGTTAACAAAATAATTTTCTTTCTTTCTTAAAGAAAGTCTCATGAATATTATAAGCTCTACTAGCTATTAATGTTTCTAGATAATATAGAAAGAAGGATATTTTATTTATTTATTTATTATTCAAACTTCTATACCGCCCTTCTCCTTTCGGACTCAGGGCGGTGAACAGCCAAAATAAAAACATTTATACATAACATTACAATTAAAAACAGATTTAAAATAATTAATAAATTTGGCCCATAATTTAAAATCTGTCAATTTAAAATCAGTATCAAAATTTTAAAAACCAGCCCTAAAATCAAGACAGACCGGCTAACTGAAAAAAGTAAGTTTTTAGGGCCCAACGAAAAGTCCTGAGGTCGGAGATCACTCGTATCTCTGGGGGTAGATTGTTCCAAAGGGTAGGTGCCACCACAGAGAAGGCTCTCCTCCTGGGGGTCGCCAGCCGGCATTGTCTGGCCGACGGCACCCTGAGGAGGCCTTCTCTGTGGGAGCGAACCAGCCAGTGGGAGGCTATTGGTGGCAGAAGGCGATCCCGTAAGTACCCCGGCCCCAAGCCATGGAGTGCTTTAAAGGTGATCACCAACATATGGATGACTGAAGGTTTATCTAATTGATCAATAAGGCCAAATTCTGATATGTGGTAGAAATTATGTATGTATTTTGATTATATTGTGTGTGATTATGTTGTTTCCTCATTGTAAATTATCTTCAATATAAGAAAAAGGAGGTTATGTTTAAAATTTTGTAGTTCAAATTCTGATTAGTAATCAACTAAAAATTCTGTGATCAGTTTTGTTTATCAATCACATTCATTACTGGATTACTTTTCATTACTACTTAGCACTAGTAAATAATAGAAGTACATTGTATCGTAGCTGTCTGTCACATTAATTGGGTACAATAGCACAAAGTCATGGGCATAGAAAATCTTTCCTAAGAAGTTAATAATTTTATTTATTTGGGATACCTCCATATTTCTTATTGGTTCATCAAACCAAGATATATCATGGAAAGTTGACATTATATTTATTCTCAATTTTGCATATAAATTCAGAGGATTGAATAATGGAATAGTCCCCTATTTAAAAATATATTTCCTTACGTTACATTACATTGCATTACAAGGAGCAGATTGTTCCTGTGCTTAATCAATTGCAGTTTTCTAAGTGCACAGATTTTGTATAGTCTGTAGTGTGATGATTCACTGATGGATGTATTATAAAAAGATGGGGACAGTGTGCTCTGCTATTTTTCATTTCTGAATGGTGGACTTCTGATAATATTATTTGAGTACATCTGAAGCCTGGAACATGCACAATAGATATGTTACTTTATGTAAGAAAAATGTCAGAATGCCAATGTACTGATGGACAATGTATCTTGCAAGTATTGTTAATGCAAATATAACTGTAGATAGCATGCATGATGTGATTGTTATGCTTCCAGTCCTGAAAAAAAATTCATAGAGTAAATCCATTTTTCAAACTAAAACTATGTATTATTTTATATATTTACTATATTTTTTTATTATTATTCATAATGGTAGAAATACACCATTGGAATTTTTGACCTCTTAGAAACAATCCTGATAGGGTTTTCAGCAATGATTTTTCCGTCCTATATTGGAAATTCCTAGTTAGGAATAAACAATGATTGCCAGTAAATCTGTCCCCTGCTATTTTGCCAATATTAATTGTAAGTATGGAATAATAGTACTTTAAGGTTTATTAGAAAAAAGCTCCAAAGGAATAGAACCTAAAACTATTTTTCACTTAGTGGTTTAATGTAGCCCTTATTTAAAGGTCTCTTGTAATGAACATAATTATCTGGATGAGATTGTCTGTTGACAAATACATGTCTCATTTTATGCTTGTGCAATGTTCTAAAACTGCATCACAATATTTGTATTTGTGCCAAGATTAGAAAAGCAATAAAAAGTCCCAATTGCAATATTCCATTATTATTTTATCATCACAAAAATGAATCATAGGTTGAATTGATGCCTTGAAACACTTAAAATGACTTATTTACACATCCTGAATCAGTAATATATGATTTTAAAAAATAACCCTTCCAGAGGAGAAGCAGTATATTAAGAGCCACTTCTTCCTGGACTTTAAAGAATTAATATATGTTTTTGAATGAGTTGTACTGCTATTCAAAGTTCAGCCTTAACTATGCATAGTTTTATAAAGTGGTAGAAGTCCATAGTATCTTATCTTGATAAATTGTTCAGATTATTGTTGACAGTTTTTAAAACAGACTGTTTTGCTGCTGAGATTGAACCTCCGTGTGGCAATAGCTATTTCAACTTTTTCTAAGGCTTATATTAAGATAGAACTGCTTCTGATGTTAAGAGACGGGGGAGGGGGGGAGAGAAAGTGCACGCACAAACAAATTCTCCAAAGATGATAAATCATCCTGAAATAACTTTTTAGAATAGGTAAACAAGAGTACAAATTTCTTGCCAGTGGGAAATAGCAGGCTAGGACAGGAAAGATCCAGATTGAGTGCTAATGAACTCTAGAAGGAATTTAATGATGCAATGAGAGAAACTTTTTGTTTTGGGATTCCCTCCCCCCCCCAAAAAAAAACCCAAACAGCAGGGAAAAAATAGATGAAAAAATGTCTGATAAAATCTATCTAAAATCAATTCACTGCAGTCTTGTTTCAGACTCTATTTTGATTGTGTAGCAAAATAATAGATGTTAGGAATTGGTAGCATGAGTGCCACCCTTATGTTGATTCTACTGGATATTTCATCATTTTTACCATTAAGCAAGGTATTGTCCAGAGGTTCTAGCATTGGGATCTTGCAGCAAGGTGTTATGTTGGCTTTAGTTTTGGAAGATCCAACATCAGAAATGATATTGGCTGATGGTATTCCTCAGAGTTTTTATTTTGAACCCATGTGCTATTCAGTATTTCTCTATTATTGCTGAATTTGGACCACTGTATCACCAATATGGATGACTCAGTCTTATTCCAGAGTGCCTTCTAAGACTCTACACTACTGCCTGGAGATGGTAAATGGCTGAATCTGACTGAATAAGGTTAGAGATGCTCAGTAAAACCGAGCCAGAACCTATCACTTAGCTGTTGTTGGATGCTATTGGCTTATAATAAGGTGTTTTTCACTAGAGCTATGTGAATGCCAAGGCCTATTTTATATATATATTTATATTTCATATCTGAGCTTTATGCACTGACAGTGCCACTGCTGGAAGATGTACATCTGACTATTAATCATCAAATTTGCATTTATTTCAATCTGCTGAAAAAAATGTTTTTGACGGTTGTTTAAAAACTATAATTTGGAAGAAATCTGGGTTGTTAGAACTTGCTTTTCATCCAGGCAGAGTTGAAAGGGTGGTGAAGACTTTTAAAAGCCTGAATGGTTTTAGATTAGGGCATCTAATGGGATTTTTTTTTCTGTTAAACTTCTCTATCACTTTAGATTATTTTCTCAGGCTCTCTTATTAGTTCCAAGAACCCCAAAGATATGCTTGGTTTGTGCTACAGAGAGCACTTTCATAATGGCTATACTTAAGCTCTTGCAAAATGTCAAGCCTTTAGCAGTTGCTCACAACCATGAAAACTAGATTCTCGCAAGGTCTTATTTTATTAGATTTATTGCAAGGAAAAAAGGACCATCTTGCAAAATCTAGGGAACTGAATGCATGATGTATTTATTCAGCATTCCATATATAATTAGGATATGGATCCTTTGAGCCTCTTACTGACCATCTTTTAAAACAGTAGGAAGGTTGCTGTTGGCTTCATGGATGGGGGAAGAATATATAAATCAGGGTTTCTCAGCTGGCTGGGGAATTCTGGGACTTGAAGTCCTCATATCTTAAAGTTGTCAAGGTTGAGAAACACGAAATAAGGTTCTGGCCTTTAACTGCAAAATATTTTCTTTTGTTCTAAGAAGACTGTTTCATACAATTTGTGTAACATTTTTATCCACAACAATTTTGAAGTTGGTAAAGATCTTCCATTTTTATTTATTTTGCTATATTAATCTAACATTTGAACATTATAATTTCTTGATTATTAATGCTGCGATGTTTGTATTTTAAAATTTAGTGATTTGTTTTTCAAAATCTAAGTATACTTTTAATTGTTACATTTATTACATACTGATGGCCAAATCTGGCCTTGGGTTCTGCCTCAGTTTTCCTTTTCTAATAAGCAACCGAGTTGGAAGATCATTTAAAAGGAATTTATTATAGTATTCTGATAAAGTGTGGTCTCTTTATGAAAAGGGAGACCCTTTGGAAATGGAATACATGTACTTTTATAGTTTGCAGAATGAAGAACTTAAAAGGAAAAATTGATTGGTTTAGAAATAGTCATCTGTTCAGTTACATCACAAGAATTACAGCATCCAATAATATGTGAGCATAGCCATAGAAAAGAGCCTTGTATTCTGAGTCATAGTAAAAGAAACATTTGCAAAATAAAACATCAACATGGGTTTGGGTAAGATACATGCTCAGTGCTTTCCAAAGTTGGCTTGACTATTTTTGTTGTTGTTTTTGTTGTTCATGGAGACGTGAGAACAGCTAAAAACGAAACTGTTATCTACAATGTATTGAATGCTCTCCTGCCAGTCCTGGTTTCTGAAAGTGAGGCTTTTTCTTGAAGATTATGGGAAATTATTAGCAATACAATTGAAAAAGCAAATTTAAAATACAAAAAAATTCATGCTAGTTAGCCAGTGCAACAGTACTACAAAAAACATGTTTCAAGGATTACAAAGTCCATCCTCTCTGTGGCCCTCAATACCGCAAACAGAATATAGAAACATAGGAAACTAACCACAGAAAAAGACTCAGGTGGTCCATCAAGTCTGTTTTAAGTTTGTTTGTTTTTGTTTTCTTTTTAATTAATTCAATATTAATTTATCTCATTAATTTAGTTGTTTCTTTAATAGTTTATTTTCAAACAAGCATATACGATATAAAAATGAACAATTCACAACATGCAAAGAAAAAAAGGGAAAACAAATAACAATTACAAACAAAAAGAAAAAGAATTTAAAATTGAATGTATATTTAAAGTTCACCTGAAAGATGAATATTTATAAATCTCTAAAAGAGAAGCTAAACTTTCAATGTTCACCAAGCCTGTCAAATAACTTTGTTCCAAAGAGACAGATAATGTTTTCTGATTTTTTAAATATATAATTTTTCTGAAAAACAGTTAAATCATACATCTTTGAAACCCAATTCTTTATTTCTGCAGTTATAGTATTTTTCCATCTCATAAAGATTATTATTTTTGGTTATTCTTAGAGGACAAGAAAATCTTTGTTCAGGGAATATTAAATGTCAAGTAGGTTCTATATAATTTAATACAATATATGACCTGGGAACACTGCAATTGTCATAAATATGAGTTAGTTGTCAAGCGTCTGAATTTTTATCAGGTAACCATCTGGGGTTACCTGATCAAAAGGTGGGGATGTTGCAATGGTCAGAAGTGTGAAAAATGAACTGTTGCTTTCACTCGCGGCTTGCACGCATGCGCACAGCTTAAAAAACATGGCTAAATAGGACGGCATAGCACCAGGGCGGGTGGGCAGCCCACCCGCAGGTTGCAACAACTAGTTCGACTGAACTGGTCCAAACCAGCAGCAGCCCACCACTGCATATATTCCTTTTTAATTATTTTTTATTTATGTGTCTTGTTACTTGATTCTACACATGTCCTATTTTCTATATATTACTTTGATTTATTTTCTAACTTACATCTACACTATATCTATCTGATATTTTTATATTACTGGGTGTTCCCGTCTAGACCGGAAACAGTCTGTTTGCTGATTTCCGGTGGGACCTAGAAAGCCTCTGGAGCCTGGGGAGAGCAAAAATCGGGCCTTTTCTCCCCTGGAGGCCCTCCAGAGGCTGGAAACAGCTTGTTTCCCGACCTCCAGTGGGCCCGGAAGACCCAAAAATCAGCTGGCTGGCGTGCACATGCATGACGGAGCTGAGCTAGGGCAACACTAGCGTGCCCACCGATATGGTTCTGTGTGCCACCTGTGGCACGTATGCCATAGGTTCGCCATCACGGTTATAGGAGAACTAAAGCTAACGATGCATCTGAGATGAAATGAGAAAAAAGCAGTCCTTTAGAATTGCTATATATTTATTGGGAGTCCCCTGACAAAACTTTACATTTATTTTGTGCATCCTCTGTGAGGATCCTTGAAACCATATTTTCATATGATTTGTGATTTTTTAAATTCTGTAAATGACTCCAGTGTTCATTATGTTATTCAAATTTGCATGTAGTGAAAATGATACATCATAAGCATTAATTTTTGGTATGATCCACCTGCTATCGGCTGATTAGTATCAGAAAGGTTTGGTGTTGACTGTATTAGTTGCTGATGCATTTCCAAGTCCAACTAAAATGTTGCTTTGAGTTTTAAAATAATTATATACCAGTATTTGAAGGAATCTCTGTATGCTTATGAGTATGTTTCCTAGTTTCGATCATCACCAGAAATCTTGCTCAGTGGCACATCCGTGACAGCCATAAGAGTTAGCATTAAGAGATAGGATTTTCTTGACAACAATACTTCCCTATGGGAAAAAATTAAATTTGATTAAGATTAGAGATTAGGGCAAATGGTAATATTGGTTATTAAAAGAAACAAGGAAAATAAAATAAAATTACAGATAAAGATTATTATGGCAAAAAGTGAAATATATAAATTGTGTTGGATATAACTAAAAATTGTATAAACTTGTGACTCGGCCAATACTCTGTTCAGAAAAAAATGTATTGTTTGTTTTTTTGTCTGTTTGTGTAAAAAATAAAAAAAAAACTTTTACAAAAAAAACCCACCACACCAATACTTCCTTATGGAATTCTCTTTCAAGAAACATATATACCTGAACCATTTCTTGTATTTCAGCAGATTTGAAAACATATTTTTTTTCTGTTTGGCTTTTAACTGCCAAGCTTTTGCATTTATGTTATTTTTGAAACATTGAGAAGGTTACAGTTTTGAAAAGCAGTGTGTAAGATAAACATTTGAGTAAGTCATCATGGATTGTAAATCAAAAGTATTCTTCAGAATATGAAGCCATACTAATACCTGATATATTTTTACCACGTAGTACTGGCCATGGTTTTTGGATATGCTCTACTTTAACATTGTTCAGGTGAAACACTCTTTTGAGAGTAAATTTCAAAGCAATGCATGTTCTTTCCTATAGGTAAGGTTAATGGGACCTGTAGAACAAGTGGCATCTAAGCAGTGCCTACTTTCTTGTCATGTGATCTTCCCAGGTAAACAAGATGTTCTTGTATAGTGGCAATTTTCTGGAAAAGAGAGAAGAGTTTCTAAACTCTTACATCAGTTGTCCAGAAGAAGTCAGAAATTTCATAAGGACTAACCTATAGAGAAGTAGAGAGAAGGTATGATGATGGTTAGTGAACCATGTTGGCTTGTTCTAGAGAAGTACAAAGACAGCCTTGAAGGGAAAAAAATTCCAAAACCATAAAGTAAACATAACTTTAGGCTGGGAAGGAAGAGGAGGTGAGAAATAAGTTCAACTCTATTGATATCATATTAGCGTTTTAAAGGATTGTTTGATAAAAGAGAGGCAGAAGGAAAATTTAATGTGATGTGCAGTCATATCCTGGAGGAAGATTTATGAAGGCTGTGCTGCCAGCCTGAAGAATTGCCAACTATGCCTAAATAATAACCTGCTTAACTCAAAGAAGAGGGAATGGAAAAATAGGAATTGCTTTGCTTCTACAGATTAAAAGCAGAACTTTCACTTTCCAGGTAGTTTAGATTCACTAAAAGAATGGGTCATAAATCCGAGCTGCATTTCACTGCTATAAAGGGAAGCAAGAGTGGGATTTATCACTTTGCTTGTTTATTTGGATTTACTGAAAACGGCATCATTAGTCTTCTACACTTGAACATGAAATTAAGAATCTCTTGTATGAAGGAAGAGGGGGAAAAAATCATCAGAAGGTTTTGTGCTGAAGTGTTTGCTTGTAGAAACGAGCCCAAAGTGCTTGTGACAGGAAGAATGCTTAATTTTGCCTCCTGTGACTGGGTCCTTTAGCACTTCTAATAACTGCCAGCAAGCACTGGAAGATGTTTTTGTATATACATAAGAGCCTCTTCTTTATCGTGGAAAGCCAGATGAGGCGGTACAAAGCCTCCCATCAAGGGAAATCAGATCATCTCCTTATTTTGTTAAACAGAAGGATCACATTGTCTCTGTGACATAAAATTCCATGTCAAATATAATCCAAAACCCTTGTACATCCTGAGCAGAGTAAAACCTCCATTTGTTTGGACCTCAGTACCATGGACTTTGCATGTAATGGACCAAATTTGCTTAGAATTTATTGCACTTGTGTAATGTTATAATCATATAAATAGTGCAAATATTGGTATCAATTTGCATCATGATATGGCACAGTAAATGACACAAGTAATAGTTTGAATTGTTTACAAAATTATATATATATATTAGTGTGATGATATGCTCTGTCAATTGGGAGTAATAAATATCCCTTACCCTCCCCATTTACTAATTTCTATTGCTCTTCTTTCTTCATAGATTGCAAATTTGCTTTCAAATAATGGGAACAGAAAGAATTGATAGCATTTAACAAAAATTCTTAAATTGCTTAGTAACAATTGTTAAATTGTTTATTAACATCTGCAAATCTATATTTCCATCCAGTCATGTTCTTAAAATCAAAGATAATAAGTATTCTGACAATAAATATGAAATGTACAATACTCTTTGTAATAGACCTGAATTCAGTTGTGATTTATTTAGCTTTTTCAAATCTCTGTTATAATGGTTTTTAAAGAAAAATGATAGAACTATAGCTTGATGATATATTGCACTTTGGATTTTACTGAATACATGAAAGAATAAATATAAGGAATTATGAAGTTGACAGCGTTTCTTACACTGCTGTGGAACATTTTTCTTTTTAAAATTATGTACCGATATGGGAGACAGAATATGGAATTTGCTCACTAAGACGACCCTTTCATGCATCTGTCTGAAACACCACTTGTTTTTCAAATGACACTTTTAAGGCATATGCTCAACATCAAACTGCACATTTGATTTTAGGAAGATAATGCGTGTTTGTAAGTGCGCTGAGTCCAGGTTGTCCTGATGCACCACTCCTTTTCTTCCTGTGTTCTGCCTGCCACACCAATCATCCCATGGTCTCTGATGCTACAGTTCTGCTAATTTCCTTCATCACACCTGCTCCATTTTGGCGGAGCTATCAAGTACACATGCCTCTATCTCCTTCCCTGAATGCAAGTTGAGTAGCTCTTGCAGAGACTGTGAGAGATAAGCACTCTGGAAGTTGGCTGCTGCCGAAGGATGTGGAGGAGTCCATGGCCTTCTTACCTGTGTTGGTTTAAGAGCTTACGGTTCAGCCTTTGGAAGAGAAAAGTACAAAGTTGTGTATTTGTGGGAGAAAAAACAGTTCTATTTATTTAGATTGAATGTAAAGGGAGAGATGCACTGTAACATTTTTGCTCCGAGAGTTAAATGTAATTTTTGCTAGTATTGGCATTATCCTAAATGTCACCTTGAAAGACTTCATTAATTCAGAAAGGTCAAAAAAAAAAAAAGATGACCATCATGCATTTTGCATCCCATGTCAGTGTGATGTTGATATTAACAGCAAGGTGTGCTTCAAAATTTTGCCAGATAGCAGAAAGCAACCAGATGGTATCGGAAAAATGCATAAATATCAACACTAACTGGAATGACAGGCAACATTAATCTTTATTGTTACAGGAATCTTTGTAAAGTTGTATTAAGTTGTATTAAGTTGTATTAAGTTGTAAGAAAATCAGACCTCATTATTATCTTTCTTTCTTCTGTCAAATTTTCTTTTCATCCTTTCTTAGGATGTTTTAACCTTCTAGCTGCAGATTGGTCTTTATCTGCCACCTCATTGCCTAGATCTGCTTTCTGTCCCCATCTCTTAGGCCTAATAATTGCCAATGGGATCGTTCAGGGATATGAAGAGGGTTACTGCTGACAAGCCAGGCAATAATAGACTAGACATTCCCCCATCCCATATGTTGCCTGCCATGCCTGGAACAGAGGAGTCATGCCTGGAGCAGAGGAGGGAGGGTAGACATTATTTGAGAGCATAAACAGGTGCAACTGGATAGTTCCAGTTGACACGAAGATGTTTGTCTCTTTGGACTTTTGAAAACCTTTTGATCAAATCTGTCACCAAAGACTTCAAGTAATCTTTGTAGTTGTGAATTAAGGGGACAGGTTGTCTTTTGGATAGATAACTGGAAACTAATAAGAAGGTGAATATAGGAGTAAATGAACACTAAAATAATATATTTCTAGAAGTAGGAGCACGTTCATACTGATGGATCTTTTTATTGTCACTCTACTTTCTTCGGAAAGCTGAAGTCAAAGAAATTACTACTATAGTTTTATAAAAGGGTATGGGTTGGATAGTAAGGATAATAGCATTTCAAAAATAAATGTACTCTTTCTCTCACTTTAAAGGAGAAGAAATTCTCCTTTAAAGTTCCCTCAGGGAACTTCTCTCTTATACCAGAATGTGTGCTTTTGGGCTATTCTATGCATCACATTTATGCAGTTCCTTCCTATTGGTTGATTGGTGTGTTGATGGATGGTGATTGGCTGTTTTTTCTTGTGCTGGTTGCCAAGTCCTTGGCTCCTAAGTACCTAATAAGCTGTTGGTAAATCAGCACTCCTATTGACTGACAAGGGACCCATTTCCCAGGCTTCAATCATTTTCCTGGTTATCTGTTGGCACAGCCAACAATCTTAGTAGCTGCAAAATTGAAGGATGTATGTCTTTTAAATGATTATTCGAATTTAACCATTTTAAACATGCTTCTATTATTGTTATTGGGAAAAATCCATCCGCAATACTATTTTATTGCTAAATGGGACCTTCCAAACCTATTGGGGCATTGAGCTTCCAAATTCTTTAAACTGATACTGATATTGGTGGGCATGCTGAATTTATCATTCAGTATTAGTCTGGAATTATTTCTGACAATTTGCAAGCCAAAGCAACCGGATCAAGATATTTATTTATGTTTTCATTTCCTTGTTTTCTCCTTGTTTCTAAATTATTCGTTTTAATGCTAAATTAATAATTCTGTCAACACGGAATTTTCAGTCCCATGTTGATGAGTCTGAAGTTGACAAACATTCTTTAAAAGCAATGAAAGCTGGCTTCTCTAGATTCTTTTCAAAAGACTGTAAGCTGCCCCAAATAGGTGCCACATGCTGTGTGTAGACATATGTTGCTCACCACGGAGATAAAGGCACACACAAAAAGGATTATAATAATTTAGCTGGACATTAATTTGCAAAGCAAACTACACTAAAAACTGAATCAATTCAGTGACAATTTGCATTACTTTCTTTTATAAAGTAGAATGCTAGGATTTTAAGATCTCTATTAGAATAATGTCCCAGGTTTATAATTATGCAGGACTCAGATAATAGTCTTAAAATCTGATATTATTCTTCTGTTGCAAGCATTTCTATCTGGAAATTAAAATTAAATATCTTTCTCTCTCTCTGTGTGTATATTTGTTTTATTTAATTTTGTATTTAAATTTTATTTCAAAAGTATTAAGAGTGTGATTATGTGCTGAAGAATGAAACCCCAGCATCATGGGACAGTTTGAGATGGGGAGGAGATTAAATTACTAAGGATGGATGTGTGTGCAGCTCCTGCAAGGCTGCTGGCTTGTCTCCCTAGTTTGTATTGTATTGTATCCTCTGGACAGCCAAAGAGGGGAGTGCTAAATAAGAGGAAACTGGTTTTATATTCCTGGTTTTGGTTTTAGTTTTTTCAAATATGAAAGGGCAAAGAAAAAGCCAATCATTTGGGGTGGGGGGGGGATCAGCAAATATATTCTGTCGAGTCCTGAAGGATGGAGGAGGAAGCCAGGATGTTATGGAAGAAGAGAAATTAGCTCAGAGCAGGATGACACAGGAATCCTGTCAATGGAACCTTTCTGCCATATAATTCCAGGTGAAGTTTTATAAGAATATTATCACACTATTTCTTTTGGAGTTTCTTTTAAATACCTAGAGAACCCCCATGAGTCATGGGGACACATGATATCCCTTGCATGTGAAAGCACCTTAGATTACTCTTTTCCTAATTCCAAATACTCCATGGAGCTTAAGGTAAAGGTAAAAGTAAAGGTTCCCCTCACATATATGTGCTAGTCATTCCTGACTCTAGGGCGTGGTGCTCATCTCTGTTTCAAAGCCGAAGAGCCAGCACATGATCATGTGGCCGGTATGACTAAACACCAAAAGTGCATGGAATGCTGTTACCTTCCCACCAAAGGTGGTCCCTCTTTTTCTACTTGCATTTTTTATGTACTAGGTTAGCAGAAGCTGGGACAAGTAACGGGAGCTCACCCTGTTATGCGGCACTAGGGATTAGAACTGCTGAACTGCCAACCTTTCGATCGACAAGCTCAGCGTCTTAGCCACTGAGTCACTGCTTCCTTTTGGAGCTTAGCCTCCAGTAAATTCAGCAGTTTAGTGTGCAGGACAGGAAAGGTAAGTACCACAGTAACGAATAAGATTCCTAATTTCAGGAAGGATATTCATCTTTTTCTGGATGAAGTAGCATCTACTTGGAAAATAGTTTGGGAGTTCTTCTGGATCCAGTTTACACCTAGAAATCCATGTGCAATCTATGCTAAGAAAGAATTTGTGCAATTCTGGTTGTGATCAGCAAGGCCACAGCCACCCTGTTTTGATGATCTCACAGTTGGTGTTTATGGAATGTGATCTACATAACGCTACTTGTAAACATTCAATAATAGCAATTTGTGCAAAACAATTCTGTATCAGTAATGCTAGGTAGAAGATTTTAATTATTTAAATCATATTATTCTGATTTTCCTACCAACAATAGTGGCTCCCAATTTATTTCTAAGATGAATTTAAAGCACTGTTAATGCTTTAACATTCACAGTGTCTGTGGTTTTTGAAGTATTGCATTTTCTTTATATGTCTTTGCATAGAGTAATTGAAAGCTAGGTTTAAAAGTACATAGACACAGCAATGGTCAAGCTTTAAAATCCCCTGCCTTGTTATGATTACTTTAGCCCCTTTATCTCTCTTCTTTTTGCTTGATTTTCAGAAATGGGACAGTTACTTTATCTGCTGTTCCTCTGATCTTTGTAGCTTAGTATTGTTGATTTGAGTGACAGGGTGTTATCTTGAATAAATTAATTTCATTAAGTTTTAATTTTCAATTATTTGAAAATTAATTGATCAGTATTTCAGTCTGATGTGCAGTTCTATTATGACTTTATGTTGAAAAGCGATAAGAAAACATGAGCTGGAAATATCAAAATTTAGATTTTTTTTTTCTGTTGTGGGCTTTATGGTCTTCTTTGTTATATATATTAAAGCTCTTTGAATTTTATATGAGGTATGTTTTGTATGTAACATAATGACACGTTAGATTGAAAGAGGGATTTTACATCTAAATTTTCATTTGTTTGTGTTAGCCAGATGAAATGTTCCATAGAAATATATTATTGATTGTTAGCACATTTATTATTGTTTCCACCCAGTACTTGGTTCTATGATTTGATGGGCTTTTAAAACTCATTAGTAAATAAGTATCTTAAAATATTAGAATGTTATATTTCTACCTACAGAAAGCAAAATATTTAAGGTTAGAGAAAGTAATATTATAATTTATTTACTTTACTCAGTCTCCTTCAGGTAGGAAGTGATTCAGTATATTTTGTCTGAACTCTTCTTTTCTAACAGGTCTAATAAAAGATACTTGCCACAAAGACAAGTCAGATTTTTTACAGTGTCTCAAAATGACTTTGACAAAGTTAGTGAATCAGTGGAGTTGACATATGAGGCTCTCTCTCAAATAGACTGATTTTCCCTCCCAAAGAATGATTAAATAGGAAGACTGGTGCTTTGTCACAAAGTAAGGAGCTTGCCAGCTAAAGATTATATATTTAATATCATCCTGATAAATGCACACTTTAAAAGGTTTTGCTAGGTTGTCATATCTGAGGTCATCTAAATTTGATCAAAAGTGCTAATCACTTTTTGGTTTTGCATAGGCATGCTAGCTAAAAAAGAAGGGTCTTTTTAAAGAAAGATCTTGCAGAAAACTCTGGTATTTAGATTGGCTCTGTAAAAGTTTCATAAAGAAGTTTTATATTGGTAGACAACTTCCCTAGAAAATAAACAATATTTATTTTGTGTCATTTATTTATTAAAAGTAAAGTATATCCCAGATTCTTTACCAAAAAGCACTAAAAAGTACAAAAGACATTACTCAGGAAAATAATTCAAAGCATAATTAAAATACCTTTAAAACAAATCCATAAAATAGATTACCCAGTCAATATTGAGGTTTGCAGACAGGCAAATTTGCTTTTTAAATTATTAGTCTTTGGTTTTATCAGATTTATATTTTATTACTTACATTTTTTGTTTTCTTCACTTACTGTGTCATCAATCTGATGGCTTTTTACCAAAACTACATCATGGTGCTGATGAACTCCATGGTTTTTCAAATGATGTACTTTCTGTTTTTTTATTTTTATTTTTTTGTGCCTTCAAGTCATTGTTGACTACAGGTGACTGCCTTAACAAACCCCCTACACCTTTCCTGGACAACTTTTTGGAAGTGGTTTGCTATTGCCACTAAGGCTGAAAGGGAACAACTGTCCCAAGAATACCATCACCCACCAAGATTCATGCCTAAGGAGGGACCAGGACTTATGTTCTCCAGGTATCTAGCCTGGTGCCTTAACTGCTACACCAAACTGGCTTTCTTCACTGATTTTTCTCATCTTTTTAGTTTACTCAGGACCTTAATGCTGCCATATTTACAGATTTAAACATAAGTAACCACAAGTCTCTAGAGATTCTTAGTCATCCAGATTAGTGAGTGGGGTAGGGGAGACAAAATGGAAAAAGCAGCACTGAGGTGTCACAAGCTCAGCCCCTTTTATACTTTTTATCATTCTAACAAAATGTGGAGATCTTTTAGATTCCAGAATCATAGCATTCAATTTTCATAATTATGTGATTAGACAGGGCATGCTATTAGAAAGTCTATTGCTGCATTGTACATACATACTAATATTATCGCAAACTTCTTAGCTTTGTAATGTGTGTCATTTCCACTAATTTTTCTGGAAGCCTGAACTTCATTGCTGTACCATTGTTAAACAATTTAAAGGTATATGTTTATTTTTGTAATAAATGGCAAGTGTGCATATACAATTTAAATGTAAATTATGGAACAGTTATATACCAAATATAAGAAGAAAAGGTTAGAGCCATTAAAAAATGAAATAAGGGTAATCCTTGATTTACAAGAGTGCGTTTAATGACTGTTCAAAGTTACAACAGCACTTAAAAAGGTGATTTATGACTATTTTTCACACTTGTGACCATTGCAGCATCCCCATGGTAATGTGATCAAAATTCAGATGCTTGGCAACTGACTCATATTTATAACAGTTATGAAGTGTCCTGGGGTCATGTGATCACTTTTTGTGACCTTCTGATAAGCAAAGTCAGTGGGGAAGCTAGATTAATTTAACAACTATGTTACTAATTTAACAACTGCAGTGGTTCACTTAACTGTGGCAAGAAAGATCATATAATGGGGCAAAATTCACTTAACAACTGTCTTGCTCAGCAATGGAAATTTTGGGGTTAATTGTGGTGATAAATCTACGGCTACCTGTAACTTCAATCCCACATCTGAAGAAAATATAGGTATCTTATTTGTCGCTAGAGGTTTTTAGACTTTTTCGACACCGTGATTTGTTATTACTTAAAATGACTATATTGTTTCTTGTTTTCATCTTCTTACCTGCTAATCTTTACAGTAATCTCAATCTTTATATTACTGATGCAAAATGCTGTAACCCCTTGTGGTAGTTGTATGGATTATATTGATTAGAGAACAAATACCTCTAAAATGGCAAAGTAGTGAATTTAAATAATGCAGACGTACTAGAGAGGATTGTCATTTTTAAAAATTCTTGGACTGAGTGTTTTTATTCTATCTTAATTAAAACTAGCAACTACTAACTAGAATTCACTTCTTGCAGTTTATCCCTGCCAACAATTCAAAAATGCTTTTATGTGAAGGGATTTATGGAAATTGTTAACTGTAAAATTGGTTTCTCTTCAATAAATGATGATACAGGAACTTGGAATTGATCAGTGCCAGCTGAAAATATTTTGATGCCTGAGGCACAGCCTAAATAGATATATTTTTGAAAACTCAGGAAGACCTAACTTTTTCAGAGTGAATCTAGGGAGATCCATCTGGTTGTACTTAAGACTTCCATGATCTCTCTATAATTTAGAGTAATTTATACATAATAATAAGTTAAAAATATGCTTTTTAAATATGATGTTACTTTTTTGTATCTAAGCAGAAAACTAGACAACTGTAATATTAGTATCTTAGTTTTGAAGAGGTGTTTATATTTTAATATAATTTGGACAAATCTAGAAAAATATATGATTTTCAGCAAGCATTCTGTTTTGTATGTGTTTACAACAAACTTGCACAGTGATTTGGTATTCAAACCAGTTTTACGTGATTGCAGCTTGAAAGTCTTTGATAGTAGCTTCAAAACTTTTCATCAATAAAACACTTGTTTTCTGCCTTAGGACAAAAATCTAAAAACGAACAAACATAAAAAGGGGGAAAGGATGAGAAGGGAAAAAGATTGAAAAAAACCTCAGGCAGTTCTTAAAGCTTATGGTTCCTACCATAGTCAGCCATATAACAATTGTGTATAGACTAGAACAGGGGTGTCAAACTCGTGTCATCACGGCAGCATCACATGATGTATCGCAACTTTTTCACCCTTCGCTAAACTGGCCATGGGCGTGGCCAGCATGTGATGCATCCGGTCTGCGGGCCGTGAGTTTGACAGCCCTTTTGTAGAGCTAAAGTCTGTAGTTCTTAAACTTTCTCTCCAGGGGCGGGTTCCACTTACCTTTACTACCGGTTTGCAGCAGGAGCGCGCACGCTTCTGTGCATGCGCAGATCACCCACAATGACGTTGTGGGTGGATGGAGCCTCCCGCCAGTTTTACTTCCAGTTCTATAGAAGTGGACCGAACTGGGAGCAACCCACCACTGTTTCTCTCCCAGTATCCCTTGAGACCAAACACCTTAATTCTGCCTGCTGCTTTGGAATATGACTTACTAATGGCTGTTGCTACGATCTATCTTTCAGAGAAATGCCTTTGGTGTTCTTCTCCAATATGTTAAAGAGCTAAAATTCGTGTACTTTACTGTTAGATGAAAGAATAAAAAGGCATTGAATTATGTTTTTCCCAGGAAGAATGGGTTTGGGTAAGTATTGATATGTGACCTGTGCATATTTCAAACAAGTTTGTTTGTGTTGTCCAACTAACAATTATTGAAAAAATCCCAGTCTTGGATCCAGGTCCTGCACTCTCCTACCCAAATGATAAATTATACTGATTGAGTATGTGTCATCAAGTTCTTTTCAACTCCTAGCAACCACAAAGATAGATGTTCTCTCAAATCAGTCCCTAATCTGTTCTTTTAAGTCTCCAATGGTGCACTCATCACCAATGTAACCGAATCCATCCCATTTTGCTGGTACTGTCCTCTTCTTCTCTTTCTTTTCACCTTTCCCAATTTTAGAGCTTTTACAGAGTTAAACAAATGGTCTTATAATGCCACTTTATATGATTGGGAGTTGCTGAATCCATTCATTTAACCTCTTCTCTAATCTCTTTTCCTTAATAAACAAAACTGGAAAATTGTTAATTACTGTTGGTATTCACATTAAGATTTGCAGCAGGATTTTCCATTTTAAAAGCCTCTCTTCCAGCAGAGCAAATATGTTGAACCAGTTCTGAAAAACCTTCTACAAAACTGTTTTTAATAAAAGATCCAGTCATTTTTTTAATGGTTGAATACTCTCTAATTGCAAAATAGACTGCAAATAATTATCTGAATGCCAATTTCAGAGTCCTTTTCTGTAATTTTGCTTTTTTCAAAAAAAGTGTCACACATATTGATGGATAAACATTAGAAATTATCAAAGAATCCTAAGATGCATACATAATTATTCAATCCATAATAGTTGTACAAATAATCAAAATGGTTTAGATCTGTAAAATAATGGAATTTGAGCAGTAGAGCAGGGAACTATAATAATTTTTAGTGTTCAGTGACTGAATAAGAAAGCAAGTGGATAAAAATTTGTATTCAATTGGGAACTGCTGAATATTTCAGTCCCTTGGAACATTTAAATCTGTCTTTTGATATGGTTTCTTCCCTCAGTCATAATTCTCTTCCATTTGCCCACTATCCCTGCTCTTTATTTTTTACGTTGCTACCTCCAATTTTCTTTCAGTAGCCCTGAATGATAATTTCACATTTCATATGCGGAGAAAACGTCTGGCCTCTTTTTCCCTTCCCTTCCGTTCTGTACAGGTAGTCTTTGACTTACAACAGTTCGTTGAGTGACCTTTTGAAGTTACAGTGGCACTCATTTGCTTAACAGCTGTGTTACTAACTTAACAACTGCAGTGATTCATTTAACAACTGTGCCAAGAAAGATCAGAAATTCAACTTAACTATCTCACTTAGCAACAGAAATTTTGGGCTCCTTTGCAGTTGTTAGTCGAGGACTAGCTGTACCTTCTTCAGATGAATAATGTTGATTTGCACTGCCAGGCCAACAGAGACACAAACTCTGTTTTCAACCTTTAGTACTTGAGCTGATTCATCTACTTGCTTAAGGTTCTGACCTGAAAATTACAATTTTTGTAATTTTTCTCTTCTTGTGAAATCAGCACAATTAACCCAGCCACCATAGTGGTTCATACTATTCTCTCCTGACCTTTTATTAGGCTTAAAAATATTCGTAGGATTTTTTTTTTAAATGCCTGGACTGTACAAAGAGAAGACAGGTGGCAGTGTTAATAAAACTCCTTGCAAACAATCCGTTAAATCTTCTAATTACATCTGAAGGATAATTGTTGGTTAAAATAATCCATTTTAAGGAACATCATGAAAAAAACCAACCCATCAGGCTTAATTCCTTATTGTTATCTACTGGCTGTGTTCTTTCCATCAGCACACTTCAGACAGATGTTCCCTTAGAAATATCTAACATTCTATATGCAAGGGTTATTGCCAAAGAATTAAAAAGGAGAGTTGCAAAATTAGTCCCTTTTGTAATCAAAGGGAGTGGCATGGGCAAAAAATAATTATAGTTATTTTTAATACTGTGTCTAAATCCAGAATCAAACAAGCACATTCATCATCCAGTTCTTTTCTGCCTATGTTAATAGGCTATAGATGTTGCTTTTGTCACATCCCATCCCCTTAAAAGCCTATGCTTTTCAATTGAGCAGATCCTTACATTAAGCTACCAGTCACTAAAAATTTAATAATCAGGTGGTATTGTATGGGCCGTGATGGCTTAGAGGTTAAAAACACTGAGTTTGTCAGCTGAAAAAGTTTATTCGAAACCCAAACCCCAGCTCTTTCCCATCTAGCAATTCAAATCATGCAAATGTGAGTAGATTAAAAGATATTACTTCAGTGGGAAGGTAACAGTTGATCTGTCCCCGTCCACACACACACACAAACACAGCCAGCCGAGGGTTAAGCAAACACTTTGGCACACATCCAGGTCTTTATCTCCAACTTGGCAGCGATTTACACACCGTCTGCCAAGTGCGTTTATTTCCACAAAACAGAAAGATAAGATACTTAGCGTACAAAAGTCCAATCAGAATAATATTTCTCTCAGCAGTTTCCGGACGAGGCTTTAGTGACTATCCAAGGTTTACTTTTGTTCGTCACAGGGATTGCTGGCCACCACCCTCTATTATATAGTCTCTGGGGTGTGGTCCAGTGACTCAGTTCTAATCCCTAGCATGCCTCCTGAGCTGCTGCAATCGTTTATCACGCCTTCGGAGGCGTGCGTCCAGGAATGATGTCTCTCCCTCGCTCTCATCCAAGACACCTGTCTCCCTGCTAATCTCCTCTCCCTCGGCCGGCACCTGAGACAGTGCCAGAGGGGAGGGGCCTGGAGAGGGAGGCCTGGCTGACTCCTCTTCCTCATGCTCGGAGCTTTCTTCCTCCGATGGGACAGGCTCAGAGGGCGGGGTCACAACAACAGTGTCCCTGGTGCTTTTGACATATAACCATGCCGGCCAGTGATGAAATCCTCTGCGGATTGCCACCGGTTTGCTGCTCATGCATGCACAGTATGCAACAAAAGCATGCTGTGTGCATGCATACACTACACACCAAAAGCATGCTGCACATGCATGCGCAGTGCACAGCAAATACATATTGTCTGTGGAAAAAGGAGGCTTGGGAAGGTAAGTAGAACAGCAAGGGCAGGGGAAACAGCTGTGCTGCACGATTTAGCTTTGCTAGAAAGCAGGATTTCCTGCTTTCTACCGAATATAAACCATGGGACACAGCTGATCGTCGGAAATACCGGTTTGGACGAACTGGTAGCTTTTTTAACTACTGGTCCGCCCAAACCAGTAGCTTTTTAACTACTGAGTCGCCTGAACTGTCAGCTGTTTTTTTTACTACCGGTTCACGCGAACTGGTAGTTTTTATCACTGGTGCGAACCAGTAGCATTTCACCCCTGATGCTGGCCACATGACCATGGAAAATGCCTTGGAACAACACTGGCTCCCTTGACCAAGAAACAGAGATAAGCATCGCCCCCTAGAGTTAGATACGACTGGACAGGGAAACCTTTACCTTACTGTATGTGTTCCTCATTTAACAGTTTTGCCTGTGGGAATGACTCACTGATAATAACAGGCAGTAAAGTTCAAATGTTCCTACCAAGACTATTTCTCTTCAAGCAGAATGTTTTAGTTGCAACGAGATTGCTGTATCTATGAATTGTCCTTTCCAAAATAAAGTGCTCAGATTAGATGAAAAAAAGCCCTTGCTATGTACAACTAAATTGTTTTAAGTCTTTCAGACCATACTGTATATAATAAGCATGTTGAATGCATGTAATCCTGCTTCAGCATGCAACCAGATAATGAAAATGAGAAAAATCAGAAATTAGATTGGATCAGATCATCAGATCCTTTTGCAGAAGCGTAAGGATGTAATATGAGTTGTACATTCAAGAGATGAAAACAGACACACAATTTTATAACTAACAAAATGCTAATATATCTCTTTATTATTAGTCTGCATTACTATTAATCTTCTCATCGGTCCTATCACCCATCGCCTCCCACTTATGACTGTATGACTGTAAATTTGTTGCTGGTATTCTTACAATTTATATTGATTGTTTCTTAGCATGATTTGATTGCTTATTTGTATCCTGTGACTATCATTAAGTGTTGTACCTTATGATTCTTGATGAATGTATCTTTTCTTTTTATGGACACTGAGAGCATATGCACCAAGACAAATTCCTTGTGTGTCCAATCACACTTGGCCAATAAAGAATTCTATTCTATTGTTGAGTCCTTGGTGCTCTCTGAGTTTCGACGTTTGATTGCAGTGTGTTGATAATATTATTAGGCAATAAAATGCCCACAAGCAAACAACCAAGCTCAGTAAGCACCAAGGATTCCATACTTTACCCCTGAAATATATATATTCTCTTTTGTTGATATTCCTTATTGCTGGATTTCATCTCTTTATAGTACTCCATATAGTTATTTTAAACAATGTAACAGCAGAAGTGTAGAGGTTATAAACACTTCTATAATTGTGTTTCATGTTCCTGAGTTTGTCAATCAATATGCAATTTACAATTCAGGGAAGTATTTAGTATTTAGATTAATGAAATTCTCTGTGATAAGAACACATGTATATTTAGCAGGATATACTCATTGCCTAAAATATTCTTTTTTATTTCATCCTATGTGATCGATATACCTGAACTCTAATGCGAAAAAGAAGTTTTAATTTTGACACTTTCCAGTTGAGCTGCAGAGTTTATCCATCTGTATGTCACCTTAATAGCACTATTATTACTTATAAATGTCCATGAATAATGTATACTATCCTTTTAACACTTATTCCTTTAAAATGCTTGAAAGCATGTGCTGGATTTATAATAATGATAGTGAACTCTCTGAACAACTGCGAGTCACATATAATTTAGGGCACCTGGAATAGTAGGTTCATATATCACAAATGCAATTTGTATATTTTCTCATGCTAAATTTATATAGTCAATCAAAGCTGCAGCCAAGTTAAATATGAATTAAGCAACCTGAAATGTAGTTATAGAAAGGTTCATATTCTCAAAGGTCCTAACAGCTGCAAAGCACCTAATTTCTTCTAGTCTGAGCTGATTAGAGCTTATTTTCTGTTAAATATGATTGGCCTTTCAGTAAAAGTTTGCCCTTCCTTTCTTTATTCTGAAATAAATTCTTGCTGCCCTTGTGGGACTAATCCGAACCAAGAATGCTAAGAATTCATAGGAAGCTATGAATTTTAAAAGGTATATCTAACTTTGGTTATATATATGTAACTGATAGTGAAATTTCAATTTTATAATTTGGTTCTTTATGCATGTATCTGTCATACGTCAAAGGAATGCCAATTTTCATCTGGTTTTTTCCCCTAAACATTTAAAACTGCAATAGCTGTTCATGTATTTAATAAAGGCTGAAGTCAGGATTACCAATAAATCATACTGTTTATCTTTTCTACTATCAAGCAAACGATATTAGAGTTTCTGCAGCTTGCTTTACGGAAAGCTCTAAAATGCACTTCAGTGAGTCTGCAAGAACTAGAATACATACAGGCTGCCCTGGTAATGAAATAATGATATGAGATCTTGGGCCTGCTTCATGAACCAGGAACAATAAAAGCCCAATACACCAGTTTTCCCCAACCTTTTGGGCATCAGGGACCAGTCCCATGGAGAAAAGTTTTTCCGCGGACTGGATGGTGCATGGTTTTGCATGCTGCCTGCATTCCACAGGTGGGGCTCCGCTTGTTTGCGCGAAATGGTTGCTAGCATGCTGTGGCCCGGTGCCGGTCCATGGACCGGAGGTTGGGGACCCCTGCAAGACACCGCATTTATCCTGAGGCCTGATCAAACATTTTCACAGAACAGCATTATTCACAAGTTATTCATATTTAAATTGCCAGTGTAATATATGTAGGCCCTTGAATATACAGTATAAGTTATTTCTTTTTCCATGTTCAGAAGATTTCCTAGGAAATGAGGTCTAGAACGGTAGTATGACTTTGTATGATAGCTATCAGCGTTCCGAGTAACACACCCATTGAAAGCAGAACTCCAAGCGGGTAAATTCCTCAAAGAACATGTTTATTGAATACATCATATCGGCACAACCGGTGAAAACCAATTCTAACATTTCCTGTGGCTTTCACCTAATTAAAAGAGTAAAATCCCCCTTCCCAGGTATAATCGGTCAGATTGTCCAATTAGGATGGATGGCAGGTTCGTCTCCTCCTTCAACAGCCACCTGTTACAATGACCTTGGTTCCCACAGGAAAACTTTTTGTGTTGACTGCTAGCTGGGCTATCTACTTCCCCCCTCCCTTCCCGCTCTCAGGCTTCGTGGAATCTATGAGGCAGCACAAGATGGCTTCAGCCAAGTTTGCTTCAGAGTTGACAATAGCCCCATTAAATGTAATGATGTTTTCTACCAAGGAAACAAATATAGTATTGAGCTACATAAATCCAACAGCAAACCTATGTACATTTTACCTGACTGCAGACGTACAGGCACACTGCTAAGTAAATTTGTATGAGAACATTATTTAACCATATGCTTAAATGTAGATGTTCCTAATTCTCTTTTGGAGGATGGTGACAATGTTTGAACATTTTGACAATTCTTCCATATGCACTTTTTGAACCCAAATGGATGGTAAGCTTATTTAAAGTACTAGTATTATTAATGGTTTCATTTATATGTTCATTTTAAAGGAATTAAAAAGGTCCTTGAAGAATAGTTAAGCCTTGAAAGTGAACTATACCTCAGTGAATGAATATCTTATTTATTATCTAATAGGCCTGAAAATTATTTGAAAGAACTGCTGGAGATATTCCAAGGATTCCAAATTCCTTCTTATACGCTTGTGTGATTTTGACTACCAAATTCAGCAAAATTCAATTAAAGCTCAACAATATATTTCAAATAATTATCCAATGCATCATCCTGAAGACACATCTTCTATTAAAAATCCTATTTGAATAAAGGAGCAAATACTGATTTGTTGTTTACTATCACTGTTTATTGGTGACAGAATTGTGCAATAGGTCATACATCATAATCCCTCCCCAAATGATGTTGCCTTGTGCAAATCTAGACAGCCCAACATACCTTTGCGAGGTTAGGTTGCAAATCTTACTTGTGAACATTTTCCCTCCCATTTGTTTGATTGTTGCAAAGGAAGTATTTTCCTAATGGATCAAGCAGTTAAAAAAGATGGCAGGAAGTTGGTATCTTCAGACTTTCAAGATTCTGTTAATGTAGACCAGGGGTATCAAACTTGATTTCATTGAGGGCTGCATCAGGTTTGTGTTTGACCTCGGGGGCCTGGGTGGGCGTGGCCAGGGTGGGCATGGTCAGCTTGATGTCACTCGTATGGGAGGCACCTGTGGCAGCGTGAGTGCCCTGCCAGTGAGAAAGGGGTTCCTGAGCTCCGTTTTCAGTCGTGACGGCCTCCTGCAACCTTCTGCCAGTGAAAGTGGAGCTAGGGTGGGTCATGCATATCCCCCTAGCCTACTTTTGCTGGCAGAAACACTGTGGGCCGGTCCTTCGCTGTTTCCAGGGCAGCCCCACAGGCCAGATCTAAGCACCCCATGGGCCAGATCTGGCCTCTGGGCCTTGAGTTTGAAACCCTGATATAGACTTACAATAAAGTAGAATTAGTTTATCTAGTAGTGTTTCCTGTCTAGTTTACCCTGGGCTCACACAGAGGTACATTTTTATAAATGAAAGCATTTTATAATTGAATGCATATTTCATTTTGGAGTAAGCCAAATTACAGAAAGAATAGAAAAAAGTAACATATAATAAGCAAAAGAAATTAAAAGAGACGTAGCTAAAACTAGTTTATATCAAAACATTAACTATATTTTTCATTAATTTTCTGTGCTTGAAAAATATCCTTGTTTTACCATGTCATTTACCACTGATTAAAAAAAGAAGGGTGTGTGCAGGGGTGAAATGCTCCCGGTTCGGACCGGATCACCTGATCCGGTAGCGATGGTGGCGGGTGGTTCGGAGAATCGGTAGCAAAAATCCCATGCCCAGCTGAGCCGCACAATCATCAGAAGCTTTTTGTTTTTTTACTTTTAAAAGCATTTTTTCTACCACCTCTTCCGACGAAAAAATGCTTTTAAAAGTAAAACAAAAAGCTAATTGATAAGATGGTGGTAAATCAACAGTCCTGTTGACTGACAAGAGGCCCATTTCCCAGGCTTCAATAATTTCCCTTGCTATCTTTGTACCTGCACCATTATTTTCTTTTTTATATATATTTCTATAAGTTTGGTAAACATTCTGCCAAGATATACAAAGTACTTGCCCCGGTTATCATTTTGTTATACAGGTAGTCCTTAAGTTATGGCAGTAATTGGGACTGGAATTTTCATCACTTACCATCATTAGGTGAAACATCACATCATCACCTGGCTTAGCAACAGCAATCTCAGGACTCTTCATTGCTCTTGTTAAATGAATCCTACTGGTTATTACATAAGGTTCAATCCTGATCCAAGCTGTTCCTGGTTTGATTTCTCCCAGAGAGATTGGACAGGGGACTGTCTCCCAACACCCTTAGGAGACAGGTCGCAGCTTTAGCCACAGTGTTGACCTATGAAAATAGGCAACTTCTTACTCACCACCCCAGAATACGCAGTTCTGAAAAGAGCTGTTAATTTGAGACCCCCAGTGGTACATCATTACCCCACCTGGGACCTGGCCTTAGTGCTCCAGGCTCTCACTTCAGCTCAATTTGAGCCATTGAAGACCTCTAGCCTCAGATACTTAACCCTTAAGATGGCATTCCTCGTGGCAATAACATCAGCCAGGAGGATCTCTGAATTAGCAGCATTATCAGTGAGGAAGGATCTTTGCATTTTCCATGCAGATAGGGTGGTTCTTCATTTGGATCCATTGTTTCTGCCCAAGGTGAACTCCTGGTTTCACAGGGCCCAGGAGCTCATTTTGCCTAATTTTTGCCCAGGACCCCATCATCCCTTGGAGGAACGATGGCATACACTGGACCTCAGACGGGCTCTTTGTAGATATATCAAACAGACTTCTTCCTTTCAGAAGACAGAATCTCTGTTCGTCTTCTTTCAGCCTTCAGCCATAGGCAGGACGATGACGTCGTCCACCATAGGCTGCTGGTTGAAAGCCTGCATTGCCAAGGCTTATGAGATGCAGGCTCGGCCCATTCTGAGATGGATTACTGCTCACTGCACCGGGAGTGAAGCCACTACTGCAGCATGGGCCACGCAGGCTCCCATTGAAGACATTTGCAGAGTGGCGACCTGGTCATCGCCATCAGGGTCTATGATTTTTCAGTTTGGTCTCTTTGCCTTGTCTGTTTTTCCTTAAGGTTTTCACCTCTGCATTATTAGCCACAAACTTTTCTCCTCGGCTGACCCGCCCCCAGTCTTTCGCCCCGGCACATCGGCCACAGCCCCTTCCATCCCAGTCCCTTCATCGGGGCCTATTCATCGAAGTACAGCTCGTGTTGGACTTTTGGCCTCCCAGGACAATTCGCAGCCAGCCAATCGGTTCAGGGACTCGGGGGCTTTGGGAGTGGAAGAGCGGGGGCTGCAGTTCAGAGGGAGGCTCAGGAGGGCCAACAACACCTCCCCTTTGTCCAAAGTGCCTGAGACAAGGGCTGGTTTGCATCACTATGAACTGCTTGCCTGTCAGTTCGGAGTCTCCCGAGGCTGCCGAGAGCAGCATGGGGGTGGGGGGGAGGGGGGCTATAGAGGATGAGGGATCCAGCTAAAAAGACAAGGGGAGGAGGCTGTAAAGGACGAGGGATCCATCACCCTGAATGGGAAGAGAAGAGCAGGGGGTGGTGGGGAGAAAGAAAAAGAAAGAAAAGAAAGAGAGAGAGAGAAAGAGAGAGAGAGAAAGAAAGAAAGAGAAAGAAAAGAAAGAAAGAAAGAAAGAAAGAAAGAAAGAAAGAAAGAAAGAAAGAAAGAAAGAAAGAAAGACCCCCCTTTGTCCAAAATGCCTGAGACAAGGGCTGGTTCGCATCTCTTTGCCACAAAGGATGGGGGGGAGGGAAGCTGTAGAGGATGAGGGATCCAGCCACAAAAGACAAGGCGAGGGGGCTGTAAAGGACCGGGGCTGCCCTGGTTAGCACTCAGCTTATCACATACATAGAGGTACCCATCTGAAATGAACTTTTCCTTTCCTCTCTTGCTTGCCACAGTTACTTCCATCTTACAGGCAGAAGTCTTCTTACAGGCAGTAACACAAGAATGAGTCACAGTTGTCGTCAATGAAGGCAACGTACAGTATTTTATTGGCTTCACATGTCAGTGTTGGGGTAGTGGTTTGAGTTACATGGAATGATGGAGACTCACTTGTAGGTGTGGATAATTAGGGAATCTGGCGTCTTTTAAGTTCTCTTAAACCAGGGGTCTGCAACCTTAAACACTCCAAGAGCCATTTGGACCCCTTTCCCACAGAAAGGGAGCCACAAGACCCTTCCTGTGCCTGACTATTTCCTGAGCGGCCACAGAGTTAGCATATGTAGTTGAATTAAACATTCTGTTTTCTTCTGAAACTTTTCTTTTCTTGGATTTATCCATGGTTGGCCTACTGGAGGTTGAAAAGCTCAATAAATCTCATGCTGGCGGGTGTTGCACATTGGCGGCTGTGACGCATATTTTGAGAGACAGGGAGCCACAGCAGAGGGGTGAAAGAGCCACATGCGGCTCCAGAGCCACAGTTTGCTGACCCCTGTCTTAAATCTAAGAGGCTGTTTGAAGTCTGTTTGACTTAAAACAGCATCCCTCATTGCATATGGCTCAAAGTCTTCTGTAGCAACCTCAATTTGCATCTGATTCGCCAGTTGTGTCCCTTTCTAGATCGGGACTCTCTACACACGATCACTCATGCCCTCGTCACCTCTCGTCTGGACTATTGTAACGCTCTCTACATGGGGCTCCCCTTGAGGTACACTCGGAGGCTCCAACTGGCGCAGAGTGCGGCCGCGCGGGTGGTTATGGGAGCAACGTGGAGCTCCCATATAACACCTCTCCTGCGCGAGCTGCACTGGCTCCCGGTGGTCTTCCGAGTGCGCTTCAAGGTTTTGGTTACCACCTTTAAAGCGCTCCATGGCTTAGGACCTGGTTATCTACGGGACCGCCTACTACCACCAATAGCCTCCCACCGGCCAGTACGCTCCCATAGAGAGGGGCTCCTCCGGGTGCTGTCGGCCAAACAATGTCGACTGGCGGCCCCTAGGGGGAGAGCCTTCTCTGTGGGGGCACCTACGATCTGGAACGAGCTCCCCCCGGAGATACGGAGGATCCCGGATCTGCACACCTTCCGCCATGCGCTTACAACGTTTTTATTCCATCAAGCTGGCCTGGCCTAAATCTTCTCCTTTTTAAAATTTTTAAATTTTAAATTTAAATTTTAAACATGAATTTGATATTATGGGATATTTTTAAAATTTAGCCAAACTGTTTAATCTGTTTTAACCTATTTTAAATTTTGTATTTTCTGTGTTTTTATCTTTTGGCTGTTCACCGCCCTGAGTCCTTCGGGAGAAGGGCGGTATAGAAATCTAATAAAACATAAAAACAAACAAACAAACAAGCGATTGGAATTAGTGTTGCGTCTCACTCCTCTTCATTTTCATCCTTGCAAACAGTCTGGCTTTGAGCCTGTCCTCCTCAACAGCCAGCAGAAGTAGCTGACCTCCCTGATGTAGCCTATGAATAAGAGGGGGACACAAGAAGACCCAGAGCCAGACCCCAGAACAGTTGAATGAATGGGTGGCTCTCCTTCAGGACAGGGGCCAACAGGCCCCCCTGGGCTCCTCCAGAGAACCAGCAAACGCGTCCTCCCCTCTTACCCAAATCCTTACTCAAAGTGCTGATCAGGAGCAGTGCCTCCCAAAAGCAGAAGACTGCTGGATGCACCCCCATTCTCCTGGCATTGCTCCATCCAGAAAGAGAGCTGGGGGAGAGGGCAGGTCCAGGCACTTCCCGACCAAGGAACAAGGAAGAAGCACAGCCTTTCTAGCTGCTCAGCACCAGGGCAGGATTGAAGCCCAGAATGCCAAACAAAGATTGCCAGAGGGAATGGTGGCACTCAGCAATGCCACCCCAGCCTTCGATGCTGAAGGAGCGAGGCTTGGCACACCCAGAGGGCAGCATAGATGCCAGCCCTGCCACACAGGGGAACCCTGGCAAACAGTGGGGAGAGGCGGCTTTGACCAAGGAATCGCGGGGCAAAGGCAGAGGGTCAATTGCTTCTGACAGGCATGTGGCATGATCTAGCCCACCCAGGGTAAATAACCTCAACAAAGGACACTGGGCAAATACTTTCTGGTAAACTTGTGAGCCCAGTTGGGCATTTCCAGAAACATGGGAGAAGCAGAGAGGGAACAAAGAGGTGGGGATGGGGGTTAGAGGAGAGCAGGGCTCTTGGGACAGGTGGGTCTTCAGAAATCAGAAGGAAAAGCAAAAGATCAGGCCAGCCATTCCCACCAGCTGGTTGCAAAAGCCCCACCTGATGGATCACTTGTCCTCTACAGTCCCCCTCCCCTACCCCTGCACTGCCCTCAGCAGCCTCGGGAGGCTCTGAACTGACAAGTGAGCTGCTCATGGCTGACTTCGGCCCCAGAGCCACTGCTAAGGAGTGCTGCCTGAAGCCCCTGTCATGGCCAGTCACGCCAGTACTGGTGGTGACATTGTTCTGACCAGAGGTGAAATGCTCCCGGTTTGGACCGGATCATGTGATCCGGTGGCGATGGCAGTGGGTGGTTTGGAGAACCGGTAGCAAAAATCCCTGTGCCCCCCCACCCCATTCCGAGCTCAGCAGCGCAATCATCAGTAGTAACAAATTTTATATTTCACCACTGGTTCTGACTCTATAATCTTTATAGAATATTTTCTCTTACCTTCTTTCTTTTCAATATTTCATTATTCCACCAAGTATTTTGTATTCACATATAGTAACTTTGGTAGTTATTAGTCAAGCCATTTTTATAGGGTTGTTATAAATAGGGGAAAGTACCATGCCCTTAACGTCTTGGAGAAATTGAATGTTTGGAATGAGGAAAAAAAACAGCTGTCAATTTCATTCCTTGCTTTCCTTATGAATCATTTTTACAGTTTTAAAATAAGAAAATCTTGTTTGTAAGGCTGGGAAGAGATGCTTTAGGGTGCCGTAGAATTGCACAATAGTTCACCTTGAAACTTAAGTAGCTATAATTTACGATGTAGTAATAAACCAACAAGAATTCTGCTCAAAGGATTCATATGCTTATATGACTTTAAGTCATATCTTGAGTTGAAAGAAGACTGTTCTATCAGTAAGAAAAAGCCACCAAAGATATATTTTTTGCTTAAAAGCCAAAAGCATTTCAATTTTAACTTTTAATAAGGCAATATCACTATATCTGGGCATCTAGAGAATGGCATTGAGTCAAAATCTCTCTTCAGGTAAAATTGTTCTTAAAATACCTGCATTGAAAGAAGAAATGGAAGTTTAGGGACTTACTATTCAACACCACCATTCGTTATCTTTTATTAGATTAATCCAATCCTTCTAGGAGTAGTATGCTTCTTAGTTTGACTACTTTATGGTGGATGTATCATTCAGCATTTATATAACCTGACTAATTTACACACACTATCAATTTGTCTTTCCTTCCTCTGAAGCATTTGTTTATTGGCATTCTAGGCCACCTATTCATTTTTAAAAGGCTAAAAAAAGCAATGTGTGATTTTAAGTATCAACATGGGACAGTATTTAGCCAAAACTCTTTAGGCTTGAAAGCTAACTGGGTTGAGACTACTTAGAATTTGGAAGGGAGGCCACTAAGGAATATCACATGGAACAGGCAGATGATATATGGCATTCTGTCTGGAATGAGGAAGAAAAGTCTTCTCCATTGCTGTATTCTCTAACACTTACAGCAGTGAAAGGGAAGCTTAGATTAACAATACTGCTGTGACTTCAGATGCATATATAGATGGAACTAGTTGGGTAAAATCTTGTTCATGCATCTCCATAATGCATGAATGGATCCTTTCCATTCCAATTCTCGGAACAATTGGATTATGGATTGATTAGATTGATAGATCAATATTGTCCCATGCTAATCGATCAAATTGATAAATTGATCAAATGGATTGATTACCCATGTTTTCAAAAGGAAACTGTGGAAAACATAAAATTAGTGCTTTGGCGGAAACTTTACAGGTTCTTCTACATAAATGAGCATAGATAAATGAGCATAAATTAGCTGCAGAAACTTAATTATAAGGGTATGTCAGATTAAAGATATATATCCATGATAAATTTAAAAGCATTTCAATTCTGGTATCTCAACTTGACATGGAAGTCTGTTTCATGACTTCTTCCCATTTTCTGTCATTAAAAGTAAAATAATTGTGCATATTTTTTATCAGAAACCAATTCGTTCATCCAATTTTGCCTTTTTATTTGATTAACAATTATTCTTTCTGGGATGCAACATTTGGTAAATTATGTATAGAGTAGGCTATATACATTTTCATAGTTTTAATTTTGAAGGATTAACTATTACAAAATTTGTAGCCTTGAAACTTTTGTATGTTCAAGCATGGTCAAATTCTGAAAAAGAAGAAAGCCTCTGCCGATCAGGCAACTCAGCTGGAATTGTCAGAGCATTTTAAAAGCATTTTTTTTTACAACCTCTTCAGCCGAAAAAATGGTTTTAAAAGTAAAAAAAAAAAAAAAAAGTTGGCCATGCCCACTCAGTCATATTACCCCACCACCACCAAGCCACGCCCACAGAACCAGTAGTAACAAATTTTATATTTCATCACTGGACTTCATTCACTTCATTCACTTAACAATCTATAAAATTGCTATAAAATTGAATGCCTGGCAGTGATAGGCTGCTGCTGGTTTGGACCAGTTCAAGAGAACTGGTAGTTCCGAACATCAGCTGGCCCTGCCCACCCGCCCTGCCCTATCCTGTCCTATATTTCCTTCTTTCTGGCTCAGCTGATTTGCGCGGCACAGCTAATTTCCGCGCCTCTGCTGTTCTACTTACCGGGCTGCCTTAGAAGGTAAGCAGCTGACTTCCGGCTTGGCGTCACGGGGATGCAGTCAGGGAAATGGTGGGGCTCTGATGAGCCCTGCCAAAATCTTGACTGGCTAACCGCCGCTGACAGGTCTGTGGACCTACCCTGTCCTGAAGGGACAGGGGAAAGAGAGGGACCCCTTGGGTGGCCGAGAGGAATGGGCAAGTTCCCCAGAGACCAGAGGCAATCCTCTAAATCAACGGTGGGGGATGGCAGCCATGGCGGCTGCCTCGAGACTGCAACAAATCAGGACAAGCAAAGTGCAGGAGGAAGGAAGAAAAGACAATGTGCTTCGGAGCCAGGTGAGTGACACCAGCCCAGGTGAGAAACAACGCGTTAATGAAGATATTTATAAATAAGACCCCCAGCCTTACCTAGTGGCTGAAGATCTGAGGGGCTTGAAGATTTGAGGGGGGGAAAAAAGAAAGAAGTTTTAAACCCTTTAAGAACTTTATTCCACCACTGATTGATTGGAGGGAACTGCTTATTAACTAAAGAGAACTGGATATTTGAACTTTCTTGTTAAAACTGAAATGAACTTGAAAAGAGAATTTGAACTTTGGAGATTCCTATTCTGTTATTTGATGGCTTTATAAAAAAAGAAGAAATACAATGACTAATAAACTTCTAACTAACTGGCGTAGCAATAAAAGGCTTGGCGCAGGACCAGAAGTGGAGAAGCTGATGTTTTACTGGAAACAGACTTTATAATAGAATTAATAAGGACATGCAGAATTTTAAGCGTGGAAGTATTGACTTTGAATTGAAATGCATATGGACAGATAAGGAAAAGAATAAGCAAAGTAGATAAATTAGATAGCAATGTTTGAATGTTTAATTGTTTAAATGGTTCAAAATTTAAATGAACTTTATATAAAAACAAGAAGTGTTTATGGTAAATAAAGATAGAAATATAATAAAAATAGAAATGGGAAGCTAAGGTGACTAAAAGTGATCTGTTCATAAAAACATAACTTGTTGTAACATGTTTTAGTTTTAATTTAATAACAAAGTGGTGGATGATAATGATGATCAATTGTTAACGATTTTAGATGATGTACTAAGGTACACAGATGGAAGTCATAATTGTAATTGCATTTAATACATGTTGGAAATGATTAATATTAAGAAATAAATGGGGATACACCCTGGAAGAGTACAGTTGGAAACAGTGGATTAATAGACAACATATGATAAAAGAAATTTTTAATAAATTAGCAGAATAGAAGTTGGAGTTAATGGAGGAGAATGCTGTTAATCAGCCAAACAAAATGCTGGAAATCAGCCAAACAATAGAAAATGCTGGTAATCAGCCAAATAAAAGGGGGAGTTAAGGAGGAGAATATGCTGAAAACTCAGCCAAAATATGCTATGCTGGAAATCAGCCAAATAATAGGTGGAGTAATGGAGTAGAATGAAGAGAATATACTGAAGAATAATTTTTATTAAGGGGTGAAAAAGAAAATGTTGGGTGATAATTAAAATGAAATGGTAAATTCTGAGATCTCTGTGTAAAAGTTTAAGAACATGATAGGATGAATTGGGTTTAGAAAACAAGAAAAATAGAAAATTTGATTATTAAATTGAAATAAAAATTGAGTTGTATACATTTGGAATTTAAGATTTGTGGTGATAAAATTGTAAGGTAAATATATAGATTAATAGAATAGGTTGTCTTTGTGTTTAATGTTGTTGCTAAAAGGAGCAAGAGATAAAAAATTTAGATAAAGTGATATTGAATTTTGATTTATAATTGAATTTATAATTGAATATAAAAATGAGCTCTGTTTTAGGAGATTAGGATGTATGATGAGATAATAGAAAGATTTATTAAGATGTTGGAATTTATGTTAAAATTGTTTGTTCTCATTTGTTAAATTAGTGTACCCATTTGTGACCAGACCAAGACTTTGTTCTTGAAAAAAAATTTTTTTAATGTTTATGTTGGAAAAAATAAAAAAAAATTACAAAAAAAAAAGAGAGAGAGAAGGTAAGCAGCTGAGCTTCAAATTGCTGTATTTTGAACGCTGCTTGCAAGTGTGTTAGGTGCACGCGCGCTAAGTGCATGCTTACAGAACAGGTTGTTAAACCAGTTGCAGCCCACCATTGGTGCCAGGATTGTGGTCACTGAGCAAAACAGTCATATGATGTCTTAACGACCACTTCACTCAATGGTCATATGTGAGACTACTTTGTACGGAATCCTGAATGCATAACAGCATTCCAAGAAGACAAAAGAAAAGGACAAGTAGGAAACAATCTTTTACAAGTTTTAACCTCTCTAGCAGCATTTCATTTACTGTTGTGCAAGGCACAATCGTATACAAGGAGCTAGAAGAATCCCAACGACTATCTCATTATGAAATCAGTTCTGACTTTGCAGCCTTGATGCATGGACCATGGAATGATTATAAAGAAAATATAAGATTATTTTGTGATTTGAAGCTTTGATCATGGGAAGTTTAAATCGTAGGTAAATCCTACAATACATTTATACTGGAAGTAAGAGGATGAACCCAACTGGGATCTGATGGAGGAGATCTGGGCAGCCTGTGAATGTGGGCAGCCTTATATTCTCACTAAATGTATGTACATGACAACTTTTCCTTTCACTTCTTATTGGAAAGTATGTATAGTTCCGTCTGCAGATGAATAGCTAATTAAATTGTGAAAGTACACTCCACTAATTGAAATAAACTTGTATTTCTAAAGTAAATCTGGCATACTATTTAATTCAACTTTGAAACTGTTCTATATATAGCTCGGGTGTCAATCTCGTGGCGTCACGTGACCTATCGCGACGGTTTTCCGCTTCATGGAGCTGGGGTGGGTGTGGCATGTGTGTGATGCATCTGGCCCACAGGCCACCAGTTTGATACCCTAAATTATATAGGTTTGTACCATATCCAAAATTGGGATTTCTTTTGATAGACATTCTTCATATTTTAACTTTTAGTGATCTGTTAAATAAGAGTACCAGTAGATCTTTCATTGCTCAGATAAAAATTGCTGTAGTTCTTCATCTTATTTTAAGATTAATACTGTACTGATTATTGATAATAAAAGTTACTAAATTCAACAAATCTAGCTTAATACTTGAGAATTTTGGTGTATAATATTTGTGGGGGTTTGAGTCAAAACTAGGTTTCCCAAGTGTATTGGGGAAATAGATACTGAGACTAAAAACAGCTTGTGATGTTAATAGACAAACCTTCAATTTGGATACTTAATTTGAATGCATAGTTTCTATGTTTCTTCATTTCCAGGCAGTGTTCATAACCCAAATAAATTAATTCAAGAAATCAACATGATTACTATCAACATGATAGAAATCAAGAAAAATTACAGCTCATGCCAATGTAAATAAAGGGCAATAAAATTGTAAGTTGCAAAGGAGGCAGGAATAATCTTTAAAATATTACATAGGAGACAGTGAAGCGATTTTCAATCTAAAGAAAATCTCATGCTAGAAATTTTTCTCACTAGAAAATTTATGTTCATTATTCTTTGCTTTTTGCATGAGATTAAAACCATGGAAAGTGGATCAAATGTCAAGTCATATTAGAATCAACATTCCTTATACTTAATGAATTTCCTTTTTGAATTAGTTACACAGATGGTAAAAAGAGCTTCTCAGCTAATGCTTCTAATTTTTCTGAGTCAACTCAGAATGTTTCTTGTTTCTTTGCTTTGAAAATTGTTGGTTTTCATTGATGGAGTACTCATTCTCTTTTGGATTTCTAAAATTTTACATATTACTGCTGAATGTTATCAGAGCTACATGTGAGCAAATAATACCAACATTTAGAGTTTGTTTCATTTATTTCCTCAGCAACATCATTTAATATGTGATTTTTAGTAAGAAAATGTAGTACCTATAATATCTTCAACCAAATGCTGTGTAGGAATTTGGGCCAATTTCTCCTTCCTTAAACTTAGTAATTTTTGAGGGTTTTCTTGCATGAACTGCTCATTTCAGACCCTGCCATCGCAGTTACTGTATGTTATTTAGACTTTCCTTTTGACTTGCCCATTCCAAAACACAGAATTTGTTTTTATTCATCAATTCCCTTGTATGCTTGCTTGTATGTTTGGGGTCACGGTCTTGCAGTATGAGCTGCTTGCACTTTGGCATTTCAACTGCAGTTCTCAGATAAATAAGCTGATATTCTTCTGCTATACAGTAGAATTCAGGCCACTTTCAATGATGGCAGTTTCTCCAGGTTTTAATGCACCAAGTGTGGAAAATTATCTAGATGCTTTTGGCATCAACGTTCTTCTCAGTGAGTAATGACTTCTCTTTTGTTCCTCCCTATTAGTTTTATTTTTATCCAGTACTTTTCTGTTGATGGAAATTTGAACTCTGACTTCAGCCAAAGCAAGGCAGGCTTGAAGATCCCTGGATGTTGTTGTAAGGTTTTGCACAAGTTTTTGGATGATTTGATGCACTCTTGAAGTAAGGTCTAATTTTATTTATAGTCAGAAGCCTGCTGTCATACTGTTGGAGTTGTTTTCGCAAGATGTCATTCTAGGAAAGATGTATTGTTCTGATGACTCCATTTCAACATTATGTCTCTGATTGTAGATTGGTGTAATCCCAGACCCTTAGAAATGGTTTTGTAACTTTCCAGTTTGAATGATTTTTTTTCCAGAATTCTTCAAAAAATTATTTTTAGAAAATTTTGGTGTGCCTCTAGAATCCACGTGATAAGCATTATGGTGAATGGAGCTAGGTTTGTGAGATTTTTATAGGTAGATCAGGGCTGGCTGATTATTTAAGGGAGTACTCATACAGCCAGTCCAGGTTATTCCTCCAATTGCATTGTTTAAATATGTGTATGTGTGCAAAAGAGTCTGTGTTTTCACACTGACACATTACATATTGGATGATTTTGTTTATGAAGTAAATGGATCAGCCCTCCAATTTTTGTGTTATTCATAAGGATACACATGAAGGTCTGGTAATATTCAGTGACAAGGGTATAAATTTTTGATTCAGGAAATATAAAAGACAGCAAATGCTTTTTCACAGAGTTGTACACAATCACATTTTGTTTTCTTTCCAAATTAGCAGTCACAAATATCCTGAGGTCAGACAGGGCTATTTCATACATTATATAAATTGATACTAGGAATGTCACTTAATAGTGATTTGCCTCAGGGAACAGTAAACTGTGAACTGAAGTTAGTTACAATTGTTTTTGGATATTTTGTACTACAAACAAAACTTTTTCCACAGGAAGTAGTAAATAGGATCTAATTTCATTGAACCTTAAGAATAATATGTTAATTTTACTCATTATTTCCATTCTGTATAAAAGAGCTGTTTAAAAGCTACATTTTGTTCATCTCAGCTCTAGACTGTGTTGTATTTAAGAATATATATGTATATATGTGTTTCATTTATTTATTTTTTAAAAAAACAATGTATACATCTAAAAATATTTAAGCATTATACAGCTCTTTATTTTGCTATAGCAACTCTAGGCAGCTAATAAAACAAAACAAGTCCAAGCAATTACAATGATAATCAAAATAGAGTGTGCTGGAGGTCCAAATAAAGCCCTTCAGTTTTAAGAACAGATGGCAGTTAAGGCTCACTTAACTGCCATCCCCAAGGCCCAAAGGAAAAGCTAGATTTAATGCCTTGCAAAAGACCAACAGGGTCAGGACCAATTGAATTTCAGGGCAGGGGGGGAGATGCTCTTCCACGGGGCTTCATAGGGAATCCTGAAAGATGGCACTCCTTAATAAAAGAGGCCCAAAGCCCGCAGCAGAGTAGGGCTCCATGGAGACAACTTCTCTCCTGGGGCCAACAAGATGGCACTTCTTAACAGAAGAGACCCAAAGCTTGCAGTGATTTCTATTCTATTCTATTCTATTCTATTCTATTCTATTCTATTCTATTCTATTCTATTCTATTCCATTCCATTCCATTCCATTCCATTCCATTCCATTCCATTCCATTCCATTCCATTCCACACCTTATAGAAGGAGGGAGTATTATATATGTTTGCTACCTTGAAGTTATTTATAAAAAATAATAAAGGCAGACTAAAAAAAAAACAAATAAAATGTTATATAATTAGCATAACGGGTGGTTTGATCTTAAATTTCCCTTCATATAATTCACTAGCGATTCCAAATTCCTCTCCCATAATTTCATTATAATCATTATATTTTAAGCAAAATCATATTCTTAATTTCAACAGAATAAAGATTTGTCTGACATTGGTTTTATAAGTTTCATAGACTGTAAAAATGCATATGACCAAGACATCGATTGGCTTCCCATAAGGTATTTTCCAACACATATATATGCAAAAAAACCTATGCTTTTTTCTTCTCCCAGCAATCTTTAAAAATCCTTTTTTGCAACAATTGAGGGAGGAAAGAACTAAGAGCTTCTTCTAGTTGTTGTTTCCTCTCCCCAAGGCATGTTACTCATGAGTTCTGCTAATCTGGGTGAAACTTCTTCAATTTTTGGCAGAATATCAGTTAGGAAACTATCTCTAATTCACATACTTTGGAGCCATTAGCGAAGTTATGGATTGGCATTAAGTAGAATTTTACCATAAGTGTTTTAAGAAGTATAGTCAAAACTTCTTGAGTGTAGTTATTTCAATGATTGAAAGTATAATAAAACTACTTCTGTAAAAACCTTAGTTAAAATCAGTAGCGAGATAGAAAATGGGCTTTCGCTTTGACTAGAGGAAGAAGTGATTTGATTATAAACATGCAGTTTATTTACACCCCTTTTTAAATGACAAAAGATACTACATAGAGAGAATTGAATATCTTTGCTCTTAATAGCATATTTCTAATAAAATATAGATCAATTACTGGGATCAATTGGCTGATAAACAGATCACGGGGACCCATTTCAGGCAGGTTAGGATACAGTGCATTGGTCATACTTAGTGATCTGTGGCCAAAATCATTCTCTGATCCAATATTCAATCTCTTTTCCCATCCTCATCCTCATCCTTCATACTCTTAGCCTGTATGCATTTGCTTTGTTGATCCTGAATTTTCGGCATAAATTAAAAAAGAAACGTAGAGGCACTACATTGGTTTGGACTGGTTTGAACTCTGTGCATGCTCTTGCACCGCAAAGTCTTGTTAATATGAGCTACTAAATATTGAACAAGAGGAGTAAAGTAGCATATGAGAGTCAGTAAGAGCTACTCTGAACCTGTCTATTGAGAGTTAGACACCCAAAGCATTTATGTACTTATCATGTAAGGTGCTTAAGGCAACATAAATGAACCTGGACTGAAAAACTTTGGCAATAGGTTGCAACATAATAAATCTGGAATGCAGGCTACCATATTCTCCAGTTGAACAATTTTCCCTGATGCTGTGCCATAGGTTTGCTATCACTGCTCTCCTGCATAGAATAGGTGTGCTGATCAAATAGTTTCTAATTTTTTGTGTTAGTATTTTTAATACTAACTTTAATACAGGTAGTCTTCAACTTAAAACATTTCATTTAGTGATTACAAAGAAACTGAAAAAAAGCGACTTATGACCATTTTTCACACTTATGACTGTTGCAGCATCCCCTTGGTCAAAATTCAGACACTTAAGCAAGTGACTCATAGTTATGACAGTTGCGGCGTTCCAAGGTTATGTGATCATCTTTTTCAATCTTCTTACAAGCAAAGTCAACAGGGAAGACAGATTTACTTAACCACCATGATACTAACTTAGCAACTGCAGTGATTCATTTAACAACTGTGGCAAGAAAAGTGAAATCTTGCACTTAGCAACAGAAATGTTGGGCTCAATTGTGGTCATAAGTTGAGAAGTAATAGTTATTAGTATTCAAATTTAATAATTGAAATAATTATATTTATAATATAATAAATAATATAGCATAAAGAATAAGGTTCTTTAAATAATAATCTAAAATTTAATAACTAATGTTAAACTTTAATAATTAGATTAAAATAGCATATTAGATTAATTTTGTCTAATGGAAAACCGAGCAGATTTTTTAAAGTAGATATATATATATATTTTAAGTACTGTATTTTCCAGCGTATAAGATGACTGGGCGTATAAGACGACCCCTGACTTTTCCTGTTAAAATATAGGGTTTGGGCTATACTCACCATATAAGACCACCCCTCTTCCAATGCACACCAAATAAAAATTAAAAAACATCAACTGGCTCACCCACAATGTAAAAGCAGCTGTGCTAGACCCAAAATGGCCCCTGCAACAAGCAGGAACCTCACACAGCCACAAAAAGCCCAAAAACCCAATTTTCACACTTTACACACACAAAATTCCACATACAGCTTTGTGAGATTTTGTGTGTTTGTGTAGTTAGAATGAAACACTACAAAAACACACTAAATCTCAGAAAGCTGCACAAATATTATTTTATTTTATTTTTATTTTTATGTGAAAGCTAAATTTAAAACTTCCTAAACTTTAAATGGCTAGATCTAAAAAAGAACAACTAAAAAAAACCCAATTAACTATTTTTTTAAAGATCCCAAAGGGGAAAAAAACTTACCCAATAGAACAGGGGTCTCCAACCTTGGCAACTTTAAGACTTGTAGACTTCAACTCTCAGAATTCCTCAGCCAGCTTTGTTTTGCTGGCTGAGGAATTCTGGGAGTTGAAGTCCACAACTCCCTGCCTGCTTGATTGCTGATGGAATGGATTCAAGCAAGCGAAGCAAGGCAAGCATTGCAACTAGCAGCTAAGATAAGCAAGCTGGAGGGGGAAAACTTTTTTTCTTCTCCATGGCTCTGGCGATCCCAGCTGAGTTTCCTGATTAGCAGATCGTCAGAGCTTGGATCGCCAGAGCCATGTGAAAGGAGAAAAGTTTATTTCTTCTCCATGGCTCTGGCGATCCCAGCTGAGTTGCCTGATTAGCAGATCGTCGGAGCTTGGATCGCCAGAGCCATGTGAAAGAAGAAAAGTTTTTCCCTTCCCCATGGCTCTGGCGATCCCAGCTGAGTTGCCTGATTAGCAGATCGTCAGAGCTTGGATTGCCAGAGCCATTTAAGGCTCGTCAGAGCCTTTCGGGCTGGTCTGCCTGGTTACAGGAGAACGACACCCGGCGTATAAGACGACCCCCGACTTTTGAGAAGATTTTCATGTGTTAAAAAAATCGTCTTATACGCCGGAAAATACCGTAGCTATTTTTTTTCTTTCAATTTGATAGTTTTTCTTATTTAGATATGTATTTTTTAAAGTGCAGAATTCCAACAGTTTATCCTTTTTCCAATCATTTGAGGTAAAAGGGTTTCATGCTGTGTGAAATTCTTTTTCTTTCAGGTACTGGGGAAATAATGAAATGCTGGAATCCTGCGCTTATTTTTATTTTCTAAAAAAGCTCTCAGCTAGCTAGGGAAAGCTAAGTAGTTGAAAGAAAGAAAATAGTAATTTTTTAAAAAAAGGTCCTACCAGGCTTTGAATCAGCAGACTCTTAATTGCTAGGTATAACTCTTGACCACTATGCTATTTTAGCATTACTGCCAAATAATTTTTAAAATCAAAAGGACTGCTAAGAAAGGACATTTATCTTACAGATTGTTGTTGAATATGCATGTATGTCTATGCTTTGATACTTTAATTTTTAAATATAAATTGAACACGATGGTATGTGTGTGTGTTTGTGTTTGTGTATGTATATACTATAAACATCTAAAAATACTTCCCTGGGAAGGTCCTAGGTTTGCCAGGTCTGCTTCCAAAACATCGCGGACAAGCGGGAAGCGGTGGGGGGGGGGTTAAGTAGTAAAAAAATAAAAAAAAATTTTACAATTAAATTATATATTTTCTTACAAACATTTTAACACGTATTAAAATAATCACTTCAAAACTTTACTTAAAATTCAAAACATCAAATATATTATAATAATATGTAAAATATTAAATTACATTTTACTTTGCTGTCGTGTGTATTTTTTATTTGACTGAGCAGCTTTGATCAATTCTTTGTGTTTAAGGAATAATTCTTTAATTTCAGTACAATGTTGAGAAATATTTAAAAATATACAAAGTTCACTTCGAACTGATACAAGCAGTCGGTTACATTTGTCAGTCCACAAATTTCCCATGACGCTGAAAATTCATTCAACGTTTGCATTTGATACCGGAATTGATGCAAATACTGGAACAGTTTCAGTAAACTCGGAGCTGGCTCTTTCTTGAAAAAGTACGTCCACTTATCAAGGGATGAATCGCCCTGCAGATGAACATAAACTTCTTCTAAGGCAGAAATTTCATCGAAGAGAGTGTTGGGTGGAAGTTCTTCTCGCTATGGTGACAATAACCAGATGTTCGTCATTTCTTCTAAAGTTGGAGGATTATTGCGATCAATTAGATTGAAACAATTTAGCGTCTCATATACTGAATCGGTGAAATTATACCACTTTTCTAGGTACACAATGGCTCTTTGATATATGTTGATGGCTTCTTTCTTGAACTTTTGCACGGCATGTTTTTTACGTAAGGCAAATAAAAGTTTCATTCCAAAAAACTGCTCATCGTATTTTTTTTTGCAAAGAATCACGCAGCTTACACATGATAATGTGAAGATCACATGCAAGAATTTTCTTGCTTTCCAGCTTCAGTAGGGTGTCTTGCATTATTGACATGAAGAAGTGCGTGAAATATAAGTACAATTCTGAAATTGTTGGTTCATCGTCCTTTGCAAGTTCATTTTCCTGATCCGAAATAAGGTTCCAGATAACCTTATGGCACTCATCAGATCCAAGAGAAATAAAATACGATTTTAGAGGTATCCAGTTTAAAAGAAGTCTTTCAACCGCTTTAAACAAACTTAACCAACGTGTTGGAACATGGCACAAAACTTCATGGAATTCTGACTCGCAAAACTCAAAAAATGATTTCAACTCTTCTCGTTTCTTTGCAGAATTCGAAAATTCGGCAAAAACCTTCAGCACTACATTTTCGATATCAAAAGATAACTGCTTTAATGCATTTTTTGCGCTGTTGTGTAAAATGTGATTATTGCAATGAGCATTCGATCTTTGTCTCATTCTAACTTATGGAAAAAAAGACAAAACACGATTCTCCTATCCTTATTCTCTTAGACTGTACAGCTTTAGATTACGTACCATTCCATCATAAAGCTTTTGAATAAAAAAATGTCCACTATTTTGTGAAAAAAAATAATGAACATAATGTGAAAAAAGTGGACTGTCCGCTCAAATAGTGGACACCTGGCAACCCTAGAAGGTCCAACCAGAGGAATTAAAACAATTGTCCACTATTTTCTTGGGACAGAAAAGTGTGACAGCACAGCATCAGGGAAAATTGTCCAACTGGAGAATATGGTAGCCTGCATTCCAGATTTATTATGTTGCAACCTATTGCCAAAGTTTTTCAGTCCAGGTTCATTTATGTTGCCTTAAGCACCTTACATGGTAAGTACAGATATGCTTTTGGTGTCTAACTCTTAATAGACAGGTTCAGAGTAGCTCTTACTGACTCTCATATGCTGCTTTACTCGGGAACTCTAGCCATAGAATTAAACTACCCAGCATAAGTTAATATGAGCAAGAACTTGGCTAAGTCTATTTTCAAGACACAAGGCAATCTTACAATTAAATCATTGAAACATTAAAAAAAAGCATTTAGTATAATACCGAAAGGGAATGTTTGGATGACCTTGGAGATTGAGAGAAAGAGCGGCTGCTTAGGGAATGATCAGATAAAAAAGAAAAGAGATCCAAGTGCCTTAATGGTCAGAGAAAGACACTTAGGGAGGATCCATTCTAATGGATCAAGTGGTTGAAAGTGGCAATAGGAAGTTTGTGCCTTCATACTTGCAAGATTCTATTAATATAGCTGTATGGTAGGGTAGGGTAGGGTAGGGTAGGGTAGGGTAGGGTAGGGTAGGGTAGGGTAGAGTAGAGTAGAACAGAAAACAGAACAGAACAGAACAGAACAGAATTCTTTATTGGCCAAGTGTGATTGGACACACAAGGAATTTGTCTCTGGTGCATAAGGTCTCAAAGTGCATACAAGCAACAAGTGATAAATCATGATCATAATCATAAAATATATTCATCATAAATCATAAGATTTAGCTCAACTAGTTTTGCTTTCTGTCTGGTTTACCCAGGAGCGCTGATAAATGCAATTTTTATTGCAAGTATGCAGGGTGGATTTGATTTAAATCAAACTGATTTAAATCATGATTTAAATCATGATTTAAATCACTAGTCAGTAAGGCTTGATTTAAATCATAGTTTTCTACATAAAGACTAATTCTTGCTGGTATAACTTAAATATGCAAGTAGATGAAGATTTTTAGAATAACAACTTTTCATATTAGTTTTTTTATTCCCAGTTTAATAGGTTAATCATTCATTTTTGGACAACTTTTCTGTTGTACTTAGGAAGGAGAAAAATAATCATTACCTTAATAATAACAATTTAAATAGATTTATTCAACTGAAACAATAACATTACAGCATATGTTATTTGCTTAAACAAACATCCATGTTTGTTAACTAATTTGGCTAAACAAAATATATATATTTTAAGAAACTTAGACTGTCAGCCCAGCCTACACATGAAAAACTTAAATACTGTCCTCTGTAGCTCACTCGTCATCTTCATCTTCTTCTTTGTTCATAATCTGGAAAAGAAAAACAAGCTTTCCTGCTTTATTGGGTCCCAAACGATTTTTCAATTTAGAATGAATGAGTCCAAAGGAAGAGAATATTCTTTCAACGCCTGCAGAAGAAGCTACTGCTGTTAAAAGTGAAATCATTATTTGAACAGTCTCTAAATCCAAGTGTTTAAGTGACTTCCACCAGTTCACTGGTGTGACTTTCTTTAAAATATCTTCAGCAAACATATATTTCTTTTTTTTTTATTGCAAAAGTTTTACAATTACATTTTCACCCCGTTTTCCCCCTGCTCAACCCACCCACACCTCCCAACCTCATCCTCCCTAACCCTCCCCTCCCCCCGGACTTCCATACAATATACTCAGATCAAAAGAAAAACCCCCCTTTGTATAAAACTTGAACCCCACCCTCCCCCTTATAATTTTTCATCTTCATTACATTAAAATATTTCTATCTTAATATAACATTTTCAAATAAAAACTATTTGATACTTCCTGGTTTGGTATTTGTTCTGAACATAATCTATCCATTTTTTCCATTCCCATTCATAAGTCTCTTGTGAACAATCTTTTAAATATGCCGAAATCTTCGCCATCTCTGCAAAACTGGCCATCTTCAAAGTCCATTCCTCGATCGTGGGCAAAACTTCATTTTTCCAATATTTACCTATCAATAATCTCGCAGCTGTTATCATGTACAATATCAACTTTGTTTCACCCGAAGTAAAACCCTTAACTATACCCAATAAAAACAGTTGTGGAGAAAATTGAACTTTTTTCTTCAAAACATTCTGCATAACCCACCAAATTTTTATCCAAAAAGCCTTAACTTTCGTGCAAGTCCACCAAACATGATAATATGTAGCATCTAAACAATCACATCTCCAACATTTTGGCTGAACATTAGGATACATACATGACAATTTTTTGGGGTCTAAATGCCATCTGTAAAACATTTTATAGAAATTTTCCCTTAAATTCTGCGACTGTGTAAATTTAACATTCTGAACCCAAATTTTTTCCCATGTTTCCAACATCACTGGTTCTTCAAAATTTTGTGCCCACTTAATCATACAATCTTTAACCAATTCAGTTTCTGAATCCCTTTCTAACAAAACATTATAAAGCCTTTTAATATGCATTGGACCTTTCTCTTTTATATGTCTAACCAGTTCTTCCTCATGCAACATAATACCAGTTTTTTGGTCCTCTTTCCATCTCAGTTGAAGTTGATTATATTGTAACCAAGTTAAGTTAATCCCTTCATCCAACAGTGTCTCTAATGTCTTCAGCTGCCATCTGCCCGCATCTGTAAAAAGAACCTCTTTATATAAACCCCCCCCCCGAGTGACATTATATTTGTATTCCATATAATATGACCAAGATCCAACCATAACGGTATTTTGTAATCCCATTTGAGTCGGTGCTTCTTCCAAACCCTCATCAAAGAGTCTCTAAGTATATGGCTTTTAAATACTTTATCCACTTTGTTCTCATAGAATAAATAAGCATGCCATCCAAATTCAAGATCAAAACTTTCTATATTCAACATTCCAGTCTTTTTCCTTCCAAACCAGTTGCTTGCTTGAGTCAAAGCTGCTGCTTCATAATATAATTGTAGGTTTGGAAGTTTAAGACCTCCCCTTTCTGGAACACCTTGCATAATTTTCAATTTCACTCTCGGTTTTTTCTCGTTCCAGACAAATCTATTCACTCCACTTTGCCACACTTTCAGTTGTTTATCACTTTTAAGCACCGGAATCATTTGGAACAAAAAAAGAAATCTTGGCAAAATGTTCATCTTAACTGCTGCTATTCTTCCAAGTAAAGACAGCTGCAGTTTTTTTCCAAATCTCCATATCTTTCTGAACCTCTCGCCACAACACCTCATAATTATTTTGAAACAGTTTCATATTTGATTCTGCAACCTGAACACCTAGATATTTTACCTTTGGTACAATCTCAAAACCTGCCCTCCTTTCAAGCTCGTATTTACGATCTTGTGTCATATTTTTAACTATCATCTTGGTTTTTTTCTGGTTCAGTCTAAAACCTAAAACTTTACCATAGTCTTGTATAATGTCTTTCATCTGGATTATTGATTCCATCGGCTGTGTTAGGGTAATCATCTGTTAGGGGATCATCTGCAAATGCCTTTATTCTGTAGTCCTCTTGCCTAATCATTATACCTTTCAGGATATTAGAGTCCCGAATTGTGTTTAGCAAGACTTCTAATGTTAAAATAAATAACAATGGGGATAACGGACATCCCTGTCTTGTTCCTTTTTCAATTTTAAACTCTGTTGTCAAGCTTCCATTAATGATAATCTTTGCCTTTTGCTCTTGGTAAATAGCTGAAACCGCCTGTATAAATTGATCCCCAAAGTCCATCTTTTTAAAAGTCTTTAATAGAAAATTCCAATCCACTCTATCAAAGGCCTTTTCCGCATCCAAAAAAACCAGCACTGCAGGTACCTGTTTATTCCTCTCAAGACATTCCAATAAATCTATTACTTGCCTTACATTATCCTTCATGTATCTACCCTCGATAAATCCTGCTTGATCCTCATGAATCACCTTTTGAATTACTGGCATCAACCAGTTGGCTAGTACTTTTGCATAAATTTTATAATCAGTATTCAGAAGAGATATTGGTCGATAATTCTCCGGTTTTTTAGGACCTACTTGCTCTTTTGGTATCAAAGAAATATAAGCTGTTGTCCATGATGGGGGTATTTTACCCCCTTGTTGAATATTACAAAATAGATCTCTGAGTTGTTGCACCATTTCTGCTTGCAAAGTTTTATAATACACTGCAGTCAAACCATCCGTTCCAGGAGCCTTAGCTGTTTTTAATTGTTTAATTGCTACTATTATCTCCTCCTCTGTTATAGGATAATTTCTTGATTATCAAACATATATTTCTTGAATGGTTCCCCCTTAGCTTTGAAGTTTATTATTATTTTTTCCTCAAAAAGCATTTTATTTAAAAAAATCAGATTTAAATAAAAAAATCCGATTTAAATTTTAAAAAATCCGATTTAAATTTTTAAAAAATCTGATTTTTTTTTGATTTTTTTAAAAAAATCATTGATTTTTATCCACCCTGCATGTATGGGATAAAAATGTTTTCTTATACTCAAAACAAAACTCTTGTTTTGTTCAAAACTATTTTGTTTTGAAAAAACAAATGGTTGTTTGGTATGGTTGTTCAAAGTTGAAGAATGAACTTCCTTTAACCTCTCCTAGTTTCTAATATGGAATGTTTCCTACTTCTCAACAGCTGGAAATTTTAGCTATTCCTTTGTGCCACTTCTCCTCTTCCAGGATTACTTTTGGAGAAATATATAGCATTTGCAACATTATGCATCATAGAGTTTATTGCTTTGGGAGGAAATTTGGATACGTTCTAGGAAAACCTACTGATATTTTTGAATCTCCAACATTTTACAGATCTGAAGTCTTGGGAAAGCACATCATAATAAAACTGTTAATTGTTATCATAATGTACAATACACACTAGTTAAATGTATACATGTGTAGATGTATAGAAAGAGTTGTGTCTTGTTTTGAAATGCTGATACTAGTAAATATTTATAATTATTTACATAATTTATATGCCTCCTTTATTATTTTAATAACAAAATAAATCTCAAGGTGATATATTACCTTGTAATATATCATTGCTCTTTCTTCATAGTAACACAATGCCACCATAAAAAAGAAAAAAAGAAAAGAAAAGAAAAGAAAGAAAAAGAAAAACAATTGATATTGGAAAATAAATAAATATTAATTGTCAGAAGCTTAAAAAAAATAAATTAAAATACAAATTACATTTTTTTTTCTAAGATGGCATCAGCATCTGATGCTTCTCAATGTCAACGTTGCTGCTGACAGGTGTTCCAGAAGAGCAGGAATCAACAAGACCATATTTACTATCAGTAAGCAAAAGAATTCATAGTTTCTGTTCTGTTATCTCAGAGGATAAAACAATTAATAATGCAAATAGCGGGTGGCTAGTTAAACCTATTGTAGACATGATAGTTAATTATTTTCTCCTAACTGCACAGATCACAATATTTTGTTTCATCAACTTGCATTTACTTCTGCTAAAACTGAAATGTAAGCAATGCTTAGGCAGCCATGCCAGCCTCCTAATCAGCCTGCCAAACCTAGCATCTTGCATCTTGCTAAGTTGTTTAAAAAGAAAGTTCACATTCAGAAGGTAAACAATTCACATTCTAACAATAGTTCAAAAGTTGGGGTCTCCAAGGGTTTTGTTGAATCATTCAAGGACAGTTTCTTCATTGCTAATGAAGTGACCATGTAACAGTCTCTCTCTCTCTCTCTCTCTCTCTCTCTCTCTCTCTCTCTCTCTCTCTCTCTCTCTCTCTCTCTCTCTCTCTCAGTACGAAGTTAAATTCCATCAATGCTTTTAAAAAGCATTACTTTTTTGCATCATTCAATATCTTTCCAAGCTGGGTATTTAACAGATTTAAATAGGAAATTTATTTCAACTAGTTCTGTATAATACAGCACATGCTCTGCCATGGAATGCCTGACAGGGCTGAATGCTAAGTTCCACTTATTTTTGACCATGACAGTAGAGAGAGCAGCTAATCATTCTGTCAGCTCTAATGAAAAAAAAAAAAAAAAGCCTGATTCTAATTCACACTAATAAACTCTACACAAAAATGAAAGACAGGCAGTTAAACTTACAATCTAGAATCAAAGGCCTTGCATAGACTATGAAATTAATTTTTGAGATGGCCCAACCCCTTGCCAGTTTTCTATATCTCAGAGAGAACCCTAAATACAATTACACATACATGTTTCTCTCAAAATTAATAGAAAATTGGTTACAATCCAACAGCAATACCCCTGTCTGCCTTAAGATGCAAGGTGAGCATAAGATAAATCTCTCATTGATAGATCTCAGTTCCAGAGAACATAGAACTGATAAAAGGATTTGCCAATTGATGGGTCTCTATCTTGGACTGCCTTTTTATTTACATCAGTAATACAGTTAAAATTCCAAATGAATGCAACCATTGTTTAACATTTCTAATTTCTATACAGGTAGCCCTCGACTAACGACCTGAATTGAGCCCAAAATTTCTGTTGCTAAGTGAGACATTCGTTAAGTGAGTTTTGCCCCATTTTACAACCTTTTTTTGCAACAGTTGTTCCAGTAAGCCGGCCTGGCCTAATTTTTCTCCCCTTCTTTTAAATCTTTTAAATTTTTTAAACTGAAATTTTAATTTGTTTTAAATTATTGGGATTTTAATTGTTGTGGGCTAAATTATTTAATTTGGTTTTAAATTGTTTCTAACTTTTGTATTTCTGTATTTTATCCTGTGCCTGTTCACTGCCCTGAGTCCTTCGGGAGTAGGGCGGTATACAAATTTAATAAAACTAAAACTAAACATAAACTAATATGTTTGTCAAGTGACTCTGGCTTCCCCATTGATTTTGCTTGTCAGAAGGTCACAAAAGGAGATCACATGACCTTGGGACATTGCAACTGTCATAAGTATGAGTCAGTTGCCAGGCATATGAATTTTGATCATGTGACCAAGGGGATGCTGCAACGGTTGTAAATATGAAAAATGGTCATAAGTCACTTTTTTCAATGATATTGTAACTTTGAACGGCCATTAAATGAACTGTTGTAAATTGAGGACTACCTATATTACACATCCTTCATTTAGCCTACTAAGTGAGCTTTGCAAACTAAATGCCCAGATAAGGAAAAAATTCTTGACAAGAAGCAAGCGGGATTTAGAGATAGCAGATCCACAATTGACCAGTGTACCATCTTATAATTCTAATAGTAAAATATACGTTTGTGCAACACCAGGTTTTTTTAAAAAATATGACCTTTATTGATTTAAAATAGGTATTCAGTTCTATTCCAAAGGCTTGACTCTAGTAGAAATTGTCTTTCATATCCATTGACTAGTAGCTAATTTCTCTAATTAAGATATTGTATGAAAATACAGTCACCCAAGTCATATAAGATAAAGGAGTCCATATTACTGCACTTATTGCCATCTGCTTAGGTATGAAGAACAATTGTGTTCTAGTTCCCCTGTTGTTCAATATTTTTGTGAGTGCAGTCATAGCTGCTCTAATCAAAAAGGAATTCCATCCTCCTAAACTTAATAGCAGGCATTTGGCAGTGTTACTGTACGCTGATGATGCAGCAATTCTTTCTCTTACCCAGATGGGCCTTTAGCAGAATTTTGTAAAGGCAAAGGGTTGACATGCAATCAGTCCAAAATCCAAATTATCCTCTTCCCAGGAAGGTCTAACTACCATTAATGGCAAATCTGAATGAATAAAATTGAACCAGTTCCAGTTTTTAAATAGCTTGGCATGATTTTCAAACTTCCATAGACTAGGGGGACAAATTGGATCTGCCCCTGTCAAAAGTACCAATAGTACTGCAGTTCTTCAAATGCCATGATACAATGCCCAGTGCCACGGTCATCTAAAACACTTACATACTGTTTAACCTAGATTTTTAGGAGCCTTTTTCTGGGTCCTATGCTGTGCCTCAAATGCCTTAATCTGCATGGTAACATGAATAATATATTTGGAGGTTAAAGCCATTGGTATGTTTGCTTTTAAAGATTTAAATGATTTTGTTCTTTATCATGGATATGTATTTGGTCAGTTTTTGTGATTTTTATAAAAAGACATAAAATGTGTTAATTTAGGGATGGGGGCATTTTGCTGTTTTTAAATGAAAATTTCCTAAATTGTATAAAATTATTGTTGTAAACTGCCTAAAGTAGTCCTATGATGAGATAGGCGGCAAATAAATTTAATGAATGAATGAATGGAATAAACAAACAAACAAACAAACAAATAGTTCCTTCTGATTTATTGTTCATTACATATGTGTTTTATATTGTCTATTACTGATTGTAATTATATATAATAAATTAAAATTAAAATTACATATATACCTAGTAATACTTAATAATATTTAATATATTATACTAAATACATATTTGCTTACTTACTTACTTTACTTTATCTGATTTATATACCGCCCTACTCCCGAAGGACTCAGGGCGGTGAACAGCCAAACAGTAAAAATACATAGATACAAAATTTAAAAACGAAGTAAAATCGAATTAAACAAGTTTGGCCCAGACAGATTAAAACACCCCAATCATTTAAAAACCGATTAAAATTTGCATAATTAAAAAGAGGGAAAAGATTAGGCCAGGCCTGCCTGGTGGAATAAAAAGGTCTTAAGAGTGCGGCGGAAGGTGCGCAGATCCGGGATCCTCCGTATCTCCGGGGGGAGCTCATTCCAGATAGTAGGTGCCCCCACAGAGAAGGCTCTCCCCCTAGGGGCCGCCAGTCGACATTGTTTGGCTGACGGCACCCGGAGGAGCCCCTCTCTATGAGAGCGTGCCGGCCGGTGGGAGGCTATTGATGATAGTAGGCGGTCCTGTAGATAACCGGGTCCTAAGCCATGGAGCGCTCTAAAGATGGTAACCAAAACCTTGAAGCGCACCCGGAAGACCACTGGGAGCCAGTGCAGCTCGCGCAGGAGAGGTGTTACATGGGAACGCCATGTCGGTCCCATTACCACCCGCGCGGCCGCACTCTGCACAATTTTTTTTTTCAAAAATTAATGTTCTGGACTGAGGACACAGCTTTTCAAGTGTCCTTTTTGGTCATTTTGTTTGTGAATTTTTGTGTTTATTTAGTCTCTACTTCCATTGCTGTCATGATATAGATTGGAAGAGGAGGCAGTATTGTTATTTTTAGAAAGGCTGTATTTAAAAAATCCAAACTCTGACCATCACATTGAGAAAGGTATATTTCAGGCAATATTTTTCATTATTTCTGAAATGCAAACGATTGTGTAGAATAAAATAAAGATTGCAACAACTGTCATGCAAGGCAGTATTCTCTTCATGTATGTTTGTTTTACTAAGCTGTTAGTTCAGCAGTTTCCAGACCCATGCACTATCAAACTTTCCCTGAGTCTTGTCTCTTGGGATCTTAAACACACAATGTTTTATCTTTAAATCATTCTCCAGGGCAAAAAGTGCTTTTGTATAAATCAAGCATAGATTAAAGAAGAAAATAATAATATTAAAAGATTATGAGGTGTGTATTGCATGGCATAGCATTCACATAAATCACACTTCTTATCAAGGCTTGTAATAACTGCTTAACTCGTCTATCAACTACACTCAAATATTAACTCAGAGGCAACTGAGCTTTTAATTTCTAAACTAAACTAACATTTACATTCTTCCAATATAATATTTATTTAATAATTATTGTTTAATCATAGAGAAATATTTATGAGAAACACCATTTTCCTACATTAAAAACATCCCTTAGCAATATATAAGTTCCTGAAATACATTTATACAAGTAAAATCATATTTTTAATAGCTATAGGAGATGCCCAGGTTGAGCCTAAGGGCGGGATCAAGCACATCATCAGTCTCAAGTCTTTTCATGCCCACAAGAGTCCAGCCCATCTTGAATTCCATTGACTTTTATCTACCTCCAATTTGCTTTGACCATTAGTAGTTCAGATTCTCGTAGAGAAACTTGTAGTTATTTGAACTGCCTTGTTTCTTTCCTGATTTCTTGTGCCTGACAATAGCTAGAATATCTGTTCATTGTCTTCTTTAAAAATTTTCCTGTACAGTGCCTTGAGACTCCAGACATGGTATCATTCTAGTCCTGTAGCTCTATAGATTGAGTTTAAACTGAAGACACATCCTCTGCTGTGCAGGGATGTCAAACTCAAGGTCCGGGAGCCGCATCTGGCCCATGGGGTGTTTAAATCTGGCCCGCGGTCCCACCCTGGGAACAGCGAAGAACCAGCCCGCTATGCCTCTACCAGCAAAAATGGAGCCTGGGAGGACCGCATGCAGTCCTCCTGAGCTCTATTTTCACTGACAGCCCATTTTCGCTGGCTGTGTGCTCAGGCCACCATCAGCGCCTCCAACACAAGTGATGTTGAGCTGGCCATACCCATCCTGGCCATGCACAACCCGGCCCCCTGAGATCAAATACAACCCTGATGTGGCCCTCAATGAAATTGAGTTTGATACCCCTGTTTTAAAGGGTATTTTGATGACAGGAATATCCACATTCAGCCAAGAAAAATAATTACTTAATTATACATTTGCTTGAGCTATTTCTATGATATGATAAATAACAATAATGTTCTATTTTTCCTTGTCCAAAGGAGTAACAGTTCACATATTGGTCTGTGCTTCTTCTCTTTACCAGCCAAGGTGGAGGGAGGGGAAATGCCAGTGTAGTGAATAGCTTCTGTAGATGTGGCATCCTGTGCTTCAAATGATTAGAAAGGGAATTGGAAACCCTGGGATAGAAACACATTTATATAAATCTATGATGTAAGTGTCATATTTCAATTATAATTCACACTAAACAACCCCATGTCCTATTGGGTCATTATTTCAGAGATATTATCTAAACAGAGAAACATAATTACCACAGAAGGGCAAAGAAGCAGTGGGAGCAGGCGTGAGCTTCACGTCATATGAAAATGACAATAATGTGACTGCAGCTGAGAATGGCAGCACAGCAGCGTGGCAGCACTGAAACAGTCACAACTTTGTGCCAAATTTCAATTCCATGGGAGTCATGAGTCCTGGATTTTGGATGCTTTCTGTAAGTTAGCCCATCTGAGACATCTTGATTCCACAACTGGTGCCTTGGGATGCACTGTTTCACTCAACCAAAGAATAAAAACAGACATGATTTTTAGCAGTATATAGATTCTAGTCTACACTGCTCAAAAACAGTATTACAGAACTGGAAGTTCATTGAAAAGCAACAGAAAATTGGAGCCTCTATTTATCTTTGAGTCAAGGCAGATAAGGGGAGATAATATAAAAAATATATAAAGTTATGTATGGATAGAAATTATTGCTAGACAGAAGTTCAACTTTTCTCTTTTTTCTAGTCCAGCATCGATTCGCATTATATGCACAAACCATGTGAGTTTCTAGGATTTATTCTTTATTTCGTTTATAATTGGATTTTTTCCCCCCAGTCCATGATATTCTTGGTACTGTAACGATTGGCTGAACCATAATTCAAAGGCATTTATCTCCTTTATCCTGCTTTTCTTCAATGTCCAGCTTCCAGTGTCTCTCCACTGGAAGGTCCATAGCTTTAACTACTTTGGTGTTTGTTGTCATAGAAATATCTTTCGACTTTCATTATCTTGTCTGTCATTGCCTTTCTCTCTAAGATTAATCTCTTCTTTATTTCTCCGTCAACTGTTTATCTATTCTGGAGCCCCAAAAAACATTATCTACTACCTTTACTTGTTGCCTTAGTAAATTTATCTGTTGCAAGTTTTCTAAGAATGCTGGTTGACAGTGGCTTTTTCTTCTTCACATATAACTTAAATCCTCAATTCTGGATATAAAATTCTGGAATGAAGAATCATTCCATGGTTTTCAATAATTTAGTCAACATAACTAGTATTACTCCATGTGGTCGATATTCAATTTATGATTAAAAAACTGAGTTAGTTTATATATAATAGCAATATTTTATATGTTTCCCTTCTAATGATTTTGAGTTTGTTTTTTTTTACATATACGCTGTCTGGCAGATTATGATAATTTCCTATAGCAATAAAATATTAGTTTTGAAAAATAACACAATTTTCATTTGCAAGTTAGTTTCTATATTAGAGATCTTAATTAGTAAACACTATAATTTGTATATTAGGGTTTTGATTGAACTTGTGGTATAGCCAAAATGTACATAAACTGATTGATATTGTCCTTACTACTGGCTGGGAACAAGAATAGAGTATTCTATTCCTTATCTGTGTTACTATTGCTGTCTTATATGAAAGCTAAAATCGTAATAGTTGCTGTCTTTGCCAACAGTTTGATTGCTGTATTTAGAAAACATTGCTTTCTGTAAAGGGAATAGTGTGGTAGTTATGTATCCAGTACATTTAATAAGGTCTCTAAACCTTACTTACATACGTTGACAAAGTAGTGTTGCATATAATGTTAAGTAGTTATGTGTTTGTTTGTTTGTGTGTGTGTGTGTATGTGTGCATACACACACACAAACCTTGCAGTCATGCAGACGATCTCCTATTTGTTTCCAGCTTGTTCTGAAAAACATTTTCTTTTTTAAATTGTCAGGTCCACAAAAGAGAACAGATCAGGAAATCAAGTCCACAGGAAGGCTAAAGATACCTTTATTGAGACTAACTATAATTTTGCAGTGCTATACTTCCACCTCCTCCTTATAGTTCAGTGAATTATGTAGACATCTGTCTGAGACACTTCCAGATGTTATCTCATTGTTCTGGACTCAAAACATGTTTCAGACCCTTTTGCCAAATTGTGCCTATCTCTATAAAGATCTTCCTATTTACAGACATGTTGAGGATATATTCCTTCTTCCTCAGTTTTATAATGTTTCTTATTATTTCCCATATTCCCCCATAGCTTTCTTTCACATAGATTAGCATATCCCATCTGCCCTTATGTTCTTGCTGCACATGTCCTTTTTTCTGTTTACCTGTTTATTTGACACCAATAATTTAATTCACCAAAGCTGCTTCAATAAACATAAAACCTGATTTTATATATAGATATCACTAGATAGATTAAAGGGAAGATGAAGAAGTTAGTCAAGATGCATTCAAGTGCAGATGGTAGAATAGAGAAGATATAACAGAGTTTCTGCTAGCACTTGTAATTAATGAACCTGGGGTTGAATGGTATCTGCACATTTCAATTTGTGTAAATAAATGTGTGTGTGTGTGTGTGTGTGTGTGCGCGTGTGTGCATACACTCACACACTCACTCACACTCAAGAACCTTGCAGTCATGCAGATAAGCTTCTCCCCTCCCCACTTCCCTCAGAGCTGAACTCACAAGCATCCAAGCTGCTGTTGACATGATCATTCAGCCACACCCCTGTGTTTTCATGGATTTGCTACCATCCAGAGGCAGCCTCATCCCACTCAGACTTTTGAGCTTCCAAAAGAACATTACAAAACAGATTGGGAAGAGAGTCCCCAAAGAGCTTTTTCAAAAGGCAACTGGACTTTGTTTTTCCTTGAAGACATTTCGCTTCTCATCCAAGAAGCTTCTTCAGTTGTGACTGAATGGTGGAGAATGACTGAATGGGAGAGTCCATGACCTGGATGACTGAAAATCTCCATAGATACTGGGAAGAGAGGTTTTTAGAGCAGAAAAGTGAAAGCAAGGCCTACAGATAGGAAGCAGAGGGGATGCCTGGAGATATGCAGCTATACAAGCAGGCAAGAGGACTTTCATTCAGCTGCTAGATCCACAGGCTAAGGTGAACAGCATATCCTGCTGGGAGCTCAGTAGCAATTAGGAAAGGAACAATCACACAGAAACAGCCCACCAGCCCAACCTAGTGTAAGAACATTGGGGAGAAGGCAAAGGTTATATATTACTTTAAAGACTCTGAGCTTTTATTTTGAACTGAGTATTAAAAAAATTGGTATTAAAGGACTGAGTATTAAAGAATTATTTACATGCCAACATCACTTCACATGTTCCTAGAAGGGTAGAATTGACCCAGAGCAGTAGCCTATTGCTGGGGAATGAGTGTGCTGCAATAATATATTGTGTACAGATTTGCTATGCTGCGATGAGTCCAGTCCTTGGAGAGCAAAGAACCCTCACAGAGAGCTCAACACTATCTAGATACAGGTCATCTTAGAATGCTACATACTTTGACACTGTGGCTGATTTACATAGTCTAAACTTAATAGGATTTACAACAGTAAAGTTAGTCTTTAAAGCGTTATATTATTCTTTACTATTTAAACAATATTCTAACACTTTAAAAGCAAAGTATCCAATAGTAACTACCTTTTCACTATCCAATAAAATTTCAAGGACTTCTAAAATTTATAACTATCGTTAAAATACAGAAATAATAATGAACATGATCCCACAATTTTACATTACGCCTGTGAAGAATCGAGTGCATAAAAAAGCTGTTTCAGTCTCTGAATGTCATATGTACATTCTGTGAATAAATGAGAACATCATAAAACAGTTACAGAAAAGTAACTTTATATAAGCAGATAGCCCCGTATTTGTGGCTGCATTAAAGTGTTTTCCTTCAAGTTATTCCATAATCTAGTGTCTTCCAGGTGTATTTTATTGCCACATGTGATCACTAACCTGAAGTTTAATTTATGGTTCTTCAAAAGCCATGAAAGACTATTATGAGCAGAAATAGTATACTGAATTGAAGATTAGCTATACAGTAACTGTAAAGTGTTCAAATCATCCAAATCTCAATTTAAATTGTCAGTGTGATTCAAATTGTCATTTCAATTCCTCCAGTTATATTCCCAATGCACTAAGAAGTATGAGCATGCTTGCACAAAATTCCATCAAATCCCTAAACCAATTTGAAGATACCTGATTCAATTTTATTATCAAATTGGTTTGGTGACTAGATATGAAAAGGTGAATTGACTAGCTAACTTTTGAATCAAAGCCTAGAATCAAAGATGTATAGAACCCTACTTACTGGAAGGAAGCCCTACACATTTCTCCCCCCAAAATAAGTGCACATTAAAAGGAATAAGAGGCTACTTTCCTAAAGTTATTGTCATTGTTAAAGAATGGATTGGTATTTTCTGGTACAAATGCTATATTAAATATTGATTTCATTCATTTTTAAAATTGTTACATCTCTTAACTCTATTTTTTGACAGCAGCCTTCTTTAGTTATAATGCTTTGTTGTTTTTCATTGCCATTCCTTACACCTAATGTTTTTTTTTTCATTCTATATGTTGTAAACTGTTTTTATTTTAATACAGCTAATTTCAAGAATATGTGAAATGAATACTTTGTTCCTAGCATTGCCTCCATCTGTCTGCTGTGCTAAATAGCCAACCTTTGGTGCAGCCCTTCAAGAAGGGCGAGGCTGCCTCCTCACGAGTAATCAGGCTAACCTTTGCTGCTCCTGCCTTTTCTCTCCCCTATCTGTTCTTAGATCAGTGCAGAAGGCAGCTTCTCTTCCTCATTGCTGACTGGCTGCAGCTGCATGCTTTCCCCACCTGAAGCCTCAGGGCTCTCCTGCGCCAGCTGTGCTTCAGCCAAATCCCTCTCAGCTGACTGCTCAGAGCCATTGACCAAATCCCCTCCTGACATGCCTGAGATTGGTTGATCCTCCTCTGAACTGACATCCGGAGAGGTATCTGGGGAAGCGCCCTGGGGAATCATCACAATATCTGTGTTTCAATACTTATGGGAGTTCTCTAGTTTTCTTATATAAATAGTGTATGTTTGTTATTGTTCAAAGTTGCATTTCTGTTGCAAAGTAAATGCCGGATCCTCTCAAAATGCTCCTTTATGGTATATTAAGGCAGTTGCCTTAAAGCCAGATGGCATCACTGTATGAAGCTCTAGCTTCAGTAGAGAACTGAGTTGGCAACTTGATATGATTCCTGTTGAGATTGCACAACCAATTTCTGCATTGCTAAGTATCATGAGCAGGGTATGTCTGTCAGGGGAAAGGAGGAAAGTGATAAAACATGCATGGTGATTTCGTGTGACTGCTATATAGAAGTGTTTAGCCTTAAATAATATTGAATGCAAAATAATATGAGGAATAAAAATAAATGGAGAAAGTACAGAATATAGTCCAGTCAATAAGAGAATAAATCCTCCTCCTCTCTAGTTTTATATTCTGTTTCCCAACAGTCAACTGAATCCCTCTGGGAAACCCATAAGCACAACTCATGTTTCTCAATAGTTGGTCTCAATACAGACATAGTACTACTGATCATCTACTGTATAACCTTAATCTCACTGTTTCTAGCCAAGTGCCTTAGCCTCTATATAGCAAACTTCTTACGGCTAAAAGTTATACTTTGTTGGAAAACCTCTAACTGGCAGATCTGGATATAATTATTATTAGGATAAAATTATAAAAGAAAGACGCATCTAAAATGTATGAATTACTTTAGAGAAATATGTATTTTTAAAAATATTTTATGTTCCAATAATAGATGTCATTCCATTTTTCCTTGTTTTCTTGATTTTATAATGCAGCTATACAGGAAGCACATAACATGGATTTTGTCCAGAAGTATTTTGGCAGATAAATATATTAAAAACAGCAAAGATTACATTAAGTGCTATACTTGATTAGAAACCAGAGGAAATGGAGCAATAAATAATAGATTTTCAACAGCAGTACATTTTGTAGATCAGTCCATGAATCCTATTGAATTATAGTGTTAAACAGGAGGCTTTAGGAATTTGTTAAACTGGTTTATTACTGTTCTTACTTGGCAACTTTTCTATTTACTGCTCTGCCTTTTGGACTAGCTAATTTATGGGAAATACAGGGGACAGTTCTGCTCTTTCAGGTTTACGGACATTTTTGTGCATGGTGAAGAATACAATGGAAAATAAGTATCTAACCTCTTCACCTTAAAATCTTTCATCTGCAATAGATGAATCCTTGTAATTTTGTGGAACTTCACTAGAGTAATAATTCTGGATATTCCAATTTCACAGAGAATTAAACTGTAAAAGACACAAAGATTAAGGTGACCAGATTTTAACATTGGTAAAGAGGGACATTGTGGGCGTGGCTTATTTTGTGGGCGTGGCTAGCTGGTCATGTGACTGGGTGGGCGTGGCTAGCTGGTCATGTGACTGGGTGGGTGTGGCTAGCTGGTCATGTGACCGGGTGGCCATGGCTATGCGTATAGGGTAAGGTGAACAGATTTTAACATTGGTAAGAAGGACACCATTGTGGGCGTGACTTATTGTGTGGGCGTGGCTTGGAGGCCATGTGACTGGGTGGGCGTGGCTAGCTGGTCATGTGACCGGGTGGCCATGGCTATGTGTATAGGGACTACTCAGAGGGCTGAAAAGTCATTTCTGACAGGTCCTCACACTTTTGACTGGTCCTCACACTTATGACCATCCTCACATTTATGCCCGTGCAGTATTCTTAACAACCATGTCACTCATTTCACAACTGCTTCTCTTCACCATGGTGACAAGATAGGGCAAAAACGTAAAATGTGAGGACAGTCGTAAGTTCGAGGACTGGTCAAAAGTGTGAGGACCAGTCAAAAATAACTTTTTCAGCCCTCTGAGTAGTCCATATGCATTAAAGGATACATCAATAGAGAGGGATGAAGGAATGGAAATTAGAGTAGGAGTGAGGGTAAGAGAGGGAGGAAGAGAGGAGGAGAAGGAGAAAGGAAGAGGAAGTAGGGAGGAGAAAAAGAGGGTGGGGGGAAGAGAAAGTAAGAAGGAAAGAAAAGAGAGTGGTGGTAGGTTTGAGGAGAAAGATTGCTGTACAATAAAAAAGATGAAAGGGAAGAAAGCCAACCCCAAGCAAATATAAAGATATTAAGATTAAGAATGAATTGTTAAACTTTAAAGAATAAAAGAGAACAAATATGAATAAATAGCAATAATTAGAAACACACATACAAACATGCAATGTATTTTCTTTGAACAGAATATTTGGCTGGTTCACAAATTTAAACAGCGTTTAGTCATTTCAATTAAATTTACAATTTCTATATTTCCTTTTTGCCATATTTATTCCTCATCTATTTTTTAAAAAAAACAATATTACCCTTCATCCTCATCTCTAATCTTAATCAAATTCAATTTTTCCCTTCTATTCTATATTATACCCCTTCCCATTGTCATCTATTTTTATATCCATCCTCACATTGGTTAATTATGTAATTATGTAATACAGTTGTTTAATACAAATTCAACATTTTAATATAAATCAATTAGTTATATAACTATCTTTTTTGTATATTAATCAATATGAACATGAATATTCCAATTATTTCCATGCAATCCAATTTCTTACAAATCAATTAATTATATTTACCAATAATAATAAACCAAATAATTTCCCCCATATATTCCTCCAAACCACAACTTAACCATTTCTGCTTTCAACACAATATACAATTATTAATAGTATCTCAATTATTACAATTCCCTAGTTAAATAGAGCTTTTTTTCTTTTGTGTTTTAAAATCTTGAACTCTCCTCTTTTGCCCAAAATTTCCCATTGTTTGCAGTTTTGTACCTACCTTTTTTGGTGAGGAAAAAGAAAAAGAAAAAGAAAGAAATCTCTCTCTGCCTCATTTTGTCATGTTGCAGGTTTAGTTTCGCTTTCGCCTTTGTTTTCAGTATAGCTAGGGTGGGGGGAAATCTGCTCCAGGAACTTTTTGCAGCTTTTTGCAGCTAATTAACCTAGCGGAAGCTGTTAACAGGGGCTGTTTTTTCTATTTTTGCAGGCATGGGTCTATTCATTTTTTTTTAACACTGATCAGCTGTAGGTCGGCCCTTTGAAGCCCCGCGGCAAGAGTTTAAAGAGTTTTTTTTCCCTCTAGCCATTAGCGGGGATTCAGGAGGCAGAATGAAAAATCGGGACTTTTTTAAAACGCCGCGGGACGCGGGACAAATTGCTCAAAAGCGGGACTGTCCCGCCAAAAGCGGGACGTCTGGTCACCTTAACAAAGATGGAGCTATTTTGCTATAAATGGTTTTGCAATGCTATTTTCTTACATTTTGCAATTTCTTCTTCAATAAAGCTATGATTCTCAAATAGCATGGTAAAATACACTACTGTTACTATAAATCATTGTTTCAAACTATAGTAGTCTAAGAATAATGAAAGAATTATGACTTGAATGGCTGATATGCTCTTACTTGGGGAAGAAAAATAGCTTGGAAGGCCATCCAATCAGTAGTGGGTTTCAATTTAGTTTGCTACTAGTTTGCTTGTGCACGCACAGAAACATTTGGGCAGGTGGGTGGAGCCTCCCGCCGCCACTACTGGTTTGCCTGATCCGGAGAGAACTGGTAGCAACCCATCACTGCATCCAATGGATCTCCTTCTCCTCCTCCCATACTACTGATTAGGTGTACATCAGTAGCAGATAGATTTGTTTTCTGAAGTAGCCTTCACAGATTCTAGAGAATTTCTTTCCATAAGGAACTTGATGTGGAGCTTCGAAAACCGAGTAGATGTTTTTATTCAGTTGAACATCAGAAGAAGCCATGCAGAGATATCTTGCAAAGTGAACCATACTAAAAGATAGGGAAAATGGGCAAATTGTTATTTTAGGAAAACAATTTCATGTCATTGATTTCTAACTAAATTGCAGCTAGTTAGTGGCTGAAATGAATCAAAACATTGATACCTGGAAGGAATTATTCATCCTTGTATTGATAAAGGAGCTAAGGATGTGTGTTGGCTATTTTGTGCTTTTGAGACACAAAATGACTCCTAGTGTCTGCTGGACCAATTCCTACAGTTTTCTTGGCAAGGTTTTTTTTTATTTTATAAGTGGATTGCTAGTGCCACCTTTCTAGGGCTGAGCTGAGAGAGAATGACCGATCCAAGGTCGCCCAGGTGACTTTGTGCCATAGCAAGACTAGAACTCATAGTCTCTTGGTTTCTGCCTTAACCACTATGCCAAATTGGCTCTCTCTATTAAGGAGGAAGCTTTCAAAAACACAATCATAATCCTATATAGTTCATTCGGAAATGGGGAGCTGGGTTAGAATTAAAATGTACATCAGGAATGAAAATGAGAATTATAAAGCAGGTATAAACCATATATAATATTGTTTGATATTTAATAATACTGGTACCATCACTTTCCCTTTCCCTTAGAGTTATATTATTAAACTTAATTTCATTTCACAAAGTCAACCAATTGAAAATTAGTGCTTAATGACCATGCAACGTGAAGTGTAAAGATTTTCCTGACCCCAATGTGCCACTACAATTTAAAAGTAATGCTCTTTCAGACATAATTGAGTCATAGAGAAAAGATACTTTTGGTATCTGCGGGAACCTAGCACATACTTTTATACAATCCCTTGAAGCAGTTGAGTCTTTTTCTAGGGTAGCATGGCTGCTTTTCCTAGCTATATTATGATCCTGGAAAAAGTCACACCTGATTTAAGGAACTGCTGGCCTGTGTTCCACTGATTCCGACCTCTTTCCTCTTTAGATTGATAATACTCTGCACAACGCCAACATATAGTACCCTTGGAATAGCTACAAAATTGCAACACTCACTGTGGAAAGATTGATGGTTACTTCTATATCTTCTAACAGTGCAAAACGATAACTGTTTCAAAGATGCTTTTTCAAAAGGCAACTGGACTTCCTTTGTTTTCCTTGAAGACATTTTACTTCTCATCCAAAAAGCTTCTTCAGTTTGTGTAAAAGCACCTTCGGGACAACTATGACCTGGATGACTGAAAATCTCCATAGACCAGAGGTCAGCAACCTGCGACTCTGAGCCGCATGTGGCTCTTTCACTCCTCTGCTGCGGCTCCCTGTCAATCCAAAATATGTATCCCTGTCAACTCAAAATATGTGTCACAACCGCCAATGTGTGATACCTGCCGGCACGTGATTTGTTGAGCTTTTCAACCCCTGATAGACCAACCATGGATAAATCCAAGAAAAGAAAAGAAAAGTTTCAGAAGAAAACAGAACGTTTAATTCAACAACATATGCTAGTTTTGTGCCGCTCAAAAAATAGTCAGGCACGGGTAGGGTTTTGTGGCTCCTGGTGTTTTCTTTTCTGTGGGAAATGGGTCCAAATGGCTCTTTGAGTGTTTAAGGTTGCAGACCTCAGCCATAGACAGACAAGGCTAATGAGGCCATTCTTAGTAGTCAGAAGAGGTTTCTGTGCAATGTGAAGAAGCCTGTTCCAGCCTTTTGAGTATCTCATACTGGAAAATCATATGACTGAAGAAGCTGGATGCCTTGAAAGCATCCTGAAACATCTTATTGTGGCAAGAGATGTCTTTGCAGCACAAAATGTGTCATGGAGGTGATATGCAGCTATCCACAATGGCTTAATAACACACAAGTGTCAACAAATATTTACACTATATATGGTGCAGTTTTTAAGTGTCTGCATCTTGCTAGCTCTCTGAAGCATTGGAAATTGGAATAGAAAGATGGAAGTATGTAAACGATACACATTTCATTCAACTCATTTTTGAGACAATGTATGCAAAATTAAGTTGACTGGATTTATACAGATCCACACGTCCTCTTGAGTTGTTACTATTATTATTGACATTTTTTGAAAATTTTTGCAATGAAAGGGGGAAAAAGCAATATTTTTAATGGATTTCTAGTCATATTAAAGTTTAATACTTGATTTTTCTTCAATATTTAAATTAGAGGCATATTTTACTGTGAATGCCTCCTGGTTCTCAGAAGGAAAATACTTTCAGGTAGGCTTGCAAAAGCAAGTAAGGGATTTTCATAGATGAGACAGTTATTTCTAAGCAATTATTATTCCACCTTTAAGCATGTATCACATTGACAGCCATAAAGAACCTCTTTGTGATACCTCCTGCGTTACTTGCTGTTATCCAGAGTGTCAGGAAACTAAGAAACAATTGCAGATTTACAAAATTTATTGCTTAGTTTCTGAAATAAAAACTTCACTCCCTCACATCTTCACTCACCCATGAATATATACTGCATTCAAAGTCAAAAGTTGAGATTTTTCTAGAAATATTCATGCATGAAACCTTCCAGGCACAGTACCTCTTTTTCTGTGATGTTTCCAAAGCACTATAGTTCCTGTACAAAATATTATCTTCTATTTGTAGTTCCTGTATACTTTTATAATTTCCCACAGAGCTTGGATACTCCATCAAGGTTTGGCAAGTTTCACCTTGGCACTTTTCTCACACCACCTGATAGCTTTTCTTCTCTCATGCCACCTAGAGGAAATGCTGGATCTAGTGTCTCATCAAGTTCCCATCTGAACTGTTATTTTGGGATTGTCTTGGGGTGTTTTTGAAATTAATGTTCTACCCATGCTGTGTATGCTGAAATATTCCAGGAACAAATCTTTTATCCTCTTATGGCCTGCTTTGAGGGGGATTCGAGTCCTCCATTTTTCATACATATCTCTTCGTATAACTATTGTTTTGCCGGTTTCAGGTGTGGCTTGGTATAAAGAAAGATAAGAGTCCAGGTATTTACCTCAATAAGCTTTACATGTTTATTCAGCTGAATAAAGACGAGCCTCCTTTAGCAGGTGAGAACCCTGAACACATTTTGACACACATATTTATATATTTGCTATATTGTCCACTTCTTCACCCAGAAGCACAAACACACTCCACCCAGACAAGCTGGTACACTCTAGATAAGATAAAGAAGTATAGAAATAGCCATCCACCGCCCTTGGAGATCCTCCAATGACACTGGGTGTCATCTCAGGGATTTTGGATGTTTCTGGAGGAGCTTTCCATGACTTTGAAGGCCTGCAGAGGCAATGGTGGCATTGGCACATATGTTCCCTCAAGACTTTCAATAGAACCATTAAATTCCTGGTCAACACTACATTCTATAAAGTTACACATGAAACCTCTACTCTCTCCTTATATGGTACAGCAGTGCTTCACCTTTTCTTCACCATGGACCACCTTTAAATACTTTTGTGGTCACAGACTATGGCTACAGACCAGTAGTGGGTTTCAAAAATTTCGCTACCAGTTCAGTGGGTGTGGTTAGCTGGGGTGCATGTGACTGAGTGGGCATGGCCAACTTGATGTCACTCATGCCAACGGCCACTCAGTCACATGACCACCCCATCTAGCCACGCCCACAGGAAAAGGTAGGAAATTTTTTGGAATTTTCACCTATCTATCCCCGCCCTCTCTTTACCAGTCGCCCCCGTTTCCCCTCCTTTATTGGCCCCGGCCCTAGCCCTGCTTCCTCCCTCACTACCGCCTCTTGGTTCAGGCTGCTTACCTTCCACAGTGGCTGATCCAGAGTCTGGAAGGCAAGCTCACCAGAGTTTTCGGCGGCCCCCAGCCAGCTGCTGCAGCTGCAAAGGCCTCTCAAAGAGGTGCGGCTGGCTACAGGCAGCCGAAAAGTACCGGAGGTTGCAGAAAAAGCTGCTGCTGTCATCATGTTCTTCGCACATGCGCATCCCATTGGACTTGCAAGGCAATGGGATGCACATGCACGAAGAACATGGCAATGATGAACATGGTGGGGTGAGTAGCCAACGACCAGGGAACTGGTTCGGGGGTGTGGCCAGCTGGCCATTGCTACCGGTTCGGTGACCTTGGCCAAATTTCCACCAACAGTTCACGTGAACCGGTGCGAACTGGCTGAATACCACCTCTGCTACAGACCACCAAGACTTAAGATTTAAATCATAAAATTTCTTCAAGCCTTCATGGACCCCCTGTGATGACACCGTAACTTTCCAGGGACCTGTGAACCACAGGTTGAGAACCATTGTGGTATAGTATGTAGTGTGGTAGAATCTGTAGCTGAAGTGAGGGGAGGAGTTAAGAGACTGCTTAGCCTGGAATTGCTGAAATGGAAAAAATGGTAGAAAGCAGACACCCCTAAACCTTGGAGTGTTTATCTTGTTATTCTGTGATGAATGCACTTAGTTTTCAAGATTCTTTCGAATAGGCAAGTAACAATAAAAATACTACTGTGATCAACTCTTGGTATTGTTTTGGATCCTTGTGCCTGACATTAGCTATATGTTCCTCTTTTTGATATCATTATATTTATAATAGAAATATATAAAAATTAAAAGATACGCTAAATACATCTATACATTCCTGATATAAACTGTACAATTAGTCCCAAAACATAGCAGTAAAAGGAGGATGCACAGCAATGTTTAATATTATGCAGCAGAGAGAAATTTAAAAACATATTTTGTTTTAATAACTCTTTTTTCTATGGCTCATGACAATATGTGTGTATGTGTGTGTGTGTGTGTGTGTGTGTGTGTGTAAGATATATGGAAAACAGTTTTTGAAAATACTGTATATGTCATGGTCAATAAGAGCTATTTAAGCCTGGTAGCGATGTAGGCTAATATGCAAGGATGTTGTTCAATTCTTGCTTGAGTCAGATACAGCTGTTATTAAGAAAATCCAGATTAATCTTTTCCTTCCCTTTGGGATGATCTCATTGTCATTTTGTTGTTGTTGTTGTACCTTCAAATCAGTGTTGATTCTTGCAACTACCTGGATTAGTCCCTGCAATTTTCTTGATAAGTCTTTTCAGAAATGGTTTGCCATTGTCTTCTTCCTGGGGCTGAGAGAGTGCGACTGACCCAAGATCACACAGCTGGTTTTGGGTTCAAGGCAGCACCAGGTCTCCCAGGTTCTAGCTTGGCACTTTAACCACCACACAAACTAGCTCCATATGCAGCAAGCGTTGTCCATATATTGCCAGATACATAGCAGGAATTGACAGTAAATATTGGTGGATATATATCATATGGTCAAAATTTTGTAGGCTTAATCTTTATTTTTTAATGCTTATAAATGGCATTATTGTGTTATCTTCTGTCATGGTAATAAATCCTGATATATAATTTAGGAAATAATACAGTGTAGTTACTTTGCAAATTATTGTCTGACTATGGCATCAGACTATAACATAATAGAATAACTTACTTAATTATACCAGGCAATTTCCACATCACATTATAACAGAATGCTTATTTCAGAAACTTTGCTATGTGATGTATCAAAATTGTTCAAAAATGAATTAAGTTTCCTAATGCTAGCAGAAAATAAACACATGTAACACAGAATGGAATTCCTGGATTTTAAAAATTATTTTCGGTATTAATATTGATTGATTGATTGATTGATTGGATTTATATGCCGTCCTTCTCCGGAGACTCAGGGCGGCTTACAATGTGTTAAGCAATAGCCTTCATACTTTTGTATATACCTGCTTAGTAGGGATTTCGGCCCCCCCACGCGGTGTTCTTTTTATACAGTCTAAACCTGTTTAACTCAACAGGCTGTTCATGAAGATGTATCTGTTTAGTTAGATTTGATATGAAAATGACATCAAAGATAGCAATTTTTTTTCAGTCACTTTGCTTGAAAGGAACTATGATGGGACCTGAAATTCACACTTTACATATTTGCTATAAAAGCAGATTTTTAGTTTAAGTTTTCTCAGATGAAGTACAGAGGTTGTCAGGTATAAATGCCCTACCCGTGCCAGGGACCAGCTATAGCTCAGCAGTGCAAGGGTTAACCCAGACACCCACCTGGCCAGCTCCTCCCATAGGCCCCTCCTTACCTGAATCCCCGCCCACAGGTACAAAAGGTGGGCACACTCCTCCATGTTTCTCAGATCCTAATGTAACCAAGTGATGATGTGATGAACCTGCAAATAAAAGGAGAGATATTTTACTTGAAGTCTCAAGTCTCTTTATTGGGCCTGATCCACCAATCCTTGTAACAAAATGGTAGCAGAGGATGGTTGGTAAGGCCCAGAGATCCCAAGACACAAGACAAGGACCCGTACCTACCTGCAGAATGGTGACACCCCCGAAGCAACGGGAAAGCAACCCATCGGACTCGCCAGGGAAGGCAGGAACCTCAACCCCCCCCAAAGCCTCCGCGACGGAAGAAAGGGGGGAGATCGAGAAAGGGAAAAGAGCCCACCACGACCAAGAAGAAGAGAAGCTACGACTCGACGTCCTGCAGCTGTTGAAAGAGCGAGCCGGCGACAAGAACCTACTTGCCGACCTGCGGAGCTTCATAATCGACTGCGAGGTGGCAAGGAGCGAAGAAGGCTCGGACTCCGAACTCGAGGAGCTGGACTCGGTGAGTGGATTGCCCAAAAGGGCACTCCCAACGGCCACCGAGCCCCAAAGCCCTGCTCTAAATTTGAAACGGCGGCCATCTTTGTCCACATGGTCGGACAAGATGGCCGACCCCCAACCAATCAACAAACAGAATTCAAAATGGCCGGCGCGCGAAAAATGCCGGACCATGAGCCATGATGAAAGTGACCGGGGAGAGGGGACTGAATCCGACTCCGACCCCTGGTACACCCCCAGCGAGCGGCAAGTGGATAGGGCCATGAAGACCCTTGCTGCCGCCTTCGGCCCAGGCCTCAAAATCACTAAAGAGAAGCCGGAGAGGCCAAAACAAAAGGGAAAACGAGGAGAGGGGCAACGAAGCACCCACCCGAGAGCCACCGACGCCCGCGACAGCTCGCCAGCCCACCTTCGCACCCCAGGGACACCGCGCCTCCGATCGCCTAGGCCGCACACCCCGGACCGCATGGATTGGGGCAGCTACTTACAGCCACCGCCGGAGCCCCAGCACCGCCAGGATCTTCATTCGGGAGAAGCAGCTGCTGGACGACGCCTTCCGGAGCACACCTGGATCCCCAAGGCCGAAGCCGAGGCCTACCCGACCGGCAGAGACCTCTACAGCGGAGCCGCAATGAACAGGTCCTTCCACAGCGACGGCGGAGCTGAAATGGACTTCGCGCATGCGCTCTTCCGCCTAGAGGAAGAAAAAAGAAAAAAATTACAAAGCGGGACTTTTAAACTACCGGCAAGCGTTCCCATGCCTTACTGCTGCTATAGGCACATAAGGAACCATGGACAACAGCCAGCAGTAAGTAATTTTACTAATAGTGCTGGGAACTTACCTGTTGAATTTCCCAAGTTGAGAATGGATGGGGGCAATATCCTAGAGTGGTCACAGCAACTCCAAGTGGTATTCCTAAAAGAGAATATGTCTCATTTTATTAATGATCCCCCAGAGAGACCATGGTCTTTAGAGCTGGATTGCATGCACCACAGGGCATTCTACCTTTTAGTTGCAAGCATATCACCCACTATTTACCACTGTATTGGACATAACCTCACTGTATCAGAAATTATAGGAAAAATGTTTGGGTTATTTTACAGTGAGAGTGTGTCCACCACCACCCAAATCTCCAAAGACTTCTTTTCTGCCAGACTTAAGCCAGGAGCACCCATGAGTGAGCACCTAGTGTCCTTAAGCGGTACCAGGGCAGAGCTACACCTCAGGGGAGAGGTTATTTCCGACCAGATTATGAAGAGCGTAATAATTAACTCTTTAGATCACTCATGGAATAACTTCTTGACACACTTAGATACCGTTAGCCTGGGAATGCTATCCGTGGAGAAGCTATCCAATAAGCTGATCGCGGAAGATAATCTGAGAAGGAGCCGCCCCGGCCCTCCCAGAGAACATAAGAGTGAGAAGAGAGTAGTCTTCCAAGAGAGACAACACAACATGCCAGAATGTTATATCTGCGGGTCAAGGGGACACATCAAAAGGGACTGCCCCAAGAACTATAGGGAGAGAGGCAGACCAGAGCACAGGCACAGACAAACGGAAAGGCACACATCGGAAGAAAGGTATAGGCGCAGGGACTCACCCAACCCCAGGGACAGGAGGGGGAACAGAGACAGCTCACGCGACAGCAGGACAGGGTCCTTATACGGGATAGGTGAGCGCACACACATCACATACCAAGACAAAGACACCAGCTCATGGCTCCTGGACTCGGGAGCCTCCAACCACACCACCTACAATCAGAAGCTACTCTCATCATTCAAGAGGGAGGACTTTTCGATCAAAGTCGCAGATCAAAATCAGGTTAGGGTGACAGGCAAAGGGACAGTTACATTGCCAGGCTTGGGAAAAATAGAGGGGGTGCTGCTAGTCCCGGGGATACCCCACAACATCCTAGCCGCAGTAAAACTTAGCAAGGAATCAGGGGCTGAGGTGACCTTTACAAATGGTTATGTCAAAGTTAGCAAGAATGGGGAAGATATAGGGAGAGTAACCGTCAACCAAGGGTTACCATACATAACTTTCCATGAGGATGACGCCCACAGCGTGTGCACCAGTTCAGAGGACACAGAGGGCACCGATCAGGGCAGGACTGAGGGAGAACAGGTAGATGGGAGAGAGGTAGATAGCGATGGCGACACGACACAAGAAACACGACACAACAGACACACCCAAAAGGGGCCCTCAATAGGCAAACCCATGCATGACGACTGTGCTCATCTGCTACACCGGAAGCTAGGGCACGCCAGCTTCCCCGTGGTCCAGAAAATGGCCAATTGTACCGAGGGTGTCAAAATAAAGAACTGCGAAAACTACCTCGAGTGCTCGGTGTCAAAATAAAGAACTGCGAAAACTACCTCGAGTGCTCGGTGTGCAAATGTTCAAAATTAAAGGTAAAACCCAGGCCCAAGAAGTCGTTACGCGCCGCCAAACAAATATTCGACCTAGTTCACATGGACCTGGTAGGGCCCCTAAGGCCATCCATAAATTACAAGAAAAGATACTTTCTCACCATAGTAGATGACTTTAGCCGATATGGCTTCGTCTATACTTTAAGGAAAAAGGATGAGGTCTTCCAGAAATTCAAAGAGTTTTACAAAAGAGTAGAAACACAAAACAACACACAGATCAAGCAAATCATGACTGACAGAGGATCTGAGTTTCTATCTAAGGACTTCTCCCATTGGCTCAGATCCAAAGGCGTGATTCACTTTACGTCGTCCCCGTTTTCCGCCTTTCAGAACGGGGTCGCAGAACGGCGCAACTCCACGCTCCAGACGATGGTCAGGTGCGCCTTAGAGGACGCGGGCATTGGCCAGCACTTCTGGTCTGAAGCCCTGGTCTATTCCAACTACACTCTCAACAGAACATGGTCCAGTGTGATAGACAAAACACCATACGAGCTCATGTATAACAAAAAGCCACAGATAGCACACTTACATGTGTTCGGCGTGACCGCTGATGTCCACATACCCAAACAGTTACGCAAAAAAGGGGACAAGGTATCCAGAAGACTGAGGTTTATGGGATACGAGCCAGGAACCAAGGGCTTCAGGTTTGTGGATAGCAATAATAGATTCGTGATATCTAGGACAGCGACTTTCCATGAGCAGGCCAACTGGTCCAGAATACACTTAAACGAGGTACTCACCAAGCGAGAGGATAGTCCAATTGAGCAAGCTCAAGACGAAAGCGAGGCAGTGGATAGACGGGAAGGGGATAGGCCCAGGCCCAACCTCCAAGGCATCAAGGTTGAGGGATGGAAGGAGAATCACCCCAAGATAAGTGTAGACTCACTGACCCAAAGAGAGGCCAGACATCTGCATGACACTGAGCAGACGGTAGGCAGACCGGTCAGGTCTACCAGAAACCAATTGCCAAGAAGACTAAATGATTACGTGATGCACGTGCACACGAATCACGTCACACCCAACTCCTACGAAGAGGTATTGAGACTACCCCAGGAAGAGAGGGCAAAGTGGGAGTTAGCCATGGCCAAAGAGCTGGACAGCCTGAGGAAGCTAGAGGTCTACACCCCAACCAAAGTCCCAGAGGGCAAGAACACAATAGGCACCCGATGGATCTTTAAGATCAAAAACTTAGAGGGTGGGCAAAGCCTATACAAAGCAAGATTAGTTGCCCAGGGGTTTGCTCAAAGGTTCCCGGAGGACTACACTGACACCTACTCGCCCACCGTAAGGACAGAGAGTGTAAAAAGCGCCTTGGTCATCGCATCTCTGCTAGGACTGGAGGTGCACCAGTTTGATGTACAGACTGCCTACTTGCACGCCAATCTAGATAAAGAGATATACATCAGAGCGCCTCACAGCAAAGAAACCAACAGGGGGGACACCTGGTTACTCCACAAGAGCCTATACGGACTGAAGCAATCGGGCAAGCGCTGGTACGAATGCTTGGTAGAGGCACTGAAGTCTATGGGGTTCACGGCGACCATAGCTGACAACTGCTTCTTCACCAGGAAGGAGGGGGACTCGCCAGAATACATCCTGGTTTACGTGGATGACATACTATATATCAGCAAGCACGAAGAGAACCGCGACACCTTTGCCAGCAGACTGAGCGAGCACTTCACCCTAAAATACCTCGGAAAGATAAACCGGTACCTGGGGGTGCAAGTCAACCAAACACCAAAAGGTTTCCAGCTGTCACAGAAAGAGAAAATAGAAGAGTTACTCCATAAGTGCAACATGGCAGACGCCAAGGGGTGTGATTCGCCCATGCAGACGGACTTCCTGAGAAACATGCATGATGAATCACCCGGATTTGAAGACAACACGCTGTACAGGTCAGTCATAGGCTCTCTCCTGTATATCGCTAACTGGACAAGACCGGACATTGCTCTATCAGTTAATTTATTGTCCAGACACGTGAGCAAACCCACCACATACCACTGGGACGCGGTGAAAAGGGTGCTAAGATACCTGAAACAAAGTGCCAATGCATGCCTAACCCTAGAGCCTGAAAAATCCAACGAACCCATCCTCTCCTGCTACGCCGATGCTGACTGGGCCGGAGACACCAAAGGCCGGAAGAGCACGTCTGGATACATATTCTACTTAAATAACAGTCCGGTGCATTGGTATACAGGCAAGCAAATCTTGGTGGCAACCTCGACTACCGAAGCTGAATACATATGCCTCTCCAAGGCCGCCAACAACCTCATCTGGTTCGACGACCTACTGGCCAGCGTGTGGAAAGAACCAGCTTACCCAATAAATGTTTACGAGGATAACAAGGCCGCTATAGAAATATCCATGTCCGACGCTGTAGGGCAAAGGTCAAGGCACATAGATATAAAGTATAAGCATGTGAGACAGCTCTCCAGAATCGGTTTCATAAAGGCCATACACTGCGATACAGAAGAACAGACTGCAGACATACTCACAAAACCTCTGCAGGGCAAACAACACTCACACTTAGTTTCCAAGCTCAACATTCGCCACAGGGTACCAACCAGTCAGTCAGGCCTACAGACACAGGTCAGGCATTTAGAGGGGGATTTGTCAGGTATAAATGCCCTACCCGTGCCAGGGACCAGCTATAGCTCAGCAGTGCAAGGGTTAACCCAGACACCCACCTGGCCAGCTCCTCCCATAGGCCCCTCCTTACCTGAATCCCCGCCCACAGGTACAAAAGGTGGGCACACTCCTCGATGTTGCTCAGATCCTAATGTAACCAAGTGATGATGTGATGAACCTGCAAATAAAAGGAGAGATATTTTACTTGAAGTCTCAAGTCTCTTTATTGGGCCTGATCCACCAATCCTTGTAACAGAGGTATTGAATCCCTGGTTCAAATGCTATAAGATTGCATCTCATGGAGGACATTTCTGCATGGGTAGGTTGCTATAAATTGCATAATGATATTCATAGGCTTCAACTAATTTTTACAGTGTCATGGCTAGTTTGCTTTGACTTTGATATGTAAATAACACATTTTTTTTCTAACTCTATCATGCCACTTCTATTCCCACCTGAATGTTTTCTTCTCCCTATTTTTTCCAGGTCAGAAGTGACCATTTGCAGAAATGCCTTGTCCATCAGTAACTGTTAATTAATAACAGATTAATCTGTTAATTAATTAACAGATTTTAGTCTGCTGAGCCTGGTGGCTCAGCAGACTAAAAGCATTGTGATTAACATCAGCTGTCTGTAATTACTGTAAGTTCAAATCTCACCAGGCTCAAGGTTGACTCAGCCTTCCATCCTTTCTAAGGTAGGTTAAATGAGGACCCAGTTTGTGGGGGCAATAAGGTGACTTTGCATAAATATACAAAAGTATGAAGGCTATTGCTTAACGCATTGTAAACTGCCCTGAGTCTCCGGAGAAGGGCGGCATATAAATCAAATTAAATATATATATATTATCTTGACTTTCCTTTTTAGCAATATTTACAGAATAATTTCAAATAAATCAGCTTAATGTATTGAAGCATCCTCTGGAAAAGAATTATTAAAAAGGGATATTTAAATTGTATCTGAGTTTTATCAGTGTACGTATATAAATTTCCAAACTCCCACCCCCCTTACCATTTGCTCATATTGAGTGTTTGTTGTTGTAGGCTTAAAAAAAAGAATAATAATAAATCACTGTTTTGATGTTATGAAAAACCTCCAACATTTCAAATGTCAAATGCTGTTTTATAATTGCAAGGACTCTTTCCCCCATCTCCCCATATTTAAGCTCTCTACAATTCATTTTTAGCATTTCCTTTGCAAGACCAACATGCAGATTGGGGCTGAGTATAAAGAGGACATCTCCAGTTCTGTTTACCATCTTTTTTTAAGGATTTATTTCTAGGCAATTTCAACAGAGAACACGAGATCTAGGACAGCAGGACTGGAGGACTTTACCTAAAAATACCATTTTTCAAGGCCTGGCTTGCAATATCTCCAGGCCAACATATTATTAGCAGGCAATGTACCATGATAAAACTACCTTGAGGCAACATTGTTCTTCCAAAGATGATTTAAGAGTGAACATTTAGAAACAAGGACATTAATACATTACAAATCTGTAACACTCCATTTTTATTGCTTGATTATTTGATGCTTGGCTTTCCCGTGGAAAAGAATCAGTGGTGTTTCCCCCACAGCAGCTTTTATTGATAACAGAATATTTGAAAAGCTTTCAATTATTTGCTTATATTTCTTTAAAATGATTTCCTACAAAGTCACTTTAACGAAATGTCCAATCTTTTGTTTTGTCATTGATTCATTGCAACTATTTTTAGCTCTTTACAGTATAGCTTTGGGTCCTTATGATTAATTAATTATTCAGCTATACATATTCCGAATATATTTTTTTAAAATAGTTAATAAAAAGGCTTAAAAACAGTAACCTATGTAAATGTAACCGATACACAAAAACTATTCATATCAACCCGAGCTTGTTTGGATGTGTGTATGTGTGTGTTTATAAAAATTTTGAATTACCATTTAACATTGGGACTGTTCTGGGATCATCCTAATTTATCAGTCCTATTCTCCAGAATACAAACAGCCATAATGCTTTGACATGGTTAATCTTAACTATGACCTGCTTCCCTAGCACTTTTGATATACTGTACTATACTTATTGTACATACTGTATTCTGTTCACATATCAAACTGAACTCAAACTCTTTAAATCAGGTTTTTTTTTTTTTCAAACTTGGCAACTTTAAGATGTGTGGACTTCTTCTGGAATTGCCAAGTTTGAAAAACACTGCTTTAAATCATTTGCTGGCTTCACACATAACATTGTCATAAACCATAATTTACAAAGTGTAATAAATGATTTCATTCTGTTAAGTAAAATGTGTTTTAAAAATGAACACCGTGGCATAAACAGATCAACATTATGGCATTTCTAGCAAATGATTTCATGTGGCATAAAATCATACTTAGCTGGTTAAGGTAAATCTGTTGCCAAAAGTTATATACAATTTATTCCCAGGTCATGCTTCTCACTTTGGAATCAGAGAAATTGGAAAGCTAATTGACATACTAATTTGTTTTCTGCAAAGTGTCTCACAGTCATTCAACTGGGAAATTTAACTTCAGTCTGGAGGGAAAAAAATGGCAAATTGTATCATAATTTCCTCCAGTTCTCTTTTGTATATATAGGTTCTGATACACAGTATAGGATTTTGGAGGTGCCAGCGTGCTCACCGACACAAACCTTTATGTTCGTCAAGCTTCCTATTCTATTTGACTTCCTTTTTAAAAAATATTTTTTCATTAGAAGCAAAAAAGCTGTAAAACTCTATATGCATATCATTATGCATTTGAAAAATACTGTACTGGATGCTAATAGCATCTTCATTCCTGAGAATTCTTTCAGATATCAGCAATATTTCCTGGAAAATAAAAATGATGGATAGGATTATTCCACTCATTTATGTAGATCTGACAAACCAATTTAGAAAATGGCAAAATTAAAAAAAAATCCCAAATAATTTTCCATAAAATCCCAAATCAGTCCATCATCTGTAATAAATTGCATCCTGTTATAGATGCTACCAATATTCACACCAGGCAGCAGAAATTTGTTCTCATGCACTGCATATAATATGTAGTGTAATATGACATGGTTCCTTTGCTGAAACTGAAGAGAGCACCTGCTGCAAATCACCGGGACCTGATGGATTATATTCTAGTGTTCTGAAGGAGCTGGCAGATGTTATCTCAGAATCATTAAACCACATCTTTCAGAGATCCTGGAGCACTGGGGAATTACTAGAGGACTGGAAAAGAGCTGATATGGTTCCCTTAAAAAAAGGGGAGGGGGAACAAATCTGAGAAACCACAGATCAATCAGTCCAACATCAATACTTGGGAAGATCCTGGTAAAGATAATAATAATAAAAAAAACAGATTTGTGAATACTCAGAATCAAATAAAGTTATAACCAGAAGCCAACATAGGTTTGTCAAAAATAGATCACCAAACAAATCTTATCTCATTCTTTGGTATTTGAGGCACTGTCACAAAGAAGAAGGAGTCAACCTATTTTCCAAAGGCAAAGCAAGAAACAATGGATGAAAACTAATCAAGGAGAGAAGCAACCTGGAATTAAGGAAAAAAATCTCAATGGTGAAAACAGTTAGCCAGTGGAAAGGCTTGCCTTCAGAAGTTGTTAGATCCAAGTAACTTTGGAACCAATCCTTGCATTTACATACAACTTTCACAGTTCTGTAAGCAAAGGAAAGACAAAGTAATGTCATAAACACAATCACAGTTTCATTTAGCAGTTGCTTTGCTTAACAACTGAGTTGCCAGTCCCAGTTGTGGCGACTGAGTGAAGTTGTGTATTTGTATTAGATGCATTTGATGAAAGCACACCGAATATGACACAGGATTTCCCAAAAATAATTAGGTAATTCAGCTGAGATAAAAATATTTGTTATATATGCTATTTATAACACTCTTCTTGAAGCTATGAGGCATGAGATGTATTTTTAGTTTCAGTTTGGCATTAATTGGTTAGAATGTTATCTAAGTAACTTATTTCAATACATTTAATTTTTTTCTCATCCACTCATTTAATACTGAAAAGAACTGTCAGTTTATTAATAGCAAGGACAGTTGTCGTCATAAACATGTTAGCTTTGAAATAAAACCAAGCATGTTCAGTGGGACTTACTCTAAAGTGATGATTCATAGAACTGCAGTCTTAGAAGGATTAATGTACTATGAGCTAATACTTAAAATAAATTATATATTTCTCTTCTTCTGAAGTTTCAAGCTAAAGCTGATATTTCTTGTTACTTTGATATAACTTTTTTCTCATAAATGTATGCATGGGAAGCAAATCTGGAGAAATGTAAATGAATAAATTGAAATGAGGGAGAATGAAAAAGCCGATCTAAAATAATTAAGGTATTGATCAAGGATTGTGGAGACCAATGTTTGAACTTGTTTAAGCCAGGACACCTCTTTAATAAGAGCTAGTTTCTATAATTCCAATTCAGTCACAGTTTTGGGGGGACAGATTGGAGAATAGGGTTATATGTCTAATGGGGCCTCTGGAGGAAGGTTGAAAATATAAATGATTATTTTGTTTTGATGTCCAGTCGGGAAAGAAAAGGCTCCAGAAACTGGTTCCCTATCAGATTAAACTATTGGAAGAAATAAATCTAAATCATAACTGCAAGCAATATTCAGACTGAAATTGTTGACCTCCTACCTCGGTGCCGGAGCACCGGAAGCGTGCGCCGGAGCACCGGAAACCCGAAGACCAGCTGGCTGGCGCATGCATGCCTGTTTTTTGGGCATTTTTAGCCATGTTCAGGCTTGTTTTTTGGGCCGTTTTCAGGCCGTTTTTCAGTGCTCCGGTGCCCACAAAGACCAGCTGACCACTCCAGCACCTGCAAAGAAAAACAACCCGAAAACGGCCCAAAAATGGCCCAAAAATGCCCTGTTTTGGGGCGTTTTTAGGGCCGTTTTCCGGCTGTTTTCAGGCCGTTTTCCAGTGGTCCAGCACCCGCAAAGACTAGCTGGCTGACATGCCGGAAACCAGAAGAGCAGCTGGCAACAGCGGGCGTGCCCACAGAGAGAGGCCTGTGTGCCACCTGTGGCACACGTTCCGTAGGTTCGCCATCACTGCTCTATAGTGTAGCAGCATGAATTGTACTGCCTTAAACTCATCTTTTTACCATCTCTTCTTTCGCCATTGACCTGGCGAAAGAAGAGATGGTAAATTGTGAATATCTACCAGGTCATTTTATATCTTCTTGCCAATCTATTGTCCACAGGATTCTTCAAACACAAATACAGGTACTTGCTGTCAAATTCAGAAAGTCCCATGAACAGAGCAGGTCATATCAGGTGCCATACTTATAACCAAGAACACAATTGCAGTGTCAGGGAGTTAAATATATCAGAACAAACAATGGGGAAGAGTTGTAATAAATGAATGCAATCAGAGAGGCAGTCTAAAATTTCAAGTGCTATTCACAATAAGAATTTATAGATTTGAAATGTGTTGACTCCAGCAGTTAACATGGAATATATTTATAATATTCCTTCCTTCCTTTCTTTCATTCCACCTTTGGGTCTGATATGTATCATTTCCAAAGATATATGTAGGGAGAGTTGAGGATGGAAAGAGGGGCAAATGATGAAAACAGTGTCACACATGAAAGCATCGGGTTTCTATGGATGCCTCTGATCACTTTGCTTTTTTCTCCCTCTTCCTGAGTTGGCTGCATCTGTGAGTTAGATACAGATACAGATCTCTTGACTTTCAGCATTTATGTACTATTGCTCTTGGGAATCAGGATCAGTATTTTATGGTCTGAAGAGGAAATTGATTTATTTAAGAAGAGTTTATTCTATGAAGTTATGATTTAAAATAGATACAAGTTTGTAATAGATATATCTATATCCAATTATCAGTGGGATCATAAAATAGGGATCTATCGCTAATAAATAAAAAAACATTAGTAGCATACAGAGTATGCCAGCATTGAATACGTAGTGAACAGAATTTTAGCTTCTGATCAACTATAAAATGCATAATAAAATGTCTATATATAGTTGTATGACAAACTGTCATGTTAAAATGAGGTAAAATCTAAGGACTAAGGAATGTTCATCTTGCTCATAGGTTATATTTTTTTTAAATGACTAATGTGATCTTTAGATTTATTCAGAGAATTACTTCAAAGAAATAAGATCAGGAACAATATAGAAGGATGAATCAACCATAGAAACCAAGTACAGCAGTTCTAAAAGGAGTTGGATTGTAGAATGACAAGGGCATTGTGCCATAGGCAACAATTAATGGAGCAAGAAATCACGAAGTACAAGCATTTCTATCCAGATGAATATGTTGCTATTTATTATAGAGAAAGCAAATGGAAACAAAATCCATTTCTTTATTAAATATGTTAAGACCCTAAGGTTATTATTATTATTATTATTTACAAATTTCTATCTCTCTAATTTTTAGCAACAACATTTTACAAAAGATGTAAAGGTAATCATGTAACCATTATTTCTGTCAATATAACTCAGGAGAAACTGAAATAATGAAAACAAATCTGTATCAAAGGGATTTGATATCCCTTCCATTTGTTATCTCACAATTTTTCTTAAATGCACCAGTAACAGCATTTGAAAAATATCACTAATCATAGTTATGGCTGAAGGAATTATAATAAATCTAAAGGGATCCCCAAAGGTGCTTTTTCAAGAGGCAACTGGACTTCCTTGTTTTTCTTAGAAGACATTCCACTTCAAGAAGTTCCTTCAGCTCTGACTGGATGGTGAACTGGGCTCCACACTCATTTGCACTACTCAGGTGACCCTGAGGACACAGATAAACCAAGTGGCCTCAACAATTCTCTAAAAAAAATGCAAATGACCACCTGTCTGCAAGGAACATAAATCCTTCCATTCCCCACCATCCAGTCAGAGCTGAAGAAGCTTCTTGGATGAGAAGCGAAACGTCTTCAAACAAAAACAAGAAAGTCCAGTTGCCTCTTGAAAAAGCACCTTTAGGACAATTAGGACAACTGGATGACTGAGAATCTCCATAGACATCTAAAGGGATTATTATCACATTGTAATATTTTGAAGAGCATGTATTGAGAACTGTTCTGTGTTACATACTTTACATATAACAAGACTGCACTACTGATCTTCTATACATTTGAGTTCTACATGGTGCAATGTACTTAAAGACGCAGTTTATTTAATGGGCTATATGTTAACTGAAAATCCTGTTAGAAGGTGAGCTATGATTCTTCATTCTAACTGTATGCTAGCAATCCAAATATGAAATATGTCACAACTTGAAATTTGTATTTCCTAGCTTCAAACAGTTTTGCTTATGTTAAAGAGCGCCAAGACATATATTAGAAGCATAAACTGAAATACAGGATTATATATAGAGTAGTATGTGCTGAATCAAAATGAATACAAATTTTCTGAGAATAAATAGGAAAATTCAAAACAGTGTCTGTAGGGAACACAAGCTATCATCAAGCTACAATGATGAGCTATTTTGTCCATTTAAAGAAAATTCTTTTTATGGGCTGTACAGATAATGTCATTGCTGTATTTGAAGTTCAGTAAATCAGAGTATGAATAGTATGATACAGGTGGGAAATGTATGTACTGGATTAAAATAAACACATGGGAAATGTAGGAAATATAGGTTGGAAGTAGCTAGGAATGTGTGTGTGTGTGTGTGTGTGTGTGTCTTTGGTTATTTGATTTTTATGTATTGAATATCATTTTGCAAACCACACTGAATGTAATTATTATTGGAATTGTTCTTAATGTTATTGCTATTTAAAGCTATTTAAATAGCTTTAAATAGCAATAACGTTAAGAACAGTTCCAATAATTCTCACACTACATAAGTAAAGGGAAAGGACAGGGATATTCCATGCATGGCTAACTATCAAGATTTTAAAGGAAATGTTCTACTCTTTCACATTTAACACAATCTTAATTGTGTGGAAACCATTAAGATATATTTCATGAAAACATTAAAGGAAATTTTCAAAATCTTAGGTTCTGGAATCTTGTATTTTCTCTTTTTCCATTCTCTTGATAAAGATCTAATAAAGGATTGATTTATTCTGGCTTTCATTACACAGGTAAATTTTTTAAAAAACTTATTGTTGAGACATGACTGCCTTATTGTATGAATGAATGAAAGTTGTTTTTTTTTTAAATCTTATTGCCCATGTGGTTTTTGTCATTTATCGCTTAGATAAATAGGTTCAAGAGCTCTACATATTTGCTCAATGTTAATATATTTAATAAGACATGCACACAAACATAGATAAACAATAGTGATGTGTTGCTAAATATAATGAAGCCATACTGATAAACAGTATAGAAAAACTGAGGCAAAGACCTTACTCTCTCTGCAGGATGATATCTATCTATCTATCTATCTATCTATCTATCTATCTATCTATCTATCTATCTATCTATCTCTATTTCTATCTATCTATCTATATCTATATCTATATCTATATCTATCTATCTATCTATCTATCTATCTATCTATCTACCTATCTACCTATCTACCTACTTACCTACCTTTCTACCTACCTATCCCCCAGGGGTGGGTTCTACTTACCTTTACTACTGGTTCACAACTGAAACTTCTGCGCAAGTGCAGATTGTCCATTATGACATCCGGGCAGGTGGGCGGAGCCTCCTGCCGCTTTTACTACTGGTTCGCAAGAACCGGACAGAACCAGGAGTACCCACCACTGCTATCCCCCCTTTATTATTTTTATTTTTTTATTTTTACAAATAATTCAAGCTGGTGTATATATTACATAACCTTCCTCCTATTTTCCCCACAACAACAACCCTCTGAAATGGGTTGGGATGAGAGAAAGTGACTGACTCAAAGTCACCTAGATGACTGGGAGACATTGAGTTCTAGTACCGCCATAAGCACAAAGTCAGCTGGGTGATCTTGGGTGAGTCGTTTTCTCTCAGCCTTAGGAAGGGGACAATGTCAAACCACTTCTGAAAAGTGATTGGTCTAGGCCGGGGTGGGCAAATGTGGCTCTTTTACAACCTGTGGACTTCAACTCCCAGAATTCCTGAGCCAGCTTGGCTGTCTTGGGAGCCAAGATTTCAACTTGGGAGTTGAAGTCCACAAGTTGTAAAAGAGCCACATTTGCCCACCCCTGGTCTAGGCAGTCTGAACAGAAGAAAAAAAGAGTTTCAGACAACTTATATTAGTAATGAGCTTTGGTACACAATAATTTAAAGGTAATAATGGGTAATGGGATTGTAAATCAGATCTCTAAGCTAGGAGTTTCCAACAATATATCATACATTATTGGCCCCCACTGTACTAATATAGAGTTCTTGGACTGGAAGTGATATGATTTTAATGGAAGGTATTTATGAGATCCGTTTTATGTTTGTATGTTTATAAACCATATAAAGTCTTCTAAGTGGTTTCTGATGTTTGCAATAAATAAAAATACACATTTTGGTAAAAATGAAAACTATACAATCTTTTCAGTATCTGGCTCAAGTCTAACCTGTGCTATCCTCCCAATACCAACAAGCGTTGTTTTTAATAGTCATGCCTGTTTTATTCACATTTCAATGATGAAGTTAAAATATTGTAAGATATTGTGTCATTAATTTTAATGATTTCCATATTATCATAGCAATCACAGAATAAAATTGGAATAGATTAAACTACAACATGGTCAAAGATTATATAAATGAATATCAATATTTCAAAACAGAATTCTATTTTTATTGTGTAGGAAGTTAGCACCCACCCCTTTCCTGGAAGAGTGAAATATTTTAGGAAATATGAAAAAGGCAGAATATTATATTTCCCTGGATGAGAAATATGAGAAGCATGTTTTGCAGACAAAGCAGCTCCCACCTTCCTGCCCCCACCCTTTGTCAATGGGCCATTAAGGCTTGGGCCAGTCTACTCTACATAACAAAGATCTACCTCCTTCAGGCAGAGCCATAATAGGAATTGCCAAAGATAGGATTAGCCCTCTACACAATAGCAGCAGAAACTCACATGTGACCCGGGAAGCACATGTGACCATCAGCCAGCAAGGCCCCCACCCCCTGGGAGTCTGACAACCAATCAGGATACTCTTTCGGGGCCCCAAGAAATGCAGAGCCAGAGACAGCATAAAAACCCGAGGATTTACTGTATCTGCCCTTTTTCTGTTCAGGAACTCAAGCCATGTGATCCTGTCCACCATTAAACCATCTTTCCAAGCAGTCTCCATGTTTCCAGTGTCTGTTTCCCCACTTGGAGCAGAACCCAGAAGGATGTTTCTTCCAACAATTGAAAATGACACTTTTTTAAAAGTGGAATAATTAAGTTTCTAATCTCAAGGAATCAGGAAACACTCTGATGGAATATCTTTCGGTTCCAAATTATGATTATGCAATTTTGTTATACTGGGCTTTCTGGACTGTAGCAACAGCAGCAGAAGGAAGGAAGGAAGGGAAGGAAGGAAGGAAGGAAGGAAGGAAGGAAGGAAGGAAGGAAGGAAGGAAGGAAATTTGAAAAGCAGATGGAAAAAGCATAAAGAGGACAATAAGAATTAATTAAATATTGGCTGGAAAGCAGTTGGGCCATTAGAAGGTACAAAAGTGAGAGGGATCCTCAATGAAGATACATAGAAATTAACAGGGAAATTAAATTCCTTGCTGTATATCCTTACTAGAGAAGGTACAGGATGGGGAGAGAGTGATGGAGAGAGATGAGATATTCTTCCTCCCAATTTCACAATACACTTGGTGGGGGAATATTCTAGTGAAGCTAATCAGAAGCAGTTTTAACAGAAAAAAGGACACTCTTACTCACACAGCACTTAATTAACCTGTAGAATTCATTACCATAACAAGTGGTGATGGCCACTAACTTGAGTGAGTTTAAAGGGATAGGGTGACAGATTTATGAATAGCTATTAATCTTGAAGATTTATGGTTTGAAAGCATCTCAATGGAATCTGATTAGCCTCTATAAGAAAAAATAGCAGACTAAAAGGAGCATTGATGTGATCCAATAGGACTGTTCTTATAACAAATAAGACTAATTTTTCCCCAGCCAAATTTATTGTCACTGCTGTCCCTATAAAATGCTATTAATAGGGACAGAGTAGGATCTGTGTGAACTAACATTAACAACAAACATGTAATAGGATATATTCTATAATACGTATTTTTATCAGGAGATAATATCTCCTGGTAAAAACAAAGGTGGAGAATGGATAAGACTTCATATTAAGTTGTGGATTTTTATCCCCCACGAGAGCCCAGTGGATCAATAGTATTGAACTATTGAGCCACCACCATGAGCTGTGGTGGTGCAGTGGTTAGAGTGCAGTCATGCAGGTTACTTCTGCTGACTGCTGGCTGCCTGCAATTTGGCAGTTCAAATCTCACCAGGCTCAAGACTGATTCAGCCTTCCATCCTTCCGAGGTGGGTAAAATGAGGAACCAGCTTGTTGGGGGCAATATGTTGACTCTGTAAACTGCTTAGAGAGAGCTGTAAAGCACTGTAAAGAGGTATATAAGTCTAAGTGTTATTGCTATATCAGAATAAGCCACATTATAGTTACGGTCTCAATTTCCTCTACCTCTTCTCTCCTCTCCTCTCCTGGTTGTTTATTTATTTATTTATTTATTTTTATATGCCGCCCTTCTCCGGAGACTCAGGGCGCCTTACAATGCGTTAAGCAATAGCCTTCATACTTTTGTATATTTTATACAAAGTCAGCTTATTGCCCACACAAACCGGGTCCTCATTTTACCCACCTTAGAAAGGATGGAAGGCTGAGTCGACCTTGAGCCTGGTGAGAATTGAACTCGCAGTAATTGCAGGCAGCTGGATATTAAATGCTGCCTTTGGAGGAGGCATTAGCCTCCTACGCCACTCAGGCTCCTATTGTTAAATGTATCACACAGATGTTAAGTGAACCCAGTACCTAATTGACTTTGCTTGTTGGAATCTGGCTGTGAAGTTCACAAATCATGACCACATGACCATGAGATGCTGCAACTATCGGAAATGCAAGCCCAAATCACATGACCACAGGGTGTGTGTGGCAGTTGTAACTTTGAGAACGAATCACAAATCACTTTTTCCAAGACCATAACTTCAAACTGTCATTAAAGAAACAGTTGTAAATTGAGGATTACCTGTATTATTTTTTACTAAAAATGTTATGTATATCCATTTCTCAAGGTTGCTTACAACATATATGTAAGTATGTATATGTATGTATGTATATATGCATAATATAATATATATAATATAAAAAACCTATTAACAACAAAGAGAAAAAGGAAATGTAATATTCATATAAAAAAATTTTAAACAGCAATTTCTAATCAAAAACTGGAATTAGGGAAAAGGGTCGAAGAACAATGGGAATAACAACAAAACTCCTTGTAATTCTGGAAAACATGAAAGAGAAAACCCTGATAATTAATAGCTCTTTCTAGTACTTTGTAAATACAAGGAATCAAGTACAAAGACTTCAGATTCTAAGTGAAATATGAAAAGTGAAAAATGCAGAAGAAAATGTTTCTTAAATTTATAGTGCCATGAGCCATTTTATGCTTGAATTGATCCTGGCAATAAATGGCTCGGTAGAGCAAATCAGTTGCAGTGTATACTCAGTGCTTAGCCTCTGGCAATATTCCAACTCAAGTAAGTATTTTATACTTGCTTTAAGTCCCTCAGTGCTTTTCAAAGGCCATTCTATGTAGAAAGATTTCCTATACATGCATATGCATACACAGAGAGTGGAGGTTTCCATTCTGTCATTTTTCTGCTGACTCTAAAGTATTTATATAGGAGTATAAGTTTCTAACAATTGTTTTTGTGACAGGTTGACAAATCAGGCTTGACCTGATTTGCAGACAGAAGCTTGTTTCAAGAAAAAGTACTATGTGAAAGTTTCTGTCAAGATACATATTAGAAAGGGACACCTCATTGGCCATCTGAGTTGAATAAACATTATGCACACTAAATGGGTAAATCATCAGGTATCTGATTTGCATCAGCCATAGTCAAGGATCACATTTTCTTAGAAAAAACAATGTCTCAGCCCATTTACAACTTAGATCTTTTACATCTCTTGTAAGATAAAATAAAACTCTCCACGAGGGAAATAACCCTCTGAAGCCCTTATGAGTAAATTCCCTGTCAGAGGAATCCTACCTTCATTATTTATGCCTGAAGAGTTTGCTAATGTCAGTCAAACTCGGAAAAGGATAAAAAGGAACTCTTATGTAAACACATTGGGATATAAAATAACAGAACTAAAAGTGACTGTTGAGGCCTTCTAGTCCAACCCTCTGCTCAATCAGGAGACACTATGCCATACTCTTCTTAAAAACCTTCAGTGATGGAGCACCCACAAGTTGTGAAGGCAAACCATTCCACTGATAAATTGTTCTCACTGTTAGGAAATTTCTCCCTAGTTCTCTTTGATAAGTTTCCATCGATTACTTCTTGTCCTGCCCATAGGTGCTTTGGAGGTCAGCTCCCTCTCCTCTGTGACAGCCCCTCAAATATTGGAAGACTATTATATGTCACCTCTAGTCCTTCTCTTCATTAGACAAAACATTCCCAGTTCATGCAACCATTTATTGGATGTTTTATCCTCCAGTCTTTGTTACTCTTTTTCTTTTTTATCATGGTGGCAAAAACTGGATGCAATATTCCAAGTGTGGTCTCACCAATACAGTATAAAGTGGCACTAATACAAGTGAACTTGATGCTATCCCTCTGTTGATGCCACCTAGGACTGCATTGGCCTTTTTGGCAGCCATGGCACATGCTGGCTCGCATGGATGTGCTAACTGACAGGTGCTCTAAGAAGGATGCATAATATGACAGCCCAAGGAAAAATACCTCTGTCAGATTCCAAGGCTGTGCACATTTGGATAAAACCTAAGTGCAAATTGATGTGGGATTACACTGAAAATGTAAAAGATTTTGATTTACATGTTGGTATGTGGTATCAGAATTTTCTTTCAGCAATTCTGAATATTTTACTTTTTTGGTGTATTTTCCATATGTTGTGTTAAGTTCTCACTGAAAATGTAAATGATCCCTTTTCTTTCAATTGAACATTATTTAGTATGGGTAGTAAGCAATCCTTGTACTGAACCCAGAAGCAATCCATTTCATCAGACCCCTGTAGTAAGCTTCTCACATGAAGTAAGTTGTCTTGCTGTGAGCTCAACCATGAAATACTCAGCTTCCTATAAAGTGGGATGGGGTTCACTCCCTGAGTCTGAAAAGTATCTGGCTTCTGAAGAATTTCATTAGGCTCAAGCCAACCTATTTGTGCTGAAATGTGTGTGTTCACAAAACCTGCTAGATGCTGGAATGAAAAAGCAAGCAAGGTGCAACCTCTAGAGGAATGTGCCAGCTGTAGAAGTAAAGTATACTTGATAGCATGTAAAACATACTAACACATAAATCTAAAATAACAACAGGACAATCTAAAGCAAAGACATGATTCAGTTTAAAGAACATTTGACTGACTCATCATATTTAATCTTTGAATCAAATCTCAAAACACATCAAAGCAAATCAGTTGCCACTGAATATTTCAGAGAAATCAGAAGGCAATTTGCTGATTCCACAGATTTCTGTTGCTGTTTGACTTTGCAGAACTTCCAAACAATTTTGTTGTAGCTTTCCTTCTTCATATAGACAGAGCTGAATTGGGAGCAGGAAGTAGATGCTGAATGGTGTAATGAACTTTTTGTTGATGTTGACATGAGTAGCCAGTTGGCCACTTTAACACATCAGAAAATTTCATGCCTATGCAGTGAGAGAGAGAGAGAATATTTGAGTTATGCTCTGTTTGTGTGTGATCTTCATGCTAAAATTTGTCTAGGTATATTTCTTCAGCAAAAAAAAAAAAAGAGAGTGAGTCTCAAATAATTTATCCTCTAGGGTTATGCAAAAGCTTTAAAGAGTGAGTAGGTTTGATTGAAACTTCAGTTGAATCACTGCATTAAAGCAGAATAACAAATTGAAACGAAATTCCAGTACAGGAAATCTAATCAGCCTTGGGAAGCACTTCACAGATTTGACTGCTTTTCTTCTGCTTCTGTAATTGAATAAAAGAGGTTGAATGAAATGTAATGCCTCCAGGGTTATAAGTCATTGACAGATGACAGCAACTGGTATGCTGGAAGCTCTGATAAATTCTTTAGAATCTTGTCCTTCACTTAGTGGGAAGTTGCTACGAGAAAAGGTTGTGTTGCTGTTGTCTGTGAAATGGAAGCCTTCCGTCTGTACTCATCAGTGGACTTTAAACCATGTGATGTAATCAGCTTTTTATCTTCCAAAAGTGTCCCTCCAGCTGAAATTCATTGCTGAAAATAGGCTGTTTACAGTGATGACTATGTTAAGTGAATACTATGCATTTGTTAGTCAATTTTTATAGCCACCCATTTTAGTCAAGAATTCTGAGTGGCTTACAATTCAAAACATATATTACAATCAAAATACTAAAAATACTTTAAAACAATAAAAAAAAAACCAATAGAAACATCCAAAATTAATATACATAGTAACTGAGATACTTGGCCAGTTAGCAATACAGCCAGGAAACAGGGCCCTTAACACATTCAGCATCCCAGGTTTGGGAACATAGTTAGGTTTTTAGGGCCTTATGAAAGGCTAGCAGGATGGTTGGGGCCATTGTAATCTCTGAAGAGATGATATTCCATAGAGTAGGAACCACTGTGGAAAAAGCATGTCTTCTAGTTCCCACCAGCCCATACTCTTTTTTTTTTTATTGTAAAAGTTTTACAATTACATTTTCACCCCATTTTCACCCCCCTAACCCTCCCCAAACTCCCCAACCCACCCTCCCCAACCCCCCCTGACCCTCCCCTCACCCCGGACTTCCATAGAATATCATTATCCCCTATACAAAAACCTTGAACCTTGAACCCCCCCAACCCCCATGTCATTTTTCATCTTCACATAGTTCGACTATTTCTATCTTAATATAATATAATACTATCAATAAAAAGCTATTTGATACTTCTTAGTTTGGTATTTGTTCTGCACATAATCTATCCACTTTTTCCATCCACATTCATAAGTCTCTTGTGAGCGATCTTTTAAGTATGCTGAAATCTTCGCCATCTCCGCGAAGCTGGCCATCTTCAAAATCCATTCTTCTACGGTGGGCAGAGCTTCATTTTTCCAATATTTACCTATCAACAATCTCGCTGCTGTAATCATATACAAAATCAACTTTGTTTCATCCACTGTAAAACCCTCAACTATACCCAATAAAAGCAATTGTGGAGAAAATTGGATTTTTTTCTTTAAAACATTCTGCATGACCCACCAAATTTTTATCCAAAAAGCCTTAACTTTCTTACAAGTCCACCAAATATGATAATATGTAGCATCTAAACAATCACACCTCCAACATTTTGGCTGAACATTAGGGTACATACACGACAATTTCTTAGGATCTAAATGCCATCTATAAAACATTTTGTAAAAATTTTCCCTCAAATTCTGCGACTGTGTAAATTTAACATTCTGAACCCAAATTTTTTCCCATGTTTCCAACATCACTGGTTCTTCAAAATTTTGTGCCCACTTAATCATACAATCTTTAACTAATTCAGTTTCCGAATCCCTTTCTAACAAAACATTATAAAGCCTTTTAATATGCATTGGACCTTTCTCTTTTATATGTCTAACCAATTCTTCCTCATGCAACATAATACCAGTTCTTTGGTCCTCTTTCCATCTCAATTGCAATTGATTATATTGTAACCAAGTTAAATTAATCCCTTCAGCCAACAGTGTCTGTAATGTCTTCAGCTGCCATCTGCCCGCATCTGTAAAAAGAACCTCTTTGTATAAAAACCCCCCGAGTGACATTATATTTGTATTCCACAAAATATGACCAAGATCCAGCCATAGCGGTATTTTATAATCCCATTTGAGTCGGTGCTTCTTCCAAACTCTCAACAAAGAGTCTCTAAGTATATGGCTTTTAAATACTTTATCCACTTTGCTGTCATAAAATAAATAAGCATGCCATCCAGATTCCAAATCAAAACTTTCTGCGTTTAGTATTCCAGTCTTTTTTCCTCCAAACCAATCACTTGTTAAAGTCAAAGCTGCTGCATCATAATATAACTGTAGGTTTGGAAGTTTAAGACCTCCCCTTTCTGGAACATCTTGCATAATTTTCAATTTTACTCTTGGTTTTTTCTCGTTCCAGACAAACTTGTTCACTCCAGTTTGCCATACTTTTAGTTGTTTATCATTTTTAAGCACCGGAATCATTTGAAACAAAAAAAGAAATCTTGGCAAAATGTTCATCTTAACTGCTGCTATTCTTCCAAGTAAAGACAGCTGCAGTTTTTTCCAAGTCTCCATGTCTTTTTGCACCTCTCGCCACAACACCTCATAATTATTTTGAAACAATTTCATATTTGATTCTGCAACCTGAACTCCTAGATATTTTACCTTTGGTACAATCTCAAAACCTGCCCTCCTTTCAAGCTCGTGTTTACGATCTTGTGTCATATTTTTGACTATCATCTTAGTTTTTTTCTGGTTCAGACTAAAACCTGAAACTTTACCATAGTCTTGTATAATGTCCTTCATCTGGATTATTGATTCCATTGGCTGTGTTAGGGTAACGACCAGATCATCTGCAAATGCCTTTATTCTGTAATCCTCTTGCCTTATCATTATACCTTTCAGGATATTAGAGTCCCGAATTGTGTTTAGCAAAACTTCTAATGTTAAAATAAATAACAATGGGGATAACGGACATCCCTGTCTTGTTCCTTTTTCAATTTTAAACTCTGTTGTCAAGCTTCCATTAATGATAATCTTTGCCTTTTGCTCTTGGTAAATAGCTGAAACCGCCTGTATAAATTGATCCCCAAAGTCCATCTTTTTAAAAGTCTTTAATAGAAAATTCCAATCCACTCTATCAAAGGCCTTTTCCGCATCCAAAAAAACCAGCACTGCAGGTACCTGTTTATTCCTCTCAAGACATTCCAATAAATCTATTACTTGCCTTACATTATCCTTCATGTATCTACCCTCGATAAATCCTGCTTGATCCTCATGAATCACCTCTTGAATTACTGGCATCAATCTGTTGGCTAATACTTTTGCATAAATTTTATAGTCATTATTTAGAAGAGATATTGGTCTATAATTTTCCGGTTTTTTAGGACCTGCTTGTTCTTTTGGTATCAAAGTAATATATGCTGATTTCCATGATGGGGGTATTTTACCCCCTTGTTGTATATTACAAAATAAGTCTCTAAGTTGTTCCACCATTTCTGCTTGTAAAGTTTTATAATACACTGCTGTCAATCCATCTGTTCCAGGAGCTTTAGCTGTTTTCAATTGTTTAATTGCTGCAATTATTTCCTCAACTGTTATAGGGTAATTCATTCTTTCTTTTTGTTGGCTAGTAATTTTTGAGACTCTTTTCTCTTCTAGATATTTTTCTATAAGTCCATTCTGTATGTCATCTTTAGCATATAATTTAACGTAGTAATCTACAAAGACTTCTTTAATCAGTTTTTGTTGGAAAATTTCTTTCCCCCCAGTGTCAATACTATCAATAGTCCGTATACTCTGCTTTTTCCTTAAGGTATAAGCCAACCATCTCCCCGGTTTGTTAGCATTACAAAACGTATTATGCTTCGCATATTGTAGATTTGTTGCAACTTGTTCCGTCAAAAGCATTTGAAACTGATCTTTCAAAAGTTTTATAGCACCACGTATTCTTTCATCTGTTGGGTTTTTAATAAGTAGCTGTTCCTTATTCTTTATTTCTGCTTCCAATTCAAGTCTTTTCCTTTGTCGATTCTGTTTATGTTTGAAGTTCATATGAATAAGTACCCCTCTCATATAAGCTTTGCTCGCGTCCCATACTATTTCAATTGGGGTACCCTTATTCAAATTCATTTCAAAAAATTCTTTCATCTGTTTTTTAAGTTCTATTATATTTTTTTCATATCTGAACAAATTTTCATTTAGTCTCCATGACCTTCTCTCAGACTTTCCCATCTCGATTTCTATCCATACAGAGCTATGATCAGTTAAAGTTCTTGGAAATATCTTTGTTCTTTTTGTTTTAATAAGTAAATCATCTGATAACAAGATAAAGTCAATCCTGGAGAAAGATCTGTGTCTGTCAGAGAAAAAAGTATAGTCCAGTTCTTTTGGGTTATATATTCTCCAGATATCCTTTAATTCCAAATCTTCTTTCATATCAAAAAAAGTCTGTGGCAGTCTGATCCTTGATTTCGCCAAACTTTTTTTATCTAATTTAGAATCAATTACTCCATTCCAGTCTCCCATTATTAGAATAGATCTATAGTCCCATTGCAATATTTTATTATGTAGAGTCTTATAAAAATGATCCTGTTGTTGGTTCGGAGCATAAATTCCAATCAAAAGAATTTGGCCATTTGCTGTGTGCAATTCAATTGCAACAAACCTACCATCTTCATCTGCTTCTATAATTTTAGCGGACAGTCTTTTATTCACATAAATAACCACACCATTCTTTTTTTCCGAGGTTGAAGCTATAAAGTGTGTTCCTAATTTAGAATTTATCAAATATTTATGATCTTGAGTTCGAATATGAGTTTCTTGTAAACAAATTATGTCATTATTAAATTGTCTCAAATATGTAAATAATTTCTTCCTTTTTTTGTGGTGAATTTAGTCCATTAACATTCCAAGATAAGAGCCTAATTGTCATCTTGACCTTTCTGAAGCGATGAGCTGCTTTGCCTAACTTTTTCTGAAGTCTTCGGCCTAGCTCCTCCCATGGCTTCACGTTTTTCTTTTATCTGCTTGGAAATTGCACGAGTTTTACGCTGGTCTTTAACTTCAGGCATCCCAGCTTCATCCAAAACAGCACCAGTTGACAGAATTGGGGAAGGTTCTGACAATGATTCCTCCAAAAGGCCTCCTCCCTGTGCAGCACCCTGCATTTCCACTGGTTCCATCTGCTTAGACTGTTGTGCCCTCTCGTGCTGAGATTGCTTTTCTTTATCACTTTTTATCTCCAACAATGTAGATGTACGTGGGGATGATGATCTTTCTTTAAGGATATTATAATAAAAATATTCCGCCTTCTGAAAAGTATTCAATCAATGTCTCTCTCCATTATATTTCAAAATTATACCAGTTGGGGCATCCCACCGAAATGGTATTTCTTGCTTTTGCAATTCATTCACTAAGAACCTATACTCTTTTCGATCTTTTAACATCTTAGGTGGTAATTCCTTATAAATTCCAATTTGAGCTCCCTCCACTTGCACAGAGGAAAGAAAGGATCTTTGCAAAATATCATTTCTTATTCTTCTATCAGTAAAGTATATCACCACATCTCTGGGCAATTTTCTTTGTCTAGCAACCCATGAATTCACTCTGTAAATTTTATCTATTTTATAGACCACATCTGCTGGATCAATTTTTAGCAATACAGCCAAGGCATCAGAACAAATCTGTCTCAGATCTTGCCTATCATTCTCTTTAATTCCTCGAAGCCTAATAGCAAATTCCATGGATCGGAACTGTATCATTGTGATTTCGTTTTCGACTCTCTCCACTTTGTTATCCACATCTGCAATTTTAATATCAGCATCCTTCATTTTGACATTGACTTCTGATTTAAATTCTTCCAGTTTGGAGTCCACTTTAGTAATGGATTCTGCCAAGTCAGAAACCACATTTGACAATTTATCTGACACCTTATCATAATTTTCTTTCATTGCCTCTTTAAATTCATTAATTTCCCTCTTCATTTCCTGTTGTGATTTTTGAAATTTTTCATCCAAAGCCTGGGTAATAAAATCTTTTAAACTTTGCACATCAAAGTCCTTTCCCTCCCTCTGCTGACTGGGAGGGGGCTGCTGTTCTGGTTTGTGGGTGGGAGATCCCTCCCCTGCCACCTTTCCTTCCTATTTCTTTGAAGCCATTTTGCCACGTAAATTAACTTTTCTGAAAGAAGAAAATCTTTTTTTTTCCTTTCCTTTGCACCTCCACAATATCCTTTGAAAAAGTCCCCCAGAATTAAATAGATTGAGACAACCTCAAATTTATTTTTCTTTTCTTTTCCACTCTTCTCCGTTCGCTTGCAACAGGCACTGCTACAATGTAGCTTGTTAGAATAGTTCTACGCAATCACTCTCCCTTTCAGCTCGTTAACGCTGGGACGGCGCCATTTTTTCAAGCCGTTTCCGCTCGCTCTAGCTTTTCACCAAATCAAAAGTTCAAAAGAGAAGAAATACTTGCAGTTTCTTGGTTTGGGGGTTGAGGTTGTTTTATAACAAAGTTATCTTCCCATCAGTTTAAATGTTTGCTGCAGCCGGCTTGCTCTGACGAGCAGAGTCGTCCCACACCGTCCGGAGTCTCCGCAAGTTAAAAGGGAGCCACACCCGTTTCCTCCCCAGTAGCAAACTTCTGGGGGTTCACGGGGGCTCAACCTGCTTCTTGCTTTGCTCTTCTCCTCAAATCCTCAGGATTCTGGAGTTTTCAAGCCGCTTCCCTCACTCGGGGCGGCTCTACGGGCGGCAGGGCTGGCGGCCATTCAAAAGCGACCGTCTTCGCCGGTGGCAGTCAAATCCGGAAGTCCTGTCAGCCCATACTCTTTGACTGATGGGATCTACAGCATGCCCAATCTCCTAGATAGGAGAGTCAGAGACTCTTGGATCCCTTAGATACCCCAATTCCAAGCCATCTTTAAAAGTGAGTATCACCACCTTGAATTGCATCCCAGAAACACACTGGTAACCAGTGCAGCTCACACAGAAGTGGTGTTAATTAATGCTGCATGCTGTACCATTAAAGTTTCCGAATGATCTTCAGGACAATCCCATGTGGTCTAAATGAGAGTTTACAGAGCATGAGTTACTGTGAGCATCCTGGTCCAGGTGTAGACACATCTGGCACACCACCCAAAAGTGTGCAAATGTCCTCCTAGCCATGGCTGATACTTGGTCTTTGAACAGGAGCTGCAAGTCTAGGGTGACCCCCACCCACATACCTATCTATCTGGGGTAGTGTAATCCCCTCCAGAACCAAAAATAGAGGAAACTTATCTCCAAAGAGTCCAAATTGCTGAGCCAAAATAATTACCCTTTTTGACTTGTGTGATGAGTAATGAACTATTTGTGACAGCAATGACAGGTTTCACATGAGAAAGACTGATGAAGTGATTAAGGATAATTTTTGGATACAAGGAGAAATTGCTTTCAAGCTTGTCATTTCATAAGAATGTGTGGGTCACATTATTGATATCCTGCACTATCAGAAGATTTGTACAAGATGGGTTTCTTCTATGCGTATTGTGACAGAAATAAAAGGTTTAGGAGCTGAAATTTGCCAGCAATATTTATCACATTATGAGAATGAAAGTGAGGAATTTCCTCACGGCATCCGGATGGCTGACAAAATATGAAATCAACATTAAGAGCAAGAAATGAATCATCAGTTCATGAAATATTATCACGAAGCTTTACTTGCAGAAAAATAATGAAAAATCCAGGCTTTGTCAGGAAAACTCATGATTACAGTTGTACTGAGACACAAATAATATTATTCCTTGAACCTAACACCAATATGAAGTCAGACCATTACATTGCAACATTCAAGTGTTGAAACAATGATTAAGCAGGGGTCAGAAATACACAAAGAACATTTTATTGTGATATGACAACACTGGACTTCGCATCTCACAAACTACTCAAGAGGCATTTTAAAATCCAGGCACCACACCATATAGATTTGGGTCCCTGTATATTGTATATGGAGGAAATACCTTTGGGGCCATCTGTTTGACTACAGTGAAGAGGTAGAAAGGATTGTCAGGACTCAGGACACAACTGAAGAGAGAGTGTTGAGTTCTTTTGTGATGGTTTAAATAGCTTATCTACCATTTGTGATTTTTTGTGTTGAGAAGTAAATAGAGATCACAAAAGGTCTGATTTCACAGATTATTTTCCTGTTCTGTTTGTAATAATGTCCCTGTTGAAACTAAAATTATGGAGATGGACACATTACTTTTCACTGAGCCCTCGTATAATGCTGCAGCTTCATTTCATTCCACAGAGAATACTGACAGGATGAGTTGAATGGTGTGATGGCCTCTGTGACATTAAAATAAAAGCTGGCCCATGAATGTTATCACCTCATTAAACTCTCTGCCTATCAGAATTCTTTGGTAATGGCGAATTTAACATTCCTTTAGGGTTCATTCACTTTCATAGCTTTCAATTTCTTTAATGTAATCATCACAGGCTTTAACTGCTGTCTCTGGTGTCAATTGAATGTTGCGCTTATTTGGTGGTCCTGTCAACACAACTGAGAATTCAATTCAGCCCTCAACACTCTGAATATGGATTCAAGGCATATCAGTCCTCTGTGCACTCTTGGATGAAATCTTGCTTTTATCTTCTCTATGATTGGGATCACTATCAAAGCTGACCCAGCCAGAGCACAAAAATACTCCAAGAAGTAGGGCAAGTTGGAGAGACATGGCCAATAGAATCACCAAGGGTTGGACATGATTGAATGGAAAACATCATCATCATCATCATCATCATCATCATCATCATCATCATCATTTGATAGTTTTAATGCTCTGAACAATGAATGGATGGATGCTAGGTTAACATGTTTAGGCACTGGCCAAAATCTATTTTGTACTAAAACTTTTGTTGTCATTATCATTAATGGTTTCTCCAAGGAATGGGAATGCTATGGCATCGACATCAGCAGAAATATTACATTGTGCTAGTTTTACATTCCTTCTCTGTTGGCCAATAGAGCAGTGGTCACCAACTGGTGGTCCATGGACCATTGATGGTCTGTGAAAAAAATTTGGTGGTCCGCAGAAAAAATATTTGCATTTTTTATATTGCACTAAATCAGGGGTCCTCAAACTATGGCCCCTGGGCTGGATACATGCAATGAATGCTTGTGTTACTGCAGAGACTCTCCCCCTTTTTGTGCAGGTTGGAGGGGAGCAGAAATTCTGACTTGGGGTCTGCTTCAGCCTCTTGGTGCGGGACTTTGGGCAAAGGCTGGAGGGAAGCGCCACTGGTGGTGAAGAGCCGGAGGGCCTTGTTCCAATGGGTCTGCATCATGGCCTGGAACTGGCTGACCATCTCAGCCCGCTGAGCCTCCAGGCGCCAGTACCTGGCCTTGCACCCCCGCAGGTCTTCCCTCTGCTTGGAAAGCCTATGCTCGTAGTCCTCAGTGAGGTACTTCTGCTGAGCCTCCTTCTCAGTCAGATCCAATTTGAACTGAGCCAGCTGTTCTGCCAACTCTTTCTTGTGGTGGCTGCTTAGTTCGAACAATTGCTTCTTGTTGGGGCCCTAAGGAGCCCAGGCGGGCAGGCAAAGAGTGGCTGGGAGGGGAGGGATGAGTAGAGGCAGGTGAGGCGCCCCTCGACATGAGTGACATCAAGTTAGCCATGCCCACCCAGTCATATGACCACCTAGCCACACCCATCCAGCCAGTCATTAGGCAGATCATATTAGTGGTCCAGATTTAAAATTATGAATTTAGTGGTCCCTGAGGTCCGAAAGGTTGGTGACCCCCGCAATAGAGGACATCAAATATAGTCAGGATGTGGCAAGGAGGAGGAGAGATGCAGAAATGGAGGATAGAAGGGCTCACATCTTCAGAATCACAATTTCCTCAATTTACATAATAATGATGAACCTATTATCAACAAGTTCAGGAAGAATATCGGAGAATATAATTGCCTCTTCCAAATGTCATCTTTTGGTGCCAAAGAAGACATTCCAATGAGCAACTGATGGAATCCTTCTGTGATTAAAAGGTAAAAGTTTCCCTGTCCAATCATGTCCAACACTAGGACACAGTGCTCATCTCCATTTCTTGGCCAAGGAAGCCAGCATTGTCTGAAAACATTTTCCTTGGTCAGTATTATTCAAGGGGAAATCCATCATTATATCAGACATTTAATGTGAGACCCCAACCAGCATGCCAAATTTATTCAAATTTCCTTTAGGAATCCTCAATATAGAATTGAGAATGGTTATATTCACAATGATGGAATCCAATGTGAGATGGTAGGTAGGTAGGTAGGTAGGTAGGTAGGTAGGAAGGAAGGAAGGAAGGAAGGAAGGAAGGTTGGTTGGTTTCTGTTGCTCCCTCCCAGTAAGGAAGTGTTGTGGTCCGCCAGCAGCCTGCGGAGCTGGCAGCAGAGTCGGACAATGAGGAGGTTGGGCCAGTCCTGGAGTCTGGGAAAGGCTCAGATGAGGGTTCTGCATCAGAGGCAGAGAAAGGGACATCTGGGAGGTACATGCTGCTTCCGAAGCCTCCAGAGTCAGACCTCAGCGAGGCAGAGGAACAGGGGGAACCTGTTCCCAGTGCGCGCATGCGCAGAGCTGCCAGAAGGCAAGAGCAGTTAAAACAAAAGGGACGACTCGGGAGTAAGGCTTGGAGATGATTGGCCCCTCCCATAAGACTTAAAAGAGGAGCAAAGGCACGTGGGCCTTTGCAGGAAGCAACGGTGTTAATTCTGTGCAGTTTAAAGTTTGAAGCTCTGTTTGATTCTGGACTCCGTGTGGTTTTGCCAATTAGGTCTTTGGCAGCATGTCAAGAGAGATAAAGGTGGGTGAATATCAGCCTTATCCCGAAGGACTCTTTACAACTATTTGGGACTCATCTGTGAATGAACATAATTCACAGCTGTAAAAAATAAATAAAGGTTTTTGGGACTACTGGTGTGTTTTACTGACTCAGGAAGCCTAGGTCAGAACAGGAAGACAGTTTGAAGTTGCTTTCGCTCCCACTGCTTTTTTGCCCACTTGTGATCTTTTTGTTTCTCTGTTTAGCTAATAAAATATCTCTGAAATGATGACCCAACAGGACCATAGGTTGTCAAGCTATGGATTGGGGAGATAGCAAGAATATGAATGCCCCTTTCTCTATGCCATTTTCTTTCTTTCTAGTCTATCATAGAAAACTCTTTTATTGTCAAGGCTGGTCTGGTCAAAGACCATAATAAAGATATTTGGTTTTATAATATATTATATCTTTATGTCATTGTATCCTACCATGCCAGACAAAGTTTCTACTGTCTCTACTAACTAAAGGCTGAAATTTCCAACCATGGTACTACTCCAGAAGAGCAATTGGCATTCTTAAATCGCCATGCCAAACCTGAAATCCCAGAAGAGCAATGGAAAAATAAAACTTTTTATAGCAATTAATTTTTATTTATTTTTAAGTTGGAGTAGTACACTTTTTGTATTTTTTAACCAAAACAACCTATTCTCTTTGCTAAAATGATTTGAAAGCTGTTACAGTGTCAATTTTATCATTGCTTCCACTATCTTCAAAGAGTCGCAGAGGGCATATTTTAAAATATATTGCACTTGAATGTAACTTACTAAAAGACACCAGATTTAGTGTCCTATAGTCTACCAGAACCTCTATTTTCATCCCATTTTGTTAAAGCACAACAAAAAGAAAAGACAAATGAAACAGCTGTAACTGTTTTGAAACATATATCACCTTCTCTCAGTGAGGCAAAGCAGTTTGCAGAAATACATCATTCTGCCTGTGACAAAGTGACAAGGCAGTGCCATCATCTAGAAAACAGGGCCGTAGTGCAAAAGTCATTTGTATTGAGCAATGTGATGGCTTGTAATATCTTGGTGCTCCTTTGCAGGCTTGTAGTGCGCAGTGCCTACTATACAATAAATGTCATGCTCATTCTAGTCTGTTGTTTTGTAATTCCTTTAAATGTATTCATCTATCAATAACTGTTAACCGTGGTGCAACAAGAGGGAAAAAATGGAGAATATTAAAGAAGGGGCACACTGAAATTAGAATGAAGGTCTCAGTGGAGATCTTCAAATTTCTAGTTTTTACCATATCTCAAGATCTAAAATGGACACCTAACATCAAAAACGTCATCAAAAAAGCACAACAAAGAATTGGCGCTTTCTGTGCCAACTCAGAAAGCTCAAACGGCCCAAAGAGCTGCTGATTCAGTTCTACAGAGGAATTATTGAGTCTGTCATGCACCTCTATAACTGTCTGGTTTGGCTCTGCAACCAAACAAGACAGACACAGACTTCAGAGGATAATTAGAACTGCAGGAAAAACAATTACTACCAACCTGCCTTCCATTGAGGAAGGCAGGTTGTATATTGTATACTGCACGAGTCCAAAAGAGGGCTGTGAAGATATTTACAGACCCTCAAATCCTGGACATAAACTGTTTAACTCCTACGCTCAAAACAACGCTATAGAGCACTGCATACCAGAACAACTAGACACAAGAAAAGTTTTTCCCTGAATGCCATCATGCTGCTAAACGAATAATTCTTTCAAACAAATAATTCTGTCAAACTATTCACTAAGTCTGCACTACTATTAATCTTCTCATCGTTCCTATCACACATCTCCTACCACTTATGATTGTATGACTGTAACTTTGTTGCTTGTATCCTTACGATCTATATTGACTGTTTCCTAATATGATTTGATTGCTTATTTGTACCCTATGACTATCATTAAGTGTTGTACCTTATGATTCTTGACAAATGTATCTTTTCTTTTATATACACTGAGAGAGTATGCACCAAAACAAATTCCTTGTGTATCCAATCACACCTGGCCAATAAAGAATTCTATTCTATTCTATTCTATTCTATTCTATTCTATTCTATTCTATTCTATTCTATTCTATTCTATTCTATTCTATTCTTAGAATAGAGATTCATGTGAACTATTGATGATGTTTTCTTTAGGCAGAATGACAAGTGTTTTGTGGGATTACAGCCCTCTGTAGCCAAAGAACAGAAGCATTACTCCAATCTCCGTTGTTTTTTCCTGGAGCTTTCCAGTTCCTAGCATTTTATCTTTATCTTTGTCAAAATATTTTAAAGGAATGAACTACATGCGATTATTAGAATGCATCACTAGCTATATTAATGACAGCTTTAAAGTACTGTATTTTCATCAATAATATATGTCAATATTGTGCAAGCGTGCAAGTGAACTGCCAGCTATTAATACGTGTTAGAATGATTAAAGAGGAGAAAGTTGACATAGAAATAATACATAGCGGGCATATAAGGTTTTGTGTATGATGCATCTGGCTTGATGAATATAATCTAGAACCATATTAAAATTATTATTCTTGTTTATTTCCACTGTCCACTTTTTTAGTTTTATATGTATTCCTGATTTTGCTAAAATTATATGGATTTAGTTTAACATCTGCTAACACTTTGGTAAACTTCCAGATGGTGATTACAAAGGTACTGTCTGTTCTTTCCAGATAAATATCTACAGTTCATTGCATTTTGTCTGGATTATTATTTTTTCTTTTGCAGGGGACATATGTGCAAATTGCTAGCCTGGCTGAATAATCATGGAAAGGCAATGGCCATATCCTCTTGATAAAGGCAATTTAGAATAAAAAGTTCCAAAGATAAAAAGTAAAAGTTTGGGTCTGCGGTGAGTCACTTGTTAGCATGTAATTGAAGTGTATTCATGCTAGGGATCATAAAGGAATGGCATTTCCTTAATTAAATTCAGATTGGTGCAGTTGAATTTTCCCTTGTCAGGGTAACAGTAAGATATTTATTCATTCAACTGTGCAGGTAATCCTCAATTTATAACTACTTGTTTACTGACTATTCAAAGTTACAATGACACTGAAAATACAGGTAGTCCTTAACTTATGACCACAATTGAGCCCAAAATTTATGTTGTTAAGTGAAACATTTGTGAAATAAATTTTGCCCTATTTTATGACCCTTCTTTCCTTTCCTTCCACAGTTGCTAGGTGAATCCCTGCCATTGTTACATTAGTAACATGGCTGTTAAGTAAATCTGTCTTACCCTTTGACTTTGCTGGTTAGAAGGTTGCAAAAAGTGATCACATGACTCCAGAACACTGCCATAGTCATAAATAGGTCTCAGATGCCAAGCATCTAAATTTTGATCACGTGACCAAGGGGATGCCACAAAAGTCGCAAGTATGTCATAAATCACATTTTTCAGTACCGTTGTAAATTTGAACGGTCATTAAATGAACTGTTATAAGTCCAGGACTATCTATAGTGACTTATAACTAATCCTTGCATTTACAACCTTCGCAGCATCCCCATGGCCGTGTGATCAAATTTCACTTGCTTGGCAACCGGCAGATATGGTTGCAGCATCCCAGGGTCATGTGGTATCCATTTGCAATTTTCCCAGCTGGCTTCTCACAAGCAAAATCAATGTAGGAAGTTGGATTTGCTTAATGATTGCACGATTGCACAGATTCACTTAACCATGGCAAAAAAGTCATAAAATTGAGTCAGTGGTGGGTTGCTCCCGGTTCGCACCGGTTGTAAAGATTTGTAGTAGTTCGGAGAACCGGTAATAACATTGGCTGGCCACACCCCCAAACCGGTCCCCGGCCTGGTCACCGCTCGCTTACCCCCGCCCACCTCATCAGAGGCTTTTTTAAAAAAACTTTTAAAAGCATTTTTCCTACAACCTCTTTGGCTGAAAAAATGCTTTTAAAAGTAAAAAAAAAAATTCTCTGATGATCGTGCGGCTCAGCTGGGATCGTCAGAGGCTTTCAAAAGCATTTTTCCTACAACCTCTTTGGCTGAAAAAATGCTTTTAAAAGTAAAAAAAAAAATTCTCTGATGATCGTGCGGCTCAGCTGGGATCGTCAGAGGCTTTCAAAAGCATTTTTCCTGCAACCTCCTCGGCCAAAGAGGTTGTAGGGAAAAAAAAATGCCTTTAAAAGCCTCTGGCAATCCCAGCTGAGTTGCCTGATCGTCAGAGGCTTATAAAAGCATTTTTTTCTGCATCCTCTTCAGCCGAGTTGCCTGATCGTCAGAGGCTTCTAAAAACATTTTTTTCCTGCAATCTCTTAAGGTTGTAGAAAAAATGCTTTTAAAAGTAAAAAAAAAAAAAGTTGGCTATGCCCACCCAATCACATTACCCCCCCACCAAGCCATGCCCATAAAATAAGCCACGCCCACAGAATCGGTAGTAAAATTTTTTAGAACCCATCCCTGAATTGAGTGTGACTCATTTAACAACTACCTTTGCTTAGCAATGGAAATTTTGTTTCCAATTATGGTTGTAAGTTGAGGACTACCTGTACTATTATATATAATAAAGACTTAATTTTGGTACTTAAGCCTTAAGGATTAGCAATATAGCTTTTAAGAGACTAGGTTTTACATGGCACCCCTAGATAATTTCTGTGAAACTCCCAAAAATTTTTAACTAAAGCGATCAGAAAATTACACCACTTTGCAATCTTCAAGCTTTCCTGCGATGGTAATTGAAACTGAATTTGAGAATTCTGACCCAATGAACAAGGTTCCTATTTGTAGGAAGTGATATTTCAAAAGAGATTTCTAGTTTTTCATTCTTTTGACTTGTTACACTTCCCTGGGATAGAGGCGGGAGAAGGGAAGGGGAGTTGCATTATTATAGTACATTGCACAATCAGTCAGATGTTTAGACTGGATTTGGCATCTTTATGCACTTAACAAGTCCTTCCCAAGGACCTGAGATAGGCAGGTGTTGTTTCATGATGTTAAAAGTATTGTTGCAGAATGTAAGCTCTTCCATGTAAAGTTGAACGCCTATGGTGTTCAAGTGTTACTCCAGATGTTTTGGGATTTCACCCAAGTAGTAATAGTATTAGAATACTTTCATGTAAGTAAATTAAACAATAATTAATCAAAATTACATATTTTGTGACTGTGTAAATGTTTTAAACTTAAAATTTAAAATTTAAATGTAAATTTTTTTCTTAAACTTGATCCTATAGGACAGTTAGATCTATTTTCATAATCTCTTTCAGACTGCTATCATTCCCCTCAAATTCCAGGTTTGCTTTTATAAATTTCTTAATTCATTTTAGAACTGTTGCTTGCACAAGTTGGCTATTTTTATATTTTAAAACCCATTTATATAGATCATTCATCTGGCCCTAAAACGTCTCTATTTTTATTTAAAACATACAAGTATATTGGCATATTTACATACTGCATTTTTGAAGCCAGTAATGAATAACATCTATCAATTCAAGGTCATGCTACATTCCTCCTGGCATGTCGAGGGCTCTCCTACAAAAATTGGCAGGGTTAGGGAACATTCTGAGAATGTTAAGCTTCTGCAAATTGTAAAATACAAACTCTTCCCCCTTCCAACTCCCCCAAAATGCAAAAGTCCTATAGGAACTGCAGAAGAGATGCTGGCAGGTCACACTTCATGCCCCACTGCTTTAATGGAATGAAGAACAGTGCGGACAAGATTATGCTGCTATAAGATATGCAATACTGTAACAATAAAAGATTTATAGATTTTTCCATTAACTAAAAAGGAAAATTGCTGTGCGCACAACAACATGTTTTTAAAAAATGCTTCTACTAATTATGATGATGTAAAAAATGGCAAAACACGACCCCTAATGTTGGAATACAAATACGCAAGTCATGGTGTTTTCATCCTGATGAACATTACTTACTGTAGCTCTCTGTGGATGGCTAGTCCAATTTTATTTGGCTCACCTGATTTGGATGCAAAGCAAAATAAATGGAAAATTTGTACTTTCAAAGCTGTCAATTCAAAAATAATAGTGACTATTAACATATCAGTGTCAGGGACAAATCATTCCATTTCATGAAAAAAAAAGCGAATGTTTGCAAGAATAAAATCTTCAAAGCATTTGTATTTGTATTCACAATTTGTAAAATTGTGAACAATTTTTTTAAATTTTTTTTAAAGTTTTTTATTAATCATTCAAAATTAAAAACATCAGACATAGATATGACATCACTGGTTTTAAATATCTTCCAACACTTTAATACAAATTTTGTTAAAGTTAATATTATAATATAATTTTTTAACCTTATACGTTATTTATACATAACATCATACTAACAATCTATATCATATTTCTACAATTATACATACTTGTCTATTAATCTATACCTGTATCTATTTATGCCATTTACGTACATGTTTATCCATCATAATGTATATATTTCTTATCCAACACTACACCCTTGTCTCGGCTATCCTCCTTTTATCTAGCCATTCGTAAATTTTTTTCCAGATTATATAGTACTGTGTTTCACATTTATCCTTGAGCTCCAAGGTAAATCTGTCCAAAATACTAAAAATTCTTAACTGTGCAGAAATGGACAGACCAAGTGTGAACAATATTGTTGGAGCAAAAGAAAAAGAAGATGCAATTGGATCAACGAAGTCATCCAGTTCTCTTAAAATATTGAATTTTGTTCCAGAACCATTGCTTGATTTTCATATCCTAACCTGAGATCCCATGAGATTTGAAAAAAATATTAACTTGTTAACCAACCTGCATGATGGTTTTATTGTATTTATATGGGTGTTCTCCCTCAATCTTGTTTTTATTTATCTTATTTATGTTGTCTTTAATTTGAGGAGTTTCAATAGTTGTGATATTATTTTAATTAATGTTTGTAGGCTGCCCAGAGTCATGTTTAATGAAATGGGCAGTCATATAAATATGCTTAATAAGTAAAGAAATAATATTTTTTTAAATAAATGATTAAATGTTGGAGCTATGTGGGCACATACACTACATGGATGTTGCAGGTGCCTCAACCCTCCTAACAAGACGATGCCTCCAGCATCTGGCTTTAGACAGGAAAAGGATATAAATGTAGCATTAATTTTAATTTAGCTTTCACAAGACCCAGTCCGAAATGAATGAACAAGGCAAGCAAACATGGGTTACTTAAGCCAACAATGTTTTTTATAAAATGCATTATTCAGAAATGAATACATAAGCAAATAAATATAAATGTATAAGCAGATAAAAAAATCAATCCAACCCAAACTATGTCATAGGACCCTTTTTATAAAGGTCATCTAAAAATCTGTGTTTTGGCTCCATTACCTGAGCCTGTGTTATCGGCAGGAGAGGACTCCGAGAGTGAAGGAGAGGAGTTGGCAAGGCCTCCCTCTCCAGGACTCTCCTCTCTGGCAATGCCTTCGGTGTCCGCCGAAGGTCAAGAGATAGGCCCGGGGCCAAGCATGTCCACTCAGCCACAGGTGGACAGTAATGAGGAAGATGAGTCTTGGCTGGATCCTCGGCAGCGTCGCAGAGATAAGCACGTGCAACAGAAGAAGAGGTGTGCCAGGGATTAGGCTGAGTCATTGGACCACACCCCACAGGGTATAAAAGAGGGTGTGGTGGCCAGTTCAGCTCTGTGACAAGCAAAAAACGGATATTGGACGACCTTCTTTGTATTTACTGGACTTTGTTGATTATTGTGTATTGGCTTTGTTCCCGGACGAAGGGAGAAACTCCCCCCTCATGAGTAAAGAATACCTGGCAGCCAGCCACTGAGTTGCTGCCAATTCTGATACCAGATAAACTGTTGTTGGCTGAGTACTTTAACTGTTGCCTGTCTGTGGGGTTGCATGTGTGAGATGGGGACAAAACAATCTGTCTAATTAAGGGAATGCTGGACAGTCTTACTACTTTGTGGAATTATTCCTCCCCCCCACAAGGAAATTTCTTCTTTTCTTCTAATTTGTTAATGTTAGGATATGGATGTTTCATGACTTTAAAACTTCATTCAAAAAGTACCGGTATGTCTATGTATATGGGTGCTTGTGTAGGTTTATATTTGAATGATGAAATTATCTGCTAATAGGCTTGAGTCTGGGATCAGAGGTGGGTTTCAGCAGGTTCTCCTATGAGACGCCCACGGCAGTCATGCCTGGGTACTGACACGTCTGGCAGCCAATAGGACCGAGTCTACTGAATTTTGTAACCGCCCCTTCCTGGACTATCCAGTTTTTCGACTCGGTCTGCACTTGGACAGTCGTGTCTGTGGTTTATTCCTGCTCTAATAGTGGCTTGCTACCTTTCCGTTTCTCAATTGGGACTCTAAACTAAATTTCAAGGCATTTGGAGCCCTTTCTCTACAACTGCTTGGACTGCCGGCCGGCAGCTCCCTTGCTCACGCGCACGAGCTTGCTTTGCTTGCTCCGCCGCGTTATTTAGCCCAGCCGATACTGCAGCGCCGATTCTAGCTGCCCCAGCCTTTGATCTACAGCTGAGAGGCGCGACGCTCGATTCCGCGCCTGTTTCCTGCCTCTTCTCGCCGGGCCTGTCAGCTCCGGTTTTGGACGGACCTCTGCCTTATGTGACTGTCAATCAGGGCACCATTTTGCCGACTCACAGCTGACGAGCGCGGCGCGGCTATTCCGATCCGTTTTCTTCTCGCGGTCAAGCCTGTGAGCTAGCGAGAATCTGGGCCAGCAGCTGCATCGATCAAGCCTCCTCAAGGTATTTGGGCCTCATTATTCTCCCTGTCGTGGAATTTGGCGCCATTTTTTTGGCCCGCCTTTGCATTGTTACAAAATGGCCGCCGTTAATGACAAGCCCTCGGATCGCCCCAACTCGAGGTCTAAACGACGCTACGAAGAGGATCCTGAGGAGGGTCCCTCAACTGGCCACAAGACCAAATCCAAGGCCACGGTCTCTCACCGCGCCTCCCATAAAAAAGGGGCTTCATTTTCCAGGGATGAGGATAGGCGCCACAAGGCCATTGAAAAGGCCTTTCAAAAGGCGCATTCTAAGGCGGCGCAGGATCCTCCAGCCCCATCTGTGACAGTCTCTGACCCTCATCCCAGGCCTCCATCTTCTTTATCTCCTGATCATTCAGTTCAGGATGACCCAGCCAGCGCACCTGATGTGGCCTCTGTTTTTCCATCTACATCTGAGGAGCCCCTGAGGCAGGCTCCTCCACCTCCTTCTCCAAACGAGGATGTACAGGCCCTTACCTCCCCTGCTATTACTTCTCTGCCTGCTACTTTACCTTCTCAATTGCCTCAGGAGATGCAGGGCTCCTTGGCCGACCTCATCTCCGAGGCTATTCGCCAGGGAATTGCCCAGGGCCTGCAACAGCATCTGTCTGTCGCTCCTAATCCTGTTAACCATCATAGGAGCATTCAGGCTAGGCCTCATCATTCGCATGCCGAACCGGAGGATACCTTCGATCACGACTCGGCCAGTCAGGACTCCCTCTCTGAGGAAGGGGCTTTGCCTGACCAAGATCTCTCAGAAGACAAAGGTCTAGAGCCTGATCAACCGGCGTTCGTGGGCCTCTTCAAGCCCCACATGTTTCGTTCCTTACTCTACAAGGCAAAGACTATCACCCGTCTAGGTACCGGTTCTTCGGATTCTTCAGCTCCTCCGGCTCCGGTGGATCCTGCCTCGGCTCTCTTCCAAGAGCCCACAGTTCAATCTGAGGTCATCCCTGCACCTAAACTGTTTTCAGAGGTTTTGAAGCGTCAATGGTCGTCTCCCAGCTTGGGGCCCATATTGAACAATTTGGACAGAAGATTTTATAACTTGGCCCCAGACGTCTCCAGTCTTCTACAAATACCGGCCGTCGACTCCCCGGTCGTGGCCTTGTACTCTTCTTCCCCCCCGACGGGGCCATCGGAAGATTATTTACGTCCTGAGGAGAAGAAGTTCGAGAGGACCCTCATCAAAGGGCACCAGGCCTCTGCTTGGTCTATCCAGGCCTCCTCTGCGGCGTCTTTCTTTAATCGAGCGTCCATTCTGTGGTTGCGTCAGCTCCAAGACCGCATTCCGGCTTCCGACCACCGCTCCCATCAGGACATCAATAAAATTCTAGGGGCGGTGGAATTTTCTGCCGATGCTACGCTCAACGCCGCTCGTTTCTCGGCTAAGGCCATGGGTATGTCTGTAACATCGAGACGTCTTCTCTGGCTTCGAAATTGGCAAGCTGATGCCCGCAATAAGTGGCGCCTGGCTTCTTCTCCATACTCTTCCGACAAGTTATTCGGCTCCCAGCTGGATCCTCTGCTAACAGAAACGAGGGACCATCGCAAAATTCTGCCTCCCATAACCCGTCGAGCTGACTATCGTTCTCAAGGTTCCTTTCGTCCTTCCTTTCGAGGCTCTGATTCCAACTACTTCCAACACCGTTTTCACCGATCCCTGCCTTCCAGGTCTCAGCAGCAGTTCGGAAACCAGGTCAGACAGGGGGCTAGGTTTGCATCGAAGCCTGCCCTTCGTGGGGGGAGGGGTCGTCCCTTTAGACGGTCCCGTTGAGGCTTTGCCTGATTCTTTGATTGGAGGCCGTTTGTCCCTTTTCTCTGCCCAATGGGATATTACTGTATCAGACCTTTGGGTAAGGGATACAGTCAAATTTGGTCTTAAACTTGAATTTCTATCCCCACCCCCTAACCACTATCTCCGTTGCCCCGTCTCCCTGGACCCTGTCAAAAGAGCTAGGGTTCAGGAGGCAATCCAACATCTACTGGCCATTAAGGCTATTCAGCCCGTTCCCTCTCTCCAAAGGGGTCGGGGGTTCTACTCCCGTCTTTTTCTGGTTCCAAAATCATCTGGTAGCTGGAGGGCCATCCTGGATTTAAAGTCCCTAAATCGGCATATCACATATCGCCGTTTTAAAATGCAGTCTCTCCACACCATTCTGCTTTCCATTCGGAAGGGAGATTTCATGTCCTCCGTTGACCTAACGGAGGCCTACCTCCATGTGCCCATTTTCCCCTCCCACCGCAAATTCCTCCGATTTTCATATAATGGCCAACACTTCCAGTACACTGCCTTACCCTTTGGCCTTTCCTCTGCCCCCAGGGTATTTACTAAGATTATGGCTGCCCTCATAGGCCATATTAGCTCTCTCCCTATTCGCGCCCTCTTTTATTTAGATGATATTCTCATTCTTTCTAAAACTCAGTCCCAGGCTACCAGGGATCTAGCTTCAGTCACTTCCATTTTGCAACAGCATGGTTTCTCCATTAACTGGTCCAAAAGCCATCTGTCCCCCTCTACATGTCTCCAGCATCTCGGGGCTGTTATTAATTCAGATACCCTTCAGGTTACCCTATCACAGGAGCGCCAGGCCAGCCTATCTGACATGGCCTCCAAGTTCCAAAGGCGGGGCTACGCCTCTCTGCTGGCTCTTTCAAGTCTTCTGGGCAAAATGGTCTCTGCTTACGGCATCGTGCCGTGGTCTCGCCTCCACAGCAGGGAGCTGCAGTGGCTTCTCCTCCCCTACCAACGGAGACGGGCCAACACATCATCCGCGAACATCTCCCTGTCCCCGGAAGTTCGAGACTCGCTCAATTGGTGGACGTCGTCAGCAATTTCCCAGGGCTCTTCGTTCGGGGAAGTTCCCAGGATAGTCATCACGACAGACGCCAGCCTCTCGGGTTGGGGAGCGCACCTGGACTCCCACATGGCGCAGGGCCTCTGGTCCCGAGCGGAGCAGGCAATGAACATCAATGTCCTGGAATTGAGAGCCATTTACCTTGCTCTTCTCAACTTCGAGCAGCTGATCCTTGGCCGGGACGTCCTCGTCCTGACGGACAATGTCTCGGCCAAGGCTCACGTCAATCGTCAGGGGGGGACCCGGTCCCGTGCCTTGATGCGGGAGTCCCTCCAGTTGGGTCTCTGGGCCGAGTCCCATCTTTCATCTGTTCGAGCCGAACACATCTCGGGGAAAGCCAACATCCAAGCGGACTCTCTCAGCCGGAGCTTCGTAGACCCTGCCGAGTGGAGCCTCCACCCCATCGTCTTCGAGGATCTGTGCATCCGCTTTGGTCGGCCTACGGTGGACTTGTTCGCCTCGAGCAACAACCATCAGCTTCCACGCTTTTTCTCTCGCTTCCCCTCCCGGGGAGCGGAAGCAGTGGATGCGCTGAGGAACCCCTGGCCTCCAGGACAACTCCTTTACGCCTTCCCTCCTCTTCCTCTTCTGTCCAGGGTGGTGAGGAAGTTAGTCATGGAACGGGCGGAAATCTTGCTGTTGGCTCCTCACTGGCCTCGCCACCCATGGTTCGCCGACCTAGTATCTCTGTCTGTCTCCCCCCCTTGGAGGATACCCGACAATCTGATCTCCCTCCACCAGGGTCCCCTTCTCCACCCGGATCCACAGTCCTTCCAGCTGACCGCATGGCGGCTGAGTGGCTCCTCCTAACCGAGGCTCGAGTTTCACCTGACGCCATTTCCGTCATTCAAGCTGCTCGCCGTCCGTTTACCCGCCGGATCTATGATTCCACCTGGCGTGCCTTTACTGTTTGGTGTCGCAGACGGGGCATTTCTCCCAAGGAGATCACAATGGTCCAGCTGTTGGACTTCCTTCACCACGGTTTCGTCTCGGGCTTAGCCCCTAATACCCTCCGACGTCAAGTGGCCGCACTGTCGTCAATTCTTACCTGTTCTTCACCTATGTCTCTCTCTAATGATCCTCTGATAAGGACCTTTCTGCGAGGCGCTACTAACCTGCGACCACCTGTGGTTCATAGATTTCCCACTTGGGACCTGAATAAGGTCCTTTCTGCCTTGACTGCTCCTCCGTTCGAGCCTTTGCAGGACGTCAGCCTGAAGTACTTATCCTTTAAAGTTTCGTTCCTGGTGGCCATCACCTCTGCTCGGCGGATATCTGAACTCGCGGCCCTGTCCGTACGTTCTGACCTATGTATCTTCCACACGGACAGGGTGGTTCTCCGCCTGGACCCGGCGTTCGTCCCGAAAATCAATACCATCTTTCACAGAGCGCAGGAGCTCACACTCCCGAACTTTTGCCCTTCTCCTCGTCGTCACCAAGAATACGTGTGGCATAAGCTTGACGTCCGTAGGGCACTCAAGATCTATGTGGCCCGTACGGCTTCCTTTCGTAGAACAGAGGCTCTTTTTCTTTCCTTTCAACCGGCTTCGATGGGTTCCCGTGCCTCATCAGTAACTATAGGGAGGTGGATCAGGGCCACCATAGCGTCAGCCTACGAGGCTCACTCTCTTCCTGTTCCTCAGAACATCACTGCACACTCTACCAGGAGCGCCTCCACTTCTGCCGCCTGGTCCACGCAAGCTCCCTTGGAGGAGGTTTGCCGGGCCGCCACTTGGGCCTCGGTGTCTCCGTTTATAAGGCATTACCGCCTCGACTCCTACGCATCGGCTGACGCGGCTTTTGGCAGAAGAGTTCTACAGCAGGTCCGGCCTCTCCCTCCCTAGGAGACATCTGGCTTTGGTATGTCCCAGGCATGACTGCCGTGGGCGTCTCATAGGAGAAAGGGCGTTGGTCTTACCTGATACGCCTCTTCTCTGGATGATGCCCACGGCAGTCAGCCCCACCCTTTCCGGCCGTCCCTGGTTCTGGTGGGTGGGTGGCTTTTAATTCTCTCATTTCTTTCCACAGACACCTTCAGTCTACTGCACAACCTCGCCTCAAAACTGGATAGTCCAGGAAGGGGCGGTTACAAAATTCAGTAGACTCGGTCCTATTGGCTGCCAGACGTGTCAGTACCCAGGCATGACTGCCGTGGGCGTCATCCAGAGAAGAGGCGTATCAGGTAAGACCAACGCCCTTTCTGACCAGTTCTGGAGAACCGGTAGCAGAAATTTTGAGTAGTTCGGAGAACCAGTAAATACCACCTCTGACTGGCCCCGCCCCCATCTATTCTCTGCCTCCCGAGTCCCAGTTGATCGGGAAGAAATGGGGATTTTGCAGTAACCTTCCCCTGGATTGGGGACAGAATGGAGATTTTACAGTAGCCTTCCCCTGCCACGCTCACCAAGCCGTGCCCACCAAGCCATGACAGACCCACCAAGCCACACCCACAGAATCGGTAGTAAAAAAAATTGAAACCCACCACTGTCTGGGATGCCTAAAACTGAACACAGAGCATGGAGATTATTGATGATGAACTGGTTAAAAATCATATATTTATCTACATAATTACTACAATTAGTCTTAACTGACCATTACACTATAGACAAAGTGATGGAATACAAATTAAGAACATATGGAGTGCCTGTAGATTCCATATTATGTCTGGACTATGCTCAAGCTAAAAAGTTTCAAAGATTGGACAACATTGAATATTAGTCTGAGATCAGCTTACTTCCCCAGAGCCCAAGAAATATGTTAGAGATGGGTCCCTAGGAACCTGAAAGATATTTGTACATTCTTATTTCCACTTGGTTGAGGAAAAGATTTTTCAAGACCAGGAACATCACCCTGATCCTTCCAACCATGCTGTTATTTGCCAGCATGCCAATATTTTAATATCTCAATTGTCCTTTGACTTCAGGAAATTGATAAAATTCAACATATCCTTTTATAAGGATCTTGGAAATAACACTCATTTTACTAAGTATACCAGGAAAAACAGACAATCTTTGGTTTTCACTTTTTGTTTTCAGATTCAAACCACGAAACATCTACATAGTTGCCAAGTAAGGTCTGTTTGAGATGTTTAGTTTGTTGTTCAACAATATATGAAATGTTTGTTGTTTAAATGGAAATCACTTCAATCATGGATTTGTTTATAATGGATTTGTTGATATATGGAGTATTAGTAAATTATTGACAGATGTGTGGAAGTTTTTGGTTAAAAATCTGTGTTATACAGTAAGAAGGAAACATTGTTTAATATTTCATTGTTTTGGAACAATGAAATATTAAACATGAATGTGTCAGTGTTTTACGTAGTTATATTAAAGGGTCAAAGTAATTACTTTATAGAGCAAATGTCAAGACACAGTCTTTCTTTTATGATCTACTAGATTCAATAATCCCCCCAGGTTGTGGATTCTGCCTGCATTTTGGAAATTGATTCCTTTGGTATGAATAACACCCTTGATCTATCTAGTGACTTTATTCAAGAGCAAAGGAGATAGGTCATGCTAGTGTATAAATTGCAAAGTTGATGCCAGCAACTGGAAAACTTAGACCCAGCAATTTTTAAGACTGTTTGAAGGAAGAGCTGCAGTTGATTAGTTTCAAGAAATGACTACAGAATATTAGGGTTTATGCAATTTTGTAAATGGTTTGCCATTGCTCTTTTTCTAGGGCTGAGAGACAGAAAACCACCAAACTGCCATTGTGCCTAAGGAAGGACTAGAACTCATATTCTCCCAATTTTTAGCCCAGTGCCTTTAACCACTACACAAAACTGGCTCTCATGAAATAATGATTAATGCTTAAATTATCATTTAAAAAAAAAAACAACTAAGACATATAAGTAAACAGGTACCACCACCAAGGGTTTATTTGCATTGCAAGGTTGTCCCATTGCCAGGAAACTATAAAGGTAAATAGCAGGATACTTTCAGAGGGAAACTGCTTCCAAAAGGAAACAGTATAATGAAGCTGTCAGCTGTGTACGTATGGATTTGTAGGGAGGTAGGGGAACCTTGGCAACTTTTAAGACTTGTAGACTTCAGCTCCAGAATTTCCCAGCCAACTTGGCTGGCTGAGGAGTTAAAGTCCACAGAAGTCTTAAAGTTGCCAAGGTTGGCCACCCCTGCTTTAGAATGTTTCTGATGTTCTGATGGGTGAAGATTAAATACCGGTGGTCTTATTTTCTGCCCTTCTGATGTGGGAAAGTGTTTTTAAAATGGTAGTATATACTCTACACTAGGCTGAATATGGTATACAAAAATAAAATGTCCCATATATTTCTTAAGCTAAAAAAAAAAAATACCACATCCTAAAAATGCTGATGTCATCACTGTAAGTAATGTACCTGAAATATGCAAAGTGCAGCTCAGGACTCAGTGTCTTAGCAGGATGAGGAAAATCCTTGGGATGATTCACACCCTGGTCAGCACTTCTTTACTCTCCTACCATCAGGCAGGAGATATAGAAGCATAACCAGCTGAACAAACGGGCTGAAAAATAGCTTCTATCTGTGGGCTGTCAGACTTCTGAATGCAACATAACACCATAACTATTTAGTATGATAGACTTGCAGGGCCAGCACAACGTGTAACATGTCTTACACTGGTGCAATATAATATAATGTAATGCTATGCACATATATGTATATAGGATTGTGTGTCTGTTAGTATGATCTATTGGGTTAGGGTTTTTTCTTTCTTCCACTTATGAGTTGTTGAGATGTATTTTGTGTTTGGGGGGCTGAACTAAGGGAGGCTCATCCAATCTCATTGTACACATGTTGTGCATTGACAATAAAGGTTTGAATTTGAGGTGATTAGGCCAGCTTTAAACACAGATTTCCTGTACCTTTCCCCCCTGCTCGAATAATTATGATGATGATATCTTCCCCTATTGCCTCAACAAGAATTGACATTGTGATAAGGAAAAGTTGATTATGTAGGATTGTGTAAGCTGGCTACCTCAATACATTTTAACTAGGTTTATGTGGATTTACTTGGACTTGCTGTAGAAACTGTAGTTGGTAGAGAATGTGACATCCAGGTTGCTGCATTGGGTCATAAAAATGTTTATATCCAATTGAAGATTAATCCTAAATTTTACACATCTGTTTTGTAAATCTTTTTGGCTAAGGTGGATGAAATAATTGTATTTTAAGAATTCTGTTTTAAAATAATTTTAATTTGATTTTGTATCCAAGGATGAATCAGAATATTATTTCTAGGAAAAGAATAAGCCATGAGAATAGAAATGTCCTCCATACAAACACCTGGGAACTTAAATTTGTGGACATATGGAGAGTCATATCCAAATAAAAAGGAATACATTTGTTAGCTATCTCCTTATGGCATATGTTCTAGATGGGATTATTTTTCATATCTGCATCAGACTCAATCAGAGATAAATGTATTTGAGAAATATTATACTGGTTCAATCTCTGATTATGTACTTTTCATAATATCATTGGTTTTCTGGAAAGAGCTGTGGTTAGCTGGAGGTGATACCTTGATGCATTATTATTAGATGATCCTTAAGTTATGTTAACATTTAGATAGACTATTAGTTTGAAAGAAAATCTAGTATTCAGGTTGTAGGTATGACAGCCACAGCTAGAAGATAGGAATGAACGAATGGATGGATGGATGATTGAATATGGATTATAACTTTATAACTTGGAATATTAATGGGATTTATACCCTATCAAAACGGGGGGCGGGATTTCATTGTTTGAGAAAGCTAAATTAAAATGTGTTTGTTTCAAAAAAATTCATATAAGGAAAAGTAATGTAAAATATTGAAGTAGATGGACTTTAAAAAAATGAAATACATTTTCTAGAAATATCTGATACCTTTTCAAGAAATTTTACTTCGTTTTTAATATTATAGCAAATATTTGATATTATTGAAGCAATGAAACCCAGGAAAACTTCATGTTTTACCTATAGAGTGGCATAAAAAAATTAAAGAGATCTTACCCTTTAACTGTTGGAGCTACATAAGTAATCCTTTGAAATAAGGTTCCTATCAACATATCATAAGCCTTATATAATACAGTAGTTATTTTGAAAACAAGAATGTATTCTATGCATTGTGTGAATTCTGTCCCAGTATCCTGTTTAAAAGCTGATTCTAAAATTGTAACAGCTATTTAGGTTTTTACAAAAAAAGTCACCTTTAGTAATTCATCCAGCACAATCTGGTTTCATGACAGAATATAAAGCCTCCAACAATAATGGATTAGCGGTAAATATATTAGTGTTACACTCTAAAAATGAAAGTCCTATTTTGGCTTCATTAGACATGGGGAAAACTGTCAATACGTTGCAAATTAAGTTTCTGGAGCAAGTTATGAACAAAAATGAATTTCCAGTGGAATTTATCTTTTGAAAAAAATATTACTCTACTCTTTCTACTCTGGAAATTACAAATAGGATTAATTCCCCTGTAATTACGATGAGACATGGGACATATCTAGGATGCCCCAATCACTTTTAATATTTATTTATTTAGTTTTATTTTATTTTATTTTATTTCTATACTGCCCTTCTCCTGCGGGACTCAGGGCGGTGTACAGCCAAGATAAAACATAGCATATAAAATTTAACAAACAATTTAAAAAACAATTAAATAATTCGGTCCAAGTTTAAAACAACCCAATTAAAACCGAATTCAATTAAAAACCGAGAGGATGGGATCAAGGCAGCCCGGCTAGATGGAATAAGTGTGTTTTCAGGGCCCGACGAAAAGTCCGGAGGTCTGATATCGTGCCTATCTCAGGGGGCAGGTCATTCCAGAGGGCAGGTGCTGCCACAGAGAAGGCTCTCCCCTTGGGGGTCGCCAGCCGGCACTGTCTGGCCGATGGCACCCTGAGGAGGCCCTCTCTGTGCGAGCGAACCGGTCGGTGGGAGGCTATTGGCGGCAGAAGGCGGTCTCGCAAATACCCTGGCCCTAAGCCATGGAGGGCTTTAAAGGTGGTCACCAAGACCTTGGAGCGCACCCGGAAGACCACAGGAAGCCAGTGCAGCTCGTGCAGGAGAGGTGTTATATGTGACCACCCTGTCGTTCCCATAATCCCCCGCGCAACCGCATTCTGGACCAACTGCAGCCTCTGGGTGCACCCCAAGGGGAGCCCCATGTAGAGAGCATTGCAGTAGTCCAGGCAGGAAGTGACGAGTGCTTGAGTGATCATGCGTAGGGAGTCCCGATCCAGAAAGGGACGCTCTTCTAAAGATAGCCGTGCATCCAGGAGGACGCCTAAGTTGCGAGCCCTCTCCATGGGGCCAATAGCCAGCGATGGCGCCAGCTGGCTATATCGGGATGCCGGAAGCCACAGCCACTCGGTCTTGGAAGGGTTGAGTCAGAGCCTGTTTCTCCCCTTCCAGGCCCACACGGCCTCCAGGCACTGGGACATTACTTCAAGGGCATCGTTGGGGTGGCCTGGGGTGCTTTGGCATTTGAATCTTTAGTATATTTACTAAACAGTATGGTAATATTCAGTGTACATTATATGTGGATCAGAAAGTTAATATCAGTTGGTATTACATATGTATATTTGATGTCTTTTTGAAAGATGTTTCAAAATATATTTACTGCAGCTTGTTGAAATGTAATACATTAAATTGGAATGAATTAACTAAAAGGAACAGAAGTTAGAAACATGGAAGCATAAGTGAATGATTAATTATATAAGGAAGTTCCATTGAAATGGATAAGTAAACATTACTATTATTATGTGACCAATATTAATATTATGAATATTATTGTTTTAATATGATTACTATTTCTCAAAAGTAACTGTACTTGGATAACACACTGTTTATGTAGACACTGAATTTTTTATATTTAATAAAAACTTTTTAAAACTTAAAAAAATGGAATAAATTAAAGATTATTCCAATTGGTAAAAAGGTACCCGCTGAAATAGTAAAGTTGTAAGATTTTTTAATGGTTCAGATAATCGGAGAATAATTATTCCTAGAAAAATATTTTCATATACTGTAGCAGATATGAATATTTGAAATGGCATTTGTAGATGAAAGAATATATTGCAAGATTAGTGAAAACATCAATGAGTTTGTAGGGGAAATAGTAATATAGATAGCTGTTATTTTAAAATGGCGGGAAAACTTTTGTTTCTTTGGAAAACCTAGGTTGAAAATCACTTAAGCATTAGAAGCATTTAAAAAAAAAATTCTGAAAGTTTGCAAAAAGAATATAATTTACTCAAACCAGCCAAATGACAATTGGATTTCTTGGGAAAGGGTTTTATGGATTCTAAATCAGTAGCACAATATCAACAAACACTTTAAAATGTTATCAAAAAAAGTTTGGAAAATCTAAAATAAATACGGAGCAAGAGAACTAGAGATAAACAGGAGATTTCGCTTTTAAGAAACATCAATTATGTCTCTTATAATTTAAAAACTAAGTTTCACTGTATCTCTACGTGTGCATGTGTTTGAAGGAACATTAGATCTTCTAGATTTGTTCACTAGTAGATCTGTCTTTTTGGTAAGATATTGTCACTATAACGAACCAGTTTCTAGGGATGAAGTTGAATTTTAATGGTATTATTATGGTTACTTGCCTTTATGAAGAGCTTTGGATAACTTAGGCTTGGACATTGCATTCCTTTATCTTTATCAGCAAAGAGGCAAAAATGGAGGGTACATTTCGTAAGTCAGGTGCAGTCCTATGGTTTTTCACCTTCGGACTGTGTCACTTAACAAGGGAATTGCTGATCCCAAGTACAGTCTGTAAACAAGGACTACCTGTAATTGTTTTGACATATTTCTGATTGTTGCTTATCAGATACAACCCAGAATTTTTATTGAATCTATTATCTGGCAGCCAGTTTCTTTCTGCAGGGAATATATTTCCTGCACTAAGGGTCTTGTAATTATTTTTGTTTTATTTTATATCTGGAGAATTCACCAATATCTTGGTTATTTTCATCAACTTATTGCACTTTGTGGTTGTGTAATGATTATTACTATACTACCTGTATGACATTTACAGTTATATTTTTTTTGCATTATGAGCCTTGAATCTCTTCTACCAATATTTCTAAGGCAATGACGAATAAACAGAGAAGAAAGTGGACATCCTTACATGGTATCTTTGTTTATTTGAAAATCTGAAGAAAGTGCATCATTGGCCATGTTCTTAGCTGTTTATATAACCCAGATTTGAAGCTCTTCTCCACAATTTATTTTGTTCAGTACTGCAAATAAAAATGTCCACTGAAAGTTATCAAAAATTCTCCCTACATCTAGAAAGATCAGTGCTGCTTCTTTTCATTTATTGCCGTTATATTCTATTGTGTTAATTATAAACTCGCTGTTGCCCTTTATGTTTCTCTTTGGAATGATTTGGTCTGTATATATTATATCAGAAATGCATTTCTTTAGCATTCAGCTAATATGGTTGTGAAAATTTTATAGTCAACATTCAACAGAGAAATTGAATTGTCAGACTGTGCTTTCTCTGAGTTATTCTATATAAATCAAAGTTATGCATGTTTTTTTCTAGGTTTGTGCCTATTGCCTATCATTCATTTCTTTCATTGTGTTTGTGTTCCAGCAATTCCTCAAGGACTTTGTAATATTGAGCTGTCAGACCATCTGAAATTTGGTGTTCATTTAAGTATATAGTTTTTCTTTTTTTAATAGTTTGGAATAAAATTAAAAAGCTTGTTTTCAATTATTATTATTTGTACTCTGTAAAACTTGCTACAGACACTATTTTCAGATATTGAATTAAGCCAAGCCTTTAAAATGATATATATGAATTCAATGTGATGTTCTTGTTCTGAGGTATTTGCAGTTGCAGCCGGTTTTGTTGGAACTGTTAGGTTAGCTACTAAATTATGCCAAATTGAAATAAAATGTCATCTATATTCCATATTAAGACATCTTCAAGATGTGACAATCTTTGATTATGGCCATATATTGTAATAATCTCAATTAATAATAATTGGCTAGTGAATCATACCTAACATGCTCTTATTGCTGATAAAATTTTACATATTCTTTTTAAGAGGTAGAGGTTAAAGGTATGCATTTTTGGGGGGGGGGGATTTTTTTTTTATTTTTAAACAAAACTTCAAACATAAAACAATTATCATCCATTACAATTACAGAAAGTGTATTGATCGGTTACAAATCTTTTGTGCTTAATCCTCTATCCAACATTTTCTTATTTAACAGTTTATTACATTATTATTCTCATTTACCAATTATTTAACAGTAAATTGTCCTCTAAAAGGGGAAAAAAACCCCTATATATGTTTTATTATCTTATCCAGTTCATATTTCATATTTCATTTCCATTCTTTCTTGTCTAACCATTGATAAAATAAATCCCATATCAAATAATATTGTTTATTACAATACATTGTTTCTTTAATTTGTTCTGCCAATTTTACTTCTAATAAATGACTACAATTTTTTAATTACATGGTCATCAGAACCTGTTAAGATTTTATCTAAGTTAAAGGTATGCATTTTGTCTTCCTTGGTTTGGTATACTTTTTTTTTTATTAAGGAATTTGCTTACAATAGTAAAAACTAATGCAAACTAAACTTAAAGAATAGAAAGAAAAAAGAAAAAGTGTAAGAAAAAAAGAAAAAGGGAAAAGAAATTAAGATAAAGAAATACAGACACAAACTATATATAGTATAGTATATGTGGGTGCGTGCGTGTGTGTGTGTGTGTGTGTGTGTGTAGAAGAAGCAATAGACATCACGATCTCCGGAACGTTTAAAAGTTTAAAAAAAATTTTTTTTAAAACTTGTGCTAAGCTTTCGTTGGCCCCTACCGACTTCATCAGAGTATAAAATCACCATTGAAGGGCTGCTTGCTTTTATTTAATGCTGATCAATTTGGTCATTGCACGTGTAACAGGCCCACACCCTTGCCTTCCCCCTGTAATTATCTTATTTTCTGCCTTAGTCATGCTGACAGATGACGATGCACTTTCCCCTGCCTCCTGCCCCATTGTGTGTTGCCTCTTTCTCTCCCTGGGGGGGTAATGCAGGGTTATCAGGCATTGCTTTGAAGGTATTACTCCCGGCTCCCTCTCCCTCATTGTTATGCCTTTCCCTTTTAGGCGCACACGTTGCTTCCTCTAAACCCATTTGTTTTACCCATGATCTTGTGATGGGTCTGCGTTGTTCCTCCTTACCCCCCCGCCCATCTCCCTCATTCTGCAGTTTCCCTAACCTTCCTCTTGCCCTCTGTCAGGGTTTGTCACCCCTCCATTGGGCCAATCTCTATGCCTAGAGGAGGAGATTTGTCCCCGATCTCCATTCAGTCTTAGTGATCGGTCCTCCTTAAGTCTTTCAGGAAAGACTTACATGCGCAATGACCAAATTGATCAGCATTACATAAAAGCAAGCAGCTCTTCAATGGTGATTTTATACTCTGACGAAGTCGGTAGGGGCCGACGAAAGCTTAGCACAAGTTTTAAAATATTTTTTTTTTAAACTTTTAAATGTTCCGGAGATCGTGATGTCTATTGCTTCTTCTACAACTATACCTTGAACTCGCATCTTTAGGACAATTCTTTATATACGGGTAGAGATATGCGAGTCTTGGCATATTCGGATCTTTTCCCATGTAAGATTGAGAGTATCTTGGCAACGTTTCGACGAGGACCTACTCGTCATCTTCAGGCTGGTGTCTTTGGCTTCATGCTTGTGCGAGGAAAGCATGGGGTGTTGGTTTTGTTGCTGTGAGTGGGTTGGTTGCCTATGTTGTTACATCTTTATTAGTTGATGGAGTTGATGTTTGCAGATTAGTCAGCTGTTTCGTAACATCCTGTGTGGGTGTGGTCCTTGATGTGTGCCCATTAGTCTTTTGTGTTTTAATGATCTGGGTAATGTGTGTTAACGACCTGGGCTGTGTGTTAACATCCTGAGTTCTAATGTTGTGATATCCTGAGTTTTTTGATGTAATGTCCTGAGTAGATGGCTGTGATGCACATCTCGGGCTTTGGTTTGGCTCCGAGTTTGAGGTCTTGCCATGTGTTCATGGCATGTGTCAGTTTGCTTTGTGTGGGGATAGGAGGGGGGTGCAGCAGCTGGTGATGCCACCGTGATCTGGCTTCTGGATGGTGGTTGTATTTCGCCTATGGGATGGGTTTGTGTTTGAATCTGGTGAGGATGATTGGTGGTGGTGTCATGTGTTATCTTGGGTGCGGTGTTAATCTTCGTGGCTGGGACTCTTCTGTTGACTAGGGCTAGTTTCCAGATGTCTGGTAGGCGGGAGGTATCGTCGCGTTTATTCATGTTATGTAAAATATATAACATGAATATACATAACATGAATAAACACGACGATACCTCCCGCCTACCGGACAACTAATCTGCAAACATCAACTCCATCAACTAATCAAGATGTAACAACTCAGGCAACCAACCCGCTCACAGCAACAAAGCCAACACCCCACACCTCCCCACCAGTATTTATAGAGAGACGGCAGCTCCAATCACGCTTTCCTCGCACAAGCATGAAGCCGAAGACACCAGCCTGAAGATGACGAGTGGGACCTTGTTGAAACGTCACCAAGATACTCTCAATCTTACACGGGAAAAGACCCGAATACGCCAAGACTTGCACATACACACATATATATAAGCATGTGGGAGGGAGCATACTGCATCCCTTTCGCCTTCCAGCTCTAATCCAGGAGCCCTCAAGCAGTCGCATTCACAACAAACCATTTTTATACCAAAATTTATATTTCGCTGATAAAGATATATATGTATGTATGTATGTATGTATGTATGTATGTATGTATGTACGTCTAGTTTAGTAACTCTATAAGACTATAAACAGATTTTTCTTTATCCCATATCTTTATTGTATAAGGAATGCATCGATTTTTCAATCCCAATGTCAGCAAAAATCCATAAAGTTTTGCCCGAACTTATTTAAATTCTTTACATTATATTCTTTCCTTTTACTTCCACCAGTCTTAATCTTTAATTCATTCAAATATTGTCATAGAATTGGACTTTTCTTCCATTCTTCTTTATCTCATTGCATAAACTTCTTCAAAGGTTTAACAAGCCTCTTTTTAGCTTTAATAAGATAACGTTTTCCAGATCCTTCTCTTGGTTTGTCGTTTGTATTTCCCATTTAATTTTTAAAACTCCAGCCAGTTTCTTTTGTATATCCAATAAAGTATCATTTTCCAACTCTTTCTCTTGGCGTATCATTTGTAGTTCCAATTTTTGTTCTTTCTCTACTTTGTCAGACAACATTTGCGCTATATCTGTCATTCGCTTACTAATATCATTAAGATATAATATATCCATATACTACGAAGATGGGGTGTATGTGTCTTTATGTGTATATAGAGAATTGTGTATATTGTTTAGTTGTTTTTGATTTAAAGAAAGTTGTGTTAATTATAATTTCAAATAAGGCATATTGTTAGGAAGTTAGAAGTTTGATTGTTCTGGAAATAAAACATGAAGTGCATAACCCAAATATAGCTAACTGTTTTTGACTGTGTATATTTTGTTCTAAATCAAGAAAAACTGAATAGTGTCTCCTGCATAAATTAGTTCAGTAATTCACTCTGAGTTGAAACATTTCCCCCAGGCAACTAGAAAGTCAATTGAGTTTCCCTGTGACTCTTATGATTTTAACATATTTTGCCTACAAGTATGAAAGATCATGTTCATTATCAAAGGGGTTAGAAGCTTCTTTTCTAATGGAATATGCAATTCACACTATTTTAAATCATGTCACCAGAGCCATATGGAATAGCGTTTTTGTCTGTAGAATTAGAATATTTTAATATCTAATTATGATATATTGTCTTATCATCAAAACTGGACTGAAATAAGTAAAAGCAAAATAGTTAGAAGGAGAAAGCTCAAATATTTAAGAGTGAGCTGTTTTCCAATATTGGCATTCTGTACAGCAGAAAGAGCAATAACATATTTTTGTTGAAGTCACTTTTTAAAATTCTTATTTTAGCTATACTTATTCCTGGGCAATCCCATTCTCTTCATTGCCTGAAGAAACTATGAAACATATTTTCTTTTTTTCCAGTTGAAATTGTTTTTCTGAAACTGAAGAAGGCATACAACTTAGTAAGATAACCTGCCTACTGTTCCCCTCATGAAAAATCAGGCTCAAGGTGACAATTCAACCAGACTCATCTAATGCCTAAGAATTTTAATCTAATTTTTTCCCCTCATTATACCCTGTATTCACCATTTTACAAGTATGGCTACTATGGCTCTAATTTCTTTCTCTAGAGCAACTATTTTTGTATTTGAAATCAATGTTTCTTCTAAAGTTAGTATTACGATCACTATAGCTATACTGCTATGCTAAATTCCCCAATTTTGAGTTTATCAAGGGTGCTGCTCATTGTGCTTAGTTATCAATCTTTTGTGGCTAGTAAAATACTGGTCTCCAGATCAATTTCTTCATCTTTTTGTGCCAGGTAAACAAGATTCCGTGAAGTCTGGTCTTCCCCTTCTTTGGTGATCTTCCATTCATTCAGGAACTCTTCAGTGGTCCATCCAGGAATCTGCAGATCTTCAATAGCCACAATTGCCTAATCCTACTTGGCTCCTTAGCCATCTTTTTTGTTTCCAAGAAAAGTGACTGTTAACCCCAGTACTTTGGAAACTTATGTAGTCCTATATGACATGGGACTTGATATCTGTGGATCCTCAACTACTCCAAGTAGAATTTGCCTAAGATTTGACTATATTTTTTTTTTTTGCTAATAACCCACATATTCATGATATATAGTGGGAGGGGAGTTGGATATAATCATTCTTTGCCAGAAATCCCTTTTATGAAATTAGCTGTTGTCTAGAAATAAGATCAACATCTTCATTGTTAATCTTTAGAAAACCAGTGAAAAGTTGATTAATTAAACAGATATCTGGGAATTGATATGGAGGCTGGATTTTCTGGGATGTATATGTATATATTATAATGATGTTATTGTAATGATGATTTAATAATATTTATTGTGAGATTTATTGTATACTGTTATTATAAGTTGTTCAGATATATTTTTGACTGAAATAACATACAGTACATAAAAAATAATTATAAATACATATTAGCTATTTATTTACATGGTATGCAAAAAGAGTTTCTATTCCCAAAGCATCTGAAGGCAGAACAAGAAGCAATGTATGGAAACTAATCAATGAGAGAACCAACTTAGAAATAAGGAGAAATTTCCTGACAGTGAGAACAATAAACCAATGGAAAGGCTTGCCTTCAGAAGTTGTAGATTGTCCTTTACTGGCGGTTTTTAAGAAGAGATCGGGTAATCACTTGTCTGAAATGGTTTAGTGTCTCCTGATTGAGCAAGGGATTGGACTAGAAGACTTTCAAGGTCTCTTACAACTATGTTATTTCATTATTCAGGAGACATAGGGAGAAGCACTATGGATTTTCAGAAGTAGTTGAAATTCCTGGAATAATAGGGGTAAAAGGTCAACTGTCTCTTTTCAATCCTTGAACATTTGACTGAACATTCTTTTGTCATTGCTGAATTTCCATATTGGCTATTAGGAATAGGCTCCATCCCACTGGAAACTGAATATAAAAACAAGGATGACATCACTAACATTAGTAAACTAAAAGAATTTTAAAATTCTTTCTCCTTTAGTCCTCTCAAATGGATTGCCATGGAAACTGATTCTTTACAGACACATTAAAGCATTTTAGAGAGGTTCAAATTGTTTTCTTCCACACTAAGTTTAATGTGCTTTACTCTGTAATGGGCATTCCCTTATATTTAGTTGCAAGTGACATGTGTCAGAGAGCAGTAATAGATTCTTTGTAAAAGGACAGAAATGGCAGGTGTTGTGTATTGTGCAACACCCATGGGCATTATGAAAGCAAACAAAATAATAGTCGCAAAATCTGACCATAGTTAATGTTTAAACATTAATCAAGGCAATTAAAGCCACGTTTCTTGTATTATCGTAATATTTATAGGCAAGAGGCAGTGAAAAACAGATTATGAGAAATCAGTAAAGCGTTGTATTTTCTTCAGAACAATGATAAAAATCCACCTAAAATTGGCAAGATAGAGGAATAGGTCTTGACATTAACCCTATAAAATAGGCCAGTATTGGTCATATAAAGGCAGCAACGAAGAGCTGATACGTGGTTGTTTTGTGATTAAATTGAGGACTATAATTGTTTTTCTTTTTCTAGGATATCTATAGTACTTTGCGACCAATGACATGTTTCACTGCATCCTAAAAATCTACTACAAGGTAAACTAGGAGCAAATGTGGGAGCGGTTCCTGACTTCCTGCTGGCTTCCCCATTGAGTTCTTTATGGGAACCTGGCAGGGAGCAGAATCTTTACTTCCAACAACCTTCTGTATATATGATGTTCTTTTTTATTTTTTTATTTATTTTTTTATTTAAATTTTTTATTAACATGAACAAATGTAAAACACAAATACATATGAACACATATACATTAACACAGTACTAGAACAAAAAAGAAACAAGAAATCTATCGACTAGCTCTTAAGAAACTCTCACATCAGTGGTTAATTTCTATTTCCCTTATTTTTCCTTTATCTTACAGTTTTCAGATTAGTTTGCTTTCACTTTGATATACTTTATACATTTTGAGCTGTATCTTTCTACAGTCATGTTAACCATTTGTTTATACCATCATACAACTCTTCTCATGTGACTGGTTCTATGTTTCTTAATTTGAGTTCTCCTGATGTCCTATGTTGTTGGCCCTATCCTTCCCTCTAGCCATAGGTACCATCTTTGCCAAACTAAATAATAATCGGTATCCTCTTTTTCTTGAAGCTCCTTAGTGAGCATGTCCATCTCCGCACATTCAGTTATTTTTGCAATTTTTCTAGGATATCTATAGTACTTTGCGACCAATGACATGTTTTACTGGATCCTAAAAATCTACTACAAGGTAAACTAGGAGCAAATGTAGGAGCGACTTCTGACTTCCTGCTGGCTTCCCCATTGAATTCCTTATGGGAACCTGGCAGGGAGCAGAATCTTTACTTCCAACAACCTTCTGTATATATAATGTTCTTTACTTCATGTAGATGATGTTTACTGTGATTAATGAAAATTTATGAAAAAAAATTACTGTTGGAAGTGCCCTAAGATTTTTAGTTGTTTTGCTCCAAAACACTAATAGGATTAACTATTAGTTGGTAAATATAGAAGCATCATATTTTACTGTAATTATGTGGCTTCTATAGAAATATATCTTCATTAACCTATTTGATCAGTAAAATAAATACAGGTAGCTGTAGTTTAGCAGCTGCCCCGTTTAGCAACCATCACTTCACAACTGATCCTCAGATTTAAAACTTTCTCAGGTCTGTAAAGCAAAGGAAAGGTGAAATAAAATTATAAGCACAGTAGTAGTTTCATTTAGCAACTGTTTTTTTGGACCCAATTGGTCCCAATTGAGGTAGCTAAACAAAGTACCTATATATTTAATTCCATCCATTTTAATGATTCTCTTATTTGTGATAAGTATTTCAAAGGGAATATTTGAACTCAGAAATATAGAGCGCTGCAGTGGCCTAGAAGTGGAAACTTGCTTCATAATCAGGAGGTTATGGGTTTGATCTTAAGTAATGGCAGATATTTCTCTCTTTGTATGCAATGAGTAAATGTCTGCTGCAAACTCGGTATAGGTGTCAGGAAGGGATCCGGCTAGTAAATGCTTGATCTCCGTTCACTTGCCCCAACTCCACCCAGATGCAAGGGATTACAGGGTTGTTAAAAGAAGAAAAAAAACCTCAGAAAATTAGTGAAGATATTATGCATTAAATCAATATAGATGGTATCAGTTGAACATCAAATATCAGTATCTGCACAACTGCAATTTTGAGATTTGTATTATAAGGGAAACTGCTTCTAATCTGGTATTATATATTGAGAATAGAATAGATTATAGGAATTCTAGGCCCAGGTTATTAAGTGAAAGCCAAGTCCCATCAGCTCCACTAGATAGACCTAATCTGGAAATCAACTTCACAGCAAGGCTAAACCTTATTTAATGAGATTGGCTGCAATAAAAGAATCTTGCAAGTCTGAATCTCCTGTACTTCTTCCTACTACTTATAGCTCATTGAATTAGGGAGGTATCTGTCTGAGCCACTTTTGAATATCACCTATCTGTAGTGGATTTAAAATGAAATATATACTCTGTCTATTAATTGCAAACTCATTCACCAAATGGGATTCTTAGGTGTCCAAAAATCCTACAGATTCTAAACAAACTGAGAAAGACTTAGTTTGGTTAGGAATTATGGAATACTGCCTGACTGTTTGATAAATTAAAAAGATGGAGATGGAGAAATAAAATTTGGTTACCTTGAAAATGAATATATTGGCCACCTGAAACAATTGATAGAAGCATTCCATAGTGTATAGGCTTTTTCTTTTGTGTAAATCAAACCTATCATAACTAATAGGCACTTACAATTTTTTTAAATACTTTGTTTTTCTTTCCCTCTTTTATTATCTTTTTCAGTTGTACAGTATATTATTCCTCTCCCTCATCTACCAGTTGTGCTAATAGTACTTCATTCTGTACTCCTTGTGTGCTTAAAAAAATATAGAAGACATAATATATATAATTTTCAGTAGATATTAGGGTGATTTGAAGTTTCGGACCATATTTTGACCTCTTTATTCAATATTTGAGGCACAAATTAAGTATAGGAACCAGCATTAAAACCATAAACTTTATTAATAGAAGAGAGATGTTACTCTTCTTAGTTTCTTCTTCTATGTTTCCTGATATTATAAATGAGAGGACAATCTTCCTTTAGCACCTGTTCATATTTGTCATTCATACTCTGCAGATTTTATGAAAGGAAACAGGTGTAATAAGCCTTAAACATATACAGTGGTTGGAAGATGACATATGATTCTCTTGCCTTACTTCACTGCTAACACCAGATGGCGTGATATAAAGTTAGAAAGGTACATGGTACTCTTTGTTTTTGGTATTTTATTTATTTAATATCTATTTTACACTGACATCTAATTTTTCAGACACAGCAATCCAGGACTCAGCTAATATTGCATTACAAAGAGTAGGAGGTTTCATGGGAAAGTAAAGATTATATTGCATTTTTGTGATCAGTTATATAAATCGGGAAATTCAATAGGATATGGTGTGTCACAGGAGAATTTAGCAAGTTGAATGATCTGCATTTTCTTTTTACTTAGTTTTCACATAAAAAGAAAACCTTATAAACCACAGCTTTCATGAGAAAACCTCAATACGTTTTATTTTAAAAAGGGAAGCTCTTTTTAAGCACAGCATTTTCCCATGGCTTATAGTCAGTTTACTTCATTTCCAGTACTTTTATTCATGTTCTGTTTCCCATTCCTCCCAAATTCTTCTATCTGAGTCAGGTATACAAAGATATAATGAAATTCAGTCTCAGAAAATCCATCAAACGTGGATTTATTTATTTTTTGCAAATATATGTGCATCTTCCAGTTTATTCAATTACAGTTTTTGAATCCTGGATGGCTGCAAAGGTAGGACCATTTATTTACCAGAGAATTCAAAGAACTGTGGTTATAAGCTATCCCATCAGCAGAATAAAGAACAAGCAGTTATTATGTTTACTATGTTTAACCAAGTGAGGAAAAAGGCTGATGTGATGAAATTAAAATATATTCTTGCAACAATGAAACGTCTCTCTTATTTTGCGTGAACATCTGTCTTAGGATGGCTGTAGGGATTAAAGAGAATGCTTCCATTATGCTACATTGATTGCTTCTAGGAAGAGAACACTGAGTGTAATGATATCATGCCATATATATTTTTTTTATCACCATACATTTACTAAGTAGATGTAGAGATTCTGGAAAAAGTGCAGAGAAGAGCAACTAAAATGACTAGGGGGCTGGAGGCTAAAAACACATGAAGAAGAGTTGCAGGAATTGGGTTTGTCTAGTCCAGTAGTCGGCAAACTCATTAGTCAACAGAGCCAAATATCAACAGTACAACGATTGAAATTTCTTTTGAGAGCCAATTTTTTTAAACTTAAACTATATAGGTAGGTACATTGTTATTAACTTAATTAGTTCTTTTTAACTACAATTAAAAAGTAGGGGGAGGGGGATGCAACACGCAGAGGGCCAAGTCCGCTCCCGTTCACCTCCCCACACTTGTTTACCTGTCCCAGAGAGCTCGGGCTACGCCTCCCTCCGACCCAGCTGCCTTCCTTGCTGGCATTGCTCCTGAGCGAACTCTTCTGTCCTCGGCTGTTGCAAAGAAGTGGCAGCTCTGGGTGTGCCACGCCCACTTCTTTCTTTTTGAGAGCTGCTTTGCAAACAAGGTGCAAAACAGCTCTCAAAGAGAATGAAGCGGGTGTGGCGCACCCAGAGCTGCCGCTTCTTTGCAACAGCCGAGGACTTCTTCCGCTTGGAGCTCCAAGCTGCGGGGGGAGGGGGCGGCTGCAACGCCGGCAGCCTCAGTGGGCTCCTTCCCTCAGTGGTTTGTTTTCTTTTACCTAATTAAAGGCTGCTCCGCGCCTTTTGATCTTTCTCGGGCACGGAGAAAAGTGACCCTGTGTGAAGGGACTGAGCCTGCTGCTGAACTTGGAAGCCGAGAGGCTTTTTTTCTACGCAGCCACTGGCGCACAGCACCAAAAAGACCTCCGGTCACTGTTGCCATCTTCGCGCATGCGCAGCTTTCTTCTCACCGGCTGAAGGACTTTTCGGCACTTTGTGGACTTTTCGGTATTTTGTGGAAGAGCCACACTTAAGGGGCCAAAGAGCCGCATGTGGCTCGCGAGCCGTGGTTTGCCAACCACTGGTCTAGTCTATTGAAAAGAAGAACTAGGGATGACATTATAGCAGTGTTCCAAAATTTGGGGGGCTGCCTCAAAGAAGAGGAAGTTAGCCTATTTTCCAGAAGGCAAGACAAGAAGCAATGGATCCAATCAAGAAGAGAAGCAACCTAAAACTAAGGAGAAACATCTTAAGAGTGAGAACAATTAACTGGCAGAATGGCTTGCCTTCAGAAGTTTTGGGTACTCCATCACTGAAAGATTTTAAGAAGAGACTGGACAGCCTCTTGTGTGGAATGGTATAGAGCAGGGGTCAGCAACCTGCAGCTCTGGAGCCACATGCGGCTCTTTGGGCCCTCTGCTGTGGCTCCCTGTTAGGTGATCCCACCACTGGGCTGGACCCGCCCCTTGCCCTCCCCTCCCAGTCACTCCTCGCCTGGCCTGAGAAGGTAAGGGCGATAGCGGGGGATGGGAGAAGTGGCCAGGGCAGAGACAGAGAGATACAGAGAGAGGGGAGAGAGAGAGACATAGAGAGATACAGAGAGAGAGGGAGAGGGGAGGAGAGAGGGAGGGAGGGGAGAGAGATATGTCAAAAGGATTTTGTGGTTCCCTGTTTTTTTTAACAACTGCCCTAATGACCGGCTGGGTAGGCATGGCTGGGTGGGGGGTCATGTGACTGTTGGAAGTGAGTGACATCGAGTTGGCCACGCCCACCCAGGCTTTGTGGCTCCCGGTGTTTTCTATGGGAAACGGGTCCAAAAGGCTCTTTGAGTATTTAAAGTTGCAGACCCCTGGTATAGAGTCTCCTGCATGAGCAAGGGGTTGGACTAGAAGACCTCCAATTCCCTACCAACTCTTAGTTTGTTATTTTGTTAAATGCATTTTGAGAGCAGCCACACAGTTTTCTATGATGTACCATTCCAGGATCACTCTGAAAAATCAAGATTGGTATTTCATTTCCCTTGAAGTTGTAAAATGCAAAAGAGATGATGCAAGAACCATGGGGAAAAATATCTATTCATATTTCTAAGTTTGTATGTAAGTACTGTATGTGTGTCCATGCATTTCTCTGTGAGTTTAGCAAGGCTACATGAGTACAAATCTTCACATTAGGCATTGCATGCATCTGTTGAGGCAAAAAGTAGAGCAAGAAATGTGTTAAATATATAATATTAAATAAATAGGTTTGTGTGAAACTGGATGTTTAGTTTAAATAAATGTACAGGTAGTCCTCATTTGGTGACCACAATTATTAGCACTTATGGTTGTTAAGTGAAGCAACTGCTAAATGAAGCCGCAACTATTCTTATGAGCTTACTTCAGCTTTCTTTGCTTTACAGACTTGCGGAGGTCATATATGTGAAGGTTGGCTGCAAAGTTACTTTTGCATCACTATCGTAACTGCAAATTGTTGTTGTACAAGGCAGTCAGTAAACCAGGATTACTTCTAAGAGCCAATATAAATAATAATTCTAAATAGCTTCCATCTAAATGCTTTTTCAATTTTTAACACTGAAATAGAAGGGGAGAATTCACTGTTCCTTCCTCCTGAGTATTACATAGAACAACATAGTTTAATGCTGAATAACAGTGCCAGAGAGTCAGTCAAATTCATACTATGATAGACATGTTATTCTATAAATGCATTTAAGGAGTTTAGGCCCTGTGGGTGTAGAGGTAGTTATATTTTTTAGCCTACATAGTAGGTAGGCCAAGTTATAGCTAGGAGCACATGGTCACTTTTATGGAGCATGGCTGCTAGTTGTTATTCGTATTGTAACCATATACTTTTGGTTATTTTTTACAGTTTTACCAGAACTTATAGTGTTTAATAAAGTTTAGCTGGTGACATACTGTCTCCTTTCTTGAATGACAAGAAAAGTTAACTGCTTGGGTAGCTTTCCGTAGAGCCACTGGACAATTACAGATGAGTCAGTCCAGGACAGTTGGTGTGTGGCACAGTCTGTGTTCCAATCTTCAGAGTGGATTGGGCATTTTTATCCACCTATTGAGTCCTTCCCAAGGACCTGGCATAGGCAGATCTGATAGTTTGATAAAGTTAAGGGTATTGTTCAGAGGTGGTATTCATCCGGTTTGGACCGGTTCGGACGAACCAGTAGTTCCGACGATCAGTTGGCCCCGCCAACGCACCCCCGATCTATCCTGTCCTTTGTTTCCTGCTTTGTAGCTCATCTCAATCATGTGGCACAGCTGATTTCCCCCCCTCCCCCTCACTGTTCTACTTACCGTTGCTGACTTGGAAGGTAAGCAGCTGAGCTTCTAAATGCTCCATTTTCAGCACTGCACTCAAGCACCTTAGGCACGCACGTAAAGCACATGCTCACCGAACCAGTTGTTAAACTGGCAACATTCCACCACTGGTATTGTTGTATGATGTAAGCTGTTTCTAGTAAAGCCAACTCTTCAAAAATATCAGAAGGAGGTAGTCGAGTGGTGGGTGGAGAAGGTGACTGTTCCAGAGGTCATCAAGCAAAGAGGCCCTGCATATGGCAATTCCTTGGATGCCAATATGTAATTGTTTGAAGGCATTCCTAACCATTATCTTAATGTAATGATCAAGCACACACATTTATTAACAAAAATAGATAAAACCATAATTCATATTTAGAAATGGGACTAATTTGGATATCTATGAAACTGTTGCATCCCTTAAAAACAAAACCTTGCTGATTTCTTCTAGTAGAAGGCCTTACAGTTCTTTTAGTCATTTAGTTCTTACTTTTGAGCATTCATCTCTCTCTCTCCCTCCCTCCCTCCCCACCTCTCATACATACACCTGTCTATCTGTCCAAAATAAGAACTAATTTCATTGAACTTTCAATAATTTATTTGCTGCAGACTCTTCTCCTCCATTCTCACTTTGGTAAAACAATGCAAGCCATGGAAATATAGCAATATATTTTTCCTAAAGTGAAGATTCCCCTCTATTTGTCTTAAAGTAGTTCACAAAAACAGTCTAGCCTGGAAGACTCCTGGCATGCACTATTGGGGGTCTTAGATGGTTGCCTTCCATTGCAATATTGTTTGAAACACGCTTGAAAGCCATCCAGCCTGGAGCCATCTGCCAAAGATCACACATGTGCTGGCTTCTAGATACGCTGTTTTGCTTTTTCCTGACCACAGTCAAGAGGAGCTGATCAGCATCACCTCTGCAGCATTAGCCAAAGCTACTGGCAAGAATGGGAGGAGTCATCAAGGTAGATGGCTTTGGTGTATGTTGCGGAATACTTATAACACATGCCAAACCTGTGCAGCCTAAGCTCTCTTCATTGTACACTTGCATGCAAAGACTCAGGCACATTGGTCATTTTTTATATTAAAGGCATATCCCTGAACGAGTAGAAACTGATGATTTTTTTGGTTGGTATGCAACACTGCCCTGTAAATTTGAATGCAATACATAATTTTTTGGGGTGGTTTTTTGTAAAGCAGGTGTGAAAGTTTGGATTCCCTTTCAGTATTTTGCAATACCTCCTTCTGCCAAAATATTCCTGCCATATTCATTCTTTTATTTTCGAGCTGTAAATATTAAGTATTCATTCCAATTTGCAAAAAGATGATGCGTTTTACTTTACAGAAGGTGTAGGATATAGTTGTGTCAGCATCTGTTCACTAGTGTGTCTACAATTTTAGCTGCAGCTGAATACTGTGAGAGCTTCACCCTTGGAGGCTAGCACTAAATATGTTAGGTGTCAGCGTCCCAGCACTGACATAGAAAAAGGAGGAGAAGCCTGAACTTTTGCCTGCTAAATCCCTTTGAAGATTCAGTCTCCTCGGAAATGGGGAGGGGCGAGACATTGCTGTGATCTGACGAAGAAGGAATCAGGAAAGTGACTTGGAAGATAGCCAATGAGAAGCAGTGTGTCACAAGTAAATGCCTTATTCTCCTTTATGTAAATAATATATGACCAGGGTATCAGGGGTTAACTTATTCTTCTCTATTTAGTATATTCATATTTAACCACTCCTACATCTAGCTCCACCCCATGTATATATAAGGAGCTGTATGCTTTCCTTCTGTGCTTCTATCTGTGAATATTCAGTGAATATAGAATGCCTTCTGTAAATAAACAGTGCTTTATTTGAATATCTAATTCTTATTCTACTTATTGAGTCTGATCCTGAAAATATCGTAACAATCTGGTAGCAGAGGATGGTTAAATTGACTCAATAAAACTTTAAATATGTCTGAGAGAGAAAACTCCAGAAATAAAAGAGAAAGACCCAACACCAGGGCATACAGCAAAGAAATGGAAGCAGATCAAGAAATAATCGATGAGTCCACGAATACAATATCGAGAGAATCTGAAGACTGCACTACTGACAATGAAGAAACAATGGATGAGACTGATGACCAAGAAGAAAACAAAATAGAAAACAACGAACTCAGGTCAGAGATACTAAAACTCTTAAAAAGCCAAAAGAACGATGAAAATCTCATCGCGAACCTCCAAGAAATATTAAAAAACAACGGAGCAGCGAAAGAGAAGCACATTGTTACGAATAAATCTAAAGACTCAAAAACGGTGAGCGATCTGCCTGAAAATAAAAATACAGCGAAAAAGAAAACTAACAGTCCCGCGCAAAATTTCGAATGGCAGCCATCTTGGTTTCAACGGACCCCTAAGATGAGCGAAGCAGAGCCAATCAGAAAGCTAGATTCAAAATACCTGGCGCGAAAAGCCTTACTCGATGCAAGAAATGAAAAAGAGAAAATTTACACCTCAGAAGAATCAGACACAGAGATTGAAGAGACTTCGATAGATATGCAAGTAAAATCAGCAATGAAAACGCTCTTTGCTGCTTTTGGAACAAAATTGAAAATCACTAAAGAATCAACGAAAAGGCAAGCAAGCAAACAAACATCTCAGAATCCACCCACTTCTATTCAAACGACGAAAGCGCCGACGCCTGAACCCAGAGAGCCCTGCAGATACCACCCCACGCCACAGACGATCCCAGGGACCAGCGTTCTCAACCAAAGAAAGCGAGCGCCTGCCATCACCAGGACTCCCAAGATCGAGCCGGAGACCGATTCCTCAGAAGAAGAGCGATGTGAGGGAGCTGCGGCAGCGAGAACCTCTCACGACGGCTTCAGGAGCGAAATGAACAACGCGCATGTGCAAGACTACACAGACAACTTCGAAGGACATGAAGAACAGAGAGAACCATTCAGAATCGTTGCAAGCATACCCATGCCATTTTGTAACTTTCAACATTTGCAAGACCACGGAATACCTCCAGTTGTAAGTAATGGATCCAACAATATTGGGAATTTACCCAATGATTTCACAAAACTGAGAATAGATGGCATTAATTTGCAAGAATGGTGTCAGCAGCTCCAGGTTGTCTTTCTAAAAGAAAACTTATTATTTTTTATCACTAATCCCCCAAAAAGACCTTGGACTCTAAAATTAGACTGTCTGCACCATAAGGCATTTTTCTTATTGATTTCCAGTATATCTCCTGCCATGTACCACAGTATTAAGCAAAATCTAACTGTATCAGAAATTATTCAATGCATGTTTAAATTGTTTCACAGTGAAAGTGTAGCCACTACAACAAGAATGTCTAAAGATTTCTTCTCAGCTAGGATAAAACCAGGGGTTACCATAAGTGAACATTTAATATCTTTAAACAAAATTAGAGCAGAACTGCATTTAAGGGGGGAAATAATTTCAGATCAAACAATGAAGAGTGTTATCATTAACTCACTAGACCCATCGTGGGATAACTATATATCTCATTTAGACACAATCAATTTAGGATATTTATCCATAGAAAGTCTATCTAACAAGCTAATATCTGAAGATAATTCAAGGAGAAGTCATTGTAACAATCACATGGAACATAAACAATATAAGAGGGTAGTTTTTCAAGAAAGATATCATGAACCAATAGGATGCCACAACTGTGGATCCAAAGAACATAATAGGAGAGACTGTCCAAAACTCCTCAGAAATAGAAAAAATCCTGACTATAGAAATAGGTATCAAAACAGACAGTCATCAATTGATAGACATAGATATAGAAGTCCACCCATCTATAGGGATCATAGAGGGGGCAGGGATAACTCAAAAGATAGAAAGTCTGGTTAAACAAACATGACAACACTAACATACAACAGACAGAAGACAATGATTGGCTTATCAATTTTGGAGCAACCAACCACACTACAAATAATAAAAATATACTATCTTCATTTGTAGAGGATAAATTCGTAATTAAGGTAGCTAATCAAGAGAAGGTTCAAGTCATAGGTAGAGGAAACATAACCTTACCTGGCCTAGGAAAAATAGAGGGGGTATTGTTAATACCTGAAATACCTCATAACATACTTAGTGCAATAAAACTAAGCAGAGATTCTGGCATCATGAACCAATAGGATGCCACAACTGTGGATCCAAAGAACATAATAGGAGAGACTGTCCAAAACTCCTCAGAAATAGAAAAAATCCTGACTATAGAAATAGGTATCAAAACAGACAGTCATCAATTGATAGACATAGATATAGAAGTCCACCCATCTATACGGAACATAGAGGGGGCAGGGATAACTCAAAAGATAGAAAGTCTGGTTCACTTAATGGGTTAAACAAACATGACAACACTAACATACAACAGACAGAAGACAATGATTGGCTTATCGATTCTGGAGCAACCAACCACACTACAAATAATAAAAATATACTATCTTCATTTGTAGAGGATAAATTCGTAATTAAGGTAGCTAATCAAGAGAAGGTTCAAGTCATAGGTAGAGGAAACATAACCTTACCTGGCCTAGGAAAAATAGAGGGGGTATTGTTAATACCTGAAATACCTCATAACATACTTAGTGCAATAAAACTAAGCAGAGATTCTGGCATAAATATTGTGTTCTCAAAAGGAAAAGCAACATTAGAGAAAAACAGAACAAACATAGGTACTGTGATTATTAAAGGCGGTCTACCTTATCTAATGACAAAAGAAAAATGGTTACACAACATTGATTCCAACATGGAAGATAACAATAACATAGACAACGAAAGCAGTAGTAATAGTAACAATGAGGAACATGAGATTATTCATAATCACAAAGACACACACAACAACAAAATACCTAATATTGGTAAACCAATTCATGATGAGTGTGCTCATGTCTTACATAGGAAATTAGGACATGCCAGTTTTCCTGTAGTTCAAAAGATGACTGAACATGCTGAAGGTGTTAAAATAAAAAATTGTAAAAACTATTTGGAATGCTCAGTATGTAAATCTACAAAACTCAAAACTAGCCCCAAACCCAAAAAATCAACAAGATCAACCAACAAAATTTTTGATTTGGTACACATGGACCTAGTTGGTCCATTAACACCATCAATCACATATAGAAAACGTTATTTCCTAACCATTGTGGATGACTATAGTCGTTATGGCTTTGTCTATACACTAAAGCACAAAGATGAAACTTTTCAGAAATTTAAGGAGTTTTACAAACGTATAGAAACACAACATAATATTAGAATAAAACAAATTATGACAGATAGGGGATGTGAATTCATGTCAAAAGAATTCTCCCAATGGCTTAAAGACAAAGGGATGTTACATTACACGTCTAGCCCTTTCTCTGCATTCCAAAATGGAGTGGCAGAGAGAAAGAACTCGATATTACAAACCATAATTAGATGCACATTAGAAGATGCTGGCTTAGGAAAACAATTCTGGTCAGAAGCTTTACAATATTCCAATTATACACAAAATAGAACTTGGTCCAGCATTGTTAACAAGACACCATATGAAATGATGTATAATAGGAAACCCAAAATAGCTCATATGCACATATTTGGAGTCACTGCAGACGTACACATACCTAAGCAATTAAGACGTAAAGGTGAGAACGTATCTAGGAGACTCAGGTTCATGGGTTACGAAACAGGCACAAAAGGGTACAGATTCATCGATAATAACAACAGATTTATAGTTTCCAGAACGGCTGTATTCCATGAACAGGCCAACTGGTCTAAAATACATCTTAATGAAATTTTCCCAAACAACTATACAAACACTAAACACCAAGAGGAAAGAACTGGAGAAGAATACAATCACAACATACATAAAAACAAAAACAAAACATGGACAAACAGTCAATACAAAATAAAGACAGATTCATTAACAAAAAAAGAAGCTAGGTATTTACATGACAATGATAGTAAACCAAAAAGAACAATCAGGAATAACAGAAACCAAATACCAAACAAATACAAAGATTATATAATGTATATGGATGGAGAAACATCAACACCAAACACATACGAGGAAGTGCTAAAACTTCCCCCTGAAGAAAAGGAAAAGTGGGAATCAGCCATGACTAAAGAGATGGATAGTTTGCAGAAATTAAATGTATTCACACCTACACATGCACCTAAAGATAAAACTGTTATTGTTACTAGGTGGATATATAAAATCAAAAACTTAGAAGGAGGCAACACCTTATACAAAGCTAGACTAGTTGCTCAAGGTTATGCACAAAAATATCCCGAGGATTACACGGATACATATTCTCCCACAGTAAGAACTGAGAGTGTTAAAACTGCACTGGTCATAGCATCAGCACTTAACCTTGATGTATTCCAATACGACATACAGACTGCATATCTACATGCAAAATTAGATAAAGAGATATATGTAAGAGCGCCTCACAGTCAATATACAAACAAAAATGAAACGTGATTACTAAATAAAAGTTTATATGGGCTGAAACAATCTGGCAAAAGATGGTATGAATGTTTAGTAAAAGTGCTCAAAATTATGAATTTTAATGCCACTACTGCTGATAAATGTTTCTTTGTTAAAAAAGAGGGTGACTCTTTAGAATTCGTGTTAATTTATGTGGATGATATTTTGTATATAGGTAAACACAAAGAGAAGAGAGAAACATTTGTAACAAAACTAAATGAACATTTCTCTTTGAAATCATTAGGTAAGGTAAATAAGTATCTTGGAGTTCAAATTAGTAAAACAAAAAAGGGATTCAAACTTTCTCAAAGAGATAAGATTATAGAACTCCTGAACAAATGTAACTTAAACGATGCTAAACCCTGTGATACTCCCATGCAAACTGATTTCCTGAGGAACACAGATGAGTCATCCCCTGAATTTAAAGATAATACACTTTACAGATCAGTCATCGGTTCCCTTCTATATATCTCCAATTGGACCAGACCCGATATCGCTTTGCCTCTCAACTTGTTGTCTAGACACGTCAGCAAACCACTAGTATATCATTGGGAAGCTGTCAAAAGAATATTAAGATATTTGAAAGGTAGCTTAGATTTTTGTTTATTATTGGAACCCAATAGTGACAAAGAGCCCATCCTCACATGTTACGCCGACGCAGATTGGGCTGGCGACACCACATGTAGAAAAAGCACATCTGGTTATATATTTTTTCTTAACAATTGTCCAGTTTACTGGTATACTGGTAAACAAGACTTAGTAGCCACATCAACGACTGAGGCAGAATATGTCTGTTTGTCTAAAGCCTCAAATAACCTCGTATGGTTTAATGACTTGTTGTCAGACACCTGGATGAAACCTTCATTACCATTTATCATACATGAAGATAATAAGGCTGCTATTGAAATATCTAGATCTGATGCCATTGGACAAAGATCCAGACATATAGATATAAAATTCAAACATGTGAGGCAGTTATCTCAAGATGGATTTATTAAAGCAGTCCATTGTGAAACCTCAGAGCAAATTGCTGACATACTAACAAAGCCTTTACCCTCTAAGCAGCACAAATATTTGACTTCTAAGTTACAAGTTTTATATTGTTCAGAATCTGAATGTAATTATTGTTATATATCGAATCGGCATTTAGAGGGGGATTTATCGTAACACAGAGAACTGGGGATCGGAAAGGGAGGGATTGGGGGCAAAGGTCAGTGCTGACGGCGAAAGAGTCAGGATCAGATTGCTGTGCTCGAATAAAGAGAAAATTTCCTTAAAGATCGGCAGTTTGGAAATTCATTTATTTTGAGATAGCATCGAAACCTGACATTAGGCTATCCTCCCATTTCTTCAGTTCCAGGCAGGCGGCAAAAACATTTTGGCTTGCCAAACTGCTATTCATCGGCTAATGATCTACATCGGCTTGGTAGTTTCCACCAACTGATGCACTTCTGTGGGCTTTCCATCTTACAATATTTTAAGCTTTGCAAACTGTAAAAGCTGGTCAGGAAGATAAAATGGCCTTCATTTATATTCTCAATTAGTTTGTGTCCGCCTCCACTGTGAACATTTACAAGAAGAGATACAGCAAAAAATCATATTCCAGGCAAACCACTGTGCAATATTGCTTCCAAAATCTCAGAGAGAAGCAAAACGTGAGAAAGAATAGCTGGCCCTTTCGTCACTTCACCGAAGACTTAATGTAGGTGAAGTGCATGGGTAAGTTGCTTAATAAGCCTCTTCATTCCACTTAATGTTGCTAAAACAAATGTGCTTTGCAGGAGTTCTGTACATTAGGGTTGCAACATAGTGTTTGCTTTAAAAACAACAACAAGCAAATACATTGAAATTCACTGATGAGGAAAAATGAACCCACATGAGGCGTTTTAAAAATAAACAATGATGCCTATTGCTCAGAAATAACAAGTGGTGTAACTCTCTGACAGTAGGCGCTGGGCCAAATTGTCCTCTCATTTATATCCCTGTGGCTTCATTAAGACTAACTGGTGCATGAGGAGGCAGAAGTAGGCTCCTTTACAGATGATAGAAAGCTGGAACAGCAAGATCCTGGAGGAGCCTGTTAGTTGCTTTTGGTTAGTTGCATCATTTGCAATGCATCTGTGAATTAACAGTTTTACAAGAAAATCCCAACAATCTGTTTTATTAACTAGAGCCATATTTCCCTGTAACTCCCAGGGGGCTTCCATGATTCACAGCCATTCTAGAAAACGAAGTAGAAATATGTGGGAATATTGCTGAATACTGAAATTAAGGGAGGAGGCAATGCCTGTCATCTGTATCTGTTTGCTGCTATCTTTGATTGCCTTGATTTTGCAGTCCAAATATAGTAGTCTTACAGTTGGCCTTAGGAAGTAAACTCATGTCCAGAGGCTGAGATTCTCGAGAATTACTGCAAGCACGTTGTTACTCAGGTAAATGAAAAGAAGCAAATAATGCAACTGAGAATGAATAGAATAGAATTTTTTTTTATTGGCCAAGTGTGATTGGACACACAAGGAATTTGTCTTGGTGCATATGCTCCCAGTGTACATAACAGAAAAGATATGTTCATCATCAAAAGATACGTTCATGAAGGAGCAAAGCCATGAAAATCAGAGGCAAAGTCGGGAAGGATGTGCAAATGGTTTATTGTACAAGTTTAGCAAGTGCTTCAAGGACTCGGGTTGTTGGCCAAGTCAAGTGTAAGACTATCTTTTGACCCCAGTCATAAAGAAAAGCTATTAAGCAGGGATCTAACTTGTATGTCATGTCAGAGCTGTGGCCTAAGAATGAAACTACAAAATGACCAACCGGATTGCAAGATCAATTTGCATTTCTGCCTGTGTTCCAACACAAGTGAAAATTGACGTCCTACACAATTTCTTTCTCTCTCTTTCTCTCTTTTTAATTTTCCATGAAGATAAAAAAAATGAAATAATCATGTCCCTCTGTGATCTTCCTAAATGCTTCAGGAGGATCTTAGCTGAAGATAAGACTACTGCAGTAGATGAAAAGCAAACTTATTTATTCTCACATTTATAGCACTGTACTTTCTTCTTTCCCTTTTCCTGCTACAACAGAGAGATTGAAAATATTTGAAAATATCATGGAAGGAGTCATGAAAGTAACTGCTTTTTTTTCAGACCAAGTGAGTGTTGATTGTGACAGGCATGTGTTGCCCAAGCCTGACACTGTGAATTGAGAGAGAATGACTGACCCAAAGTCATCCAGCTGCTTTTCATGTCTAAGGTGTGACTAGTTATACAGAAACATTTTTTTTTCTGATTCTAGAAGCTGGAATTCCCCCACCCACCCACCCACCCACCCACCCAGCATTATTCTTAACACAACCTACATGGCATCGGAATAGATTTCCTTGTCATTATGGCTTTTAATATTTTGCAAACTATTCAATACAAAGTGCATTTCGGCAGCATAAGATAATATACCAATATGACCTTGGTGACTTTTCCTTTGAAAAGTCCCCCCAAAGGGGAAAGGATGAAGAGATTGCACATGCTGTAGTTGGCAAAGAGCTCAAGCACAAAATACATGGTGTCATGGATATTATGAAAATGTGTGGGAATTTGTCTTGCTTGGCCACTGATCATTAGAAATGCATGGTATTTCATTGCTAGCATTTGGCACTGCTGAAGCAGAGAGTAGTGAAAACTCAAGCAGGGGATAAAATACAAATCCTTCCCCAAACTGCAAGTTACAGTAAGAGGAAAATTCATGATAAATCTTCTGAAATACAAGAGGCAAATTGCTCAGTCATCACAATTTAACATCCAGCCAGGATGCTGGAGCAGCCAGGAGGAAAAGGAGGAACAGCTGTCGTTGGGGAAGCGAGCTGCCTCAGGAGGACTGGAGGAGAGCACTGCTCCTCACGCATAGAGATGCCGCCGAGGGATAAGAGGAAGCGGGAAGGCGCCACCGAGGGATAAGAGGCGTGCCACCCGGGAAGTGGGAAGGTGCCGCCAAGGGGTAAGAGGTGCCAGCTGGGAAGCGGGAAGGTATTGCCGATGGGTAAGAGATGCATCGGCTGGGAAGCAGCTGGGAAGTGGGGGCTGCGCTGGCTTGTTCTTGGTAGTGGGCTGGGGGGTGCTTCATCCTGGCCAGAGTTGGGGCAAAGCTCTCCCGCCTGCTGGCCCCCAACCCAAGCCCCAGGAATGCCGATGCCCCTTCCCTCCATGGCTGGGAAGGGGCTCTGGCTTTCCAGTGGAGGGAGGTGGCATTCCCCACCCATCTTTCTCTCCCTGCCCAGGGCTGTGGAACCAGGTCATCGGTGCGGATATCCCGCTACCCCAACGGGGACCAGGGGAGCAGGAAGGGGGATGGGCAGGGAGGCGCAAGGACCCCCGAAAGTCCAGGCGGAGCTGGTGCATGCGCGCCAGACAGTTGGTCTTCGCATGAGCATGCACACCAGAAACCAGAAGATTATCTTCAGATATCTTTTGATCATCATCATCACTCGGTGTCGAAAAGGCTCACTAACACTGCTCTAGTCACTTCCCATCTTGACTATTGCAACACATTCTACATGGGGCTGCCCTTAAAGAACATCCAGAAGCAACATGCAGCAGCTTGCATGGTTTTGTGCAGACCTCAGTGTGCACATGTATCACCTCTCCTGCGGGAGCTGCATTGGTTGCCGATTTATTTCTGGGTGCAATTCAAGGTCCTGGTTGTCACTTTTAAAGCCTTCATGGCTTGAGACCAGGTTATCTGAGGGACCGTCTCTTGCCGGTTACATCTACCTGACCCATTAAAGCAGGGAGACAGGGAATGCTGCAGGTCCCATCCCCGAGGAAGTTACACCTGGTGGGACCTAGAAGATGGGCTTTCTCCATGATGGTTCCCTCTCTCTGGAACATCATTCCCCCAGATATTAGAATGGCCTCCACTCTGACCCTCTTCTGGAAGGCGCTGAAGATCTGGTTCTGCCAGCAGGCATGAGGAACCCAGAGCGGGATGAAGCCCATTATATGGCTTGTGTAACGTGTTGTCACCGAGGTGGGGGGGGCTATTATATTATTTAATTAATTTATTATTTGATTATTTTCTTCTATTAATTTTATTTTTTATATATGCTGTTTTTATATTTGTGTAAGCCACCTTGAGTTGCTATGTGCGAATAGGCGGCAATATAAATTTCCTGAATAAAATAAATAAATAAATAAATAAATAAATAAATAAATAAATAAATAGATAGATAGATAGATAGATAGATAGATAGATAGATAGATAGATAGATAGATAGCAGAGTCGTATATTTGGAGGATTTCCCTGTTGAACATATTACAATGCAGTTTTATGCATATTTATTCAGAACACCCATGGTGATCGGCGTGACTAATTCCAATGTACGTGAATACAATACAGTGTTTTAAATGATTGAGGGCTTTAACTGAACCAGCAAAGTATGACCTCTTATATAGCAGTGATGGCTAACCTTTTCTGGACCGAGTGCCCAAAGCGCGCCCGAACCCCCAAAATGCAATGCATGCACAGCCCCCATGCATGCATGCGTGCCCCCTGCACGTGCCCCCCACATGCTTGCCCCCTGCACGTGCCCCCCACATGACCCCCTGGATGTGCCCCGCTCCCTGCACATGCACAGCAGAGACCCAAAGACCAGCTGGCTGGCAGGAGGCATGCACGCATGCACGGTGGAGCTGAACTGGGGCAACGGCTTGTGTGCCATCAGAGAGGGTGCAGTGTGCCACCTCTGGCATGCGTGCCATAGGTTCACCATCACGGTTATATAACATCAATATTAATTCTACTTAAACTGCAAGAAGGAAGAAGGCCAAGATATAAGGATGCTGGAAAAGACAAGGAGGGCAGCAAAATCAGCCCCTATACAAGTAGTCCTTGACTTAGAATTCATTTAGTGATAGTTCAAAGTTACAACAGTACTGAAAAAAGTGACTTATGACCATTTTTCACATTTACGACTGTTGCAGCATCCCCATGGTCACATGATCAAAATTCAGACACTTGGCAACGAATTCATATTTATGACAATTGCAGTGTCCCAGGGTCATGTGATCTCCCTTTCTGACCCTCTGTCAAGCAAATGGGTAAGGCATATTCACTTAACAACCATGTTACTAACTTAACAACTGCAGTGATTCATTTAACAATGGTGGCAAGAAAGGTCGCAAAATGGGGCAAAACTCACTTAACAGCTGTCTCGCTTAGCAACAGAAATGTTTGGCTCAATCGTGGTGGTAAATCGAGGTCTACCCATATTTTAATCTGATGCCCATGGCATACAGCTAAGATACAATTGGAAGATATCCACTAGGCTTCAGACTTCAAACGCAGATTTTAAACCCCATTTATAGCTTGGTGGGCTATAAATCAGAAAAGCTAACAATATAAAATGAGAGAAACCCAAGGGTCAAAAAGCAATATTTCCCAGTTAAATTTATCTTCTTATTTTTGTTCATGAATTATTGTATTGCTCATCTGGGCTGTGGCTTATCACCAGAGGTTATGTTGATTACAGAAATTTGAAGTGATGCATTGGGGGTGAACTGGAGGGGGTAAAGCTGAAAGGTAAACAATGCTGTAGAGAGCTTTGGAACACTTTTGATAGAAAGAATAATGTGCCCTTCAGAGTCAGCTCTGAAATCTATCAGCATCAAAGCTTTATTCGGTTTTTTCTTTTTTTTTTAACACTTCTGTCTCTTTCCCTCTGTTGCCATGTTACAGATAGAGGAGAAAGATTTTCAGGGGGAAAAAAGTGTAAAACTGAATATTTAGTGGTGTTCTTATCATGACTTCTAATACTTGTGTAAATAAAGGCCAGGAGCTTATTTGTTTTGTTCAAAAAGGAAATCTATCACTGAACCCTTGGTAGCCCACTTTTCCTTTAAAAAAAAAAAGGTGGGGATTAATATAGAGGAATTTGCTTCCCACATCAATAGCCTTTCCTTTAGATAGAGCAGTGTTTCTCAACCTTGGAAGCTTGAAGATAGGTGGACTTCAACTCCCAGAATCCCCCAGCCAGCGCTGCTGGCTGGGGGATTCTGGGAGTTGAAGTCCACCCATCTTCAAGCTACCAAGGTTGAGAAACACTGAGATAGAGAGTTCTTTTTCCTTTTCAGCTGGCTGTCTTCCTCTGTTGTTCTGACTTTCTTTTCTTGATGTTCAAAACAATGTTCCCAGCTCCTAAAGATCCAACCACCTGTGGGTTCGCAGCTTCTTGGTACAATCCAGGGACCTCCTTTCCAAATTTATGTTAAGGATGACTTAACATAGAGACACTTCAACTCACACCTCCCATCTGCCTATTTTCCCTCATCTCTACCCTTTTGAAAGCTTCCTCCCAGTGAAAGGGCCAACAGCTTTCAACATGAGCTGTCCTGGAAGCTCCCTGGAGAGCTGGTTTGTGGGCTTCAATGCATTGGAAGCTGCTGGCCCTTTGTGAGGCTTTGCTGGACCAAGAGTGAGCAGAGGGCCTGTGTGGAAGGGAGCAAATTCCACACTCATTTTCACTGATGATGTTACCCCTAATTGAGTGATGAACCAGGGATGGGTTCCACTTACCTTTACTACCGATTTGCAGCAGGAGTGCGTGCTTCTGTGCATGTGCAGATCACCCATGATGACGTGGCGGGTGGGTGGAGCTTCCCGCTGGTTTTACTACCGGTTCTATAGAACCGGGCCGAACCGGGAGCAACCCACCACTGTAATGAACCATCTACAAGCAAACAACCTAGTTCAGAGAGCACCAAGTGCTCCATAATATATCTTATTTGTCACTATTCCTGCCCTCAGGAATAGCATTGCCCCAAAGGTCTGATTGACCCCTTTCATGCTGTGTTTTATACAGGGATTGAAAATCCAAACAAATCTTTGGGCAGAGGTGTTTTCTGGTCTTTTCAAATGATGATTACTGGCTGAAACTTTTTAAATGTACTTTTCCAAAGTGCTGCTTAATTTTGTACCTTTTGAATTCTGTTTGCTTGTATATCATTTTAATCTAAATTCCCTTGAGTCCCTCTGATTTGTTGGCCTTAAAAATCTAATAAAGTACCATTATTTGCACAGTAAACCCTTTCAGTATTAAGACTGAAAATTGCTTGATCTTTCTCTTTTCATTATCTAAAATTCCCTGAATAGAATTTATATTTTATTTATATTTAGGTGTGTGCGTGTGTGTATACACATATACATATAGATAGATAGAGGGGGTTATTGGTTGATTTGGCTTGTCTTGGTTTAGGTCAGCTTGGCTTGGATAATATGAATTATATTAGAGAGAGCCAGTTTGGTGAGGTAAGGTATGAGGCAGGAAACTGGAAGACCATGATTTCTTGTTTCATCTTAGGCACAAGCTGCATAACCCTGGATCAGTCACTTTGTGTCAAATCTATGCAATATGCAACATTCCCCAATAACAAGAAGGACACATTTTGGGCATATTTTGGTTGTTATGCCACAAGCTTAGTGCTACCCAAAGCATACTTATGCTATTCTGCACAGGCTAGGATTATTCGAGTACAGGATATCCTGAAAATTAATGGTTGCATCCCATCAATCAAAAGAAACATGCAATATATTGACCCATGGCAAGGAAGTCTGGAAATTTTTCTGAAATGCCGTAAATATAGAAGGATTGATAGAAGAGAATATTTGTAGCTCAAGGTTGAACTGTGGTGTCCTTGGTGCTTTCTGAGTTTAGTGGTTTTCTTGCAGACATTTCATTACCAAACTAGATAACATCATCAGTGCTAGCCAGCATTAGCTAGTACTGATAATGTTACCTTTGCAAGAAACCACCAAGCTCAGAGAGCACCAAGGACACCACATATATAAAGACTTTGCTGTATTACTCCTCCCCAAGACCGGAGAATTGTGTGTGTGTATGAGAGACAGAGTAGGTAGGTGTGTGTATGTATACAGATGCAAGACATTTTCCAAAGTGAAATGGCATTTTTGAGAGCCATTTCTCCTTCTCCTTCCCTCTCTTTCTGAGACTCCCTGGTTAATGTTGCTGAGTCATCCCATCCCAGTGTCTCAACAATTTGATATGGAAATGCTAAGAAATTAATGAAATAAAGAATTAGAAATTCCTGTACTGCTTAGAAATTCGTGTACTGCTTAATTTCTATAGCAAAAGTGTCAATGGATCTCCCATTCCAATTTATACAACAAAAAATAATATTTAGAATTTATGGACTCGATTATGCTTATATAGCAAATGACAGTATTATGTAGCAACAAAAGAGCATTTTGTTGGAGATGGAATAGGAATAATGTTTCTTTAAATACATGTTTTTACTGTGTTTTATACTTACACATTTTGGGAGAAAGTATTGGCTTACTATATGCGACAAAAGATAAAATTTTCAAATTTTTTTTAACTACATATATCAGGGTTCCAAGGATGCCCTAATTAAATCATGAGTCGTGAGCCAAGCTTCAAAGGAAAGTTATTTATTAGGAGCTTTATATCATCGGAACTCATGGCCCATGGGGCTTGTGCACCAAGTTCTACCCAGCTCTGATGGACTAGTTTGCCAAGTTGAAGTTCAGATCGCGAAGCCACAAAAGTCATGCCATGACCCACGAACTTCCGCCAAGAAGCTCTACACCAGACCAATCACCGACCTGGTACTGCTGCTGAGGAAGGCCGAACTTGAAGGTTGAACCTCAAGCTATGCATGTTTTGTACCTACCTCATTGTTGCATTGTTTGATACTGTGTCTCTGTTTACGTTAGTAATAGTTAGTTAATAGTGGAAATTTATAATTCCAGGCAGGGAGTGTGCTGGTTAGAAGGTATAGTTAAATTTAGGAATTAAGAACTATCTCTTTAAGGGAAATGTAGGATGGCTCTATGGGAAATGTAGTCTTATGTCACATGGTCACATCTATGTTTCTGATTAGCCATTAGAGGGCAAACTGCCTACGAGCAGAACAAAGCCCATCCATATGAATCCTAGCGGAGAAGGAGAAACGTGCTTTCTCATCATGGGGGTACCTCTACCGCTTTTTTACACTACATAAATGGGACAGATTATGAGCAATCAGAAGAATCTCATCACTGACTGTAAGCTTTTGGTATGAGAATGCCTGATGAATAAATGTAATCTGCATGAAATCCTAAACATGGAGTTTATCTGTCTATCCCAAGCAAAGGCAAATGCTTGAGACAGAACAGCTCTGACCCTACGTAATTTATGCTCCAATTATGACCTTGTTCCCCCCTCCCCCAGGGTGTGTCATCAATCACATTCGTCAATGGAGCAATTTTGAGGGTTGTAGAGGTCACTCCCCTTCGATTGCTGTAGGTATACCTGGGATACAGCCTTGAGGGAGATAAGCATGGAAGGTGCATCTGTTTTAGGCTGCTGTGCAGTTTTGCCAGTTTCCCATCCCCCCTGGCCTATGGCAACTCGAGAGCAGGCCAGGGATGCTTTGCAAGTTGACAACATACTTAGTACTTGGAATTTGACACTGTACAATGTAAATAGATTCTCCATGTCTCATCATGGCTAAAAGAGTGTTATTGAATGTGGCCCTTTTCACTTAATGGACTGAAAACCTGATTGCACTTGCCACCTATGAACAGATTGCTTATAGAGGTAGACTTTGAATTGGCAAGTTTAATGACATATGGGAACTCATTTAAACAAAGTAAAGTAGGTTTAAAAATTCCTTGGTCATATAAATATATTAGAAACATATATGTACTTTAATAATAATTGCATTAAGAAACTATATATAGAATTGTAACTACAGCTAAAATGACAGATTATACCTTTTTTCACTTTTTGTATTTCACTTTTTTTTTCTTTGACAATGCATGTATTTTTATCGTGGAGGCTTTTATGTTTCTTTGTCATTATTTTAAAGCAAAGGAAGGGAGAGAGAGAGAAAGAGAAAAAGAAAGAAAGAAAGAGAGAGAGAGAAAGAAAGAAAGATGGAAGGAAGAAAGAAAGAAAGAAAGAAAGAAAGAAAGAAAGAAAGAAAGAAAGAAAGAAAGAAAGAAACTCCTCTGTCAGCCTGGTGATTGGCGAAAGGTTGCCAAGGTTGAAAAACACTGGCCTAAACATAGAAGTTGTAATTGGCTAAAATAAGGCAGCACTGCTGAGGGACAACAGAAAATCTCAAAACTTTATCTTTAAGAAGTGCTAGGAAAGGAGAGATAATTTGCATGAACAGAATTATTGATCCTGCAAAGAGGCAGTGGGAAGAGAATAAAAGTTGCTGGAAAAACACACAACAAGGATAGAAAGTCAATCTGTAATCCCTGGCAGATAGATTAATTAAAACAGAGTCCTCAGTAATTTCTTTTGAAAATATTCTATTTCACAGATACTTGTCTGACATAGGACAGCATTTAACTAGATTTAGGGAAAAATAGTTGCACAAATTCTTGGGCTAATTTGAAGGTGGCCAACCTCTTGTGTGTTTTGTTTCTAAGGCAGCATGAAAAGCAGATTTTTTTTGAAAAATATGTGTCATAGCTTCCAGAGATAATTAAATTGGGCTGTAAATTGAAAATATGTTTTAACATTTTCCTAGAATTAAGTGGCATTCTGTTTGTTGCATCCTTTGTTATGAAGCCACATAAGAAGAAATCTCACTAAATGTATCAAGCCAGGGAGAGATTTCCATTGTTCCTTTACTAATCAAGGATTTACTGTCAAAGCATCTGGCTGCTTATCTTTGAGGCAGGGAGGTTTGTGCTGGTTCAGCAGATTAAAGATAAATTAGATAGCAAGAAAAGTGTCCTCTGTAGTTCTTTGTTCAATAAACAGGCAGACAAAGTGGAGAAATTCTCCAATATTTAGATGAAGGACATAACTGATTTAGGCATGGGTTTAATCTCAAAACACACACACAAGGTACTTGGAGGCCTGCCCAGTAGTTATTGAAAACAAAAGCTGGTATAGCCAATAAACAGATTCAATGCAAGTCCTTTAACATGAATTTTATACATTGAATAAAGAGTTAGATCAATCATAGCAGTCCAATATTGTACAAGTACCGCTCAAAGTCTCCACAAAACTAATATGCATTGACAAAGGTGTTTAGTACAAGCAACTCTGATATCAGTGCATGTGAGTGTCTGAGGTGAGGGAGGTGGGGCAGGCCAGGGAGCAAGGGATGCCATAATGTCAATGTACAAATGACACAAATTAGGTCATTTTTGCATCAATTGCATAGTTCACATCATTTATTGGATAGGATCATGATGCACCTGACCTTACTCCTCACCCTTTGCTCCTTAGTGTCCTATACACTGATTTACAGAACCTCAGTGTTGTACATTATTACAGTATAGCCCCACCACACTGCAAGTATAATAAAACAGAAGCCTAAAATATAGGATTCTCCATCTAAGTATGAACAATAAGTTTGGATTCTTATACCACTGAGGCAAGAGTTGTTTTAATGAAGCAGAGTTATTAAAATTATGAAGAACATTTTATATTAATACATAAGGCTATTTAGAAACCATGTACTGTAAAATTTGGCTACTAACATTTTGGATGTTTTTTAAGATCTATATTTAGCCTAATGGCTTTGAGAGCCACCTAAGATTTCTTACTGTGCACATCTACCCCAAATAAATGACAATATTTTGCAGCTTGTCTTATTACAGGATTGGCAGTACAAATTGTGATTTTTCCAAACGTTGTAGTATATTAAGAAGTCATCGCTCAGTTTAAAAAAAGACTTAATAGAATTGCTCTCTTTGGTAACCTTGATTATTAAAAACACTAGTTTTTGTTTTGAAAAGTTTGAATTTTACTTTATTACCATTAGCAGCAAGATCATAATAAAAATAAGAAGGGCCAGAAGCTATATACTCTTACCAAACCCAGAATTCTTACATACTGTACATAATAATGGGGACCAGAAACTTATTTCTTAGTCGCTCAATGAAATATTTTGTTTTGCATAAAGCATGAAATAACAGGAAGGAATTTATTTCAGACCTGAAACATGTCCCATGTTCCAATTCTACTGTGTAATAATGATAAATATCCCCTTCTGCCCTGTTGAAGTTCCCTCCCTCCTTTTATTTTTCCTTGACATGTAACTTTCCTTCTTGTTCTTCTAAGATTGGCAAGCCTCCTGGGGACCACAAAGATGTCAGTGATAACACTCTGATAATGGTTCTGCTGAGTGGCATTTTTCACAGCAACTAACTTCTTTCAGAATCAAGATGAAATAGTTTAAAATTTGCCATTTACACAGGGATTCTTTTTGTACTCTTGACACATACTATGAAGCCAAATAATAGGAATATATATACTGCTCAAAAAAATAAAGGGAACACAAGCAGAAGACATCCAAGATCTGAATGAACGAAATAGCCTTATTAAATACTTTGTTCTTTACTTACAGTAGTTTATACACTTCTCAAACAACTAAAGGGAACACAAAACTACTATGTTACCTTTCTCGTGGCTGTTTATTTAATGAAATGTCTTCTGTTCCTAAGCAGTGATTGTGGGTTATGGAAACTGAAAAAAATATTTGGTGTGTACAGTATCCATTGGGAGAGCCAATTTAGTGGAGTGGTTAAGACATCAGATTAGAAAGCAGGAGACCATGAGCTGTAGTCCCACCTTGGGCACAAAGCCAATTGGTGATCTTGGGTTAGTCCTTCTCTCTCAGCCCTAGGAAGGGGGCAGTGGCAAACCACTTCTGAAAATCTTGCCAGGAAAACTTCAGGAGCTCATGCATGCAGTCACCAGAAGTCAAAAACATACTTGAAAGCACACACAAACATAAAAATGCATTTGGGAAATATTGCTTCCAATTTTCATCTGCTAAAGTAACCGTTGATATTGATTTATGCTTATTTTCCTACCTGGGATAGTACTAGATAGTAATATGATTTATTTATATATGTGCTCTGTTTTTGTTCTTAGGAGATAGATACACAGCTGTTCAAACAGTAATATGAGCACAGACAATCCTTTAACAAGTATCAAGCAGATAGAATAGGATTTATCTTCTTGATAAAGTGGTATAACCTTGAAACAAGTTGTAAATATAGTATTAGTGCAGCTGCCTTTTTGGTTTTGCCTTTGATCTAACAACTCTTCTTGTTCTTTTAACTCTTATTCTTGTCCTACTATGTGCATACTACTGGATGAAGATGATAATGATGACAAAGATGATGGTTAGGATGATGAAATCCATAAACATGAAGTTATTTTTCAGAAAAGAATATTGTTTATTGTGTAAACCACTGATCTATGGGAGAAGAAATGAGTGCAAAAATGTTGATTGGTTTTCCATCTCTGGATGTAGAAAATAATTAGTCTGAATAATCAATAATTTACTCTTCCCTCACACCAAATATTAATAGCATTTGTGAACTTTACCAGATTGTGTATCTGTGCATTCACATCTGTGTCAGTAGTGGGTTTCAAAACCCGTCGCTACCGGTTCATTTGTGGGCGCATACACACTCATGTGCATGCGTGAAGCATCTGTGCATGCGCAGAAGCGTCCAGGGAGGTGGGCGGAGCCTCCCACCACTACTGTTTCCCCCAATCCGGGGCAAACCGGTAGCAACCCACCACTGATCTGTATGTATGTGTATATCTATATATGTGTGTTTGTGTGTGTGTGTGTGTGTGTCTGTGTGTCTGTGTGTGTCTGTGTGTGTGTGTCTGTGTGTGTGTCTGTGTCTGTGTGGATGGAAAGAGAGAGAGAGATGATATTTAGGAACAGATATTATAAAAAGCTTGTGAAAAGTAACTAAGACTGGGTCCAATAACCTGATTGGCACTACAGATGTAACATAGTTCACTTTACTGAAAAAAAAAACTTCACTCCAACAAAACAATGTGTGTCCTTGAATGGTTTGAGGAGGAGCTGCAGGATATTACTGTGCGGATAGTAAGTTTCCATGCTGATTGCAGGATTGACCAAACAGCCTTTGGAATTACATCTTGCGGTTTTTAATCATTGCAAAAGCAGAAAGTTTGAAATATAAAATATTGGGTTAACTGGATTCTCCCCCTCCCCTGCTTTTTTATGCATGCTTTTTTGGGGGAAAAAAAAAGTACACAGAGTCGTTAACAATGCCTCAATATAAATGGTTACATATTAGGAAACGAAGGATCTTACGGTCCTCATTGCATAGCCTAATGTGACCCATATCTGAGAAAATGGCCATTGTTTATTGAAATGAATCTGAAAAAAATTAATCTCTTCTGCATAATGAGCTAGTAAAGTAGAAGAGCAGAATCATGCCTTCTTGTGTGGACAATAAGAGTTTAAAGAGGTCATGTTTTCTTTAGTGTAAGGAAAATAAGCATTTTTTTTTAAGTCTTTAAAAATTCTATTGTTTTTAAGTGGTTCCACTCTATCTAATTGACTATCTCCAGAGAATGATCTCAGTAAGTTGCTGTTTGACCCATGGTATTTCCAAACTTCATTCTAAAGTTGAACTAGAATCATTTATGTAAAAATTCACAGGAAAATGCAAAAATTGAGAATAACGTCGTTTTTAGATTAGATTAGAATTCTTTATTGGCCAAGTGTGATTGGACACACAAGGAATTTGTCTTTGGTGCATACGCTCTCAGTGTACATAAAAAGAAAAGATACATTCGTCAAGAATCATAAGGTACAATACTTAATGATAGTCATAAGCAATCAAATCATAACAGGAAACAATCAATATAAATCGTAAGAATACAAGCAAAAAAGTTACAGTCATACAGTCATAAGTGGGAGGAGATGATAGGAACAATGAGAAGATTAATAGTAATGCAGACTTCGAGAATAGTTTGACAGTGTTGAGGGAATTATTTGTTTAGTAGGGTGATGGCATTCAGGGAAAAACTCTTCTTGTGTCTAGTTATTCTGGTATGCAGTGCTCTATAGCTTTTGAGGGTAGAAGTTGAAACAATTTCTGTCCAAGATGTGAGGGGTCTGTAGATATTTTCACAGCCCTCTTTTTGACTCGTGCAGTATACAGGTCCTCAATGGAAGGCAGGTTAGTAGTAATTGTTTTTTCTGCAGTTCTAATTATCCTCTGAAGTCTGTATCTGTCTTGTTGGGTTGCAGAGCCAAACCAGACAGTTATAGAGGTGTAGATGACAGACTCAATTCCTCTGTAGAACTGTATCAGCAGCTCCTTGGAAAGTTTTAGCTTCCTGAGTTGGCTCAGAAAGAACATTCTTTGTTGTGCTTTTTTGATGACATTTTTGATGTTAGGTGCCCATTTTAGGTCTTGAGATATGATAGAACCTAGAAATTTGAAGGTCTCTACTGTTGATACTGTGTTGTCTACTATTGTAAGAGGTGGTAGTATGGGAGGGTTCTCCTAAAGTCTACCACCATTTCTATTGTTTTGAGTGTATTCAGTTCCAAATTGTTCCGGTTGCACCACGAGGCTAGTTGTTCATTTTTTTGTTTAAAATCCTTATTGAATTGATCATGCTAACTGTTAACCCTTAGGCTAAAAATTCTCCATTCAGGCAATGAAACCAGGCAGTGATCTTTTAGACAATAATGAAAGATTAGACTTTTTGCTCTCAATGTAAATTATATCTTATCTCTCTGTTCTTGCATGCCTAAATTATGACAATTGCACAAAACATGGACCTGCAGTAAAAAAAAAAAAGAAACCTTCTGGTGAGAGAAAGCATTCCAGAGTCTACTTATGCTTCAAAAAAAGTACAAAAAGAGTGAGAAAGAAACAGAAATATTCCCAAAGAGCAGAAGCCATAGCATCAGTGGTGGGATTAAAATTTTTTACTACCAGTTCTGTGGGCATGGCTCGGTACCACAATGTACATATTCATGGTTGTGAGCATAAACTCAGTTTAACACTGTAAAAAAGATACTGATGATATCAGACTGGGAAAACATAGAACAATGGCAAAATTAACAGTATAGATACATAATAGTGGTAAGTTTTGGAACAGTTCAGTGTCTAGATGAGACGAAGCTAAACAAAGAATTAACTTTTACTTCCTGAAAGACTCTAGTGGGGAAAATTTGAAATGATGCTAAGAATGATCTCATCTTGAATAGCATTAGTGGGATAGTAGGATGAGTAAAAGACAACAAAATACATTTTGGAGTCCTTGGAAGCCATTCAATAGCACATAAATCTATCTGTCTGTATTGACAGTAAAGAAGGTGTCCTAGAGAGATTATAATTACTCTCCTTGAATCCCAGCATCCAATCCTGAGACTGTTCAGTGAAATAGAGGAGGCAATCTGTTGTGTCTAAAGTGAATGATTTAACTTGCAGGGAATTTCCTCTTTTGCATCCGAAGAGACTTTAGTATGTATGAACCCACCAATCTTTTCCTTGTGGGAGTGTAATACAACCATTTGACTGTTGCCCAATTTTGTCAGTTTATTTTATTTTAACCACTTGTTCTTTATCAGAGCACATGTCTAGAATTTGTCGCTTAATTTGAACTTCTACTTTAATGGAAGCTTTGAATTTTAAAACAAAAACCTCAACATCTGTTTTTTTTCCCCTCAGCAATACCAAATCAAACAATGAGATAACAATTTGTGTTGTACGAAGCATTGCTTTATCATAAATGTCACTAAATTTTCTCATGACTTCTCTATATTTGGATTCTGTATCTTATTTTTTTAAACTTAATTTTATTTCCCTCAAGGTTATAACAGGTGATTTAGCAAGTTCTACTGGAAACACACAATGAGAGACTAAAAAGGAAACCAGACTTTAATTTAGCTCTTCCCTGACACCAACTATATAACTTCTGTTATGTTCTTTGTCCATTTACTGATATTATGTTTTGCATCATTTTTTTTCTTTTCTTCCTTGTTTAGCTTGTGTTGTCTATTTTAAATTGTAAGAATTATTAAAAAAAAAACAACAACAACACCAACACCTGACAGCCCAATTCTCCCTTCCCTTTTCCACACTGTGGGGTTATATCCCACAGACCCATAGAAATGTCAAAATATTGGAATACTGTGAAGATATCATAGAATGGTTCTGCAAAAACATGCAGGGCATTACAAGTTATCACTCCAGCATATTTCCAAACGTTTGTTCAGATAGCACTAGTTTTTAAAACTATCTGATCCTATCTCTGATTTGCAGACCAGAGAAAGAATGGCTGATGAAAATTCAAGTAGCATAACAAACTCAAAGGCAGTGGGATTTAAAATAAGGATAAGAAACTCATAGCACATATCCCTGGTCTATAACCTAAGGCAATTTTAGCTATTTCTCTTTCTTAGGAGCTCTAATCTTAATCAATATGAATTTTAAAAGCAAAAAGCAAAAATTCTCTGTCTGTCTGTCTGTCTCTCTCTCTCTCTCTCTCTCTCTCCCTCTTCCTCTCCCTCTCCCCCCCCCCCCCTCTCTCTTCCAGAACTTCCTCAACAGGTCATTTCTTGTATCCTTTGATATGTTGATCAAAAGATACAAGAAGGAAAGTTGTTTAAGTAAAGTCAGTCATGACTCAATTCAGATCTCTTTCTCTGGTGGAAATTACTTCCATTTGAGATTTCACTTTTCTACTGTCTTTTCATCAGCAGCTAAAATATTTATGTCTTTTTAAGGCTTTCCTATTTAGCTAATGGACTCGCTGATGTAATGTTTCCTTTGCTTTTGATGATCTGGCTGACGTTTTGCTAATTTTTGTCATAAATGGAGTTGTTCCTCTGATTAAGTTTGAAGGGTAGGGGTAGACAAATCATTTCCATTTAGATGATTTCCTTGTGTTTTTACTCATATTTTGCTGATGGAGGAGGTGCCTTCAAATCAGGTTTCATTCCTGGACAGGTTCCTGAAGTTTTCTTGCCAAAATTTCAGAAGTGGCTTGCCATTGCCTCATTCCCAGGGCTGAGAGAAAGTGCCTAACCAAAGGTCTTTGTGCCTAAGATGAGACTAGAACTTTTATTCAGTCAGTCAGTCAGTCATTCAGAACAGAGCCGGAAGGGGCTGTGGAGGTCTTATAGTCCAACCCCTTGCTCAAACAGAAGATCCTATACCCGTGATGGCGAACCTATGGCACGTGTGCCGGAAGTTGCACACAGAGCCATCTCACCAGGCATGTCGCTCGTTGCGCTTCCGGGTTCCGGCACACCGGTTAGCTGGTTTTCACATGTGCAGGAGTGCCAGAAACTGAAAGAGCAGCCATCCAATGCGAATGCATGCACCGGGAAGGTGATTTTCCGGTTTCAACATCAAAGTAGGTCTTTTTATTTTGCTATATTTCTTCATTTATTTTTAAAACTATCCTCTTATTATCCTAGTTAAAATATAACTTTCAACATTTTGCACAAACATGGGCTTCCTTCCAAATATATATTTACACACATATTTTACACAGCATTCTTGCATGGTATGGGAGCAGCTCTGTAGCAGACAAATAGGCTCTACAGAGAATCATTAAAACTGCCCAGAATATCATTGGGCTCCAACTACCAGCCCTAGACGACATCTTCACATCCTCCTGTTTGACTCGCTGCATAACATTCTCAGAGACTCTTCCCATCCTGCTTACAGTCTTTTTGGACTGTTGCCTTCTGGCAGAAGATACAGAACAATTAAAACTTGGACCACATGTTTTCTGAATAGTTTTTATCCCAGAGCTATAATTGCACTCAACAATGAACTAAAGGGCCACCATCAGTGAGCTGTTGGACAGCATTACTTGGTCTGTTGTGTGGATGTTTGGGTGGTTTAGGGGTGGGGAATTGTGGTGGGTGGGAGTGTGTTTGGGGATTGTTATGTGTGTTGGACCTGGTCTTTAGGTGTTAAGTGGATTTCGTTGTATGGGTATACTGTGTATACACTTACAATGACAATAAAGTTATTATTATTAATATTTTAATGTATTTATTCTATCTAGAGATAGAATTCTAAGAGAATTGCAAAGCGTGGTCAATAGTTAACTTCTGTTCCACATATTAGTCCAAAAGTTATCAGATCATATTATCTAGAATATGTTGCAAATTCCTCAAGTCATTTTGTGTGCATTTACATTTTTAAAAGGTAACAGAAAATGAAGCATTTGAAATGACTAATATCATTTGTTAGAAAATTTTCATTGCTGAAGGGGCAGTTTTATTATGGAGCATAAATATTCATGAGGAAATTAGCTTGTACAATAAAAATAAAAGAGTTTAGCCTCCTGAACATGGTCTATATACATACAGATAGTTGTCAATTTCCACAGCTTCCACAGACCACAGCTGCAATATAAGGATATTTGCAAGAGGGATCTAAAGGCCTCGGGAATGGATATTAACAACTGGGAAACCTTGACCTCTGATCGTTCAGCTTGGAGGCTAAAGACGCAGCATGACCTTCTCCAATTTGAAGAGACACTTGTTTGGCAGGCTGAGGCAAAGAGGCAGTCCCGGAACAGCAAAATCTGGGGGCTGGGCAGGGGACAGAATGTATCTGCCTTCAGTGTGGAAGGGATTGCCACTCTTGAATTGGCCTTTTTAGTCACACTAGATGCTGTTTTAGGACCTCTTTCCAGAGCACGATACCATAGTCTTTTGAAACTGAAGGATGCCAATGCAAAGTTCTCAACTTATGACCAGTGATTTAGCATTTGAAGTTACAACAGAATAAAAAAAAAAAGGTACTTATGACCTGGATTCAAAGTTCCAATGACCACCCTTCCCTCGGTCCAGTGGTTACTTGATCACATTTCAGCAATGGACCCACACTTAAGAGTTGTTTGCAGTGTCCTGTGGTCACATGACTTCAATTTGTGATTATTATTTTTTGCTAGAAATTGGTGTTTGCTTTGATCCAGAAAAAACATGGATTGTGGACAATGGGTTCACTGATGACTGTGGTGTCTTGCTGTATGACCATTATGTTTGTGTAATAATGGCTGCAAAAAAAGGTGGTAAATTGGGTGGAAGCTCAAATATGATCAAGGTCTACCTGTAATTAACCAAAACAATGCAAGAATTTGGCCATGGCTAATTTACCTATGAAAGGAAACAGAAATAAGTCTTGAGGGATTGCAAACAACTTAAAGATTTTGGCTCATTACAGTAAAAACCTGTTTGGCCTGATAAGTTAATAATAATTGATAATAGTCATTCCCAAGTGCTATGCGTGTTTATTTGTTTCATTCTAAAATGCCTAGACTCACAGAAAAGTGTGACGGATAGCTATATAAATCAAGTAAATAAATATTGTCAATTATAAAGCAGACTTTCTGCCATTCATCCAAAAATTCAATAATTTCACTCACATCATTTCGTCTATTGCTTCCTGGAATATTTTGGAGATCCTTGGAATACATTGTCACCAGGGGTAGGTTCTACTTACCTTTACTACCGGTCCACATCGCACTTGCGTGCATGTGCAGATCACCTATGATGACGTCCGGGTCAGTGGGCGGAGCCTCTTGTGAACCGGTCTGAACCGAGGGCAACCCACCACTGGTTGGTCTTAGGGGCTGTGTACACTGTACTGTAATACTTTCATATGCAAGTATATTTCTCTAAAATGTAGCGTGAAAAAGCAGGCCAGAAATTATTAGAACTGCCATTCTGAGTCCTTAGTTAAAGCCTAGAAAATAGAAGAATTTCTTATCTGTTCTTGCGCATCAGATCATCAAAAAGAAAAAGAAAAAAAGGAAAAAAGAAAATAGAAGAATTTCCAAAGAATGGGTTGCAAAACTATTTCTTGAACTTCAGAGTAAATTTAATATCAATTCTTCAGCATTAAGGTGAGCAGCAAAAATAATAGCCCTGTGTGGGTGCATGTATGTATCCATGCATAGGAATGAGTCTGAAGAACCTAATAAAAGTTGGCCCAGAAGAATGAAAGGGCTTTGTAAAAAAGTTATGCAATAAGAAAATTAACACTGTACTCACCGTCTCCTCGGGTGCAACTGTCTGGTCTTCCCTTGACCATTCATTGATCTCTTTGTTTGCATTTCATTTTTATTTGCTGATGGTGGGATTTTTTTTTCTCTCACAGGCATCCCAAATTTCCAGACAGCTATAAATAAACAAGGGATGTTTGTCCTCTTTGAAATAAAAGCTCAGACTGTTCCTCTCACCCCAAGTCCAACAGCACGATATTGTCTTTGAAGTAAAGAATGAACTGGATTTCCCTTCTTTGAGGGATCAAAGGGTATGCTGAAAATTTAAGCTAATTTAAGCTAATTACATACATTAGTAGTACGAGCATCTCATTTTCCACAGCAGGTGAATAGGCAGTTAGGGCTAAATTGCCTTTGCATTGCTATTTCACATCAGTTTAAGCATAATACTTAGCACTATTAAATAACTATACTCCAGCAGAATTCACCATCATTAGTTAATTATTTAACTTAGTTGAATACTATTTAAGTCTTGTATTGAAACTAATTTACAGTTATGATAGTTTTTAGTAGCTGCAAAATGTTTGCACAAACCATTAGTCACAGCTAAAGGAAAGTTTAATGTTTTCCAAGAAAACCCAAGAAAGATGAAGGGGGAAAAATGTGCACATTATATAAATTCAGCAGATTTGCATTTTGTTTCTTTTCCTATTTACTATTTTCAGGGAACTAAAACTTCACATCCAACCAGCCTGTCAGCTAGAAGTCATACCTAGCCATTCCTAGAATTTATGCATGCATATTGCATATACTTTAAAGCATAGTTTGGCTTCATGACACCAGGGACACAAGACAGCTCTTAAAAAAAAAAGAAATTAAAACTGCTTGCAAGCAAATCCTAGCTCAAATAAAAATAGAGAATCAGACACATTTGTTTGAAACACAAAGAGTGTTCATTTTTTTTCTGAATTTGTCCAGTTGCTATTAGTTTTGGGGAGAATTATTTATTGTCTTGAATATTCACATTGTTTGTTAGGCATCCTTGAAAATTTTTCTCTGTTAAAGAATTATCACGCTTTGTGAATAACTTATTATGTTCAGACAAGGATCCAGAGTGTTGAGTGCTCCCCATAAAGAACCGAATTGAAGCAATATATAGATGATTAATAACCCCTGTTGAAATAATGACTCTCGCTGACCTGAAATCTCAGCAGATAATATGCTTGGAAGAGTTTGGTGACCTTTATGGGCATAGAAACATTTCATGTCATTTTGCAGTGGTTTCAGCAAAAAAACCCACCCCAATCATTTGACAGACCTGTGGCATTGTTTGAAGTAGTCTTTACTAAGAAAAAAATCAAATGGTGAAAGCAATTCCACAATTCACATACATGAGAAAAGCAACATAAGAAACTCAGATGGCTTATTTTAGGATAAAGTTATTACCGGTAAGTTGTGCCCCCCTACAGATAAGATTAGAAAGACTTTCAATAAGTGGAGAAGAAAGATGAGATGATAAAACTAACCCAACAAGATCAACTCACAAAGCAGAATGAAAATCGATCAGCCAATACACAATTGGTAGGCACGAAACGAGGATGGAAATTCAACCCGCAAAAGAAAAAGAAAAGAAATAGATCTCATAGAAACAGCAATTTCTAAACCAAGCAACAGTGAAGCCAGGGACTTTAAAAAATGAATGAACATCTGAAAAGATAGTGGAGGCAAACAATTGTTTAATACTATCCTGAGGATTGTGGCAGATCTCTGTAATGCCGTGATTTTGGGATGTGAAAAGAGCCTTACCTTGTTGGATTTGAATTATCTACTCTGGATTTCTTTTACTGGTGAATATATTATGATTATTTTGAGTTACAAGGCAAGAGAGTCACGCTGGGGCATGCAGAAGATCTGGTTGTTACCCATTAGGATGATGGGAATCAACAATCCTGATGAATACCACAACTATAACTATATGGATATAATTATAATGTCACTCGGGTGGTTGTTTTTACTTTTATATATATACGAGGATATCTACTACTGATGGGGGCAGAAGATGATTGAAGATTTTGAACAAACTGTTGCACCAGCATGTTATTTTACCCTATTATGGGTGATGGATTTAACGATCCAGTGGAAAGACATCAAAGAAGATATTATATGGATTATAAATTTAAAGTTATTGTCTTTTTTTTTATATAAAATGGAATGCATATATAGATATGTGTATATTTTAGTAAAGTGGGCAGTGGGTTATATTTAGAATTGTATTGCATGATTTTGTAGGAATTGAAGGGTTGAAATAGGTTAGTTTACTGATTGATTAGTCTAAGAAAAAGGATCCTTAAGTCATATATTTAGGGGAGTGGAGGAATTGGATAGAACTGAATAAACGTTAAATCTGGATGTAGGGAGAAGGCTGCTTTAAAATGTTATATTAATATATATAAAAGATTAAATGTTAAATTGTAATAATACACTATAAGTTTAGGGGAGGAGAAAAAGGGCAGATTATCGTAAAAATGGGAGTTATAAGAATAATATGCTAAGGGTCAGTATTCTGAGGAGGGAGTAAGGGAAAGGAAAGATATTATGTATGTAATTAGTTATGAAATAGCCTATTGTTGTGAAGAAGTCACGGGGGGGATGGGTGGTGAGGGGGGGGTTAGGGAAGAGGGGGGGAAAAGGGGGAAAAACTTGTATTTGAAAACTTTTTCAATAAAAAAAAAGAAAGACTTTCAATAAGGTTATAATATGTCTTAAGTAGATCTTAGACTTAATTATGTTAGTACTTCTTTGAAGCTAGACAAGGAGATAGCCAGCACCATATTTCATAGTAGTGAAATTATGTACAGCTAGTCCTCGATTTACAACCACAATGGAGCCCAAAATTTCTGTGATTAAGTGAGACATCAGTTAAGCGGGTTTTGCCCCATTTTACAACCTTTCTTGCTACAGTTGTTAAGTGAATCACTGCAGTTGATAAGTTAGTAACCTGGTTGTTAAGTGAATCTGGTTTTTCCAGATTTTGCTTGTCAAAAGGTCACAAAAGGTGATCACATAACTTTGGAATACAGCAACCGTCATAAATAGGAGCCAGTTGCCAAGCATCAAGAGCCAAGGTGGTGTAGTGGTTAGAGTGCAGTACTACAGGCTACTTCTGCTGACTGCCAGCTGCCTGCAATATGGCAGTTTGAATCTCACGAGGTTCAAGGTTGACTCAGCCTTCCATCCTTCTGAGGTCGGTAAAATGAGGACCCAGATTGTTGGGGGCAATTTGTTGATTCTGTAAACCGCTTAGAGAGGGCTGTAAAGCATTGTGAAGCAGTATATAAGTCTAAGTACTTTGCTATGTGAATTTTGCTATCACATGACTGTGGGTATGCTATAATGGTTGTAACTATGAAAAATGGTGATAACTCACTTTTTTCAGTGCCATTATAACTTTGAATGGTCAATAAATGAACTGTTGTAAGTTGAGGACTACTTGTATTACTTTTTTTTAAGAAAAATCTTTTTGTTTATCCTTAATCTTTCAGGTTTCATTTTAATTAGGTGGCCTCTGGTTCTAGTAATTTTTGGAAGGAGTAAATTGTTCTTTTTGACCACTTTATTTGCTCCATGCATAATTTTGTAAACACCTCGGTCATGTTCCTTCTCATTTGCCTCTTTTGTAAACTAAAAAAAATCCACAAGTTGTAAGCTCTTCTTATAGAGAAACTGCTCCAGCCCTCTGAAATATCTTAGCCTACCCTTTTGAACATTCCCTTTTTATAATCTTAAAAGTTCCACTTTTTTGTGGTGCAACAACTAGAACTGCACACAATATTCCGAATGTGGTTGCCCCATTGATTTATGAAAGGGCATTACAATATTGGCATCTCTATTTTCAATACCATTTCTTATTATCACTAATGTGCTCTTGGCTTTCTTACAGCAGAGACTGTAAGTGTTGGCATCTTCACTGAACTGTTTGCCAGATTCTAAGAAATACACTAGTTTATTGCAACCATATAGTTCCAGTATCAGAGTGCAAGAATTATATTTTTTCCTATATTTTACTTATGAATGCATGCCAGGCATGCATGCATGGTTGACATATTTCTGTCTCTGTGTGTGTGTTTGAGGCTTCTCTCTTTCACTGTACTAATGAGATCATTGTGCTATATGATGATCACCTTCCACAGCCAATCAGGAGGACAATAGCTCTATTACTAAAGCAAGTGATATTAGATATATTCTTCCCACATCCATGGCAACAAATCACAGGGTTTAATATCACTACTTAAGTACCTTAAGTACTACTTAAGAAAATTTCCTTAACAAAATGTTCTCCATTCCAAAAGACTCCAAAATATCAGCTGCCCAGAGTTGCTACGGATAGCAACATGGGCACCATATAGCAATACCAATAGCATTTACACTTAGATACTGCCCCATAGCACTGTAAAGCATTCCCTGGGTGATTTACAATGTAAGCATTATTTGCATATTGCCCCGACAATCTGGGTTTCATTTTACCAACCTCAGGAGGATTGATTTCTTTAACTTTTAAGATTCTTTTTTCGGTAGCATTAAGCTAATTGTACTTCTGCAATTCTTGTGCAATTTTTCACAACGGTTTTGTTTTCTTTTTGTTTGGATATTTTTTTGTCTCTATAATCTTTGTGATGTCACCTTCTTTTCAGATAAAAAGGGAAAAGGTTGGAATATACCTAAATGATTCTATATAGAGCTAGCACTAATGTTCATTAAAATGCAGTTGTATCTTGAAAATGGAGACATTGTGTTATATCTTGGTTTAGAAGAATGGATTAAAATCAGTTCGATAAAAACTGGTTGAAAATTTATGTATAAATTGTTAATATCTTAGCTGAGTTTCCAAACTTTTAGAGATTTTATGTGCTAGAACAATTTATATTTTTACATCTAGGCTTTCTAATTTTTACCATATTAAAGATACATTAATAAGTTACCCTGTTTCCCCTAAAATAAGACATCCCCTGATAATAAGCCCAATTGGGCTTTTGAGCACATGCGCTAAAATACACCCCCCACAATTAGCCCTCCCCGAAAATAAGCCCTCCCTGAAAATATTTAAACGCATGCGCAGCCGGTCTCCGCCATTTCCTCTGGTTAGGGTTAGGGAGACAGAGCTGGAAATCAGGTAAGATGGAAAGAGGAGCCCCATCTTGCTCCACGTGCCCCAAAATAATAAGACATTCCTGAAAATAAGGCCAAGCATTTATTTCAGAGTTCAAAAAAATTTAAGAGCAGGTCTTATTTTCGGGGAAACACGGTATTATTGTTATTCTTGGGGTTTCATGCAATCACTATTCTGGATTATTTATTCATTAAAACATCTGTTCAAACTTGACACCACAATATGGAAGGCCTGAGAGTCCATTTCCCTCTAACGGTCACCCTACACATCAGGATGCCCATGGCCTCCAGTTGTATCATATCTTCAGTTTTTTTTCTTTTTACATTTTTGAGGGATAAGATAAAACGAGTGCCTTACACCTGGCAGATTTTGAAGGCACCTAAACCACTTCTTAAAACCCTAACCCTCTACCCCTCAAAAGGGTGCCTTCTTTGGATCTTAATCCCACTCTCATTTGTAGAGTTGTCCTCAGTCCCGTGTGATCCTTGAGCTCTTGAATTACAAGAAGCTGTGCATCCTACAGGTACAAAAACAAGGAGAGATGCTAGCATTAGTTGCTTCTTTCTGCATATATACAGTAGTTTCAGTGGTGGGATTCTACAGGTTTGGACCAGTTCGGGTGAACCGTTAGCTCCGACTTTCAACCATGAGCAAACCAGTTCCCTCCGATTTTGAAGTGGGCCCACCTGCCCGCCTCTGTGTTATACTCACCTATATTTCCATTTCTGAAGCCCAGCTGATTGCTGCAGCAGAAGCAGCAGAGTGGATTGCCGCGCCTCAGCTGTTTTCCTTGCTGGCAGCAATGCGGAAGGTGAGTTTTCTCCAAATTGTGCACGTGCACACAGCGTATGTCTGGCACGCAGGCTTAGCGAACCAGTTGTTAAACCAGTAGGATCCCATCCATGAGTAGTTTCAATTGCTTTTTGGATACAAGAAACAATACAAAGGATTGTGGCTGTCCTTCATACATACTTCTTCATGCTAAAGCATCTTTGTGTGAGCAAATGATTGGATGGATTTTTTTCAGTCATTTAGATAGGTGAAATAACTCCGTCAGTGCAACTTAATGCTAATTAGAGTCACCTAAGGCAATTTAATATTTAATATTGTAATATAACTCTGCATTACCCAAGGATTTAATATATGAGGCTGTCTAAATTCTATATGATTGTATGTGTAACCATATCACAGGACTCTAAAAGCTCCATGTTACTCGTTGACTGAAAAAAACTTGGTGGGTGATCTTTTAAAGCAAGGGTCTCAAAGCATAACCTATGAGCTTCATGCATCCCCGTGTAATTTTCTACAGCCTGAAAGAATATGTTATAGGAACCTAAGATATTGTCTAGCAAGGGCAGGGCATCAAGTACTCTGTATATGCATTGGCTTGACCATAGGAAGTAGTCTAGGAGAAAAGTGGCCTGGAGAGGCTGATCACCAGGTCTCCTGTTAACAGTGGACTTGGTCAACCAATGTGTGCAGTTGGTATTTATGGTTTTAATAATTGCAATGAAGTAATCAACAAATAGTAATATTGACTGTATTTAATTATTTTGATTTAATTTTGATTGAGTGAAAATTTAAATTTTGGAGGCGGGGTGTGTGTACCCTGTTTCTTTATGCTTTTTGGAGTGTGATCCTCAAGCCAGAAAAAAATTGAATTCCCTGCCATATCTATTAGTCATGGACTACAGATTTCCAACATCTATCTTACTATTACAGAAATGCTGCGGGCATGTTCTCTAACTATTATAAAAATGGGAAATATGGATTGAATGTTAAAGGGCACAAGTTTATTGCAATGAGAAATAATATGAAAAGGAAGTGGATGTTAAGTATGCTAATTATGTATCAAAATGATAGATTACAAGCAAGTGTGAGAATTGCAAGAACACTTCAATAACTACCATGCTATTGTCAACCAAATATTTAAATTAACTATTGCCATGCCATTTATCTAGAACTCTCATGCAGCAGATGTAAAATGGTTAAGAGATTCCAAAGCTATAATTTAGCCAGACTAGTTGAGGAAAAAGTGGAATAGATTGCCTTCTGTACAATAGATCTTCATAGCCTCCCTCCCACAACAAAATAAAACTTTGAGCAGCAATCTCTGCATATTTACATGAATGTTTAATTAAATTAATTTTTAACCAACCAGCATGGGATTTGAGTTGTAATTTGATTGAAGTTCAGCTATCCAGTACAGCTTCTTTCCCTTGCTTCCCTTTATTGTTTCTAAATTTCAGAGATCTGTCTCTGCAGAAGATGAGGCAGAGCCTGGGGGCAGAGTCAAGAGAGTAATCAGCCTAGAGTTGTTACATTCCCACAAATAGTCTAAATCCAATCAATTCCTGTTGTACTCCATTGACTTTAGATCAATTTAGTGAGAACCATTAATTGATTAGATTCTTGTGTATAGATATGAGCAATAAATCAGTTTAACTGGAACTTAATATGTATTGATGATTCTTTCCACCTGACTCTTTTGTCTCTTATAATTGAATTATCTCCATACAAATAGTATCAAGCACATTTATGGACTTTATATTAAATGTAGCCAGATAAAACTCAGATTTAGAAAGAAGAGGTCCTTCACAATTCAATTTATGCCTTTGCAATCCACAACAATTATACATCTGTTAGATAACTGGGTTTCCCTCCATCTTTTTCCTTCAGAAGCCTCCAAAAATCATGTAACTAGTTCTGTAGACTTTTGGTTCTGAATCAGTCCAAGTTACAGCACATTTAAGAAGCTAGGATCAGATAAAAGGAGACATATATTTAATGTTGTTTTTCTTACAAGGATTGTAAACTCCTATTCAGTATCAGTTTGGAAGATGATACAATTGAAAATTATATGAATGTACTTAATATTACATGGGATATAATGTGCTAAAATGCTAATGTACATTTATTGGACACTGAGCTAGGAAGACCTATTGTATAGTTTGGGTTAGGACATGGAACAGCTATTTTATACATATTTTTAAAGCATTGAAATGGCTATTAAAGAAAATAATATAATTCATAGAATTGCCAAAAAGACATATTTAAAAGCATAACCAGAAGGTTTTGCTTTATCTACTTAAAAAAAGAATCTTAACAATTTATTGGTACTTCAGTTTGCAATGAATCACCTTGTTACCTCTCTATTAACTTTAATCTTGACATAATTCTGACTAATATAGCTGATGCACTATATGAATAAACTTATTTTTGAATCTATCGATTTGCAGGTAATGCCTTTAAATACTCACATTGTATATAAGTAAGTCACCAGGACACCAAACATGATACACGAGTATTATTATCATTTAAGCAGGAGATGTAAAATGCAGGAACATTGGTTCTTTCCCCTTTCCACTGGCCGGTGATCCTTCTTTCTAAGAAACTAAATTGTTTTTTTTTTTTTTCCTGCCATCTCAAGGCTGCATCTGCCTAGTATTCAATAGATGTATGCTTGCTGTATTGGGATAACATTTATATGAAAAATGACTCTATTTTCTACGAGATGATTCCATTAAAATATGTGGGGGGTTGGGGGAAAGATGCGGTGAAAAGAAATGATACAAATCACCCACAGAGAATAAGAGCATCTGGAATAAGAACATAAAATAATTAATGTTAGTAGAAAAAGAAGCTGAAAATGAAATTGGAACACAAATCAATTAGAAAGGCACAAGTAGCCATATTAAATTTAGATCTAACCAATAGATTTTTCCTCTGTATTGAGGTAAATTCTGAGATATATTTTTGGCTTCAGAAATGCTACCCTTAAATACTTTCAGTTGATCAACCATATTTTTTTGCTAAATTTGGATAAAACTCAGTCCTGGCTGCCAGCATGGAGTCACTTACATACCACAACATATACCCAAGCTTCTTCATTGTTGCCATTTTTCCCTCATTAGCAGATACTCTCTCAGATCTGTAGCCTTCAATTCTGCTGTTTTTGTTGGGAACCTATGGAGCAAGTTTTTGTTTAGACGTAAAGCATTGAGGAAGGATGAGAACATTCTCTTTGATGTTGAATGTCACCAATGCTTATATGCCACTAAAATTCTCCTGTTTGTCTGTTTGTAACCTTCAATTGAGCAAAATGGTCCATTACAGGACAACAATTTTCGAATCAACATATCTCAAAAGAGCTAACTTAAAGAATGCCCCCAAAATCTGGGACACATTCATCTTGTGGGATTTAAATTTGGCAAAGTTGTGGCCACTTCAGCTCTGGTTATCTGCAGTCATGTGATCATCATTTCTAATGTTCCCTGCCAGGTTGACACAATGATAATCAGTGGGGAAGCTGACAGGAAGTTGCTCCTGCTCCTACTGGGTTTTTTTTAGCCGCCTGTGGTCATTGTGTTTCTCAGCATAGGAAAGGAAATGTCTGTGATTCAATGGCCCAATGGGTCACACAGGTTGCCTAGTGACTGAATGTGACTCATACAATATTTGAAATCTTTAGAAGGTTGGGACAAATGGAGCATGACTGGAAAATAGCTTTAGGAGGATGATTTTTTTCTTCTTATGAATGCTGCTCTTCCCACTGTAACCAAGCATTCTGTATTCTATTTCTATTCACACCTTATTCATGGAAGTCAAACATGGCATATTTTAAACAAAATGTGACAGAGGAGACTGGCAGTTATTAATAATAAGCTCTAATGCACTTTCTGTATGCCAGAAACTTTGCTAGTAAACAGACTGAATATCAACTGTATCCTCAAAAAAGGAGATAAAATGTTTCAGGAATAAGGTAGTGAGATTTTCTTAATGACCACATACACAATAAGAATTGTCTGTCAGAGTAAATTATACATTTAATGAAACAGGTGATGTACTGCCAACTGGGAAATCTGATGTGCTATGCATCTAAATTTGATCCCCCAAATACTATAATAAAATACTATATATATATATAGAATATATATATATATATATATATATATATATATATATATTGCAAATTGAATTGTTTATTTGGTGAAATGTGCATTTTATCACCACTTAGGGTTGCACAGTTCAAGAATTTTATTTTTCTATTTCAGTGTATTTGGAAACATGTCAGGGCTCTTATCATTTCTGTAAAGCTGTTTTATAGAATGTAAGGTTTATACTTGTATGTAAAAATGCAAGGTATGGACAAAAATCTATAGCAGTTTTATCCGTTTCTAAAACAATTTACTTGAAAAATGGGAGAGTCTTATTTTTGTTGAAAATATGGCAACAAAGACAATACTTTTTTCCTAATTCTTGAGGTCTTATACTCATAATTGTCTTTTAATGCAACTCAGCAACATACATCATTTTTAAGGTAGCATTTTGCAACCCTATAGGAAATTGCAATAGTTTGCTAAAGGTCCATACAAAGGGAGTAGCAGATGATTAAACAAGAGTTTAGGTCATCCATCCATAATTATTTATTTGGACTTTGCTTGTGGATTCTGACCCACTGTGGGATGGTTGGTTGCAGGGTGGATTTGATTTCAATCAAGATGATTTAAATCACAATTTAAATCATGATTTAAATCACTTGTAAAAAGGCTTGATTTAAATCAACTCGATTTAAATCATAATTTTTAAAGAGCAACTGTCATCTCTGTCCCAAGCAGCTCCTCCTCTGACCTGCTGTTGACTCACCCATAGTCCCAATATTGCAGAATATGCAGCCCCTGTCAGGGTTCCAAAGAACACCCCCAACGAAATAAAGGTCTGAGGCCTGAGGTTCCTCAAAGTTCCAATTTATTAGAGATGTCATGTTGGCACATCTGGGAAAACCCGAATCTGAAAGCTTCCAGGTTTTCTCCACCCAGCTAACAGTTCACAGCCCTGCCCCACAAGTTCATCACATTGTACAATCAATTCTTCACTCTCAACTGGATACAATCTTCTGGCAGTCTCCATCAGATGCAAGCAAAAGTCCTTGAATACGGAATGTTGTTATGACTAACTTTCTACCGCTCCAACAACAACCCCCTCCCAATTTCCCCAGATAAAATATGTGGCAGTTAAAAAGCAAAAAAGAAAATTGTCTTCCAAAACTGACAGCCCCATGCTACATAATTAAGCTCCATTTTATGCTGAATAAGCTAAATTATTAATGTATCTTAAATAGAAAACTATCTTTAGGTATATTTTTACTCCAAAAGCATTTTATTAAAATAAATTTGATAAAAATAAAAAAACCCTCCGATTTAAATTAAAAAAATCAGATTTAAATTTAAAAAATCAGATTTTTTTATTTTTCTTTTTTTTAAAAAAAGCATAGATTTTTATCCACCCTGGTTGATTGGTTGGTTGGTTGGTTTATTTATTTATTACCTAGTATTTTAATACACCCAGCTTGAGTAGTGCCTGCTCAAACAACATTGTTTTAACTCATTTGCAAACAAGGGAAGTTGCCCCATGAACATAGGGTGTTCTCCAGAATGGGTTGAAACCCAGGGCTTTAATTATCTTAAACAATAGTGTGACCTGGACTTGGAATTTGACTTGGAAATTATTGATAAGCAATGCAGTAACTGAAGAACAGGAAATATAATACTGACATGCAGTAATGACTGTCACCACTATTAATGGATACTGCAGTGTGCACCAAACGAAGCTTCCAAATAATTTTTTTAGTATTTATTTGTGAGGTTTCTAATCCCTCCCCCTATTTATTGTGCTATTACAAGTCTTGCTGCATTATGTTGTTTCAATGATGTTTAAATAGTAGAATTACCTCTTGATATTCTGTTATTTAGATATCTTAGAGTATTATAAATAAATGTTGTGCATTGGAACTTGTATGTGGGAATGACCCTAGGACAGGGGTCCCCAACCCCCATCCATGTACTAGCACCGGGCTGTGGCATGCCAGATACCGGGCCGCACAAACAAGTGAAGCCCCATCCGTGGAATGCAGGCAGCACATGAAACCATGCCCACTCTGGTCCATGGAAAAACCTCTCTCCACAGAACTGGTCCCTGATGACCAAAAGGTTGGGGGCCACTGTCTTAGAAGCAAGAGCCACAGACAGAGGAATGGTCAAACAAAAAGCAGCTTAGCACACAATACAAATGTGAGCATCGAAACCATATCAGATTCGATCTTAAAGTTTCTTTAGGCTGTAAGGATGATAGGATAGAAGTGTTCTTTCAGACTTGCAAGATTGATCTTAGCTGTTGGCATAGGGATTGCTTATCTCCCTACTTGTTGGTTTCTGAATCAACATCTACCTGGGGTGAATTTGATTTATGATTCACAGGTGATTGACAACCTGTTGCTTCCTGAATGGCAGATGGCGAATTTGCTAAGTTTTCTCATTCTCTCTCCCTGCTGGCAGTCCAGAAAGATACCATGTTGACGTAGGTCAAGCCACTGATAGGTATAATAAAATGAAACACCATGAGACACATGTTTTTACCTCAAAGTCCAAGCATAGATCATTTACCAGAGACACCAGAGCTATGTCTATCCCATGTCTAGGCCTGAGAAGGATCCAGGTAATCCACTCATCTAGGACCTCTTGAAGCTGAAAAAATGGAGGAGAAAAAAGATCCAAAAACAAATGGTTTCTGCCCTTTTCAGAAACAGAAAAGCAGGACTATTGAAAAAGAATGATAATTGGTATTTAATTGATCAGTAATAATAACAATAGCAGCAGCACTGATATAATAATTCTAGTAATTTATGATCTAAGTGAAACAATTTGGGAGATATTTTCTTTGCTAATTAAACCATTTGGAAAGCACTGATGGGAAAAAAAAATTGGCAAGATTCCGTATTAAAATTCTAATTTGCACTGTAACACTCAAACAAAATCCCTAATGCATTTTTACAAACCTTTGTTCTCATTGAATATTATACATGACCAGAATTCTTTTCTGGGATTCAGTTGAGAGACCCAGGAATGTTTGGGAAGCAAGGAAATGATGTGAGATGCATTTTTTAATAGAGTCAGTGTTGTTTATTTAGTTATCAAATTTATACACTGCCCATCTCACCCAAGTGACTCTGAGCAGATTGGTATAGTGGTTAAAGCCATGTTTGTTTTTGCTCTTATGACCCCTTCCCATTTTAAAAAAACAAAAGACCTTTTGTTTGTATGGGTTATATTTATCCATACTTACCATACTAAAAATTAACATTGACACATTTGTAGAATATGTATTTATTGAATCATATAAAGATGATAATATTAAACCAGGAGACTGTGAGTTCAAGTTCCATCTTAGTCATGAAAATCAACTGGGTTACTTAGAGCCAGTCATTCTTTCTCAACCCAACCTGCTTCACCGGATTGTTTTCGTGTGGAAAATGAGAAGTAATGTGTGTGCCTTGAATTATTTGTAAAAATAATAAAGATAGGACAAATAAAAACAACAATGACATAACTTTAAATGTTTGAAAATATCTGTAGAAGAAGTGCTGGTAGAGCTAGGTGGAGGAATAAAAAGAGCCATCAGTCTAATATAATTATGTAGGCACAAACTAACTAAGTCTAACCCACCTTGATTGACATTGAACTTTATCTAACAGTCCCCAGGTGCTGAGTGTTAGTTGAGAAGATCCCATGCATAGGCTTTTAGCAATCAATCGGTTACATTAAAGCTTCAATTGTAGACCTGACTTTTTGCATCTAACAATATCTGATAAATAATGTTGATTTCTTGTTGATTTCTAGAGATCTTGGGGGAGCCTCTGGGGTTCCTTGAACCACACTTTAGGAAACACTGGGTTAAAGTACCAGATAGAAACCAGGATACCTTTGAGTTCTGGTCTCGCCTCAAGCACAAAAGCCACCTTGGGCCAGACACTCTTTCATAGCCTTAGGAAGGAGACAATGGCAAACCACTTCTAAAAAAAAAAAAAAAGAAAACTGCAGGGAATTGTCCAGGCAGTTGCAAAGAATTAAAAAAACTGACTCAAAGGCACCAGACAAACCAACCAACCAATCTTACAAAAGGCAATGTTACTGAAAGAATTCTCACGCTTGCCTCCTGACTCTCATATCTCTTTGGCAATGCCTTTAAGAGTGGGAAAAAGATGTTGGAGGAAAAAGCCCATAACATATGTAAATTGGGAACTGTGGAAGTAGGACCTTGATCACTTGCTTTCCTTTGAAGTATTCCATGCTATGGCTTGTGGGATATCACACATTTACCTTTTTGTGGAATCATGAGGCATGAAAGTGACTCAAGGATACCTTGTGTATAAGCACATTAATTTCTAGAACTCTAGATTATTCCTGCTCTGTCAGTTTTTCAGCAGTGGAATTAGCTGTTAAAATGCAGTTCTGCTGAAGATCCTTTTATGTTGGTGAGTGGGGAGAGATGTCATCTGCCTGGAGTGTAAAAGCTAAAACTGTTGTGGGAGAAGGCTTTGACAAGCTGCTGCTTAGTAATGTGTTTTAAAAGTACCCATTTGACATGGTGTAGCAAACCTCTTAGTCCCACCGTGGTTTTATTATCTACAGCATTGGAGATCTTAGCATTCTAGTCAGATGACATATACTGTATAGGCAAGAGCTTTCATGTTTTGTTAAAGCTGGGCTTATCAAAACAATGGTGAAATCGATGCTTGAATATTTTTAATTTTCATTTTATAAAGCAAATAAATTCTGCTCTGTGAATTCAGTTTAGTGAGAAATCTATGCTCTTGTTATTGTTACTGTTTTTAATTCCTGTATCTGGATTTTGGACATTTGTTAAGCAAAGTGAAAAAAAGAAAAAGCAGATGTACTATTTATCAGTTATGAACTCCTGCAGTCAGTAACAGTTGGGGAGAGGTAAGGGGTGGACAGATGTTCTTGCCGCCTGGGCCCTCAAATTTATACTTCCTAATTTTACATCAAAGCAGTTCAAATTACATTTCACTTTTTCACTGCTACTTTTGTTTTTTTTGTTTTTTTTGTTTCATGTGTGGTGGTTTTTATCTTGATCATGGCAAGGGGTCTCAAAAAGTAGAGGTAATTTTCCCCACTGTGGACCAATTGCCTCCCCTAATGAAAGGTTCACCATGAAGGGAGAAGAGCTGAGTAAAGGCACTAGCCAAAATTATTGGCTAGAAAGAACCCTGCCCTACCAAAGAGACCAATCTGGATCATAGCACCTCTGTATATTGGGAGCTCACCTCACAGATCTATTGGCAACAACTCTCCATTTACTTTGCCACTGTGTTTCTCAACTCCATGGCCTGCTTTCTCCAACAGAGACTCCAGATCCTCATACCACATTTGATGGCCCCTGTAGTAGCTTGTTTACAATTTGATTTTCCTCTTTCCTCTAATTTAAAATGGTTGAGCTGTGTATTTGGGGGAATGATGGATGGTTCAAACCTTTTTTTGGCATTGTTCAAACCTTTTTTGTTTGGACACCTCTTTTTAGTAATTGACATCTGTGATTTGTATCTGTGATTTCTGTGAGCCGGGACAGGACAAGAGTTTTGGTTTATACAATGTACTGAAACATGGTGTATTTTACCATAGTTTATGAATAAGCTACATATGTGCTAAGCCAAATCAAACCATATTATGGCCTAGTGAGATATCCAATACATTAACATTTTACTATCTTAGTGAAATGTTTTACTTTGTTTAGGCTAACATACTATACCAGGCCATTATATTTGATTCCATGTTAAAATAAAGAGACCCCCACAGAAGAAGAAGTGTTAGCTAAAATATTAACTTGTGCATACATGGACAGACTGACTCTGGAACTTAAAGATAAGAACAAAACAGAGTATTATGAAATCTGGAACAAATTTTATTAACTGGCTTGACAGGAAGAGGAATGCTGGGATAAATAATTATTGACGAGTAGAATGTTTAGAAGTGTTTACGTTAGTTTTCTGTGTTAGATAAGATCGAATTTGGTATTGATGTAACTTTCAGAGATGTAAGAATCAACATGTTTGAAACGTGATAAATAGTATAAACTTGTATAGAGATGAGGAATTGTATTAATTATAAGGTAAAACTCGACAAAAATGTTTAAACTGATGCCACACCATGTCCAATGTTTTTAATTTGTATTACTAATAAAAAACTTTAAAAAAATATTTGATTCCATGTTTTGTTGACTAATTTATAATTATTTTGTTCATACATTAATACAGTGGCAGAGCTCATATATCACACAAATTTCCACAAACACAAAGACTATAGTATAAGTGCCCCAATGAATGAAATGACACTGCCAGTCATAGGAGCTGATGCTGGCAATTCCTAGTTTGTTAGGTTCACAAAGAGGGTGCACAACTATCGCCCTGGTAATACTCAGTATTTCTTGGCTGCTACCTAGGGTTCATTCAGATCAGAGGTGGGTTTCAGCAGGTACTGACCAGTTCTGGAGAACCGGTAGCAAAAATTCTGACTGGCCCTGCCCCCATCTATTCTTTGCCTCCCAAGTCCCAGTTGATTGGGAAGAAATGGGAATTTTGCAATAACCTTCCCCTGGATTGGGGTGGGAATGGAGATTTTACAGTATCTTTCCCCTGCTACGGCCACAAAGCCATGCCCACCAAGCTATGCCACACCCACCAAGCCACACCCACAGAACCGGTAGTAAAAAAAATTGAAACCCACCACTGATTCTGATGTTTGTAGTTGTACAAAAGTCTCCTAAAATAAATAAGGTCATGAAACTCAATTGCAGTTATATTGAGAAAGGAACACCATTCACAATTACTTTGGAAATAAGTCCCCTATAGGATATGTTTCTAAGTAAACATGATTTGTTTACTTGGTTCAGACTATAGAACATACTGACTTTGTGTACTATTTTGCATATGTACAGCCAAAAATATATTGATTTGGCAAGTTTAAGCCAAAGTACTTTTCATACAGAGCTACCCATTCTTTATGTCCTGCCTCACGAACCAAACTTTGCATTTGATTCAGCAAGGGCCTTGTATTTGGCTGCCTTAAACTATATATTTATATTCTTTCACATTTTTTGAGCTAAGTTTCTATATTTCTTTTCTATGCCTGCTGCTTCCTTCTTGCCAAGCAGTTGTCACAGCAGGTTTTCCTCTGAAGAAATGTAAATTTACTACTAAATCTCTCTGGTCAGCTAGAAATGCTCTAAGGCATAAAGTGAAGGTCATGTGAGTTGACTTGTTTTGGAAATCACTGAAATCATTGGTAGTCTTCTCACACATAGGCTATGTTTTTTGTTGTTGTTTTTGTGTGTGTGTGTGTGTGTGTGTTTTGCTGAGAAGTCTGAGTCATAGGATCTGCATCACTGGAGCTGCTGAACCTCACATGTCATTTGCAGCTCCATCTATAATGATTTTGTTTGGTAAATACAATACTATAGCTGCCTCGGCTTCTCAATACTAAAAAGCTTTGTTTTCAATCTGTGAACTGTTTCTGAGCCTAAGCCATTCTTAAACGCATTGTTATGGGAGAAGTGAAGGAAAGCTGCTAGTTTTGTTTTTCTTTTCTTTTTTTGGGATGGAAACTGTTATTTAGGATATAGGAAAGAATTTGAAAAAAACCCTGCTAGTGAACAGAGCAGCCAGAAGATTTAGTGAATTACATATACATCAGGGCAGGAGAGAATAAATATTTATAATAACCCAAGAATTTAAAATATATGTGTGTTTAACCTTAAATGTCTCATTCCAACTCTGAAGATTAAAATTATTATGGTTGGTTGCATCGTCAACTAGAGGATTAAACTGGTTTTGGTATTTTTATTTATCTGTCAATTTCTTCTCCAGAATCTCAGATAGGCAGCTGTGGTTGTTTAATAATAGTAAAATATCACTCAGGATGTCGGCTGAACCAATTAAAGCTGCCTTTTATAATTGACTTGAAGAAATGCTGATGGTTTTTACGTGGTGCTTGGAATTGCACCTAAGGCGCCTATTCTTGTTGGTACTATATTTGCTTTCTTTTGTATTATTATTAATACTAATTCTTTTGTATTATTATTTTCAAATGTTGGTAACATCTATTGCTTGAGGGTGATCAAAATTTGGCAACTGCTAGAGAGAACAGAAAGAGTTAATTCTGAGGTTTTATATTTAAAGATCACTTTAGTTGTATTGAAAAATTGATTTAAATGTTTAAGAGTCCTCCACTGGCATCAGGATGACTGATTTGCATTGGCTTTATAGAGGTGATTGAAAGAGAAGTGTAGGAGTCAGAAAGGGATGCACTTTTCCAGGTTATTGTGTTCCATGTATTCATCACATCTATTATTCAATGAGCTCATTCTTCCGTAGCTTCTTTTTTAGGCATTTATTCAGACTGCATTTTAGCAATTCCTGCTGATACTATTGAGATGTTGTGATCCCAAATATCTGAAGGACACCTGATTGCTTATGTCTGGAATATAAAGTTCCTATTGATAGCATTTTCACCAACTACTGGCAATTCCAGATTGACATAGAGTATGCTATGGTCTTGCAATTCCTAGCCTCGTTCTGGAAATGCTTCTAACCCACCTTAGCACCATGAGTTCTTTTCCATATTAGGATTGTTGTGAAATCCATAAGATCAGCAGCCCCCAACCTTTTGGGCACCAGGGGCCAGTTCCATGGAGAGAAGTTTTTCCATGGACCAGAGGGGGCATGGTTTCTTGTGCTGCCTGAATCCCACGGAGGGGGATTCACTAGTTTGTGTGGCCCGGTTTCTGGCATTCCGCAGATCGTTGCCAGTCCATGGACTGGGGATTGAGGACCCTTACATAAAATGATGATTTCTTAATTGAATGAACCGCTGTTATATTTCATAATGCCCAGAGTTATAAAAGATGAATGCAGGAGCTCAAAAGTTTATAGAACAGTATTGGTTCTGAACTGATTCATAAAGAAAACTATTCTCAGAAATAAAACAATAAGAATTTTGTAGTCTTAAAAGGCCTGCGCCTTTTGTATTGTCTGCATTAAAGCAGGTTGGCTGGCTATAATATCTTGTCCTCTGCTTTTGAGACTGAGGGGAGAGGTAAAGCAGAATTTCTACCTGGTAGTAAGAGGTTCTCCCTGATCTTTGAATCATTTTTGCTCTTAGACTCTGATATTAAACGCAATTGCTTTAGAGAGATCAGTATTTTTTACAGAGAACTGAGGCAGGATCATAGCATATAGCTTGTAACTGTTGTGGGCCTAGTTTTAAAAAGAAAGTTTTCTTGCTAGTGCATATTAAGTTTGGTGATAATGTGCTTTAGAACTGTTGTATATGTCTACACTGCTTTTCAATTTGTGTGTACCCAGATTCTCCTGAAATTGCATAAAAGAAACAATTCCCCTCCAGATGATTACATGTCATGAAGTGAGAGACTTTCTGTTTTGCAGATAGATGATAGATGGATAGATAGATAGATAGATAGATAGATAGATAGATAGATAGATAGATAGATAATAATAATTCTCAATGTACACTACACTGTCCATATATGTAAGCACATTTGGAGTACTACCGGGATACAGATTCCCTCCAATCTATCAGTTGGTTTGCCAAATCCAGTTGAATTTCTTCACTAATCAAACATCATAATCTGGTCAGCAGATGGCACTAGACAAAAAGGTATTTAATAAGGAAGGATGGTCCTTTAAGGGAAAACCCCCCTTTATACTGTAGATATTTGTTATTCTTGGTTTCAACTTTGTCAGAGATGACCTGAGATAGTTTCACAAGAACAAGAGTATTATGTATCAGTAAAAAAGGACAATTATTGAGCAATCTTTTCTCAGAATAGGTCAATTTTCCAGTCAGAAGAACACATTGATTTAGGATTATTAAATGATGTGAAGCTTATGGCTTGTCTTGACTTAACCAGTCCACACAGAACAGCATTCATTGTTTGCTGAGGGCAATTATTTATTTAAGTCTAAAATAAAATGGCAAAAATGTCAAGCAGGTTAAAACAGAATCAGGAGAACATAAAAGCATTATAATCAGATATACTTCCTGTTTTAATAGTTTATTGCAATTTACATCCAAGTAGGGATGGATTGATCATTTTATTACTAGCTATTCTGGTCTTATGCTTTCACTCATTGGTCAATTCTACCTTATGTTATTGTTTAAAAACAATAAGTATTAAAATTGCTATTCAAATATACATTTGAGCAAACGATTTCACAAAATATTCTATTCATGAACATATCATAATCTCAAGGTAAATATTTCTAATAATAGTCTATTCTAGAACTGATAGGTTTTAAACCATATGTTGCATAATGTTGCAGTAAAGTTGAGAAAGTTGCCAAATTTTAACGATAACTGCATAGCAACCTGCACTTTAGAATTTGGAACAGATTCAGTATGATTCGCTTCACAATGGGAACTAAATTATTCCTTTGATTCTATTTTTCTAAATATCATAAAACAAATAATTTTCTTGGTGGCAGGTCAGGGCAAGAGACAAATACTGCAAAGGCTACAGTAAAGGTTATAGGGTTTCAGGGTACAATGAACAAGTTTGAAAGTCTACCAGTGTTTCATTTTGCCCTATTATACCAAAAAGAATCAAGGAAGTATAATCTTAGGAGGTTTTTTTTCCCCTCACCCACTCCTCTTTCTCAGGGTTGAGTTGATATTTACTAAACTGCTTTTACATTTCCTCTTCAAGGTTTTCTCTATTTTTGTTTTTTATGACCATTTAATCTCTTTATTTGGGGTGGAGTCAGGGCAACTGAATGGAACTGATGATTTACTGGCTGGATGCCCTTCCTGACGCCTATGTGGAGTTTGCAGGTATTTTCTCTTTGCGCCCTGATAGAGAAACATCTGACACTGCCCAGGATTGAACTTTCCAAATGGGAGGCGAGCATCTTCGCTTCAAGACCACCATGCTGCTCTTTCAAAGTTATTTATATATCCCTCTCAAATTAAGCCATTTAATAGTGGTAGATGGGAGGTAGATAATCTGCAAGTATAAGAGAATGTCCACAAAATATGACCAACAGGATTAAAATTGGTTCTATTATAATATAAACTATTATAATATAAGCTATTATTCGATAGATTTGCTAACCTTCTTTTCAGAGAACAAATGCAATCCTACAGTAACTTGGATCCAAGTCATAAAGATTAAAACCAGCAGTTCAAGTTACAGCTTTTCAGGCAAAATATGCTATAAAAGATCTCAATAGCTTGGCGATAACTCTTAGGCAGAAGGGAATTAACAGTAAGAAAGAAGAAAGACTGTACAGTATAGAGAGAAAGGCAAACAATCAAATTTTGGTTCACTTAATTTTTTAAGATTTTTTTAAAACATGTATATGGATATTTGCATGAAGATTAATATGAAAAAAATTCCACGTATATCCTTGCACTTTTCCAGCAATTTTCCCTACTCATGGGCACACCTTTAGAGTGTGTGTGGCTCTCTCTCTGTGTGTGTATTTCTTTTAATTACAATTTGCAGTGAGGAGGATGTAATTTTCTAGTTTCATGTCAGCTTGGGAAACTAACAGATGGTGAATTTGCATGGAAATTTGAAGGAAATATTTTTTTAGAAATTCATACAATTACAGCTGCTCCTTATGATTTTCCTAAATCATCCCCCATGAGAGTAATGTCTAAGCAGTGTTTTATTTGTCTTTCCATAGGATGGGGCTGGATGGTTTCAAAATTTGATAAGTAAATAAATAATCTTCTTGCCATTTCTCTTATTAACCTTAACTTGTAGCACTTGTATATATACATTTCTGTGCTACAGATGGAATATTTTTCATATTTTTCTTCAAAATTTCATCATCTAAAATAAATTATTTTTCAGCTGCAAGGCTTAATAAGGTTCACTTCAGGACATCTAAAGTATCATGACCTTTCTTTCTTTCTTCTTTCTTTCTTCTTTCTTTCTTTCTTTCTTTCTTTCTTTCTTTCTTTCTTTCTTTCTTTCTTTCTTTCTTTCTTTCTTTCTCAATTCACAGAATTGTTATTATAACTGTTGCAAAGAGAAAGAAAATAGTCTAAAAGCAGCTCTTACTTCTTCAAAGCAAACAGAAAAAAAATCAGTCTCTTGCATTTTAAATTGCAGGGCTTTTCCTCCTTGACGTTCTCTTTTTGAACTTTTCATTAAATTACTATTTTCGTATCTCTGGAGAAAAGATCTGCTAAGCTACATTGACATCTTTTGGCAAGTGCTGTCATCAGAAGTATGTACTTGTCAAAATATGTGATGAATTCAAATGGCCTCAGCAGAAGGAAATGTCATTCGTTTTTCATCACGACAAATTATATCTCTGCATGTAATGCATACAGATAAAAATGTATCCCCCTCCCCAAAATCTTTAAAACAAACTTAATTCAAAATAAAATTGGACTGCTATAGAATCTTACTTTTATAAGGAAAAAGCGCATACTTTATTCCATTTCCTTGGCCAGAAATTCCTGCTCTTTCTCTTAGGTAAGATTCTTTTTGAATCCAGAGGCATCGTTCAGTTTCTTTATTTGTCTATTTCTAACTGGTTCTTCTAGTAAAATAATAGTGAAGTGCTTACAATAAAAATGCAATAGAATAAAACACAGCCATAAAACAGCACATCATTAAGAGATATCAATGGTAATGTTAAAAGCAAATTAGTAAATCTTCCTAAGGAAACAATATTAGAACTTCATAAAGAACCTAATAAAAAGATAGCTGATTAAAAGCTGCCCCCCACCAGTTTAAATTATCATCATTTATAGAATAGAGAAAGGGGATTGTAAGACATTTTCATTAGGATGTATTTCTGCTGCTGTGACTTCAATTGATTTTTGTCTCTTGCTTCCATTCATTTGATCTGTAAATGTTTATAGATTGGTCACCTTTTCTTTAAAAAAAAAACAACTCATGATGGTTAAAACAAAGTCAGAATTAGTATAATAAAGCATAACAAGATTAATACTCTTCCTGAAAATTTAAAATCACTTTATTTGAATCTTGAATCTACTGAAATAATGCTTCCAGATATTTTAAGTTGTGTTGCATTAAATAAAAACAATATAGTAGATCATGGGTGTCAAACTTGCCACGTCACATTGCCATCATGTGACATATCACGACATTTTCCTTTCACGGAGCTGGGGTAAGTGTGGCCTGCGCGTGATGCATCAAGCCCGCAGGCTGCCAGTTTGACACCCCTGTAATGGATTATTCCATAATCTGCGTAGGACAGAAAACAAGTGTCATTGTGGCTTTATTGGTAGGAGATCATATCTGCCCTGAAACAGTCCGTAGTATAACCATAGAAAGACCTATAGATGTTAATTTCATTTTATTAGTATTGCCAACAGTGATGCCACATGGCATTTTCTGGGAATATTCTCAAGTGATTTGAATTCAGTGGGCTGACCTCTCTTTTTTTCCTGAAAACTCTAGGATGGGTGTCAGCCACCCGTGGCTCTGGAGCCACATGTGGTTCTTTGACCCCTCTCCTGCAACTCCCTGCCGACTCGGTTGCATGACTTGCTCTCTGCCCCAAGACACTGGCCCAACCCGGCCATGGCTGAAACCAATCTCACATGAGGGCTGGTGCAATAGGAATGAGAGCCTGGAGGAGGGTATAATGGAAAGGGGGACAGGCCCGCAGTTGAGGAGTGAGCACGAGCTATGGTGGCAGCTTCCCTGAAGACGAGCCTCCTCCTTCTCATGCGACCCCCTAGCTGGCTGTTGTGGGGCTGGAAGGGCAAACATGAGCGGGGATACCCTCCTCAAGTGAGCGGCCGGGCTCAGCCAAAGCACAGCGAAGGCACATGGAGCAAGCAGGTTGACTGGCTGCCAGGTGAGCATCTTTGGCGAAGGCACTCCGACTTTGTCTGAGCCTGATACCCAGGGCTGGCATGTGAGGTTCAGCAGGGCCAGCCCCTTTTCCCACTGCTCTAAGCTTCTTTACTCCTCCGGCTGAAAAGTGCCACCACCGGCGATTGAAAAGCACCCGGGCAGCAGAAGTCCCCCATACAAGATTTAAAGCTGCCTTCCAGGCCCAAAATGGGAAAACAGGGCCTCCGGAGTGCTGCAGGTTATAAAAGGGAGGAAAAGTAAAATATTTTACCTTTCAAGCTTGCAGGATTCTGCTACTATAGCCTATGTCAATAATTTGTAAATCTAATCTTCCTATGGAGTTAGTTTCTTGATCTGGTCTCTCTCTCTCATAAGGTGATCAAGTAGATCAAGTAAGTATTAAAAAAAAGCAAAACCACAGAAATGTACACCTCCCTATTTTTATAAGTTTATAAAACCATCTGTGGAGGTGTGATCCCGTGTCATGCCCCCCATGGTCACACCACTATGGCCACCCAGCCCTCCAAGGTTAAACCCAATCCTGACATGGCTCTCAATGAAATTGAGTTTGACACCCTTGATGTAGTAGATCTAAGCTATCAAAAAACCCAGCAAAATAAATAACAATCATTAACTTTGTTCCTTGTCTAGAAACCATCCATCTATTTTTTGAGAGGTTCATAGGGAAATACCAAGTGTCAGAATCTTGTACTGCTACCTACAGATAGATTTGCTTCCCTAAGGGACAGCTGAGGTTATTGCGAAGATAAATGATACAATAAGCCGTATGGATTGAAACTAGTACCCTAGTGTTGTGTATATGCCATCAATACAAAGGGAAGAGAAGAGAAATTTTTCTACAAGAGGTTTCTTTTAAGATGTGGCCAAGAATTCTAAGAGTGTTATATCTGTGATAATGTCTTTACAGTCCTATACAGTAGAACCTTTGGTCACGAACACTTCTGACCACGACCAATTCGGGTTCCAATCAAAAAATTCACACATTTTTTTCATGGCTGATTTTCCCTTCCACACCATTTTTTTTGTAAGCACCAAATTTCCAAAATTAGGTTCGGGTCATGACCAAATCGGTTTGCCACCAAAATTATGGAATGAATTATGGTCGTACCAGAGGTTCTACTCTACATATCAAATAATCTAATCAATTACACACCACTTTTTCACCAAGACATGTTTAATTATTGAATGCTTGATGATTCACATTTTATTTAAATATGATACAATGCATATGACATATTCAGAATTTCATATTATAAATCCCATAATTTGGTGTGAGCCCAAGTATAAATTTAAATGAATGCACTGCATAATAATATCTTTTGACAAAGGCATCATGGACTCAGCCATTCTGAGAAATACACACTACTGTTGTCTAAGAGTATTTTACTAGACATGGATGTTTATCCTTAAAGATTTGTAGCAATATTAGAGCTCAAAATCTCATCTTTATCACATAAACTGGTGTTTGTTTTAATTCTGCATGGACTCAACTGACTTTGTTTATTTAATAAATTGTTGATAAACAAAACCACAACTTAACATAAGATGCTAACCAGCCCAAGCAATCACAATTAAACAGTTGCTCCAAAATATTAGCATTGTCCCTGAATGAAGTACAGTGCTAGGAATTAAAAGTAACTGTGGCATAGGTAATCTCCCTGATTGGCCCTTGAATTGATTCCTGTTGCAAGAAGAAGTTGATTATGGGAAAATTGGTTTTCCTCAACTACCATTCTATTTTGGTAACTATTAATTGAACTGTTGGTAAAAGGATTATGTCTCTGACTGTCAGCAAGTTAATGTAACTAAATATAAATAATGTATTTATTAGTATTTCATAGGCGAGGGTCAAAGACAAGGGTGCAGAATGCACATAGATAAATACACTAAGAAAAGTACAACATAACAAGATGTAAGCCAGGGGCCCTGGTGTATGACAAAACACATTTTTTATTTGTGTTGAAAGTTTAGTAATTGCATCTATGATTTTTCTCAGCTGTTAACATCTGTTATTGTGTGTGTGTGTGTGTGTGTGTGTGTGTGTGTGTGTGTTTGTATTATTATTTTTAATATAGCCAGCCAAAGTGAGATGGACAACTATGTGAATTGAGTGAGTGAGTGAGTAAGTGAATGAATGAATATTTATCTATAATGTTTATCTATTTCACTTTAACTAAGAAAATAACCATTCTTATTTTCTTGGTACTAAGTATCTTTAAATATTACTCCAGTTATGTTGTTTTTTATGTATTTTTTTCTATATATAAAATTCATATTCATGCATGATTCTATTCTTTTTCTATCATGCTTTTTGTCATCAAATACAAAAGTATGTAATTCTGTTAAATCAACATTTAAAAAGAAAGGTACAGTCTACCTTAAACCAACGATAATAAATATGCTTTATTCAGATCTTTAATATGCAATTCTCTACACATTTAGCCAGTACTAAAGCAACATAACAATAATAAGATATACTTCTCAGTAGATTTTTATAAGATTGTACTGTAATATGTCACAAAATTGTACATTGGATGGAAAAGTAATTTTGGTATGAATATTTCTGACTAGCGGCTATATCACTTGAATAGATGAAATAAGTAAGTAAGTAAATATTCTCTAATATATGCTGATTTTTCAGTGTTTTCTTTGATACACTAAAATTGATAAAATTGATAATATTCATACAACGATGAAGTTGCTTGCTATTAAAATTCTTAAAAGCAGATCAGAAAGTGTAGAGAAACAAAATGTTAATCATATCTATAAAGTTTAGTAGAATGGAATTTCACCTGTTCCATATAACATCCTTATGAAAATGTAGAAATTTGTAGGGAAATGCCATCTATTTGGATTTTTTTAAAAAAACAAAAAACCTCAATTCAGTACAGATGATTAGGGAAAGAAAATTATATAACTAAAACAGAATAACTAAAGCATTGAAAAAGACACTGTGTTTTTTAAAGGCCAAGATGGCAAATGAAAAGTTAAGACTTACCATATTTTTCAGAGTGTAAGACGCACCGGAGTATAAAATGCACCTACCTTTTTTGGTGAGGAAAAGAAGAAAAAGAAATCTCCCTCTGCCTCTGAGCAATTTTGCCTTGTTGCAGCAAACAGCCTGCTTTGCTTTCATTTTCGTTTTCAGCATAGCTTGATTAGCACAAGGGAAAAAAAATCTGCTCCAGCAATTTACCTCTTTGCAGCAAGCAGCAGAGCCCTGAGCAAAACAGCTGAGAGCAAATCAGCTGAGAGTCAGGAGGCTGATCCAATCAACTTGTGCTAATTAGGCTGTGCTGAAGCTGAAAGGAGCTGTTTTTTTCTTGCTGTTTGCTTGCAAGGAGGTAACTGCTGCGAGGCAGAGGCCAAAGAGTGGGGGCCAGTGGGTGGTGGGGCTACATTCGGTGAATAAGATGCACCTAAATTTTCACTCCCTTTTAGGGGGGGGGAAAGGTGCGTCTTATACTCCGAAAAATATGGTAGGTCTACAAATAGATCTTCATGTGGGGCAGAGATATTTATAGATAATTTTTAAAAATGTGTTGAACAATTACTGCAAAATAAGAGGCAACGGAATCCTGGGAAAGAGGTATGTTATCTCCATCTTATGTCTGTTTGGTGTAATAGTGGGTGCTCTCCAGATTCCATCAACTAAACACTGTCAATTGCAATGCCTGTCATCTGGAATTGCATCGCTCCAGAGATCTGTGTAGCTCCCATCATGATGGTGTCCTGGTACTTGCTGAAAACTTGCCTTTGATCCCAGGATCAAAGTAGTATGGTTTTGAATGGATATGGTATTTTTCTAGGAATTTTCATGATTTTTTAAATTGCCTTTTATCTTACTATATAAGCTACCATAAATAAATAAATAGGGAACAAAAGAAAATTCCAGCACGCTTCCAAGATTCTTTTGTTCTACTTTACAATAATGAAGTAGCATTCCTGTAATCCTGAACTGGCCTATAGCCAAGGCTGATAGATTATATATAAAAAAGGTTGGATGGGTGGGAGATGAGACTGTTTGGGAGAAAATTAGGCATCATTGTTGAAAAGATCCTTCTGCTCAATTGTCATTTTCCTCACCTCTGACATTGGTAAATGTAGGCCTCCGTGCATGTGCTGAGTCACATTGGATTAATGTGAGTACCAATCCCAAACCAGCAATCTGTTACAAAAACAGGAGTCAAGTAGAAACTGTCCCTTCTCCCTGGATGAAAGACACTTCAATATCCTGTTAAAGAAGATGGGTAGGAGAATCATGTGCAATCATGTCAGTTAATGGGACTTCGATTTCACTATAAATAGAGCGTGCATTTGATACAAAACTGTTGGTGGAATTCTTCTATAACAGTTTTATTTCTACAATAAATCTCCTTTTCAGAACTTGATGACTTGAAATTCTATTTGTGCCAGGATCTTGTCACTAGCTGATGAGGAGAAACCTGAAAATTAGGTATGATGGGTCCAAGCCGCAAAGCTGATTAAGGATGATAACTAGCTTAGAAAATTATTAAATATAAGTAGTGATGATTGCTTGCTTGCCATAAAATCTATGTCAGCTGTTTGTGACCATGCAGATTTTCTCCATGATGAATTTAATCAGTTAATTCCACGTACTGATATCAGAAAAAGCCTAACAATTATGTTATGAATATCTGAAGTTTCTGAACAATTTTCAAAAGAATCTCTCTACACCATACATGGCAGTGAACTGTTATTATATGACAGTTTTTCCTGGTTATTATGATTTTTTTCCTCATCATGATAGAAGATTTAGGCTGAGCTTAATATTTTTTTTTAAGTACCAATCTTTTTCCCAAAATAATCATATTATTTTTTTTAAGGGAGGAAAAAGAGAAAAAGCAAGTACCTATTAGACTAGGTAGAGATTGCTACTATCTTAGATGTCAAAAAGTGAAGGGAATGTTATTTCCCAGATGGAAAACCTGCATTGTGTTGTCTTTTATTGCGTATGAGAAACAGAAAATGTGCTGCAACGTTAGCTGTCACACTGCTAATATCCTGCAGCAAAGATTTTCACTGACAACCTAGCTTCAGATTGTGAAGGGAATCATTTTCTATCTGCATTGTGCATGTGGTGTTCAGTATCCTTCATATCTCCTTCATATGGTTTCATAGTGATATAGTTCAATGACCTCTGTTGACATTAATGCCTTTTGATAGCAGACAAATTAACAAGTTCCTCTATTATGATTTACACCACGGAAAACCTCCCAGTTGTGCTCTCGCTTATTGTAGTTATTTTATTTTTGTCTTTGGTCTGAGACTATATTATCTATTTCTGTCTAATGATATGAGTACCATGGCTGATCAGATTCAGTGGCAGCTTGTACAAGGCAGCTATCACATAAAACCAATAGAAAAAAAATAGCGGGACTAGGCTGAGATTCATTGGATTCTTATATTAATCTGAAACTTATCAAATATTATGCACAAAAACAAACAGTTACAGAGCAGAAACGGGCTAAATATAACCCGCAAACATAATTCTGCTAATTTAGAACTTTGTATTTCTATATCAAAGTGTACTATCCACGATTCAACGTGTGCATTTGAATCCCAAAGCACAGAATTCCCTCCAATCTGTTTTCCAGATGACTTGGGACAAGCTAACGTTCCTATTTCCAGAATTTCCAGCTAAAAATGGCAGTGCACTGATGGGAACTCAGTTTATTTGTAGAGGATCAGGTAGGAAAGGCTGGAATATATGTGTAAAGAATACTTTGCTTAGTTCCACTGCTATAATACCTGTGGTTTCATATCCTACAGTGTTTGAGTATTGTACTGAGAACAGAACAGAAAGCAATAGTTGAGGTACTTTTTTCCCCTAGAATCTAAAGTCATTATTCATATAGCAAATAATATGCATTGGTTTGTGTTATAGGTAACATTTAAATGTTAGGCTCATCATGGGCTTGATATAGAAAAATACTGGGTCACTTACCTTTACCAAAAAGTGACAGGACACACAATGAATTCTGGAATTTATTACATTCAGACAAGTAATCAAACTAGGGAAACCAAAGTGATGTTATGTATTAGTGATTGCAGTATTCCAGACTGCACCCACTGCCTACCAGTCAACCAAAATGAGATACATAAAAATATTAGTATACATTTTTTTTTGGTTAAAACTCTCCATAAAACCAAGTAAAACAACTGAAATAGAGTAAGGAAGGAGCAAACCTGCCCCCCCCCCGAGAAAGTTCACAAATTGGATGCTATGGGGATTGGGGGGAGGGAATCAGGTATTTACCCACCTGATTTCTCAAGGTAAGAAGTATACAGATAGTCCTCGACCACCATTGTACCCAAAATTTCTATTGCTAAGTGAGTCATTTGTTAAGTGAGTTTTGTCCCGTTTTATGACTTTTCTTGTCACAGTTGTTAAGTGAATCACTGCAGTTGTTAAGTTAGTAACACAGTTGAATCTGTCTTCCCTTGTTAGACTTCGCTTGTTAGATGGTCACAAAAGATGATCACAAAAGCCTAGGACACTGCAACCATCATAAATATGAGTCACTTGCGAAGCATCTCAATTTTGATCATGTGATCACGGGGATGTAGAAACAGTCGTAAGTGTGAAAAACAGTCATAAGTCACTTTTTTCAGTGCCATTGTAACTTTGAACAATCATGAAGTAAATTATTAGTTAATTGTTTTAAATCAAGGACTACCTGCATATTAAAGGTTCTAATGACAATTTCCAGCAAATCCATGTGAAAGAAGGTAATATGTACACAAAGTGTTTAAGATTTTGTGGTTCTAAACAATTACCCAAATTGTGGTTTCCAAGCATGTTCAAGATTAGACCTGTGTAGTATACACGCTGCAGTATGCTTGCTTTACAATAATCTATACAAGAGTTAATTAGAGCATAAATTAATTATAGTCATACAGTTCTTCAGATAAAGAAGTATTGATCACTTGACCTTCCGGAAGAGCTTCCTTAAGATATGCTACTTCATCCAGAACAGATTTGCATCACTATTCCTGCCTACTGATCAACAGGAGTTCATTTTGACATGAGAGATCCTCCATTTGTTCACTGCCTCACAAAGAGCCCTAAAATGATTTGTGCCTCATGTTCACTTAGACTCCACGGAGATTTTCTTCTACCTTCTCTTTAATTATCTGCTTAGATATTTCATTGCCCTCAATTCCTCCAAAAAAAAGCAATGGGTCTGTGGCCTCATCAATGCAGAGGACATATCAGATCAGTTGTAGCAGCTGGGCCAGGTCATTTAGTAATTTCATTAATCAAAAAGACTTCGACAGATTCTCAGCTCTTGGGACTATTTTCTCGTATACCCTACAGATTAGAAACAGAAGGTGATTATTTATGGAGGAATGCACATAGCCTATTCCTTGAATCTGAATCAAAAGCTGTTCAAAAACCAAAGCTACATAGAGATTTGCTTGTAGAGACTTGATACATTTATTGGCAATACATTTTAGCACCACCCAGTGATATCCATTGTTGATATGCTTGTTTGAAAATCTGCTTGTTCAAGATCAGAGAAGTTTCTCTTTTGTGACCCACACATTTAATTTAATAAATAAATGTTGTGTGTAATGGTTTGCATTTAACTAGATTATTTCTGTACCTCTTTGATATAAAAGTACAAATATAATAAGCCCCCCCTCCCTCCCTAGGTACTCTGGGATCCTAGCATTCCTATTAATATGAGTGAATAAGGTAGCTAATTCTGGAGCCCACCATTTAATGTTTGATTTTATGAGCTCAGATTGAATCATATTCATTTTTAATTGTGCTAGTAGGCAAGTCACTTCTTTAATTGTTACTGGTGGTCAAACTTGTATCTCCAGCTATATGCTTTTGAGGATAAGCATACTTTCTACCATATAAACAAAACATTTGCTATTTGGTCCTAAGCAGGGGTGAGATCTAAATATTTCCCCTACCGGTTCTGTGGGCGTGGCTTAATTGGTGGGTGTGGCTTGGTGGTCAGGTGACTGGGTGGGCGTGGCCAATAATAATACATAATAAAAATAATAAACAAAGTACACAAAACAATAAGAGGTACCAAAAAAACAACTTTCACACATTACACACACACACAACACAACTGACTCACACACAATGTAAAAGCAGCTGCACTTGACCCCAAATGGCCCCTGTAACAAGCAGGAACCTCACACAAAAAGCTCAAAAACCAACTTTCACACTTTTTCCACACAAAATGCCACATACAGCTTTGTGAGATTTTGTGTGTTTGTGTAGTTAGAGTGAAACACTACAGAAACACACCAAATCTCAGAAAACTGCACAAATATTTTATTTTATTATTTTTTATTTTATTTATATTTTTAGATAAAAGCAGCTAAATTTAAAACTTCCTTAACTTTAAATTGCTATGTCAAAAAAAAAAAAACTCCTAAAAAAAACCCCAATTAACTATTTTTTTAAAGCTCCCAGTTACTTACCAAATTGAAGTCACAAGGCAGGCAGATTGAGTTGCTCACTGATTGGATTGATTGCAGGCAGGCAGATTCAGCTGCTAGCTGATGCAATCGATTGCAGCAGCCAAAGCAAGGCAGGAAAAGTGAGTGAGCCCGAAAGAAGCAGCAAGTGGCCAAGCAGGCAAGTGGGTGACTGGGTGATTGGGTGGGCATGGGCAGTGGGGCCAGGGATTTTTGCTACCGGTTCTCTGAACTACCCGCCTCCATCGTTAACAGATTGGGCCGATCCGGTCCAAACCGGGAGTATTTCACCCCTGGTCCTAGGGAGGAAAAAATGTTACACCACTTTTTTTTTTTTTTTTCTGATTGAAATTTTGAACTGGAGGAAGTTCCAACACACTTAAGTCTGCAATAAATTCTTTTATCAATTCCCTGTCATAGAAACGTTTTGAAATACTGATCATTTATTGTTTTATGAAGTATGGCACTCATGACATCAGCCCGATGTTCTGTCATTAGCTATGGTGCAATAAAAACATAAGGTAACCTGTCAAAATTACCGTCAGCATCAAGGCATAATAGTTACCGTAAGTTTACAACCATGTCAGCTTGTTTCTTTGCATCCCTAGCTATGCTTGCATGCACCTTTCTTGTTAAATATTTCTTCGGCACATCACTTTTCTGACAGCTAAGCAATAAAGTTGTAATAAACTCAAATTATGCACCTAAGTAATGGGTCTTCTTTATAGACGCACTGTGGTAGGTGCCAACTGCTGCAATAGTTTTGATTTAGCAGGCTATTAATGACTGCATGTGGCATGACATAATCAAAGCATTAAAGCAGATTCTCTGAGGTTTTATTTAGGGAAGATATTGAGGAGGAATGGAGTATTTGTGCAGAGACAGTTATCACTGGAAAATATTATAAAAACTTCTTAGGGAGATATTTATGCAAGCAAGATTCAAACAGCTTGATACAATGGTCAGATATGGGGGATTCCATTCTATACCATATAATGGATGTATCTGCATTTGCGGAGCGGTAGAGATAGAGATAGAAAACTTGGTTCACATACTATTTGATTGTTGTTTATATAAGAGAGTGAGAGACAGGTATCTTGGTTCATAATTTGGGAACCCCAAATTAAAACAGCATACAGTACCTTATGTGAAGCAAGAATCCAAAAACAACATTTAATATGGCACAGTACTTGAGTAAAATGGTTCAGTTGAGATCAGCATATGAGGGACTGATTGGGGTAGATTGTAGGGGTGATACTGAAATATAATTTTATTTTATTTTACTTACCTTGTATATCAAATTATTGCATTTTACTCTAATTTTATTTTAAATTGTTTTTATAGTTTTATAGGATTTTGTTAATAATTTGTGTTTGCAACTCTGTATTTTGATATGGCCCGCAGGCTAATCAATAAACTGAACTAAACTATAAAATTTGGATTACTAAACTGTCCTTTAATGGATAAATCACTTCCTTGCAAATGCAATCGGCATAAAAAAGCATTTTTGAAATCTTGGCTTTGATAAGAGCCTAGTTTTTAAAAATGTGATGCACATTATAACATTTTGAAGTGATACATACAAAACCAAGCAATATACTGATGAATGAACTGAAGAGTAACAGACAGCAGAATCCACTTCCAGATTTAGAAGAAAAGATTGGAACAGTATTTAAACAACTGAATTTAATAAAAGTAAATGAATTTTTAAGAAGATGTGCTTTGCCAAACAAAAATAACTTGTAAAGAGCAATAAACCAATAAATCAATTTATCAACTATGAAAGGAACAAGAGAAATGAATTGCTATTTCTATTTGGGATAGTAACAAATATATTTTTTTCAATGAAGGAGATAAAAAAATCAATTACTACAGATTATGTAGCAAACAGATATTAAATCCAGAACAGACTGAAGTGTATCTAGCTTACAAAATTCATAAAATGAGAAAAGGAAAATTTTAATAAAACAATTACTGAAAAAAGGAAACAAAAGAAGCAATACAAAAAATGAAATAATAAATTTCTAGGACAGATGGGCATTCTGCAATATATTGTAAGTCCTTCCAGGAAATTCTGATTAAATCATTACTTCAGGCAATGGATAAGACTCAACAGTATCAAGTACTTTCTTCCTTTTTGGAAGGAAGCTGTACGGTTTTTTTGATTGATAAAGAAGGAGTGATATGACCCATGTAAAGTGGTATAGATTTATTTTGCTACTAAATATGGATTATAGATTTTTACTAGCAAAAATGCAAAATGGATTTTAACTGTAGGGATATACCCGAATTAGAATGAATTTGTTCAAAAGAGATATATGATAGATATAATTAGATAAGAGAGCAACCTTGGTGTAGTAGTTAAGGCTAGAACCCAGAACACTTTTAGTTCTAGTTCCAATTTAAACACAAAGCCAGCTAGGTGTGTTTGGCTCAGTCATTCTTTCTCAGACCTAAGAAGGAGGCAATGGCAAACCAATTCTGGAATCTTGCCAAGAGTATGGTAGGGACTTGTCCTGGCAGTCACCAGGAATCAACACTATCTCAAAGACACACATGTGCATGCACACACACACAAAAATCAGATAAACTTTGAATGCTACTAGTAATATAAATTAGAAAAGTAAGAAAGTGCCCATAATTTTCCTAGCTGCACAGAAAACCCCTGAAATGGCCTTTTATATTTATGATTTTGAAAAAGATTAATTGTAGGTGAACATTTTTACATGAGTGTATCTACAAAAAAAAAAAAAAAAGCAACTGATATTTGAAATTGATTTTTTTAACAAAAAAATATACTATAATGAAAGAACGTAACAAGGTTGCCCTCTTTTTTGTCCTTTATTTCTATTAGCATTAAAACCATTGGAAAAGAATATATCACAAGAAAATAAAATGTGAGGCATCAGATTGTCAAATTAAAACAGATGATTATGTATGTACATTTATCCACCCAAAAAGCTCCTTAGAATCAATAATGGAATTCATACAGCAATATAGTATTGGATCAATAAGAACAAGACCTGAACAATTATACTGTATAAAAATTATCTGTATCCAGGAGAGAATCTTAAAGTTGAATTCAACTTGTGGTGATGTTATAGATGCATCTATATACAATCATACCTTGGTACTTGACTTCTTTTAAACTTGTCAAATTTGGTACTTGACACATTTTGATATGAAAATTTTGTCCTAGTATTCGTAGTTTGTTTAGTACTTGATGCACAAACTGGAACTGCCTTGTGGCTTGAAACAAAGGGTGACATGTTAATCACATGGTTTGCTTGGAATTCATCATTTTTAGTACTCGTCATGACTCCCAGAATCAATTAACAATGAGTACCAAGGTACTACTGTAGTTTTCAGAGCACCAATATGAAATAGTTTATCATTGCCTTTGTGATGACCCAGGGCACAGCACAGAGATAACACAAACAACTGGCAGTTCAAACAGCCCCTTTATTGTTCCAAATCTCCCGAAACACTCCCATATTACTGGCAAGCCCTAAAGCAGAGCGAGAACAAACCCCACCACAAACCTCAAATAGCCTCTGGCTGCAATTAGTCCAGACCAGCACTGTCTGCACCCAGGCTGCATGGCAATAAATCCCAAATGTATTTGGCAAAACAAGAGGCAAGCAAGGAGTTCAGGGAGCAGAAGATCCAGATAATTAGTCCAGAACACCAACAAGGAATGCTTGGCAAATTCAAACATTGGCACACAACACTTCAGGAACTCAATGTTTGTTCCCGACAAATGCCCCTCCCCATGACATCTCCTTAAGTCTCATTCCCCAGGTGTTCCTGGTGAAGCTGGGCTGGGCACTCTCCTCGCATGTAGCCTCCTCTGCCTGCACTGATCCCGCCTTCTCTGCACTCTCCTAGGCTAGCCCTTGCATCAGGAGTGGGTGGTTCTTGCTCCTTTTTCTGAGCTCTGTCTCTTCTCCCTGCCAGCAGGCCTTGTTAATTCCAAACAGCCTTGCCTGGACTGACTCTGCCCTTCCCCAGTTTCCTCCAAGTTCTTGTTCCAGCTCATCTTCCATTGCAGATTCAGGCTCTGACGAGGGCATGACAGCCTTCACTCTTGCCTATAGCCTTCTAATTCCTTGGTAGCCCCCAGGGATTTCTATAGCTTTCAGCTCCACATAAACATGGTCAAGTCATACCTTCTCTTCTGAAGGAAATTAACTTTTTTTAGTACACTATGTTAGCATTTAAAAAGTTATGGAGGAATAGGGCAGGACCTTGGGCAGTATATTAGAGGACCAAAATAGCGGACATATCAATGCATTGAAACCCCGTTCCTTTCTATACTCCTTGCCCCCATTGTGAATAATTCTATAGTAAGGTATTTATCTGCATATATGAAATAAATAAAAGAATGAATACAAATATATGAAACAATCTAAAATGAGTGATTGTCAAAGAAAATGTAGAGGGGATGTCATTGATTTGAGAACACATCAAAGTAAAAGGAGTTGTTATTTAAATATTACCATATATAAATGCCACCTCTGTATATTGTGATTTGCTGCTATCTGATATTTTCAGCTATAAAGATTACATCTACCTCTATTTTTCCACTTAAATTTTACATGACTATCCAATAACTTACCTATTTCCATGCATACCTAAATACCACTGAGGCGACCACTCTTGTTAAGAATAATTAAAAGACTTGATGGCTAGTTGTGCTGAGAACATATAATGTCATCCCTCCGTTAAATTTTTTAGATCCAGTTGAATATGCAGTTACTATGATGTCAGTATGATTAATGCATCTTAACAGAAACTCATTTCTGTAGTTAACATTATTTCCCTAGGCATCACAAGTTCATGTTGTATTTTCCAGGAAGATGTAGATATTAATTATCCTTCGAGATGTAATAGGATGACTTCATTAAATATGAATTCTTATTTAACATACATTTTCTGTTTAACAACAAAGTACCTGTTGGTTGTCACCATTATATTATATTCCTACATTAATGCAGAATAAGTAACTAACAACTTGCAGTCCACATATACCTGTTGGCCACAAAAAGTGAACCTTATAGAATTTCAGAAGAGGGGAAATTTTTTTCCCCACAAGTCAATAAATGAGCATGATGAGGTTGGCAAACCAATAAAATTGAACAAGAATATTGTGAATAGGTGAGTGATTAAGACGCTGAAGGTCAGCAGTTCAGCGGTTCGAATTTCTAGCGCTGCGTAACAGAGTGAGCTCTTGTCACTTGTACCAGCTTCTGCCAACCTAGCAGTTCGAAAGTATGTAAAAAATGCAAGTAGAAAAATAGGGACCACTTTAATGGTAAGGTAACAGCACTCCATGCACCTTCGGCATTTAGTCATGCCAGCCACATGACCAGGGAGACATCTTCGGACAGCGCTGGCTCTTCGGCTTTGAAACGGAGATGAGCACCGCCCCCTAGAGCTGGAAACGAGTAGCATGCATGTGGGAGGGAATCTTTACCTTTACCTTTACTGTGAGTGAGGAAGAAAGATAAGACTTACTCTTTTGATAGTGGATAAATCAGTGGTCTCCAACCTTTCCACCTTGATGGCCTGGCCAGGCACGGGTGGGGGCATGTGAGTGGAGGCACATGCACACAGCTCCATTGGTATGAGCAGCGTGAGTGCGTGCCTTTGCCTCACACAAATTGAGCTTCGCACATGAGTGGAGACACTTGTGCTGGCATGCAAAGCTCCACTCACAAGAGACTGGATACTTGTGCTTGCGCACGAAACTCCAAACACGCAAATGGAGGGGGCTCTGCTTGCATGAGTGGAACTTCGCACATGCATGCTTGCCCATAGCTTCCGCGGTCCAGTTTCGAACACACACCAGCCTGGTAGTGGGCCACCGCCCAGGGGTTGGAGATCTCTGCTCTAAATCAATGATTTCTTATAGTGGGAAAACATTGAGGACTTTGACATCCACACTATCATCATGCTTATTCCTGTCTAGAATTATGGAGTCACAGAGGACAGAGGAATGGATTGGCAAAAATAAAAGCCAGTTTTCAGATTTAATAACTAGAACATCATCTTCTTGATGCTAATATATCTTGTATTTATTGCTGAACTAGTATACACCCCAGAATAAATATTTTATTAAACTTAATAATAATGAACAGGATCTAGAAATTGCTTTTATTGAAAGAGCATTCCTAGGGAAAAGAAATACAGATTTCTCCTGTTCACACTCCATATGTATGGGCTAAGAATTTTGGACATAGCAGTGGGAAAAGGATTAGAATTTACATTATGTTATTTAATCCAAAAGAGAATTTTTATGAAATAATTTACCATTGATATATGAAGTATCTATAATGTCTGAAGAGACTTTAAATTCATCTTGAAAATATGGACAACATGAAGGGTCCCTTTATCATGCTTGGTGGACTTGTAAAAAAGGTAGAAAATATTGGGTTCAAATACATATACCGATACAAAGAATTTTAAAAAGTAAGATTAAACTGAAGGCATAATATTTTTTGGTTAGGATTAATAGACAGGTAACTAGCAAAAAAAGCTGTGGCAGATTATTTTTATATATCATCACTTCTGTAAAACAACTGTATATGCAAAAATGGAAAGATTTGAAACATTTACAGTAGAGGAATGGTTGGTAAACATGGTAGATCTAGCAGAGATGGCAAAATTAACTTGTTAGCTTAGAGAAATATCAACTTCTACATTTATTAATTACTGAAAACCCCTTACGGACTTTTATATAAACTGATGATTTATGAATGTGATGGTTAGAAACTGTAGCTTGTGGAAAGAAGGAAATTATATGTGTGTGTGTGTGTGTGTGTGTGTGAGAGAGAGAGAGAGAGAGAGAGAGGGAGGGAGAGAGGGAGAGAGGGGGGGGGAGGGAGGGAGGGAAATAGGGAGGGAGGAAAAGAAAGAGAGAGAGAAATATAATTGTATCTCAAAAATACAATGATTGCTCCTCCCTTTTCTATACAAACTGAAGGAGCTCTAATAATCCTGAAATATTACTTTTTGCTGCAGGTTATAGTATTACATTTTTAGTTCTTACATGAGTACACAATCCTATAATTTTAAACTGATTTTATTGGTAACTTGTAATTGGTGTGTCATTGGACCAATTACCAATGAGAAGATTGGCATATAAATGGTATCAAATAAAGAACTGAACTAAAATAATGATAAAGGACACAGAAAAAGAAAGAAAGAAAGAAAGAAAGAGGTGCGCAATCTTAATTCTGGCGGAAAAGCTTTCATATTCAGTCAAAGGTTTATGATTATAAAACAATGATTAATGCAGAAATCGAGGAAGAAATTCATTGATACAGAAATTGTTTTGCTTAAACTCATTGTCTTATGTTTATTTGCTTGTGAGATTTGAAGGCAGGCATGAGTAGCAGCCCGGATGCTAATCTGGATGTAGTTTATTATTATACAGTTGATGTTTTTGAAGTTGTAAAAGTAGTGTGGTACTGAATTCCTGTAAAATAAATAAAGTTATTTACATACTCGTCTGTTCATGGGTTGGTTTGTATGCTGTGAATTCATTTGTGCATAGTAGTTTTACTAACTATTGGCTTTGACTTTTTATTTATTTATTGGTTTCTTGCTTGGTTTAGTTTGGTTTGGTTTGGTTTGGTTTGGTTTGGTTTGGTTTGGTTTGGTTTGGTTCGGTTTGGTCAGGACTATTTTTATGTGTGTAGTATCAGCACAACTGATACAATGTTATATACAATGGTTTTTCCTGTCTGGATTTTAAAGTATTTAAAAAATGATATCATGTGCCCCTTCCAATATTTCTCCTTTAAAGGCTAAATATAAGACCTTCATAAGGTCTTCGATAGGACATTGATTCAAGGAGGAAGAGGAAGAGGAGGAGGAAAAGGAGGATTGTGACTTTCTCTGAATTTTACCCCATTTCTTTGAATTTTTCTTAAAATAATCTTCAGCCTGTTACTTAAAATTGGTTCTAATTAATACACAAAAAGGCCAGTTCCTGAGATTTGAAAACTGTACCTCCATTAATGTTGCCTACATTAGTCTCTTTTTTGCAGTTCTATCATACCGCCAATTCATATTCATTTTGCAACCAACCACTATTCTGAAGTCTTTTTCATATACACTATGCCAAACCACTTACCTCTCATGTTACATCAGTGCATTTTTTTATTGTTCTGCAAATGAAGAATTTTGTCTCTGTTCAATTTTGCTAATGAATCAAGGCAATTTGCGCCTTATATTGATTGTTATCTCTAGACAGTTGAGTATTACTATTATCCATGCTTTGAAATATTCTGTTAAAACCAGTTAAAAATAAATATGATTGATTTAATGAGTTGACTCATTAAAACATATTTTTTCAGATAAACTCAAAGATATGGCTACTTTAAAAAGTACTCACTGTATTTCAAAACATATCTTTCAAATCATTTTTATACATACGCAACCGTATTTGCCATTTTTTGGTCATCTGTAAATTTGATAACCATCTGGTCTATTTATTCATCCAAGTCAATAAATAAAAAAATATATTGAAAGCTGTACGGTATAGAAATAAAATTATTATTATTATTATTATTATTATTATTATTATTATTATTATTATTATTATTATTATTAAAGCTGTACAACCTACAACGAAATCTGTGGCATTCCCCTCAACACTATTCTACAATTTGCAAGCCATTTATGTATCCCCTTAATTGTTATGCCATGCAGTCTACATTCAACTAGATCGCTAATCAAAATGTCATATGGTACTTTGCAAAGTGCTTTGCTAAAATTAAAATATTAAAATAACTTCCATTAAGGTAGAAGTTACCTGATTAAAAAAAAATGAGATAAAATTAATCTGGCAGGGTATGTTCTGGAGACTTGAATTTGAATCTCCTGCAGCCAGCTAAATAGCTTGCCACCTTGGAATTGAGAACATCACCTCCCAAGCTCAGTTTAATATTCTAATCAGGTCTTATGTCAGCTTCTGTACATGCATGTATGATTTGCTGGTTAGTTGCAAGTACAATAAGTTGTACTTATTTATTTATTTTGGTTTTGTAAGCTTGTACAACCATGCTATTAGTTGTGATTAATTTTTTAAATGGATTCTAAACATAGGGAAATTTATTTGGCACCAAAAAATAAATCAGTTGAAAAGTACCAGTAATATTTCTACTGCAGCATAATGCAATGAATGAAAAACAAAGAAAAGAAATATTAAATAATGTTTTGACATATCTCATTGTAGTGCTTTCTCCTGATACTGTTCAGCATGAGATGTTTCCCTGTACTCTTTGCACTACACAACTCTTGTCAATATTTAACAGCTTTCTGAAATTCTCAGAATAATGCAGGTTGCATTTTCAGCATAGCATCCAAAAGCTTTCAGGAATTTAAGCTTTAAGGCATTCTACTTAAAGCTGTAGACTTTTTTTTTTCAAACAGATCCCCCCCCTCTAAAATACCTGAAGCCTCTGAAACAGTACGTTAGTAACCTTTCCTAGCCATCTAATCCTATTTACGCAAATTTGTGGGCCAGTTGATTAGGTGGTTAATTTGCATGGCAAAGAGGTCTATTGCAAATCAAACACCATAGACAACCATCGATTTACTGGAAAATATTTACAATCGTATATTAAATGGTGGGGGTTTCTTGTTTGCTTTGTTTTGTCATTTGTTCCAAAGGCAAGTTGGGGAAAAAAATTGATGAATTTAATTCCCATCTTTTGTTTAATGAAACCTTCTGTCTCAGAAACACTGGTATACCCACGCCCAATCAGGACACATAAAAAACATGGTGTTATTTTCCAGGTGTGTTCTGTATGGAAGAAAGACACTGGGAATCGTTTAGCAAAGCAAGTCCAAGGGCTTTTCTTCAGCAGCCTAAAACAGGTAGCCTTTGACTTACAACCACAATTGGGACCAGACTTTTATCTCTACGCAATTTGGTCATTAGGTGAATCATCATCGTTCGGTGACTGGACCTGATTTTATGGCCATTTTTTACTATGGTTATTAAGTGAACTTGTTAAGTGAATTCAGCTTCACCTAGCTTCCAGTAAGGTTTTTGATCAGTAAGATAATCAGATTTCCTCCTTTACAAAACATCAAGGAGCAGATTTCCTCCTTTCAAAACAATCAAGTCTAAGACCCCACCTGTGCCTACAACATAGTCAGAGGTGAGTTTCAGCAGGTTCTGACCAGTTCTGGAGAACCGGTAGCAGAAATTTTGAGTAGTTCGGAGAACCGGTAGTAAAAATTGTGACTGGCCCCGCCCCGATCTATTCTCTGCCTCCCAAGTCCCAGCTGATCAGGAGGAAATGGGGATTTTGCAGAAATCCCCCTGGAGTGGGGTGGGAATGGAAATTTTACAGTATCCTTCCCCTGCCACGCCCACCAAGCCATGCCATGCCCACCAAGCCACACCCACAGAACCGGTAGTAAAAATTTTTGAAACCCACCACTGAACATAGTCCTTTCAGCAGTTCTATGAAAGATTCCACACCCATCTGCACTCTGATTCAGGTGACCATGAGGGCACAGTAGCCTCAATGGCTCTCAGAGAGAGTACTAACAACCAGATGATTTTTGGGGGGAGGGGTAGGCATTACTGCACTTATTTTGATACACTTTCCATCTTTTTGTTCAGAGTTAAGCTAAAATGATACATACAGGGCTAAAGCTCCAAAATGGGCACATACATAGGCACAAAAATCTGCTTTAAATCAAAAATTCCTTTATTGCATTTTCAAGGTCTTTTTTTTTCAATTTTTTTTCTAGCTGTCTCTGCTGCAATGCAATTTCAGTGGGAAAGCCTGAGATCAGTTCAAAATTCAGCACAAACATAGCAGATATTTCTTTTTAGCTATTGTTTTTCCTGACTTCTCTTTCCCTCGACCCCCCCACCTCCTAGACTTTTTAAAAATAAATCTACGGGATGGTCATAAATCCACAGTTACCCTGTTGCATTGTTTCTACAGTCACTTAAATCTCTGGCCACTTGAGATAACAACTGCAGAAATGATAAAGGGGTGTGCCTCTTGATTTAAAAAAAAAGTCACTTCCATAACATTGAAGGCAAAGAACCTTTGGAGGGAAGAAGCTCACCAGTACAGCAAACACAATATGTTAGTTAGATACCTAGCTAGAGTAAAGGGCCCCTGATCCTTCTGAAATCATAATGCAAGGGATGAAATTCCAAGCATTCTGAAGAATGGAATTCAGAAAAATGTTGTTTCACCTCCTGTGAAACCAGACAATAGATTGATAAACTATGCTTTCCAAGGTCTAGTTCAATTTCTTTCTTCAAACCAACTGGTCATTACCCTATAGTGCAGTGTTTCTCAACCTTGGTAGCTTGAAGATGGGTGGACTTCAACTCCCAGAATTTGGGAGTTGAAGTCCACCCATCTTCAAGCTTCCAAGGTTGAGAAACACTGCTATAGTGTGAAAGGTTAAAGATCAATTTGGACTCGAATCTACTTGTTATTGGTTCCTCTGCTGCATAAGAGAAGATAGCCGGAATGACAAGTCTAGCGATGAGTTAGATGTACTTGGATATAGATCTTAAAACCTTGGATTGAATTACTTTGAGAGATCTTAAATCTCAGCAGGTACAAATCTACAATCTGAATGCAAGAGGCTCATTTCTTTAACCTTGTAGATATTAATAGTGATTCAGCAACATGCAGAATCACATCAGCGACCTTGCAGACCCAGTCAGTGGTGACATTTCTTTGTTGACTCCGGGAAGCAGAGAGGAAAGTAGAGTTGGAAGCTAATTCCCAGGTATTTAAAGGCTTCAGTTCTATATAATTGTTATTTATGTTCCAGCAATTGCTGTGGTGGTGGCTGGCTATAAAACAAAGACTGCTAATATTAGTTTTAGAATAATTAATAGGTTCCCCCCACTCCCCGTGGTATAAGGCTAGAGTTTTTTTATATATAGAAAGTTTTTTTTTAACATATACACACACACAAACATACAATGTATTTTTGCTGAACAGAGTATTTGGTTGGTTAACAAATTTAAACAGTTTTTAGTCCTTTCAACTAAAATTACAATTTCTATACCTCCTTTTTTCCATAGTATTTATTTTCATCTATTTTTTTACCAATATTACCTTTCATTTTCATCTCTAATTTTAACCAAATTCCATTTTCCCTTCTATTCTATATTAAACCCCTTCTCATTGTCATCTGTTTTTGTATCCATCATTGACTCAGCCTTCCATCCTTTCTAAGGTAGGTAAAATGAGGACCCGGATTGTGGGGGCAATCAGCTGACTTTGTATAAATATACAAAAGTATGAAGGCTATTGCTTAACGCATTGTAAGCCGGCCTGAGTCTCCGGAGAAGGGCGGCATATAAATCAAATTAAAAAAAAAATCAGATTAATTAATTTTATGGTGTTACAGTTATTCAATTCTTATAGGAATAGTAAACCCACTTATTTTATAACATACATTTCCTTAAATAATACAGTCCAACATTTTAATATAAATCAATTAATTATGTAAATATATTTTCCATTTATATATTCAAACAAGAAAAAAAAGAATATAAATGTGGATATTCCAATTAGTTCCATTTTCATACATCAAATAATTTTTCCCATATGTACCTCCAAACCACATCTTAATCATTTCTACTTTCATCATGATATGCAATTAAAAATATTTCATTTATTACAATTTCCTTAGTTAAATTAAAAATATTCTAGCTGTTATCCTCTAATCATATAGTTTTCCCCATGTATTATTCCAAATCATCACTTAATCATTTCTACACACACCACCATAAACCATGGTATAAGGCTAGAGTTGAAGACGCTGCTTTAAATCTATTTGCATTGTGGAGAATATAGCTGTGTAGAAATACTAAAATTGGTCTAGCTCTTGTTCTTTTGAGTTCTCTGGCTATTTGGAAAGGAGGAGGAAGACAATAGAAATGGCTATTATATATTATTTGTGATGATATACATAAAATATTAAGCTTGGAAGGGTACTCATTTTCTATGTGACAGTAATATAGAGGAAACCTTGTAGCAGTGGTGGTATTCAACTGGTTCTATCTGGTTCGGGTGAACCCATAGCGGCGGCTGTGGGAGGCTCCGCCCACCCACCCAGATGTCATCACATCCCACTTTTGATGCTCCATGCATGTACAGAAGGTCCTGTGCATGTGCATAGGTGTTGTGCACGAGCAATGCACGCACACTCACATTTATGAACAGGTAGCAAAGGTAAGTCCATACCACCCCTGCCTTGTAGGTGTATATGTTTGGGTAATAAGAAGGGGTGAGTACTATCAACTTTGTTTTAGTATTTTATACTAGTAGTCTAATTAGAAGGTTGAAATTCACTTTTTCCAGGGCTTTCTAAGATCCAATTTGATTTGATTTTAATTAGAGTAGAGGACACTAAAACAAAGTTGATAGTACTCACCCCATCTTATTCCCCAAACATATACACTACAAGGTTTCCTCCATATCACTGTCAGATAGAAAATGGGTACCCTTCCAAACTTAATATTTCTGGTATAGGATCACAAAAAGTATGTAATAACCATTTCTATTGTCTTCCTCCTAGTTTCCAAATTGTCAGAGAACTCAAAAGAACAAGAACTTCAATTTAAAAAAAAACCAAATATGAATATGTGGAGAAGAGAATGCTGTGCATATAGCTTTGACCTCCTGGAGAAGTAAAAAAAAAACAAAAACAGTAAACCAAGGGCATTCTGTTGAGCCTGGAGATTTTATCAGAATGCCAAAAATAAATTGTGATGCCATGATGCAAGGTCTCCTCTTAGACACATTCCCGTGACTTCACAACACAGATGAAAAGCAGACAAAGTTTACATCGTGATGTTGCGAGAGACGCTTCACCGTTTTCACCCTTGCCTGCCCTTCCAAACTTCCATGTAGGGGGAAAAATAATATATTGTCCAAAAAGAAGCACTAAATCACATCAGTGTACCGAACCACATCTTAATAACCAGTGTTGCATTTTGAGAAACAGATTTTTTAAATTATTAGTTGGACAAATTTGTTATTTTCTAAAAAGAATCATATGTGCCCAGTTACCATGAAAGAATAAATGTGGTGTATTAATTTGCAATATTCAAGTTAAGAAACATGGCATATAGATACCAATATGAAATTTTACAGAGAATGATAGTTCAAATATGCACAGAAAAGGGCAGTAAGAAGGGTATAGATTGCAGTCGAATAATGTATAATATCTAACAGAATTTGGAGTAGATATAATTGTTGCTTAGAAATTAGGAATGTCACTCTATAAATAAAAGTTGTGTAATTTGACCATAAAAATCAATTAAATTCCTATCTTTAAATAGATATAATTACCATACTTCAGAATGGATGCACTCCTGATCTATTTTGTTCACTTGTATGAATAAAATTATGTGGGATATTGAATTTAGGCAACAAAATCTTCTACTCATTTATTATCATTTTAACTTCTGTCAAAATAATACAGCAGAACCAAAATATCCAGATATCAGTATGGCCACACTGATTAAATTTTAAGCCCTGCCAATTAATTCAGTTCCTGCATCTTTAGATGAAAAATAAAGCAATGAATGTTTGGGGTTTGAAGAAACACAAATAAAATAATAATACTATTAGCACCTAGTTGGCTTAGGTTCATGTTGGAAATTAAAACAGGCCAGGCTTTGTCAGATCTTGGATTCACACAGCCTTCTCATAAGGGGTAGACAAGGGTCTCAGCCTGCAGTTTTGTTGTCTTGCTAAGGAAAAAAATGGAATGCAGTGGTTCAGAAAAGTTGCTGCAATACGCAATTCTAAATACTCTGATTTTATTGGCCATAAAATTTTTGTATGAACAGGTATAGATATAATTGTGTCATTAACAATAAATCCTTTTCTAGTGTTCCCAAAAGCAAATCTCATTAAACTCAATGGGAATTCTTGATAAGAAGTAGAACTTTGTCTTCCTCATTACCCAAAGTGGTAAAAGAGGAGGAGGAGGAGGAGGAGGAAGAGGAAACGGAGGAGAAGGAGAAAGAGAAGAGACTTCTTGATATAAAATTGTACTGCAAATATCTTATGTGGTTGCAAATTCTATACATTAATACAGCAGCATATACCATTTTTAGTGGTAGCTACTACTCTGAATATTATTTCAGTTAGTAACTGAATTAGAAGGCATTACACTGTATATTGCAAATAAAACAACACATATAGCATATGTGATTTTTAGTCATACTATACCAGACCTGTTTGCACATTTAAAACAAAAATATGCACAATCAATAGACTTCTTTAAAATCTAACTCTACATTTAGGTGTTCTTTTGACTTTGCATCTAACTGATCAGGACAGAGTTTTTAACAGCTAGGTTAAAGGACAAAGGAATAGCAGTTGCTTCACTGATTGTTATCACTATAGCATCTTATCAACATTCTCCTTTCTAATTTTCTGCTATATTGTAGGAAATGAAAGCTATGTGCTGTGCAAAATTTGATCAACTTGCTCCAGTTTTGTTGTGGTGGGTTTTTTTTTTTGTTCCTGTAACTTTTTGCATTTCTGAGCTGTGAAAGACCTTCTTGAAGATTTTATGGAAATTTTCACAGACAATAGCACTCATATCTGCTGGCAGATTGATATTATTATTGATGAAGAGAGTAGGAGAAGGCCATTGCATCTGCTTGTCCTGATTTATTGGAGCAATATTTCCCTGTGCATTATGAGGATGTGGACAGGATACTTGAACTTGTTTGGACCAACACATCTAACTACCTAGATTATTTGAAAGAAGTACTATGTTTGATTATAGTCAATATAGTTTGATTATAAGCCACCCAGTGTCAATATACTGTACTTTGATTATAGGCTGTCCAGAGTTGCCTCAAAGTGAAATGCATGGCAAACAAATTAATAAATAAATTCAAATAATCCAATTACCCTTTAATTGGAGTGTGGTGCCATTTCCTTGAAGGAAACAGTGATACACTATCTGTTGTGTGTAGAGGAGCACAATGAAAGTATAGTAAACACCAGTTTAGCCCTGGAAGAGAGGAAACAATAAGGAAAGAAATCAAGTTTGATATATGAGTGAGGAGAGAGAATTTCTGTCAGGCTTTCTGTTAACATACATTACCACAAAAAAAATGAGTTCCACTGGTTCTTGTGGCATATGTTGGTTGACTTGCCCTCTTTTGAAGGTTGACGTTAAGTGACTGACAGTCTGAGGATCCATCGGTTCTGCTCTTCAGTCTCAAAATCAGAGGAGTCCCTCACAGGGATACTATTTTACTTGAATTAATACTCCCCATTCTTCAATAGCTGAAGCTGGAGATTGAGGGTTGTTCAGGAGCAGCCATCTGTACCATATGGGAATGAAAAGGCCACTTCACATGCTTATCATCCCCAAATTCCAACACAAAATTATATAATTAGTATTTCTGCTTACTAGATCTCTTCATTAGCTGTCCAAAGTGTTATTTTCACACTTCACAGAGGAATTAAGAAACAAGGGTAAATTGTCACCCTGCCAGATGTCCAGGTGCTTGGTTTTATCTATAAATCCTTAAGCAGTTTAGGCTCTGCCTACCAGAAAGTGTAGCTTTTGCCATATGTTCTGAAAGCTTCATTGAGGGACCAGAACTGATGAGGTCTGCAAAGAGAATTCCCTTTCCTAAAGTTCAGATTGTTCTCTCGCTGAGTATCTTTAAGGAGAGGCTAAAATGTATTTTTATATAGTAGTTTTTTGCCTTTGAACTATGCTTTTAAGAACATGACTCAGGGATATTTTAAGTGTAAAATTATGCAGTGCTGCATTGTTTGGAAACTGTTGTTATTTATATGGATTTTATGTTGAATATTTGAGTGTTTAGTATATTTTTGCAATTGCTGCAATGTTTTTATTTATATTATTATACTGTTTTACCAGCAAGGCTGGTTTATCAGGTATGAATGGATTATAAATTTGATAAAGTAAATAAAATTACCCATTTATTTTCAAGAATATTATCATCACCATCTTTAAAAATGCTAAATCTACTTTTGGGGTGAGATATACAGTAAAGACCATTAAGATGATTACAGGTAGTCCTCAACCTATGACCAGAATTGAGCCCAAAATTTCTGTTGTTAAGTAAGACATTTGTTAAGTGAATTTTAGCCTATTATACCCTATTTGTTAAGTGAATTTTACCCTATTTCTTGCCTCAGTTGTTAAGAGAATCACTGCAGTTGGTAAGTTAGTAACCTGATTGATAAGTGACTCTGGCTTCCCCATTGACTGTGCTCATCAGAACATTGCAGAAGGTGATCACATGACCCCAGGACACTGCAACTGTCATAAGTATGAACCAGTTGCCAAGCATCTGAAGTTTGATCACACTATCATGTGGATGCTGGAAAGATTGTAAGTGTGAAAAATGGTCATCAGTCACGGTTTTCAGTGCTGTTATAACTTTGAATGGCCACTAAATGAACTGTTGTAAGTTGAGGACTACCTGTATTCAAAGATGGACAGACTCATACACAAATTGGCAATATCCTTTAGATACCCTGGCCAAAAATTATGTGTACTGTTAGGAGTCATATATATTGGTGCAAAAATCCAGATGATCATTATATGCATGTGTGGGAGCCACTCAGATTTGTCTGGCCAAGATAAGACAACCCTAGAGATTTACAATATGAAATGCAAGACTATTGTAATGTGTTCTGAAAATCATACATCCATAAGCAATAGTAATAGTACTTAAACTTATATATCACTTTGTAGTGCTTTAACCCTCTCTAAGCGGTTTACAGAATCAGCATGTTGCCCCCAACAATCTGGATTCTCATTTACTGACCTCAGAAGGATGGAAGGCTGAGTCCACCTTGAGCCAGTGAGACTCAAACTGTCGTAACTGCTGGCAATTAGCAGTCAGCAGAATTAGCCGGCAGTACTGCATTCTAACCACTGCGCCACCATAGCTCTTACATCCATAAGCAAGTCACTTAGTCTGCCACATTTTGCATCATCAGTAATTTCTGAACAGTCTTCAGGAGCAACACAAGACAGAATGCACTGCAGTCATATAATCAGAATGTGACTAAGCATGTGCCAATGCATTTCCTTCCTTCCTTCCTTCCTTCCTTCCTTCCTTCCTTCCTTCCTTCCTTCCTTCCTTCCTTCCTTCCTTCCACCAGATCTACTATGGTCATTGGACCAGAAACAGTGGTTATCTTCTTATAAGTTTGTAGTGTAAGTTTCTAGATGTTATTTTAATGTGTAGAATGTCTTTATGGTCCAGTGTAGGAAGAAATCTCCTTCTGGGTTCTGCTCCAAGTGGGGAAAAAAAACACTGGAAACATGGAGACTGCTTGGAAAGATGGTTTAATGGTGGACAGGATCACATGGCTTGATTTCCTGAACAGAAAAAGGCCCAGATACAGTAAATCCTCGGGTTTTTATACTCTTTCTGGCTTTGCATTTCTTGGGGCCCCGAAAGAGTATCCTGATTGGTTGTCAGACTCCCAGGGGGTGGGGGTCTTAGCTAGCCTTGCTGGCTGATGGTCACATGTGCTTCCCAGGTCACATGCTTCCCAGGTCACATGTGGTGAGTTTCTGCTGCTATTGTGTAGAGGGCTAATCCTATCTTTGTTGGATCTTTGGCAATTCCTATTATGGCTCTGTCTGAAGGAGGTAGATCTTTGTTATGTAGAATAGACTGGCCCAAGCCTTAATGGCCCATTGACAAAGGGTGGGGGCAGGAAGGTGGGAGCTGCTTTGTCTGTAAAATATGCTTCTCATATTTCTCATCCAGGGAAATATAATATTCTGCCTTTTTCATATTTCCTAAAATATTTCACTCTTCCAGGAAAGGGGTGAGTGCTAACTTCCTACACCAGTTTGTGGAGAGCCCAAAAGTACTCTTTCCACAAGGAAACTGAAATACAGCTGCCTTTCGAAAATACCACCTTTGGGACAAGGATGGGACCTGGATGATTGAATATCTCCATTGACAATTTGAGGAGGAAATTTCCTTCTAAAGCCATGATCTTCATCCAGAGAAAGATGAAAAAGATTTAAGCCATCCTTACTCCTTATCCTCCTCCCATTCACAGCTTAGTATTGATGCTTTTGCTTTTTGTTTGCTTGCTTTCTTTGTTTCCAACAAGCATATGAGAAAGATATATTCACAAAGGTATGCTAAATCAGGTTTGTTCCTGAGGTTGATTTGCACCTAATTGAAGCTTGAATCTTCGAACTAAGCCAACCATTTAAGCTTTTTATCTGCCTTGTCAGGTTGGTGACAGATGTCAACCAGTCACATGCTTACAATGCAGTCCAATCAACTAAATTGTTCATTAAGTTCTTGACATATACACATAAAACAAGTTTCATTATGCAGCAATTCAGCTTTGAGCGGCTGCCAACTTTTAACAGTGACAAAATCTGGCTCAAAACCTGCAGGTCAATTGTTATTATTCAATTATTGTTCCAAACTACCAGACATTGCATGCTAATTGAGGAGTGGTATGGCTTTCAATGACCATTCCTGCTTTTTTCAATAAAGATACTTTTAGAAATTTTCAGCCAAGTGAGCTTTTTAAAAACTGAGCCAATTCCCATGATGTTACCTTTTTAAAAAACTTTTTTTTAACAGTTCCCTTTTTCTATTTCGCTGTTGTACTAACCCTGAATTATTCTGCAAACTCGACTATTTGTAAATTTGTTAACTGATCAAAATATTTATTTTTCCTTAATGAATTTGATAAGTTGTATCCTCCCTACAATCTTGTACCAACCATTCTTTCCAGCTGTCACCATTTTAATAACACTGTAAAGTTCCATTGAAACAATTTATTTACAACTAAATATAGCCAGGACATTACTCTAGTTACTGCCAGTTTCTCCATCTGGCTCAAGTGACAGCAAGAATAATCACTGTCTATAGCAGGAGTCCCGGACCCTGGGCTGTGGCCCACTACTGGGTCTTGAACCATTTGGAACCAGGCCGTGGAAGTATCAGGCGAGCACATGCATATTCCAACTTGCACAAGCAGTGGGGAGTGTATGCACGGATGCTCCATTTGCGTGCCCGCCACTCACATGGAAACATCTCTCCACCCCACCCCACCCCACCCCCACCCCCGCCAGTCTGCAAAGCCAGAAAGATTGGCAAACTCTGGTCTCTAGTCTTCTATAGTATTGATGAAATTCAGTCCAAACATGGGGACCAGTTGCAGGCTCACACACAGAAAGGTATGGGGCATGGCTTCCCATCATGAGTAGGATGGAGTGGGGGGACCCAGGAATGTTTTCCCCACAGCTAAGGAATGGATTAAAATTTAAGCACCATTTTCTTAAACTGACTTCCTTTCCACCCAGGAAACCAGCAGTTTCAAGGATGTTGGTTGGGTTAGCTCAATCTTGGTCACAATTTTGGATAAAGTTTTGCAGCCAGTGGGTAACTAACAATGCATAGAATTTGAACCTGGATCTAATGCCGCACCAGACCCAATGCTTGTGCTGTTTCCAATTTATTCCTTCTTTTTCTGAAACTTGACACTTTGCATCTTATCGATACCTCTTTACCTCTCCCGCAATGTGTCCTTAGGGCTTGCTGGGCAAAATTCATAAATCTGAAACAACTCCATGAGAAGGTAACAGTTTCCTAAAATAATGCACATCTGAATTTATTTTGTTTTAGCATAGCATGAAATGTCATGCTAACAATCAGGACTGTGACTGGACATGGGGAATAGATTGTTGCTGTTGCTACTGTGCCTATTACTGCTGCAGGATCTCTGTTCCGTTTCTTTATTATAAAATAAATCTCTGGGTTGCCAAAATAATTTTGCTGTTCTCTCCTGGTTCTAATCCAAGAACTGGGAAATGAGATGTGAAAAAGAAGACCCAGTCAACTTATTCATCTAAGCTCTTTACTGGTGCAGGTTATATTTCAGTAAATGTTTTGGATAAACTACAGATCTGCTGATCCAGGGCAAACAGTTCATAGAAGACACAGCAGGAAGCTTTCCCCATTGACCATCCTGCTTTGGAAACAGCTGGATACTGTCTCAGTAGGAGCAATCCTTCAGAGGTTTAGCAGCAGGTGGCAAAATGCTGCTTCTTCTTTAATGGGCAATCCAAAGACAATGGGACTTGAGAAATGCACACAGTTTTAAAACATTTAACCTGAAATGAAGAAAAAAAATGCCTCCACCTGTTGATCAGCATCTCTGTAGTATTTTCTAACAAAAAGTAACATTTTTCTGGGAATAATAATGGTAATAATAACATAACCTAACTTTATAAATAAATAATAAAATCAAACTTGGAAACCATGGAAATTGGAAGGTTTATTCCTTCCTAGCTAAATGATTTGCAGTTTGTGTTACAAAAGATAGCTTTAAAATACTGTACTTAACCAGATCATTCTTATTATCTTGGTTATAATAAGAGGAAGAAGAAATAAAAGTAATGTTACTGTTGGAATCTATTCTAGACTCAGAAATTGAACAGATGATGATGATGATGATGATGATGATGATGATGGTGTTTCAAAGAGGCATAAAGTACTAGTGATGGAGTAGTTCAAGTAACTATATTCTTAATATCTGTTAAACCAAGCATGGTCTTTCCAGGAAATTTTTCTTAAAAAAAAATCTACTTCAGAGAATGGAAAAAGACAAAAGGAGATTAGCTATTAATACACAAAACTGAAAAAGTTGAACTTTGGAGAAAGTGACACTGTAATGCTGAAATTAAGAAATAAAAAAAAAATACTGAAGTTACTGCACCCACAAATGCCTATCTCTTTGATATAAGATGGAAGGAGATGGAAGCTTTGTCAGGCTTTCAAGATACATGCTGGCTGGAGAATTCCTAAAGCCCATGCATCTTAAAATTGCCAAGCTTGAAAAACAGCATCATAAAGCATCAACTTCCAAATCCTTTTTTTAAAAAATCCAAGAATGCCTCTGAGTCTGAATGTCTGTGAAATGGAGGTTAAGGGTTTTTAACCTTATATTTAGTAATGCTTCAGACATACCTGAACATAGTATAAGATTGACTCAATGGACTAATAAACCATTCAAGACCTGTGATACTCTTTGATACACAGCTGAACAGCTGTGCAGTGTTCAGATTCAAATAAAGAGGCTTCATAGAGTGGGTGCCCCATAGCGCTTGTTGGCAACATCTTAAACAAAATGTATGTTATATTGGGAGATTCTATGACAACTACAGCTGCGAAATGTTAGGAAACACTTTAGGTGCTTTAAGGAAATGCCAAGAGATGCTCCATGATTCAAAGCATCTTTTTCCTTTCTAATCTAAAGTACTGCACAGATCTGGTTTTTGGTTTTTTTTGTTTTTGGTCCTTAGATTAAAAAATGGGCAATCTAAAATATATGAGACAAAAACAAAATGGAATAAGAAAATAAAGTGGGGTGGGGGGTGAACAAGCTAAGGCACATGGATCTTATGTTGAAATTCTTGTCCTAATTAGCTGGGATGTAAAGCAGGATGCATATCACCAGTTAGGTGATTTGATGGAGCAGCTGCTTCTCTTTTCTTCCTGTGCTGAACAGACCACTGCTGTTTGATGGCAGCTGAAGGAGAGACACAGACAGATGATTCCTTCACAGAGTGATAGAACAGCTCTGCCTCTCTTATCTCCCTCTTCTCAGTTAGCCCAATGAAAGAGTTATCATTGATTTCCCCTTCTCTGTGTGGTCATCCACTTCTTTTGTTCTCTAGGTGGGAAAAATAACACTCCCCCACCCCCAATCAAAGTGAAGCTAACCTTAAAAAAAAAATCAAGTTGATTGAAAGTGTTCCCATAGGTTGACTGTGGGAGGTTGACCTTAATCATGGTTTATTCTATCCAAAAGTCTGTATTTACACAAACTACCACTGAACCAGAAACTAGCCACATTGAATTATACAACCTAAACTAAAATGTAGTGGGCTGATTTGTAGTAGAATATGTTGTCAAAACAAAGCCAAAGATTTCTTTTTTTGATAAGACTTAACAGAAGTCTGGAACAATTTACAGTCAAAGGTTTGCATACCAGCTGATTAATTATGTTGAGCCTTTGCTGGGCTGGCACATGTAACTTGTGTAGGCTGAATTGTATTGAACTTGATGGGCCACATAGGGTTTGCTACAGAGAAAATTAGTATGATGTTTAAGTCTCCATTTCAAGAAAAAAGAAATAATGGCGAGAGAAAGAAACAGAATAAAGCTTTCTGGTCCAGTCAGGAAGATTCTTTTCAACCCTGCATTATGCTGCATTGTGACAGCCAAATTGTAACTCCTATGCTTCTGAGCAAGGCAGAAATAACAAATTCAGTTCTATTATGCAAAGTAAACAAGATACTGGATGGGAAAAATCTCATTCTTCTATCTCAGTTCTAGCAGTCATGCTTCCCAATAAATGTGGGCTGTAGAAGCCAGGAAACAAAGCAGTACATATTATCTATTTGTCTGTCTATCTAAACCAGCATGCACAGGAAAAGGTTTTAATCACCTTTTTTTAAATAGGATAAGCAGCTTTATGGGCATAGATAAAAGCAGGAAGTCTGACTTTTGAGTGAATGAATAAAATAAACCCAATCTGCAAAATGTTTGATTTATCAAGCCAAATAATACTATACTGCTCTTCCAGGGACTTGATAAATCTCCCATTATTGTCAGGCCGAGGTGCACAGCTGGTTAGCAGTATTCTGCTGCCATGTGCAGCCTATTCATACATTCTCATAATCCTTTAATATTCAATCCTTTGAAGCATGAGGACAACTTGCAATTAACAAGTTATAAATGGCTCTTACTTTCATCATCCTATGCGCTGCCCCAAACCGCATGTGCTGCATTTGTGTTTCTGCACTATCCAGCTGCTCAGTTATCAGCTGGGTGATAAAAATAAGACTCCGTATCCTTCAAAAATTATTCATATGAAGTGTTCCAGACCCCACAAGCATGGATGTAGCAGCTCTCTGCTGCTTATTATAGTCTGACTTTTTTCAAGCTTTCACAAAACTTGAAAAAGCAAGGCTGTTGCCTTAAATGTCACATTAACTTTAATGTATAAATTCCTTAAGATATTGTTTCCTCCCTCCTTCCCAAAAAATTGAGAAATGTCAGACTGCTGGAATGAGTAATCCTGAGTTACTGTCTTTGGGCAAGATCCAAAGCAGTTTATTAGAATCTTCCCTTCCCTTCCTTCAAGGGAATATTCCTTCCCTTGAAGGAAGGGAAGTTAGGTTATCCATATCCATACACTGCAGCCAAAATCCTCTGCAGAAGTGCTTCCCAAACTTCATTTATGTTCCTTGGTTACCCCAAACTGTTTATCAGAAAGACTTATCAAACTTTGAGGACAGGTTCTATGCACATTTCTTCAGCACTGTCATAACTTCAAATGGTCTCTGATTAAATGGTTGCAACTGGAAGGCTACCTGAATAAATAAATAAATAAATATTAAAAACGATACCATGGAATGACCTTTATGTGATTTCCACCAATTACCACTGGCAATTTCATTGATTTTCATTTTAATAGGAATACCTTGGGAGATATTTGAATTTATTTTAGTACACATAGCAATTTTTAAGTCAATTTAAATGTCTTTTTGTGAGGGGTTTCTATCCCATTACTCCAAAAAAACTATTTTTACCCAATTTTGGATAATTTATCCAGGTTTGGGAAGCACAGAGAATATCTGGGTTTTCCTGGCATTATTAGCAGGTAGAACCCCATGGTTTTCCTTAGAAGAGAGGGAGAGAGGGAGAGAGAGACATAGATTAATAATATCAATAGCTTCTTACCTAGGTCCCTTAACCATTGCAATGCAGCAATTCTATGGTCTTTTTATTGTTTTATTTTATTTTTTTGTTGTATTATATTGCAGATGCAGATGCAATCCACTCCTTTCATATCTTTTGGTTGCTTACACGGATTCAGTTAAAAACCCATAAGAATTGTAGTAAAATATATATATAAAAAAACCCCCATAAAATCGAAAGCTAGAACAGCAGCTCAAATTACCAAATTACGTTTTCAGCACCCTTCTAAACTATCTAATGAGAGGGCTTGCTTCAGCTCCAGTAGCAGTTGGTTCAATAACCGGGCCTTGCTGTGCAGAAAGCAGAATCAATCTTTCATGTCATATTTTACTGCTGCATCATAAGAATGGGAAGCAGATTGTGCAGGAGTGGGCAGACCCTGTAAGCAGCTTGGCCTGTGCCGTGTAAGATTTTATAGACTATTCTGAGCACCATGAAAAGGGCCCCAAAGGCAACTAGTCAAGCTTTTACAATATAAACCTAATCCAGGATCCTATGGAGGCCTCATTTACCATTCATCCATGTCTAGTTTGTGGGGAAAAGTTTACCTTTTTTTTTTTTTAATTCAAAAGCCACCTCACAAAGAGGGCATTTCCTTAGTTAAGACATGAAGCTAGGTCTCTCTCTTCTCCAGAGGGAAATGTACTAAATTATCAGCAGAAATTTATTAAAAGCTGTCTAGTGTCAGTGCTGGATCTAGCTTTTCCTGACACCGTCCACTTAAGGAGGAATGCAAAAATATACACATCCCGAAATTCAGTTCTCAGAATCGTTGCAACTTTGCTTTGTCTGAGTTCAGCTTTACCTGACTCTGTGGCAATGATTATTTTGTTAGTCTGGGAATTCACTGTGATTTTTGAACTCGAGTCTTAAAAAAGACAGAAAGAAAGAAAGAAAGAAAGAAAGAAAGAAAGAAAGAAAGAAAGAAAGAAAGAAAGAAAGAAAGAAAGAAAGAAAAGTATCACAAAGTGTCAGCAGTATCTGATATTTGGAAAAGTCACAGTGTTGGGATATAAGTAAACTAACAAGTGCTCCTTCCCAACTACCAAAGCTTCGAGGGATAACATGGAAGAAAAGGTAAAATCTTGTAGAATTCTGCCCAAAACAATTCCTAAGAACTGGGTCATTCTAGTTCCCAGAAAGGGAACCATCACAAAATGGTTCCTCAGTTCACAGAATTCTCCAACAAGACATCATGATCAAGGCTTCCGGTTTGCTGCTGGCCGCCGCCAGACGTTCCTCTGGGATCGTCAGCTCCCTCTGCCTGTATAGAGCCGCCGTTACAGCGGATGGCGGCTCGAAAAAACTCCGTTTCCAAGAGGAAACGGAGAGAGAGCCGGCAGGGGTGGGTAGAACTCCCCGCAGAGTCCCAAAAGTTTTTTTTTTAACTTTTGGGACGGAGCGGATGAGAAGCCCCATATCCCCTGCCGCTGCTCCGGGCTTTGGGAGACCTCTGCCTATGCAGAGCCAGGCGTCAAGAGCAAGCCTGTGAATCTAAAAGAATAATTAAAGAAATGAAGAACAGGACCCTTAATACTGAACCGCAAGTATCTCACCCTTTCAAAAACTATTTAAAAGAAAAGAGCAGAGGAAAAGAGGGAAAAAGAGCCTTCTAAAATGGCGTCTGCTGTGGCTGGAGAAGGGCTAAAAGGGAAAGTCCTTCCGTTTTTCATTATTACAATGTAGCGGAATAAATATCATTGGCTACATTTCTAGAGAAACCTCGCTCCTGTGCTGCTCAGAAGTTTTTTTTTAATGAGGGAAAGTCTTTTTGTTTTCTATTTCTTCTCTTATTTTTGCTAAATCTTGTCTGTGTGGGAAATGGCATCAGGACTTATACAGCTGGACAAACAGGGGGGGGGAATTTCCCCCCTTAAGAAATTGCGCCAACAAATTTCAACTCTCCAGCGTCAGAAACCCGATTTTAATATATTAGAATTTATCCTTGAAGAGATTGTAAGAAGGGATGAGATTGTGAATCAGCAACTTGAAAAATTTAAGCAGGAAATTAAAGAAATTGGTGAATTGGTGAAATCAGAGTCTGACTTCTTGAATAAAAAGATTTCAAAAGTTGCTAATGGTTTATCAGGCTTTCTGATTCGGATGGAGGCAAAGACTGAATTATTAGAGACTAAAATGAAGGAAATCGAGGAGAATTTGGATGACATGACTCAAAAAATTAAAAAGGATTTGATAAACATTCAGGATAATAGCTTGGAAGACAAATCTAAAATGGAGACTGACCAAAAGATTGGTAATGAGGAAAATGTACAACAGAGGATTGAAAGAGAAGTTTTAATGATTCAATATAATTTTACAGAATATGCAATTAGATTGAGAGGTCTGCAGGAAAATAATAGAGATGATTTAAGGAAAGTATCTTCTGAAATTCTGGCTGGGATCTTAAAGGTTCAACCTGATGAAGTGTATTGCAGGATTGATAGAATTTATAGAATAAAATCCTGGTGGGCAAAGCAAAGGCAACTGCCTAGAGATGTGGTGATCTATTTTACAGATAAAGAAATTAGGAATAATATTGTGCAGAACTCTTTTAATTCCAATTTGCAATTTCATGGAAGAAAGATTTGGATTTTCAAGGAGCTCCCGCCCAAGATGTTAATGGAGAGGAAGAAATTTGGCTTTTTAGTGACTGAATTAAAAAAAAGAAATATCCTATTCAGGTGGGACATCCCAGTTGGTTTAATATTGAGATATCAAGGCGTAAGATATCAATTGCACACTGTCGAAAAAGCGGAAGATTTTTATCAAAAAATTCTAAAAATGAATTTAACACCTTTAGGCATAATACAGGATAAGCAAAAGGAGTTGGAAATAAAAGGAAAACATCAAATTACAGAGGCTGTGATGGATAAATTGTCTTTGGACTCCTTGGAGACCCCAGCTGGACTGTTTATAAATAAGAGAGCAGTGTCATCCGAACCCAAGGTGATGAATCATCAAGTCACAGACAAGTGCGCAAATCAACCAGTTGATATACAAGTGATGGAGAAGAAAGATGAGATGATAAAATTAACCCAACAAGAACAATCCACAAAGCAGAATGAAAATCAACCAGCAGATATACAATTGGTAAGCAAGAAAAGAGGATGGAAATTCAACCCGAAAAAGAAAAAGAAAAGAAACAGATCTTATAGAAACAGCAATTTCCAAACTAAGCAACAGTGAAGACAGGCGCTTTAAAAAATGAATGAATATTAGAAAAGACAGTGGTGGCGAACAATTGTCTGATACTATCCTGAGGATTGTGGCAGATCTCTGCAAGGCCATGATTTTGGGAAGTGGAAAGAGCCTCACTTTGTTGGATTTGAATCATCTAATTTTTTCTTATTTACCTTTTTTTTCTCTTGGAAATATATTATAACTATTTTGAGTTATAAGGCAGGAGAGTTTTGCCGGGGCATGCAGAAGATCTGGATGTTACTCAGTAGGATGACGGGAATTAACAATCCTGATGAATACCACAACTATAACCATACGGATATATTCATAATTATAATGTCACTCGGGTGGTTGTTTTTACTTTTATACAGGTGTGAGGATATCTACTACTGATGGGGGCAGAAGATGACTGAAGATTTTGAACAAACTGTTGCACCAGCATGTTATTTTACCCTATTATGGGTGATGGATTTAACAATCTAGTGGAAAGACATCAAAGAAGATATTATATGGATCATAAACTTAAAGTTATTGTCTTTTCTCTTTTTACATAATGAAATGCATATATAGATATGTGTATATCTTAGTAAAGTGGGCAGTTGATTATATTTAGAATCGTATTGCATGATTTTGTAGGAATTGAAGGGCTGAAAGAGGTTAGTTTACTGATTGTTATAAAATGGGATGCATATATAGATATGTGTATATTCTAGTAAAGTGGGTAGTGGATTATATTTAGAATTGTATTGTCTGATTTCAAGTCATATATTTAGAGGAGTGGAGGAAGTGGACAGAATTGAATAAATTTGGTTGCAGGGAGAAGGCCGATTTAAAATGTTATATTAATATATATAAAAGATTAAAGGTTAATTTGTAATAATACTCAATAAGTATAGGGGAGGAGAAAAAGGGCAGATTACCGTAAAAATGGGAGTTATAAGATTAACAAGTTAAGGGTCAGTATTCCGAGAAGGGATTAAGGGAAAGGGAAGATATTATGTATGTAACTAGTTATGAAATAGCCTATTGTTGTGAAGAAGTCACAGGGGGGGTTGGGTGGAAAGGGTGGGTTAGGGAAGGGGGGGGAAAAAAGGGGGAAAAACTTGTATTTGAAAACTTTTTCAATAAAAAAAAAAAAAAAGACATCATGATCAACAGTATGAAAAGCCACCAAGGGATTCAGGAGGATGAACAGGGTTGCATGATCCCTGCCTCTATCCCTAGTATAGACTATCCATCCAGGTTCACACTCAGACTGGGAAGGAATAAAATAATCATTTTCAATTAAAATTACTTCCATTGGCCTAGCTGAATATGGAATATTGTATACTGGACTCTAATTGCTAAAATTGGTTGGAACCAAACATGGCTTCTTTAGCAAGGACATCACTTCCACTGCATTAAGATAATGGAATACTCTGTCCACAAAACAGAATTAGTGATGGATGATCATTAATAGTAAATCAACCTGATGTAGTAGATCAACCAATCAATGGTGGAATAGTGTCCAGAGACCTTACAAACCAGGCCAAGTAGTAATGCAACATACCAGCAGTGGCACAGGAACAAGTTATCTATTTATTTATTCAATAAATTTATATAGCTGCCCAACTCACACATAGGAACTCCAGGTGGGATACAACGTTAAACATCCAAGTTAAAAACTCACAGTTTAACACCCCATACCCCACCCCATCCCATAAGAGCAACAACACAATCGGACAAGCCAAATGATTGGTTCCAAATGGTTTGTCCAAGCTCACTAGCAAAACCATCTCTTCAAGGCACTGTGGAAAAGCAACAAAGTGGGGGCCAGTCTTATCTCTGGGTGAATGATGTTCTAAAGGAAGGGACATGAATTCATTTCCTGAGGCAATAAACAAAGCAAATGATTCAGGCAGATATTATCAGGTGGTGTGGTGGATATGTATAGCACTGCTCAAAATGACAAGAGACTCAACATGAATCTAGGCAGACTGTTCTGTGAAGAACTTCCCAGTCTATTCACAGTTTATATACAATTCAGTACAAGGATTTAAGTATACTGAATAGTTCCATTATTAAATGTCCAAATGTTGGAGGTATTTCAGTGCTTGCCTTTTATGTACAGTAATATTAGATCTTGCTCCTGGAAGCACGAAGCCGAGAACACCAGCCTGAAGATGACGAATGAGACTTCGTCGAAACGTCGCCAAGACACTTCCAATTTTACGTGGGAGAAGACCCGAATAACCAAAGACCTACATACAAACACCCGCGAAAACCTGAGAAAACTAATATTAGATCATTTGGAGATGAAAATTTATAAAATATGACCTTCAGAACTGGAACATCAATCTCTCTTAGCCACAAATTCTATACTAGTATAAAACGTTTCTAACAATTTATATAACTCAACCATATTACGGTTGTACTAATGACTTTATTTAGAGTGAGTAATATTGCTATTAGTAGTTAATTAAATAATTATAAATTAATATGAATGCATCCCAAGTGTATCATATATCACACACTCTATTCACAGGTAAGTCACACTTATCAACACATTCATCTTCTTTTCTTGTAACCTTCCCTCCCTGTTGAGGGAAAGATCTTGAAACAGGTACTAGCAGGCAGAGAAAGGAAGAACTTTTTCTCTTCTAACACTTTTAGAGTTCTGTTGCCTGTCAGCGGGTATTTAAATTAAACACTAGGAAAGGTCTGGAAAACCTTATTCCCTGCCCTTCTGATGACCAAGAAGAAAGTTTAGCGGAAGAAGCAATGAGACCTATGTTTTTAATCAGCCTATCATTTATGACTCTTACAGGAATTATTCAAATAAGTTGCTGCAAGACTTGTTATAAAGTGCTGGTTGAAAACGACGAAATTGGATTTTAAAGTGCATGGAGAATAATAAATTGGGGAAGGCAATTATAAGGATATACTGAGAATTGATATCATAAGGTGCTTTCCAAAGAAAATATTAAATCAAATCGCATCTGAACCAGAGAGAAGTCATTTCACTGTAATACCATTTCGGTTCTCTTACTGTTCCATCCTTTCATAAAGGTAGCTCTACCCTTTCTCTCAAGCTGCAGGCTACTTTTGTAATCTTATCCTCAGTCATGGAACCACGGCGACCTATATACATTGTGACTCATTGTGCGTGTACCTTTTTTTCTTTAAAAAAGAACACTTCAGTGGTTTCAATCGGATTGATTCCCAGCGGTCTTCTGTCATTGGCCATGCTCAAGTCATGACTTGCATAGCTTTAGTAGCTTCTACAGTATTGAGTGTTCCAGACCGTTCACTGACCTCAAGAAATTCCTCTAAGAGAATTATTGCAGAAGAATGTTCTTTTATCTCAAGGCCAATAGTTCAACAGAAGAGTTCAGCCCCTGGCATCTCTTCCCCCACTTCCCCCCCAAAAAACCCTTTAGAAAATGTAATCTGATATTTGGAAGAGTCACAGTATAGAGCCAGCTGCACCATAGTATGGCTACATGCAGGATAACTTTCTATGGTTAATAATAAAATAAGCTTAATGTTTAAGATAATGTTTAATGTTTAAGATAACACTTATCCTTTTGAAAGAAACTAAATGAAAATCTTGCTACATAGGTCAATGGTATTTTATTCGCAACACATAACTTATAAGAGCAACAGAACCTATCTGAGTCACTGCCGTAAGCTCTATCTATGAAAAGAAAAGGAGAATGTAAAGAAAAGTTGCAAATACATTTTTTGCAAGAAAACATTACTTTCTATGATACGTACAGCATAAAGAACGCTGTTTCAGATGTCTTTGGTGAGTAGAGAATACAAAGAAACACTCAGTTCACCCACTTCTGAAATATGTCAGGAAGGAAGTATGGCATGCAAGATTAGACAGGCTTTAGTGTACATTGTTAAGTGACCTTTTTCAAATAAAATCCCTTTCTGAGATATTTCATGTCCAATCTTGCACCTGGCTCAGCATTCAAGTGAAGAGAGAGATCCTGCTTGTAAAATGTAACAAACTTTTTAAGAGTAGGAAAGAGAACTTCCTAGCCTGCATTCCACATTTTTAACTTTCAGTGTTAAATGTAAACTACTCAAATAGTTCACATAATTTTATTTAGTGATAATAAAATTAGCGGGCAATAATAATGTGATATCAAGTAAAGTGATAACCCCTCTTAAAGAGTTGGGGCATTCATAGGCAGGAGCTGAGTCTCTTAAGGTCTATCTGCCAAGTCAGTTTCAAAACTTATCCGTTGCCTGCGAGCATATCTGAAAGCCTTACTTGTGTGATCGGGTCTGTGTTGTACAAAAATAAAACCTGCAGTGCATCTAACGGTAGTTGTTGCATCCTGTTTCAGATACAGAGTTATGGTGTTAAGAAACTGTGAAGGAGACCTGCAAAATTACATAGACAGCTTTAGGTAGAATTAATAATTGCTTACTGATTGTTTGTGTCTGGTAGGTACTGCTCACTTTTCACTCCATAAAACCTGTAAAAGCTACAAAACTCATTAATAAATCAACAGTATTTCATTCTAATAGTAATAAAACCTAAATAGCATTGCCCCTAGAAGTTATTATCAAGGAACATGCAGCAATATAACTTCTGGGGTCACTTGGATAAAGCACTTTCTTTTTTTTATTACAGGACAAGTTTTCTTGAAACCTATAATTTATTGGCAGAGAAACCTTGATCTTTGTTTCCATCAGGAATGGGAAATACAATTAAGTCTTTGTAGTATATCAGGTGCATGAATTTAAGACAAAGCATGACATCGTGAGCTGTTGGGCTATTGACTCCTGAACCTGCATTTCTAAGTACACTTTAACACAATGCAATTTACTTTTGAATAAATCTCCATTGCACTGTTTTCTATGCTTTCTGGAGCTGTAGTATATTGTCCCTTCCAATGTTATTATGTTGGTTTGGGGGGAAATGCTTTAAATGATGTATACGTATGTTATTACATTAAAAACTAGCCAAAATTCACAGACTGGGCAAAAAGATTTACCATAACCCTATGAATCCTGTGAATAGCTGTAGTTCCTGAATTTAGTAAGTACCCAGGAGTGAGCATTTTGTTTGGTTCAATTTTGATAGTTTACAAAAAATGTTACATAAAGAAAAAGACTGGAGATTTAAAAAATAACACAGAAAGTCATCAGAATCTGGCAAGGAAATTTTCTTCCCATATTTTAGGAGTGATCATTCATGGCATTCAATAAAGCAGGAGAAGGATTGGAATGATGTTAACATTGGCTGAACTTCCTTAATATAATTCGTCCTCCTCCTGCAGTAGTGTGAGATTACCATTTGCCATTTGTTTTGTTTTGTTTTGATTTGATTTGTATAGCTGCCCATCTCAACAGATGACCCTGGGTGACATATATCATAAAGCCTATTTGGAGACTCAATAAAAGGTTTTCTCTAGGTTTTGTTATGGATTGATTGGCTGTGGGTACATTAAAAAAAATCTAAACTACATTGTATGTGAATAAGGGATTGTGTCTTTTGATTACAACTTTTTGTAAGCACCCAGAAATTTAATTTAATTTAATTTAATTAATTCAATTTATATGCCGCCCCTCTCCGAAGACTCAGGGCGGCTCACAATACATTTTAAAAAATAATTATAAAAAAAACAATGAAAAATTAAAAACATTAAAAACATTGAAAACTCATTCACGCCATTCATGACCGGATCTCGCCAGATCACAAGAGCGAGATCAATGCCCCAGGCCTACCAGAAAAGCCAGGTCTTCACCGCTTTTTGGAAGGCCAATAGGGTGGGGATGGTCCGGACCTCAGGAGGTAACTGGTTCCTGAGAGCTGGGGCAGCCACAGAGAAGGCCCTACCCCGTGGGCCCGCCAGCCAGCATTGTTTAGCTGACAGGACCCGGAGGAGACCAACTCTGTGGGATCTTACCAGTTGCTGGGAGCTATGCGGCAGAAGGTGGTCTTGAAGATAACTGGCCCTAAACCATGTAGGGCTTTAAAGGTAATAACCAACACCTTGAATTGTGACCAGAGACCAATAGGGAGCCATTGCAGCTCATGGAGAATTGGTGTAATGTGGGTGTACTTAGGTGCACCCACGACAGCTTGTGCGGCTGTGTTCTGGACCAACTGTAGTCTCCAAACACTTTTCAAGGGTAGCCCCATGTAGCGCGCGTTGCAATAATCTAACCATGAGGTGACAAGGGCATGAGTGACTATGAGGAGAGACTCCTGATCCAAGTAGGGTCGCAATTGGTGCACCAGGCGAACCTGTGCAAAGGTCTTCCTAGCCACAGCTGTCAGATGTTGCTCTAATCTTAGCTGTGAGTCTAGGAGGACACCCAAATTGTGAGCCCGTTCTGAGAGGGACAATTTCTCCCCCCCAGAACCAAGGATGGACAATCAACATAGTCTTTAGGAGGCAATACTCACAGCCACTCGGTCTTGTCTGGGTTAAGTCTGAGCCAGTTGACTCCCATTCAGACCCTCACAGCCTCCAGGCACCGGCACATCACATCCACTGCATCACTGAATTGACGCAGGGTAGAGATATACAGCTGGATATCATCCACGTATTGCTGATACTTCACCCGGTGTCGTCGGATGATCTCACCCAGCGGCTTCATGTAGATGTTAAATAGGAGGGGAGAGAGGACTGATCCCTGAGGCACCCCGCAAATGAGGGGCCTAGGGGTCGATCTCTGTCCTCCTACCAACACCAACTATGACCGACCAGAGAGATAGGAGGAGAACCACCGTAACACGGTGCCTCCCACTCCCAGGTCCCTTAGTCGTCGCAGAAGGATGCCATGGTCAATGGTATCAAAAGCCGCTGAGAGGTCAAGTAGCACCAAGATGGAGGAATGACCCCATCTCGGGCTCACCAGAGATCATCCATCAGTGTGACCAAAGCAGTTTCCGTGCTATAGCCAGGCCTGAAGCCAGACTGAAAAGGGTCTAGATAATCCGTTTCCTCCAATGACCACAGGAGCTGAAGTGCCACCACTTTCTCTACAACCTTTCCCACAAAGGGTAGGTTGGAGACTGGATGAAAGTTCTTTAATTCTGCTGGATCCAGGGAAGGCTTCTTGAGGAGGGGACTTACAACCGCTTCCTTTAATGGTTGCGGGAAGGCCTCTTCCCTCAAGGACGCGTTAACTAAAGCCTGGAGCCAGCCTCGTGTCACCTCCCTGCTGGCCAAACCAGCCAGGAGGGGCACGGGTCCAACAAACAAGTAGAGGAACTCATCGCTCCTACAGCCTTGTCCACTTCCTCAGGAGTCACCAGAAATAAGTAAGCTGCTGTAATGACTCCTCTGAGTGTATAAATGGTTATAAATCACTTTTCTTGTTCATTCATTCATTCATTAATCCACCCACCCACCCACCCATCCATCCAAAGGCATTCTTAGGGAGGATCTGATGGGTTAGGGTTATGATTCAAGCAGTATTGCATATACAAAAAGGATGGAACTTGTGATGGTGCAGTTTTATTTGCCTCAAAATATATATGCATCTGTTTTTGTTGTGCAGTTAAAAACCATGAAAGATGTAAGTGGCAGTCCACTAGCTCATTGAAAGTGATATACCATTGGAGGTGGTGAAAAAAAAGCCAGAATTCAGTTAGCCTAAAAGCATAGGAAGATCCAAAGGAGAAGGAAATAATCTGAAACTCTTTAGCAAACCTGATTATGTTTGTTCATTTGATGTAGTTTATACAGTTATCCTAATCTTGACAAATTTGGGAATACAATGAGCCATAAACTAACCCCAAGGACTGGATTTATGCTACATAGTGGTCAAAAATATGCTTATCTTGTGGTTTAGTGTGTCAGGTGAAAACAGCCATTGTCCATTTTTTGCCTGTAATCTACACTACACATTTTCTACCAAGTAAGGCAGAAAAAATAAAGCTGTCGGCTTTCCTGTCATAATGTTCTTTCATGTGCTAATTTTATAATTCTTTATCAATAATTTCTTTTGCTTATGTGTAAGCCATCCCATCTAAAACATTTGTAAATATAATATAAAAAATATCATGAATTCATATTCCTGGGTTTCTGCTTCATATTGTCTCTGAAACCCATACTGGCATGAATTTTGTATCTGCATATTTTTTTTGGGGGGGGGCCTCCTTATGCACAAATGGAAGGAAATTTAAAGCAGCCATTAATCTGTAGAGCAAAATGTTTCATCCATTTATCTGCAGAATAAAATATATGGTGACAGGAATGTCAAACCCTTCAGTCATAAGCTCTGCCATCTGAAAAAGACACTTTTACCGATTATAACGGTACTTAACTTCCAAGTAGAATAAAATGACAGACTTAATCCAATCCACTGAAATATTTTTCACTGTGAAGTGAAACTGTAACTACACAAACATTTAATGTCTTGCTACCTTGCTCTTTTCTGAGAAAGCAGCCTGTTATTAAGCATTCCTTTGTGTATAATGAGTGTCAGGTTTGTATGTGTTCCAGAGAAAAGACTCAAATTTTATGAGGGAGCTGTTTAAGAGTAGGCTATAAGGAACCATAAGCTATGTAGTGAAGTTATTATCTATCTGCTGTTGCAGTCCTATGCAAAATGGGAGGGCAACCCATTAAAATCTGTTGATGTGCTTAGAATGCTCTAAAATAGGACTTCCAAGTGAAATTAAATTAGGTCATAAAGGGACTGCATATATGCTATGTATTGTTGGAAGAAACATCCTTCTGGGTTCTGCTCCAAGTGGGGAAACAGACACTGGAAACATGGAGACTGCTTGGAAAGATGGTTTAATGGTGGACAGGATCACATGGCTTGAGTTCCTGAACAGAAAAGGATACAGTAAATCCTCGGGTTTTTATGCTCTCTCTGGCTCTGCATTTCTTGGGGCCCCGAAAGAGTATCCTGATTGGTTGTCAGACTCCCAGGGGGTGGGGGTCTTATCTAGCCTTGCTGGCTGATGGTCACATGTGCTTCCCAGGTCACATGTGGTGAGTTTCTGCTGCTATTGTGTAGAGGGCTAATCCTATCTTTGTTGGATCTTTGGCAATTCCTACTATGGCTCTGCCTGAAGGAGGCAGATCTTTGTTATGTAGAATAGACTGGCCCAGGCCTTAATGGCCCATTGACAAAGGGTGGGGGCAGGAAGATGGGAGCTGCTTCAAAATATGCTTATCCATTTCTCATCCAGGGAAATATAATATTCTGCCTTTTTCATATTTCCTAAACTATTTCACTCTTCCAGGAAAGGGGTAGGTGCTAACTTCCTACAGTGTTTTATGTTTTATGGAAAGAATCTTACAGTATTATGATGTAATCATCATAATTAAGACAGGATTGTGGCTTTTAACTTTATAATATTAATATAATTTATCCTGCTTCTGGGATGCCTTATTTACAGGTGTCTTGTTTTATTCTGTCAGATCTTTTAAAATCTCAGGATCAAACCTGAGTCTGATCTGAGATTTGACAAGGTTTGATTAGAAATCAAAATACTGGATTCAAAAGCCATAACATTTCTTCCGGACAATAAGAAATTACTATTTGCAATATCAAATTTCAAATTTAGAAAACTGGAAAAGTTTGAAACAGCTTTTAGTCTGTGTTCTTTTTCTTTTTCCCATTCTTCAAATCAATTCACTCTCTAAGAATGAGGAAAACCTAGTTCACTTCCGGCCGTGGGAAGATAGGATTATATAAAATTAGAGATTTAAGTGATGGTAATCCTATGACTAATTAACATAGTTTGTAAAAGAAACAGTCACCAGTACCAACTTGGATTAAAATGAAGTCAGGTTCCTCCATAAAATATTTGGGTTATGTTCAGTAAAAACACTGATCATATTTCAAAAATGTTGGTTTAAGTTAATATAAGGGAAATTCGCCATCATATCAAAAGAACTCTTATAAATACTGTAGCATGTTGATTCTCTTGAAAATCTAAAAAAAAAAAAAAAAAGCTCTGGGAAGAGAATTTTGAAATTGAAACTCTCTGTGGAATAAAATGGCCTTTAAATTTATATCAGTAAATCATCAGTAAACTACAATGAAATTCCATAAAGAGCATTATACTCCACTAACAAATGCAACAAATCCCTGAATTGTAAAAACCATAAAGCATAAAGCCATGAATCTACATAAGTTTGCACTTATGAAATGGATGCAGTTCTTACTGCAAGCTGCTAGGTTTCTGTTGCAAAACAAGGCAAATTGAACATTTTTCATTAGCTCAATGGTATTTTGAGATATGGAGAAGCAAGTTAAAAAGATTAATGCAAACTTAATAATGCAACAATCTTACAATGCAAGATAAATTGAGTAAACCTTGTTACTGTATAGGCATATGCAAACATTTAGCTGTCCCTGATCAAATTGTAGATCAATAAATCAGCAAATCAGTAAATGAACAGAACTTGACATAATTTCTACGTGATACAAAATTGTGTAATATGTCTCCCTGCATATTAGTAATATTAGTATTACTATTAATATTAGTAAATATTAATAGGTCTCCCTTCATTGCATATTTGAGATCACCCAATAGATATTCAAACATAACTTAATCTACTGGAAGAGCATTCAGATTTATGCGCCTGTTATATTCACCGGTTTCTCATTTGTAAATGAATATGTAAACAATTGTATATAAATTTGAATATGGATTCAAATTTTCACAAGCAGGCCATATTTTGTGGCCATATGTACCATGGAGAGATTGTGTCAGCATCAATTCATTGAAGGTGTTAATTCAAACATACAATTTGACCTTTGTATACATTATATATTAGCTATATTAATATTTTTAATAGTGTATCATTCTTAGATAACAACCTGAACATGGATGTCTAAAAAATATGAATTAGGATTATGCTTCAGAGGAGGGTTAGTGGTTAAAACATCGTACTGTTCTTCAATTTTTTAAAAACAGCTATATCATTTCCTCAGAAACATACATTCTATAATGAAAAAAAGCATTAAAATGTCTGCAACTGCTTTATTTTTTAAAATACAAAATCACAGGATACTGATACTTTTAATATCTTGCACATATTTAACAACAATAAAACATATTTTGCCCGACTTTAAAAGGCAGAGATAACAAGAATGAGGAAAGAACAACACTCCACAATGTCCAGCAAAAAGCCAATAGAGAAGTTGTACAAAGAGTGCTTTACTCCAAAAAAATCCTTTTGTATTTTGCTCATTGTCAAAGTTATCTGTTCTGAAAATGGCATGTCATATACTGTCTCTGCAACAGTTTTTAAAAGATGAGTAGTGTTTAGATTATCATCATTGTTTATACAATACAAATACTAAAATAGTCTTTATAGTGGTCTAACAGCAAGCATGCTTATCTCAGATCCGCAGTGACGAAGATTTACTCAGTGCAAGACAAGGCAGAGAATTAGCAAAAAGGAAGTGAACATTTTCTTTTGTTTTCTTTTTATTTGTGTAGGAAAATGGAATAGGAAAATGGAGGAAAAAAACAGGCATGAAAGAGAATGAGAGTGAGATCTGAAAGAACTGAAGAACTTCAGACATAATGGACATAAAGATTAATGGTGACTATACTACAAGTCAGGCAAATAGACTGAAAAGATTAAGGGAAGGTAAGTATGAAAGGTTATAGATTTGAGGAAGGAGCAAGCCATATAAAAAGGAGTGACAGAATAAATTTTCCATCATCTCCTCCCCCATGACCTAAACCTGCTTAAACAAATTCTGATATCGGAGCAACAGACTGTCTAAGCACTCTTCTAGGGTGTGTAGAGATGATAAATTGGCTGGCTATTCCTATCAGTATCAAAAAGACCTACTGCTTAATCCTGTTTCGGTATTACCCATATAAAGAACGACAGCTCCAACAAAGTTTGAGCCTCTGCAAAACAGAAAGCACCAGAATGTCTACTGAATCTAAATCACCTTTTAATCTCTCCAAAGTAATTTAAAAGCACATGATTCAATTTGGTGCTTCAGAATGATTCAGAAATGATTGAATTTGAGGGAGTGATTTGATCAGGTCTTTTTAAATCAGATCTCTTGGAAACTTTGCACAACTGCTCAAACTACAACTAACATTTTTCTACGCCAGCTTTCCCCCAATATGATGACCTCCAGATTAACTAGGTTGCTGAACATTCCAATTTCAACAGATATACAGGATATAGAAGATTGTTCAAAGCCAGGATTGTAATTATGGTTTACTATTATCCCTTTTGTGATTCCTAGAGTCACACACACACACACCCCGTGACTTTTGCAGAGTACACATCTCACTATTAGATTCAATTCGATTCGATTCGATTAGAATTCTTTATTGGCCAAGTGTGATTGGACACACAAGGAATTTGTCTTTGTTGCATATGCTCTCAGTGTACATAAAAAGAAAAGATACATTTGTTAAGAATCAAAGGTATAACACTTAATGATAGTCATAGGGTACAAATAAGCAATCAAATCATACTAGGAAACAATCAATATAAATTGTAAGGATAGAGCAATAAGTTACAGTCATACAGTCATAAATGGGAGGAGATGGGTGATAAGAACAATGAGAAGATTAATCATAATAGTAATGCAGCACATGTCCAACAATTCTCCCAAAGTAAGTCCTGGACATATACTGATTATCTTAACTTGTATTTGTATGTTTTTTAATGTTGGCTGTTCACCGCCCTGAGTCCCTCTGGGAGAAGGGCGGTATACAAATTAAATTAATAAATAAATAAATAATAAATAAGTGTGACATTTGATTGTTACTGAAACCCCAGAATGGACAAACAGAATTTATATATTCCTTCTTCAGATAAATTATCATTCTTTTCCAAATTTGTAAACATGCATACATACATACATACATACAACATTGGGATGATGTTAGTATTGTCTATTGTCTATCACATAATAGGACAGCATCATAAGGTTATTGTCAGTTCCTAGATCTGAATGGTATTAGTTAAAAATAAATTCCACTGAGTACCAGAGGATTACATCCAAATTATGCATAGAACTATATTTTTAGTATCCTTGGAGTCGAAATCTGATTCACCATATTGTCATTAGCTGGAATCTTGCCCAGTCTTTTCCACCATTACCTCTTCCGCAAGCTACAATCACATATAAAAGGATAATATGGTTCATAATTATTAAAATCAGTTTGAAATGTTTAATATCACACTTACAACTTGATTCTGGAAGATAAGAATATATTCCTTTGTTCTGTTCTATTTTACGATAATGATTCCCTCTGAAGTCTGTTCTGCTAAGCTTTGTATTAAATCTTGTGCGGGTTTTAATGAGACGCACCGCTTAAAATTTTATATTTTTATACTTTGGTTTACCAAGTGTTCATCCCACTCTTAAGGAAATTGGAGTAGTATTCTTCCATAGAATACTTATTTTGCTTACAAATATTTTGCTATAACATTACTTTTGGAAATAATAGGACTATAAATTATGATCTTGAAAGACAATACAATCTGTGAACAGAGACAAAAAGTTACTACATTTCCTCCCACTTAATTATTAATATTTACAAATAAAAACACATACAAACAGAGAAAGATCAGAATCTCAGTAGAATAATTGAATCATATGACATCAAACAAAGCAGGTATCTTTTGTGAGTTTATGTCAGTGGAGCCTAGAAATCAAGTGTTTTATTCCTTCCTTCCTTCCTTCCTTCCTTCCTTCCTTCCTTCCTTCCTTCCTTCTTTTTTCTCCAACTCTTTTGTCTTGTTAATTATTATTTTCTCTTAATTATTATCTTTCTTGTTTAAAAATGTAATAAAGTTATCATTAAAAAAAAGAAAAATTCAACAAGCCCACAATCTGTCCCTAAGCAAAAAAAAAAAAAAAAAAAAAAAAAAAGGTTGTGATTTAGCTCTCGTTACATTCCTGTATAAAATCAGTCATACTATAATGTGTGGATCTATCTACATTTTTTTAAAAAAAGCTAATATCATATTTATATTATTTAATGCACATACATGATCAGATTTTCTAAAAGGTTTCTTATTCCTTAGTCTGTAAGTAGCAGGTATGGCATATTCAGGAGAATATCTATTTTCACAGCTGAAAATAATAATTTGCAAATAATAGTAAATTATAAAATAATTTCATGCTTTGTGCACACCCAGCAGAAAAAAATATATCCAAATTGATGGGTGCTTTTCATTACATGGGGCACAAGCATGAAATTTGCCAACTGCTACCCCAGTTTGCATCAGCAGCACCAATGTTAAGAAACAGCAATTAACAATAAATCAACCATAAAGCTGCAAACCCGTGAGTGGTGAACATGCCAGGAGCCACATGATTATTTGACTTTCCTCTTTTATGGGCATCAACCTTGGGGGGCAAAAAGTTTGCCACCTCCCCTTCTGTTTCCTTGCCAACCCAAAGAATTGTCCCCCTACCCTGAAGACTAAGAAGGACAAGAGAAAGCTTATAAAGGATAGGTTAGAACTGAATGCGAGTGAAGGGCAATGTCATTGTGGATGAGACTGTTTTCTAAGCAAGGAAGATATGAAGAAAGGGATTTGTCCTTTGCAGAAGTGGAGAGCAAGGAGTCCATTATGTAGAGCAGGAGGAAAAAGAAGCACAAAAGAGTGAATGCTGAATGCGTAAATCGGGTTTGTCCTTGAAACATTGTAGTTGCTCTAATCCTCTCTTTATGGCTTTATAACTTCCTGTTATTAAAATTACTTATGAGATGTGTTGGATTCTTGTGACCTTGCCTAATTGGTTCCATTTCAACGTTGACAGCTGATGGTTGTACAAGAAAAGCTTAAAAATGAATCAACCTGATACAGGGAGGAAGATTATCAAGTTTATATCCGGAACATGTTTTCCTTCCTTCCTTCCTTCCTTCCTTCCTTCCTTCCTTCCTTCCTTCCTTCCTCCCTCCCTCCCTCCCTCCCTCCCTCCCTCCCAGAAAAGAGTCTCTCTTAGAGTTACCAAATCTGTGCTGCAAAATAAAATATAGCCAATCACTGATTGACTAGATTATATGCTTACATGGTGTTTTATCTGAGGTAAAAATCTTTTCAAGGATTACCTCAGGCATCTGCATAGGCTGCAAAGGACAATGCATCTGTGGCATGATGTTATGATTGCAAACCCTATGACATATGTGTTTGCATCCTATGTTAGGACACAAGTAAAAAAGGCCAAGGTTTGCATCATGTCACCATAAACATATGTTTTGTTATTTTGTTGTCAGCACAGTTTGTACCATATGCATATAATTTGGAAATTAATACTAATGCACGAAGTGACAGGCCAATGGCTTTTGGGAGTATTCCTTTTTTCAGACCATATTTGTTGAGCTTGCATTTTATAGATTTCTAGGGTTAGGGTCCAAGTTTCTTCAGATAAGCGTTTTTTGTATCTCTTTGCTGCTGATTAGTGGTCAGCCAGATGTTTGCGGTGCAGCTATAGCAACAACTAGCAAAACAAAGCATCTGTGGGAGCAATACAATGTAATTTTAGGCTGGCATCTAAGATTTATTCTGGAAGCATTTTTTTAAAAAAATCCCACCTATTTCATTTAAAATCCTCAAAGGCAATAGGTCTAATTATACTTTCCTTAGAGAGAGGATTTAGTAAAGGACAACAGGTTCTCACTCAAGGTAACATTCTTGTTCAGCTTATGTTGCATAATAAACAGATTATTTAAAAGCTTTCCAAAACAAATGTGTTTTTCTTGCTTCCTGAAACTAGTTGTTCGAATAACTAGACTTCTATTAGAAAGCATTCCAGAAGTCAAAAGCTGTGATGGGCTCCTGCCAATCGCCTTGGGGTGTGACCATGAAAGAAAATCTTCTTTTTGGCAGGTCTCTCAAGTGAACATGCAAAATGTATCAGCAAAGATGGGAAGGTCTTACCACAGTGGGAATGGAGACTCTCTGGCAAATGTTTAATGGAGATCAATAAGTTTGCTCTGGTTTATGATTCCTGCCTTATCAGAACAAAGTAAACTGTAAATTCATATGGTCTATGCAGAAGACAAAATTGGACAGAAAGCAGGTGAGGAACTAATTACATGGATCTAACCTAGACATAACCTCTGCAAAGGGCTATATATCAGAGGTGGGTTTCAGCAGGTTCTGACCAGTTCTGGAGAACCGGTAGTGGAAATTTTGAGTAGTTCGGTGAACCGGTAGTAAAAATTCTGACTGGCCCTACCCCCATCTATTCTCTGCCTCCCAAGTCGCAGCTGATTGGGAGGAAATGGGGATTTTGCAGTATCCGTCCCCTGGAGTTGGGTGGAATGGAAATTTCACAGTATCCTTTCCCTGGGTTGGGGAGGGAATGGAGATTTTACAGTATCCTTCCCCTGGAGTGGGGTAGGAATGGAGATTTTAAAATATCCTTCCCCTGCCACACCCAAGCCATGCCCACCAAGCCATGCCATGCCACATCCACCAAGCCACGCCCACAGAACCAGTAGTAAAAAAAAATTGAAACCCGCCACTGCTATATATGGCTAGTCTCTTGCATCTGGAGTTAAGTCATAAGGGTCATGGAAAAGGAGAATGGACACAGACTTATTAACAAATACCTACAGCAATAAACAAATCAGTGACAACTCACCCCAGTCCGCCCACAGAATGTTTACCTGAATTTCTGTTGAATGATAAGAAGACACTTTTCTCAAATACTTACTTGATGTGACAGATTCTATTTCCGCTTAGAGTGATGATTCAGTTTGCTGACTGACATAGGCTTCCTGTAGTATCCTCGCCTTAAAGACATGAAAAAGAGGCATCTGACAATTTTATTCCATCCCAACCAGTCAATCCTGATACGATGAGATGAAAGCTGCTTAAGGGAATGTCTCCTGTGATAACCTCTCTTGCCAGTCAACTGTGAAACAATAATTATTTCCAAAAGTGATCCCAATAGCAGCTTTGGCTTAATGCTTATATAAATACTTCACTTATCAGCAGCACTAGAGTAGTGTTGTACCATATTAACCCAATTGCCTCAAAAGTGGAACAGCATGAAGCACGGGGTGCAGAAGAAGTGCTTTTGATTTGCCAGTTGCAAAACAATTTTCAAAATGTGCATTTAACCATACAAATAGCTGCTTGATTGTTTCTTTCTGGAAATCAAAAGAGGGGATACCACTTCAAAATATACCAAAACGAAAGGAAGATTCTAACTCTTTAAAAACATTCCTGTCTTTCTATTGACTAGCCAATTTTTCACTTCCCTGGTATTATCTCATTATCTCTTGTTTTAGAGAACTGGTAGCAAGTTTGTCCATTGTTCAAAGTATAGCAGGAAGAATTTTATAATAGCTAGAATGAAGGCTCTCTGGAATGTATTAAACGGGCTGCCTTTGCCCTTTCCTTCGAAATCCAGGCATTGCTTTCAATTTATAGCCATTGATGTCTGGGCAGTAGAGGGCTAAAAATGACCAAACTCAATCAATGCCATCATGCAGATACAGTAACTTATGCATTTTGTCAGGTGTCCAGATGCAAGTATGTAAGGGTAACATTACTGACAGATATTTTGTGTCATTGTGGCTTGCTATGGACACCAGCTATAAGCAGTTTTTCTCTCTTTTTTTACTATTTTAAAACATTGTGCTGGTTTCAAAACTACAGTGTACACTAGCTGTGCTTATTTATTTATTTATTTTATTTATTTATTTTTCAGATTTCTATACCGCCCTTCTCCCTTCGGACTCAGGGCGGTGAACAGCCAAGATAAAAACATTTATACACAAAAGTTAAAAATAGATTTAAAATAATTAAATAAATTTGGCCCGTAATTTAAAACTTTTCAATTAAAATCCATATCAAATTTTAAAACCAACCGTAAAATCAGGACAGCCCGGCTAACTGAAAAAAATAGGTTTTTAGGGCCGACGAAATGTCCGGAGGTCGGAGATCACTCGTATCTCTGGCGGTAGATTGTTCCAGAGGGTAGGTGCCACCACAGAGAAGGCTCTCCCCCTGGGGGTCACCAGCCGACATTGTCTGGCTGACGGCACCTTGAGGAGGCCCTCTCTGTGGGAGCGAACTGGCCGGTGGGAGGCAATTGGTGGCAGAAGGCGGTCCCGTAAGTTCCCCGGCCCTAAGCCATAGAGCGCTTTAAAGGTGATCACCAACACCTTGAAGCGCACCCGGAAGTCCACCGGAAGCCAATGCAGCTCGCGCAGGAGAGGAGTCACATGGGAGCGCCCCATCGCTCCCATAATCCCCTGCGTGGCCGCATTCTGCACCAGTTGGAGCCTCCGGGTGTACCCCAAGGGGAGCCCCATGTAGAGAGTGTTACAATAGTCCAGACAAGAAGTGATGAGTGTTTGAGTGACCGTGCATAGGGAGTCCCGATCCAGAAAGGGGCGCAACTGGTGTATCAGGCGAACCTGATAAAAAGCGCCCCTGGCCACAGCCGTCATATGCTTAACCTGATGTGTGAACTGAGTCAGACTCAGGAATCTTTACTTAGAAGACATTGTCATGAACGAGCTGATATGTCTGCTCACTTCATGTTATAACAACTAAAATCATCATTATAATTATGTTTTATGATCAAATGTTCCCGAGGAGACAGCATAACAAATGGTAACTTGTGAAATTTCCTTAGGCTGGGAATTTCTGAGAATAAGTTTTCTATTCCCTTCACCCCAATTAAGCATGAATAGGTATTGCATACAATAGTGAGCAACCAACCATAAAAGAAATAGACTGAGATAGTTTGATCATATACAGAAAATGAATGAAGTCTGAATCGCAAGTTAAATAAATGAAGAAAGAGTGAATGAGCAGAGTAAAGAGAGGACAAAGTTATGGTTAGATTAAGTCAATGAGACAGAAATGAGTAATGTAAATAAAAATATGAATATGTATGGATTTATGTAGGGTAAAATCAAGGATAGTTTTCCAGGATAAGGCAAATATTATATGATGTTGGTATAATCTGCATTTAGTTAGATTTCTTTTTCTTTTCTTATATCTCTTTCCTTTAATTTATTTCACCCCACAATTTATCCTCCTTTTCTGTGCTTTGTTTAATGTATAATGTTGCATATTAGCCAATTTTATGTCTGAGAAATTACAGAACAAGGGCTTCTGTTAGTCCAAAAATCTTTTATCTGAAAAGCAACAGTGCAATTATTTTCTTTTGAGTGTGCCATAATTCAAGTTTAATGGTTAAATGTTTCTGGAAGACCAGGATTGTGCAATGTTGTTGCTACATATTTGGAAACAATACAAAAAATGAGGGACATCATGTATACTAATAGAAAAGGTTATTGTCTTAGAAGTGGTAATGAATAAAAAAATACCATCTACATTGATGAAATATTCCAGCTTGTTTAAACATAACCTTTGTATAAGGTTATTTTGAAATACTGAAAATATAGCTTATATAATCAAATTTGATATTAGTATTAGTCATCCTGTGGCCTATTGTTTCAGATATTTCCTTACCTAAACTGAAAAACAGAGTGATCATGGGTAGATAAAAAAAGCAGTGGGAATGGGAGCAATTTCTGACTTCCTGCTGGCTTTCCCACTGGTAGGCTGGCAAGGAGAATCAAGAATCTTCTTCCCTTCCTTTCCCTTCCCTTCCTCCCCAGCAGACAGGTAAGCAGCTGCTGCTGGGTGGGGGAACAAATGAGGGATGGTGAGACTGGCTGGGAAATGTTGAAAATCTGACCACACCTGTAACCTATAACTGGTAGCACTGAAGTAACCATAATTTCCCCAAATGTCATTCATGACTCCTAGATTTTGGACACATTCTGTAAGTTAGCCCATTTGAGGTACCATGGTTCGAATATTATTGCCCTATGATGCACCATTTCCCCTAGTTAAAGGTCATGACAATAAGAATTTTAGTACTGTATAGATAGATATCTATAGCTATCTATACAGTATATAACTGCATATCTGACATATATACAATTGAGAGAGTCTAGAGATATTTTACGAGAAGAGTCCTCCATTTCTCTACCCGCAGTAAAACACCTTATGCCACCAGACTTCAAATTTTGGGCTTAGACAACTTAGAACTATGCTGACTTCGGTCTGACCTAAGTGTAGTACATAAAATTATCTGCCACAATGTCCTACCTGTCAATGACTACTTCAGTTTCAACCACAACAATACACAAACAAATAATAGATACAAACTCAAGGTAAACCGCTCCAAACTCGATTGCAGAAAATATGACTTCAGTAACAGAGTGGCCAATGCCTGGAATGCACTACTTGACTCTATTCTCCCCAAACCCCTAAAACTTTAACCTTAAATTGTCTTCTGTTGACCTCACCCCATTCCTAAGATGTCTGAAAGGGGTGTGTATAAGCGTACCAGCATGCTTACCATCCCTGTCCTAATATTCCTTTTTACGCTTACTCTTTTAATGTATTCAAATTATATTTATACTTTTACCTGTTATATATGCTTGATAAATAAATAAATAAATAAAAATAAATGAATAAAATTGATATGTCTGTTGGATAAAAATACAAGGCAATTCTTTCATTATTGCTAATGGAAATGGATTCAATGGTGAATACGGGAAATTAAATAATTTCTTAGTGCACAGTTTCAGATGCTATTACAAAAAGCTCTCCAGAGCAGAATTTTAAGGACAGGAGACCGGGATAGGGCTTCAAGAAGATATTAAGGGGAAATCTTCAGAGCATGAGCAAAATTCGCTTACCATTCTTTTTCTATCTCTTTTTGTATATAATACTAGTTAGACCCTTTTCTCGATAGCATCAGTAGGATGGCCTAATGATCCTAATCCCAATTTTACCACCTGTCCCCATGACACTGATCTTGTCTCATTTTAAGGCATTGATTTAGGATTTATGAATTTCCATCACATTATCCCAGATTTTTCCATACCACAAAACACCCAGCAGCTGCAAAAAAAAAAAAAAAAAAAAACCACAGAAAACAGCCAGGAGAATCAGGGCAACGTATCACTGTTGCTGGTAACCTGCTCTGTCATGAATGACTGGGTTCCATTAAGGACCACTGGTGCAAAATGTTTAGAGTGGACCCATTACCATCCATGTGACTCAAATCATCCAGCCTGTCTATAATTTGTCCCACTGATTTCAGTATGTCAATCAAAATATCCCTGAATATGGATCCAACCCATCGTTTTTTATGAATGATTATTTATGTTTTACATAGCCTGTATGGCAGTCTGGAATACCTATCCAGAAGTAAACTTTATTTAACATGGTAGCATTTATTGCTATATTAAAAACATATAGGCTTACGTTACAGGTAGTCCTCAACTTACAACTACAATGGAGCCAAAAATTTCCATTGCTAAACAAGACATTTGTTAGTTTTGCCCCATTTTACGGCCTTTCTTGCCACTGTTGTTAAGTGAATCACTGCAGTTGTTAAGTGAATGACACAGTTGCTAAGTGAATCTGGCTTCCTCATTGACTTTGCTCGTCAGAAGGTCATAAAAGCAAATCACATGACCCTGGGACACTGCAACCGTCATAAATATGAGTCAGTTGCCAAGTATCTGAATTTGGATCAGATGAGCAAGGGGATGCTGCAATGGTCGTAAATGTGAAAAATGGTCATAAGTCACTTTTTTCAGTGCCCTTGTAACTTTGAACAGTCATTGAATAAAGTATTGTAAGTTAAGGACTACCTGTATTAATTTTTATAGTGTACTGTAGTAGATTTCCTCAAACTTAATTTAAGACACTTCAGTAACATTCAAGATTAAGTAATGGGCGAAGGGGTTGAGGAAGGAAATATAAACTAGGAAATTAAAGAAGCAAAGACCTAAAGCAAGGAAATTAAAGGGATTGGGAGAAAAGTGATTGCAGTTTCAGTAAGATGAAACATTTTGACACAAGGAGCAGAATGTTTAAGCCTGAAGTAATTTCCTTTACTATCTTGTTTTCTAAAAATAACCACAACTTGTGTATTTTCCCTTCCTTCTCATTAAGAGGATGATGTCAGGAAGCCTGCCTGTGTCAAAGGCTCAATGGCTTCAATTTGAACATTGTGTGTTTTGCTTCACACGACAACGCCAGCTGTTATCAGCAATAAACAGAATGGAAGGTTTTGTCATTAAAGGGGGCGCAATAGGAAAGAATCAGTGGGAGGGAGAGGATTTTGAGAAGCAGTCGGCCACTTATCAGATTGAGAAAGGCATAAGCTTAAGAATAATGCTTCGGCCAAATACAGGAATTTATTCCAAGCCAATTGACCATAATATGAAAGCAACGTTTTAAATATCACTCATGAACTGTGTCAAATATATCAAATAAAACTTCTTCAGAATGCAATACTTCCCTGCATTAGGATGAAGTTTCATTAATGACCAAGATGCCTAAAGAAGGCTTAAGTTTATTTATGGGGCAATAAAATTGAAAGGAGATGAGGCAATGTGTCTTAAAAGACTTTTTTCCCTCAAAACCATGTAAATCCAAACAGATTCAAGAAGACTGGAGAATAGGGAGAAAATAAAAATTGGCCTGCTTGGTAGAATCTTCTTCCTTAATAATAACAACAGCCAGATGTCTTGGGAAGATTACAAGCGGGCCACTAATGGAGGCAATATTTATATCCAGCATTTGATACTCAAAAGTAACTTGAGTTGCAATAACAATAAGCTGTAATGTCACTGGTTGGTTTTTGGTTTAACAGAAGGCATTAATCTATCCATTTGCTTTATCTTTATGGGTGAATGCTGGAGGTTTCATTTGATTCTTTCTGCCTACTTGTTGTAGATGAAATACAACATCTTGCTTGGTGTGCTGAAATAAACTATTCCTAACTCCATAGTTGTTGGGAAATAGGAGAGTTGACATCTAATACAACTGAACATAGAATAATAGAGTTGGAAGGGATCTCGGAGGTCTTCTAGTCCAACCCCCTGCTGGAGCAGGAGATCCTCTAACATTTCAGACAAACTGGAGCATATTAGGTTGGAGAAGGACTGTACTGTTGTTCTGACTCAATTGATCTACATTCAAAGAATTCAACACCAATGGCCTCACTTGCCTTGGACTTGGGGCCCAGTGACATTGTAAAATTTGGGGTAGATGAACTTTTTTTTGTTTTGTTTTTTTAGGAAAAAATGATTCAAAAGGTTTAAGGCAACCATTTGTCCTTTAACAAGAAATGGAGAAAAATTCATTGGCCAAATACAGGCACATTTGCTATCTCATTTCAGCAGCACAGTTTTGGAGTGCTCTGCAGTTCTCAAATAGGTTGCTGGGGATATGCTTATATTTTGAGAGAAAAAATTCACATGTCTGTGGAAAAAGAAACTGTCTTTTATGATAGTTTCATACTTCCCGACACTCACTGTAGATCTTTCAGATTTTTTTATTTTATTTTGTTTATTTGTATCCTATGTTTATTATTTTTACAAATAACTCAAGGCAGCAAACATATCCAACACAAATTCCTCCTCCTATTTTCCTCACAACAACAACTCTGTGAGGCGAGTTGGGCTGAGGGAGAGTGGCTGGCCCAAAGTCACCCACCTGGCTTTCATGGCTGAGGCAGGACTTGAACTTGTGATCTCTGGCTTTCTAACCTAGTGCCTAACCATAATATGAGATGACCAAAACACATATGAGAGCATCAAGTTCAAGTTTCACGTGTACTGAGACCTGTAGCTGGGTATGCAAGATAGATGTTTGTAAGCCGTTTGGAGATGCCTCTAGATGAGATGGGAGGGACATAAATCTAATAAATAAAATAAAATAAGCAAACAGACTAAGTTAAAATATGGATGGGTAGCATATAGGACTACTTTAAAAAAATATTTGGTCATTGACCAGCAAATGAAACAAGAAAATCACAATTATTTAGGATTTAAAAAAAGAAAAAAAATGTTGTTCTAAATATCTTAAAAAGATTAGAAGAAACACTGTAATGTAATGTGCAAGCTATAGAACAATACTTAACTGTGGTCAAAGAAGTAAAATCAGATTGATTACATTTATGAAACAAGTCTCAACAATGTTTTTGTAAGGAGTGGAAATGATAATTTCTGCCAAGTGTCTGTATAGAGAGGACAATATAAAATAGCATGTTCTATTGTTTCAATTATTCCTCTATCACCTCTTAGACACAGTCTCTGTTCAAAGAGGATCTTTCAGTATCTCCCTTTGGGGAGGACATTGAATCTGGCCAAGAATAAGGCCCTTCTATATTTTGGAATTGTTATGCAACTAAGATATCTGGCTGGTTGGAGGCGTTGTACTGGGTAATTTAGGAAGATGTTTCTAGATAGAACTAGTATATTTACTTGAAGCTCTAAAGCAATGGAACCATTGTTTGAAATAGGCTAGTGTGTGTTCATAGCCCATCAGTGTGATGGCTGGCCACGGAAAGCCATAAAATTGCACTTTGGCGTGGCCCAGCAGCAGCAAGTCTAAAAGATATTGGTTATAATTAGATGGGCAAAGCTGGCTGAAAAAAAAGAGAGCTCAAGCCAATGGGAGTAAATGAGAATCCAGGCAGAAATTTCTATTTTAAGTAGGCCAGCTTCAGAGCAAAGCACCATATTTGGAACAGAACGAGGTACTTGAAAAATTGATCTCAAAAACTTGGATTGAACTTTTTCAAGAGAAAGAAATGACTTGTCAAGCCCCAACTGAGCTCCAAAAAGGAGATGGTCTTGGATCTTATCTGAGTCTACATTTGTGACAACTCAATTATTCTCTTACTATGTTGTTTGAATGAAGTCATCATATTAAGCCATAGTATGGTTTCCTTGTTTGGACCTAGTATATGCAGTAATTATGTTATGGTAGCACAGGTTAAAATATACAAACATAAGCAATACTCTATTGGATTGGTCCTCTGGCCCATCTGGTCCAGCAGTCTGTTATCTCAGTGACCAATCAACTACAGAAGGAAACACATCCCTGCAGATGGCCTTCAGAGGCAGTCACACTGCCATCAAAGCTAATAGCCGTCAGTACTCATGACTTCCATGAATTCATCCAATCCTTTTTTGGTAACTAACACCACATCAAATTCCAGCATTTAATTATGCAGTCTGTTTTTTAAAAATCCTTTGTTTATTCTGATTCTTCCAGGATTTAATTTAATTGGGTGACCTCTGGTTCCAATATTGTGGGAAGGGCAAGATAATTCTTGTCCACTTTATCCAAACTGTGGATAATTATATACCTCCCAATAATATCACATCTTTTCTTAACTAAAAGTCCCTAGTACGACTACAAATGTTTAGAGATGTAGAGTGTAGTGTGTGGTATGAACCAATGTTATGTATAATCAGGTGGAATTTCTATTGGTATACTACTCCCCATCTAGCTCCATGCTGTTTAGGATAAATAAATAGACAGACAGACAATGTGTTTGTTTTTCTTACTATACGTATCTATATAGTGTATATTCTACTCAAACCTCTTAATGTTAATGGTCCTGAGACTTTAATTCTTTCATTTGCAATCTTCCCAGCTACCATAAGATTATTCCTTTCCATTGTCCATGCCCTGGCAATGCAAACTGTAGGTACAATGGAAGAATCTGATTTGTGATGAGTCCAAAACATACTTTCAAGGAAAAAACATGATAGCTGTGTCTTTCAAGCTACAATTGACCTAAGTAGTTTTGTTAATCTATTGCAGGTGTTTATAAATAATGAATTTTGAAACTTCCATTTACAGTGGTCAAAATTTTACCTCATTCTTTTCAAGAGAGTGCTGTGGAATCTAATTAACAAATGCTGAAGTTAATTAACAATGGAGTGCTTTGGAGCCTAATTAACAAACGCTGACATCTGAAGTTCTTGAAAGGGAATGAATAATAAGTCCAAAACAAGATGATTACTCTGTATGAACACAAATGCACTAAGTTTTAAGGTACTTGGCCAGAAATCATCCCTGTCAGAAATATTATTTTTGCTCTATAAATAATGTTTTGTTTTATTTAAAAAATCCACATAAAAATAAGAATAGCTGCTTATTTTGGCAAGTTTCTTTCATCTTCTGTATCATTAATAATGGCTAAAGGCACTTTGTTCAAAATTATTTTTCTTGATAAAATAGCTATGGTGGAAAGAAATAAAGCCCATAATTAAATCTGAGTTTTTTCTGCTTTCTTTAGTGCCAAGACCAATGTTTTGTCAGAAGTTATCTGACAAGAGCATTGCTTACACAATGTCAAAGATGTCTCCGATTCTCGTGTGCTTACCTAAACCTACTTTCTTCTTTTCTCAAAAATCAAATGACATCAAAGCAGTTAATTAAATTAAAAACTAAAGGAAATTAAGTTAAATTAATTAAATTGAAAAATTAAAGGAACCAAGAACTGGAAGTTCTGGACCTTTCAAACCAATGGCTTCACGTTTTGAAGAATTCTAAGTTTATGTCTTGTAATTTGAAAGTTCAAATTAATTGTCAGGGATAAATGCCTTGCCTCAGATCCAGGGCTAGAGGCAGGGGGGCTGGACAAGCCAACCCTCAAGGTCCACCCTAACCCAATGACCCCTCCTTACCTTAGCCATGCCCCGGAGGTACTTAAGGTCCAGCCATGCGGTCCTGGCTCAGTTCCAGATCTGTACCTGCAATGATAAGCTGCCTTGTAAATAAAGATTATTGATTTAAAGAATACTTGCGTGATGGAGTTATTGGGCACGATCCTTGGACATCCTTAACAAAATGGTAGCAGAGGATGGTTTAATAGCCCAACATTAATACTCCAGGACATGCCAGGGGACTCCATGCAAAGGACCACGACGGACAGGGTGAATACCAGGGCATTCACCAAGAAGATGGCAGAACGGCCTGCCCAACCCGAAGCCACGCAAGGAGAGGCACCCGAAATGAGTGGCCTACTCCACCATCCATGCACCCCGATCAGACGCGACGAGTGGTGGAAGGAACACGAGAGCCCAACGAGAGAGAAACACGATCTAAAAGAAAACTCCTGAAGCAAATAGACTCGGCACAAAGCAACACCGACCTCATCGCGGAACTCCGAAGCCTGTTCAAAGGCTGTGAAGCAGTGAGTGAGGAAGGTGAAGACGAGTCCGACTACAGCGACGAAGACGCGGTAAGAAAGAACTGCCCCCACCAGAAGTCCACAGAAAAGGCCGAAGAAGAATTCGCGCCCTTTTCGCGGTGGCCATCTTGGGAGATGACATCACCAAAGATGGCCGACCAACCACCAATAGATTCCCAAGAATTAAATCTCCGGGAATCGGGGCCTACTCGAGAGTAACCACCCAAAACTACCGCGACGAACAGGAAAACCCCAAGCCCCAAGCTCGCCTACCAAGCCCGAGGTCAACAAAGCAATAGAGTTGATCACCGCGGCCCTAGGGGACAAAATGAGGCTGCCGGACACACACCCCGGTGCCAGGCCAAAGCGCAAAGGGAACACTGACACAAGGGGAACCAGCGCCGATGCCCACTCAGGGGAGCAGATCGCTACCGCGCAAACCCAACACTACCCAAGATTCCCAGGAAGCCCACCCATGGGGACAGAACACCGAGGGTGATGGGACTACTCACCGGATTGGCTACCGGGACCAGATCCAGGATCCGTGGGACCGTCTGCAGGCAGGGGATGTCCATCGGCGAGCAGGGGACTCGGCCTGACACCCGGAGGCAGCACCCACACGAGGCCGGGCCATCCAGGACCATTCGCGGCCCCAGCGGGACTTCTGACCTTCACCGGCGATCCTCACTGCTTTCCGAAGCTCCAGGCGGCGATCCGAAGTGACTTCGATCAAGCGAGGCCGGCCAAGAGGAACCGAAGGCCCATCCGGAAGATTGGGGCCTTCACCCGGGAGCTGCAGAAACGAGCTCCTCACTCCACGGCGGCTGGGCTGGAATGAACTTCAGGCATGTGCAATGCCTCCCTGCAAGAGAAATGGAGCGGGACATAGAACTATACCAACGCAAGCACATAGAAGCAAGTCAGTTCAGACTTGCCACAGTCATCCCCCTGCCTTATTGCAAGTATCCTTACGTGAGGAACCATGGACAGCAACACAATGTAAGTAATTTAACTTACAATTCAGGGACTTTACCAAGGGACTTTCCCAAACTAAGACTAGATGGGGAAAATTTTCTGGACTGGAACCAGCAACTCCAAGTCACCCTGCTGAAGGAAGACCTATTATCCCTAGTCACTGATCCCCCAGAAAAACCTTGGACTTTTGAATTAGATTGCACCCACCATAAAGCTTATTATATTGTTATTGCTAGCATTACCCCCAGCATTTACCCTAGCATTAGCCACCACTTAACTGCTCTAGAGGTAATACAGAGGATGCACAAACTATTTTACTGTCAAAACGTAGCAAGCACCACCAGACTCTCCAGAGAGTTTTATGCCACCAAACTCAGGACAGGGACTCCAATGACCGAACATTTGTTGTCCTTAAATGCCACCAGGGCCCAATTGACACAAAGGGGCGAGGTCATAAGTGAGAGAACCATGATAAGCATCATCGTGAACTCTCTGGACCCCAGCTGGGACACATTTATCACGCAGATAGATAACCTCGGTTCAGGGAAACTTACACTAGAATTACTAACCAGCAAACTCATAGCTGAAGATAGCATTAGGAAAGATCGCTCACTAGGCCGTAGAGAGCAGAGACCCAGCAGGAAGATTGAACCACAGGGCAGGAGCCACAGCAACACAGAGTGCTACATATGTGGGTCAAAGAACCACTACAAAAGGGACTGCCCTAGGAACATGAGGGACAGGGACAGGTCACACTGGAGGGACAGGCCAGAACATAGGGCGAGATACAGTGACAGACACTCGCCAGATGACAGGCACAGGCGTAGGGACTCCCCTAGCCCTAGGGACAGGAGAAATTACAGGGACAGCTCCAGAGAGAGCCAGACTGGGTCACTATATGGACTGGGGGACCAAGAACAACACACCGATCAGGACAGGAAAGAAGGCACATGGCTACTGGACTCAGGAGCCACCAACCACACCACATTTGACCAGAACTCACTGACCTCATTCACAAAAGAAAATTTTATAATTAAGGTGGCTAACCAAAACAATGTGCAAGTGACAGGGAAAGGCAACACATACGTGCCAGGGATAGGAACAATACAGGGAGTGCTACTAGTACCAAACATACCCTATAACATCCTTGCCACACTAAAACTGAGCAAGGACAACAACATTGAGGTGACATTCAAGGAAGGGAAGGCACACGTAACTAGAGGGGGCAAGAGCATAGGAAAAACAGTGATCAATGGGGATTTGCCATTCTTCCATCCAGTCAGAGAAACACAACCCAAGGTAAACAACCATCGGAAGATGAAACCTGACAACTCAAGTAACACAAATGAGGAGAGCAACAATGAGGAAATAGAGGGGGTCAGCCATGCACACACCACCAGTGACACACGAGAGCAGGGGCCACCCAGGGAGAGAAAGCCAGCGATAGGGAAGCTAATGCATGACAACTGCACACACCTGTTACATAGGAAACTAGGGCATATCAGTTTTCCCGTGGTACAGAAAATGATGGAATGCTCCGAAGGTGTAAAAATAAAAAATTGTGAGAACTATCTCAAGTGTTCTATTTTAAAAGCTCCAAATTAAAGACCAAACCCAGGCCCAAAAAGTCAGTACGCACAACCAATTCAATTTTCCAACTCATACATATGGACCTAGTGGGGCCACTAAGGACCTCCATTAAGTACAGGAAGAGGTTCTTCCTGACCATAGTGGACAATTTCAGCCGCTATGGCTTCGTATACACCCTGAAGCACAAAAATGAGGTATTCCAAAAATTTAAAGAATTCTATGCAAGGGTGGAAACACAACATAACACTAAGATCAGACAAATAATGACAGACCGGGGGTCTGAATTTTTGTCAAGCGATTTCTCACGATGGCTGAAGGCACGCGGGATAGTCCATTACACATCTTCTCCGTTCTCCGCCTTCCAAAATGGCATCGCAGAACGAAAAAATGGAACCCTACAGACCATGATGAGGTGCGCACTAGAGGATGCCGGTTTAGGGCAGCATTTCTGGTCAGAAGCACTTATCTTTTCAAACTATACGTTAAACAGGCTGTGGTCCATTGTACTGAATAAAACTTCATATGAGTTGATGTACCAGAAGAAAACACAGGTGTCATACTTACATATATTCAGGGTCACAGCCGACGTGCACATCCCCAAGCAATTGAGACATAAGGGAGACAAAGTATCCAGAAGGTTGAGGTTCATAGAATACGAACCAGGGACGAAGGGATACAGATTCATAGACAGCAATAACAGATTTGTGGTATCACGAACAGCTGTCTTCCACGAGAATGCCAACTGGTCCAAGATACACCTCAACAGGGTGTCCGTTAGTAAGGACGGACCAGGAGATAACCAAAAGGTGACAGGGCATAACACAGGAAAGGCCACAGAACAGGAAAAGGGCAAACCCAAGAGGCAGGAAGTACAAGTGAAGGAATGGAAGGAGAATCACCCCTGCATTAAAGTGGACTCACTCACAGAGAAAGAAGCTAAGTACCTACATGACACCGAGACACCCCCTGCCAGGCCAGTCAGAGCAAACAGGGGTAAAGCGCCAAAAAGATTAGAGGACTACGTGTTATCCCTCCACACTAACCTATTAACCCCCAACACATATGAGGATGTGCTGAAGTTACCAGAGGGAGAGAGAACAAAATGGGAACAAGCTATGGAGAGGGAAATGAGCAGCCTAAGGGAACTAAATGTATACACCCCCTCCAAAATCCCAGCAGATAAAACACCCATAGGCACCAGGTGTGTCTACAAAATTAAAACATTAGAGGGAAACAAAGTCCTCTACAAAGCTAGACTGGTGGCACAAGGGCTCACCCAAAAATACCGTGATGATTATACAGAGACATATTCCCCCACAGTCAGGGCTGAAAGTGTGAAATGTGCACTGGTAATTGCATCACTACTTGGACTAAAAGTACACCAATTCGATGTACAAACCGCTTACCTGCACGCTGAGCTCGACAAGGAGATATATGTAAGAGCACCACCTAGCCAGAGTACCAGGAAGGGGGAAACCTGGGTCCTGAAGCCTGTATGGACTCAAACAATCAGGGAAACGCTGGTACGAATGCCTGTCCAAGACTCTGAAATCCATGGGGTTCTCAGCCACCTCGGCCGACAACTGTTTCTTCACTAAGAAGGTAGGCAACTCTGTTGAATATGTCTTAATATACGTGGACGACATACTGTACATCAGCGATCAGTCTAGCAAATGCAATGACTTCGCCAACGAGCTGGGGAGACACTTCTCACTGAAAATATTGGGTAAAGTGGATAAATACTTGGGGGTACAAATCACAAAGAGTGACAAAGGCTTCCAACTATCACAGAAAGACAAAATATTGGAATTATTACATAAATGCAACATGACAAACGCCAAAACGTGTGAGACACCAATGCAGCCAGATTTCATAAAGGACATGTACAATGAGGCTGAGGCGTTCAAGGACAATACATTATACAGATCCACCATAGGTTCTCTATTATACATTGCGAACTGGACAAGGCCTGACATTGCCCTGCCAGTTAACTTGCTATCTCAGCATGTAGGTAACCCCACTGTATACCACTGGGAAGCCATCAGAAGGGTATTAAGATACCTAAAGCATAGTGCCGATGCCTGCCTATCACTAGAACCCGAGAATGCCACAAGACCCATACTCACATGCTACGCTGATGCTGACTGGGCTGGGGACATGAAAAGCAGGAAGAGCACCTCAGGTTACATATTCTTCCTCAACAACAGCCCAGTACATTGGTACACAGGCAAACAGGACCTGGTAGCCACATCCACAACAGAGGCCGAATACATATGTTTGTCCAAAGCTGCCAACAACCTGGTCTGGTTTGATGACCTGCTCACAAACATATGGGCGGAACCCAACTACCCAATTACCATACACAAGGACAATAAAGCCGCTGTGGAAATATCAAAAGCCGAAGCAGTTGGTCAGAGGTCGAGATATATTGACATAAAGTATAAACACGTTAGACAGTTCACAAGCATAGGATTCATAAGGGTTATACACTGCGATACAGAAGAACAGACAGCAGACATTTTAACGAAACCATTGCAAAACAAACAGCATACATATCTGACATCAAAATTGGGTGTCCTCTCAAAAACAACATCCCAGGTACATACAATCCAAGGGCACCTCGGCTAGGCATTTAGAGGGGTTTTTGTCAGGGATAAATGCCTTGCCTCAGATCCAGGGCTAGAGGCAGGGGGGCTGGACAGACCAATCCCCAAGGTCCACCCTAACCCAATGACCCCTCCTTTTTTTTTTTTAAATTTGATTTATATGCCGCCCTTCTCCGAAGACTCAGGGCGGCTTACAATGTGCTCAGCAATAGCCTTCATCCTTTTGTATATTTATACAAAGTCAGCTTATTGCCCCCACAACTGGGTCCTCCTTACCTTAGCCACGCCCCTAGGGTACTTAAGGTCCAGCCATGCGGTCCTGGCTCAGTTCCAGATCTGTACCTGCAATGATAAGATGCCTTGTAAATAAAGACTATTGATTTAAAGAATACTTGCGTGATGGAGTTATTGGGCACGATCCTTGGACATCCTTAACATTAATCCACCCAAAAATGTTTTTGTATTTATTGGATACCATCTAAAAAATTTCAAAAGGGAGGGATTTATAATTATTTGTGTTGGCTTTGCAAGAAATCTTAGGCCACTTTAATTCATATATTGTCATTTTCTTCCTTATACTGTTTTTTTGGAGTAAAGCTATACAAAAATGTTGACAGAATTTTTGGGAAAGCGTTGGTTTTTAAGAAATGCATATTGTATTAAAATTATATACCAAGTACTTAGAACTTTAAATGTTCTGAACAAAGATCAATTTTTCATGCTGTAGGAATAGGAAAAAGCTAGCTACAGAATGAGTGAGAAAGCTTATGGCAGCATACATAAAAAAAGAGCTTATAGTATTTATGGCGTGTACACAAAGTACCTCTTTTCAAAGCATTAAAGCAGTTGTATCTTTTTCCAAACTTGTATAGCTTAAACTTCAGAAGCTGCTCCTAGCATATGCATATCTTTCTAGAGAATTTGTACAGTCCTACTAATAGACCACCGGCTGGACACGAGGAAGCAATGTGATAGAGCAGCTAGAACGACCAGTGAAATATTGGGGTGCATTAAAGTACTGCATCTAGAACTCAGGGAATCATATTTCCACTTTATTCTGTACTAGTTAGACCATACTCGGAATAATATAATTTCCATATCTATGTATGCACTTGAAAAGAAACATGGGGACATCGAAGCAGGTTCACTGGAGAGCTATCAGGGTGAACAAAGATAAGGAAAACCAAGCTCTAAGAGAAGCACTTAAAAGAACAGGGGTTCTTTAGCTTGCAGAAGAGAAGGGTACAATATGTTATGTGCAAGAGAAAGCAAGCTCACACTGAAACATAGAGCTGGTTAAATATCAACAGGCTGAATTTTTTTAGAGGAAGATTCACTGCCATCTAATCCTCCTATTTGAAAACCTTCAGGGAAGTCCATTATTCTTCTATGGCAGGAGTGTCAAAATGCATTTCTTTGAGGACCTGGCTAGGGGGCTCAGTAGCTAAGATGCTGAGCTTGTCGATCAGAAAGGTCGGAAATTCTGTGGTTTGAATCTCTAGTATAGGTCTCCTGCGTGAGCAGGGTGTTGAACTAGAAGACCTCCAAGATCCCTTCCAGCTCTGTTACATTAGTTACTGTTGTTAGCATTGTAGTTCACCTCTGCAGGCCAGCAGAGGCCAATGAGAGGGAGATGGGACAGATGTCTCCTGTAGCACCCTGCCAGCCAGAACAGGGTGCGAGGGGGTGGGTTCTAAATTTTTTTACTACCGGTTCTGTGGGTGTGGCTTATTTTGTGGGCGTGGTTTGGTGGTCATGTGACAATTCTTTAGGATTTAGCAGAGGTACTGATCTACCAGGCTTTTAACTGCTTGCAGAGCTGTACCGGTCTACCCATTTGTTCTTGGAGCTTTCCGGTCTACCCATTTGTTTTTCGAGCGCACTGGTCTACCACCACACTGCCTTTTAACACTGATCAGCTGTAGAGCGGCCCTTTGAAGCCCTACGGCAAGAGTTTAAACAGTTTTTTTTCCTTCTAGCCGATCAGCTGGGACTCGGGAGGCAGCAAATAGATTGGGGGTGGGGCCAAATAAAAGGTAAGAATAATGTGGGGGGAGGGCTGGAGGGCCCAGCTCCCTAACAAAGAGAACCAGTTCGGTGACATCATATTGTCACCGCTACCAGCTCAGCCAAACCGGGCTGAACTGGGAGGAACCCACCACTGGGCCGCACGTGGCCCCCCTGTGCCCCATTTTTGGCCTGAACGGCCTCCTGCAGCACTTTGCCAGCCAAAATGGGGCACACAGCTCCCTATGCCCCATTTTGGCTGGCAGGCTGAAAATGGGGCCCGGAGCGGGCTGGTGTCTGCCTCACCACACCCTGTTTTTGCTAGTAGAGGCACCGCGGGTCTTTGTTATTTCCAGGCTGGCCCAGGGGGCCAGATTTAAGCACCCTGCAGGCCAGATCTGGCCTGAGGGCCTTGAGTTTGACACCCCTATTCTAAGGAGACAGTTTGACCATCAGGAAATTCATCCAGGCTAGACTAGTTATCCCATAAGATCATTTTGAAGGTGTTATCTTTACCTTAGACTAGTTATCCCATAAGGTCATACATTCTGTGGTTCTGTTGTCTATTGTGGACAGCCAGAACTGGAACTCTAAACTAGGGGCAGAGAGAATGCAACAAATATTGCAGAAGGGAGGACAATTGGAATTCTAATTTGAGTAAAATTAGATTAGAATGATATCCCCTAACCATGCTTTCCTGTGATGACTCCTCTGGATGCTTCCCCAGATGCCTCTCCAGGTACTAGTTCAGAGGAGGATGAGCCGGCAGCTGAAGGCTATGAGCCAGGAGTGGAGGCCAAGCACAGGAAAGCAACCAGGTGACAAGCCAGCTGAGCTAGAAGCAGGAGAGGCACAACTGCAGCTGGGACGCCCAGAGGCTTCAGGTGGAGAGGGCACACAACTGCAACTGGTCATTGAAATGAAGAACTACCTCCTCCTCCAGATTTGAGAGCATGTAGGGATGAGAGGAGGCAGGCACAAAGAAGGTCAGCCAGACTAATTGTGAGGAGGCAGCCTCACCCCTCTTGATGAGCTACATAGAAAGCAGTTATTTAGCTTGACAATGTAAGTGAAATGATGCTGGGAACAATATGTCTGTTTCTTTGCTATGTGCTGTTGCCTTGAATCTTGGATTGTTCTCGTCAACTGTGACCTTGCCCTTGATTTATGGACTTGCCTTATCTTGTGGACTTGCGTTTGCCTTGAGGACTTGCTTGTGCCTAGTGGACTTAACCTTTGCCTTAACAACTAACGTTGGCTTTGCTTGAGTAGCCTGTGGAACTCATTGGGGTGGAGCTGGTGCTGGCACGGGGAATTGCTGGGGAATACTAATTCAGGCTTGGAGACCTTAATAAAGACACCTGTGGTGTGTATGTGAGTGTGAGCAGAACAACACATTTCGTTCAGTTGATACCAGGGGTGAAAGGCTCCCAGTTTGGACCGGATCGCCCGATCCAGTAGCAATGGTGGCGGGTGGTTCGGAGAACTGGTAGCAAAATCCCTGTGCCCCCCACCCCCCCACACCATGCCCAGCTGAAGCATTTTTTCTACAACCTCTTCCAACAAAAAAATGCTTTTAAAAGTAAAAAAAAGCCTCTGATGATCGTGCGGCTCAGCTGGGATCGTCAGAGGCTTTTCAAAGCATTTTTTTCTGCAACCTCTTGGCTGAAGAGTTAGTAAAAAAAGTGCTTTCAAAGTCTCTGACGATCCCAGCTGAGTTGCCTGATTGGCAGAGAGGCTTTTCAAAGCATTTTTTAAAAAGCCTCTCTGACGATCCCAGCTGAGTTGCCTGATCGGCAGAGGCTTTTCAAAGCATTAGAAAAAATGCTTTGAAAAGTTAAAAAAAAAAAAGTTGGCCACGCCCACCCAATCACATTACCTCCCCCCCCACCAAGCCACGCCCACAGAACCGTAGTAACAAATTTTACATTTCACCCCTGCTTGATACCCTCCAAATGCTTTGGAGTAGAATTCCATAATTTTTTGCAAAAGTCAACATCTGTTCTAATCCCAAATATACTCACTTATGTTTCTATTGCCTGCATTTTCTTAATTTTATCAGATGACTCTTCTGTCCTGATCACTGGAGTGAAGGAATGATAAGCCTCTTGGGAACTGTTGTACTACATTTCTCCTTGATTTGCTCTGCCTCTGTGTTTATTTAAAACTGTCTATTCTATTCTTCCTTGAGGACACGAAAATGATAAAAACAGTATAAACAAAAGACACCATAGACTAAATTCCAAGGAGGTCTTAAAAGTTTGAATAAAAATAGAGAACCCTAAATGCCAGCTGTGAAATATTTTATAGTTTATATTTGTGGGATAGACAGCTGGGCTATCACAGAATGGAGCATCTGGAGAAATATCAGGAAGGCCTGTTAAAATATCTCTGTTCCGAGAGTGGGTATATAAAGGAAGGTGGGAATTTTGGTATCCTATTTCCAAATCATTTATGACTTCTGATCAAAATCACCACTTTATTATATTGACAAGTGGGCAGTTAATATAAATGGGAGTTAATTTTTGACATACATCTCATAACAATTTGAAACTTGTCTGCTGTGTACTGAGTACTGTTTTTGAATAGTTCAAAAAGAGTATTTGTACGTTGGGTTATAAAAGAAATGTAATGTAATGGACTAGACAATTCATTCCCATTGGGGCATTGTTTTCTTATCTAAGTAGAGAAACAAAATGATCACAGGCATGAAAAAAAAAAAAGCAATGTGACCAGGAGCAACTTCCAACTTCCTGCTGTCTTTTCCATTGACTTTCACAGCAGGGAGGATTGAAAATGACAATCACATGAGCATAGCTGACTCAGTGTGTCAATCAATGGTGAAATCATTTTTTTTTACTATCGGTTCTGTGGGTGTGGCTTGGTGGGCGTGGTGTGATGTGGTTGGTGGGCATGGCTTGGTGGGCATGGCAGGGAAAGGATACTGCAAAATCCCCATTCCCTCCCTGCTCCTGGGGAAAGGATATTGCAAAATCTCCATTCCCACCCCACTCTGGGGCCAGCCAAAGGTGGTATTTTCCTGTTCTCTGAACTACTCAAAATTTCGACTACCAGTTCTCCAGAACCTGTCAGAATCTGCTAGATTTCACCCCTGGTGTCAATGCATCAGCGCTGAAGTTGTCCACAAATTTGCCAAATTTTAATTCTGGACTTTGGGCACATTCTGTAAATAACCTAGTTCAGGTACACAGATTTCAAAATTGTTGTCCTATGATGCAATTGAAAGTTACAGGCAGTCAAACACACACACACACACACACACACACACACACACACAAAAACAAGTTTTAGTAGTATGTGATGTGTTCAGATAATACTTGTGCAAAGCTTTATACAGTAACCATTGGTTAGAATTATACACTTTAGTGAGCCGAGGTGGCGCAGTGGTTAGAGTGCAGTACTGCAGCTACTTCAGCTGACTGCTAGTTCAGCAGATCAGCGGATCGAATCTCACCGGCTTAAGGTTGACTCAGCCTTCCATCCTTCTGAGGTGGGTAAAATGAGGACCCAGATTGTTGGGGAAAATATGCTAATGCTAATGTAATATGCTAATATGCAATATGCTGTATGCTAACTTTGTAAACCGCTTAGAGAGGGCTGTAAAGCACTATGAAGCAGTATAGAAGTCTAAATTTAAAAAAAAATAGTGTGCTGTGCATTATGCAACCTTCTCACCACCACCACCACCCAAAGAAATGTTTTGTAAGTGGATAAAGAGGGCTGAAGAAGGAGTCTCTAACAGCATGAACAAAATTTTAAAAATGCAAAAAAATGCAACTCATGAAACAGAAGTGAAGGAATAATGCAATAAGTATTTTACAGATGCGAATTATGGTGATATATTGTAGGGCAGAATTGAAAGAAATGGTATAAATCCTTATGTCTAAAAATAGGTTGATGAAAATAAGCTCACCAGTGTTGTGAGAATGTTAAACTATAGTGAGGCTATAACTTGGTGTAACTTAAGAAAAGTTAAAATATGGATATGGTTTCCTTGTGCAATGGGCTTGCAACTTGTTAAATATGTATTTGCAGGGTACATCTGTGCTTGATGATGGGAAGAATAATAGTTATTCTTTCCCAAATAGAAAGAGAAAGGAAGACATGTGGAATTAGTTTGTTAATTGTTAATTGTGTCTGGGAAGGTGTTAGGCAGAACACAGGGACAAAGGTGACAAAAGACAAAATTTGGGAAATGCAATATGGCTTTATGCTGGGCAGCATGTTTTTGTTCTTCAGAATACATGTGCTACAAAATAAGTATTCTTTATTTCCTGATTTAGAAAAAAACATATAATTAAGTGAATAGGCTTAAATTATGGAATGTTTTGCTTCAATATGGACGTGAAGATGGTTGCTGATAATAATAAAAGGGGTGTATGAGGGACATAAAGCACATGACAATAAATGGAATGTTTATTGGTGATGTCCCTTTGACATTTAATCTATTTTTGGATGAATGTATAAGGAATAGTAATTAAAGATATGTTGAATGCAAATGATGTGGTGGTGTTGGCTGAGTAACCAGATGATTTATAGCAAATGTTATATAGAATGTGTGATTCAAGGAGAAACTTGAATCTTAATATTAATGCATCAAAGACTAAGACTGTTATATTCAATAGGAAAAATGGAGACATTTGCAAACTATAGAAAATAAAAAAAAATCTAGAGCAAGTAAATACATCTATGTATATTGGCTGAAGGTTTGCTTAAAATGAACTTTCAGTGGAAAATTATTAAGATTTGCAAATGCTGATAGAAAGACAACTGTTGAATGCAATTTATTACAAGAAATGAATGTTTGTGCAAAAAAAAATGAAAATGGCTAGATAGCACAATTCTACCCATTTTGTTGTATGAAACAGATTTGAGTTAGGGTATATTAAGAGAAGCATAAAAAAATGCTTGAATTTGCTTGGAATATTGCACTTAAGAACTGGGTATTATAAAACAAAAAGAAAGAATGTGAATTGAATAGAAAAGTTAAATGATCAATATGAAAAAAAATACATTGATAGGTTGGTCACATAAAGATAATGAATCATAGTATATGAAGGAAGGCTGAATAAATTGAGAAGAAGACGACCAAGCGAATTGTTCTTAGATGTGATTGTTGAGCTCCCAAAAAGAAAGAGGCAAGAAATTAGAGCACAAGACAGTGTGTGAGGCAATATTTATTATTTTGTTTATTTATCAAACAAATTTATATAGCTACCCAACTCACACACAGTGACTCTGGGCAGGGTATACAGACATGATGGAAGTAAATATAGTTTGTAAGGATAGAACATTATGAAGAAGTGGTGATATAAACTAGCTTTAGATATATCTATTTTACTTATTTATTCTTTACTTTAGAAGACTTATATACTTTAGCAGTGGTGGGTTTCAAAATTTTTTACTACCAGTTCTATGGGTGTGGCTTGGTGGGTGTGGCATGGCTTAGTGGGTGTGGCTTGGTGGGCATGGCAGGGGAAGGATACTGTAAAATCTCCATTCCCTCCCCACTCCAGGGGAAGGATACTGCAAAATCCCCATTTCCTCCCGATCAGCTGGGAGTCGGGAGGCAGAGAATAGATGGGGGTGGGGCCAGTCAGAGGTGGTATTTACCGGTTCTCCAAACTACTCAAAATTTCCGCTACTGGTTCTCCAGAACTGGTCAGAACCTGCTGAATACCACCTCTGTACTTTAGGCTACTCATATTGTAACCACAACCCTGGGTGGCACACAAAACAGTAAAAGCTAAAAAAAACTACTAAAAGTCAAAATCAAAATCAATAAAAGCTGTATAAATCTCATGGCATCCTGAGGTAACACTCTTCTATACATCCACTTTTTTTTTTTAATTTGATTTATATGCCGCCCTTCTCCGGAGACTCAGGGCGGCTTACAAGGCGTTAAGCAATAGCCTTCATACTTTTGTATATTTATACAAAGTCAGCTTATTGCCCCCACAAACTGGGTCCTCATTTCACCTACCTTAGAAAGGATGAAAGGCTGAGTCAACCTTGAGCCTGGTGAGATTCAAACCAGCAGTAAATTGCAGGCAGCTGTGTTAATAACAGGGTGCGTAGATCACTGTACTATCAAGGCTCTCTAAGATGGCACTTGCCATCTTACTAGGCTATAGACTAGGGATCTCCAAATTTAGCAACTTAGACTTGGAACTGGGGACATGTTGACTGTGGATTTCTGGGTGTTGAAGTCCACAAGCCTTAAAGTTGCCAAGTTTGGAGACCCTTGCTCTAGTCTAGCCTCATCCTACCACAACACTGAGAAAAGCCACTCTTCAAGGCCATCCAGAGCACAAGGAGGGTGTGGACCTGCCAGATCTTTGGGCAAAGAATGTTGCACAGGGCAAGGGCAGCTACACAAAAGGTTTCTTCTATTTTTTTTTCTTACTTCATGTCCTGATTCCTTCAGCTTACTATTTCTTATCCTATTTCTGCACTTTGACATTATTTATCCTGACAGGGAAGAATGAAACGGATATGCATGTGTATATGTGTGATAAATTTCAAGTTCCTCAAGTTATTTAATTGAAAATATTCAACAGTAGGACCTTTGTTTTGAGGCGCAAACCACAGATTTCACAGACTTACTCCAACATGCAAAACATGCCACCGTCTGTCCATACAGTATTCTTATGTTGAATTATTTCTTCTTTATTTAGTCAGAAAGGTTGTTCCTGTTTTATATAGTGACAAAATAATAACAGAATCAGTGCAGAAGGTTCAGAGCAATCCAACAAATCATTTGTATGCATTTATGTATAAAGACCACCTTAGGGGTACAATTCTGTAATATATTTCATGTGATTGGCCTGTCAGAAACCTCCTTTAAGCGAAGCGAGTATTCTCCAAGACAAAACAATCCCTTCCTATACCAGCATGAATTGTCAGCCTGGCAGCAATTTTTTCTTGTTTCTAGGCTTAGTTACAAATGTTATTCTGATTAAGTTGTGGCTGTGCTAGGAAGGGAAACTCTCCAGCAGACTTCATTAAAACTTTCCTTTTTTCTTTCCCCTTGAAAGCATTATAGTGGAGTTCATATTAGCTGTGGGCAAATTCCAACCAGTGACAGATGAATGCTACAGACAAGTAATCCACATTGCTTCCTATGATTGTCAAAGCAATAAAGAAACAATGATCTAAAATTAACAGGTTTCCTTGGGATCAGGTAATAAAGACGAGGTTAGACTGAAAGAGAACCCAGAGAAATTGGTGTATACTCCAGGCAAAAATGAAAAGAAAAGAAATAAATCCAGTGGCTAGCCAATTGATGTTCTAATCCAGGAAACAAAAAAGGGAAAAGCATTGTGATTTATAAATTATGGTGATTGCATAATGAATTGCTCATTACTAAAATCCAACCTGCAACACACATTAGAAAGGTGGTGTTCAAAATAGCTTCATTGGCTTTTGATTGAAGTGTCACTGAGGGACTCACAATGCCAGAATGTAATATGAGGGATTTTATGTTTTGTTTTGTGAGGCTGATAACAATATGTGGAGACTGCTGTTTTCAGAAGCCTATCCTCTGATGGGGAGAATCAGTGTGATGTACTGGTTAAAAGACTAGCCACAAAAACTTTGGAGAGTTATAGTCTCTCAAGATAACTTGCTCCACAATGGAATTGGCACTTTCTTTTTCCTTAAAAGAAAGAAAGGCTGGTTCATTTGTGAATATTTACTGAGCCATGGTGGCGGAGTGATTAGAATGCAGCAGTGATGAAATCCAATTTTTTTTTACTACTGGTTCTGTGGACGTGGCTTGCTGGGCATAGTGTGGCTTGGTGGGCATGGCAGGGGAAGGATACTGCAAAATCCCCATTCCCGCCCCACTCCTAGGGGAAGGATATTGCAAAATCCCCATTCCCACCCCACTGTGGGGCCAGCCAGAGGTGGTATTTGCCTGTTCTCTGAACTGCTCAAAATTTCCGCTACCAGTTCTCCAGAACCTGTCAGAACCTGCTGGATTTCACCCCTGGAATGCAGTATTGAAGGCTGAGTCTGCCTACTGCCAGCAGTTCGATCCTGATCAGCTCAAGGTTGACTCAGAGCCTTCCATCTTTCCGAGGTTGGTAAAATGAGGAGCCAGATTGTTGGGGGCAATATGCTGACTCTGTAAACTGCTTAGAGAGGGCTGCAAAGCACTATGAAGTGATATATAACTTTAAGTGCTATTTAAATTTAATATACCCATGTAATGACAACATCTAAAACAGAGTTTCTGGAATGTTAACAAAAGTGGAACAAATTGGTTGAAGGATGTGCATTGGACGATTTGGAGAACATGCTGCATTTAAATCAGCTGGTTAAAGCCTAGAGGGTTATTGAAAGAAGAGCTATTTCATTAAGGATTGTAGAAACTTCCTGCATGTAAGTGCTAAATAAGGAATGAGCGAGAAGGAAAAAATAGATTATTCTGTCCCTAAAAATTATATTACCTATTTTGAGCTGAAAGAGTTTTGTGCAATATGTCCTGGAGCTTTCATTTCCACAAGCTTATCAGTACACATACCTAAAACATTGTTGAAAAGCGCAATTCACAGCTTTCCTTCCTGGAAGACTCCACAGTTCAGCTAATTCACAGATAGTAGTTGAAGGGGTAGATACATAAACATTATTATCATCATCATCTTCTTCATTAAAGAATCATTTATTTGTGATGTGTGAAGACTAAACTATTTTATTATTAATTTATTAATTCAATACTTTTATTATTTTTATAAAGTAATTCAAGATGGCAAACATACCTAATGCTTAAGGTGACCAATCGTCCTCCTTTAGGGAGGACAGTCCTTCTTTTGTAAGTTCTGTCCTCTCTCGAAAAGTGTCCTCCTACATGGCCTCCTTTTCAATATTTGAAGACTAATCTGTAAATCTCTGTTGCCCCCAACCTTTGCTCTTCCCGCCGTGATCTTAAAACATGGTTATTTCGCCAGGCTGGCCTGGACTGAATGGGGTTTTAATGGGAATTTTAGTTTCTTTTATTGTTGAATTTTAATCTGGACTTGTTGTTGCTTATTGCTGTGAGCCGCCCTGAGTCCTTATGGAGAAAGGGCGGCATATAAATCCGATAAAATAAAATAAATAAATAAATTTGATCGATGCCGATCCGATCCGTTGCGTGTGATGTGACGTATTTGTATTTGGCATGATGATTCATCAAGGCTCGGTACAGTGCGATGAGACGCAATTATGAGACGCATGCGCTCCACACAGGAGAATTGTTTCGAGAGAGTGCGCCGCGCGCAAGAGTGCACCGTGCGCAAATGGCTTTGTTTACTTCTTACCAAAACATGACACGGCACACATGCACTCATTAGACTCACTTCTTCTTTTTTTTCTTCAATTTATTTGTCTTCTCCTTCTCATTGTAAAAAAGTTGGTCACCTTACTAATATTCCTTCCTCCGCCTATTTTCCTCACAACAGCAACCCTGTGAGGTAGGTAGGCTGAGAGGGAGGGATTGGTCCAAAGTCACCCAGCTTAACCAGCTTTCATGCCTAAGGCAGAACTAGAACTCACACTCTCCTGATTTCTTAACAACTAACTTATTCATTAAAAAGATGGGGCAGTTGAAAACCCCTACACACACACTGCTTTAATATTTATAGTCATGGAAATGTAGATGAAGAGAAGAGGTATAAGATCAGAGGTGGGATTCAGCCGGTTCTGTCCAGTTCAAGCGAACCTGTTGTGGCGGCTGTGGGAGGCTCCACCCACCTCCCCTGACGTAACGCACACGCTCACATTTGCTAACTGGTAGGGAAAGTAAATTAATCCCACCTCTGTATAAAATCCTATAAAATGTGTATCAATGATTATTTTATAGATAAATGTTAGAGTAATGGGCTGCTAAGCTTATTGTTTTTTTTGGAAGTGCCTTTACAAATGTGCTTTATTAGTCTACTTTTACTATGCTCCAGAATGCATCTGATCTTAATTCAACATTTGCAATCACATACACAATGTCATAAGCAAAATATGAATCTGCAACTTTTTTCCCTGTCTAAATTTTAGTTTCAATCCTGAAAGATGCCTAAGTACTCTTTCCTCATCAATTAAATGGGTTACATATTTTACATCTAAGTTACCCATTTATTCAAAAGGGAAACTGTTCTTCCCTTTTATCTGATTGAAGATACTTGATCTTAAAAATACCAGAATCCTAATCCTATCCGTGTTTTTTCTATATATATATATATATATATATATATATATGGTGACTACGTAAGTACGCATGAGATAAAGCTGTTTATTGTGACTTTATGGGAAGTACTCCTCATGTTTGTTGTAAAATAATCGGTAACAGCTGGTGGCAAATGGTTTTACTAGATGTTGAACTTAAACGTTTTTAAAGAAATTTAGACAAAAAGATGAGCATTGCCTAAGGCAGTTATTTGTTCCATGAATCATAAAGATTATATGCCTACATTTGATCAAAGCAATTCAACTGCAATCAGTGTGTCCGCAGCAAACTGTAGTGAAGCCAACATTTTTTTAAAAGGCACATGGTAATAATATCACACAAATGTTGCTATTACCTACTTGTGTCCTAACATTTGAATTAAGAACATAATCCATGGCATTTACATGATGACATATACAACTAAACATGCCCTGCTGTCCTTGCAGTTGAACATTTCTGCACTATTTCTCACTTTTAAGTTTCCCTACCTTAGTGCATTAGTGCTTTATCTATACACAGTATGGTCCACAAATGTGCTTAAACTAAGAGAAATGCGGTAAATGACAATCTGTATAAAGAAACTTTTAACAGCAATACAGAAAAGTAAAATATCACAGCCACAGTAGGAAGGCTCCGTTTGTACACAATACTAAACAACGGTTTATTTAACCACAGTGTACTAAGTAGGGTTAATTTAAGGTATTTGAGCTCCCAGTATAACATCAAATTTAGAAGGCCCCTATACATAGTTAGCTATAGATTACATTGCTGATGACTTCAGACAAAATAAGATGGGGATAGAGGAGAATGTATTATCAGCTCTTGAAGGTAGATGGTAGAACAGATCAGGAATCAGACATGCAAGGACTATTGAAACTCCTTTGTTGTAGGGTGTAATATAGATAGGTCTGGATTTATGATTACAATTGAACCCTCAACTTCAGTCATAAGTCATGAAGGCTGTAAAACAGGTCACTATGTGACCATACCTGATTTTATTAGCTTTTTTGTGGCAGTTGTTAAATGAACACAGTGGTCATTAAATAAATTCATGGTTCACTCTGAAGTGAACTGTTGGAAACGTGAAGCAAATGCTGCTTTTCAGCATAAATGTCATAAATTGACCAAGGGGCACTGCAAATAAATGTGAGCCAGTTGCCAAGCACCCAAAATTGAGTCATGTTACTAGGAGGAGGTGAATGTTTATTTCTAGATAAGTCTCATTTTTGGAGTCTGTTATAACTTTGAATGGTCATGAAGCAACCAGGCGTAAGTCAAGGTCTACCTGTAACTGAGTTTCCTCTGTCCAGCCTTATGCCATGCAGAACCCAGGTGGGGTTATTTTGAGTCTCTTCACTATCTTTACTTACTTCCCTGAACTTCTATTTACTGTCTCTTTTACCTATTTAAAGTGTTGAAGTTCCTTTGTTATCTCTGCCTCCCTCTATAGGAAGAAACAATGTACTCCAGGGAAAATACCGGTACCCTTTGCATTAACCAAATCATAGAAGCAAGACAGAGGTTTTGCTGCATAAAATCCTGTATAGGAAAATTATTCCATTGGGTGAACTTTGCAAAGTCTAATAGGAAGCTCTGCTGGTGGCCAGCTGCTTGAAGATCTATTAGCTATTTGCTAAGGTACCAACAAAGGAGAATATTTGTGGCTCAGGGTTGAAATGAGGGGTCCTTAGTGCTCTCTGAGCTTGCTTGTTTTCTTGCAGATGTTTCATTACCCAAATTAGGTAACATCATCAGTGCTGCAAGAAAACAACCAAGGTCAGAGAGCATTCCTTCCTTTGCTGTTGTGTACTATGTAACATTTGAAGAAGCCTTAAGTCAAGTGGGTAAAAAGTTCAAAGCAACTGAATAATGCTGTAGAGAAAAAAAAATTGCTGATATTCACTGAATTATTTCTTTCAATTTCAGAAAAATACATGAGTTTTCCAACTGAACATATTGTATGCCATTATAAAGTAGTTTCCCTGAAAAATAGATGTGGTGATCTCTTATTAATAATGTGGTAACTGTTAGGATATGGTTTGAGCCTAACAAGTTGTCCAGGCAATATATGTGTTCTGTGACTTTAATATGAATATGTATTGTGTGACTTTAAAATTTTCCTGCTGATTCATTGTAATGCTGAGTCATGCTGTAATTAGTTGTGAAGTATTTAAGAAAGGTACTGTAATGGATTCAGTTGATGATATGCTACCATAGTGTGTGGAGTTGCTATCATTGTGCTATCATCGTTGGATGGATCTGCTACCATCGTGGTTTGTGAACCAGAGTGAGTTTGTTATTCTAACCAACTACTGTTTGTGTGGTAAGAAGCTTTTTGTATCACTGGACTGATTTAACTGGCAAAGACTTGGATTGATTTAAAGACTATGAGATTGTTTTTTCACTATAAAGTAAACTTTTGATAAACCAATTTGCACATCTCTTATTCATTGCTCTCAGCAACATTTCTCTGTGCTCTACACTCTGCTGGTTGGTAACACAACAACAATATCCTTAACAGTAACTAGAATATTTTATGCAGTAAAAATAATATGTGGAAAAGAAAGACTCTCAAAAAATAATTTTGCATATTGCAAAGCCTCGGTGGTGCAGCGGACTAAAGTGCTGTTAAGTGCTAGCACTTAGCTGCCAGCTGCCTGCAATTAATGCGAGTTCGAATCTCACCAGGCTCAATCCTTCCATCCTTTCGAGGTAGGTAAATTGAGGACCTGGATTGTGGGGGCAATAAGCCAACTTTGTATAGAACAATACCGCTTAGGGGGGCCCGAAAGCCCTAATAAGCAGGTATGTACAAAAAAGTATGCAGGCTATTGCTATAATGCATTGTAAGCTGCCCTGAGTCTACGGAGAAGGGCGGCATATAAATTGGACTAATAAAAAAATAAATAAATAAATAAAATAAGATACTTCTTGTGCTGATTTTGTATTTTTCAATGTAATAGCTAACCGGTAGAATCTTTCTTTCACAAGTTTCACTGTGTTCATTTTCCTTCGTATCAGTGGACCACCCAATTTGATTTAATGAAGAAAGCCTAACGCTATCTTTATCTCCAAGCCCACCTCCAATTTATCACCTGGGAATAAATACAACATGGCAAAATTCCAACCGGAAATAGATGGAATTGTATTGAATTGAAATACTGTAATGTGTTGATTCTTAGCAACAGCTGCTAGCAAAATATAAGAAGTTAATCATCCCATATTGTTACTGTCAGTCAGTTCTCATATTCACAAAGCAGGACAATATCAATGCCTACATTTGTTTTATTTATGACTACATTCATCAGAATTAAAATAAAAGCTGCTGTGGCATTTACAAGATAAAATATAAATTTTAAGATAAGTTTCAGTTATTTGGAAGTGATATTTAGGTTCTGCAAAGCTACATTGTAGAGTATTTTGGAAATGTTATTGAGTCAGGCTTATTAGACTTATTTCAAAAATTATGCATGCTCTCTGCCATTATGCAAATCCATAACATCTTCCTAGAATCCTGTTTTTTCTCAATAGGTAGGAGAAAGAATTGCTCAAAGGCACTGTATTGATAGCTAGTAGGAAATAAACACTAATCTATCTATATAAATAAAAATGTAACTGTTCGTTTGTTCAAAATCGTATATCTCTGAAAGTTCTTCACCGATTGCTTTGAAATTTTGACACGATGTTGCATTTGAATACGCGCATGTTTTATATACCTATCTTATATAGATTTCACACCTGTGACAGGTAAAAATGTGCTTTTTAGCATGTTGGCATCCAACGGCGCCATCTGTTGGACGTAAAAGCAACACATGCTATACTACGTTGCAGCACCACAATGGCAGGAGTGAGCCGGGTCTTTTCCCCTCAGCGCCGCTGCCGCCAAACCCACAAGCAAAATGGCAGGAAATGTCAACCACCGCGAAGCATCCTCCCGACTAACGGAGTATGCCGTACCTTTGACAGGGACCCCGATGCCGCCTTTGGTGCGGAGAGCTGCGAAGGTGAAGGCGGTTATACCGGCAAGATGGGAAACCAGCTCTTACACCCGCGGCAAACTGTGAGGGAGGCAAAGTAGACATGACCTGAGTTACAGAGGGAAATTATTGGCACTCAGTCAAAAAATATTGTATACCCACAAGACTGGGCCACAGCAACGCATGGCCGGGTTAGTAGGAAATAAGTAGCTTTGTACTTATTTGTACTTTGTACAACATGAATAGATTAATATTAGTCTATTTTAGACTAATTAGAATATTAGTCAGAATATTTGTCTAGTTGTATTTTGATCCATTTCTGCATCAATTTAGTTTTTTTTTAAAAAAAATGTTATTTTAGTATCTGTTACTTCATATGCAGTTTGGCACTCGTGCCTATATAATATTCAGATTTGTAAAAGCATATTTCCTCGGCATATAGTAGACTGCTATATACCAAATATCAAACAATAGCATATTGTTTGCTATTGCTTACATAGCAGACAACTTGAATTGCTCCCTTTTGGGATGTTTGACTACCAAATGGTAATTATTGACTTAGTATGCGTAATCCCAATACTTTGTTAGTAAAATGTGAATGCATCCGGTTCCTATGGTGGGTCTTCTAGGAATTATTTATTTATTTATTTATTAGTCCAATTTATATGCCGCCCTTCTCTGTAGACTCAGGGCGGCTTACAATGCATTATAGCAATAGCCTGCATACTTTTATGTATATACCTGCTTATTAGGGCTTTCGGGGGCCCCTAAGCAGTGTTGTTCTATACAAAGCTGTCTTATTGCCCCCACAATCCGGGTCCTCAATTTACCTACCTCGAAAGGATGGAAGGCTGAGTCAATCTTGAGCCTGGTGAGATTTGAACTTGCCCTAATTGCAGGCAGCTGGCAGCTAAGTGCTAGCACTTAACAGCACTTTAGTCCGCTGCACCACCGAGGCTCTTATAAGTTATTAGTTTTTTTATGAAAATATTCAAGTGATCTAGCAGCTTTTGTCTAGGGTGTCTGCTTACTTTGCTATAAGATGAAAAATACTATGCCATGTGCGGGAGTTACATATTATTTGGAGGATGATGGCTTTTGCAAAATCAGGAGGTTGTGAGTTTGATCCTAGGTAGAGGCAGATGTAGCGTCTCCTGCTTGAACAGGGGGTTGGACTCAATGACCTGCAAGGTCCCTTCCAACTCTCTTAATCTGTTAAGATTAGCTTACTTAGTCAGCTGCATGACATAGAAGCTGAACACTGTAGTGGGATGAGCGATACAGATTACTAAACCTCTGCTTTCAAAGCAAATTACCAAGCAGTTTCCTACAGGTAGTTGTCGACTTACAACTAGTTGGTTAACAACTATTTCAAATTACAGTGAACTCCAGAAAGCTACTTAGAACCCACTTTTGAAATTCTGTCATTGTCACATGACCACATTTGGTTGCTCAATAACTGACCCACACTTATGGCCATTTGCAGTGTCTCATGGTCATGGGACTGACATTTATGATTTTGCCAGAAACCCACATTTACTTCCAGGTTTCCCTCAAAAAAGTCCCATAGTTAACAATGGGTCTGTTTAATGATTATGGTGTCCCTTTAACAACTCTTTGTGTTCGTTTAATGACTGCTATGAAAAAGGTCATAAAAATGGGTCCAGTCACGTGGTGACTCATTTTACTAAGCATAATTACTAAGTGCAATTATTGCTGTAACTCAAGAACTAGCTGTATATTCAATAATGTTGAATATACGTATGTTTTTTTTTTACAAAAATGTTTCCAGCTATTTTGTTCTAAATCCCTTAATTGTTACAGTTTCTGCTGGGAATGTAGATTCAAAGCAATTGAAATGATACTGGGTGCTCATATCTTTAACAGGTTACCTTTCACAGTGTAAATATCCTTCACATCGCTTGGCCTCCAGTAAACAAGTACCTGGTACTCCACTTTTTTTCTAAAATATGACCCGTCATTTTGATCTTTCGTTTCATTTCATATTGCCCTGTCTTTTTAAAATAGGCAGTTTTTTCCCCCCAGATCTTCTGATATTCAATGGCATTGATCATTTACATCCTGCATTTTTCCAATACGCACTGTTTATTCATGCAAGATTTGTTAAGCATCTCTTTTTCCCTGGCATATCTGCTCATAATACTTTGTGCCGGAAGAATGGATTTATATTTAAGATTGTACACTACTGATCTTTGCTCCCTTTCTAATTGCAAGTAATAGATTCATTGTGGCCTACTTTTTAATTCTGCTTATAATTTCTGTACTGAATAATGTGTGGTAAGTGAAATTGAATTCAGGGTTGACTGTTTTTTCTCTTCAAATAGTTATAGGTTTCAGTCTATGTTCAGCTTTCAATTTCAATTTGTTTTTTTTTTTCAAACTGAACTCTCTTTTAGCTATAAGTTACAAAGAATAGCACCATGACCATTTACTTCTTTATATTCTTCCCATTGTAATTGCCTGAAGATGGACTTGATGTAGTAAAATTATTTCTTTTTTAACATACTGACTTTATTGTTCAGCATAACCGAGTTCCTTCTAACACCGTACTTTCAATCAACAAAATATTTAAAAACTTCCATTGGGCTTCTGTGGCAAATCACAGTCAAAGTTTATAGTGTTAAAAACAATATAAAAAAAATATCCACACTTACATTGAATGTGCTTTGTACAATCCCCTTGATTATGTAGAGAGAATTCCCTCATCTCCAGCTTAATCTTCTGAGTCATTCAAACATGTTGTTTAATTATCATCACAGTGAGTTTATTTTTCAGAACAAATATTTCCTACATTTGATTGGGAAAGTTGACGTTTATCATATCTGACAGACAGAAACACACACAAAGAGAAAGATTTAAATGAACAAATGTGATGTGTGAAACAAGTAATTTCAAATCTTAATCTACAGAGTTTTGTTTTTTATTTAAAAAAATTATGTCAATTCACATTTACTGTGACTCTTGTTTGCATTAAAATATAGTTCAGACTGAAAAGAGAATATGCCGTAGAAATATATTTATATGTGATATATTCTGTGCTCCAAATTTAATATTTGTGCACTTTCCAAGATTTCTTACTGATGAGACTCATCATTATATTTTTATTTTCTTTATATGTTTTTACAGGTAACTTGTTCAAATTGTTTAAATTTTGAGCATATTTAAAAATGCCTGTGATTTTATTCTAAGGCGGGTTCAAAATATTCAATTTCTAACACAACAAAATACAATTAAGAAAAAAAAGGCTAATTATGGACTGTGTTATCATAAGAGATGGGGAGAAATAAAATTATAAGTGGATGTTTTCCAAAAGAAACTTATCAAAAAAGATTCTAGATCTCCCTTTAGGAACTCTTCTGAGACTCTTAACACATCTTTGATTTAAACTTAGAAATCTGCCAGAAAACTGAAAAAGGCTTCCAATCAGAAGTGGGTTTCAGCAGGTTCTAACCAGTTCTGGAGAACCAGTAGTGGAAATTTTGAGTAGTTCGGAGAACCGGTAAATACCACCTCTGACTGGCCCCACCCCATCTATTCTCTGCCTCCCAAATCCCAGGTGATCAAGAGGAAATGGGGATTTTGCAGTAGCCTTCCCCTGGAGTGGGGAGGAAATGGGGATTTTGCAATAACCATCCCCTGGAGTGGGGAGGAAATGGGGATTTTGCAATAACCATCCCCTGGAGTGGAGAGGAAATGGGGATTTTGCAGTAAACTTCCCCTGGAGTGGGAAGGGAATGGAGATTTTACAGTATCCTTCCCCTGTCATGCCCACCAAGCCACGCCCACCAAGCCATGCCACGTCAACCAAGCCACATCCACAGAACCGGTAGTAAAAAGTTTTGAATCCCACCACTGCTTTCAATCCTTTAATAGTTTGGAATCTAATTGCCTTTTAGACAGGTTTTTTTAAAAAAATACTGTTTCTTTTTGTTGAACTCAGTTGAGAATGCTGATCAGAACCAATTACTCCTTGATTAAATAGACTTCCTATATCAATTTTAACCAAAAGTAAAATTTGGCTTTGGTCAGGAGTTACAAAAATGCTTCAAGCCAGGAACTGACTCCAGTGGTGGGTTGCCCTTGGTTTGGACTGGTTCGCAAGAACTGGTAGTAAAACTGGTGGGAGGCTCCGCCCACTGACCCGGATGTCATCATAGGTGATTTGTGCATGCACAGAAGCTTCTGCACGTGCGCAGAAGAGCACGTGTGGGCACGAGCAAACCAGTAGTAAAGATAAGTAGAACCCACCCCTGACCGACTTCTTAGGTAAATTCCAAAACATTTCATTTTTCTCCAAACCATGCTATTCTGGGAAAGATAGATAGGCAGATTCTAGAAGGAAATCTTTTGATCTGCAAGTGTGTGACATAACATTCCAGGCAAATAAGGCCTTTCTGCAGGCAAGACCATACCAGCACACCTCAAACTGCTTCCAAATCAATGGATTTACTTCTAGAAACCATTAGATTTCAAAAGGTGTGATCAAAAGAACATTTAGCATGATCCATACAGGAAGAGACTATTATAGAATTTTCTGAAATATTCTGATGCTTCTCAGAGCATCAGCATTTCCAGGGTTCCTATATTTTGACACTAAAATATCATCGCTGACTTAGGATGTAACTTGTGCAAGAAAAAACTTGGTGAATGTACAATCATATTTATTCTCTATGATTTATGAGTGGCTTTCAATACTACTGTCACAATATTTTTCTGGAGAGATTATTTATTATTTGTGTAAAGTGTGAGTGATAAATATTGTTTTCCTTATTTGTGGATAGCTGTCTTCAGAAAGTGGTGCTGAGGGAGTTATATCAAATCCAGTGGCATTTATAGTATGAAATTTCATGTACTTTTGTTTTACCTTCTCCCTTACACTATTTAACATCCACACAAAATCAGTGAGACCATTTGAAGATTTAGAATGACGTGCCACTGGTATTGCTTGTGTTGCACAGTTCTACCTGTGAAGACCTACAAGGTCCCTTCCAACTCTGTTATTCTATTCTATTCTATTCTATTCTATTCTATTCTATTCTATTCTATTCTATTCTATTCTCTTCTCTTCTATTCTATTCTATTCTATTCTATTCTATTCTATTCTATTCTATTCTATTCTATTCGTTTGTGGCTTACACAAAATATGCCCAAACTGAGTTGTACTATTCTTCCCATTAGTATGGAATGCTGTATGTGACACAGATGTCATTAAGGAGGGTATTTTAGTATATACCTTCACTATTTGATTAAAAAGCATTAAGTGATAGCGTCAATTGATTAAAGCCATGTTGGATGGTGAAAGTCAATATATATGGGTCCATCTGGTGATGGAAACCTGCAACTTTAAATGTAAGTGTAGTAAATTGTAAATAACATGGGTTAATTAATGAAATTAAAGGAAAACAACCAGAAGATTTGAGGATAAGGCTTGGAAAGATAAATAACTTCACTGGAGGTATGAAACAGTGCTAATTACAATAAACATTAGTCTCTGCAGAGACTGCCCCCTTAATTGTTTAATGTATTCATAGATATGTGTATATGGAACAATTGTGGTGATTGTAGAGTCACATTGGTTAGTGATGCTAATTTATGTCTATTTTTGTATGCCATGTTGCTAGCTGGGAATTAGAATGATTTGCAGCAAATTTATTCAAATGAATTTTAATATTAATTTATCAAAGGTATTTGTGTTTGACAAGGAAGGGAAGGGAAGAATGACAAGTTTTATACAAATGATGAAAAACCAGAGCAGGTAGATATATTTATGTACCTTGTTAAATTAACTAATGATGATGAAATGAAGAAATATTAAGGTGTGTAAATGATAGTAAGAAAAAAAATAGAATGAATATATGTTCTGTTGCAAAGAATGCAAAGATATTTGTAAAATAGCTGGCTTCTTCCCATTTTTGTCATATAAAAATGAGACGCAATTAGAACAAAAGTAAAAGTAAATTGAATGCCTTTTTATGTGGTACGATAGAACAAGAAGAGATATGGCTAAAAATAAATGGATGTAGACTGAAGCCAAAAGTGAACAACTACTCTGAAGAAAATACATGGAGGTGGCTAGGTCAGAGAGAATGAAGATTGCATTACCTGAAACTGATGAGATCCTCAAAGAAAGAAAAATGAAAAGTTTAAAGAACGAAAAGCAATGTATCACAAAAAGGCTAATCGAGGATGGGTTGCTAGGACAGAAAGGTATTCAGAGGTACACTGAGTGGTGTTTTTTTCTTACTTCATGCCTTTAATTTATTTGACTTACCATTTCTTATTTTCTACACTGCATAATGTTGCTTAGCCCAAAAGGGAATTGTGTGATGGGTTTATATGCATAATATGTGACTTTAGTCAGTATTCCACAATTATTTGCACTGCATGATTCCTCATTTGTGCCAATAGCTCCCATTTGTGAGGCAGAGGTCAGTATGATAATGACAGGGTTTAGGAAAGATTAATGAACATACCATCAAGGGAAGATAAAAATTTCAAAACAGAAGCTCCCATACTAAGCACAATTATGGTACAAGCCTTTGCTCCCGCCTGCAGTTCTAAAAGCTCATGTTTGTCGGGTTGCGGTTTTGCTTAGGAATGTGTTCCCAGCACTGCGATTGCTACTTTGTTCTTCACACACTTGAGGGAGTTCTGAATTGTGCTATGTCCCTGTATCCCCATAAAGTCAGCAGGGTTTGAGTATTTTTCTCTAGTTCAGACAAGTTACTTGCAGCTCATCTCCTGCTTTGGAGACCACACTGTTGTACATGGTGTTGTAGACTTTCCTCTGAAGTATTGAGATGTATGGATTTTCATGGATGGGTGCTTTTTGTCTTGTCTAGCCGCCTGCCTCCTCCTTCCCTGCAGGCATTATTGCACCTTGCTGAGAAAGTTTCTCTCTGATATTTCCTTTGAGCATACATAATGCCATATCTGCCTTATCCACAGCAATGGGGTTTTTTGTCCCCCTTCTTTTTCTCACTGCAAAATAGAACCAGCAAGGTGAAAAAAACAACAACATAAGGAAGGATGACTTAAGGGAGTGATGATCGGCTCAGGGAGAGGCAAGCATGACCACTGGATGGTTCAGAGCAGGGGTCACCAACCTTTTGGACCTCAGGGACCACTAAATTCATAATTTTAAATCCCGCGGACCATTAATATTATTTTTTTAAAAAGATAATTAGTATTTAGTGCAATATAAAAACTGCAAATAATTTTTCTGCGGACCACCAAAATTTTCTCACGGACCACTGGTTGGTGATCACTGGTTCAGAGGGCAACCCAGGATTGTTTCAGTCAGTTTTAAGATGTGAAGCCAAGTAGCTATGTGAAAATGCCCTCTGTGCAGAATTATTTCAATCGATGCTCAGAAGTGTACATGCTATAATATGGGTAAAATTAGCTAGTCGCCCAGAGTAGCTTGATAATCAGATGGATGGCAAATAAATTTAATAAGTAAATCAATAGTGGGCGATTTATGTGTGAAAGGTTCTGATAACCAGGTAAAGATTGGTTTAGAGGATTTGGGGGTCTTCTTCAAATAAAGAATCATTGAAAGTGAATTTAAATGGTAATGTGTACGCTACAGTCATGATAAGAAAAAAAATGGTTGACTGTCTTCAAAAGATGCTTACAAAACATTTCCCCACATATTTTTTTCTTTTCTTTGGGGAAGGTATTTGTATTTTTTGGGGATGGGTACTTCTCACTGACTCTATAACCAAATGCTTCCAACTAGGAAATAAAGAAGAAGCTAGCATTGCTTATTTTTAATTTGATCCAGCACAAAACCTCTCAGTGGGCCCTTTAAGTGTATATTGAGGATAATGGCACTGTGTCTTATATTATTATTCTAAGCCTCTACAATTAAATACGCATAGTTTTGCTTGTTTGGTATGTCAAAATATGCAAATAAATAATAACGAAGGGGAATGGATAATAATAGGAAGTATGTTCCAGAATCTTGAAGACTCTTGAGTTGAAATGACTGCTGTATTCTAACTCAGCTTTTTTTTCCCCTGAAAAACACAACTTAGCTATACAATTTATTTGGCATGTAGAGAGATTTAGCATAAACAAAGCATGGTGAGTTGAATTAATACATCTCAAAACAATAGCTTCACTGAGTGTTTTTAAGACATGGGAACCTTTCAGATGTTTTTCTCTCTATTTGCTCATGTTTTCTAGAATAACATTTTCAAGAAGTTATTAAGTAATGAATCTAAATACAATATGTTCAAAACAAATGCCTTTACAAGTTTATTAAGACCTGATTTTATACCAAATACATAGACATTTCTCTATACAGACAGTCCTCGACTTACGACCATAATTGAGCCCCACATTTTTATTGTTAAGTGAGACATTTGTTAAGTGGTTTTGCTCCATTTTATGACCTTTCTTGCCTTGGTTATTAAGTGAATCATTGCAGTTGATAAATTAGTAACCTGGTTGTTAAGTGAATCTGGCTTCCCCATTGACTTTACTCATCGAAAGGTCTCAAAAGGCAATGACATGACCTTGGGACACAGCAACTGTCATAAATATGAACCAGTTGCTAAGTATCTGACTTCCGGTGGTGATGTCACGCTGTAGCAGGGCAAACGAGCGGGGCTCCGCTTGTTTTTACCTGATTTTCTGTGTTTTTGAAGCTTTTTTTGGCAGCTCGGATCTTGGAGGGATCGGCGAGGTGGAGGGGTTTCTTCGGAGTTCGAGTGTGGAGCAGCGTGAATCCCTGGAATGATTCCTTGATTTTCCCAAAGAGGAAAATTGGATTGTTGAAGGGTGTGTATGTAGCAGCAGTATCTCAGACAGCCTCAAACATGGTAGAGACACAGGTTAAAAATGGCTGCCTAGTTTAGAGTACTTGTACAGGTACTGGCAGGAGTGAAGTATGTGGGGGACCTTACGTATTTTCTTCTGTTTTTCTTTGAGGACCTTCCCTCATTATTTTATCAAGGTTTGATTTAGTTCTAAAACAGGGGTGTCAAACTCATGGCCCACGGGCCAGATACATCACTCTCTGGCCACGCTCTGGTTTAACAAAGGGGGGGAAGTTGCGGGACATCACGTGATGATGATGTGATGACACGAGTTTCACCCCTGTACTAGAATGTGGATACTTTGTATGTTCTAATCTGAAAATAATTCTCCCTAATTCCAAATGTATGAAGATTGGATGCAATCATTCAGGAGTGCAGAAACGGCATTCTGCCCAAGCACAAATATATTCTGTTATATATTTATATATTGTGATGTTGTGGTCTGTATGCTGAACCTGGCAATTTAGAAGCAATTAAATTATACTTTATTGAAGCAATTCATCGCACATTTTAAAAAATGATTTTCCAAAAAGCTGCCATGATCCACTGCACCACCAATGAACCTGGCTTGGTATGATAATCCACTGCACCATCCATCCAGACTGCTTCCTTCAACTGCCATTAACCATGGATGGAGAAATACGAAGCTCACTTTTTAGGGCCGTTTCCCATTTTCTACTTAACAACAACAAAGACAAATGCAAAGCAGAGACAAATGTAATCTCCCTGCATCTGATATCAAATCATTCCTCCACTGAGAGACTTTGAACGAAGTGTTTTCAGACAACATGGAAATTCCATTTGTTTATGAATATACAAAAAAAAAAGTTTGAAATCATTATTCTTATATTTCTTACATGCCAAACAAATATTCAGCATGTATTTCTAAAACAATTTGAACAGTGGATAATCCATACTGTGCAATACAGATGAATATGTGCACTCAGATAAGAGACATATACTTGCTATCTTGGTATGATATAGCATCTTTCTTAATAATTTCCCATTTTCCTGTTTCCAACTTTATTTTCATCAGCAGAAGAGTTGTGCCCCGAATGCATCTGGGTTTTCTGTGAATCTTTGCATATCTTATGATATTTCTGATTGGGTTGTACAACCTTTTTGCAAAAGAGCTGCTTTGGAACACATGAGTATATGTAGAAACTACTTCTTTGAAACAAATGAATTATATTAATGTACTTTGTTCCTTAGTAAATTCTTTATCTCAGAATCAACAAAGAAAGACTTCCTAGCAACACTGGTTTTAATTCAAAACAGTTTAGTAGATTTATCAGTGAATTTCTCATAGTCCTCAAGTTACTACCAGTCACTTAGTGACCATTTGAAGTTATGGCAGAGCCCCTCCTAAAAAAGTACTAATGATCCAATTCCAAAAGCTGCATCTCACCCACCCACAATCACTTGACTGTAGAAGAAAGCCTGGCAGAGCCAAGGGAAGGAGTGAAAAGAGGGATCTATTTAGAGTCATTATGTAGCCATGGGTGAACTAAATCCATGCTCTTCAGTGTTGAATGAATAGAATAGAAGTGGAAGGGACCTTGGAGATCTTCTAGTCCAACCCCTGCTCAAGCAGGAGAATCTATACAATCTCAGACAAGTGACTGTCCAGCCTCTTTTTAAAAATCTCCATTGATGGAGCGCCTATGATTTCTGAAGGCAAGCTGTTCCACTGGTTAATTGTCTTCACTGTTAGGAAGTTTCTCCTTAATTCCAGGTTGCTTCTCTCTTTAACCAGTTTCCAACCATTGGAAGCACCTGCCCTCTGGTGCTTTGGAGAATAATTTGACCCCCTCTTCTTTGTGGCAGCCCCTCAAATACTGAAATACTGCTATATGTTGTTGACCCAAATATGTTATTTGGTTATAAGCAGGTGTTGACTATTAGAAGAGAAGAGCAAATCAGAAGAGCAACTAAACCTTACAACAACCCTATGGCGCTACCATCTTGTTTCTCAGATAAGTCTGGACCTAGGACTTGCACTATGCTGTAGTGGAAGAGTGATAGCCTCCTGCTCTACACAGCATCTCTCATCTGTCCCATCCACTTGACTAATGAGTCTTTTTCATCCTTCATCTTTTTGCATTCTTCCAGAAGAAAACAAAACTGAGCTCAGGAAAAACTGAATGATATCTTGATAGTATGAAGTAACCACATGCTAGCAACCAGTATTTTCAGTTACTTTAGGTAAATGTAAAGGTTTCCCCTCGCACATATGTGCTAGTCGTTCCCGATTCTAGGGGACAGTGCTCATCTCCGCTTCAAAGCCAAAGAGCCAGCACTGTCCAAAGACGTCTCCGTGGTCATGTGGCCGGCATGACTAAACGCCAAAGGCTCACAGAACGCTGTTACCTTCCCACCAAAGGTGGTCCCTAATTTTCTACTTGTATTTTTTACGTGCTTTCGAACTGCTAGGTTGGCAGAAGCTGAGACAGGTAACGGGAGCTTGCTTGCTTTGAGACACTTGGTTTCCCATTGGAGGGATTGCTGTCTTCACTACTTTTCCAGGCTCCTGAGCTTCATGTCTGGTAAGGAACAAGTATGTTAGGCTCCTGGGTTTGTATTTTTTATTTTTGTTTGTGTTTCCCTGAAATGAAGATAGAGATAGGAATATTTGATGTTTATGGAGACTCTTAGTCATCCAGATCATGGTTGTCCCAAAGATGCTTTTTTTTCAAGAGGATACTGGACTTTCTTGTTTTTTCTTTGAAGACATTTCATTTCTCATCCAAGAAGCTTCTTCAGCTCTGGACATGAAGTAGCTTCTTGAACGAGAAGCAAAACATCTTCAAAGAAAAGCCAGAAAGTCCAGTCGCCTCCTGAAAAAAAGGACCTTTGGGATATATTTGTTGTTGCACGACTTGCTACCTCTGGCCACAACAATGAATTCAAGTTGTCAAAATGGAAACATACCACAGGTCACCTTCAAACTTCCTCTAAGAGTTTGTGAGCCGAAAGTGATGTAGAAGGGCCCACGTTTACCCTGTAATGCAGTGTTTCTCAACGCTGGGAAATTTTAAGAATTTTAGATTTCAACTCCCAGAATTCCCTAGCCAGCATGCTTCAGTTCTGGGATTTGAAGTCCAGACAATTTAAAGTTGTTGTGGTTGAGAAATGCTGCTGTAAAGTTTTGACTGAAGGATCCTTTGTGCATACTTTCCTTTCAGCTGAAGAATTCTCCTGGGGGAGGGAGGGGATGCATAGCCAGCAGATTTAACTTCTTTTAGGGGAAAATAGAAAAAGACTGGATTTTGTAGCTGAAGATGTCCAGGGCACCCAGGAATGATTTATTTGCCAGCTTTCAGAAGGCTCAATTACCCTAATCCATCACTGTTTAAATTCTGTGCTTCGAGTGTCATTTAAAATGTTTAGGAGATTCATGGATAGGCTGTGGTTCTATTTAGCCTTGAAATGATGCATATTTCCTTCACATTCTCATGTGAGACAGGAACGGTATGGTATTAGTTCTCATTAACTGCATGTGTATAAATAGGGGGAGATTATTTATACATAGATGCATATGACACATTTTACTGCAGCAAGTGAATGAAGTTAATGAAGAAATTATGCATTCAAAATCCTTCCTTTTTACATAGTACAGGTTAAATACCTGGTTTATTTATAAAGCCATAAATTGCACATTATAATAATTATTCTGCCACCTTTTTACTTACCCTATTCCACTTTGAAAGCAGCTTGGCACCTCATCCTTTTGCTTGTTACATTAACCTATCAATCCTAGTTTAGTAATTCACCGTACGGATAAGGATTATGCAAAAAGCATGCTGAATGTTAAAGTTTTATGTAGTCCAGCTTACTTATTGCAACTAAAATAAAAGTAGCCTATATATTTATCCACTATGCTGTGGGAACTATGGCACTATCGTGCATCGCTTAAAAGAAATCATTACTTTATATTCATCCCATGAAATGCCTCTTTTCAATGAAAAGTTATAGTAGTGAGATTTGTATCAGTTCAGATCAGAAAAAAAATCATAGTTCATATAACTAGTTTGGGAAAGAGCAATGTATTCACTACAGCGTTTAAAGCCTAACATAAACTACAGGGCTCATGTAATTTACATGCGAATGATGTTGGGCTGTCAGTCACTGGACAAAGTTGAATGCCAGGCTGCAGAAAGGAGGAATAATATCTTTCGATCCTTTTTTAAAATGAGTTTTTTTAAAAATAAGCGTGTGTGTGTGTGTGTAGTGAAATCTTGTGACCTAGCTCTATAACCACAATTCATCGATCCCTTGAAAAAGTGTGGTGTGGGATGCAGGGGTGGGTTCTACTTATCTTTACTACCAGTTCGCAATGGGATCGCGCATGTGTGCTCGCTTCGCTCGCGCGTGTGCCTTTCTTCTGTGCATATGCAGATCGCTAATGATGACATCCGGGGCAGTGGGCGGGGCCTCCCACTGACTTTACTACCAGTTCTTGCGAACCGGTCCGAACCGGGGGCAACCCACCACTAGTGGGACGTGTACCTCTGCAGTTAAAAATTAAATATGCTTCCTGTAATGCTCCATAGTATGAACCATAATATGAAACTAGAATAACAGAGTTGGAAAAGACCTTGGAGGTCTTCTAGTCCAGAGTTCCCCATCCTTTCTAACTTTGCGGACCAGGGGGGCAGTGAGGAGATGGATCTGCACGAGCGATGAGGAAACAGGTGCCCATATGCAGCTCCATTTATGCTAGTGGCAGGCAGGCATGCACACCACTCGTGCAAATGGAGCATGCACACATGCTTGCCCACCACTTCTGTGGCTCAAGACCTGGTAGTGGGCCGCAGCCCAGGGGTGGGGGACTCCTCTTCTAGCTCAACCCCTGCTCAAGAAGGAGATCCTATACCCGTGATGGTGAACCCATGGCACACGTGCCAGAGGTGGCACATAGCCCCGTCTCTGATGGCACATGAGCCGTCACCCCAGTTCAGCCCTGCCGCGCATGCGTGCGCATCTCCCACCAGCCAGCTACTCTCTGTGTCTCTGCTGTGCATGTACAGGGGTGGGTGGGGTGCATGCAGGGATCTATGTACACATGCCAGGTGGCATGCAGGGGGGGCCATTGGCGCATGCATGGGGACCGTGCACGCATTGCATTTTGAGGGTTTGGCCGCGCACTCACACATGTTTGGGCACTCGGTCCAGAAAAGGTTAGCCAACACTGTCCTATACCATTCCAGACAAATGGCTGTCCAATCTTTTCTTTAAAATCTCCAGTGATTGAGCAACCAGAACTTCTGGAGGCAAGTCGTTCCACTGATTAATTCTAACTGTCAGGAAAATTCTCCTTAGTTCTAAGTTCCTTCTCTCCTTGGTTACTTTCCATCCATTGCTTCTTGTCCTGCCTTCAGGTGCTTTTGAGAATAGGCTTACCCTCTTTTCTTTGTGGCAGCAGCCCCTCAAGTATTGGAACACTGCTTTCATGTCACCCCTAGTCTTTCTTTTCATTAAACTAGACATGCCCAGTTCCTGCAACTGTTCTTCATATGTTTTAACCTCCAGTCCTCTGGAGGCTATGGGACTACATGCCAGAAAGCCTTTTAAATTTGAATGTAGACTAGAGTTCTGTTTCTAGTCTCATTCACACAGCCAAGACAAAAACCGTTATTCTTTATATGTGCATTTCTAGTGTACAAAAATCCATACATCGTCCTAATGATGTGATGGCAAAACTATGACATATGTGTCACAAGTGACACACAGTGTCATTGTTGGTAAAACACGTAGAGGCCACATAAGAATGTGGTATATTCTTGCATGTCCTCTGGTCCCTTTGAAGTCACATGAGAGGGCCCTTCTTTCGCGTGGCTTCTGAAAAATGCATGAGAATGGGGCAAACTTTCCCACTCTCTGTGGAAGGTTCAAGTTCATGCAAGAGTCTCTTTCTGAGAAAGAGAGAGAGAGAGAGAGATTTAAAATTATGTAGAGATTTATTTATTAAATTTATGTGCCATCTTTCTCACTGTCCAAAGTGACTCTTTGATATGAATTGTTTCTTTTTTCTCCAGGCTCTCTATGTGTGTGTGTGAGAGAGAGACACATGCCAGCAGAATCAAGTTAGACGTTTTATGAATTTTTGATGTGTGAAGCCCAAAAGGTTCATCATCACTGTCCTAATATATATCCATTTACTACTGAGGGCTGTGAGAACTAGAAATGGGGTTTTCATTTTCCTGGGCTGAGTACTTACATTTTAAAATATGCTTTAATTAATCACAATCAGGATTCATCTAAACCTCAATTTTAAGCTTTGTTTTCTGTGAAGAAGCTCAGCGCAAATATGAACAGCACTGGCTCATAGATCTCATGAGTTCTCTGTGCTAACATTATCTCTCGGTGTTTACTTTAAAAACTGCTGCTTAAATTATCAACAGAACTCAATTTTTCAAAGCTGCAAGCTGTCTAATGGCTAAAGCTATTTCAGAATTATGGGGATCATTTTATTATACTAGTCTCAGTGGACATAGTTCACAATGTAAAAACATTTAAACATGTTTGGTTAACCCTATCATGAAAACCAAGGAGACTTTCTCTGAAATTACTGTTTTTCTACAATTACTACAATAGATCATCTCTATTTAAAAAAATACTCTAGACATTGGAATATACTCCCATTAGTTATTAATACTATTTTTTTTCCATTATGTGTCTTCTTTAACTTTTTCATTTATGAAAACTGGGTATACTGAATAATACACTGATCCGATTTTATTCCATTTTATACCATTTTATTCCGGATTTTTTTTTTTTTTTTGTATATTTAAGGTTTTATGTTTCCTACAGTATATCCCAACATGGTTGCTAAGAAAAATATATAGTGTTTACCTACAGTAAGTATGCCTAGTGGGGGTTAAGTGGAAGCAGTGTAAATTGTCATTTGACTCTTAGGAAAATTGATAAAAACACTTATTTCTTCTCTATCATTGCTTCATCTCCCCAAATTCTCAAATCCAGTCCAATAATGAACCCACACCAGAATTGACGAGTGCTCCGTACAATTAAAAAAAAAGTAGCAAAAATAGTTTTCCAATTTCATGCCTGATACTAGACAAAAAGCAGCAGCAGCAGATGGTTACTTTGATTAAACAGAACATAAATCAGAGTAGGTTAGTGCAGAAATATTTTTGCCAGACATTTGAAAATGCACTCCATTTCAGAGCTGTACAAATTATCAGCTGTACCTACACCGAAACATACTAATAGGCTGATAGACAGGCAGGCAGACAGATAAATTTTTAGCACTTAGTTAAATCAAATTTCAACCCTATGTGGAATAAGCATATAGGTTACCATTTGCAGAATTATGTTTACACAATCACTTTTTACTTGAAGGTTGTCACCAGATATATGTTTGTGCAGAAGATGGCAATGTGGTAGTGACTTTCCCACTAACCAGTAGCCTGTCTGTTATGCCAGAATGTTGTAGTGATCATATACTAGAAATTGGTACAATAGCAACCAAGTTGTTGGTGTGGATTTAGGAGATGTTGATTCAAGTCTACCCGTATCTGAAAAGACTCACTGGTTAGAATTAGAGTCACTGGCTGAGCCCCAAGCAAAGATGCATTGTTGTACTCTAATGAAGTTAAAGCAAGCACTGATCTTTCTCAGTAACATCCACCTACTTTGATATCAAGGTCTTCTGTGTTTGCATTGCCTCTGTTATTGAGTGACAAAGTGACACAGCTATTCGGTTCCATTATTTAGAAGCAGGGAGCTGCTTTGTTTTGTGGTTAGAATTAAGTGAAATGACCTTTTTAAACATCCTTGTAGCCTCAATTGTATTTATTCCATTTGTCAAACAAATACATTGAGATCCTTAAAAGCTACCGTATTTTCCGGCGTATAAGATGACTTTTTAACCCAGGAAAATCATCTCAAAAGTCGGGGGTCGTCTTATATGCCGGGTACCCGAATCTGAGTTGCTGGCGCTGACCGATGACACTTTGGGAGCGCCGGCAACATTGAGGGGAAGCTGTACTCCAAATTAGTTCCAACCTACAAGAGGTGCCAGGCAGTGCGCGGCCCACGAGAAAGGAACGCGTCCCCACTCTACCCCAGAATTCGGGTCACCTTCCTTTCTTTCCCAGCAGTCCACGGTGAAAGCGGCGCCGCGGTTGACCTGGGCCAGCGCCTTGCACGCCTGGCTCTGCGTCTCCATTATGAGAAGCTCCATGCGACTTCGCATGTCTCCGCCCCAGACGCGCAGCTCTCGCAATCCGCTCACCGGAGGAGCCATGAAGTGCTCGCACCGCCTTGCCAGATCTTCCTCATCCTCCTTTCCCCATGGCTTTTCTGGTTGTAATTGCTGCTGCTGCCGCCGCCAAGGCTCCTCCTTCATCTCCACCCGCCGCACCAGACCCAGCCCGGCCAGCACCGCCGTGGCTCCCGCAGTCCAAGCGGATCGGCACCCGGGCTCGCAGGCGAAGGGTGGGAGTGCACAGCGCACTTTCCTGGCTTGGCGCCGATCCGGATGGCTGCAGAAGGAACTGGGCACCGGCTGTCATGTCTTTTCTGCTGTGCGGGATTCGGCACCTGGGCTCCCGGGGTTTAAGCCTCCGGACCGGCCCGCGCTGCTCCAGGATGTTCGCTTCGGGCTCCTTGGAATCGCTGCCGGGCAGTTCTTCCCGTTGGGGCGATGGTGGGTGGCAGCGATCGGCGTTGCTTGGACTGCGGGAGCCACGGCGACTCCTTCCCCACGATTAGCCCAGGTTAAAATCTTAAAAGCTTGGGCGCTCCTCAAGCCGCTTCTCCCGACACCGGGATGAACGAGAAAGCCGTTTTAGCTTCACCTATTCTTCCACACACACCCCTCCACCCCGGAAGGTAACTTAGCGCTGCTCCAGGATGTTCGCTTCGGGCTCCTTGGAATCGCTGCCGGGCGGTTCTTCCCATTGGGGCGATGGTGGGTGGCTGCGAGCCTGGAAGAGGTGGTGAAATGCAGACCAATACCTCGTGAGGAAGGAGTTCGCCGTGGCTCCCGCAGTCCAAGCGACGCCGATCGCTGCCACCCACCATCGCCCCAACGGGAAGAACCGCCCAGCAGCGATTCCAAGGAGCCCGAAGCGAACATCCTGGAGCAGCGCGGGCCAGCCCGGAGGCTTAAACCCCGGGAGCCCAGGTGCCGAATCCCGCACAGCAGAAAAGACATGACAGCCGGTGTCCAGTTCCTTCTGCAGCCATCCGGATCAGCGCCAAGCCAGGAAAGTGCGCTGCGCACTCCCACCCTTCACCTGCGAGCCCGGATGCCGATCCGCTTGGACTGCGGGAGCCACGGCGGCGCTGGCCGGGCTGGGTCTGGTGCGGCGGGCGGAGATGAAGGAGCTGCCTCGGCGGCGGCGGCAGCAGCAATTACAACCGGAAAAGCCATGGGGAAAGGAGGATGAGGAAGATCTGGCAAGGCGGTGCGAGCACTTCATGGCTCCTCCGGTGGGCGGATTGTGAGAGCTGCGCGTCTGGGGCGGAGACATGCGAAGTCGCATGGAGCTTCTCATAATGGAGACGCAGAGCCAGGTGTGCAAGGTGCTGGCCCAGGTCGACCGCGGCGCCGCTTTCACCGTGGACCTCCTTGGAATCGCCTTGGAATGCTGGAACCAGCTGGTTGCTGTGTGGAGCTTCCCCCAGGCATCCAGGGAGAGATTACCGACACTCTGACTTCCCCAGACCAGTGGAGCTCGCCATCAGTGGGGGTCAGCTGGGGAAGTCGGAGTGTCGGTAATACCCCCCTAGATGCCTGGGAGAAGCTCTGCTCAGCAGCCAGCTGGTTCCAGCATTCAGCAGCATGCAGCCTTGACTAGATCGGCACAGCTTTCTGTCAATGTTGTCGGCGCTCCCCTAGCGTCATCAGTCAGTGCCAGCAACTCAGATTCATGAAGCTGTGCGGATCTCGACAAGGCTGCATGGGTGAAGGAAAAAAACCTGGTACAAAATAGCCCTCTTGCCACTACACGTAGCGTAGCCCATTACCTTTCTCTACAGTACAGCTTCAGTACATACAGTATAGTATACAAATATAACAGTCAAGACCCCATCATGGCTCCACCAGCAAGAAGAAAGAAATATGAAGCCAGTTTTAAACTTAAAGTTGTAAACTTTGCCATGGAACATAATAACTGTGCTGCTGCAAGACAATATGGAGTAACAGAAAAGATGGTTCGGGACTGGAAAGCAAATGTAAAAGCGTTAAAGAGTATGCCAAGGGGTAAGTGTGCATTAAGAAGAGGCACCCCACATTGGCCAGAACTCGAAAAACATGTAGCAGACATGGTGAATGAACATCGCCAAAACGGTTATGTAGTGACACGAAATAAAATACATTTGTTTGCACTTCAGTGGGCCAAATCTAACCCAGATCACAGCAACAGATTTAAGGCCACTGTATCCTGGTGTACTAGATTCTTGGAAAGGCATAAGCATTTGAATTAAAATTACCATATTGAAATCAAATCTGATGTTTTTTAATTTTTATTTGGTGTGCGTTGGAAGAGGGGTAGTCTTATACGGCGAGTATAGCCCAAACCCTATATTTTAACAGGAAAAGTAGGGGGTCGTCTTATACCCCCAGTCGTCTTATACGCCGGAAAATACGGTACTCGTTTAGGATAAGAATTCAAAGACATTGCTAAGCTGTCTTAATGAAACTATCATGCCCTCTTAATGAAAATATGCTTCCATTAGCATCAATTATAGTTGCAAGACTTCAATATGATTTTTCTAGCTAGAAGCAGAGGTTGTCTAGCAAAAGGAAAGACTGCCGAAGTAATTTTGTTACACCCAGTATGATCACAGTGGTTTATTAAAAGTGTGCAGATTCTATTATAACTGACTACTGTACTTACAGAGTCTAAAGATACTGAAATTGTCATGGCTAACCCCATGTTGCCTTCATATGAATCTGTTTATAATTTATTTTGTTATAGATGACAAGTACAAATCCACTTGTCTTATCTTAAAGAGTATATTATCTAATTGCTAAATCCTATTGTAGGAAAAGAGTAGATGTTGTTCCAAATATTAGGGTAGTATAAAACTTCCAAGGGGTCCCTCACTTTGATAAGATTCTAAACAAAGCTACCATTTGAAGAGGCTTTATGAACTAAATGTAAAAAGCAAAATGTTAAAAAGTGATATTTATCTGGTTACTTACCGGGCACATCTAAATTATATTAAAGTAACCAAAATATCTTTACAACCCCCAAGGCATGTCACAACTTTTGAGCACCCTCAATATTTGGAAATTGAAAGTTGAAAAACTTGACACACCCTATGTAGTGCATTCTTCTCTTGTCGGTCTTCTCTTGCAAGCTGTAAAAATGATTCAAGAAAACCCTTTTCATTTTATGTTAAAGATGTCCAGACTAGAATCCACTCAACATAAACCAAACATCATCTTGTTTGTCTCCAGACTCTTTGCCAAAAACTTTTGGCCACTGGTTCAGAGGAGGCAAACCACCATGTTCTTTGCAGCACCAACAAAGAGCAGCCAACAGTGCACAGGCCAGAAAAAATAAGGCATTCATTCTCTGCAACACTTGCCAAGGGAATAGACTAGAGGTGGTATTCAGCAGGTACTGACCAGTTCTGGAGAACTGGTAGCGGAAATTTTGAGTAGTTTGGAGAACCAGTAAATACCACCTCTGACTGGCCCCACCCTCATCTATTCTCTGCCTCCTGAGTCCCAGCTGATTGGGAGGAAATGGGGATTTTGCAGTAACCTTCCCCTGGAGTGGGGAGGGAATGGAGATTTTACAGTAACCTTCCCTGCCACGCCCACCAAGCCACGCCCACCAAGCGATGCCCACAGTAGTAAAAAATTTTGAAACCCACCACTGGAATAGACAGGTGCCTTGGATGAGACAGGTTATATATCCTCTGCACTGTTAGTCAAAGGAGGAGGAAACCGGTCTATAGTAGGGAACTGATTTGTCCTCAGTGATAAATAATAAATCTAAATCCTAGACTAGATGTTTGCTTGATCCAACGGAACTTTGTATTTTCTAAATGCGTTAATTATTAATAGGATTCCTTCCAACCTCTTTGTATATAAAAACCTTCATACAGGACCAATTTCACAAAATACAGGTTTGCATCTTCCCCAAATTTCTAAAGCATTCACAATGTATTAAAAACATTTTTTTCAACACCGTAAAATATAATTCCACTTGAGATTGCTTTAGATAGAGTCCCCTAAACATTTGGACTTCTATCTGGCATGATACTTCTAGTATCTTATTAACTTGCACAGATAAGCTCTCTCATTTTTTATTAGCCTTGTAACAAGATGCACTTGAGAAATGATAGGCTTTTTCTGCATAGCCCCTTCAGTGTTTCCCTTTGCATTTCTCTTCTTCCTTCAGTGAATCAAAATCGAAGCACTTACCACTCAAATTGTTCCATGTTTTCTTTTTTATCAGCTCTCTCTTCAAGACTTTTTCTTATCTTCTAGTTTTGCTGACCACTGAATTTGTAAGACCTTGCTGATTCTTAGTCTTCTCTAAACATTTCCCTTTTAAAGAAAGACAGTTCAATCTCTGTTCAATCCGAATACTCTTTGCTTTCTCACATTTCACGGGGTCGTAACCCTTGTATAGGGAAAACATTGTGGTAACCCTTGGTTGGAATCCTTCAGTTTCATTCCTTAATGTCCATATATAGCAGCGCAGGTATGTGAGAGCTGAACAAAGATTATCTAGAAATGTGTAAACTCCAACAGAGAAAGTTAAGTCTACTAAGGAAGCCTACATCACAGTGAACCTTCTGTTTCTCATGAAGGGAGAAATAAGAAATAAAATGATTCTTTGCACAGAGAACATGTTAAAGAGGAATGCTTAAGAAAGTCAGTTTTCCAATCAAGGGAAACATAAAGATAGGAGCAAACGGGGAATCCCAGGCGTACAATTACTCTTATAGGATAAAAGGGTTAAAAAGTTGAAAATTCTGTCGATATATGTCAATTGGTGTATGTACTGTATATCGGGCGGATTTCAAAACCCGTCGCTACCGGTTCACTTAGGTCGCAATCACGTGTGCGTGCGACACTTCTGTGCATGCGCAGAAGCATCCGGGTGGGTGGGCGGAGCCTACCGCCACCGCCTCTACCGGTTTGCCTGATCTGGGGCGAACCGGTAACAAACCACTACTGCTGTATATGCATATGTAATATCATATACAAAGATAATTTAGGGAGACTTGAGATTTTGGAGTTATAAAACCAGTTTTAATAAGTGTCTTGTGGTCTTCTAACTGTTCCACATTACATAATCTTCACTATAGCGAAGCACTATTCTAACTAGTAAGCGCCTGTAAATGTTATATGCTCTGAATTGCCTGCTCAGTTTTTAAATAAATTAGTGCAAAACAATAATGAACAAGCCTTAGACTCAGTAAATTCAATCTCCTATTGAAGGAAAGAGTGGAAAATATAACAACTCAACTACTGAAAAAGCTTTTTTTACACCACCATGGAAATTTAAGAGCAAATAATCATTTAGAGCAGGGGTGTCAAATTTGTGTCGTCACATCATCGTCATGTGACGTATTGTGACTTTTTTCCCTTCGCTAAACTGGGGGTGGGCATGGCCAGCACATGGCACATCCGGCCCATGGGCCACGAGTTTGACAGCCCTGATTTAGAGTATGCTAAATGAAGTAATAAAAGTGTGTGGGGGGTACTCTAAAAAAGCGTATGCCATTGAAGCACCTTGAATTGTAGAAAAATTACAAAGTGTGGATGGACAAAATAATATATAATTGTGAAAGTGCCTTAAAATGGATTCTAGTAATCTATTATTTTCTTTCTTATTTCTTCTCACATATTGTCAGGACAGGCCACTTCTGAAGGGCCAAATTGGGTAAGATTAATTGCAACCAAAGCAGCTACTACAGTAAATGGGGATTCAGAGATAGAGGAGTCCTTGAATACCTTTAAAAAGCTAAATATATAACAAAGAAGTAGAATCATATTCTTTACTTCTGATAGACCTATTAAAAAAGTTTCTGATGAGCCATGGTGGTGCAGTAGTTAGAATGCAGCACTGCAAGCTACTTCTGCTGACTGCCAGCAGTTTGGCGGTTCGATTCTCACCGACTCAAGGTTGGCTCAGCTTTCCATCCTTCCGAGGTCAGTAAAATGAGGACCCAGATTGTTGGGGGCAATATGCTGACTCTGTAAACAGCTTAGAGGGGGCTGTAAAGCACTATGAAGCGGTATCTAAGTGTTATTGCTTATGGATGTAAGGAAAAAAAGCAAGATCAACAGAATTAGGTTTATAATTCCAACATTCTTCTGCTTTTGAGCAGACCCATCTGCTTACTCCATTTTTGCTTATAATGATATATCAGCGGCATAAGCTGAGGCAAGAAAACAGAGGCTTTGAGCCAGCTGTATAGTTATAGGATCATCAGCTAAATGAGCCCCATCCTTGGCATGTGCTAATGGGCCTCTGCCAATCCCAGTTTGATACTGAAAGAAAGCATTGATTTATGATGCTGCTTATGCTTTCCCTGCTCTATTCTTAGAATGGACAGAGAGATCCTACATCCTGCGGAGCATGATAAGCCTTAAGAAAAATCTCTCCCTAAATGGTCCTTACAATGGAAAGCAAAAATGAAAATTAATCCTACTAATAATATGGACTTACTTTCAAAAGTTTTTGTTGCGGTTTTTGTTGTTGTTGTTGTTGCTTCTTACATCTAAACGGGAGAAAGGAGATGGAATTTTACCAGTTACCTTGTGAAGATTTCTGCGTCTTTCACTACATCCCAGAGAAAACATCTGTGGAACAAAGGAAAGGTTTCTGCAGAAATATCTATTCATGCGAAGCCCTTGACTGATCTACAGGAGTGATAAGCAACAGTGGTGGGTTGTTACTGGTTCTCCCCGGTTCGCAAGGTAGTGGAAATTTTGAGTAGTTCGGAGAACCGGTAAATGCCACCTCTGCTTGGCTCCACCCCCAATCTATTCGCTGCCTCCCGACTCCCAGCTGATTGGCTAGAAGGAAAAAATCAGGGCTCACTTGACAAAGAAGAGGGTTAAAAACCAAGACACGTCGCTTTAAATTGAGAAGCCAAGAAGCAGCTGCTGGAAGGAGGTTCTTACTTGCAAAGTGACATTCAGCAGTTCGTTTCTTGGTCAGCTGAACAACAAACTGAATAAGAGGAGGGATTTTTATTTGGTTCTATGTTTTTTGAAGTTTTGGGGTTTGTGCAACATGGGCTTTGTGTTTCTAAAAAGGTTTGGGGGATTTCCATTGTGAAATATCCTGTCTTCAATGAGTTTTCTGCCTGCTTGTAAATGGAGCCAAACTTCCGGCTTCCACTTTCTATGCACCGGTAGCTGTTTTCTTCTTACAAAGTTTCCTTTATGCAGCTGGCAGGAATGTGGAATGAGTATCAGGCAGGTTCCTTCTTAGCAGCTTGATTTTTCCTTGCTTTTCTTATGAGTAATATTTTATTTGAGGAAATGAAGAGGGGGGAGTTTGATTCCTTCCCAGAGCAGGTTAGTGGGGCGGGGAGGGAATGGGGATTTTGAAGTAACCTTCCCCTGGAGTGGGGAGGGAATGGGGATTTTGAAGTAACCTTCCCCTGTCACGCCACGCCATGCCCACCAAGCCACACTCACAGAACCAGTAGTAAAAAATTTTGAAATCCACCACTGCATAAGTCCATCTTAATATGCTTGTAAGCACTCTTGTAATTTTGACTTTTAGGCTTGCTGTCAAACATCAGCCATAATACTAATGACTGTTTTGAACAATAGCCAGGTTGTATTACACGAATAGCTATTTTATATGTGAACTTATGACTGAAATATTTTTGCATCTATATTAGTTCACACTGTCAGGAAGTTTCTCCTTAGTTTTAGGTTGCTTCTCTCTTTGTTCAGTTTCCATCCATTGCTTTTTCTTTTGCCTTCTGTTTCTTTGGAAAATATATTGCCCCCCCCCCTTCTTTCTGGCAGCCCCTTAAAAGCCTGTTGCCTATCACACTCTTGGGCAAAGCATGTGAGCCATTTCCTCCTTTCAGTGGTCCATGAAAGTACATCTATAGTATGTAGATAATAAAGTTGAAAAAAGGTGAACAACATTTTTACAGAACTATAGATATGTTGAGGCTGGGTGTGACAAGGAATGGCTGGGAGGGGAGGGGCCAGGCGAGGCACTGCTTGATGTGAGTGACATTGAGTTGGCCACGCCTACCCAGTCACATGACCATCAAGCCATGCCCACTGTCACATGACCATCAAGCCACACCCAAAAATAAGCCACACCTATAGAACCAGTAGTAAAAAAATTTAGAACCCACTCCTGATAAGCAACATGGGCTAATTTAGAATTAAAGGGAGATTGTGAATGGGCGTGAATACAGTAGTAGCAGCAGCAGATTGGGATAGAATAGAGTAGAGTAGAGTAGAGTAGAGTAGAGTAGAGTAGAGTAGAGTAGAGTAGAGTAGAGTAGAATAGAATTTTTATTGGCCAAGCGTGATTGGACACACAAGGAATTTGTCTTGGTGCATATGCTCTCAGTGTACATAAAAGAAAAGATACATTCATCAAGAATCATAAGGTACCACACTTAATGATAGTTATAGGTTACAAATAAGCAATCAGGAAACAATATCAATATAAATCGTAAGAATACCAGCAACAAGGTTACAACCATACAGTCATAAGTGGGAGGAGATGGGTGATGGGAACAATGAGAAGATGAGAAGATGAATAGTAGTGCAGACTTAGTAAATAGTTTGACAGTGTTGAGGGAATTATTTGTTTAGCAGAGTGATGGCGTTCGGGAAAAAACTGTTCTTGGAAGTTCACAATAAATACTGTATATATAGAAAGATGAAGCAGCTAAAAAATATTTTGCCAACAAAAATGAGACTAAGTCAGCCTAGGATGGGTAAACAGATCTATGCACCCACACAGTCCTGCTTATACATTCCAACGTGTGTGTGTGTGTGTGTGTGTGTGCATGCATTTGAGTCAGAGTTAACTCCTACTGACAACCTGGGCTAATTCCTGCATTTTTCTTAGCAAATGTCTATGGAGATTCTCAGTCATCTAAATCATGTTTGTCCCAAAGGTGCTTTTTCAAGAGGCAACTGGACTTTTTGGTTTTTCTTTGAACATGTTTCAAAGCTTTTGAAGAAGCTGACGTTTCAGCTCTGAAGAAGCTTCTTGGATGAGAACTGAAATGTTTTCAAAGATAAACCATAAAGTCCAGCTGCCTCTTGAAAAAGCACTTTTTTTTAAGCAAAGTTTTAGGAAGTGGTTTGCATTGCGTGCTTCCAATGACAGTTCTGCCCCAGCTACGGATCCCAAAGAATGTAGCACACACAAACTCCGAACAAAACTCAGTTTACGTCAAAACACAGTCTTGCAAATGCAGGCTGTTAATAAAACGTTCTTAACAACCTTCCAGAAATTCCACAGATAAGATAGAGTCTTACTAGAGTTGGCAGAAAGCCCAGAAGCCAGGTTTGCAGAGAAAATTCAAACTCAATGATCAGTGAACGAATGAACACACGTTGTTTCCTGCAGCTTTTTACAAGCTATGTGCAAACTTAAATAGGCTAAGGGAGTAGCCAATTAGGCCCAAGCCTTACTCTCGAGGAGACCTCCTCCTGAGTAACCACTCCTGCCTTTTGGCAGCTCTGCGTGCTCGTGCATTGAGAAGAGGCTCCTCCACTTCATCCTCTTCACTTAAAGGAGCCTCTGGAGGTTCTGAAGGCCCTGGCTGAATCCCTGCCTCTGGCACCTCATTTTCTTCAGCCTCCTTGCTGTCCGACTCAAGCGACATCACACCAGCCTCCTCATCATTGGGATCAGCAACAATCCATGCAGGCCGCTGGCGGGCCACAACAATGGCAGAGAGAGTATGAACAACCCAAGGTCACTCAGCTTGGGCTTTATGCCTTAAAGTGGGACTTGAACTCAGAATCTCCCGGTTTCTAGGCTGACGTAATCCCTACACTAAACTGACTGTCACATTCCAAAACAGCAGTTGCCTTTTCAGCAGCTGAATTTCCCTGTTGCCTGGTGTTTTGCTTGTGAACTTCTATACCTGGCCACATGTATTAGTGCTCACCCCACTCAATATGCTTGGCTAAAGCTGAGCTGGTTTATTTGAAGTGAGCTTTTTATTTTGTTATTCTGAAACTAGTATCTAGAAAACATTCTAACGCGATATCTGCCAGCTGTGCAAAATTAATTTCATTTCACAAAGTGATGGCTAAGCTGTAGTTCTCATCTTCATTTCAAAAGCCCCCTGCAAATTAAAAGTTCAGACCTCTCCAAGGGGTAGATCAGTTCAGGGAAATCGGTTTCTCCTCAAGGCAATTCTCTCCCTGATTCTTCCCACATACCAGGAGGAAAAGAGAGGGAAAGAGAGAAGAGATGGCAGAGAGAGGAGCCTGAAAAAGAATTGGTTGCAAGAAAGAAAGAAAAATGTAGCCTCTTTATCCACTTTGGCTGTAGCTCCACCTACCACTAGCTTGCATGCAATCTCGTAAGTGATTGCTTGAATAAAATACAGCCAAGAAAGAAAGCAAGAAAGATGTTTACTCCTGTCTGAAAATATCACAGAGATATTACTGCAAAGTTTGGAATAATGCACACCCACAGCCCAGTTTTAAAACTTCTGCCTTTCACTATTGCAGTTTGCTGTCCAGTTTTGATAAAATATTGCTTGGTGCTTTGTTTCCATAATTCTTCCCAATCTTCTGACTTTTTTATATTATTTTTGTTTATTCAGATCTGTTTAACTTACTTCCCCTTAATCCTCTACATAAACCAGCTAAAGGATATGCACAAATGGTAAAATGAGGGGATAGCAATCTCAGTGACATCCGCATAAGAAAATGCTACATTGGAGTTCTTTGTTGAGTTTTTTCCAATAGCAATGATAAATAGGCCCATTTTGTTGGGGAAAAAATAGGTAGAGTAATTCTGTGGTTTGTCTCAGTCAGAATTTTAACACAAGGCACCAAATTGATTATTAAATGTAAATTAATTACCTCAATATGCTTTAAAGATATCTATTTCTTTAAACAATTTCATGAATTGTACATATACAATTAGAGGGAAATAGGCAACTTTATACTTAAGACATTGTGAATTATATTCATTATATTTGGAGGATAAAATATGAATAAAAAGGTATTTCCTATGCTATGTGTATAAAATGTGAATTCTTTTGTTCCAGCAAATAGTATTTTATTTAACTTTGTAAGATACAAGAAAATTATCTTTCAATAGAATAGAATAGAATAGAATAGAATAGAATAGAATAGAATAGAATAGAATAGAATAAACAGAGTTTAAAGGTACTTTGGAGATCTTCTAGCCCAACCCCAAGAAGGGGATCCTATACCATTCCAGACAAATGGCTGTCCAATCTTTTCTTAAAAAATCTTCAGTGTTGGAACATTCAAAACTTCTGGAGGCAATTTGTTCCACTGATTAATTTTTCTAACTGTCAGGAAATTTCTTCTTACTTCTAGGTTGCTCCTCTCCTTGATTAGTTTCTACCCATTGCTTCTTGTTCTACCCTCAGGTGCTTTGGAGAATAGCTTGACTCCTCTTCTCTGTGGCAGCCCCTGAGATATTGGGACACTGCTATCATGTTTCCCCTAGTCCTTCTTTTCATTAAACTAGACATACCCTGTTCCTGCAACCGTTCTTCATATGTTTTAGCCTCCAGTCCCCTAATCATCTTTGTTGCTTTTCTCTGCACTCTTTCTAGAGTCTCAGCATCTTTTTTTTACATCATGGTGATCAAAACTGGATGCAGTATTCCAAGTGTGATCTTACCAAGCAATTATAAATTGGTATTAACACTGACGTGTTGACTATTCCTGCCAGCTTGGTGTCATCTGCAAATTTGATGAGTTCCCCATCTCTCCCCTCATCCAAATAATTGATGAAGATGTTGAAGAGTACTGTGTCTAAAACAGAGCCTTTGGGTAAAAACAGAGCCTTGGAAAAATGTATATATATTTCATGCACCACCCATTTTAATAGAGTTATATTTGTTTTTAAACCTATGCTCCTTTTTGAAACAGTTCCTGGAATTAAAAAGTACATAATAAGATTAAATCCCATTCATGTTGTGAATACATGTATAGGAGTACAGTATTAGTAACCTTTAGTCCTGATTTGGCTATTAATAGAAATTAGCAGATTAGGCTAAATCTACTCTATTTAATTGTCCATTTTCAGAATCTAATTGTAATATAGCATAGAAAACTTTTATGCTCTTTTAAAATTCCAAGATAAATAGATAGATAGATAAATTAGCATAGGGAAGTTTGTTTGTTCATCCATAAGCTTTGAATGTCCAATTACCAATATTGAATTCGTAGGAAGGGGGTAATGTGGGAGAAATTTCTCATAATGTACTGTTACATTATTCATATATTTTTGCTACAGGTATGGCTACAGCAAATAATAATACCTGTGAGTATGTGCAATATTACAATTGCACTTAGTATATCAGTTAGTATTATTGTGTTTTCTAATATAATTCCCTACTGAGATACAGAAATTAAGCAAACTATAATCTAATGCTAGAAGCACATCCTGTTTTTGCAGTTTAATGAAGATATCTAAGCCTTACACTATAATAAATAATAATTAACCTTTTAAAAATATTCTTTATGAAGTACTAAATAATCTTAAACAGATAATTTCAACTGCAGTTACTAAAAATTTTCTTGGCTAATAACAATAAAGTATAATATGTTGTAGAAGCTGTTTTGATTGGTGGTAGATATAGTGGAATGTAAATGAACATTTCTGAAATATTGCCAAACAAAAATAAATTGATGTTTTTGTGGTAACATCTAAGCAATTAGCCCCTCCCCATTAAACCAAGATTCAGTTAGAAAAATGATCAAAAGTATAAGGAGGCCGAACTTAATGAACTCACTGATAAATGAGAGCCAAGGGACACATGTACATTTTCTAAATTTCTGTAAGCGATCTCCTTTTTTTTCTGTGCAATACACTCGCCTAATCTGAATTTGTGAAAAAAAATCTGACTTTCTTGGGTTTGAGTTGCTTGTAAGAGCAACAAAGCCCTATAGAGACTGGTCTTTTACTATCTGTTGTGGTCTACCAGCAGCCCGCAGAGCTAGCAGCGGAGTCGGACAATGAGGAGGCTGGGGAGGACCATGGGCCAGTCCTAGAGTCTGGGGAAGGCCCGGACTAGGGCTCTGCATCGGAGGCAGAGATGGGGCCAGGGCCATCTGGGAGTGATGTGCGGACTCTGGAGCCTCCAGAGTCGGACAGCAGAGAGGCAGATGAAGAGGAGGAGCCTGTTCCTAGTGCACGTATGCGCAGAACTGCCAGAAGGCAAGAACAGCTAAAGCAAAAAGGACACCTCGGGAGTAAGGCCAGGAGATGATTGGCGCCTCCCATAAGGCTTAAAAGAGCAGCAAAGGCTCTTGGGCTCTTTGTAGGAAAGCAACGTTGCTAAATCTGTTTTCCAGTTGGCGTCTCTTGTTTCTGAACTTCATGGGGCTTTGCCAAGAAAGGCCTTTGGCAGTGTGCCAAAAAAGATAAAGGTTTGTGATATCCCCGAAGGACTTTTTCTGAAGGACTTGTTTTGGAATTAATTTGGACTAAGCTGGGAATGAAGTAATTCTCAACTGTTATAATAAAATAGTTTTGTTTGAGACTAATTGTGTCCAGTGGTGAAATCTAAAATTTGTTACTACCGGTTCTGTGGCCGTGGCTTGGTGGTGGGAGAAATGTGACTGGGTGGGTATGGCCATTTTTTTTTTACTTTTAAATCCATTTTTTCTACAACCTCTTCAGCAAAGAGGTTGTAAAGAAATGCTTTCAAAAGGCTCTGACGATCCCAGCTGAGTTGCCTGATCGCAGAGACTTTTTTTCTTTTAAATGCCTCTGACGATCCAAGATGAGTTGCCTGATCGTTAGAGGCATTTAAAAGGAAAAAAGTCTCTGCTGATCAGGCAACTCAGCTTGGATCGTCGGAGGCATTTAAAAGAAAAAAAAGATTTTTTTTCTTTTAAAAGCCTTTGATGATCCCAGCTGAGCCGCGCGATCATCAGAGGCTTTTTTTTTACTTTTAAAAGCATTTTTTTTTTTTTGGTGAAGGGGTTGTAGAAAAAATGCTTTTAAAAGTAAAAAAAAAAGCCTCTGATGATTATGCGGCTCAGCTGGGCATTGGGGGTGGGGGCAGGGATTTTTGCTACCAGTTCTCCGAATCACCTGCCTCCATCGCTACTGGATTGGGCGATCTGGTCTGAACCGGGAGCATTTCACCCCTGATTGTGTCCTGTAATGACTAAGTGAGCCTAGGTCACATCTCAAAGTGAGCCTTTGGGATGTCTGCTAGAGGAGGATCTCCTTATTTATAGACTAGCCAGGAGGAAAAACAGTAGATCTGGCCCCTGATGGATTGTCTTCCCAAGAGCAGATCCCCAACCTTAGAATAACTAGCCCTGAAGTCAGGATAGTCTCCAACCTGATAAAAGTAAACAGTAAAAGAGGTGTTGTTTTGCACGAAGCTCCAAGCTGTTCATGACAAAGCTCCAAGTAGGTACCAGCAGTGCTAGCATATTAATTGTGTTTTTATGTTTTTATAATCATCAGCCTCCTTGCAAAGAAGGCAGCATACAAATCAGTATAAATAAAGGATGCAGCCTGTGTAACACTGTGAAATCTTCAAAATGCTTGATATGCATAACTTAATTCCGACAGTCAGAGCAACCCTTTCAGGCAATTCAGTATTAATTAATAGATTGGAAGCAGGGACTATGATTGTAAGAGAATTCAGGCAGAAATGAGATTTCAGTGAATTAATCTGCCAAATGGCCAGTAAAAGCTTTGGGTCCTGTTAGTTTCATTTTAAAGTAACCAGCAAACATTCTTCTAAGTGCTGAAGAATGGTGTTTATGGTGATGTTAGAATTTCCCAATATGGGTAAGTGGAAGCCATACATATATTATTTATTCTAAGATGCATGTCATAAATCTGATGAGTGACCAAACAAAACATACATTTATTACAAAATTTCTGAAGAAAGGCCTTTTGTGATAATAGCCTATAAATTAACAACATAAGAAATACCTTGAAGAGCATTATATTTAAAGATATGGAGTAGTTGCATTCCAATGGTGAGCAATACTATATAAGACAAGGTAATGTAAAATAAAAATTTCTTTTTAGGAAAAGAAGAGCAATATTTCATTTCTTATAACAAACTGTCTCCAACTTGTAGGGCAGAGCTTCAGATTTAATGTAATCAACTTTTTATTGCCTTTAATTATATTTTCTTTATCTAATAATTGTAATTAATTAAAATTATGTTGACATTTCAAAAGAGAGCTGTGATGCTTAATCAGCAGTTTTAACAGAAAACAGATTTCTTGGAGCTTGTTTGGGATCTCAGACTTTCTCCTATTTACTCATTAGGGAATAATTAGATTCAATTAGCATTCATAAAGTACAAAAAACGCTTGTCGTTTTGCTCCTGTGAGGTTGGACTGACACACATTCCTGGTTTTATATCAGAAGATGTATGCAAAGTCTTAACATTTTGAAATTCAAAACTCTGATGATGTTACCTAGTTTGGGTAATGAAAGTGTGCAAGAAGACAACCAAGTTCAGAGAGCACTAAGGGTTAATTCTAGTTTCTGCAGCACTTCACCCATATTTCCAAGATAGAAGGCAAACTAAGACTTGAATCACTTAATGTAAAGATGCAAAAATATGATACAGTTTTCTTGCAAGTCAATATGTCTCTTATATTTAAGCCTAGCCCTGCTATCTCTTTAAGGAAGGAGAACAAAGGACTTATTTCATTATTTAAGACAAAAATAATATTAGAAAAAAGTACGGTAGTCGCCCTTAATCTCAAAAATTAAATTATAGTATGCACAATGCAGTAAATTACATCCCTAATCTCATTGTTCCTAATCAGTGGGTGGCTTTTACTTGGCCAATTGTAACACTTTTCCCATAGGCTGTGCTTAAGATCAGATTCAACAAAATTCTCATTTTGACTTGTGTTGCTCAGGGAAGGAAGCAATGCCTTAGGTGCAACATGTTTTTATTATAGTGATACCCATCTGGAATTCAGTGGGACCATTTTATCCTGTGTTGCAAATTGAACTGAAAAACCATTTTCTCTTATTCAATCAGTACCCACCTAGGATGGTTGCAAGGACTTTGAAAGTTTGCATTAGATGATGGTGCCAGTATAACATAGCTTGATTCTGTTAGTTATATTAGGAAATGTACAGGTAGTTGTCACTGAGGGACCATTCAAAGTAATGACAGACATTCCAGAACCTATTTATGACCTGATTCTGATAGTTGCATATGCACAGACAGTCACATGACCACATTTTAGATGCTTCACAATTGTCTCACCTTGCAGGGTTTCCAGTCACATGACCATGATTTACAATGCTTTTTATTGGGTTACAGCCTTTGCGACCAGTTTCCAGGGGGGACACACACTCCTAGGAATACATACATTCGCTTTAAGACCATAACGTTGGCTTAATGATTGCCATGATTGCTTAACAACTGGCACAAAAAAGTCATAAAATTGGATCCAATCATGTGAGTGCCTTGTCTTACAACCATCACAGCTTATCGAGGACTACTTGTATTACTATAAAATGTGTGTGTGTAACCATATTCATACCGTGTTTCCCCGAAAATAATACCCTGTCTTATATTTTTTTGAACTCCAAAATAAGCGCTTGGCCTTATTTTTGGGGAGGTCTTATTATTTTGGGGTGCATGGAACAAGAGGGGCTCCTCTTGCCATCTTACCTGATTTCCAGCTCTGTCTCCCTAACCCTAACCAGAGGAAATGGCGGGGACCGGCTGCGCATGCTGTTAAATATTTTCGGGGAGGGCTTATTTTTGGGGAAGGCTTATTTTTGGGGAGGGGCTTATTTTAGCACATGCGCTCAAAAGCTCAATTGGGCTTATTATCAGGGGATGTCTTATTTTCGGGGAAACACTATATTTTACTTTTTTTTTTTTAATTCTTCACAGTCCTGATGATGGTGGCAACAATAATACACTCAAGACTCTCATAGCAGTAACCACATTCCCACTCCTTTGAACAAGAGCAAGAAGCATCATGAATCGGCATTATCAATGACAGCTCCCAAAACAATGGCAGTGCTTCCTGCTTCTTTGGCTCTAATGCAGCAATTCTCTACCAAGTAGCAATAGCAATAGCACTTAGGCTTATATACTATTTCATAGTGCTTTACAGCCTAAGCAGTTTTACAGGGTCAGCCTATTGCCCCCAAAAATCTGTGTCCTCATTTTACTAACCTTAGAAGGATTGAAAGAATGGAGTCAACCTTGAGCCGGTCAGGATTGAACTCCTGGCAGAATTAACCTGCATTCTCACCACTGCACCACCATGGCTTTCCTAGGTATCTGGGATTTTTTTCCCCTCGATAGTTTCATACCATTGGTGCTTCTCCCCGCAGTTTCTCAAAGAACTTTGCCCACTTCCCATTGGGGGAAATAACTTTGCTTCAGATTTAAGTTTAGGATGTTTCTGTTTTTAAAAAGAAGTATGACAATCAATTTGTTTTGAGATATAATGAATCATTATATAACTGTGTAGAACAAGGGTGTCAAACTTGCATCATCACGACGTTGTCACATGCCATATCATGACTTTCCCCCCCTTTGCTAAACTGGGCAAAGCCAGCAAGTGACGCATCCGGGCCGTGGGCCAGAAGTTTGACACCCCTGGTGTAGAATCTATCAATTTTTAATAATTGATATATTTATAATACTTGTTTCCCTGAAAATAAGACCCCGTCTTATATTTTTTTGAACCCTGAAATAACCGCTTGGCTTTATTTTTGGGGAGGTCTTATTATTTTGGGGCATGTGGAGTAAACCAGAGGAAATGGTGGGGACTGGCTGCGCATGCTTTTAAATATTTTTTGGGAGGGGCTTATTTTAGCGCATGCGCCCAAAAGCCCGATTGGGCTTATTTATTTATTTATTTATTTATTTATTTATTTATTTATTTATTTATTTATTGGTTCGGTGTATATGCCGCCCTTCTCCAGAGACTCAGGGCGGCTTACAATGCATTAAGCAATAGCCTTCATACTTTTGTATATACCTGCTTAGTAGGGCTTTTGCCCCCCCCCCTCAAAGTGGTGTTCTTTTTTATACAAAGTTATCTTATTGCCCCCACAATCTGGGTCCCCATTTTACCTACCTCAGAAGGATGGAAGGCTGAGTCAACCTTGAGCCTGATGAGATTTGAACTTGCAGTAATTGCAGGCAGCTGGCAGCTAAGTGCTACTTAACAGCACTTTAGTCCACTGCGCCACCAAGGCTCTTTATTATTATTAGGGGATGTCTTATTTTAGGGGAAACAGGGTAGTATTTTAATATCCATATTTAATATTTTTATAATGGATATTTTTTAATAAATAAGTCTTACCAGATCTGTTTGACAATGTTATACTAAGGGGTGGTATTGATGTATAGTGGTATGCTAGGTTCTGCACTGTGGAATGAACTAAGGCTTTATTACTTAAAGTAATAAAGTAATAGTACTTATTACTATTGTTACTATGCTTGTTTTCTTTTGCCATAGTCATTCTACTTCTATTTTGAGGTCTTTGTATTTCGTGATTTTTTTTCCAGTTGTTTTTCTTCTATTCTGCTGTCTCCAATTACTGCCACATCCAGTATCTAGACTTTTTTGTCTTTCTTATTGTTAAGTCTGAGTGTTATGTGGCAGATACTTGTCTGTTTGAATTCTAAAGTCCCGGATCACTTTAGCTTCTTCATTTTCTATCACTTTGTCAGTAATAGAAACTCTTGTTGCTTGCAGGCAAACAGTATTTCTTGCAAATATTCCAATGCATCGTTGATACTGTTTATCATGCCATTGTATGTAATCAGTCTATGAGATCTTCTTTCAGCAGCTAACTAGGCGGCCTACTGTTTCTTCTGCTTCTTGATAGAGGCAGCATTTGTTGTCTGTTGCCACCTTCTCAATTCTGGCTTTGAATGCATTTGTTTTTAAGGTCTTGTACTGCCAGAATTAGTCCTTTCAATCTTCTTGCTCTTAGCAATTGCCAGATCGTATTGTTATCTACTTTGCATGCTATTTTTTTTAATGTACTGCTCATGTAATATTTTGCCTTGCCATGTCTTTTTTCTATAATTCACTTAGTCTTCCATATAGTCTAATTTGGTCTATCCAGTACTCAGTAAGCCTTCCTGGTATACTAGTTTTCAAAGCATGTTCTTCATTGTCCTTCATATATTTTTCCAATGCCTTTTTTTCTTCTTCTTCAACTATCTGATGTACTTGCAACATTCCACACCTACTTTCCTTGGTAAGTGGAGTCATCCACTAGGGCACAATTAATTGGCATTATTTTTCTATCCATGGCTTTTACTTCTGCTTGAGTCTAATCTACTATTCCAGTTGTGTATTAAAATTGCCCAGATATTCATTGCCTTGATGATATTTCCTCCACTAAATTTGGACCTTAAGATTGTCTTTACTCGTGTGATGTATTTACTTCTAACCTTCTTCTTGACTTCAGGTATATGTAGTGATCGTCTTCATCAAGACTCTTGATGTTATTTCTGTAGAACGTCTTCATTTCTTCAGTTTTCACTATTTCCCCCCCTATTATGCTGAAAGTGGCACATTTATTCAGTCCAAACTCCATTGTAAATATTTCTGCTTTATATAAGGACAGTGTTAAGCAGCAATTTTATGTCATATGGTGTTTTTCCATACAACTTCACATCCTCCATGTAATCCAGATGTTTGATAGCCATGGGCTGATTTTTTCAGTATTGCTGACAGAGGAATCAGTGCAATAACAAATGGCAATAAATCTTGAAAGATTCCTCTCTTGATCACTCTGCTAAACAAATAATTCCCTCAACACTGTCAAACTAGTTATTAAGTCTGCATTACTATTAATCTTCTCATCGTACCTATAACCCATCTCCTCCTACTTATGACTATATGACTGTAACCTTGTTGCTGGTATCCTTACGATTTATATTGACTGTTTCCTAATATGATTTGATTGCTTATTTGTTCCCAATGACTATCATTAAGTGTTGTACCTTATGATTCTTGACGAATGTATCTTTTCTTTTATGTACACTGACAGCGTATGCACCAAGACAAATTCCTTGTGTGTCCAATCACACTTGGCCAATAAAGAATTCTATTTCTATTTCTATTTCTATTGATACTAACCTGTCCCTGTCTATCAACAGCGACCAGCAACGGTGTCTTCCATTCTACGATTGATCTTTGTACAAAGTTTCTGATGTTTCTATATCTGTTATTTCTAGGCCCTTGGTTATCAAATCATGTGGCAGAGAGTCAAATGCCTTCTTGTAATCAAGCCAAGCTATAATTCAAATTGGTCTTTCTTTTCTTCAATTTTCCAAAATCATCCTCTCAGTTAGGAATTGGTCTTCTCTTAGTTCTTCAGCTTTATCCTACTTATCTGTCTGATGGTTAAATAATTAGTGGGTGAATGAGGTTTCAAAATAGGAAGAAGAAAGCTCTATATGCGTGTGGTGAAATGTTATTTAACACAAGGGCAACTTTTCATGTGGTACTCTTCATTCTTCTTAAAGGAGAAGTTTCTCCTTTGTTTAAAAGTGACTCCTACCTTTCCCCCCAGGTATATGCTTTGATCCTTGATGATGTTGTGAAGCAGAAAATGTAGAGGTACTTTCTTGAGGTGATTCTTGAATTCTGCATAAAATCCCGTTTCAAGGAAAGGTGCATTTTAAAAGAAAATCCTACCGGTTCTAAAAGTCATTAGTATTAATAACACTTTTGATAATTTTATGCTATAGAACATACTACAAGATTTTCTTCTTAAGCGATGGATAGAAAGAGAAAGGTTTTCTAGGAACAATATTAAAAATTGCCCATCATATTGAATAGTATGCTTTACATTTTTAATAAAAGGATGATGGCATTTTGTGTATTATTCATTTTATTATTTTAGTCTTAGTGACAGATTACTAAAACATTGATTACCCTTGATTCTTATTGTAATTCTACCAGAGCACCAAAATGGGAAGAGGCATGTCATTCTCAGTGTGTGTAACTATGGTAACTACATCCAGAATTGTGTCTGCCAAAAGGTGGATTATAGGCAAGGAAATAACTTGACAGTTCATTTAAACAAAGAGATGCTTTGGAGATTTCATCATACATTTATGCAAAGCATGTTTTAACCACACATTTCCTTTTTTCCTATAGGGTTAGGGTTAATAATTAATTAATATGTATCAGGAAGCACTTTCTTGATTATGAGGCAATAATATTAGCACTTGCACTTCCCAACAGTGCTAATAGCATGATTCATTGTAGTAATAACACAACTCCCTCAACATTTAAATTTAAACAGTAGAAGGGTATATTAAAAATGTTTAAATCGCTCGAGAAAAAAGTCTTGTGAAAATTAGATTTTCTTGCAGTTAATGCATGCAATTGAATGATAACTTTGCAATTTAAGCCATTGGTTGATATAGATTCTCTCTTTTTGTTATTTATCCTTTAAAAAGCTTTGATATCTTACGACTTTTATCTTAAATTCTAGGAAAAACCCAAAAATGTTCTGCTTTCCGATTACTTCTCAAAATCCAAATAATCTGATAGTACCGATATCTTAATACCACACCAGCAACATGATTCTTTTAAGTTAGTGAGATCTGCTGACAGCTATTACTTTTGGGATTTTCTTGAAACTCCTGGTAGAGTTTCTCATAGCCTTCTGATTAGAATTCCTTATTCCTTGCTGTTCTTCTCTAAGAAATTCTAGAATAAGAATTTAGAAATGTATTGAACGATACTGCAAACCAATGAAGGACTCTTGTGACACTTAAAGGCTAAGTAATTTGTTATCGTATCAGCATATAAATTTATGTATTTTTTTTTTAAGATTCTTAATCTTTGGGATTTAAGCTTAATTAGGGCCTTCATCCTCGCTTACACTTGGCAGTAGCCACCTGTTGCTTCCTTCCATAACTTTGTCAGCAGCTGCATGGTCAAGATTCTTTATTGCCTTTTGTGTCAGAGAGAAAGCAACTAGTATGATCTGTGTCCATTTTATACCTTCTGCTGGTATACAGTTACTGAGTACACCAGGTGCAGAGAGTAGAAAGCTCAGATGGTCGTTTCCTCTTTCTTTTGCTCCACAGCTGCTATAAGCCCTGAACGAATGGGATCTTCCTGTTGTACTCTAAAGCAGTGGGGGGCAGTGTTGCCCTGTGGTAGGAAAATAATATTTGTAAATTGGCAATAACAGACTTTCAGGCATGTATTTTGATTTTGTTAATCAAAATACATTTATGTACGTAGCCTTGAGGGACCCTTGGAAACCTCTCTGTTGTTCCTCCATTAAACAGAAAAGGCTGCGAGCCAAACAGTGGTTGAACTATACAGCTAAGTAGCCATGGTTTATTTTTATTTTTTTGCCTCAGATTTGTTAACAAGGCAGCCATAAGATTTCAGCAGAAAATCACCTCAGCCAGAATAGAGCTATATATATTCCACTTCCAGTAAGACTTCAAGCTACCTTGAGGAGGAATCAACTCAGCTTTGGTTGGAAAGATGACAATTTTTTGTTCCTTCAACCTCTTTATTTGTCTTTGAATTACACCTTCACTGCAAGCTTTTTAGAAAGTCCAGAAGGAAGAATCCCTAATTACACGGATCATGTGCCCTCAAGTGGTAGTCTTTCGCACATGTTAAAAGGTGCTGCTGCAGCTCAGTGGTAGCTTTAGTGATACTCTGGTCCAGGAAAAAAGACAGTTGCGTTAGAGCCTTTTTTTTTTTTTTTTTTTTTACATCACTGTGTCCTCTCAATACAGCTTGGCACTGAAATGTTTTGGGAAGCGATCTTTCTCAGCACCTGAAATAAAATAAAAATACTTTTACTTTAATAAATAAGGAAATAATTGTTTAATAATTTCAACCTAAAGCATTCCAGATGTCGCTATAATTGTCTTTATTACTTCTCATCATACCAAGTAAGGATTTACCCGCTCTCTTTCTGTATTCATAAATAATTGTTACCAGCCAAGGACAGAACTAGTAATCAAAACAGCAAATCTGTATTGAATGTGCTATGGGAAGCAAAGCAAATGTATCTCTCTATGAACTCCTCTATATTCATAGCATAGTACTGAAGTTAGTAAGCCTGGTGTTTGACAACACCTGGCAACTTATTGTTATTTAGGGCAACTAAAGGGTATGCTATTTCTAAGAAAATAGCATAAAATGTAAAATAATAGAGTTTAAACAGAATATTTCAGACTGAATCAGTATAGAAAATTCATAGATATTTTGTAAATATAGTTCTTCATATTTGTATTTTTCAAAGCATCTCTATTATATGTTCATTAAGAACTGAGTAACTTGTTATTATATTATTTTCCTCTAAGCTAAGAGAAAAGTTAGATCAGATAATGAGGCATATGTACCTTGAGGCAAAAAACTTCTTCATCTTTGTCTTTATGGACAAGTCCTGTTTACTACCTGTTTACTATTGAATCCCAAAGACAGGAAATATTACTCCCAGTTGCTAAGATAGAATGATTTATTTCATCATTACATTGTAACCAAGAATAATCTTATTTATATTGCAAGAGAGACATAGGATGTTTGTAGCAATTACCATATATCTTGACACTGAGATTTGCTTCTTACTTGCATACCTGTGTTGGGTGCTTTGAACATGCGTCTCCAGAAAATATATAGTGCTTGACTTACAACCATTCATGTAGTGACTGCTCGAAGTTATAATAGTACTGTCCCAAAGGTGCTTTTCCAAGTGGCAACTAGACTTTCTTGTTTTTCTTTGAAGACGTTTCGCTTCTCATCCAAGAAACTTCTTCATTTCTATCTGGATGGTGGGGAATGGAAGGATTTATATTGCAGACAGCTGATCATTTGCATTCTTTTAGCTTGTTGTTAAGGCCACCTGCAGGTTTATCAGCGTCATGAGGGTCACCTGAGTAGTGCACATGGGTATGGAGCCTTTTTAGAACTGTTGAAAAAACTGTGTCAACCCTGAAGTGAACCTGGCTGAGGCCATCTTTCAGGGTTGCCACTGGATGGGAGTGGGGAGAAAAATAGATAGCTGGGATTTTGTAGCCAAAACATAACAGTTTTCCTGTGGGAACCAAGGACGTTTCAACAGGTGGCTAGAAGAAGGAGGAATAGAGTAACCAAGCAACCGGTCAGCACCTCTATTGGACCATGTGATGGATGACTTGTGGGAAAGAGGGAACTTTCACTTTTAACTGGGTGAAAACCGAAGGAACTTTCAGAGTTGGTTTTCACCAGTTCTGCCAATATGATGTATCCAATAAATTGTTTGTTGAGGAATCTATCTGCCTCGGAGTTCTGCTTTCTATGGGTGCATTATTTGGAACACTGACAGACTATACTGTAGACTGGAGATATCCCTCCCCCTCTATTGAAAGAGGGCTATTTAATTTTGACATAGATGGCCTTTTTAACCTCTCGTTCAAACCAGTGCTCCTCTCTGTCCAAAATGTGGACTTTACTGTCTTCAAAAGAATGACTTTTTAAAAGAAAAAAAAATATTTATGGCCATTTTTCACATACCCATTGCAGCATCCTTATGGTCACATAATCAAAATCCAGATGCTTGGCAATTGACTCAAATTTATGATGGTTGCAGTGACTACCCAGGTTCATGTGATCACGTTTTGCAACCTTCTGACAAGCACAGTCAATGGGGAAGCCAGATTCACTTAACAACCATGTTATGAACTTAACAACTGCAGTGATTCAACAACTGTGGCAAGAAAGGTCATAAAATGGGGCAAAACTCAACAGCATTCTCACTTAGCAACAGAAATTGTGGGCCCAATTATCGTCCCAAGTTGAGGACTACCTGTATTTAACAGATAATATCTAAGCAGCATTTGGAAACATTGCAATAACTGTTACAGTTATTCTCTATTCCATATTTTAATCCAAGTTAGGGAAGAATTTAATCTGAGGTCAGATCTAAGTGACAATATCTATAGCAATAATATTTTTCATTCATGAATGTGAATGTGAAAGATAGTTTATACAAGGAGAACATAAATGAGAAGAATCGACTGTTTTCTTTTTTTCTTTTTACCCAGGAGAATTGCTAGTTTAATGAAAATCTTAATGCATACTTCATATTGTAGTTGAATTGCATTATATAGTGACAGAGTTGATCCAGACTGCATTTTATTGTTTTTCTGATTTCAGTGTGGTGCATGTTCTTTGAATGCATGCCAAGTTAATTTTTCACGTGACGAAAGGAGGCAATACATTCTTGTTATTCTGACTATGTTTCCTTGCATACAGTATTCAGCACTGCTCCATTTATATATATGTAAGTTTTAGATGCTGGAAGATGACAAAGGCATTACTGGGGGATTTGGAACAGCTTTGCTGGACAGTGAAGAAAGGGAATGCAATTTACCTGCAGTGTTGAATAAAACAGATTCCTTCCCTGCGCATAGCCAAAAGGAACTTGTTGAGATGAAAAAGAAAAAATATTGGACAAGTCTGGTATAACTGAGATTTCCAAAAATAGCCCTTCCATCAATCGGCCCGCAGATGCGATACTGTTTATCAGAAGATCGGGCCATCTGCTGCTGTGTTTCCCTGGAAAAACCCTAGCGGTGCCCCTCCTTACTGTTTTTGCCAATCTCTCCTTGTTATCAGAGAGTGCCCTCCAATGCACAGACAGTGTAAGTTAAAAGAAGAATTTCCGGATGATGTCAGTGCTAGACTCTTGCAGGGAATCCCTGAGCAGAAAAATAATTTTTGGGAAAGCGAGGGAGGAACAGCTTCTCTCCTCCTATGTAGGAGAGTCCTAGTGTCATGAAAGTATTGTGGGGAAAGTTATATTCTCTCCTGCAGCTCACACAACATATTTCCTTCTCTTTTTTTATCCCCCTATGCAATCCCTCCCCTCTAACTGTGATACAGGCTGTCTATAAAAAAGGTTGCTAGTCAGCCATACCGGCTCTGTAAGAGATTACTTTGGGGAGCATTCCTTAATTTACATGCTATTAGGAAATCAAAGCTGTTTTATAATGAAAAACTGAACAATTTCTTAGATCCTGTAATGGCAAACGTACAACCGTTCTTTCAGCTGTGTGATATTTTCCACTGGGTAAGGAGGGAAAAAGCAGAACTCAGCAGCATAGATATTGCGCATCATATAAGATTATTCAGCATATAATTGAAATGTCCTTATGATTTGTTTGTGTATACAGAGAGAGAGAGAGAGAGAGGGAGAGAGATACACCTTATGCATTTTTAAGGTCTGAATGCTTAGTCTGGAAATCTTGGGGTTTTAAAGATAAGACAAAAAGAATACCAGACAGAAAAAGGCAATCTGTATATGGAGATAACTGTGTTAATACAGAATAGAAATAGGAGAGGAAAGCAAACTGCAAAGAGTTGGCTCAAAGCAGTGGTGAAATTCAAATTTTTTTACTACCGGTTCTGTGGGCGTGGCTTGGTGGGTGTGGCAGGGGAAGGATACTGCAAAATCTCCATTTTCACCCCACTCCAGGGGAAGGATACTGCAAAATCCCCATTCCCTCCCCACTCCTGGGGGAAGGATATTGCAAAATATCCATTCCCACCCCACTGTGGGACAGCCAGAGGTGGTATTTGCCGGTTCTCCAAACTACTCAAAATTTCCGCTACTGGTTCTCTGAACTGCTCAAAATTTCCGCTACCGGTTCTCCGAACTACTCAAAATTTCCGCTACCGGTTCTCCAGAACCTGCTGGATTTCACCCCTGGCTCAAAGACCATCTTTTTCAAAGGCTCTGCTTCATCTTGGAGGAAAGTCTTAAGTGGAAGGCCACCTACCTCTGTCCTAGCCCAATGCTGTTCAATATTTTTTTATCGTATTTCTCAAGGGAGAGAGATGAAGGGATCCTTATGGAGTCTACAAATGACACAAAAGGTGGGAGGTGGGCTAGTACTTTAGAAAAGAGAGACAATATTCCAAAACTTCTAGACAAGCTTGAGCAGTGGTCTAAAATGAAAGGGATGGTACTAATAGATGAAATATCAAATTCTCCACCTGGATTGGAAAAACAAAAGGCATAAATGTCTGCAGAGATTCTCAGTCATCCAGGTCATGATTGTCCCAAAGGTGCTTTTTCAGGAGGCAACTGGACTTTCTTGTTTTTTCTTTTGAAGACATTTCGCTTCTCATCACTTCAACGGCCCTCTAAAATGATGCAGATTACCAGCTGTCTGCAAGGAGTATAAATCCTTTCATTCCCCACTATCCCCTCAGAGCTGAAGAAGCTTCTCGGATGAGAAGTGAAACATCTTCGAAAGAAAAAACAAGGAAGTCCAGTTGCCTCCTGAAAAAGCAGCTTTGGGGCAAAAGGCACAAATACAAGATGGGAAGATCTGAAATGGTAGTAATATCTGTGAAAAGAATCTGGGTTTTCTCTACTGACATAAGTTAAGTATGGGGTAATAGACTTATGCAGCTGCTAAAATGATGAGAGTTCTCTTTGAGTTCAGATCACTGCAAGGGCTCCACTTGGAACAGTAAGGGAGAAAGTAAAGGGACTTCAGAAGAAACCAAGCCCTATGAATCTGAGTATGTTTAAAACAGAAGAAAAGATGTTAAAACACTTTTCAAAGGATTGTTGTATATGGTGGACCTTGTTTTTTGTTGCTCCAGAGAATAGGACTACAATGAGTGGGTTAAAACTACAGAGAAGTGGTCATAAGTCACTTTTTTCAGTGCCATTGTAACTTTTAATGGTCACTAAATGAATTATTGTAAGTCAAGGACTTCCAGCAACCCCATGGTCAGGTGATCAAAATTCAGATGCTTGGAACTGACTCATATTTATGACAGTTGCAGTGATCCGGGATCATGTAATCAGTTTTTGTGACCTTCTGACAAGCAAAGTCAATGGGGAAGCGAGATTCACTTAACAACTGGGTTACTAATTTATCAGCTGTAGGGATTCACTTAAAAAAGGGCCTGGTGACTCAGCAGACTGATAGCATTGTGATTAACACCAGCTGTCTGCAATTACTGTAAGTTCGAATCTCACCAGGCTCAAGGTTGACTCAGTCTTCCATCCTTTCTAAGGTAGGTAAATTGAGGACCCAGTTTGTGGGGGCAATAAGCTGACTTTGTATAAAATATACAAAAGTATGAAGGCTATTGCTTAATGCATTGTAAGCCGCCCTGAGTCTCCGGAGAAGAGCGGCATATAAATCAAATTTAAAAAAAAACAAAACAGCTGTGACAAGAAACTTCCTAAAATGGGGCAAAATTCACCTAACAAATGTTTACTTATCAACAGAAAAGTTGGGCTCAATTGTGGCTGTAACTCAAGGACTAGCTGTATATAATACATATTGTGGATTGAAGTACCCAGGTGTCTTCTTGTTTGAGTAGAGAAAGCAAACCTCAAATTTACAAATTTTCTCCAACACACTCCAGTATAGTATTACTTAGGGTTCACATCAGGGGTGAAATGCTCCCAGTTCAGACTGGTTCGGCCTAATCAGTAGCGATGACGGCTGGTGGTTTGGAGAAACGATAGCAATGGTGGTGCTAGGCTCCGCCCACCCACCCTATCATCGTTACTTCCTGGTTTTAACCAGGAAGTAACCAGTTTTTTACCCTCTGCACATGCGCAGAAGGGTTTGCGCATGCAAAGGGTTTGTGCATGCGCAGAGGACTCACACATGCACGTGATGCGCGCATGTGCGGGGCGCAGGCACTTCCGAACCAGTTGGGAAGGTAAGTAGATTTCACCCCTGGTTCACATACAGTATTTCACTAAGCCATAATGTTTTTTGGTTACCTAAACTGAATAGGTGTATATATTTATCACGTTTAGACAAAAACCAAATAAATTGGCTTTGTTCATGAAAATGGGACAGAATAGAAGCAGAGAATTGTCCAATGGGCAGGCATGGTACCTTGCAATCCAAATGGAATACCTTGCAAGCTGTTAACTTATCTCAGTCAGAACACAATTTTCTTAATTAGAATCAAGCCATAATGATAACAGGATGGTAAACAAGGTATGCCTATAGCTGAAACTTCTTTATGGATGGATTTGACTCAGTAAAGACTAAAATGCCATCATTGATTTTTCTCAGTCCTATTTATCTGTTCCCACTATGGGAACAGTGGGATGGGGGGAATTGGAAGCAAAATTGGCTGCTTGGAAAAGGTCTCATTCATGAAATATACCTGAATACATCTGAAAAAAATGAAATGGAACTTTCTCCCTGTACCTTTCCTCAACAAATGAATGTGTAGAAGTTAAAGGATGAGGTTTTGTAAGGTATCTCCTTTCCTTTGGCAGCCCTCCATGCCAACATCCCTTTGCAGGTGGGATTAGTTGGCAGCAAAGCCTATTATCATCCAGGCTAAGATTACAGTGAGAGTGTGAACTTGGCAATTTTTGAACATTGTTTTTCTTTGCAACCTTTATTTCGGAATTACATATTCTAGTTATCACTAGCAAAAATGTGTACATAAGAACAGTTATGTCTGGGCTATAAAAGCATTTATGGCTATGAAGCCAATCCTGCATTACTTTTTGTCATGCATTTGACTACCTGCAAATGTAAATATAGGGTTGTGTTGGCTCCAAGATGATGTAGGTATTGTGTAATAAGTACAGGAACTCTATATTCACATATGGCCCGAACCATTCCCATGGAGCAATTTTTCATGTCTACAATTTTTCATGGAGCAATTTTTCATTGCCTTTAGATTCTTACTGAAATCTATTAGAGATGGTTATGTATTTCATAATAACTGACTTTTCAATTTGGGACCTATCAGGCCAAGCACAGCTCATTAGCTATAACCAATATATGTTTGATACACAGTTTTGCAGTCTTAGACAGACTGTAGGGGCACCTGAGCTACTACATCTGGCTGGCATACTGCTTGCATTCACTATATTATACAAACCTAAAATGGTATACATTAGGAGAATTTGTTCATCCTTTGCTTTCGGTAATGCTCTAGTCTTTTTCACTATGATTCTGACTTCCAAGTAAACTCAAACTCACCATGGAAAATAATTAACTTGGAGCTCCTAACTTGAAGCAAAAAGGCCAGTGAAGTCCCACATTCTTGCAACATCTACATTATTACTGACTCTCCCCTAGAGAATCTCTAACATGGGAAGAAGGAAGAGACATTCATTTCAGTTTCTTGTAATGCTTAAGCTCCAATATCGAAAAGGCTGATGCCACTGAAAGTGGATTTCTTTGCTCATTTTAAATGCTTTTTTTCCTATTCCTTCAGGCTGTTATTTTCCTAATCTCTACATCAATACCAGTTTGGATCACTGAAATCCTGACTCATTAACATTCCTCCTCTCAAAGAATGACTCAGGCTAAATAAACTGCCAGGGCCCTTTCTTGCTTCTTGATGCAGCCTTCCATTGTTTCCCCAGGAATGTCATCCCAACCCACAGCATTCCTTAAATGTAAACGTTTTGTTGGTATCTGTTAGATGTTTCAGCAAATTGGCATAATAGGTCACTACTGGAATGGGACCCAGTACTGACTTGCATAGCATGTCAGAGTGACTTAACTGCCTAATTAATATTATCAGATGGAAAAGACCTGAAAAGTTAAACACTGGAAAATGCATCATAGTCTTAAAGATGGGCCTTAAGTTTCTTTCTGTGGTCAAATTCTTGCTATGCTCTGGAATAAAAAAAAAAAAAAGTTTATAGAGAAGTAAATGAATGGTTTGCATATGTTGAAGACAGAAAATAGCTAATTGTAGTCCATGGATTAATGGAATGCAATCAAACTTCTTAGCCTACAAAATCAATGTTCCATCTCCTTTTCATTTGTTAGAATAGCTTAAGATGGGTGAGGTCTAGTTGGGGAAGGTTTCGAAACAAAACTGGACAAAGGAGCATTTTTTCATCCCTCAAGGTTGCAATGTTCTTTTTCAGCTGTGTTCCAAATATGTCATTTATTCCAGGTGTGAAGCACCTGGATCAGCAAACTACTAGGGAAGGAAGACAGCTGTTTCTTCCTATCAACTTGAAATTATTCTATTAGCCCTATATTTTTCTTCCCTATATCCTAACATCTTTCTAAAACTAACTTCTACCAAATTCATGTGGCCAGGGTTCATGCACAATTATTTATGTTGGAAGCTTGCCAAAGTTCATTTGAGCTGCAGCAGTTAGGTATTTATTTCAAATGAAACAATTCAACTATTTTTAATTTAAATTCACTTATTGACCTTTATGTATATTCATGTAACATTATAGCCCAGTGGTTCTCAACCTTTTCTTCACCGTGAACCTTTTATGGCCATGGACCATGGTCACAGGCCACCAAGACTTAATTTAAGATTCAAATCATAACATTTCGTCAAGTCTTTGTGAACCCTCTGTAATTATATTATCCCCCCCCCACCAGTGGTTCATTGAGCACAGATTGATAAACACTGTTAAATATTGGAATTGAAATCAATATTGGAATAGTTAGATAGCACACATAAAGGGCATCTATAGTAAACCAAACTTACATTTCCATTAATTCAAGACAGGCCCATAGTTAACCTGTAGCGCAATTAGTTCTTCTCTTAGTAAGTGAAATCTATATGTATTGAGCCACAGTGGCACAGTGGTTAGAATGCAGTACTGCAGGCTACTTCTGCTGACTGCCAGCTGCCTGCAATTTGGCAGATCGAATCTCACCAGGCTCAAGATTGACTCCGCCTTCCATCCTTCCGAGGTGGGTAAAATGAGGATCCAGATGGTTGGGGGCAATATGTAAACCACTTAGAGAGGGCTATAAAGCACTGTGAAGCGGTATATAAGTCTAAATGCTATTGCTATTGAGAACAACTTCCTTCAACTTGAGGTCAAATAGTAAAGGAATTTGCTGGAGGTTTGGGTTTGTTTTTTTTTATAAGTTTGCTGGGTACTGAGAAGGAAAGGGAACATTCTAAAGCTGCCTCCTGAATTGTACAGGGAAATTTTCCAAAATTATTAAAGGTCTCTAATACATTTGGATGTTTAATTGCATGAGTAACTTCATAAAATATATTAGGATTTGATTTGATTTTGTATGTGTGCAAGACAAGCATTCAAATCAAGTTTTGTCTGGGGAATAATCACCATTTTAGACGCACCTACACATTACTTCTTTTCACATTTTTTTCTTTGAAGCCTGCTGCTTTATTTCATACAACACACTTACCTGTGTTATTCAGTTAAATATATTCTAAATGGCATTCTGAAAGAAATTTTTTAAATGCTACTTTCAGTTTTGAAGGGTCTAGGCATCTCCACATTAGCTATCAGACATTGGTCTTAGGGCACCCTTATATTCCTCAAATTGCAGACTGGGGAAAGCACAATTCTCTTTTTCTTCAGTCTTGCTTTTAAACTCTGTTTGAGGAGAAAGAAAGAAAAATGGAAGCTGTCCTGCTTGGGTGAAGCAGACACAGTGAAAGCTAGAGTTTTACAGCATGAATTAATCATAGATTCGCAAGGAGCCATTTAGGTAATTGATTCTAACCACCAACTCTATGTAAGAATCAAATAACCCGTAAGATGGCTCATTAGCCTCCACTTGAACCCTCCTATATCATTTTAGGCATCTGAAGTACTACTATATCCTCCCTATTTCTCTTTTTAAGGCTAAAAATGTTATAGTCTCTAATCATAGATTTCTCTGAATCTGCTTGAAGTATGTTGTCAAGCAGCGGCTGCGATATTCAATGCAGTTACCATACAGAAAGAAGTAAAACTATTAATTCTTGTGATTTGGAAGTTACACGCCTGTTGATGTAGTATAAATTGCAGTTGCCTTTATGCAGTCACATCACATTGCTGACTCAGTTTATAACTGAGTCCTATTCCAATACATTTGCACCAATACTATTAGTAGGCCACAAATCCACCATTCTATATTTGTGCATTATTTTTTTCTTTCCTAAGTGAAGAATTATGCATTTGTTTCTAATAACATTCAGTGTTATATTCTGCCTAATGGTTTTGATTTTATTTTGCTCTTCTAGAGTATTGGCTATTGCCTTCAACTTTATGTAACTCATACAAGATAAGCACTGCCTACGCTCCTTTATTAAAACTGTTAATTGCAATTATTAATTAAAAGACTCAGGACTTGGATATCCCAGTCTCAGTACTCCTGATGAGTATGAATTGATGCTTATCTGAACAGTTTTTTTCAGTTACATGACTACAGGTAGTCCTCTACTTAATGACCACAACTGAGCCCAAAATTTTTGTTGCCAAGTGAGACAGTTAAGTGACTTTTGCCCCATTTTACAGTATTAAAAAAAAATAGCATTGCACTGGATTTTTTCCCCTTGTATTTTTAGTGGGTTTTTTTCTGTGTGATCTCCATTATTTGAGGCAAAGTCTATTAAATTCAAATTCCTTAAGTAAATATATTTGTTTTAACTAGAGCTCAGTAATCTACACAAAACTTAAAGTACACACAGCTGAAAAGTCTTTTTATCCATATACGCTACATAGAAAATACCAGGATCACATGCAGCAGATTGTTTTTGGTCATAATCCTGTCCTAACCTTTTTGTTGTTTTTGTTCTCTCTCACAGCTCTGCTACTTGGCTGTAAATTAATTCCTGAATTTTAGCAGCACTTAGTAATAGCAGAGCAAGTTGTTGCAATAGTCTAATAAGCTCTGCTTCCAGTTCTCTGCCCTGACTTGATGGGATGAGTGATGCTAGGACTTCATTATCATGGTTTGAAACTTTATGCCAGGGTGTGGCTCCTACTGTATGTTTGCCTGAACTTGTTCTTCGGAAGTCTATGTTAGTACAAATTCAATATCATCTTTGCATGCTGATTAGTTTCCATCAAAGGAATGGCTGTCCTCCTTTCAAGGGAGGGGATAAGGACATGGGGGGAAGATGTCACTGCCACTATGAAAATAGCATTTGGAGGCAGCAGGTATCATTCTTCATTTCATGCCTAAATGCTAGTAGTCAGATATTCATCTGCAGACAGAGTATTATGCAATACAGCAGAGCTATTAAAATGATAGTGACTGCCAATCATTTCTTATCGCAAGTAAATGTTATCACATGTGATGAGTGGTTTGCAGACAAGCATTGAAAAACAAAAGTTTGAATCCATATCTCCTATTTATTTTTGCACAGCTTTCTCCAAATGCCTCCTGTATAATTTCTACTGGATTACATCCTGTTGTGAATGAGATCATATTTAAATCTCTGCTATTTACAATGTGTGAAAAATGCAGCCCGATAAGATACCCAGCAATAGGAAAACTCCAGTAAGATAAGATTGATGAATGCAACTACGGGATAAGGTTTTATGACTGTCATATTTCTGTGAATGCATGAATTCAGTTTAAGAGGCCAAAGGTTTTGAAGCAGAAAATTAAGCTGTAGAATCTAGAGGGTTTATGGAATTGCAGTTATATTTCAGCACCAGAGATACAGGTGGTAACTCAGGCTGGGCAGAGTGACACAAGTGTTTAAGTGTGGGTCCTGCCATGTTTCTGCCTCTGGATTGATTATCCCACATGAATATTTGGTTTCTCAAGTAAAGTGACTTTTTTTATTATTTAATTACTATCCTTGCTTGCTGCCACACTATCAATTCAGACATATTCAGCATGTGAAATAATAGAAAATATTCGTAGCTCGGGTTTTAGATTTTGGCAGTAGTTTGCTCTCCAAGCTTGTTTCAATTTAGTTTCCGAACATTTCGTTACCACATTAGGTAACATCAGCAGGATTGTTTTGTCCTATTCTCCTTAGCATATTCAGTATGTCTCAGGAAGTGGGCCAAAGAACAAGCCATTTATGTACTGCATATACTGTATATCGCAATGCCCTTAATCCAGTATGGGGGTATCTTATTCCTTATCCACAAGTGTGTTTGATAAAAAAAATTAAGTGTAGGTATAGTCTTGAAGCTACTTTAAAAAAGCAAAGGATGAATGTCTATTCCCTATTCATTAAACAATTCTACAAAATTAGGTATAGATAATCTTTGATTTATGACCACAATTGTGCCCAAAATTTCTGTTGCTAAGCGAGACAGTCGTGAAGCACGTTTTGCTCCATTTTCCAATCTTTCTTGCCCCAGTTGTTAAGTGAATCACTGTACTGGTTTAGTTCAGTGACACCGTTGTTGTGTAAATCTGCCTTCCCTATTCATTTCGCTTGTCAGAAGGTAACAAAATGTGATCAGATGATCCAGGGACACTGCAACAGACATAAATACTGGCCAATTGCCAGGCATCCGAATTTTAATCCCATGATCCTGGGGACTTCGCCAAGAAAGGCACCAAAAGCTCAGAAAACCGGCAACAGAAAGAGCGTAAATCCCCTTTTTCAATGCCATTGTAAATTCAAACAGTCACTAAACAAATGGTTGTAAATTGAAGACTACCTATACCAGCTTTTATTAAGCAGTGTCTTGCTTTCACTTATTTATTTAAATTTATTAAAATTAAATTTATTTATTTAATTTTCTGTCTTCTCCAGAAAATTCAGTATTTGGGAAAATAAAGTCTCCTTGGGTATAAAATTGATCAGTCCATAGGTTGCCACCCATGAAATCAACTCCATTTTCAAGTGAATTGGCTATAATTAGAGAAACATTTTCCCTTTACAAAGGTTCTTCCCTTTTTTCCTTTGTTTCAAATTACTTTTAGTTCATTCAGACCTAAAATTATGGAAGCAGCATCTCTCTATGGCAAGGATGATGAATTCTTTCTACTCCGAGGATTGGATTACCTCAGTGAAATTTTGCCTAAGGTCAAATTCCACCATTTGGCAGAACTAGACCTAAAAGTTAAGGGGGGATAAAGAGAAAGGTCATTAGAAGAATCAATAGATGGGACTCCTATCTTTGTTAGGTATTCTAGGCCACTGTCACAATTTCTTCCATCTCTTTTTCAAGCAACCAGGGACAAATAGAAAGGATCTTTTGTACTACAACCTCAGAGCATTCACTGGTATAATAATTTTCCCATATCTCTTCTGTGAATCTTCTGAGAAACTGAAGCAGTAGACAATAGTGCATCCTTGTGTGTCGTGGTAATCTAAGATGCAATCCATTTTAACATTTTCAAATGGAAATTATACAAAATCTCATAATTATGCTTGTCTTGCTTTTACCTTCTCTGCAATATATTTCAGAAACAAACACGCATTTATAACCTGAGCCGAATTTAGTAACATTTACCGTGATCACTGCTGCATACAAAATAGTCAATTTAAGTGGAAATTTTGAAAATGGTTGAAAGGACCCTTTTGTTCAGGCAATGGCAACGTTGCCCTTTTGTTTTTAAACTGGTGTAATTTATTAATTATATTTGCATTTCATCTCTCCCAAACAAATTCTATTCCAAAATGGATCAAAGCAATAAAATCAGAGATAAAATCCATACTTCTAATAAAAAAGATAGTCAATCAAGAAATATATATATATACGCATATCACTTAAGTTAAACTATATGCCAAATGACCTAAAAGGTTAAAAGCCCTCTTCAACACTCTTTTTGCCGGCTAGTGTAAAGTAATCAAAGATAATGTTAGCCTGATTAACTTTATGAAGACTCTGGTTGACAGATTACTCATAAAGATTAACATGAAAATAAACGAGTTATCGCTTTTGAAATCCTTACAGTCTGTTAAGCTTTGTAAATAGTGAGGCTTAAGCTCTAAAGTTTTAGATGGCTTGGATGTCTATGATATATCTTCCCTATAAAATAATTGCAATAGGGTAACTTGTTCTGTCTCACAGCAGTGTTCTAAAACCATTTTGAATTACATAAAGTTTCCATTCTGAAATATATGAAGGAGAAATAGGCCATATCACATGAAACATGGAAATTCCGCTTAGCCCAGCTCTGGTTATGATGGTCAACATCTTTCCATGCCACACAGTTGAGATACAAATATTCCTTTACTTATTTTAAGACCATCTGATATAAGACATTCCTTGCACTACTGCAGCCTTCTGTAGAATCTCAGGTTTTGTCTTCTTTATAAAAATTAATATAATTAAACTAGGCACAGGTTTATCCCTGCCATTCAGTTGACCTAAGCTACTTATAATAAGCTGATGAAAAAGAGATGCTATGAATATGCTACATTTCAGAAATATATTTTCTCCAATCTCACACTCTCAGTACTTCCCCACTCCTATTTTAGCTGACAAAGAATAGATGTAAAATGCCTACAAAAGCAATTATTTACTGTTCCAGCCTTGCAAAAAAAAAAATAAAAAAAAAATTAGGGAACTCTTTCTGTTCTATAAGGAATCAGAACTTTATTAATCACACTTGCTATTTATCAGTATGTCAGCAGGGAACAGCCAAGCTGATAATTTTTATGTAGCAAATTAGAAAATAGATGGAAGAGTTGGGGTGATGGTGTTTTTGCTTTTGGTTGGGCTACAAGGATATCATTCATTTGTATCATTGCATAATAGCTCAAGCTATAGGAAGTTCCACAACAGTTTTACAAGATTATCCATTTTGTGAGGAAAAGAGTACTGGGTATACTGTTGTTTCATAATACAGTATATGTTTATATGTAAATACACAGCCTAGCCAAATTGGAAGCAAGTAGGCACATGTGCAGGCAGTGTGAGCCCCACATCTTCAGTCTAGCATTCAGAAACAATAAAACGCCATCCAAAAGATGTAAAATAACATCTCTGTGCTAGCTGTGAATTCAAAATATTTTCTCTGTCACTGTCACTGTTTAAATGTATCATTTAAAAAAAAATACTTATAGATAGATGTAACTGTCAAGGTTCTTCCACATTGTTAAAGATAATCTGTTAGATCACAAATAATCAGACATTTAAAGAAATGGTCACTGGTTGCAATTTGCTAAAAATAATCATAGGACCATAGGTTTAAAATATGCAGATGTTTATTTACTTTGGCAGAAAAGATGAAAGTTACTCTTCCTCAACATAACCTAAGCAATGCTGGATCTGGTTTTTTCTTGGATGGGAAACTGGGCTGTAGACTAGACTGGGAGATTTTTTAAAAATACAACCTGGGAAAAAATAGTGACAATTCAGTTCCTTAGTGTTGCTAAGAAAGTGCATAGTTGCATCCATGTGATTACAGGATTCAGACTCAGGTCAAAGGTATCCTTATTTTTTTAATACTCTATAAGATTTAAGTGTTGAGCTGAGCATTAGCTGATATTACTTCGATATCTCAGAAAGGTATGATAATAAGGAAGAAATATGCAGTCTGTAATTTTGAGAAGTACATGGATGATGCACCATTTTTAAAATTGAGGAACCGCTCAGGCACAGTCCTTATCCAAATAGTATCCTCTCATATCTATATGGTACCAGTGTTACATGGTTTTATGGTTTAGTGAATAGATGACATTGGAATCAGATCTAAACTAGCTAGTTGGAGACTGCTTGTGACTTTCAGGTAGTTGACTTTCTCTAACAAAAAATATGCTTGTGGATGGTAGAGTTTGTATCACCAAATGTGTCATGTAGTGACATGTGTCACTTATTTAGGAAGCAATTGAAATTCTCTACTTACCATTAATTATTATTTTGCCAAGTGACATAAAAAGCCAGATAATGAAATACCGTACAGATTCCAATTCCTTCCAGACAGAGGTAAGACCTCCACCCAATAACTACATTGACTACTTACCTCGTGGCAATGGGGCAAACCTGTATTGGAGCCCCATTCCATGAAAAGGAAACTAGAACAATGGTCTTCTTTAATATGCTTACCTTTCTCTAATCCTGGGATTTCCAAACTTGGCAACTTTAAGACTTCAACTCCCAGATTTTTTCAGCCAGCCAAACTGGAGTCACAGTAGCGTTTGGAAGCTGTTGCCAAACCACCTTAAACATTGTAGCTCTATATGGTATACAGCAAAAACAAACAATAATCCCCCTCCTCAAAAACTAATAACTACCCAATTTATCAAATAGAAAATGATGAGTAAACATGGTAAGTAAACATCCAAAAGGGGATTTCCCTCAATTCAAACCAATCATACTGATCGATGCTCTAGTATGGACCCTGAATATTATCTTTTTGAGTTTCTCTAAAAGTCTCAACTCTGCGAATAATTTTTTTTCAATAAATTTTTCAAGATAGGACCTTCTACATATTCCATTAGGAGAGAGCAAAAAAATGTATTGGCCATCGTCTGGCATAAACCCCACCAGAAGGGATCTGTAAAGCAGCCATAAGATATTCCATGTATATATTCACATCTCCGTACAAGCTTAATATAGTTCTCTCAGTGAGGTTTTCTTTGGATTGTCATGTTTTATAAAGGACATTTCATATCAAAATCCGACTCCTAAAGATTTACTGTTTTGTCAGATTCTAATTGGGCTGTTTAGTTCAAATATTCTATGAGCTGGATTATTTTAAAATGTACATTCCTATTCAAGTTATTTTTTCCTCTTCTGTTGCTGCATCAGACCCTGGAATATGTTATCTACTGTATTTTTTTATTATGTATTTCTTATGTGATTTTTAAGATTTAGATGGAGATAGTCTAATGGGTAGGCTTTTACAAAATTTCCTAACTGTTAAAAGGCATCACCTTTTGGTGTTGTGTAGCCTAGAGAGGAACAGTGGAACTGCATGCAAAAAATTCCACATTCATTCCCTGGTATCTCTAGATGGGGTTATGGCTATGGTTATGGTCAAAGAAAGTAAAACTGGCAACTGGCATCATCCAGTTCAATGTAAGAATAGAAAAATGTTCTGACTTGATTGCGATTTCTATTCTTAGATATGTCCAGTATTAATATGCTGAAAATACTATACAGAATACAGAATAACAAAGCTGGAACAGGACCTTGGATGTCTTCTAGTCCAATCCTCTGCTTAAGCAGGAGACACTATACCAGTGATGGCTAACCTTTTTGCCGTCACGTACCAAAAGCGGGGGGAGTGCAGGGAGGTTGCCCATGTGCGTACCCACACTCATAATTCAATGCATCCCACCCATGTGTGCACACCTCCCCCCCCCCCGCTTTTAACACATGATGGTATGGTGGGCCAGTAGGCCTGTTTTTTCACCCTCCCCAGGCTCCAGAGGCTTTCTAGGAGCCTGGGGAGGGTGAAAACTGCCTTCCCCACCCACCCCGGAGGCCCTCTGGAGGCAGGAAACAGCCCATTTCCCAACTTCCGGCGGGACCGGAAGGCCCAAAAATCTGCTGGCCAGCACACATATGCACGCTGGAGCTGAGCTATGGCAATGCTCACATACCTACTAATATGGGTCCGTGTGCCACCTATGGCACCCATGCCATAGGTTTGCCATCATGTCACTATACTATTCCAGACAAATAGTTGTCCAATCTCTTCTTAAAAACCTCCAGTGATGTTGGAGCACCCACAACTTCTGGAAGCAAATCCTTCCACTGATTAATGCCCAGTGTTCACATATCAGAAATTATATCTCAAATCTTGTATCTTGTATGGTCTGGTATTGAGATTTCAGGGAAACAATTGAGTTCCAAGATGAGTATTAAGTCAAATCAACCTGAGTGTTCATGTTTTGCTATTGCTATTTGACAGTGGCAACAAAATGATCCAGAATGTTGATAAAAACATATTATGTTATGCTAAGCCTGAGGGATAAAACAGATTGTAAAATAACTAGACCTCTGTGGTACTTTCTCCCCAAGCACACTTTTTAAAATTTATAACAATTGCGTAAAGCTTTTGTGTCAATCCATACATTATTAACATATCCCCTTTGCAGAGTTGGGATATAATACAGCTTCATCAGAATATTTCTGGGAGATCAGGATCCCTATAGTGGAGCTTAATTATTTATTTGCTCCTTTTGTGTTTCCACTGACTTCATTTAAATGTTATAATCTCATTCACATCTTTGTTATTTTCTTAGTCTTACCGCAGCTGTAAGTTTTTCATTAAAATAAGCTTCCATGGAATTTGGCTCTGTATGGCCATATTTCAAGTTGAGTCCTGTAGAAAGTATGGCTGAAAAATGGGAAAGAGAGAGGGAGGGGGGAGAGGGAGGGAGGGGGGAATATGATAGTGTGGAAACGTGTTATTTATGTTAATCTTAGTTATGTGGCTATAGTTGCTCCATGTTAGCCTCAACACCTAACATAGCCAAGATACAAGATCCAGCCAAGGTGCTATCTAATAATAGCAACATTTTTTTTTTTAAAATTCTGAACAGTAAAACAAGCAAGGATGAGCAAGATGGAAAATGCCAGTCCTTCTTGATGTTTTGGGAGTGTGCAGATTCATTCGGCTTCAGCTGGCATAGCCAGTGTTCATAGATAATAAGTAGAGACCAGCAAGATCTGGAGAGAGGGTGGGGAGTCTCTTATTTTGGCTTAATACTTGATTTAGGCAACTGTCAAATTTATGATTCCTCGTAGATCCCATTTGAAAGATCTCTTTGCAGCCCACAAGATGTCACTGTGCAAAAGTAAAATCCCAAATGAAGTAATCACAATTAGAAATAATTACATATCATTTATTCTCGAGAAACTTTGTGAAAATTCTGGAGATTTTCGCAGCAGCAAAAGTCAGAAAGAGAAAATTTTGATAATGGTGGAAATTAGAAACACTCATTTAATTTGGAGCTTTTAAGCATTTAATTGCCTATATTTAGCATCCAGTTAATTGTATGTAGATCACAAAGTATAAAAGAAGACTATATAGACATTTTCCTTTGGGGAAAAGTTTCATAGACAAACATGAAATTATTAATATGAATGGAATCCAATAGCAAAAACAAAAAATAATTATTTAAAATATGTTTGGTCTTGCAAGGAGGAAAAAATACCTAGAGAAATTATACAGTGCTGGGACAGATAATCAGTCACCATGGGGCGAGTTATCATCAGGATGCTGATGATCCTCAGTTACATTGCTCTACCCCTAGTGAATTAAGCACTTGTTTGTGGGAGAGTGGTGTCCCATAAAATCAAAAGCAAGGCAGGCACAAGCTGTGGAATATGACCTGGAGCAACCACAGCCTGGCTGGCAGCTCCCTGCTCAACATAACCCTGGCGGATCTCAAACTGGGTCTATGGACAGGTGAGTCCCTTGCTTTGTGCCTTGTCCCCTGTGCATTGCAGCATCTCGGGAGCAGGGGACCTTTGAATGACCAGTCTACTAGGGCTTCACACACTGCAAATAGCTCATTGCCTCCTTCCTCCTGCAAAACCTCCCAAAGGGTCAGCAGTTTCTGCAGCCCATATTGGAAGTTGCTAGTCCTTGTAAAGGATTGTAGGAAGAAAGTTGGGCAAAGATAAAATAGAGTGCTTTTGGGTAGGTTCTGTTGTCTCTGGGGTCGTCTCTACCTCTTGGTGAAACCCACAGGCCAGTTCTCGGAGATAACACTTCCAACTCAAATTTCGAAACACATGCTGTGGGTCCGGGAACTCCTTGTCCCTCTACTTCCTTCAGTTCTGCTGCCATCTCTCTTGCCTTACCACAATGGATCGTGACACGCCGGCCATCCCATTCCACTGTGGCCCCAACCCTACTGGCCTTTCATAAGATCTTAAAGATCTAGGTCTGTGTCCAGACCTGAGACCCTGAGTATCTGCAGATACCCATTTCTAGGTTGCATTAGCGATTAAGGAATATTATATTTTCTTGGCTGCTGTGACTTTTAATTTTTATATTATTGCAATTATTTTACTGTATTTTAATTTTGTTCACCACCCAGAGTTACGTATAGAGATGGGCAGCCATACAAACTGAATGAAGGAATGAATACATAAATTATTCAATTGTCTCCAAACTTCATTTAGCTCTATTGCCATATCAGATCAGGAAAAAGAGCTACAGACATATCGGTGAATGGAGATGGACAAAGAATGAGCAGAAGCTACAACCTGTATCTCTTACCTGGGTACAACTGCTTCTTGCATGCAAATCGAAGTTATCTTGCTGCTAAAAATTAAATGTGAATGCTCACTATGGCACTGCTTCATAAGATTATGCAATAAAAAAATCTGCTTAGTCATTTTGCTGATTAATCATTCCTGCCTCTGGACAGAAATGTTAGCTTTATGTGTACATATTTTTGGCTAAACTAGAAGGCTGTAATCATTTTGTTATTTTTAAGGACTGTCTGTCTCAACTATCCCAGGTATACCAGACAGGAAACATGACCATATGGACTAAATCTATTTACTCTAAAGCTGCATTAACAGAAGCTTGCAAGACTGAAAATACGAATCTCGAAATGTGTTCTTTGCTGCCTGTGAATTTGGGGGTGGGAGAAATGGGTGGTGGGGTTCTTCTGAGCCTCTTTTTTCCTCCATTATGCAAATGTGTGCTGTGTTGCCTCTTATCTGTTCCCTAGGCAGCAATTCTTCCCACCCATTTCTCCCAAGGTCATTCCCACACACCATTACAGTCTGCCAGAACAGGTCCAACTGGCGGAGGGTGTCAGGTGGGCTGGTGGGAACAGCAAAACATGAAACAAAAGACTAATAAAATGAAAAATAAGAAGAGAAGTCTGAAACAAGAACCATCCTAAATCCCAATGCAGCAATCCACTTACTGGATCATAGCCTAGGTATGCTTTGGCAGAAAGGGCAATATCATTCTTGATTAAATTACTTAATTGCTGTTGTCAGACACAGCTCAGGCTGAGTCAAAAAGCAACTTTCATCTTTTCTTTAGTGTAGACTTTTATTAGAGATGTGGTGTTTGGCTATACTGAACTACATTTGAAGCCAAATTAAAAAAAAGAAAAGATTCAAGCACTAGCATGGGGGCACAGTAATTTATAGGTGTCAACACCCCAGTTATGCATATGAATCATAAAATTTAAAAGAGTACTAACTTGTATACTGAAATTCAGTCTTTCAGTCCAGCATGAAAGGCAAGCAGAAAGGAATATAAATTGGAGGTTGGAATAGAATAAGAAGAATTGCCAAACGGCAAAAATTATGGAAGGAGAAATCAGTGCTTGTTGATGTAGCTCCGGATCTAGTAAGCAATCAGGAAACCTGAAGATAATTCTCCATGGGATCTCTACTTTAAAATTTATACAAAGTAATGTAAAATATGTTATAGAAAAACATGCTCATATATTCATTTCTTTAAATCCCTTCCATCATCCAGGAAGTCAAGGCAAATGAGCTGAGATACAGCACACAATATCTCATTCCTACAGAGTTGAGAATAACTAGAGAAGCCAAAAAGCAATTTGTTTGGTCCTGTTCATCCAGTACCTTTCGAAGTGCTCAAGACAGCACACACTAAAGAGAAGCCTCAAGGTGCCCTTTGATGATAGGTTACAGAATAAAAGAGTTGGAAGGGACCTTGGAGGTCTTCTAGTCCAACCCCTTGTTCAAGTAGGAGCTTCTGTAGCATTCTAGACAAATGGTTACCCAACCTCTTCTTAGAAATTTCCAGTGTTGGAGAATTCACAACTTCTGGAGGCAAATCATTCTAATAACCGATTAATTGTTCTAACGGTCAGGAACTTTCTCCTTAGTTCTAGGTTGAATCTCTCTTTGATTAGTTTCCATCCATTGCTTCTTGCTCTGCCTTCAGGTGGCTTTGGAGAATAATTTGACTCCCTCTTCTTTGTGACAGCCCTTAATGATAGGTTCAAACAAAGCAATCTATATGATCTGTATGCATTCAGCAGCCACTGGGATGAATGGAGATCATTTTCAGACCAAAGCTAAAACAGAACTCTACTGTGCTGAATACAGATCCAAGATCTAAACATTAGATACTATTGTGGCACAAATTTATGTAGTCATCCATTTATCAAACGGAATTCTGGGTGGTGAACAATATAAAAACCCAATCCAACAAAACAACAATTTAAAGCAATAAATTACACTGAATGAATCCCCAATAAAAACTGTCATCCATCCACCTACCACCCCTTGACTGCTTTATCAACCATTGGCCCCAATGCCTGGGAGCAAAATTAGGTGTTCACCAGTTTTCTGAAGGCCAACGCTGTTGGGCCCATCTGTATCTCTGGGGGGAGCTGTTCCATAAGGCAGACACTCATGACTAAAAATTTGTGCTTTTAAAGCTCTGCTGGGTGACAATGCTTCACCAAGGAAGCTTAGAGTATGCCTGCTTGGCAGATCTAGTAGATGTACATCTGTTAGAAAAAGTTGGCCATGTTTTAACTATCCTCTGGGAGATTCTCAGTCGTCCAGGTCATAATTGTCTCAAAGGTGCTTTTTTCAAAAGGCAGCTGGACTTTTGAAGAAGAAGAAAACATTTCATTTCTCATCCAAGAAGCTTCATCAGTTCTTCATCAGTTCAGAACTGATGTTCAGAACTGATGAAGCTTCTTGGATGAGAAGTAAAATGTTTTCTTCTTCTTCCTCAAGGAAAAACAGTCCAGTTACCTTTTGAAAAAGCATCTTTGAGATCTCATCTGGGATATTAGCAGTGGTGGACTGCAAATTTTTTAACAACCAGTTCTCTGCCCTAATGACTGGCTGGGTGGCCGTGGCTGGGGAAGTCATGTGACTTTGTAAGCATGGCCAACTCTCTGTCACTTGTGTGGGTGGTACCTGTATGGGACAGGCAGTGTTAGGAGGGAATCCAGGGATCTCCAGTGGAGTGGGGGCAGGAGGAAAGAAAGATCCAACCTGTTTGTGTGTGTGTGTGTGTGTATATGTGTGCATGAGAGAGAGAGAGAGCACACTGCCGCCAGCTCTGATATAACTCCAAGATTGGATCGGATCTCTCTCTCTCCCACTCTCCCTCCCTCCCTGCTTTAGGCAGGCTTAGAAAGTCCACCAGGCTTGGCATGCCGCGGATGCCCCTCGCTCTTGCCTGGCTTATGTTCTCCCTCCCCAGTCTAGGTTAACCCAGGCAGCAGTGCAGCTCACATTGCCCTTTCCAAGCCCGCTGTTGGTGAGGTTGGGTGCTGGTGAGGGCTGCCTTTTACCTAGCTTTGTCCAGCCAGGGAAAAATAGATGGAGGCCTGGAGAGGAAGCCTGTGTCACACTAGACTGAGAAAGCTGGCTGCGAGAGGAAGAGAAACCAGGTAAGCCAGACCCAGATGCTTCCCAGGTCCCCTCATCCCAGAAGTAGCAACCTCGCACTCTCCCCTCTCTGCTAGCCCTCTTCTTCACACAGGATCACCCAGCAGTGGAGACGAAGAGGGAGAAGGGGGCAGCGGCGGCGGCTAGCATTCAGGGGAGAGTGCCACATAGAAACATTGCCCCCTTCTCCCTCTCCATCGTCATTGCTGGGTGATCCCGTGAGAAGAAGGGGGCTACCAGAGAGGGGAAGAGTGTGAGGTTGCTGCTTCTGGGATGAGGGGATGCAGGACATGCCTGGGTCTGGCTCACACAGCTTCTCTTCCTCTAGCAGCCAGCTTTTTTGGGCTGTTTTTTTTTTGTGGGGGGGGCATTTTCAGGCCATTTTTCGAGCCAATTTTGGCTGGAAAAATTGTCTGAAAATGGCCCGAAAAATGGCCTGGTTTTTTGGATGTTTTTCAGGCCATTTTCAGGCCGTTTTCAGGCCGTTTTTCAGTCCAAAAACAACTTGAAAAATGTCCTGAAAACAGCCCAAAAAACAGGCCCTTTTTCGGCTTGAAAAATGGCCTGTTTTTAGGCCATTTTTTGGGCGAAAACAGCCTGAAAAATGGGTGCAAGCGGGGCCAATTAGTGGTTCGATTTACTGGTTCTTTGAACCGCGCAAAATCAGAACAACCAGTTTGGGCAAACCAGTCTGAACCGGCAGCAGCCCACCTCTGGATATTAGGTCAGTTTTGAACATATAGCTCAATAATCATATATCATTATAACAGTGAGACAAGTGATTCAGGTATCACAGTTGAGGTAATTAGAGAAGAGCCGTATTTTTTTTCCAAAATAAAAATAAAACATGGATTGTTTTAAATCGTAATCAATGAAGCAAAACAATGATAGACAGAAAAATAAACCTGTTCCCATGGTTTTAAGAGGGACTAAGAAGGAGAAATTAATTAATCTTTTCATGGAAATGAATATTATTACATGCTTAAAACTGCAGAATATTGTTGGAGGCAAATTTATAGGATGGATAAAAGAAATGGGCAGTCTTAAAAATAAAGTACCGCATCTAAAGTTATTACCACCATTCTAAAATACTAATTCTAGAAACTTATATTAATATCCTAATTAAGAATGATTTTTATATATGTATATAAATTATAACTATAAATTATAATTATATACGAATGACCTTTTTAATATAATATCCATACAACTTTGCTGCCTAGATAGTTCTAAAAATGTCACCATTTTTTAAAACAACAACAACAGCAATCTTGGATTTGATAATATTCCTTCTGGCAAAATATCAAGTCCATATATAGATGTGTGCCCAATTTAGAGTAAGTTAATTATGTTAATGAATTAACTCATCACAACCAAGTAATCTATTCCAGCCAATGGGACAGACTCCAAAATATATGTACACTGAAATTTGCAACTCTGATTTTTGATCCAGTTTTATCAGATTCAGCTCCTCGCCTCATCAGAAGCAGTTCCGTTTCACTGATTTTTCTTGGGCAGTTCCAAGACCTTTGGAATTCAAAGGTGAGATTATGATCTTGCAATCTACTTTGAAGTTTTCAGGGTCATTGCCTTTGGCAATAAACCATGACAGCTATTGTAACCATTTCAGGGTTCCCCCCCACACACACAGTAACCATCGTACAGCAGCAAAATACATGCTTTCAATCAGTGTTATGTTACTTCGCTTTCAGTATTGTGGATACCTTCTAGAATTTGTAAGACTTGTCTATCTTCTCTCCTAAAATTTGATCATGTTGCCTTTAACTTAAGAGGACAGCTGTTGCTAATTACTTGGTCAACTTTCTGTCAAGGATAATATCTTCTCCATGCATAAATAGTGTTTTGATTTCCTTTAAAGAAATGATGATGTACACTCAGCCTGGCTTATTATGATGATAGTTATTACATTTGTCTGTAACATTTACAATCACTACCATCAAGACTTTGTTCATGTCATTTAAATCACATTTCAGGTTCTTGCCTCTTACTTCTGTATCTGTATTTGGTTGGTGGGGTCACTACAGTTATAATTGGCTCTTTTCTTTTTTATGCATTGCTGTGAACAGAGCATAGTTGTATAACACTAATGAACTGAAGAACATTTAATTACGCATTATAATTTCTTATATGAACAAGTTAAGACATTTAAACATTTCTCTGGATAATATCTGGTCCCTTCTCTATACTTCCTTCCCAGTATTAAGTCTTATGTGTAACCGAAATAGAAAGCCACAAATCACAATTAAATATGAAATTGTTAGTATTCTGTAAGAATAATACTCCTTTTTAAAGAAACAGTGTCCTTGCTGCCTCAACATACATCATATGAGGACCCTGATTGTGGGGGTAATAAGCTGACTTTGTATAAAAAAGAACACCGCTTGGTGGGGGGGGGGGCGAAAGCCCTACTAAGCAGGTATATACAAAAGTATGAAGGCTATTGCTTAACGCATTGTAAGCCGCCCTGAATCTCCGGAGAAGGGCGTCATATAAATTGAACCAATAAATAAATAAATATTTTAATTTTTGATATACATAGTGCTAATTGAATCCTTGCTATTAGCTTATTTCAGGGGAAATGAGGATCAGGGAAGGAAAAGCTGCAAAGTTTTTTCTCTGTTTCTGAGAAAAGAAACTCTTTGCATAATAGCCTGTGTGAAAATTGATTTAATTGAAAGCTCATTATGAACATCTATGAACACCAACTAGCAATCAGAAGACTTGATAAAAAACTTCTTAAGTTCACAACACATGGACACACTTAACCATAGTTTCACCTAGGAAACAGCATCCTAGATCAAGCCAAATCCAAAAACACTAGAGAATTTCTGGAAGTTTGGTACTTAGACCAAGCATCCATCAACAGGCACATACAGATAAACAGCATCTACATACCATTCAAAAGAGACAATCAAAAAGCCAAAAAGAAAATAAAAAGACTTAAGTACCTCCTTACCAGCAACCAACACCCAGATGAACAAAGATTAACACCAAGATTAATACTAGACCACTAAACAATCAACAAGCAAACAATATTCCAATCAAGAAACTATCAATTCAGACAACTAAGCTAGAGTAAACAACAGCCCAATCAAGGAACTATCAAGTCCACTCCTGCCAAATCTGATAGGGAATTCTCATGGAAAGGAATGTGAAGAGAGACAGATAGGCTTTTTAGTTTTGATCTCTCATACAGGACACAGTTCTTTCAATCTGTTATCAAGGATGGAGGATTTTCTGGCAGAAAGTGCTAAACTTATTCCAATCAGTAGGTAAACAGTAGTTACTATAAATGAAAGTTGTAAAACTAATCTCTTCTTCGTATACAGTATATCATCTATGCCAGTGGCCCCCCAACCTTTTGAGCCAGGGACTGGTTCCATGGAGAAAGATTTTCTATGCACCGAAGGGGGTGTGGTTTTGTGTGCTACCTGCATCCCACAAATGGGGCTTTGCTTGTTGGCATGGCCCAGTTACTGGCATATCACTGCCCGGAACCAGTCCATGCTCTGGGGGTTGGAGACCCCTGGTCTATGCCTAAATCTGAACTTTTAAATTAAGAACATGCTATGTTGCCCAGTATTGAAAAGCCTCATCCTGGAAAACATACTTGCCTAGGATGCTGCTATTTATAGACTATAGGTAAAATACGTTTACATGTCTTTCTCCAGATCCCCCCCTCAAAGCAAGTAAGATGGATTTTTTATTTGAAGGAGACCTTGTTCTGTGGTAGCATGCCATTTATGAGATTCTCTTCCTGGCATGGGTTAACTGGCACCCACATCAACATTATTTCAGTAGCAAGTAAAACCTTTGCTATTTTCCCAGGCAGTTTAATTAGATTTTAATTGGGTTTAACTGTATTATAATTTGTATTGTTTTACTGTTAAAGGACTATCTTGCTGCCTAGTTTGTATGGGTTTGTTATTGTACATTTTATTTGAATTTATAGTACAGTGCATGTTTTTGTTCAAATTGCATTTTTAGTGAGTTTTATAATAAATTGTCCAGAGAGGTTCAGCTATTGGCTGATATAAAAACTATTTTATCTTCTCTCTCTCTCTCTCTCTCTCTCTCTCTCTCTCTCTCTCTCTCTCTCTCTCTCTCTCTCTCTCTCTTTCTCTCTCTCTCTCTCTCTCTCTCTCTCTCTCTGTGTGTGTGTGTGTGTATGTGTGAAATAATATGACTGACTACTGACTCTCTCACACACATATATATATATATATATCTCAGTACTCAGAAGCACATCATACAAAACCATAATAGCAATCATGCATGTACCATAGCTCTGCAAAATAACTGTTGTTTTATACTTGAAGTGCTAAAGAACTACAGCAAACAGGTCGAACCAATATGCTTTTGTGGCAAAATGTACCATGGACTGCACATACAGTGCAAGCACACAGAGAGAGAGAGAGAGAGAGAGTTAGCAAGCCAAGCAGCATAACATTATTTCCATGTACTGTATATCCACAGACAAAAGGACACAAAACAATGCAATGTAGAGTGGAAAGATGAATACACTGTATTGTAAGCAGCCGCCCATTTACTTAGTTGACTAAATAAATAAAGGACATCAAAATTAAAAATGCCAAGATAGCCAACTAAACCAAGTCAATAATTTAGTCTCTGGTAACAGTACAAGAAAGCAAGGCACAGAGTATATAAGAGGATGTCATCGCATCTAACGCTCCAACAGCCAACCACTAGAATTACTCAAAGCAAAAACTCTGAAAGAGCCAGGCAAAATGAACCAAGTCATCAGTATATAATTTATGAAGAAAGTAAGAAAACTCCATGGATGACGACTGCTGATTTTTTTACCTGTGCATGCGCACACTATATATGTTCTTTGGTCTTGTTGAGTTTGAATCTAAGCCTCTTTGAAGATGAAGAAACTTGCTTCAAACATAAAAACATCCTAAATCTCAACAACCACAGGAGCTAAAAACATGCATAAAACACACACTCCAGACCTGCATACCCGAGCAGAAGATTAATCAAATCTAATTTGATAATGTGCACCTTTACCTCACTTGTATGTGTACTTGTGCACAAAATTGCCTATTCATGGACAAACAACATCCCTTTGGTGTTACTTCAGTTTTCTATCAGCTTTTGTTTTGAAGCTCAGCCACACACATTAATCCACACATGTGGAGTACGTACAGCTTCCCCACAGGAAAAAGCAGCAGGTGCTTATCTTCCAGCTAGTCAGATAATAACATGATGAGCAGGAAAGACAGAATAATATTTTCTTCGGTGTGGTCTGCAGCTCAGATCATCTCTCTGCTGCATATGTATCGGCCCACCCTGTTCAGTTCAATTCAGTAAAGGACTCAGAGCCGATTATATCAATGACCATATATGAAGGCAAATAAGACATGGGAGTAATGTCAGCTACAAGGTATAGTGGATCACGTCCCGAACAACCCAGATGATGTGGACACTAGATAAAAACCAGAGTTTCTCCTTCTATAAAGTAAATGTAAAAGTTCCCCTCGCACATATGTGCTAGTCATTCCCGACTCTAGGGGGCAGTGCTCATCTCTGTTTCAAAGTCAAAGAGCCAGCGCTATCCAAAGACACCTCTATGGTCATGTGGCCGGCATGACTAAACTCCAATGGCACATGGAACCTTGTTACCTTCCCATCAAAGTGGTCCCTATTTTTCTACTTGCATTTTTTACGTGTTTTCGAACTGCTAGGTTGGCAGAAGCTGGAACAAGTAACGGGAGCTCACCCTGTAACGCGGCATTAGGGATTCGAACCGCTGAACTGCCGACCTTTTGATTGACAAGCTCAGCATCTTAGCCACTGAGTCACCGCGTCCCATAACTTAATAGTCTCCTTCTATAAGTACCCCTTAATGCTTGCTCAAGGCTGGAAGGAACAACCAATAGGAACAACCATTATTTTATGTAGTGTAAAATTTTCAGTGACAAGACTCATCTCAATAAGACTTCCCTCAGAGAATGATACCTCAACATGTAATTCATACGAGTGGTATCTTTAGGAGACCACTCCATTGACCATGTCTGGATTTGGGCAGTGAGCAGGCTGCTGCCAGTAGTCTAGGAAGTGAAATAAGGACTAGTTCAGCCTCCAGTGGCAAGTCAGAGAAGTCAAGCAAGGGGATTTTCATCTTGGATATTCATCCATCAAGACAATATTAAGACATTATCTTTCACCTGGATAACTTTTCTTACTTGGGATACATCAAGGTAGCCACTCCCCAAAAGTGGAGTGGTTTTGCATCTTACCTTTCTCTTCTTTGTTTAGATAATGTAGGTTGGGCCCAAAGAACGTCTCTTCTACCTGTCCCTGTAAAAAGCTCACTGTCCCAAGCTCATGTTTATACTTGCGCCTGCAAAGAAGCATTCCCTGCCAAGAAGCAAAACTCATTTAGCAGAACTTTAACCTAACCTTTTTTTCCCCCTTCCTAATGTTTTCACACAAGTTCATGGTCCACTTTATTGGGATGAACTGTTAGTGTTCATCAATAGTGTTAAACTATTGGTTATGATAGGAATTGACTGACTGGCTTGTCACCTGAGTCTGTTATCATGGGCAGAGAGAGGGTGAGTGGTCCAAAATCTCTCAGCCGGCTTTCATGTCCAAGGTGGAACCAGAATGCACAGTCTCCTGATCTCAGCATTTATTCTATAATACAGCTAGTCCTCGATTTACAAAAGTTCATTAAAATTCATTGAAAGTTACAACGGTACTGAAAAAAAGTGACTTTTGACTATTTTTCACACTTACGACCTTTGTAGCAGCCCTATGATCATGTGATCAAGATTTGAATGCTTGGCAACTGATTCATACTTATGACCCTTGCTGTGTCCCAAGATCGTATGATCCCTTTTGCGACCTTCTGACAAGCACAGTCAATGGGGAAGCCAATTTCACTTAACAACCAGATTACTAATTTATCAACTGCAGTGATTCACTTAACAACTCTATCAAGAGAGGTGATAAAATGAGGCAAAACTCGCTTAACAAATAACTCACTTAACGAGAAATCTTGGGCTCAATTGTGGTCATAAGTCGAGAACTATCTGTACACCTCATGTAAAAGCTGAAGCACTTTGAATTAAAAAGAGATTTTATTGAACTCCCTCTGCCTTCAAAAACTTTAAAAGTGGCATACCACTTCTCTTAGTGCACTAGTGGCTTCAGAGCTGGATCCAGCCCTAACCCAAGAAGATAAAATATTTTTTAATGAATTGATATTCCTAATTCATGATCCCTATCAGTGATCAATAATCAATGATCCCTAATTCAAAACAGTTGTTTCTAGTACAGAATTAGATGAAAGGAAAGAGATGTGACTCCTGTAAGAGTTATTAAGTGAACTGTTATAGCTGAGCATTGATAAACCCAAGGTGTAAACTTATTTCTGAGTATTCCATGTCAACTTGGAAAATCTGTAGGCATATATACTTACAAGGAGTAGGACTATGTCAGGGAATCGTGTAAGGTAAGCAATCATTACCTGAAAATAGAAACTTGCTTGAGGAAGTAATGCCTGGAAGAAAGATTGAACAGGAAACAAACAATAAAAGCAACTGGATATTGCTCTCTCTTCTCTTATGCACAATGTAAAAGAAATTATATCATTTATTCATTGTTTATATTAAGTAGCAGGAATTATTACACAACACCCACAGATGCACTTTGGAGATGTTTCCAGTTGCACCTTTATCACTGTATCTCTTTTTCAGCTCACAGTATCTTTTTCCAGGCAAGAATTCAAGCTGCAAACAATGAGTAAGCACTAGGTTTATATAGAGGAATTCATTAGTGTTTTTTGTACCTGATCCTCAGACTCCTGTGGTTAATCGCCTGCTCAGCCCAGCCCAGCCCAGCCCAGCCCAACCAGGTGCTAGTGAAAGTGCCATTCCTTTTATGTCAATCAGCATAGTACAGTTATATAAGAAAAGGAGTGAAATACCAGATTCCCTGAAAATATGCTGCTTCCAGCATGCTATTTTCATGGGACCATCAACCCTGACTGCTCTTTAGAAGGCCAGATCCTGAAGATGAAACTCAAATACTTTGGCCACCTAATGAGAAGGAAGGACTCACTGGAGAAAACCTAATGCTGGGAACAATTGAGGGCAAAAGAAGAAGGGGACGGCAGAGAACGAGGTGGCTGGATGGAGTCACTGAAGCAGTAGGCGTGAGCTTAAATGGACTCCAGAGGATGGTAGAGGACAGGAAGGCCTGGAGGAACATTGTCCATGGGGTCACGATGGATCGGACATGACTTCGCAACTAACAACAGCAGCCCTCATTTAATGACTGCCTCATTTAGCATCCCGTTTACAAGATGGTTATGAAAAATCAACTTTGTAACCAGTCCTCACATTTGCCACTTTTGCAGGTCTGCAAAGCGAAGGAAAGCTGAAGTAAGATTGTAAACACAGTCACAGTTCCACTTAGCAACCACTTCACTTAACAACTAAAACACCAGTCCCAATTGCAGTAACTAACAAGAACCATCTGTACTTGATTAGGAAGATGGATCATAGCCTCTTCCTTTGAAGAAAACCCAATGGTCTAATAGAGAATTATTACATTACCTAGGTCAGCTCAAAATTTTATTATTATGGTATAGTGCAGTGTTTTTTAAATTTTTTGTCCTTAGGACCCCTTCCCACTTTTAAAAATTAGGGAGGGTCCCTGAAAGAGCTTTGGTTTCTCTACATTATATTTATCAATATTTAGCACATTGAAAATTAAAACAAATGCATTTTTGGAATGTTCATTGAATCATGAAAAAGTATTAAACCTGTTAGATAGTAAAATAAATAATTTTCATGGAAAAGTCATAATGGATGCTGAACGAGGAGGACTTGCAACCAGTCCTCAGAGGTCTGGCTGTCACAGGGTCCCTGTGATCATGAACCAGGCACTCGGTGAATGATTCACAATTGTGACATCGGTTTTCAATATTTCCTTCTAGCTTGCCACAAGCAAAGTCAGTGGGGAAGCCAGAAGGAGGTCACAAGTCCTTACCACTCCTGCTATTTTTTTACCTGCCTGCACTTCATAGCACCTGGCCGTGGCACTATCCCTTCCACTCACAATACCCAGAACTTACCAGTGCTGTGTAGCACTTGCTTGCGCATAACTCTCACCCACAGCTTTCACCAGTCAACTGGCTTGTCTGGGACACTTTCATCTTCCCACTTAAAGATCAACATGGTCCTGGGTTTATGGCAGCAACTGGGACTGCTGGGATTGCTGGCACTAAGAGATGTAGTCACTTGATGTTGTTCTTTACAACCACAGTTAAATTCCAATCTCAATTGTCATCCTAACTCAAGGATTGCAGTCAGGCTATCTATTTATTGCTCTTCCTTTAACTCTGTTGTATCCCTACCAATAAATGCTTTGATTTTTCTATGGCTATGCATTGGCCTTACAATAGACCATGGATATTCCTGAAAATTAAAAGTGTACATAGAAGCCAAAATGCCAATTTTCCGATAAAAAGAAGAGGAGAGAAACATATTTCCCACTGTAGAATATTTATTTTATTTAATTTATATTTATTCAACCAAGAAATAAGGAAAACTTTTCTGAAGTGAGAACAATCAATCAATGGAACAGGTTGCCTTCAGAAGTTGTGGGAAGAAGAGACTAAATAGCCATCTGTCAGAAATGGTATAGGACCGTGATGGCGAACCTATGGCACGTGTGCCACAGGTGGCATGCTGAGCCATATCTGTGGGCACGTGAGCGTTGCCCTAGGTCAGCTCCAGCGCACCAGCCAGCTGATTTTTGGGCCTTCCGGGCCCACTGGAAGTTGGGATATTAGCTGTTTCTGGCCTCCAGGGGGCTGGGGAAGGCTGTTTTTGCCCTCCCTGGGCTCCAAAAAAGCCTCTGGAGCCTGGGGAGGGCGAAAAAACGGGCCTACTGGGCCCACCAGTAACCTTTTTGCCATCGTGTGACAAAAGTGGGGGAAGCATGGGGGGAGGGGTCGTGTGCACATGCACAGGGGGGTGGGGCTTGGGGGCATTGAATTATGGGTATGGGCACACACATGTGCGACCCCCCCTGCACTCCCCCTGCTTTTGGCACACGACAGCGAAAAGGTTAACCATCACTGGTATAGAGTCTCCTGCTTGGGCAGGGGTTGGACTACTAGATGACCTACAAGGACCCTTCCAACTCTGTTATTCTGTTGTTGTTGTTGTTGTTGTTGTTGTTGTTATTATTATTATTATTATCAAATGTATCAAAGAAGACTAAAACTAGTTATAAGTACCACTAATGTACTAAGGTTCTCAAAATTATTATGAGTGTCAAATAATGATAGGAATAACTATAATTGCAATAAATGCAGCAATTCTTGTGGAGATATCCAAAAGAATGATTAGTTAGGGTAGTTAGGCTAAGGGTGGAAGCTAATATGGGAAGGAATAGAAAGGTTGGCTACCATGCTGTGCAGAAGAAACAGCTCAGAACCACACGAGAGACTCTTCTAACAAGTAGGAGCAGAATCTCTCCTATGCAGGGATGTTATAAAATCTACCATTTGGCAAAATATGATGGTATACAGGGACAAATGCTCTTCTATGAGCTAGGGAGGGAACAGTTGCTAAATACTTTGGGTAGGAGAATAGTGAATAGTGAGGGGAGTTTTAGCTTAGCTGCTTTGGATATCAATATCAAGGGCTCTTTGCCATGGTAAACAAGCTGGATTTCTGGCAAGGTGCTCAGCACTTGACCAGTGCTTTACCTTTTATTCTATGTATCGAGTATGTGCAAAATATTCCGTACACAGAGCAACTGGTTTTACATGATCTGGGCTTGTTGGAAAATTACCATTTTCCTGTTAAGGTTGCACCCAGCACAATCAATCAATCAATACCTATAGCAGGATCAGAATAACCATACACCCCTTCAGTGTGACTAGCAGAAATTTTTGTTGATCTAACACCAAAACAAGTCACTGGCAAAAAAACAAACACCACCGTCATTTCAAGGAAGGCAAAAACAAAGAAAGAAATGTGAACAACTGGCACAAATTTATGTTAGCTAGATATCTATGTTAAAGTTCAGAGAACTTCCTAGAACCACTAGAAAAAAGTACTCTATGCAGTTAACAGGGACAGTCCCAAAAGAGTTTGTTTTTTCTGGTTTAATCCTTTAGTAACAGAATAACAGAGTTTGAAGAAACTTTGGAGATTTTCTAGTCCAGGGGTGTCAAACTTGATTTCATTAAGGACCGCATCAGGTTTGTGTTCATTGTGTTTGACCTCAGGGGCCTGGGGTGAGCATGGCTAGGGTGGGCATGGCCAGTTCAATGTCCCTTATGTTGGGGGCACCTGTGATGGCCTAAGTGCTCTGCCAGCAAAAACAGAGCTCGGGGGTGGGCACCCATGGCTCTTGTGAGCTCCATTTCCACTGGCAGAGGCACTGCGGGCTGGTCCTTCACCGCAGGCAGCCCCGCAGTCCAGTTCTAAGCACCCCGCTGGCCAGATCTGGCCCCCCAGGCCTTGAGTTTAGTCCAACCCTCTTCTCAAGCAGGAAACCCTATACCATTTCAGACAAATGACTGTCCAATATCTTCTTAAAAACCTCCAGTGTTGGAGCACCCACAACTTCTGGAGGCAAGTCATTCCACTGGTTAATTGTTCTAACTGTCAGGAAATTTCTCCTTAGTTTTAGGTAGGTTCTTTGCTTGATTGGTTTCCACCCATTGCTTCTTGTCCTGCCTTCAGGTGCTTTGGAGAATAGATTGACCCCCTCTTCTTTGTGGCAGCCCCTTAGATATTGGAGCACTGCTATCATGATATGTACATATAGAATAAAGATGGAAAGTAAGATATTAGGTAATCCATACGGTGAATAATTTTTATTTTTTTTTTTAAATCTGGGTGATATTCACTCTCTGAAGTAGGCCAGATCAGGAAACTGACTCCATGAGAAAATTAGAGCTATTCTTACTGATATAGACAAATGTAACAGAATCTTGTAAGTCCACATATGCTTTATCGTCTCTCCTTATTCCCCAGTGGTCAAGGCAGTGGTGGGTTCCAACCGGTGTTACCACTGGTTCCCTTCGTGCACATGCTTTGTGTGCGATCGCCCCCGAACTTGTGCTCCGCGCAAGAGCATTAGATTTCTGCCCAGCTGAGGTGCTGCAATCCTCTCTGCAATGCCTATCAGCTGAGCTAAAAAACGACAAATAAAGGTAGGTATAACGCGGGGGCGGGCCAGAGGGCCCAGCTCACAGTCATAGAGAACCAGTTCGCTGACGTCACATCATCACCACTACTGGCTTGCCTGAACCGGGCCGAACCGGGAGCAACCCACCACTGGGTCAAGGAGGGGGCCAATCTGCGATTTTTTTCTAATGTTTCCCTGCCTCCCTACATTTAATGCATCCTTCATTGTCTGCTGTCTCTCACTGGCATCTGCCTAGTTTCTCTAAGCTCATCTCCAGGGCTGCCTATAGGTACTGAGCACACTGCAGACCAAGAGTCAAGGCTGAAATTGAAATACACTCAATCCATAGGGGTTTTTTTTATTTAGTATTTTTCTGCCTCCTATGTCTGTGATAAGAACCAGCTGCCGTGTTGAAATTTAATGATGAGGAAGATGAGGAATTGACAAAATACATTTCTCTCTTTCTCCATACATACAGACAACACCTTATATACATATATGTGCATACATGTACATACACACATAACTACATGCATAGGAGCACACATAAGTATACATAATTTTAAAGAAACAATGCAGTCGGGAATTGCATTATTTAATCGATCAAATCTTTCCCCAAAAAAGAAGAATTAACTATTTTACAGCTTTATAAGCTATTTTATAAATGCAGAGATTTCCTGTTTCTTCTCTTTAGTTAGTTTTAGTTGAGATTTCTTAATGTTTCTTGGTTTGCTTATGTCACATATCCCTCAAAATGGCATCTGTGCTTTCCACAGCTTCTTCTGGATAAAATGTAATTTTTCCATTGATTTCTTGGATTGCCAGATGTTGGAAAGTTTGCATCATCGTCTTTGTCATTACAGTGGAATTTATCTTTTATCACTTAGTACAAAAGGTTTTGAAATCCTCCCTCCTGGATGTCCAATGGTCAAATGATCTAATCTGAGGTGATGTCAAGTGCATGAAATCAGGAAGCAAGGCAGTTCAAATGACTACAGGTTTCTCTACAAGGATCTGAACTTCTAATGGTCAAAGCAAATTAGCGGTAGATAATTAATTAGATAAGAGTCAAGTGAATTGAAGGTTGGCTGGACTTAGATCTGTTGTGGGCATGAAGGAACTGATGACACACTTGACCCCTCCCTCAGCGGCTCAGCCTGGTCATCTCCTATAGATGGCAGCCCATACAAGTGAATGCTCAGGAGAGAGACCATGGTCAGCCAATTACCCATCCCCCTTCATTCCCCCCCCAAAAAGCTTTGGATACACCAGCAATTATGTAACTTTGTGAGGTGCAGCTAAATCTTTTCAAATGATTTCACACTTTATGGAAGGGGTCCTCAAACTATAGCCTGTGGGCCAGATACAGCCCACCAAAGCCATTAATCCAGCCCACGCAGAACCATAAGGCTGCCCCCCCACATCACCCACCTACCTGCTGCCCTCTGGAGGCCAAGGAGGGCACATCACCCACCTACCCGCCTTCTGGAGGCCAAGGAGGCCAAAAATAGGATGTACGGAGGCCTCAGGAAGCTAAAAACAGGCCCATTTTTGAGTGGCAGAGTGGTTCTGGAGGACGAGGAGGTTCAAAAATGGGCCCGTTTTTGGCTTCCCTGGCCTCCAGAGAGAGGGAAAGGGAGGGAGAGAGAAACACACACACACAAGCAAAAATCCCTCACACACACTCCAAGGCAGCCACATCCCTTCATTAACCTGATTTCCACCCCCAGGAGCATAACAAAGTTTAATTTATGTGTATTGTTTAATGGACTGCTAAATTTGCCATGCCCACCCAGTCACATGACCACCTAGCCATGCCCACCCAGCTGGTCCGGCCCCCCCGACAGTCTGAGGAACCATGAATTGGCCCCCTGTTTAAAAAGTTTGAGGACCCCTGCTTTATAGCATATGAGAGTTTGTCTAGGTGAAAATTTTGGAAAGGGATCAGTTTCTGAATGTATGAGAAGGGATTAACTCATAGGAAAAAAAGGCCATATAAATTTGGTCATTCCTCAGCCCCAAGGAATGAAATCAAAACAGAGTGTTGTGATAGTCTAGGTTCATACATATCTATAGTTAAATGTATCAGTTTTCTCTACAACACTTTGAATATCATAGCCACATAACATGAGGCTATGTTATGAGGTTAAAACACAATAATAATTGTCAATCATTATGGTGTAAAAACAGAGGATGGAAAAAAATCCCCATAACCAGCTAGTGCTAGATGTCTCATCTAGCGGGGGAGTGGGGAGCACTATGAAGATGTAGCCCTTGTGTTTAAAAAGGTACACATCATAAGTCCTAAAAACAGCTGAGTTCACAAATATAGTAAAGAATGCTGTTAAGGTTTTGCTAGCCATGTTATCGAATGCAGCATACTATAGCTTGTTCAATAAATCATAATTTATTGCGTATTGCAAATGAAGCTAATGTGACTTGAAACCATGACTTATTTTAATATATGTTCCTAGTGAATAGCTTCCTCATATTTGACTGCACATATTACAAAAATCTTTCGGTTTCAATAATTTCCGAAATGTAAGTATAATGCAAATGAGAGAAAATTATGTTGCACAGGAATATTAAGGATTGGTGAGAGTGTATGTGAATTGAGGTAAACTGATTAAAAGTTAGGGTTAGGATTTGTTGTCACTAAGTTGTGTCCGACTCCTCACGACCCCATGGACCTCAGCATGCCAGGCACCCCTGTCCTCTACTGTCTCCTGGAGTCTGCCCAAATTCATGTTTAGTGCGTCAATGACTCTATTTAACCATCTCATCCTCTCTTGTCCCCTTCTCCTTTTGCCCTTCATCTATCCCAACATCAACCAACTTCTTTTCCAATGAAGGTTAGGGTTAGGGTTATGATTATGTGCCGTCTATCCTCAACATGGACCATCTGATCTTCCAACAGTGCACCTATAACCAATATAATCAGGTCCATTTGCCTTGCTACTAGTTGTCCATTTTTTCCCTTTTTTCCCATTACCGACTAGTTAAGAGAGCTAACTCTTTGCATAATGTCTTCAAAATTTGATAATTTGACCAGGTCTTGAATGAGAACTCTTGACTGTTCTGTCCTATGGTGCATTTGTTTGCTTATTCAGCTATCCATGGAATTGTCAGGACATTCTCCAACACCAAAGTTGGAGGCTTTGATGCCAAACACAGGCATCAATACTCCTTCTTTCCTATTTCTTCGAAGTTCAACTTTTGCTCCCACAGCATATCACAGGAAAAATCATTGCCTGCATAGTTCTTGGTTTTGTAGTATAGACATGTTGTGGCAACTTGAATAATCTCTTCCAAGGTTTTCCTTGTATCCAGGGGTGAAATCTACTTACCGTCCCAACCGGTTTGGAAGTGCGCGTGCCGCGCACACTTCACATGCGTGCAAACTCTTCTGTGCATGCACAGAGGATAAAAAACAGGTTACTTCCTGGTTAAAACCAGGAAGTAACAATGACCGGGTGGATGGGCGGAGCCTCGCGCTACCATTGCTACCGGTTTGGCCGAACCAGGAGCATTTCACCCCTGCTTGTATCCTATCAAATACTAGTTTGCTGTATATTTCTTGTTCCTTTATGTTGTCTTTTTGAATCTCAGTCAGTTTTTATTCTTGGTGACTGCCTGGACTAGTCCCTGCAGATTTCTTATCAAGGTTTACTACTGCCTGATTTCTAGGGCTGAGAGAGAAGGACTGGCCCAAGATTACCCAGCTGGGTTTGTGCCTAAAGCAGGACTAGAATTCATGGTCTCCTAGTTTCTAGCCTGCTGCTAGTTAATCTTAAAAGGCAGTATCTAGTAATTACTTCAGTATCTTCATTGTCAGTTCTAAGGTGTCAATATATTTATTACCATTAGTTTTATTTTATTTTTTTATGTTTAAATTTAATCCCATTTGTTCACTGTGCTCCTTGGTTTTCATTACTAGAGTTTCCAGGTCATTTGTTTTTAGCTATAAAACAAATGTCACCAGCACACTGCAGTTAAGTGATGTTTCCTCCTCCAATTTTAAAACCACATTTATCTTCTACCAGTCCAAGCTTCTCCGATATACATTCAGCAGATAAATTGAATAACTAATAGGGAAGTATATAGCCTTCTCAACTTCTTTGTCAACTAGTTTGTTTTGTCATATTCAGTTTAGATTGTGGCTTCCTGACCAATGTATAGGTTTCACGTGAGGACAATAAGATGTTATAGGATTCCTATTTTTATAAAGATATTCCACAATTGGTCACTTTCTATAATCAATTAGAAATAATTCAATAAATTCAATAATAATGAAATCAATAATATAGTACTTCTTTGTGGCCAATGCATCCTTCCAATTACCATACCTACTTCAGCTTTGAATTTGGAGATCTTTTGGAAGACTTTTCTTGTTTTTCTATATCTGTTTCCATCTACAGGGTCCTGACAAATGTTAAAGCACATCTTCTTCTGTCTCCTAACAACTCTCTAAAATTCTTGTTAAATTATTTTCTAAGACCTTTTGTTTTTGGCTTTGCCTTCTTTTCTCTTCTTAGCAAGTTCTACCATCTGTCCTGACACCCAGTTCCTTTTCCTATTTTTTAACTATGGTATGGCAGTGTTTTCTCATAATTATACTTAAGAATTTCTTAATCTCTTTCCATGGTTCCTTTGGTTTCTTTTCAATGAGGGCCAGGACTTCAAAACTATTTTTGATGTTCTTTTTGAAAATGGTCGATGTATGCTCAAATTTATATCATGTACATTGATTAGCCTTGTCCTTCAGCTTTAGCTTGACTTGGAACTTCTCCAAAAGCAGTTTGTGATGTGTTCCAGTCATCCTTCTCACATATTTGCTGTGAGAACTGAGCTCTGTCATCTCCTTCTACCAATAATACATCAATTTGATTTCTGGGTATTCCATCTAGTGATGACTATTCTCGTTAGTTGAAGAATGTATTAGCAATGAAGAAAAGCTGGATTGCAGTAAGTGAAAAATCAATCTCCTGCTTCATTTTGGTTGCTTAGTCTATGCAGTCCAACCACATTTTCCTCCTTACCATTTTCAGCTTTGGCACTCCAACTTCCAAACAGATGCAGTGCATCCTACTTGTGTGTTGTGTTGACTTATATGCTGCCCAGAGTTGGCTGACAGTGAGATAGGAAGCATATAAATTTAATAAATAATAATGACTTCAGATTGAATTTTATTAAGAGCTGTGGTGGCGCAATGGTTAGAGTGCAGTGCTGCAGGCTACTTCTGCTGACTGCCGATTGCCAGCAGTTTGGCAGTTCAAGTCCCACCAGCTCAAGGTTGACTCAGCCTTCCATCCTTCCGAGGTCAATAAAATAAGGACCCAGATTGTTGGAGGTAATATGCTGACACTGTAAACCGCTTAGAGAGGGCTGTAAAAGCACTGTGAAACTGTATATAAGTCTAAATGCTATTGCTATTGCTATCATTTATTTATTTATTTATTTGTTTGTTTATTTATTTATTTATTTATTTATTTATTATATTTATCATAAAGATTGTCCAACATAATCATCTGTATCACTATGGTGGGGCATAAAGTTAGATATCCATCATATTAAATGCTAATTGGTGAGTGATTGCATTGTCCAATTGCAATCCACTTCAGTTTGCTGGAGCCTAATATGGCAATGGGTACTCAATTCTTTTCAGCTTTCAATCTATTGACCTTTCTCACATTCATGCTTCTTATATTTTCTTTTCCTGCATGGCAATATAAAGAAGGCTTTAATCTAACGATCTTACTATTCCAAAAGATGCTCAACCTTTCCTCAGTCATGAATCACTTTATATTATCTATCCATGTGGTTTTCTTGGTTAAAAAAAACAAACAGGAGTGGTATATCAATTATTTCTCCCTCACAGTATGAAATAATGCCTTTGCCATTGCCTGTAAAGTATTTATCTCCTCCAATATCTTCCTCTAATCATTGCAGTCACATATACTATAAATGTCTATTAGCTTTAGCCTCACATCTTGAGTGACCCTGCTGGGAGTATATATTTTCAGGGTACTCTTGAGAATATATGAGAAGTATGAGAATGTGAGAGGGAGACTTTAAAATACAAGACATGAAAGAAAGAATCAGTGTACAAGTTGTATGTGTTTTGTATGTGTAACAATAGAATTAAGATAGAATCTTTTTTTCTCTGGATTATAAAATGGAATAAAAATTTCCATGAGTGAATCTGTTTTACTTCATGATAAGGTTTCAAACTTAAGCATTTATCTGTTATCATTAGCACTAACGTGGGGGCTGTCCTAGCTCAGTGGTTAAAGGCACTGCGCTTGTCAATAGGAAAGCTGACAGTCTGGGTTCAAGACCCAAGTGCCGTATGACAGGGAGTTCCTGCTACTTGCTCCAGCTCCTGCCCACCTAGCTGTTTAAAAGCATGCAAATGCAAGTAGATAAATAGGTACCACTTTGATGGTAAGGTGACAGTGTTCTGTGCTCCTTAGCGTATAGTTATGCTGGCCACATGACCACAGAAAAGTCTTTGGACAATGCTGGCTCCCTCAGCTAAAAAACAGAGATGAGCACCACTGTCTAGAGTCAGACATGACTGGATGGGGAAACCTTTACCTTTATTAAGTCTTCATTGATAAGAACATGGTGGTGCAGTGGTTAGAGTGCAGTACTACAGGCTACTTCTGCTGATTGCCGACTGCATGCAATTTGGCAGTTCAAATCTCACCAGCTCAAGGTTGACTCAGCCTTCCAAGCTTCCGAGGTCAATAAAATAAGGACCCAGATTGTTGTGGGCAATATGCTGACACTGTAAACTGCTTAGAGAGGGCTTTAAAAGCACTATGAAGTGGTATATAAGTCTAAGTGCTATTGCAAAGATCTGGTTGACCACTAGAGTTATATTTTTTCATATTGCTTTGCTGTCATCTAGTGGTCCTCTGTAATTTTTCCAATTCAGTTTTAATCCAGCTCTTAAAACAGTTCTATGATCCATGTGCAGTCACTCACTAACTTTGAATAACCTATATCCTTTTACAGTCTTGGGCTTCCAGCAATGAATTATCAGTAGCATAAGATGCTGGGTGCATTTGGCTGGGTGAGTAATAAGTTGCAAAAGCCTCTTCTGAATAATTCAAAACATTATGACACACCGTGCTTCCTTGGAGCAAACATGTTTTTGTGTGCGCATGTTTGTGAGCATTTTAAGGCTAAGCCTACTTATAATTATTCCTAAGAACTGAAGCGATATTGTCAATGCTTTGTAAGATTCATGCCACTTGCAAGTTTGGTGTGTGTGTCAGGCAGACAGGGAGAGACACAAAAAGGGATGGGTGTGGGAGAAGGAAGGAAAGTACTGTGGCTTGTTTTTGACAAAGAACAATTCCATAGTGGAAGATATGGAAGAAGTCCCTAATTTACACCCTTTAAAAATGCTTATTTCCTAAGCAAGTATTTTTTCCCCTCCAACTAGCAGGCAGAAAATGCCAGTGTTGTTCCAGCTTTGTCCAGACAAGTTGAAAGGAGAGGCGTGTGGAACTTCCTGATGGGTTTGCCCACCCTCTCCTTGTTCAATGAACTTGTTTGACTTCTGCAGACAATATTGTCATTGCCAAGATAGGTGGGCCTATCGAAGCTGCTGCCCATTCAACATAACAATGCCATGAGTCACTCTACTCATGAATGAAGGCTGAAGACTGGAAAGAAAAGGGCACAAAATCGTTGGTGGTGCCTTTGATTGCGGAGATATTTCATGAATGATTTCTGGAAATAACTTCCTATTGTCTTTCATTATTTTTTCCAAAGAAAGGGGACTTTTTGCTGTTACATATTTTATCCTCTTTCCTAAGCTTCATTAGTTTGAACTTCATTTGAATGCATTTTTAAGCAGCAGAAGTACACAGTGCCAAAGCAAGCTGCTACTAAACCCAACTAAGCACTAAGAAAATTAAGGTGGTTAATTAAAAGCAAAAATTATCCTCTGCCTTTGAATTAATGCATCACTAAAATGTAAATCAAAACTTCAAAATAATAAACTTAAAATTTAATAAACAGAAGTTAACACCTAATTTGACAGGAAAAATCATGTTAACCTTTTTTAAAAAAAAATGCTTTAGGACATAATACCAGAGAATCAAATCATACTAAAAATTAATTACTATAGCTACGATTAAAATCTGCCCTAAAATTTCAATGCATCCAATTTAAAGATGTGTTGGTTCCAATTATTGGGCGGAGGGAGGCTTTAACAGGGAGGGGTCCATGTAAAAAAAAAAGGATTCCAGTAACATTCCAGCTTATGCTAAGTTTCAAGAAAGAAAATGATTCATTCATGTTCCTTGATATGTCCACACACAACCATTGTCAATCTTGATGTCTCATAATGGGAGATGGGTTAATAGTTCAAAATATATGCAGATAGTTAAAACCAGTGTCAAATAACATCATTTATATAAGAGTAGATGGCAGTGATAAAACATAACCTTCTTCTACTCATTTTCATGAAAACTCATCAATTATTTTAGGAAACAAAGTGGCTTTTGTCCAGTGGTGAAATTCATTTTTTTTTACTACTGGTTCTGTGGGCGTGGCTTGGTAGGCATGGTGTGGCTTGGTGAGCGTGGCAGGGGAAGGATACTGCAAAATCTCCATTCCCACCCCACTCTGAGACCAGCCAGAGATGGTTGTTTGTTGATTCTCCAAACTACTCAAAATTTCCTCTACCAGTTCTCCGGAACCTGTCAGAACCTGCTGGATTTCACCCCTGCTTTTGCCATACACTTGAGCTGACTTCACACAATACACTATGTTAAAACATGGTTAGATAGATGTTGGCTCAGTGTGTGTTTTGTAATCTAGTGTCATTCAGAAAATCATGGTTTCACTCTACCATGAATTAGTATGTCGTGCAAAGAAATCTGGTGCAATGGCTGTTTAAACTAGGTCGGAAACTAATAGTCTGAAGGACAGGAAAGATATGTGAGTCATAACTTCTCAATAACTATGAATTTTCCTAATTCGTAGCAAAAAGGAAGATCTTAGCCAAAAGGCGAAGAAGTGATAGAAGCAAAGATTAAGCCATATTATATGTTTGCATTTAATTCTGTCTGTCCTGCTCCCCTCTCCCCCCACTTTGTGAGATACTCAAAAACAAAACCTTAGTTCACCTTACAAAGGGGTGTATTCCTTTTATTCCTCTTTTTTCCTTACTCCCTCCTTCAGTAAGGGTACCATACTGAACTAAACAACAACTAAATGGCAGCAGAGAGAGACTGAAAGAGGATGCAAAATGCTTGCTGCCATCTAGTGGTCATCTGGATGTTTGCGGTCCAGATCAGCCCTATACTTCAGAGCGCTTATAGGTGAAACAAATGTAGGATGTAAGAAGATAATGACAGTATAGGAGAAAAGCTTTATTGTAGTGTGTTGTAATTTCACAAATATAGAATGTATCAATCTCTTTTTTTTTCACTGCATTATGTGTATTTGTAGTGATAATATTGTGTGCATATATAGAACAGTGGTGGGTTGCTCCCGGTTCGGCCCAGTTCGGCTGAGCTGGTAGCGGTGATGCTATTATGTCACCGAACTGGTTCTCTTTCTTCGGGAGCTGGGCCCTCCCGCCTGCCCCCGCGTTATTCCAATCTTATATTTCTTCTTTTTTCGCCCAGCTGAAAGGTGCGGCAGAGCGGATTGCCGCACCTCAGCTGGGCAAATTCACAATCGCCGAAGAGGTGATCGCACGCAAAGAGAACTGGTAGTAAAGCCAGTTAGAACCCACCCCTGGTATAGAGGCCATGTTAAAAGAAAGAGAGGGAGGGAGAGAGGGAGGGAGAGAGGGAGAGGTAGAAAATTCAAGAAAAAATTACACTTGCATGGAGGTGTTCCTTCCCCTGTGGCTGTTTTATCTCTTTATGTGAAGACTCATTACAAATATATTTATGCTGCACAAAGAGAAAGGAAATTCTGTTGATGAATAAACCTGTACTGTATACATCTCTACCAAACGCACAGAATGGGCTCTGAGGATGTTTCCTTGTTCTTTAGCTTATCTCTTTTATGAACTGATTCATCAAACTTCCATTACCACTTTTCTCCAAAAAGTTTCTCATTCTCTCTCTCTCTCTTTCTAATATCATAAATACGCGAGAGACATATATATGATATATCTGTATAATATAACAGTAGCGGTACAATATCACATCCTGGTAGGGGATAGCCAAAACAAAAAAAAAATCATCAGGATCATTTTTCAGCAGTGACCCTCATTTTTTGCTAGTGTTCTACATCAAATGTACGTCTGCTCCTAATTTTGTTGAATTCTAGTCCTCCAGCAAAGTAGATAGTACATTTTTGTGACCTCCCCAAATCTCCTTCCAAAGTTTCAATGTTTTTGGTGGAGGTGGGGAAACTACTTTTTGACAAGTTATATGATGCCTATCTTTACTTTCCTTTTTCCTTCCTTCCTTTTTGCTAAAAAACAATGGCAAGTCCTATACTCAACAATAAAAACACTGTTCCTGTCCTCCTTCCAAAATTGAGATTTATAGTTTATAGTTTATTGTCATTGCACATGGTACAATGAAATTAAATGCCTTCTTCAGTGTACATTATAACTATAAAAATAAAAACACAAACATACATCTTTTACATTCTATATAATTGAAATTGAAAACCTGATATTGCACTATACCGTAGAATTCAACATGGTTATTGCCCTGGGATAAAAGCTGTTTTTCAGCCTATTTGTCCTTGTTTTTATTGATCTGTACCATCTGCCAGATGGTAACAGTTCAAAAAATGGGTGCTCAGGATGAGTTGGATCTTTAAGAATGTTTTGAACTTTCTTAAGGCAGCGGGCGCTATAAAGCTCTTCCAAAGAGGGCAGAGGGCAACCAATGATCCTCTGGGCAATGACGTTGACCCTCTGGAGTGCTGTGCTATCTGCCACTGTGCAATTGGCAAACCATAGACAGATGCAGTAAGTTAAAATACTCTCTATGGTGCAGTGGTAGAAGGCCACCAGCAGTTTTTCATTCAGTTGTTGTTTCCTGAGAAGTCTCAGGTAGTATAATCTCTGCTGGGCCCTTTTGACCAGTGCTGCAATGTGAGTGCCCCAGGTCAGGGCCTCTTTTATAATAACCCCCAGAAATGTAAAACTGGCCACTCAGTCTCCATTGATAAGCAAGGGCTGGATGTCTGTTCTATTCCTTCTATAGTCCGCTATAAGCTCCTTGGTGTTATTTGTGTTAAGGACCAAGTTATTGTCTCCACAGCTTGAAAGCAACCGTTCCATCTCATCTCGATAGGTAGACTCATCCCCCACACCAGTGATCATTCCCACCACTGTTGTATCATCTGCAAATTTAGTAATAGTATTACTAGGAGCCTGGTAGCGCAGCAGACTAAAGCACCGTTATTAACATCAGCTGCCTGCAATTACTGCAAGTTCAAATCTCACCAGGCTCAAGGTTGACTCAGCCTTCCATCCTTTCTAAGGTAGGTAAAATAAGGACCCAGATTGTGGGGGCAATAAGCTGACTTTGTATAAATATACAAAAGTATGAAGGCTATTGCTTAACGCATTGTAAGCCTCCCTGAGTCTTCAGAGAAGGGCAGCATATAAATCAAATTAAAAAAAAAACCAAAAAACTAGCCTGAGTGGAAATGCAGTCATGCACATGATAGAGTAAGGGACTCAACCAGGGGTGGGTTCTAAATTTTTTTACTACCGGTTCTGTGGGTGTGGCTTATTTTGTGGGTGTAGCTTGGAGGTCATGTGACTAGGTGGGCGTGGCTAGCTGGTCAGAGTCATTTCTGGAAAGTCCTCACACTTACGACCAGTCCTTGCACTTACGACCCGATTCATTTGTTTGCTTTTAACACTGATCAGCTGTAGGACGTCCCTTTGAAGCCCCGCTGCAAGAGTTTAAACAGTTTTTTTCCCTCTAGTCATCAGCGGGGACTCAGGAGGCAGCAATAGATTGGGGGTGGGACCAAATAAAAGGTAAGAATAACGTGGGTGGGGGGGTGGGAGGGCAGGGGGGAGAACTGGTTCGGTGACATCATATCGTCACTGCTACAGGCTCGGCCGAACCGGACCGAACCAGGAGGAACCCACCACTGGACTCAACACACAACCCTGTGGTGTACCAGTGTTAAGAATAAGGGCTGAAGAGATATGATTACCTAATCTGACCCTCTGAAAGAGGCCAGACAGGAAATCCATAATCCAAAGGCAGATTGAATAAGAAAGCCCAAGATCCATAAGTTTAGACATTAGTCTATGTGGAATTATTGTCTTAAATGCAGAGCTAAAATCTACAAAAAGCATCCTCACATAGCCCCCTTGCTGTTCCAAATGGGTCAGAACATTTCTAACAGGTGTTATCTGTAATGGTAAAAGCAAGGGAAAGAAGAACACCCAAAAGTATCAGAGATACTGTATTTTTCAGAGTATAAGATGCATCTTTTTCCCCCCTAAAAGGGGGTGAAAATTTAGATGTGTCTTACACACCGAATGTAGCCCCACCCACCCACTGGCCCCAACCCTTTGGCCTCTGCCTCCCAGCAATTTACCTCCTTACAGCAAACAACAAAAAGAAACAGCCCATTTCAGCTTCAGCACAGCCTAATTAACACAAGTTGATTGTCTGTTGGATTGGCCTCTCGACTCTCAGCTGTTTTGTGCGGGCCTCTGCTGCTTGCTGCAAGGAAGTAAATTGCTGGGAGCAGATTTTTTTTCTTATGCTAATCAAGCTATGCTGAAAATGAAAATGAAAGTAAAGCAGGCTATTTGCTGTTTGCTGCAACGAGGCAAAATTGCTGGGAGGCAGAGGCAGATTTCTTTTTCTTGTTTTCTTCACCAAAAAAGGTAGGTGCATCTTACAGTCCGGAATGTCTTATACTCCAAAAAATACGGTAGTTACTAAATGTTGTTTACACCAACCTGACCATCAAGATCGGGGGTCTCCAAACTTGGCAACTTTAAGACTTGTGGATACAATTCATTCACTACAATCAAATGAATAATTGAAGTTAGCATCATTCATACTAAAGTTCAGTAGCATCCACAGAAGAGATAATTAAAGTCCTGCTCCTTTGCACATGTGTCATGTCAACGTTTTACATAAGGGGTGGGGCTTTGATCATACAGTTCAAACTACCATCTTGAGTTTCCACTCCCCTTGTCTCCCAGATGCTTCTGCTAGAGCTGTGCAAGTCTTTGATTAGATTACAGCAAGTCCCCGACTTACAACAGTTCATTTACTGACCATTCAAAGTTACAATAGAAAAAAGTGACTTATGACCATTTTTCCCACGACTGTTGCAGCATCTCCTTGGTCACATGATCAAAATTCAGATGCTTGGCAACTGATTCATATTTATGACGGTTGCAGTGTCCCCTGGGGTCATGTGATGGGCTTTTGTGACCTTCTGACATGCATCGTTAATGTGGAATCCAGATTCGCTTAACAACAACATTACTAACTTAACAACTGCAGTGATTCACTTAACAATTGTGGCAAGAAAATTCATAAACACTCACTTGACAAATGTTTCACTTAGCAACATAAATTTGGGGTTCAAGTTGTGGTCGTAATTCGAGGACTACCTATATCCCACTGAAACAGATTTATTTTAAAACCAAAGCCGGCAAATTGGAACTGGTGATGCAAAGAGTTTCATGATGCTTTCTGGGTAGGATGATTTTTCTGCTGGTTTACAGATTGTATGCAATATTGAACTGAATATTGATGGACTCCTAGAGACTATTGTGAGTAACTAGCCTATGAGTTTTATCACCTCCTTAAACACTCTGCCTGTCAGAGCTCTCTGGGGGCTCACGGTAATTAAGCCTTCATTCAATTTCTTCTTTCCTACGGCCAGGCCTAAACCTTAATTTTTCCCTTTCTTGTACTGATTGAATGTTTTATGTCTCGTCTAGTCCTGCCAACACCACTGGGGATTCCTCTCAGCACTGATATTTTGAGTATGGGCTCAAGCCAACCAATATAGGTCAAACCAATATAGTTTCTGAAGTCCAATTTTATATTAAGGTTATATTAAATTTGTCAAATCAGCGAATGGTTGCTAAGCTACCACTTTCAGAAAGTGGCTCAATTAAGAACATGGGCTAGCAAAATTATGAAAGCCACATCCTCAGTTCTTTCCTTTGTGGCACTCTAGTTTTCTGCACCAACAGCTGATGATGTTTTCCGTTCAGTCGAGTCCGACTCATGGCGAATCTATGGGCTTCATGACCACTGCAAGGAAGGGAAACATCAAAATAGAAATTGATGATGAACAGATAGAATTCACTTTCCTAGGGTCGCAGATAGCTCAGAGTGGTGAATGCAGCACAGAAAGAAAACATTGGGCTGCAGTGGGTGCCAATAGCATATTTAAGCAAGCCACCGACCTGAGACAACCAAGCCCTGCCAGTATTGGGGCGACATGGGTCCTTCCTAGGGCGAGCCAAGAATGTCAGTCTGCCATGCCAATATTTCTGGCACTGCAGTGTAACATGCAATGTGACCCACAAACCAAGGCAATAAATAATAATTTTTCAGTATCATGAAAGCATAAACGAAGTGGAAAAGTAACAGTACATTTTTGGAAAATTTTTATTTTTAATTTGGTGAAAAAATATTTTCTGCTTTGATTCAGCAGAACCCAGGAAGGACATCTTGGAGGCTGACAGTAGTCTCTTCATCCATTATTTATTTATTTTATTTGTATGTCTTTATTATTCTTGCAAATAATTCAAGGCAACAAACATATCCAACATACCTTCCCTCCTCCTATTGTCTTCCCAACAGCCCCTATGAGGTGAGTTGGGCTGGGAGAGAGGGAGGGGCTTGAAGTCACGCAGCTGGCTTTCTTGGCTAAGATGGACTAAAATTCATGGACTTCAACTTTCTAGTCTGGTGTCTTAAACATTAGACCAATCCATGCTACATCTGCTTTAAAAGAGGTACAAAGGAAATACTTCTCTAATTTCTTACTTGAAGAACCTCACTAAAATTTGGCAAGGTCGTCCCATTACTCGATATTTTCACCCCGCTGAACATGAGCCAGCTGCAAGCGTGAAAGCAGTTAACCGGTTTTCTTAAAGACAAACCTTGAAATGACTCAAGTTGAATCAAGTTGCCATTAAATGTCAATTAATGTTCTCAAAGCTTCCTGATGACACAGTGTGTGAAAACCCCATTGGAAAGGATCTTGCACAAAAAGCAGTCATTTTGTTAGGCCCTGGTAGCACAGACATATTGCATACAATCTGCAGATTTTAGATGATGTTCCCTATCTCTTAGCAGTGGTGGGTTCCTCCCGATTCGGTCCGGTTCGGCCGAGCCGGTAGCGGTGACGATATGACGTCACCGAACCGGTTCTCCCCCCCTGCCCTCCCATCCCCCCACACCCCTACATTATTCTTACCTTTTATTTGGTCCCACCCCCAATCTATTGCTGCCTCCTGAGTCCCAGCTGATGACTAGAGGGAAAAAAACTGTTTAAACTCTTGCCGCGGGGCTTCAAAGGGCCGTCCTACAGCTGATCAGTGTTAAAAGCAAACAAATGAGTTGGGTCGTAAGTGCGAGGACTGGTCGTAAGTGCAAGGACCTTCCAAAAATGACTGACCAGCTAGCCACGCCCACCTAGTCACATGACTTCCAAGCCACACCCAGAAAATAAGCCACGCCCACAGAACCGGTAGTAAAAAAATTTAGAACCCACCCCTGTCTCCTAGTGCTAAACCATAAGCTGGAATTAACAACCTAGAGTTGCTGGTTTACATAGCACACTATGCTGAAGCAGAGTACTAATTTATTACATTCTCTGAATAAGTAGAAGTAGCAACACACACTCTTTAACACATAAAGGCAGATGTTAAGAATTGGTTTTACAGCCGATGAGGAGTCAGAAGTTGGTTTTGTACATAAAGTTGCAAATTCACCCATTATCAATGAAAATACTGGTCTCTTTGACAGTTCACAGTAAAGCCCTTAGAAAGGAATTAACAAAAAATTCTGTCCAAATGTTTTAGGCAATCAATTGGTTTTAGTGGAGAATACACTACTTGCTGAAATTGCTCTACTATTTGGTTCAATAAATCTTATTAAAAAGACTCCAGATAATTTGTGCTCGGAAAAAGGATTACTTTCGATCTGAATCAGGTACTCAAGAACCTGATCTACAGTACTTAATCCTCCAAATTCAGTTTTCACACAATCTTCTCTTTTAGTGGATCCCGCAAAATGCTTCCAATCCTTGACACAAGAATAAAATAAAATGAATTATCCGAAGTCCTCCAATACTGGAGGTTCTACTTCTCCTTTTAATCTGGTCCAATGCATTTGGCACTGAGTAGCAAGCTGAGGCACGGATAAGGAAACAAAATACCGCAAAGCTTTCTATTGCAACAGTCAAAGAAGAATTGTACTTATTACTTAAGAATGAAACCGAGGGCTTCCCAGCCCATTAGCACTCTGGTTGCAAAGGTACACTAGATATAATTTCTAAACACATTCTGCTTAATATTTTTTCTAATACATTTCACCTTACTTTGATTTTTTAATTGTGTTACTACAGTGGAATTCATTACCAACTTTAAATTCTGTTGCTGCATGTCTTTCTCCCACTAAAAATAGCTTTTGCACTTAACCATTAAATCACTTTTTCCTCAGTTTATATCCATTGTCTGTTTAATTGGTGTTGTATTTCACCACTTAGTGTTGATAGCTTTCTTCTCTTTTCAAAGATCTTTTTCTGCTTTAATTTCTTACATTCATTTCTCCTTTTAAAAATTAAACCTTACACATATGCTGTGTCTAATAATTTAAGAACTCAATAAATAATTAATACGATCCTTCTCGTTACCAACTTTTTTTAAAAAATGGGGCAAAATTAGAATTTCTAATGATAAGCAGGGGCAGCTGTTCTAATGGGAGGAATACACTAGAATTCAGTTTTATTTCAAGGGTTATTTCTGGTCCTTGAAAAAAAGAAACCCATCCTATCCTATGTATTAGGAGAAAACAAAACAGGATCTGGCTGTAAGAAGGCATTTGGTCCATTTTAAAATAATTGGGGGATAAAAAAGAGAGGTTAACACTTCTTCAGGTGTGTATGTGGGGGTGCATTCCAACACGATTTGTGCAGAACAAACTGGTGGAGGCTTGCCAATTAAGTACATAGTGGGAAATCACAGTTCATTACTAAATAACCCACAGACTAAACAATATCAAGTGATGTAGTAGAAAGAAAATCTGCGAAGGACAACATTGCACTTAAGCGTTGTGTAATGACGCCATACCAGATTTGGGGGGGGGGAAGAATCAGTATCAGCGCCAGGTAGATTTGACAGCTCCAAATCGGAAAACCCAAGGACGTAAGAATCTGCATTGGCTGTGAGAGTCTGCCAATTGCACTTTATAGTATCATTGAAGTATTCTGAAACTGTAATCAACATACTGTACATAACCTGTTGCCAAGAGCAGGATAGCCTGTTAGCAAAAGTGTGCAATCTCCCAAATCTGCTTTATGTAAACAAAGAATGCAGGAGAAAATTAATTGTAGAAATGGTGAGATTGCTTAGCGACGGCAATAAACTCCAGGTGTGGGAGTGAATTTTGAGAAGACAGTTGGTGTGTATGGGATAGTTTAGCAGCGCCTGCCCTGGTGCAGCCTGGGCTTTAGCTACGGAAGAAAATATTTAAGTAAATAGCTTTTAATAAACTAAAGTCATACTGTGTATGCGGCCCTCAAAATAAAGGCCAAACATAAGTTCTTATATGGGTATGAATTATGATCGAGGCTTATAAATAAATAAAACATTTCTGGCAGCAAGCAAGTTCTCTGGGAATTCTGTAGAGATTCTCAGTCATCCAGGTCATGGTTGTCCTAAAGGTGCTTTTTTTCAGGAGGCAACTGGACTTTCTTGTTCTTTCTTTTGAAGACGTTTTGCTTCTCACCCAAGAAGCTTCTTCAGCTCTGACAGGATAGTGGGGAATGGAAGGATTTATATTTCTTGCAAACAGCTGGTCATTTGCATCTTTTTAGAGGGTTGTTGAAGCACTTCCTTATCTGTGTCCTCAGGGTTACCTGAGTAGTGCAAATGATTCCTGTAGTCTCTGGGAATTGAAAATCCAGAGTCACCAGAACTAGGAAAGCAACACATTTTAGTTCCTCAAGTCAAGCAAGAATAAAGTAAAAGGCTATCCACAGATGGTCCAAAAAAGATTGAAAGCAAAGAAATTCAAGAGCCTGTGCTTCCGAATGGCCAAAGGGACCAGCTCTCTGTAACACAGAATTAATCTAAGGTAAATGTTTGTAGCATGCAGTGGCTCAGTGGTTAAGACGCTGAGCTTGTCGATCAGAAGGTCAGCAGTTCAGCGGTTCAAAATCCCTAGTGCTGCGTCCCGTTACTTGTCCCAGCTTCTGCTAACCTAGCAGTTCAAAAGCACGTAAAAAATGCAAGTAGAAAAATAGGGACCACTTTGGTGGGAAGCTAACAGCGCTCCGTGCACCTTCAGCATTTAGTCATGTTGGCCACATGACCATGGAGATGTCTTCGGATAGCGCTGGCTCCTTGGCTTAAAAACGGAGATGAGCAGCGTCCCGTAGAGCCAGAAACGACTAGTGGGGGAACCTTTACCTTTTCCTTAAATGTTTGTAGTGTGAATTTTGAAGTGTGACCCTGTGCTGACATAGCTGGTAGTGATTACAGGCTTACAACAGTTCATTTAGTGACTTGTTTTTACACTTACAACCATTCTAGCATTTCCATAGTCACATGATCAAAATTCAGGCGTTTGGCAACTGACTCATATTTACGATGGCTTCAGTGTCCCGGGATCATGCGATCACCTTTTGCGACCTTTTGACAAGCAAAGTCAGTGGGAAAACAGATTCACTACTCTTAACAACTGTAGTGTTTCACTTAACGACTGTGGCAAAAAAGGTCATAAAATGGGGCAAAACTCACTTGACAAATGTCTCGCTTAGCAACATAAATTTTGGGCTCAATTGCGGTCGAAAGTTGTATAAGATTATACAAAATTATGTTATCCTGCAAAACTGTCGCTTCAAATGGGCATTACACCTCAATAAACAGGAGGTCTGTCGATTACCATTCCCAATAATAATTTGCCAGTAACACATAATTTGCATATATGTATATATCTTTGCATCTTGCAAATTGTTTCATTCTACGTTCTTTGAGAACACTGAATGTAAACCTGCTTTAATACCTAAATCAAATAAATTAAGGCAAGAAGTCAGAAGAAAAATATAGGTAAATCTGGCTTAATCCTATAATTTAACACAAATTTTCTGTCTTTAGGATCTCTCTCTCTAGAAGCTCTATAAATGTATTCCTAACTTGCAGTTTTTAAACACACCGTTTTATCTTCCAGTATCTTCCAGAACTGAGCCTGCAGTTCTTTCTGGGCTTCATCCTATAATTCTTCCTATTCTTAAAAATAGATCTCGTAGGAGAAGATCCATGTTCATTTATGGTAGCTCAAACTCAGAAGAAATCTAGTAGAGCCTTTTCAACTAACTAGCTTAAAAAGGGGAAAGGCTTTTGTGAGTACAATTTTCTTCCTGTCTGGGGAAACCTTCAGGGCATGTCTGGCAGTAGGATTCTTGTACTTTGAACTAGGCAAAACAGGGAATTTCAGCTTTCATTCCAAGCCATGCCTACTGAAATCCCCTTTTATCTTATCAAATATAACACACTTGGTGTCTCCTCTAATTCTCATTTACTGACTCCAGACAGTGTAAATCTGGTGATGCCCAGGAGGTCTGTCTATTACCCTTCCCAAAGATGGATAATTTGCATATACATACATATCTTTTGCATCTTGCAATTTTTTTTCATTGGTGGATCTCTCGCTCTACGTTTTTTTGAGAACACTGGATGTAAACTTGCTCTGATACCCTAAGCCAAATAAATTAAGGCATGAAGTTAAAAGAAAAATAAAGTTAAATCTGGTTTACACTGCCACGCTCCCCAAACCACCATATAGGTAATCCTTGACTTAACAAGCTTTCATTTAGTGGTCGTTCAAAGTTAAAAGAACATCGGAAAAATGTGACTTATGACCATTTTTCACATTTATGACAGTTGAAGTATCCCTATGGTCACATGATCAAAATTAGGACGCTTGGCAACTGCATGCATTTATGTTGGTCACAGTATTCTGGGGTCATTTGATTACCATTTGCAATCTTCTGACAAACAAAGTCAATGGACAAACCAGATTCACTTAACAACATTTGACTAACTTAACAACTGTAGTGATTCCCTTAACAACTTTGCCAAGAAAGGTTGTAAAATGGGGCAAAACTTATTTAACAACTGTGTCGCTTAGCAACAGAAATTGTGGGCTCATCTTTGGTCATATATCAAGGACTACCGGTATATCTGTCTATCCTGGCAAGCCATCCTTACTTCCATCACATCCATATACTGATTCATACATTGTATTTCGTTCTTGAAATTTCTCATCACTCTCTTGTTGAGGAGCTCATCGGTTCCATGCTATTCTCCAAAGCACCTGAAGGCAAGACCAGAAGCAATGGATGGAAACTAATCAAGGAGAAAAACAACCTAGAACTAGGGAGAAACTTCCTGACAGTGAGAACAATTAATCAGTGGAACAACTTGCCTCCAGAAGTTGTGGGTGCTTCAACACTGGAGATTGGACAACCATTTGTCTGAAATGGTGTAGGGTTTCCTGCCTGAGCAAGAGGTTAGACCAGAAGACCCCAAGGTCCCTTCCAACTCTGTCATTCTATTCTATTCTATTCTATTCTATTCTATTCTATTCTATTCTATTCTATTCTATTCTATTCTATTCTATTCTATTCTATTCTACTCTACTCTACTCTACTCTACTCTACTCTACTCTACCCTGGCTTTCTCAGTATCCTTCTTTGGCCCCAAATCTGCAATTTAAAAAAAAAATACTAACTGGAAATAAATCCATGGTGTGCTAACCTTTTCCTGCCCCCTCAACTTTTCTACAAAAATGAATCCAACAACAGATCTTCTACTAATGCTTCTTCTTCATGTAGTTTTTCTGATTTGAGGTCCGGTGTGGCTAAACTGGAAAGATAACAAGAGTTATGTTCTTTACTTCTTCTCCCTGTTGCCTTAGAATTTAGAGAAAAGACTTGAATCAGAGGAAGAAAAGAACTAGAGAGAAGCAGTTCAGGCTTAAAACACTGGATGCAAACATCCATCACCATGAATAACAATGGCATAGAAAAAGAAGAAAAGTAGACTAAATCATTTCACATTTAAACTAAGGGGATTTTTCTGTTTGGGGGAAACGGACAAAAATATACTTTGCTGGGAGTTACCCAAACCATTCATCCCCAAATAAAACATTGCGACTGCCTACTTGTAATTCTTCTGGAATTCCTGAATATTTTCAACGATGTTCCCATTGTCCTTTGTTGCTTACTATTCTGTATTTTCTACAGAAATAGGGAGAGACCGTCTAGGGCATTCCCTGACATCTGCCCCATGGTTACACATACTGGCCTGGGAATTTAGTGCTTCATAAACAGTGAAAAGCCACATTTCATTAATTAATCAACTCTGATTAGCAAAAGTTACTGTTGGATAAGTAACGAGCGCTCTACTCTATTGAGGGCTGGGGAAAACTCTAGGGCAGAGGTCTTCAAACTTGGCAGCTTTAAGACTTGTGGACTTCAACTCCCAGAATTCTCCAGCCAGCTATGCTGCAGCTATGCTGGCTGGAGAATTCTAGGAGTTGAAGTCCACAAGTCTTAAAGCTGCCAAGTTTGAAGACCTCTGCTCTAGGGCAAAGAACTTTGAGTGGCTGGAGAAAGGCCCGGGACAGAAAACTGTAGAGGTTCCTGTCAGCAAAGAGGAGTTGATTTTTAGAAAGTGTTTTAGTGGTAATTATGAATAAATAACTCTTTATTAGAAACCTCTAACCTCACCTAGGAAAGATTTATTTGCAGATTGTTAAAGAGATGTGCCCGACTTCAGTTTTATTAGGGTAAATGGTTTCTTCTGGTCAACCATCAGACAGTTAGGCGGCACCATTTTGCATATACAAGTAATTTTTTAAAAAAATGGTTTGGTTTTTGTCTTATGTAAACATCATATATATTCAGGGCTTGTTCACTTGGGCGACTGAAAGCCTCAGTGCTAGGTTGTTGTTTTTTAAAAAATAATTCTTTTCAATCACTGAAGTAAATTTCCTCCTATCTCTTATTAGATTTGGGTTGCTTATAATGAATCATCTATTTTCATATGACAATATATTTTTGTTAGAAAACTTCATGTACAGGTGACTTACTGCCACAATTGAGCCAAAACACTCTGTTGCTAAGCAAGACAGTTGTTAAGTGAGTTTTGAACCATTTTATGACCTTTCTTGCCACAGTTAAGTTAGTAACACGGTTGTTAAATGAATCTTGGCTTTCCCATTGACTTTGCTTGTCAGAAGGTTGCAAAAGGTGATCACATGACCATGGGACATGCAACCGTCATGAATATGAGTCCATTGTCAAGTGGCTGAGTTTGGATCACGTGACTATGGGAATGCTGCAACAATCATAACTGTGAGAACGGTTTTAAGTCATTTTTTTTCAGTGCTGTTGTAACTTTGCACAGTCACTAAACAAACTGTCGTAAGTGGAGGACTACTTGTACCTCAATTTATGCTGCAACATTAACTCAGCTAGTTAAACATTTTGCTCCAACAGATTCCTCATGTCTCTTATTAACAATTTCAATTTTCCGTAAATGGAAGAAGGAGCAGGAGAGACGCCTGTCCCAGACCTGATCCTGAAAAATAAGATTTGGCCCACATGTCAGCTTCAAAAATTTTAGCAAGGGGTTCTCTGCCCAGTTGTTGGGCGGGCATGGCCATGGTGGATGTGGCCTAGTCGGCCTCTTGCACCACGGTGGGGGGGGGCGTTTTTGCTCTTCCTGGGCTCCGGAGGCTTTCCTCGAGCCTCCAGGAAGACAAAAATGGCCTCCAGAGGCCCTCTGGAGTCTGGAAACAGGCCCATTTCTGGTCTTCCTGAACTTCCAGTAGGCCCGTTTTTCACCCTCCCCGAGCCTCCGCGCGCACCCTGCATTTACCTGCATCCAAAATTGGCCCTATGGGGACTTCTGGAAGGGGTTGGCGGGGCGGGGCCAGCCCGGAGTGGGATTTGGGTGTTCTCCAAACTGCACAGGATCTTAACTAGAGGTTCTCACGAACCCCTGCAAATCCCCAGCAGCCCACCCCTGATTTGGCCCCTAGATTGAAGACATCAGGCCCTTTGGGGGATAGTGATCACATTAAGATTATTCAAGATGCCAGAGAAGGAAAAGTTAAGGATCAATGGTCATGTACCTGGCATTTCAGGAAGGAAATTTTAGAGAACCCCAAGGAATGATGCAAGGTAGACCAAATCAGGAAACTGACTCGGCAGGAAGATTAAAACTATACTTTATTGAGAAATTGTAACAGAATCTTGAAAATCTGACTGTTTTCCTTTCCCTCCCATTTATGCCACAGGGAGTCAAGGAATGGCCAGACTGAGTTTCTTTCTAATATTTTCTAATAGTTTGAAGCAGGACTAGAACTCATGGTCCTTCCAGTTTCTAACCTTGTGCCTAACCTTACACCTAACTGCCTCTTTTTCAAATAGTCAGACAAATATTTTAAATGCTGAGACCAGGCCAGGAGAGGGAGGTGGCGAGCTCCACCTCACTAAAAATCAAAGCAAAATATTGACCTCCCTGGACTTAGCACATACTTCTACATCTGTTCTAATCTAAAGATCTTCTGGGTGGTTTCTCCATGGCTCCCTACAAAAGATCTACAGCATACAATGGTTGGAAATCATAAAGGATAGGGGCACCGAGAGCAGAGGCACAGACAGTCCCACTAAAAAGAAAAGAAAAGAAACTTTTTAAGGATTAGTGTGCTTGCTGACAAGCAGAGCAACAACAGGGAGATATATAGGTACTAAAAGAGCATGCCGATGAATATGGAGTAGCGTAAATTGCAATTCAAACTTGCAGGAATGAAATCAGGAAAGCTAAGTGAGATGAGGCTGGTGAGAAATGCAAAATATAATAGTAAAATATACGGCTGAGTGCATGTGTGTTTGTGTGTGTTTGTGTGTGTTTTCAGATGGTTAATATGTTGCTTAGGGTTCTTCTTTTTTATTTTTATGACTCTGTAATACCTTGTTTCGGGTGGACTCGGGGTGACTGACTGGAGCTGAGCTTTTATTAGCCGGATGCCCTTCCTGACACCTATGCGGAGTTTGCAGAATATATTTTCTCTTTGTGCCATGATAGGGAAACATCTGTCGCTTCCTAGGATTGAACTCTCAATCCTGCTTGCTTCCGAGTGGAAGCGAGCATCTTCACCACGCCGCTCCACTCAAGGTTAATAAATATATCATAATTTTTTACCTTGAAGAAATTACAGGGGCAGAATTACATCCTATAGGATTTCAGGACCCAGTAAAAAGGGATCTAAGAGTAATAATAATAATAATCTTTTAAACATTATTATTTAAATTTAAATTGGGATGTCAAGAGTCCCAATATTTAAAAAGAGGAGGAAAAAGAAAAGACTTCTAGGGTCTTCTCAATATTTTTCAATATTGGTTTAACATCTGTACTAGGTAAGGTAGTAGAACAGATAGTCAAGCAACATACCTGCAAGCCTTAAAAATGAATACTATAATAAGTTTATAAAGAACAAGTTATATCTTTTATGACGGTTTGATGTATACCAAAAAAATATTGTGGATGTAATGTATTTAGAATCAGTAAAATATTCATCACAGTTGTGCTCATTATATCTTTTTGGACAGGATGGATAAATGTGACCAAGACCATATGGCATAATTTGGTGAATTTCTAGCTGGTGGAACAATTTTACTCAAAGGATGCTCAGAAATTATCTTCATTATCTAGGAGGCAAATATAACCTAAATGTGGTTGAATTGCAACCGAGTTGCATATTTATTTATTTATTTATTTATTTATTTATTTATTTATTTATTTTTCATATTTGTATACCGCCCTACTCCCGAAGGACTCAGGGCGGTGAACAGCCATAATAAATACAAATACATATAGAAGTTAAAAACTATTAAGAAACAGATTAAGTAATTTAGGCTCAAAGATTAAGAACATCCAAATTTATCGAAAGAGGTTTAAAACCCAATTTAAAAGCCAGTTTAAAAGCCAATTAAAAAGGGAGAGTTAGGCCAGACCAGCTTGTTGGAATAGAAAAGTTTCCAGGGTACGGCGGAATATGCGTAAGTCTTGGATGTTTTGTAACTCCGGGGGAAGCCCGTTCCAGATGGTAGGTGCCCCCACAGAAAAGGCTCTCCCCCTGGGAGCCGTCAGTCGACATTGTTTGGCCGATGGCACCCTGAGGAGTCCCTCTCTATGGGAGCGAACTGGTCGGTGAGAGGCTATTGGTGGCAGGAGGCGGTCTCGTAAGTACCCTGGTCCTGAGCCATGGAGCGCTCTAAAGATAGTAACCAAAACCTTGAAGCGGACCCGGAAGATCACTGGGAGCCAGTGCAGCTCGCGCAGGAGGGGGGTTACATGAGAGCGCCACATTGCTCCCATTACCACCCGCGCGGCCGCATTCTGGACCAGTTGGAGCCTTCGGGTGCTTCTCAAGGGGAGCCCCATGTAGAGAGCATTACAATAATCCAGGCATGAGGTGACAAGGGCGTGAGTGACCGTGCGTAACGAGTCCCGATCCAGAAAGGGATGCAACTGGCGAATCAGGAGAACCTGATAAAAAGTCCTCTTGGCTACGGCCGTCATATGCTCTTCAAAAGACAGCCGTGAGTCCAGGAGGATGCCCAAGTTGCGAACCCCATCTGTGGGGGCCAACGACTCATCCCCAATAGTCAGAGATGGCACCAACTGACTATATCGGGACGACGGAAACCACAGCCACTCGGTCTTGGATGGGTTGAGTCTGAGTTTGTTCCTCCCCATCCAGATCCGTACGGCCTCCAGGCACCGGGACATCACCTCGAGGGCATCATTGGGGTGGTCTGGGGTGGAGATGTACAGCTGGGTGTCATCAGCGTACTGATGGTACTTCACCCCAAAACCACGGATGATCTCACCCAGCGGCTTCACATAAATGTTGAATAGAAGGGGCGAGAGGACCGATCCTTGTGGCACCCCACATATAAGGGGCCTCGGGGTCGACCTCTGCCCCCCTGTCAACACAGACTGCGACCGGTCAGAGAGAAAGGAGGAGAACCACTGTAGAACAGTGCCCCCCACCCCCAACCCTTCCAACCAGTGCAGCATGATATTATGATCGATGGTATCAAAAGCCGCTGGGAGGTCTAGTAGGACCAGGACAGAGGAGCAACCCCCGTCCCGAGCCCTCCAGAGATCATCAACCAATGCGACCAATGCTGTCTCTGTGCTGTACCCGGGCCTGAATCCCGACTGGAACGGATCTAGATAATTCGATTCATCCAGGTACTGAGGCAGTTGTCGTGCAACCACACTCTCAACAACCTTTGCAACAAAGCGAAGGTTGGAGACAGGACAATAATTTGCTAATACAGCTGGATCCAGGGAGGGCTTCTTGAGGAGGGGCCTCACCACCGCCTCTTTCAAGACAGTGGGAAAGACACCCCCACTCAAAGAAGCATTTATAATCTCCTGGAGCCAGCCTCGCATCACCTCCCGGGAGGCCAGTACCAACCAGGATGGACACGGGTCCAATAAACATGTGGTCGCATTTAGTCTGTTCAGTATCCTGTCCACGCTTTCGGGAGTCACAGGATCAAACTCTTCCCAAATAATATTCTCAGGACCTGCCCCTGTCATCTCCTCTGGATCAATCCAGTCAGAGTCTAGCTGTTCATGAATCTGAGCAATTTTGTCATACAGATATTGTACAAAATCCTCAGCTCTTCCCTCCAAGGGGTCTTCCCGCGTCTCTTGATGGAGCAGAGAGCGGGTCACCCTAAACAGGGCGGCTGGGCGATTATCTGATAATGCAATAAGAGTAGAAAAGTAGTTACTCTTCTCTACTCTTATTGCCACTAGGTAATTCTTAATATGAGATCTTACCAGTGTTCGGTCGGATTCAGAACGACTAGCCCTCCAACTGCTCTCTAGGCGTCTTTTCCGGCGCTTCATCTCCCTCAGCTCCTCAGTATACCAAGGAGCCAGGTGAGACCGGCGCCAGGTCAGAGGCCGCAAAGGCACGACTCAGTCTAAAGCATCAGCTGCTGCCCTATCCCAGACGGCCACTAAGTCCTCAGCCGAGTCGTGTGCTAGAACCTCAGGAAATGGCCCAAGCTCCATCTGGAATCTCTCAGGATCCATCAGGCGCCTGGGGCGGAACCACCTGGTCGGTTCCGCCTCCCTGCGGCGGGGTGTGGCAGTTCGAAGGTCTAGGTGAAGGAGGGAGTGATCTGACCATGACAAGGGTTCAATCACTATATCCCCTATCTCGAGATCACTCAACCATTGTCCAGAGACAAAAACAAGGTCCAGTGTGTGTCCCCCCATGTGAGTAGAGCCATAAATTAACTGGGTCAGGTCCATAGCCGTCATGGAAGCCATGAACTCCCGAGCCACCTCAGATGTCTCGCCAACTGATGACAGGTTAAAATCCCCCATGACCATAAGCCTGGGGGTGTCAACAGCCACCGCGGATATAACATCAAGTAGCTCAGGCAGGGCTGCTGCCACATGGCAGGGAGCCAGGTACGTGACTAGCAAGCCCAACTGCACCCTATGACCCCACTTCACAAGAAGGGACTCACATCCAGCCGTCTGAGGAACAGTGGCCTCCCTTGGTCCAAGACCTTCGTTAATAACAACCGCCACCCCTCCGCCCCTCCCCTGAGACCTTGGTTGATGGAAAGCACGGAAACCTGGTGGGCACATATCAACAAGGGGGGCTCACCCTTCCTGGCCCAACCAGGTCTCCGTAATACCCGCCAGGTCCGCACCCCCCTCCTGAATAAGATCACAAATGAGGGGGGCTTTATTTAATATTTACAAATATTTATATGCCGCCCTTCTCCCAAAGGACTCAGGGCGGCGAACACAAGTTAAAAACATACAATAATGAAGGAAAATCCTAATTAAAACCAGTTAAAACAGGGACAAATAAATAATAAGCAAAATGCTTTTTTGAAAGCATTTTGCATCTCCTCCAAGAAGCTTCTTCAGTTCTGACAGGATAGTGGGGAATGGAAGGATTTATATTCCTTGCAGACAGCTGGTCATTTGCATCCTTTTAGAGGGTCATTGAAGCACTTGGAGGTTTGTCTGTGTCCTCAGGGTCAAGTGCTTCAACCACCCTCTAAAAGGATGCAAATGACCAGCTGTCTGCAAGGAATATAAATCCTTCCATTCCCCACTATCAAGTCAGAGCTGAAGAAGCTTCTTGGAGGAGAAGTGAAATATCTTCAAAAGAAAAAACAGGAAAGTTCAGTTGCTTCCTGAAAAAAATTCCTTCGGGATTTAGACAAATAGTTTATGACTCACTCCCATTTTTTAACAATGATATGGATGAAGGCAAAGACTAGCAATCTGCTGCTTGAGACATTAAGACTCAAAAATAATCCCCCTCCCTCCCTCCCTCTCTCTCTTTCTCTGTCTCTCTCTCTCTCTCCTCCCCCCCCCCTCTTTTGTGTCAATGTTGGCAACTGGGTGTTTATTGTTGTACATGACTTGTTGATTGGCCCAAGATCACTTTGCTGGCCTCATGTTTGAGGCAGAACTAGAACTCATGGTCTCCCAGTTTCTAGCCTGATGCCTAACCACTACACCTAACTGGCACTTTTTCAAATGTACAGACAAATATTTTAAATGGTAAGACCGGGCCAGTAGAGGGAAGTGGAGAGCTCTACCTCACTAAAAATCAAAGCAGAATATGGACTGTTTACAGGTAATCCTTGATTAACTATATGATTTTCGACTGGAATTTCCATCATTAAGCAATATGTGGTTATACAGAGTGATGTCACATGATCACATCATTTAGCAATGGCAATTCTGGTATTCCTCGTAGGCATTGTTAAGTTGGATCACAACTTAAGTTGGAACTTGTTAAGTAAGTCCCAGGTGGTTCACAGACAGGTTAGTAGGCAGGTAATTAATGGAAGAGAATATTTGTAGCTCAGGATTGAACTGGAAGGTCCTTGGTGCTCTCTGAGTTTGGTTGTTCTCATCTACAATGTTTCATTGTCAAACTAGGTAACATCATCAGTGCTAAAAGGAAGTGGAGTTTGCTGTCTTTATATATACTAAAAATAATAATAATAATAATAATAATAATAATAATAATAATAATAATAATAATTCTATTCTACTAGTTGTCCTGTCAGTCTTGGTGGGACTGATCTTGGTGGTTCCTTGATTAGGCTGTTGTTTGCTTTTAGCTTGTTGTCTGGGTTAGTGATCCTTAATTGGGATATTGTTTACTTCTTGACAGCTGATCTTGTATTAACCTTGGTGTTAATTTCTGCTCTTCTGGGTGTTGATTGCTGATGTGGATATACTGTATTTTGGTTTTTTTGTTTCCTTTCTGGCTTTTTGATTGTCTCTTTTGAATGGTATGTAGATGTTGTTTATCTCTATGTACCTGTTGATGGCTGATTGGTCTGTTGGTCTGTTGATAGCTGATTGGCCAAGCTTCCAAGAATTCTCTAACTTTTTTTAGACTTGGCTTGGTCTAAGATGCCCTCAGTTTCCCAACTATGGTTAAGTCTGTCCATGTGTTGTGAAATTAAGGAGTTTTCATCATGTCTTCTGACATCTGCAAGTAAACAGCTAACTCAGAGACCACCAAGGATCTCATAGGCAGATAATTCGCTGCTACTAGGCAGAGAGAGGTGCACATCCCTTCCTATCTATATGGGCTCAATTTCCATGATGTTCACGAATGAATTCCTTCTTCAAGTCTATCCAATACTTGATATGCACTCCTTTTTATCATCTCCAGTGCTTTTATAACCTTCAGTCCGCCAGAGCACAATCATTTATGAGTTCTCAATGAATTGCTAGTGAATTTCTGACACCACTAAACAGTGATGCTGACTTTAGATTCTGTTGCAGGCCCTTGCAGGTTCCTTGTAAGGCATTGCATTTCAAATGAGGAAGGAGGGAAGTCAAGGAAAAAATGGGAAGCAATTTCTTTTTGTACGAAAAAAAAGTAAAAGGAAGCAAAAACCAAAATGAGCAGTCACAGAAACAGCAATATGTTAATGATAGCTTACCTTTCTTAGTCAGCATGATTCAGGGTTGCTTAATTCTACCAAGGAAAAACTACTTTAAATGTTAAATAAAACTCCTCAGTTAAAATCACAACATGCTAACATGACATCATATTGTGTTCTTGTCTCAAGGTCTCTAAACCCAATTCCCTTGTTTCTCCTTTTCAAAAAGTCCGTACTTCCAATACTGTTTTTCACACATAGGCATTACACAAAAAAGTGTAATTTCTCTCATGAGTTTATTACATATTTGCCAAAACTATTTTTATGTTGCTCCTGGGTGCTTATTTTGCCTATGAGTTACATTGGAACTAGCCAGTGACTCTTCATCAACCGAAGGATTTTCAACAGTGCCTTGTGCCTGGAAGAGTAATTAGGAAGAATAAAACAGTCCCATTCTCAGGGAAACATTGCAATTCTGGAAATTCTTAAGGGCACATCTATTGCTGGCATTCTAAATCCTACAAAAGCCCCTGGATGGGTTGAAACTCAGTCCTTAGGAATAAGCAACTATCTTCTGAATCTTTGCTTTTCCACTGGAGCATCCTCATGAGGTCCCAATTGTATGACATCTTGAGCCGTGGATACCTTTCCCACAGTGCTAGAGGGAATTCTCTGGTGCGAATCTTTGTTGGACTAAACGTAAGGCTCACTGGTAATAGAGTGGTTTGAGAACTGGGGCTCTGGCTGATTGCCAGATTCTCACACATGCATTCCTGAAGCCCTAAATCATCCATATAACTACACTTAAGCTGCAGTCTGATACACTCTTAGATTGCAATAAGCCTCAGCCAATGCCGAAAGCTTTATTACAGAATCACTATTCATAGAACCAGGGAGTTGTATGCAGGCTCATCATTTGCTAACAATGGTGGCTAATCTTCAAATAGAGATCTGAGCTATAAATACTCTTATTTCCAATTTTCCTTGCTGTTTTTTTTTTTAAATATCTCTCTCCCAGTAAATATTTTGGCAGTACAGCAGCCTCTCCCTCCCTTAAGCCATAAAGACATCTTGAAACACACTCCGTAGTTGACAACAAGCCTTAAATTAGGATACATGGCTGGCATGTGCAAGATATGGAGCCTTGAGGATGGTTGGTGGCCTGAGAGCACTCCCTCCACTTCCTCACATATCTTTTATCCTCTGTTTTATTTGTTTTTCATTCAGATTTCATTCTGTTTTAACTGTATCTTTATGATGATTTTATGACTTTGTATCTGTAAACTTCCCAGAGTCACTTAGCCCGTGACATAGGTGATGTCTAAATTTGACAGAAAGATGGGAGACAGACAGACAGACAGACAGCAAACAGTCAGTCAGTCAGACAGACAGACAATAATTCATCTACTGAATGGACACCTGAAACATAATGAGAAATAAGACAAATCCTGCTCCTTGAAGACATTACGTTACAGTGCTAAAGCTTTTCTAATGATCTGACAAGTTGTCCTCGCTAAACAACCAATCATTTTAGAACTGCAGAGGTTTTGAGGTCACATGACCACAATTTGTGATCTTTTTTGCTAGTTTCCAGCAAAAAAAAAAAAAAAAGCCTGTTCAAATGAATGTATTGGCTTAATGACCACATCATTTGCTTAATGAATGTTCTGTTTGCTTAATGACCACAGCTTTCACTTAATGATCATAGAGTTTGCTTAATGACTGTTGCAAAACATCTGGAAAATTACTTCCAGTCATATGGGTGCCTCGAATTATGATCACAACTTTTGACCATAATTCCAGACTCAGTCATGGTCATAAGTCAAGGACTACTAGTATCAATATGAGAGGGGGCTGTTTTGCCACATTTCCATCAATGATTCACTCACTGTATACATGTGATTACCGTATTCTTCGAAGTATAAGACACTCAGGACTATAAGACACACCTATCTTTTTTGGTGAGGAAAACAAGAAAAAGAAATCTGCCTCTGTCTCCCAGCAATTTTGCCTGGTTGCAGCAAACAGCAGTCTGCTATACTTTCATTTTCGTTTTCAGCATAGCTTGATTAGCACAAGAAAAAAAAATCTGCTCCCAGCAATTTACCTCCTTGCAGCAAGCAGCAGAGGCCCGCACAAGAGAGCAAAACAGCTGAGAGTCAGGAGGCCAATCCAATCAACTTGTGCTAATTTAGGCTGTGCTGAAGCTGAAACTAGCTGTTTCTTCTTTCTGCTTGCTGCAAGGAGGTAAACTGCTGGGAGGCAGAGGCCAAAGGGTGGGGGCCAGTGGGTGGGCAAAAGGTAGGGGGGGGAAAGGTGCATCTTATACTCCAAAAAATATGGTAATTTGGTGTAAAGTTTGTCTAGAGATATCTTTTTGCCACTCATGGGGCTTCTCAACCCCATCTTACAGATGTAGGTATGAATGCATATATACAGAGAGAAGGAGGGAGGGAGGGAGGGATGGGGGAGCCGGGGAGACTTTATTTGGGAGAAAGAAGAAAATGTCTTCTTTTCAAGATTCATGATTTCACTATCTCTGCCAGAAATTATGATTCAAAGGGGCGGGGGGATCAAACAAATACAGTAAATGCAACAAACGGGTTTAAAATATAATCTTTTCTAAGTTTTTGGAGCTATTTATTGTGCAGCTGAATTGTATCACATATCAGTATTCAATTATGGCAACTTTCTCCCATTGGATCCTTTATAATTAAAATGAACAAAATAAAATACGACCGTTGGATAAGAAAGAACCATTTTTTACAGCCAAATTAGCCAGAGGAGATTTAGAAACTACTGTGATGAGTTAATTATTGGTGTATTAATACAGATACTTTCACCAATGACTGACAAGGAAGTTGTCATAGCCTATTCTTTTTCAGCACAAGTCTGTATGAAGCTAAAAATTGTTACAATTATTCTAAATGAATGTTATGAACATTGATTTGATTCTTTGTTATAATCAGCATAAAGCTTCTTTGGTCTCATATCTCTTACAATCTAGGAGAGATAGCTAAGCTTATCATAACTTCTAGTTCTGATGCAGGAGGTCTTATTTAGTCCAGGGGTCCCCGATCCCTGGTCCATGAACCAGCACCAGTCCATGGCATGCTAGCAGCCTGGCCACGTAAATAGCAATAGCACTTTGACTTATATACCACTTTACATGCTTTACAGTCCTCTCTTAGCAGTTTACAGAGTCAGCATTTTGCCCCCAAACAATCTGGGTCCTCATTTTACCCACCTCGGAAGGATGGAAGGCTAAGTCAACCTTGAACCTGGTGAGATTCGAACTGCCAAACTGCTGGCAGCCAGTGATCAGCAGAAGTAGCTTGCAGTACTGCATTCTAACTACTGCGCCACCACGGCTCATAGATCCTTCTCTATGTCTCAAAACATTTAAAACATGGAGGAATGGAGCAGAACATTTGTGTGGGGAACAAAATCTCTAGCACAGTGGTTCTCAGCCTCTGGTCTGTGGCCACTGGGAGACCACAATGTCATCCCAGGGGATCCGCAAAGGTCTGAAGAAATGTTAGGATTGAAATTTTGACTTAAGTCTTGGAGGTCTATTGTCATGTTCCATGACCACAAAAGGTATTTAAGGGAGGTCTATGGGGGCCACTGCCCTACCAGAACATGGCCAAGGACAAACATGAAATATTAGATATTTGAACCATATGGGATAGTGGCAAACACACAGAAGTGGCCTCCCTCTATTAGAAAGGTACAATGTACAGTGTGGCCTGGGGGAAAAAAACCATTTAATTATATTTTTTTAATATTGAAGGACAGAACCTATATGAGAAACTTAATGATTTCCATATGTAAGACTACAGGTGCTGGATGTTGGATTTAGTTTTCCAGAGGAGATGCAGACGTTTTCTGAATGTTACAATCCAATGTTAAGCTGGAATGAATTAACTCTGTTCCACTCACTTCACAGATGAAATGACTAACTGATGGTCTGTTGATTTAACCCAGTTCAAGAGTTGGCCCGGTATCCACAGTTTATCTTATGTTATGTACAGCTTAGAAGGCCAAGCTTATTGTTGTGGTGCTGGATGGGATCCCAACATGTTTGCAGTGTGTTTCAAGAAGATAAATGTGCTTCACCTTACTTCAGGCCATGAGCTCATACAAGCAATCTTTTTTTCACATGGATTACAGTGTCAGAAAGTGGATTTGTAACAAAAATAGATCAATTCTTTTTTTTTTTTTTGAATGGCGTTTTCTAGAAACATCTGAAAAATATCACTCCAGTTAAGGAAATTATCTGTTTAAGCTACTAGCATAAACAGACTGAGCTAAGGAAATAGTGATTAGGCTTTCTATAGCCATTTACATTCTTAAGGTATCTGTCAGCACCAACAACCATCTGTACATCTTCCAACTGAGCTAGCTGTTCCGAAGAAAGAAAGCCAAAAATGCAACGATTGGGATCTGGGATGCTACTTTGTTAAGCCACAATGTGCATATGCCTGATATCTACCTGGACTTCCCATTACTGGCTCATCGTGACTGAAAAAAATCCTTAGTTTAATCTTCTGTTATGTTGAGATCATGGTTTTTAAATCCTGGTTTTTACCAAGATTTTATATACCACTATCATACTAGATTCCTTAACTATATGGATCATGTAAAACGTAAACTATGGTTTGCAAATACAGGGAGCCCTCAACAGGCCTAGTAACATATGCTTTACAACCAGTTGTACTTCCAAAGCACTTCTAAACCACTTCCAACCATCTAAAATATTGTGTTTTCCCCTCCCTGCACACTTGTCACATGACCTTATTTCAGATGCTTGGCAACTGGCTTACATTTATGTTCCGTTTCAGTATCCTGAGAGTCATGTGACTGTGATAGCATCCTGTGGTCACATGACTATGATTTGCTACTATGATTTTTGCCAGAACTAAGTTTATTATTGTAATCTAATAGGCAGAGTTTGTTCTTGCTCATGTCTCGCCTACAATCTACAAATCCTATGCCTGAAATGAAAATATCTGTGCTGCAGTTATAGCATGTTAGAGACTGAGATTTGGCAAAAAGGTAAAAGATGTATTTGGTGTCAAGCCCTGTGAGGTTGGCCTGCATAAGAAATAAGAAATAGAAATAGATTTGTTACCAAAGTAATGAGGAGAAACACAAGTCTTAAACAATCAGAAAGTAAGCATAAGTGTCACCAATAGACACCTCCCTAATTCACCTGGGTATAAGAAGGGGAGAAGGCATAGCACAATCATATTGATTCTGTTTTATAGCAGCTTTCAATAAAAGTCGTTTTAGCTTTTCTGTAGAATTGATTCTTGATCTGAAGAGGCTGACACTAATAGGCTATTGTGATAGACTCCCAAAGCTTGCCAAAAACAATTCTCCTACACAATTTATTCTAGTGTAATTAAGACAGAGTTATGCTTCCACCCAACCCAGACTCAAGAATTTCCTCTGGTTGCTGTTGGTATTTTAATTTTAATTTTATTTTTTTTAATTTTTAGTACATAGAATTAATAATCTTTAAACTAAAAGAAATAGTAATAGAGACCAAAAAAGAAAAAGTTGAAAAAGAGACAACCTCAAACAGGTTAAGAATACAAACTAAGTAAAGAAAAAGAAAAAATGTACCTTATAATTTATACTTATGATTAGTCACTGTTTTATTAATAAATACCCTACTATATTATCTGTACAAAATATTATTGTAAGATTTCAGAGAATCTCTGTATTGCTTCATTCTTTGATTAGTGGGGAAAATGGCTGTTTCCAAAACAGATAGATCCCATATTTCTGACAATCATACCTTAACATCTGGAATAATATTACATTTCCAATTTCTCAATATGATTCTTTTAGCCATCCCACATGCTCGATACAATCATAATTTCTGATATACAGAAGAATCTCTTTTGTAACCACCCAGTTTCCTCTGTTAGCTGTCCTGGTGCCCTCTCTGCTTTCCCAATGTCTTTAGGACTTTAAGCGCAACTGAGCTGATAAAAGTATGATAAAATCTGATCTTTAGAGAAGAGTGAAATCTTAGCAATGGCTAAAAGGAGGGATATAATACTGCTCAGCAATAGGAGAAGAATATTGCCTCTGCAGTGAATGTCTATAACCTTCCTCCCCGTCCACAAAACAAAACGGATGATTTGAAGCACCTACCAGAACAGAAATTTACATCTGGCAAGTCCTTGACAATATTTCTCTTGTGTATGATAGCAATATCATACACAAGAGAAATAGCATGATGACCATGACAATCTGAATATATTCCTCTTCCTGACTGGGCCTCTAGCAGATGCCCTTAAGGTGCAAAATGCATTTATATTCATGGAAGATAGAAAATGCTTTAAAGCACTAAAGTGCTAAAGCAATAAAGCCTATTGTGTGCCATGAAAATATAGGATGTTTGGAAGAGATGTCTTCAGATCATGCATATGAAAGCAGACTGGTACAACTGAAAAATTTGTACAGCAACATACTTCAAAGTAAAGAATGTGCTTTTAATTTTGGCACATTGGTTGACTCTTTGATCGAACATCAAATCCTTCTGGGCATATGGAGCAAGGCAGGTAAGAATACCTATTTATAAAAAGTAGATCTGCCTTTAGTAAATTCTGATGACATAGGCCAAATAATACGATTACTCACTTGCAAATGAAAGTTATGGAATAGAGTGCCGTTAGTGCTTCTATATTGACACTCCCCAGAGAACAAAAACTCAAGGAAATGGAGGAGGCTATCAAAGGACAGAAAAAGATTTGGATCTATGGAAACTACATGGTAGCTTAGTTTGGGCTCCTGTTTTGTTGCACAGGGAACTCCAGTGTTACTCAGGGACATCCTGGACTTTAAAAACCAATGGCTTTGATCAAATAATTGTGGCCACCATTTTGACTTTTTATATTCCCTTCATGGTCATCTCTGATAAGATTATTATAAAAATGTTTTCTTCCAATAAGATATGTAGTGCTTTGAGTTCATGTTTATTCAGTTGTAGAACATGTCCACTGAACTCATTGGTGTTATGACTGGTTTAATTGATTTTATTTGGTGTTTTCTGAATGTAATTTACACTCTGATTCTAGCCTATTTTTATTATTATTTGTCACCGATATTAATATGTGCTCAAAAGGGTCTTTCATTTTATCCTTACAAAATGTACTGTTGCATGAAGAACTAAGCCAAAGTAGGTGCCAGATTATGCTATCTGATATTATCAATCTGGCTTGTAGCCAGAAACTGTAGCCGGTCAGTAACATTATCTTGGTTAGCTGTCATTTTGACAAAAAATGTCTATGTATTTATTGTAATTTAAGGACATTCCTGGAAATATTTCTTCAGCAACATTTGTTTTGAGGCTTAAAGGGTGACAAGAAAAAAAATTTTTAAGAGTGGACCCATAGCTGTAAAATGTCTCCCAATGTTCTATTGTTCACATAGCTCCATCTTTTTGTTTTTCCTAGATTTTAAGTTTGCAGCCATTGTTTAATTCTTACCTCTCATAGGTAATTTTATTTTTGCTGGGTTTTTTTTTCAGCATTGATGTGATTCATTATTTATATACTGTAGTCCTCCATTGCAATGAATTTTTCTGTTGCATTTTTTAATATTGGCTTTTAGGTAGTACCATACAATATCTATACTTTGTTTTATGAATAAAAAGGCAAATAAAAGATTAATGGCAAAATATAATTTCCACAATGGAAGAATGGATGGTAAATGTGGTGGAATTGGCGGGGATAGTAAAATTGACAGTCCTAATTAACAAGAAGAATTTATTTTTTGTTTCCATTTGGAAACCACTTCTGGATTTTGTACTCAAAACAAAGAAAATGAAGCCCTAATTTTAGATTTTCACAGTTAGAATGAATTTGTTGTTATAGAAATGGTTTGAAACACTTAAAAATGTAAAATGAAAGGTTGAGGCTGTAACTTTTTGTGAGTGTTTTACTGCAGTGGAAAAAAAATCAGAAGTCACTACTTTTATCTTCCTTTTTTGCTCCTTCTTTCTACATCTCTCTTTAACTTTCTCATTTTTTTTTTGTTTCTATTTGTATTTTATCTTGTTGTTGTTCAATGGCTAAATTGGGTCTGACTTTTCATGACTCCATGGACCATAGCACACCAGCCCCCCCTCCGCCCCCCCCTTCCTCCACTGGCTCCTGGAGATTGTTCAAATTCATGCTCATTGCATCAATTACACCATCTAACAGTCACATCCTCTATCATCCTTTTCTCATCTTGTCTTTAATCTTTCCCAGCATCAGGGTCTTCTCCTCTTATCTTATAATACATTGTAATCAACATTGGAAAAAGGTTAATCACAAAATTAATTCTGCCACTAAAACAAAACGATTTCCAAGTTCCAGGTTTTAGAACAGATACCTGTTATTTAATGGTAGCATATGAACACATTCAGATAATAGCTGTTTATATGTATCTGATCAAAAGTACTGAGCTTCTAAAAAATAGCATGTCTACAGAAGAGATATAGAATTAGGAAGAGAGAAGATCTAAAGAATTTGATTATGCTGCAAAAGGTGAAGTTGTAAAAAAATCCTAATATTTCTGAACAATAAAGCTACAGCAGGGATGATCAGGTGTTTATCAAGATAATAAACGAGATGGAAGTAGAAAAAGACTTAGATAGAAATATAAGCAGTTCCATTTTAGATGCGTAAAGTATCAATGGGTCACCGGTTGGATCAGAAGTAGACCTTGTAACAAATCACTGCCTGAAAATGTTGTATTATATAATTTACTCCAGTATTAATAGAAAGAAAATGAAGGAGAATATTTAGGAGGCAGGAAATGGTTGAACCAGGAAATACAGAATGCTAGGATTACTTGAGCCTATGGATGTGCAAAATATTTAGCTCTCAAGATGTTCTGGCCTCAGAACAGATGTTTTTAGTTTTCCAAGTGCAGAAGAAAATGTGTTTCAAGACATTTGTTTTTGGTTGGAGTGCTATGAATATAGACTGCATGACACAATGCAAGCTGCAGACCCAGATATATAATCCACATTCACAAGGAAGAGATGCTCCTTGTCACATACTATGTGATATTTCGCCTTTTGTCTTTGTTGGAAATAGAGCAGGGGAAAATGGTGTTTTGAAAGCTTATGGCAGAACTTCAAAGACATTGCTTAAGGAACAGGAGGTTCTATCACTACAAAACTTCTGAGAAAACCCTAAGAAGCCTGGAGCAGTCCAGGTTTGTTCAAAGAGAGGATCTGCTTGCTTCAAGAAGTGATCTTCTGTACATAAAGTAAAGTGTCTAGTCAAGAATATTGCACTAGATTTGATTTGTTTTCTTTATAGCAACAGAAATAGCACTTAGACTTATATGCCGCTTTACAGTGCTTTACAGCCAGGGGCAGGTTTCAAAACCTGTCGCTACCGGTTCGCTCGTGGGCGTGCACAAGCTCACGCGCGTGCAATGCTTCTGCGTCCAGGTGGGTGGGCGGAGCCTCCTGCCGCCGCTACCGATTCGCCCGATCCGGGGAGAACTGGTAGCAACCCACCACTGTTTACAGCCCCTCTCTAAGCAGTTAAGAAAGTCAGCCTATTGCCCCCAACAATTTGGGTCCTCATTTTACCAACCTCGGAAGGATGGAAGGCTGAGTCAACCTTGAGCCTGGTGAGATTTGAACTGCCAAATTGCAGTCAGCCAGCAGTCAGCAGAAGTAGCCTGCAGTACTGCACTCTAACCATTGTACCACCATGGCCCGTCCTAATAGTGCTAATTCTTATAGTGCTAATTCTCATTTTCTATATCTCTGTACAAGCTAACAGTAAACAATAGCACAACCAAGGAAACACTAAGACCACTCCTACTAACACAGACAGGGAGAAGCTATATGTAAAATAAGAACAAACCTCACTCGCTACTAACACTGATGATATCACCTAGTTTGGTAATGAAATGTCTGCAAGAAAATAACCAAGGTCAGACAGTGCCAAGGACTCCACAGACTAGGGTTTCAGGATAGATGCCAGATAAGAATTAGGGAACTGTTTTTATTTATATTTCAAACTTTGTTCCAGAAAGCATCTTTTTTTCTATAGAAGATTAGAAAGTTTGTAACTCTTGATCTCATATAGTACCTGGAACATAGTATTTTCTTTTAGATTATTCCTTTTTATTATTATTATTTAAGTTTTGAACAGCAACAGCATGACTGTAATTGCCTGTAATTATCTTTTTCAATGTTTGCATTTTTAATCATTAAAGTTAAAAAGATGTTTTACATTTTAGGTTTTTCCCTTTTGTTATTTCTGGCGAGAGTGGCTTATCTACCAAAAAGAAAAGGAAATGTTGAATATAGTCACACAATACACAGCCAGTGGGTTTTATCACTGAGATTATTTCACTTTTGCACTTTTTTATAGAACGACAGCACAGATTGTGAGAATCTCTTTACTCACACATTCCAGGGAAACAATAAAAGAGAATATTTGTAGCTCAGGGTTAAATCGGCAATCAATGGGTACATAGAGATAAACAACATCTATATGCCATTCAAAAGTGAAAATCAAAATGCCAAAAAGAAACAAAAAGAACACAACATCTCCTCACCAGCAATCAACATCCAGATGAGCAGAAATTAATATCAAGATTAACATCAGACCAACAAACAAGAAGCAAACAATATCCAAAATCAATAAACCACCAACGCAGAGAAAAAAAACTAACAATAAACAACAACCCAAACAAGGAACCACCAAGACTATTCCTACCAACACTGATAAGAAAAGGCTATATGTAAAATAAGAGCAAACCTCACTCCCTACTAGCACTGATGATATTAGTTAGTTTGATAATGAAATGTCTGCAAGAAAATAACTAAGGTCGGACAGCACCAAAGACTCCACATACCCAGATTTCAGGATATATGCCAGGTGAGAAGCCCCCTAGAAGATAGGCGGTGGGAGTATGACCTACTGAAGCATTATCCCAATAGATGATGAAGGGTTAGTGCAGTGATGGAGAGTGTGCGTGTGTCTGGGCTGCCATCCGGAAGAAGAATCGCCCAGGGCACATGCACGTGCCCAAAAATGAACTTCCGGTTTCAGCCAGCTACTCTTCCGGGTTTCTGGCACACATGCGCATGCGATGATCAGCTGGCCAGTGCACATGCTCATGCAGGAAAATGGAAGACCAGTTCTTCCAGTTTCCGGCACTGCCACATGCAAAAAGGCCAGCTGAACATCATGTGTGCATGCGTGCCAGAAACGGGTGACACCGCGCTGCCAGGTGACATGGCTCTGCAGGCCACTTCAGGCATGCGTGCCATACAGTGGTGGGTTTCAAACTTTTTTACTACCGGTTCTGTGGGTGTGGCTTGGTGGGCATGGCATGGCTTGGTGGGCGTGGCTTAGTGGGCGTGGCAGGGGAAGGATACTGTAAAATCTCCATTCCCATCTCATTTCGGAGGAAGGATACTGCAAAATCCCCATTTCCTCCCGATCAGCTGGGACTTGGGAGGCAGAGAATAGATGGGGGCGGGGCCTGTCAGAATTTTTACTACCGGTTCTCTGAACTACTCAAAATTTCCACTATCGGTTCTTCAGAACTGGTCAGAACCTGCTTAAACCCACCTCTGGTGCCATAGGTTCAACCTCACGGGGTTAGTGTATGAAGACTCAGAGAGCTTCTGAGAGCAGAGGGGTGGGACCTTCAGCCTTACACCTTATAGGCTATCTGCTACTGTATAGAGTCATGATGGTGAACCTATGGCACGCGTGCCCAAAGTGGCATGCAGAGCCATGTTGCCTAGCATGCGCTGTGTTGTCCGTTCCTCTTCTGGGTTTCTGGCACGCATGCACGTGTGACAATCAGCTGGCCTTTTTGCATGGGGCAGTGCTGGAAACTGGAAGAGCTAGTCTTCCGTTTTCTTGCATGAGCATGCACACCGGCCAGCTAATCATCGGGCACGCATGTCTACCAGAAACCCACAAGAGTAGCTGGCTGAAACCGGAAGTTCAGTAGCTGAAACCGGAAGTTCATTTTTGGGCGTGCGCATGCATCCTGGGCAGCTCCTCTTCCGGGTTGCAGTCCAGATGCGCGGGTGCTCCCTTTTCAGCACTCGGTGCTAAAAAGGTTCGCCATCACTGGTATAGAGTGTGAAGCCAGACTTGGATGTTTTGAGGAGCAACATCTCAAATTCTTGCTTTTATTGGCTGTTGTTTTGTAGTTTGTGATTTCCCCCCCCCTTTTTTTTTCTGCTTAACAGCAGGGATCAAAGAGCCTTGTTCTTACTTATTTAAGATAATGAAGAGATACAGTGAGGAAGGAAAAGCAATAGTTAATTTCTTAACAGAAGATCACTACTCAAAGCTATGGGCCTAGTGAATGACGGTCTTCTTTTTTAAAAAAGTAACAAGTTCATGTAGCTGTGTAGATAGATTCTAGGTTGTGCTGTGCTTTATTTTACAGGCAGATAATGCAAAGGTGTATTTATAGGTGCATCTCTGTGCTTCACATAGAGGTACTGTTAATTTTGCTGGGGTTTGTGTATGTAAAACTCTTAGGACAATACTGGTTTAGTCAGATATCCCATTGTTGGTGAACTTCAAGTGCTTTTAAGAAGGTAGATTTGTAAAAATTTGTACATCTATGGCATGTTTGCATTCTGTATACTCTTCTATCTTGTGATATTAAAGTTACTCTTAGAGTCCTTGGCGCTTCCAAGCTTGGTGGTTTTCTTACAGATGTTTCAGCACCAATCTAGGCAACATCATCAGTGCTGTTTACACCCACTATAATGTTACCAGTTTGGTAATGAAACATCTGCAAGAAAACCACCAAGCTCAGAGGACCACACATTTCGACTCTGAGCTACGCATATTTTCTTCTATCAGTAATGTTTTTTAGCCAGCAGCCATCCCTATGGAGGGGGGGAAGTACAGTTGCCTTTGGTGGACTTATGACTGTTCTTTCATCTGCTAGATAATGGGAAAATGGCTGGCAACAAAAAAAAAATTGCCAGGATTATTTTAAAACCCCACACAATATTAGAAAGTTCACCAAGGAGATTACTAATCGAAATGAATGTTAAAGAGATTAGCTGCTCTGTTCGTCATCTAATCTATTGGCTAAGTGACTCAGGTTTATTGAGACTGAAATGTTGTTTTGCTCCTCACTGATGAGTGTATGATGAGCTGAAAATAGATCCCAATCTAAACAAGTGAGAACTTCTCTGGAAATTTGGGTTTATATTTTCACAAACATTTTAGAAATCATACCTTCACTAACATTTATAAAATTTGGATGGTAGTAGCAACAGCACTCAGACTCATATGCCGTCCCATAGTGCTTTACATGGTCAGCATATTGTCCCCAGAAAGTTGAGTCCTCATTTTACCGACCTTGGAAGGATGGAAGGCTGAGTCAACCTTGAGCCAGTCAGGACTCAACTGCTGGCAGAATTAGCCTGCAATATTGCATTCTAACCATTGTGCCATCAGGGCTCAGCAGCACTCATTGTAGATTAAAATACCACCTGTTCTTACAAGCCTCAGGTTAAAAACACAGAGCAGCAACTGGTCCTCTGACTGGAAATTTAGCATTTTACGTTGAATTTTGCTCCATTAGAAGACCACTGTATTGTTCTTAAAACAGTTTTAGTATTTTATACATACCTTTGTTTGAATTTAAATGGGGCTTCTCAGGCTTGGTGTTTTGTTTTGTTTTGATGTGTTGGAACTGCTGCTTTCTGAATTTCCAGCCAAAGTACCTATCAGCGTCATATTGGGAAAGGATTTGTTCCTTGAAGTCTGCAATTTTACATCTGTCCTGAGATAAATTATCCATATACTTATGGTAATGGAAAACGAACCCAATGCTCTTCCTCATGGCAATATTGATGTGCATCCCTCGTACCTCTGAATTTGCAGAAAAGTATAAATTTCACTGGTCCCATATCTGAACTTTATTAAGATTTAGCCATTAGAACATTGTTCTCAACCTTGGCAAGTCTAAGATGAATGGACTTCAATTCCTAGAATTCTGGGAGTTGAAGTTCATCCATCTTAAACTCACCAAATTTGAGATAACATTGCACTAAACTATCCTTACACATTTAATGAGGAAAATGTTCAGGCTAGTGGTGGGTGAACCCTTGGTCTTTTCGTCTCCAATCCAATTTCACCTGTAGTGAAAAAAAACCAAATACCAACCACTGTTAAGGTATGGGGAGGGCAGAGCTGGGGATGGGTTAGAAATGCCTGTAGCATTATTGTACATGTTTCCTACACCTCACTGAACATTGTTAGTATGTATGTAGAAAAGTATGTCTGATCTTGCACTGCTTCTTTGTGTTGTTATATGCTCTGGCTGGTGTCAGCATTGATGGTATCGAGCCACAGTGTTCTTTGATGCCCTGGTTTCCTTTTAATATTAATTCTTCCCAACATAATTTCTTTCTCCAGTGAATTCCCCTACATGACATGACCAAAACAAGGGAGATTCCGTTTCATGATTTTACCTTTTAGTCACATGTCTGGTGTTATGTGCTCCAGTGCTCCAATGCTTGCTTATTAGTCACCTTTGCTATCCGTAAAGGATACCTCCTCCAGCACCACAGCTCAAACAAGAACCAATATCTTCATATAAAATCAAAATCTTGACAGGCTGCTATTAGGAAGCCTTTGCAGCAAACATTTTTCCTAAAAACAACAATGGGGAAGGGAAGATAGGATTTGCTCATTTCCCCCTCTCCAAAATAAACCCAAACTACATGTATGACCTCTAGAGGTAGAAACTTGGTCTGTGGGCTTGTGACAAAAATAAGAAAGTAGGGGGGCATTAAGGAATGCTATGTTGAAGGGGTTTACCAATTTGTCCCCAAGGACTGAGGTTATCTCTGGGCTTCCACCTCTAAGGCACAAATAATACGTATATATTTTGCTCTATAGTATTTCTGTGTCTGAATAAAGCCAAGCTTCCAATCACATGTTACTTTCCAAGTTAGCTCTTTACTCCAACCAATTCATAAGTCTTGGGATGCCCATGGACATTCTTGATTATTTTAATGCTTGGATGCCTCACTTTAGGCCTTCCTACCGAAGAAGGCACAAGTTTTCTAGCACCTTACTAACTTTTTTGTAAAACTGCTGCCATCTAAATCAAAACAGAGATCGCAAAAGAGGTCTAGGCAGGAGAGAGAATGGTTTGCCCTCCTTTTATATAAATTATGGCTTTAAAAAACTTTTCACAAAATGTTTGCAAGTATATGTATATCTGCATATGTAAAACACTGAAAATACAACAATGGGATTTTTCTGTTCTTTCCCTCTCCTGATGATGTTTTCTTCAGGCAAATTGCCTCTTTCTTTCCCGCCTATCATTTCACATCTCTGTGTGTCCTACGCTTCACTAATATATATCTCACCAGCATGCACACATACTCAAGCAAACTAATGTAGCCTATGCATAAACCAAATAGCTGCTTTGCAGCAGCAACAATCATCAGGAAATCCAGAAACTCTGGATTATCATATTCTCATGTGAAAACCAAAATAAAAATCCTGGCTGGGAGACTATTGGCCACCAAGGAAATCAGTAATCTGGTATAAAAAGAAAACCCCCAAATGTCCCTCTTATTTATTTATTTATTTATTTATTGGTTCGATTTATATGCCGCCCTTCTCGGGAGACTCAGGGCGGCTTACAATGCGTTAAGCAATAGCCTTCATACTTTTGTATATACCTGCTTAGTAGGGCTTTCGTCCCCCCCCCACCAAGTGATGTTCTTTTTTATACAAAGTCAGTTTATTGCCCCCACAATCCGGATCCTCATTTTACCTACCTCAGAAGGATGGAAGGCTGAGTCAACCTTGAGCCTGGTGAGATCTGAACTCACAATAATTGCAGGCAGCTGGCAGCTAAGTGCTATTTAACAGCACTTTAGTCCGCTGTGCCACCAAGCCTCTAGAAAATAGAACTAACATGATCAGGTAACATGAGCAGGCTCTCATGACCAATGAAAGTTGGGCAGGTCCCAAACTCTGACCATGGCAGCACCAGCATCATCACTACATTGCCTATACATTCAGTTTTGTGGCAGAGGAAGAAGAAAAATAACACGGGCGCACCAGAAGAGTTGCAAACATATGAAGATGCAAAGAGAATAGGACTAGGTGAAGGCACTATCATGAGGACCTATTGCATCGGAACAATTATTAAGTGGGAAATGAGAATGAGTCATTACAGAGAATTCTGCTGGATGTATTACAAAAGAAGAAAATCCAACAAATTAGTATTTCTACCAACAAAGATTGAGAAGTTGGGTGCAGAAATTTAGGACAGACTGTTGCAGAGAAAATCTATGTGGTCACCAAGAATTGATACCAACTTGATGGCACATAATCAGTCTATCGGAATGTAATGTATGTTGTCTGAATTTAACATACTGATTTGAATTAAAAGGCCAATCCTTTAATATAGGCTTCTATGTTGGTCAAAATCTATTCTTTTCAAAATTCCCTCCTTGTTCCCTTGAAGCTTATCTTGCTTGAAAAATCCTTTTAGACTTTCCCCGGTGGTCATTATTTGTGTAAACATAATGTCCCTTCCCGATGAGAATATCTAAAACTGCATTCAATGTCTTGATCTATTTATTTTATTGTTAGTTTTTGTGCTTTTCAGTAAAATGCCTTTGGCACAACTGTAGTGTTTTAAATGGCCTTTATTGGATAGTTGGTCCAGGCAAAATAATTTTGCTGTTCAGATTTTAATTGAAGAGAGCAGCCATCCCAGAACAAATTAAAAATTAGGTTGAAAAATTAGGTTAATATTTTGCTTGAGGTGGTAAAAAAATCCTTGTCTGTTCTTTTTAAATATAAAAAGAAAAGCAATTCAGTGGATTGTATTTAATAAGTCAGGAGGAAAATTGCCTATCTGCTCCAGCGTGTAAGAAATGTATAATGGAAAAGCTAATTTATTGTTAAACCTGTAAATGCTACTCCAGAATTAACTTAATTTTAAAAAAAAACCTAATTATCACTTAGATGTCATAGTTTTGCAGAGTTAAAAGAATAGAAATCCATGGGGTTAACAATAGTTAAATGTACAGTTGGAAATGGTTTTAGGAGGCAATTACAGGCTCATTTATCTTGATAAAAACTACAGTTAGAATGCCAGTCAATTGCTTAATAAAAGTTTATCAGTTGACTGCTTTTTATTGTTGTCAAATAGCATAATAAACAAAAACATGAAATCAAGATTCTGGATTAATTGCATTGTTTGTTTTTTAAAAAATCCACATTACTTGGTAGTCACAGCAATTACTATTAATTTGCTGCCACCTAACAAGTGCAACTGATTGCTATCTGGTGCTACAACATATGCATATTTTTATTATAACCCAGTTCATGTAGCATTCACTTCCATTGCTACTGCAGCAGTCAAGAATTTCCTAATTCAGAACCCCAGTGAAATTTGGGAAGGAAAAGGCAAAACCATCTCCACTTTTATATTGATTGATTGGTCTGTTTTATATTGATTGATCATGGTCAGTTAAGGGAGATATAAATCAAAGGTACTGGACATTTTGGCAACACTTGGAAAGAACACAAAAGTAACAGAGTAAAAACCTGTTCAGAGCAAAAGGTAATAGAAAATTAGATTGGGAGCAGTTTACTTGATAAATGGTTTGGAAAACAAGTGAAGGTAAAGGTGATTCCGATCAATTTTTGCTTCAGCTTTCCAAACTGGGGAACTAACTTAGTTAGTTTCTCCCTAAAATATGTAGTAGATTGGAGGAGCAAAGAAGTAATCTGACAAAGCAAATGCTTGAAATGGGAGAGATCTTGTTAATGGTCCCTACTTCAAAGTGCAAATAATTTTGTCTGTATTATAATAGGAAAGAATTTTGAGTGAAAACTTTACGTATAAAATTATTTTTTTTTCTTTCTCTTAAAATGGTTTGTAGTTGCTACTCAAGGCTATCACTTTTGGAGTATTTTCTTCAGTTATACTAGTAGTCTGGCATGGTTCCTGTGATTAAATAGAATGCCAAGTTTATGCGATATTGATGTTTATTGTGATGGGACTTTCTTAACATAAGTTTGTGTCTTCAAATGATACATATAAAAGAAAACATTCATACATAGTTGCTGTAAAATAGAAGAAAGTGGGGAAAACCTCTGATATTTTAGAGCTGTGTCATTTTCTTTGAAATAGCTTCTGTTGGTTCCAATTGTCTTGGTAGATGCCCTCAGGTCTAAAGTCTTGCCCTTGTGATGTTCCCTAGCTCTAGACAGAGTTTTGTGTCTGTGTGTGAAACTCCCAGTCAGCAAGGTGACTGCCAAGACAAATCCTTGCACTTTTCTTGGCAAGATTTTTAGAAGTGCTTTCCCCTTGCCTTCTTCCTAAGGCTGAAAGAAAGCAATTGATTCAAGGCAGGGGTGGGTTCTACTTACCTTTACTACCTGTTCACAACTGGGCCGTGTGCATGCGCAGAAGCTTCCTGATGACGTCAGGGTCAGTGGGTGGAGCCTCCCCCAGTTTTACTACCAGTTCTTGCGAACTGGTCCGAACTGGGGGCAACCCACCACTGGTTCAAGGTCACCCAGTTGGCTTTGTCCCTAAGGAAGGACTAGAACTCACCATCTCCCAGTTTCTAGCCTGTTGGGAGATCCACAGTTCACTTCTCATCCAAGAAGCATCTTCCATTCTTGAGAACGGAACTGAAGAAGCTTCTTGGATGCAAAGCAAAATGTGTTCAAGGAAAAACAAGAATGTCCAGTTGCCTTCTGAAAAAGCATCTTTGGGACACTCATGACCTGGATGGCTGAGAATCTCCATAGACACTACAAATACCTTTTCCAGTATCTGCTTTTCTTCAACTATGTTATCACATAGTTATTTTGTTAGAATGGATGCACACACTATACTTGAAATGCCGATGCATTTGCAACCATCTAGATTCTCATCAGAGTCCCAAATTCAAATTTAAAAGTGCAATCATACCAGGCATAATTCCTTTTTTGCTCCCTGGTTAACTTGAGCAAGAAAGTGGCATTAAGCATGTTTGTATTCAGAAAAGGGCTGACTGGGTCAAAAGCATTTTTCTTACTCAAATTCTGTCATGGGACAGTTGTGAAAGTTGACCTTTGTTTTCCCAGTGGAACAAAGCAGCTGTTGATTTAGAGCCCCCAAATATGCACTTTGACACTTGTCCTGCTAATATAACAGCTGAGAAGTCTTCCAGCAGTTAGAAGAAGTCCCGCATATATACAGTAATATGTATAATTTCCAAGCAGTTCTCCTTCATTACATTGAAATGAATGGAAGCTCTGCTGTCTCTCATTTTAATTCCCAAAGGAATGGTCAGGTTAATCCCTTGTTAGTTTCTAAATATCTTGGGAATGGTATAAAGTTAAATGAACTACTGTGGAATGAATTGTACCAGTTTTTAAAATTGCCCAATTTTAAACTTTGTATTGCTACCTCTGCTTTTCTCATTTAAATGTTTATGGTGGATTGAGATCTTTTTTAAAAAAACTGCTTCTATACACTTTTTTCTAAGCATTGCAGCTACTAAATATTATATTGGCTACATAGTAATTTAAATGTATTTTCAAGTTCAGCTTGACTCCTGCTGAATACAGGAACACCAGCATTTCGGTTTTTTTGAGAACACAGAAGGTGGTTCATTATAATACCGTTATAAATATACTAATACTTTTTATCATACTTATTAATATACTATTAGTATAATAATAATTATTGTTATTTAAAACACCTGGTACTTGGATATTTTATTTTATATCCTGAATAACAACATGGTTTCATTGGAAGGTACAGTATATGGTCAAAATAGGTACAACATAAATTTCAGGTTTTGCTTTATTAAAAGTGGCCCTCCATCCAGAAAGAAATACCACAAATTTGAAACCCTCCACATTACTACGATTACCCTTTTGCCAAATCAGGTTAGTCTCCTTAATTCTAACTAATGATACTAATTGCAGCCAGGAAAAAAAAAAAAAAACTAACTTCCCAAGAAAGTAAGTTATTATGGCTGCTCTATGAAAGGATATTTTTGCTGGGATATAAGAAGCCCAAACTTGTGCTTACATAACCAAGTCCTGGACATGGAAGGCCTAAATGAACAATGTTCTCTTCCCAGATACATACAGTATTTGCAAGCAGCCTTTGTATCAAAACCAGCGCAAAACCATCTACATATTACAACTTCTAATTCAAAACAGAATCAATCGCATTAACCTTAGCCTATTTTAATGCCCTTCCTACATTGGTCACAGAACAGAAATTCAAGAACATTCAATATATGGACAGATTATTCCCCTGGGATGCTAGTGTCATTGAGTCTCGTATGCTCCTTTGCTATCAAGTTTATATAGATGTTTGCCTTTGCTTCATACCCTACTACTAAATGAATAATTCTGAATGTTTAGACTTATTGTATTCAAAACACCTATTCTCATTTGGGAACTCCATTTATCTCTCTAAATAGAGCAAAGCTTTGTTCTACTGGTTGCAGATTACAGCAAGCCCTGATAAATTAACGCTTGGTTAAACACCTATGCTATTCTGTATATATGTTGATCTCTGCTATTTTACGCTTTATACGTTGTTACATATGTTTTTCATTTTTTTTTTTACCATGGTCCACACTCATAATAAAGTTAATCTGATCTGTGTTTTTCATCCTAAAAATAGAGGAATTTGGCTCCTTATACCACTTTCACATAAACAGTACATGGAGTTGATCCATGCAGCTGCTTTGCTGGATTCCCCCCCACCCTTCCCTTCATTCTAGAACTGGCAGCAAATTCTGCTGCCCTGAAACTTGTTGGCCCCACATCTGTTCCTACTGCCATTTCAGAATGGGTCCAGATTGTGCTGCTGTCCACAAGCTGTGCTGGGAAAAGAATAGATGTAAGCGGTCAAGAGACGGCAGGTGAGTCAGCTGAGACTTTATCTCATAAACAGTGCCTTAGTTCAGGTGTCAATAAATGTTTCAGATAATTCAAAGCAACTCCACCTTAGTGAATTATAATGCTAGAAAGGGAGAAAGAAGAAGAGGACGATCAGCAGTAAGGGGGACAGACTTGAATACAGTGGTGATAGGCATAGTATTAGAATATTGTGGGGGGGCAGGGGGGAGACAGATTGGGGTGGGTTTCACTCATGTGTGCCACTTCTGCGCATACACAGAAGCTTCTGTGCATGCACAGATCATATTTGATGACGTCCAAGTGGGTGGGTGGAGCCTCCCACTGCCACTGCTACTGGTTCGCCCGAATCGGGGCGAACCGGTAGCAACCCACCACTGAGACAGTTCATCCTGGAGAGCTCTAGGAAATAGCTAAGAGTTGATCCTGACTCAAGAGCACATAATCAGTGCTATCAGTGGGGAATGTCTTTTACAATTTCCAATATTTTTTCTTGTTCTTTATGCTGCCCATAGTCCATTGGACATGGGTAAGTTATATATTCAAATAAAAGTAAAACAAATGATAGCATTTAGTCTAGCATTAAACATATCTTACTAAAATATGCATAGTTCTTGCTGAGCTATATGGTGGCGCAGTGGTTAGAAAGCAGTATTGCAGGCTGACTCTGCCCACTGCCAGCAGTTCAATCCTGACCTGCTCAAGGCTGATTCAGTCTTCTTCCATCTTTCTGAAGTCAGTAAAATGAGGACCCAGATTGTTTGGGGCAAAATGCTGACTCTATAAACTGCTTAGAGAGTGCTGTAAAGCACTATGAAGCGGTATATAAGTCAAAGTGCTATCACTATTGTTTTCTTGATTTTGTCAGCTTGGAGTGTGGGGGAAAGTGTTGGCAACAGTGTTAAGACTGCAACATTTCCGTCAGCTGAAATTCCAGTCCTGTCAATGTCAACTATTGTGTCAAAAGTCTTTTCTCACCTGCTGGTAAATTATGGTGGTTAATTTCCAGTTTAGTTTGCACCCAGCACACTCCCAGTCAATCCCTAAATCACAGCCAAGAGAAAGAGATTTTGTATATATTTTAACTGTCGTCCGATTTTGTGCACCTGAAATTAAGCTGGTATTGAAGAACTGAAGCATAAGAGAAAGAGTTCTGTTATGTTGATAGATGAGACAACTGTAAAGTAGCCTTAGAATATTTTACCAGAAACAGAAGCGAGGGATTTCTATGAACCAAAGGCCACTAGAAAGGAAATTTCTGTACTGTACAGGCTACATTTGCCCCAAAGCCCAGTCCTTTAAAATACATTTTCAATAACATGCATTAAGCCAGAGACGGTCTAGTCAGTTTCAAGACTTTGCATTCTAACCCACTAAAGAAAAAGACAAAAAGGACACTGTGGAAGCAGGAGTTTTGGTTTCTCTCGTACCCAAACCAACATCGCAGAACAAGTGCTGAATCACCCAGAGCAAGATGGAAGGGGGAAGTGGCATTGCATACTTGCTGTACTGATGTGGTAAGCAGCTTTAGCAGGAGGGTCTTGATATAGGATGAGACCATGGGAGAAAGAGCAAAATGAAACCCAAAGATGTCTTCAAGCTGCTTCATCTATGGGGCTAGCATGAAAACTCATCCTCTGAAGATTGTTAGTGACAGTCTTTGTACTGGGGCAAGGAGACTACATAGAAATGGCCATGGTCAAAGTTAAATTATCCAGGCTGGTGATCAATTTGCACATATGTTTGTGTGGAGGGAGACTATTTTATGGGTTAATGTTACAATTTTTATTTTCTTTTTTGACCTTTGGATAGTCATCTGTTGTGTGGATTGCATAAGGCTAGCTTCTAAATAAACACCGAAATGTTAAAGCGTGAGATGTTGAGATTGAAGATTTTTTTTTAAAAAAAAAAAGGTCTCAAATGTCTTTTATTTTAAACCTTCTTTTTTAGAATGTTTACTATTGTGGAGGAAGGAACAGATAATTTAAATGGAACTCCTAGCCCCATATTTCTGATGATCTGTTGTGATAGGGATTAATCTCAAGAAGTTCTTTAAATAATAGAATGATCAAACAATTCCTTTTAATTAGAGAAAACACAACAGATGTTTCTAAAACTTGTAAAAGGAAACAAATTTATTTATTGAGAAATAAATGCATTTCATTGTGGTAGATGGAACCTGATTGTTTAACACAAATATTATTATAGCTATAAACCATTTCTACGAGAAACTGCAAGTTAAACAGATGTACAACAGGCATATATTTAGCAGGTAAAGTTTTCCTAGTATGTAGATCCTCCAGAAATAGGTTACTAGTAAATCTAAGAGCAATAGAAAATCCAATGAAACTGCTCTACTTCTTTTTTTCTGATCTATCAAGCTCTATTTCATGGTCTATCCTGTCCAATTTTTAGTCATGCCTTTGATTATTGTAGAATGAGAAGAAAATGAAAAGCAGATACACAAGATTATGCACACATCATACATTTCAGTAAGGAAAACATAGTTTGATTGTGGTTCCCTTTTATAATGAGATCCTCAAAATAGCACAATTTTTCTCACAAAAGGAGAAGGCCTCATAGCATGTTCCTAGACAAGACGCCCCCTTCCTTAAATCATCTCCCAATTTTTTTACTCTTCTCTGCATACATGTACGGTAGAAATGAGAGTTTCCATTTCATATTAAATAGGAAATATTAGCTGAGAAAGTCTATGTTTACTATTTGAATGTTAAAACATTCACACAATTGTGAGTGAGGATGTTTACCTTGATGTTTTTCTTTGGCACTGAACCAAGAGAGAAGGGGATGAGTGTGTTGAAGAAGATTGTTGGAGAGAAAATTAGTCATCAACATGGACCATGGAAATGTATCTCTTCTCTATGAAGTACAAGGAAAGTCATGACGTACATGTGATTTTTAGAGAGTAACAGAACTAGGACCATGAAAACGTTTCATGTACACTCTACGCTTGAAGGCTTCCTGACACTTCCATCTTGTTCCACCTCACAGAAAAATGTAGAAGGGAGAGGTAATTTATGTTATGAATTCTGCACTTACTTCCTTGACTGAGGCTACTTCCCTAAATACTGAGATTTCATTAAGCCATCATGGATAGCTGATTTCCTTTCTATTTTCCATCATAATCCTCATTTAAAGTCAGCTAGGCTAATGGATGTCATCAAACCTAGGAGCAATTAATTAGCCAGGCACTATGTGACAAAAATAATACCTGAAATGATGCTGCTAATGGAGAATATCGAAGGGGAAAGATTCATTTCATTACATGTCACATCAGGAACAGTAAGGTTATTAGAGGAACTTTGCTGTTTGCTTCTGATTCAGACTCCGTTCATGATATTGTACAAACTGAGCCTCTTCCTCCTTAGCCTAACTGGTTTACTTTTTGTAAGCCCCTTAGATTCCTCCTTGATCAATGGAAGGGATGCATTAGTACAGCAACCTGCAGGACTTAAAGATTGCTTTAAAGTTGGGGATTCAATTCTAATAGTTGACCTACACTCAGTTTACAATTTTTTGGGAAGGACACTTAGAATATAAACCCAATGATGTATGTGAGTGACATGACCCAGTTTCCCTTTTCTGGAAGCACTGGTTTCCACTCCTTAACCCTATCCCTACTTGAACAATTACATTTTATTTCTTGCAGATTCTTCTTTTTTCCAATCATAATTTCAATTTCTCCATCAGGTGTGAGAGTTTGTTTGGAAGGTAAAACTACATTTTTGAATGTTTCTCTAATACATTTTGATATTCCTTTTTTGAGGGGTCCTTGGTGCTCTCTGAGCTTGCTTGTTTTCTTGCAGACATTTCATTACCCTAACTACCATATTTTTCGGAGTATAAAATGTACCTTTTTCCCATCTAAAAGGGGGTAAAAATTTAGGTGCATCTTATACACCAAATATAGCCCCGCCCACCCACTGGCCTCCACCCTTTGGCCTCTGCCTCCCAGCAATTTACCTCCTTGCAGCAAGAAGAAACAGCCCATTTCAGCTTCAGCACAGTCTAATTAGCACAAGTTGATTGTCCGTTGGATCAGCCTCCTGACTTGTTTTGCGTGGGACTCTGCTGCTTGCTGCAAGGAGGTAAATTGCTGGGAGAAGATTTTTTTTTCTTGTGCTAATCAAGCTATGCTAAAAACAAAAATGAAAGTAAAGCAAGCTATTTGCTGTTTGCTGCAATGCGGCAAAATTGCTGGGAGGCAGAGGCAGATTTCTTTTTCTTGTTTTCCTCACCAAAAATGGTAGGTGCATCTTATAGTCCGGAGCCTCTTATCCTCTGAAAAATACAGTAGGTAACATCATCAGTGCTAGTGTTTCAACCCTGAGCTACAAATATTCTCCTTTATTGATATTCCTTTTTGTCCAATATGTGGACAATTGTAAGCATTCTACCCTAATGTCATATATTTTGAACATTCTGTCTGGTCACATCTGTGCAGTTTCCTTAATAATTGGGTTTTTGCATCCATCTTGAATGGAAACTGTGTTGTAGAATTCAGAGAAACTTAAATTTGAAAGATCACTGGCATTTAGTATGAAAAATGGGTTGAAAATAAGAAAATAGATACATTCATATGCATATATAAACTGAATGAATCCCCGTCCTAAAGGTAGATCAGTGTATAGTGTATAGAGTATGGATCACTATAGTGTATAGTGTATAGTGTATAGTATAGTGTATAGAGAAAGAAAACATTAAAACTGTCAGAACTATATTACTGTATTAGCAGGCCTGTAACTTATATGTTTCTCTTTAAATGATACCTTATTTTGAACAGATTCCCAAACAAATTTTAAAACAAGATGCATAGCCTGATATTTGCCTTTCTTTTGTGACCTGATGTACCAGTGATATAACCTCAAGAAGGACTACCTCCCCTTCTGTACTTAATAGTTCAGATATTTCTTTTTTTAGCAATAACACTTAGACTTATATACTGCTTCATAGTGCTTTTACACTAACTACAATTACTCTCTAAGCAGTTTACAGAGTCAGCATATTGCCCTCAACAATCTGGGTCCTCATTTTACCGACCTCGGAAGGATAGAAGGCTGAGTCAACCTTGAGCCAGTGAGATTTGAACTGCCAAACTGCAGCTAAGAGTCAGCTGAGTAGCCTGCAGGGCTGCACTCTAACCACTGCACTACCTCCGCTCAACTTTTAGTTGATTATTAGTTTTGGATTCTCTGCCCCTTCTTCCTTTAGTTATATTTACCTTTATGACTATAAACATGAAGTCTCAAATTTATTTTAATAGAAATGTGTGAATCAGCCAAGGTGCAATTCAGTTCCAAGATCTCAGTTCTAAAAATTGCATGATTCAGTTTGAAGTAATACTTCAGAATTCTAAGATTTGATTCAAATAAAAGTTTTAGCCACAGACAACAGAGATATCTGCAGCTGCATCATCATGCTTTGGAAGTTGATGGAAGGGGCTTAAGTAAGATGCTTCCAGCAAAGTGGATTGAATTAAGAGGTGAAGCCGAAGTGAAAGAATGCTAGATGAACTATTTGGAGATTTTATGAGAATGATAATGGTATAACAAAGAGTAGAACTGAAATGACTGCTAATAGCATCTCAAAACCAAAAATATGAGAAAGTAGTTAAAGCTGTGAGAATGTTGAAAAATGATAAAGCTGCAGGTCTAGTCAATGTAACTGGAGAAATGTTAGAATATGGATATTGATTGATTGTGGATTCATTTTATATATATATATATATATATATGTATGTATGTATGTATGTATGTATGTATGTATGTATGTATGTGTATGTATGTGTATGTATGTGTAAGATATGACTTGATATATATATATATCAAGTCATATCTTAGCCTGATATCTAGAAGCACACTGTAGCAAGAATAAATTGGGAAAAAATACAAGGGTTTATTAAATATGCCTGGATAGATGTTTGGCAGAATTCTGTCTGTGAGAGTGACAATTAGCAAAATTTAAGAAGTACATTATGGCTTTATGCTGGGCAGGGGTGTGCAGACCAGATTTGTGCTTTTTCAGCAAGTCATTGAGAAATGTATAAAATTTACTGCACATCTGCTAATTTAGAGAAAACATGTGATGAAGAAAATAAGGTTGCATTAAGGATATCTCTGGATGAAAGTAGATTTGAGGATAGGTAGCTGAATATAATAGGAAAACTATATGATAGAAATAAAAATATGGGTGAATAAAAGGATTGGCTTAGCAAATTGTTAAATATTGAGCTGAGAGGTTGTAAGATGCCCACTTAACTGTTTAATTTGTTAGTGAATAATACATTATTATGGAACCTAGATGGTGCTCTTAAGAGCTGGTTGATTAGGCCATAAATAAATGAGCTACGATAAGGTAGATTGACTATAAAACAAGTGACCAAAGCAGTGGTGGGTTCTGCCTGGTTCCGCCGAGCCGATAGTGGTGATGATATGACATCACCAAACCAGTTCTGCCCGCCCGCTCCCCCTACCCACTCCCCACGTTATTCTTACCTTTTATTTGGCCCCACCCCCAATCTATTGCTGCCTCCTGAGTCCCAGCTGATGGGCTATAAGGAAAAAAAACTGTTTAAACTCTTGCCGCAGGGCTTCAAAGGGCCGCTCTACAGCTGATAGGTGGTAAAAGGCAGTGTGGTGGTAGACCGGTGCCTCCAAAAACAAATGAGTAGACTGGTGCCTGCAAAAATAAATGGGTAGACCAGTGCCTACAAGAATACATGAGTAGACCAGTGCCTGAAAAAATAAATGGGTAGACCAGTGCCTGCAAAAATACATGAGTAGACCAGTGCCTGAAAAAATAAATGGGTAGACCGGTACAGCTCTGCAAGCAGTTAAAAGCCTGGTAGACCAGTACGTCTGCTAAATCCTAAAGAATTGTCACATGACCATCAAGCCACACCCACAAAATAAGCCACGCCCATAGAACCGGTAGTAAAAAAATTTAGAATCCACCCCTGGACCAAAGGAATAACAAAAAGATCCACATTGTTTGAAATGGTTCAGTCATACAGAGAGAATGAATGAAGAATAGATTGCAAAATGAATCTATGAAGGAAGAGTAAACGGATTGAAAAGAAAAATAGCAGAAGTGGATATGGTGGAAGCAAGACATGCTTGCAAAGATAGAAAAGTAGATAGACTAAACGGTATTACATTTCCTTTCTTTATTTTTTTATTTTAATTTCTTCGTTTCCTACTTCTTACTCTTTTCCTACACTTTTCGTGACACTGGTCATACAAGAATTGGAATGGTATGATGCATTTATATATACGCTTCAGTGGTGGGTTTCTACCGGTTCACCCAGGTTTGGGTGATTCGGTAGTGGCGGCAGTGGGAGGCTCCGCCCACCTGCCCAGATGTCATCATGGATGCTCTGCGCATGCGCAGAAGTGCCATGCACAAGCAAAGCAAGTGCACATGCACACACGCTCACAGTTCTGAACCAGTAGTGAAGGTAAGTGAAAAACACTACCGATATGCATTCATATAAGTATATTAAGGAGAAAACTTTAAAAGAAAATAGTATACTATTTCCACATATATAGATACCTGGCTTCTACCATTCAAAGGTATGTTCCTTTTAGTTTAGTGGGCCTATATAATCTCATTCCATGTACTGCTTTTACAAAATAAAGCATCTTGCATGGTACTGTACTACAGATAAATCAGTCTGTGGGAACCTTTCTAACCTCAGATTTAGAGGTACCCTCATCACCACATTTCTGCATAAGGCTTTATTGCTTTGAAAGCAGCAGTGAGTACTACAAAGGACTTGTTGGCAACATTTCTGGGATTATCTAAGCCAATTCTACATCTGCAGTTGTGCAAATTTTTAACCGAATCTTTTGCCAGGTGTGTTCTTCAATTGCTTGCCTTGTGTTACATGATGGGGGAAAAGCAGATCTAACAGAGCAAGCAATGAACTTAAGGGAATGTTTTCTTCTTAGATAAACACTGGCATGAGATACAGCAAATTAGTCTTTCTTTCATCTTGGTCATCCCCAAGGGATGTTCATTATTCAGGGTTCCATTTCAAGTTGAAACTTTACTTGTCATAGGGATTGGTACAGAACAATGTAGTTCACAAATTGGATTATTTATGTATCCAATTACAGAACTGCATGTGTGTTATGGTATAGTGGACACTTAGATGAGAATTCTTGTCTAAAGTTAGTTTTATAAATGTAGGCATAAATCTCCTGCAGAATAGTTACTAATATATTGCCGTAATTGTCATAGAATTGGGGAATGCTGACATTTTCCAGGAGCGGTAGCAGTAAAGTGCCTTCAGCTAATGACCAAACTTCATCTTCACCCTACATTCTTTATTAGTAAAGGACAACATTATCCAGTTTGGAATACCAAAACAAGTTCTGCTCTGCAATGGCTTTCTGCCATGTAATGGTACATTTCAAGGCAAATGGAATATTGTTGGTCATCTCTTATTCCTTTCGCTTTTTTATTGTAAATGTTCATGGGGGGCATCAAATTCATTAATCATAATAATGATTTTTATCATAGACTTACAAAACAAGACATGGGTTAAGGTTAAGCTCAGGATGTTTGTGAGAGCAAGGTTGTAGCAGTGAAATGTAGATTGGGGCTTCCCTCCTCAACTAGTTCCATCACCACTGGACTAACCCAGCTTGTCTCGGTACTAAACAAAGTCTTCAGCATGTGCCTTGTAGAGAATAGTGACTCTGTCATTGTCCTAAATCCAACCTTTAAATCTCCTTATTTCTGACAACACAGACCAGCAGATTCAGCTCCTTGATAAAGATCATCTGTGGCTTCCTTTGCTGGGGACAAAAAGTTGAACAAACTGAAAGGTCATCTGTGTTTATGTATTAAAGCTACAGTATTGCACCATGTTTTGTAACAAAGTTGGGTCATTATTTATCTACTTATCCTTTTTTTCTTTCTTTTTTTTCTTTTTCCTTTGCTTTGAGCTGGAGGGGTTTGCTTATCGTGATGTTTCCAAGTCTGTAAACAGCTTAGGAGTAGCAGCTCCACTTCCCTAAATAGAGTGTTAGCTCACTTTTTATCAGTTCAACCGAGAACTGCCCATCTGTTGCTCTTTCACATCTGGAACCACAGATGTCCCTCCTCCCAGTCATCAATTACTGCAAGGAAATTACTACACTATGTTTATCACCTCTGTACCCAGTCACCTCTTCTCCGTGAAGTATCTTAGTAAGTATATCTAGGAAGCAACCTACCACTCATCCACCCACCCACCACATTAGTACAAGATATATACTTTTTTAGACATAAATGTTAGATCAAAAAAACCCCCCAACTCTGTCATCACTGGACACTCGTTAACATTCTGCTACTTGTGTATGTTCTTTGAACATTAAGAAAACCATCAAGTCCCTTATGGATATTTTCTAAACATACAGCAAATAAATAAGAAAGAAAAAGGTATAACATTATTTGAGTTTAGGCACACACATTTTACTTAAAGCATATTTATTTGCTACAGAAAGTCAAAATTGGCTTTGGGATACATGGCAATGACCTTTCTATGGCATCTTTTAGAACCGATTCCTTAAAAATCTATGGCATCTAGAAATCTATGGAATTAGTTCTAAAAGATTCAATAGAAAGATAATTTAGGGGGGAAATAAGCAGGATGGGACAATTTGGTGCGGTCAACTCACCACAAGCAATTCGCCATGGCCAACTTGGCATGGCCAACTCACTGTGGGACAACTTGCTTGCGGGACAATTCAACTATTCAATTTAAGTATTTAAAATAATTTTTAAAATATTTTAATTTTTGTCATTCACATTTCATTTTGTCCCTCCTTTGGCATCCCTTCTTTAATGATTCTGTTCTACCATTTCTTCAATATTAGTGTCCTGTGGTGAGTTGTGCCCTTTGGCGAGTTGGCCATGATGAGTTGTCCCGCAACAAGTTGGTCATGGTGAGTTGGCCACATTGAGTTGTCCTAGACCACAGGTGGGCAAATGTGGCTCTTTTACAACCTGTGGACTTCAACTCCCAGAATTCCTGAGATAGCCAAGTTGTAAAAGAGCCACATTTGCCCACCCCTGTCCTAGACCCAAAAGTGAGGGTCTATCTACATCAGTGTTTCCAATAAAGACTTTTGGAAGATGCCTCTGGGTGTACATAATAGTATATCACAAAAGCACACCAATGCACAAACACATATAGAAGTTTGTCTCTTGCATCTGAATTATTTTACCTCTAAATAAAGAACTTCCATATGGCAGTTAGTAAACATAATCCCATAAATCTGTTTTAATTAGTGAAGAGAGAGCCATAAGTTATCCTGAACTGTAAGAAGTGTCTTGTGACCTGTGATTTTTAAGAAGGATTCAGCTTTGTCAGGTATATAAACTGGACTGTGCCCATGGCACCTGAGCCGTTATCTGCAATTTTAACATTCCTTTTGTGAATAGAAAAAGATTCTTGAAAAGAAGTTTCCATTCTTCTTTATAGCACCTCTTAGTTTCAAATCTGGTCTTATGAAGAAAAAGCCACTTAGGTGAAAGCAGATGGAGGAGCAAATTAGCCTTGTATAGATGGGGATGCAGCACATAATTTCTCTCTGACGTATGCCGCTATTCATTTATATAAGTTTGTGTACACTTAGGAGAATGTTATGCTATTAAGAAACAAAAACCCACAAGCTGAAAATAGAGATACGCTAAATGAATTAAGATTCAGCTGCAAAACGCTAGCCATAATTACCTCTGCACATATGAATAGTCATTGAGTTCAAGTAATTACTGCAATAAAGATTACAGTCTAAATACATGTCACCACTGGGTCAGTAGGTAGATTTCTGCTTTCCAATTTCACTGGACCAAAGAATTAGAAAAAGAAAGCCTCCTCCTAATGAAGTAAATAGGAAAGCTCCCACTGATTTGATAGAAGAGGATTACTGTACCTTCAATCGTATTTTGTTTAATGTAAAACATCCTGGGTAGAATATCTACTCCGTGAGTCATTGTCATACTGTTGCATGCAATATAAGTAAAAAGGCTTGCTGTATATTTTTCTTGCTTTGGTTTCAAAGGCAGAGGACTCAGAATTACTCATGCAAAGTAGTGAGACAGAAGCCAACATAACGGAGTCCACACTATTATTCCAAGTTAACTATTACTCTTCATATGGCCAGATACACAAAGAATTAACAAATGTAGAACACCATGATGAACATCAGAAGACACTGTCTTAGTCACTTTGAATACACACAGTTGTGAATGTTATTTTTAGCATTCAGTCTTTGGAGTGAAACAGCCATATTTAATATATTGAAACTTTATTTCATCAAGTTAAAACTCACAGTTTGTATCATTACGGGCACTATTTACATAAACAACAGGCAGCAAGGGCTGCTTACGTACGCTGTTGATTGCGTAGCAAATGTCCCCAGACCAATTTACGTAAATTGCAAAAGACAAAAAAGTGAAACTTACAATATATCTTCACTTCTTGACAATCAAGATGCAACTGCTGATATTCCACATGAAAATTACTGCAAAGTCCTGAAGGATTGTCTGAAAATAATTAACTCAAATACAGTAAATAAGTTTGCAACAGTAATAAAAGTTGTACAAATAATAAGCATTGAATTTACTTTTTCCTCATGCAACATTTCTTAAATCTTCCTATTTGTTCATGCTGTTCCTTAAGAAGTAGGCATGTCTACCAACAATTTTCCTTTTAAATACATTTATAAGTTTTCTCCCAGATATGTTTGTCTACAATTTTTTTTGCATCTCAAAATTCAAAACATGTGCAATCTGAAAAAGAAATAGGCTACAAACCATTACTTCTTAGTTAACCTGGTTACTTATCAATGACCAGAACATACAGTAACTCACAGGACCAAAGCAATGGAGAGAAGAAAAGGATGTCCTATTTATGGAGAATATCTGTCTAGAAGTGTGATCAGGAAGACCATTTATTTTAGGATGGAGAAAGCATTGCAACTATTTAATTATTTAGTATTGCATACCATCATAATCAACTGTAGAGCCCCAATAGTTAACATCACAAAAATGTAAAAAACAACATAAGTACACAGTTCATAAAATCATAATAGTAAAGCAGAATAACAGAGTTGGAAGGAACCTTAGTGGTCTTTTAGTCCAAACTTTGCTCAAGCAGGAAACTCTATACCAGTGGTTCTCAACCTTCCTAATGCCGTGACCCTTTAATACAGTTCCTCATGTTGTGGTGACCCCCAACCAAGGGTGGGTTCTAAATTTTTTTACTACCGGTTCTGTGGGCGTGGCTTATTTTGTGGGTGTGGCTTGGAGGTCATGTGACTGGGTGGGCGTGGCTATATGTATAGGGACTACTCAGAGGGCTGAAAAAAGTCATTTCTGACAGGTCCTCGCACTTTTGACTGGTCCTCACACTTATGACCATCCTCACATTTATGCCTGTGCAGCATTCTTAACAACCATGTCACTCATTTCACAACTGCTTCTCTTCAACATGGTATAAGATAGGGCAAAAACGTAAAATGTGAGGACAGTCGTAAATTCGAGGACTGGTCAAAAGTGTGAGGACCAGACAAAAATAACTTTTTCAGCCCTCTGAGTAGTCCCTGTGCACAAAAGGACTACCCAGAGGGCTGAAAAATGTGATTTCTGACAGGTCCTCGCACTTTTGACTGGTCTTCGCAGTTATGACTGGTCATCATTTATGCCCATTGTACCATTCTTAACAACCATGTCACTCATTTCACAACTGCTTCTCTTCACCATGGTGACAAGATAGCGCAAATACGTAAATTGTGAGGACAGTCGTAAGTTCGAGGACTGGTCAAAAGTGCGAGGACCAGTCAAAAATAACTTTTTCAGCCCTCTGAGTAGTCCATATGCATAAAAGGATACAGCAATAGAGAGGGATGAAGGAAGGGAAGGGAAATTAGAGTAGGAGTGAAGGTAAGAGAGGGAGGAAGAGAGGAGGAGAAAGAGAAAGAAAGAGGAAGTAGGGAGAAGAAGAAGAGGGGGGAAGAGAAAGTAAGAAAGAAAGAAAAGACAGAGGTGGTAGGTTTGAGGAGAAAGATTGCTGTACAATAAAAAAGATGAAAGGGAAGAAAGCCAACCCCAAACAAATATTAATATATTAAAATAAAGAATGAATTGTTAAACTTTAAAGAATAAAAGAGAACAAATAGCAATAAATAGCAATAATTAGAAACACACATACAAACATACAACGTATTTTATTTGAACAGAGTATTTGGCTGGTTCACAAATTTAAACAGTTGTAGGAGGTTAGCACCCACCCCTTTCCTAGAAGAATGAAATATTTTGGGAAATATTAAAAAGGCAGAATATTATATTTCCCTACCTGGATGAGAAATGGAGAAGCATATTTTACAGACAAAGCAGCTCCCACCTTCCTGCCCCACCACCCTTTGTTAATGGGCCAGAGACAGAAAGTCAATCCTTTGTCAAAGGACATTTGCAACACAATAGCAACAGAAACTAACACAATGGGCCCCATCAAGCCATGTGATCCTGTCCACCATTAAACCATCTTTCCAAGCAGTCTCCATGTTTCCAGTATCTTTTTCCCCACTTGGAGCAGAACCCAGAAGGATATTTCTTCCAACACAGTATTTAGTCATTTCAATTAAATTTACAATTTTTATATTTCCTTTTTACCATATTTATTCCTCATCTATTTTTTTAAAAAAACAATATTACCCATCATCCTCATCTCTAATCTTAATCAAATTCAATTTTTCCCTTCTATTCTATATTATACCCCTTCGCATTGTCATCTATTTTTATATCCATCCTCACATTGGTTAATTATGTAATACAGTTGTTTAATACAAATTCAACATTTTAATATAAATCAATTAGTTATATAACTATCTTTTTTGTATATTAATCAATATGAACATGAATATTCCAATTATTTCCATGCAATCCAATTTCTTACAAATCAATTAATTATACTTACAAATAATAATAAACCAAATAGTTTCCCCCATATATTCCTCCAAACCACAACTTAACCAATTAATAGTATCTCAATTATTACAATTCCCTAGTTAAATAGAGCTTTTTTTCTTTTGTGTTTTAAAATCTTGGAACTCTCCTCTTTTGCCCTAAATTTCCCATTGTTTGCAGTTTTGCACCTACCTTTTTTGGTGAGGAAAAAGAAAAAGAAATCTATCTGCCTCATTTTGTCACGTTGCAGCCTGCTTACTTTCAATTTCGCTTTTTCAGCATAGCTAGAGGGAAAAAATCTGCTCCAGGAATTTACCTCCTTGCAGCTAGCTCTTTGAAGCCCTGCGGCAAGAATTTAAAGTTTTTTTTTCCCTCTAGCCATCAGCTGGGACTCCGGAGGCAGCAATAGATTGGGAGTGGGCGGGGTAAGCGAACAGCGACCAGGCGATCCAACAGAGGCAGAGGGTGAGGGTGAGTGAAGGCATGGGGGGGGGGCGAGAGAGGGCTTTGGCGACCCCTGTGAAATGGCCGTTCGACCCCCAAAGGGGTCATGACCCCCAGGTTGAGAACCGCTGCTCTATACCATTTCAAACAAATGGTTGCCCAATCTCTTCTTAAAAACTTCCAGGGTTGGAGCACTCACAACTTCTAGAGGCAGGTTGTTCCACTGATCAATTAAATCTGTCAGGAAATTTCTCCTTAGTTCCAGGTTAGTTCTCTCCTTGATTAGTTTCCATCCACTGCTTCTTGTCCTGTCTTCAGGTGTTTTGGAGAATAGCTTGCCTCCCTCTTCTTTGTGACAGCCCCTGAGATATTGGAACACTGTTATCATGTTCCCCCTAAGCCTTCTTTTCATTAAACTAAACGTACCCAAACCTCCAATCGTTCCTCATGAGAACAATGTGCAATTCTTTCTTCTATCTTCAAAAGATTCAAAACTTGTTTGATAGCATTAGCAATTAGTTATTAAAATAGGAAGACTGTTCTGTAGGAGAGGTTTCAAAACTGTGGTCTTTTATTCCAAGAGCCTTGGTGGTGCAGCGGACTAAAGTGCTATTAAGTAGCACTTAGCTGCCAGCTGCCTGCAATTACTGCGAGTTCAAATCTCACCAGGCTCAAGGTTGACTCAGCCTTCCATCCTTCCGAGGTAGGTAAAATGAGGACCCGGATTGTGGGGGCAATAAGCTGACTTTGTATAAAAAAGAACACCACTTAGGGGGGGCTAAAAGCCCCTTACTAAGCAGGTATATACAAAAGTATGAAAGCTATTGCTTAACGCATTGTAAGCCGCCTTGAGTCTCCAGAGAAGGGCGGCATATAAATCGAACCAATAAATAAATAAATATTCGAACTAGCAAAAAATACCATAATATTATGAATAAACGTCGAAGTTTACCAGAATTTTCATAAGACTAGAAACTAAGAAACAATGAACAATGAGTCAACAATTCCAATCCACAGGTAGTGCCAATCCCATCATCCTCCAAAAAATTCACACAGAAGCTCACTTTTCTGGAATGCCATCAGCCTGGGGACCACTCTCGATTAAAGCAATTATTCCATTAAATATGGGCCATTACTTAAAATACGGTTTCTGCATCCCAGCCCTCCCCTCCCCCCCGACACACACACTTCACAGAAATGAGGAGCTATAAACAACTTTTATCAACCAGGGTAATTCCATTTCTATTTTCAGTTATTAAATGAACTGAAACGCTGACTAATGAGTCATAGTAGATATTTCTGATCATTTAATACTGAGCTTTTCTTTCCTGTCATACAGCTAATGGTTCAAATAAGCTACATTATCTTCCATATATATATTGCTTTCCATTTTCTCCAGACATTATCCAAGCTGGCTAAGAATGGTGGGAGTTATAGTGTGACACATCTTGAAAACACCAAGTTGAAGAATGCTGTTTTAGGCCCTTCTTTGACACGTTCTCTTGTTTGTTACTCAGTGATTCACCTGTCGCCTTAAGATATAATGTGGTTTGTTTGATTTTTGTGACAATTCAAGTTCTTCTATGGATTTTGTGGCATAATGTATTGTTTGATTCAGATGTAATACTTGGTTCTCATGTTGTCTTAAACATTAGTCTAGGTTCACACATTCTCTAAACTATACACTATGGTTTACAACCCATATGGCCGAGTTTCCAAAGCTAGCTGTATATTAAGCCAAACGTAAATGCAACAGTGTGATTTAGAGGGAATGTGAAGTCACTTAAATATTATACTTAGTCTTCATAGTTTCAACATTAAATTATTATTTTTTCTTTCTCTTCCCAGCTGTTTGTTTTTTTTTTTTAAGTTTCTAGACCTGTGAAAATTCTGGGAAACTTGAAAGTTTACTCACAACATTGTGACATTTTTGCTGGTTCTAATAAAGGACCATAGTTTGGAAACCTCTCCTAAGGAATAGCCTTACTATTTTAATAACTAATTGCTAATCCTATCAAGTACGTTTCAAATCTTTTGAAGATAGAAGAAAGAAGAAACACCCTGTTCTATGTCAAAGTTGTAATTTTTAAGCCTATTTTTTTAAAGAACAAAAAGGAGGGAAATCTGGATGATGCAGAAGGAAAATATGTAGCCTATGGGAGTGCCCTCCCATAGTAGGCATTTTGGAAAGAGGTGATAAAGGTTCTAAAGGGCAAGGAAGATACTGTGACAGGACAGATATTCTGTTTGTTTGTGAATTAAGGAAAGGATACCTTTCAGAAACAAAGGGCATGGAAAATTCTAGCAACTGAAATCATGTAAGTGGTGTTTGAAGAGGGAGGAAATGGAAAGTCTGTTATTTCCTTTAGCTTATACTTCGTTAATCTAGCCTACTGTCAAGACTGAAGCACAATCAGCAATGGTCTCCATGCTTCCGTTGCCCTTTTATCTATACTCCATGGATACACGTAGCAATAAGGAGAATAAGAATAAAGTTCTCTACAGCAAACTCCATTAAGTTTCTGCTATGTACTTTGTGGACATCTCTGAGTCTTCTAGGGCTCACCTCAACTTGTCATTATCAATCCAATCAAATCTTGTAGTCAATAAAGCAGATATAGATGTTCTTTTGATTTTCTTGAGATTTTTCCTTGATCGAGCAGAGATTTACAATATGATCACCAGGGCCACAATCCTTTCTAAAACCAGTTTGAATATCTGGTAATTCCCTTTTGATGGCCCATTTCGATGATATCACTATTCCTTGGATATGAGGCAAAGCTCACTATCCAAGTCTGTAGAGATTCTCGGTCATCCAGGTCATGGTTGTCCCAAAGGTGCTTTTTCAGGAGGCAACTGGACTTTTTTGTCTTGTCTTTTGAAGGAAGATGTTTCGCTTCTCATCCAAGAATCCTGTCAGAGCTGAAGAAGCTTCTTGGATGAGAAGCGAAACAAATTCAAAGAAAAAACAAGAAAGTCCAGTTGCCTTCTGAAAAAGCACCTTTGGGACAACCATGACCTGGTTGACTGAGAATCTCTACAGACTTTAAGCTATATACCATTTGAGATGAACACCCTTTGAATGGTGTGGGAGTAGGAATGGATTTCCAGAGGAATGGATTTCCAGAGGAAAAATTGCAAACTACAGGAACCAGGAGCATTACTCAGGTGACCCTGGGGACACAGATAAATCTCCAAGTGCTTCAACAACCCTTCCTTAAAGACAGCAAAGGACCAGCTGTCTGCAAGGAATATAAATCCTTCCATTCCCCACTATCCAGTCAGAGCTGAAGAAACTTCTTGGATGAGAAGCGAAACATCTTCAAAGAAAAAACAAGGAAGTCCAGTTGCCTCCTGAAAAAGCACCTTTAAGACTTAATATCCACGGAATAGTCTTCACAGCAAGCTCCGTTAAGTTTTGGCTATGTACTTTGTCCTTCTGAAAGGACAGGTGACCAAATGGAACAACAGGCAAGATCTCAATTTTGTAATGTTGTAAATTACTAAGCTTAACCCAGAAGCTTTATCCCTACTGCTGTGTGGGTTTTGAAAAAAAAAAATCCATGCTCATTCTAAGAGTAAACCGGCCATTTGTCAGAGCACATGAGTTACGTGTGTGAGGGCTTTCTATGTAAACTTACTTGACTAAGATCAGTAAACATTTCTTCATTGTCGCAAATAATCAACAACAGAGTAACAAACGCAAGTTTAACTTTAGGTCTGCCTGTTTATCATTATGACTTTAAACTGTTTATAAGAAGCGGAGTAGTTTGAACGCTCCTCCAGAGGATGGGCAAAGCCATATGGGTTTCTTTCTGCAACAAAGTTCAGAGGGAGATGTGCCATTTTTTGCTTCATCTATGTATCATTTTAAATGTGTTTACTGACATTTAACCATGACATTAACTTGCATGATTTATACTCTTTCTACCAACATAGTGAATTAAGAATAGAAGGCAAGGATATCTGAGGCTAAGCATAACTCTCTTATGTGTTTCTGTATGTGTTTCACAAGCTCTACAAGTTGTTTCAGTTTTGCCCAGGTAAGTTATAAAAGAAGCCAACATGTATCCCATAGGCTTTGATAAATTTATACGTTCATGTTTTATTATTGTTTATTTATTCATGTATTTATACCTTGTTTCTCCGAAAATAAGACCTTGTCTTATATTTTTTTTGAACCCTGAAATAAGCGCTTGGCCTTATTGCCGTGCACTCAAAAGCCCGATTGGGCTTATTATCAGGGGATGTCTTATTTTGGGGAAAACATGGCTTAAAGAAAGAACAGTCAAGAAAGAGTTAGTTCTCTTTGCTCTTTTGCAGTGTTATTAGAGCAGTTATAACAACTCTGAGCTTGCAAACGGATAATGTTTTATACTGAAATCAATGGCTCCACTTTAAGCCATGTTCTTCATAAAGGTCAAAAACGGATTACTGTACTTCCTATAAACAAAAAGTGATATCTTACCCCGAATTACCTCTAAAGAATATGTAAATACTACCTTTTTGTCTAGGGACTATAAATCATGATTGAGTTACAATGGAATAGTTGTTCTTGTCTGTGCAAATCATCAAAACACTAATTCACTCAAACAGAGCTGATCTAAGGCGTTTTACTGGCTAGGATGAAGAAGATGATGTTTTTCTCTGTCAGAAGAAGCCAGACGAGATGCTTCAAATATTTTGCTTTATCCTCCGAGCTTGCACTACCTGAGATAACTGCCTTCAGTTACTCCATAGCTCCTACCTTTGGGAACATTTGCACTTTCCATTTTTTCTCCTTAAATCCTTACTCTTTACCCTCATAGTCAAGTAGTTGAGGAAAACATGACAATATGTATCTTTTTTCGTGTTCAGCATTGCTTTGAATATTCACTCTTTTGGCCACCTCTTATAAAAAGACCTTGACAAGAATAGAGGTAGTCCTCGACTTACAACAGTTCATTCATTTAGTGACCGTTCAAAGTTAACACAGCACGGAAAAAACGGACTTATGATTGTTTTTCACACTTATGACCATTGAAGCATCGCCATGGTCACATGATCCAAATTCAGATGCTTGGCAACTGGTTCATATTTATGACAGTTGCAGTGTCCTGTGATCAGCTTTTGCAACCTTCTGACAAGCAAGTCAACGGGGAAGCCAGATTCATTTAACAACAGTGTTACTAACTTAACAAATGCAATGATTCACTTAATAACTGTGGCCAGAAAAGTTGTGAAAAGGGTTTTACTGGCTCTTAACAAACGTTTCGCTTAGCGACATAAATTTTGGGCTCAATTGTAGTCATAACTTGAGGGCTACCTGTATTTTAATAAGGTGGGGAAGAGAGGAAGCAGGCATGGTGAGAGAGGAAATCCTAAAAAGTCTTGAACCTGAAGCCTAGAAGTGTGCTGGCTGGGAAATTTTAGGATCTGAAATTATGTTCCCAGCCAGCAGACTTAAGTTGTGTTCACCAATTTGTCTGTAATTGTGGAGACAATTACATTGGCAGAACTGGCTTTCAGAATAAAGGAGCATTTTCTGAAATGGGTCCAAACAGCCTTGAGTAATCCAACAACAATAGCAAATTATGGCCATAAAATGCCTTCTTTGGCCATTGCGAGACGCTTACTATCTACGGGTCACCAGGTGGATCAAAACTCTGCGTTTAAAATTCTACTGTTCCACCGGAACTCTAGTTTCTTGCGTTTTGCTGAGGCGGTTGCCATTAACTGTTTGAAGTCCCCTCTTGGGCGTGCAGAAACAGCTTTATGTCTATCTACGCCTCCCTCATAAGGCTTGCCATTGGTTGCTTTCCTGCATATATTATAGGCTTAATTAATGTTCTTGCTAGATCTTATATCTGAGGCTGATTTTAACCGTGTTATTGTAATGTAGGTACTGATGAGTCAATACGAAATGCTTGCATCTACCTCTTTTCATCTTTTGGCTGTATTGTTTAAATTATTAAAAGGGACTAACTTAAGTTGCCAAGTTTGAAAAACACTGCTGTGGTAAGTAGGGAGACAGGAGTCACAAACAGAGACCAAGGGAGCCAGATTTGATCACACCTACTTCTCAATTTGGGTGATAGTGGTTACCCATCTATTTAATCAGGCAAAATTAGGGGACTTTTGAGTGGATGGACTGCACTCAAGCAGCTGCACTGGCATTACCAGCCAAGTTGGATTAATTTAAACTTTTAAGATGTTTGTTTTCGTTGTGGCCTAGTTCACTTGGTTAGTTTAGGGCTCAGTGCAAAATCAGAATGTCGATTAATTCAACAGTTATGCAACTTGGCTTGTTAGCAGCAGCTTGTGCACATGTCCGGAGCATAGGTCCAAACTACTGTTTGTGGTGCAGATCTGCAAATCAAAGTAGCAATAGCAATAGCACTTAGACTTATATACTATTTCCCAGTGCTTTACAGCCCTCTCTAAGTGGTTTATAGACTCAGCATATTGCCCCCAACAATCTGGGCCCTCATTTTACCAACCTCGGAAGGATGGAAGGATGAGTTAACCTTGAGATGGTGGGACTTGAACTGCCAAACTGCTGGCAATCAGCAGTCAGCAGAAGTAGCCTGCAGTACTGCACTCCAACCACTGTGCCACCACAGCTCTTAGCTGGATCTCCTCATCAAGGGGCTGTAACATAACATACAAAGTGTCTAGGCCCTGTTTAGGTGGGCAACAAGCCTCCCTTGGGCAAAACTCAACAAGGGAGATTCCTCACAATTCACTCACCTCTAGAAACAACCCAAATTCAGACAAGTAATCTATTGTGGTTGTTCCTAATGTCTGTTTGCTCTTGCATTCTTTGCAGGAGTTAATGTGTACTTTTCTTTCTTTTTGTTTATTTTCAGAAAGATAGGCTCCATGTACTTGAGTCCAACAAAGTGCACTCTTGCTTGAACTTTACATTGTGCTGCTCTTTTGATTTCTCAGAAGTGTTCCATTTTTAGTTTCCTTTTTTCTTCCCTCCAGGATTGACTTGCCTCCTTTAAAAATAAGGAACAGAGCTTGTTTACATAAGTAGTATTATTCGATTCTCCTCAATTTTCACACACATGTTGTCACACCAAAAGAAACAAATGTGTTGCGTACTTCATTAATGTACCTCACATTTATTTATATTACGTATATTAGCAGTGTCCTTTCACATCCTGGTATTTTCCAGATGCTTGGAGTTCACCTGGCATGACCCGCTAAGTGACATGATCTTTGGTTATGATGCTGGCTGACAATTTTCAAAAATGAAGTCCAGCTTATCTGGAGAAGATCAGACTCGGAAAAGCCAATGGAAGTTAACTACAGTGTACCTTTCCAGCTTTAAAATTACCACCAGGCTAACAGCTCTTTGCAATGGAACTCAGTTATACTCAATGTTTCTTATTGTAAAATCGGAATCTTGCATCTGTGTTTTTGTCACTGTTTGGGTTAGCAGCACCACCTTGGACTGCACAATATAACTTAGCTTTAAGAAATGCATGTTGGTCCCACAGTAGTTCACAGCAATATGGATTGTACTATTTAGAATCTCTTTTAAAACACTAGAAGACAGTCTTTGGCAGTGAAATCGTTTTGAAAATTAAAAAAAGGAACAATGTATAGCTAAACATTTAAAATTACTTAAAATATGAATGATTAAATAAAGGAGATGTGGAAAGGGAATAAGAAGTTGGTTGGTCCTCAGTAGATCCTGTGTTGGTTCCCTCATTTCCCAGACTCTCTGTGTCACCTTGGATGAATATAGCTGGCACCTTGACAGAACATAGTCCCTACGTCCTTTTTACGACCACATTTCCTGTAGAATCAGTTGTATAATTGCATGGTTTCTTTAGCTTATTCAGGTGACATGAACAACATCCTTCCAAATAGTTCCTTCCTCCGTTTTCACCTCTAAGAGGTAACTTTCATATGTAAATTACTTGTACCTCTGGGAAGGAAGGAAAGAAGGAAGGAAGGAAGGAAGGAAGGAAGGAAGGAAGGAAGGAAGGAAGGAAGGAAGGAAGGAAGGAAGGAAGGAACCCCAAGCTAGACAAAGGGTGTGCCCTGGGGAGAAAATAATATTTAAAACTCAGGTGGACACCTTTCTGATTTACTAAAATAAGCAGAGGAGGAGGTACAGCACAATTCAACTTTCAAGATTCTGTTATTTTAGCCAGTTGTCCTTTCCCTGAAGTTGAATTTCTGGTCTGGTCTAGTGAGAATGAGACTTTCCCTTCTTTCCTCAAATATATTTCTCCAAGTTACTTAGTGGTTCTTGTCTTGTTTCAGAGAGTTGGGGACAGAAGGCACTGAGAACATTGAGTTTAGTTACTTCGCAACCTAGAGAAAATGGATTAATAACTAAAGTCTTGTATTCCAAACATATCCTAGGTTGGAATTTTTTTACAAAAATACACACATGACCTGAAGCACAGTCACAAACAAATGTTCTCTTCCACTTCTGGTGTTATATTGAGGAATTCCTGTGGATGGTGTATATATAAAAATAATAAAGAAATAAACAGGGGAAAAATTCCAACAACAATAACTGATGGATAGCAAATAAGACTAGCAAAAGGTAGAAATGGAGATTTAACATTCCTGCAATCAATATCTCCTGTGCAATGGGCTTGTTACTCCCTGTACTTTCAAGAATATTGACTATATATATTTTTTTACATTGTAGCTTATTAAAAAAAAATACAATCAGAGAACTGACAATCTTTCTCTCTCCTCCAATATCAAGGGTCTCAACTGGAGTTCATGTGGTGAAGTTTACACAGAGCTTTGAAAACCTGACAATTTCTAATATTTTAATCTGCACCAGTGGTGAAATGTAAAATTTGTTACTACCAGTTCTGTGGGCATGGCTTGGTGAGGGGATAATGTGATTGGGTGGGCGTAGCCAACTTTTTTTTTTACTTTTTTAAAGCATTAAAAATATAAGTGCATCTTTTGAAATTGCTTTTTAAAATAACATATAAGGTGCCGTACTCATTTTTAAAGCATTTGGGCGAATAGGTTGTAAACAAATGATTTTAAAAGGTTAAAAAAGGCTCTGACGATCACAGCTGTGGCACGCGATCGTCAGAGCCTTTTTTTTAACCTTTTAAAAGCAGGAAGTAACGACATCCGGGTGGGTAGGCGGAGCCTCACGACGCCAACGCTACTGGTTGTGGTCGTGGAGTACAGATGGGCTTGTTGATCACGTACCTGGCTCCCTGCCGCGTGGCAACGACCCTGCTCGAGCTGCTCAATGTCATAGCTGAGGTGGCGGTTGGTACCCCCAGACTTTTAGTCATGGGGGATTTCAACCTGCCATCTGTCGGCGAAACGTCTGAGGTGGCTCGAGAGTTCATGGCTTCCATGACAGCCATGGACCTTACTCAGTTAATTCATGACCCTACTCACATGGGTGGACACACTCTGGACTTAGTTTTTGTCTCTGGTCAGTGGTCGAGTGGCCTTGATACAGGGGATATAGTCATCAAACCCTTGTCATGGTCTGACCACTCGCTCCTTCGACTGGACTTTCTAACCGCTGCACCCCGCCGCAGGGAGGCGGGACCGACCAGGTGGTTCCGCCCCAGGCGCCTAATGGACCCTGATAGGTTCCAGATGGAGCTTGGGCCATTTCCTGAGACTCTGGCTCATGACTCGGCTGAAGACCTGGTGGCCGCCTGGGATAGTGCGGCTGCCAGGGCCTTGGACCGTGTCGTGCCTTTGCGGCCTCTGACCCGGCACCGAACTCACCTAGCTCCTTGGTTCTCCGAGGAGCTCAGGGAGATGAAGTGCCGGAAAAGATGCCTGGAGAGTAGTTGGAGGACCAGCCGCTCCGAATCCGACCGAACACTGGTGAGGTCTCATATTAAGACCTACCTAGTGGCGATAAAAGCAGCGAAATCTAGCTATTTTGCCGCTGTTATCGCATCATCAGATAATCGCCCGGCCGCCCTGTTTAGGGTGACCCGCTCCCTCCTTCATCTGGAGGTGCGGGATGATCCCTTGCAGGGCCGAGCTGAGGACTTTGTGCAGTATCTGTATGACAAAATCGCTCAGATTCGGGAAGAGCTGGCCTCTGACTGGGTATGTTCGGACGGGATGACTGAGGCAGGTCTTGAGAGTGTTTCCTGGGGGGAGTTCGATCCTGTGGCTCCCAAGGACATGGACAGGGTCCTGGGATGGCTGAACGCGACCACATGTTTATTGGACCCGTGTCCCTCCTGGTTGGTACTGGCTTCTCTGGAGGTGACACGAGGCTGGCTCCAGAAGATTGTTAACGCTTCTTTGAGTGAGGGGTGTTGGTAGGCACCTGCTATAGACACATCATCCATAAGTGGATCCTTTCTTCTTAAAAAGTAAAGTATTTATTGGCAAATGCAGAGGGCAATTAATGCTCATCTCTCTTTGTGGCTTCATTTCTCAGTGGGTCAACTAACATGGAAGATGGGGAAACCATTCTTCCAAGATCATTCTTGGAACTCTGAAACAAATCAACACATGGAGCTTCTGAAGACATTCAGGAATGTCGGATTCTATTAAGAATTTCTTCCTCCTTTTTGTAATTTTCCCATTTCAAAGGAGACATCATGGGCACAGCACGTGTGAAGCCGCTGGGTGAGATCATCCGTGGCTTTGGTGTGGAGTTCCATTAGTACGCTGATGACACCCTGTACATGGTGGAGCTGTACATCTCCACCCCAGGCCATCCCAATGATGCCCTTGAAGTGATGTCTCAGTGCCTGGAGGCTGTGCCGGGCCTGGATGGGGAGAAACAGGCTCCGACTCAACCCCTCCAAGACCGAGTGGCTGTGGCTTCCAGCGTCCGATATAGCCAGCTGACGCCATCGCTGGCTATTGGGGGCGAATCACTCGCCCCCAGGGAGAGGGCTCGTAACTTGGGCGTCCTCCTGGACGCACGGCTGTCTTTAGAAGATCATTTGACAGCCGTGGCCAGGGGGGCTTTTTATCAGGTTCGCCTGATATGCCAGTTGTGCCCCTTTCTAGATCGGGACTCTCTACGCACAGTCACTCAGGCACTAGTCACTTCCCGCCTGGACTACTGCAACGCTCTCTACATGGGGCTCCCCCTGGGGTGCACCCGGAGGCTCCAGCTGGTCCAGAACGCGGCCACGCAGGGGATTATGGGGGCGACGAGGCGCTCCCATGTGACACCTCTCCTGCGCGAGCTGCACTGCCTCCCGGTGGTCTTCCGGGTGCGCTTCAAGGTGTTGGTGACCACCTTTAAAGCGCTCCATGGCTTAGGGCCGGGGTACTTGCGAGACCGCCTTCTGCCACCAATAGCCTCCCACCGGCCAGTACGCTCGCACAGAGTGGGCCTCCTCAGGGTGCCGTCCGCCAGACAATGTCGACTGGCGACCCCCAGGGGGAGAGCCTTCTCTGTGACGGCGCCCACCCTCTGGAACAACCTTCCCCCAGAGTTACGTACAATAACAGACCTCCGGATTTTTCGCCGGGCCCTGAAAACCTATTTATTTCAACTAGCTGGGCTGGCTTGAGTTAAATTTTAAATTGATTTTAAATTGGGTTGTTTTAATTTACGGCCAAAATATTTAATTATTTTAATACTGTTTTTAAATTTTGTATGCTCTGTTTTTTACTTTGGCTGTTCACCGCCCTGAGTCCTATTTGGAGAAGGGCGGTATAGAAATGGAAACAAATAAATAAATGGTTCTCCGAACCACCTGCCACAATCACTACCGGATCGCCTGATCCGGTCCGACCGGGAGCATTTCATCTCTGATCTGCACAGTTGAGGACATTTGTAGTTTTTCCCCTGTTGAATATTCTGTGTATCCTCTTCATTTTTCTCAATCATATCTGCCATCTACATATCCTCCAGTTTTATGGGCAGGAATATGGGAGAACAGAATCAAGACTGCATGTGAAAAGAAAGTCTACAATTCTTTTTTAAAGTTAGGTTTTTCTGGATCTTGTTTTAAAGCCATAAAAATGATAACAATTGAATTCAAGTTCTACATTTCATTTTGAACTATTTTTTTAAAAGGTATATAGGCTTTTTAGAAAAACCGCTAAGCAATACCCAAAAAAGCATCATCATCATTACTATTATCATTACCATTACATTGCAGAATATTTAAGAAGAAAAGACTCCAATCTAGCTGCAGTTCTAAGTCCTCTTTATCCTTATAAATCTGGTGAAGGAAGCATGCATAGGAATCCACTGTACGTTTCAAGAACAGGAAAGGGAATGGAGGGAGAAAAGACAAGATATGGAAGAAAAAGACATGGGTAATAGGAAATGAATGAACAATTTAGTTGTATATGCTTCATATTTGTAAATCAGGCCATTTATTTATTGTACAATTTCTATTATCCCTAATAACACAAGACAGAGTTGCTTAATTTATCAGAGAACTGAATCTTTCTCTCTCCTCCAATATCAAGGGTCTCAACTGTAGTTCATGTGGTGAAGTTTACACAGAGCTTTGAAAACCTGACTGTTTCTAATATTTTAATCTGCACCAGTGGTGAAATGTAAAATTTGTTACTATTGGTTCTGTGGACGTGGCTTGGTGGGGGAGGGGGGGTAATATGACTGGGTGGGCATGGCCATTTTTTTTTTAACTTTTAAAAGCATTTTTTCTACAACCTTAAGAGGTTGCAGGAAAAAATGCTTTTAAAAGCCTCTGACGATCAAGCAACTCAGCTGGGATCATCAGAGGCTTTTAAAGGCATTTTTTTTCCTACAACCTCTTCGGCTGATCCCAGCTGAGCCGCGCGATCATCAGAGACTTTTTTTTTTACTTTTAAAAGCATTTTTTCAGCCGAAGAGGTTGTAGAAAAAATGCTTTTAAAAGTAAAAAAAAAACCTGCTAATGATTGCGCGACTCAGCTGGGCATGGGGGAGGGCAGGGATTTTTGCTACCGGTTCTCCAAATCACCCACCGCTATTGCTACCAGATTGGGCGATCCAATCCGAACCAGGAGCATTTCACCCCTGCGCCCACCCTTCAGCCTCCATGCATCCTCTCAAATGGAGCTTTTGAAGCTTTTGGAGGCTGTAAACGCAGCCTCTCAAATGGAGAGCCTCTCAAGCAGCCTCCAAGGAACTTCTCTATGCAAAGGCAGCCTCTCAAACTGAGATTTCGGAGGATGAAAAAGCAAGGCACAGAGGCCAAAGTGAAAACCTGGAACAGCTGTTGCCTTGCCGGACTGATTCCGTGCTTCCCCTGCTGTACTCACTGGAGCGCCCTGTGAAGATCAGCTACATTTTTGAAGCTGCGTATCTGCCCCAATGAGGCGCATATGCGTTCACAACCAGCAAACTTGTTGCTAAAGTTCACCTCTGGGAACAGCTGATTGGGGGTATTCTGGGAGGCGATCCACCTGCCAATCAGCTACTCATGCTGAATCAGGCTAATGTGCTGAAGCCCACCAGGCTGTTTGCTGTTTGCTGCAAGGACGCTAGCCAGATGACTACCGATGGATGCTGGTAGGCAGAGGCAGATTTTTTTTTTCCTCCCCCCAAAATAAGGTGTGTTTTATACTCTGGAGCGTCTTATATGCTGAAAAATACGGTAGTTTAGAAAGAGAGGGAGAGGAGAGGAGTGGAGAGGAGAGGACTACATCAGAATCCTAGAAAGGAAATTCTGGTATAAAAGCTAGAACAACCTTACAGCTCGTGCTCTAAATAGACTTGCCTTGAAGCAATTCCTTTCGAGATGAATAAACCCTAAACCATATTCCTACTCATATGAATAGGTCATAAATCTTAGGGTTAGATATTCCAAACAAACATATATAGAATCATACTATAAATGTCTCTTTACAGGAATGATTGCGGATGGCTTATGATAAAAAGAACGCTATATAAACAAGTACAAATGATTCATGCAAATGCTTAGGACAAGCATAGACAAATACATAGAATATAACTCATAGTTCCTGTGACTTGCTCAGGTCCCACACTTTCTTTTCCTCTCTGTGAATAAAAGGGTAAAATATTATGATGAGCAAGCCAAATGAGTAAGGCACCTTGTATGTTATTTTAAAAAGCAATTTCAAAATATGCACTTAAAATACCTTTTTTCCAATTGGGATACATTTTTACATTTTTCAATCCTGTTGCCATCTCATTCCTAATATACTGACATTCGTTGGAACTGTAGCCATTTTCACAGTTAATAAACACTCTAGTTTGCTGCACAAAATTATATTTCCTTTTTTTTTTTTGAAACATTTTGTCTAGTGAAGAAAGATTCTATAACTCTCAGCTTATAAACAAAGCAGATAAAATACTATAGATAAATGCAGTGATGCTGTATATTTCCAAAGAAACTAGAACCCTTTTAAAATTATTGTTTTTATTATATGCACAAATGTGAATAGTATTCTTCAGCGAGGCTACATAAAATGGTAAAAAGAGACTCTTTTGCATAATATTATTAATCTTTCAGTGAATAATTTTTATATTTTATAAAGGTTATAAAAATTAAGCTGGTGATAAAGTTTAAGTATTAAACTATCCAGTATTATAAGTATTAAAGTATCCAGTATTATAAGGACTGGATGAAATATATATTCAGATGGCCAGATTTAATAGTCATAAACTGTTTGTGCCTATTTCCAAACTGATATTATAATCAGCACAGGATAATATTGCAAAGATATAATGAATGCAACGCAAAGGACCTGTTAACACACAATATGTAAAAATTGATCACTTTCTGAAAAAGATCACTACTTTAAAAAAAAAAGCTTCATATAAATCCTAATCCAAAATATGGCAAGCACTTAAACTTAAAAAGCTTACTTTATATACATGACTGGGAGGGGGAAGGTTCAGTGGTGGGTTCCGCCAAGCTGGTAGCGGTGACAATATTACATCACTGAACCAGTTCTGCCCCCTCCCCACCCACTCCCCACATTATTCTTACCTTTTATTTGGCTCCACCTCCAATCTATTGCTGCCTCCTGAGTCCCAGCTGAAAAAACTGTTTAAACTCTTGCTGCGGGGCTTCAAAGGGCCAACCTACAACTGATCAGTGTTAAAAGAAAACAAATGAGTAGACCGGTGCCTGCAAAAATACATGAGTAGATCAGTGCCTGCAAAAATACATGAGTAGATCAGTGCCTGCAAAAATAAATGGGTAGATCGGTACAGTTCTGCAAGCAGTTAAAAGCCTGGTAGACCAGTACCTCTGCTAAATCCTAAAGAATTGTCACATGACCATCAAGCCCCACCCACAAAATAAGCCACACCCACAGAACCGGTAGTAAAAAAATTTAGAACCCACCCCTGGGAAGGTTGGTAAGGGGGTATCACTCCAGTTAATAGAAAACCCAGGTAGATTTTGCAAAGAAAAACAGAACTAAAATAGGAAGTGGTAGCATGTTTGGGAAAAATAAATATTGCAACAGTACAAAATATTTTTTTAAAAAAAAAAACTCTCCTAAATCTTCCTCTAACTCAAAACCAATGGGGACTTATCCTTTTCATTGGTCAATAATTATTGAGTAGTTACTGGAAATGAACAACCAAAATTAGAAACAAATAAATTTAAGTTAAATAAAACCAAGTAACTTCAAGGATGCTCACTTAATTATACTTGAGGAATGATCACCACTTCTAAAACAAAAGCTGAAAATACTAAGTACTGTAAACTCATAAACAAAATGATTTGAACGGTGCTAATAAAGACCTTCAGTCTCTCCAGGTACAGAAGTCAAAGGAATCCTGCAGCTTTTTTTTTTAACTGTATTATTTGGAGTAAAAGAAGACCAGCTCTTTAGATTTCTATACAGCACGGTATTAATATATAGCAAATCTATGCAAAATATTAAAATGGAAAGACATGACACTGACCACAAGTGCTATGTTTTTTCCCTCAGTTATAATATACGGCTATAATATGTGACCCATCAGAAAGGCTAAACAAAGAAGAGAGTTGAGTTATAGTGCTGGAGAAAATTATTGAGACTATCTTAAAACACAAGAAGAAAAAATGATTCTGTACTAGATGAAATAAAACCAGGCTGTTCACTAAAAGCACTAATAATGAAGCCAAACCTGACTGTTTTGGACACATGGCGCAAAGGCAGGCATCATTAGATAAAATCCTGAAGCTTGGAAAAATGAACCACAACAAAAAGAAGCTGACAGAAGTCAAGGTAGCTAGATCTGATCACTGATGACACAAGCAGGACCTCACAAGAATTCAAAACAGTGAACGACAAACAGTCTTGCTTGGGGAAATAATGTCCATTGAGGCACATAGCAATCAAGAGAACTGAACAACAAAAGAGTAACAAAGCAGAGAGACTGATTATAAACCCTGAATTATATAAATCTTTAAAGTGGTACCAGGTTAGGAGAGAGATGTAAACTCATTTTACTAAGACTACCAAATGAAAATTCTGGATGACCACTAAATGGGAATTGAAATATACAGTACAGAAAACTCTCACCTGGTGATTGTCCAGTGGTCCCAAATCTGGGAGCCCTACCATTCTCTGTTAATCACACAATTGCAAAGCCAACTTTGAGGCCTCTATCCATTACTGAATAAGAAGTTAAAATTGGACCCAGGGCTGGTTAATACACCAACGCCTTCTGACTTCCTTTTCCTTCTGCAAAGCACAGAAGAATATCATATAGAATTTAAAGCAATATTCTTCATATAGGTTATCCAAACCTTTTATTGTTATTATTTTTACTGTTTAATAAAAAGAGGTTTTCAGAAACAATCTATAAGGGAAAGGATCATTCTCTATTAATCTACGTTGTCTTTTCTTTAGAACATTTTTATATTAACATTCATCAAATGAACAGGATAATTTAAAATAATGATTTTACAGTTAAACCTGCACTATTTTTTTTTTAATTGTAACTGTTAGAAAGTAATGTCTCCAGTCTTTTGGATATAATCATCTTGCTGCTTGTACATTTGTGGCATGTTGTAAACTGCATGAAAGGAAATAACAATAACAATAGCACTTACTGTAGACTTATACACCCCTTCATAGTGCTTGACAATCCTCACTAAGCAGTTTACAGAGTCAGCCTATTGCCCCCAACAATCTGGGTCCTCATTTTACCCACCTCAGAAAGATGGAAGGCTGAGTCAACCTTGAGCTGGTCAAGATCGAACTGGCAGTAAGCAGCAGTGAGTTAGCCTGCAATACTGCATTCTAACCACTGTGCCACCAGGGCTAAAATGGATGCTAAATTTCATATTTATACATACAAGAAGTATGTAAGGTTAATTTAGTAAGGTTTAGTGGGGTTTGCTTAAAGCTTTCCAATGTGAATTGTAAAAATCTCACAAGCAGCTATTTTCTGTATGTCTTTGCTGTCATGCAACACTTACCCCGACTTTCCCAAATCATGTCCAGTAACCCTAAATTTGCTTCTGAGTCAGATCAGATTGCACTGCGATAATCTTGACAATTCTGTCTCTTTTTTCCTGAGAAATAATAAGTTACAACCTCATTATTTATAGTGTATAAAATATACCACATTATACCTGGCTGATTGAACAGAATAAACTAAGCTAGGGACAGGCATTTTTTATTGTTTATTGTGATGAGTGCAAATGGTAGAGTCTCTTGCCTATGAAATGGCTGCGTAATGGGTGAAATAACTCCCTAAGGTGTTCTCCACCGTTCCAGCGGGCCCTCCATAGGGTCTAAACAAGTTCCTGAAAATAAATATAAAAACTGGCAATCTGATTTTTCCTCACCCTCTGAGATACCATGCACAGTAATATATCAAAATACCTCTTGCTTCCAAATAAGATTTGTTCTTAACATTTATTCCCACCAGTAACATCAAACAGCCATGTATCATCCAGCCTTATATCATTCCTCTAACTAGGTTGTGTGCAGAAAGGGAACTGGGCTTGCAGTAGCGCAGTGCCAGGTAAAATCAAGTGATCTGGTGGGTTTTTAATAGAACAAACCCAATATTCTAACACAATGTGTCTAATGGAAATATGAGGTATACTAACTAATTTTCTGTACTATGGGCTACATGGGAAAGGACAAGGGAGACAGAAGGAAGAGCCACAGATGGGACAACCAACACAAAAGAAATATCTCCAACTGCAGAAGGGAAATAATTCAGAAGTGAGCCTTCCTAGTTTTTTGGAAAATAAGTACTTTTAGACTTGGAAAGATCCTGTTAATGTAATCTTAATGTAAGTTAATGTACTGTAAGTGTTCCATGAAAAGCTGGATTCTGCAGTCACTTTACAAAAGATTTCCTATTAAGGTATCTTGAGCCTTTCCATGAATAATCATAATATATGAATAGAGGACCTGATGGATTACCGGTAGTCCTTCCTTTAATTAAGATTTTAAAATGTGTTGCTTCATACAGCATTTACCGAAAAGAAAATGGTTTGTCAAAAATTAGACAGATTCTTTGTCTTTTATAACTGTGTCAGTTCATCCACTCACTGGAAATGCTGTTGTGAAAAGAAGGCATACTCCAAACCATTAGCTCCCATTGCGATATTTGCTTTCTTGAATGTGTATTTGCATTTCTGCAAATATTTGCATTCTTGAAAATCTTGAATTCTTATTAATGCAACTGTAAGCATTAGCCTAGAATATTGGAGCTTTTAAACTGCCACAAAACCTTTCGAAAAATAATGCAGCGACCACCTCATTTTAAACTTTATTTGGATCTGTATTCTTTTCTTTCAATAGAATCAAAAGTTAGAATAATGAGAAAGTAAACAGTTAAGCAAGAAACCCCTTTGTTTTCAAGCTGCGTCCCGAAATGCCTCCACTTCTTTTAAAGGGTTGCAACTATCTACAGTTTTAATGTCAAGTTAGTATACAGTCCTCTTTTACTAAAAAATCTGGGACCATTTGAAAGAGATAATGGATTAGACAGCTGACTAAGCAGTCCGTTGACCTCTCTAGTAGCTTGATAGATTGATGATCCTTTGCTTCTCTCCTGGGGAACTGAAGCATGCAAACCTATCTTTTGTTATTTTGGAAATAGCGAGCTCTTCTGTAACGTTCTATTGAGTGGTACTCTGTAAGATAACTTGGGGAGGGTGGCTCCTCTTGGATACAACAGAAGTTACATCAAAGCAAATGAGAAACAAGGAGTTCATAAAACATGAAAGTGCACACAGTCAACCATTGATGGCCATGGGAGCAGAAAACCAATTAAGTTAAATATCCAGGCAACAGTGATTGCTCTGACAGAGAGAAGGAGAGAATAGTGCTATGGGAGTTGTATTCACAGACAGCCAGCTCAAGTTCTGGAAATACAGTGAAATGAACTGTACATCTGATGTTAATTCATTTTCTCAAAATATTGATATTTCTTGTTAATGGTTATCTTTGGAGTGCTGTGTTGGTTGCCGAAAGGGCGTTATTACTTCTTGGGTACGTTAGGACTCTCTGCTAAGATTCAGATTTTTAAGTTAATGCCTGTCTTTTAAATACAGAGGAATAATTTAATAAATTCCACCAATACCAATTGGCAATCAGCTAAAAAAAAATCCAAACCAAATGAAAATTTGGAGACATTTTATGGAGTAACTCTTGAAACAATTGGATTCTATTTTTACATGTTTTAAAATTGAAGGGCCCACTAATTTTGCCATTTATTATAGGGAAATACTCAGCTTGCCAGATAATGGGCAGGATGGAAGTTTTCAACCTTTCCATCAAAGTCATGTTCTCTTTTTTCAAAGTTCTAAATATGTGTTTGGAAGTCGCATGAAAAGAGATGCAATTTGAAGGGAATGATAACAGAAATCCTAGAAGAAGGGTCTATGCATGCCATTCACCAATCTCCACTAGCCCAAGACCATTCTCCCATGGGAAACAACTGCCGGCTCTTTTGTCTATTTGCTTGTTTTTGCATGAGTAGCATACAACTTCTGTTTCCACTCCTTAGTGCTGGTGGGCCCTTGGCATTAAGAAACCATCTGATCAGATCCAGAAATGGTGACTCCAGAAGTAATTCAAGCTGACTCAGTGTAAGATTCTCATTCTCTGGATAGAATGGGTGCATTTGGGTTTGTTTTGTTTTGTTTTGTTTTTCAGCAGAGTGGGATGAAATGAACAAGAAAGCTCTTTACAGGAATGGAGATTCCCAAATTTTATAGAAATCATCGTAGGAGTTGCACTGTAAACTGCATCCTTTGTGTTTTTTATGTGGCTGCGATTTTGTAGTTTGTGAACAGAATATGGAGAAAAGTAGGTTTGGCCCACTCTCTGGGAGAGTTTTGAACAAATGGAAAGAACTATATGTTTATTTGATTTTCATTCCATCTTTCGTAGAGGGTCTCAAAGTAGAGCACATATTGTAGAAATTGCTCACATTTTTCCTCACAAGAACAACCCTGTGAAGTAAATTGGATTGAAAGTAACAAGCTCAGAGTCATCCAGTGTGTTCCCACTCCTAACCCAGCGTCTTTATCACAATACCGCACTGGTGCCCTATTATGAGATCCCTTTCTTGAATATAACAAAGCTGGGATTTTAGCATAAGTTTAAAGGATTAATTTACATCGTATGTCTTTTTTCATCCAATAAATAAATTGTTAGGACAAGTCTATTGGCTAAAACAACTTACAAACACAAAATTGTTATGCAACTACTCAGGAAAGGATCAGATAGCAGCACAGCAGAGTGAATGATAAAACCAAGAGTATCACTCCTAACAGCAAGATGTTCACCACCAGTCCAGTGGAATTAAGCTGAGCACAAAGGTCTCTCAGATTGAGCAGAGCTGTCAGTTTAGTCAATGAAATCAGTACCTTTCCATCCCATCCTCATCATAGCTTTTTTTAAAAAGGGAATTGCTTTGCTTTGTTTTTTATTATTATAGTTGTTCTGACACTGGTTTTCACTACAGAGCTGCAAAGAATCAGTCTGGGACTGATACATTCAGATCCATTCAGGGAAAAGAAAAAAGAAGAGAAAAGAAAAGAAAAGAAAAGGGGAGGGGAGGGGAGGGGAGGGGAGAGAAGGAAAGGAAAGGAAAGGAAAGGAAAGGAAAGGAAAGGAAAGGAAAGGAAAGGAAAGGAGCTCCACTTTGAGATTCAGCTTCCAACTGTTTCAATTGCACAATTATTTTTTAAAAAAGCACTGACATACAGATTGACTTCTAAACAACCATAAATTACATTGCTACTCATATTTGGCTATTGATTTTGCCCTTTTCCATTCTCACTTTACTTAGAGGCTCTTGTATAACAGTTCTGGTTCTGGATTGCTTCAGGCATTGTATCTTTTGCTTATTCTTGTTTTCAGAGTATATAGCAATATATATATATATACTCAGAGTATATAGCAATAGCACTTAGACTTATATTCAGGTTCATAGTGCTTTTACAACCCTCTCTAAGCTGTTTATAGCATCAGCATATTGTCCCCAACAGTCTAGGTCATTTTCGTATAGCATAGTGACTTCTGGCAACTGCCTGGACTAGTCCTCACAGTTTTCCTGGCAAAATTTCAGAAGTGATTTGCCATTGACTGCTTCCTAGGACTAAGAGAAAGTGATGGGCTCAAGCTAGCTTTGTGTCCAAGACACCACTAGATCTCACAATCCCCCATACATTAACAGGCTCTGATTACACTGCAGCTATCATAAATATGAATCAGTTGCTAAACATCTGAACTTTTATCATGTGACTATGTGGATGCTGTAGACTATTACCTTCAATGGTGAATCTGTGTTTTGTCTTGCATTACTATATTTAAACTGTATTTCTTTTAGTGATGGTCTTTTGTCTTGGTGTTAGCCATTTGGCTGGTTGCTATTTTAAAAAATTGTTTTATATACTGCTTTTCCTTGAGAAAGTTTAGAGCAGCGCCCACCCCCACAACCTTTTGGGCACCAGGGACCGGTTCTGTGGAGAGAGGTTTTTCTGTAGACCGGAGGGGGCGTGGTTTTGTGTTGCCTGAACCCCATAGATGGGGCTTCACTTGTTTGCGGGGATCAATTTCTGGCCTGCCCCGGATCGGGCTGGTCCATGGACTGGGACTGGGGACTCTTGGTTTAGATGGGTACACCAACACCCCACCCATCCAAACTTGAATAAACTATTCATTTTAAAAATTACATTTAGACAATCTACCATGAAACAAATGCAATGCTTAGCTGTACAACCCTTAAAAGAAAACCCATTTGAAGCCTGGAATGCAGCCTTCAGAGCCCTTCCAAAAGATGTCATCAGTCTCTAATTTTAAGTGTGAGAGAAAGGAGGAGGGGAAACATTAAATACATAACCAGGGAGCAATCATACTAATTATATTTAATTAGAGTGATTTTAGTTAAATTTGTGTACATGCAGTCATACCTGCTTTGGTTTTGTTCTGCCTCTCCCCACTTTTTGGAGTCGAGTTCCTGGCACAGACATTTGTGTAGAAGTTGCGCCTCCAGTTTTAAGAAATACCCAACATAGAAGAATGCACAATGACTTGTGCCAATTCACATGTGCATGGAAGAAGTTCACATGTAACAGTAAACCGTAATTCAGACTTACCTCTATGAGTAGGAATGTGCTCAAGAAGCCCCCCCCTCCTCCCTAAGGTAGACTTTGGTCTCACTTTAACAGATTTCTGGCTTGCTATTAAATGCAAACCAAAAATTGCAATTTAAAATAGGTTCTAGTCAATTCTGTTTGTAGATTCCCAAAAGAGATTCCCCTTCTCCTATTACCTTGGAAACACAAAACACAAATGTAGGGATGACTCATATGCCTACTTTTTACCATTTCCTGTAAAACATGAAACCACCGTTTATAAATTAAAGATATTCGTAGTTACAAGTTTTGTACAGACAAGATTGTACCGATGCGAACATAGCCTGGAAAAGGATATTATTTATCACCTACTTCATCAGACTAGGAGAAGCATTAAAGAGATTATCAACGCATGACACATGAGATGCTTTCCATGTACACTAATGAGGGGGTTACACCACTGGACTTCCTGCTTAGCTGAAAAAACCCACAAATGCAGAGGAAATATTTATTATTTTTTTCATTAGAACGTTTGCTCCTTATTTTAAGCATCACAGGCCGAGGTGCTGTCATAGAGCTTTTCAATCCCACAGAAGAATTATGTATCAGTCACTTACTCAATCAATTAAACATTTAACATTTCTTTGCTAGCAAACTGCTGTTGCAAGAACCTGATGCCAAACAGCAATGAAGTTTAGCAATTTCCTTTTAAAAGAGAAAAAAAAAGAGAAGAAGATGAAGAAAGGGTAGGTGGGATTATAAGAGAAAGAAACGTAAGAGCAGCTGTGTCCTCAATTAAGTCAATGTGTTATCTAAACTGTTTGTAAAGCTCGATTATAAACAAAGCAAAATAGAATTTAATCATTCCCCATATTCGTTTTAGGTTTCATTTAACAGCTATTTTGCTGGAGCAGCTCATTTGCTGGAGTTGCTGTCCAGGGTTGAGATGACTATTTATCATTCTTTGATGTCGTTTGGGACAGCATCTCTCTAAACTTATACCCTTCTTCTTCTCCAGTCAATGAAAAACCTAGTCACAGACAGAGGTGGGTTTCAGCAGGTTCTGACCAGTTCTGGAGAACCAGTAGTGGAAATTTTGAGTAGTTTGGAGAACCGGTAAATACCACCTCTGACTGGCCCCGCCCCCATCTATTCTCTGCCTCTCCAGTCCCAGTTGATCAGGAGGATTTTACACTATCCTTCCCCTGGAGTGGGGTAGGAATGGAGATTTTACAGTATCCTTCCTCTGGAGTGGGGTGGGAATGGAGATTTTACAGTATCCTTCTCCTGCCACGCCCACCAAGCCACACCCACAGAACCAGTAGTAAAATAAAATTGAGTATCACCACTAGTCACAGATCATGTTCTCAAACATTCTGGCCTCAGGACGTCTTAAAATTCTTAAAACTGACTGAGAACCCCAAAGAGTTTTCCATAGATATGCACTGAATGAGAACTTAGAAACTGAGAAATGTTTAAATATTTATTTGACACTTTCTGGACCACCTGAAAGGCATCAGGGACTGCAGGGGTCCCCAGACCAGCCTTTGAGTACTGCTGCTCTACATTAGTATTTGTTAGTTTGGTAACAAACATCTATGAGAGTGATTTTCATAAGTGTCAGTTTGTATATTATAATAAAAAGCAAAATTGTTGTACATTCTGGGTTGCCGTTTATCATAAGTGTGCTGTTGCACACTTTCTAGCTACTTCACTCAGCTATTATAAGCAAGTACAGCTAATATTAGCATGAATTGACTAGCATTCATAAATGTTCTATGATTTCCCAGTTTATCCCTGGCTTACGTTAGTATCTGAAGTCTGGTTTACGATTCCTAGCTTGTTTGAAAAGGATAAAGGATGAGATGTTTGCTATGGACTTCCTAATTAGCTTTACTGTTAGAAAAAGTAGAGTGACATGATTGTAAATAATAAAACCACTATTTTGAATATTGGTTACATGGAAACTGGACCTATATCTGTCAAAAGAGGTAATAGAAAAATTTTCATTGATTGAGCAAGATGGATGATCTGCATTTAAAAATCACTTCTGCAAGCTTTCAGCAATAATAGCAACCAGCTTGCCCAAATTGTTATTCATCACATTGACTTAATGCCTACCCTCCATTTTTAATGATATGTCCAGTGCCTAAAAATCCCTAAAAGGGTTTGCAGATAACCAAAATTAGATGTTAATCCAATCCTAGGCTGACTTCTAAATGTTGCAGTTCTCTGCAACATTTCCAGTTCTCTATTTAATTTGTAGATCGCACATGCTATATAGGTCTGGGCTACAGAAATCTTCAAGTCCTCGTTTACTCCTGATGTTCAAATGGTTATAAATCTGAAAAATACCAAATAAATCTCATTAATTGTGGAGAAAATAAGTGGTCTATTTTAAAGAAATCAAATGCACATTCTTGTCAAGGTGACCTTTTAAATTTGATTTGCAGTTCAGAAAAGGCAAAAACAAGCCGCAAGGGACGTTTGTTACAATTTCTCAGATATGTTTTGTTAAAGGAATCTGCCCCAGCATCTTGTTGAATGTAAAATTCAGTGACAAATTGAGTGCACATGCTCGTAAAAATACACATTTTAGGATACTGTGGTCAAGATGCTGATCTAGAAATGGGACAGTCCCATTTAGCTGGGAAAGTTCACTGGATGATTTTGGGCTAGCCACTCAATCCATTCTACTTTATAGGGTTAATTTTGAGGGGGAAACAGGAGGAACTTGATCTCCTGAATGAAGGTGAATATAAATCAAAGACATATATAAGATATCACATGAACAACATGGTGGCCTAGAGGTGGAGCTTTTGCCTCAAAATCAGGAGCCTATGAGATTGATCCGAAGTCGCAGCAGATATTTCTCTCTCTGGGCACAAAGAGAAAATATCTGCTGTAAACTCCGTGTAGGCATCAGGAAGGGCATCCAACCAGTAAACCCTCAGCTCCATTCAGTCACCCCGACTCCATATATGACATCACAAGGAGTCACTATACATTGGGCATCTATATAAATGTGTTAAATAAACAAAACAAACTAATAATGGTTTGTATTGCTGCAATATGTAGCTGGGTGATTTAAGCCTAATGGAGTTGCTGCCCAAAATAGCATTTCAGGTTGAGTTCTGCACCTTGACACTGTGCACTATCGACAAGTAACTGTGCTCTGGTATCTCTATGTGATTTCCTCCGCTTTGGCTACTAATAGTCAGAAAACAAAGAGCAATTAAAATGAGAGTGGCTCGTGACATCAAGAGGCTTTTTGGTAGCTAAAATTCATGGTGGAGAGAGGCTGAGCAGAGGAAGGGATATGCAAATTGTGTGGGACTGGGCAGGGATGGGATTCTACCGGTTTGGGCAAACTGGTAGCTCCAACAATCAGCTGGGAGTGAACAGGTTGGCTCCGACGATCAGCTGGGCCCACCCACTCGCCCTTGCACTTTACTTACCTTTAACTTCGCAGCTGATTATCGCAGCAGAGCGGATTGCTGCACCTCAGCTGTTATAGAATAGAATAGAATAGAATAGAATAGAATAGAATAGAATAGAATAGAATACAGTACAGTAGAATAGAATAGAATAGAATAGAATAGAATAGAATAGAATAGAATAGAATAGAATAGAATAGAATTCTTTATTGGCCAAGTGTGATTGGACACACAAGGAATTTGTCTTGGTGTATATGCTCTCAGTGTACATAAAATAAAAGATATGTTCATCAAGAATCGTAAGGTACAACACTTAATGATAGTCATAGGTTACAAATAAGCAATTTAATTCCCTAGCGCTAACGCAGAAGGTGATTTTTTGTTGATCTGTGCACGCAAAGAGCGCGATCACTGAACCGGTTGTTAAACCAGAAGGATCCCACCATTGGGACCAGGTCATGTGTATAGAGAGTTATTTTCTTCATTTTGAGGATAAGATGGAAGAGTGCTTTTCAGGATTATATTTTCCATATATTGCAATAAGACAGCTACTGTTTTCTGCATTAGAATGGTGGAACACTGTCACTAGTTCTCAATATTTGTTACTGTTGACAGAAGGTCTGGAAGCTACAGAATTAAGAATTAAAGTTTATGGGCAGGTTTTAGGGAATAGGACTGAGCTGCCAAAATCAGTACAACTGATGCTTCTGACATCAAATGGGCATCCAGGCTTTGAGCTCAGATCTGGCAGCTTTACCTCAGCAGTCAAGTTGCTGATACCTGGTTTATGGGAAGATGAAGGGATCTCAGAACAGGGATTGCATTTTGGGAGACAACCACATGTGCTCCTGTGCTGAATAATTGTGCTTAGTTTCCTTGAACACCCTCAATTCAGTCATTCAGTAGGTGTACAGACAATCATTCAGTAGGTGTACAGGTAAACGTGACTTAAAACAGTTCGTTTAGTGATCATTTAAAGTTACAGTGACACTGAAAAAGTTACTTATGACCGTTTTTCACATTTACGACCATTGCAGCATCCACACAGTCACATGATCGAAGTTCAGATGTTTGGCAACTGATTCATGATTCATGTTTATGACGGTTGCAGTGTCCCAGGGTCATGTGATCCCTTTTTGCGACCTTCTGACAAGCAAAGTCAATGGGGAAGCCAGATTCACTTAGCAAACGTGTTACTAACTTAACAACTGCAGCGATTCATTTAACAACTGTGGTAGGAAAGGTTGTAAAATGGGGCAAAACTCACTTAGCAACAGAAATTTTGGGCTCAGTCGTGGTTGTAAATCAAGGACTACCTGTATCCCCAATCCATGATATATTTCCTCGGATATTTAATCTGGTTTACCACCAAGAAAGTCCATCCCATATATTGGAACTAGAATTACACTTTAGGTAGTGTATGTTTTGCTCATCATCCAGACACCCTTGTTTCCATAGTCCAAAATCCTATTGATACTACACCGGGGGAGCCAGATTCACTTAACAACCATGTTACCAACTTAACAACTGCAGTGATTCACTTAACAAGTGTGGCAAAAAATGGGGCAAAACTCATTTAACATATGTCCCCTTAGCAACAGAAATTTTGGGCCCAATTGTTGTCGTACATCGAGGACTATCTGCAATAAGTGCAGTTGTTCAGCTGTTTCAGAGCAGTAGTTCAACATAGTTGTCTGATATGGGCAACCTCTCATTTGAAAATACTCAAATAAGTATTCTCTAACAATCCACAAATAATCATTTTCACGGAATGTTCGACAATACTTATTTGTTTCATTTATGTCCTGCTGCAATCAAAATCAGCTCCCAGCAATTATTTAAGACATATGAACAATGCAATGCAATGCAGACCTTGAATCTCTAACACTATGAGAGTTTTCAAAACGTTTGCATTATTTTCCTGAATATGGAGCAATTTCTGACTAGATTTAAAGTTACAGGCATTCCTCACTTGACAACAATAGGTATTGGCAACTCTGTTGCTAAGCAATGCAGACATTAAGCGAGACATCGCATTGCCACAACCCGTGATTTTACTGCTGGCTTCTCCATCGTCTCTGCTTGACGAAAGCTGGCTGTGAAATGTGCAAATGGCAATCACATGATTGTAGGAATGCTGCAACAGTTGTAAGTGTGAGGGCTGATGATAAAATTATTTTTTTCAGTCCCAATGTAATTTCAGATGGTCACTAAAGAAGGCAATTATTAAATGAGGACTACCTGTACATCCTCCGACTCATATAACAAAACAGTGGATGCATTCAGTAATTCTAGTTTTGAGATCTAAGGGAAATATGCTGGTTTTTTGTGAAGACAGCCAGGTTTTTTTAAAAAAAATCTTGGAAGGCTTGAATTGGTTCAAGGGCATTGGGAATTGCAGCCATTTGTATTTGGAGCTAAAATTTTATATCATTTATCAGTTTTAAGGGTTGCAGGTATATAAGTGTTTGCTGTATGTATTCTGAAATCAGGAATGTAACCTGAGCAGGGATTAGTGGAGCAAGTTTATAACTAACACAGAAAGAAAGGTTTATTTAAGGAAATACATTTAGGTAAAGCCTAACATCGAGTTAATTAAATCTTACCGTGAGTGATAGAGAGTAAATGCTGGATGTGAGCAAAAAAGGCAGTAGGGAAATGATGCTGGCAGGAAGTATCCAGGAACCAAAATAGGCAAGATGGCGGATGAAGTACAGGTATCCTTGACTTATAACAGTTCCAAGTTGCAACAACACTGAAAAAAGTGACTTATGACCATTTTTCATAGTTACAACCATAGCAGCATCCTCATGGACCTGTGATCAAAATTCAGATGCTTGGCAACTGGTTCATACTTATGACCATTTTGACAAGGAAAGTCAATGGGGAAGGCATATTCACTTAACAAACGAGTTACTAACTTTGTCAACTGCAATGATTCACTTTAAAAACTGGCAAGAAAAGTCGTAAAATCAGGCAAAGCTCCCTTAACAAATGTCTCCCTTAACATCAGAAATGTTGGGCTCAATTGTGGTTGTAGGTCAGCGACTACCAGTATTGCAGTGCAAACAAGTGGATACTGCAGTAAAAAGGAGCGCAGCTTGCATCACAAGACTCTTATCTTGCTGACTTAAATTAAAGTATCTTATTTTCCAGTCACATACATGATTGTGTAAAGGCACTTTTCTGTTTGTTTGTTTGATTGATTGATTTGTTTTTAGATATTGATTTAGGATTTCTTTTAAGTATACAGATACAAATTACCTAGAATGCACACAACAAACATTAAGTTGCAGTAGTCCAGGGGTGGGTTTCAAAACCCATCGCTACCAGTTCGCTCGTGGGTGCGCGCATGCTCATGCGTATGCGTGACACTTCTGTGCATGTGCAGAAGCGTCAGGGCGGGTGGGCGGAGCCTCCTACCGCTGCTACTGGTTCTCCCGATCCAGGGTGAACAGATAGCAATCCACACACTGAAACAATGCACATCCACAAAAATGCATATAATATTTTATCTTGCAAAATACGCCAAGTGTCCTTAAAAGATAACTTGAGAGTTATAACTTTTTGGCAGCTAAGATGTTTAGAAATCTTCCTGGTTTGAGGATATGGACATTCATGTCAGCAAAATATAAGGTATGTCTAAATGTAGACATTGAACAATCTGATACTGTAATACAGAACACTGAATTTAATTTCACACTTCATAGACAATAAGGTCACATTCATTCATTCATATTTCCTTTTTTAACCAAGAGCTTTGTCTAAGCCACAGAATGAACTTTAGAGTTAGAATAGGTGGATGATACATCAATGATAGGTAGATGGATAGATACTGTAGATAGATAGATAGATAGATAGATAGATAGATGATAGATAGGTTAGATAGATGATACTGTAGATAGATAGAAGATGATAGATAGATAGATGATAGATGATAAATAGATGATAGATAGATAGATGTTAGATAGATACTGTAGATAGATAGAAGACAATAGATAGATAGATGATAGCTAGATAGCTAGATAATAGATAATTTTATAGATAGACAGATAATTAGATGATAGATAGATAGATAGATAGATAGATAGATAGATAGATAGATAGATAATTAGATGATAGATGATTGATGATTGATGATTAGATGATAGATGATTGATAATTAGATGATAGACAGACAGACAGACAGAGTGAGTGAGTGAGTGAATTAGTTAGTTTCAGGCTTGTGATTTACATAATGTAAAAATTGGGGGATTAATACCATTTCATAAGAAACCTCAGGAGAATTCTGCCCCCCGAATGTTATATCATCCCTGCAGTATCATCCACTGTACTTTAAAGCGACTAACTCAGGTCATCGGTCAAAGGGCAGAGCTGCTGCTGAGTGGAACATCACAGCAGCAGAACTCCATGGAATTTGTCCAGTTAAGAGCAGAGGTAAAAGACAGGAAAGGAACCAGAAGATGATCTCAAAGCTTAGGTTCATACTGCACTGCAGAATGAAGAAAAAGTATTGGCTAGAGTGAATCGACTTAATGCATATATGGAACCTATAGATCTCTCTGAGCAATTTCTATTAAGAGAGAGGAAAAGAACCTTTAAGTTTCTTTAGTGCACTGCATTTCAGATAGATTTTGAGAATTTGATGCCATTTAATACAGAGCTTGGGGCCTTCCTGCTCCAGAGCATTGCTGTTCTCTTCCTTCAGATGGAGCAGTTCAGGTCACCATATCAAATTGGTTTTGAGGCTTGATGACTTTTATTTTGGTGCCTGTCAAAATGCGGTTCAGTTTTCGGATTGACCTTCTAATATCTGACCACGCTCTGTAAGATATAACACTCTCCAGATGTTTGTTTTGCTGTGCTTTCTCAAACAATGAATGTGGGTGCAGTTTATTGTGTGGAAATTTTCAGCCTGCTAAATGCTGTAAAAAAAACAACACATCAGGAGAACGCACAATACATAAAAAGGAGGTAAAGCAAGTCAGGCAATAGATCCTTTTTGCTTTTGCAGCATTGATATGAATAGAATAGAATAGAATAGAATAGAATAGAATAGAATAGAATAGAATAGAATAGAATAGAATAGAATAGAATAGAATTCCTTATTGGCCAAGTGTGATTGGGCACACAAGGAATTTGTCTTTGGTGCATACACTCTCAGTGTACATAAAAGAAAAGATATGTTCGTCAAGAATCATAAGATACAATACTTAATGATAGTCATAGGGTACAAATAAGCAATCAAATCATACTAAGAGACAATCAATATCAATATAAATCGTAAGGATACAAGCAACAAGGTTACAGTCATAAGTAGCAGGAGATGAGTGATAGGAACAATGAGAAGATTAATAGTAGTGCAGACTTAGTAATAGTTTGACTTAGTAAAGGAGTTGAAACAGTTTATGTCCAGGATATGAGGGGTCTGTAAATATTTTCATAGCCTTCTGTGAGCTAAGGATAGAAATGTGCTAATCAGGAAGTATAGTGTATGTATATAGGTGAATCCTCTGAGCAGAATGTTACTCGGTTGTCCTAGAACTACAAGGCCTCTAAGGGATCCAGCCAATGAGTTTCACAAACATTCAACCTTCGATAGAGTGATATGTTGCTAAACAGCTGTAGTTATAAATCTTCCTTCTTTCTGAAGCTAATACCTACTTGATCCTGAGGCTATGTACAGTCCGGCTGCTAAAAAAAATCTCTTCAGATTTTGCTGAATAGGACTTGTTAAACCTACAGCCTTGGAAATAGGTGCATCTTGGGCCTCTTTTTGCTGTTTATGACTTTTTCTGAAGGGTGGGCCCATTAACTCTTGTATCAAGACTGGGAATGGAAGAACAGCTGAGTCAATGGAATTAGAAGCCTTGACTAGGGCAATGGCAACTGATAATCTTCTAGGTTAGTTGGAATATATTGGGCACTAAACCTCCAAATTGCACCTCTCAATGTTTTTCCACTTAAAGGATAATAATCAGAACATCTTTAAATACATGTATGCTAATTGTTTCACCTTTTTTGCCCCACAACCATTAACTTAGAATTAATTTATGTTTAATTGATGGGTGGTTTAACTAAAACTTGATTTGATTGATTTTATGTTTTGGGAGTGTCAGGTGACCGATATACTGATAGTCCTCAACTTACAACAGTTCACTTAGTAACCATTTAATGTTACAACGGCACTGAAAAAAGTGAGTTATGACCATTTTTCATACTTACAACCATTACAGCATTCCCATGTCATGTGATCAAAATTCAGATGCTTGGCAACTGACTCACATTAATGATGGTTGCAGTGTCCTGGGGTCATATGATCCCCTTTTGCGACCTCCTAACCAACAAAGTCAATGGGGAAGCCAGATTCACTTTAAAACCATGTTACTAATTTAAGAACTGCCATGATTCACTTAACAAATGTGGCAAGATACGTCATAAAATGGGGCAAAATTCACTTAACAAATGTCTCACTTAGCAATAGAAATTTTGGGCTCAATTGTGGTCATAAGTCAAGGACAACCTGTATTTATCTGCTGAGACTTGTTTTTGGCAAGTTACAGTTGCTAGAAATGTTGTGAATTTCCTGTTCTTTTTCTCAAATTATCATGTGCTTTCAAATCCCAAATATGTATGTTTAAATATGATTAACCAGTCTCATAGCTGATTAAAATCCAGGTGAATAAATAGTTAACAATTCCAAAATAATTTCTCTGACAATTAAATAAAATAACAATTTATTAGAAATGAACCCTGTCTGAAACTAGGTTTATATATAGTATTGGCCCAAATTGTGATGTAGTTTCTATGTTATCCTGACCCAGCTCTTTTCCTTTCTTAAACCACAGTGTATGCTTTAGTGTGTTGTGTAAACCCAAGCAATTGTGACTTATGTAATAAATAAATAAATTTGTAGTTAAACAAATCATGGCATAACACAGCATGTATTTTTATAACAGAGATGTTATTCATGATTAATGTCAGAATTAATTTTAATTTATTGTATGTCTATTGCTGGTTGATGACCATAATAAAGTTTTATTCTTCTTGTGGCATAACACAGGGCAAGAACATTGCTTGAATATTAAACAACTAACTTTGTTGTAAAATTTAAATCCTTGTTTCTTAACTTTAGCCAACCAAATATTCATATGGTCCTTATGTAATCTATAATGCCTATTTGTTTTCTGTCAAAAGCCCCATCATTTGTCCTTACATCTAAATGAGATATATATATCTCAGATGTGACATTATTTTCATTCATCTCCTTTGAGACAACTAAATTCTAATCTGAATAATAGCCAACATAAAAAATTAAAACAAGCAACAGAAAGCTGTTGTAAAAGGCACCAATTATCATCCAAAATGAGGGGGGCCCCTCAAATACAATAAAATGGCAGGCACAACCAGGTTATCAAAACCCAACCCCTTTCTAATACATACGTTGGTCTAAATTACACAGACATAAAATGCAGAATGGCTTCAGTAATCTCAAAATGCCTGCCAATTTGATGTTGTTAATAATTTTATTAAAAGTTTTAATTTTAATAGTAAACAATAATACAAATTAAAAAGGAAAGGAAAAAATGAGTGAATAAAAAGTGCTAGAAAATAAGAAAGAAAAAATGTAAAGAAAAAATATCCTTATAAAAAACAACTTCCTTCCACATCGCTAATATAAACAATTTCATTATATTTTTAATCTCCTCCCAATTAACTATTAGAAAATTCTTCATCCCACAACTCGGCTCTTAATTATAGGAAAATCCAATAAGTAAACTCTTCTCCAATCCAGGAGTGGTATCAGCAAAAAATTCTAAACAGAGCCTTAAAATAATAATATTAATTAACAAATGCGAAACTCATTATTCCATATCGCAACTCTTAATTGCAAGCAAATCTACATTTAGAAGGTATCAAGTGGTCTCAGTATTTTATTATAAATAAAAGGCTGAATTGTAACATGGCAAAGAAGGACAATATCACCTTTAAAAAGAGAAAGCTCCTAAAGATTACTAAATGCAAAGATAATTAGATAATAAGACAATTTGATGCTGTCAGATTAGGATACAGTAGAGCAAGGTGTCAAACTCAAGGCCCAGGGACCAAATCCGGCCCGCAGGGTGCTTAGATTTGGCCTGCAGAACCACCCTGGAAACAACGAAGGACTGGCCCATGGTGCCTCTACCAGCAAAAACGGAGCTTGAGAGAGCCACGCATGCCCCCCCACCAGCTCCGTTTTCGCTGGCAGAGGGTTGCAGGAGGCTGTCGCAGCCAAAAATGGAGCTCGGGAGCCCGTTTTTGCTGGCAGAGCACTCAGGCCACTACAGGCGCCCCCAACACAAGTGATGTTATGCTGGTCACACCCACTTTGACCTCACCCACCCCGGCCCTACAAGGTCAAACACAACCCTGATGCGGCCTTCAATGAAATCGAGTTTGACACCGCTGCTGTAGGGGAAAAGGCTTAAACACCAAGGGTTTTTTTTCATTCAATCAGGTTCAATTCCCAGAGACTGCCGATACAAGTCCCTTAATTAACTATAAATAAATCCAATACATATATTTCTAGTCCAGATATCAGCAAGTCCAAAAAGAGCCACCCAAAAAATATGTTGCATTTTAACCCTGATTGAATCAACCCACTTTATGTTCCTTCCTTTTGTGTAAAATACTCTTGATTTTTAATCCATTATTCAGCCATGAGTAATCCATTTAATCTTTGATTATCATTCTTCTCTCAAATTTCTTCCTTTTTGATGTTCTTTACCTGCCTGTACATGCCCCCAACTATTGGGCACATCTTTCAAAAATGATAGTGATTTTTTTAGCAGTTTTTTTAAAAAAAACAAACAAACAACACAGTATGTTATACAGCATTATTACAGATATACTTACTGTATGTCAGGTCCTATGGAGCATTTTAAAGCAGGATATGAATGAAAGGAATATTTATTTATTTGTGTGTGTGTGATTATCTATTTAGCAAATATATATGACCACCTAACTCACACATGGTAACTCTGGGCAGCTTACAAAATACATACCTCTGAAATATTTTTTTTAAAAAAAGAAATTATCAAATATGCAATTTTTTATTTATTTATTTATTTATTTATTTATTTATTTATTTATTTATTTATTATATTTATATACCGCCCTTCTCCCAAAGGACTCAGGGCGGTGAACAGCCAGGATCAAATACATAAATATAAAAGTTAAAAACAATTTAAAACCATATTAAATACTTTGGCTCACAATTAAAACATCCCATTAAAATCCAATTTAAAATTTAGAACCATTAAAATTAGGCTAGCCCTGCTTGCTGGAATAACAAAGTCTTCAGGGCATGGCGGAAGGTGCGCAAGTCTGGGATCCTCCGTACCTCCAGGGGCAGCTTGTTCCAGACGGCAGGAGCCCCCACTGAGAAGGCTCTCCCCAGGGGGGTCGCCAGTCGACATTGTCTGACTGATGGCACCCCGAGGAGCCTCGCCCTGTGGGAGTGTACTGGTCAGTGGGAGGCTGTCGGTAGCAGAAGGCAGTCCCGTAAGTACCCAGGTCCTAAGCCATAGAGCACTTTAAAGATGTTAGCCAACACCTTGAATCGTACCCGGAAGACCACTGGGAGCCAATGCAGTTCGCACAGGAGAGGTGTTACATGGGAGCGCCCTGCCGCTCCCATAATCACCCGCGCAGCATTTTGGACCAGCTGGAGCCTCTGGGTGCTCTTCAAGGGGAGCCCCATGTAGACAGCATTGCAGTAGTCCAGTCAGGAAGTGATGAGGGCATGAGTGACCGTGCACAGGGAGTCCCAATCCAGAAAGGGACGCAACTGGCGGATCAGGTGAACCTGATAAAAAGCCCCCCTGGCCACGGCCAACATATGCTCTTCTAAAGACAGCCGTGCATCCAGGAGGACACCCAAGTTGTGAACCCTCTCCGTGGGGGCTCGCCCCCAAAAGCCAGCGATGGCACCAGCTGGCTATATTGGGACGCCGGGAGCCACAGCCACTCAGTCTTGGAGGGGTTGAGTCGGAGTCTGTTTCTCCCCATCCAGACCCGCACGGCCCCCAGGCACCAGGACATCACTTCAAGGGCATCACTGGGGTGGTCTGGGGTGGAGATGTACAGCTGAGTGTCATCAGCATACTGATGGAACTGCACCCCGAAACCACGGATGATCTCACCCAGCGGCTTCACATAAATGTTGAACAGAAGGGGCGAGAGAACCAACCCCTGTGGCACCCCACACATAAGGTGCCTCGAGGACGACCTCTGCCCCCCTGCCAACATAAACTGCGACTGGTCAGAGAGAAAGGAGAACCACCGTAATACGGTGCCCCGCAGCCCCTCCAGCCAGCGCAGCATGATACCATAGTATTTACGGAATACTAATGTCCTTTGTGGCAGGCTTAGATTTTAGACTGATATATGGTTGTAATCAAACATAAGAATCCCATGCCTCTTTTATCCTCCCATAGATTGTCCAATGAATGTATTGAATAATATAATACACTAGATTACACTTCCCTTATTAATCACTACTTGCAATGAAGATAACATTTCACAGGATTATGATGCAATATGCATTTTATGTTCAAGACACAACAGGAATGGAAAGGGGGAAAGTATGGAATTCCTGTTCTTTTTTGCAGAGCTTAGGAATCAAATTCCATAACATAATAAAAATGCCATTATTAATATTGTGATTAAATACGTTCAGTTGGCAGTTGTACAATATTCACAGACTACTTAATCATTGCTGCTGCCTAAAAGTGACGTAAATATTAGAAGGGAATCCTGTGATACAATCTTTCCCGAACTCTACCATTCAGTTTGCAGGGTAAGAAGGTGAGTATTTGCATAACACTCTATGCAAATAGAAAATCACTAAAAAGCTAATCAAGAATATCTTTCTCCAAAACTATACTTGCACAAGTGCCTTATTTCATGAAAAAAGCATTTGAGCATGGAATTTCTTCATGTTCAATCTGAAGGATAGGGTAGAGAGAAAATAATTGTGTTATTTGTTTTATAAAATATTCTGGCTTATTCCAAAACCTGTGGTTAAGGCAAAAAAAAACCCCCAAAACCGTATAATATGGGAATCCTGCCAATGTGTGCTCTGCACAACCCAACTCCTGGCCGGCTGGGGAATTTTGGGAGTTGAAGTCCACAGGTCTTAAAATTTCTAAGGTTGGACATCCCTTTTCTAGAGGAACTTGATCAAAACTGCTTTCCATCAAAATTGCCCAAGCTTGCCACATAGCTAGATTGAGACATGCCTTTAATACATTTCCTCTTGCCTACGCACACAGGATACACTTCCTTTTGGGTCATGTTTTCCTCGTTGCTTTTAGCCCAAGTGTTGTCTGTTTTCTTTTTATAGATCCAGATGTTGATGAGTTTAAACATTGAAAAAGAATATGTTAACAAGAGCAACTATATGTAGAGTGGGAATAACTAAAGGAATGCTTGAACTGTAACCTCTAAATTCAAAAGAAGCTACAATGACGGGGATGAACAACTCCAAGAAACCAGGTTGTTAAAAAGAAGAGAGATATCCTTTATTTCCAAAGTATTACAACTATCTTACTGGTATCATAGCCCCTAATTGTCCAGCCCAAATTAGATCTCATGCTTCTCCTAACCCTAAACTGGCACAAAATAAGTTCTTCCTTCAAAAAAACAAACCCCTCTATGAAACTGTACACCAAACTCCTGCAATTGATACACTTCTTATTCATCATCATTCTAGCACCGTGACGGCGAACCTATGGCATGCATGCCACAGGTGCCACGCGGAGCCATATCTGTGGGCACGCAAGCATTGCCCTAGCTCAGTTCCAGTGCGCATACACACACTGGCCAGCTGATTTTTGGGCCTTCTGGGCTCACTGGAAGTCAGGAAACAAGTCATTTCCAGCCCCTGGAAGCGCTCCCGGGGGGTTGGGGAAGGCCATTTTCACCCTCCCCAGGCTCCTAGAAAGCCTCTGGAGCCCAGAGAGGGCAAAAAACAGGGCTACTGGGCCCAGCAGTAATCTTTTTGCCATCGCGTTCCAAAAACAGGGGGAGCAGGGGTGGTGGTCGTGTGCGCATGCATGCAGGGGCATTGAATTATGGGTGTGGGCATGCACGCACGTGACCCCCGTGCTCCCCCCCCCCCCGCTTTTGGCATGCGACAGCAAAAAGGTTAGCCATCACTGTTCTAGCCATTGTCTATTCACTGCAGGATGAAGGCCTCGTCTTCATGTTTCCAACCAATGTGGTCTTGAGCTTTCTTTTGCCAATTGAACCCGCTTCTCATGATTTAAAATAATTGAACAGAAACTAGCATACTAAATCACCCAATTCCATAATCATCTCTATTTCTGGTAATGTGTGGTGGTCTTAATATAATCCCAGTCCATAATCTTAGAAAATAAAAGTGGTAGGTGGGCCAAATTTTGTGCCTATCTGATCAGAAAATACGGAGAGGTATAATAAGATCTGATACAGTGTTAGTAATTGGTGGTAAAGTGATCTCCTGACTTTGCCATAGGAAAATAAGGGAGGATAGCTACTTTTTTTTCCTATATATAATTTTATTAAGCGTTTTGATTACAATAGTGAGAATTAATACAAACTAAACTGAAAAAAAGAAGAGTCAACAGTGTAGCAAGAAAGATTAAAAAGTACAAAGAAAAAGAAAAGGAAAGAAAGAGAAAAGAAATATATAAACGACCTCCAACCTTTATTGCAACAAGTCTAGACAAATGTAACAACTCTTCGCTCCTGGTAAGGTTACAAACAGATATCTCTTCATCCCATCTCCCATAAATCCATTAAAAAATCAACTTTTTGATCCTTTCAATCACAGCAAAACAGCAAAACAGAAAGGGTTGCCAGAACCTTGCAAAATAAAAAAAAAAGTCTAATGAAAGCCTTGATAAACTAAATACATTTTATATTCCTTCCTTTTACATCTAACAGTCTTCACCTCTAGCTCATTAAAAATTGTTGTACGATTTGATTTCTTTCCACTCTTCTTTATCCTACTGCACAAACATCTTCAAGGGTTTAACAAGCCTCTTTTGTAGATTCAATTAAGAAAACATTTTCCAGTTTATTTTCTTGGTTTGTCATTTGCATTTCTCCTTTAATTTTTAAAACTTCATCCAGTTTGTTTTGTATATCCAAGAAAGCATCCTTTTTCCAATTCATTCTCTTGGCCTCTCATTTGTAGCTCCACTTTTGGTCCTCTCCCTTGTGAGACCAAATTTGTTCCACAAATGTCATTTCCTCATTTATGTTTTTTGGACATAGTCTATCCACAGTGTTAGATATCATTACTATTGATAATGAAGTAGCAATTTCTGGCTCCATCCTTCAAATATCTCCTTTAATATTTCCGGTGCTATTACTTTTAATTTTTATAGTTCCTTTCCTTCTCACAAGAAGCTATTTTTTAAATAATTACTTACAAAATCTTATACAGTAGTTAAAGTCAATATTTCAAATTTAACTGGACCCTAAATCCATTTCTAACTTTCTTAGATCAAAATCTTATGTAGCTTTTTGCTTTTTATTTCAAATTCTTTAAATTCTTAAGCTTGTAATTAATTTGTATTTTGTTCAGAGTTGAAGCTAAACTCACCTGGTGACTTTTCACGCTTGCTCTTCTGAAGGTCTGTAATAGCTTTAAGATGGTTAATAGGCAATTTACAACAGTGATTAGAAAGTGTGGTTTGCAAACTTAACTGTTTTTTAAAGGGTTGAGATGGCTGGTCTCATTGTCTCCTGGCACTCAAACCCATGGAGATCTCTCTCCTATGTGAGGAGAAGCTGAGGGGTGACTACTTTTTTCATGTATATTTCTTACAATTCTTCATTTGAGCATTCTATCTTGAAAGCTACAACATCTTAGACATTTAATAAATCTGGTTTCCCATTTTTCATGTTCTATCTTATTGCCTTGGGATGCTCCTCAAGTTTGTTGAAGTCTTTTTTAGTTTTCTATAACTTCAGCAAGATTTTGTTGTATACTGCCCAGAGTCACTTGCATTTGAGATGGGCAGCTACATAAAATAGATAAATAAAAGATGGTCAATTAATCCAAGTATATCTAAAGCTATTTTCATAAAGAGAGAAATGGATTGTTCAAAGGAAAGAGAAGGTGCTTCTCTAGTTTAGACCTCATTCATCATTGTATTGCAAACCCCATAGATTACTCCCAAAGCAATGTGATCTTGTTTAGACAAAAAGTTGCCTATTCCTACTGTAAGTGCTAAAATTGTGAAAACACGAATGGATTGCATTAGGACCTGTAAACTTAGATGGAATCCTACCAAGATTATTCTGGAGGCATAGATGCAGAGATTTTGGATCATGACATGGGAAGTCCAACAGTGTCTCTACTCTGATCCATAGTGATTGATGCATTGATCACTTGTCATTTAGATTACTGTAATTAATTTTCTTAGTGGAAAATGCTTGTAGTCAGTGATGGAGAATTGTGCTAGGTTGGAATTATATCACATATATTCCTATATATACTGACCCACTCATTTTTAGTGCCGTTCCATGTATTGTGATCACTCATCCTGGTGAATGGATGATAGAAGATAGATAGATAGATAGATAGATAGATAGATAGATAGATAGAAAAATAGTTAATTTTCCCTGTGTCATCACTGATGAACATTTAATTCCCACAGCACTGTCTCATTTCTCATCTTTTCTCATCTTTCCTGCTATCTTCTCCTATTGGTTTCTTATGATTTATCAGTTGTTGCCTGTAACTTATGATTAATGATTGTAACTATGATTTATTACCTGTGATCTATTCCTTGCTGTTTACATGGGCTCTATGAGCTTATGAACTGGAGACAGTTTCCTTGTGTGTCCAATCACACTTGGCCAAGAAGAATTCTATTCTATTCTATTCCACTCCATTCCATTCCATTCTATTCCATTCCAATTCTACTCTAACTCTACTGTACTCTACTCTACTCTACTCTGATGCTGTTTCTATTAGATACAAGTAGGGATTATATTTTTTGTGGGTATGTTGTGGGTATGTTGAAGACTCAAGCAACTTTTCAATTATGACACCTCCACTTTAGAGATCTTTCACTATGAGAGGCATTTCAGTAGATCAGTTTCTCTGATATCCACTCTTTGATTCATTTGGAGCTGAGTAGTTTGAATATATAGACCCTACACAAAAATAAAGGGTTTTTTTTTATTTTTTTGCTCTTTTCATTTATTATTTCCCTTTTAAACTATATCAGCTGTTTTGCCCCTATTTAAATTCGAGAGAAATATGGGAAGAAAGTGGGGGGAAGAAAGAGGAGGGAGAAAAAGGAGTCTGTGACAGAAGCAATATTTGAATGGGAGATATCTCAATTCTTACCACAACCTCTTAGCCACGAAGCTCCTAGAGCAGCAATTAGCAACATGAAGATTCAGTCCAATTTAACTGGAGCTTCCCAAATGGCTTCCAACATGTTCTTCAAGCAAGCTGATGCTGACGTTTCTTGTTTATACCTAGTTCTTTATTCATTTGAAACCCTGACAGAATCAGTCAAGTATCCATACCTAAAGTTTATATAAGGCTACACCTAACTCATGTCATATGTCTTTAATCAAAGCATTCTGCAGTTCAAGATAAACAATAATTCTATAATGAGATTTTAAGGAACTGAAAGTAAGTCCCGTAGGCACCAAACCACAAGGAAATGCTGTAACATTTGAACTTTCTCCATGTTGGGACAGAAGCTTGACAACAGACTCTTGTTTTATTTCTCACCTCAGCTACTTCTCCAAGAAACTAATAAAAAAGTTCAAAGTCACTTTCACTGAATGAAAAACACTCTGGGAATCGAGGTTGGGCTCACATGCTGAAAACATACTGGAATAATCAGTTCTTGCTTTCTGCCTTTGATCTCTTAGTCTTTGGTTAAGTCAAAATATGTTCCTAATCCTGACAGATTAGTTGCTAATCAATTATTTCACATGAACATGAATTTTTTTTCCTGCATTAGGAATATTAAATACAAGTACCGGTAATCCTGGACGTACGACCACAATTGAGCCCAGAATTTATGTTGCTAAGTGAGACCTTTGTTAAGTAAGGTCTTGTCCCATTTTACAACTTTTCTTGCCACATTTGTTAAGTGAATCACTGCAGTTGTTAAATGAGTTAAATGAGGTTAAGTGAATCTGGCTTTGCTTGTCAGAAGGTCACTGGTCACGACCCCTAGACACTGCAACCATCATAAATATGAACCAACTATCAAGCATCCAAACTTAAATCACACTGACCATGTGGATGCTGCAAAAGTCATAAGTGTGAAAAATGGTCATAAGTCACATTTTTCAGTGCCGTTGTAACTTTGAACAGTCACTAAATGAATTGTTGTAAATTGAGGACTAGCTTTTTGGTCAACTTTATTTGCCTGACTGAGACTGAAGTTCTGTATATCTATTTAATTTATGTGGAACTGTAAGGTGCATTTCTCTCTGTGTGTGAGAGAGAGAGAGAAAATGTGGACACATTTGCACATATATTCATGGAACTTCAATCCACATTTCTATGAATGTCATAACTACACTTTTATGGCTTTAATTTAACACACGAGTGGTTTCCTGGGTAAACTTTCACTTTAATCTTCATTTCATGCCATATATGATATCCTCACACAGCTTATTTTCCATCATGAAGAAAAAAGCTCAGGACAACTTTCATATTCTTGCATATTTCAAGTATTGAGTGAAAAGTCTGCAATGACTCAATTACATTGCAAAAGAGAATATTTAAAAGAACCAGTGGAAATCACTCTTTAAACAAAATTGTTACTGTGAAAAAATAGAATAAATTTGCATAACACAGACTGGATTAACTCTATGCTGCATATAATGGTAATTAGCTTCACTGAGGCCAGATCTAGTGTTGTAACTGGAACAAAGTTGTTGTTATGGTAGCCTTTGTCTGATTAATCCTCCTGTCCATTCATACCTAATGATAACAGTACACAATGTGATATTGCCAATCTGACTTCCAATGAGTCTGTATGTGAAAAAAAAAACTGGTAAAACTTCATCACAACAATGGTCCCTTCTTATTGGCCAGAAGACAGCGAGTCTGGCTTGAGCTACTGCAGTCAGACAGTGTTTGGAAGGCATCTCCCATAGGCTACCTAATATTGCAAGACAATTTTGAAGTACCTTGTGTTTGCTTGGTAGACTGACTGATTGAGTCTTGGATATTACCCAATTGTTGATGGGATTAGTATGTTTACAAAAGACAATTTCTCAAGTTTTGTGAACTCAGCTATGTTTTCTTGGAGAAATATATATATATCTGTTTTAGTTTCAGCATCTATAGTTTTTTTGGACAAGATGTTGTTACTGCCCTATGCTTTGAGTATATTCATCTTGAAAAATTGCTACTCTCTTTTTATTCACTCTCGATCCAATTCAAAAAGAGAGAGAGAGAGATTGAAGAGCTTGATGTTTCTCCTCTCCTTCTTCTGATTATTTGCTTTATTGGAGAAGATAAGGGAACAGAATATAGCAGGGAAGAGAGGACAACTCAGGAAATTCCAGGAATTCAATTTCCAATCTCTTACTTTAATTCTAAGATAAGTTGTCTCTAGTTTGTAACTTTGGTAGGCTCATATCAGCATATAATTACAAGCAAAATGAAATAGAGAGGGGGGAGAAGATCTTCTCCACTATGTGGAACCTTTGAAGGACACACCATACTCCATATTCCAAAACTGGGATGTGACATGACTAAGAAGCAAAAGAGCAAAAATCAATGTTGATTTCATTCTATATCATTTAATTGTGCGAGATGGGAGAAAATTTATAAATAATAATTAATTATGGTAATTAATAATTTTAATTGATGTCTGTCTTTGTGCTTTTAATAGGCTTTACACCGCCCTGAGTCCTTCGGGAGAAGGGCGGTATAGAAATAAAATTATTTATTTATTTATTATTTATTTAATACAATTCATCAAAAAACACAAGCATTTTTCTTCTTCTGTTACAAATCAGCAACAATGTTTAGAGGAACTGCCCCTAAAACTTGCATGGACTGCAGATTGTGCATCCATGCTAATTAAGTAAAGCTATCCCTTTAAAGAACAGAAATTGTTCCAAATAATACTATTTAATGAGCAGATGTGCATACAAAGCTCCTTGATAGAAGATACTCTATTTTTGCTTGTTAATATAACTCGCAGTTGCTTATTTTAAGCTCTTGAGAGCTTGGAAATAATAAATATTATACTATTTCTGTCCACATTGTGTCATTTTTCTAATCAAGTTCATCAAATTGGTGATAAATCAGATGATGTTAAATCTTACATATACTCTGTATATAAAACCATTTATACAAACAACCCAGAAATTTGCCTTTACTGGGAAAAATACGCTAATACAACGTCATCCACTATTACAAGTAGTAGTGCTGCCAAATCACTTGTTTAAATATTCGATCTCTCATGACCCTCATGTTCCCTCCACCACTGTTTGGGTACTTTATGTCATTAGATTCTGGAAGTTTATAAATTCAGTAGAATAAAAGCTATGGTTAATCTGATTCAGCTGAGGAAGTAGAAAAGAAGTTTTTATTAAGTTTGCAAATATATAACTGCTGATCAAATGCTATGTTTAAATGCAGAAATATCTTCTTTAAGGGATATATCCATCTATATCTATATACGTATCTAGGCTTAGGTGTGAATGAACTCTTAATGGGATATTCCCAGTTGTGAAAGTTTTTCCCCTTCCAGTCCTCTTTGAAAAGTTGGGAAATCCTCTAGAATTATATGGAAAATAGCGTTGGATCTGGAAAATATATGAGGCAGCATAATTCATGAAAGTCACTTTCTTCTTAGTCAATGAAGCTTCCATTAAATCAAAGATCAATAGTTCCTCTAATTATGAAACAGGTCCCGTAGAGTTTGATTCTGATGTGACACCAAATAATGGTTAAGCCAAGTACAAGTTTAACAGTATTATTTCCTCTCCTGTTTTTGCTCTTTTGTTTTGAAGAGAAAATGAAAGCTATTGTTTTCCGATTCAAATGGTGAATTATAATTTACAGAAAAATTGTCAGGCACAAAGAACCAAGACTATTTGTGAAGGTTGCAGCATAAATGATTTACTGAAATCCAAGAATCTGGTCAACTAATGGTCAGCATTAAATTGGTGCTAGATAAGGGTCAGTGCAATTCAGTGGAATTCAAAATTGGGCCTCTTGTGGCAATGCAAGGATTCTAAACTGATGGCCTTTTTTGCTCTGCCCTCCAGTTCTTCTTGCTGTTTTACAAAAAATTGAAGCATATTATCAGTTGTGTATATGTATGTGGAGTTATTACCTATAGTAACAATATCCATAATAATGTTGCAGACAAAGCCATATTTCCAGGCTATACAGATATGAACAATTCAGCTTTACAATTAACAGTAAAAATAGTCTGTACTGTACATAATATGAAAATAAAAAGAAAAGAAGCTAGTACATTTATGTCAAATGCAGGCTTTAAAGGAGATATAATAATTGTTTTTGAAAATTAATCAGCTAAAGGAAAAGTAATCACTGAGATGTTCTATTCATTTAGATTATTACAAATTATAGAATAAATACAAATGTTCTAAAAAAATCTTTAAAATGTGAATTGCAATCAACCTACATAAGCATTTCCACTTGCTGTTAGTTAAAAACTTTGTGCAGCGTTATTCTAACCAAACCATCTAGTTCCTTTCAATTGCCCATCAGTGTTTTTTTTTGTCCCTTGCTTACTAACACAACCCATGAGATTATATAATTACATGGTAAAAAAAAAATAATCAAGATTTATCATCATCAAGTTGTAGTAGAGTATAAATGAAAAAAATGCAAATCTCTATCATTGTTTGCCATTGCAGAGGTGGCTGCAATAATGAAATGTATAACAAAAACGCCAAGGAGATTTGCATATGAACTATCTGTATAGTAGTAAAAATATTTACTGTACTTACTATCTCAGGAAGTCCTCTGTCAAAGTATCAGACACGCACAGACCTGCTTAGCTGGGCTGTGCAACGCTAAATATGTTTAATTGGAACTAAGTCCTACTTAATTCAGTGGGGTTTTATTGCCTTAAGAGATTCCAACAGACCAAATGGGTTGCATGCAGAATGGCTACAGTAAAAATAAGCTATTAAAGTGCATTGAATAAACACAGCCTATTTCATAAGATCTATCTATCTTCAAGTAGGCCTACCTTTTATCTGAATTAATTAGTGATGAAGAGGTATTATCTGCATACCTGTTACAAAAGTAATTTCATATCATTGACTCATTATAAAGAATCAAGACACCGGGTGAGTCTGAATAGGTTGCCTTCCGATTACCAACAGATAGCAGAGTCAGGGAACAGGTTTAATTATATTCACTCCAGGGACATGAAGAAAGGAAAGACCTGACCAAAGTCGCAAACCTATTGCAAACCCACCTAAGGATGGACAATCTGAGGCTCATGAACAGGGAACCTTGGGAAACAGGCAGAGTCTAAATATTCTTCTCCATGTGGACATGTGGCGAATGTCCTCATAATGACCATTTTGCTCCTTTTAATAATAGCAACACCCTAGTATTTCTCATTATTTTTAAAACAAATATTTATCTTTAACATTTGTACATACAATATACTGAGCTTGTGGCAGATTTTAACTATGAAAAACCCTCACATCAGATCTACTTTAAAATTAGCTTTATGCAGTATAAAGAAAGGCAGAGTGGTGAAAACAGTATCTGCTGCTTGCTGAGCACTGACCTCTTAAGGAAATTGAGAGACACTGCATCTCATATCATCAAGAAAGCTTTGACGTTTCCCTGGCAAATCTTAGATTTCAGTTTCCTTTTCTTTGAACCATGCTTCAAGAATCTTTCTTGACAGTTTATGTCAAGAGTATGTCGCACCATTTCAATACCACATATTCAAGAATATCATGTCAAAGCTGTGACAATTGTTTAGCAAAATCATTTGAACCTGGCTTTAAAGAGAATTTTTTTTTGTCATCTTTGTTGCAAGCAATATTGTAACATGCTGAATTCTGATTCATTGCTCATTCGGAGTATACTGCAAACAGCTGCTGTTATACCATCGTTGCTTATAGGGTTCAAAATGAGATGCAATGGATCCTGGTTAACAGAGATGTGGGGAATCTTATTATTATTCAAAATGTCAGAGGAACAAATTCTGAGCTTCCTACCAAGTCACACTATGAAGAGGGATTTCATTGTAATTTGGAGTTCTAAAACATAATTAAGCAATCTTGGAATACAGTATGAATAATTTAAGAGACCTCTAAGAATTAGTCCTTGTCCACTTACCAAACAGCAGGAAATTGCCATATTTCCTGGTAACACATGTCTTCCCCCCCCCACTAACTGCAGCTTTGTCTGAAATCTAAAAATGTTTCTTTGGTGTTTCTTACGCAAGGATTGCTGAGCACATAAAAACCAATGTTGCTTGGATGGGAAGTCTGCACATGTCCATAAATCACCTTGATTATTTAAAATACATATGTGATTTTTGGTCTTTAAGCAACTTTTTAAAAGTATTTTTGTATGTCAGCCATGAATTAATGCACATATTTGAAACTGAGTATTTCCTATTTTGTGACATTCTATCATCCTATACCTCTGCTAGCTCTTTTTTTTTTCTTTAGCTGCAGTTACTTTATGTGTGCCTTCTGTCCTGTCGTGCAGCACTACAGATCTTCAAAGCGTTGTGAAAGTTGGCCCTGGACTTTTCCTACATTGCCCCAAATTGGAACACTTTTATTTATTTCCATCACCATCTGCATTGGAAAACAGAGATTTGGGGATGGTTGGTTTGTACTTGAAGTGCCTTCCCATGATATACAGGTAGTCCTTGCAACCATTCATTTAGAAACTGTTCAAAATTACAATAGCACTGAAAAAAGTGACTTACAACTGGTCTTTGCACTTATGACCATGCAAGCATCTGCATGGCCACGTAATCAGAATTCAGGTACTTAACAACTAGAATGTTTTTATCCTGTCATCACCATTTGTAACCTTTCCAGCTGGCTTCTGACACACAAAATCAGCTGGAGAAACTGGATTCGCTTAACAGCCGCATGATTCACTTAAGAACTGTGGCCCAAAAAAAAAAGGTGGTAAATTCAGGTGCAACTCACTTAATAATCATTCTGCTCAGCGATGGAAATTCTACTTTTATTCATGGTCATAAATTGAGCACTGCCAGGTGAGCTTCTGTTCACAAACGTTCATTTAAAAAAAAAAAAAAGTGGAACAGCCATTGAAAACAACATTGAAAATCTTCCTTCTTAAAATGATCCCCCGTGGGCTTTCTTGCTTAAGAACAGGAGAAGTACTTTGCTGGATCAAAACAAGATTCTCTTAGCCCATCTTTCTTAAAAAGACTCCTCCCACCAGAGACACTAAGTCTGCACTGCCTGTTGCCCCATTGGCAGAACTGTTTCTGGAGGCTGCTTTGAAGAACATCTGTATTAATCCCCAGCTGACACTCAAAGTGACTGAAGGGCCCAACCCTTCTATCTCAGGTGGCTGAGAAAATAGTAGTTGAACTACCCTCATTAAAAAGCAATCAATCAATCAAAGGAGAAACAGGATGCTCAGAAAGACAAATAGTATTTTAAGAAATCTGCTGAATTTTCAACTACCAACCTTTTATCAACAAGGCCACTGTTATACTTACTTCACTATAACAGCAGTCTCGTTGAAAAATGGGTGAAAAATCAAATGCAGTCATAATAATAATAATAATAATAATAATAATAATAATAATAATAATAATAATAATAATGTAGTTTTATCTCCATGTGTATGCATTTTGATACTGTGACTTTTACGTGTGCATTAACTTTTGTGTTTGGGGGGGCGTCTGCACAAGTAGATAGACATATGTACACAGGTAGTCCTCGACTTACAACAGTTCTTTTAGTGACAAAGTTACAATGGCACTGAAAAAAGTGACTTTTGACCGTTTTTCACACTTACGACCATTGCAGCATCCCCATGGTCACTTGATTAAAATTCAGACACTTGGCAACTGATTTATATTTATAACAGTGGTATCCTGGAGTCTTTTTATCACCTTTTGCAGTCTTCTGACAAGCAAAGTCAATACGGAAGCCAGATTCACTGAACAACCATGTTACTAACTTAAGAACTTGCAGTGATTGGCAAGAAAGGTTGTAAAATGGAGCAACACTCACTTAACAACCATCTCGCTTAGCAACGGAAATTTGGGGCTCAACTGTGGTTGTAAGTTGAGGACTACCTTTATATGATTAGGAAGACCCACCCAGAGGAAATTTGGAATTGTCCAGTGGGCATAGTAACCTCTGTCCAGATTGCCAAAATATCTCAGACCAGTTAGGCATTTTCTAGGATGGCTCAGAATCAAGCCAGCAGGAGCAGAAGGCAGGAGCAGCTTAAATGACAAGTATGGATGTGCCTTTTGCAATATAGTAGTAATTAATATCACGTGATAATTTTTTTCTAGATGGCAGCATACACCAAAGATTCAGTGTACCTGGCACTTTCCAATTCCTCATAATGAGTAAGGAAGTTTCATCACATCAATTAATTTCTAATTATACTTTCCCTTTATTCTGTTTTATCAACACATTAAATACATCTTGGGATAATTTTAGTCACAACAATCTTGGAGACCACAGACAAACACAGACTTGTTCCTGTCTACCTGCCTGTAACTCTCTTCTCTACTTCTTATTGTGTTGGAAACTTTGCTAAACCATAGTTTTCAGCTAGAAAATAGGATTGTAAAAGTATATGTACCTGAAGATAGATTCAAAATGCCTCAAATAGATGACTTAATCTTTCCATCACAACTTTTTTATAGAGTAATCTGTAAAGCATTTCGTCTTTCTACTAAGCCCCAGTATTTGCAACTACCGTATCTTGGCAGCAAAGGTGGGTTTCAGCAGGTTCTGACCAGTTCTGGAGAACCAGTAGCGGAATTTTTGAGTTGTTTGGAGAACTGGTAATAAAAATTCTGACTGGCCCCGCCCCCATCTATTCTCTGCCTCCCAAGTCCCAACTGATTGGGAGGAAATGGGGATTTTGCAGTATCCTTCCCCTGGATTGGGGAGGGAATGGAGATTTTACAGTATCCTTCCCCTGGAATGGGGTGGGAATGGAGATTTTACAGTATCCTTCCCCTGCCATGCCCACCAAGCCATGCCACGCCCACCAAGCCACATCCATAGAACCAATAGTAAAAAAAAATTGAAACCCACCACTGCTTGGCAGCAAAAATCTGGTTGAACACTAGATGGCAGTAAATATTTCTTTGCCCTCTCATTATCATCTGACTTTTGCAGCCCAGATATGATAACCATACAATATGAGTTGGGTTAATTTATTGGTTCTGGACATTATAGTTTATAAAACATAGTTATGGCTTAGCCTACTATATGATTCAGAAAATTGTGATTTATTTTATACAACTCAGAATTACAAGTACATTCAGATTAAGGCTGTGTTTTGAAATCCACTTTTTAAAAATGAGCTATGGAATTCTTTCACTTTTAATTATTCAGGTGAAGTAGCATTATGATCACAAAACATACAAAACCAAGGTTAATTGAATCATGGTTTATTACATTAACCCAATTGCCCAATTTGAAGAACACACCAAAATGTACATGGGCTTGTTTCTTGCAATTAACCTTCTTGTCTTTTATTGGCAGAAAAAAAATATTTTAAATATTTTTATTTCTACAATATACAAATTACTAGAAAAAAAGGAGAAAGCAATATATACATGTTCTCTCTGTGTATGTATGCATGCTTTTCTATGTGTGTGCATACATTTATGTGAGTAAACAGGCTGAATACTATATGTGAGTAAACAGATAGGCATATTGCCCTTATTTCAAGCTCAGACATTTAATTTATTTTTAAATGTTCAAATGATAGCTCACTTTGGAGGAAGGGAGGTGTCCTTTGTCATGATTATATTTTTTTATTACGGCTAGGGACTCTGAAACCCAGAGCAACCCAGTTCTCAGAATTCTAAAAGGGTTAATGTACTTCATACCTGACATGTTAAAAAAAATATTTGGAAGTAAATTCCATGGATTCCATAGACTTTTCTTCTTATATGTATAATGTTGTATTGTAAATAAACATGAATAAATCTGGTTAAACATTGTGTTCAATAACACTAAGCCATAGTTTATTAAGCAAAATACAAGCCACTCCTTCCCATAAATTACCAATAATCTCTTATTTATGTAGTAGCAGAAGGCAATAAGGTTAGCTGGTACTTATGTTGCACACTAAAAAGTATAGGCCATTATTAATCCTAAAATGATTTATATTAACAAAGGATTAGCTGTTGGTACCAGACTTCTCCCAAATGTACATACGTACAGTACATATATTAGCTGAATGGCCATGGACCAAAATATTCCAAATGAAAAGTGGGAACTCTTTCAAAGTAAGGATTATACATTTTTCAGGGTAACTGGGTAAATAATAACATTCTAAACTACAAGTGTGGGAAAAGATTATCTCTGCAGAGTGTATGGAAATGTCCAAAACAGGTATGGAAAACATACTACTATGCACGCATTGGAACATTTAAGAAAATGGCTACATACTCTATTATGAAATACTGAACATTTGTGCCTTCCCTTTGCCTCTATTCTGCTAGATGGCATTTTTTCCAGAAAGACAGAATTTAAGAGATAATAAAATGCCAGATTACCAGTGCCCTTTGGGGAAGAATTTCAAAACAAAAGAAGTTTTTGATCCACCTTTCATATATTAAGCCATTAGAATACCCATTAGACTGCTCAGTGTAAACTGGAGAGTTAATCTTGTTACTCCAATTCTGTGTATTGATTGAGGATTGCCCTAAATTAAATCATCTGAACTGCTGACCTAACAGAAAAAAGGGATGCCAGGTGCAATACTTTGCCAAATCTCATTTTCTGGTCCCAATCAGAGGAGGCAGGATCTCCTGGATCATTAACAGTCAGCTATGGGGAATAAGCATCCTGATCGGGAGCTGTCATTGCTGGTTCCCAAACCTTAAAAGAAAAGATCCACTTCCTCGTTTCTCAGCCTAGTTACTTCTCATAGGTAATCTGTGAGCCACAGGACAAAAGAGGCTCTTAGTTTAAAAGAAACAGACAACTTCACCAGAACCTGGGAGGTCAGGATGGTCACCTAGGACTCTTCTCTCCAAAATCTCATTCTTGTACTTTAATTTTGTTTTAGCACTTGTGGGGCCCAGACTGATTTTTAACCATTCAGGTCTATGAAGAAGGAACTGCAGCAGATGCATCAGCCAGGGGCCAACCTTGAGAGCTGAAAATCTCTCTTTTTTTTTTTTTACTCATTTAGGGGTACAGGAATGCTCTCCTCTTTTCCAAGGATGCCTTTCGGGAGGATGAAAGCTCCGTGGCAGGGATCCCTCTCTGTTTTGTTCCCAGTCTGACAAAACTTGGACTAGACGACCTACAAGGTCCCTTCCAACTCTGTTAATCTAATGTAATCTAATCTAATCTAAAACATCACCACTATTTTTTGGCTGAAATGAATGTAGGACCTGTGCAGAAAAAGCCCCTATGACGAATGAAGGCGAATTATATCCCAGGATAACGTTCTGGGATCCAATCTGGGTCGGTCCGTGGAACCCAGATGGGATCCTGCAACATTATCCTATTGGATGATGGATCTATTGGAATCTATGTAGCAGTAGTTCCCCTGAAGATGGGCTCCAGCACGAGTCCAAAAGCTCGGAAGACCAAACCTCTGGTCCCGGTGACCGACTCAGATTGGATCCTGCAAAAGCACCTCATTCTCAGGGGGAAGTTTGGAGGGAGGCTCCCTCGGAGGACCGGCGGGCGGACGGTCCTCTCTCTCTCTCTCTCTCTCTCTCTTTGCAGAAGCGGCCTCTAGTTAGCCTCTCTCCGCCTCGACTAGCGATTCCCTCGCCGCTGCTCCGCCCCACCCGCCCACATTCCCACACCCTCGTGCCCCCGGGGGGTTGCTTAGGCTCCTCCCGTCCCCCGGCAAGCGGTGTGCCTGAGTGTGTGAGGGTGCCGGGGGCGGACTTACACCTTTCCTGCGCGGAAGGGGGAGGGGGGAGAGGGGGGGAGAGAACCTGGCAGAAATTGCCTGCCCCGAGTTCTCGCTACTCGCGCTCTCCAAAGCTGCAGCAGATGGAGCCAGGAGGACCGAGGGAGAGCAGCGGGCGCTGAAGGCAGCTGTGCAAAGAGCGGAGGGGGGTAAAACGGAACAGCGGAGACAGAGAGAGAGAGAGAGAGAAAGAGGAGACGAAACTTTTCGCTCAGCTCTGCTCCGGCCGTTGCCTAACACGCTCCCTCCCTCGCCGTTGCCCGTCCTGTGTGAGCGCGCGCGTGTGTGGACATTGGGAGTTTGCGGGGCGCCACCAGCGCTGGACATGAACGAATCGCGGAGGGCAGCCACCCAGGAGCAGGGGGCAGCCGGCGTTGCCGCCTCCTCCTCTTCCTCGCCGTTGGAGGGTCCGGAGAAGAGGCGGAAAACACGGAAAGGCAAAGGGGGCGCCGGCAAAAGAGGCGCTCCTCGGGAGGAGAGCGGGCCAGGTAAGTCCCGTCCTCGCCCCCCAGAACGACAGGGATGAAAGCGAGAGGGCGCGAGCCTCAGCCCGGCGGCGAAGTGCACAGGGTCTCTTTGGCGGGACACAGGTGGGAGGCTTGATTGGGAAGGACACCCCCCCCTCCTCCCAAGTCCCTCGCTAGCTTGGAGGCACGCGTGTGTGTTAGGCGCGAGAGAAGGGTGGCCGCGCGTTGATTCTCCCGCCTAGTCCCCAACTCCAGCCGAGCGGCAAGCGAGCTTCGCCTCAAGCCGGTTGGCCCCGGAGAAGGTCCCGCACGCGCTCTTCTTGTGTCTTTTCGCCCTAAGGCTTTGGTGCCTCCGGATAGCCGCTCCCCGCCTAACGGCTTACGACAGTTTGCGTGCATAGCCGCTAAGCCGAGCGCTCGCTTGTCTTAGCTTGCGAAATGGGGAGAGGGGTGGAGGGGGGGTTGGCGGTGAGAGGAGAACACACACAGAAAGAGAAACACACACACCTGATCAACAATCCTGGGAACGTAAAGGAGTGGCGCAATTCTCCTCACCGCTTGGCCGGACCGTACAGGCAGGGCGAGAGCAAGCCCTCGCGTGCCTGGCGCGATAAGCTGCTGCCTGGGAAGTGGTCTTGCGCGGGTTCTTGGTTAGATGGGATCAGATCTATCTCTCTCTCTCTCTCTCTCTCTCTCTCTCTCTCTCTCTCTCTCTCTCTCTCTCTCTCTCTCTCTCTCTCTCTCCTCCCTCCCTCCCTCTCTTTCTTTCTTTCTTTCTTTCTTTCTTTCTTGCCATGCTCCCTAAAAGGACTTAGTCCTCTTTTGCCTACTTTGAACTACCTGAACTAGTTTCCTCAAGACTCGGTCCAGCTGCTCCCAGAATCACTTACCTGAGATGAAACATACCTAGAATTACTCTGTAGAAAAGGTGCAAGGACTATTTATCCTTCAGCATTGCTTGAATTCCTGGGAGGCATAGTTGTCTTTACGGTTATACACATCCATAATACTGTATTCTTTTAGCCTTCCTACTGTATTCACGGTTAATAATGATGGGGTGGTTTTTATCCTGTTTGTAATTGTGTTTCTGTTTCGCCTGCATGACAACCCTGTGAGGAAGGTCTGCCCACAAGGACCCACAAAGTTTGGGATAAAGTGGGTTTTATAGCTTAAATCTTCAATGCTTGATAATGCTTGCTCCATGATACTTTTCTCCAACTTGCGTAAATCCAATTTCGTGAAATATAGCAAATTTATACCAGTGAGTGTGAGTATGCAGACTTAGATAATTTTTGCACTCACAGGCATGAATGGAAAGAATTGTGTTTCTGTGATCTGATAGTAGTGAGTGTCAATACATAAAGTGGAAAATGCCTTTTAATGCCTGCTTTAGGTTCAAGATAACCACAGACAAGTGTGATCTTGAATTTGATAGAATAAAGGAAGACACTTTGCATGTAATACAGCAGGTAATTGCTTTGCCCTAGTTATTCTAGAAGTGATATCTTGTATACTATGTTCATATATAAAAATAATTGGTTATGTTTGGATTAAAATATTTCATTTTTAAAAAAAGCAATGCTCTTGTATGACTACTTAGAAAGGTATGTCATGCTATTCTAGACAGGAGAAGATAGAACAGTGTAAATCATGTCCAATTGTTTCTTTTTGGGGGATAATAAAAGTTTGTCTAAATTTACAAAGTTGTCTAAATTTACAGTCATCAACATCTCTTTCACATCCATTAGCCTTAAGAGTTTTGCCAGTGCATCTGGTAGTGGTCGTGTGTTTGGATGTTAAAAGCGGACTCTCACTAATAATGCTATATTGGTGGGATATTTCCAGCAGTAGTTCCAGCTGTTGAACATCTGTAGCATGCTACTGAAGCAGTGCTAGTTTCAGCAGCCTAGTCCCAAAATCTCCAGAATCTGGAGAATAAGGACATGACATCTTCCAAGATGAATGGTATTGGAGAAGACAGAAGTCTGAAAATAAGCAGTCAAGTAGTTTCCTTGCCAGTCTCTCCTGTTAATTTTGGTGTGACTTACATCAAGCAGGTGTGTTTACCTATGAATCCATTTAATTTCATTACTTCCAATGAGTTACAAAATGGTATATTTTATTATATATCACACAATGCATGTATATTCAGAAGTAAGCTTCATTTGCTTAAATGAGACTGACTTGGAAGCAACTGTAGCCTTGAATTGATAAACCTGATGTTGTTTAAAAGAATTTGAGCAGGGAAATCTCTAGTTAAGATCTTTCCTCAAATGTGGGCCTGTTAAGTGAACATTACTAAACTTTTTAAAGACCTTATGTTTTCATTTGCAACAATAGGAATGACAATACTCATGATTACAGAAGGCCATGTAAGAGTCAGTGAAATAGTGTAGAAAAATCACTTTGGGCATTTGAAATAGGTCATGTAAGTGTTAATTGTCCTGTTTTATATATTCATCCATGGTCAGTGAAGAAATTTACAATTTCCATGGACAAGCTCTTTAAATGATAGGTTCATAAGTTGTACCCCCAAAAAAGTTTAAGGAACATCAAAGAAGAATAGTAGTTGTCCTCTGCTTTTCTTGCAGCTGTTTGCATATCTTTGCAAAATTAGTGGGGTTAAAAGGATTCCTGAACAACTTAAATGGAACTCAAGTATTGCTTGGAAGTAGGTGAAATAGAAACTTTCCCTTTTTTAAATGTAGGATCCAATCCTGGTTGCCAGCAATCCTTTTTCACCATACAATAACCCACATTAAGTCTTCAAAATGGTTTAGGCTGGGGACTGCCAAAAGGGAAATATCAGTTTTCCACCAAATACAGATATCTTTGTAAACTTTCAGATAACCCAGCTTTGATCCAAACCATCAATTAAACTTAAAACTTGTTCTTGCAAATGTGTGTAAAAGACTATAAGAGTAATGATAACAAGCAGTAAATACTAACACTGGGAATAGGTTTGCCATTTTAATAGGAAATAATAACATCTTTATGCATGCTATGCCTACAAATCTATTCTCTATTCCATATTAATGTATGCTGCTAACATTTAATGTTTGAACAGTGGACCCACTGGTACATTTGTGAAACATTATACAAATCTTTGTCTTTGCTTCTTATCTCAAAATAACATGTGAATTTTGAATTTAGGGCTTTTTTGAATGGTTTGGAAAAAAACATTCAAAGATGAGTATCTCTACCGGTAATCAGAATATCTGTAAATAAGTATGCCTATTTGTATATATGAGGCCCTTGAAGAACTGTATATATGAGACTCTTGAAGAACTGTGTGGGGTAAACTTTTTTTGTTTGTTCAGGAATAAGAACAGATAATGCTATAAAATAATCTTGTAAAATGCTGCCCTCCCCTGTTGTTTCCTCAAACTGTTGGTATTAATGGCTTAATTCTGCCATAATTAAAAACCCAATCAAAATGTCATTGTTCTAAGCACCAAGAAATTCCATGGGGAGCTTCATCTGATAGCAAGTTATACCTGTAATTTAATTTAATTTAATGGTATTTACTGATTTTTAGTATTAAATGGTGACAAGGGGGGTCTGGCAGAATGTATTTATTGTTACTTTTATTGAGGCTGTGCTCCCAGTTTCTGCTGATAGTAGAAGATATCTTTGTAAGAACTGCTGTTATAATAAATATTTTTCCTACAGAAATAAACTTCTGAAACCGAGCAAGCTTGTCTAGACTGGAAGCCCTAACATCATGTTTTGTTTTGTTTTGTTTCCTAAAATGCAAGAACATAATGAGGTATTATGTAAATGCTTTAGTGGAAGATGATATCAACTAGGATACTAGGAAGTAACTTTTTATTTTCAGAACTAAGACAGTTCCATTGACAAAAGTTTTTAAAACTACATAATGAAGTTAAGTCAGAAAATGAAAGATTTCTCTAATGTAATATTTTTCTTATTAAATTGTCAAACACAATAAACTTATAACCAAGCAGCAATTCTTGAAAATAAGTTCTAATATTAGTAGATAAATGTATAAGTGAGACAGATCTGGACATTGCCTTTTTTCACAAATCTTAATTTTGAGTCATTGGTTTTGAATCTTTTATTAGCAAAGGTCACTGTTCATATTAACTATGTTTTGAATTGGAAGTAGTACAAATGCAATGCTTTCACCAGTGAAATTAGATGTAACTAAAATTCCCCAAATTTAGTCACATTCCACTTAAGAGCTTTGATGTAAAGATGAGTTTCAACCACCTTTGAAGATAATCCTTTGCAGTATGACTCTGTTGAGATGAATGTAGGCAAGCGTAATAGAAAAGTTTCTAGTCAAACGTGCTGCCAGATAACCTTTTGGGGAAAAAACGTTGAGTGTTCAAATGAAAAGCCACCAGACAGCTTCCTTACCTATAATTGGGTCTCTTACAGTTACAGTAATTACACATAATAGTTGTAGCTTGGAAAACTGAAGTGTATTAATGCAGCTGCCCCCAACCTTTTGGGCACCAGGAACTGGTTCCATGCAGAGAGGTTTTTCCACGGACCAGAGGGGGCGTGGTTTCACATGTCTGCATCCCACAGATGGGGCTTTGCTTGTTTGGGCGCCTCACTTTCTGGCATACCGTAGCCCAGCGCTGTCCTCAGACCAGAGGTTGGGGACCCCTATATTATTGTACATATTTCCCCTATTGAAGTTAATAGGAAGTTTACAAAGATACCAACATGCTGAATTGATACAATAGTTATGATAACAATCCTTGACTGTAATTGTACATTTGCATAATGTCAGAATTCACTAGGATAAGTTGCACATATATATATAGTGAGTAAAATTACCCCAATTTAAAGAAAATCAAAATAAAAAAGTTAATGATTTTCTAGGCAGTTTAAACCTATTGACACGGGCTATGTTCCATCAACTCCTTAGAAATGCTTGTTTTTATTCTGCGCTTACATGGCCAAGTGCATTCAGCTGCTTAACTTGATTTTTGTCCTCTTGTCTGTTTTAACTATAAAAATATTTCCCTTTTGAGAAAGAGGGAAAGATTATGTACCATTAAATGCAACCCTCCACTTGCAGTGCCTGACAGTGTAATAAACCTGACAAGAAAAATCAAACGTAAGAGGGTCCAGATTGTAGAATATAAGTACAAGATAGTTCCCTGAAACAAGTGTTTAAAGCTTTATGGTATAATCTGTTGTATTTATCTGGGTACATAATGTTTTCTTAGATGGACTTCACACAAGATAATGTATGTTCTTTTTTAATCCAAAATTCTCCATGCAGCAAATACACACATTATTTGTACATGATTCAGCAAGGATGTGGACATTTTTCATTATCAAACCTTTTCCCAAAACTTGTTATAGGTATGTCTTTCCTTGATCACAAATAAGAAATACCTGTGGTCACAGCCATATCTAATTATGGTAGATTATACTAATTATAACCAAAATAGAATTTTGATTTGGTAGTATTTAGTTATGGTAGAGTTTGTTGATTGTTTCTGTTTTATTTATCCATGCATAGAAGAATTTCTTAGTTTCTATATTCCTCTTGCCACTTTTTCCATAAGATAAAACTTGAAAAGAGTTTGAAGATAACATAGTCTTCCATCTTTCACAGAAGAGGGATAGTGCTGAAATCTTATTTTTGTATAGTATTGCAAAAAAAGATATTCAATGTGATCCTGTTTACTTTCTTCCTTTAATATTCTGCTTTGTTCAATTTGCGCTTAGTTTCTTAAAAGCAGGTTTCCTTAGTAAGCAGAAATGAATATTTTTTGGAATTCGTCATGAAGTTTTTCTCGCTTATGGTAAACCCATTGCAGACAGTATTAGTACAGTATATGAAAATGGTGTCACCTGAACTATCATGTAGACTCTCTGAATAAACTGTGCATTAGAGCCTTCAAGAAGACTGAATTCTACACGCTTCTCTTCACAGCTGACTAAGCAATCGGAGAAACTAGTCATGTGAATCCACCCTTACAACTTCTATAAAAAATTAACTTATGAATCAAAGTTGATGGTTAATAAAAACAATTTTTGTAGTCCTTGGAATTGTTTGGTCATGATAGGTAAGGGGCACAATCTTAAGCTTAATGGAGCTTGAGTTCCACTGACATGACTTGTACTGATGTCACTGTGAGGACCTGCACTTTTTTTCATACATTAGATAAGAGTGCATGCAGTAGGGAAGGAGGATTTTATGTAATAGATGTAGGACCATTTGGAACACTGGAGATGTGTGGATTGCAGTGACTACTAGTTCTAGGAATTCTGCTGTGCAAATGAAGTTTTCTCTTTCGCTCCATTGTTAAATAACTCAGAGGTGGAACAGAGTGCTCTGAGAAGTCATTCTGTTGAATAACATTTTGGATGCATTGGCATATTATGAAAGAGAGACCTGAAATGCACTTTTAAAGACAGTGTAGTGGGTAAGCACACTGTCTTAATTTCGTTTCCTCACTCCAAATCTCAACTGGTCCTTAAAGTACAGGTAGTCCTTGAATTATAACCATTCCTTTAGTAACCATTACAACAGCATTGGCTTACAAGAGGTTGTGGAGCAGTATATGTTATGTAATGGTTAACTAGATGAGAAGGAATTTGCTGAGGCTGAGGCCTGACAAGATTGCCATATATTGTCCTTTTTTTGATGGAGTAGGTGCATACTTGAAAGGTATTCCTGGTTTTACATTTTTCAATGGACCATCGCAGTACCCCCGTAATGATGTGATCAAAATTCAGATGTTTAGCAACTGGCATGTATTTATGAAGAATGCAGAGTCCTGGGTTCACCTGGTCACCATTTGTGGCCTTCTCAACAGCTTCAAAATCCATGTGGGAAGCCAGATTTGCATAATGGCCAGGAGTGGGTTTCTACCGGTTCGCCCTGGTTCGGGAGAACCGCTAGTGGTGGCCCACCTGCCCGGACGTCATTACGGACGCTCTGCGCATATGCAGAAGGACTGCATGTGCGCATGCTCACAGTTCCGAACCGGTAGCAAAGGTAAGTGGAACCCACTACTGATAACGGCCACGTGATTTGTTTAACTGTCACGCACACACACACACACACACACACACACACAAGATTGTGAAATCAGGTATAGCTCACTGAAAAAACACCATGCTTAGCAACAAAAATTCTCATCCCACTTGTGGTCATAAGGCAAGGACTACCTGTACATAAGCTGTAACAAATCAAAAATCTGACCGTCCCATACACATTCTAATCTCTGTCTCGGCATATATGTCTGCTGTTGTTCTGATAAAAAGTGTTCTCTCTCTTTTTTTAGATAAGTTTGTATATTGAAGATAGAAAAAAAGCCCTTTTGTAATTGTGTATCAATTACTAAAAAAAATGGCTTCTTCTCTTTAGCTTTCCATTTTTACAGGAGAATCTAAGATGTGACTGGAGGGATCTTTTACTCCAATTAGTTTTGCATCTTCCAACTGAAGCTTTCATTGAAATGGCAATGCTAAAATTTGTATAGTGGCTGATATAAAAAGTAACTTTGAAATAAAAGTCTTGCATAGTTATGAGCCATGGTGGCACAGTGGTTAGAATGCAGTACTGCAGGCTACTTCTGCTGACTGCCAGCAGTCAGTTCGGCAGTTCGATTCTCACCAGCTCAAGGTTGACTCAGCCTTCCATCCTTCCGAAGTCAGTAAAATAAGGACTCATATTGTTGGGGGCAATATGCTGACTCTGTGAACCGCTTAGAGAGGGCTGGAAAGCACTGTGAAGCGGTATATAAGTCTAAGTGCTATGGCTATATGGTAGACTATTTGTGAAATAATAGTCTTACATAGAACTCACAAAGCCAAACTTGGAATAATCCAGAGACAAAAAGATAAAATTAAAAATGTTTTCAGTATTATAAATAATGAATTAACCAGTCTTCATTTATGAATTAGTTTGAAAATGGACATTGATGTATTTTTTTTTCTCTCTAAATACTTTAGTTACTTTTCAAATATTCCTGAACAAATGGATTTTGTTTGGCTTGTTTTTTAAATGTACAATAATTGTGTCTTCAACAGTGGGAGGCATTAATGCTTATAAATACAGGTGGTGGGGAAACTGTGAAACTTGGGAGAGAACATTAATAGAAGTTGATTTTACGCCAAGTGTGTAAATAGGCTGCACAATTTGTGAAGCAGTTTAGAACACATAAGATTCAGCTAAGATTCACTATTGCCATAATTCTAGGAAATATTGTGTTTAGAATAATATTAAAAGTTCCAAAGTAAATTATTTTGTAACTTGATCTCAATTTTGTTTTTGAGCACATAAATATTTTGCAGGTAATTATTCTAAATATTTAGTTTTGTAGCTGAAATTCTGAATCCTTTACCAGACCTACTGAACTGATAAGCATATGTAAAAATGTCGTACAAATTTAAGCCAAAATATTTTGGACAAATATATCTCCTTAAACTAATAGACAAGCCATTCTTATTTAAAGTGATTGGTAGCAATTCAGTTTTTAAGTTTATCAGCGCATAAATCGCTGTGACCAGGTTATCCAGGAACAATTGTCTTTCAAAAGCACTTCTTATTTCAGAAGCTACTTCGGCCTCCATTGAAAAATATGAAACTGGGAATACCCTTCAGGTATGTACTTACTCCACCGAGAAAAGGACAGATATGACAATCTTGTCAAGCCTCAGTGTGGGCTTATTCCTTCTCATCTAATTAACCATTACACACACATGCTGCTTCAAGTCTGCACAACCTCTCTAGATTCAGATGTAGAAGTAAACTGTATCTATACCAAACCCTTTTCTTTCTGCCCATGATCTATCTGTATTGGGTAGACATCTAAACTAAGTTCTCCCTATCATCTATGTCATGCACTAGTAACAGTGAGGCCATCATAGATTACTGCTTTCTATTTAGCTAGGATATCCATGATTGTTACTTCACGAGCATACAGAGCTGTGATTTCCCTGGACTAACAAACCACAGAATCAGAAAGCTATCAAAATACAACCATATTGAGTGTTGGAATTTCACTCAAAATCTCCTGAAGGTGGATTCTGTGGATATTCATATGGATGTTGAAAAGCTGATAATGGTACACCATAGTTCAGTAGCTAAGGTGTGGTCACCTAACAATATTAATTTCACATGGGCACGCAGGTATGATTGGAAGTACTCCAGTCCTATAATTGATCTACAAAGGCATAATGAGTACCCGGGCCAGAAGGCATACAAAGCCACTGTATGATCAAGGAGGATTTATACTGCTCTTTCCAGATGCTGCTACATACCCAGGCTTGAAATCCAGATTGCAATCAGTTTCTTTCAGGAGCATCTAAAGCTGTTCAGACACCACACAGTTAGGCTTCTTCTCTAGGAATGGGATATTAGCAATAGGCTGATAATTATTAGGAACCCATTGAAAAGTTCTTAAGAGATTTTTTAATTGGTTTTTGGGCCCAACCAAAATGTATTTGGGCAGATTGAATTAATGATAAATGCCAAATATCAGAGAACTTGTACTTGGATATTCTATTTCAATGATTTTATGATTCTTGACAAATGTATCTTTTCTTTTATGACGCCAAGTATGCACCAAGACAAATTCCTTGTGTGTCCAATCACACGTGGCCAATAAAGAATTCTATTCTATTCTATTCTATTCTATTCTATTCTATTCTATTCTATTCTATTCTACTCCATTCCACTCTACTCTACTCTACTCTACTCTACTCTACTCTACTCTATAGTCTGTCCATATTCTTGGAGGGTGATAAATCACATCTAGAAGAATCTGACATGGGTGATGTTAGCATCAGATATAGTACAGTACAATGACACACACCTTAAAATTTTGGTTATCTGTATGTTAACCATGTCTCAATCTGCCTAATTATTGGTACATCTTCTGAAAACTAGGGCACCATTTGGGCACTGGAGCAATGTTTTCTAAGAACAATCATACTTTTGGTCTAATGTAATGTAGCAAGTTGATTCAGATTGCCACAACTATCATCTGGAAAATAATCCAAAACATACAGAAATCCTTCCAATTTCACACATTTCTGACAGTAGATTATATTCATGAGATCTATACTCCTCCAACTATTGTGTTCTATTAGAAAAATACGAAATAACTCCAAAGATTCAGGAGAACACACCAGATGGATGTACATAATGTATCTCTGTTAAATTGGAAAATAAAGATGCATTGAACACTACTGCATTTCTTCCAGTAATGTTTTGTTTATTTATTTATTTAGAAAATTTATATAGCTCCCTGCTTGCTCACAGCGACTATATGAGAAGTCAGTAATGATGTAAGTGAAAAGTTTGAAGAAAGAAAGGAAAAAATCAATGGCATGTCCTTATCTCAATTTACCAAGTAGAAAATCTAAATAAGTGTTGTTGCTATTTACTGCCAAAGACTTTTACTAGCCTGTGACATTTTACTGGACTCTTAAAATGCCATCATGTATTATGGTCTAGCTAGTTTTAAATAGTGCCTTTTATGAAGTAGACTAGCAGGCAGATAACTCCTGATCATCTATTACAGCTAAATTCATCTATGGCTAAATTATGGCTAATAATCTCTTATAGGCCTTCCTATTAAACAAATTAATAGGCATCATAGACATGCATTTCACAACAAGATAGGAAAAAAAGTATGTGTTTGTTTTTTCTTAAACATTCTTAAATATTGCCTCTGTCTTCAGGACTTTGGTAATATGTAAAATATTATCATCTTGTACATTTATCAGCTAAGAGATATGAGAGAAATTGGTTTTGTTTCGCATTTAATGTGAAATTATATTATCAGCATTTACCAAGCCTCTACCCAAAATTGAAATTGTGAGAGCTGCAATTTTCTTAAGTTTGTGATGCAGTGACATTAAAGAGTGTAAAATTCTATAATTTTAAAGATCATAAATATACATACAGAAGAATTCACTTGCCAAAAATGTATGGACTGCTAAACGGTCATAAAAATGCATATACAGCAAGAACTGGATTCAAAATCGTATTTCAATTTTCATGCAAATGTTTTCTTTGTGGGGAAAAAAAGGTGCATAATGCAAAACTGAAGTTAAGAAAGAAAAATAGAACAGGTAGGCTTGAAACTACTTCTAGCAAGAACTAACATTTCTATTTTGTAAATTTAACTTATAGTGTCTTAATATTATATTAATAAAACATTATTTTATTCTACCTGGTTATACTTAATTCAAGAATTGAGTAACCCACTTCACTACTTTTGTTTTTCCAGTCTGTATATTGAAAAAAATAGTGCTAAACTCACTTTTGGTAAGCTGACTTTGGAAATGAGCCAAATGGGCAATCTGTTATGCAAATATATAAATATAGATTAAATAAAAAATATATATTGTAGCCATAATCCTTGCTATAGAGTTGAAGTGATTTATTTATTTATTCACTTTAGTTCCCTTGTTGAGATACAATGGAGTCAAGATGAAAAGTCAAGACTATTTAAAGAACTCTAGGAATATGCAGGATAGAAAAATGTATTATAGATACAGCAGTCCTCAATTTACAACTATAATTGAGCCCAGAATTATAGTCGTAAAGGTGATCTGGTTGCCAAGCACCCAAAATGCAATCATATGATTGAGTGGAGGAAGAATATGCAGCTGTCATGACTTTGAAATTGGGTTGTAAAATACCTTTTGGGCGGGGTCTATTATATCTTTGGTGGTTACTAAATGATTGGTTATAAGTTGAGGACTACTTGTAACTATTTTAATTTATTGTTAATAACAATTCTTTTGATTTTGTGACAATGTTTTTTCTTAAATCTTCCTATTGCCTCTATCTTCAGGTCTTCTGTAATATGTAAAATGTTTTTACATATTTATATATAAGGATTTGACTGGAAACATCCTTAACAATATAACCTATAAAAGAGACCCAATATATATAAATATAAATTTAAAAATGTATAAAATATAAATAAATTGTAGCCTGCCATCAATAATGTGTGATGAATAATAATCTAGTCTTTTGGCCTGAGTATCCGTAATTGGGTTCTTGCTGAAACTCCAGAAAATAAACTTTCTTTTCAATGTTACCTTTCCTACTTAATTTTGATCTTACAGTTAAGTAAAGTTAATTTACCATATCTTTCGTAATTTAAATGCATATCTAATCCATGCAACAGTGACAATTTTCTTGCTATTGCTTTGTTGAACAAATTGTCCTGACAGATAAAATTCTGCAGAAGGGAAACAGTATCTTGTGCCTTGCAACTCATACATTATTTAAGGTAGAAATACAGGTCAATTGTTTGTCCCTTTGACCTTAATCTGGCTGCATTATCTGTACCCTGGATTGTGTTAAAGATAGGAGGAAAAGGGTTTGCAAGAAGAAGATTAGAAACTTGTTTTTCCTTCTTTTTTACTTTTGTGACTAATGAATTAGCATTTGTGACTAAAACTAAACAAATCAAGGTTCCATTTCAGTTAGAGAAAAAGTGGTCTAAGCATAGAGAGGAAGAGTTGTGAATTATCATAGATAAGAGTAACCATATTTTCAAATAAGATAGGCTAATTCTTTGGGCAAAGTAATCTTTTGAAATAAATAACAAATCAATCTCCTGGGGGTTTTATTCCATGTAAAAATATTTATGCACTTCCGTCAGGGCAGTACTGGAAAAGAAAACACTTTAACCTCATGAATGTCTTCAGATATATCAGAAAATATTTAAAAATAATTTGATGATTAATCATAAAATGAATGCAAGCCCTCTTAACAGCATGTCAATTAACTTCAGTTACTAGGCAATCAACTTTTGCCTGAAAATAACAAGAGCTACTCTAGGATAGTTAGTGGAATGTAAATAAAACGGTAAGGACATACCGGTACTGCTTTAGCTCAGTTTACGGTTAATAATATCTACGTACAGAAAGATAGTTCCTGTATATTAGAAACTCTTCTAGACATTGAGCAAATATTGATGGGAGAGAAAAGGAGAACATATTTTGTGCTTGATTTTAAAAGTGGAAATGTGTTAAGCTATGCAAAGGTTTTGAAGAGGTTATCAGAGCTCCTAGGATATGCTGTATATACTGTATTTATTTATTTATTTATTTTATTCAATTTGTATCCTGCCCTTCTCCTAATGGACTCAGGGCGGTGCACAGCCAGAACTAAAACACATACCAATACAAAATTTAAAATTTTAAAAGAATTATATAACTTTGGCCCAAAATTTAAAACATTCAAACTAAAACCCATTGACAATTTAAAAGGCTAAAAAGGGGGGGAGGGGATTTACACCAGCCCTGCTTGATGGAAAAGAAAAGTTTTTAGGGCACGTCAAAAAACCCGGAGATCCGATATCCTTCATCTCTCCGGGGGCAAATCGTTCCAGAGGGCAGGAGCTGCCACAGAGAAGGCCCTCCCCTTGGAGGTCGCTAGCCGACATTGCCTGGCTGACGGCACCCTGAGGAGTCCCTCTTTGTGGGAGCATACTGGTCGGTGGGAGGCTATCGGCAGCAGAAGGCAGTCCCACAAATACCCAGGTCCTATGCCATGAAGCGCTTTAAAGGTGGTGACCAACACCTTAAAGCGGACCTGGAAGACCACTGGAATCCAATGCAGCTCACGCAGGAGAGGTGTCACATGGGAGCGCCCCCTCGCTCCCATAATCCCCCGCGCAGCTGCATTCTGCACCAGTTGGAGCCTCCGGGTGCTCCTCAAGGGGAGCCCCATGTAGAGAGCATTGCAGTAGTCCAGGCGGGAAGTGAGGAGCGCCTGAGTGACTGTGCGTAAGGAGTCCCGATCTAGAAAGGGACACAACTGGCGAATCAGGCGAACCTGATAAAAAGCCCCCCTGGCCACGGCCGCCATATGCTCTTCTAAAGACAGCCGTGCATCCAGGAGGACACCCAAGTTGCTAGCCCTATCCATGGGGGCCAATAACTCACCCCCAATAGCCAGCGATGGCACCAGCTGGCTATATTGGGACGCCGGAAGCCACAGCCACTCGGTCTTGGAAGGGTTGAGTCGAAGCCTGTTACTCCCCATCTAGGTCCGCATGGCCTCCAGGCACTGGGACATCACTTAAAGGGCATCGTTGGGATGGCCTGGAGTGAAGATGTACAGCTGAGTATCATCAGCGTACTGATGGAACTCCACCCCAAAGCCACGGATGATCTCACCCAGCGGCTTCACACGTGCTGTGCCCATGATGTCTCCTTTGAGATGGGAAAAATACAAAAAGGAGAAAGAAATTCTTGATAGAATCCAACGTCCCTGAATGTCTTCAGAAGCTCCATGTGTTGATTTGTTTCAGAGTTCCAAGAATGATCTTGGAAGAATGGTTTCCCCATCTTCCATGTTAGTTGACCCACTGAGAAATGAAGCCACAAAGAGAGATGAGCATTAATTGCCCTCTGCATTTGCCAATAAATACTTTACTTTTTAAGAAGAAAGGATCCACTTATGGATGATGTGTCTATAGCAGGTACCTACCAACACCTTAGAATTCTGGAGACCAATGATTGTAACAGTGTTCTGAGTGTTCTGGAAATGCTATAAATTCTTAGCAAATCATTGTGCTATTAACATCCCAAAAATAACAAGACTGAATGCAATCCTTAACAGTGCTGATAGTTTTTATCATTTTCCGTTATGATAGAAGAAAGTAAACTAAGTATCAGGAGTTTGTATAAGTTGTTTGGGCAACACAAGAGAGGCACCAGCACAATAGACATATTTTCTCTCTTCCACTTTCTAAAATATATCCTGCTGTTGTGATCATATATGTTTTCATATGTGTAAGAATTGCATAGAGGTAGTCCTCGATTTATGACCAATCCCTTAGCAACCATTTGAAATTAGGATGGACCTCCCCAGGGCTAGTTGTGATATCTGCCCCCCCCCCTCATGTGGTCACATGATCGAATTTCAGGGGCTCAGCAACTGTCCTACATTTATGGTCATTTGCAACATTGCATAGTCACGTGACCATAATTTACAATACCTTTTATTGGAAACCAGTGTTTACTTAGTTTCCAGCAAAAAATATTCATTGCAGACAATGTATTTGTTTTAACAACCATAATGTTCACTTATTGTCTGTGCCATTCACTTAACAACTGCCACAAAAATGACTGTAAAATCAGGTGGGATCACATTGTGACCCACTTAAGGACCAGCATGATTTACAACTGTAATTCTGGGCTCAATTGTGGTCATATGTCGAGGATTATCTGTATGGTACTGAGGCCATACTTTGTTTCTTATATGAAGGGCTGTGAAAGTATAAAAGTGATCTTTTATGCTTACTGGATTATCTAACAACAGCATAGTGATTCACCCCCTTACTTCTTAGTTTCCAAAATTAGTTTTTTGCTTTCTGCTCTGTTTGTGTTAGTGCAGAGATCTTTTTAATATGAGTTAAAATGCTCCCTTTCCTTTTAATGTTTTAAATAGATGAACAAGTATTCCTACAATATCACATATTGGGATCAACTTGTTTTTCCTTTTGTAAACAAAACGAGAAGGCACCTTTTTTTCTTTATAAAATATCATTTACAAATGCTTTCTTGTTTTCTGTAATAACTGAGTAAATTCAAGAATGGTATTGATGTTGATTGTTGAAGATATAACATTTGGTATATGGCCATGTCTATCTTCTTGTGGGAATACTGCATTTGTAAATAAAGAAATAAATACATTCTCTTGTCCTCTGTTTAGAAAACAAATATAACTTGGGTTAGATGTTGTTTTCAATAAAATTCATAAATAATACAGTGTTAGATAATTTTTAGAATAGACATACTGAACTCACTAGGATTAACATAGGCTCTTTTGATTTCAGTTCATTTGCTTTAAACATGACTAATCTGGATCCAATCTCTAATTTCCAGTATTTATATTTTACCTTTATATAAATAACATGACTGTTTTGGTATTGTTGTTTTTTAAATGGGAAAAATTGACCACACATTTGTGTAACTTTTTAATTGCCTCTGTTCACTGTCTATGACTAATAAGAATAGTTTCCAAAAGTTTAACAGGGAAGTTTTATAAGGATTGCTTCTCTCTTTTTTTCTTTTTAAAATAATGAGCTAATGCATCCTTGGGCAGTTGTATTTAGGTGATTGAATCAGGTTGTCTCATGGAAAGGAGAGATGCTATCTCCAAGTGATGTCACTGCTTATTCTACAAAGGAAGAAGTGAGTCTGTCCTTCTCTTTGCAGCTGCTTTTAGATTTAATCATGAGCAGTGTCATAAAATAAACCACCATTTACACATAGTTCTTATTGAAAGCATTAACTTGTATCTGATGGCAAAAATGCTGTATGCATCTCCCAGTCAAAACAACACTTAAGAATTTAAAAGATATGAACACAGAGGTAGTCAACTGCAGGAAGAAAGTTGTGGAACTTTGTTTGGCACCTAAATTTGGCCACCAGAGGGTGCTCCACGAGCAGCACATACACACTTTATTTGTTACTTTTTATATATTCATAAGAATATATAAACTGTGAAACTCAGCTTTTCCATATTCTAATCTGCATAGTACATTTTTGGAAAAATATTCTGTTTGTTATCACTCTACAGTAAGTTATCTTACTTTGACTAGGCGGTTATCGATAAAATATTTTTTACTAAGTTTTTTACCTTTAAAAACAGAGATGGTTTTTTGGCTTTTGTATCCTCAGAATTTATCTATTACAACCTCAAGTCTGAAAGGATTCAGAATTGTTTGAATTCATAATTTCCTTAGTACTTCATATTGTTTTGTTTTTAACAGTGGTTGTTAATCTGGAAAGTAATTTTAATTGCGGTACATTTAGTTTTTTGTCTTTAGTTAAAATTTTATTTATTTGTCAACTTTATATGTCTGTCCCTCTCATCCAAAGTGATTGTAAAACAAGAACTGAAAATATTGCTTAAGCCAGTGTCCAAAAGTAGAGCAATTTACACAATTTCAAGGTTACATTAAATGTTTCGATAAAATAATCTGGAATTAAACAGAATTTTGTATCCTGTAATGAACCTGAGTTAGGTAAGCATCATTCATATATATTTGCAAGGCAAACCTTTAAAACTGTTAAATGTATACAATTGCTGTAATTCTGATTACATCCAGGGCTTTTCCATTTAAACTGATAGCAAGAAGGCAGGTGCTTCCATTAGAAAGCTGTTGTGCCTTACAAAAGGACTATGTTTTACACCGTCAGAGACTTCCTTAGCTGTATTCATGCTTGACCGACTAGAGAAGAATATGGAAATGGCAACTTTTAAGACAATCTTTTAAAGAGTTAGAAAGGTCATTCAATCTGCATTTGTCATGTTTGCACATGCAGTATATGCATTCTGGTGGACTCTGAGAAAGGCAGATTCTGATTCAGAAGCTGAGATACTGATCTTATGCAATCTTGAGTATGGAATAAATTCAGTATGAGTCAAAGACATGTTCCAGAACATGTCGTCTTCACTTTTTTCATATATATAGAAAGACAGTCGGAATTTGCCATTTTGCAGGCATGGAAAAACTACAAGGTCTTCATTCTTCATAAATTAAACTCAATCTTAAACCTGCTAGCATTTTTCAGAAATTTCCCAAATTTGTGACCATCACGTTTCCCAAATTTGTTGATTTTTCCTGTAACCATTTAAACGGTCTTCAAATTTCAGAGTCGTAAGTATAGATAAGGTATCAACTGCCCAGTTTTCACAAGTTATCTGTTAATGTAAGTATGCCACACTTACAGTACATGAATGAAATGATATGAAATGAGCTTATCAGAGCTTATCAACTTATCTAGTTGTCTTAAGCAACTAGAGAAGAAAAATGGAAAATGTACCAAAATGTTAGGCAACAGGAAAAAAGCAGCTTTCCTCCTGCCACAGAATGTTAAAGGCATTTTATATGCAGGTAGTCCTTTGTGATCGTAATGGAGGTTGGAGTTCCCATCACAAGTCATGATGATTATAAGAAAAAAGCACCATGGTGACCATTTCTGATTTTACAAATTCGTTGTTAAGTGAGTCCATGTATGCCTATCTTTTTTTTTCTTTCTGGAAATTAGCCCCAAAGCCGGAAATTGGTCCAAAAAAGTATTGTAAATTATGGTCAGGTGACTGAGGAATGCTGCAGCCAGCCAAAAGATGCCATATGCAGGGAATGCAGTCATGGGACTATGGAAGGCTGTAAAGCCCTTGGAACTCTGGAACTCGATGATAAGTAGTTTTTGAAGGGTCTGTCATAACTCAAACAGTCACTAAACAACTGATGGTTAAGCAAGGATTACTTGTAACTTTTAATATATGTCATCTATGTATTAGGATTGTTTGTTATACTTTCTAGATTGTCGCCCTTTCTAAATTATGAATATTAGGGAAATTGAAAACTACTGTTGTGACCTAGGCTTCCTGAGACATTAAAACACACAAGTAGTCCCAAAAACCTTTTTTATTGCAACAGCTGTGAATTACATTCATTCACAGCTGAGTCCCAATTAGTTGCAAAAAATCCTTCAGGAGAAGTCCTTCAAGATAATCACCAACCTTTATCTCCCTTGACACACTGCCAAAGACCTACTTGGCAAAGCCACAGGGAATCCAGAATCAAACAGAGATGCCGACTGGGAACAGAATTAACAATGTTGCTTTCCTGCAAAGGGCCCACGTGCCTTTGCTCCTCTTTTAAGCCTTATGGGAGGGGCCAATCATCTCTAGGCCATACTCCCGAGTCGTCCCTTTTGTTTTAGCTGTTCTTGCCTTCTGGCAGCTCTGTGCATACGCGCAGTAGGAACAGGCTCCTCCTGTTCCTCTGCCTCTCTGATGTCCGACTCTGGAGGCTCCAGAGTCTGCACATAACTCCCAGATGGCCCTGGCCTCATCTCTGCTTCTGATGCAGAGCCCTCATCTGAGCCTTCCCCAGACTCCAGGAGAGGCCCATGGTCCTCCCCAGCCTCCTCACTGTCCAACTCTGGTGCCAGTTGTGCAGGCTACTGGCGGACCACAACAACTACTTAGAAGCTGATGTTTTCTTGATTTGCAGAATGGAAGTATGTTATGGAAACTTAGCTTCTGGCACTTAACACACACACCCATCCTCTGTATGCTTAAACTTGTTTTAAAAAATCAAGGCTCCATCCAGATAAGTAGCAGGTTTCCAGGTTTTTAGTCCTGCTTTGTGGCTCTTTGTTTCTCAACTTGAGAGGATCAATACTTCCACCTATGTAATGGGGAACCTCTAACAACCGGAGCAAGACAACACATTGTCCTCTTTGTTATTCTGCGCTTACCACTGTGTGTGTGTTTGTGTGTGTAAAAGAGAAAACAACCACAACCAGAAGACAATTGAGTACTATGCTAAGGTATGATGAAATTGTCTCAAAGAGTAACTAGAAAGCAACAGGTACAACGTCAAGACACTGGAAAGGAAAAGAATCCTGCAGCTATGGTAGGAGATGGGCAAGGCAGCAGTTCCCTGAATGGAGAACTGCTTATTCATAACTAGAAAATAAAAGCAATAAATCTCTTTTCACTGCCTTTTCTGGGTAGCATCAGCGAAGTTCTGAGTCAATTAATTGCAAACGTTTAGCACTGGTTTATCACTGCATCTAGAGCAACTTGGAAACTTGTGTCCAATCAAACATAATTCCTAATATCCTAATTCATGTCTTAATTTATTGTTTTAATTTATTTCTGAAAGTGTGGTCCTAGGATCGCTTGGGGGGGGGTCCTCAAAATCAAAATTATTTCCCAGTATATGTTTTTTTTTAAAAAAAAAGCACATTATTGAAATCCTATCAAATGATTGTGAGGAATGGTAGTGGAAACAAATGCATCATTTTTAATTTTTATTAAGATAAATACCAGTAAACATAACATGCAAACGAAAGCTCCTTTGAAGTCCTTCGTAATGTTTAAAAGTGGGAAGGGGTCCTGAGAGAAAATGTTTAAGAAACACTGTTCTTATTTTACAAATGTCTGATTGTCTTCCCATCCCCAACCCTTTTGAACTGCAATTTATTAAATGTTCCCTTCGCAAATTAGACATCAGGCATCATTAAAATTGCCTAGTTTTATGATAAGCAAAGGTTTCAGTTTTCATGGGAAACTTTGGAATAAAAACAGAACAAACAACATCAATTAAATATAATAAATGTATGACTTTTCTTTTTTTTTCTTTTAAGAAAAAACTTGAGACATTGAAAGTTCATTTACTTCACAAGCCTATTTTACCTCCCATAACACTATGAAAAATAATAATAGGGGTGATAAAAGCAGTAAAAGTAATTGTTATTTTACTCTAATAAATACAGGTAGTTATTGTTTTACATTCACAATTGAACCCCACATTTCTGTTGTTAAGGAAGACAGTTGTTAAGTGAGTTTTGTCCCTTTTTTTACCTTTCTTGCCACAGTTGTTAAGTGACTCATTGTACTTAAGTTAGTAATATGGTTGTTAAAGTGAATCTGGATTCCTTGCTGACTTTTCTTGTCAGAAGATTGCAAAAGGGGATTACATGGCACTGCAACCGTCGTAAATATGATTCAGTTGCCAAGCATCCAAATTTTGATCACATGGCTATGGGGATGCTGCAACAGTCATAAAGGAAAAACAGTCATAAGTCACATTTTTCAGTTACAACCAGTGAATGGTTGTAAGTTGAAGGCTACCTGGAAAGTATTCATCTGTATCAGAACTGAAAGCAACACTAATTTTGATTTCTCTATTCTCGCCTTTTTGCCCAAAATATTTGCGGAAGGAAGTTTCTTTTAAAAAGTACTTACATGTTGCTACCTGATCTCTAATATTTATATTTATCAGTGTATGTATCATGAGAAAATGACAATTGATAACTTTCAAAAGAAACCCAACAGATTTGAGATATTCATGAGAAATTCTATCAGAAGCAGATCTATCTTCATTATTTCCTTGCCTTTCTCACTCTGACATTTGAAATATTCTAGCTTAAAGCAGTGTTGTTCAGATTTCTTTCTGAAGCACATTTTTTTTTGAATGAAAAACGAAACTGAGAAGACAATTCACTTTTAGACTGAAAGACAAGCAGTTTGATTGTGTAACAGTGAGATTTGCTCATCTTCACACTTTTGCTTCTGTGTTAATTACAGATTATATCATGACTTTTAAATAACTGAAAGCTTGGAGCAATGATTCATGAAGAAATGCAGTGGAAGCCTTGTCTGAAAACATGTAATTCTGTGCCTCTATTTTGGGTGTGGCTGATTCAATCACACCTAATAAGAGAAAAATATGATTCCTGGCTTAGACTGAATCATGTCAAGATGTGGAGGATAGCTTCCTTTGTTGATTACCAACCTCTAATACTTTGAGCTCATAGAAGGTTTGTGGTTTTGGCCACAAAGACTTCACACAACAAACAGGTTTAAACTTTTAGGAATAGATAGAAGGTAGAAAGGATGGATCCTTATCAATAAAGGCTGAATGTAGCTATTGTTCTCAGGAAATGTTGCATGTTAGCAACAAATTTAAGGGAGTGTTATAATAATAGTCAAAAGCTTTAAACATCTGCCAGTTATATGCAATATGCCTGCATTTATATGGAAAAATAAACCAGAATTTTGGGTTGTTATTCATTATGTGCTTGTTTGTACATTCAGCTCTTTTTCTCCTTGGCTTGCTTTGCAGATAGTAATTGCTAATCTAATGAAGAGTCAAAAGCTTTATATATTGCCTAAAGTGGGAATCCTGCTTTATTGCGTATGTTATGAATCATAATTGCTTTTATACTTAGCTTGTTTGGACAGAAGCAAAAAACTTGCCTGCATGGGCACAAGCTCATACATGGTAAACCAATATACTTTGAAATCTGCAAAATCTTATTGACCAGCATAAAATTACATTACTGTAGTATTTTGCTATATATTTTTAAAACCGGATGTCTTTTAATTTAACAAAGATTTATTTGCAAATAATTTTACTTTATAGTTTTTTCACAAAAATACTACAGAAAATATTTTACAGCATTTGTAAATATGTGATGACTGATTTGTTTTTCAAAGTAGGATTGGCACTGTATTTAAGTAAGTTTCTATACAATTGATTTAATGCTATTCAATTAACATTAATGTAACCTGCAGTGATAAATCAATTCTGTTTCTTTTCTGAGTCTTCTCTTTTTTACATAACTCAAAAGATCTGTTTTAATTGATTGGTAAATGAATTTCTCTTTATTAAATTGCAATACCAGTTTAAAAGCATTAGACATTCTAGCAAGTGATTAAGATAGCATTACGTTATTATCTCTTAACCCAATAATTAAAAGTTGAAAAATACCAATATTTTGAAATGATTACAAAATTACATAGGAAAACAGCACATAATTAATTCCAATAGAAGAGAAATTATGTACCTCACGATTTGTGAAGTTCTTGGTTCTCTCTAAGCTTCATTATTTGTTTACAGATATTTCATTACCCAGCTAGGTAACACCTCTTTGAGAGAGATGGGTATTTCAGATATGTGAAAAAATAATAAATGAATAACATTAGTGCTAGTGAGCATGGGGTTTGCCAGTTTGGATGGAGATCTGATTTTCTCCTTGGTAGTTGTTTAGGGTATTAGGGTATTGTTTTCTGTTTGGATGGTGTTAATCCTTGCTTAACTGACTGCTGGAAAACTTGTGTTCTGGTCTTTTTGTTTCTGTACCGGTATTATTTTTTTATTGCTTTATTTATTTATTTCTGCGTGGTGGGTAAATATGGTTTATTTCCATATGTCTATTGATAGCTTGTTGAAAGCCAAGCTTCCAGAAGCTTGGCTTGTATGAAAGTTGTATGGAAGTTGTATGAAAGCCAAGCTTCCAGAAATTTTCCTAGCATTTTTGGATTTAGTTTGGCTTAGGATGCTCACAATTGAAACAATGGTTGAGTCTGTTTATGTGGGTTGGGAGATTAAAGAGTTTTTGTTGTGTCTTCTAACTACTAGTTGGGGTTCATGGATATGTCCTGCTTCTCTTCTACCTATCTGTCCTACAATAGTGGCTGTTAGTCTTTACACTGTAGGTTGTAGATAATTCCTGTTTTTTTTTTTTTTTCTTAGACTACTGGATTTTTTTTCTTTACATAAAATGTTTTGGAGGGCTTTAATTGGTTTGTGTGCTATAATAATGCTGTGTGGTTGTAATAGGTTTGCTGGTTGCTTCTGAGATGTTATTGATGTATGGTAGTGTTATACATTTCATAGCTTGTGTTCATTGTGCTGTAGGGAGTTGAGTGATCAGATGCTTTTTCATAGTTATCTGGGTATCCATTTTGTTGGAAGATGTTGTATAGGTGGTTGTAGAGATATTCCTGTTTCCTTCTTGTGGTATTCTGTGTTGCTGGAGTGTGTTTGTACTTATCTGAACAATATTCTTACAAAGCTCCTCTTGTTGGAGGTTGGGTTCTTACTTTGGTAATGGAGCACTTGGTTAGTGTGGGTTGTTTTGTTTTTTTTAAAATAGATTTGCATTTCTAATTCACCATTGTTTTCTCTGCTGAAAGGATACCCAGGAAGGATAACGTGTTCTTGTCTTCTTCTTCCCTGATAATTTTTATCATGTTATTAGTTGCTGTTGATAGTTTCATTTATCTATTCTAGTTGTTCCTTTTTTAATATTACAAAGATGTCATCTACATAGCAGATCCATAATTTTGATTGTGTGTTTGTAGGAGTGTTGTATTTTCAAACAGTGGCATTATGGTCTTTGCTATGAGTACTCAAAGTGATAATGCCATAAGTGTTCCTATGATTTGTTGGTATATTTGGTATATTTGTCCATCAAATTGAAAGTAGGTAGCACAGCAGATATAGATTAGGTTCATGAGTCCAGACATTTATGCTTAGTATTTTTGGCTGCTTCAGGTGTGTTGTGTGGTACAGCTGCCATGGATTCTTTTACTAATCCTATGGACATAGACAGATTCATGACATTGAATGAAACCATAATTTCATCTTCTATTTTTAGTTGTAAAATAGAGGCCTCCAGAAAAATTAGGGTCCTCCAGAAAGTATCCTCCAGGAAAATTGGACGCCTCCAGTAATTTTCCTCCAGAAAATTCAGGACCCCCAAGAAAAAATTACTCTAGAAAACTGGGGACCAACAGAAAATTTCCTCTGGGGAGAGTGCCTCCAGAAAATTTATTTTGGGAGGGGGAATGGGAGCCTCCAAAAAAGTCCAGAAAACTAGATGCTTCTGGTTATTTTCAAAAATTTTCCTCCACAGAAATGGAGGCCTCTAGAAAATTAAAGATGTAAAAATAGAAGAAGGTGAAATTATGGTTTCATTCATAGTACTCTTTATATCCAAAATCAGCCTTGACCTACCTGACTGAACATGTGTTGGAATATAAAGGGGAAAGGCTAATTATGAAAACATTATTGCGAATGTTTTTAACAAACTGTAAAGAGAAATGTTATAAAGAATGAATCTATATATTTTCCCTTTAGTTCGATTGTGTCGAATTCTCAGAGGTTGATTGGACAAGTCCTTGAAGATTTTTCAGAAGTGGTTTGCCATTGCCTCCTTCCTAAAGCTGAGAGAAAGTGACTGGCCCAAGGCCACTCAGCTGGCTTTGTGACTAAAGCAGGATTAAAACTCAGAGTCTCCTGATATCTAGCCTGATATCTTAACAACTACAAAAAAACCTGGCTGTCTGCACATGCATGCATACACAGACACACATACAAAGAGAAAGACAGACAGAGAGATAAGTAAAAAAATGTAGAATTAGTGTGAAAATGAGAGTGAAGTAATGGATGAGTGAGAAATATTCATATTAGGGAAAAATTAGTACCAGTGAACAGATATTGGAAATGAAACAATACCCGTGGAAAGTTTGCATTGCTTAGAACAATATGTGAATGCTATCCCATTATCCCGAAGACAGAATTATTCCGCTGGACCCTAACATCAGTTTAGACCTAGCCAAGAAACCTTTAAGTGGTGACTATGGCAACAAAGTTTCTTGTTTCCATCTGAAGCCAGCTCAAGTGTGGTAGTCTGTCTGGTGGTAGGGAAAACAGCTGTGCAGCACGAGGAAGTTGCTTGACTGTAGTAATCCTGTTTGGCAGGTCAAGGGTGATCCCTTGCCTGCCGGGATTTGTGCAATGCCGTGGGCTAGGAAAGCACTCTTCTAATAAACCCCAGATGTTTCTGCTCTTTCTGCTCTGTATGTTCTACTTACGCTTGAAAATAAGTCCAAAAACAGGATCAGCAAAAGGGAGAAGAGATTTGCTATTAGTTGCTGAAGAATTTCCCTTTTGATATTAATAGTTAGCTCTCTTTAAAAAGAAATGTTTCAGTACATTTTGTAAAGGCAATCTTTCTCCAGAATGAGCCATTCCCTTTAGATTTCAAGTGAACATGGGACTACTGTCAGATGCTCTACGTGGGGTTGTCCTTGAAGGGCATCCAGAAGCTGCAGTTGGTTCAAAATGCAGCAATGCAGTCAGTTATGAGCTCCCCTTGACTTGTGCCTGTTAACATTTCTGCCCCGTGAGTGGCATTGTTTGCATTAAGTATGCTTTTGGATTCAGCTCAGGATGCTGACAACCACTTGTAAAGTCTGTCATTACAAGGGGCCAGGCTATTTGCATGGGGCTATTTGCAGCACTGACTTTCTCCAAATTGTCCTCCTATCAAATCAGATTTTGAAGGAAAGGCATGTTATGATTCCCACCAATTAAAACAACATTGTCTGGCAGGACCAAAGGAGAGAGCATCTTATTTACTGTGTTGATTTATTAAAATAATTTTTGGTCATTTCACTGTTTCAGTAATTCCAGGAGGCTTACAAAATGGGTAACACAAAACTATTGAAATTAAGAAGATTAAATAGCAAACTAAAAACCGAGAGGAAACAGGGTGGGGATCAGTCATCCCCAACATAGAGCTCCCCTATCAATTTTAAGGCTCTCCCAGAAGGCTAAGAGTATGAGGGCTGACCTCATCTCCAGCAGGAGAATATTACAGAACACAGGGGCCACAACAGAAAAAGCTCTTCTCTTAGATCTCGCCAGCCAAATTTTCCTGTAGTAGCTCCCACCTTGTGGAATACCATTCACCTGGAGATCAAGTTGGCCCTGACCTCTTGGCCTTTCATAAGACCATGAAGACATAGTTATGTTCCTTGGGCATAGGGGTTGGGTGTCAGAGACATTGAAGTGGTTTTGTTAGTGTGTCATGTATCCAAGGTAGACCAAACTTGAAAGATAATACTATTTTTATTATAAGGTCATAACAACAACGTAACAGTCTTGCAAATCTGAATGCTTTCCCCCTTCCCCTTTATCTTCATGACAACTACGGAGAGACGTGTTTAGATTTCTTTTATTTGACTGTTGTTTTGGTGCAACTCTTCCCCCTATTCCTCAAGGTTGTAGTTTGTGACCATTACATGATGGTTATCTTGTTTTTTTATCTCAGCTGATGGTTGTGTATTTATTTTGTGCTTTTGTCAGACATGAAAGACCAAATCCACGTGGCGAAGGTTCAGTTTAATTGATTTATTGCTAAAAGCCTATGCCCAGGAATCTTCTCAACTAATGAACAGCACTTGATTATAGGTAGATGAGGATTAATGGCAATCAAGGGGACTTGGACTTAGTTGTTCATTTGTGGCTACATAATAATATTCCTCTCCCTGGTTCAGCCAGTCCAGCTATAGTTTTTGCTAGCTTAACTATTGTTAGCCACCCAGAGTCACTTGATGAGAATTGCAGCCATATGAATTGAATTACATAAACACATTTATAAATAAGTAAACCACCAGATTTGCAAATTCAGAAAATATATTTGAAGTTTTAATCTTAATAACGGTGTATCTGGCAGGGATAGAAGAATATACAACCCAATATTAAAGAGGATTTCTTGGTTATGTAAAGTCAGTGCAACTTTCATAACTCCAGCAACAAACCTCAGTTTAAATTGGATGAATGTCTTACCCCCATCTGATTAGGTTGGCCCTACATAGGTAGGTTGGTGGATGGATGAATGTAGAGGTATAGATATAGCAATAGCACTTAGATTTATATGCTGATTCATGGTGCTTTACAGCTCTCTCTAAGTGGTTTACAGAGTCAGCATATTGCCCCAAATAATCTGGGTTCTCATTTTACCAATCTCGGAAGGATGAAAGACTGAGTCAACTTTGAGCCAATCACGATCGAACTCCTGCCAGTGGGCAGAGTCAGCCTTCAATATTGCATTCTAATTACTGTACCACCACAGGTCTTCTATCTATGTAGATCTATCTAAATCTAGAGATGATCGAGATAAAAATGGAAATTTTGAGAGATCCAAGGATAAAATAGAGAATATCAAGTCCAAGTTAGGAACTTGTGTAAGCCACTATTTATCCATGCATAAGAGATGCTCCATTTTGAAGAACTGCTGCTTTCAAAATATTTTGAAACTACTATCAATGTTGCCTTTTTCAAAATCAAAATTCTAACTTTTATCTCAATTCAACATTATTTTATCAATTTTCTCCCTGAACTATGGATTATAAATATTTTATAAAGTAGGGAATATTTGTTAAGAGTACATAGTACTTAAAGAGTATCACATCATATATCTAGTAATAATCCCAAATAGCTCTGAGTTTATTCTGTTTTTTATGTATTTATTTCACCATCAGAAATAAGTGTTTTTACTTTCTCAAATGTTTTTAAGGTTCCTTTACATTTTATTTCCAGTTATCTATTTGCAGTATTAGTCATTCTGGGTTTATTTAAGAGTACTCTGCTCTGTTCAGTAGGCTAACTACACTGCATAGATCCGATTGTATTGGGTTGTCTTCTTTTGGAAATGCTTAGGGTGGAAATGGCTTGTTGTAATTACTTAACACAATTCTTAATGAAGATATGTGAATAAAGAGATCAAGAGGCAGCTAACACATTTTATTTCAATATTTCCCTCTCTGAGGGTAGTGGTTTTGTAGTTGGAGGACTTCCTGAGATGCCTTTGCATTCCTTCAAGTTGATATACAGTGGTGTGAGATTCTTGTGACAGTCAACTTAGGCTGTCATCACGATCTGGATAGACTGCAGTACACTTTGCGTATGACTGCCTTTAAAGATTATTCCAAAATTGGACTACTAAATTGATTGTTATGCACTATCCAGAGTTGTTTCTTATGAGATGAGCAATTATATAAATGTGATAGGTAGGTAGGTAGGTAGGTAGGTAGGTAGATAGATAGATAGATAGATAGACGGATGGACGGATGGACGGACGGATGGACGATCTCTGATGTGTGCTAAATGAGATGAGCATTGACTTCCAGCTACAATTCAAAGTGCTAATTGTTACCTTTAGGTTCTTAGTGGCATAGGACCAGGTAACCTGTGGGACTGGGTTACATCCATTGTTTTGGCCTACCCATTATACGTGGGCAGAATGGATATTCTCCAAGCCCTTTCTATTAAACATTGTCAACTTGTGGGTCAAAGAAAGCATGCTTTCTCTGTTGCAGACTCTGGCCTCTGAAACTTCATCCCCACCCCCACCCCCAGCGATACAAACAGCACCTTCTTTTCTGGCATTCCCAAAGCCCTTAAAACCTGTCTTTGGTCCCAATCCTGGAGTTAATGTCTACTGGAAGAGGATTCATATAACATTAAGCCAAAATCAAATCACATTATGGTGGTGGTTGTTTGTTTTAAAAAACAAAGCAATTGTACACTTGATGAGTTCTGTAAATAACTGAAGGAGAAATAACACAAGAAATCTATAATAACAATTTGCCACTTCCATTATCAAATCAATTACTTCCAATTATTGATTCCCCAAATATATACATGAATATTTTACATAATCTATAATCTATTGAATTATTTGCCCTTGTCCATTAAACTTAGCATAAATTGCAACTCTGTTCCATCTTTTAAATATACTTCTGCTAATGCTGGAAGCATGTCTTCTAAATTCAAGTTTGGGACATTAGCTAGATGTAAGGTCTCCTTTTCTCTGTGAATATTGTTTTTAGTATCTGATGAAAAATAATAATAATTTAAAACAACTTCAGACAAATTACCTTCTTAAGCAATAGGGAAATTTCACAAAAGGGAAAGCATGCAACATGTAAGAAAGGATGTTTGAGCATCCTCATATTAATTTGTGGAGAGCTGATGATAACAGGAAATATCATATTGCAAAGTTGTCCCATTAAGAAACGCATGTAGAATAAAAGTAAAGATAACAGATTTACTTGATGATATGCATGAGTGTAAAATCCTTATGAAAATAAATTAACATTCTATGTTACTGTTTTGTCAGTTGTGTAAAGTACATTCTTGTAAACTATGTATTTGATGCACGTTTTTTTCAGTATTTTGCAAACTTACTACCTAAATAGAAACTAGGATTTACAATGTACTATATGTTTTTAGGTAGATAAGTAGAAATAGACAAACAGATAGTTTACAATCCAATGGTCGCCCAAAAGCACATTATCCAGCCACTTCAATTTGTAGTACGCAACTAACAAACTGAGGCCATTATGCAATCTTAGTATAATCAAAAGCTTCCATGAACAAACTGTTTAATTTCAAAAATGTTTAGGTTTCATCATTTGTTTCCTAGTTCAAAGGCTCTATAAAAGAATTTGGCAATTTTGAAATGATTATTAGAATCCACAAGAAGAATTTAATAATATTAACTATCTGATCTACCAGGGATTTTACTTCAAATTATCACTATATAATCACTATCACTATATATCATAAAATTGATAATATTATATAGCAGTGCATGAGCTGTGGTTCCAATTGTTCCAAAATGTTGGAGGTAAAACTTCCGTGCCAAATGCAAATGTATTAATACTTTCCAGTAAGTCTGAACCACTGACATAAAGATGATATTAGTACTGTGAATTATTCAGTCTACAATATTTAGCAAACAATAGTAAATAGTTAACAGATGGGTCAAATGTTCAGACTACAAATAAACCTCTTTATAAAGTCTGTATAAGATTTTAGACAATTTTGTTGGAACGAATCTTATAATATTGATTAATTCTATTTGAGATATGCAGAGAAAACAGAAATATTAAAATGCAATATAAGTTAGGGACTATCTGTTTTATGGGAAAATATAAGCATTTATGAACTATGTAGAGAGATATGTATGTGCTCTACTGATGCCATGTAGCATTGGTATAGAACAAAACAAAAGAGATGATTTAGGAAAGGTATGTAGCTGAGGCAGTTAGCTAAACTTGACTTATGCCTGAGAAAGGAAGAATTATTACTCTAGCAGAGAACACAATGCTTATCTCCCCCTTGTTGTATGCTACCAAGACTCTGTGCTCTTTCCAGGTTGCCTGGTTTGTTTGTTTTTTATCATTATCTGTCCTGCTGAAGAATAATCAAAATTTTGGTGATTGCCACTGTTACCTATATTACCATATTACTTCATTTATATAATTTTATTGTATTTTATGTCTATTTTTTTAGTTTTATAAGTATAGCTATATGTATTTCTATTGTAGCATTTTCTGGCCTAAAGGCAGCATTAAGATTTTGATTTGAGAAAGCAAAAAGGTGTTAGAATGAAATATAAACATTACCCCATCTTGGCTCTCTTTGGCATAAGAAGGGAAGAGAAAAAAAGGCTTCTTATGGAAATAGATTGTCTATATTGAAAAAGGCTAAAATTGAATTCAGTATTTTATTGAAAAATATTAAGGCTCAATACAAAATTACTTGGCAGTAAATTCAATAAAACAGCTATTATTTTGGGTTGACATTCAGATAGGTTGTGCTGCAAATGTGTCCTTCACAAGATGTTTATGTGCTATGTGAGGTAATAATAATAAACATTCATGATAAATTTTGTGCAATGTAGTCATTTATACCTTTACCCTTTGGGGTTTTTTTTCCTGGATTCAGTGGGATTTATTCCCAAATTAACTCTGTTTTTGTAGTACTATATTTGGCCTCCATCATTCAGACAAGCTGCCTTTGTACTTTGTAATATGATTTATTCCATGCCTTTCCTTTTAACAAGAAATGGGCTTTTTTTTTTTTTTGAAAAGCAGCCAATCTGCTGACAGTATGCTAATTACTACAAGATCAGTTAATGATACTGATAAAGCAAAAATACTGCAATGGTTTGCAGAATCTATAGGTTGATTTCTACAGAATCCATGTTCTTAATTTTTCCATAGTTAACCATGTTTTTTTTTTAAAAAAAGTAATCACATTTTAAAAAGACCACTAAGTATCACGTTAAGGAAGTAAAATCTCTCAACTTGATTTCTTTCTGTTTTCCTATCTTCCAATTTTGTAGTAATTCAATGAAATCTCACACAAAAGAACTAACAATATATAATTAAATCTGTTTAGGGTATATCACCTTGATGATCTTTAAAAGGATTTTTTTTCTCTCTTGCTATTTCTTCATTTTTTTTTCTTTTGTCGTTTCTTCATATTAATTCAGGCATGACTTTTGCCCATCACCTGTGAAAGTAACAGAATTTTATTTTTATTTTTATTTTGACTGCAGACAAGATAAATATTATTCTTACTGATAAATATATAGTGCATGATAATAAAATTGACTTTACATCAAAAACTATAACAGCTGCATTTTTCTAATATCTGGGGAAGAAGCTTTCCTATGATTTCCTCATCATACTGACTAATTACTTGATCTTTAAGAAAAAAATCAACTGCCATAAGATGTTAATTGATGCTTAACAGCCAAAATATCAAACAACCTAGGTTTGAATTCTCTTGGATCTTAATAGAGTCAACATTACATTTATTGGAATATATTTAAATGGTTGAACTGTTAAACATGCAGCTGAAAACATTAGAATTGAATTTTAAAATCAAAAAAGGCCTTTCCTCCCCTCCCCCCCACCCCTTTCCAAATGGAGGAAAATGTTGTGTATGCTTTGTATTACCCAGCAGACATGGCCTACTTGGCCCATGAGCTGGATGTGTCACACGCTGGCCACGCCCACTCCCGGTTTAGCAAAGGGGGAAACAATCGCGATACGTCATGTGATGACGTGACACCCCAAGTTTGATACTACTGTATCCTAAGGAATACGCTATTCAATTGCACACGCTACACCCCTTCACATAATTTGGCATCTGATGTGTCTATTTTATATATGGATTTCCCTCTTTGACAAGTAGAGAGGTTTGGAGATTTCCATTCAAGACTTTCCTAAAAGGAAAATGAAGTAAAACCGTAAACATGCTTCCTGCTTTTCATTGAAATCTGCCAATGCACTGCATTCACCCTGCACAATAAGTCATAAACAAGTTATGCAATTCAGTCAGGGGGAGAGAGGTAATTGGGCTGGTATTCCAGCTTGGCTTTTTATGTCATGGAAACATCTGTAATCAAAGCCTGTGTTTATTTTATTACAAAATGTAATGTATAAAGTGTTCCCACTTTGAAAGGAGAAACTAGATCTTGAAAGATATTCCTGTAAGTTTCAGAACTGGAAAACAGTGTAAATAAAACAGGCCTATTTACTGACATAGACTCTTTTTGAAGAACAAATTTTATTGTACTGACACAGCTTGGCTCTATATTAGAGCATGATCTGAAGGATCATGAAGCAACAATTTTTCTAACGCTAGTGTGAATTTTTTTTTTTTTTGTGTAGCAGACCTCTGGAACTGCTAAACATGTTGCCTGAATTTCCATTAGAAAAGAAATGCAAGATGTAAATTGAGTGGTTTCTATCCAATGGTGCCATTTGTATAGCAGGCATCAACAGTGGAAGGGATTCCTCTGTTGAATCAAGTTCTTAGGATTATGTACTTTATTTAAATCTAAAAAAAGTTGCATGAATGATTTATCTGAATGCAAGAACATTTACTAAATTGCACATGTTTTATAGGTTAATAAATATGGGTAAAGGAATGCTTTGCAGGTAAAATAGATTTCTCTGGTCTACAGAGCTTCCTTCTAGTGATTATACTATAATCTATTGTAGAATAAGTGGAAATCTACTCGAATTCCACTTCCAGCCTTGAGATCCAGGAACAAGAGGATCCCAGAGCGACAATTTCTGAGTTTTTGCAAACTACAAATGATGGAATAGGAGAGACTAGCATTTCCTCATCATATTGTCAGTTCATCCAAACATAACATTATTCAATACACAGAATACACAGGTTATATAACAAACTTAGTGATTCAAAGCAGCTTTGGTTGTTATCATTAAGTATTCTCCATTTGTTTCCCTTCATTTCATGATTTTTTTTTTCATGAACCTGGCAACTTTCATGTAAAGAATGCATAATCTCAAGATGCTCCAAGTTGCTCAATTGTCAGTTTTATTTTCAATTTCAAAGACAACGTGGTCACTTATGCATTTCTTTTTTTTTTCTTTAGCTGTGCTTCCTAAATTGAAGGAGATGACAAGTCAAGAATCTGCTGTTGGTCAGACACTAGTTCTTAGATGTGAAGCCAGTTCTGAGCACGTCTCTCTCAAATTCAAATGGTTAAAGAATGGGAAAGAACTAACAAAAAGAAACAGACCAGAAAATGTCAAGATTAAGAGCCCAAAAAAACAAAAGTAAGTATATAGCTTTGTATCTAAAAAGCTGAGAATTGTTTCTCGTGACACAGATATCAACTGTATTAATCATCTCAGATGCCCAAAATGTGTTATTCTCTTTGGAAAGAGATAATTAATGGAAATAGATTATTATTTTATTTTAACTTAGTGATTTTATGCTTCTGCTGCTGTTATATCTTACTTCATAAAAAGTTAAATAGAAATTCTTTGTCATTATTAAGCTAGTTCTATAGGGCAGAATTTTCTTTACAACAAATGTAAAGGAATGATATGGCAATAAGCCAAACTGTGCTTGAAGGTATTAATTTACTAAATGGTTTTGCACCCACTGTGCTAGACACATTCACAGTCTAATAATCATTGTGAGAGACAAAAAACAAATCCTTAATTTACTAGCTAGGTATTGTTATGTTTCAGGGGAAAAAAATAGCTACAGTTTCCTCTCATTCTTGCTTACAAAACTCATGGACCTGTTGCATGACAATCAGAATCAATATATTTTTAATGATCTGGTTAGAATGTGAATATCAAGTGAATATACCGTATTTTTCGGAGTATAAGACGCACCGGACTATAAGACGTTTTTTTTATTTTTTAGACCAACACACATACAAACATTCAATGTATTTTCTTTGAACAGAGTATTTGGCCGGTTCACAAATTTAAACAGTGTTGAGTCATTTCAATTAAATTTACAATTTCTATATTTCCTTTTTGCCATATTTATTCCTCATCTATTTTTTTAAACCAATATTACCCTTCATCCTCATCTCTAATCTTAATCAAATTCAATTTTTCCCTTCTATTCTATATTATACCCCTTCCCATTGTCATCTATTTTTATATCCATCCTCACATTGGTTAATTATGTAATATTACAGTTGTTTAATATAAATTCAACATTTTAATATAAATCAATTAGTTATATAACTATCTTTTTGTATATTAATCAATATGAACATGAATATTCCAATTATTTCCATGCAATCCAATTTCTTACAAATCAATTAATTATATTTACCAATAATAATAAACCAAATAATTTTCCCCATATATTCCTCCAAACCACCACTTAACCATTTCTGCTTTCATCACAATATGCAATTAATAGTATCTCAATTATTACAATTCCCTAGTTAAATAGAGCTTTCCCCTTATGTTACCCATTTTCACATCTTAAACTCTCCCAATAACCCAAATTGTTTTGCCCATATAATCCTCCAAATCACAACTTAATCATTTCTACTTTCATCACAATATATAATTTAAAATATTTCAATCGTTACAATTTCCCTAGTTAAATTTAAAAATGTTCTAGCTGTTATCCAAGCTACAACTTAATCCTTTTTACTTTCACCACCATATACCATTAAAGGTATTTCAATTGTTACAGTTTATACTTATTCATATTTCTAAAAAAAATAAAAAAATAAAAACTTATCTGTCTAGATTTCAAAAATACAAAGACAAATATTCCAATTATTATTCATTTCATTTTTACAATCATGATTTCCCATTTATTTCTTACTACTATTCATATTTCAATTCTAAATATGTATAACATCTTTCTCTTTCATTTTTTTTTCTTTTTCTCCCTTCCCATTTTTATTTTTGCCTTTTTCTTTCTCCTTTTTTTCTTTTGTGTTTTAAAATCTTGAACTCTCCTCTTTTGCCCTAAATTTCCCATTGTTTGCACCTACCTTTTTGGGTGAGGAAAAAGAAGAAGAAAAAATCTCCCTCTGACTTTGCCTAATTTTGCGACATAAGAGAAAACAGCCTGCTTTACTTTCAGTTTCGTTTTCAGCATAGCTTGATTAGCACCAGGAAAAAAAATCTGCTCCAGCAAATTACCTCTTTGCAGCAAGCAGCAGAGCCCTGCTCAAAACAGTGAGAGCAAATCAGCTGAGAGTCGGGGGGGCCTATCTAATCAACTTGCGCTAATTAGGCTGTGCTGAAGCTGAAAGGAGCTGTTTTTTCTTGCTGTTTGCTTGCAAGGAGGTAACTGCTGCGAGGCACAGGCCAAAGGGTGGGGGCCAGTGGGTGGCGGGGCTACATTCGGTGTATAAGACGCACCTAAAGGTGCCTCTTATACTCTGAAAAATATGGTAATTTTTCATTGATCTGACTAGATTGTTTTTTAATTGTTAACATTTGTGCAATCAATATAATACCTTGATTGGTTTTGGATACATTTAAACTTCCTATTTCTTAGTTTAATCTGCCTCAGAACAGTTATGAAGCTAAAATCTTGGCATGAATTAAAAAATGTAACATGAACATTTTGATGTGTTTTGGTCCATTTCCTCTGAGTGAGCACAATTGAATCAAATATCAAGACACAAGTATCCTTCATGCCTCTGATTTTATCATATATTCATTAAACGAAGATGAAGCTTTTATTAGTTCATTTCAAATGAGTGTCTGGAAAGCTTATTATGCTTATTGTCATGGCTGCAATTTTCAATCCCAAACAGAGCCAAAATCAATAAAAACACTTAATTTTTTTGTTAAACCGAAGTCCTTTTTCTCTCTGTGTGTCTTATATTAAATACTAGAATACTAAATTGCCATCATCTGTCACTGTATTAAATATAGTGAAGGATGACTTAGGAAGTCAGCTGGGTTTAAACTGAACATGATTGATTGAAGCAGTAGAGTTGTTAAGGCCGTGCAACTGGCAGAAAAAGGTTTTTTCCAACCTTCATTTCATGCAAAGCTCAAAGAGGCTGAAGTATTGCAGGAAAATAACAGTTTCACAGATGGATCCAGGTTGCCTTGGACCCAGGTTTGAGTGCAATATTATATATTTTGTATATAATATGGTCCCTGGTATATTGTGAGGCATGCTTTAACAAATGAATCTATTTGGGCGGATTTATTGAATATGCATTTATGAAAATTCCTAGACTTGATGTTACTTTTCAGTAACAGCTAACATGGATGTGAAGTTGAGCTAGAAAGTTTGTAGAAAATTTGAGATGGGCTCTGAGAATTCAAGAGACAAGCTATGAATTTTTTCGGGCAAACCGATCTTATCTTGGATAGAATACCTTATCTTGGATAAAATTTTGCTTATTCTCATAGCTACAGACACTAAATGAACTTTGTAAAATTAGTAGACGTGTTATATATGGATTTCTATTTAGTTTTAAAAGCATAGCGTATCAGTATCGTGGTCATAGTTTGAGATTAGATTTCATACCAGCTGAAGATGTACAGATAGTCATTGACTTACAACCACAATTGAACCCAAATTTTATGTTGCTAAATGAGACAGTTGTTAAGTGAGTTTTGCCCCATTTTACAACCTTTCTTGCCACATTTGTTAAGTGAATCCCTGCAGCTGTTAAGTCAATAACCCGGTTGTTAAGTGAATCTGGCTTCCCCATTGATTTTGCTTGTCAGAAGCAAAAGGTGAAAAGGTGATCACATGACCTCAGGACACTGCAACCATCATAAATATGAACCAGTTGCCAAGCCTTAGAATTTTGATCACGTCACCATGGGAATGCTGCAACGGTCGTAAGTGTGAAAAACAATCTTAAATCACTTTTTTCAGTGCCGTTGTAACTTTGAAAGGTCACTAAATAAACTGTTATACGTAGAGGATTACCTCTTTATGACACAAGGAAGGATTATGATTTCTACCCCTAGAGCTTCTGCTTAGATTCTGTGTATTGGAAAACAGAAATTACCTCAGAACATCCTAATTTATACTTGATTTTGCCTACATGTTTTCCTGCTTTGAATGGAGCATTGCTCCTTCTTTCCCTTGACCTTTCCCATCCCTTTCTTGGCTGTGCTGCCATTTCTTGAAAAAATTTCTAGATGAACTGTTTGTGGTCAGCACACAAATTCTGGTTACTGAGAGAATGTCTGGATGACAGAATTTATTTGTGCTTCAGCCTAACCCACTTTAGCCAGAAATAGCTTTGAGTTTGGATCATACCGTTATGTAGGCCTGACAAAAACAGTTACGGAATTCCAAAATACAAATTGGTTACAAAAGAAATAGTTTTAAAAATATCTTAAAAGCCCAAAGTTCTCTTTGCCAAACCTGATCATCTCATATGTACAGCTCCAGTGTGATATATTTACAAGTTTGCAAGTGAAAGACTAAATCTCTTGCTTTCTATTTGGATGCTCTGTGATACTTTAACACAATTTTTGATTTGCAAGATTCATGTAATGGCTATATTAAGTTATTCCCTGCCAGAACTGAGAGCTCCTGTTAGATCAGTACAGCTATTTTTAAGGGAGGAGGCATGAAGTAATAGGCTAATTATTCTACAAACATTATCATATATGTAAAAATGCAAAATATGCTAAGCTTCATAGGATATTCTTCAGTAAAGACTTTATTTAAAAATATATTATCAACAATACAGGAATTCATATAAGATTTTTATACAGCAGAAACGTATCAATCATATCACAGTTATACTAATATTTAGACCTCACCTTAATTACAATCTTAAAAGGAGTGAAATAGAAACTATTAGATCTAGCAGGAAAAAAATAAACTTTTTTATAATGAACACATTGAAATTCCATCCCTATCTTTATAACTTGAAATTGATACACTTTGAGAACCACCTGAATGTAAAGGTTTTGTATATTTACATATGGTTTAAATTAAGCATAACCTGTTATGTTTTAGTTTAATTCATACTGAATTGAATAAAGATTATTTTTATAAAATAAAAAGGCAGTTTTTAAAGCAATTATCAGTAATGTTGTGGGGATTGGTGGCAATCTGTAGTTGGTGTAATTATTCAACCCAACTTGACTTCATCGCTTCATTTCTCCCTCATAACCTGGTCTTGTTTTTATTTACAATCCAGCTTCCATAGTTGCTATGCAAAGCTGAAAGCTTTGTTCACTACCATAGTACACATAAGTTCAGTGTCAGGCAAACTTTTTGTGCTGGTGGATATGTACATAATACTAAAAGCCTATCATATATAAAATGCATGTTAAGGATCTTCCATATTCACAATGTTTTTGTGCTAATCATGGCCTTCCACAAAATATGCATTAAACAGAATTAATGCATATTTTCTAATGCACCAAGATGCTACTTAAGATTACCAAGAGGGAAGAGGTCACGCCTTCAACAAGAGTAACCCATTGTAGATAACCAAGGTACGGAGGTATGCTCATCATATTTATATGAAGCCTAAAGACATTTTATGAAATATAGGTAAATGCTAAATCCGATCACTTTGTGTCATACCCAAAACCAAGAATGATCAGTATGTATCAGTAAAATAAGATGAGATTTAGTAACTGGCCCAATTCAGGCAGCTTATATTTGTTACAAAGTCATTTACATTTGTCTTGTCCTCATAAGTTAAGGAGAGCATCTTAGTTTGCCATTGGGTTAATTATACATTAGAGAAAGGTGTATCTAATACAATTTTAAGGAATGGATAGAAATTTATATTGATTTTATGTGAAGTTTTATCTCCTCCTCATGCATGATTTCTGTTTGAAAATGAAACCTGGGATTATTGTAAAACTATCCATAGGAATCATGTTTTTATTCACTGCACGGAAATTAATTTGGTGACTTTCAGGCTGAAATCTAAAACTCATGCATCAAATATAAAGCATATATTGTAATTGTGAATAAGAAACCCACAACTTCATGCATTTGCTGTGGATACTTATAAGATAGTTGCCAATTCACTGTGTATGACCAGTGGCTTCAAAATATTAGTAGGTATTTACTGATAATATTAAAATCTTTTCTAAAATTTGAGTTTTCATATGAGTCATATAAGAGTACATGTAAGAGTCCTTTTTATTGTTTTCTAAAATCGGCATGACTTCCATAATATTTTCTTATTTTAGCATTATTTTTCCTTGGTAATTTTGAACTCTCTACAGCATTAAAATAAACATTTTTGCCATTCAGAATCCTATTCATATAGCTCACTTCCCCCATTCTTTATTGTTTGAGAATCCCTATGAACGTCTCTAGATATTGGTTAATTATAGTGGGGAAGAGAATTTTTTTCTCTCTGGGTCTGGGCATTGGCAAGACAACTCCTTATCAGTACCTTGGAGAGCTCACTACAAGAGTTTACAGGATACCTGTTGTTCCACAACTCAGTAATGGTCATCTGAGATTTAAGAATTTGACAACTTGGCAACTGGTATGTATTTACAACAGGGTCATATGGTCGCCATTTGCAGTCTTCTCAGCCGGGTTTCAACAAGCAAAGTCAATGGGAAAAGCCGGGTTCACTAAACTGCCTGATTCACTTAACAACTGAAGTCATTTGCTTAAGAAACGTGGCAAAAAAACCTGCCTTGCTTAGCAATGGAAATTCTGGTCCCAGTTGTGGTTGTAAGTTGAAGACTACCTGTAATGGCTATTATATAATGGAAATGCCAGCTAGGTTTCTTTGTGAGTGTTTGATTCCTTTAAAAATAAAGACTGAAGATTCCAAACTATGCTGCAAAGAAATGGGTTTCCCATGGCCTGGCCTGATCAGCCTCTTAAAGTGAAATCACTTCCAAAGCTGGAGAAAGATCAGTTTTAGAATCTTCATTTTCTATAGAAGGAAGTTTCAGTCTGGAATCTATGGTGGGGTTCGTGTCTGTTTTCTTGTATAATTTCTTTAAATCTCTGTACAAGAGGAAATTTTAAAAGTCAGTCTGGTGTAGTGATTAAAGCACCAGTCTAGAAACTGGGAGACTGTGAATTCTATGCTTAGTTATGACACCACCTGAGTAACATGGGCCCTATCACTATCCTAGGAGCAGGCAATGGCAAACCCTTTCCAAAAAATCTTGCTAAGAATATTGTAATAACTAATCCAGACAGTTGCCAAAAGTCAAAAACTAACTCAAAGGTACCTGTCCCCCTTCCCAAAAAAATGAGGGAAGGATTGAATTTTATGTCTCCTATGAATGATGTTCTAGATATGTACAAGAAGAACTTTGGGGTTTTGTAAAGACTATTGTCTTTATATGTTTTGCCCAGAAGCTTAGATTTTTTTTAGTTTTATTTTCATTTGTGTTACTTACAGACCTATAATTTATTTCTCCAACAATGAATGGCTACTTTTTAATGTTTAATATTAAAGTTAAAAAGGAGTGCTTAGTTTTATTTTTTAATAAAATTTGGTTTATCTCTGATATTATTCCCCAAGGATGGGAGGAAGAGCTGGATATGAATGAACAGTTGAGGCAGCTGGGTATGTCTAGCCTATTGAAGAAAATGATTAGGGAGGACATGATAACTGTCTTCCAGTATTTGAGGGACTGTCACAGAGAAGAGAGGATTGACTTATTCTCCAAAACAGAGCAATGGGTGAAAGCTTGCTTAAGAGAGATCCAACCTAGAAATAAAGAGAAATTTTCTGACAGTGAGAACAGTTAATCAATGGAATAGTTTGCCTCTCAGAGTTGTGGGTGCGCCAACACTGAAGTTTTTCAAAAACAGACTGGATAACAATTTGACCGGGATGGGATGTATATGGTCCCTGCCTTGAGCAAGGAGTTGGATTAGAAGACCTCCAAGATTCCCCCCAGCCTATGATTCTATGTTCTAATTTTATATTAAGATCATATTTCTATGCTATATGGTTAGATGTTGCTTTACTATATTAAACTTATTTTCATGTTGCCCTTTTAATCACAAGAAAGGCAGCAAAGATTTCAGGGCCACTATCTCTCATATAGTGGATTAAGAGATAAGGCACCAGCTGGAAGATAGAAGCTATTAAGGCACTACCTCAAGTAGTATCTGAGGCTAAGTTGTAAATAGATGCAGTGGATATACGGTACAACATTTGCAAGTTAGAAAGATCTGAGCAATGATAATAAAAGTGCTGTAATCTATAACTCATCATGGTAATGTCTACTTCAACATGAAATCCTTACATTAAAATCCTAAATTAAGCATGTAGTTAACATTTTTGAAAAATCTCATGCAACTCCACTGCTTTTAGTGAGGCAGTTGAAGAGTTAAATTATTATACTTAAGATTGTCCTACAAAATTTGGCAGTAGTTAGAAATCTTAACTGATCCAAACAAAGTTAAGCAGGGTTGGCCATCATTAGTAACTGGATGAGAAACTGCCAAATCCTCTCAGGGTTACAGTCTAAGCTAGGAGATTAAAACAACAACAGAAGAAGGAGTTGCAATCCATATCTGTACTATTGCCAAGATAAATATGTAAATGCATCCATAAAAGCATAGGAGGTTGTTGAGCTTCAAATGGGGTTTATCTCTTACTGTTAAGATTATTTTATTAAAAAAAAATAGGACCTAAATGTTTGGGTATTTTTATTATTTGAAGCCTTTTTTCTTTGCCCAGCCAAGAGGGCTCTTAGAGTTACTTAAAAAGTTTAATAATGGGAAGATTTGTGCTCATAAATTCACATTAAAAGAAGATATTTCTGCTGGTTCGAATCTCTCCAAGGCTCAAGGTTGACTCAGCCTTCCATCCTTTCTAAGGTAGGTGAAATGAGGACCCAGTTTGTGGGGGCAATACGCTGACTTTGTATAAAATATACAAAAGAATGAAGGCTATTGCTTAACGCATTGTAAGCCGCCCTGAGTCTCCGGAGAAGGGCGGCATATAAATCAAATTAAAAAAAAAAAAAGCAAAAAGAACACAATTGGAATCCGAGGAGGAAAAAAACCAACTGCTTCCTAGTTCTAACTTCTAATGATCAGTTCAAACCAGGGGTGAAATCCAGCAGGTTCTAACAGGTTCTGGAGAACCAGTAGTGGAAGTGTTGAGTAGTTCGGAGAACCAGCAAATTTTGCAGTATCCTTCCCCTGCCACGCCCATCAAGCCACGCCCACAGAACCAGTAGGGAAAAATTTTGAATTTCACCCCTGTTTCAAACAAGCAATTGAAGGTTAATCTCAAGTTAAACACAATAGTTTATCCTTTTGTTGAACAGGTAAGCCTCACTTTTTAACATGACGACCAACAATTGAGCCTGGAATTTTGGGCATAAGACATTATGGTCCTTAAGCATGTCACCACATGACCGGACTTGATTTTACAACTGTAAAATTTTACGACTCAGTTTTTAAGATTGTTGTAAAGCGAATCACTGTGGTCATTAAGTGAATTATTTGGTTATTAAGCAAACCGCATGGATGTTAAGAAAATCCTTTCTCTGAATGGATGCTTTTTGCTGGAAACTGGGCAAAAAATGGCACAAATAACATTGTGATGTTATCATGGGACATTGTAACTATTTGTAAATGTGAGTTGAAATGTGCCAAGCGCCAAACTGTAATCATGTGACTCCAGATGTGTCTGTGCAGCAGTCATAACTTTGAGGGTGGATCGTAAGAAAGTTTGGAGGGAGGGGATTTCCGTCATATGGTCATTAAGTAAGGAGTACCTATACTATCAAATCTATAATAGGAAAATTATGTATTACAGGTAGTCCTCAATTTATGGCCACAATTGAGCACAGAATTTATGTTGCTAAGTGAGAAATTTGTTAAGTGAGTTTTGCCCCATTTTACAACCTTTCTTGCCACAGTTGTTAAGTGAATCACTGCAATTATTAAATTAGTAACACAGTTGTTAAATTAATCAGGCTTCCCCATTGATTTTGCTGTCAGAAGGTTACCAAAGGTTACCAAACATGAGTTCTGGACACTGCAGCTGTCATAAATATGCCAAGCCATCTGAATGTAAATCACATGACGATGGGGATGCTGCAGCAGTCATATGTGTGAAAAATGGTCATAAGTCTCATTTTTCAGTGCCATTGTAACTTTGAACAGTTACTAAAGCGAACTGTTGTAAGGCGAGGACTACTGTAATTTACAATATGTCATTTGTTTTATGAACATGGTTCCTCTCTGCACCTCCAGTAAAGGAGGAACAAATCTAAAAAATATTTTTGTATATATTTGTTTCCTTCAATGATGCATAAAATGATTTCATCTTTATTTAACTTTCTTCCCTTAGAACATTCTCCGAACTCCGCATTACTAAAGCTTCTTTGGATGATGCTGGGGAATATACATGTAAAGCAAGCAACAGATTTGGAGATGACAGTACTAAAGCTGAAGTAACTATTACAGACACCAGTGGTAAGACGTGGTTCATTCTTATCTAGAATTTTTGCAAATAAAATGAATTGTTATAAGACTTGATATTAAAAAAACCTCCTGTAATATATCTATTTAAGGGTATAAAACTCAAACTAAACCGAAGTGAAAATATTTTGGTTTATCATTTAATGGATAATATAAAGGCCAAATGTAGGTAGAATTTCTAAATAATAGGATACAATATTGGGGATGTGGGGGGGGGGAGTTAATAATGTTTACACTGAGAAGTTCTTTCAAGTTATTTGAATATATTCCACCTGACAAGTTTTCAAGTGTAGCTATGAAAACAATATATTTTTATAGTAAGTGATCATATTTATTTTATTATTCAGATAAGTAAATTAAACTATCTGTTTTTGGCTTAAATGCAAGCATAGCATTTTAAGAGACCTTAAAATGTGTATACTATGTATAAAATTCTACTACAGCCGCACTCATTGTTTTTCTAGTCAGCAAAAACAGCGAAGAGATTCACCTTTGTGCACATGGGAACTGCTCCAGTTTACTATCCTCATTAGAGAGATTACATGAAATACATATGGAATTGTTAAATTCATTTATTCCTCTTGTGTCCTGTAATTTACATTTGCAATTTTAAGGTGCAGAAAACAGAAAAGTAAAAAATAGTTTGTGGTCAATGAAAAGAGATACATATTTTTAACCGATATGTTCAGCTGTGTTTTTCACAGCAGATACACAAATTTCTGTTTACTCCATCAGCATGTATATAATCTTTATAACAGATACTCCTGGTTATATGCCACTAGATGATTATACAGTTTGCCATTTTGTTTCCTAAGGTAGCAAAATTCAGATGCTTTGTCTGTTTGCCATTAGATGAAAAACAATAACAAAATGGAAAGGTATTGTGTTGTGCTATTTTAAATTGAATGTTCTGGATTTTCAAACATTATGCTAAAAAGCAAAATGAAATATATTTATGTGCAGATTATATATTTATAGATTATATATTTAATTATATGTTGTAATGTTTACATTAGAATCTTTTACTTTGATAATGTCCTGTGTTCTCTTGACAGTTTATGGTATAAGTTTTATGTTAAAACAATATTTTTAATATTTAAAAATTAAGCGGTTTTAGAGGACTATGTGAATCTTTACAAAGTGATTTGAGGCCAAAATGCCCATAAAATAGTGATGGGAGAAACATTCCGCAACTAAAATGCCACTATTATTTAAGCTTCATCCTAGGAATTATTTATACTTGGGTGATGTATAGAAGGGTCATTTAAATTTCAAATGTTGAAACAGCACTTTGAATGCTATAAGAAATATTCTAGAAACCAATGAAGATAGAAAAGCATTGGTAGATCATCTATTCCCAATTCTAGCAGGTCATTATGTGGAATTTTGGAGACCACTTTCAAAGGTTCATTTCCATGTGTAACACATATCAAAAAAAATTCAGCCTGGGAGTTTCAGAACACAAATAAACTCAGGATATTATGTTCTATATTATCCTGAATTGACAAAACTGCTCCAAGCCATTTGACACTCTGCGATAGAGTTGTGGTCAATGAGCCTCTCTCTGTGTTCCTTTACAGAGAGTACAAGCTCAGCAAATAAATAGGAGCTGTGGTGGTGCAATGGTTAGAATGCAGTATTGCAGTCTGACTCTGTCCACTGCCAGGAGTTCGATCCTGATCAGCTCAAGGTTGACAGCTTTCCATCCTTCCGAGATTGTTGTGAGAGTATGCTGACTCTATAAACTGCTCAGAGAGTGCTGTAAAACATTGTGGAGTGGTTTATAAATTTAAGTGCCATTGCTATGCTATTGCTAAATAAATAGATATATCCTTGTTGTATCACATCTTGTATCTGTTGAATTTCATTTACCATCTCTTTGTCTTGGAATCTCCAGCTAGACTGGAGTGAGATGTTAAGGGTGGGGGGAGTATAGAGTCTTTGGACTGCAGAGTTCACAGGTCTGACCTCCCCATAATCCTTGAAGCCTTATCTGACCGTTCTCAAGAGAATGCAGCTGGTGAGATTCTTGTAACATGGGTGGCTAGCAATAAGGCTTCTGTCTGACCACTATTCATGAGTGATTCTGGTTGCTTTGCCTGACACTCTTGTATCTATTGAGTCTTCATTTTATTGGTTGGCCCTGATGCTGTTTTATAGAGATATGATGCTGGCAATTCTTTCCCAGCTCTTTTCAAACTTTTATACATTAATGAAATTGATAAAAGATTTTTGAATCATCATCAAATCTACATGATTATATAGCACTTATGAGAGTTAATTATGTAGGAGCAGCTTCTCTATCATTCTGGTTAGACTGAAATTGTTTCCTTTTTTAAAAAAATAGAATTATTAGTATTAGGAAATTATTATAATCATCATCTTCATTTTAGCCATTGTCTATCCACTGCAGGATGAAGGCCTCTTCTCATGTTTCTAACCATTATGGTTCTGAGCTTTCTTTTGCCAATTGGGCCCACAATACTTGCTGATGTTGTCAATCCATCTTGTTTTAAGTCTCTTTTGTGGATGCTTTTTATAAAGTGGTATCCATTCTATGTTTGCCTTGGTCAACTTGTCATCAGTTCTTCTTGCTACGTAACCAGGCCATTTCCATTTCAATTTTTTTACTCTCTTGATGATATCATATACTTTTGTTCATTCTCTAATTCATGTGCAGGTCTTTCTATCTTGTCTTGTAATGCCAAGCATGTATCTATTATGTATATATATTAGGAAATACATTTTAGAATAATAATGAGGGTACCCTTATTCAAAACTAAGTATTAAGATAGCTGAAAAATTGACAGATAGTTATGTAAAGAACAAAATTATAGTAAACTACATGAAAAACATTACCAGTAAATTCTACTATTATAATAGTGTTACACTGCAATACTAATTTATGAGTATTGAAGTAATGGATTAAACAGGTATTTCTTTTCACTGTAACTGACCTAGTTCCCATACATAAATGAATTGGTTGCCCATAAATCTGCACAGTTTCACACTTGAAATGGCTTTAGCAGTTTGAAGTGATATCCCAGACTCAGGACTCAGCCAGAGTACAAGGGTGAAGTAATGACTCAGATAAATGGACACATGTTTGTGCACCTAAGGATACTCCTGTACTCTCTTCCAACTAAAAGAATGGAGAAAAGATCACAAAAAGTATGAGAATTCTTATTGCAAGTCCTAAGTACAAGATATAAAATTCCAACCGAGTTTGCTAACCTATCCCTATAATGAAATTAAAGTGTGGTTCAAATGGAATTTTTCAAGTGCTGAGCGAGCACCGAGAATATTATATCTTCATAAAAAGAGACATAAGCACTGAGAAATGCAATTCAGCAAGATAAAGTTTTTGAAGGCAAAAATACCAAATAGCATACTAGATTGGCAACAGAAGGGGCTTTAATAAAATATAATTGATTTTCCAATGTTGTATATCTTGTTCTTTGGTACAAAGAGCAAAAATAACTGGAGGGAGGGAGGGAGGGAGGGAGGGAGGGAGGGAAGGAAGGAAGGAAGGAAGGAAGGAAAGGTTTTCTGTGTATAGGGTCTGGATGTATGATGAGAACAGTTATTGAGACGTGAGAACTATGTAATTCTTTCCTATCATTACTCAGGTTTATTATAAGTCTGCTGGGAAACATTCAATAATAAAGTTGCTTACATATCTGATAAATAATATATTAAAAGAAAGCTGTATAGAATTAATGTTTTGTAGGCCCTAATTATATAGAACAAGAGTAGTTAAACTTTTTTTTTATCAAGGGCACATTGAAAGTTGTTTGACACTGTGTTGAAATCCTGAAATGGCTGCCATGGGAGACTTCCCTACTTACAAAATGGTTGCCATGGATAGGCATTGCTAATAACAAAGCCCCCATTTATAAGATGATTGATTAGTGATGCTCTCTGTAATCTCAGTGGAGCATTTGCAGCATTTAATGGCTCTCCTCCAAGTGAACATGACAGCAGAAGCTGGTGATTTGTTTCATAGTATGCTAAGTTTTCACTTAATTTCTTTTATAATTAAAAGAATCTTTAGAAAATATTGAGTGGAAGAAGCACCCCAATGGGCACCAATGAAAATACTAACCCACAATAGAAGGGTACCTTATTGTCTGCCCCTGATATAAAGGCATATCTGTTGTGTTATTGTTTGCCATAGCAATGTGTGTTTTTATTTTATTTTATTTTATTTGGAATTTTTTTGTAATACTGTTCTCTTTTGCACCATTAGCATGCTTCTGCTAGTTGTGTCCTTCAACATCTTATTGGACGTGTTAAAAATTTTATACAATGTTTTTAAAATAATTCTAAATATATGAACAAAGAAATAATTGGAATTATATTCACAGCATTTTAAAGATCAGCATGTGTATGAAGAAAATTGCAAAATCCAATGAGATTGTCCTGTTACAATCCCCAGTTATTCAAGAGTTATCTACCTTAAATATAACTGCTTATCTCAAGAGTTTTCTAAAAACTCTCCAAATAGCTATCTCGAATCTAATATTTATCTTGGATTATTTTGTAAATGGCCAACTGAGGCAGCTTTCAAAGCAATGTGCAAGACCTCTTAATACCCCTTTATACCCGTTTCATAAAACAGCTCATCCCATATATGAGACAGCCTTCTTCCCTGTCTTGGCTCTTTAGGAAAGATTGGAAGATGTAGAGGTCTATGATGTTATGTAATACATTTTCTAATGGATCACAAGGTCAAGGATCCCAACAATGTTATTGGCAGTGCAAAGAATGCTAATAACATCTTGAGGAACATTGTTGTTATCCTGGTCTATTTGGAGTATTGCATTGAGTTCTGCACACCTCAGTTTAAAAAGTACATTGATAAACTAATAATAATTTCATTTGTTCTAGAGGGTAAGACTAATAGGATGCAATTTTAAGGATATAGATACTGATTAGATTTTAGAAAGAACTTATTGGCAGTGAGAGCTGTCAATTAGTTGAATAATTATTGGATGGAGTAGTTTCTTTTCCTTCAAGTAGAAATTGCATGATACAATCAATTTCATTTTCCTGCACAAGTGCCGGCATTTCACTCTTGTTCACCATCATAGTGGATCCATCAAATGTGATTGCCTTGCAGTTCTTCTGTGGCAGCAATCCTGACACCAATATTTTGTTTGTTTAATTTTTAGAAGGCTGAATACAGATTCGTAAACAATTTTCATTAGTCATGTTTTTTTCTTCCCTCATTAATGGTTATGTTTTTGACTAAAGATCTAGTTTTTCTGCCTCAGTCAATCTCAAATCGTAGAATAATTTAAAAACCAATTACTAAAACAAATCAAATGCCACATCATATATTTTAAGGCTGTCTTTAAATTATTCGAGTATTTTTTCCCCCATCTTACTTTACTCTGAAAATGAAGTTCTCCTTGGGGAAAGTGTAATTGAGGTCAGAAAAGATGCATGGAATTTCTCCAAAAGAATGATATAAATAGCAAACAGGAGAAATTGGTTACATTTACTGTATGCAAATTGCTTTTTGCAAACTATTTTTGCTTCACCTTCTTGTGGAGCTTTGTGGGATTTAAATGTATTATGCCCTAACGAAAGGTAACTGATAACATTTTGTAAAAATAAAAAACATTTTCAGGTAGGTATGTCAAACATAACATAGAATATTTTATTTAGATGTTCAAAAAGTTAGGATTTTTTTTTAAAAAAAAAGAAATCCTGCAATATTTTATTTCCTATTGCTTCTGCCTTTTTCTCTAGGAGTCTTTTCCTCTGCTCAGTGTTGTACACATCAGGGGTGGGTTCTACTTACCTTTACCACTGGTTCGCAATGGGATCGCACTCTCTTGCTTCAATCATGTGCGCGCAGATCACTGATGATGACATCTGGGGCAGTGGGTGGGGCCTCCTGCCGGTTTTACTACCGGTTCTTGCAAACTGGTCCGAACCGGGGGCAACCCACCACTGGTATACATACATACATAGCTGCATGCACAGCTGTTTATATTTTATTGGAGAGAAATATGACCTTTCCCCAGATGTTTCTTTATTTCAGTGGACTTCTGTTACATCTATTTGGATGCTTTTTTCTTCTTCCAATATTAAGACTTTATAAGTGTGATCATGAATTTGTGTCAATGGGCATACACTTGGAAAGTGCATTGTTAGTCTCTCCTAAACTGCTTGGGAGAAAAATATACTGACAGGAAGGCAATAGAAATAATGTCATGATTTCTATCACACCTGACTAGGTGGCTTAATGGCTAAGACACTGAGCTTGTCAATCAGAAAGGTTGGAGGTTCGAATCCCTAGTGCAGGTCTCCTGCGTGAGCAGGGGGTTGGACTAGATGACCTCCAAGGCCCCTTCCAACTCTTGTTATTGTTAATATAAATTTTATTTCAATGCCTAAGAAGAACCCCTAGAAATCCATTATATAACAGATTCCTGAATTGTTGTTATCTCACTTGTGTAAATTATATTGCAATTTTTTAAGTTGTTTTCTTCACATATTTTTGTTTTTAAATGGTTTGACAGCTTGTTTGGCTTTTTTTAAAAAAAAATAAAATAAAACTGCTAATTGTCATTTGAAATTAATAAATGCATTAGAATTCATAAACAGCAAATAACAGGAACCATCCGCTACGTGAGGATTTGAACAGACGGGAGCTGTTACATTTTCAGGAGCCAAACTTCTGAGTTTCCAATATGAACAAAGAACTTTTTTTTTTCTTTTTCATCCCCCTTGACCAACTACATCTATGGTCTCCATGGATTGTGCTTAACTTTCAGGCATGATTAACTCTTTCAGAATATATTTATGTTTACATTTTCTTTTTCTTTTTTGGGACAAAAATATATGTACATTCCTACTACTTACCATTTTATCTGAAGGAGGAGAAGAAATATGGAGGAATATTTCTTATTTTCGGGGAGGTATATAGATTTCATTGAAATATTGAAGCATTGGTTTTCTTAGAAATATGTCATTACTCTTAATAAATAGATTAAATAGGACAATGTGACTCCATATTTTCTAAAGTTTGGCAAATGTTTAGATGGCAACTACAGTTCCTTTCAGAAATGTTACTACCATCTGCCATTTGCCTTTTGGCAAGCAATAAAACAAGCAGCACACTTTAAGTAATTTCTTCCTGTTTTCTGTTTATCTCATTCCCATTTTCCTGTATGATGCCAAAAGCTTATTTTTTTTCCAGTTATAAGCAAGTACAGTGTGATAATCTTTCTATCTCAGAACTTGGGACACTTTAGTGATATTAATACAATATTCTAGCTAGGTGTGACCTGGGATTTTTTGTGGGGGAGGGCAGGGTAAGAAATTCCCCAATGAAGAATCTTGAATATCTCAGAAGCTTATCCACTGTTTTGTGACCTTTTGGCTATTCCTAATAAAAATACAAGTCAGCTACACCTGTGAGTTCACTAAAACTTAAAATAATTTTATAAGAAACACATCTTCAGTTAATTAAAGTAGTAATACCCTGCCTTTGTAAAGTAGTAATACCCTGCCTTTGTACCTACATGGATCTTCATATTAGCTCATAACAAATGTTTGAATGATCTCTTCCTTTTCAGTGATGGATCATAAATTATATGTTAGAGCCTATTGGTTCTCATCTCTCATACTTTCCCATCCTCCGCTTTTTCAAAGTATCCCAGAGGAGTCCTTTACAAAAATTGAGGGAGGCATTCTTACTTACTATTCTTACAGATCAAACAAAACAAACCCCTCGGTTTAACTATGTTGCTTTTCCTACAATGCTTATGAATCCTTGAACTGGTCAGAACCTGCTGAAACCCACCTCTGTGTGTGACACTATAATATCCTTAGAGATATATCACTTATACATCAAGACACCCCGGTATCTACACATGGATACTTCTTAAATCAAAAGAAGCTTTATATGTGTTCCACATGACTCGGAAGGAGGAAAGAAGTCTCTGAAATCAGATATTAAAGATACTTTTCTCTAGAAAGTGTTATTTAAATCTGCTGTCATCACCTAAATTATTTTTTTTCAGTATGGTATGTAATAGATTATATTATATATTTACACACACACACACACACACACACACACACACACACTTTGCTTCACATACTGAATCAGAGATTCATAGAAACCTAGATCTTAGCCTATGCCACCCAAGAGAACTACTTATTCACTTCTTATATCATCTTTCAAAATTTTGCTATTTCCAAATAATTTAAAAAAATACCTATAATTGAGAATAGCTTTGCTATATCTGAGATATAGCATTGCTATATGTGAGATTACTAGTAATAAATTTTAATTATATTAAAACTTTCCTGTAATTTCATCAGACCACCATCTTATACACATGGCAGTTCACTGACATGTGTAGCTTCTTCTGATTCCTGCTTTTGTTTTTTGCAGAACCCACGGGCATGATACCAGTTTTGACAAAAGGAGTAAATGCATCCTCACGTAAGTCAAGTTGTATAACTTGCTTCCCTAATGTTAATTCTACAGATTCAGGTTTTTTCCCTAGCCTTTCTCTGCATCATTATACTTTGGATAGAGTTTAGACCTATCATTTGGGGGGGGGGGAATGCAGCTGTATCCTGGATCTATGAGTTGAATTCTCAACTGGAATTTAGTTGAGGTTCTCATCTCTAAAAATGCCCTTAAATTATAAGTTGTAGCAGCCTATTACAAGTTGCAACTTGCCAGGTATTTATCCTTTCTTTGTCTTCCTTGTCAAAATCCTTTCTTTTTTTGGCATGAGATATTAATGCCTCTCATTTCCTCTAGTGTTGCATGCATCTTCTAACAAAATAACATTATTTAAAAACAGCTGCTATTTATTATATTTAGATCTTTTCTTTATCTAGCTTACATTGCCTCTGTTCCACATCTTGGATTGTATTTACTTTTTAAAGCTTCCTTTTCACAGAAATTAGTTTTTGAGAGAGGATCTACATTATTTACAGTGGGGCTACCTACATTTGGAGTTTTTAAAACTGTCTGGAAGACAGTTTCCACTCTGACAGCTGTTTTATATGCTCATATTGCATGCTGCTGCTTGTTTTATTCATCTGTCACTTTTGTGGCACAGCAGAATAATGAATGCTGCATCTTTCTTAGCTTTTCTGAGAGTCTTTTGTCTAACACTGCTAGTTCTGGAGTAGTAGCATTCCGAAACTAGAGCAGAGCACGTGGCCTTCTGAATGCATGTTTTGAAATGTTACTGGATTTTGGCATGCAACTACTTTTTGTTTTTCATAAAGATCCTCTGTCTTGCCTTTCCTGTGGTTCAGTCTCCCGTTTCAGACTGAAAATTCAGTCACTCCTATTTTTATTTCTCTTTTCTTCAGCTGGTTATCAGATCTGGACTTCGTCAACTTGTCAAGTTAATTTCATCCATTCAGATTTTTCTACATAATTTGAATTATCATTATAAAAGAAATGTTTGTGTTATTATCCAAGTTTCATTTCAGATGTGCAATTCAATCTGAAAAGGTGATTTCAGTGGATCATTTTTGAATCGGATACCCATAGTCTAATTATTTAAAATTTATCAACATTACATCCACTGTTAAACTTCTTTCATTCTTTTGTATTTTGCTCCTAGTTCAGATTTTTCCAAAAGCAGTGCTGGTCATGAATTCTTTACAGATGTTGAGTCATCTAAACACCTGAATTTTCTTATGTGACCCAGGATAAATAATCTAGTCAGAAATTAAATTTATTTAGAGTACTCTCTATCAATGTAATAATATAGTGGTCCTTCAATTCAGTATAGTGATATCCTATCATACTCTTACAAATGGTTACAAGCATTTTCCTTAATTCTGCTAGTTTTCTGCCAAGAATAAGTAATGCTTTTAAGATTAATTTTTGCTTTAATGAATTATTCCCAGTGTGATTAGGACCACATGTAATTTCTTTGTAGTTCCCTGCTATTCGAACCTGCTTTTTCAACCATTTTCCTCAAAGCATTTGACCTTCCTAGGTAGACAAGTTTTAAATTCCGCTTCATAGATAGGATTTTTCCATCTCTATTACCATGTTGCTTTCTGTGTATTGCAGAACTCATAGACAAGATTTCTGCCTCTACTGAAGGAACAAATACATCTTCTAGTAAGTATATAGTACTAGCAGTCTTCATGAATCTATAGCCTACTTCTATTTTTTCAGTAAATATACAAAATATATACTGATTCTTGGGATACAAAACTAATTGCAAAAAGAGTCAGATTTTTTTAAAAAACCACCTTCCCCAACTAGTATCTTTCAGATGTATTGTTTATTGCCACTCCCCTATCATCCAAAATATTGCCATAAAAATATCCATCACATCATAAGCTAAAACCTATTACATCTGGGTGGCACAAGATGCAGAAAGATTGCAAAAGGAATCACTTCCATAAAAAGAGAAAGCAGTTTGCTTCCTTTCTTTAAAAAAAAATCTTTTTCCCTTTTCCCCCTTTCCTTTCTAGAAAGCTTTTTTTTCACAGCAGACTGTTTAATTAGGTTTTCTGTCAATGCTTTTAAGCAGATTGTGGATGCAGTAGTTACTAGTGTTTCTGACTCCAGAATATGCAAATAATCCTAGCCTTTAGATAATTAGATGATCTTTTTACATAATCAGAGTGCACAGAATAATTGCATATTGGAAGAATGCCTATGTTGAAAAGGTGTTTTATTAAAAATATCACTTCTTCATTGCAGCCAAGAATCATGATATTATGAAAGTTCTAAAGACACTTTCTTTCATAACTATACTGTGCTTTGTGTACTATATTATGCTTCAAGGAGTTCTTCGCTCATACTAATGTGTTTTGTTGAATGATCCTTTTGACTTCCTTGAAGAATATTAATAGTAATGCTAGCAATATTAAGATGACATTGTCACAGATAGATCAATGGATTTGAGCTGAGGAGATTGTGGGTTATATCCAACATAATAATAGTGCAAGATACTGTGTAATTTTGGCCAATCACAAGACTCAGTGAATAAGATTGTAGGGTCTAGTACACAGCTATCAAACTCAATTGTGTCTCATGACGTATCATTACTTTTTTGCCTTTGTGGGGTGGGCGTGACCTGCGCATGACGTATTCAGCCTGCAGGCCACCAGTTTGACACCGCTGGTCTAGTATATCTGAAGAGTTTATTCCTATTACCCAGAAATTCTAAGATTACGTTCTAAGGATTTTCTGCAAAGCACAGACTTCTTTCCAATGACTTTCTATTGAATTAGGCACATGAATATGGTAAATCAGATAAATGCATTGTATGAAGGGTTGGCTTGAGTGCAGTTAAGCTAGGTTTCACATTAAAATAAATTTGAAGAGGTATTTTGGGGTGAAATAAGACTGAGGAGGAGATGAAAATTGGAACGATTAAAAAAAACAGAAGGTCTTTGGACAGATGAAACAGTTGAAGAAGGAAAGTTTTTTTGGAAGGAATATTGTGTGAAATAAGGAAATTGGAAAATAGGCTAGTGGAAATAATAATAAGATATTGGAACTGGATGCATAATAAGATGAGTCCTTAACCTTTCATTTCTGTTGTAGCAAAAATTCTTTTAATGTAGATGTCTAGTTTTATAATTTATCTGAATGTATTTTCTTAGGAAAACTAAAGCTCAGAATAAGCTGAAGTTAGCAAAAGTTGCTAAAAAATTTCTTCAGATATGTTCAAAAGAAAAGGGAAAGAAAGGCAACATACCAGCTATTTGGTATGGGTAGCAAATGATATCAAGGAAAAAAAATAGAACTGAACAATTCTTATTTGATCCAATATGTATATTTTACATGAAGTTTTAAAGTGGTATAAAAACTGTGACTCCAGCTCAAGCTCCATGTCAACATAGTCAAAGAACATCTGTCAACTTTGATGGGTTCAAATATCAAAGCCAGATAGATTCTAAGATTGGGGATATTCTATCCTTTGGTTGATGTCCTAAATGGACATCTGCGATATTGGACAGGGTTTTAATGGCCCATAATTCCAATTCCGTGGTTCTGATCAGACTCCCTAGTCTCTTCATATCATTGTAACAGAAGAAAGTAAAACTTGTTTATGATTCCCAACCCTAGGATAAAAGAGTCAAATAGCAAGAACATTTTAACAACAGGAAAGAAAAATAAAGTTAGTCCCAAATTGTTGAAAACAATGTGAAAGTGCCATGAGATTAAAGTTACATGCTCAAAATACCACTTTCAATGTTAGAATTGGGAATAAGTGATTATGGTGTGGAATGGATGAGTGGATAGATGGATGGACGTATGAATAGATTTTAATTTCACCCTTCCACCTTCGTACTGTGAAAAGATCATTAAAACACTCTGATTTAAGATCAAAAATCTGATAATTCATTACTACACAATTGCTTTTATATTTTGTATCAATAGAAAACTTTATTTCTCTCATGCTAGACTATGTCTGGCCTTTGTATCTGCCCCAATACGCATGCTGTGTTCTGATCCCCAAATTCATGAAAATCATAATCATAATTGCAAAAAATACAAATAAATTGTGAAGTATGATGCTACTCTGTAACAATTGTTGAGAGCTAATATTGGTCTACGAGGAGATATTGATTAAATAACAAAATAGTTCCTTATATTTTAGCGAGGTATCTGTGGTGGCCTGTATAGTATACAAATATTTTACTGATAAAATGCTCTAATACTGCGGCAAGTTCCAACCGCAATTAAAATTATTAGGATAAAATAAAAGTAAAAATTATGCAAATGATATAAAATCAGTATACTTCAAGATATGTTTATAATACCATAAAAACACTTATAGAGATATAAAACCTTATACCTAGCAACCCTGCCATTTGTCTTTACCTATAGGATTTACAACAAAGTATTTTCATTGTTTTAGTCGTATAGTACAATAATGAAAGTAGGAAAATAGATGTTTATTTCAAGCAAAGGAGCAAAGGCAGGGCATTTTGTTTTAACTCCCAGTAAATTATTCATTCCTAATCTCTGTGTATTTGGGATTTATTTTCCCATTGTATGGATTTTGTAGTTACTGATTTATATTTTCTCTTCTCTATCAATACATCTGCTCCTTAATACATCTGATAAAGTTTTGTGAATGTTGGTTTCTCCCCCAAGAGCTTTCTCTTCTTCTGGCACCAGGCTAATATAGCTACTCTTCTGGAATTTCTATGTGACCTTGTAAGGTAGAACACATGTATAATTTATCAATTTAGGGAAGTTATACTTCCTTGCTAGTTGGGCAGAATACATTTATTTCATTAGCAAGCAGCCTTTTTCTATAATAGGATTAGTGTAAAGAATATATCAGCCAGGCACTCTTCTTGGACACGCTGAAAGGCTTCAGTAGAAAAAAGTATATGTCAGCTGTCAGAGTCTAGCTAAGAGGTTGCTGGTAATCAATGGCCTCGTGGGATTGATGGAGCCATCTTTCAAGTGGAAGACTGCTGTTCTTCCTGCTATGGGCTCAGATTCACATAGGCAAGAGAGGGGAAAAAGAAGCTTATTAATACTATAAAAATACCATCAGCTACTACACTACTAAAAAGACCTAGAATGAATGACCAAAATCAAGCAAAACCAGAGAACCAAACTGGGTTTGTTTTATCTCTTTAGAAATGAAACCTTTCTAGGATAGAATTCTGCTTAACCTGCTCTTCTTCGTCAAGCTGACAGAGATACATAGTCCTTTATAAAATTGTGATATTTTAAAATTTCATATTATATCTTATCAAAAAACATGTATATCTTACAAGTTTGATGTATCATCAACTTATTTCTTTCCCATCATGAATTTGCTATATTTTGAAAATTCAATAGGGACATAAATCTGTGCATTTTTAATAAAATTTAAACTATGAAATGCAACAATTGTACATGCCAACACTAGCAAGCATCTTTAATGGAAAATCTCTTAACTTTTTGGGAAACAAATGATGCTGTCCAGCATTGCTGTCCTTCCACAATTGTTGCTGTTATTCTGAAACTATACGTACATTATAAGAATCTTAGTGTGTGTATATATGTGTGTATGTGTTTTAGTGTGTTTAAGAGGTACTAGATTTCTCATTCTGTTCTTCTATAAGCACTAATTTTTATCATTATGTTCACTATGTGCCTTTTAGAAATTGCTGAGTAAATACATTTACATTTAATCACATTAATAGATCAAAGGAAATGCCCAAACCATTTACAATCAGTTAATTGCTACAAGAATAATTTGAGACTGTCTACTGGGTTGTTCTTCCAAAAACATATATGAATTTTCCCCAAAAAAATGTTCGTTATTACTTAGCAATTCTATTTGGCAAGACTTTAGATCTGTCTCATCACCTAATGCACAGGCTCATGCTTCTCTTTGCCAGGAATTACAACTTCCCATTTCAAAGGCTGTATAGACTTTCTAGCATCTTCATTCACATAAATAATGCATTTAGTTTCCCTTACAGAAGGATGCTGCCTGGGATTATTGAACAGGGGGAGAAATGGAGGGCAAATGTAGAGAAAACAGTGCATATAGTTACTACTATTAAGTAAACATCAGGTTATTCTTGAAATCATCTATTATTTTGGGATTGTACTGGTTGTTATACTCAAAAAAATGTAGAGGATTTAATTCTTTCCTTATCCACTGTTTCTTCCTTCCACACTTGACAATTTCAAAATGTCTTTGTTCTTTTTTAAGTGTTTGATATTATGTATGGGATTTTATCTATCCATCTGACGCACTAAACTAATCAAGCAGTGTTTCTGTGTTCATTAAGTTAATGTGTTGCATTGTGTGCTTTATAGCAGTTTCAACATGTATGGTATTGATACCAAAATGGGAAGCTCTCCAAGTTTGTTTCAACTTACAAATTGGAGTTTAATAAAAACAAATCAGTTAAGACACTCATGATTTGCTGTATGGTCAAAACTATGATATGGAAGCATGGCCCTTTCCATATCAAAAGCGATAACCGTTTAGTGAGCAGTGAATGCTGTTCTTTTGTACAAGAAATCTGGGATGTGATGGAATCTGATAAATGTTGAGTGGTTGATTATGGATGGATTTTTGATTAAAAATCCATCTTAATTTATCAGGAGATATGAAATGTCATTGTTGGATTCTGATTAGTGGGAAATGGCATACAGAATCTAGCAGATATAACAAAATTTAGAATGGCCCAATAGAAGCATGTCAAGGGAGTTTCCATAAAGTTGAGTTTAGAAACAAAGTTTTACTGCCTGTGTGCATGTTTGCTTTAGGAATACTCAACATGCATATTTGTAAATTATCAGTGTACAGGACTTTTGGTGTTCTGTACTATCAAATGAATGGTTAACAATATCTTGAATTTGTAACAAACACATTTCACATGGATGCTGTATCAGCTGTTAAGAATCCCAAGTATATAAATACATTCTGTCCACTTACATATGGACTCTTAATTTTCAAATTTTTCCTAGAAGGTTCCAAAAATTCTCTTTTTTTCTAAAGGTAAAAAAGTTTCCTGCAAAGAAATAAGGAAAGAAAGCCATCATATTTGAAAATGAAAAGAAATAGAGTTTTCAAAATTGTACCCACATTAACATTAGAGCAATGTAAATCATTTCAAATAAGTATAAAAATATACATAATACAAATGTTAATAATTGCAGAAGGTACAATTCAGTGATTTATTTGTAGTTTACTTTTTGGGAGAGGCCCATTGTGAACACAACTGTTCAACAGCTACAGACATAGTTTTTCAAATCAATCTTTATTATAATCATGGATATGCGTAAGGGATGGGTACAAACATTGAAAAGAGACAGACAGTATAATAGATAAAGACATAAAAGATTATGTATAAATGCCATATAAAGTGCATAGATTAAAAACTGTAAGAAACATAAATATAAAAAGTGTACAAAATGAGGATCTGAAAGAAGTGAGGTGAATGTTGAAAAACTAGGAAAGTTGACATTTTCTATATATATATACTATGCAAGAGATTATATCTATTAGATTATACAGTGTTGTAATATGGCATAATAGGTGCATAATTTGAACATAATTTAGAATGCTGAGTCTCAAGAATAAGCCAAAAGTCATTACATTACAAACTTTGAACATTGTGCACAGATCCTATCCTAACACTACATGAATATGATGTCTAAAAACAATAAGATGGGTGGCCAATGAATTTGATAAATAAATAAACAAGGTAGTGTAAAATTGCACCATAATTATCTAGCGAATATGTATGTAGTCATGGTAGAATAAGACTAATATGAATACTATCTTGTTTCTATGTCTGTGGAGATTCTCAGTCATTCAGCTCATAGTTGTCTCAAAGGTGCTTTTTCAAAGGACAACTGGACTGTTTTTTCCCTGAGGAAGAAAAAGAAGATGACGAAAACTAAACATTTTCTTCTTCCTCTGGGGAAAAAACAGTCCAGCTGCCTTTTAAAAAAGCACCTTTGAGACAGTCTTCTTTCTGTGTATTTGTGTTCTCTCTGTGTGTGTCTGTGCATCTGGAGTCATAATGGCAATGCAGTTCCAAGTCAGGACTCCTCCAGAATCAACCCTCACGAATTGCTGAGGAGAAAACAGACTATTATGCCAGAGTGAAGACCTTTCTGTGCTCAGGGACTTCCAATTTGATTAGTTAAATCAAATCTTTATTACTGTCATAGACCAACATAGGAAGGGTAAAATAAATACAAACAGTAATTTTAAAAACCAAAAGCAATATAAAATATATAATGCTTCATCCCACAATTTATTTTCTATATTATGTAATGTTGAACTAAACCCTGACTGATATAATTTTCATAATATACAAAGCAGGAAAGAGCTGCCTGCTTCCCACTGATTCCTCACTTAACATATTTGTCTATGTTGCAGGTTGTACGTAATATATGTAGCAATAAATAACAGGCATTTATTTATTTATGTATATTATGATATATAGAAAATGCATCAGACAGTGTTCCAAGTAATATTTCAAGAAAATTTATAAACATTACCAACTCTAGAGCAAGCTGTTAAAGAACTTTAAAAGAAGAAATAATAAATCATCATTTAAAATATTTAGGTAACTGTATTTTAAAAATAAGTTAGTTAAAGTTTGGAGGCTCATAGAGAACAATTTCATTTATTCCATGAGCAGGTCCAGACCCCCTCCCCCATTAATGAAGAAATTACTAGAAAAAATAATAATACTGGCCCCCACATATGCATAAACATTAATTTCTACAGAGAAGGAATGAACTCATAGCAGAAATGTAGCAGTATACCTGCTAGCTATGCTTCCCTTTAGATTTTCTGAAATCCTCAATGGTTACAACCAGGCCGCAGGGAACTCTGGTTAATTGTACCATGGAAGATCAAAGAGCATCCATGCACAATCCACAGAAGCAACTTGGATGGAGTAAGGACAAAACTCTTGTTTTCTCAAAATCAGCAAATACCTCACCTTTTCTTGCCAAGCAACTGATGTATGTCAGAAGCCAAGGACAAAACAAACAGCCAAAAAAAAAAAAGATACTGATTTTCTGTGTGTATTTCCCATGGATGGCTGTGTTACAATAATAGCTGACTGCTGGAAATAAAACCAGGAAAGCAAACAAACCAAGCAAGGAAAATCTCGATGGGATGTTGCAAAAAAGAGGAAAATGAAAAAGGAAGGGAAAAAAATAGAATGAGTACTGTACTTAGCCCAGTGGTGAAATCCAATTTTTTTTTTGTGATTGGTGGGCGTGGCTTGTTGGGCGTGGCAGGGGAAGGGTATTGCAAAATCTCCATTCCCACCCCACTCCAGGGCCAGCCAGAGGTGGTATTTGCCAGTTCTCCGTACTACTCAAAATTTCTGCTACCGGTCCTCCGAACTACTCAAAATTTCCACTACTGGTTCTCCAGAACCTGTCAGAACCTGTTTGATTTCACCCCTGGGTTGTGCTCTACCCAGTTTCTATTGGTCTTTAGGTACAGATACAGATGCAGGTACAACCCTCCCCTTCAGTCATTGGAAAAGGCCCTTTATGTCTTCAAGAAACACCTAACGTCTGAAGAGGCATTTGTTCACGTAATAATGCCTGCCTGGTGCTTTGTTTGAGGATTATATGGGTATTTCAATTAACCTGCACATTAGGAAAGTGCAGAGTAAGAAAGTTTGGCTTAAAATGTGAAAGGAAAATTTTTACAGGTAGTCCTTGGCTTATGACCACAATTGAGCTCCAAATTTCTGTTGCTAAGCAAGACAGTTGTTAAGTGAGTTTCACCCATTTTACCTTGCCATAGTTGTTAAGTGAATCTCTGCAGTTGTTAAGTTAGTTCATGGTAATTAAGTGAATCTGGCTTTCCTATTGACTTTACTTATTGAGTCACAAAAAGTGACCCCACCCCCACCCCCCCGGACATTGCAGCCATCATAAATACGAGCCAGTTGCCAGGCATCCAAATTTGGATCATGTGACCATGGGGATACTGTAATGGCTGTAAGTGTGAAAAACAGTCATAAGTCACTTTTTTCAGTGCCGTTGTAACTTTGAAAAGTCATTAAATGAACTGTTGTAAGTCGAGAACAACCTGTGTTTATTTTTAGGTCAGGCATTACAAAAGGCAAAATTACAGAAGGTTTACTATAAAGAACAGGGAACAGGACTGCAAAGGAAGCAGATTTTTAAAAAACCTGTCTCTTCAGCCATTTGAACTGAAAATATAAAATAGAGAACAGTATTTTACTGTTCTCTATTTCAAGTTGATCTGAAAAGACAGAGAAGGTGAAAGGCTGGTATTATGCATGTGTTCAAAGACATCTGGATTTGGATATGTTAAGACTCTTTTTGAGAATAAGATTCTGATTAATTTCTGATCATGATTCTATATATCACCTTATAGAGTACAGGTATATTCCTGTAGGGATGTATTAGGGATAAAGATGGGACTGAACCATCACCTTCCTGCATTTTTAATGAGTTCTTTTTTTTCCTTTTGGACTGGATCTTTGGCTAGAAAAGACTTTTTTTTTCTAGTTGCAAAAATGGCTGAATAGGATAAACAAACAACAATCTCAGCAGATCTAGTAAAAGCTTTCACTGGAAAAAAAATCAAAAAAGTCTTTAGTTTTATGAAAAGGTACCCACGCTTACATACAGAATAATACAGAACACATTTCCACCCAATGAAACATTTAGATCAGCGTTTTTCAAACTTGGCAACTTTAAGATGAGTAGACTACAACTTACAGAATTCCTCAGCCAACATGCTACATTTGCATATACCACATATTCCCATCATTGCCTCAAATATTTGGGTTGGAAGACTTAAGCTTGTGAGAGGTCCTCCTCCAAGCTACCATTATCTGGGATGCAAGAATCCTGATAACCACTAGAGGGCAGCAAAAAGAAACAGACAGTCCTAATTAGTGATTGCCAATATCTTTTCACTCCAGTTATGGTAATCTCCTTTGAGTCAAGCACAACTCCCAATAGCATTACACCCGTGTGATTTTCATAGCTGTATAGGAACAGTTTGTCTGCTGCCTTTGATGAGACTTTTTAACTTGATAGATAGATATAGGGAGAGAGGTAGGTAGGTAGGGAGGTAGCTGTAAGGAATGTGAAATCTTTGGAGAATTAGTAGAAACCATTGAACTTGATCCATCAATAGATCTGCAGATATCTTTTGCTGAGTTTTACCTTGATCAATTTTGATGTGTTTGTTCCTACAAAGAATTCTATACTCATTTTATGTTTACATATTTGAAAATCTCTTTTTTTACTGTTATTGATTAGTTTTTCTTAGTTTTAACAGAAGATATCTTATTCTATGCTGTTCCATATTCTATGCTTGTGAACAGCTAAGAGTGGATGAATGGTTGAATTAATCCACTCTTAGCTGGTTGAAAGAGTGGATGAATGGTTAAAATTAATCAGATTACTTTGCAGTGACTTGAGGCCAGAAAAACTGATACAATCAGTAGTGGGTTCCACTTACCTTCGCTACCGGTTTGGAACTCGCTTCACTCGCGCGCGGCACTTCTGCGCATGCACAGAACCTTCTGCACATGTGCAGAGCGTCCGTGATGACGTCCGGGCGGGTGGGCAGAGCCTCCCGCCACCGCCACTGGATACAATGCTTAATTTTGAAAAACTGCTGATTTTAAGGATTCAGATTATGTTCCATCATTATATATTGACACTTCGGACTGCACAACTTCCAAAGGGAATCTTGCTAACCCTTAAACAGATATTTGGCAGATTGAATCTCACCAGGCTGAAGGTTGACTCAGCCTTCCATCCTTCCAAGATCGGTAAAATGAGGACCCAGATTGTTGGGGGCAATAGGCTGACTCTGTAAACCGTTTACAGAGGGCTGTAAAGCATTGTAAAGCGGTATATAAGCCTAAATGTTATTGCTATTGAAATAGTTAAATTAAGTGATACAATTACAGGTTTTGGTAAATAATAAATTCTCAAGTACTGAATCCTAGTGATTTATATGGTCCATATCATTTTCTTATATACAATACAAAAGTGGATTGCCGTTGAAAATTATCATTTGACTATTTTTCATTGTGAAATCAAATATTTATATAATTTCTGCATTTGACCAGTAGCAGTTATGTTTCTATGCAGTTTTAAGTTCCTTTTATAATTATTTTTAAATATTTTTTCATTTATGGTATCAGTTTCCTTGAAAGTATTTATTTTGGAATTGGTAGCAATTCATTGAACAGTTAACAAGAAAATAATGCAGATTGAAGAAAGAAAATGAAGAAATGCTTTAATTTTAGTTCTCCTTAAAATACTTTCAGACCAAAAAAAAAATGAAATATTTGCAAAGCCAGATTGTTGTCACACATAACAGTTTTCCCCATTCAAGGCTTTTGTTTAAAGCTCATTCAATACTAATAAAGCAGGAACCAGAGTAATCATCATCATTGCAAAATCATAGATTGTTGATGTGAACATTCTGATTTAAGTGCAAGCTTTCTCATATTGGATCATATGACCAAAAAGAAAAAAAAAACACTTCCAACTTAAAATGAGGATTATGTTCTCATCCGGTCCATTATGACTCTAACTTGCTGGATTGATAGGAAGGCAAACTTTATATCTAGGTAGCAGCAGAAAGCAATTGCAGCTGAGAGGCCTGCCATCCCCCCCCCCCCCCCCCCCCCGGGAAGGATCGGATATCCAACAGCCTCAGCCTAAGGTCCAGCCCATAAGGCTGTCACCTACAACCTTCCCCGCCCCATCCTCACTGCAGCTTTGTTAGATTTCTCTAATGGTTGGGAATCCTTTCGTGATCATACACTGGGAGGGGGGGAAAAAAAGACAACTCACTGGCTCCTGCATGCCTCTTTTTTATTGTACGTCTCTATTCCGTCTAATTGGATGAAATAGGAAGTCCCTGGCAGCCCTGTGTTGCTGGGTGTGCGGATTTAACTCAGGCCAGCCCTGCAGAGGGGTGGGGAAAGAGGAAAGAGAGCAGAAGGAAGGAAGGCACGGAAAAGAAAGAGTATTCTGGAGGGACGAAGAAGAGGAGGAGGAGATGGTAAGGACACAGAGCAGAGAGTCCCCATCCTTTTATTCCTTCCTTTCTATAATAATGATGCTGGGAATGATGCTCAGGAAGCAGGCACCTGCTGCTCTGTAATGATTCAGCCTCTTTCTGCCAGCTCCTTTGCACAACAGGATGCTGTTGTTACTGTCTCTGCTGCTGCCGTTGCCGCTGCCGCTACCCTCCTTACTGGTTTTCCTTTGGCTTCTCCTGCATGATGGCTGTGTTTTTCTCCTCCTGAGCAATCCCCAGTCTCAGATGCTGAAGGTGAGAAGCCAGCTGTTCACTTTGGGCTGTTGTTGGTGCAGTTAACCAAATTTGTGGAGGAATTGAGCTTCTGATTTTCCTTGCCTTGTTTTGAAGAGCTGAGAATGGCTTGAGAGGAAACTAGGAATTTAAAATAAGAACCTTTGAAAAGTGAGGAAGGAAAAGGAGCTGATTCATTCACTATGAGAAGCTTCTTTTCTGAGAATTTGGAAGGTTTTGGTTCTTTGGTGGTCTCTTTCTGTGGGTTCGTTTTTTCTGACGCTTGAACTCTGTTTTCATGCCTGTGCTGTGATGCTGTAAGATTTCTGAAGCTGGCTTTCGTGTGAAAGGGGATGGACCTGAATCAAGCTTGTAATTAAGCCTTCTTGAGGAGAGCTCCCTTGGAAAATACAGGATCAAAAATGTCGGAAGCCAGTCTGGAGAAAGCTTCCCATCCCTCAACCCAGCTGAGTCCCACTGCATCACTTGATGGGCTTCCTGGTGAAGAAGAGATGCCAGAGGCTCAAAGGGAGGAAACCAGGATGCGGGGAATAGCAGGCCTTGCAGCTACTTGTTGTGTGTGCCTGGAGGCAGAGCGACTGACGGGTTGCCTTAATTCTGAAAAGATCTGCATTGTCCCAATCTTGGCTTGCCTGATCAGCCTCTGCCTCTGCATTGCTGGCCTTAAGTGGGTGTTTGTGGACAAGATTTTTGAATACGATTCTCCTACCCACCTTGATCCCGGTAGAGCTCGACAAGATCCGATTACCTCTGTGGACCCTACTGCACTGTCTGCTTGGTTGCCATCTGCAGCGCAAACCTCCTACTTCTCCCTTCCCACCAATGAAGCTGCACAGGAGATCATGGAGCAACCCAGAGGCCCTCTGGTAGTTACTCCTGAGGTTGCCTCAAAGCCATATCCATATAACACTGTCCCAAATGATTATTTCTTGCCATCTTTGGTACCCTCACTACCTCTGCCTAGCCTAAAATCTGAAGTGAAAAGACCCACAACTGCATCCCTCATACAAGAAATTGAAACCAATATCCAAACAGCTCCACCAAAATTAGGTAAGTTCATATTTTATTCCCCCCCACACCCGCTTCCTATGCCAGTTTGATCACAACACTTTGCATAAAGTACCATGATAAGTGAACATGTTTTGCTGATTATTAAAACTGATGACGGTTAGGGCAAATTATACTTTTAGCATATTCCTTTATGAAGGTTCACAAAAAGAATATGAGGGAAGTGAAATTTACTGTACCATTTGCCAAGTCACTTGACTAATGAATTTTACTTGTCCATTACAGTGATTTTATTTTATCTGAGCTCTTTATAATTATCATTTTTTTTATTATTATTCAACTTCTGTGTATTTTGCATTCCTGACAAATTATCTGTCCCATCATAATAGCATATACGGTATATTTCTCCCCTAAAAGCAATAATAAATTTAAAAAAATAAAAAGTACATTATGGAAGAATTGCTCTGAATTTTAGCAATAATTCTAAGTTGTTCTATAATTGTTTTAGCAATAATTCTAGGATATTACAACTTGTACAACCTTATCGAGGATTGCTTCATTGCCATATGCAGTTCTACTAATACTTCTTTTGCGGTGGAATTTGTTAATATTGTTCATAGCTCTTCATTCTGAGGTAAAAAATAAACAATAACTTGCTATATTCCACCCTGGAATCTTTTTTAAGGCAAGAACTGAGCCTTGGAATGTATAGAATAGTGATGAAAACAAAGAAGCCTCTAAGCATGTACAGACTGTATTTCTCTTGACCTTGGCTAACCAGTTTGGAATCAAAACACAAGGCACCTGACTTGGACCCTCTCCTTTTCAGGCTATACCTGAGAAATGTAGGTCAGGGTGGCATTCGAGGGAGAAAGGGAGTGTATATAATCATGCTTTTTTCAGGATTGGGAATATCTGAATAATTTAACTTAAAACACCTCCTCTTTGCTGATTGGCCAAATCTTGACCCATCAGTTTAAATTAATAACTTTATCCCCATTCGTTTTACTGTTCAAATCAGAAAACAGAGAAAACATTATTTTTTTTCACTAACATACCAAACTTGTAAGCAATTAAAATGTAATGGGATAATTTGATGTGCAGCCCTGAAAGTAAGCGTTTATTTTTTATCAAAATCATTTGTATCTCGAACATTTAATAGATTAACCTCCAATACTAGAGAACAAAAGTGCTGAGGTTTATTAAAATGCAACTGTTGGGACAATGCAGTTTGTGGATGGTGTGTCTTGAATCAGAAAGCTGCTTTGAAGTGATTCATAATGTTTAAGAGTAACATGCAAGTGAAGAACACTGGCTATTCCTTTGATATATGTTCACTTTTAAAGCAAGAATATTCTCCCACTTTTTTCCTTGACCAAGCTGCTTTGTAGGTATTCCTTCTGAGAGCATGATGTATCAAAGATGCATCTTCTCTTCTGTGTGGATACAAGTCTCATAAATTCTGTCATTGAAACAGTTTTGCCCTTTCAAAAATCATGTCTACACAAGTTGTTGGAATTCTTCTGCTAGATTAATAACTTTAGGCTTATAGCTTTCATGTATGAATGACTTGAGTTATACAATTCAGAAATCCTATCACTTTCAGGAACACTGTACCCATTTTCAACAACTACAGTTTGGTTCTTGCCTAGTTATTATATTTCAGATGACATAGTCTCACTTGGAGGAATTGAAGGTTATTACAATGCAGCTTTTTCGTGTACTTTTTGCTTTGAGAATTCATTACAGAAGTATTGGCTGGAGCTCTACTTATCTTGAACTGATAACCTGTCAAATAAAGGATGGATCACTGGATAGTAAAGACCAGCTAAGTAACTGTCATGTATCAAGATTGCTTTAGACCATTTTTGTACATTACAGTGTCATCTTTTCTTCCTTCCAAATAATGCTGCTGACAAATGGGTTATCATTAGCAAAAAAAAAAAAAAGTCTTTTCAGAGAAGCAGAAAATACCAAAGATCTATAAATACAGAATTTAAAATCCCTGGAATACAACAGTCTGTAAACTGGGAAGGGAATTTAGTTCCTTCAATATTATAAAATTAGGCCAAAAATATGGCATCTGCTTATATCCTAGTCACTGAATAAGTTTCTACAAGGGAAAAAAAGAGAGTTATAACAGCTGGTTGATTTTATCCACAATGCAATTAACTCATATATTTGCAGAATAAAGGAAGGAGGTGACTCCACGTTAATTCCATACAGAGATACCTTTGGTTATGTTTTCATTTGCATTTAAAATCAGTCTGTCTTAAGTTTTGCAGCAATGAAAAATCTTTACAGAAGAGAGAACAATGTTACAAGTTTTTTTAAAAAATAGGTTTGCTATAAAATGTAAAGAGGCAAGAGGTGACTTACAGCCTAGCCCTATCATAAATTAGAGGTTGCATGTTATTGGAGCAGATTGTACAAGAAATCCATTAGGGGAATTGTTGGAAGAGAGTGAAGCATATGCATGTAAGGAAGCATTGAGCTTCATTGCACTGTTCAAACTAAGTATAGTTCAAAGCCTGACAGGTCAATTTTGAAGCTGGATTTGTGTGTGTGTGTGTGTGTGTGTGTGTGTGTGTGTGTGTGTGTGTGTGTATGGCAGAATCTCATTTCCTTTCTCTCCAACTCAGCATATTCTGTTTGGGGTTGCATCTTTCAAGGTCATAGCCTGACAAGAGATAATTGATTCTTCTTTGAGCTGGAGTCAGAAAGAGAACATTCCTAGCAATTGTCTCTGTTAACGTTAGTTTCAAGCAATTGTCTACCTTTTAGTACCTAACATTTTGTCAATTTATCTTTTTGATTTTGAAATAAATCTCATATTTCTTTTCCTGAAGTGAGAATTTTTTTTTAATTACACATTCATAGCCATGGCATGTTCACTTCAATCGAATGTCATATTTTGCTATAATTATTTCAGTAATCCTACATTGGTGTCATGAATACTAAACATATAAGAGATAGAAATATACTTTTTCCATAACTGTACAAAAGCAGCAATTACTGTAGTATCTACGTTTGGATTATAGCAAATATTTCTGTAATATTGTATATATATTGTATTGTATATTATAAATATTTTTGTTGCTCTGTGCTAAAGAAGTAAAGCCTTTTTATCTTGTGTTTGAACATACTTTTAACTGCTAGAGGAAGATTCTGTGCTGCATTTTTCAGCAGAGATCATTCTTATTGTCCTCTACTGGCCAAAAAAATAAGATGACCATTCCTGACTTGGTTCCATTGTACAGCTTCATTACCTATATTTTTGTCTATTTATTGTTAACTCCCTATATGTGGATAATAGATGAGACAAAAATGTTTAGAAGCATAAAGTAAAAGATTCTGCATTCCTGAAAGCCACCAGGAACAGCTCAGAGCATCCTTAATGCCTAATCAACGGAAGGACATTATGAGGCTTTTTAAAACAGTGGATTTAGACCTATTTAAAGAAAATCCTAGCTGAATCTAAGCTTGCATACTTTGGAGAATAGTAACTGCTTCTCAAATAGTCTGTTAGAAACCTTCTGTTTCTGGACTACAACAGCAATATAACATCCTAAATAAAAAACACAATTTAAACAATTTAGATTAGGTTCTTGAATATAACTAATTTATGGAGACAATATTCGTCTTGCAGAATTTTTTTCATTCACGTGCAAACATAAAATGCATTCTTAATAAATATGACTGCCCTTGTAATTTTTAATTAAATGGATTTCCCTAAAAGGTATATTGTATTGCAATCAATTTTGGGTTTTTTTTAAGATAAAGAATATTTTCCAGTGGATTCTGAATGAAGAACGGATGACTAAAATGATGAGAAAAATTACCATTGTTGCTTTTCCTGTTTGATTATGAAATGTGTATCTTTGCAGGTGTTTCCAAAATTACTCAGTCAAGCAGAATTGTTAGAGCCTTAATAGAATATGATTGCATTATTTATTCAAAAAAAATATTGAACAAATGACAAAAAAGTCAAATCAAGTTAAAAATTGATATACCAAGACAATTGTGCATGATTCCATAGGCAGACTTGTGTTCTTTCTTATTCTTTTTTTTAAATACTTTGTCACAATTTCTCTAACTCCAATGATTTCAGAAGTTATGAGAGAAACTCACTTGTATTGAAGTAAAAGTAGTTTACTTCAAGCTACCTGTTGCTCCCTTCCTACAGACAAAAGAATTGAGCCATTTGGTTTTGATTGCCTGAGTTGTAGAATTTACTTTGCCATTTGAATGTAAAATTACTACATAATTAGTCCTAATCCTTAACCAGGGTAACTTTTTCATGTAATTTCCATTTATGCCAATACCTGTATCAGCAGCTTATTTTTTCAGAAGAGATTACTTGATCATTCCATGAATTGCAAGTCATGTAAGCTAATCAAATTCCTAAATGCAGACTCATTTTTTACTTTGTCTTGGTTATTAGCAAAACAAGAATTAGTCATTCCCTTTTCTTCCTGGACTTGGACTTCTACTATGGTTTGGTTTTGGCAAGCCTATGCCATAATTTAACTATCTTTGTTTAGAGGCAAATAGGGTAGTACAAAATCAGATCTGTACAGGCTTGTGATCAGATCAGCCAATGTAACATGACTGATTTGTTCATAAGAGACCAATTCTATTGCTTCTAGGCAAGCAAGCTAAAAGGAAAAAAAAATGAGTAGCTTAAAAGGAACAATTTACATATGAGTGAAGTTTAATTCCCAGTTGCCAACGTAAAAAAAGAAAAAAGAAAAAGAATTACTTTTTTTGTAGGGGAAGCGATCTTATGCTGCAATGGGTTTCAATTTTTCATTCAATATCATGTCTTTCTTTTTTTCCAAATCTGTGCTTCCAATGTTTTATCACTATCAATGTTCTCACCTTATGTACTTTTTTTTAACATTCCTCATTTTTCATTCACATTTGTTTTTCTATTCCGTATGCTGTTTGATGAGTATGATGATTTGAAAGAGCAGGATTGTAAAGTTAGAGAACTTTTATATCCAGACAATACTCGTCTTCTGCCTAGGATTTTAGAAATTTGAAACTTGGGTCTAATGATTTTGCTACCACATTCTTTAATAAACTTTTCAGGTAGATCTCACACATTTTAAAAGATTACTAATCTTTTTTTATTATTATTAGTGCTCTATATAATGGTTGCCAACTTTTTGTCCTCAGTGATTGCAATATTCCTAATAATCAAGAGATTCAGGGAGCAAACCAGTGATGAAACATCCTCATCGCAGGTTACAGATTGAAGGTTTAGATAAGAAATTTTAAAAAGCAGACTTGGAGACTACAGGTTGCCCAACTTTGTATTATACAAAATGTGTTGTTTCCTATCAAACACAAACAGTATGACTCTATTGCTAGAAATAAGTTCAAAAGATGAACAAAATTATTATATAACTAACATTTTTTAAAAGAAATTGAAAAGACATGGTTGGTTAAAAGTGCAATGAGTTAAATTTCGGGTTAAATTATTTTCTTCCTAAAAGAAAAAAAAAATTCTTTCTATTTTCCTAACTTATCCTTTAAGCAGTTCTGCACAACCATGTAGACATACTGTGCGGCAGTATTTAAGATTATTTGAAGTTTGAAGCTTCACCCAAAAGCACTCTCTGTTTTTCCCCCAACCCTTAATGCTGCCTCTATCTACATCACAAGCATGAATTTTTAAGATTTAAACATGTAACATCAATGTAACTTACTATGCATTACAGTTTGATTAGTCGCTTTGACTTCTAAAATGAATTAGTAGAGTACTTGAAACTAAAAGATATACCAAGAATTCATATGTTATATGAAAGATAATAAATAGATTTTTATGGCAGAATTATCAAGCAGACCCAAAACACCATTCTCAGCATTTTTATCATAATAGCATCAGTTACATGAAGAAAGTGATAAAAGTAATTAATTGTAGTCCTAAAATCTGCAAAAGGTCACCTTTCTCCCCATCAAATTGTATAGCACTTAATTTCTAAATGAAATGCCCTTGTTCAATGTCCCCAGCCTTTGAGTTGAATCATGTGATTCCTGAAAATCTAGCCATATGAGATTACTTTCCTCAGTATTTAAACCTGGTGCTGTCTTTCTTATTTTTTCAGTATTTAGGAAAGGACGTCGTGATTCCTCAAATAGCATTTGATCTGCCTTTCTAAATATTTGGTCCTGCTATTTCTGTCTTCAGGATCTTGTTGATTCTGGTTTTGTTTGCACATTTTATTGATTGTATTATGTCTAGCTATTTTTTAAATATTTTTAAATTATTTTAAATTGATGTTGATTCTGTTTTTAAATAGGCTGTACACCGCCCTGAGTCCTTCGGGAGAAGGGCGGTATAGAAATAAAATTATTATGATTATTACTATTATAGCTTTATTATTGTTGCTGTTTTTAGATGTTACTTTATTATTCTATAAGGCGGCTAACTTAAATTTAGAGAGGGTAGTTATTAACAATAATAATTATAAAATATTGCTGGCTGCCCATTCTGCTATGTAAGTAGTCCTTGACTTACAACCACAACTGAGCCCAAAATTTCTGTAGCTAAGCAAGAGTTTTGCCACCCTTTTATGACCTTTTTTGCCACACTTGTTAAGAGAATCACTGCAGTTGTTAAGTTAGGTTGATAACATGGTGTTAAGTAAATCTGGTTTTCCCATTGACTTTGCGTGCCAGAAGGTCACAAAGCGTGATCCCATGACCCTGGGCCGCTGCAACCATAATAAATACAAGCCAGTTGCCAAGCATCTGAATTTTGATCACATGACCAAGGAGATGCCACAACAGTCGTAAGTGTGTATAAGTCACTATTTTTTATGCTGTTGTAACTTCGAACGATCCACTAAACAAAAGGTTTTAAGTCAAGGACTACCTGTATTCTCATCCCTGTCCTGTCATTTCAATTGGGTATTATCTGAATCCTCTTTTCACATTCTAGTGGCTGTTACTCAAAATCTGCTCCTGTCATTGATAATAATATTTAGACAGATATTAAGTATGTTTCTTTCAATAGATCAGACTGATTTAGATGAATAATTTAGATGCTATGGAAGGGAAACAGCTTCCTGCAGGCCTCATCAGTTCCCCATACTTTTTTTTTTGTCACCAAAAGAATTTCTTAAGATCTTTACATTAAAATTTGAGAATGAAACTCTCTTTTTTATTTCATATGGTATAAAAGAATATAACATTACTGCATAGAATTCACAATAACAACATGTTTCAAAGTATAAAACACTAATACAGTGAATTATTTTAAAAACATATAATATGAATGATGAATAAATTATGAATAAAATTACTTATCATTTCTTTTTAACAGATTTTGCTCCTTGTTGCTATTGGCTGATTTAAAAAACAAATACTAAAGTAAGAAAGAGGCCAATGAATTTGACTGATCAAAGTATAATCTTTACAATCAGCCTATAAAATCATCCAGTATTATTACTTATTTGATACATGTATTATTGTTGTTGTTGTTATTGTCATTATTGTCATTATTATTATTACTCATTTGATACATTTGATATAAGAATTTTTCCCTTATTCTGCTATCTATTTTGCGGTCCTGCTCCCTCAAAAGAGGTAACCCAATCATAAATATACAAAATATATAAATTATTTTGATAAAATACCTTATGATTTGATGAGGTATATTATAATAAAAATACACAAATATATACAATCCAGATTAGATAATTAAATTTTCTAATGCAATTTATAAATTTACAGCAGCTAAATCACTTTGGTTTAGAATTTCTAAAACAGGTAACATTTCACTAAGCTGAAATGAGAACTGCAGAAGATAATTTACCTGTTCTGCCCTGACAATTTAGACATGAAGTTAAAATGCTAAATAGGCTATATCACTGCGCAAGAATCAGGAAAATAAATGAATTTAACTATATACACAATATACATCATAGCTATAGAAAAACTTCAACTTATCTTCCACATTTCAATGATGGATTCAGTCTTTCAAGACTGCAGATGTGCTAAAAATTTTAATATTTTTACAATATTAAACAAAAGCGTTTTCACAACCCATATATTAAACTCAACACGTTAGTAAAAGTAATCAAAAGTGTCACACACACATACACGATATGTTACCATTTCCCCATGTAAAGACTGATAATATTTGTCTTCAACTATACTACGGGATTGTGTAATATTGCTGCATTTGTCCTTTAAAGATGGCAAATATTCAGTTTGTGAATTAGTCAATATGTTTAAGAACATCAGGGAGAACAAAAACCAGGAGTTATGCACAATAGTTGGCAACAAGACAACATTTTTCCTTCCAAGAGGTTATGGCTCAAGTTGCTGTGTAGTAAAGCATTTGTTCTGCAGTGTGCAGTTCAAAAGATATAAATGGAATCTTTTTTATCATTTGCACTCTTGCTAATGGAAATGCAATAGATTTTGTTGCAGAAACCTAACTCTGAATCAATATTGATGCAATGCAATGAAGCAGCTGGTTCAGCAATGAAGCATCTTTAATATAGAACCGGGATTATAGCTAAGCAGTTTCAGAGGCCATGGTCAGTTTGGAAAACCAGAATACAACTGAAGAAGACATGCCCATTGTGTTTTCTTCAAGGAGACCCCAATGATATACTGGATATCAGTGGGGTCCCAAGACTCTTCATTGTTCTATTAATCATCAAGATTTTGTCTGAAGAGAATTTTTTTGTATCATACCCCTTTTCTAGTTCCTAAGAGTTTTGGTCTCCAATTATTTTTATAATATATCCAGGAATAGCATAGCCACAGGAATGATGAAATTTGAGGTAGAATATCTGATTAAGGCAGAGCTGGGCATTTTATGGCCCCCTTGGTTGTCCCTGTCCAGCCTCATGAAATCAACCGTAATTTAGAAATCAAATTTAAATAAGTGCACTGTGCGGGCAGGAAGAGAAGTTGTGTCCGGCTCTGCGCAGTCATCATGCAGTCCTTCAGTCATCAGGCAGCTACAGGAGGGAAAGGAGATAGAGACACTTTTTTGTGCCGAAAGAGCACTCACCCCTCACCTGGAGCAGCCTAAGGACCTTTAGCAGCAGCCAAAAAAGCTAATACAATCATTGGTTGTATAAACAGAGGGATATAATCAAAATCATGTGAGGTATTAGTGCCGCTTTATAAATCCTTAGTAAGAATACACCTGGAATACTGTTTTGGTCACCACATTACCAAAAAAAAAAAAAAAGATATTTAGACTTTGGAAAAAGTACAAAGAAGAGCAACTAAGATAATTAAAGGCCTGGAGACAAAAAACACATGAATGTTTGCAGGATTTGGATATGGCTAGTATAGAGAAAAGAAGGACTAGGGGTGACATAATAGCAATATTCCAGTATTTGAGGGCTGCCCCAAAGAACGGGGTCAACTTATTTTTCCAAAGCAGCGGAAGGCAAGACAAGTAATAATGGATGGAAATCAATCAAGGAGAGAAGCAACCTGTAATTAAGGAGAAAATTCCTAACAGGACAATTATCCAGTGGAACAGCTTACCTTCAGAAGTTGTAGGTTGTTGTGCCTTCATCACTGGAGGTTTTTAAGAAAAGACTGGACAACCACCAATCTGAAATGGTATAGTGTCTCCTGCTTGAGCAGGGGGTTAGACTAGAAGACCTCCAAGGTCCCTTCCAGCTCTATTCTGATTCTGAGATGACATGACAAAGTTTGAGGATACCAAATCAGGTTACATTGTTTCTGCTCTCCGCAACAGTCCCAGTTTTTCATGTGGCCCTTGGGAAAATTAATTGCCCTTCCATGAATATGCCAGACTTTCTAGTTCGCTAGAATAACTTGAGCCTTGTAATTTTTGCCTCAAATGACAATTTTTAATCAATTTGTTTTCCTGGATGTCCAGGGTATTCTCAGGAGTCTTCTCCAACATCCAATAGGCATCAATACTCTTCCTATCCTAATTATTTAAAGTCCTACTCTTGCTTCCATGGAGTGTCACAGGAAATACCATGATTTTCATAATTTGTTCTTTGTAAGTGTAGACACACCACAGCATTTGAATAACTATCTCAAAGCCTTTGTGGCTGCTCTACCAAGTGCTAATCCATGGCATATTTCTTGACCTCTTGTTCCTTCTGTTTAACATCCATTATAGGCGTGCCATAGGTTCACCATCACGGATCTAGAACAAATATGTCTCCTGAAAGTCCAGTTTCCAAAATCGGCAACAACTCTCATTTTGTCTGAACTCAGCTTCAGCCTGTGAAAGCTCCACATTCATTCCATCACTCAGAAGGCTCTTGAGAGGCCCAATCTTGGCCCTTACAAAAAGAAGTATAGCTGGATGTGGTTGACAGTCCCAAAGCATTTGATTTTGTGCTCACTGTCTTGTGTAGACACACCAGAGGTGGGTTTCAGCAGGTTCTGACCAGTTCTGGAGAACCAGTAGTGGAGATTTTGAGTAGTTCAGAGAACCGGTAAATACCACCTCTGACTGGCCCCATCCCATTTATTCTCTTCCTCCTGAGTCCCAGGTGATCAGGAGGAAATGGGGATTTTGCAGTAACCTTCCCCTGGAGTGGGGAGGAAATGGAGATTTTACAGTATCCTTCCCCTGCCATGCCCACCAAGCCATGCCCACAGAACCGGTAGTAAAAAATTTTGAATCCCACCACTGACATACACACACACACATCGTTTTATGAGTATAGATTTCAGTATGAAAGAGGGTTTTCTACCCTTCTCTCTTTTGAGCCTTGTCTAAGCTTTGTGCTTAAGTTAAGAATTGTGATGCTGGAAAGGACTGATTATCTGTAGCATAACATTTTCCATCCCTACACTGGTACTGAATCTTGTGAGACTCTTTGAGGTGAATACATTTTTGTTCAGAATATATACAGAGATGTTTGCCCAGAATCTTATCACAGTTTTTTATTCCAAGTGCATACATTTCAAAGAGTTCATTATATCCTATTGTCTCCCCATGATTGACCACGCACAACTATCATATCTGCATAGCAATATATTCATTCATTCATTCATTCATTCATTCATTCATTCATTCATGCAATTTCTGTAGCCACCCGTCACAGTCCATGATTATGGGTGGATTACAATTCAATTCCTGAAATATTTCCTGTCTTCATTGCCCACCAAACTGACTTATCTCCACTTACACTTTCCAAGCCATGTCATAAAAATACCCAGAAACTGTATCCATGACTTATCATTACACTTTAGATGTTTCTAGCAGAATTGATTACAGATAGTCCTCAACCTATGACCATTTAAAGTTATAATAGATTTCTCAAATCTACTTACAATATGACACAGTTCCAAAGTTCCCAATTTCCACATCCCCCCTGCATTTATGTGACCATTTGGAGTACTTGGCAATGGTACCAAGTACTATAAATGGTACCACATTTATAGCCATTTACAGCATCTCACAGTCACATGACCACAATTAGTGACATTTTTGCCAAAAATGGCATTTACTTTCGGTATTTGGCAAAAACACCCCTTACCAAACAATGGATTTAATTAACAGCCATTGGGTTCACTGAAGAACTGTCACATTTGCTTTATGACGGCTGCAAAAAAAAAAGTTCTTAAAATCAGGTCAGTCACCTGATGTCCTGCTTTATGACTCTGACAACCTATGGCCATAGTAGGTAGTCTCCATTATGATTGTAAATCAAGGATTACCTATAATACACAATATGAGCTTCATTACAACAGAGGTCAAATGCAGCTTTGGTGGCTGACATTGGATAATTGAAGTATCAGTGCTACATTACTCAAATGGACTGGTAACAAGCTGAATAATAAAGGAGAATAATTTATATGCAGGATATGTCATGCAACTATAGCATCTAAAAATGATTTTATGTTAAAAACATTTATCTGAACAGCACTTCCTTGGAACAAGAGCCAGTAAAATTTAATTTGTTACTTCAAAACCTCTGGCTAAATTAAAACTATATTTTGCAGTGTGGTCTCTATTTTCTATTTACCTGTCTCCAGAGTGACATTCTCTTCCTTTATTTGGCAGGGACTTTTTAAATCAATTCTTCTCTCTCTCTCTATCTCTCTCCCTCCTCCCTCCCTCTCTCTCTCTCTCAAATTTATTGTTAATTGTGCAAAAGCAGTGTTGCTAGCTTAGCAAACTTATTTTCATGAAAATATAAAAGCAGTTAGTATAGGCTTTGTGTAGTGTTGCCAGATATGCAGGCTTTAATTTTAATTTATCTAGAAACCAGTGAGGCCTGGTTTCCAGGGGGAGGAATAAATCGTGAATGATGTACACTTAGCTTGATTACTTGGTTAAAAAGCTAAAAGGGTAATGATATGTTATAAACTTATCAGAGGCACAGGATGAAGTCAAGCTTTCTGTTGGAAATAATAATCTAGTTATTAATCTAGTTATTAATTCAAATAGTCTGAAATAATCTAATAAATGCTTCTAGAATATTATTTAGGATTTTGAACACTAGGATTGCAACTACTAAACAGGCTTTCCATAACATCCAGACTACAACATTCTTAGCATATTTTAGCTATTGCCATCACATACTGTAATGTTATTTAAACATATATTTCTATCCTTGCAATTTTCATGCAACTTTGATGAGCTTGGAAGCAGTAAGGCTGCAAACAACAGTCTTCTCCAAAAGGTTTCTTGAAAAATTTACAAATCAAGTCAGACTACAATATATAGTAAAATTTAGAACAGCTTTCCCCAACCTTTGCGGCTCGGTGGCTCAGGTTGTGGTGGGGAGTAGAGGGGAACTAGGCCATGTGAGGAGCGGGTCATCAGGCACGGGTGCGCACGCAAGCCTTGTGCAAATGGCAGGCCGGCATACATGCATGCAACTCAACCTGCATTAGCGGCAGGCTGGTGCACATGCACTCAAGTGCCCCCACCCCACTGTTCACGGAGGTTGAGCATAAACACATGTGTGCACTCCAACCAGCCACTCACATGGCCCAATTCTGAATAGGCCACAGCCCAGTGGTGGGCTGCAACCTGGGGGCTGAGGACCACAATTTAGAAGATTTTCATCCTGTTTGTTTTAAAATGAATGTTTAAAATTAGGCTTTGATTATTTGTATTTAGCACCTTTGCCCACTGCTACCTTTACCCACCCTCAGTCTATCATTCTCCCTTGGTTCATTTTAAAACAAGTCAGGCACTTAGATTAAGAAAGTGTTGAACATGCATGATGAATTGCCATGTGAATTTAGATAGTTGATCAAACCAATTAGTCCCCGAGTCTCATTTGGAAAAAAAATAATAATAACATCATGAGTGATTTGGTTTTATTGGTATTTTTTTGCAGATGAAATAAATGAGTGATTGTAAGGTTTTATCTGTATTGCAGGATTTATACTTTAGTTTTGGAATTTGTTAGGCATTTGTGATTTTTTTTAAAAGCCTTTGGATGAGGAATATGTTTAGCATTCTGAGAGTAGGAAATATTGCCTAGTTGCTTCATAATACTCTTGGTTATATGAATTATGCATCAGGTCATAATATAAGGACAGCACTTTCTAGTTCCTATTTGGGGAGATGATAATGAGAAGTGGGAGATAAATATGTTGCCAATGTTCTTTTCACTTTTATTTCTTAGTTGGGTTAAAAGCAGCCCTTGAATTGTGTCATGTTTTTCCTTAGCTTGACTATTTAATCATCTGAGGGAATACAGGCAAGGATTTTGTGGCAAGATTTATTGCACCCCTAACTGCCAGCAAAATGCTTCGTTCATTTGAGCATTGAGAAGGAGCTCAGTTTAGAACATTAAATAGGCTTCGTTCTGGGAGAAAAATAGCCTGGGTGATTGAAATGTCACTGCAGAGTTAGTTCTTTGGGCTGCATGTTAAATAGTATTAAAATCTGTGAGATTGGTCTTCTCTCCCTCCACACAAAAAATGCCTATGAGATTGCTATCTATTGTTTTGTTTTTTTTAATGCAGAATTGTGGAAGAGTTTTGTTGTTGTTGTTTTTAATTCAGTTGGGCTTCATTGGAAATATCAGGGAAAATATTATTGCTATTCACTTGCAAAGGGAAATGTCACTTTGCTTTTATTGTGCTATCGTTGTGATTATTATCGTTTGCTTAGATTTATCAGGGCAAATAAAAAAGCCTAGAAATTTCCCCAATTCTAAAAAAAAAAAAAAACTGTAAGGGAACTGAATAGAAGTACTTTGATACGCAAAATTTGTCTGGTGTCAGCAGAATAAAAGTGGTCTTCTCCCAGTTGCAGGTAAAATGGGATCAGGCTTGAATTCTAAATTTCAACTTTATTTCAAAAGGTATTAAGCTATACATCTTTTTGCTGGGTTCTAGCTGAATTTCATTGGGGGACGGGAGATAAGTGGGAACCACTGCAGGTAGTCCTCATTTAGCAAATACAACTTTTTCATGCAGGGTCCAATTTCAGTCGGTCACCAGGACCAAAGGCTTGTTCTTCCAAGTTTTTGGGCTTGTGCTGGAGCCCATCATTGGGGAACGTTTCTCTCTCTCCACATTGGTTGTTCTACATATTATATTTATATAGTTCCTGGTTGTGTGTAGCTTTTAATTCTTGGTTAGGGTGTTAATGGTTGGCTATTAAGTCATTAATTGTTGTTTCCTTGTGCCTCCGCTCCCTTGGCACCTAACTACCTGATAGGCTGGTGGTAAATCAGCACTTCTATTGATTGAGAAAGGGCCCATGGCTTCAATTATTTCTCTGGCTATTTTTATCCCTACTCAGCCAACAATTGTAGTAGCTGCAAAATTGAATGTTCATTGCTATCTAAAGCTACTAATGAGTTCGGGTCTCCTAGTCTAACTTCTCGCTCATGTTCTCACAATCTGATGGTTAGTTCACCCCATCTGTCCCATATAGTTACAAGGGCAATCCATGCAGGGAATCCAGTAAATTATATTTAAAGTTTCTCCACCTCCAAATAATTACTTTTTCATCACCAAATGGTTGCTAAATGGGGACATTATTAAACAAGGACTACCTGTATAGCAAGTGGAATATTTTTGAAAGTGGAATATTTGCACTTTTTCTGGAATAGTCGCCTTCTCGTTGCTCCTTTTGTAAGGAGTGAATGAAGGGGTGCCATAACCTGTAAATCCCTATTTACATTTTAATAATGATAAATTTCCAACGATTGCTTAAAAGTCTTTTGAATTTGCTATATCTCCAGGCAATAAAAGATGATTTTCTAAAGAGGATAGAATACAGAGAAAATGTCTGGTAATGATTATTATGAAATTAGGTTGAAGGCTTTCTGAAAATGTTTTATAATGTTATTCAAGTCTAAGTCAGCAAATAGTTTTTATGCTGGATTTAAACTTAGAATGGGAAAACTAAAATAAAATTACAATATATATCTTGGAAAATGCTGTTATTCTTCAGTACTTTATTAAAAGTCCAATCGTCTAGCTCCTGATGATTTCATGGATACAGTTTTCAAACAGTTTTCTTGACAGTGCAGAAGTAATTTGTCATTCTGCTCTTCCAGGATTATTTCTTACAGTCCCAGTCTAGTCTAGTGGGTACTTCATCCAAGTGCTATATGTTTGCTTTAACATATAGAAATAAAGAAAAAGATTCATTAAACCAAAATCAAACAGGAAAAAATGGGGTAAAAGGACAAAAACAGAAAACTGCTTAATTTTTAAAACATAGTTTTAACCTTTTTTCTCTACTGGTTATCCATTTATGTAATAAAAATATTGATCAATGTTATTCATTGAATATTTAGAGAGGTCTAAACACATTTAGCTTTTTTTGATCATCTGTAAGGTCAGCTAGATGTTGCCATATATCTGCCCTGCATCTTGAGCAATAGCTCTACAGTTTGCTCTGCCATGTTGTTTACCAATTAATTGAGTGATAATAAAATTGGATTAACCAATATAATTAGTACATTATCACATGAATTCCAGAGATTCCATGATAGTGACAAATGTGCACAAAAATTTTGACTCAAAATATAATAATTTCTATATAATCTCATAAAGGGGAACTAAATCTCTTCACATTTAGAGAATAAATATATATATATATATATATATATATATATATATATATATATATATATATATATATATATATATATATGTCTTTTTCTTTTTCGTAGGCTTTTATGTGCATATTCTTTCTAGCCAGGTTTTACCTACGTAAACTAAGTTGTTCTGCAGCTCTGGTTGTGTGAAATCTCATTCACAAGCTTCAGAGCTTTTTTTCTGTTGACAAACTGCAACTCTGTGTTGCTCTCTGGGAGACTCAGATAGCTATTTCTGCCTTATAAGGCTTCGTCGGTGAGCCACACCCACTTCTCAGATATTCCCCCTGTAAAGGTACAATGTGTCTTTTTCTTTTTCGTAGGCTTTTATGTGCATATTCTTTCTAGCCAGGTTTTACCTACGTAAACTAAGTTGTTCTGAGTCTCCCAGAGAGCAACACAGAGTTGCAGTTTGTCAACAGAAAAAAAGCTCTGAAGCTTGTGAATGAGATTTCACACAACCAGAGCTGCAGAACAACTTAGTTTACGTAGGTAAAACCTGGCTAGAAAGAATATGCATATATATATATATATATATATATATATATATATATATATATATATATATATGCATATATATATATATATATATATATATGATATATACATATATTAAAGAAAGAAGCAGACATCCTGCGAGCTCCAGAACCAAAAATAAGACCCTGTCTTATATTTTTCTGAACCCTGAAATAAGCACTTGGCCTTATTGCCATGCATTCAAAAGCCCAATTGGGCTTATTATCAGGGGATGTCTTATTTTGGGGAAAACAGGGTAGCTGTCTAATGAATTTTGATGATATATAACCCCCCCCAAACCAAAAAATTGGATAAAACATAAAACCACACAATCTGGGCTGAAATGATCTAAAAGCAACACAAATCAAACAAAATATCACAAAGCTTCCAAAAATACACCTGGGACCAAAGCCAGGTTTTAAAAGCCTTCTGGAACCTTAGGAGAGAGAATACGGTCCTTAGCTCAGGAGGGATTCTTTTTCAGAAGGAGAAGACTGTGACAAAATAACAGCATTTAACAGAGGGGACCTGGAGTGCACCCACTGTGCTAGAACTTATCAGGCAAGCAGAAATATTTGGAGATAAGCCTCAGATCTAGGCCATACAGGATTTTATGGCATCTTGAACTGCACTCAGAAACCAATTGGCAAACCATTCATTTCTCCATAGTGAAGTGACCTGGAAAGAGAAAATGACTCTGAAATTTTATTTAAGTATGTCCCTTAAAATAATCTGAGGAGAACAAGGGATGGCATTGAATGTAGCAAAATGGCATGCAAATATCAAACTGTGCAGCAGTTTAAGAAAAAGACAAAATACTGTACTGATCAAATCTGACCAAGATAAACCTGAAGTCATTGAGGTTTCCAAGTTGTTTTTTCTAAACCTGAAGATTGTGAGAGCAAGGATCTTGGTTTATTTGAAGGAGAATCTACTTACAGTATCTCTGGCAACCTTGCATTGTTCTCATTGCTTCAGAACATTGAAAAACAATGTATATTGAAAGTATGCTGCAGTAGACCTTGAGCAGAGAAAGCAAGAAAGGATCTTTTAAATTCCTTCCAGTTCATTTTATAAGCAGAACATGGAACCATTGCATCTCATTTCATTTTTTTTTCTGCTGCCATGACCAAAACCTGCCACAAATGTTTGCCTCAACAAGAAGTTCAGAAAGGCTGCAATAAGGGCTATCTCTGACTCTGTATTCTACTGAAATGTTCCAATAAGCATTTTTCCTTGTTTCCTGCAATCTAAGACTATAACATGAACAAACAAAACCCATGTCTCTGTGGTTTCTATATGACAGGGAGATCAGCCTTCAGAGCTCTCTCTAAACTTCTGGCAGTATCCTTAAATTTAATCCACAGCACTGATCCAGAGCCAGTAAAATTGCTAAAGAACTTGGATCTGATTTCAAAGTCTCCAAACCCAATTCTGTTAAGTGGTAGTATGCTCACTTCCAAAAGCATTTGCAGGTCATTTATTGTGGGCAGTTTGTTGACCATCAGTTCAGAAGAGATAATAAGGAGCAAGACCACAGCCAGAATTCTTCTTGTTACATCTCATTATTCCTTATCACAAAAGCGGACAATCACTGTTGTTTTAGTGCCAAAAATATCACATAATTATGCCCATTTAATGACTGGCAATCAAGCTCAATTCAGCAGTATGTTTAACTTCTATTTTTTCTAGTGCAGAATGGAGGATGAAAGATACAATCAAGCTCAAAAGCATGAATAAAATTAGATGACAAAAGCACTGTAGTAGCAACAAGTACATCTACTCCCAAGGCCTTGTCCGAGGTCCTGAAAGTTCTAGCATCAAATTTAACTTCATATTTTCTTTGCCTTTTTTCTTGCTTGAGCTCCAGACTGTTGCCAGTTATTCAGTTTACCAGAAGAGGTCAACTTGGGGTGTGCGCGCACACCCACACACACCCACACACACACCAGATCAAAGTTTAATCAATCTAAGGGAACTTAGTCCTGAACACAGAAGGTTTACTTTGAGCCACATGAGTTGAGTTTACTGAGTCAAATGAATATTTGTGCAACATTTTCCCCCCAACATATTTGCTGCACTGTGCCCAGGATAATTGTCACAACCTCATTATCCAGTCAGGAATGACTGTGTGCTTTCTCATGCTATAACTTTTACAAAACTTTGGGAAACAACTTTGTGGTGTATTCTCCTAGTTTGTCATATTCGATTAGGAACACCAGGTTTAAAATCATATTTATAAACAAAAGAAACCAGTTCTTTTCTTATGTTTCACAGGAGATAGTTGAAAGTTTTCTTGAAGGCAATCAATTTTTAAAAAATCCTTAGCTATGTCCTATCAGAGATGGGCTTGAGTATCGCTGAAAGATAATCAAAATAAAACCTTAGAGTAGGGTGATGAAACACAAAGTACTTGTGGGTACAAATATACCTACCAGCCTCCTCATTTATGTCTGTTCAAATATTCAGGGTTGCCAATAGGCAATTTTAATACTCTTCCACTTTACTTCTGTCCCCATCTCAGCAGGTCTTAGGCACTAAGCAGCAGATCTTAGGCAGTAGAAACAACTTCCTTTCCAACAGTTATTTCCATTTTCAGCTATAGAGGCAACTCAGCTTTTCTAATATGATTTCATTAAGAATAGACAGTCTTCAGGCTCCAAATATTAAAAGTTTCTGAACTGTGTGCTGATAGTGTGTATAATTAGGATGACTCAGATATTGACTGCGGGATCAGAATCAAAAGCCTATTCAGTAAAGTATCCTTGAGCCATAAAATGTTATGTATCCCTGCCCTATATTGAAAAGTTCACTACTGGAACTGAATTCATATTGGGACATAAAATATTTTTTTTTTAAAAAAATGCCTTTATTTTTTTCAATGGGGGCCATCAAAGTTTTGCAAAGGAAAAATGACATTTTGTTGTAAAATAGAAAAATGTTGACTACAGGAGTAAAATACGTATTTAACTATAAAATAGTGTCATTTTGCTATAAAACAGAAAATCACTTGGAACTGATATGTTACTGGAGAATTTTCTGGCAGCTGCATACTCAGATATAGCCAGCTAATATTCTTCTCCAACTTTCAGCCAAACAGTTTTATTTACAAGGACATAGATTATCATTAGCAGAGACAAATAATAATAATTCTTTTCAGCAAGAACACTTTTTTCTCTATTAAAACCTTTTCAAAATTCTTAGGAGTAAGCCTGACCAATTTCAATGACTTTGTTTCTCGCTTTTATCCTTGTAAATAAGCTTGTGGGTACAGTATGAGGCAGTTCTTCCTGATGGATTTGTTAATCAATGTCTTCCATATTCTTGCCTCAATTCCCTGCCATTCTATTGTATAGGGTTAATGTTTATATGAAAAGGACAGTGGGAATTGACTGATACTCAAATTGTGGTGTAGAATTAATGGAAATGAAAAAAAGAAGTACAAGCCACTTAATGTTCTGGCAGCTTTAAATTTTGAGATCCTTGTTAGTTGTAATTTAAGCTTAAACTTTTCCTTGCATTATGTCAGGAATTTCCCAGCCCTATATGGAAATTGCATGAATTAAATTATGCAATAATTTTGCAAGCAATATACAGTATGTATTCTGTCATTGACATATATCCAATTCGTTACAGACTGTACTATTAAGCAGTGATTTATCAGTAAACCCAATCATTATAGGCAATAGTCCAGTATGTTCAAATGATATACTATCATCATACCATATCACCCCCTCTGTCCATTGCAGGAATCTACTACTAGAAAATTCCTGATGGATGACCAACCAGTCTTTGTTTAAACACTTCCAATAAAACCATCTCCTAAAGCAATCTGTTCACTAAGGAATGTTTTTCTGATGTCCAGCTGAAATCTATTTCCTTGTAATGTAAACTTACTGTTTCTTTCCTGTTTTCTGGAACACCTCTAAACAACCCTAACATGTCTCCCCTCAGTCTTCTCTCCATGCTAAATATGCCTAACACCTTGAACTATTTCCCTTACGTTTTTCCTTCTTAGTCCCCTTATCATCTTTCTTGTTGTCTCAGGACATTCTGCAGTTCGTCAGTGTTTTTTTTTCTAAATGCAGTGCCCAGAACTGGATGGAATACTCTAGGTGCAATCTGACTCAAATAGTATACAGAGGGATAGAATTTTTGAACAATAATTGGCAACTGCTTTAAAGTACTATATTACTAGGTCTGTTTTATATTACTGAAACAGATTTATAAATATAACTGCCTAGTTAATTTTATTGTTCTACAGGGAGAATTATAAGAATTTTATAGAAATACAGTACAGTGGCTTAGTATGACTTGCAAGTTAGGTAGCTTTGAGTTCAAATATTACCCATTTGTGAGCTTTTGTGCATTAGAAAAAACACTTTTTTTTTCTAAAGTGAGAAATTTACATTTGTCTCAGCTCCATTATGTTATTTTACCACATTAGTGTAACCTAACAAGATCATTTTGAATTTATTTGTTTTATGGAGTAATACACAGTTTTATCTCATCTGCAAATAATTATACCCTCCAGATCATCATCCAAGTAATTAATAATAATATTGAATATTGAAGAATGAGGGCCCAGGAATGAATTTTTAATGATAGTGCTAATCCAAATATCATAAGGTACTTTGTCAAATGCTTGTTAAAATCAAGATATATTACAACATTCCTACAGAGTTGTTCTTATAATATATCAGAAAACTTTGTTCAAAGTGTTTTCAGTTCTCTTCTGTGTTAGCAAAAGAGCTCTCTATAAACTGAATACTTGATTTATTCAGCTCTTTTCAAAACATAACTTCAGGTCTCCTCTCAGTTGATAATTAAGAATACTGTTCTTGGGGAATATTTGTTGGAGAATAAAAGCTTCTAAGAGATGGATCTAACTAGAAATCTTAAAAATATTTTAGAGACAATTAAGAAGGGTTTTGAAAGTATTTCTAGCAAACTTAAACAATAGAAGAAATAAGGATGATAAAATGTAATATGTTTTAGCCTGCAGCTATTCATTACAAGTTTAGCATTAAATTTCTAGTGGATTCCTTTGAAATGTTGGGGATAGCTGAAATATATCAGTAAAAAAAGCAACAGAAATGAAAATGAATCTATGATTATTATAATTTTATTTTTTTAAGTAGGTCTTAAAAATGGGATTCTGAACTCAATAATTATGTGACTAAGCAGCCATACGTAAATTACAAACCTATAGATTTCAAAATTTGATATCTGAGCTCCTCTTTCAATTTATATAGAAACATATTATATTCAAAAGCCCATAATAATCAATAACAATTAAAATCACCAGAAAGTAAGTGGTGATATTTTTGCAACAATGTTTTATTTGCATGACTAAGTTCTTATTTACAGTTTGTTGAAAATTAAAATGTGTAGTGTTAGACTAGAATTATATATGTTATTATAGATAAATATGTATGTGAATTGTATAGATAGGTATATGTAGGTATAGATATGTATAATTGTATAGGAATAAGGTATAAATTATTATTATTATACTATGTTTAAATAACGTATAAGGTTTAAGGAATATATTATTATATTATCATTAGTATATTATGTATTAGTTTAAAGTGTTGGAAGATTCCATTAGTTTAAAGTGTTGGACCAGTTCTCAGACTTCGATGCTATCTCAAAATAAATGAATTTCCAAACTGCCAATCTTTAAGGAAATCTTTTCTTTAATTGAGCACAGCCACCGGATCATGACTCGATGCGGACAAGACTGACCTTTTGCCCCCCAATCCCTCCCTTTCCGATCCCCAAATCTCTGCTTCTCATTGGCTATCTTCCAAGTCATTCTTCAGACTTCTTGTCTCGTCATTTCGCAGGAATGTCCCCCCCTCCTCATTTCCACGACAACCCGACTTCAAAGGGATTTAGCAGGCAGAAGTTCAGAGCTTATCTCTCTCTCTCCTCTGTTCTCTATGCCAGCGTTGAAGCCCTGACACCAGTGATGTCATATCTATGTCCAATGATTTTAATTTTGAACTACTAATAAAAAACTTTAAAAAAAAGAAAGAAAGAAAATCTAAAATGTCTAGGTTCATACAGAATTCTCAGACTTAAACCATAATTTACAAACAACAATGACTAGGTTCAAATATATCAAGCAAAACAGAGATTTTGGCTTAATGTGAACCCAGCAAGTAATTTATTTGTAGCTGAAATCTTCATGATTTCAAAACTTTCAACTTTCTGTTGTAGTGAGTATATTATCGTTACAGAAATTTTTGTAACATTCATTTAGATAAATTTTAGTAGTGTTGGTTCTTTATATTCTATAGAGTAGAAAAACCTTTTTTTAAAAAAAACATTGTATTTTATTAGTACTGATAGCATGGATAACTGTTAGGGAATCATCATTTGGAGCAGAGAAATCCATGGTTAAGACTATCAGTGGCTAAGTTTGAGCCTCCATTATCCCACAACCTAACCAACCTCATTTTTATGGATTATATGAATAAATGAGGGAAAATTGAAGAGTGATTTAATTTCCTAATGAAAAGAGTCATAGTGGCACAGTGGTTAGAATGCCCTATTGCAGGCTAACTCTGCCAACTGCCAGGAGTTCAATCCTGATTGGCTCAAGGTTGACTCAACTTTCCATGCAGGTGAGTGAAATGAGGACCCAGATTGTTGGGGGCAATAGGCTGACTCTGTAAACTGCTTAGAGAGGGCTGTAAAGCACTATGGAGCGGTATAAGTCTAAGTGCTATTGCTAATATTGATAAAAAGATATTATGCTTTTTGTTTTTATTATGCTTTTTATTCATCAAGAAGTAACACTATACAATAGACCAAACAAAAGAAACATTAACTGGTATTCTTTGGAAGTTTGTTTTCCAATTTTTCATATACAAATGCATGTGTATATGAAAATCTCATCACATTTTAATATAAACACTTTCAACATCCTTTTCAATTTTGTAATTATATTACCTTTGGGAATTTTTGCACAAATACCAATCAATCAGAATGGCTATTCTATCATGACATTCTTTATAATCAGAGTGCAATTTTGATGCATCCATAACAACACAACATGCAAAATTTGCATTTGCTGCTAATTTGATAGATGTAAAACTCTTGATGATTGTTCCTGAGATACAAAAATTAACCCTACTGTTTATTTCTTGATGGTGCCAGGTTAGAACCATTGCCAGTTCCTGTTTTTGCCTATTTTTATTTGTATTATTACTACTATTATTTCAAGAATGATTCTTCTCTAACTGTTTATTGTTAAGGGGGAGGGATCAAAACTGTAAATAAGGAAATACAACATTTGTATGTTCAACAAAATTATACTGATCGCTGCTTTATTTTATTTAAAAATAATGTCTATTCTTTTCTCTAAAATATCTGATTCTTGGAAAATCTTGTTTATAGTTATCATGAATCATTAAAAAAAAACAAGGATCAGAAGGACAAACTGAACAATACTGTAGAGTGGTTTCATATGTTACAGTGAGATAACAAAGGGAAGGAAGTTGCTATCTCTTTCTTTGTCAAATCTCTATAGAGCCTTTCCAAACAGTTGCACTTGTCAGCCTCCATAAAACTAACATTTTCTGTCTATAACAGGAATCTCTATAGATAAAAACGTGTAATAGTTTGAATTCTATTAGGATAAAACTTCTTATTTATGTTATTAGCTTAGAATTAGGTACACAGAACACAGACACACAAACACAAAAGTACTTGCCAAAATATTAAAAAGGTTTTGTGGCCACAACTTTCATGCACTCATTGCTGAATGTCTTAGGTAATCTTCTCTGGTCAGACACCCTCCACCTATTTGTCATTAATTCTTGATACTATGAAAACAAAATTGGCAAGCTTAAATGAGCAGATATTTTATTGATTTGCTCATACAGAGTATCTTCAATGTTTGCTATGTAAAATGTGGCATAGAAGATTGTTTTAATGTTCTAATGATGATTGTATGTTGCAGCAGGTTATTAAAGTAAACATCTGATTGATCAACGTTCATTAATAATCAATATTAAATTTTACTTTGAATTTTTAAAAATGTTGCAGAGTTAACTGAAATTCTAATTAATCCTATGGTAATTTCTGAGGAAAACATGAGCCTCTAAAGATGAGCATCTAGGAAAATAGAATTATTGCTAAATATTAATAAATTCACTCAGGCTAATGTAGTGGATATGATTTTAAAAATGAATTTAGTAGTATCCAAATATCATAATAGAATTTATTTGTTTAAGACTATTAAAAATAATTTTATTACTGTGGCAAGCAAAAATGTATGACATTTTTGTATTGTTTATAATTTTAATATGTACTTAACAGTATGAAAGATTGGTAATAGATACCTTGACAGATTTTTGAATTGAATATTTTCATGTGAAGCTTCACTAGGAAGCATGACATACTTTTGGAGCTATTAATTCTTTGGTAAATGCTATTTATTTTTCCTCTTGCTCCTCCCATATGATTCTATATGGGTATAATCATAGTACGGTATTCTTTGCCATGATGTATTATCTGAGCTTAACATTAAATTTAGGGCATTCTGCTTCACTGAAGACAGGCAGAATGCCCCAAATAACTAATGAAACTTCAGCACATGTTCATTGTCTTGGGTGGCATTACTTGAAAGTAATTTCATCAATAGTTATATAATCATAATGATTTTGCTATAAAGCCTTCCTAAATTAAGGCCAGTATAAAAACAGCAGAAGAAAATAGCTTGATCCCAGTGCTGTCCAGCCTTATACAGTATGTTATCTTTTTCATTCACAATTAACAGCAAAGTACTCAAGTCTATATGATAAATGGGAAAGAAAATGAAAAGGCATACTTAAGTAATTGTAAAAATGGAAATTATTTTCACCTTCAATCCAGTTTAACATTGTGCTATAATAATGCCATGTGACACAGCACTCTATCACAAATAGAATACAAAATATTCTTAATATCACTTTTGAAAGCTCTTCATTACATTACTTGAAGCTACTCTTTGATCTTTATTTGTGTCAGAGCATCCGTGTGTGTCCCACACCCTCTAACAGTTCATTAGCATGCAAATTTATGTATATATTTACTTATTTGTATCCCACATTTATTATTTTTACAAATAACTCAAAGTGGCAAATACATCCAACACGGGTGAAATCCAAAAATGTTTCCTACCGGTTTTGTGGGTGTGGCTTGGGGGGCATGGCAGGGGAAGGATATTGCAAAATCTCCATTCCTATCCCACTCCAGAGGAAGAATATTGCAACATCTCCATTCCCACCTCACTCTGGGGCCAACCAGGGGTGGTATTTGCCGGTTCTCCAAACTGCTCAAAATTTCCACTACCGGTTCTCCAGAACCTGTTAGAACCTGCTGGATTTCACTCCTGATCCAACACACCTTCCTCCTCCTATTTTCCCCACAACAATAACCCTTTGAGGTAAGTTGGGCTGAGAGAGAGTGACTGGTCCAAGGTCATCCAGCTGGCTTTCATGCCTAAGGCAGGAGTAGAAATCATACTCACTTGCTTTCTAGCTGGTGCCTTAACCTCTGGACCAAATTGGCTCCCAATATAAGAAATATAAAATTTATAATTGTATGCTTGAGAGAAACCAAATCTTATTTATATTTATTATTTACTATGGTTTGCATACGTTAACAAGTATATTAGATTGACCAAAATCAATTCCATTAAGTTAATTTTATAGAGATTGGCTACTGAAGCCTGATTGGACTGTATCATCTTCTTATAGTATAATGAATCAGGGAGGGATCTGTATGAGCTCCTTCCAAATGTTATCTGAACATTCTGGATTTAAATAATGTATTAGCCCTTTATGCAACAACTTTTGAATATCTCAATCAAGGTCATCTTCTTTACTGTGTACATTTATTCCAAATAGTACTCTTTCTTTCAAGGTTTTCTTCAAGTAACAAAAACGTTAAAATAGAATCCTAAAACTCAGCACTGCAGCATCTCCTAAGGATGCCATCCAGGGACTGTAAGTCAATCCTCTTTTTCCCTCCAACACTTTCCTGAAGAGCCAGTTTTTCAAGACATAGACAAGGAGAAGGTGGACAAACAATTTCATAGATTAGCGATCATAACTGAGAACACTTGGACTATGGAGTCCCTGGCATTTCTTAACAGAAGAGATCCTGTAAAGGCCTTTTCACCCAGCTCTTCCTTAATGAGCAAACTCAAGTTGCTGTATCTAATTTTTATGTTTGTTATATTTATTTTTATACTTCATTTAGTACACATCTGAACAACAATAGATTGGGAAAGGGGTTTTGTATGCTGTCTCTATCACATTGTCTGCTCAATATTAGCACACATTCTCAGCTGCTCTGAATTCACATTCTCGGAATATAATCTACAGCATAAACCAAGAAAATACTTCATTAATATGTAATAGAAAGACTCCTGAATGACCTTGTCAATCAAAAATAACTCAACCATGAATTAATATTGTAGTACATCATTAGTAGTATAATTATCCTTTTTTAACATAACCATTCTCTCTGTTATACTGTTTTGATTTTCTTTATCATCAGAAGTAATATACCGCTGAGACACATATTGTTTGAGGCTTGGGGTTTTTTCATGAAAGTTGTCCTAGGGAAGTAGCAGCTGGTACTTCCCATGTGTATGACATCTTGTTACACATGGCTGATAAAATGTGCTAGAAGAAGACGTGAATTGCTAGATATGCATTGTTTTTCCTTCCTTTCCCTCACGCACATTCTGTATGTATGGATCATCATTATGGATGATACTTAAGAGGGTCTCCCATTCCTCAAGTGTTCTGGTAAAATAGGTAAAAGAAGATGGCAGATTCCATTGAAGGAGTAGAATTCTTGTGCAACATTTTGATAAAAGCTATGTAACTGGTCAAAGTACAACAGTTATCTTTCTTTCTATTCCTGAATTAGGAATAGTGCTAATATCCTCTTGCCCTGTTCGTCCTTTCTTTCATTGTTCTTTCTTCTTTGAATCCAGAGAATGGATGCAGGTAACGGTGTGAAATCACAGCTGCCAATTCTTTAGCTGGTGTTGGCCTTCATAGGCCCTGAGTTCTTCCCAAGGAACTAGGATATCATAATGTATTGGCGTAATGTATGTGCAGACCTAAGCAGTGTGGCCTTTTGCAGTTGACAGATGGACATATTGACAGGACACAGATTTTTCTAATCCTAAATTTCTAAGTAAATAATAATAGTCCCCCAGTGAGGAACTACCTTCACATGCTCATGGAGCTTTTGTGCTGTGAGGAGAATGAAATCTCTGCCAAATATTCAGTCATACTGGATAGGTCTCATCAGCGGAGCCAGACAAAGAGTGTCTCATCCATATGCAATATGGCAAGACAAAATTTACAGAAACCCATACTGGATTGACTGTTTCCTGAGTCAACAAGGACCTCAGTAGGTGTTGGAGTTACTGGACAAATGGGCTACAGGACTCTGAGCAATTAGGACCAGCAGTTACAGAACTACTGGAAGAAAAATGACTTACCTATTGCAAATATACAAATATTGAAAACAAAGAAATAATTATCTGAATAGGATATCTGAAAAGAATGAACCATCTCTGGAAATAACAACATCCAGAATCAGAAATAACTCAGTAGAGGCTAGCAGATCAATGTCAATTTATAATATGAAATAAAGCATTCACGGAAGCAGAACTGGAAGAACTGCAGAGGTCTACTCAGGGCAAAGACAGACTCTCAAAGCCTTGCCAGAAGTAGCTCAGACTGTAGAGGCAAACCAGGGGGAGTCAGCAGTAGAGGAAGTCAGCACAAGTATTGAATCGTTTTAATTCCCAAATTGTGAATTGATAATGAATAATTAGGCTGTCTGAAAATAAGGTTCAATATAGGGTTTACAAAATCTGTGTTTCCCCATGAGAATAAGAAGGCTTGGCTACCCAGAATAGTGAAATGCATGTATCGTGTGCATTTTTCTTTAATTGCCATCTGGTTTCCTTCTTTATTTTCTTTCCTCCCACATTTCTGATTTTCCATATGTCTCTTTAATCAGACCTTAAAAAATCTAGTTCTTATCTATGGGATAAAATTATATGAAGATAATTTTTATAGCTGTCTGACAAGTGTAATAAAGTTCATGATTATTAGCAATTAAATCTCCCATTCATTTGCTAAGGTAATTGTTGTTAATACTGGCCCACCTTTTTGGACTTTTGTTTATGTCACTATATAAAGGTAATTTTCCTTAAAAGTTATAAATGGGCTATTTCAGAACACCAATGAACGTGGAAATTCATAGAAAATAACATTATGTAAGATCAAGTGGCCCCCAACCTTTTGGGCACCAGAGATCAGTTTGGGGGGGGGGAATTTCCACAGACTGGAGGGGGCATGGTTTCACATGCTAACTAGATCCTGCACATGTGCAGATAAAGCTTCACTCACTTGTGCAGCCTGGTTCCTAATAGGCCACGGACCAGTCCGGGGGTTGGGGACCCTTGGTGTAAGATGGCTGTCCACATACATTTTTAAATTAGGATCAGCAGGAAATCCAACACTTTCCCTCTTAAAAGCAATATTATGCCATAGAAAAAAGAAAGAAAACCTACTGTATTGAACTGCTGCTATATTTGTAGGTTTCAGGACAGCAGATATCCTTTCTGAGAAAGAAAAATGTACAGTTGAGCACTGGGAAATTTTAAAGATACTTGGATTACAAGAAATGCGATCAAAGAATAGTACTGAATTATTTGGCAGCAATGGCACTATGCTGCCAAAAAAAGTAATTAAATATTAACTAGCTAGTTCATTTTTATGCACTATAATCCCACAGAAGGAACAAACCTGAAGCAGAAGCTGTACAATATGAAAGCATGGAGAGAAAAGGATGTCATGTTAAGAAAAATAAACATATATACAGATGTAAATCCTCTATTGTAATCAGCTGTGATCTTTCTTCTGGCATTGAATATTATTTGTATGGCATAATGTTTGCATTAACTGAAATAAAATAAAGTCATTTAATGAAGCTTTGAAGGAAATATTGTGCTCAGTAGTAGAATATATTTTATTGCAGTAAGTGTCCCTGAAGTTTGATTTGTTGCAGTCTGATTTCTCGTTTAACCTACTCCCTCCAGTATAATATTTGTGGCACCAGGCTGGGGAAAGCTGTGCTAAATATTTATATCTAGAAGCTCATAGCAGGGCTCAAAAATTTATTACAAGCACGTCATTTTTGATCAAGAAATCTGAGCTTCAGCTTTGCCTGGAATGGTCAGTCCCTCAGGATTACCTATATGGGTTCTTCATCCTTTTTGAAGGAGAAGAATTGAGATTTAAGTATAGCTTAATAATACTGTCAAATTACGATTCAAATGGGGATGGGCATCCCACAAATAGCTCTTAGTACCAATTTCTTGGCCCACAGAGCACTCCTGGGCTGCAAAATGGCTGACTTGGGCTGGTGAATATTTTCTGAGATTTTAATTAATTAATTCAATTGGATATGGCCACTCCAGAAGACTCTAAGTGACTTACAGAATCCACACAAAAAAAACCCCAATAAAACAGTTAAAACCCACATAAACAAGCTACCCTGGCTAAATCAACTAACACAACAAACAGTAAGGACAGTATAATACAAAATTATGATAAAGGGTCCATCAATAATCATATCTGCATTATCCCCAGACCTGGGAACAAAACAAAATATGTGTATTGAACTCTGTGAGTCATAAGACCATTATTTTGTATCTCGGATCCCAAAACCTAGCCCCACCCATTACAAAATAATAATAATAAAGTTGAACCACTTTTGTCTTCTACTCCTGGACTGCGTTTTTGTGCCCTTCAATCCTCAACTTCCTCCTAACTTAAGAACCTGAAAAATGGCATTTTGCTATGGAAGAAACTACTGTATGGGCTATCTGGAATTTAAAAAAAATAAAGATCAAGAAACATAGGATGATAAAATCAGGTCAGCTTTTTATCTCTGCCATCAATTACTAAGATAAACTAAGATTTGGTCAGGAAGCATTCTCTATCATAATATTCTCGATGTTCATGTTGGAATCAAGAGAATGCCTAGATGTTTACTGTTCCATAATACCAGAGTTCTCTGGAAAGACAATTATTTGGAAAGAATTTATTTTAACCATCCAAATCTCTTTATAACTGTTCACTCCTATATTTGGAAGAGCGTACTTGTTAGCTTCTGCAATGCGGTATGGAAAATATAATGAGACAGAACAGAGTATTATTGGAAATTGTAAGATGTGCTGTCAGAATTTTTTTTTTTCTAAATCTCCCATGCTGCTTCTCTGGTTTGAAACATCCCTTTGCAGAATGAGAACTCTTTGACACTTATTATAAGACTTAGCATTTTTTGTGTTCAAAAAATCCCCATTAACAACCACAATTGGGATTGGCAGCTTGGTCCTAAAATGGAGCGGTCAATAAATGAAACTGCAAGTATGCAGTTAAAACCTTTACTGGGAAGATCATAAATGTGAGGATTGCTTATTCAGTTACTTTTTCATCACTATCATAATTGTGAACAGTCACTAAATGAGAACTACTTGTATTTATGTCTCTATGAGTTTTTTAACATTTTGTTCTGATTTCTAAGTTATGGACCATGACCAAACTAAATAACACTAACTCTCGTTTATTTTATTCTCATAAAAATATCGCAAACTTTAATTTATGCTTTAAATCTTGTCAACGTATTATTGTCTCTCTCAATGCTGTTTCTATTAATAATATTGAGATGGTGGAGGTGGGAGATCTTACCATCAGACTTACAAAAGAGACAGTGAAGACAAAAGGAAGTTGAATGAAAAGAAAAGGTAAAGGATGGAGTTCAGTTTCAAAAGAAAAGTTGTAATCTGTCCTTAGGCATTTAAATACTGCAGAGAACCAAAATACCTTATTTGATGTGGTGGCACACTTTGCTCAGCTATTCTTATTTCTTTGACTATAATGGCATATTGGCAGAACCAGAAAGAAACTCCTGTTATTTCTGCAGTTTTTAATTAAGAGCTTCTGCTCTAGAATGTGGGGTTGTTTTTCACACAAATTGCCAACTTTTAAGTATCCTTTGATTGTGAGAGCTTCATAGGAGTTCTACATGGAATTTAATCTTGTGCCTCCAATTTGTATTGCCACCACTATTCTATTCAAGTAACTAGGATCATATTAGTCAGTGTGAGAATGGCCCCAGCACTAGTAGTTTGCATACTAGTGCAAGGCTGAAGTGCAACACTAAAATTAAAACATTTCTTCCTGGGCCAGTTCCATCATCTGGAATTAAGCCTTTTATATGAATGGGAAGTAAGCTTCTGATAGTTTCCCTTTCAATGGCTGTAACCAGATAGTCTTCTGCTGTTGCTTGAAAGAGTAAGACTGAAAGAACATTTGAAAGAGAAAGCTGGATCTTAGCTTACTATGCATAACTGTCTTTTTGAACTCACTGACCATATTTTTTTATCCTGTTATTTTTATCCTTTTATCTCTTCATCCATTCTCAGAATTTGTATGAGCAGCATCACATAGCACCTAAGTCATAGGAAGTATCAAATAAACCATACAACTGCATACAAGAGTAATTTCTATAGCAGCTTTCCCCAGTCTTCCATATATACTGTATATTGGGGCTATAGTTCATTGGATTTTCAGTTAACATGATTCAGTTAATCATGCATGCTAGGAATTCTTGGAACTGTGATCCTAATGTATCAGTCTGGGGTATCCTAACTGATAGAAATGGTCTAAAGTTTAGAACAATAACGAAATAAGTACTGGGATGTCATTGAGTTGTCCCATATTGTAATAGGATGCATGCAAATTGTGAAAGATCTGCTAGCTGGGCACTTAAGATATAAGCATTAAAATAATAAATACAATTGAAACAGATATAAACTGCTGAGAATTGTTATTCAAGTGAGTTGGATAATCAATTATTATATTTTTAAAAGAATACAGTAGACAAAAAATAAAGCACAACATAAATGCACGAGCAGTTATGTGTGCTCCTAGAACAATGAATGTTACCTTTCTGCTGCATGAGCTCCTTCCAGGTCCAATTCAATGTGCTGTTTTTAACCTTTATAGCCCTTCAAGGCAGGGGCCTGGTTATCTGTGGGACCTCCTCTCCCCAATTATATCTGCTTATCCCACCAGATCTGGCAGAGAAGGCATTTTGTGGGTCCCATCTATTAGGGGAGATGTGCCATCCCCGTCAGATGGTCCCAAATCCTCCCCCTCCTCCTCCTCCTCCAAACCGGGATCTGATGGGGCCATGACAACCAGTGGAATATCCTACAACGGCTCCCTTATTGGAGCTAACATAATCTTTTCTGCTTGTGTGCATTCGTAGCGGTGAATGCTTTAATATATTTATTGGGTTTTTTTTTTTCATTTTAAATAAAAGAAAATAAATGAATATACCACCGAGTTGTTTGTGTGTGTGTGTGTGTGTGTACATATATAGGTGGCTCAGTGGCTAAGACACTGAGCTTGTTGATCGAAAGGTCAGCAGTTCAGCAGTTGGAATCCCTAGTGCCACGTAAAGGGGTGAGCTCCCGTTACTTGTCCCAGCTTCTGCCAACCTAGCAGTTCGAAAGCATGTAAAAAATACAAGTAGAAAAATAGGGACCACCTTTGGTGGGAAGGTAACAGTGTTCCGTGCGCCTTTGGTGTTTAGTCATGTCGGCCATATGACCACAGAGACGTCTTTGGACAGCGCTGGTTCTTCAGCTTTTTATGAAGAGTCAGCACTGCCTCCTAGAGTCGGGAATGACTAGCACATATGTGCAAGGGGAACCTTTACCTTTTTATGTATGTATGTATGTATGTATGTATGTATGTATGTATGTATCCACCCATAAGCACTTTGTGTGTGCCATGCATGGCTGTTAGTGCAGGAAATTTTGGATCTCAGGAGAGGATTAAACTGCCCTGGCTAAAACGAATGCTGCAACCATGTAGGGTCAGCAATCATCATTACTCAAATGCTCCTCAAACCAGTTACTATTAGCAGTGGCTCCTTAACTGCAACAATAGATGTCTGCAGTCGGATGCTTTGCTAAATCTGCTTTAAAAAGCACATACGCATAAGAGCCTTATTGTTCCAATACGCAAGTCTAACATGTACAATAGTGTGCCTGAACATTTGCAGTCTTAGTTTTCTAACAATACTGTGCAGAACAAGTCAAGCCTTTCATCTCCCTCTACTTTTCCAATCTATCTGCCAGCATATTCTGTGGGCTCTGACAGTGCTCACATTGGAATTCTGTCTCTAAGTACTTTATTGAGAAACTTCAGTTACTTAAAACAGCTCAACTGCTAGCAAAATGGAGATTATTTGAAATCACTGTTTGCAGGCAAGCATGGGAAGCTAATGACTTCCTTCAGCTGTTTTGATTGTCTTATGCTACAACACCTGTGATTCCTAAATACTGGCTTCTTGTATTACTTGGTTGTGAAATGTAACCCAAAATAATTGGAAGGCACAGGCTAACAAAAATAAAATACTTGATACTGAAGATTTCTAAGCCCCAAATGAAAAAAAAAAAATAGCTGATACACATCTAAGAGAAAGATGAACCTAAGAACAGGTTAAGCATGGAACAGCAACTACTATGCCATCTTTTGTAAAGGGCATTTAGACAACTGAGCATCTAATCCTGCCATTCTCATTAATGATCAGAATGTGGTCATTGGCGTGTCATTATCCTTTGCAAGGAAAATTATAGGAAGAGTTTCTCCTTAGCTTGCTATTCTTCTTGCATTACATTGAGATTGCTGATCTCAGAAATCTAAGCAAGGTTAGATCTGGTCAACAATTGGATGAGAAGCTATTATGGTTGGTTTGCAAAGGGAAAACTCACATTCCCTCTGTGTGTGTGTGTGTGTGTGCGTTGGGAAAATGGCAGAAATCACATCTATTCTAATGCCAGTAAAACTGTATAAGGGGCATGTCTGTGAAGACACCAGGGGTTAAGGTCAGTTTTACATTTACTTATTTTTTTTTAATGTAAAAATAATGGCAGGCAATGAATGGCAATTCTCAAAAGAAAAGTAGCTCATATGGAAATGAGGTTATCTATAAACTGCCAATGACACAGGCATTTAAAGGCAGGAATAAGCATTCTTGCTTGAAATGACAAACAGGCTTGGTTTCAAATTGTGTGCTGAAATAGGGATGCCTATTTCTCTCTTTAAAAGCTTCTGTCTCTTTTGTAACAAAGTAAAAATCACTGACTTTGATAAAGCTGCTTTATCATTCATTGCTCTCTGCAGTTTATTGTCCAGAGCTGTCTCCCCCATTTTGGCATTTAACACTTTAGTCTTAAATACAACATGTGCGCCGTATCCCAGATGTCTCTCAGAAAGGGACTCTATAGCCAAAGTAAGCAAGATGGTATCTTGAAAGCACAAAAGGACCAGATGTTACAAAAAACATCTGTATGGCCAGTCTCTTAGTAGCATGAAAAAAAATGTACATAGAATTTGTAAAATATTTTTCTCTAAACCTAGGGGTTGTTTTTCACTGTTCTAACATTTTTTTACTGCATAGAATTTTATAAATTGGATCAGTTTTCAACTAAGGCTGTTTACTAGCCACAAAGTATTTTTATTACTGAAAGAAGTATTCAAATTGTCCTTATTTACATTAAAAAAAATGAAAAAGGTAGCAATTAGATTGTTTTGTAACCAAGTCTAAAAGCTGAACAGAATATGTGCATGCAGCGTATATATATAAAACAGAATTTTTGTTTTAAAAAAATCACTTCCTTCCAGATTTTATTATTTTATATATTTGCGACTAGGGTGCATCATTCTGTTTTGTGTCCACGGGGCACTTTTTTGTATTATGTCAGGAAGCTATGAAAAATTAGTTCCAGTGTTTAAATAATGTTTGCAGGTACAGTATATAAAACATAAGCCTTGTGTGTGTCGCTTTTACAAGAGGAATTTCCTCTCATTAAAACTTCACAGAAGCCACTGAAAGTATTATTCCAGAACAGGAAGAATTCCTCAATCATGTCTTGGAGATTCAGCTTTTAGCATTTGGAAGATTCAGATATATGACAACCACATACTATTGCTGGAGATTAAAGGTCTTCCTGTGGTAACAATTTACTAAGTGTTGCAGTAAGATGTTGCCACAAACATGACTGTATATACATCTGACAACAAAATTGTCTGGAAATTAGTCCAAAATACTATTGCCTGTGTAATAATCAAAAGTAGTTTGGGGGTAAGATCAAGACAGGATTACAGCCACTTACACTAAAAATTTTATTACACACAAAAAAAAAAGCAGTAGGAATATGTCAATTCTATAGAACCATGGTGGCGAACCTATGGCACACGTGCCAGAGATGGCACGCCGTCACCCCAGGTCAAATCTCTGTGGCGTTTCTTTCATTAGCTTCTGTTACTTTGCAAACGATGAAACAGAAGCTCACAAAAGAAAAAGATCTTATCTCATGCCGCGCTGCTGGTGTTGGGATGCCCCGCCTCCGACCAGCCAGCTGGTCTTCCGGTCTCTGCTGCACATGCGTGCGTGCAGTTTGGGCACTCAGTGTCTAAAAGGTTCACCATCACTGCTGTAGAATAACTGACCTTCACTAGTTTATCACCTCCTATCAACTAGAATGCAATATAACATACCCCACATACCAGGGGTGAAATACAGCAGGTTCTGACAGGTTCTGGAAAACCAGTAGCGGAAATTTTGAGTAGTTCAGAGAACCAGCAAATACTACCTCTGGCTGGCCTCAGAGTGGGGTGGGAATGGAGATTCTGCAATATCCTTCCCCTGGAGTAGGGAGGGAATGGGGATTTTGCAATATCCTTCCCCTGGAGTGGGGTGGAAATGGAGATTTTGCAATATCCTTCCCCTGCCACGCCCACCAAGCCACGCCCACAGAACTGGTAGTAAAAAAAATGGATTTCACCACTGCCACATACCTCCCTAACTTCAGTAGTTTTACTTGCTTCCAATATGTTTCCTAACTTAGCCCCAAATATTAGGTATGACTATTAAACAATAGAATGTCTCATGACTAGGACATCTCTAAAGGATTGTCTTTTCCAATGGGAGCTTGGCATCCTAAAAGTCTTCAAAGATGATTTTTCATAGCTTTTCATTAACATCTGGGCTGCTTTGACTTGGATTCAGGAGAGAGGAGAGACTTCGGTTTCTGATTTTTTTTCCTTTGTAACAATTAACTGCAAATTTATGGTTATTTGTAAAGAATGAGAGTTTATTCTCTTTTTTTCAGTAAAATAAAGGTGTATGTACAAGAATAATTTCTGTTGCTGGCATTCCACTTTTGTGTATTTCTTCAGTAAATCAAATAAATAATAGGGAAGTCTAACAAAGCAGTGACTTTTTCAGGATGAGCACATAAAACCAAAGAATAAACATTATAATGAATAAATGTAATTTACTGTTAATTATGGTGGTACCTGAATTACTGGAAAGAAATAGTTTTGATCATTAGGAAATATAGATAGTTGTTTTAGTTTTACAATGAGTTTACCTGTTGGTTTTTAACCAAGTTAGTTCCAGTCCAGACTTGGAAACTAGGAAATTAACCTGGAGGGATCCTGTTTGTATTTGAATAAGAGAATACTGGATCTGTAGACTAAATTGAGAAGATGAAGAAACGTTTTGGAAAAAGATACTGGCAAACCATATTTTGTCCGCAATACTGATGTAGTCAGCAGAAATCAGATTCATATTGAACGTGTCTATCAGGTCTTTTGCCTTTTTCTTTTGTCTGTAAGACTCTGGCTTGTTAAGACAGACATTTCCGTACCACTCTAGTCTTCTAAGCAATCATTAAAAATTAACTTCTCCTGGCTCAGAAAGTAACAATGATGAAAGGATCTAGCATGCTCAAGACAGTAAAGAAAATGAATAATTAAATTAGAGTAGTTGTAAAGAACCCTTTCTAATTAGTTAAACAACTAAAGCTTTGATTAGTAATTAACATGATTGCAAGAATCTCCTGTGTTTTCTTCAGTGGAATATTATATCGCTGATGATTATATGATGAAACAAATAAGGAAATGTTGCTTCAAAGAACAACACTAGAATCTGGACTACTTTCTGCTTTCCTGCATCTGTCTTTTCATCTTCTGCACAACAGAACAAGCAAGAAATGATTATATATTCCTATTGAAACAGTGTGTGCCAGGTATTAAGCAATGCAAAACAGAGGCTGAGAATTAAGCCACACATAAAAAAAAAAAGAGAGAGAGAGAGAATTAAGCCACACATTAATATACATTAAAGAATTCAGTAGTGAAAATGTTGGTGGGCTGATGGCAATGGAGATTATCATTTACATGTGGAACAGGCTTAATTCCCTCCCTCCTAAATTGCTTGCTTTAAATCCTCCCACTAGATGTTGGAGTTAAAAGGGGGGAGGGGCCTCATTAGTAGAGGAGTGATTTTGCAGAGAAGGGGGTTGAATGAAATTTAAGTAAAAACATGGATCTTGATCAGATTCAGGTTTTACGGTAAACAAAAATCAGAAGGAAAAATAGAACTAAATAAATGTCATTGATTTGGCCAACTACAATACTGTAATTGTTTGGAATGTCTTTTAAAAGAAGGTGCGTTAAGATTTGGTGCCTAACATTCTCATATGTTGGCCTTGCGGTTTATACTTGGTAATGACAAACATAACTAACTGCAAGTAAATTCTGTAGAAGAGACAAGGGGAATGAAATCTTTTCTTTCCACCAAAGTGTAAATCAGGAAGATGAACATGATAGATTTAAAAAATCAATAATAGGAAAAGGAAATTGGAGGGTCTTCCTTTACTTAGTGTATTCCCTTATGGCTCAGAACATGAGGTTGATTGCTTGAAAATTGTCATGTTAATGACAGATTCGCTACATAATATATATAATTTCCTTGTCTTATAGCTATCCTTTCTCTAAAGAAGATGGATGCCCCAGACAAACTAGAGAATTAAAACATAGCAGAAACCATCACTTCTCTCTCATAACCAGCCAGGCATACAAACATAAGATCCAATCCATTTCTTTAAAAATTAGAGTGAAAATCACATGATCAAGAATAGTATTAAACAGGCTTTCATCTTTGCTTTGCTTTTTTATTTAAAATAATTGGATCAAAGGGATTTTTAAAATAAAAATTAAAGTTTGTATGATTCTAGGTGAGCTAGAAGTTTTATTCTTTCTCCCTGGAGTAATTTAGAGCAGACAAAATGTAGTAAGAATACTTAATGTGCATATTAACAATTTAGCAAATTATGCAGAATATAAAAGTAAAGGAAGATGTAGAATGAACAGGCTCTTGAAACAGAAAAACATCAGATGGAACATGCTTCCATAGAAGCAGATGGTGGTTACCATTCAATTTTAAGGATAGCTTTTATTGATGTTAAAGCTATAATAGAGCTGTACTTATTATTGATACTACTTAACATGTCATATACTTTTATTCAGTATAGATGACAATGAGGTTGCCATACAGATAAATCACCCTTATTTTATATTAATTTATTTGAATGAATATTTTAATTTTACTCAATCTCTAAATTTTATTTGTTCAGTCTGGCTATCATCTCAAACCTGATGGATTTTTGGATATTATGATTTCCATATGTCACAATATGTGATGATTGAGTTATTAATCGCCTAGAGTTGCTGGGACCTAGTATGTATGTATGTATATATATATATATATATATATATATATATATATGTTTTTCTTCTAGCCAGGTTTTCCCTACGTAGCCAAGGTTTTTTTGTAGCTCCAGCTCAGTAGAATCTCATCTACTCGGTTCTGGGCTTTTTTCCTTTCTAACAAGCAAGCTCTGACTGCTAGGTGGGAGACCTAAATAGATCCATTTCTAGCTCGTTAGCTGTCGTCAGTAGGCCACACCCACCTCCTCCCTGTAAAGGCATAGTATCAATTTTCTTACTTCTTCGTAGGGTCTATGTGTGTTTTTCTTCTAGCCAGGTTTTCCCTACGTAGCCAAAGTTTTTTTGTAGCTCCAGCTCAGTAGAATCTCATCTACTCGGTTCTGGGCTTTTTTCCTTTCTAACACCTAGCAAGCTCTATATATCATATATATATCATTATTTTTCTCATCATGTTGTCTATTTTGCTTTCTAATTCTAATTTCATGTGAGAACTTTTAACTTATTCTATAGAATTAACTTATTCTAAATTAACTTATTCTATAGAAATGGATTCATACCATTTTCCTAGAGAACTCTGGCTTCTTTGAGCTATTTCAAAAACAACTTTCATTTTTCTGTAGGACTTGAGGTCTAGGTTGGATCTTCTTTATGCTAAGGCAATGTAATTTTAACTAATTCAATTAAAAATTCAATACATTTAGTGACTAAATTGCTTGAGAATGTAAATTAATCCCATCAGTCAGGCTGTGGAAGAACTACAAAATTTACATTCTGTGAACTGTTTTATTGTCATGCTAAACCAGTAATATTTTTACATGTCTTGAATAATTTTGGGTCAAGCCATAAACCATTTAATTTTTTTCACTGAAACTAGAAACTTAATCATTTATGTATATATGTTGTTACAATTTAAAAACATAATGCTAACTTTTTGTGCTAGGGCCAGATTTTTTAAAATATAATGATGATTTCTTCAAGCTTTAAATTGTTCAAATTAGCAATGTATTGATTTATTTCTATTTACTAATTTATAACCCACCCTTATGTTGTACAACTCGAGGCACCTAAAAATGTTCCTTCTTATTTTCCCCAAAACAACCACCGTATGAAGTGAGTTAGGCTTAGTGAGAGTGACTTCCCTGTCTAAGGGAGGACTAGAACTCATGCTCTCCCAAATTCTAACCCAGTAATGTAACCACTGGACGGCAGTTATATTTATTTATTATATTTATTTGCCACTCGGTTATGATTACATTGTTTCATGAGGGTCAAAGTTTAAAAGCCAAACTGAAATAAGAATAGGTAAGGCAAAATGTATTTGCCTAATGTCTAGGACAGTGCTGGCTAACCTTTTGTGGACCAAGTGCCCAAAGCGTGCACGCGCCCAAACCCCTGTGCATGCACGCATGCCCCACCCCCTGCACCTGCGCGGCAGAGAGCCAAGGACCAGTTGGCCGGCAGGAGGCACGCACGCATGCGCAGCAGAGCTGAACTGGGGCAATGGCTCATGTGCCATCAGAGAGGGCGCTGCGTGCCACCTCTGGCACGCGTACCATAGGTTCGCCATCATGGGTCTAGGAAGATCCACAATTCTTAAGATTAGTTTTTCCTGGAAGCAAAATAAAATGCAGATATTACTGTATTGTGGAACTGTACTGTATTACTATATCATTTTTTTTCAAATTTGTAAAAATACTTTATTTTAAAATATTATTTTTGTTTCTCTATTTTCCTATTGCTAAACTGTTTGGAAATGTAATGTACTGATATTGGGACTACCTAGATTTGGATTGTAGATGAAATAATGAATATTTTTCCCATTGTTGAAAGGAATTAATTTCAACTAAATTTGAAACAATAATATTAATTTGTATCTTCAAAAGCACAATTCACAATAGTTTAGACTGTCCTTTTTTTGAACGAGCAGCCAAGTCAGAATTGAAATACCAGGAAATCAATAAAAAGTAATTAAGTAAAGTGCTCAATGACCTTGAAAAAGCACTAAAGGCAAACTCGAATGCGAAATAAATAATATTACATTATCTTATATTTTTTTTAATCTTGTTCTAGCTTTCCAGAAAAATGAAATATTTCATATGGCATTTTAACTTAACAAAACTATTTAGCCAAAGTTTTTAATTTAAAAAAAATAAAAATAAGTCATTCCTTTTATAAATTTATATCTGTTAAAACCCACTATGGATTGCCGGTCTAAATCATTAGTTTGAATGCGTCATCATTTCAAAACTTCTGTCTCGGAAATTAGAATAGTCTACTGTCATCTGTTCCCTTGATAGGTTTTATTCCACGCGAAGCTAAAAATTGCTCTTATTACAACTGGATTAGTAATAAAAATGTAAAATATATACTGACTAGGATGCTCATTCATATTCAAGCCATTTTCTTTGCTTTATTGAAAGTAGTAACAGAAATAGAAGAGAGGGGCTAAGTAGAGTTTTAACTCTTTGTGTGGAAAACTTACCATTAGTCTAATAATTAGAGAATGCACACAAGTCCTTCCATGTGGTTTGCACTAGTGGTAAAATCCTTTTTTTTTTACTACCAGTTCTGTGGGCGTGGCTTAGTGGGCATGGTGTGGCTTGGTGGGTGTGGCTTGGTGGGCATGACAGAGGAAGGATACTGCAAAATCCCCATTTCCACTCCACTTCAGGAGAAGGATATTGCAAAATCTCAATTCCCACACCACTTCGGGGCCAGCCAGAGGTGATATTTGCCGGTTCTCCAAACTACTCAAAATTTCCGCTACCGGTTCTCCAAAACCTGCTGGATTTCACCCCTAGTTTGCACTCAGTGGTTTCATTCTTCAGTTTCAGTACATATTGCAGAAAAGGTGTTTGCTATGACGACGGTTTTTATGGACTTGACAGAAGTGGAGACAGGCTTCATCCTCTTTGACCAGGAAGCCTGTTGTTCCTACTGTATCAGTTAGATATTGATTTCCAGAAAGAGTCCAAATGGGGAAACGGTTGAATCAGATGGGATATAAATAAATGGAATAAAAATATGTGAATAAAAGATAAAGAAATAAGGGAGAACAAATGAACAAAATAGCTATTGGGAAGTTGGGATGAAGGAGGAGGAGGAGGAGGAGGAGGAGGAGGAGAAGAAGAAGAAGAAGAGGAAGAGGAAGAGGAAGAGGAAGAGGAAGAAGAAGATAAGAAGAAGATAATATAGGAGCCCTGGTGGCACAGTGATTAGAATGCAGTATTGCAGGTTAACTCTGTCAGCTGCTAGGAGTTCAATTCTGACCAGCTCAAGGTTGACTCAGCCTTGAGGTTGGTAAAATTAGGACCTAGATTGTTGGGAGAAATATGCAAATAATACTTTTACATTATAAACTGCCTGGAGAGTGCTATAAAGTGCTATGGGGCAGTATACAGGTAGTTCCTTGACTTATAACCACAATTGAGCCTATAATTTATGTTGCTAAGTGAAAAATTTGTTAAGTGAGCTTTGTCCTATTTTACGACTTTTCTTGCCACATTTGTTAAGTGAATCACTGCCATTGTTAAATTAGTAACACCATCGTTAACTGAATCCGGCTTCCCCATTGAGTTTGAGGTCGCAAAAGATGGTCACACAATTCAGGGACACTGGAACTGTCATAAATATGAACCAGTTGTCAAGCATCCAAATGTAAATCACATGACCATGAGGATGCTGCAGTGGTCATAAGTCCACATGAAAAACGGTCATAAGACACTTTTTTCAGTGCCATTGTAGTTTCTAACAGTCACTAAATGAACTGTTGTAAGTCAAGGACTACCCATATAAACCTACTTGTTATTGCCATTGCTATAAACAATAGCAGTTGCACAAAACACCTTAGTCAATCATTTTCTTAAAAAAAAAATCCAAATCATTATTGAATTGCTGTTTTTGTTTGAACTTGTACGGAATACAAAACAATTCCATGATGGCAAGATAGAAATAATGGAATTTGCCTTTAATTTTAATTTTTTTTTATCTGTGATAAAATGTTTTCTACAACTAAGGCATCACCTAATTTCAGCTTGTATATAATAACCGTGCTGTATGAGGCATTACGAGACAGGGAGGCATTTATGGATCAGGTACATCATTTTATTTGGCATCTGGTTATCCACAGTAGAATTAAATTCCATTAATTCTTCTAACTGCAGTAAGCCTATATTAAAGCAAGACTCATTAATTATTTAATTGCATTTAAGTTGCCAACAGTTTACATAGTATAAAGTAGGTTGTATATGTACTTGAATAAATCTACATATCCCCAGCAAGGTTAGGCTTGTACATCTAAGGCTTCCATTCTCAAAGGAATAGATTGACTTTATGTAATGAGATTCTTTCTGATTCTGACTAATTGCCTTTGCAATAATTGAAATAATAAATACTCCAGCCACAAGACTGACATAGAACAAAATTTGGGAGCACAATGGAATTCAGTAGTCTTGTTTAGGACCACACTAGAATCCCTCCAACAAATAACTAGAGAAGGCTTGATGCAGTTATAGTTCTTCCTTGCTAGAAGCAATGGCTGATACATAACGATGACGGTTGATTGATCTCTACAGCTTGTTTTTAATGTTTTTGCAGTGGTTTGTTGCCCATGGATTAGATGAAGGAAAGAAAGATCTTCAAAGCAGCCTTTGCAAAGTTAGAACACACCAACAGAGACACAGAGACACACAGAGACAAAAGTTGGGACAGTCATGCTGTCTTGAATTGATAGAAATTGTATCGTGCATTTGAACGCCCTCAGGATGTGAAAGGCTACTATATAATATGAATGATTCTACTGATGAATGACTTAAATTTATCAGTGACATTTCTTGTTAAATGAACTTTAGGAAATAGAGATCTGTTTTTAGAAAAAAGGAAAATTGATAGTAATGTCATTTTGCTGAGATTATGAAGTTAGGAGGAAAGTGCTAAGGTTGTATTTATTTTTTTTTAATTTTTTTAGGAAAGATCGTTTTAATCTTGAAGTTTGCTGTGGGCAAATTGTCTCTGCAGAAAATAAGATCTGTAGAGTAACTTTAAGGAACTTCTCTGTGATGTCTGTCTCTGCGATATTTTTTCCCTTCGGGGTATAAACAAAGATGGCGGTGAAATGCAGCTATCAAGTCATCATTTCCCTTTATGTTTTAAAAAGTTATTTTTAAAGGTTTGTTTTGAAACTTACACCTGCAGAGTTAATACAAGTAGTCCTTGACTTACAACAGTTTGTTTAGTGACTGTTCCAAGTTACAGCTCCTCTGAAAAAAGTAACTTAGGACCATTTTTCATATTTATGACCACTGGTGTGACCCAAAGTCACATGATCCCCTTTTGCGATCTTCTGACAAGCAAAGTCAATGGGGAAGCTAGATTCACTTACTGTAACAACGGATTACTAACTTATCAACTGAGGCAAGAAAGGTCGTAAAATGGGTCAAAACTCACTTAACAATTGTCTTACTTAACAACAGAAATGTTGGGCTCAATTGTGGTCATAAGTTGAGGACTACCTGTAATATTTCAGTTGCTTTTTTTTCCCAAGCGAAGGGATACATGTGCAATTTATGGATAGAATTTTGTTGTCATATTCATTGACTGCTTTGCTTTCTGCTCCATTTGACATTGTTGAAATCAAACCTTTTTTAGACTTTGTAAATAAAATACATAAAAAGTTCTGGAAATAAAAATGTTGGAAGAGTAAATTACGACTTTTTAAAAAAATAAATAGATTTTTCTGAAACATTCTCTTATTGTTCAACAAATGTTAGTTTGTAATTTGTTGGGTACATTCCTTACAGATAGTCCTTGACTTACACCTGGTCATTTAATGACTGTTCAAAGTTATGATGGACCTTCCCAGAGCTAATTATGACCTGTTTTCAAAGTTACAACAGCTTATACATATCCTGCAATCACTTGATTGCATTTTGGCTACTTAGCAACTGGCTCACCTTTATGGCCATTTGCCACATTTCACATTCATTGACCATGATCTGTAACTTTGTTGCTAATTTCCTGCATTTACTTCCGATTTCCAGCAAAAAAAAACCCCACCCATTGAGGAAAATAGATTTACTTAATGATCATAGTGTTTGCTTAATAACTGTGGCATCTGCTTAATGACCATCATTAAAAATGGTTGCAGCTTCAAATCCAGTCACATGATGCATTGAACTATGACCACAATGACTTACGATCCATAATTTTTGTTTTGTGTGAATTACATCCCCCCTCTTCTCTTCTTCATGCTATTGAATATATCTTTGACTTTTCGACTGGAGAAAAAGCAGATATCAGCATTATACTCTAAGGACTAATGTTGTAGTGTGTGTGTATTTGTGTAAATGCTAATAATATGCTACTTTAAATACTGTTTTCCGGCCAAAGCCCTGATGGTATAGAGATGGGAAAGATTTTGACTTTTCTTTCACAGTTCCTTACTCTGTAGCAACAATGACATTGGACAGGGCACTTGAAAGTTAAATTTACTCATATGAGCAGGTTGAACATGTGCCCAAGTCTCTTTGTTAGTCCTTTTCTGAGAGAGATTTCTAAAGTCACCCAGGGAATTGTTTTCCTGGATCACCTTTTTTAGCAGGTTTGTTTAAACTCATCTCTTTTTCTATTGATTTTATATTTTCTGAAAATTGAACTACACTGTGGAAGTGGTAATATTTGTGAGACAAAGATAAGAATGCCTTTCAGCCTAATTGGTGCCAGCTCACAGGTTTCTAAAATTGACATATAATCACATCTGCGCTAGTGCAGTGTTACAAATGGTAGCCTTTAACTGGCATTTGAGTGATGGACTTCTGACATTATAGAAAGACAGGGCTGCAGAAATAATTACCGTAAGCTCAGGATGCTAGTGTAAGTGAATAGGATAAATTTAATTGCTACATACTGTAGGTTGCAAACTGATGTTTATCTGTTTATCTGTGAAAATATACATTGTCAAATACTCCTTTTGAACCGTTTCAATTCTACAACAATTTGGCTTGGCTTGGTGTATAGAATTTCATAATGACCTTGTTTCAGAGAAAAGGTTTATCACTGCATTTTATGGCGATAATAGTTTTTTTAAAAAAAATATACCACAATGATTTATATCATTTGCATTTATTTCATACATTGTTGCTCTGAACATATCTTACAACGTGGCAAAGAATATATATGTCAAACCTAAAATAAGTTGTAACAATTACAGCTGCATTGTGGACTTTTAAAATAACTTATGAAAAAGTAAGTAAGCATCTTTTTGCAAATTATGATCATGGTGTGCCATGCAATTTAGTGTGACTAACTTCTGCTTTACTAGCCATAATGTGAATATTCATTATTTTAAAGTACATATAAAATTGCATACATGCAATTTTGGGGAACGCTTTCTATGCCTCCATGCTCTTGTAAAGACTAAATTTTAAACTTGGTATCAAATACTACATTTTTGTTGTTGTTGGTTGGTTGCGAAGTCATGTCCGACCCATTACGACCTCATCGACTACGTTCCTCTAGGCCTTCCTGTCCTCTACCATCCCCCGGAGTCCATTTACGCTCACGCCTACAACTTCAGTGACTCCATCCAGCCACCTCATTCTCTTTCGTCCCCTTCTTCTTTTGCCCTCAATCTTTCCCAGCATTAGGTTCTTCTCCAGTGAGTCCTTCCTTCTCATTAAGTGGCCAAAGTATTTGAATTTCATCTTCAGGATCTGGCCTTCTAAAGAGCAGTCAAGGTTGATCTCCTCTAGGACTGACCGGTTTGATTGGCTTGCAGTCCAAGGGACTTGCAGACGTCTTCTCCACCACCAGAGTTCAAAGGCCTCAATTCTTTGGCACTCAGCCTTTCTTATGATCCAACTTTCACCGCCATACATTGCAACTGGGAAAACCATAGCCTTGACTATACGCGCTTTTGTTGGCAGGGTGATGTCTCTGCTTTTTAGTATGCTGTCTAGATTTGCCATAGCTTTCCTCCACAGGAGCAAGCCTCTTTTAATTTCTTGTCTTCAGTCCCCATCTGCAGTGATCTTGGAGGTCAGGAAAATAAAATCTGTCACTACCTCCATTTCTTCCCCATCTATTTGCCAGGAATTGAGAGGACCAGATGCCATGATCTTAGTTTTCTTAATATTATATAGCTTCTTTTAAAAACGATCTCTAGATCCATCTCTCTCTTCCTCCTGTCCTTAGCAGTCAAGATTTTCTGACTTTGCTGCTTCTTGATCATAATATTGTTCTCTCTGGCTTCTAGTGCAAGGTTAGATGTTACACAGAGCCAAGTTTCAATAGTGCTTCTGCCAAGTGGGCTACTTTGTCAGACAGCAAACGTACTGAACTGGAACATTTTTTACAATTTATGTTTCATCTTGGATTCAGAAAGGGGATTAGCCCAGACTTTCTGAGTCATGTTGTACAATAAACCACCCTGAATTGTTTAAATGAAAGTTTTCATTTTTTCATGAATTCTCTATCTTTGGGTGCTACAAATAATCCTCAATTTACAACTGTCCGCTTAGTGACCGTTCAAAGTTACAATGGCACTGAAAAAATGTGACTTTGGCCATTTTTCACACTTGCAATAGTTGCAGCACCTTCATGGTCAAGTGATCAAAATTCAGATGCTTGGCAACTGACTCATATTTATGACGGTTGCAGTGTCCCAAGGTCATGTGATCATCTTTTGCAACCTTCTTACAAGTAAGTCAATGGGGAAGCCAGATTCACTTAACAATTGTGTTACTAACTTAACAACTGCAATGAGTCTGTGGCAAGAAAAATCTAACTTAACAACTGCAATAACAACTGTGGCAAGAAAAATCATAAAATGGGGCAAAACTCACTTAACAATTGTCTCACTTAGCAACAGAAATTTTGGGCTCACTTGTGGTCATAAATCAAGGATTACCTGTAATCATAGATACATTCAGAATCCTTTTATTAGAATGCAATGAGATCCATAGCCCCCCTGATTCATTAGCATAATTTTGTGTGTACCAATATACTGACAACACTAAAAATTCCCACATTCTGCAGAAACAGTTGTCACAGAGTTAGTATGTGGTTGAAGTGAAAGAATAAATTCTAGCAACTTAACAAGTTGCCCTATTTCTTTTTCTTTTTGGAAATTGCAGATCGTAAGAACCACAATTAATGCCTAAGTGTATTTCAGGAAACTATTTTTATATGGATTTTACCAAAGTATTGTAAAAATCTACTGTACTAAAGAAAATGAATCATTTAAACTAACACTGTCTAAAAATAACTGGAAATATAAATCTTATATATAGGATATCATAATTTAAATGTTCTCTAATTGATATCCAGCATTTTAGATCATCGTAAATCACTAACTCGCTTCAGTTGAGTGCATTACAATTATGCCTCTGCTGACAGCTATATTTATTCACAAAAACCTGTGATAGAGTGAGCTCTTTGTTCTCTCATTCGTTTTTTTTTTTTAACTAAAGAAGATATCCTTGTCTATTTATAATTCAGCAAAAGAGTCTTGTTCACGACCTATAAGGACTGAAGCTGATACTTTATTTTCCCTTCATCGGTGTCATTAGACTTGTCACCTTGTGTGCTTGACACTCTAGCTCCGTGATGGGGAACCTATGGCACACATGCCACAGGTGGCATGCAGCGCCCTCTCTGTGGGCACGCGAGCCATCGCTCCAGGTCTGCTCCACTGCACAAGTGCACGCGCCTCCTGCCAGCCAGCTGGTCGTTGGGTTTTTGCCGTGCACGCGCAGGGGGCGGGGCGCATCCGGGGAGTGGGGCGCGTGCCTTTTGTTTTCTTTTATTTATCTTTGCTATTATTAAGAACAAGAATCTAAATTTGATTTATTGTGAAGTTTTGTTTCTCAAAAAGGTTTTCTTTTCCTAGGAAAAAAAATCTTTCAGTTGTGCCTTTCAACAGGGCACAACTTATTATATGAGATGAAAAGCCAAACACAATTGTGCTTACTCAGTATCTATCTAGAATGAAACCATGGCCCTTATTTTTTTATCATTCTTTGCTGATGTACTGTTTATTGATACCACTTTTATATGTTTAGCAGAGTAAATATTACATCAGATTAGTATACTATTTCATGCACCACTATGGTGCATTAATAGTATACATTTCGATAAAAGAGACATTAATTTTGCAGAGACGTATAATACCTGGTATGAATTTCTGTGGTCTTTTCCCAAGCAAAGTACTTTTTTTTATTAATAGTAGAAGGCGTCATAATTTGGAACTGTAATAAAGCTGGTACAATTTCCAATAAGTAATTATTGCAAAACATTTGACTCTGAAAAACAGACACCAGTGAATTCTAATTTTAGTCTAGCATATTCAGAGGAGCATTGTACAGATGTAGAAGACTTGCCATCAATTGCTTTCTTGAAAAAGAATTAATAAAGTCATGCAAAAGAATTAATAAAGAAATGTCACTTGTCATTTTTAAAGTGCAGAGTATCTCAAAGCCACTCTTTACATAAGATCTGGGCTCCAGATAGGTAGGGCCTTAACTGCTCAACTAAAATTAATAAAGAACCCTCTGTAAGTGGCCTCAACTTACAATAGTTCATTTAGTGACCACTCAGAGTTATAACAGCACTGAAAAAAGTGACTTAGGACCATTTTTCACACCTCTGACCGTTACAGCATCCCCATGGTCATGTGATTTACATTCGGATGCTTAACAACTGGTTCATATTTATGATGGTTGCAGCGTCCCAGGGTCATGTGATCACATTTTCTGGCAACCAAAGGTAAAGCCAGGGTCACTTAACAACAGTGTTACTAATTTAACAACTGCAATGATTCACTTAACAAACATGGCAAGAAAAGTCATAAAATGGGACAAAGCTCACTTAACAAATTTCTCACTTAGCAACATAAATTCTGTGCTCAATTGTGGTCATAAGCCAAGGACTAACTGTACTATATGTATAGCTTGTCAACACTGAACCTAGAAGGATGCTAGACCCTAAATCTGTTCTATAAGAGGAATGCATTTCCACTTAAAAAGGTATATCGCTCAAATTCTGAAAGTCATTCATTGAATTGAGCATATACTCTATCTGGTTCAAAATCAGTTTATGTTCCTGTGTCCAACAACTTAGAGTTTAAAGACATGTGATGTCTCCCAATATATCATATCCCCTTTGCAGGAAGAGAGCAGTTGGGTATCATCGGTATTCAAGGTAGCAACTAATTCTGTACCCACATATGATTGTTTCCAGTATCTTCAGAAAGCTATTAAATATCATGGAAAACAAGACAAAGATATCAAGGTGACTGCCAATGTCACTTCCTGATAGCTCAGAATGGTAAAATGGTAAAAGGAAACCACCATAAACTGATATCATCAAAAACCTTCAAGCACGCAAAAAAAACCAATCAATATTATCAAAATTAATCGAAAGGTTCAAGGATATCAATAAGAATGGACTCTCTCTTCATGTCTTCCAATACAGGTAGTCCTCGACTTACAATAATAGTTCATTTAGTGACTGTTCAAAGTTACAACAGCAATGAAAAAAGTGACTTATGACCATTTTTCACGCTTAGGACCATTGCAGCATCCCCATGGTCACGCAATCAAAATTCAGATGCTTGGCCATTGATTCATATTTATGATGATGGCAGTGTCCGGGGTCATGTGATCACCTTTTGCGACTTTCTGACAAGCAAAGTCAATGGGAAAGCCAGATTCACTTAACAACCACATGACTAAGTTAACAACTTCAGTGATTCACTTAACAACTGTGGCAAGAAAGGTGGTAAAATGAGGCAAAATTCACTGGACAAATGTTTCACTTAGCAATATAAATCTGGGACTCAGTTGTGGTTGTAAAATGAGGATTATCTATACAAGAGACTTTTCTTGGCTCCTTGGAAGAACAAGAGCCCTTTGTAGTTTTACTCTTCAGAACTCTCACTTACTTTTTTTCCCTCTTATTTCCTATATATTTGTGGCTTCTGAAACTCATGCAGTCTCAAAGGTACTTTCAATTTTATGCTATTATCTCAGCCCTTTCATAGCTAAGACCTGTCCTGGATTTGGCTCCTAAGCTTTGGAATCAGACAATGTCTTATTTTTAAGGCATTTAAATAGAGTTTTAAAATATGTTAACTGCAGTTCAGGGTAAACTGGAAAAAAACTGATGACAATCTGGGGAATATTAAACTCTAATCTTCTGCCAAGCAGGTAACATGGAGATATTTAAATTTATTGACATATGGATTTAATTCCATACTTTTATTGGAAATTGTGATAGAATATAGAATTCATGTTTAATTCAGTTTGCTGCAGTCCAACCACCTTCTCCACAACTTTTCCCAAAAGGTAGACATTGAAGACTTAATAAAAATTATCCAGAACTGTTGAATCCAGAAATAGTTGGATTCTTAAGAAGTAGGTAGGCTACTGCCTTCTTTAAAACAGATAGAACAGGTTTATTTTTTTAAATAATAAATTCACTAACGTCTGGGCTAAATTACAGACCATCTCTTTTAAACAATTGTAAATCAGAAAAATCATATTCTTCCATGTATTCTACACATCTATGCAATTGTATTCATCAGTTCAATTTCTGTGCATTCTTATCAGGTTATAAGGATGACCACTCAAGATAGGACCTTCATAGTAGCATCCTAGCAGTATGTGTGTTGGGGGGGAGGTATTTAGTGTAAATATATATACATGCATAGATACACACAAGTTTCCCCTTGATGTGGTGCCTTCTTGTGGCGTTTTCAACACCACATGAAGACTGCTTCGTTCATCCAAGAATGTTTTTTCTCAACATTTTTTTCATCAAAGCATTTCTGAAACTTTGTTGTCTTTGTTGTTGCTTTTCATTACCACAGTTTATATTCCAATTGTGTTCTTTTTTCCCCTGTGGTCTACCTAGAGAACTTTTATTAATAAACAAGATACCTCCACATATCTGTTTACTCTTCAATTTGTTGAATCTCATCCCCCAGAATTCTCACTAATAACAAAGTGAGCCAAGGAATTCTGGAAGTTGAACTTCACATTTCTGAAAACACTCAAGTTGGGAGAAGCTACTGTGTCATATCAACAAACAGATGAATAATATTTCCACAATGTCTTCATTATTTTTTAGAGATTCCTCAAAAGAATGGATGTTAAGCCTGTTTGTCCATGGTTCAGATTGACCCACAATTTATTTCAGCCAAAAAAATATCTGTTTTTTGCATTCCAGATGGATTACTTTTGATCTCACATTTGCTCAGAGAAAAAGTGCAAAATAAAATGGCCACAGCAATAGCTTTAAGCTTAACTCTTCTACAGTCATCCTTGTAATTCAATTTAAAGCATTCCATTAGCCTTTGTGGCAGTAATAAACTTTGTCTGCAGGATCTCAAACAGACAGTATTACATTTCTTTTCAAATTAATGCATTTACTTCAGAACTGCAGGTTGTCTCTAGAGTAATAATCTGATTTAAGAAGAAAACATGGTAGAGGGATAAGGAGAGGTGGTAATAGATGCAATTCTTATATGATTATAGAATTACATACGCAGTAAATATTTCCACCAGAAAACACTGATAAACCGGTTTATAAATTATGGCTATGCCTAATTATAGTTTTAAGCCATGATTCTGCAATTAGTTTTTAACGAAGAATTCCACAGAAAGGAGCTAAAATGTGGAGTTATTTGTGTGTCCTCTGCTGGAGTCTGTGTCTCCGAAGGGTTTGAAGTTTGGAGACAGAAAGAACAAATGCTATCTACACCCTGGAAATCTCAGAGCTGATTAAATCCTGAAATTATTAGCATGGGCTAAATTGAGAGGAAGGCAAGAAATAATGATGGGCTTTGACAGCTCTACCAACTGTTATTGTTCTTTTGGATTGAAGCATCTACAAGAAGACATTAAATTAATTGATTGAATTGATTAAATGTTAGTAGTAGATTAAGGAGAGGAAGAACTAGATGTGAAAGGGTAGTTATGAGCAAATCCGATTCAAGGCAGACAAATGCCTTTGATTTGCTTGGTTAAGGGTGAGTCCCCGTTATTTCATGTGTATGGCTGCATTTCTAATGATAGCAAACTAACCCCTAGGATCATCAACCAAAGAATAGACCCCTGCTGTAAAGCCAGATGCTGGTGTTATCTTCCTTCTCCTGTTTTCCCCACCACAGCAACCCTGTGAGGTAGGCTGAGTTGAGAGAGACTGGCCCAAAGTTACCCAGCTGATTTTCATGGCTAAGGCAGGACTTGAACTCATGGTCTCCTGCTTTCTAACCACTGTCTGGAGTAACAATAGAACACCTAAAATGCAGTAGGAACAAATATATGAAGAGTGAATAGTTTGAGAGGAAGATTAGAAAAAAGTTTTGATGGGATGAAATTGATGAGATCCTCAAAAAAGAAAGAAGTCAGAAGATTAAACCACAAATGGCAATATACAAAGGAGGTTTGGATATAGATAGAAACAAGGATAGTTTGCAAAAAAAGAAAAGTATGGTGAAATACTCAGAGGAGTTGGTAAACAAGATACATTATATTCTCTCTCTCTCACTCACTCTCTCTCACACACACACACCTTCCTTCCATTTCTTTTGCTTACTATTTCTTGCTCTCTTTCTGAACTTTGCAACTTTACTTATTTTAAAAAGAAATAATATGGTTGATATGTATGTGTGGATATCACAAAGTTTTGGTTTATTGTGGATATGTAGATTTGTATACTACTTGTATTCCTTTTTGGATGTTGTTTCTGTACTCTGTTCAGCAAATATTTTTTATAAGGAACTATATAAAGTATAATAAAATATCATGCTAGGAGCAGGAAACTTGCCTTTCTTCCTTTATCCATCCTACAGTGTCACAAAGATCAATTCTAAAATATTATAGTATGACCAAGAAGGGTCTAGGACAGTGGTCAACAACCTTAAACACTCAAAGAGCCATTTGGACCCGTTTCCCACAGAAAAAAAAAAACACCGGGAGCCACAAAACCTTTCCTTTCCTGAGAGGCCACAGAACCTTTCCTTTCCTGAGAGGCCACAGTGAATTAAATGTTCTGTTTTCTTCTGAAACGTTCCTTTTCTTGGATTTATCCATGAATGGCCTACTGGGTGTCAAAAAGCTTAATAAATTGTGCATCGCTGGGTGTTGCACATTGGCGGTTGTAATGCATATTTTGAGCAACAGGAAGCCACAGCAGAGGGATGAAAGAGCCACATGCAGCTCCAGAGCCGCGGGTTGCTGACCCCTGGTCTAGGACAACTCACTGTGGCCAACTTGCAGTGAGCCAATTTGCCATGGCCAACTTGCTGCAGGACAATTCACCGCAGGGTAAGAGTTATACTAATATCAAAGAAATGGTGGAATAGAATCATTAAAGAAAGGATGCCAAAGGAGGAAGAGAATGAAATGTGAATGACAAAAAATAAAATAATGTCTTAATTATTTTAAATAATTAAATTGAATTGTTGAATTATGCTCTGTCAAGTTATACCATAGCGAGTTGGCCATGATGAGTTGTCCCACTGCGAGTTGGCCATGGTGCGTTCTGCAGTGAATTGACCATAGCATGATGGCCATGGCAAGCTGGCCACGGAGAGTTGGCTGCGGTGAGTTGTCCCATTCTATGAGCAGGAAAATGAATATTGACTCGGACATTATATGGTAACCCACAGAATACTTTTGACAAAGTGATTTTTGTTGTTTTCTTTGCAACTAAGGTACTGAATATTGTTCCATGCTATAAAAATGCTAATACTGATAATTCTAGCTATTTTATTCTGAGTACATGCATACTGAGATTTGTCTCTTTCTATTTCCATTGTTTCTTCTAGCCACTTCTACATCTACTACTGGGACAAGTCATCTCACAAGATGTGATGTGAATAAGAAAGGCTACTGTGTAAATGGGGGTGAATGCTTCATGGTCAAAGATCTTCCAAACCCAAGATATTTATGCAAGTACGAGAATCTTTCCAGTGAAGCTACAGTATTTATTGCTTTAATACATGTTTCATATGGTAACACTGTTTAACCTAAAGAATATATGTTATGAACTGATGACAGCTTTTTTTATCCTCCAAAATAAGAGTTAAACACCATCCCAAGTCATTTCCCGTGTTTCCAAAACATGCAGATACCATTGTGTGTATGGTTTAAATTAGATTAAATCCATATATAAAATTCTTCAGCCAAAAAAGGAATAACAATCTGTTAGACACAAAAACATCACTTTTTTTTCAAAAAAAAATTCCCCAATATATTAAAATAAAAGGACCACTATTTTGTTGCCCAATTTTCTTCCAGATGTATTGGACCATCATGCTCTGTTGACATGGCCAATGACTGCATTTCATAAAAATTATCAGACCCATAAGTCAACATAGCTGGAGTGAACCAGTTTGAAAGACTACACAAAATGAATTTTTGGTTTGACTAGATGATATTGTTCATATGGTAAAAGCATTCAAAAATTTTAATGTTATTTATGCATTTGTTTGGAGAGAAAAAATCATGTTTTAAATTAAAACGCCATTTACAAAATACAAATATGAAATATACATGTGCATATGCTTTCTCTCTTTTATTAAAACAAGACAGTCTGAAATTATTCCATAATATTTGCTAGATCAATGACCTGTGACAGCTTCCCATTGTGGTGGGGCTTGTTACAATTGTTTTTCCAATATTTTTCAAGCTGAAAGTTGTTCTAGAAACATTGCAACATAAGCACATACTCTGTGAACAATTAGATAATTAATTGGATGGAATTCTAAAATGTCTTATATTTTGGCTGCATCAAATAAAGATGGCTTATCTTTTATAATTGCTTTATGAAATGCAACTGAGAGGGGAGAAAAGCTAAAATATTCTATTTTTTTTAGAAGCTAGATCCCAGAGTTTAGTTAACCTTGGTACTATAGTACCATATTCATTTTCCTCTATAATCCTGATTTACCCATGATGTAAATGCAGCTGTTTAATATTCATATTATCAGCTTCACACCAAATTAAGAATACAATTGCTTCTTAATGGAAATTCTTACATTCCTTTGTTTTCAATAGCCAGAGTGTGTTTGAGCACAATTGGAAATTATCAAGTGCTTTCCATACCATTTCTACTGTATTGCTCATAATAACATTCAAGTCCTGATATCATTATAATGCAAGAATGGATAAAGCAGAAAGATCAATTTCATTCAGATAAAATATCATCCTAACCCTAGTTAAAATGTTCAGACTGGAAAACAGATTTGACCAGTGAAGTGTTATAAAGACCACATTGAAGAGAAATATGGGTCTAGTTTTTGACAAGCAAAGTCCATGAGGAAGCCCGGTTCACTTAACAACCGTGTTACTAATTTAACAACTGCAGTGATTCATTTAACAAATGTGGCAGGAAAAATTTTAAAATGGGATAAAACTCACTTAACAAATTTCTCATCTAGCAACATAAATTTTGGGTTTAATTGTGGTCGTAAATTGAGAACTACATGTACAGTGTTTTGATACAATTTGTCCTAGAGGGGAAGGATTTAGATATTTCTGTTTTTGCTTTAATAATAAATTCATATTTATTATATATGATTTACTTTTTGAAAAGCAAAGCAATATTTCCTTAAACTGAAATGCAAACCATAACATTTCAGACAATTTTTCTATTATCAAACACTATCTCACAACTTGGGATTCAAATGTCTTTATAGCCAACAAAGTTATCAGTAAAATATCTGATATTAAGAAAAATTCCTAACAACTGAAAACTCTAATTCTAATTCATATCACACAGTCATAACCATGTCATTGTTTTGCTAATGTCAACCTTAGTCTTCAAGCATTGAGAATAATTAATGCAGTGTTGGGAGGTCTTAAACATCTAGTCAATGTGTAATCAACACTGCTACAGTGTTGTTTGTGATACTCACTCTTGCTTTTATAACTTTTTTTTAAAAAAAAACTTTTATTAACCAAACCACATGTTTTGCTATTTTCAGAAATAATCAGAGTTTGAAAGTGGAGTTCTGGTTGGGTTAGGAAGAGAGAACGCAATTTGTTTTGCATTTTTGGAAAATTAATTCATGCCCACCAATTATCGGGATCCATAAATAATGGTGCTATTTACTCAAAAGGAACTCTTGGTATTGGTATTCCTAAAACAGGACACATTTTTTACAGGACATTCTGGTTTATTTACTAATAAGGCCTTTCTGAAACTTTCACAAGCTAGATCGGTGATCAAATAGATTTTTAAAAATCTTAGCATCTCTGATTTGATGAAGCCCTTCTGAAAAATAACATTTGACACATACAGTCCAATAACATTTGCTGTACTTCAGCAAAATAATTTCAAAGTGCCTTAAATACTATACTAGTTTGATCAGGGTATATTTCAAGTAGACTGTGACTACTATATAGGATTTAGAAAAACATGTTTGGGAGAAAATGATCCCTTCAATGTTAAGCATGAAAAAAAATGTTGTATACTTTTAAAATCCCAACAACTCCATTTATAAAAACAGTAACCTGTGACTCATCTGTGTTACTTATTGAATTTTCAAATAATGGCATTTTTCTCTTTATGCAAGGAGGGAAAAAAAAGGAATGATCCATTGTCTTTTTAGATTTTTTTAAAAATAGATAATTGAGATTGGAAAAGTTTAAAAAAAATGTTTAAAAAGAGATTGAATTTGGATTGCATTCAGGCAGCAAGAAAAATTTACTAGCAATCAGGAACAAGAGGATTTTTTTTAATAAACCCAGCACAATTGCTTTGTATGAGACTTTTTTTTTTATAAACCAGGGACGATGATTTTCATATGGTATAAATTTGAAGCAAGTTTTTTCCTTTTTCTCTCTTTCAATATGACATTTCTTTTCATCCCTTGGATTCAAAATAATGCTGAACAAAAGCAATTAAATCTAGTTCAATTCTAGTGGGGATTCTTTTCTCTGTTTTTTTACTCTATAGCAATAGCTATAGCAGTGATAGCAATAAAAAAACCACATTTTCTGTGACAAACCCAATGTGGGCCACTGTAACCTTTCCCAATGGCTTTGAATTTGTGTCCTAAAGAAAGTTCAATAATCCCCACCATTAAGTTATATAGCATTTTATAGATGAGATTTTCTTCTCTCTCTTTTTTTCCTGCAAGGATATGAACAATATCCTTTGCTGTTTCAGGAAAATTGGGTGCATGATGGACCTTTGACTATGCTGGCTAATTAAAACCACCAGATGGAGATTGTCTAAATGGACAGAGGAAATGATAAATGCTTCCTTGTAAGATTATAAATTACCTGCAGTATTAAAGGACAATACAATTAGAACATGTTTTTAAAAAACCATTATGCCTATTTCTCTTTCCTGTATTATTATATTCCTTTTTAAATGAACTCCATTCAGGCCAAAGTATTTGAATGTGTATTACAGTCCCAATTTCACATATTTTTGGATATAATTTTAATAATTAATTAGACCAAATTAATGGTGGAATATCCACACTTGTGGAATATATGATACTATAATCTGTCAACTGGTATAAATCACATCAAAGTAAAGACTCTTGAACTAAGAAATCAACTTTACCTAGAAACTGAACTAAATTAATAGGTTTTTTAAATGTATTTGTTTTGCTGACCATTCTTTGTTTTATAAGCATTAAAGACATGTTTAATCCTTGCCAATCTGCCAGAAACTATTAAAATCTTATAATCCCTCATTTAAATTCTTGATCTATATCTATTACAGTTCAGATTCTGGTCTTGAGACTTAACTGTAACCAATTGAAATGTTCATACATACATATATACATGCATACATACCCATTATGCTATTCCCTTTGAAAAAACCAATAAACAGTGACCCAAAGGAATTAAACACATGAAACAAAGAAAAAGAGAAGCATATAGATATTTCTTCCATCAGGGATGTAGTGGAATTTCATCTGAAGAATTAGGTGTAGAGGTTGAAGAATCTAGAAAATGCATCTAATGCAGCTTCCTTGATAGAATCAAAAAGAGCATTTTGGGAGCAGAGCACTCATATATGATGAAGGCTCCCAGTTTTCTCCTGAGCTAAATTCAAGTCCTGTTACTTAATTTCCAAGAGTTTACATCCTCCCAGGAATTGCTTGTTTCAATATGAGTCTGTTTGATCTTTACAGAGGACTTTTTATTACCAATTTTCCTGAGACATGAGTACAAATCTCTTTTCTTTAGCTAAAGCTTTGGAGTTTCTTCTTGAGGTCCTGTTTGGCCAGTTTGCCTACTTTATTCTGAATAATATTGAGGATCAGCTTTTCTATTGGACACTAATAATAGAATAAATTTATTTTTGCCTCTGATTTTATACTGTTCTTGCAACTGGTAGTATTATATTGTTGTTTTGACATAATGCTGCCCAGAATCCATTTGGCTTGGCCAAGTAATAAATTTAAATAATAAGAAAGAAAGAAAGAAAGAAAGAAAGAAAGAAAGAAAGAAAGAAAGAAAGAAAGAAAGAAAGAAAGAAAGAAAGAAAGCCAAATAAATAAATATTGCATTCTACTATTTCATCATTTATTTTTTATTTGAAAATGTTATGCTCTGCTTTGGTAGTTTTGTAGTCCAACTATAACATAAAAGTCCATGTTTCTGCATATTTATTAAAATATCAATGGATATGGCAGTAGAGAAAAAGATAATATCTTTAATTGATCTTGCCATCAGAATAAATGCTGAAAGCACCAATGAATTCATGGTACAGCATTCTAGAAAGAAAAACATCCCCTGAAAATTTGACATCAGGATTACTTTCTTTGATTGTATGTTTTAGTTTCGTTATTTGTGGTTGTTTTTTGGTGACACAGAGTTTGTTTAAATAAAAATGCAATGCTTTTGTCATCCATTTTCATTTTAAATTCTTTCTCCAAGGTCTTTTAGAGGAGTCTCATGTGCCATAGAAACAGAATAGGATTTTTTCTACCCCTCGGTTCTTCTCTTTTTAAATTGTGGATCACATTTTTGCCTTTAGGTGTCAGGATGGATTCTCTGGACCACGATGTACTGAAGTTGTACCCATGAAAGTCCATAAATTGCCAAAAAGTCCACAAAGTATGTTTTAAAATAAGATGAAATGTTTTTTCCCCAAATTACAGCAATCAAAATCGCTATCATTTGATGTTTTCATTCTTCAGTTTAAAATGGGATCTTTTTCTTTTGCCTTTGACCATTCTGTGCAGATTTGACAGCACCAAACACCTATTATTGTTTTGGTAATTGCAGCAATTTTTTATTGTTCTGGTTGTCATTGCAAGTATTCTTATCTGGAATCTCTAAGGCTTTAGCCTTAATTTTAAAAAAAAGTTGGCTAGTGTAAACATGGCATTCAAGTTCACTGACTAATGACAATAATATCAAGTTGTCATTTCAGGTGGTGTACTTTTATATTTACTAAAATTAATCACCTTCCTCCTTAAATTGGTATTTGTGAAGCCATTTTTTTTTCCCTCAAAACTTTTTCAGCCTCTTGGCAATAAGAAACAGGCCCAATTTCTGAAGATGAATCCATCAAAGTTCTGGCTGCAGTCACTCAAGGAGCCTCTTAGCATATAATTGCCTCTTTTTCTTTTTCTCTGTTTTCTCTTTCTTTTTGTTTTTGTTTTTACTCTCAGGTGCCCAAATGAATTTACTGGTGATCGTTGTCAAAACTACGTAATGGCCAGCTTCTACAGTACGTCCACTTCCTTTCTGTCTCTGCCTGAATAGGAGCATGCTCAGTTTGGTGCTGCTTTCTCCTAGTCGCATCTTTCCTCAGATTTTCCTTTGTTACTAAATGGATTCCATGAACCTTAATCTTGATTGCTTCTGCCTGTTTGCATGGTAATGATTGTCCAAGCAATGTTGAGACTTCAGCAAAATTGGAATAATAAAAATAAAGGGGGGGATGATATTGATTCTAATTAATAGCTGTTCAAGGAGCTAAATATGAACATAAGGCTAAATATCATTACAAACTAACTATCCAAATCTAATCCAAATAAGATATTTCTGAGCAATAGTCATGGAGGAAATTGGATATAAAACATGATTACATCCTCCTTTATCAAATATAATCAATAAACAGTGCTGAAGAATATGTGGACTAAGGACAATGGTTCTAGTTAATTTTTTAAAAATGTCCAACTTAACATAAATAAGAGAATGCCATTTATATGGCATACATGTCACAATTCAGATTTATATATTGAATTGCAAGATTAACTGATTCTGATTAACTGAATGTTAATATATTTTGCTTTGCCCTCATAGCAAATGTTTAGTAGGGTTCTAAAGAGCTATTTTAGAGCTACCCAAGTACTTGGGCAGACTCAATGAGATTTTGGAAAACAACGATCTTTTGTAGTCTGATTTCCTATAGAAATGTTATAGACTCTATCTCCCCATAATTCATAACCAGTAAATCCAAATCTAAAACTGGCCATGAGATTATACGATGTGAACACTTTATGACTGCAGATTTTATGACTGCCATAGAGATTTCTTACAGCTCTATGCATATCCGAATATTTTTGATTAGTGGAATACTAATGCTTTAAGAGTGTCATGTTCATTTAATGCAGTGGTGTCCCTTCTTTAAACTCCTGAAGAAGCCGGAAGAAAAAAAAATAATAAAAAAATGGCCTGCTTTATTGAGTAGCAGAGAGAACCTGTTTTTGCACATGGCCCAAAGCATTTCTTTCAAATCATTTTTGAAATGTGCAGAGCCCTACAAAGCAGTTCTTGATGGTTTATTCAACAGCAGTGAAAAATGTCAGCTGCTTCATGATGATCCTGTTTAATTTCCATTGGCAAGGTAGTATGCATCAGTCATACAGTATGGGTTACATTTTTCATGTCTGTGAAAAAAAATATATGAATAATTTATAACCATCCTAAGCACTCAGCTTCTAAATTAGAAGCAATTTCCCAAGGAGGGGTTTTTGAATTAATATTGCCTGATATTTTTCTTGTGTTAAAAAGTCAATTAGTAGAGAGCTTGTTCTTGATATTTTCATTACCCAAATATATTTGAAAGAATTTTGTAACTTCTTTTCTATTATATAAAATGTTCAGGAACCAAGAATAAGTGAAGGCATAATATGAACAGGAAGTCTCTGTTTATCTAGAATAACAATTGAACCCTTTATTTGTAGATAGATAGATAGATAGATAGATAGATAGATAGATAGATAGATAGATAGATAGATCCTGACTTCAGCTCTATCTGAACGCTAAAAAATTCTGGACTCCTTAAATATGTTCACATATCATGATAACCCTTTTACCTAATAAATATATATACCAAAGCTCTTTTAAAGCCTTAATAATATATTAAGTGAATATATATTTGCATCCCACAAGAATAATCCAAAATGAAACAGTTCCAAATGGTCAGATATAAGTACAGATATACAAAAAAAGGGGGGGGTTGTTTTTGTTTCGCTAATTAGTATAGTAACTTCAAAGTTACATTTATGCAGTGGTTTGCCTGTATATTATGTGAGTAGCTGTAAAATACCTAATGAGGATTTATTTTATAGTGTAGTCTAAGATAAAATGAATACCCTTCCAAAAAAAATAGACAAAGTAATGCTATAAGTTGTAGTTACTCCTGATACAAATAACTTTTTTAGAAAATTGTCAAATTGCTTCTTGTATATTAATCCCATCAATAACTCTTGCAACATCACAAAATTTAATTCTCAGTGATTTCCAGTTCTAAGAGATATACGTAGTCCTCAAATTATGTCCATTCACTCAATGCCTCTTCAAAATTACCATGGTGCTGAAAAAATGGATTTATAACCCAATTTCAAAGTTCCAGCCATTGCAGCACCCTCATAACCACGTGATGAATATTTGGGGCAGCCCACTATTATGACCAACCTCATGTGGCACCATCCTCTCTAATTGCTACCTGGGGTGCCTGCTCCTTAACAATCAACTGTGATACCCACCATCCAGCCTTTTAATTGCATTCCATATACAGCCAATTAAGATTAGCTTTGAGGATAAATTTTACCTTATCTTGTTGGCATTCAACAATCAGAGGTCCACCAGTTTCAGGCAACAATCTCCTTTGCTGCAAAACAGTCAGCGAAATTACTAAAAGTAATTTTTACTTGGTTCAGGCTTATCTACCTTTGAAATTAGAGGCGGGGGTGGGGAGAATGAGGGGTTCCTAAGGAGATAATAGAATAAGTCACTATGTTCTGTCCTACAGCCAAATTATTTTGGATTTTAAATTGTTTCATTACAATTTTGGTAACTTCATTAACTTCATGCATAGTTGATGATGATAATGGGGCTCAACTTCAAAGCACTACAGAATGGAGCTTAGGGGTATGACACATGTCTTCATAGGCAGAACTGCCTAAACAAACAAGCAAAAAGAAAAATTACAAAGCTGCTCCCACCACTCCCGACTCAGTGAAAACATAGTCTCAGAGTTTTAACAGCAAAGTACAGCTGTGTCCCTGTGTGATAATTATTTAAATAAGCTATTATAAATTTTAACATTCAGGGCAGACATAGCAAATAAAACCATAGTAGCTAAATAATACTGTGAGTGTATGGAGTAATATATTTAGCACTGAACTTATTAGCAAGCATGACTGAGACTTTCAAAATCAAGAGAACATATGAATTTCAAATGTTAATTGGAATGTTTTGCATTTATTCTGGAGTTAGAATAAGCAGTGCATGTTCCTTATGCATGATTTTTGCTACCAGAATGAATGAATGAGCAAATGAATGAATAAAAATTCAACTTGCCATTCAATTATTTCATATATAAACTGTTTGAAATTAGTGAATTTATCTGAAATCCATCTGGGTTGTCTATCTTACCTGTGAACTACCATATGCAATAATATTTGTGCATGAGCATGTCACTAATTCTACTGAAACTTCTATGCAACTGTAACTAATATGTATTGTTAGTAGTGTTCATGTAGGCAAGTAACACTGGCTCTTAAATATGTGGGAAAACCTATGTATTTTATTTAACCCTTAAAATATAACTGATTGTACACTGCTGGTAATATTTTAACCTATAAGAAGTGAAAACAAATAGAATATGCACCTATAGAAAGGAATTAGCAATTGCTCCTGAGTAATAAATATAGCAGTTATAGTTTGATACAAGAATTAAATATCATAGCAAAGCTGTGAGTAATCACTGAAAGTTTTATAAAGTCTAATATTATCATTTATTTTTAAAAAAACCGTAATCCATGCATTATGCACATTCCCAATATTGCAATGAAGTAGATTTTCAATCCATATTAGTCTGTCTACAATAGTATCAAACGATTTGAATGAACTAAAGATACAAATAATTCTGTACTTTAGCTGAAGTATCAATATAGTTTCATTGTAACAAATTATGCTGTCTGAATTAATTCCAGAAAATATAGTAGCCACAACTCTTATATGGGAGGTAGGCATTTGCAACTACACACAATCCCTTCTTAGTCATTATCTGCTGCAACGCCATTGTTTTTGCTCCCACTTCTATTAGAAAAAGAAGGAAAAAAATTCACTCGTAAGAGTCAATATTGTTATTATATAGTATTCTGAAACTCATAATGTTTATACATCATTTTATGGTTTTACAAAGTTACTTGTAAATCTGCCTCTGATCAGACTGATTCTCACTTTTTTTCCTGAGGCTTCATAACATACAACAATTTCAGTAATTCTTCTCATTGCTATTTATGATCTAAGAAGCGTTCCAAATCAGTTTTAAAATTGCAGAAGAGGCTACTACCACTTCAGGTACAGAACGGTGTAGATTTATACTTTGTCCCCACTAACGTGAGCTTGGAGTAGACGAAACTTAATTTTTCCTGCAGCAGACTAAAGCAGTATTTCTCAATCTCACCATACTTTAAGATGTATAAACTTCAGTTCCCAAAATGCTGACTAGGGAGTTAAAAGTCCACACATCTTAGTTGCTAAGATTGTAAAACAAGGAGCAGGGTAGTTTTATGTATAGCAAGTTCCAAGATTAGTTCCCTGCTATGGATCATAGCTATACTAAGGAACATGTTTTATATGGGGATATTTTGGACCTGAAATGTGACATAGATGATATCGTAAACCCAGATACTTCAGTAATATCTTTAAGGGTTAAAATACATTGGTGAAGTCATCATGTTATTTAAATTATATACAGGTACCATTGTGTGGTTTGGTTTAGAGCCAATATTTTTCTAAATAGTTTTTTAAAAAGAGCCTGTGAAAGCTTACATGAGCTCTGCACTATTAACCTTATGGCATTTGTCCTGTCTCAGTGTGCAAACACCTAATAGGTATAATATCCATGTGCAATTTGTTTTTTTCAGTAAGGTGTATTGCTCTTTTCTGAAACTATTTTCCCTTTTCTTTCTTTTTATGTCAACTTTCTGCATTGGCAGAACATCTTGGGATTGAATTTATGGGTATGAACCAATCATTCCTTTTAGCTTGCTGAAAAATTGAAAACTTTTTTTTTTCATTTCCTCACCTTCAATTCCTAACCAACTTCCTTGTGCTTCAAAAGGGATCATACAGCTATAACAGCCTTTGCCTGCTCCCTATTTACACTTAACTCAGCTCTCATAACCATACACATTGTGTGTTTGTTTATGTCTGTTTGTATAGCTGTGAGAGAGACCATCTTTTGCGACCTTCTGAGGAACTAAATCAATGGGAATTCACTTAACAATCATGATAGTAACTTAAAAAATGCAGTGATTCACTTAACAACTGTGGCAAGAAAGGTCATAAAATGGGGCAAAACTTACTTTAAAAATGTCTTGCTTGGCAATGCAAATGTTGGGTCAATTGTGGTCTTAAGGTCTACCTATACAATGGGCAGAAAAGAAAAGAAGGTGGAATACAGAGAAAGTGGGGCACTATAAAATGTGAAGACCAAGCTATGGGCCTTCAGGATTAGGATTTGTTTTTCCAGTTCTAAGTGAAGAGAAATCGGGACTGAGTAATTAATTATTTCAGAGCTACAGTCCTTTCCTTATTATTCAGACCAGAAATATATTTTGAGGTTAAAGAGATGATATGGAAAGGTCTGTTCTTACCACATGACCACTTTTGACCTGTTGCCTTCATCTCCTATTTTTATTCAATTGAATGCTGCTTCAAACTCTAAATTAGACCTTATTCAGGTCTTAAATTTTAATATCTAAACTGTTTCGGCTAGAAATGATTTTAAAGTGGTGGTGGGTACTGACATCTTGTATTTCTAAACATAAGCTTACATGTCCGTTGTGATGCTTCAGATGTGCAAGTATGAGTGAGTGGACATCCATTGCAAAATAGTGGTGTTCTTCCTTTTATATTTTGTTCAGCTCTGGATGCTTTTGTTTCACTGCTGTTTAGGACTTTGCTATGATGCCCAGCCAGGATAATATACGTATTGATGTCACATTACATGCCTGGCAACATTATATTAAGCCCTTGTATGGCCTCATTCATAAAAAAAGGAAGGGAAAATGTAGCCTATAGCTAACACAACCATAGTGACATATTTTTTCATAATTATTCATAATTATTTCATAATTATTCTACATTGCCAATTATAGAACCTCACTATGTGGCAGGACTTTCCCCCGATGTCATATTATTGGCTATAAATCTCATGGTGCAGAGCAGTGGTGGGATTCAAATAATTGAACAACCAGTTCGCCTAGGGTCAGGTTGACTGTCGTGGGAGGCGTGGCTCATCCCCGTCCTCCAGCTCCACTGCACATGCAGAGTAAGCCTCCCGCGATGGCCAACCTGACCCTGAGTGAATCACTTGTTAAACCACCCTCCCCGGCTATCAAAGTGGATCCTGGATGCTTTGCTGCAATTGAGAAATGGGAAATGGAGCGGCCGGCACGAGGGAAGGAGGAGGAACAGGAGAAAGAAAGGGGGAAAGCAGCCTTCTCCTTCCCTCACGCTGGTTGTTCCATTGCCTGTTTCTCCATTGCAATGCAGGCAGAGCCCAGGATCCACTTTGTTATCAGGGGAGGTGGGAGTAATTTAACAACTGGTTCACCCAAACTAGTACGAACCGGCTGAATCCCACCACTAGTGCAGAGCTATATTAAAATATATATCCATACCAGCATCATGCTGCATGTGGCCTACAATAGAAGCCAAGTGGATTGAGAAAAGAGAATGTTGGTTTAGTAATGTGAATACATTCCTCGTATCCCGTAGCATCTGCATAAATGCAGCCATTGGGAAGGAGACATAAAGTCTGCAAAAGAGGATGGGCTTGACAAGAGATTTTGCAAAAAATGCATATTATTAAAGTTCCAAACAAGATCACACAACTCAAGAGAGGATGAGCAGGACTATTAGCGATGAGGAGACTGAAAAAAAATGAGAGAACACTGAATAAGGCTCACCCTGTTTTTGCATTGCACTAAACATCCATAAAAATGTCACTAGAAAGGCACAATGCATCATCTCCATCATGTTATAGCACTGAAAAAAACCCATATTATTATTATAGTTAATATAAAACACACAACTTGTGCACCCATCCTAGGCAGTGGGCAGGAGGGAAGCAGTCACACAACTTTAACCAATTAATGACTGATGCTATAAAGAGAATTCTGTTAACCCTTTAAGAACTGCATTATTCCCTATGTACTGGATTGTGTTTAGCATGGCTTTTGCTATCTCTGATTATATAGTAATAAGACTCCACTATTTGGCTAATCAATCAGTGCTTTCTGGAGAGCATAGGTTAGGAGTTATGCTGTATGTAAAATCCCTTTAAATTCCGCTTCAGTTCTTACTTTCAAGCATTTTTCTTATTCTTCCTTCCAGTTATCAAGCATGCTGTGCCAGGCCTATAGTTGACTTTTCAACTTCTAACCTTATATTTCCCTTTAGCTTCCTCCTCTTCCTTCATCTGTTCCTTCCCTTCTTCTTTCTCTCTTCTCCCTCTTCCCATATTTGTGTTTGTTTCAGTACTTCTACTTCTTGTTCTTGGATTTTTGTTTGTATAATCATTTGAGCATTCTAGTTTTATTTTCTCACAAAACTGATCCTTCCTTCCTTATGTTCATAATCAGTATTGTTGATTTCTGTATAAATATGTTGAGAAACTTGTTAATCAATGTTTGTATTGGGGTTGGCTTGCAGGAAGCAATAATATGCATTGTGTCATAGGTATTAAGGTTTGAAAGATAGTTTTTAAATTTTAGTTTTGGTTTATTTGGAATTTCATAGTATATTTCCTCAAAATATTCGAATATTCCTCAAATATTTTGAGGAAATATACTATGTTTCTAAAAATCTGTTTCCTTTGTGTAAATCCCATTGAATGTAAGGGATTTGAGAGGATAACTAATAGCTCTTAACAAGAACCTAAAAGAGATAATAAATAACCTTTGCTTTCTCCAATGTATATATTTATACACAAATTCATAATTCATGGTAAGAACCTGAAAAATTAGTGTCTGGGTAGCCTATTCCTTATACCTAAGAGTAGTGTAAGAACAAAACAATAAAAACCATAATATAGAATTTTTTTCAAATATTCTCAAATCCCGGCACTATTGTCATTAAAACTAGTATTAGATATTGAAATAAAAAAGAAAGGTACTTTCAATTTCATTAATGTCCTAAAAAAAGAAGTGCCTTTGAACCTCAGGAGATTTAGCTAAATGTTCTTCAGGGGATAATTGATTCCACAAAGGGGAGCTAAACATGAAGGGGCCATCGATTGCAATTACATATTTTATCCTGTAATCTGTTATGATCTGAAAACTCAAAAGCTGTTAACATACTCACATTCCTTCATTCGCATGAGTCTGAGCTCATGTATGTTTACTCAGAGGGAAACCTTACCAAGCTCACTAGGATTTACTCTCAGCTAGAGGAGTATAGCCTCCCCTTCATTTGATCATTTTGCCATATGAAAGTAGTGTGCTGAAAATAGCATTTGAAAATTATGCAATAAGCATTTGATCAAATCTTATCTCCCAGTTTAAAAAAATCCAGACAGCATGTTTTTCCCCCCCTCAAAAATGGTTACATATCAATAAATGGCCCTGCATATCAGCAGACACGACCAGTTATTGGATCTTGGCCAATATGACATAGTCAAACTATATATTGGGTCAGTGTCTAAGAAAATATTTGGATCCTTAGAGCAACAGTGACCACAGAAGTCAGGAATTTGGGACCTGACAGCGCTTATTGCCAAAAATCAATCTGAAACAACAGGCTAAGGCAAAGCAAGCCCTAACAGATGTCTTATCTGCAAACATACAAAGATCACCAGACCAGGAAATTGCCAAATACAAACTATCACAAAGCAGAAAAGTAACAGATTTTCAAATCCTGTTCCATTGATGACAAACTTGTTTCCAAGAGTACTGATTTTTCCAGTCCCCTTTCTTTAATTCTGAATAGTCATATTCCTAAAAACATTCCTATTATGAATGCAAATTCTTGTTGGTTGCTCACACGATGGTTACTTTGAGGTTGGCAACTATATGATTGCACAATTTTAAATTAAAAGCTAGATAAATTTTAGCAACCAAATAAGATAAAGAAAAAAAAAATACAAAGTTCTGGCTCATTCTGGTGTTTAATCCTGTGCACCATTGGTATCAATGTCCTAAATGTATCATTTCCTTTGTTTAGCATATAAACTATGTTTTGCTAAGTGGAATGTGATTATCTCTCCAGGCAAAACATTGTTTTGCCCTAAGAATTAGTTCATATTGATTATAGTATCTTAGACTGAGATCACTGCAGTAGAACAGATTTTTTTCACTCAAATATCATCTATTCTTTACCATTCAATCAACCATATAATGTCTATGATACAATGCATATTGCCTATTGGAAGGGTGGATAAACTTAAATGTTACTGTCAGTTCCTGGTGAATTTTGCAATTTTCCCACATGGCATAGCAAAATTCAAAGTAGAATGTAACATTCCTCATGTAAAGATTGGTGTAGACCAGGGGTGTCAAACTGGCAGCCTGCAGGCCGGATACATCACACACAGGACATGCCCATCCCAGCTCCGCGAAGGAAAAACATTGTGATACGCAATGTGACACCGCGAATTTGACACCTGTGGTGTAGACCAAAATAATATTGAAAAAATACCTGGATATTTTAAATTGCCACAAGAGACTGAAGAGAAAATTGGGAAGAGGGAGGTCCAATCTTTATCCCAGATTTCTTTGCAAGAAAACCCCATTTTTAAACAAAATGTCTTATTCTATCAGTGCCTTGTTTTTATTTCATTAGACAGCTTCATAAAATTTAAATTATGTTAAACAAAACATTGAATTGTGATTTGATTTGATTTGATTTTATTAATTTAATTTAAACTTAAATTTAATTTAAATTTAAATTGTCTTTATTTTAAGCTTCTCACATCAGATACTGAATATAGTTTATAATTTTTGAACATAAAGTTTGTCATACTTTCACTGTAGCTATAAGTTGATAAACTGTAAGCTGTATTTAGTGGTCTCTTGTTTTTTCATCCGGTGTACATGTTATAACCATCTATATTTTCTCATTTTCTAGAAGCTGAGGAACTCTACCAGAAAAGGGTGTTGACCATAACTGGCATCTGCATTGCTCTGCTTGTTGTTGGCATCATGTGTGTTGTGGCATACTGCAAAACCAAGTAAACACCCCTTTTCCTTTTTTCTATAATTTTGTAATGACGTCCTCACAAAACAAAACGAACTAAAAAAATATTTGCATCTTGATACACAATTAGATGGCTTAATAAACTTTAAAAAATTTCTCTGTAAGTTTGTAAGCATAGCTGGAATGTAGTATGTAATTTGTCACAGCTTTTCATAGGAAGTGATCCCTTAGAATCTAATCTAATTCATGATCCATTGAGATCATTGCAAAAACATCCCATTTGCTTTGAAAGGCTTCCACCTTTAAACTTGTTGTACCACATGATATTACACACAATGACTGAGCTGGGCTTAAATCCAAGACTGTCTTTATCTTTAACTGTGTGTGAGATGTGGTGAATCACACTAATCATGAATGTCAAAAGGTGCCTGATAAATTAAAGTTGGAACCTCCAAACTTCTAGCCCCTTCCAATCAATTGGCAACAATTGATGTTTTTGATATTATGGTTTATTATATAAATATAACCTAATATTGACTTTTTACAACTTTCAGGAAATGTTTTAAAGCTTTCCTTCACAATCATTATGATTATGTTTATCTTTCCAAATTAAAGTGTGGCATCACAGTGAGCTCTTCAGACAAAAATGTTTCAGACTCAGATCTGTGTATTGCTAAGTATATTGGTGATACATTTTTACAGGCAAAAATATTTACTTTTACGGCATTTAAAGAAATAAAAGACATACCCAACCTTCAAGGCGCCCTTCCCATTTTTTCATCTATCTGTCTTCTGAACGGAGAAAAGTCAAAACTTTTATTAAATTTGATAAGACGTCCAAAGTTTTCTATGTATGTTTTCCTTTCCCTGTTGATATTACTTTCAGCAGTTGTGGACTCACTGAAAGTATTAATCAAGGTGATATCTTAACCACAATTAATTGAATGAATTATAGGTGTGGAAATATTGAGCCTGTTTATCTTTCATTGGAATTTTCCTCTTAATGAAATGCAGAGAGGTGTTATGGATGTGCAAGAGCCAAAGCAATACTTTTAAATCATTTTAGAAGTCGGCATAACAGTAGCAATTGTTATGTAAACAATAACATACATTTTTCAACCGTGATATCTTCTCACTTATAGAAAGTGCACATGCTTAGCTTAGACATAATAGGAAGTTGTAAGAATGAGCTAACCTGAACTTTGACCCTTTAGTCCCTGACCTCTAGCTTCTTTAGCTCTGATGAGGAACCATGATATCCAATTTTAAAGAAATCTCCATATTCAATCCATGGAACCATAGTGCATTTAAGTCTTGGTTGTATTACACAGAGTCCTACAGGACTCAGGGTCCTTGACATATGGCCACAATTGACCCCCCAAATTTCTGTTGCTAAGTGAGACATTTGTTAAGTGAGTTTTGCCTCCATTTTACAACCTTTCTTGCCACAGTTGTTAAGTGAACCACTGCAGTTGTCAAGTTAGTGACACCGTTGTTAAGTGAATCTGGATTCTCCATTGACTTTGCTTGTCAGAAGGTTGCAAAATGGGACCACATGACCCTGAGATACTGCAACTGTCATAAATATGACAGACATTGCCAAACTGAATTTTGATCATGTGACCATGTGGGTGCTGCAATGGTCATAAGTATGAAAAATGGTCATAATTCCTTTTTTTCTGTCCCATTGTAACTTTGAATGGTCACTAAACAAACTGTTGTAAATCAAGGACTACCTGGTTTGAAGCTCCTATTTATTTTTAAGCATCCCGCTTCCCCCCACAAGAACCACCTTCGTGATGTTACCTTAGCCAAAATAATAATTATTAAATAATACTAAGTCTACAAAGGCTGCTGACCCCTGATTTGAGAAAACCAAAATCATGCTAGTTCAGTATCTCTATTTGACAGTTTAAAGCAGGAATCTGGCCCAGTAATTGGATTTTTTCCCCTCATATACACCTCCTTTCTCCTTAATGACATCAGGGCAGGACTTTGGGAATAGGTAACACCGTCTCTTCTTTCTTCAAAATCTTGTCCCTGAAGGGAAAGATACCTGCTATCTTTAGTCTTCTGCAGAAGAGGGGTGTTATTTTGCTTTCCGTATATGGAGATAATGGAGGCAACTTCATTTAGGTGGCTGGGGAGGCCTTATTTCCAGTCTTGGGCAGGTCAGAGGAAAGGGGTTTTCTCCTCCCCCTCTACTGAAGGAAAAATCAATATATGGAGTGGATGCTGTTGTATGTTTGGACTAACTTCAAGCACATCTTTAGCCCAGTTGAATGTGCAGCTAATATAACATTCTCTCATCCAAGGGGCAGGAGAGGTCAGTGAGTGATTCAGCATTTTTAATAAATTAGTTGAAAAAGTCTAGCCAGTAATTGCTTGATTCATTCAGAATCAAGATCATTTCTTGAATCCATGCGGGGTAGAACCATTTTATTTCCAATATTTTTTATTTTAGAAGAACTTACTTTTTTTTTTCCCTGTACCTTTACCGACAAAAGTAAACTGCCTAGCAAATAAGCTATAGAAAAACCAACACACAGCCCACAGCTGTACATTATTGGTTGCTGGCAGGCAACAAATTAGCTGGGGAGTTCAAAATGAGGTCTTCCAAAGGGTCCCTGTTCCGGATATATTACAAAGACCTAGCCACAGGGAATAAGGTTTCCAGTGTGCTGTTTTTGCCAGAAAATACAGGAAAGGGCAAAAAAGCTACTTTCCTAGAAAATTCTACTCCTTTGGATCTAATAACCTGCCTTTGGTTACATGTATTATAAACCACTGGAGTACAATCTGCTTTCTGTAGCATCTTCATATGATACTGTGATGTAATTGGCTACTGGATAAGATTGGTATAGCTTCAGGATGCCGGATACTATATCAGAAACTTTATTTGTTAAACTTTATTTCGCAAAGTTTAACACTGTGTGTCCATTAGCTCCTGGTATTTCTGAACCTTCAAATGATAAAATTCAGTTCTGTAATGGGAATGTGTTATGGACGATAAAGCTTATCGAATATAGATAAAGTGTCAGGTTTCGATGCTATCTCAAAATATTTTATTCAGTCAAATATTTGAATATTAAAGTATCTCCGTATTTCAAATTCAGGAAGCAGCGGAAAAAGTTACATGACCGTCTCAGGCAAGGCCTTCGATCAGAACGCAATCACAGGGTCAACATGGCAAATGGGCCTCACCATCCTCACCCACCGCCAGAGAATGTCCAGCTGGTGAATGTAAGTTTCGCACAAGCTTTGTTGATAATCAGTTCTTCATCAGTATTTGAGTGACATTTAGTCCTTTTAACAATTTATTAAAAAATAGCATTTATTAAAAAATGCTTTCCAAAGCTCTTATTCTCCCACTAGTTGTAAGGCGCAAGAAACCAGGAAGCAAGGCAGTTCAAATGAATACAGATTTATTGTTTGTAACACGCTCTGCAAGAATCGGAACTACTAACAGTCAAAGCAAATAAGTGGTAGATAAGAGTGAATGGAAGTCAAGGTGGACTAGACTATAATTGCTTGTGAGCACAAAGGGACTCGAGACTGATACACATTTGACCCAGTGGTGAGATTCAAATTTTTTTACTACCAGTTCTGTGGGTGTGGCTTGGTGGGCGTGGTAGGGGAAGGATACTGTAAAATCTCCATTCCCACCCCACTTCAGAGGAAGGTTACTGCAAAATCCCTATTTCCTCCCAGATCAGCTGGGACTCAGGAGGCAGGGAATAGATGGGGGCGGGGCCAGTCAGAGGTGGTATTTACCAGTTCTCCGAACTATTCAAAATTTCCTCTACCAGTTCTCCAGAACTGGTCAGAACCTGCTGAATACCACCTCTGATTTGACCCCTCCTTTAAGACTCAGCCTGGTCATCTCCTAAACTAGTTTGTCAAAACAGTAGCTGATTTAACTGAAAACAGTTATCAAATTATATTTAGATGCTGGTGGGTTTGTTTGTGTGGGAAAAATAGGAGGCAGTTATATTATATGTTCCCCACCTTGAATTATGCGTAGAAAACATTGGATAAAAATCTAATAGTAGAATAATAAATTATTATCCACAAAAGAAACTATTTTAATTTACTATTAATATATTTATTGTTATTATCTCTAAACAGCATTTTGTATAATTTATAAATATAATGAGATGTTGCAAGGTTCAAATTAAAAGGAAGAAACATTTCTAAAATCAATAAATAGAAGAATGGTTCACTCTAATGCTATAAATGCAAATAATAAAATACAACTGAAAAAACTACCAATAAACAGAAATATATTAAAAACTAATACCAGGACTATAAAAGTACTTTATGAATAAAGTACTAAAAAGCTCACTTAGTAAGTGCTACATGAATATGCACATATATACCTATATCTGTATATATGTATACAGTATATACATATGTGTGTATACAAACTGTTGGTGTCACTGAGTTGAGGTATAAATTGATTTTTACATTATGCTTGTGGGATACCAAAGATTAAAGGAGCAATTTTCTGCATAAAGCATTTGTGGCCACAAAAAAAAAATGTTACTATCGTAGCAGTGTTAGTTCCAACCCATAAGTAAAAACCAGATGAAATTGTCTCCAGAACTTTCTTGTAGCAAGATAGAGTACATCACTGTAGAAAGCATATCAAAGGAAGATGTGGGCTAAGATGAATGTGCTAGAGAAATCATCTAAAATTAGAATGGTTTTTAAGCAAAAAAAGGAAGTTTTGTGGTGCTTCTCTGTTCACAGATTTCACTCAACTGAGAGATCTAATGAGACAGTTCTCTAAACTTTCAGATTATAAATTGGACCATTTTAAAAAAAAAAAAAATAATGTAGAAAGCTGAAATTGTTGCTGAAATCTGTTATTTAAGGGTTTTCCTTTGGTTGGTAATGAATATGTTTCTCTAAAATAGTTTTGTTGTTCTTTTTACTCTGGGTATGTACATGTAAGGTTACCTTGCCAGTTACCTATCTGATAAATATAAATTTAAAACTATAATGAACACTATGAATTCTGTGTGGACCATGGGTGTACAGTCTGCTGTATTTATTTGTTTTGAATCTAAAATAATGTTTGTATGTGCCACATCTGAGCCTTTTCTCACAAAATTGAACCCATAAAACCAGTGGTGGGATTCAAATCATTTAACAACTGGTTCTCTTCCCTAATGATTTCTTCCGACAGCCAAAATGCTCAGAAAGTTAACAACCAGTTCTACCGAAGTGTTACGAACTGGTTGAATCCCACCACTGCATAAAACTGTCAGAAGAATCCCAGTGGTGTAGTGAATGTGTGAACCCTTTTCTCCTGATTGAGAAAATTCAATATGAAAAACAGATAATTCAGATCTTTGCTTGTTTTAATTTAAATAACAGTTTCTGGCATTGGTTCTCTTGCATTCATTTCAGCAGAGCTCACGATTTTATTCTGCTTTCAAAATGCATTCAGGACCCACAACCCAAATTTATTTCAAGAAAAAGCAAAATCCATCACTATGAAGGAATATTTGAGGGTGGCTCACAATATATCTATGATAGTTTAGGTAGTTCTTTTATCTTCCTCAGCAAAGTAAAAAGAAATGCCTGTGCCTTTAGATTAAGTTGTTCTATGCCAGATTGAATGGAATTAATGTCTGTTGACTAGGACAAAAGCGATAAGGACATATTCTCAGAAGCTTCCGTCTCAGAAGAAACATGCATACAGTATGCATATTCTGTCTCTTTTTTCCCCTCTCTCTTTATCTCTCACTCACCTTCTTTTTCTCCCTCCCTCTTCAGCAACCCCACAAACACACCACCACCACCAAGTAGCTTCCACTCTGAATTGTAATAGACTAAGGCCTGATCCAGTAGTGGGATTCAAAAAAATTTACTACCGGTTCTATGGGCATGGCTTGGTAGGCGTAGCATGACTTATGGGCATGGTTTGGTGGGCATGGCAGGGGAAGGATATTGTAAAATCTCCATTCCCTCCCTACCAGGGGTGGGTTCTAGTTACCTTTACTACCAGTTTGCAATGGGGCCGCGCGCACAAGCGCAGAAGTGTTTTCATGATGTCAGGGTCAGTGGGCGGGGCCTCCCGCCAGTTTTACTACCGGTTCTATAGAACGGGTGCAAACTGGGGGCAACCCACCACTGCTCCCCAATCCAGGGGACGATTACTGCAAAATCCCCATTTCCTCCCAATCAGCTGGGACTCGGGAGGCAGAGAATAGATGGGGGCGGGGCCAGTCAGAGGTGGTATTTACTGGTTCTCCGAACTACTAAAAATTTCTGCTACTGGTTCTCCAGAACTGGTCAGAACCTGCGGAATACCACCTCTGGCCTGATCAATATACAAGAATTGGTTGGGGAAGTTCCCATAGGCAAGTACAGTACCCAGATAGCAATATACCTTACAGCTGAATCAGTTTTATTGAACATGGAAAATCCTAAATAACCAACAGGGGTCTTGCTGTCAGTTTCATCGGATGCAAGATTTTTATCTATACCAGTATATATTTTTTTTGTATATTTAAAAAGTGTAGACATTTCCCATAGTATATCATTCTCTGAAAGAACCAGTTTGTAGACAAGCTGGACCTATTATTTAGCCACTTCAAAATCAAACCTTCACTACTGCCAGGAGTTTTTATTATACAGATAGTCCTCAAATTGAGACCATCTGACTTCCCCATTGACTTTGCTTGTCAGAAGATCGCAAGAGGCGATAATGTGACCCCAGGACACTAATCATCATGAATATGAATCAGTTGCCAAGTGTCTGAATTTTGATCACATGACCATGGGGAAGGTGCAACAATCATAAGTGGAAAAACCAGTCATAAGTCACTTTTTTCAGTGCCATTGTATCTTTGAACAGTCACTAAACAAACTGTTGTAAGTCAAGATACCAGCAGTCCACTATTTCTCTTCATTATTTCAGAGACATCAGATGACAGCCAAATTAAATATTTTGAAAGGCTAATTCATAAAATTACAGGAAAAATATTCTATGCCTAATCCATTTCATAGAGAACAAGCTTAACTCCCTGTCATTAAAATTCAGGAACCAAAGCTTGGAGGGGCTTCCGGTCTGGCTTCCGCTGCCGCCAGACGGTCCTTTGAGACCGCCAGCCCCGATGCCTGTAAAGAGCCGCCTTTACACCTGAAAGGTGGCTCGAAAAACTCAATTTCCTGACGGAAATGTGAGTTAGAGCAGGCGAGGGCAGGTAGAGCCCTCTGCGAAGTCTCCAGAGTTTTTTTTTTAACTCTTGGGGACGAGCAGGTTGTGGCTCCCTATTCCCGCTTGCCGCTGCTCCGGGCTTTGGGAGAACTCTGCCTTTTTTGCAGAGCAAGGCACTGGAACCGGATCAATCAACGAACCTAACAGATGGATTAATTAAAAAAGATGAGACTTGGACTTGGGACCCTAAATTGCAAGTATCCTTAATGAATTTATAAGTATTTTAGAGTGAAAGAGAAAAAAACTTTAAAATGGCGACCGCTGAGGCTTGGGAAGTAGAAGAAAGCCAAAAGTGAGAGTCCTTCCGTAACAGCTACAAAGTAGCGGAATATATAGTGCTACAATTTGGAAGAAAAATAGTTATTTTAAGTTCCTTTCTTCTTGGAGATTTGTACTTGATCTTGTTTGGGGAAAAGTTTTCCTTTTTTAAAAAAAAAGAGTTTGTTGGCAGGATGGCGTTAAAACTTATAAAGCCTGATAGACAAGCAGTGGGGGGGGGTGCTCCCCCATTCACAATTGTCTGAACAAGCTCTGAGCCTACAGACTCTGCAGAATGGTTTAACTTAAAATAATTTCTTCAGGAGGAAATGGCAAAATATTATGAGACTGTGAACCAGAAATTTGAAAAATTAAGGCAGGAAATTAAAGAAATGATACAACTAAAGTATGATAATCTGCAACGAAAGATTGTAACAGTGACTAATGGTTTTTCAGAAGTTGTTATAAAGTTGGATACAAATATCAAATTACTAGAGTCTAAAATGGAGGAAGTTGATGATAAGATTTATAATTTGGACAATAAAATACAAAGAATTGAAAATGATTTAATAAATATTCAAGACAATAGTTTTAGAAGTAAAGTCTAAAAAGGAAGGTGGTCACGAGACTTATAATGCAGAAGATATAAAGCAAGGGATTGAAAGAGAAGTTGTAATGATGCAATACAGGCTTACAGAATTTGCGATCAGAATGAGAGGCTTACAGGAAAATAACTGTGATGATCTAAGAAAAATATCTGCTCAAGTTCTGGCTGGGATCTTAAAGGTTCATCCTGAGGAGGTGTCTTGTAAAATTGATAAGGCCTATAGAGTAAATTCTTGGATTGCAAAGCAAAGGCAGTTGCCTAGAGATGTGGTGATTTACTTTACAGATAAAGAAATAAGAAATGATATTGTGCAAAAATCCTTCAATTCTACACCACAACTGTATGGGAGAAAAATTTGGATATATAAAGAATTGTCGCCTAAGATGTTAAGAGATAGAAAGAAATTTGGACTTTTGGTGACTGAGCTAAGAAAACAAAATATTTTATTCAGGTGGGATGTTCCAGTGGGAATAATATTGAGATATCAAGGAGAAAGATATCAGTTAAATACTGTTGAAAAAGCGGAAGAATTTTACTACAAGGTCCTTAAAAAGCAAAATCAACAAGAGATAGAAACTCAAGAAAAGCAGAAGGAGATGGAAGTAATGAAGAAACAACAAGTTACAGAGGTCTCCACAGATGAGCCGCTTTTGGATTCTCTCTCAGAGGTCTCAGCTGGACTATTTAATATAAGAGAGGTGGTTCCGGATTCTAATGTAATGACTTATCAAGCCACAAACCAGCATGGAAATCAATCAGTTGATATACAATTTATAGAACCAGAAAGATTTAAGGCACAAAAGCAAAATCAACAAGATCAAGTTATAGATCAGCATGAAAACCAAATAGTCGATACACAATCTACAGAAAGGAATTCAGGACGGAGATCTAACCCACAAAAAGTCAAGAAAAGAAGAAGCAGGTCTCACAAAAACAAAAACTTTTAAACTAAACAACCGTGTAATGCCAGTTATCTAAGAGATGATTGAATATATGAAAAGATAATGGGCAAAGTATTGGTTTATTTTATCCTGAGGAGAGTGACAGACCTCTGCAGTGCTGAACTTTTGGGATGTGAAAAGGGCCTTAAATTGAATGGATTGGAAATATCTTTTTTTCTTTTTTAGATTTTTTGATAAATATATTACATTTATGCTGAGTTACATGGCAAGAGAGTTACTGGATTGGGGCACGCAGAAGATCTGGTTGTTACCCTATTATGGTGGTTGGAATTAATAATCTGGATAAAAGACACCTCTATAGACATTATATGGAATATAAATATAAAGTCACTCGGATGGTGGTTGTTGTTTTTTTTAATATGAAGATATTTGTTACTGATGGGGGCAGATGGTAATTGAAGATACCGAAAATACTGTTGGAATTAGGATGCGATGTTACCTTAATATGGGTGATGGAATTTATTATCCAGCTGAAAGACATTACAGAAGATATTATATGGATTACAAGCTTAAAGTCTTTTTAGGATTTTATTTATCTAAGGGAATATTTTTCTAGTGAAGTGGGCAGAAGAATAAAGATATTAAGAACAATTAAGTATGGTAGTCTTGTAGAAAAGTGGGTGGAGACAGGTTAGGTTATTGATTGTTTAGTTTAAAGAAAAGGGATATTATGTTTAGATGTGAATATATGTAAAAGATTTGAGTTAAGAGATATAACGATGGGAAGGAAATGGGTAGCTGAACTGAATAAATGTTAAATTAGGATTTATTATATAGTTTTATAGTGGAAGGTTGCTTTGAAATGTTATATTAATATACATAAAAGATTTGACTTAAGAGATATATGTATGGGGGGTACTAAAAGGGTAGATTATGAGCAGAAATCGCTAAATTGGGAGGTATAATAATATTATGTTAAATTAGGAGTTATTAGATAATGTTATAATAGAACATCACTTTGAAATGTATAGTATAGTATAGTACAAGGGGGATATGATAATTTTATTAAAAAGAAAGTGTCAGCATATAGGGATGGAGTATGTGGATGGTAAAGTATTATATAATCTGTTATGAATTTGGGTTTTATTATGAAGAAGTCACAGGGGGAGGGGAGGGGGAGCGGGGTTAGGGGGGAGGGAGGAAAAAAGAGGGAAAAATCTGTATTTGAAAAACTTTTTCAATAAAAAAAATTCAGGAACCAAACATGTCATGAAAAATTAAGATTGCAAAAATACAGTGAGCAAAAACAAGGAAAAAGGGAAATCTACTACTCATACTGCTCGGCAATAGTCCTATTCCTACCCGTGAATTCCGTTAAAATAGATTTGTTTTGGTGAAAGAATTCTGCAGTTAATAAACTACTGTTTCCATTGAATCACTGTATTTTAATTTCAATTAATTCTAGGAAAGTATCTTCTCATGAGACTAAAGTATTGACAGCTAATTTGAGAAGTACTACAACTTCATTTTTTGAAATGCTTTCATATGTATATGCAAAGCAGGGGTGTCCAATCATGGCAACTTTAAGACTTGTGTGAGACTGGTCTATCAGGCAAGAAGTCCTCACCTAGCCATGCTGGCTGGGGTATTCTAGGAGTTGAAGTCCACAAGTCTTAAAGTTACCACTGTTGGACATCCCTGATATAGGGCAGGAGTACAGAATTGTCCAGTAGTTTTTAATTGTATTATAAATAAAAGTTATGTGTCTGGTTTTTTTAGCAATATGTATCTAAAAACATAATATCCAGTGAACATGCTGTCGAGAGAGAAACTGAGGCATCTTTTTCTACAAGTCACTATACCTCAACTACACATCATTCTACAACTGTCACCCAGACTTCCAGCCACAGGTAGGAGGCTCCGATAAAGCCAACATATTTCTTAACCGAAACCCAGTAAACTGTTAAAAACAGTAAACACAAGTATTTGAATTTAAAGGTGATAGACTTTTTTGTAGCTGAAATGCTCTAAGTTGCTTTATTTTGTTTAGTTTCCTTTACTTCTTTGATTCTTCTTCCTGTTTTGTTTTTTCCTTTGAAAAGAAGCAGGTCTTAGTATCAACATATTAACCCACTTCATCACAATTGCTGCTTTCTTTCTGTGGACTTCATATCACACCATTAATTTGCACTTACAGAATTAGTACTACATTTGGACCATGATGAGTTACTGAATTTACTTGGAGCTCATCATTATTCTTTTATGTACATAATTTGGCTTTGCTTGACATAGAATAGTCCTATTCTCTGGCATTGTTCATTATGTCATAACAGTAAAATCCAGGGGTGAGCTTCAAAAATTTTAGCAAAGGGTTCTCTGCCTGGTTGCTGAGCCATGGTGGGCATGGCCTAGTCGACCTCCTGCACCACAGCGGGGTGAGTGGGTGTTTTTGCTCTCTCCAGGCTCTGGAGGCTTTCCTTGAGGCTTCGGGAGGGCGAAAATGACCTCCCTAGGCTCCGGAGACTCTCTGGAGGCCGGAAATAGGCCCATTTCCAGCCTTCCCGAACTTCCGGTAGGCCTGTTTTTCACCCTCCTCAAGCTCTACACATGCCCTGCACTTACTTGCATCCAAAACGAGCCACATGGGGACTCCTGGGAAGGATGGGGTGCGGTGGGCAGGGCCAGCCAGGAGTGGGATTTGGGGGTTCTCCAAATTGCACAGATTCTTAGCTAGAGTTTCTCCCAAACCCCTGCGAACCCCCAGCAGGCCACCCCTGGTAAAATCTTGAAAATGATGTTAGTTTAAGATTGAGTGTTTATCTTTTTATATTCCCAGCAGTTGAGGAAGAATGATCACCTCAATTCTTCAGCAACATAATGAATGTAAAACACTACTGCCCAACAAATACACAGAGGGCCCTGTCAGACTCTTTCTTTTCACTTTCCTGTTCTTGAATTTTAAAATGTTCTCTTCTGTTTTTCATAACGGCTCGTGGTCAGTTGGAGTAATGGTCGGACCGAAAGCATAATCTCTGAAAGTCATTCAGCCCTTGTGTGCTCCTCAGTTGAGAACAGCCGCCATGCAAGCCCCTCAGGACCTCGCGGTCGCCTCAATGGCATAGCTGGACCAAGAGAATACAACAGTTTTCTCCGGCACGCACGAGAGACACCGGACTCTTATCGTGATTCACCGCACAGTGAAAGGTATCCACGGGAGCTGATCTTAAGAAGGATACCAAGCTGAAATACTGTCTAGGGCATATCCAGATCCTGACAGAGGGAGAACTGCAGTTTGAAATCTTATCAGGGTTGGTGGGTTTGATTTTGGGATAATATTTTATGATCAAGAAATTCTAAACAGAGGTTTTGTACGTTAATATTTATATAATAATTTGCCGTTTTCATAGTGTTTTGTGATAGGTTTTTTTATTTGTTGTTTTTACAGTTAATCCAGGTTTCTTTAAAGCTGTTTCCTCATTATTTATAGCACTGTGCCAATGTAATGGTGGGAAAGCTATGCCTTATGTCACCTTGGTTAACCCTAGAACATATCATTAGTTTTGCATGAAAAAATGGCCAAAATCATCTTCACCGCACTGCAGCATATGGTGATCAATGAGAGTGATTTATATTAGAAGTGTGGGGGGGAAAATACAGTTTGAGTGGAGAAGCAACCACAATATAACCAGACAAGGATTGAAAATGAATGTTTAAAAGGCAGTGCTAAATGAAGTTGCACTCTTTTCTATTTAATAAATTCTTTTTAAATTGGCTATTCATACCCTATACCAGTGAGGGCTAACCTTTTTGCCATCACGTGCCAAAAGCGGTGGTCACAGGGGGTCGCGGGTGAGGGTGCCCACATCCATAATTCAATGCGCCCCACCCTCCCATGCATGCGCACATGACCCCCCCACACTTCCCCCTGCTTTTGACACACAATGGCACGGTGGGCCCAGTAGGCCCATTTTTCCACCTCCCCATGCTCCAGAGGCTTTCTAGGAGCCTGGGGAGGGCAAAAACAGCCTTCCCCATCCCCCCCCCCCCCAGAGGCCTTCCAGAGGGCGGAAACAGCCAGTTTCCTGACTTCTGGTGGGACCGGAAGGCCTGAAAATCAGTTGGCCGGTGTGCGCATGTGCGCTGGAGCTGAGCTAGGGCAACACTTGCGTGCCCACCAATATGGCTCCGCGTGCCACCTGTGGCACCCATGCCATAGGTTCGCCATCATGGCCTATACCGAACAGATAGGCAAGTTAAAAGCATTTCTTCCTTTCAAAATAATGACGAGAAGGTGAACAAAACTCTACTATTTGGGACAATACCAGAATCCATGAATCAATACAGTCTTCACATATTTACTGTATATTAGTTTTACATACTACTAATTTCCGATAAAATTATCTGGATTGTGGAGAATATTTGACTGAATTGGCTCATTCCTTCACCTAACAGCATCATCTTGTTTCCTTTCTGGAAAACAAAGCTGACCTGTGCTTTCATTAATTCCTAATTGTTGAGGTAAAATAGCACAGAAAATAGAGTGCAAAAATATGAAATAAATAAATAATAAATAAATAAGCAAGCAAGCCATATTTTCCTCAATACCACTGGTATTGTTTGACTATTTTATTATAGAAGTAGCCTGAAAGATGGAGTCCCATTGCTCTACAATAGTTACATTTGCTTTTGAATCAATTTTTAAAGTATAAAATTGCACAATTTCTAGTTATTTGCACTTCCAGGCCATTAATTCTGTGAGCATTAAAGTTTAAATATTTAACTCTCTAGAATAGCTTTTATTATCTATATTTCATCTTGGGCTTTTTAATAGCTACAAAACCTGGAAAAAGTGAATGAAAATTGGGAAAACGAAACTATTTGAACTTTGCATGTTGATATTGTACAGGACCAAAACAAGGAATGCTGAAGAACATCCAAAGTCTTCTTGGCTCTGTGTCTTATTCCCAAATGGCCACAAAATCTTTCTTAATCCTAAACTTTGGATAGTTGCATTCAGTGCAGTTGCTTGCAATAAGATGGAAATCTTTTTAAAAAGACAATGAAGAAGAAAGAAAGTCAAACACTCTTTAAAAAAAAAAAAAACACTGCATGGCTTGTTACAGAAGCTCCATTATATCTTCATAAATGTCAAGAGACTCCAAGGCTGGAATAAATTATATATTAAAGTGAGTAGCATTGCCAATATTCCATTTTTTCAGGCGTTGGATTTACATGTTGGAAATCAAGAGAAGTGAATAAATGATCATTTAATGTTATTTTAGCCCAGAAATTTAAAGTTAAATTTCAGTAGCTTGTAGCTATTTGTAGAAGTTGCATTTCTACTTACAGAATGTGTGGCTGTTACATCTGAATTCAAATGCTTATTACTGTCATGGAAGAATAAATACTTACCACCATCATAGTTCTACCACATCCTTATTCTTCAGCTTAATTTTTTTTTTTATGTGCACTTCTTTAGGTACGTATCTGCCATGACCACGCCAGCTCGCATGTCTCCTGTAGATTTCCACACTCCAAGTTCTCCAAAATCACCAGCTTCAGAAATGTCTCCACAAGTCTCCAGTTTAACAATGTCTGTCCCGTCTGTAGCTGTCAGTCCATTTATAGAAGAAGAGAGGCCTCTCCTGCTGGTGACCCCACCCAGGCTGCGGGAAAAATACGAGCTTCACTTACAACAGTTCAATTCTTCTTACCACCACAATCCTGTGCATGAAAGCAACAGTCTACCACCGAGTCCCCTGAGGATAGTAGAGGACGAGGAATATGAAACCACGCAGGAATATGAACCTACACAAGAGCCTCCAAAGAAACTAGTCAACAGTCGGAGGGCCAAAAGAACAAAGCCCAATGGCCACATTTCCACTCGATTGGAAATGAACACTGACACGAGTTGTGAGAACAGTAGCTCAGAGAGTGAGACAGAAGACGAAAGGATAGGTGAAGACACACCTTTTCTGAGCATACAAAACCCTACAACCGCTGACTTAGAATCAGCTGCTGCATATAGGCTCACTGACACTAGGACTAACCAAGCCAGCCGCTTCTCAACGCAGGAAGAATATCAAGCAAGATTGTCTGGTGTAATAGCTAATCAGGATCCCATCGCTGTATAAAGGAGGAGAGAGAGCGAGAGAGAGAAAAAAAACACTTTAAAAAAAAACCACATAGATTCACATGTAAAACTTTATTTTATATAATGAAATACTCCATGATTAAATTAAAACAATTTATTTTATTTTAGCAATTACGCTATTAGGATTTAAAAAGAAAAACACAGGAGGGGGAAAAAAACTTTTATAAATTAAATATATAATGTATATACAAAAGTGTTATGTGCCATATGTAGCAATTTTTTTACAGTATTTCAAAAATGAGAACGATATCAATGGTGCCTTTATGTTATGTTGAGAGCAAGTTTTGTAAAAGTTACTAGTGACTGCTGTTCCACAGTATTTTGCAGAAGTCTCCAACAGTCTGTTTCCCATCAGATTCATGCGACTGGCTATACGGTCTGTAACAGTGGGCTTCCCAACGGTAGCCATTTTAAGATGTCTGGACTTCAATTACCAGAATAGCCCAGCCAGCTGGCTGGGGTATTCTTGGAATTGAAGTCCAGACATCTTAAAATGGCTACCATTGGGAAACACTGGTCTGTAAGAACTGCAACCGCTCCCTGTCTTGCTTGTCATAGCTCTGATAAAAGAAAAAAGAAAAATCCATAGTGATATACCAACCTAGAAACAAAACATGCTCATTTCTTCTTTGAAGAGGCTTCTATTTCCTTGCGTTTTATGAGTTGCTCTCTGACAAAAACAAGATTTATTTTGGAACCCTTGAGAAAATGGGTAGGTCCAACAGCCTGCCATTTTGTTTTGTTTTGCTTTGTTTTGTTTTGTTTTGTTTTGTTTTGTTTTGTAGGATAATACAGCTTTCAGAAACATAGAACTATATCCAATATTAGATACCACTGTAGGTTTGTCCATTTGACTATAATTACCCAAAAATCTATTTGAATTTAAATAGGAGCTATCACTGCTACCACCAACAACCTTTTCACCAAGGCACACATGGGTATGCACGCACATAGTTTTGATTTATGTGACAATATTTCCTAGATGTTTGCAGTGATTTGACAGAAACAATGGGATCCAATCTAGCAGGAAGTTCTTCTATTGCAAGCATCTTTTAAATTAATAGGATGGGTCCAAGAGCAAGGAGTTTCTTGTTTTGGTGTCCTTTGTATAGGAGAACGTGCTACTGGATTATCCTGGGTTAAGTAAATTGAAGTATCAGAGCAGATATTTTTAGACAAGACATCAAGGAAGTGACTAAAAGCAAAGGAATGCCCACTGCTAAAATTACAGTCATTTTGAAACAATATTTTCAGGTAGAGCACTTTTTTTTTCACTTTAAATTGGGACGATCCATACCAAAAATAGGACTTTGCAGTGGATTATCACTTCCTGTGTACTTAAATTTTCTAGTTTACATATGGATGGAATCCAAATGTCGTAAAATGAGCTCTGATAGAAAAAGATAAACATGTTCTGTATGCCTAGTGACCTATTACATTTTTTACCTAAGTATTAGTAAGACGAGCATGTTTATACTTCTCAGGCTCCCGTCATGCATGGGTTTTTGTTATATAAATATATATATATGCATGTGGCCAGAAATAGATAGAAGCCGCCTTTCTTCGAGGCATGTTGGAGAAACAATTTGGACGTAAGAGCAAATGCATTTGTTTAAACTCCAGATTGGCCCCATCACTTAGGAGGGTTCTATTTCTAGAGCAACAACATCGAGGCAGGTGAAGGAAGCTTGTCTAAGTGAAATGTATTCCTCGGCGGAGAGGAACAGGAGGAGGGAGAAACAGAGTGCTGTGCTGCAGATAGGAACAAAGTAATCATCTATGCTATGATTTTCTCCCCCAAATATGTAACCTCTTGCCCTGCTTTATGCATCATTTGGGCAGACTAAGTTCAAACAAACAGGTCTGGTATTTAATTTGGCACCAGCAGCAACATTACTGCAGCTTCTTAATTCACAAGCCAGTAATTTATTTTGGAGACCTGAATCTGGGATAAAATTAGACTTGATTTATATCATACTATAGAGCGCAGCCCAGAGGCCAAAGACTAACAAACCTATTCTCTTAGCCTGCCTAGTGGTGGCAATCATGTCCGGTTGATACTGTTGTGAATGAAAAGCAAAATGGCATAAAAATTATTTTATAAAAAAAATCATGCCCATTGCTCAGATTTGCTTAATACTGGTATCTTCACAGAAGGCCTAATCTGGAGAATGTTAATTTGATTACAGAAGGCTAACCCAGCACTCCTAGTCCTATATATTGGAAAATAATTATACAGTAGAGTAGACTTCTGCATAGCACTGGATAGAATTGTGCTGTAAAGTGGTATTTACATTTCAGAAGCACCAGTAAAACACATTCCTATGATGCAACATACATTCATTCCAAGTTTCCAAATCATTATATTGACTTCAACTGGATATTGAAACAAACTCTGGTGTTGACTTCTGATTCATAACTTTATATGTGTTTCCTAATACTCACTTACAGGCTTCAATTGCATTCCCTTTCTCTTGACAAAATCTGGGTTTTTTCTTCATTGCAGAAGAACCCCCTAAAGCAGGGGGTGTCCAACCTTGGCAACTTTAAGACTTCTGGACTTCAGCTCCCAGAATTCCCAAGCCAGCATGATTGGCTGGGGAATTCTGGGAGTTGAGGTGCCCAGGTCTCAAGGCTGACAATGTAGGGCATTCCTGCTCTAGGAGGTTCTTATTTCAAAGCATTTTCCAAATATCATAAACCCTTTTCCAAAACTCGGCTATTTTGTAGGAACTGTTTGGCTAAGATGCCAAATATTCTAAGAGAAGAAGAAGAATGGGCAGGGACATTCTTTCTTAAGCATAAAGTTGGACAGACCAGGGAAAGTTTTCCGGAATGTTACCAATCCTTGACATTGAATGTGGACTCCGCTATTAATATGCATACTTCTTTCAGTAATCTTTCTTCAGTTTTCTGATGTTTCAGAGTCATTAAGGCTATTGTGTGTAGGCTATTCGGGGGGAAATAGTGAAACAGACATGTACATATTTCATTTAGAGTACTTGATAGAGTATATTGGGGCTCCAATATAAAAAAACCAGAAGAAATAATTTCAGATTTCAGGAAGACTATTCCGACTCTATAGCATATGATATAGATTAAAAAGATTTCAGAAACTGGACATTTCACCAATCTTATCATGTTCTTCCAATAGTCTGCACACATTCCTTACTTTTAAATACAATAATACATTCTATTCCTGCCAGGGCAGACAATACTTCCACTACGTTAACGTCCCTATAACCTTTAACTGTCTTTCCATTCATTCTTCTGAAACTAAAATGTACCTGTGTCTCATGTTCTCCTTTCTGTGCTTACCAATACAAAACTGATAGTTGCATCAACCTGATCTCCCTGCATTTTGGGTGCACTTCATCATTCCCAAAACTTTTCTTGCAGTATTGAAGGTGGGATCCCCAGAGGAACCTGGGGAGAGAAAATTCATGCATTTTGATTGCCTTGCCTTGCTGCTGAATCTCACTCTGGGCTAATGAACTGGGGGGGGAAAGCACTTCTAGATTCTTCTCGCATTTGAGCCTGTTGCCCTGACATTGATTCCCTACTAGATATTTCCTTTAAGTGGAACTCAACACCTGTTGATTTCATAAGTGTAGGCAAGGATAGTTCCTTTGATTATAATATTGCCTTTTAAAACATGGGGAAACAACTAATGTGGGCAAGGGAGAGAGTTTAAATCAATGTAATATGGCTTTAAGGAAGATGCACTGATCAGGATTGCACGTACATTGAAAAATGGCTCTAAACCAGTTATAATTCTACCAGAAAAGAAATGCAATTAAATTAATGGGGAGTAATCATGTAACTGCTTTTAAATTCACTCAGCTAAACTTACATTTAAATTAAATCAACTTGAATTTTTGCTCTGGTCCTAATTCTTTATTTTACGCTGGGTCCCTTCAGACTTCAGGTAGGGTAACTTGAGCTGGCCAATGCAACCCTCAGTCCATAATGAAACTATGCATGCCCTGTTGTAATGGGTAACACTACTGTGCCACTTAGCTTAATATCTTACTCTGTTAATTGATGTGTCCAGATTAGTTTGTGCATGAATATTGCTTGATTTCTCATCATTTTGTAATGCACAGTTGAATGAATTGTGATAGAGTTGGTTTTGGACAATAAGAACATTCCATCTAGATAATTAAGCTGTGGACAGTGCATTTACAGTTATAAATCAATGCTGCATCCATGACAGATAAGTGTTAACTTCAATAGTATTGTGAAGAATAGCTATGGGTTATAAGCAAGAATGGGTTACAAGCCATTCCTCTCAACGACTCCCATTTCATAAAAACAAATCATTATGTAGAAATATCCAATGTAGTCAGAAAAATACAATTGAAAGGCAATTTCAATTCTCAGGGCAATTTTATTTTATGCATTCAAACGTTATTCCATAGATGTATTGAGCGTGGTATTTCTACTCACTTCTATTCAATCTTTAATTTTGAAAAAAAAAGTTATGTCAAGTGAAACAGCAGTCAGAATAAAGAATTGCTCTTATGAATGTAGCTGATGCTCAAGTTCAGTTCAGACATCTCATGATAAATACTTTGGCATCTTAAGAAAATACACCAATTAACGTTCTAGATCAGATGCGGCGTACATAGAACAGGGTATCCGGGATCTCTGCACATATACATTTTCATCAGCCAACAATCTGTTTCTTTGTAAACTAAGCCATGTTAGCCACTATTAGTGGCTAATGGACAAATAATAATGTATAGTTATTCTTTTTTAAGGTTGAAGTATCATCATGCCCATATTTTCCCATGGTTGATATCAAAGTATGGAGTGGCTACTTGAATATTCAGCAAGATGTGTTGATGTCTGGCTAAGTTGCACATCTTTAATAAGCGACATAAACAGAGTCTGTTTTCAGCTGAATTTTTAATAGCCACGATGACTGATGCTCAACCAATCTGAAATGCTGCAGAGAAATGCAGGAAATGCAATGGCCACATATCATTTTAAGTATATATTATTTTTGTAAATACATCTTGTACATACTTGGATGTTCCATCACAATCATTTATTGTCTTTATGAGTTATATATCCAATATAACAGTGTAAATAACACAATGTTCCTTATTATTTATGTTTAAGTGTTTGGAAGAAAAAAGAAAGTCATCATTTTATTTTAAGATATATGTCAAATATGTTTGGTTATCCCTTTCCCCCCTTTCACAACTGTAATGTACCCTATATATTTTTTCTTTCTTTCTTTTCTTTAAAAAGAAATAATTTATTGATCCAGAAAGAATGTATTGTAATGGAATTGTACATAGAATGCAGAGTGGAAGGCCATAAGGTACTGATAAACTAAAGATTCTATAATCCCAAATATTAAGCAATAAGCAATTGTTGATTTATTTAAGGTTGTATTGCTCAGATTCAGTAAAAGAGGTGCTGGAATAAATTGCTACTGTGTAGTATGGGCGCAATTGCCCTGCAGATTGTTTCAGACCATTAGATTCTCCTGCCCTCTTTTCTATTCTAGTCGGTGACACCTCTATCAATGACACAGTTCTGATGTCATCTGTTAGTAAAAGTTGGATTCTCTTGTCAGTATCTCTCTCCCTCCCAGTCTTCTCTGTTCTTATTGCTGGAATGGACAGACCATCCAGTCTGCTACTTGTTGCCTGTGTTCTTAGAGATCACATGTCTAATTGCTGCTAAGCAGTTTAGCATTAACCAGGGTTCAATAAAAAAAATAATAACAATAAATCCAACGGCATGTCTTACATGTCTTTAATGTTGCTAACGTAAATGGGGCATTAAAGCAAATATGCAAAACATATTGTAACGGTGGGGACAGTAAGGAAAGTAAATACGGTCCAGGCTCATTTTTAGTTCCTCGACAAGAACATGGTTAAACTATTAGGTTCTCATTATTGTAATTTAACTTTTGCAACGGGTTTCATAGAAGCAAATGGACTTCCATTGAGTTCACCCTTCTCCTCGGCAAGTATAACTATAAGAACATTTGTTTATCATAATCACATGCACCATCCATACACAAATGTATGTTCGACACACTCACACCCAAGAAAAATCTATTACAGAGCATCAGAATAAAAAGAAATCAAACATAAACTTGGAAAATATTAGCCATTAAATTATATACATCTTAAGCCTGGTTCCAGCATGGAGTATGCAGCTCCCACTTACTGCTCAGCATACAATTGTCATACATCATTTATATCTCCATTTCACCATTATGTAATCCCATAAATGTCCACACACATCACTGTCAGGAGTTTCATGTATAAAATATTAAGCACTTTTTAAAGGAACATTTCTTGCAAGGTATAATCGTTTGTAATAATCATAGAAATATCTGACCTTGAATCACATTGCAGCAAAATCGAACATGGAAAAAGCTAATGGAACTTGTACAAGTCGGCTGTGCTTGATAAAACTGGTAGATAAAACAGTGTTGCATTGTGCTATTCAAAAGGTGTGGGTGAGCAGCTAGAAAGAACAGCTGTTTCTAATTTCTGGTTACCTACATTTAGTATTCCTTCTAACTAGAGCAAAGACGTTTGCTGCAACCAGATCTAAATACTCCTGCTCAATGCAGGTTTTTTAAAGCTGTATCTTAGCTTTAGCTGCATGTCTGCTACGAACTGAATATGTTTATAAGTTCTTTTAATATTCAGTAGCCTGGAAGAAGGACAGGGAATATGACTCAGGTACTCAATCTGTTCTATTGCCAAGGACTTTTTTTTGTTGGCATTGTATGCTACTTATGTGCACTGACTTTTTTAGTGGTACATAACATCAGAGAAAATTTCAGCGCAAGACATCTGGAAGACATCAAATTGGGGAGGAGTTATTGCACACATGGAGGTTGTAGCCTACTTTCCCCAAACTCAGGTAACCACAAAACAAAATGAATTCTCAGGCTCCTTCCACCTCTATGTACATCGGGCATCCCGCATAATTAGTGGATAATTCTAGGAACATCCTCTAAGGCAGTGGTTCTCAACCTTCCTAATGCCGCGACCCTTTAATACAGTTCCTCATGTTGTGGTGACCCCCAACCAGGGGTGGGTTCTAATTTTTTTACTACCGGTTCTGTGGGTGTGGCTTGGAGGTCATGTGACTGAGTGGGCGTGGCTAGCTGGTCATGTGACCGAGTGGCCATGGCTATGTGTATAGGGACTACTCAGAGGGCTGAAAAAAGTCATTTCTGACAGGTCCTCGCACTTTTGACTGGTCCTCACACTTATGACCATCCTCACATTTATGCCTGTGCAGCATTCTTAACAACCAAGTCACTCATTTCACAACTGCTTCTCTTCAACATGGTATAAGATAGGGCAAAAATGTAAATTGTGAGGACAGTCGTAAGTTTGAGGACTGGTCAAAAGTGCGAGGACCAGTCAAAAATAACCTTTTCAGCCCTCTGAGTAGTCCATATGCATAAAAGGATACAGCAATAGAGAGGGATGAAGGAAGGGAAGGGAAATTAGAGTAGGAGTGAAGGTAAGAGAGGGAGGAAGAGAGGAGGAGAAGGAGAAAGAAAGAGGAAGTAGGGAGAAGAAGAAGGGGGGGAAGAGAAAGTAAGAAAGAAAGAAAAGACAGAGGTGGTAGGTTTGAGGAGAAAGATTGCTGTACAATAAAAAAGATGAAAGGGAAGAAAGCCAACCCCAAACAAATATTAATATATTAAAATAAAGAATGAATTGTTAAATTTTAAAGAATAAAAGAGAACAAATAGCAATAAATAGTAATAATTAGAAACACACATACAAACATACAACGTATTTTCTTTGAACAGAGTATTTGGCCGGTCCACAAATTTAAACAGTTGTAGGAGGTTAGCACCCACCCCTTTCCTAGAAGAATGAAATATTTTGGGAAATATTAAAAAGGCAGAATATTATATTTTCCTGTATGAGAAATGGAGAAGCATATTTTACAGACAAAGCAACTCCCACCTTCCTGCCCCCCACCCTTTGTTAATGGGCCAGAGGCAGAAACTCAATCCTTTGTCAAAGGACATTTGCAACACAATAGCAACAGAAACTAACACAATGGGCCCCATCAAGCCATGTGATTCTGTCCACCATTAAACAATCTTTCCAAGCAGTCTCCATGTTTCCAGTGTCTTTTTCCCCACTTGGAGCAGAACCCAGAAGGATATTTCTTCCAACACAGTATTTAGTCATTTCAATTAAATTTACAATTTTTATATTTCCTTTTTACCATATTTATTCCTCATCTATTTTTTTAAAAAAAACAATATTACCCTTCATCCTCATCTCTAATCTTAATCAAATTCAATTTTTCCCTTCTATTCTATTTTATACCCCTTCCCATTGTCATCTATTTTTATATCCATCCTCACATTGGTTAATTATATAATACAGTTGTTTAATACAAATTCAACATTTTAATATAAATCAATTAGTTATATAACTACCTTTTTGTATATTAATCAATATGAACATGAATATTCCAATTATTTCCATGCAATCCAATTTCTTACAAATCAATTAATTATATTTACCAATAATAATAAACCAAATAATTTCCCCCCATATTCCTCCAAACCACAACTTAACCATTTCTGCTTTCAACACAATATGCAATTAACAGTATCTCAATTATTACAATTCCCTAGTTAAATAGAGCTTTTTTTCTTCTGTGTTTTAAAATCTTGAATCTCCTCTTTTGCCCTAAATTTCCCATTGTTTGCAGTTTGCACCTACCTTTTTTGGTGAGGAAAAAGAAAAAGAAATCTCTCTGCCTCGTTTTGTCACATTGCAGCCAAGACCCTGCTTACTTTCAATTTTGCTTTTTGAGCATAGCTAGGGGGGAAATCTGCTCCAGGAATTTACCTCTTTGCATCTAGCTAGCAACAGAGCCTTCCGCAAAACAGTTGAGAGTAGGGCGGCGGCAAGAATTTAAAGTTTTTTTCCCCTCTAGCCATCAGCTGGGACTCCGGAGCAGCAATAGATTGGGAGTGGGCGGGGTAAGCGAACGGCGACCGGGCGATCCAGCAGAGGCAGAGGGTGAGTGAAGGCATGGGGAGGGGGGTGAGAGAGGGCTTTGGCAACCCCCGTGAAATGGCCGTTTGACCCCCAAAGGGGTTGCGACCCCTAGGTTGAGAACCACTGCTCTAAGGGCAGTTCAATAATTTTTGGTTCTACCAAAAGAATAAAGCTATAAATGCTTTAATAAACTAAGGCCTGTCTTGGGGGGGGGGGAGGAATTGAGCCGCTGTTGTAAGCTAAATTGAAGACGATCTCCCCATTTCTGTGTCTGGTACTTTCCCAAATTTTATCTTCATGAAATGGAAAACAGTGTAACAAAACTGCCTCATGTTTCCCCGAAATCATCTTCATCAGCACAATGAAGTTGGGAAGAGGAGGAAGAACTTGCTTGGCCTGGCTTTCTAGCCCAAAAGAAAGGACTCCATCGCCAGAATATTCATAAGACAGACTGCAATCTTTTTTTCTAAAACAATGAAAAACTGGCTTACTGCATGGAAGTGCAGACAAACTGCATGACTGAACAGCCATTCATTCACACTTCAAGCTTATAAACAAATATACCTTGATATATGAAGTAAAACAGGCACTCCCATGGTGAGGATGTCTCAGTTCTTCATAGGAACAGCATTAGCAAGATTTTACTACTACAGTTTAGCCATTTTAATCAGCACCAAAAGAAACACCAACAAATCTTGAACTTATCTTAAAAGACCACAGATGCTACAATGTTCAGCTAATTGTGTTGATACAAAGGCTGATTATCAGAAAGGATTTTTAAAAAGCATTAATGCAAAATGCTAATTGCATTTACAGCAATTTGGGGTATAGATCAGCTTCTAAGGCCGTGATGGCAAACCTATGATATGCGTGCCAGAGGTGGCATGCAGCCCCCTCTCTGTAGGCACACGAGCCATCTCCCCAGTTCAGCTCCGCTGTGCATGCGCATGCACCTCCTGGTTTTTGGGTCTCTGCTGTGCATGCGCGGGGTGGGGCGCAAGTGTGGGGGGCACAAGCACGTTGCATTTTGGGGGTTCGGATGCGTGCGCTTTGGGCACTCAGTCCAGAAAAGGTTAGCCATCACTGTTCTAAGGGATGAGAGAAGAGAAACTGAAGATTTAGCAAATGAGGGCACAAGCAATCCATGGACTTTCAATAGTCCATATTGAGAGTTATAACTGTTCCCCCCTCCCAATAATTCCCATGCATTTGATAAAGAGGAAAAATATTTATTTCCTAAATGTTTGTCAGAGATTCACTTTCAAATAAATGTGCTTACAGATTATCTTAGTTCACCATAATATATACCAAGAAGTGCTATAAAAATCAGGCACAGACCATTTAAAATCCATGAGATGCATTTTTTGTCAAGATGTTTGGCTTTATTAAGCCATAGGGATGTATGTCAGCAATACAGGGACATTACCAGAGTGACAGAGCCTGAACGGATGAGGTCTTTTTTTACTACTATAATATTATTAATAGAAAGATTGCAGGAAATAGATTTTTTATGCCTCCCAATACAATTTAAATTGCTCTTTTAGAAAGAAAAAAATGTAATGCGGATTTTTTTGCCATTTGTCATACATTCTAGAGGGCTTAGAAGCTACTCAAACTTAAGCTGGTGATTACATGCAACCAGAGGGCACCACTCCAATTTAGTTCTTGTAAAAATTCTAATCAAATCTCAGGTATAATTCTTGAGATCTGACATTCTTGAGGTTGTTCTTAAAAGAATCTTAGGTGCCTCCTGTGCTTCAACTGACAGCTCTCGTTTCTCTATTCCCTATTCAGCAGCTGTACTTTCTCCTTTCTGATTAAACTATTTCACAGAAAGCATCTTCAGGCTTATAATGACAGCATCCATCCCCCACCCTCCATTCCTCAATGTATTAGTATTATCAATAAGTAGGTATAGGTATGTCTGGGAAACAATTCCAGTTACTAGGCAAAGAAGGAGGAAGCTCTACTGCATTTCTTAAGTTTTCTCAATCAATAAGGTAGTGTTGTAGTACAGGGAGAAATCTCTATTTTCCATTTTAGGCAATAGGGTTAACGTCTCTTGAAATATACTTCTTGAGAAATTGGCCCTGACAAGAGCACAAAGCCATACAATCCAAATGAGAACCGAATGAATGTAAGTAATTTGCTATTTCTATTCGGAGGAGCAGAATAGCAAGGGAGGGAGGTTGGAGGGAGATGGGGCAAATGGGGTGGCTTGAGGGAAGATTGCATTTTCTCTAAAGAAAAAGGAGTTCCAAAATATGGTGAGGGTCCCAAAAATTGAGCTAACAATTCTCAGCTTTATCCTAATGAGAAGGAATGTTGGGATAATATTATAGAGGGCTCAAGAAGGCTTCTAGCAGGAGTGAAATCCAGCAGGTTCTGACAGGTTCTGGAGAACCGGTAGCAGAAAGTTTGAGCAGTTCGGAGAATCAGCTGACCCTAGAGTGGGGTGGGAATGGAAATTTTGCAATATCCTTCCCCCAGGAGTAGGGAGTGAATGGGGATTTTGCAGTATCCTTCCCCTGCCACACCCACCAAGCCATGGCCACAGAACTGGTAGTAAAAAAATTTGGATTTCACCACTGCTTCTAGGATGAATTTTTGCAACAAAAAAAAAATAGCAAACTCCACGTTGATTTGTCTACCAACTTTGACAGTTCTGATATCCTAGGTTTGCTATCTAGGAAGACTGCCCTTCTACTTCCTGAAGACAGGAAGTCTCCTGTTTCCTTGTCTCTGGAGAATTTAAGTTTACTCTTAAGCCAAAGGAGCATAATTTTTATGAGACCAAAGTCCACATTTGGCATTTAAGATGTGTGCCAAGGCTGCATCCCAAGAAGGAAGCAGAGACAAATTAAAGAAGTGAATGGGGCCAATGCAAACACTGCCTTCAATTAAATTATATTAAAACTGAAGTTCAATCAAAGTTATATAAAATAAATGTAGACAATAAGTGTATTCTCTGTGGTGTCTTTTCTGCCTTGTTTCCAGAGTGTAGAGTAGGTTTCTCTATTGCTTGCTTTACCAAAACCTCTTGAAGATCTAACTCTGGGGGTTTGCAAGATTTGAAACTTATTTTGGTAGCCCCAGTCATACAATAATACAAGGTCATTGCACCTCTCTCAGGGTACAAATCCATATTATATTTACAAATGTGGGCTCTCTCCTAGCATTCCTATACTAAGTATAATAGTACCCATAATTGATCATGAGCATGCACTATATGTCTATTTCAAAGACAAGTATAACTGGTGATTATATTCAATCCTAATCTTTAATCTGCATTACCATTCTTCTCAGCTAGTCGATGTGTCAGCTCCAAATATTACCAGAAACAATCTCAATGATTTAAGTAAATGTTCTAGATATTTCTTTGATCTTTCATATTGTCCACTCTCCTCCCTAGCCTCTTGATAGTAGGCTGCCCTACAGATAACTGTTATATTTCAGCCTATGACTGTTCATGGTGTTTAAGTTATTTTAAATAAGGTTTGAGAAGGCCCAACCTTGAACCTGAGGGTTGTCCTAAAAACATTGCTGGCATATGAATTGTTGTATGTACTGTCTTGACATATGCAAACAGAAAATTAATTAAGTTTTTTTGACTCCCTATGTTTTCCCATACATTGCCTGCAAAACATTCTTAGGATTTTGGATAAAGTTTTCTGTCAATCCTCTTTTAGCTGAAGGCTATACTGCTGATAATACAAGTCTGATTTCATTTTTTTCCCCAGCAATATATGAAAGTTCAGCTACAAATTATGAGCTATCATTATTCACTTGTTCTGGAACACTATTCTTGCAAATATTCCTTCCAGAACCCCTCAAAGGTGCTTTTTCAAAAGGCAGCTGGAGTGTCTTTTCTTTGAGGAAGAAGAAAATGTTTTCCTTCTCATCCAAGAAGCTTCATCAAGTCTGTCAGCATGGTGGGAGCTATGGAAGGATTAGTTCTGACAGGATGTTGGGGGGTTAGAAGGATCATATTTCTAAAGAAGCTCTCAGGGAGAGTGCTAATGACCAGATTTCTGCAAAGAAATATGATCCTTCCAAACAGCTCCCCATCCTATCAGAACTAATCCTTCCATAGCCCCCACCATCCTGCCAGAACTGATGAAGCTTCTTAGATGAAAAGCGAAACATCTTCTTCTTCTTACTCAAGGAAAAAACAGTCCAGTTGCCTTTTGAAAAAGCATCTTTGAGACAACTATGACCTGGATGACCGAAAATCTCCCTAGACATTCCTTCCAATGCCTCTATGGCAGTTGTTGAAGTCACTGAGAGAACGTCTGGCCAATGTGCTACCAAATTTTAAAAGGCTTATACTTATAAATGGTTCTGTAACATTTATGCAAATTCTTTGCCATCGCGAGGCAGGCCAGTACCATGACTGAAATAGCACTGATTTTCTCATCTTTGATATCCTAAGCATCTCGTTCCAAGCTGTTCATTGCATTTGTCTCTTCACAGCCAACAAACAAACATTTAAGCTAGTACTTTTGTCTTTACTACTCCAAGATGTCCAATGTGTAACTCATTGGATAGTCCTGTGTTTTTCAGTATGCACATAACACATCCTCTGCCAAGTGTAAGCACCAATTATGGTGCTGACAGAACTTCAAGAACTGAGGGAAGGGGGTTTCCCTGTGTATTCTGGCAATTCATCAGAGCATTAAATTCTTGCTGCTAAAATACTATCAGAGAGAGAAGGGCGTTCAATGCTTGTCTTACTAGCTTTTCAGCTGTGTATTTGACTCAGAAACTTAAGTATTCTTTTTTGTTTGCCAGCATCATAGCTAAATAGAATAAATACTTTTTTGTTTGTTTGTTTCAATTAAGGGCCCTTCCAGTTTGGGAGCCATGTTTACATTTGAATTCAATGTCTTCTCCATGGTTTTCATCATTTGTGTAAGTCAATGTACAAACATTCTCCTTGTTGCCACATTGGCACTACCTGCAAATATGCCTGTTGTGGGGGGTGAAGATTTCTGCCCTAACCAAGCTTCACTTCAGACTGAAAGTCTTGCTTTCTGCTCATTAATAGAACTTTCATCTTGCCTTCACTGAATTTCAGGTTATTCTCCTCCATCCAACCCTTTCTTAAGCATAAGCAACAATGAAAGGATCCTTGCAATTAGGGGATTAGAAGCAATCAAACTAGTTATTAAGTCTGCATTACTATTAATCTTCTCTTCGTTCCTATCACCCATCTCCTCCCACTTATGACTGTATGACTATAGCCTTGTTGCTGGTATCCTTAAGATTTATATTGACTGTTTCCCTATGACTATCATTAAGTGTTGTACCTTATAATTCTTGACGAATGTATCTTTTCTTTTATGTACTCTGAGAAACTATACACCAAGACAAATTCCTTGTGTGTCCAATCACACTTTGCCAATAAAGAATTATATTCTATATTCTATTCTATCAAGATGAAGTTCCTCAACTGAATATCCATCAAGAAGGTCAAAGCATTTGACAAAGTCCCAATTGAAGCTTTGACAAAGTCCCAATTGAAGCAAGTTTGGAATTTTACTTCCATCCAGCTTCACTTGGAACTACAAGGCAGCCATATTCTTGATCATCTTACCTACGAAAGGAAGATTAGAAAATGGCCTATAATCACATTTTGGGGGTCCAGAAAGTGGTACGAAATGTATGGCTACCTCCCATAAGCAAATGGCAACATCTGGTCATTCAAGGAAGCATCAATCACCTCTTGTAACCTTGGGATCAGTTTGAGGGCAAAGGTTAAGCAAACAAGTAGATGCTTTCATCTCTTCATCTACCCCATCCATATCACCACAGTCTCCAAGTTTACCTTCCCATGACCTGTGTTAACACTTGCATTCAGGTTGAGGAAAATCAAACCAACAAAAAATGATGAAAATGAATCACTGCAAGGGCCAAATGTTTGGGGCTTTTCCAACCTCTTGATGAAGAAGACACCATAGAGTATGGAAAAGTGTTGCTGACCTCTTCATGGCAGCCAGTCTGTCAAGCATGAAAAACGGCTGGGGGAGTCATTCCTTCTCAGCCCACAACTCACAGGGTTGCCATTACTGGGGAAAGGGCCATAATGAAGGTTTTAATTTGATTTAATTGGAGTAAAGAGTAGTCTTAACTACCTAGAGTCTTTTTGCAGTTGAGCAACATTATGAAATCTAATGAATAAATAAACAGGAGGCCAAAGAATTATGTATGCTGCCTTAAGTTGCACAAAATAAAATTGAGAATCTGTACTGCTGTGTACAGAGTTGGGTCACAGGTTGTTTTGGATCCAGAAGCAATGAGGAAAACCAGCATTTGCATCTGCAGCCTGATCTTGAGAGACAAAGAACAGCGGTGCAAAACCTTCCTTAAAGGCTAAACAAGAAGATGAAATTGGGGTGTTTATTTAAGTTTATTAAGATTACAGCCATGGACACTGGAAAAAAATTTCCCCTGAAATGCCCTTTTAAAAGAGAACAGAATCACTTTGAAAAAAATTGAAAATTTGTTGATATGAATATAATATTGAAATTTTAAAAGTGTAAAGAGGCAAAAAAAAAAAAGATCCCTCATTTTAGTGGTAGACTGCATCCCTGAAATTCAGCAGCAATTCAGAAGAGGCCTTGGAGAGAACAACATTGCTTTGGAGAGAGGAATTCTGGCTGTTTGGCTGCTCATTTTAGGGCAGATTTTCAATCCTCTTATCTTACAACCTGGTTGTCACACTGCAGACCTTTGGTTTAGGGCTTCATTCTTCTCTGAACATTGACCTCTCATCTCCCACTCAACAAGCTGCTTTAAATTCATGGGACTCCATCAATGTGGCATTTCAGAAAATGTACAAGCAATTTTTACAGTATATTATTCTATTCTATTCTATTCTATTCTATTCTATTCTATTCTATTCTATTCTATTCTATACTATTCTATTCTATTCTATACTATTCTATTCTTTTCTATTCTATTCTATTCTACTCTACTCTACTCTACTCCTATTCTATTCTTTTCTATTCTATTCTATTCTATTCTATTCTACTCTACTCTACTCTTTTCTATTCTATTCTATTCTACTCTACTCTACTCTACTCCTATTCTATTCTTTTCTTTTCTATTCTATTCTATTCTACTCTACTCTACTCTTTTCTATTCTATTCTATTCTACTCTACTCTACTCTACTCCTATTCTATTCTTTTCTTTTCTATTCTATTCTATTCTACTCTACTCTACTCTTTTCTATTCTATTCTATTCTACTCTACTCTACTCTACTCCTATTCTATTCTTTTCTTTTCTATTCTATTCTATTCTATTCTACTCTATTCTTTTCTATTCTATTCTACTCTACTCTACTCTACTCTACTCCTATTCTATTCTATTCTATTCTATTCTATTCTATTCTATTCTATTCTATTCTATTCTATTCTATTCCATTCCATTCCATTCCATTCCATTCCATTCCATTCCATTCCATTCCCCTCCACTCCACTCCACACCACACCACACCACACAATCCCATTTTTTTATTTATTTTATTTTATTTAAGATTTATACAGTGCCATTAGTAATAAAACTGGGCCATGCAAAACAATAAACTCCCAAACTAAATCTAAGCTAACACCTATAAAAACTCTTGGTGTCCCGTGACAATAGTGCATTTTGTTGATTTCCAGTCCCATTCTATTCCGATGCTTGTACCCTGCACAATCTTTTTCTTTTTCTTTTTACTTCTGGCCTCTCTTGTCTTCAAAGGGTTCTTTTCACCTCTGCATGGATGTCCCCAGGATTACGAGAAGCAATAGGCAAGCTTCTTACAGTATCACCACAATGCTGTTATCTTTTTTTTTTTTACTTGCTTTACATTTATTTTTCCCCAGAAAAGATTTTATGTGTTTAAATTATATAAGAAGCTATATCCTGTTTCTATTCCACCCCAGCTGTTCTATTTTAATTGGGAAAGTATCTGCATTCTAAAGTATCTGAATTCTAAACATGCGCCCAACATAGAAAGTAGTAGAAAACTCAGTATCAATCAGTATCAGCTGCTACTTTCAAAAGACCATGTTATTAGACCTTTTATCACCATAATGATAACAATAGGAGATGGCAGAATAGAAGAGAAAGACATGGAGATGATAACAAAATACAGAGACCTGCAAATAGAAATAGAACGATTGTGGCAAACGAAAGCAAAGATAGTACCAGGTGCTTTGGGTACAATTCCAAAACAACTGCAACATCTTTTGAACACCATCACCAATGACAAATTCACTATTAATAAATTGCAACAGGTGCAGGGGTGGGTTATAAATTTTTTTACTACTGGTTCTGTGGGCGTGGTTTATTTTGTGGGTGTGGTTTGATGGTCATGTGACAATTCTTTAGGATTTAGCAGAGGTACTGGTCTACCAGGCTTTTAACTGCTTGCAGAGCTGTACCGGTCTACCCATTTGTTCTTGGAGCATTCTGGTCTACTCATTTGTTTTTGGAGGCATTGGTCTACCCATTTGTTTTTGGAGACACCGGTCTACCCATTTGTTTTTGGAGGCACCGGTCTATCCATTTGTTTTTGGAGGCATTGGTCTAGCCATTTGTTTTTGGAGCACCGGTCTACCCATTTGTTTTTGGAGGCATTGGTCTAGCCATTTGTTTTTGGAGGCACCGGTGTACCATTTGTTTTTTGAGCATACTGGTCTACCACCACACTGCCTTTTAATACTGATCAGCTGTAGGGCAGCCCTTTGAAGCTGCGTGGCAAGAGGCAGCAAATAGATTGGGGGCGGGGCCAAATAAAAGGTAAGAATAACGTTGGGGGGCTGGGGATGGGAGGGCCCAGCTCCCGAACAAAGAGAACTGGTTCAGTGACATCATATCGTCACTGCTACCGGCTCGACCAAACCAGGCTGAACTGGGAGGAACCCACCACTGAATAGGTGGCTTTATTTGGAACTTTCAAGCTTGTCCGTTGCAGTAAAAACAAGCTCAGGATCCAAATGGATCTTGACAAACTTGAACATCGGGCCCTTTCCAACAAAACGAAATGTAAGGAGGAGAAAAGCAAGGATTTACACATAGGCAAGAAAAAACCAAAAGTACAAGTACAGATGAAGTGAAACCTGGCTCAAAAACACCTGTAACTTTGAGAGGGACCTTGGCGTCCTAGCGGACAATCACTTAAAGGTACCCTCTCATTTCCTAATTAGTCCTAATGTCAATAATACCTAGTGTTTATTTAGAAAAAAAAAGTTTCACCAAAAGCATTTGGCTTTCCTAGTTACTGTATTTGTTTGACTGACGATGATTGATTGATAATCTGTACCTTGTTTTCAGTTCCAAGAGCTCTAAGGCACCTGCAGTATAATTTAATTAAATGAAATACAAAGTATACTATAAAATGAAGGAATAAATATGGAGATTTTCTGGGCAGTGAATACAAGAACTATTAACCATTAATAGCATCAAGAATACCAAAGCCTCCTGGACAATGGTAAATAATAAATAAATAAATAAACAAACAAACAAACAAACAAACAAACAAACAAACATACATACATACATACATATATATGTATGTATATATATATATATATAGAGAGAGAGAGAGATAGATAGATATAGATATAGATATAGATATAGATATAGATATAGATATATAACATTTGCCAAAACCATGGTCATTTTTTGAAAATATATAGCACAAGTCTTGTTGACAATCCCAAGTCCCGTTGTGGTTTCTGGTGACAAAAGGAAGGAAGCAAGCAGGAGATCATCAAAGACAGGCAATGATAAAGACCATTTTTCAAATAATCATTTTAAAATGTATAAATAGCGTAGGATCCATTCCAATCCTTTGGAAGTTAGAGCAATGTCCCCCAGCCTGTTACCTTTCAAATGTATCAGGCTGCAATTCTCATAACTATCAATCCGTACACAATCTTTGCAGTGGTGAAATTCAATTTTTTTTACTACCAGTTCTGTGGGCGTGGCTTGATGGGCATGGCAGGGGAAGGATACTGCAAAATCCCCATTCCCTCCCTACTCCTGGGGGAACGATATTGCAAAATCTCCATTCCCACCCCACTCTGGGGCCAGCCAGAGGTGGTATTTGCCTGTTCTCCAAACTACTCAAAATTTCTGCTACCGATTCTCCTGTCAGAACCTGCTGAATTTCACCCTTGAATCTTTGGGTGTGATATCCAAGACATCAGGAGAGATCAGACACACAGGAAACAGGAACAGTTAAGTTAATTCTACTTTATTGTAATGTCACATTAACAGAATTTTGCAAATCTGAAAATACAATTCTTGCCATCTCCTTTAAAGACTGAGAAAATAAAAAAGATCCATTCTGAGCCTTTCTCTCTATCTACAACTGAAGGCTATGTCTTCTCTTATCTGACCATTCCTTAGGCAGCATATCTTTGATCCATACAATCCTTGGCTGTATAAACAGATGCATAGAATCAAAACAGAGGTGGGTTTCAGCAAGTTCTGACCAGTTCCGGAGAACCAGTAGTGGAAATTTTGAGTAGTTCGGAGAACCGGTAAATACCACGTCTGACTGGCCCCGCCCCCATCTATTCTCTGCCTCCCGAGTCCCAACTGATCGGGGGAAATGGGGATTTTACAGTAACCTTCCCCTGCCATGCCCACCAAGCCATGCCCACCAAGCCTTGCCATGTCCACCAAGCCACACACACAGAATCGGTAGTAAAAATTTTTGAAACCCACCACTGAATCAAAAGCATGTGAAGTATTAGTAGTACTTTATAAATCCTTAGTAAGACCACACCTGGAATTCTGCATCCAGTTTTGGCAACCACATTACAAAAAAGATGTTGAGACTTTGGAAAAAATGCAAAGAAGAGCAACTGAGATGATTAAGGGCCTGGAGACAAAAACATATGAAGAACGGTTGCAAAAATTGGGTACGGCCTGTCCAGAGAAAAGAAGGACTAGGGGTGACATGATAACAGTAGTCCAGCATTCGAGGGGCTGCCACAAAGATGAGGGGGTCAACTTATTTTCCAAAGCACCAGAAGGCAAGACAAGAAACAATGGATGGAAACTAATCAAGGAAAGAAGCAACCTGGAATTGAAGAGAAACTTCCTAACAGTGAGGACAATTAACCAGTGGAACAGCTTGCCTTCAGAAGTTGTGGATGCTTTATCACTGGAGGTTTTTAAGAAAAGAGTGGACAGCCACCTATCTGAAATGATAAAGGATCTCCTGCTTGAGCAAGGGATTGGACTAGAAGACCTCCAAGGTCCCTTCCAGCTCTATTCTGATTGATTTACAGTTCAAGTTATAGCAGCACTGAAAAAAATGACATGACCGTTTTTCATTTTACAACCATTGCAGCATCTCCACGGTAACGTGATCAAAATTCAGATGCTTGGCAACTGACTGGTATTTATGATGGTGGAAGTGTCCTGGGGTCAGGTGATCACTTTTTTCCAGCCTTCTGACAAGCAAAGTCTTTTTTTTTTTTTTAGAAAAGTTTTTCAGTTTTATTTCTTACACACATAATATAAAATGTTCATTTTCTTATACATAATTACGAGCCTGGATAGCTCTGCAGACAAGGCACTGTAATTTAACACCAGCTGTCTGCAATTAAAGTAAGATCGAATCTCGCCAGGCTCAAGGTTGACTCAGCCTTCCATCCTTTCTAAGGTAAGTAAATTGAGGACCCAGTTTGTGGGGGCAATAAGCTGACTTTGTATAAAATATACAGAAGTATGAAGGCTATTGCTTAACGCACTGTAAGCCGCCCTGAGTCTCCGGAGAAGGGTGGCATAGAAATCAAATTTTAAAAAAAATTAATCCTACATGTTTTCCTTAAAGAAAGCATTAAAATAAGGCATTTTAATTACATTTGGAGTTGCTCTTCTACCCTTTCTTCCCTCATTTTGCAACAACCCTTCTTCTTCTTCTCTTCTTTCTCTTCCCTCCCTCCTCTCCTCTCCTACTTTCTCTTCCCTCCTCTCCTACCTCATTCTACTTCCCCTTCCTTTCCCCCACTCCTCTCTTCTTTTCCCCCTACTCACCTTCTCTCCTACTCCTATCCCCTACCCTTCCTTCCTCTCCTTTTCCCTTTCTTCCATTCCTCTCCCTCCCTCTCCTCTCCCTACCCTCTACTCCTCTCTCCTTTCTATTTTCTTTGCTGTGGAACGTTCTCCTTGACAAGCAAAGTCAATGGGAAAGCCAAATTAATTTAATAATGGGTTACTAACTTAACAACTGCAGTGATCCACTTAACAACTGTGGCAAGAAAGGTCGTAAAATGGGGCAAAATTCACTTAACAACTCTCACTTAGCAACAGAAATTTTGGGCTCAATTGTGATCCTAGTTCAAGGACTATCTGTATTACAGGAGAACAGCAACTATCTCCTGAACAGAGGCTGATTTAAACACCACTTAGTATTGAGAGACTAAGTAATTTTAGATTGGCAACCTTTGCCCACCTACTCTAACTCAGAGGGATGTTGTAAAATATAAAATGGGGGAGACCGGTGTCCTCACCCCACTTTTTTGGAGAATGGGAAAGAATGTGATTGTTAGCATTATTAGCATCCAGTGAGTACTTGCCTGCTTATGGTCACTTCTGATTCAATGCCCCAAACAGTCATTCCCTAAGAATGCAGATCTCACCATTTTTGGCATTAGATTTCTCTGAATGGAATTTGTCGTACAGATAAAGCTCTCAAAGAAACAGCAGGACAGGACTCCAAGGACATTTCCTCTGATAACAAACAGTCAATGTAGGGGAAAAAATATAAATTATCCACTGATTTGTCTGAGGTCAGGGATTTAAAAAAACAATGTTTAGAAATTCCAGACAATCTCTGTGCAAATAATGTTGCTAGTTGGTTATCCTGGTTAGGCCCAATATAAGAGACTGTAGACTTTCTTGTAATAATAATATTTATTTTCTTCCTCAGGAACACATTTAGACAGCTATCAATCTGAGAAGAGCGAAAGCTTATATACAGAGGAGGCGGGGCTAATGGTAAGTAGTAACCAATGGTAAGGAACACAGTGACATCACACAATGACATATGCACAAGCACACATATTTACAGATAGTAGGTTAGGTATTTTCAACTGTAACAAATCCCCCTCTAAAATACCTAACTAATGGTGGGTTATTAAGTTTATATATGTACATTAAGTTTGGAAGTCAAATATACATGTTGTTTGGTTGCTAATGGCTTAGTGAGGATATCAGCAATTTGTTCATTAGTATCGCAATGAACAGCCTTAATGAATCCTATACATGACAGTTGCCTCACATGTTTATATTTGATATCGATATGTCGAGATCGTTGACCTATCGCTTCGGAAGCTGATATATCTATCGCTGCCTTATTATCCTCATTGATGATAATTGGATAAATAGGTTCATCCCACACATTACATAATAAATCATCGAACCAAGTTAGATTATTGACCGCTTTGGATAAGCAAACATATTCGGCTTCCGCCGTAGAGGTGGCAATTAAGTTCTGTTTGCCAGTGTACCAGTGCACCGCACAACCATTTATAAGAAAAACATATCCAGAAGTGCTTTTTCTGCTTTTTGAATCAGTAGCCCAATCTGCATCGGCGTAGCAGGTCAAAGTTGGTTTTTCAGAAATGAATGGTTCTAGGTATAGACATACATTAATGCTAGATTTCAGATATCTCAAAATTCTCTTGATTCCTTCCCAATGGTATAAGTTAGGATTGCTTACATGTCTCGACAACAAATTTACGGCAAGAGTGATATCAGGTCTAGTCCAATTAGATATGTATAATAAGGACCCAATAATTGATCGATATAAAGTGTTATCCTTAAATGGCTCGTATTCATTGTACACATTCCTATAAAAATCAGTTGACATGGGAGTTTCACAAATTTTTGAGTTAACCATATTACATTTTTCTATGAGTTCTATAATTTTGTCTTTCTGGGATAATTTGAAACCCTTATCTGTTTTGTCAATTTGGACTCCTAAATACTTATTTACCTTTCCTAATATTTTTAAGTTGAAATTTTTGCCTAATTGTTCAGCGAAATTATCACATTTAACCTTGTCACGTCCAAAATATAATATATCATCAACATAAATCAAAACATATTCAATAGAATCATTATTTCTTTTTGTGAAAAAACAAAAATCAGATGAAGTAGCCACAAAGCCTATATCGTTAAGTATCTTTGATAAACACTCATACCACCGTTTGCCGGACTGTTTTAGTCCATAAAGGCTCTTATTCAATAGCCAAATTTCTCCCTTTTTTGTATCTTTTCCTGGGGGTGCTTTTACATAAATTTCTTTATCGAGATCAGCATGCAGATAGGCTGTCTGTACATCAAATTGATATACTTCCAGATTTAAAATGGAAGCTAATACTAATGCTGTTTTCACACTTTCTGATCTAACGGTTGAGGAGTATGTGTCTTCATAGTCATCCGGAAACCTTTGAGCAAAACCTTGAGCCACTAACCTGGCTTTGTATAAGAATTTACCATCCTCTAGCTCTTTAATTTTATAGATCCATCTAGTGCCAATGGGGGACTTCTCAGTGGGTAGATCTGTTGGTGTATATACATTTAGTTCTTTTAAACTGTCCATCTCTTTTTTCATTGCTTCCTCCCACTTACTTTTTTCTTCTGGAGGTAACTTAAGTATGTCATCATACGTGTTGGGAGTCAGGTGTTTAGCTTGAATAGACAGTACATAATCATCTAATCTTTTAGGAATTGTGCCCCTATTGGATCTAATGGGCCTATTCTGGGGATGTTCATCGCTATGCATATATTTAGCTTCTTTTTCAGTTAATTGGTCTACCTTCAAAGTGGGGTGTCCTTTCTTCCATTCATCATTAATTGTTTTTGGGCATTTAATTCTGTTCGTGGTTGTGGTTTTGGGATTGGTATCTGATGTATGATGTTCTGTGTGCGTGTGTGTAATATTTTTTGATTCTGGATATATTTCGTTGAGATGTAATTTTGACCAGTTCATGTGTTCATGAAACACAGCAGATCTGGATACAATGAAATGGTTATTTTTATCAATGAAGCGATATCCCTTGGTTCCTGATTCGTACCCCATAAATATCAGTCTTTTGGATACTTTCTCTCCTTTGCGCCTTAATTGTGAGGGGACATATACATCAGCAGATACACCAAATACGTGTAAATGCCCAATTTTTGGTTTCCTTCCATACATGAGTTCGTATGGGGTCTTGTCGATTGTACTGGACCATAAGCGATTTATAGTGTAATTGGAATAAGTAAGGGCTTCAGCCCAGAATGATTGGTTTAAGCCAGCATCATCTAACACACATTTAACCATGGTTTGTAGCAAACCATTTTTTCTTTCAGAGACTCCATTTTGAAATGGGGAAAACGGACAAGATTTAAAGTGCAATATTCCTTGTGATTTTAGCCAATTTGAAAATTCGTTGGATAGGAATTCCGACCCCCTGTCAGTCATTATTTGTTTAATTTTAGTATTGTGTTGCGTCTCTACCATTTTAAAGAACTCCTTAAATTTTTTGAAAACCTCATTTTTGTGATTAAGGGTGTATACAAAACCGAATCTACTGTAGTCATCGACTATGGTTAGAAAGTATCTTTTTTTATATTTAATTGAGGGTTTTAATGGGCCTACTACATCCATGTGAATTAGTTGAAAAATTGATTGTGTGGTGCGAGTGGCTTTTTTGGGTTTTGGTTTGTTTTTAATTTTGGATGAATTGCACACAGAGCATTCTAAGTAATTTTTACAGTTCTTTATTTTTAAATCTTCGGAACATTCTAACATTTTTCGTATGACGGGAAAGCTTGCGTGTCCTAGCTTTCTGTGGAGTAAGTGACTACAATTATCGTGAATAGGTCTTCCATTGTTTAAATTTTCAGACATATTAGTATCAGTGTTTGATGCATTATCATTATTACTTTCATCATGGCTATCTGAATTTGGCTTTTTGTTTCTTAATTGATAGTTTGCATAGACTAGTTCGTTATCTTGTGGCAGTAGGTATGTTAGTCCATCATTTGTAAATAGTTTACCTATGTTTCTGTTGTTCTTAGTCATAAATACCTTTCCACCTCTGAAAGTGGTTTCTATTTCATTCTCTATACTTAATTTTAGGGTTGCCAATATGTTATTTGGAATTTCGGGCACAAATAGTACCCCCTCTAATTTCCCTATACCCTTTATATGCGTGTCTTCTATTCCTCTCACTAGGACCTTATTTTGGTTTGCTACTTTAATGTAATATTTCTTTTCAGTGAAGTTACTTAATATTTCTCTATTATGAGTTGTATGACATGTGGCTCCAGAATCTATGAGCCAAGTGTTGAGTGAATCAGACATCAAAATGTTATTGTTTCTTATTCCATATAGTGATCCTTTCTTATTTTCTCTAGGGTTATTTCTGTACATTTGTCTTTCTCTAGGGTGTGGTGATTCTCTTCGCTTATACCTGTAATCTGGGGAAGTTCTGTCTAAGAAGTGTATTCTCCTATCCTTGTGTTGATATGAGTCACTGTATCCTGCATTCTTGGGGCAATCTCTACTCTGATGTCTTTCAGATCCACATATGAGACATTCATGTGGGTACCTATCTCTGACCCTAAAATCAGTTCTTCTTTGATTTCTACCTTCCCTTTGTTGTGTATATCGCTCTCTTCTAAGTCTATCTTCAGTAATAAGCTTATTGGTGAGGTTTTCTAAAGTAATTTGTTCTATACTTAGGTTATCTATTAAGGTAATATAGTTATCCCAGCTGTGATCTAATGAGTTAATTATAATGCTTTTCATGGTGTTGTCAGAAATGGTTTCCCCCCTTTGAATAAGGTCTGCTCTTACAGCGTTTAGATTCAAGATATGTTCACTCATGGAGGTATCATGTTTTAGTTTGGCAGAATAGAATTCCCTAGAAATTTTTGTGGTGGTGGCTACACTTTTACTATAGAACAAATTGAATAATTTTTGGTATGTTTCAAATACAGTTAAATTATGCTCTATACTGGGAAGTATACTTGGGGAAATAGAGGCAATTAATATATAATATGCTTTGTGATGGAGGCAGTCTATTTCATAGGTCCAAGGCTTATCTGGTGGGTTATCAATAAAAAAATAAAACATTCTCTTTCAAATATGTAATCTGTAAACACTGGTCCCATTCCATTAAGTTGCTTCCATCTAATCTTAACTTTATAAAGTCTGAAGGTATTGTCCCTGAGTGTTGTGAAGTGTTATTCATGTTTAGTAGCTGTCCATGATTTAAGACTTTAGCATACTCACAATAAGGCCTGGGTATGGTAGATGCATGTCTGTATTTACTTATCTCTATGTTGCGCTGACTTGTATTTATGTTTTCTTCTTCTTTCTTTGCAGGCTCGTTCTGGGCATGCTCAGTCCTCATTTTTCTCCAGCAGCCGGCGAGGGAGGTTCCTGTGTCTGCAGCTCCTGGGGTGAAGTCCCAGACGGCCTTCTGTTGCTCTGCTTTGTTTCCGGAGGGCCTCTGGTGACTGAAGAATGCCTGGGTGCTGCTCTGCTCGTCGGGGAGTCTTCTCTGAGGTCGTCAGTAAGTGGAGCTTGAGGCAGGCCGCCATTGCCAATGGAGCCGGGTTGTTCAGGGAGTTGCTCTTCGGTAGGTAAGTATGATTGCCAGCTTGTCTTTCTTCGGGTGGCTAGGCCTTTCTTTAGACAGTCTATTTCTTTTTGGCTTTTGGTAGATGGTAGTTTAGAATTTTCTATTTCATTTTCTGGTTGTTTGTTTGGTATTGTTAGTTTAGTCCCGAGTGCTGCAGTCAGCACCTGTATAGCATTGTCTATTTCTACTTCAGTAGGTTGAGCTTTGTTTTGTTTAAATAATTGTTTTTTATTTGTTTTTGGACTCGGGTAGACATCTTCTTGGTAGGTTTTGTTTTTTATTTCGTAGTTTGAGGTTTGGAATTCTTTTAGTAATTGGTCAGGCATTTTAGAGGTATTAGGTGGGTAAGATGGCTGCCATGAAAAAGGCGGGAAGCTGTCGCCATCTTCGGTGTCATTTTTGAAGTCAGGGGTTGAGTTTCTTACCTTGCAGTTTTCTTGTTTGTTATTTTCGTTTATCATGCTGCGGATTTTCACAAGCAGATTTGATTCAACTGTAGTTGTTTCTATTAATTCTAGTATTTTTCTTTTTACCTCATCTTCTTTGTTTGGTGTTGAGAAAGTTTGTTCTGCTCCAGCTAGTGGTTGTTTGTTTTGTGTTAGCAGTTCATTTTCTTGTAATTGCGTTTGTTTCTTAATATTTTCAAGTGGTGTATATTTGTCAGGAGTTAGTTGAGCTGCCATTCTTTTCGTTATGTATCTGGTGGCAGGTCTTCTTTTGTCGTTATGTGAGTCTTGCATCTTTATGTTCGGTTGGGCCTACCAAACCATCCTCTTGCTACCAATTTGTTGCTAGTTGGTTATCCTGGTTAGGCCCAATATAAGAGACTGTAGACTTTCTTGTAATAATAATATTTATTTTCTTCCTCAGGAACACATTTAGACAGCTATCAATCTGAGAAGAGCGAAAGCTTATATACAGAGGAGGCGGGGCTAATGGTAAGTAGTAACCAATGGTAAGGAACACAATGATATCACACAATGACATATGCACAAGCACACATATTTACAGATAGTAGGTTAGGTATTTTCAACTGTAACAAATAATGGTTACACAACCATTTTGAGATGCTTGCTGGACAACCTCATCCCATTGAGCTCAATGGGAAATATTTACTCTCTGCACCCTGAAATGAAAGAACAGAAGGCCAGGTATATGATGCATAAACTTTCCTAGCTTGTGAAACACAATATAATTTACGGAAAGTGAGAATAAGGCCAACTATTTAGCCAATTTACTGAAAATTTAACAACTGGGGGCTAATAGACTACAACAGTGTTTTTCAATCTTGCTAGCTTGAAGATAGGTGGACTTTAATTCCCAGAATTCCCCAGACAGCAGGGTGGGTAATTCTGGGAGTTGAAGTCCATGCATCTTTAAGCTCTCAAGGCTGAGAAAGGCTGATCTGGGATGCTGGATCTTATATTTATCTATATCTATCTTGTCTATCTCTAACTCTCATCTCTCATCTTTCTCTCTCTCTCTCTCTCTTTACCAATCAATCTAGCTATCTATCATCTATCTATCTATCTCTATCTATCATATCTCTATCTATCTATCTATCTATCTATCTATCTATCTCTATCTATCATATCATATCTATCTATCTATCTATCTATCTATCTATCTATCTATCTATCTATCTATCTATCTATCATATCTATCTATCTAATCACCTTTCATTGCCTATTTATCTACAGTAACTATCTATCAGGTCCTGAAGTAGCCTTCATCTTCTTCCACATTTCTTTGTCCCCTAATATCCAAAATTTCTTTGGCTCTATGTACTGTAATGTCCTCCCCTGACGATGGAACTGGTTTTTCTGTTGTGGTGGCTCCTTGTATATTATGTTATGTTATCCAGAGCAGTCTACTAAAAGCATAACTATTCACAATGTGAAAAGATCCTTTCTAAATCTTCTCACCATTTGGCAAACTGATCCTCTTGGGCAGTTTAGAGCAATCTTCGTTTGAAATTTAACCTAGTTTGTCCATCAATTGATTGCATTTTAATGATTTTCTGTAGGAAGGCATCTCAAGAAATCGAAAGATTAGTTGTAATAACAAAGGTAACTTTTTAACAGCCATATGTATGCTTTGGATAGGCATAATACAAGACTGAGCAGAAATCCCTAATGTTTAATCTTTAGGATTTAGTGGCTAACTGGAATAGGTTGATAACACCTCTGTACTTCATCTTGCTTTAATGCTACACTCAGGAGGATCTCAGCAAACAAAACCATGGAGACACTTGGAGACAGCTCGCATGTTTTGATACTTCTCCTCACTTTTACGTTGGAAGAGCTAATCTGATAAGTAAAGAGATTATTAAGTACACCAACTTTGGACAAGTGTTATCTAGGGAAGTGCTCTTTTGCTATTACACCTGCAGCTCTTTCTCTGTTCTCCCCCTTCTTGTATCCTCCACACACCTGCTAGTGCTAGGCATTTCCCCAGGGAGGGACTTACAACTTGGCCAAGCTGAATGGCTGATTGTAAGAGGGGATTAATATCTATCCAGGGGCTGGATGAGATCATCAAATATGGTCTTATCGATGATGTTTGAATTTTGCAGACTTGTTGAGAGGCACTTCTTTAAAAACAAAAGCAACCTATGTATCCCCATGCAACCTCGGTGTTTTCTTAGATAGCGTTTTGAGACCTAATACATAACAGTTGCATTGGGAAAGGAGACAAAAGACTTGTTTGTTATTAAGGGGGGAAAAACTTTAGTTGCAGAAAGTGTGTAAATAATGGAGAAGCAGCCGCCGATGAAGTAATTAAAAACATGGGATTCAGGAAATAACATCCTGTAATCTTTACACTGCTGGGGTATCTTGATTGTACACATGATCTTTTCAGCTAATTGTGAGATGTATTCTGTTAATTTAGATGAATTTTCCTTGACTAGGCAGTCTCTGGAACTGCAGAGTCAGAACGCTGGGAGCTGTAGTCCTAGCACATCTGGATAACACTTGGTAGGGGACAATCAATCCAGAATCCAAATCGTTATTTCAGGATAAACTCAACCAGAATAAGCAGTGCTGGACTTTAAGACCAGATTTCTTTCAAATATTCTGATCATGTTGATGATGTTATCCATTCATTCTTGATGATTTTATGGGTCAGTTCTTGCCACATCTTCCAATTTTGTACTATTTCTTTGCGTAGTATTTATGCTCTGGTTGGTTTTAGCTTTGATGGTGTCCAGCCACTGTATTGTTTGGTGGCCTGGTTTTCTTTTACCACTTTTGAAACATACCGTATTTTTCGGAGTATAAGACGCACCGGAGTATAAGACACATCTTAGTTTTTGGGGAGGAAAATAAATAAATAAAAATTCTGCCTACCAGCATCCATCTGGTTAGCGTCCTTAGCAAATAGCCTGGAACAGGTATATTAGCCTGATTCAGCAGCTGATTGGCAAGTGGATCAGCCTCCCGGAATACCCCCAATCAGCTGTTCCCAGAGGTGAACTTTAGCAACAGGTTTGCTGGTTGTGAGCGTGCGCGCTCTGTGGCAATCCCTGCAGCCTGGAACAGGTATAAAACGTGACGTGCAGAGGCTGAAGGGTGGAGGCCATCGGGTGGGTGGGGCTACATTCGGTGTATAAGACACTCCCAAATTTTCACCCTCTTTTAGGGGGGGGAAGTGCGTCTTATACTTCGAAAAATACAGTAATTGTTTTCTCCAATGAATTCCACTGCATAACCAAAATAAGTGGTCATATGTTCTACCTGAAGACTTTTCCCCAGCAGAAAACTGAATCCTGGTGTGTTTCTTCAGCACTTTGTTTTTTGGAAGCTTTGCATATTCAGGCTCTTCCGGAAAATAAATGCAAGCATTTCTATTTGTTGTAGTGTTTATATCTATAGAAGAAAAGAGAGCTAGTTTTTGGAAATCAACTTGATCCTTAATGAGAGCTTTTCAAGGAGTTCCATGTGTGAGGCAAAGGGATTTGGGGACTTGCTGCAGAGCTGAGAACATACATTTTGAAAGACACTGTTGTAAAAATGTATATTAATAAAAATAATTGCTGGGACACTTGTACACGATCAAAGAATATAAGACTTTAGAGCTGGAGGATGGGTTTGTAATCCAACACATCTTGGAGGTAGCAGATTAGAAAATGTTACTTTGGACTACTAAACACTATGCTATTTTTATGTGTATGAATGTGGCTTTTCAGACACACTTTTAGTACTGGTCTATTTTTATGTTGGAGAAAGAGAAAAGGAGCAGGGTTTCTTTTCTCCCCCCCCCCCTTTTTTTTTTCTTTTTTTAGACTTTTCTAGACATTGTCATCTTGGTCCAAATAATGTTCTCGCCAATCATTATGGTCTGAGACAGATTTTACTCTGGACTCATAGAATGTTTGTTTATTCTTTTATTCCAGTCTTGTTTGAATTCCTTCTTCCCTTGAATGATCTGTTTTTTATCTTAGTTTAGCACTGAGGCTGAGTCAAATAATGTAGTGGCTGCTAAAAGTCCAGACTGGGATAAGTGATACCAATTGCTTGATTTAATAGAATCAGCTTGGAAGAAGAATACACCCTGCAGTGGTAATTTAGAACATACCTTTGTGTTATCAATACAGGAGAATATTTGTAGCTCAAGGTAGAAATGAGGGGCCCTTGGTGCTCTCTGAGCTTGGTTGTTTTCTTGCAGATGGTTCATTACGCAATCATCAGGGCTCTGATGATGTTACCTAGTCTGGATATTGAACATCTGTAAGAAAACAACCAAGCTCAGAGAGCTCCAAGGACCTCTCATATCTGTGTACAGAACTCAAGCTGCCTTTAGTAGCAAGTTTTAGAAACAAATTGGCTATCCCTTGAGCAACCATCACAAGAAACCCTCCCAAGAAAGACATCTGCACAGAATCTATAGCAAATATCACTTTACAGCTCCATGGTCCACACAAGATGGATGGTTAAGAGATGTACCCCTAGGATTTACAGCTTTTCCTTGCTTGGTCTCATTCAGGTAGAAGTTTTCCTCAATGGTATTTCCATCCTTAAATTTATGTGTGAGCTCTGGCATCCATAACTGGTTTCATTTTAAAGAAATTTGCCAGGCTTGTATGGAGGCATTACCTGGGATTCGAAAGGTAGATATTTTCAATAGGCTTACTCTTCACATTCAGATGCTCTGCCTGAGAAACTACTAGGAGACTTTTATTACCTCTGATGGAGCACTCGGCTTGATTTGAAAGTTTGACTAAGTTCCAAGCATCATATTACCTTTAGCAAAATATTATCCGAAATCCTTTTTCCCCACTTGCAGCTTAAAATTCCAATACTTCTAAAGGATTGCTCATGTTAAGTGTGCTAGAGGAATTCAATCTTTATGAATCCCAGTATGACTATAACTGATTTGCACCTTCCGGATTAACTGTGGGGGGTGGGGGGGCAAGGAGAGGGGTGAATTAAAGCTCTGCTAGGAACACAGGGCAAATTTAGCTGAGCTCCAGGCTGGCTATTCTGTTTATGGCTGCAGCACTCTCGATCAATTAATTTTAATCTGCTAAAAACATTAAACTAAACACTAAAAGGTGTTCTAGTAATTAGCATATCTTTTTTATATTCTAAAAATAGAAATGCTTGTAAAAGATTATGTATGGCAGACAGTTAGCAATTAATTTCCCTGACAGGAGATGTTTTCTCTTCTAAAATAGTTCTAATTTCTATTCTTGTTGGTTCTGTATCTTCTGTGCCTATTGAAATATAGATTTTTTTTCCCCAATCCTGTATCCTCCAGATGTGCTGGACAGAAACTTCAAAGTTGAAGCTAGAAGTTGCAGTTCAACCCCACAGGAAGGTAGCTGTTAGGGGAATTTATCTAATACCATTGATAAATTATAATGATTTTGAGGTCATAGTGAACTATATACATCTATATGAATAGATGGTGGATTTAGAAAAAACTATTAGGGTGTTGTTTTTTAAATCTTCCACTTATGCACTTTTTAAAGAGTTTTTCAGAGCTGTTACCTTTCTTTGGTAGATCATTGCCACCATTAATGGGGACTCTTCCTATGCTTTTATCATTATGGAAAATTGGCTAAGATTCCCATTTGTACTCAAAGGACTTTAAGACCTCATGGGCATGTGTTTCTCTCTAAGATTATTAATAAAGAAGTCATAATGAATGAAACATCTCGGGTGGGAGCTATGGACACACCTAGTAAGGTGTGTCAAATTTTTCAACTTTCAATTTCAATTTTTTTTAATTTAATTTAATTTATTTATTTAGTTTGTCAAACATGTAAGAGATAACAGGTATAAGTATAAACATGGACATGGGCACAGGTAATGAGTACAAATAAATGGGACAGTGGGACAGGGATGGTAGGCACGCTGGTGCGCTTATGCACGCCCCTTACGGACTTCTTAGGAATGGGGTGAGGTCCATGGTAGGCAGTTTAAGGTTGAAGTTATGTGGGTTTGAGGCAGTGGTGAAATCTAAAATTTGTTACTACCAGTTCTATGGGCATGGCTTGGGGGGGGGGGTAATGTGACTGGGTGGGTGTGGCCAATTTTTTTTTTTTTTACTTTTAAAACCATTTTTTCTACAACCTCTTCAGTGAAGAGGTTGTAAAAAAATGCTTTCAAAAGGCTCTGATGATCCCAGCTGAGTTGCCTGGCAGAGGCATTTAAAAGAAAAAAAGGGTTTTTTTCTTTTAAAAGCCTTTGAAGATCCTAGCTGAGCCGCATGATCATCAGAGGCTTTTTTTTTTTTAACTTTTAAAAGCATTTTTTGGCCGAAGATGTTGTAGAAAAAATGCTTTTAAAAGTAAAAAAAAAAGCCTCTGATGATTGTGCGGCTCAGCTGGGCATGGGGGGGTGGGGCAGGGATTTTTGCTACCGGTTCTCTGATCTACCCTCCTCCATCGATACCAGATCAGGCGACCTGGTCCGATCCAGGAGCATTTCACCCCTGGTTTGAGGATGTAACAATGGAGTCGGGTAGAGCATTCCAGGCATTGACCACCCTGTTGCTGAAGTCGTATTTTCTACAATCGAGTTTAGAGCGGTTTACCTTGAGTTTGTATCTATTGTTTGCCCGTGTATTATTGTGGTTGAAGCTGAAGTAGTCGTTGACAGGTAGGACATTGTAGCAGACAATTTTGTGTACTATACTGAAGTCAGACTGTAGGCAGCATAGTTCTAGGTTGTCGAAGCCTAAAATTTCAAGCCTGGTGGCATAAGGGATTCTATTATGTCAATTTCTTAGGGGTGTTCAAAAGTTGTGACATGCCTTAGGGATTTTAAAGATGTTTTTGTTATTTTAATACAACTTAGATGTGTTTGGTACATCTAACTATATAAATATCATAACTTTTCAACATTTTGTTTGTTTCATTTAGACTTTCCCGGCCCCTTTATAATGGCATGAATCAGAACAATCTCTGTGTTGGAATGGATTATGTAGACATGCAAGGACATGTGGGAGGTTCTGGAAAATCAAAATGTCACTGCAGGTGAAGATAAGTATTGGCCCAGGACGTTCTTATGTCACAAAAGAGCTCCAGATACATATCCTCATAATTCATCCTAAAGAGCTTTGCCAGTCTCTTGTCCCCAACTGCACGAAAGTACATATTTGTAGAAACATCTCTGCAGGGAGGAAGTTTGAATTAGTTTTAAATATCTTTAAAGAGTTTACAAGAAGTCTTTTCTTGTCCTTTGCCTCGTGTTCCACAGCTGCCTTCTTTTTGTCCTTGAGTTGAGCTTGACTTCTGGTTCAGCAACATCTATGCGATTTTCTTGGCCATGTTTCAGAAGTGGCTTGCTGATGCAGTCTTGAAGGGATGTCTTTTGGCATTCAAGTCTAGCTAACAGCCAAACGATTGCCATATATCAAATGAGTCAAAGTAAATGCAGAAACCTTGAAATCAATGATTTGGCAAAGTTGCCATCTGGATTCTCTACTAAAAGTGAACACATAATGGCCTGCAATTCTGTAAGAATTGGACCCTCCCCCCCTTCTACCCCTCCCTCCCTCTCTCTCTCTCCCTCTCTCTCCTTCTCTTCCTCTCTCTCTCTCTCTCTCTCTCTCTCTCTCTCTCTCTCTCTCTCTCATTATAGGCAATGGTCTCCATTGATCCCTAGGGTTGGTGCGTTACAGCAGATATATTAAATGTGTCCATTATGTCAGCCAGCCTGGGCTGATGGCTGCAGTTGGCTGCAGATCACAGGACAGAGCTCTAAAGTACTGATTCTGATAGTAAAAGAATGGAAAGATTGTCTTGCTCCCAGGAATTCACAAAATAAAGGAAAGGCCAATGACCTGTCCACATTTTTATATCCATCATGGAGAGACATCTAGCGGATGACTAGTGTATAACAAAAAACCCATTTTGTCCTGCAAGATGCTTCCCATTAGCCTATACAATACTAAAATGTTGTTGAACTGCTTTTATCTGCAACATGTCAAAATCTTTTTTAAATTCAATTGGCATTTAACACAAACTGCTTTCTGGTGCCTCTTTCAAAGCCTGCTTGATCGCCTGTTCCAATACAGGATAAACTCCGTTGTTACAAACCTTGGAAGAAAGTACTTTATCTAGTACTAAGGCTTGACTAGCACCAATGATGTTACCTAGTTTGAGTAATGAAACATTTGCAAGAAAAGAACCAAGCACCAGCGAGCACCAAGGACCCTTCCTTTCAACCCTGAGCTACAAATATTCTCTTTGAAAGCTTTCATCATTTGCCAAAATCTACCACTTTAAAGTAATAACGAAATAGAGAGCAGGTGCTTGATTTGGTTTAAGACTTTGTCATCTGGGCTATTTTGGATAAATCAGCTGGTTCTAAATTACTCTCCTAACTAGAAATGGGCCGTGTTTGATGGAAGAATGGCAGGTTGAGATGGCTTCCAGAAATCCATTTCATCGGGCAGATTCAAACAATTTATAAGAAATGCAGGCATTGCCTCTGACATGTCACCTTCTGGCTTTGTCCACCTCTTCTTTTATCTTTTTATCTTATCAGGAAGGAAAATCACAAGTGGCTTTTTATCTGTATCAGATTGTGCTCATCACAAATGTTTTATTATTTCTGGTATAGCTCTCAAAGTGATCTCTTCGGTGTCCTCCAATCTCAGAATTCAAAATTGTTGATACACATTTATAATTTATAATATTTAAGGATATTAAATAGCAGTTTAAAAAGCAATTGTATTGCTAGAATGATTTAAAAGAGAAACAAAGGCCCAGCCAGGTTGGATACATCAATTTCCAGAAAGGCTCATCAAATCTTATCCTTTCTCCACAGAAACTTCAGGAAGACTGAAGGTCTAACAGGATCCAAATAGTAGAATTGTTGGAAGTCAGGCAGCATAGAAATTTAAACTTCATCTCCTTCTCCTCCTCCTCCTGTTGTGATACCTAAATCAACTTCTGATAGAAGCCAAAAATTTCACAGAACTGTGAAAGTCTCGATTTTGCTGTGTGTCTCTTAGGAATTTGTCCAGAGGTGTGTGATTGCAGATCAGGTATGGTGGAAAGAGGAGAGAAGATCTGAAATTGGTTAAATGGGAGCATTGTTAGGCGACCTGGCAACACTACACTTTCAAAATATGATGTGGGTTAGACAGATGTCTTCCCTATACTATGTAGATTATTTGTTAATTCAATTAATTGGATTGCCTATTTCATTATAAAATACTAATCGTAAACACAATGTACAAATAAATATAAATGTTATAGTACAGACAAGACTATGGAATCACAAACTCTGATTTTTGAGTATCAAGCATCAAAATTATTTCTTGATATACCTCTATTATCCCCTGATAATCTATTTTGTAACAATTTGATAAAAATTACTGAATATACCTCTATGGTTCCAACGTCTCAGTCTTTAAAAGCTTCTTTTGCCTCATAGAATGTTCTGTCAAATAGCCTTAATAATCCAAATCCAAATTAATCCATTAGGTTTCCTCCAATCTTTCAAATCCATAATCCAATAACCAGTAGGGTTTAGTTATTTGCAATTTAAATTTGCAATTTAGTTCATCTTAAAAATCTTCAAAAAAGGAAAGTAACTAAGTATTTCAAAATATCCAAGTCATCTTCTAAAATAGAATTAAGGTCAGACCGCCTTCCAGGTGTTGTTTACTTTCTTCTGTTATGTATATTAGACATTCTCACTTTCATTAAAAGTTCTCACGCTGTAGTGCTCCTTTTCTTCCAGTAGATGGCTCTCCTGCTCCAAATTCCAACATTAAACAGTATGTCAAAAGCAGCTGATTATCAGATAGGTCCAGGCGGTTTAAAGATACAAATAAGAAAGACAGTTTCTCCCAAAAAATCATCTTTCAGATTGCTTAAGCTTTTTTCCAGGCTTTCTATATTTTAAAGCTTCCTTTGGGCATTTCTTTTGCCTCTTAATTTTCAGTCTTTAATCTTCTCCATGTGTCTAATCACCGCTTCCTTAATGCTTGGAGATTATTTTTGAAATCCTTGTACTTAAATTAAGTCTTTAGAGTAGGAGTTGGAAATTATCTCAACTTCAATGTTCTGTCCGCAGACCGCTCCAGCACAAATCTTATGGTCCCAGTTGTCCCAGCTTGTGACTAGCCAAAAATGGCCATTGTCCCTGCTGCCATTCAGGAGAGCTTGCTTTGGACCTAACGAGGAAATTGCGAGTTCCTTGTGGTCCACGAAGCGCCTCTCCTTTCTTTGCCACCACTACAAGGTGGCTTTGACCCTATAGGGTCTCCCGACAGCAGTTGCTGGCTGGATTTTGCAGTGCTCAGCAAAGCCCGCTATTTTCCAAGCCGTTCTTGCCATGACGTCAACCAGAAGTCCTGATTTTTAAGTGCTTAAGAGGAGAGCCAGTTCTACCATAAGGCAGAATGAGGTAGCTGCCTCATTTGACTGTCCTAAATTGGAAAACATTTAATATTTGTATAGGGAAAAGTGAGTTTTTCTTTCCCATATACTGAAATAATTTAACTGATGTGGGCTACACTATCCCTTGACTTGGACCATGGTTGTCCTTTCCTTTGCTTAAAGAAATTTAAACAGCTTTGTAAGATTCATTAAGGCTCCTTCTAAGAGATCCAGATGTGATTTCTTTCTTTAAAAAATATATATTTTATTAGGATTATCATAATGTAAAATGAAAATGAAAATAAAGCTATTAGGGAAATGGACTTCCAATGTTTTTCAGCACAGTAAAATACAAAATAGATTTGCAGCCTCAATTTTTTACTTTACTAGTCATTCCTATAACGACAAACTCAATCACCAAAACCTAAAGTCAAGATTTTTTTTTTTTGTCTCAAGCCCGAAAGAAGTGGTTTCCAGGTAGAAATAAAGCTGGATATATTCTTTTCTTTAATTAAAAAAGTCATTTTGCCATCTCTGCCAACTCCATCACTTTTTCCATCCATCTTCTCTTGTGGGATTGAGGTATCTTTCCATTTCTGGCCATAAAGAATTCTTGCTGCAGTCAACATATACAAGAACAAAGTTCCAAATTTTTTTTCCAACTCTTTATCCAGTAAACCTAAAAGAAAAGCTTTTATTCCTTTGTTTTATACCAAGTCCACCAAAAATGATAGAAAGTATCTTAAGATCCAAATGCAATTTCTAATTCTTCTATTCCTCTGCTCCTCATATGTACGAATTTAGTTTTTCAGGATAATAGTACAGCCTACAGTAATAGAATTCCTCTTGGAATGCTATTAGAATATATTCTTTCATGGTACCCATTTTCAGTATTATTCTTCCTCTAAAATCATGGGGTACTATTTTTTTAAATGAAGGTTTAATAGTGCCAATCTTTCATTAGAAATATAGTGTGGTTCCAGATGGCATGGTCCTCTGGAGAAAGATGTGGCTCTCCAAACACTATGGAAGAGTATAGAGACTTTCAACTCCATTTCCACTCTTTTCCTAATTTTATTTAATTACTGATACAGCTATTGATTTCAAGGCGGATATAACAGACTTACCAAGCCACAAGGGAATTAATGGCATGTGTTTAAATTCCATATGTTGATTAAAGCTGTCAGGGGTCACAGATGCAAAGTTGAATGAAATTTCCACTCCAGTTTTTTTTTGGAAAGTAATGATTAGAAAATGCAGCCAGGCTAAATTCAGATGGCAGAAAGGCAGGGAAGGAAATATTTGTTTCTTCTGATTTGTCACATGTAATTATATGAGTTTACATTATAGGTAACTTTACTCACGTTCAGGCATGGAACTAGCAATCCAAAGAGTAAACAATAGCAGGTGAGCATTTCACAGGTAGAGTTTGCTCACTCCACTGAGACACACACAAACTCATACTTGTTCAGCAACAGAAGCCTTTGTTGGTCAGGAATTGTGGGGGCTTCCCCCTCCACTGCCAAAACATGTTTCCACTGCAGAATGTGTTTTTCTACCTACAAACAATTTATTTTACTTGAGAAATGGATGGATAAATGATACATTACATTAGAGATCGTACAATGGAAACATGGGCCTTGGATACTGTCCCATCACTGCTGTATTAGCTGGGTTTCTAGAAGTTTTAGGGCCTCAATGTTCAGTCTTGTGTAAAACTGAGTCTTCAAACACCCTTGGAAGGATTGATGTGTCCCAGCCACTTCCCGTTTTCCACAAACATACAATGCTTTCACAGAGGTTCCAGACCACAACAGTTGAGCAGAGATAAAGGCTCCTGTTGAGTGTCTAGGGGACACAGTGGCTCGGTGGCTAAGGTTCTGAGCTTGTCGATCAAAAGGTGGGCAGTTCAGTGGTTCAAATCCCTAGTGCCATGTAACGGAGTGAGTTCCCGTTACTTGTCCCAGCTTCTGCCAACCTAGCAGTTCAAAAGCACGTAAAAAATGCAAGTAGAAAAATGGGGACCACCTTTGGTGGGAAGGTAACAGTGTTCCATGCGCCTTTGGCGTTTAGCCATGCTGGCCACATGACCACGGAGACGTCTTTGGCTTTGAAACAGAGATGAGCACCACCCCCTAGAGTCGGGAATGACTAGCACATATGTGCGAGAGAAACCTTTATATTTACTGAGTGTCTATGGAGAACACAAAGATTAAGTACTCCTACCTCCTATCTCTTGTTTCTCTTCACAACTGCTCTTCTCACAAGTGCTTGTTGCAAAGATGGGCCATAGTGTCCTTCCTCCACACATGGTCATAATCAGTGAGTAGAAGAAACATGGATCATCAAAGTGTTGCAGCCAAGTTTAGTTCTAAGACTTTGCTGCCTGGTGCAACACTAGGAATTAACAAATTGGAAGAATTAATTCTGGCAGCTTAGAGACTAAGAAAGAGGACACTGATAGTGAGAGGCCAGATCCAACAGCAAAGTGACAAAGGAGAAAACAATTGCTTGAATCCCAACAAGCAGAGAGTATCCATAAGCGGCTCAGACAGACACTACCCTAATTCACATGGGTATAAGAAGGGGAGGAGACACAATGCAATCAGGCTTACAAAATTCTGCTATTATAGTCAATCCTGAGAAAAGTAGTCTTAGCTTTCCTGTGGAGTAGATTCTTGGTCTCATCTACTTGGTGGGGTTGACAGGCAGATGCGTCTTAGATCTTTTGTAGCAATAGAAATAATAACCTCTTTCATACTAACTCTCCTTTTATAGTATTTGTAGACTAGAGATCAGAAGGGGACGGCTATGTCTAGTACTAATAGAATAATTGTCATGTCATTTGCTGTTATAGATCCCTGGAGGTAAAGGGCAAATTCTGTAGAATCGTTGGCAGCAGAAGAGACAGAGGGAATGTTTTATTTTCCACATCATTCCCAATGCAGCCATTTGCTTTCCCCATGTGAGCTGATTGTCAATGTACAATGTCTGGATAAAATAAAGAGACACATGAAAAGAAAAAGGAAGGGAAGGGAATGAGAAATGAGAGGCTCACCTTGCCTCTTGGCAATCTCAGCTATTGAACGTATTGCCTGATCATATTTGTTCAGCTGTATTTCAAGTCAGGTTCCTCATATGTCTTTTGTGACTACATGTCTCAGCTGTATCTCAGAATGTGTGAGTGAACGTGTCTATCAATGACCTGCTTGCTTCTTCCATATAGAAGAATTTACATAAGGAAGAAGACCGGAAGAATTTTTTAAAAAAATTAGGTTAAAATGGGATGCAGTCCAGTTTAACTAGCTCTGCAAGAACTAAACTAAAATGTAACAGAGAGGATTGCCACCAATTTTTTTTTTCTTTCTAAATCTAAGTGCTTTCATCCTGTCTGGATTTGACCTCACTAATGTTTCTACTTGCCAATAGACTTGCAGTTAAGCTCTGCTAGTGAATAGGCTACAATGTGGGATCAAAGAAATATGGAGTTGAACTACCAGTACTACAGAAGACACACATGGAACTGTCCAGAATATTTGTAGCCCCGTGTGTTTAGGCTGCAGTAGCAGTGATGGTATTCACCGGCACTATGCCATCTTATTTAGCCATGTTTTCTAAGCCGCGCGTGCAAAGCATTTGCTCACATTTTCAGTGTGCGGTGAACCGGTGGTAAAATTACTCTGAGCAGTAGATCAATAGACAATTAGAAGTATGCTTCTATATCCAGAAAAGGGAGAAAGGCAAGAATAGGAAGCGACCTCATATAAAGAAAACCTGTATAAAATGTTTTACAGGTGGTACTTCCCACTCACAAGATTGGCAAAAATTAGTAACAAATATTCTTCAAGATGTTGGAAATGTGAGGTGGTACCAGGGTCCTACTACCATATGTGGTGGGAGTGCTCAAAAGCAAAAAGTTTTTGGTATCAAATAAAAAGCTGGCTAGAAGAAATTCTAACGATTAAAATAAAAGTCAAAGCAGAATTTTTCTTATTGGGAATGACAGATGGTAAATATAATAAAAATGTAACCTAACTAATATTACATATATTAACAGCTGCAAGAATAGCATTTGCTCAGAAATGGAAGAGTAAAGAAACACCTTCAGAAGAAGAAGTGTTATGTAAAATCTTCAATTGTGCAGAAATGGACAGACTCACTTTGGAACTCAAAAATAAAAGTGAATCAACATATTATGAAATCTGGACTAAATTTTATGAATGGTTAGACAAAAGGAAGAATGCCAAGAAGAAGGTGTAGTAAATGTCTAGAAATATATATGTCAATGTATACTGAACTTGTGTGTGTGATATAAGTTTATTGGATATGGATATAGTTGTTTAGGAGGAATTATGTAGTATGCTTGACATGTAATGAAGTAAGATATACGTAAATTTGTGTATAGATTAAGGAATATATTATTTATTAATTTGAATTAGATGGAAATGTTAGAAACCGGAGATGTCAAACCATGTCCATTGTTTTTTAAATTTGAATTATTAATAAAAAACTTTTTTAAAAAAGAAAAGAATAGGAAGCAGTGATCAGGGTTATAATGGAATTATTTTGTAGGAGGAAAGCAAAAAAATAAATAAATAAGATGCACCGATGAACTGAGCTGCAGCTCACAAAAGCTAATGCTTTTCAATAAAATCGGTTGAAAAAGATGCTGTCGGACAACTTTTGATGCAAATATTTTATGTGGTTTATGGAGCAAAGAAGAAACTGCAAAGCAGGAATAGGTCTTGACTTTCTTTAAGTTCACCTTGCCTACGCCAAGAGAACTAGTAGATGTATTGACCATAACCAATCCAAATATATCATGCAGCCCTCTTCTCTTTCTCTTCTTAATGGCTATATTTTGGGGAATTTATCATCTAGATTCCCTGTAAATGTCCTTAAGTGAGGTAGTGTAATCGGAGGAAAAAAACAAATCTCAGAGCATCAATATGCCAACAAAGTCTTTCGCAAACTAATTAAACCAATAGCCTGATTACTACAACTTCTTATTCCTTCCAGTGATGTCCAAAGAATGAGATCCTCAACTTCCAAAAAAAACAATGAACCAATCCAACAGGTGGAACTAGACATTCTTTCTTAAATCTTAGCTTGCCATTTTTTTTTCCAAAGAGTTATCTCTGCTAACATCTATATTCCCCTAATATCAGACCCAAAAAAGCAGGTCCATAGTCCAATTAAGTTGAGTTATTGCTACTCATGCCTATGCACAGTGATATTCTCAACTAATGGTTAACGACTGCTTGGAATTAGATAAGGGTCAATGGAGTTCAAGAGAGGTTGGATTTAACTCACTTGTGGCTACATAGGGATTCTAGACTGATGCCTGTTTTAACTCCACCCCAGGTTCTGCCAGGCCTTTTCCTACACTCCAATGATCCACTCAAAATAGATTTTAATTTATTTTTTATTGGAGGGTTTTTTTTTTTTTGAACCAGCAAAGTAAATGGTCTTTATCATACATCAAAAACCTCGCAAAATGCTTTCCCATGAAATTTCTCCCATTTTATTTTTTATACTGGCAAGCTGGATTTTACTTTATTTTATTAGATTTTATTTATTTTAATTAGAGCCAGTTTGATATATTTTTTTTTTATTGCAAAAGTTTTACAATTACATTTTCACCCCCTTTTTCCCCCCCCACTACCCCCCCAAACTTCCCAACCTCCCCAACCCACCCTAACCCTCCCCTCCCCCCAGACTTCCTAGTATGCTCATGTCAGATAAAAGGAAAAAACCCTCCTTTGTATATAAAACTTGAACCCCTCCCTCCCCCTTACAAATTTTCTTCTTCATTACATTAACCTATTTCTATCTTGGTATATCATTTTCAGATAAATTTTCATCCTGATTACCTTAAAAATATTTCTATCATAATGTAACATTTTCTAACAAATTTTCATCCTTAACCTTAAAATATTTCTATCTTGATATAACATTTTCTAACAAATTTTTATCCTCAACCCTAAAATGTTTCTATCTTATATAACATTTTTAAATAAAGGCTATTTGGTACTTCCTAGTTTGATATTTATGCTGAACATAATTTATCCACTTCTTCCATTCCCATTCATAAGTCTCTTGAGAACAATCTTTTAAATATGCTGAAATCTTCGCCATCTCCGCAAAACTGGCCATCTTCAAAGTCCATTCCTCAATCGAAGGCAGCGCTTCATTTTTCCAATATTTACCTATCAACAATCTTGCTGCAGTTATCATGTACAATATCATTTTTGTTTCCCCCAATGTAAAACCCTTAACTATACCCAATAAAAACAGTTGTGGGGAAAATTGAATTTTTCTCTTCAAAACATTCTGCATGACCCACCAAATTTTTATCCAAAAAGCCTTAACTTTCTTACAGGTCCACCAGACATGATAATATGTAGCGTCTAAGCAGTCACATCTCCAACATTTAGGCTGGGCACTAGGGTACATACACGACAATTTTTTTGGATCTAAATGCCATCTATAAAACATTTTATAAAAATTTTCCCGCAGATTCTGCGACTGTGTAAATTTAACATTCTGAACCCAAATTTTTTCCCATGTTTCCAACATCACTGGTTCCTCAAAATTTTGTGCCCACTTAACCATGCAGTCTTTAACTAATTCAGTTTCTGAATCCCTTTCTAACAAAACATTATAAAGTCTTTTAATATGCATTGGGCCTTTCTCTTTTATATGTCTAACTAATTCTTCCTCATACATCATAATACCGGTTTTTTGGTCCTCCTTCCATCTCAATTGCAGTTGATTATATTGTAACCAAGTTAAATTAATCCCTTCAGCCAACAATGTCTGTAATGTCTTCAGCTGCCATCTGCCCGCATCTGTAAAAAGAACCTCTTTATATAAAACCCCCCCGAGTGACATTATATTTGTATTCCACAAGGTATGACCAAGATCCAGCCATAGCGGTATTTTATAATTCCAGTTGTTTCGGTGCTTCTTCCAAACTCTCAGCAAAGAATCTCTAAGTATATGGCTTTTAAATACTTTATCCACTTTGCTGTCATAAAATAAGTAAGCATGCCATCCAAATTCCAAATCAAAACTTTCTGCGTTCAATATTCCAGTCTTTTTTCCTCCAAACCAATCGCTTACTAAAGTCAAAGCTGTTGCATCATAATATAATTGTAGGTTTGGAAGTTTGAGACCTCCCCTTTCTGGGATGTCTTGCATAATTTTCATTTTTACTCTTGGTTTTTTCTCGTTCCAGACAAATTTGTTGATACCAGTTTGCCATGCTTTTAGTTGTTTATCATTTTTGAGCACCGAAATCATTTGAAACAAAAAAAGAAATCTTGGCAAAATGTTCATCTTAACTGCTGCTATTCTTCCAAGTAAAGACAGCTGCAGTTTTTTCCAAGTCTCCATATCTTTTTGCACCTCTCGCCACAACGCCTCATAATTATTTTGAAACAATTTCATATTTGATTCTGCAACCTGAACTCCTAAATATTTTACCTTTGGTACAATCTCAAAACCTGCCCTCCTTTCTAACTCCAGTTTACGATCTTGTGTCATATTTTTAACTACCATCTTAGTTTTTCTCTGATTCAATCTGAAACCTGAAACCTTACCGAAATCTTGTATAATGTCCTTCATCTGGATTATCGATTCCATTGGCTGTGTTAGGGTAACTACCAGATCGTCTGCAAATGCCTTTATTCTGTAATCCTCTTGCCTTATCATTATACCTTTCAATGTGTTAGAATCCCTTATTGTATTTAACAAGACTTCTAGTGTTAAAATGAACAACAATGGGGACAGTGGACATCCCTGTCTTGTACCTTTTTCGATTTTAAACTCTGTTGTCAAACTTCCATTGATAATAATCTGTGCCTTTTGCTCTTGATAAATTGCTGAAACCGCCTGTATATATTGGTCCCCAAAGTCCATCTTTTTTAATGTCTTTAATAGAAAATTCCAATCCACTCTATCAAAGGCCTTCTCTGCATCCAGAAAGACCAGCACTGCAGGGATCTGTTTATTCTTCTCAAGATATTCCAATAAATCTATTACTTGCCTTACGTTGTCCTTCATGTGCCTACCCTCAATAAATCCCGCTTGGTCATCATGAATCACCTTTTGAATTACTGGCATCAGTCTGTTGGCTAATACTTTTGCGTAAATTTTATAATCCGTATTCAAAAGAGATATTGGTCTGTAATTCTCCGGTTTTTTGGGACCTACTTGCTCTTTTGGTATCAAAGAAATATAAGCTGTAGTCCACGATGGAGGTACTTTTCCCCCTTGTTGTATGTTGCAAAATAAGTCTCTAAGTTGTTCCACCATTTCTGCCTGTAAAGTTTTATAATACACTGCTGTCAGACCATCCGTTCCAGGAGCTTTAGCTGTTTTTAATTGTTTTATTGCTGCTATTATCTCCTCCTCTGTTATGGGATAATCCATTCTTTCCTTTTGTTGTTCGGTGATTTTTGTAACTCTTTTATTGTCCAAATATTTTTCTATAAGTCCATTCTGCACCTCCTCTCTGGCATATAATTTAGTGTAATATTGAAGAAAGGCTTCTTTTATTAAATTCTGTTGAAAAACTTCTTTCCCCCCAATATCAACACTATCAATAGTCCGTATGCTTTGTTTCTTCCTTAATGTGTAAGCCAACCACCTGCCTGGTTTATTAGCATTGCAGAATGTATTATGCTTCGCATATTGTAAGTTTGTTGCAACTTGTTCCGCTATAAGCATTTGGAATTGGTCTTTCAGAAGTTTTATAACACTAAGTATTCTTTCATCTGTTGGGTTTTTAATAAGTAACTGTTCTTTGTCCTTTATTTCTGCTTCCAATTCAAGTCTTTTTTTTTGTCGAATCCGCTTATGTTTAGAGTTCATATATATAAGCACCCCTCTCATATAAGCTTTACTTGCGTCCCACACAATTTCCATTGGGGTGCCTTTATTCAAGTTCATTTCAAAAAACTCTTTCAGATGCTTTTTAAGTTCTATTATATTTTTCTCATATCTAAACAAGTTTTCATTTAATCTCCAAGAACGTCTCTCGTTCTTACATGTCTCAATTTCTATCCAGACTGGACTGTGATCAGTCAAAGTTCTTGGCAGAATCTTTGTTCTTTTTGTCCTAACAAGTAAGTCATCAGACAACAAAATAAAATCAATCCTGGAGAAGGATCTATGTCTGTCAGAAAAGAAAGTATAGTCCAATTCTTTTGGGTTATGTATTCTCCAAATATCTTTTAATTCCAGGTCTTCTTTCATATCAAAAAAAGTCTGTGGTAATCTAATTCTTGATTTTGCCAAAGTCTTTTTATCTAATTTAGAGTCAATTACTCCATTCCAGTCTCCCATAATTAAAATAGATCTATAATCCCATTGAAGTATTTTAGTATGCAGCATTTTATAAAAATAGTCCTGTTGTTGATTAGGAGCATAAATTCCTATCAGAAGAATTTGACTGTTAGCAGAAAGTAATTCAATTGCTACAAACCTACCATCTTGATCAGCTTCTATAAGTTTGGCTGTTAATTTTTTGTTTACATAAATAACCACACCATTCTTTTTTTGGTTAGTTGAGAATATAAAATGTGTTCCCAATTTGGAATTTTTCAAATAGTTTTGATCTTGAACTGTAATATGCGTTTCTTGTAAACAAATTATATCATTATTATGTTGTTTTAAGTATGCAAATATTTTCTTCCTTTTTTGTGTTGCATTCAACCCATTCACATTCCAAGATAAACATTTAATCATCCTTATTCTCCTTCTGGAGCGAAGCGCAGAACCTTAGGATGTCATCTGAGATCTGTCCTGCTTTTCCCACAGCCCCAGCCTTGTCTTGACTCTCCTGCTGTAACTTTTCTTTAAGTTCCTTGGCTTTTGCTCGAGTTATACGCTGATCCTTAACTTCAGCCGCCCAAGCCAGCTCCGAGATTGGAGAAGGCTCCAGCAAAGGCTCATCCAAAAAGCCTCCCTCAGCACCCTTCAGCTCTGCTAGTTCCTGCTTAGAGTGTTGTTCTTTAATCTCCAAAACTGTAGATGTGCGTGGGGATGGAGTTCTTTCTTTAAAGATGTCATTATAAAATTGCTCCGCCTTCTCCACAGTATTCAAACGGTGTTTCTCTCCCTTGTATCTCAAAATTATGCCAGTTGGGGCGTCCCAACGAAATGGGATTTGATTATTCTGCAGTTCTTTAACAAGAAAACCATACTCTTTTCTAGATTTCAACATCTTAGGTGGGAGCTCCTTGTAAACTGTAATCTTGGATCCACTCACTTGCACAGAAGTGAGAAAAGATTTTTGCAAAATGTCATTTCTTATTGCTCTATCTGTAAAATATATGACCACATCTCTAGGCAGTTGTCTTTGTCTGGCCACCCACGAGTTAACTCTATAGATTTTATCTATTTTGCAAAAAACCATCTCAGGTTCAACTTTTAAAATCACAGCTAGGGCTTCAGCACAGATCTGTCTCAAATCTTGTCTCTCCTCTTCTCTAATTCCTCGAAGCCTTATAGCAAATTCCATTGCACGAAATTGCATCATAACAATATCATTCTCAACTCTCTGCATCTTGTCATCAACATCAAAAAATTTATGATCATTATTTTTCATCTTAGCATTAACTTCCAATTTAAATTCATCCACTTTTGTCTCAACTTTCATAATAAATCCTGCCAGACCAGACGCCACATCCGTTATTTTTTTGGTCACCATCTTTTGGCTCTGCTGCATTTCCTGCATGATTTCCTGTTGTGACTTTTGAATTTTTTCATCTATTTTATTTATTTTGTCATCCATGTCTTGAAATTTCTCATCCAAAATATTTGAGATGAATGCTTTTAATTCTCCCATATCCAAATCTTTTTTTTGGGCTTGTGACTGCGTATCCTGCTTACGTGGGGGGGATCCCCCCCCTGTTTTGCCTTCCTGCTTTTTTGAAGCCATCCTGCCACGTAAGCTAGCTTTCTTAAAAAGGGATGGTCCGCCTCTTCTGCCACCTCCACAATACCTTCTAAGAAAGTCCCCCAGAATTACTCAAAGCAAAGCTATAATGCAGCAAGGACAAGTAAAAGGGAGAGATTTTCCTCTTATTTCTGTTGCAGCCGAAGCAACTCTGTAACAACTTTTTAACTTTGTAGCAAGACAAGATAACTTCACCAATCCACACCCACTAATTCATTTGCTGAGCGCCATATTTTTTTCAATCACTTTCACTCATTCCGAGACTTTCACTTCAGTAAAAAAGTTCAGCAAAGGACTAATACTTGCAGTTCAAAGTTTCAGGGTTCAAGTGGATTGCAGATGTTTATTTGAGTTATTTCCTCGTTCTTTAAAGGTTTCCTGAGGTCGGCTTGTTCCGCACAAGCAGAAGACGTCCCACGCCGCCCGGAGTTCCAGCAGGTTGTTAGGGAGCCGCGCCTGCTTCCTCCCCAGAAACCGTTCCCTGGGGGGGTTGCAGGGGCTCTACCTGTGCCCTGCTGCCTCTTCTTCTTCAATCCTAGGGATTTCGAAGATTTCGAGCCGCTTCGCAATCAGGAAGCGGCTCTACAAGCGGCGGGGGTGGCGGTGCCAAAAGAAAGCACCGTCGCCGCCGAAGACGAGGAAACCGGAAGAGCCCAGTTTGATATATTGATTAAGGCATAAAGCTAGAAATCTGGAGGCAAATTTATATGGCTCTCCATCAGTGGTGAAATCCAATTTTTTTTACTACCGGTTCTGTGGGCATGGCTTAGTGGACATGGTGGGGGAAGGATAGAACCGGTATTCTATAGAACCGGTAGTAAAACCGGCTGGAGGCTGTGCCCTCTGACCCTGACGTCATGAGAAGTGATCTGCGCATGTGCAGAAGCAAGCACGTGTGCGAGCAAAGCGAGCGCATGCACAATCCCATTGCGAAAGGGTAGTAAAGGTAAGTGGAACCCACCCTTGATTCCCACCCCACTCCAGCGGAAGAATACTGCAAAATCCCCATTCCCACCCCACTCTGGGGTCAGCTAGAGGTGGTATTTGCTGGTTTTCCGAACTACTCAAAATTTCCACTACCGGTTTTCCAGAACCTGTCAGACCCTGCTTGATTTCACCCCTGCTGTCCATATGATATAACATGACTCTGGATGGCATACAAACACATCAACAATTTTAAAAAAGATAACCAATCTTGCAACACTAGACATAAATTAAAATAAAAACATGGAAAAAGACAAGGTCATGGGAGAATAACATTATCTACCATGTTTCTCTGAAAATATGACCTACCCCAAAAGTAGGTCCTAGCTTGATTTTTACATGTGCACCTAATAAGCCCTAACCCCAAAATAAGCCCTAATCAGACTCCACCCACTCCAGGGTGCACAGGTAAAAATTACGTTAGGATGGGGATGGGGTGTGGAGCTTCCCTATTACTTACCTTCAGACAGTTGCAGTCAGGCCTTGCACACCTTGACACCCCTGACAAGGCACCTGCCTTGACGGACCATTTCTACTGCAGGTGGCAAGACTTTCCTGAAGGTCTCTGCAGCCAATAACAGAGCTCCAGATCAATCTGGCTGGCTGCAGAAGAAGTTCCTAAAGGCCTCTGACAGCAAAAAGGAGGCCGGGGTGACACGCAAGTGAGGTAAGTCAGTGGATGACATCCCCGCCCCCAAAAATAAGACCTGGTGCCTTTTTTGGTGGCAAAAAAAATATTAGACAGGTTCTTATTTTCAGGGAAACACGGATATCATACAAGCACCTCAAAAATTCCCATATAATCATTGATCATTGATTCATCAAGTGAAATTTTTGGAGAGAAAAATATTTTTTATAAGTAGGAATCTTAAAAAGAAAAAAGAAACAAAAGCACAGAGGAATTTTTGGATATATTTATTTAGGAGCAGATTAGTTTCCAATCATGGACTTCATACATTGTAGATAAGGCATGGTTTTATCATCCATCAAAAAATTAAAGTCTCACTAGCTTCTTGAATGACTTAGCAGCAGTCGTGGTTCACAATATCCTGAACATAAATCTTTTTACAGGATGGGGAAATCACCACCATCTCCTTGGGTTGTTCATTCCATCGCATAACAAAACATTGCAATCTGTTGGCACTCAACTGTCTTCAACAGAGAGCAGAAATCCCCACTCACCCTCTAAGAATGAGACCAGTTTGAAAATTACTTTTCCAACCTTCTTGGAAGACTGAGAGGGAGCTAATAGGAAGGCATCCCTCCAATTTGTAAAAAAAAAAAAAAAAAAAAAAAGAGGAATAACAAAAGCTGTGAGGTGAGGTAAGCGAAAGAACTGAGTTTCCTTCTAACAATCTACACTACTGCTATGGCAATGGAATTTTTTCTACATCTGGTAGATTCCATACTGGAACAATTCAAAAAGGAGTAAGGAACTCATCTCTGGGAATGAAGACATTTATATATGGTTAACAAACAGTTGTAACTAACAGTCAAACTATACACTGCCCTACATACATTCCATATAGCTGACATCGCTAGCATTAGCCTTTGCAGTAGTATTAATATTGGTTGCAGTCCAGATTGGGTTAATTTAAACCCCCCCACCCCCACCCCACCATCTCATTTTACAATCCCTTGACTTTCAAGGAACATTTCAAAATATAGTTGCTATTCAGCACTGAAATTGGCATGTAGAAGGGGATGTTTCTTACGGTTAAGGTATTTCTCTGGAATCTTGAATCTGATCTATAGAATTTTTAGGCACATTTTAAGTGACATGCATGAAGAAGCCATTTGATCAAGATAACTTCAAAAACCACTTCAAGTCTTATGGCAGCAGCCACGTCATAAGACATTAGTCCAGTTGCCTGTGTACCTGTGGTGAATTTTCACTCAGAGACAGTGTTTCCAGCCATGAGCAAAACACCAAAAGTTTCATTTCTTCTTGCATTTGAAACTGCTTCTTTCTATGTCCTGTAATTCCACACTAACCATCTAAACTAGAACAGCAAAATTGCACCCAAGCATTACTGATTTCCTCAATTGGAATAGGCTCAAGTTGGCTGAAATATTTAATTGAATCCCAGCCATTGAAATTCTGTGGTAATTTTAACAGAAAATGTACACAAGTATGTGTGCTATTCCTCATTTTATAAGCATGCTGACCCATGGTTTAACTGCTATATTAAAATGTTGTTGATCCAAATCCCCCATGCTTGAATCTTTTTATAAATTAAGGAAGTTTTATGAGAAATGTCATAATTATCCCTCTAATTTGGTTTCCCTTCAGATTTTTCAGAATTTCCCCCCCTCCCTCACACACATTTGCAAATGAAAGTCCACCATTCACAAAATACTATTTAATAAAACATGAGTTCACATTAATATTATTTTAATAGTTAACATATTAATTTATTATTAGTTCAATTTATATGCTGCCTTTCTCTGGAGACTCAGGCCGGCTAACATTTAACATTACATTATATTCTTATGTATAATATTAATAGGAATTAAAATAAATCTAAAGAAATCTACAGTGTAAAGGTAGTCCTCAACGTATGACCATAATTGGGATCAGAATTTTGGTCATAAGTCAGATATGATGTTTAAAGTATAATGAGCACATAAGAACATAAAAATTTCTGGTGTGAGACTGGTCCATTTCATGAGATCCAGTTTGGTCTAGTCGTTAAGGCATCAGACTAGAAAGTGAGAGATAGTGAGTTCAAGTCCTGCCTTAACCGTGAAAGCCAGCTGGGTGACTTTGGGCCAGCCAGTCACACTCCCTGAGCCCAACTAATATCTCAGGATTGTTGTGGGGAGATTAGGAGGAGGAAGGTGTGCTGGATATAGTCACAACCTTGAGTTACTTGTAAAAACAATGGATGCGTAATTTAAATTGTTATTGTCATCATCATCATCATTTTCTTAGCATTATTCCTGCAGGTGCAGGGTCCGATTTTTGGATTGTCGAACGCCATCTTGAGTGACCATATGCAGCATCCAAGTCATGTCTGCAGTTTGATAGAGATGACTGACTAACCGTCTTGGTGCCTGGGCATGATATTGGAAAGATGGAATATAAATAAAATAGTAATAATGGGGAGGCATATGAAAATCCTTTCCCAAAAGAGCTACAGAAAGAGAGAAAGAGATGGGGGGAGAGGGAGAATGAGAATCTCTGACAAAATAGGTTATAATATATTGTACAGTTTATCAAGTGATGAATGCACTTTATCCCTGAAATAGAACTGTCATACCATTCAAGTAAATTTTCCACAATATGAACAGAATATTACTACTTCCTTGGATATGCGGTGGATGGTGGGTCGGGTGGAGAGATGTGAATTGAAAAATTCAGCAGCAAGTACTAGTCTACTAAATGTTTTCATGCCCTGCTACAAATTACCACTTCATCCAATAGAGCAGACTCAGAGCCTGATACCATTTTCCTTACAAATTATGTTAATTAGGAGTAAGAACTGCTCATTGTATAGTGGTGGATCTTGCCTACTAGGTGGGCTTTCAACAAATAGCCATTTCCATCACCCTCTGTACTAACTAGCCTATCCAAGGAGAGCAGCAGATCTGTATAAATATTAAAGATAATATTCCAAGCATCAGCAAAACTTAATTTCTGCAACAGAAAACTTTGTGTCTCTTTGAGAGGTAGCCAGATTGAAGATAGCTGCAGCAAAAGAGATGGACAATATTTCCTCTGCCAATTGCTAAAAGCTTTTTTTCCCGTAGTATGAAACTGCCAAGTACTATCCTTATGGCTTAGTCATGCTAGGGTCAACTACTTCGACATACTACTGGAATCCTGACAAGGTATGGAGAAGCTGTATTTCCTACCTCTCTCTCTCTCTCTCACACACACACACAGATACACATAATTTGTGCTCTTCAGGAATCCGTGGGCTACACAATGGCAATGTACAGATTGCTAGGAAGAAAAGCTTTATGTCAGTAGTGCCTGCGTATACATCAGGGATGAAATTCAAAAATTTTCTCTACCAGTTCTGTGGGCATGGCTTGGTGGGCATGGCAGGGGAAGGATACTGCAAAATCTCCATTCCCTCTCCACTCCAGGGAAAGGATACTGCAAAATCTCCATTCCCACCCCACTCTGGGGCCAGCCAGAGGTGATATTTGCCAGTTCTCCAAACTACTCAAAATTTCCACTACCGGTTCTCCAGGACCTGTTAGAACCTGCTGAATTTCACCCCTGGTATACATCAGTGGTGGGTTGCTACTGGTTTGCCCCAGATCAGGTGAACTGGTAGTGGCAGCAACTCATGCTGTATGATTGTGTGTGTTGCAACAAACTCTGACAAATTCCATTTTTTTATCCAATGAAACCACAAAAATCTGCACCACTTAAGAAGGTTGGAGTTACACAGAGAGAAAAGCTTCTCTGGCCCTCCTGTCTTCCTTTCTTGCACTAATTGTGCAGAAAAGGGGATTTTGACAAACGCAGGTTATTGTTATAGTGCAGTAAAAGGCTGAATTACTTTCACTACCTGTTTTACATTGATTAGAAATTCTGTCACTCTTATTTGGAGTCTGGTTGCACCAGGTGCTATTTCCCTTTGGTTTCTACTGAGAAAAGCAATGTGAAGGCTCAGATTTGGTCTTTGAGAGGCAGGCCAAGGCTCACAGTCCGAAAAATATGGAAATTCCTGGCATGTCAAAAGCCAGGGAGCCAGGATAAAAAAAAATTATTTATTTCCTTTAAATGAAATTAATGGGAACTTAAATCATGTTCAATGCAGTTAATATGGTTGTTGCTCATTTACTTGATAATTTCCTAATTTAAATTTCAACAGCACTTCTGATGGCATGTTGAGAGCTCTGTTCCAGGATTTGAGGTCTGATGGCTCCAGCACTGCAGATAGATGCAACCTGCTGGAGGGATGTCCGTTCCAGGCTTAGGAATGGCAGATATTGCAACGTTTGAATGGAGGAAGGATTATGAGCAAGAGCCAAAGATGTACAAAGATATATAAATTTGTATTAACCTCTGAGCCACAAGTTCTCCTCCCTTTATCAGCTTGAGCCAGGGGAGAGATTAAGTGTTTTTATAACTGCCTAATATGCAGGCAGCCCAAGTTCGAATCCGAGTAAGGGTATGGCTAGCTGATGAGAGCTAAATAGCTTGAAATAGATCTATACTAGTCTCCCTTTATTTCTTTATCAGCAAATATAAATTTGATATAAAATGGTTTGTCATGAATGCGACTGCTTGAGGGCTCCTGGATTGGAGCTGAAAGGCAAAAGGGAAGCAATATGCTCCCTCCCATATTGGGGTAGACCAGGTGCTTCGACAGAAAAACACTTTTTATAGATAGATAGATAGAGATAGATAGATAGATAGATAGATAGATAGATAGATAGATAGACAGACAGACAGATAGATACAGAGACAGATATAGATAGATATAGATAGATAATATTTTTTTTGCATACAAATAATACATATAACTCTAAATACAAAAGTAAATAAATAAAATATAAATAATACAATGCACACACACACACATGGAGACCTTTCCCCCCCTTATTTTATATATATATAAAATATATATACACACACATGGAGACCTTTTCCCCCTTATATATATATGTGTGTGTGTGTGTGTGTGTGTGTGTGTGTGTGTGTGTGTGTGTGTGTGTTTGGAGGAAAAGTGAATTTTGGCACAGTTATCTTTAGGACTGATCCTCTCTCATGCTGATTGGAAGGAAGTCTTATAGAAAGGTCTCTTTAAGGTTTCTAAAAAGAACTGCTCTTCTTCCAAGAAATCATGATCTCGTTCAGCTGTAATTTTATGCAACACCAATTTGGCACATAAATCTGCTGGAAAACAACATATATTTTTGAGTAGGTTTATTCCCTTTGCCTTCCACCAATACTGTTTTAATAGAATCCCCCCATATTTCATTATAATTGTTTACTTTAATCACCCCTTTTCTAAATTTAATTTTTGTTGTTGCTTTATCATTTGTTGCCATACTCCAAATTTTATTATACCACTCATTTCTTTGAATATCCCAATTTCGTCCCCAATATTTAGCCATCACTAATCTGGCTGCCATTATCAAATTTATAATTCCTTTTTTGTTTCATTTATATCCTGTTTTTCCACCAGCAACAGTGACATATCTAAATTTATATTCAAAAGTGCTTTAATTTTCCTAAACACTATGTCCCATATTTTTTGTGCACTATCATAATCACACCACATATAAGCATATAAACACTGTCCTAACCTCTTTCTCACACCTCCAACAAATATTTGTATATTTAACATCTATTTGATTTAATTTACTTGGTGTTAGGTACATAATTTTTTTTATAATCATTTCAAATTTTAATAACTGTCTATCTTTCTCCTCGAATCTTTCTTCCATTTTTATCCATTTCTCTAATTGTATTAAATTCAACCAATTTAATCTAATATCTGATAAAATGTTCTTTAGTTGTGTTATATTCTTTATCTTGTTCTTCCAGTCTTCCCATTTATATATCTGATTTTCTTTTAATTTACTAATCCATTCTTTCACTTCAATCTTAGGGAATTTCTCCATTTCCACCACAATATTATAGGAGAAAGTCCTGGCATTAATTGGTATCTCCATTTATTCCACAGTTCTATCAATTTTTTAAAAAAAGGGATTCTTAATCCGCTTAACAATTTTTAAAATATCCTTTTAAAACCAATATATTTCTATAGGATCACCTATTTCCCTTAATTCTTTCAACTCCATATCCCTCCATATTAAATCTCCAGTTAATGCTATAATATCTGGGACCACCTTTAATTGATTAGCTACCCAATAATCTCTAATATTTGGAAGACCCAGCCCATCATTTTTTAATGGTTCATACCATAATGCTTTACTTATTCTTGCTCTCTTACCTCCATTACAATACACCTCCAGCAACTTCTGTATTTGCTTTAATTCTTGATCCAAAAATTTAATTGGGAAACATTTGCTACATTTTTCTTACACATAATCAAAACTGGAATAGTATATGTCTTTGGAGGATAATTATCTGCATCTAGAAACATAGAGGACTCTGTCCTCCTTTATCCTACCCTCTGTTTATCTATTAATTCAACTCTTCTGCGTGAATTTGTAAAATGATCCCATGGTGTCCTGTTTTATCGGTGCTTAAATCAGGAGAACTCAAACCATTCTCTTTTTCCAACATTACTAGAAGCCACCTAAATGGGAAGTAGAGTATCTACTTATATAGCTCCATGTATTTGGGAAATGGCATTTGCATCAAGGGTGGGTTCTCCTTACCTTTACTACTGGTTTGCAACGGGATCGCATGCGCAGATCGCCGATGACGACATCCGGGGCTTCCTGCTGGTTTTACTACCAGTTCTTGTGAACCGGTCCGAACCAGGGCAACCCACCACTGATTTGCATGCCTAGCTCCATGCAAACACTGATGATTTCTACCTGTGTGGGAACCTTTGTAGACACAGCTGCTTATCTGAAGATCTTTACTTGTATGTGTGGCCTTTGGGGAAAGACATATCATCACACAAAATAAGGAACTCTAAAAAAAATCATATGTGTCAAATCTACCATATTTGAACCTTGTAGAAGGAAGGAGGAGAACGGGGTATATCTACTCGTCCATCCAGATCTCAAAAACCACACATAATATAATTTATATTGGAAGGACCAAGGAATGAAAAAATTATTCCAGCAATACAGGTAGCCCTCAATTTATAACCATAATTGAACCCAAAATTTCTGTTGCTAAGCAAGACAGTCATTCAATGAGTTTTGCCCCAGTTTACAACCTTTCTTGCCACAGCTGTTAAGTGAAACACTGCAGTTGTTAATTTAGTAACATGGTTGTTAAGTAAATCTGGCTTCCCCACTGACTTTGCTTCTCAGAAGGTCGAAAAAGGTGATCACATGCTCCCAGGACATTCATCCGTCATAAATATGAGTCAGTTGCCAAGCATCCAAATTTTGATCACATGGGGATGCTGCAACAGTCATAAGTGTGAAAATGGTCATTAAGTCACTTTTTTCAGTGCCGTTGTAATAATGAATGGTCACTAAATAAATGCTTGTAAGTCAAGGACTACCTGTAAAGGGTCCCTTGTGACCTACTTGCAAATTATTTGAAGTCCCCCAACTTGGAGAGATAGATATATAGAACAGATTTTTCATTTTGGACTTCCATGATCAACTTACAGAACACTAAAAGAGGGTTGAATAGGACCTGTATTACTGGACAGTGTAATTCTATAGAACAATTTCATTTCTCTTCATTGACTGGGCTAACATCCAAAACATTAGAAGAAGTGGAATTATTGATAAATGGAAGACTATTTATGTAAGGCACAATCTAACAAACCTAAGCAGTTTTAGGTCTCATTTAATTTATGGTGGAAATTAAGCAGCAATATGCTCAGACTATACTTGAAGGTTGTGGGAAAATAAATACCACTGCCATGCCAACAGAGAAGCTGCCATGTAGTATAAGCATTCAGAAGTGAAGGAGGAAGACAGGTTGTATGAGATGGTCAGAAGTGGGGAGAAATGGCAGATACAGTCTCAGTATTCTTGAAGATACTTTTCCCTTTCCCATTCACACATATATCAAGGACAACCCAACAAAAATTCTACATGTCCTGTTGTCATAGAAGGCACCTCCCCATATCAGGTGTGTATCCACCAAACTGCTTTATCCATCACATCTGAGAAATGTAAAGAGTTATCTAGGAATCACAGAAATAACCAAGCAAATGTTGAGAAGCATTCTGATAAATTAGGACTTTAGATAGATAGATGATGATAGATGAAAGATAGATATTGTGTTTCCCCGAAAATAAGATTCTGTCTTATATATTTTTTTAACCCTGAAATAAGCACTTGGCCTTATTGCCATGCACTTAAAAGCTTGGGCTTTTTATCAAGGGATGCCTTATTTGGGGGGAAACAGGGTAGATGATAGATAGAGATAGAGATAGATAGATAGATAGATAATAGACAGACAGACAGACAGACAGATATAGATGATGATGATAGATAAGAGAGAAAGAAAGAGAAAGAGAGAGAGAGAGAGAGGAACAGAGAGGGAGAGAGGGAGGGAAGGAGAGGGATAGGGAGGTACACATACACAGTGGTGGGATTCAGCCATCAGCAGAACCGGTACCTAATGTTTTGTTGAGTTCTGTGAACCGGTTAGACATGTTCTGGAAAATCTGTGTTTTCTGGAACATGTCTGGTTTTCATTGAACTTCCTTCCAGGTGGGAAAAAAATCCCTCCCCAAAAGTCCAAGAGAGGAGCGACAGAAACCTTTGGTCATGCCACTCAGATGAAAATTGTCTCAGGTGGTGGGGGCAGGCCTGTGCATAAGGTGGCAGCCTAGGGGCAAAGCACCGGCAGAGCGCCAGAGGGTCGGAAAAGGTGCTGAAGTGAGAGGGCATCCTGCCTGCAGCACCCATGCCAGCTGCCCCTTCCCTGCCATAGCTGGAATGCTGCTGCATTTAAGTGCCAGTAGATGCCAGCCTTCCCTCTGGAGGCCTGGGCAGCTGCTGGAGAGAGAGACGGGCCCATTTCAGCACTTGGCACCCAGATGCCCTAGCTTTGCCCAAGCATTTCTTTGCCTGCCTGATTTCCAGCTTTGTTGCATTTCTTACCATCATGTGCAAGGAAACAAAGTTTGTGGGACTAACAACAACAAAAAAAGTTAAATCAATCAATTCCAACATCTTGTGAAAAAAAAAAAGATCTTGTGAAGTTGGAATTGATTGATTGAACTTTTTTTTTAGTCCCACAAACTGGTTTCCCTGCACACAACAGTGAGAAATGCGACAGAGAAACACGATGGAGCTGGAAATCAGGTAGGCAAAGAAATGCTTGGAGGAAGTGAGGGCATCTGGGTGGTGGTGGTTGGGGCAAGCTCTTGGCACGGCCCTGCATTGCAATGGAGAAACGGGAAATGAAGAGGCCACTGCTCCTCCTCCTTCCCTCGTGCCGGTCACTCCACTTCTCATTTCTCCATTGCAGCGCAGTGCCAGGATCCACTTTGATAGTGGGGGCGTAATTTAACAACCAGTTCACCCAGGGTCAGGTCGGCCATCTCAGGAGGCTCATCTCACATGTGTGGCATACTGGACAACGGGAATGGGTCACACCTCCCACGACGGCCAGTCTGACCCAGGCGAACTGGTTGTTAAACTATTTGAATCCTACCACTGGTGGATGGGTAGGTAGGTAGGTAGGTAGATAGATAGATTATCTTTTTTAATGATAAATGTAAATAAAGATTTTTTTAAAAAAAAATAAAAAGTATTATTTCCATATTTGCTGTGGTTCATATATGTTTTCTCAGTCCTTCCTATAATAGCCTATAAGTAGATGGCATTCCTATATTAGATATCAATTAAGTGATAACAATAGAATTGTTATAGAATACAGAATAATAGAGTTGGAAGGAACCTTGGAGGTCTTCTAATCCAACCCCTTGCTCGAGCAGGAGATCCTACCATTCCAAACAAACAGCTATCCAATCTCTTCTTAAACCTCCAGTAATGGAGCACCTACAACTTCTGGAGGCAAACCTGATTAATTGTTCTCAGTGTCAGGAAATTCCTTCTTAATTCTAGGTTGGCTCTCTCTTTGATAAACTTCTATCCATTTCTTCTTGTTCTGACCTCAGGTGCTTTGGAGAATAGGTTGGCCTCCTCTTCTCTGTGACAATCCCTCAAATTTTGGAAGACTACTATCATATCACTCCCTAGTCTTTCTCTTTGTTAGACATACCCAGTTCCCACAACCGTTCTTTGAACAGTTTAGTCTCCGGTGCCCCAGTCACCTTTGTTTCTCTTCTCTGCACTCAACATCTTTTTTGTATCATGGTGATCAAAATTGGATGCAGTAATGCAAGTATGCACCCTAGGACACATTAGCTTTTTTGGTAGCTGCAGTACACTATTGGCTAATACTTAAAATGGTGGTCCACTAAAATACCCAGATCCCTCTGACAGTTACTACTGTTGAGCCAAGTACCACCTGTTCTATACCTGTGCATCAATGAAACGGTGAAGAGAGTAAGAGAGACTATGGAGGACAGAATTCATATCATTAAAAAGATTCATACTTGAAAAGGGAAGTTTTATATAGCCAGCCCTAAGACTGAGTAATTTGTGGTTGTCACCTAAGGCATTAAATGATGTATGTTGCAAACGTGAAGGAAAGAGAAGAGGACAAACTGAAGCAAGATGAATGGATTCTCTTACAATGCCAATGAGTGCAACATCATTTTGGTGCAACATATTGGGCCTGGTGGCTCAGCAGACTGATAGCATTGTGATTAACATCTGCTGCTTGCAATTACTGCAAGTTTGAATCTCACCAGGCTCAAGGTTGACTCAGCCTTCCATCCTTTCTAAGGTAGATAAATTGAGGACTCAGTTTGTGGGGGCAATAAGCTGACTTTGTATAAAATATAAAATGTATGAAGGCTATTGCTTAACGCATTGTAAGCCGCCCTGAGTCTCCGGAGAAGGGCGGCATATAAATCAAATTAAAAAAAAAAAAAACATTGGGAGACCTGAAAGACCAGATAAGGGACACTTCATGGAGAAAATCTATGTGACTGCTAAGAGTTGATACTGATGATACATAATCAGTCAATACTACAAAGCGATGGGGAACCTCTGGAAATAAGATCTCTGTCTATTGTGTCTATGCATCCTGAAATGACTGATTTGCCTATGTAAGTGGGAACTATGACCACCTTTCTCTTCAGGCATCAAAATGACTCCTGAATACAAAGTATGGGCAGATGTAAAGCAGAAAAGTGAGTAAGACAAAGGTCCCACCTGTTTTGCTGGCCTGCTCCCTCAGCCTTTAAACAGCAGCGTTTTTCAGCCTGATTCCACAACCCTTCCAAATTACTTTTCTCATGACAAATGTCACCTGTTAATAGTTTTTTTGTTCCTAGGTGCTGCCACAATGAAAGAAGCTGGATTAAGAAAAGATGGGAAAATGGAAACATCACAAAACAATGGAAAGGCTGATTCTGGCAAGAACAAAAGGATTTGTTACAGTCATGTCAATAGGAATTTTGAGAGAACTTTGAAGGACATTCTTGCCTACCATTATTTTGAAAGTGCTGCAATATCTTATTTGCCTGTCTGTTCGCTTTTGCAAGGTATCCATTCACTAGCAATTCCCTTAGCAAGCGCTTTAATTTCAGACAAATGGTTAGCATTTTTTTAAAGTGATTGGTACCATCCACAAGCCTAAACACTGAAAAATCTGTTTCATGACTTAGTAACGCTGCTTCCCATTAGTTCCTCCAGCCATAGCCATCCTAATTTTTTGTTTTCTTGTAACCAAGGCTATACATTCAGGGAGCAATTCTGACTTCACTCCTGCCTGCCTTTTTGAAAGAATAATTTGGCATGCTTTTGCAACTTCTTTAGCCAAGTAAAAGAGATATGGATTTCTGTTCATATATAATATATGCATTATGAACAACATATGTCCTAAATGAAATGTACAGACCAGGGGACTTTTTCTGGTTTAAACTGGAAACACTCTTAATTGTAATGTATATTGATCTGCTCATAGTCTTGCAACTGAGGAAGCTCAATTAATATTGTTTCCCTGTAGTCTCCCTTCTCTTGTACTTTGTCAGTCAGCATTAAGAGATTGGATTATGCTTTCCATGTAAAGACTATTATCTCCAGAGCTACTTGGGAATGGCATTTGAGAATCCTCCAAGTATATCAGAGCAAGAATCGGGAGGTCTTTCCATCCCATGAAGTGAGATGAATGCATCAATCTTGCCCAATGCATGATGTTGTTGTTATTGTTGTTGTTGTTATTTCAATCCAGGGTGGTATTCACTTACCTTCCCTACCGATTCACAAATGTGCATGCACGTGCCATCTTCCGCGTATGCGCAAGGCCTTCTGTGATTGCGCAGAGCCTCAAAAATATGGAAAAATGGGACATCACGTGGGTGGGCGTGGCATCCCACAGTCGCCCCTACCAGTTTGCCTGAACTGGATAGAACCGGCTGAATACCACCACTGTTTCAATCGTGTCCAGTTCTTGAAAACTGCCTGGACAAGTCCCTGCAGTTTTCTGGGTAAGATTTTTCAAATGTGTTTTAGCATTGCCTCTTTTCTAGGGCTGAAAAATAAGTGACTAATCCAAGGTCACCCAGCTGGCTTTGTGCCCAAGGCAGAACTAGAACTCACAGTCTCCTGGTTTCTAGACTTATGACTTTACCATTACACCAAACTGGCTCTCTTCATAGCATGTAGTCCCAAATGCATCACAATATTCATTCAGATGAAAACATTTAACTTGGTCAAAAGCCCTTCCAGTCCTAACCCAGCTTGGAGAAAAAACACTGAACAGGTTTAATTTATTTTTCTCCTATCACTTCAGGGGGTGAGAGGGAAGGATTTTTTTTTTTCCTTTTTGTAATGGGCATTATGGAATGTGTGTGAGAGAGAGAGGGAGGAGGGAGGGGGAGAGAGAGAAAGAGAGAGAATTTTATTATGGTCACAGACCAGGTAAAACACATTAAATAAAATAAATCAATAAAACAGATAGAAAATTTAAATAAAAACAAAACCGGGTTTGAATGCAGGAAGCTCTTCGCTTCTTCTGCTGCTGACAAAGTTTTAAATAAATCAGAAGCTAAGCGTTGTATTGCCCTTACATTCTTGAATATTCATGTGTGTGCGCTTCCATTTCTCACTAAATCCATTCAGTATGTACCACTCTGTTTTAGTAGTTTTTAGAAGACTGGTCTGTATTTTCATACTTTGTTCCCTAAGTACAACAGCATATAATTCAGACTAGTGAATGCATTCAGGACAATATTTCAGAAACTTCCTGGAAGAAGCTACTACACCATAAAAGCAATAGGAAGCCATGAAATAGAGGAAGCAATTTTATCCCTTCCCTCTTTCTCCTGAGAGACAGCAATCTGAAGGAAGGGCATAATCCATCACCTTTTACCTCAACACTTCTTATTCTCCTGTTTCAAGATGAAAAAAGACTCCATAAATTTCTTTTGAATAGGTCTAAAGAACATGAGAAACTCTAAAAACAACCCGCTTTCTGATTCCAAGAAAAGAAATAAGACTCTTCATAATCCAATTGCACTTTTCAAGATTCTGGTGCAGTTAATACATGTGTAGTTTAAACACAAGGGTTTTACGGGGAAGGAGGAAAATCCATCTAATCTGGTTTCGCAATTGAGAAGCTATATAAGGCAACAGAATGCAAGTGTTTAAAGAAATGGTTACAGTGCTACCATTTATAAAATGCTGAAGGGTGCTGAATAGTTAGAATACTTTGAAAGCCTTGAATTCTGGTACAAATCCCGGTTTATTTTAAGGATGTGTACATAAAATCTCTGCTCGCGTGCTTCAGACAACTCCGCCTGCCCAGAGTTACTTGTCTGAAATAGGTGGTTGTAGGAATTAAATAAATAAATATTCTACCCTTAGCAGAGCCAAGGGGGTTGGAGCATAGTAAGTAAAATTAGGCTTCCTTGGCTACACTCTAGAGCAGGGGTGTCAAACTGGCGGCCTGTGGGTTGGATACATTATGTGCAGGCCATGCCCACCCCAGCTCCGTGAAGGGGAAAAACATCTCAAAATGCCCTGTGATGGCAATGTGATGCAGCAAGTTTGACACCCTTGCTCTAGAGATCAAATATATACAATAGTATGATCAGAGAGCTTACTAAAAATAAAAATAAAAGTTTCCCCTGTCCAGTCATATCCTACTATAGAGGATGGTGCTCGTCTGCATTTCTTAGCCAAGGGACTCAGAATTGCCCAAAGACGCTTCCGTGGTCATGTGGCCAGCTTGACTATATGCCAAGGGGCACATGTTAGTGTTACCTTCCCACTGAAGTGATACTTATTTATCTACTCGCATTTGCATTCTTTCAAACTGCTAGGTGAACAGGAGAGGGGGGCAAGTAACAGGAGCTCACACCATCATGTGGCGCTGGGGTCTCAAACCCAGGATTTCAGCTTTCCAGCTGACAAGCTCAGCGGCTTTAACTGTTGAGCCATTGTGCCCCTGGCAGGGTCCATTACTTTCATCAAAATGGTAAAAGCAGCATTGCATATCTTGATGTAAGCTCTGCCCCTTTGGAAGGCATCTAAAAGATCAGAGCTTACATTGGGGCACCACTGCTTGATACATGGGGCTGGGTACATAGGGCTGGAGTATCTTTCTTCTTTTGAAAAAAAAAACTATGATCCAAGAGACAAGTTGATCAAGAATGAGACCCAGAAAGGTAATTTTGCTCTTTCCCCTGGCAACCTTTCCCAATAAATTCTATTAGCCTCTAAATCTGCCATTAACTGTATATTTGCGGGAGGGGTGAATTTTTGAGTAGGAGGAGCAGTGCTGAGACCAAAAGAATATACCCCACTCCTTCAGACTACCTTTTTTTTTTTCAAATAAAAGAAAGGCCGTAAACCAGGGAAAGAAGATGAAGATGAGAAGGATGTTTCATAACCAGGAAAATGTTTTGTTAATCAGATCATACTCTGCTGGGCAACATAACTGACCTCCACACTGAAGCATTATTGCTTAGTATGAGAGAAACAATAGCCAACATCCAGACATTTCACCACTCTCCTAAATTTAAAATAAAGCTTGATCTTTTGGATCCTTCGTGTTCTTTTTTGGAAGAGATGGTGGAAAACTGCTACCGTGAGAATATGGCTTTTCAGCCTTAGGAGAACAGATGTCATATTCTTTCCCAAAATCGACTTCTGTGCATGCTGGCCGCAAAGCCATTTGTTTACACTCAAGCCAATGTTGTATAAAGCTCGAGAGGATAATTTTAGAGCTAAAGGTTCTCATGGATGAGGAGATACTAAAGACTCCCGTCAGGGACAAATATCTCTTTAGCTCTTTTCCAAATGCTTGTTGATTTCTGAAACCGAGATTTTGTCTGGCTGACAGCAAAAACCCATGGCAACATTATAGGAATGAAAACTGCAGCCAAGAAGAAGGCACAACTGTAATCGCTATAAATACAAACATTTTACATCGGAGTGCAATGTAACCAGAATTCAGCAAATAGATCTGCTGCCACCCAAAATAAGATCCTCTTACCATAAGAACAATATTTTTTTTTTTTTTAAAAAAAAAAACATCTCCCTCCTCTAAAGCAATCCTATGGCATATTCTGATTAGTAAAGCTAGTTCCTGCTGGAACCTTTGGCCCAGAAAATTTGAACTTCTTGTTAATAAGTAAAGACGGCGTCTTACATGTCATGTTGATTGTTCAGAGCAGGGAAAGGTGTAAGTAAGCAAAGGGCAGGTTCATATGATCATCCACAAGGCAACGTTCCAACGATGAACCGGTTCACGTGATTGGCAGTTTGCAAAAAAAAAAAAAAAAAAAAATTGGCAAGTGGGTTGCACCTTTCACCAATCAGCACAGTCCATTATGTAGGAATTTGCATAGGAATATGAATGGAATGCAAGTCCCAGAAGTTTAGAATTGTATCGCAGGGCATGACTGGGCAAAAACAATCACCTTTGCTCTGCTTTGTATCTTCGGGGGGTAAGCATACCATGACTTGAAGATTTTCTATCCATTTTAGTCATTGCTGCATTTAGGGATATCTTTATGCAGCCTAAAGAGATTAACATCCTTAATAGAGAGTATATCTTATTAGTGATGGCAGCTAAGCGGAATATTTATTTTCAAGGATATTTTTATTCCTGAGTACAGAAGATAGATTTTTTTCCCCCTTTGTGCCTTATCTGCTGGCTTTGTGAAGATATCTGTTTGCATCATTATAGCATATTACATATTGACAGTAGGCACACAAGACTTTGTACTGATTTGCCATCAGCCCTGGAGCTGGTTCATCTTGTGACATCAGCTGGTTGATTTACTTTGGGCTCTGTGGTGGATTTATTTCAAACTGAAGCAAAGTTAGTGTTTCCCTTTGAATTGCTATGGCTCTTCAGAATTTGCTGATAGTCCATCATTGTGAACTCTTGCCTTACTCTCCTTGAGTCAAGACAACCATTCTTCATTATTCTGTTCCTAAAGCCTACCTATTGGCATTGTTTATATTTTTCTCTCATCCCTACTTCAGCCATTGGACAACATACATATATAGTTACAGTTATTGGGAGAAGCAAATAATAGCAAAAGCTGTTATTTCACCTTTCAAGATGCTTTTAATGCTGTGGAAACAGTGGCTTAGCAGCCATGAAGCTTCTCCTCAAAGCAACCACTCAGATTTCCTTTGTAGGCAACAAGATATATTATACACAACATAAACTGAAAACAAGAATCCAAGCAATTTTGTATTGGGAAAAAATGTGAGGGGATTTTGTTGCTCTAGGTTTTAAGTAATTCAGAAGAGATATTTAGCTGAGTGACATTTTTGTCAGTCTCTTCTCAGTCAGTTGAATCAAGAGGTAATGGGCTTATGGTATTATCTGGTATTTAATATTACAGGATCATAAAATTCTTGGTGTGGAAACGCGATTAGATGCTCTAGTCCAAAGAGAGAAATTCTTACATCGTAACATGTAAATCACCTCCTAGGCAAGTTAAAGTGACATTTAGTTGTACAGTATATTTCTTTCATGTTTAAAATCATACATTGAAATTCTGTAAGGTTTCTCACTCACACTTATAAAACTCATTTGGGGTGCCTCTTCCTTCTTTTATACATACATTTATATACTTGTCGCCTTCCAGTTTCTGTTCAATTATGTCCTGAGCTGTTCCCTGATTTCTCAGAATGTGCCTATCATGCTTAGCCCTTCTTTTTCATGCTTTGTAGCAGCTTCTTTTTAAAATAACTTTTAAATGAAGTTCAGATCTCTTAGTGTTCCTCTTCCACCATGCTGTGATTAAGTGCCTTCAGATATATGTAAAGCACATCAGACTTGATTTCTGCTAAAGCCTCTTTTTTTTCCACATAGATAAACCACAACCTTCTTCCATCATTGATTCAAATGCTCTTCTCTGCCCAAAGCTCTGTAGTGCTCCATCAGCTTCTTAGAGTCGTATCGTTCACTCCTCCTTTTCCCCTTCCCCCGGCACTTTTTGATCCATGTGTGCTGTTAAGTGCTTCAAAAATAGAACAGGCTGGGCAGATCACCCACTATATTATTTCTCAACTGCAACAAGAGCAAGGACCAAGGTCAAGAGGTTGTCTTGACATCAGAGAAAAATCTGTTGCAGAACAGTAGGCATAGACATTTCCTGTGGGTGGAATAACAAGCATCCTGCTGGCACGCTAGAAACCTTAACAAATTGTGACCTGAATTGTTGCAAGCTCATTCCCACTAAGATGCACGGTGAAGTAATTGTCGAGAAGTCAGCGGATAAATAAATGCAAATCTGTGCACTGTTTATATGTTTACTCATAGGTTATTTAGACAGCAGTGCATTCCCGAGTGTACACAGCAGAATAGGCAGTGTATAGAATCATTTAGCATCATCTCTCAGCACTGCAGTTCTGGCTAGGAATGATGGGAAATAGATTTAAACATCTTGGAGGGCCACGTGATGCTCAACCTTGGATTATAGATTTACAGAGTACTCCTAAAATTAAATCAGAGCACTTCAATTACTCTAGCGTCCTCTTAGCAGTGGCCTGGCAGGAAAACAAATTAGAACAAAGAGGCATACACACACAAAGAAGGAATTAAATTCAGAATTACTAAATGTCTGCAGTGTTTGGAATTAGAATCTTGTGTGAAAATCCATGATTCATCTTTACCTCATTTAGCCCCTTATACGTTCCATAGAAAGTGTCAGCTACAGAACTGGTAAATTGGCAAAAATGACACTCACATGTCAGATGTTCTTCTCTGAGGTCAGAAACTAGATAATCCTACAGCATCTGGGACAGCATCCCTAAGCCATATGATTTCATGTTTAATCACTTTAATTAATCTCAGCACCATGTGGTTTTGAAGGGGAATGAACTCTCAGTAGCTTTTTTTCCCTTTTGCCTGCTTCTGATGTTACTTGAGAAATCAGATGAAGTTTCACTTGAAATTATTTATATCTTTTTTAAAAAAAAAAACAATGTGCCTGCATCGTGGCAATTTTTAAATCTCATACTACTATTGTAGTACACTTGCTACCATTTCAAGTCTGAATACCATCGTTATTATACTTTTTTTATATTGACCATCTTACAGATGAAAGCTACATATATGGTTAGAGAACCCCAACTTCTCTTCCTTTCTTCTTTATACCTTTGTAGAATATATGGGTTGAAAGGGACTGTTACAGTTGTTTTCATTGGAGCTTTTACAATGTTTCACAATGCTTATAATGTTTTATAAGGTTTTATAATGTTTCTAATATGTGTTAGTTTGTGTTAATATGAAAAGGGAAAGATGTTACAGTTGCAGCACTCAGCCATCCAGTCCCTGTTCAAATATCTTCAGCAAAGAAGACTTCCTCGTCTTTTGGAACAGACTTGCCTGTTGTGCTGACCATTACAAAATGAATTTCTGTTATTCATGGCTCAGCCAAGTTGTTATCCACTATTTGGGATTAGAAGGCAATGAAGGCCTTCGGCAAGGTTGTCCTTGTACAGAACCTCTGTGCGTGTGGCTTTATGGAGAACCCTTAGTTTTCAGAGGAACTCAATGCAATGAAATGCCATAAAAGACGCCTGGAAGGTTGTCTGGAGGAAAATCAGCAGAGAACCCAACTGAACAAAGGTAAGAATGATCCTGTAGAATTACCTTAAGGCAATTAAAATGGTAATATGCTATTATTTGTCTCCTTTTTTTCCATCTGTGGAGAGCTATCCAGAGGCCCTGTAATTTGTGCTAAGGAGGAACCAGGAGCCACTATGAGGATTATTCTTGGCATCTGTCTGCTAAAGTCAGTCATATTTGGTCAACGTTGGACAGTTGTATGGGTCCTATATAGTTGTTAACTTAAGCATGGCATTGCCTGTTTAACTGGGAACAGTGTGTTTGTCTGGATAAAGTGGAATATCTTCTAAGTTCAGCAACCTGTATGTTGGACCTATGTCTCTCCTAGATATTTAAGGCCGTCCAGAGGAATTTATGTTTTTTTCATGTTTCTTTGAAGGAGTCAATAGTTCTGCTAGTTATTAAGAAGCCATTGGTCTCTCTTCTTCTCATCAGGCCCTTGTTGGATGCAGCAGATAATTTAATGGTGTCCTTTCAATCATTCCTTTCTAAGCTGTTGAGAAGGTGGTTGACTTGCAACTCCAGAGGGCTCTAGAGGAAAGAGATTAACTGGATCCTTTTCAGTCAAGCTTCAAATCAGGTTTGTCAATGGTCTTTGAGAAACATGGGCTGTGGGTGGTGCATCTATCCTAGTCTTCTGTGATCTCTTACTGTTATGGCTTTCAATACCTTTGTTGATGGCATTTTTCTGGACAATCTTAGAGGATTGGGAGTCAAGAACATGTTCTATATCAATTCTCCTACTTTCTTTGAGGTGGTTGCTAGTCAGGTTGTTCATAAGGACAAATCCTTGATTTTTTATTGACTTCCACTAGGCTTCCAATGCAATTCAAGTGGTGATCATTGCCTATAAAGTCCTATGTGGTATGTTATTTATGAAATTGACTATCTTTGTTCCTGCTTGCTTAACCACCTCCTGTGGGGTGGGTATGGTCCAGTTCCTCCTGCAAAACCATATCACCTAATAAGACCATGGAAATGTGGCTTCCCTTTATACCGTCTCTCCTGGAGCAGCATTCTCACAACAGTTAGTCCTGTTCTTATAAGTCTTCCAGAGAGCCTTAAAGACCCAGATGTTGTGAGAAGCATTTGCCCAGGATATTAGCTGAGCCTGGTTGAATGTCTGAATTATTGTAGGTGTGATCTATTTATGTGCCTTTGGTTAGATTTTACTCTGTTATTTTTATAGCTTTCATTTTTATGGAAATGCTATTGAATGGCTTTAATATACTGTGAGCACTCCCATTCAACTCTATACTAATGGAAAATATCCCATAATTCAAGACTATTTAAGTCTCTAAACCAGAAAATGTATCGAGGAGGAGAAGGATGTTCTATTCCACTGGGATCTGGTGAAATAGTTTCATGGGAGAATTAATATGGGCATATTTTGGTCAGCATGACACAGCATGTCCAAAGCACAGTTTTACATCAATCAAGTTCTATACAAGCTAGGACTAGTTACCTAAACTAGAGGTATCTAGAATTGCCCACATCCCATGGGGTGTGATGGCTCAGTGGTTAAAGAAATTAAGCTTGTCAGCTGGTAAACTGACAATCCAGGTTCGCGACCCAAGTGTCTCACAACGAGGTGAGCTCCTGTTCCTGCCCCAGCTCCTGCTCACCTACCAGTTCAAAAAGCATGCAAATGTGAGTAGATAAATAGGAACCACTTGAATGGGAAGGTAATCATATTCTGTGAGTCTTGACATATAGTCATGCCAGCCACATGTTCATGGAAATGTTTTCGGATGACACTGATTCCCTCGGCTAAGAAACAAAGATGACTACTGCCCCCTAGACTCAGACTCAACTGAACAAGAGAAAATTTTACCTTTACCTGCCCACATCCCATTGACCAGGATTTACTGTAAATGTAGTGTAGAATCAGGAACAAATTAATTATTGTTCCATAAAGACTTTGATAAAGACTCAAATTAAGTGTTCCTTTTCTTGCATTAGCCTAATAGAAGAGAATATCTGTAACTCAAGGTTGAATTGTGGAGTCCTTGATCTTGGCTATTTGCTTGCAGAGTTTTATTACACGACTAGATAACATCATTGGTGTGAGTGTGGAATTTGCTCCCTGTTTATATGAAGTAACTTGCCTTGCCAGTTTTGGTGAGGTGTGGTTTTCTCCTTGGTAGTTCCAAAGACTCCACTTTTATTACTATAATCATGCTTAGCTCCTTTCCATTTTATAGCTCTTACCCAGCTCAGTTATTCCAAAAGTAATCTGTAATGTTCCAAGATAGCTTATTTCAAGCATGTACAGAGGGTAATTCTTTATTCTTCGTGACATTAGTTAATATTCAGTCCTTGAGTATTATGCTGTCTGCAATTCCCTTCATAAAGCAGCTTGTTAATATAAACATTTGAGTATGTTAGGGACAGCAAATCATTTTTCCCCACAAGGTCATTAATTGCTTTAGGTTACCCATGGAGAAAAAAATTCACAAATTTGACTGCATAGCTGACTTCTGAATTTAAATGAGTCCAATACTCTGTAACCCTGCTGAAATAATCTGTAACTAACTTCTGCCCTACTCCAACTCTGAGAAATTTTAGAATTTCTGTCAAATGCTCACCACTGGCTATGTATACATACACAATGATAAGTAATGCTTTGTTTATGCAAAAGAGAACCGTTTCAAATTACCAGCATAAACCTCCTTAACATAGTAATTAATCATATATAACTTAATTTTTAATTTGATGTTATCTGGCAGGAGTCATCAAAACGGAATTATTCTTGAAACCAGTAATGGCTGTTGTTGCCCAGTGACTTCCGTACTTCCCTAAAGTAAATACTATATTCTTCCAATGCACTTTTAAGAATGAGGTTCATCAAAAAGAGTTATTTTCCAAGTGAAGTTTGTATATTGTCAAACAATCAATTTTCTCCTCCTTCCTCTCCTCTTTTTAAAACTGGTTGCAATATGTGTGACTATTCAAGAATAAGAGAACGAGTTCTGCATATCTGATTTTCTTATTGCATTAACTGGCACTCATGGAGAAGTGTGAGGGACTGTGTTGGTGTAAAAAGGGACAAGTGCTAGTGGAGGCTTTGTTTTAATTTCATTAAAAGCTTCTGGTAAAGTACTCATTAATCACTTAGTAATTCTCTCATGTTCATCTTTCCTCTGTGAAGCAGCTGCGGCTTGGTGTCCCAAATTAAATACGGGAATCTAACATTGCATCTGCTTTGCAAACAATAAGATGTAGCCTAAGTTATCATTCATACATGATGGTACCCATTGGTAGGACAATACATCTAATACACTCACATGAAGTGTTAATACCATTTTATAATGCCTTGGTAAGGCCACACTTGGAATACTGCATCCAGTTTTGGTCGCCACAATGTAAAAAAAAATTGACACTCTAGAAAGAGTGCAGAGAAGAGCAACAAAGATAATTAGAGGACTGGAGGATAAAACATATAAAGAACGGTTGCTGGAATTGGGTATGCCTAGTTTAATGAAAAGAAGAAATGGGGTGACATGATAGCCTTGTTCCAATATCTCAGGGGTTGCCACAAAGAAGAGGGAGACAAGCTGTTCTCCAAAGCACCAGAGGGCAGGACAAGAAGCAGTGGATGGAAACTAATCAAGGAGAGAACTAATCTGGAACCAAGGAGAAATTTCCTGACAGTTAGAACAATTAATCAGTGGAACAACTTGCCTCCAGAAGTTGTGAATTCTCCAACACCGGAAGGTTTTAAGAAGAGATCGAATAACCATATGTCTGAAATGGTATAGGTTTTCCTGCCTAAGCAGGGGGTTGGACTAGAAGACCTCCAAGGTCCTTTCCAATTGTGTTATTCTAAGGCCTGAAGAAGCTGAGGAAAAAAAAGAAATAATAAATGAGGTTTACCTGGAAATCTAAAATAAGGAAGAATGCAAAGTTGATAGAACAGGAGTGGGCAACCAGTTTCTGACTGATGGTTAGACTTTACATACTCAAAGTGTACTACAGACTGCTTTGTAACAAATATCAAGCCATTGCATATCAGCTGCCTCTCTGGTGGCTGGGAAATGTCGGACAGTCCTGGCTCAATCTCTGAGTCTGACACAGAGCATCCATCAGAGCCTTCCCCAGACTCCAGCACTGGCCCACGTTCCTCCCCAACCTCCTCATCATCTGAGTCTGCCGCCAGCTCCGTGGCAGCTGGCAGGTCACAACAATAACTGCCTTTTCCAGTAAGTTTGATACCATGCCATGGCTGAAATAAGTAAGGCAGAATTTTGTGATTTTGCATTGCAGTGATATGTCCAGTTGCATATGCTTCAGTATTTGCTTATATGTTACTTTTGCTGATCAAGGAATGTGCTTCTCCAGCACCACAACAAAAACATGTTGATTTTCCTCCTGTCTGATTTTTTTCATTGTCCAACTTTGGCAACTTTACGTAACTATGGGAAAAACTCTAGTGTGGACTAATCTACATTTAACTGCTAGGCTGTTGTCCTTGCTTTTTCATACACAATTAATATTCATCACTGCTGTGCCACCCAGTGCGTTTCCATGTTTTATTTCTAGATTGCATTCAATGCTTTGATCAATTTGCGATCCTAGGAAAGTGTGGAGCATTTATTGTATAGGCAGTCCTCAACTTACAACCACAACTGAGTCCAAAATTTCTGTTGTTAAATGAGACATTTGTTAAGTGAGTTTTGCCCCATTTTACGACCTTTCTTACCACAGTTGTTAAGTGAATCACTGCAGTTGCTAAGTTAATAACCCGGTTGTTAATCTGGCATCCCCATTGACTTTGGTTGTCAGAAGGTTGCAAAAGATGATCACATGACCCTGGGAGACAGCAAAGGTCATATATATGAACCAGTTGCCAAGCATCTGAATTTTGATCACATGATCATGGGGATGATTCAAAGGTTGTAACTGTGAAAAATTGTCATATGTTTCTTTTTTCAGTGCCGTTGCAACTTTGATCAGTCACTAAATGAACTTTGTAAGTCGAGGGCTGACATCTAATTCAGGCGCACACTATACTACTGAAATTCCATATCATTTTTGACAAAAGTTACAGGAATTGTAAAAGGGCATAGCAGGAATTATATTGCAGCATCACAATATAATTCCTAAATGCCAAAACCCATTTATACATCCAAATGTAACAGTTTAGAAATACAAGTAGTATTCGACTTACGACCACAATTGAGCCCAAATTTTCTGTTGCTAAGTGGGACATTTGTTAAGTGAGTTTTGCCCCATTTGTGACCTTTCTTGCCACAACTGTTAAATGAATCACTGCAGTTATTAAGTTAGTAACCCGGTTGCTAAGCGAATCTGTCTTCCCCATTGATTATGCTTGTCAGAAGGTCGCAAAAGCTGATTGCATGGTCTTGGCCCACTGCAACCGTCATAAATATGAGTCAGTTGCCAAGCGTCCAAATTTTGATAATGCTGACCGTGGGGGTGTCGCAACAGTTGTAAGTGTGAAAAATGATCCTAAGTCACTTTTTTCCGTGTCATTGTAACTTTGAAAGTTATAAGTCAAAAACATTCTTCTAAAAAACCCCTTCTGAATAAAAGGCCTCAGGTGCTGACAGATGGTAGGGCCATATTATAGTGGTCACAAGACCTGTTGGATGGATAGTCTATTAAAGCCCTGTAAAAGCCAGTGCCATGATGAGGGATTAAGTTTCCCTTGCCACCTGGGCCCCTAAAGTGCTTAAGTTTTTCTTTTCTCCACAAGAAGGGATGGGGAAACACTTAGGGTCATGCAGTAAGGGAACTATATTTGTCTATGTTGAGACCAAGCATTAAATGATTTTGCCATTTTTTTTTTCTTGAGTATTTGGCAAGCGTTCATGATGGAATGTTGGAAAAACAAGTTTTGAATGTTAGCAACTGGGCTCTATATTGATAGATAAGATTTCCACCCAGTATTTCTTTGCTACATGCCCCTCTATATTTTCAGTGACCGACAGCTGCCAGTCTTGTTTTCCCTTCTTTTCTATCCAATATCACTTTGGAAGAAGAGAAGGAGAAGGATTCCCCAAATGAAATCCTAGCCTAGCCTATTGTCACAGCCAGAAACCTCTCTTCTTGCTAGTTAGTACAAGTGGGGGGGGGGAGTGGGGGGTGTTAAATCATGGGCGATTGAAGGAAGACTCGACACAATGTAACTGTAACCCTTTTATTTAACTCCAGAAACAGCAATGGCTCTTCTAGCCCGGGCAGCCCTTTATATTAGTTGGCACTTGTCCCTTTTAACTTTGAGCCCCACTTTCTGGAACCTTGTCAGCACCTCCCTCAGTCGCTGCTTCAATTGAGCCGCGTCCCTTGCTGATATTAACACATCGTCGAAATATGGGACGACTCCTTCGATTCCCTGTAGGAGTCGTTCCATCAGGCTTTGGAACAGCCCGGGCGCTACGCTCACCCCAAATTGCAGTCTCTTACATTTGAATGCGCCCCTGTGTGTAACGATGGTTTGTGCTTCCACAGTGGCTTCATCTACGGGCAGCTGCTGGTATGCTTGTGCTAAGTCCAATTTTGCGAAGATTCTTCCCCTCCCCAAGGAATGCAAGAGGTGTTGGACTACTGGTACAGGGTATGCGCTTTGTTGGAGCACCTTGTTTAATGTACTTTTATAGTCTCCGCACAAGCGTACTGACCCGTCAGGTTTAATCGGTGTCACGATGGGGGTTTCCCATCTCGTGTGGTCTATTGGCTCTAAAACTCCCTGCGCGACCAGTTTATCTATTTGTTCGTCTATTTTTGGCCATAGCGCAAAAGGGACTCTCCGGGGTTTGATTCGGATTGGGGCTACCTGGGGGTCTAAATTGAATGAGATTGGGGACCCTTTGTACTTGCCTAGCTCGTTGTTAAACACCTCTGTGAACTCCCTCATCAGGTCCTCCTCCCAGGTGTCGTTTCCAATGTGATCGACGCCGGTGATGGCTAGCCCCAGTGGCTCGAACCACTCCATGCCCAGCAGGCTGGGCCTGTCTCTGTCCACAATCATGAGGGGTAGCGTGGCTTTGAATGTCTTGTAGGTGACGTTGAACTTGCCAATGCCTACCACAGGGATTCAGTTCCCTTGGTAGTCGATGAGGGTGAGGCGCTGTCGTTTGAGGTTGTGGGCTGTGATGTGTGGCAGGAGCTTCTTGATTGTTGTCCAGGATACCATCAATAGGCTGGATCCCGAGTCCACCTCCATTTTGGGCCCGGAGGGTGGCGTCCCTCTGGTGGAAATGTGCCCACCAGGCTTCAGAGCATTCCATCAGCCGAGGGCCCAGGGGAGGGGTGGGGGGGGTGGCGATTATTATTAACGAGGATCTGAGTCCGAGGGAGACCACTGTGCCTCAGATAGCCGGATGTGAGTCCCTCCTTGTGAGGTGGGGCCGTGGGGTTCAGATGGGCTTGTTGCTTACGTACCTGGCTCCCTGCCGCGTGGCAACAGCCCTACCTGAGCTACTCGACGTGATAGCCACGGTGGCAGTAGATACACCCAGGCTTTTAGTCATGGGTGATTTCAACTTGCCATCCGTCGGTGAAACGTCTGAGGTGGCTCAGGAGTTCATGGCTTCCATGACGGCCATGGACCTGACCCAGTTAGTTCATGGCCCTACTCACAGGGGAGGTCACACTCTGGATTTGATTTTTGTCTCTGGCCAGTGGTTGAGTGGTCTTGTTATAGGGGATATAGACGTGGAACCCTTGTCATGGACTGGCCACTCACTCCTTCGCCTAGATCTTCGAACCGCGACCCCTCGCCGCAGGGAGGTGGACCCAATTAGATGGATCTGCCCCAGGCGCCTGATGGATCCTGATAGGTTCCAGATGGAGCTTGGGCCATTTCCTGAGGATCTAGCACATGACTCGGCCGAGGACCTGGTAGCCGCCTGGGGTCGGGCGGCTGGTGGGGCCTTGGACCGAGTTGTGCCTTTGCGGCCTCTGACCCAATGCCGATCCCGTGCGGCTCCTTGGTTTACTGAGGAGCTGAGGGAAATGAAGCGCCGGAAAAGACGCCTGGAGAGTGGTTGGAGGGCCAGTCTCGCTGAATCTGATCGAACACTGGTAAGGTCGCATATTAAGGCCTACCTAGTGGCGATAAAGACGGCAAAGTCTAACTACTTTTCCGCCTCTATTGCGTCATCAGGGAATCGTCCGGCCGCCCTGTTTAGGGTGACCCGCGCCCTGCTCCATCTGGGAGTGCGGGAGGATCCCTTAGAAGGCAGGGCGGAGGATTTCGGACAATGCCTGTATGACAAAATCGCTCAGATCCGGGGGGATCTGGACTCTGACTGGGTAGATCAGGGCAGGGTGACGAGGAACAGTCTTGAGAATGTTATCTGGGAGGAGTTTGATGCTGTGACTCCCGATGATGTGGACAGGATTTTGGGGAGACTTAGTGCGGCCACATGTTTACTGGACCCGTGTCCCTCCTGGTTGGTACTGGCTTCCCGGGAGGTTACACGAGGCTGGCTCCAGGGCGTCATTAATGCTTCTTTGAGTGAGGGTCACTTCCCCGCTGCCCTGAAAGAGGCGGTGGTGAGGCCTCTCCTCAAGAAGCCGTCCCTGGATCCAGCAATATTGGCCAACTATCGTCCTGTCTCCAACCTTCACTTCATTGCGAAGGTTGTTGAGAGTGTGGTCGCGCAACAGTTTCCGCAATTCCTGGAGGAAACATCCTATCTAGATCCGTTCCAGTCGGGTTTCAGGTCTGGGCACAGCACGGAAACGGCATTGGTCGCGTTGGTGGATGATCTCTGGAGGGCTCGGGACAGGGGTTATTCCTCTGTTCTGGTCCTGTTAGATCTCTCAGCGGCTTTTGATACCATCGACCATGGTATCATGCTGCACCGGCTGGAAGAGTTGGGGGTGGGAGGCACTGTGTTGCGGTGGTTCTCCTCCTTTCTCTCCGACCGGTCGCAGTTTGTGTTGGCAGGGGGGCAGAGGTCGACCTCGAGGCCTCTCATCTGTGGAGTGCCGCAGGGATCGGTCCTCTCGCCCCTTCTGTTCAACATTTATGTGAAGCCGCTGGGCGAGATCATCCGTGGCTTTGGGGTGAGATACCACCAGTACGCTGATGACACCCAGCTGTACATCTCCACCCCAGGCCACCCCAACGATGCCCTTGAAGTGATGTCCCAGTGCCTGGAGGCTGTGCGGATCTGGATGGGGAGGAACAGGCTCAAACTCAACCCTTCCAAGACTGAGTGGCTGTGGCTCCCGGCATCCCGATATAGTCAGTTGACTCCATCGCTGACTATTGGGGGCAAGTCTTTGGCCCCCACTGAAGGGGCTCGCAATGTGGGAGTCCTCCTGGATAGGCAGCCGTCTTTGGAGGAACATCTGACGGCTGTTACCAGGGGGACCTTTTATCAGGTTCGCCTGATTCGCCAGTTGCGGCCCTTTCTTGATCGGGATTCCTTGTGCACAGTCACTCACGCCCTCGTCACCTCTCGCCTTGACTACTGCAACGCTCTCTACATGGGGCTCCCCTTGAAGAGCACCCGGAGGCTCCAGCTGGTCCAGAATGCAGCAGCGCGGGTAGTGATGGGAGCAACATGGCGCTCCCATGTAACACCGCTCCTGCGCGAGCTGCACTGGCTCCCGGTGGTCTTCCGGGTGTGCTTCAAGGTGTTGGTTATCACCTTTAAAGCGCTCCATGGCATAGGGCCTAGCTATCTCCGAGACCGCCTGCTGCTACCAACGACCTCCCATCGACCCGTGTGCTCCCACAGAGAGGGCCTCCTCAGGGTGCCATCAGCCAAACAATGTAGGCTGGTGGCCCCCAGGGGGAGGGCCTTCTCTGTGGGGGCTCCCACCCTCTGGAATCAGTTGCCCCCGGAGATAAGGAGAATCCATGACCTCAATGCCTTCCGTCGTTCCCTGAAAACCCATCTTTTCCAGCAAGCCGGGTTGGCTTAGAAGAAATTTTTAAATTTTTTAATTAGTTTGTGATTCTTAACTTTCGGCCCAAATTTATATATATTTTTAAATGTTTTAATATTTGTATTCTATGTTTTTTATCTTGGCTGTACACCGCCCTGAGTCCTCAGGGAGAAGGGCGGTATATAAATTGGAAATTAAATTAAATTAAATTTTGCAGGGTCTCCCCTCGATCAAGACTGTCGCCGCCATCTTATTTGCTCTTCCCGCGCTGGCATGGCCGATCATGATGGTTTGATGGGTCTCGCCTCGATCCGCCCGGTGGTCATCATTTCTTTGTCCTCGCCCAAATGGTTGTCTCTTTCCACTTGTCTGAAACTTTCTGTTGTTCGTTGGCGATCGGGGGGGTCTGGTCCTCCTGGAGGCTGGCTGGGATGCCCTGCAGACCCTCGCTATGTGCCCTTTCTTTTCGCATCTTTGGCAGATAGCGTCCCGGAATCTGCATTCGGCTCTCAGGTGGTTCCTTTCGCATCCCGAGCACCAGGCCTCTCTCTTCCCCTGTTGTCTCTCCTTACGATCGGCTCGAAGGTGATGGACTTCATCCTCCTCGTCCTCTTCCTCAGAACCTGATTCCGCTCTTTCATAGTGCATGGCTGCCTCCTCCTTTACGGGCGGCCAGCTTTTCATTTTCTTCATAGCTGCCACCGATTTCTGGGAAGCTTCGGTTGCGGATGCTTCTTCCAAGGCCTCCTTGAATGTAATCTGAGGCCGGGCCAGCAACCTACTCTGTAATGTGAGGTCCCTCAGTCCCAGTACTAGACGGTCCCTCATGGCCTCTTCTAGGTTCAGGAAATCGCATGTGGCAGCTATTTCTCGCAAGGTCGCCACGAACGCACTGATCGTCTCTCCCTCTCTTTGGTCCCTCCAATAAAACTCATGCCTTCTTACCAGGGATGATGCTTGCGGTGCGTAGTGTGCCTTGAGTATTTCCTGCAGCGTTGTCCAGGTCATGGTCTTCAGATCGGCTGGGGCGGCAAGTGCCTTTGCCATTTTAAACACTGCCGGGCCACAATGGGTGAGAAAAAGGGCCCTCTTTCTTTGCTCTGATAAGCTCAGCAGATCGTTCGCCTCCATGAACATATAGAATCGCTCCATGTAAGCTTCCCAATCTTCCCCGGTTGGGTTGAATGGAGCGGGCGGTGTGATTGCAGACATCATGATAACCGATGATCTGACCGGTATTATGCAGTGGATCGGATGGGTGGCTGATGATTGCTTGGAGATTGATGTGCAGTCCTGTTCCTTCAGATCCCATCCTCGCCGCCAATGTTAAATCGTGGGCGATTGAAGGAAGACTCGACACAATGTAACTGTAACTCTTTTATTTAACTCCAGAAACAGCAATGGCTATTCTAGCCTGGGCAGCCCTTTATATAGGAAGGAGCTGTCCCCGGCGGCAGCCACTGACGTGCCTCCAAATTTCCCGCTTTCAGGACTAATTCCTGATTGGCTTATTTGAACTGTTACTTGATATCTAACGGGGGGGGGTTGCAGGGATTTGGGAGAACTTCTAGCTAAGGTTCTGTGCAGTTCGGATAACCCCCAAATTCCACTCCTGGCTGGCCTCGCCCACCTCACCCTGTCCCTCCCAGGAGTCCCCATGCGGCCCGTTTTGGATGCAAGTAAGTGCAGGGTGTGCGCAGAGGCTCAGGGAGGGCAAAAAACAGGCCTACCAGAAGTTCAGGAAGACTGGAAATGGAGGCCTCCAGAGGGCCTCTGGAGCCTGGGGAGGTCATTTTCGCCCTCCTGGAGGCTCGAGGAAAGCCTCTGGAGCACGGGGAAGACAAAAAGCCCCCTTCCCCACCATGGTGCAGGAGGCTGACTAGGCCACGTCCACCCAGTGGGCTAAAATTTTTGAAGCCCACCCCTGGATACTATCCACAGATCAAGTAAAGTGGCCCCTAAGACTATTCACTATTTGAAATCTTTTGCCTAGTTTTCTTTCTCTTATCCTGTCCATGACTAATGCTAAAAAAAAAATAAATAAATAAACATTTCTCACAGATAGCTCCTTCTATTACTACCAATTTCCAGTAATTAGAATTTCAATTTGAGAAGGCCTTTGCAAACTGGTGGGGAACAGGAACATGATTGTAATCAAAATAACCTCCATTGCAAAAAAAAAAAAAAAAAAAATGTCCATAAAATCTTGTATATGACCTGCTAATAACATTGAAACATCTCTGGAGACTAGTGAAAAAGAAGATAATTGAAGGGGTTTGTATAATTTCTCTTCCTCTATTTTAAACCTTGATAAGCATAAGTGCTAGTCATTAATTTTCCATTTCTTTAGAAAGCTCTTGGCCCTTCTGCTTCGTTTCTTTCTAGCTTCTTGCATAGGGGTTGGCGCTGCACTTCAGCAATGCGCCATTCTGTCAGAAGGTTATTATTTATTGAAATGGGTAAAGCCTGCAGGATCGGTTCCTTAACCAATCGTGTGCCTGCAGAAGCTGAAATGCAGGCGTTACGGATATAATCCACTCCTTTGTGTAACCTGACTTGGTAACAAGGAAGCCTGCAATACATCGACATACAGATGAGATAGAAAAGTGAGTCTGAGTTATTGGGAGAAAGAAGGCTGTGAAGAGATGATCTTTTCTCTAGATTTCTAGTAGTGTTTGAATTGAAATATTTCTTCCGTTAACTCTGATGCTAGGAGATAGTTACTTCAGCAGCACCGATAAGTGATGAGGGGGAGGTGATAAAATTGCAGCAATTAGAACATTTTTGTGTCTGAGCTGCTGGTTAATCAGCAGGGAAGAAGCTATGATGAACTTGGTGCTGAACCTTACAGGATTTCAGTACTTGAAAAAATCCAAAGTCTGATCTTTGGAGCCTTTGGCTCAAGGTTAAAAAAAAAAAGGTGGGGCGGGGAGTGGTGGTAGAGATAGTCCTTGACTTATGACCATAGTTGAGCCCAAAATTTCTGTTGCCAAGTGAGTTTTCCCCATTTTCGATCATTCTTGCCACAGTTGTGTTAAGTGAATCAAAGAAATTAAGTTAGTAACATGGTTGTTAAGTGAATCTGGCTTCCCCATTGACTTTGCTTATCTGATGATTGTAAAAGGTGATCACATGATGCCGGAACACTGCAACCGTCATAAATACGGGTCAGTTGCCAAGCATCTGAATTTTGATCAGGTGAACATGGGATGCTGCAATTGTAAGTGTGAAAAATGGCCATACATCATTTTTTTGGTGCCATTGTAACTTTGAATAGTTGCTAAATGAACTGTTATAAGTCAAGGACTACCTGTATAACTTTTGAAATCAGGACATATGTGAAATTGTAGTTTCTTTTTTATTTGTTATCTTTTCTTTTTTTAAAAAAAAAAAAAAAGAAGCTCTTAGACTTCTTTATTTTTGGACATATAAATAAAAACATCCAAATAATATGTTAACAGATGCTCATTAAGTAAAGTTGCTCCTGATTTACAGTATTTTAGCCAATGGATACTGGTTTTCTAGAAAAATTTACACACACTCATCTCTGAATTGTTATCCAATTTTTAGTTTAATCTTCAGACGAGGGGATAATTTCTATTTAAACATAGCAGCATTTCATTTATGTTTTTGCTATAGCAGATTAGAGTTCCTGAGGTCTTCTAACGTCATCTTGAGAAAATAGTGGGAAAATAACCTAAAGAGATTTTGTATACTCGGGGTTAATTACATTTATGAATTTTTCATATTCTGCAGCCTCAGACAATAAACTATGGTAGATAAGGTCAAACCTGAAAGCTTGGAAGAGAATAACCCCTAAGAAAACAGACAGTTCCTAGATGTTTCCAAATGTGGTACTTGAATCCTTCTCTTAATTTTCCTTTTTGGTAAATGAAATCTAAAGGATGTAGTGACTGAAAAAAAATTCATTCTATTTAAAAATAGCTCCTTTCTGCTCCACACACACACCGTCTTCCTTTAAAAGGTAAAGGTAAAGGTTCCCCACGCATATATGTACTAGTCATTCCCAACTCTAGGGGGCAGTGCTCATCTCCATTTCAAAGCCAAAGAGCCAGTACTGTCTGAAGATGTCTCCATGGTCATGTGGCTGGCATGACTCAACGCCAAAGGCGCATGGAACGCTGTTACCTTCCCACAAAAGGTGGGCCCTATTTTTCTACTTGCATTTTTTACGTGCTTTCGAACTGCTAGGTTGGCAGAAGGTGGGACAAGTAATGGGAGCTCACCCCATTCATTATGCAGCACTAGGGATTCGAACCGCTAAGCTGCCTTTCGATCTACAAGCTCAGAGTCTCACAATCCCCTGTAGAAAAACATAAAAAAACCTACAGAGGTTCTTCTCTTAGGAATTCCTTGGTTGGACTCCTTAAGAGAAGAACGCTTGCATGAGATCACCTGTTTCATCTCCTTGCCAGCTTTTCAGGAAACACTCCTTTTTATGTAGCTTCTAATTCTCATCCCCAGTGACAAATGTGTTAATGTATATATGTGTATTCATAATTTAATCACTTCCCATCCAGCTCCTGTCCCACCTTATTCATGGTTTATCCATTTTTCAGCCAACATTTGTGGCTTTGGCACTTAATGCTAAAATTTGCATACCACGCTGTTCAAGGCATGAATACAAAAAGAATTGATGTCATGGATACCCCTTTCCATTTGCTATCTCCCCCACTTTCCCTTTTCCTCTAAACATTGTCCAGCATGAAACACAGTTAAGGAGCAATAATAATTCATACAGAAAAACTCAAAGCTATTCCTGGAGCAGTAATAGAGATTTGGTGTGTTGAATTCCACTTAGCACCCTGCCAAAAAAACTTTTTTAAAAAAAATATTCTAGTCACATGCATATGAACTTGCCTGTCACTTTTAAAAAAATCTATTTACCTTGCTACTGGTGTCCTTGTCATATGGCGTACTTGTGCAGTGCACTGTTTGCACACTGGGTTGGAGCAGCCCAATCATAAGCCTGGAGTCTTGCTTTTGAAGCAAGGAGCAAGACAAGCCTTTTCAAAATGCCAAATGGATCGGCAACTGACCCTTTGACTGTGACATAGGACCTGAAGACATAAAGGGACAGAGAAGAAACCTAGGGATATCAGATTTGAACTGCAGTAGTCCAGAAGACTAATAGATGGCAGTAAACATATCTTAAATAACCTGATTCCTGGGCCCCATCTAGTGGTCCTCTAGAGTTTTGCAGTCCAGATCAGTGAGCCCTAGACCAACCATACCCATGCATGCTTTTCCTCCAATAAGGAACCATTACCCAATAACCCATACAGATTTCTGTTGATAGCTATTGTTCAATAATAAGTTCTAGTTTTTATCCCAGAAGAAATGAAAAGGCAAAAAGGGTCAGCTTGGTATACTGATTACGGTGCTGGCCTAGAAACCAGAAGACTGAGAGTTCTAGTCCCACTTTAGGCATGAAAAGCAACTGGGTGATTTTGGGCTAGTCACTATCTCTTAGCCAACCCACTTCCCAGGGTGGTTGTTGTGGGAAAAATAGAAGGAGAGAGAAGTATTAGCAATAGCAATAGCACTTAGACTTTATATACCGCTTTACAGTGCTTTACAGCCCTCTCTAAGTGGTTTACAGAGTCAGCATATTGCCCCCAAACAATCTGGGTCCTCATTTTACCCACCTGAAAAGGATGGAAGGCTGAGTCAACTTTGAGCCTGGTGAGATTTGAACTGCCAAATTGCAGGCAGCCGGCAGGCAGCAGAAGTAGCCTAGCAGTAATAAAGTTGGGATGAAATCTAATAAATAAATGAACTATGACACTCACATTCAGACATACAGTTTCCCATATTGCTGATTCCAAGATTGGGTTTCTCAATCAAGCTGCAGAGTAAGCATCTCTTCCTCCTAGTTCTTGAACGCAACGTTCATCCCACTCTACATGTTGGCCTGCTTTGTATGTCAGGGACACAAAAAGATCTAAGAATCTTGAGGTAGCTAATCTTGAGTACTTAGCCTTACCCCTTCCCCCCCACCCCACCCAAAAAAATGCTGATATCTACTCTTCCCACTTTGGAAAATTTACTTTAAGTTTCATTGTATACAGCACCTCACTTGCTGGCACTGCTATAAAATGATCTCATTGCAGCTTTTAGGCAACCTGCTCTGAAATTCAACAGCAAACTCCCTCTGGTGCCAAATAGCTCAGACATGTCAAAGTGCACATTTGTGCAGGTTGTTATTTTGATTGATTTTAAAAAACAACATACCAACTTTGCCATTTGTATCGTAAAAATCTTATTAATGCTCCACACAGGAGCACCCCTTGACATTTAGGAAGTCTCATGCATGGGTGCCATCGCCAGAAGCCTCAAGCTGCTCTTCCATCTGAAGAATTTGGCCGTCTGGACAGTTTGAGGTACAGGAAGATTTCTGGCTCTAACTCTGCTTTATATTCTGTATGTGCAAAAAATCAAATACATATGTGCAAAGAGCCACCTTAATAAGAATTTACTTTTTTGTAAGGGGAAGCTGAAGAGGGAGGGAGGGAGGGAGGGGATGGAGGAGGGATGCAGGCAGGCAGGCAGGCAGGCAGGCAGGAAGGAAGGAAGGAAGGAAGGAAGGAAGGAAGGAAGGAAGGAAGGAAGGAAGGGTATTATCCAGGTGTTTCCTGGTGGCCTCCCACCCATCTACTAATCAAGTCAAGGAAAACTTAGCTTTTCAAGATCAATCAAGATTGATTAGCAGCTTCAACCTAACTAGATAGAATGATGACATCCAGATTTAAACAGTATGTTGACACATCCTAAGTGTTCTTAATTTACACTAGGACCAGTTCTAGTATGTAGGACAAACTACATTAAAAATACACGTACATGCAGAAATACAAATATAAAATCTGACAACTCCCATATAACTTACACCTACAAAGTCTAGAGTCAAGTAAAGCTTTATATACCTTTTGGTTCAGCTGTTCCCCCATACAACTAGCCTTTGTGAGCTAGCTAATTTGCTTGTTCTGGTGTGAAATCGTTGATGAGATCTAACCTATTGTTCAGAGCAGTGTTTCTCATGCTGGCTGGGGAATTTGGGGCGTTGAAGTCCACATAAGTTGACAAGGTTGAGAAATACTGGTTCAGAGGTTCAACTCACAGTTCATTCTGGAGAGTGCTGCCATTTGAAATATCTCCTTCAGGATGATTTGGAGAAAAAGTTAAGGCCCAGGGTCTTTCAAGAACCCAACTCAGTAAAAACTCCCCAAACCTGGTGCCTTTGGTATATAGTTGGACGTCAACTTCCAGACTTTCTAATCAACCAAGAAAGGCTGGCCTAAATATCATATTCCCATCACTTGATGAGCATCTGAGCTGCTGTTGGCACAGTTGGAGGTTATAATATACATGGAGGTAGCTCCCATGTGCGAGTTTTGTCCTATGTATCCCATACCAGAACTGGTCCTAATGTAAAATAAGAACACTTAGGACAGTGATGGCGAACCTTTACGGCACGGGGTGCCCAAATTGGAACGCTGAAAACCTAAAGACTAGCTGGCCGGCAGGTGCATGCCTGTTTTTTGGCCTGTTTGTGGCATTTTTTGAGTAATTTTCAGGCCACTTTGGGGCTGTTTTCAGCCTGAAAAACGGTCTGAAAACAGCCGAAAAAATGGCCTCAAAATTGGCCGAAAAACGTTTTGCCACCTGCAAAGACCAGTGGCTGGTACACATGTGCGCGCGGGAAACCAGAAGAGCAGCTGGCGACGGCACCCGTACTCACAGAGAGGGCTTTGCGTGCCACCTCTGGCATGTGCGCCATAGGTTCGTCATCACTGACTTAGGATGTGTCAATATACTGATTAAATCTGGATGTCTTTATTTTGCCTTGTTAGGTGGAAACATCTAATCAATCTTGATTGATCTTGAAAAGCGAAGGTTTCCTTGACCTGGTTAGTAGTTAGGTGAGAGGCCATCAGGAAACATCAGGATTGCAGACTAGGATGAGAAACTGAAAAAAAGCAGGAAGGCAAAGGAAGCTTTTTTTGAAGGAGAAAATTACATAAGCCAGTTTGATCTAGTACGTAGTTAAGGCGCCAGTCTAGAAACCAGGAGTCTGTGAGTTCAAATCCAGCCTTAGCTAGCTGGGTGACTTTGTATCAGTCACTCTCTCTCAGCACAACCCACCTCACAGGATTGTTGTGAGGAAAACAGGAGGAGGAGGAGGAGGCTATGTTTGCTGCCTTGAATTATTTGTAAAAATAATAAAGACGGGATACCAAAAATAAATCTGGCCATGAAGCCATCAAGCTGACTTGAAATTTTTACCTACAATTCTGGGTTGGTATTGTTCAGATTAGAAGACCGTTACTGTTTTAAAAGCTGCCTGTCTTGGGTTGTTGTCTTTTCTTCCTTTACTTTCCAGCAATGTTTATGGGTTTACATAAGTTTTACTATAGTAAAACACATCCTTGAGACCAGAGACTGAGTTGCACCAATGCCTCTCTTCTGATCTAACATTCTCTTTATTTAGAACAAGCTTTTACTAGGCTGGAAAACCAGCTCAAACTGTACATATAATTTACAATAATTTGCTATAATCATAATTAAATATTTCTGTCCATACATGCTGTAATTTGTAATGTCCATTTTGTGTTTCAGTTTACACTGAGTCTTGTACATCTGTGGCTCATTTTGGAAGCATCTTCTTCTTCTCTGCATGATTCCTATCTTATTAGCATGCCCTGCAGTACTTTTAAAAACTGCTGAGTCACCAAATGTTGGCCTCTAATATTCCGATAAATCACACGATGCAGTAATGTGCGTGTATAGACCTTTAGATGTCACATCCCCAAATTTAATGCTGTTGTTACTTATGGGTGTATTACATTACTTGCCTGTCTTTGCATGTCTGCTGCTATTTTGGGATATCAGTCTTATGATCTTATAGAATTTGCCTTGCTATTGAATTATTTGGCATTATGTGATGACAATGGCAAATACTATGTTTCCCGGGAAATAAGACCCTGTTTTATATTTTTTGAACCCCGAAATAAGGGCTTGGCCTTATTTTTGGGGAGGTCTTATTATTTTGGGGTGTGTGGAGCAAGATGGGGCTCCTCTTGCCATCTTACCTGATTTCCAGCTCTGCATTTAAATATTTTTGGGGAGGGCTTATTTTCAGAGGGAGGCTTATTTTAGTGCATGTGCTCAAAAGCCCGATTGGGCTTATTATCAGGGGATGTCTTATTTTCAGGGAAAAAGGGTATGTGCTTGAATATTTTCTATATTGTTTGTGGCCTGGAGAGGATGATATACCTAAAATATATGGCAATTGGGCTATCATAGATCATAGAATAATTTTATTGTCACTTTGAATGTACACTAATTGGCATACGTTAAAATGAAATTTAATTGCATACAGCTCTCAAAGGGTCTCCACCTCTAATATATACTACATAAACATGATGAAAAAAATAAATAAATATATCATCATTATCTTTTAATGACCCCATAATCCCTTGTGGGGTGGAGTCTGGGCAACTGAATAGAGCTGAGGGTTTACTGGCCGGATGCCCTTCCTGTCACCAATGCAGAGTTTGTTTCAGCAGATATATTCTCATTGTGCCCAGAGAGAGAAATATCTGCCTCTACCTAGCATCGAACTCACAGTCTCCTGATTGTGCGGAGACAGCTCCACCTCTAGGCCATTGCACTACTCAAAATAAATACATAAATAAATAAATACAAAATTATGCATATACCTACATATATGACATAGAGAAACAACAGCAACAACTATACCAAGGATGTCATTTTTCAACTGCTTTTTGCTTCAAAAAGGTGGGAAATTAAAATCCCATGGTGTTCAGAAGGGGTTCTAAGAGGCCATAAAAGCAGGATTGTGGGCTGTGTATGCATCATTCTAGATCCATAGGCTGTCCATGGTGTCAGGCTCGTGGCAACAGTCACTCTGATTGATTCTGGTCGAGAAATCTCGGAAAGTTTGCTGCAATGAAACGTCATAGGCAAAAGGTCAGACAGTAGAAACATTCACTGACTAAATGGTACGTTGTGCATGCTTTGAATATAATTGGAAGAGTGATGTTAACTTTAATGACTGGACTCTTTAAAGTAGCTGTATCTTGTCACGCCCACAAAGCCACGCCCACAAAGCCACACCACACCCACAAAACCGGTAGTAAAAATTTTTTATTCCCACCACTGAAGTGGAGCTTGCCTGCCGCTTGTGCGAGTGGATCTTCAGACATGCTTGTCCATTGCTCACATGGCCTGGTTTCAAAGAGGTCACAAACCGGTAGTGGGTCGCGGCACTGGGGTTGAGGACCCCTGTCCTAGAGAACCATTCTTTGCATTCCCAAAGCCTTTCAATTCCAACACAAATCTTTTAGGAAATAAGTACACTGGGGAGGTTGTGATGTGTTTTCATGCTACGAACTGCTAGCCAATCAAGTACAGAATCACTGCAGTTGTTAAGTTAGTTAAGCCGGTTGTTAAGTGAATCTGACCCTCCCCATTTTGCTTTGCTTGTCAGAAGGTCGCAAAAGGTGATCACATGACCCCTGGCACACTGCAACTGTCATAAATACGAACCAATTGCCAAGTGTCGAATTTTGATCATGTGACCACAGGGTTGCTGCAATGGTCATAAGTGTGAAAAACGGTCATACGTCTCTTTTCTCTTTTCTGCTGTAACTTTGAATGGTCACTAAACAAATTGTTGTAAGTCAAGGACTGCCTGTACTGCAAGCTCTTTGGAATCTGCATGCAGTAATGGTCTTTCTAATTTCAGAGGGCAGAAGCAGACCCATGTTCTGGATATGATGGGTGTACTACAACTTAGCCTCTGTTGCAATGTTTGGTGTTGTTAATTTCTAGTCTGCATTGCCTTACGGAGCTTAAGGCATCATACATGCTCACCACCCCCGCTTTTCAGTCTCACATCTTTTGAGGAACAAATAATATGACTTAATTGTTTTAATTGAAAGCATTTTAATTGCAAAGTATTTAATTATGATAATGGGAAAGCATCAAAGTAATGATTCATATACGGTATACCCAAGCCTTTACTCTCCTTTTGCTTATATTGTTTGGTTCACATGACCCTCGTTTGTTAATAATTACATATAAATGAACTAATTCTATGCTATTTACAAAACCAAATATGCGAAGCAATTGGAAATATTTGAAAAAGAATCAAAGTATATGAAGAACAGTTGTTTTCATTCCCAGCCCTTCTTCCAAAAAGCACCGTGATTTAAATTGTGTTTGATCTTTCACAAAAGAAGATAACCGTTCTCTTTAACTGGTGCCAATCTTTTGTAATAAGTACCTGTAGCTATTTAAGTCAGAGGTGGTTTTTTTTTTTTTTTGTTTTTTTTTTTGCAATTCTGTACTGATGGTGAGTAACACAGCAAACCATTCTGGGACAAAACCAGCGTTAGCTCTAGATGGGCTTGTGTTCTCCCCAGAAAAAGCTGCCATGTAATTTGGGAGGGCTCCAGGATTCTCTAAAAGGAAAGAGGAGAAGAGGAAGATCAATAGCAATGTGGCTAAATTCAGTTACAGTGGAGATAGGTGCACCCTGGAACACCTGAAGGATCAGACTGGAGACAGATCCTTTTGGAGAAAATCTATCTACATCAGGGGTGTCAAACTCGATTTCAGTGAGGACCGCATCAGGGTTGTGTTTGACCTCGGGAGTGGGGGGGCAGTCAGGGGGCATGGCTACGGTGGGTGTGGCCAGCTCAATGTCACTCGTGTTGGGGCTCCTGTGGAGGCCTGAGCACTCTACCAGCTAAAAGGGGCTCACGGCTCCGTTTTTGGCTGTGACAGCCTCCTGCAACTCTCTGCCAGTGAAAATGAAGCTCCGTTTTCACTGGCAGAGGCACCACAGGACAGTCCTTTGATGTTTCCAGGGCAACCCAGCGGGCCAGATCTAAGCACCCCAAGGTCCGGATTTGGCTCCCAGGCCTTGAGTTGGACACCCCTGATCTACATCATCACTAGGAGTTGGTACTGAATTGAAAGTGCATACTGAAACACACAATCAATCTGATCCCTCAGCTTCTGCTGGGAGATGTAGCCAGGAGGGTTTTGATTATTCCTGGACAGATGGAACTCACTCATGCCTTTCTCATTTCAATAAATGGGCCGCTGCAACAGACTGCCCTTGAAGGCTACCTGGAAAAGGCTTCTAGAAGTCTACATATTAACTGAGACAATGAGGTAGTGGCCTGTCATATAACACCAGTATTGTGAGAGTTGCATTGATTGCCAGTTTGTCTCTGGGAGCCATTCAAAGGGCTACTTAACAATATTAATATCCTTCATGGCTATTGATGAAATTGCTTCCCTCCCCCAAAGATGTGAGAGTCCCACAAAGTAAGACAAGACAAGACTCAGAAGCTTTCTCTGCAAGAGCTCCCTTGTTATAGAACTGTGATGGCGAACCTATGGCACGTGTGCCACAGGTAGCATGCAGAGCCATATCTGTGGGCACGTAAGCATTGCCCTAGCTCAGCTACAGCAGCATGGGTGCATCAGCCAGCTGATTTTTGGGCCTTCTGGGCCCAACAGAAATCGGGAAATGGACCGTTTCCAGCCTCCGGAGTGTGTGAGGAAGGCCATTTTCGCCCTCCCGAGGCTCCAAGAAAGTCTCTGGAGCCTGGGGAGGGCAAAAAATGGGCCTAACGGGCCCACCGATAACCTTTTTGCTGTCGCGTACCAAAAATGGGAGTGGAGGCGGTCGTGCATGCATGTGCGGCATGGCGTGGGGTGTGTGTGGGGGCTTTGAATCATGGATGTGGGTGTGCATGAGCGCGACTCCCCCCCCTCTCCCCGCTTTTGGCATGCAACAGCAAAAAGGTTAGCCATCACTGTTATACAATGTCTGAGCAGAAGAACTATAGCTTCACTTCTCAAATTCAGGAAACTGAATTTGAAAACAAGGCTTTTTAAAATGCATTTGGGGAGCGAGGTGAGGATAAGACATGTACATAAACTAAGATGATATCTGGGTGACTTAGGTTTTATGAGGATGGGATGATGGCCTTGCAAAGAAACCCTAAAGACCGGATTCTGGGCCCTGGGAATGTTTGGGAGCCTACTTCTTGCTTTTATTGGTGATCTGAATTTATGGTTCCTTGACTGCTTTGTATTTTAACGTTTGTGACATTTGCATTTTTTTAAAAATTTTGAACGCTGCCTAGAGTCACCTATTGAGATGGGCAGCTATGTAGATTGGACAAAATAAATAAATAAATAAAGGATAATGTTGCATTTAGGTTTTTAGTATTTACTGTTTGTTATTAGCATTTATAACTATTGTTATTCCTGTTATATAATATCAATGCATTTTCATTTACTGTAATAGATTACATTGTAAACTGCTTAGAGTTGTGGAATTGAGGTGGCATAGAAGCATTGGCAATAAATAAATACATTAAAAGTAGACAAAGATATTCAACTCTTATTCTAATTATGCAGATGTCCTCACAAAGGCAATTAGAGCATATACATTTCAGTAGATGGAGCAGTCTAAAAGCACCTTTCCTCAAGGGATTTCAATTCTGTATTCCAGCAACATATTTTTAGTACAAAGAAGTTTTTATGTTGCTGCTGCCCTGCTAAGAAAAGTTGTACATGTGTTTCAATATCTAAGGAGCCGCCACAAAGAAGAGGGGATTAACCTATTCTCCAAAGCATCTGAAAGCTGGACAAGAAGCAATGGGATTACAGAATAGCAGAGTTGGAAGGGACCTTGGAGGTCTTCTAGTCCAACCCCCTGCTCGTGGAGGAAAGTGTACATAAGTCTAAGTGCTATTGCTATTAGTAGGTGCTATTACACCTACTATCTGGAATGAGCTCCCCCCGGAGATACGGAGGATCCCGGATCTGCGCACCTTCCGTTGCGCTCTCAAAACTTTTTTATTTCATCAAGCCAGCCTGGCCTAAATCTTTCCCCTTTAAAATGTAAATCTTAATTTGATTTTTAAATGATTGGGTGTTTTAAATTTGTCTCAGCCAAATTGTTTAATTCGGTTTTATTCTGTTTTTAAATTTTGTATTTATGTGTTTTATTCTGTGGCTGTTCACCGCCCTGAGTCCTTTGGGAGTAGGGCGGTATACAAATCCAATAAATGAAATGAAATGAAATGAAATGAAACTACCATAGGTAACATCATCAGAGCAGTGATCTGAATTACCTATCTAACAAGCAACTGCTATTTCCTAACATTTCAAGGGGGAATGTTGGGAAATCTTGGCTAGTGGTGATTAGAATAGCCATTCAGTACATTTGGAGGGCAGCAGACTGGGAAGCTAATAAAGACCTTAAGGAAGTGGTTCATTCCACACTTTCTTCATGTGGCACTCACCCATAGTTTGGCCTTCTATCTGGGTGTGCAGATACCTCTCCAAAAGTTTGTGGGAATGCAGATTGAGATATTATCATAGCAGCATGGTCAAAAAGTTCCAAATTCTGTGTGTGAACTGCAGTGGCATTTGTGAAGTTGTCTCATCCTGTGGCTCCCATAGACAGAATATGACGGTCCAATTTTGGCATTAATCCTTCTATTGTGGTCATCAAAACCCAGCCTTTGGTTTTTTTTTCCAGTTGAACAAGAGATGAGCACTGGTTTATTCAGTGCCTTAGACTCCATGCTGCAGTTATAAATCGAAAGGAATCTCTTCCTCTCTAGATAGAACAAAAGAAATAAGACTGATTACAGCCACATTTGTACCATGTATTGCTTTCATGGCAAACTAGAGGATTTGTCAAGAAAGGAAATGTCCAAACCATTTGGGCACATCGCTGTTTTGCCTATAAAAGCAACTGAAGATGTGACTCTATGTTGGCAAGTTTGCAATCAGTTGCTTTTTTTCCAACACAGTATCACTAGCTGTGGGTGCATTCTGTTGTAACAGATGGAGTGGGGGAATAGCAGGAAATAGACACAAAACTCCTAAACTGTGCAAACAGGCTCCAGGAATAATTCCACTTTAAAATGCATCTGGGTTTGATCCAGGCTTTTCCCGGATCCTTCCAAGTCTTCCCACAAGAGCTCAGGCAAAACAGACAGGGATAAAATTGACAAGAGTTCCTGGCTGTCTCTCCTTTGGGTTTGGCAGAGAACCAGCTGGAACGCAGAGCATCAAACTCCTTGAGGACTTTTTAAGCAACTGCTTGAAAAAGAAAGCCTCACTGGAGCCCAGCAGCCAGGAGGCAGAGAGAGAGAGACAAGAACATCCACCAGTAGGAGGATGAACTCCCCACAAGCTCCAAAAGAAAAAAAAAAAAAAAAGCCTAGCTTTGCTCTGCTTTCAAATAAACCGATACAGAAGCAGAGAAAAGCTAATTTAAGTCACAGAAGTCACCGACATCATCTGATCTAATAGATAGGCCCAGAGCTAATTTGTGAAATTGACAGCCATGTTCAGGGGAAAAATTGATCATTGGAGGTTGAAAGGAGATTTATTTACAGGAAATTCATGATAGAGACAGGCAAAGCTTACACTTAACTAGTTACATCCTACCAGGAGAAAAGGCAAAGAACGTGCCTGCATAGAAGGAAAGGCAGAAGGAAGCAGATTCAGAGTAGCGATCTTTTAATAACAAAAAACAAAAAACAGGCAAAGCGATGGACAAATGAACCTAGAGGGGATCCTTTCCCCCCCCCTCCCGGTTTTAAATGTTTTATTATTAAGAAATTATAACAATACAATTTTTGTCCATCCGGTTACATAGTGTAGAAAAAAGAAATAAATGAAAATATAAATATTTGTACATATAGATAAACTTTGCTAAACGGTTACATGGTATAAAAATATGTCCTTATATCATTCTTAATGTGTATATATACAATAGATCTTTAAGGGTAAATTAATAAATACATAAGTCATATCTTTTGCTTACCCCTGTAACCTTTCCTTGCCTCATTATATATTCTACCATCTACAGTACATCTTCTCTTTCTATTTCATTTAACTATTCCTTGTACTCACTCTGGTCTCTTTCATTTTTTATTTCATCTTCCTCTTCTCTAACCACCCGTACCACTTGTCCCACACGCTATAATAATCAGAATCTTCTCTATCATTAATTTCTAGCGTTAGTTTGTTCATCTCGGCACAATCCATTATTTTACCGATTACTTGTTCCTTAGTTGGTTTTTTTTTTTTCTTTCCATTGTTGAGCGAAGGCGATTCTTGCTGCTGTTGTTATATGCACTGCCAAGTATTTCTTCTTTTTTGCCATTTCCGTCTTGAGAATTCCCAGGAGAAATATTTTAGGATCTAATTCAAAGGTTTCACCTATTATTTCTGAAAGCCAATTGCCAATCATCTTCCAATATTTTTTTGCTTGAGAGCAGGTCCACCAGCAATGTTAAAAAGTACCTTGCTGGTGTCCACACTTCCAGCACTTTGGGTTTAAGTTGGGATATATCTTGGCAATCCTAGCTGGTGCTAGGTGCCACCTATAGATCATCTTGTACTGGTTCTCCTTGTAGGTAGTTGCCTTAGTAAGTCTTATATTGTAGTTCTATATTTGATCCCATTCTTCCAAATTTATATTTTTCCCAATATTTTTGGCCCATGCTAACATTGGGTCTTTAACCACTTCTTCCATCAGATCATATTCTACTAAATAGTTGTACAATTTAGCTAATAATTTATTGTCCGTACTCATCCAAATCTTATCAAAATCTTTGCTACCCATTTCTATACCATATTGTTCTTTATCTTTTTTGTATCTTGATTTTATCTGTGCATATGTCCACCATTCAATAGAAGTGCCTTGTTCTAGAGGGGATCTTTAACTCTCCAGCTATACCCCACTGCCCCTCGATATGGATTCAAAATCTGCAAGGGAGTGGGCACCCCAATATCATGATATTAGAAGTGTCCCATTTGCACTTGTGTCTGTACACAAAAGAGGGAGGATATACATTCTGCCAGGATGCCCGTCATCTTGCAGGTTTTGTCCCCCTTCTTCTGTGGATGTCAGAATGCTACCTCCTCGAGGTCTGGAGTTATAAGATGCTGAGGAATCAGTGATGCTGAATTTTAAGCCTTCAACAGCTTTGAGTTGAGATAGGCTTAGAAACATATTACATAACCCATTCCTACATTCTATACAAAGGGGGCATGATGGCTCAGCGGTTAAAGATGCTGAGCTTGTCAGACAGTCCAGGTTCAAGACCTGAGAGCTCCACAACAGCGGGAACGTGAGCTCCCGTTCTTGCCCCAGCTCCTGCCCGCCTAGCAGTTAGAAACCATGCAAATGCGAGTAGATAAATACATACCACTTTGTTGGGAAGGTAACAGCATTCCGTACACCTTGGCATATAGTCATGTTGGCCCCATGACCATAGAAAATGTCTTCAGACAATGCTGGGCCTGGGTTAAAAAATGGAGATGAGCACTGCCCCCTAGTGTTGGACACAGCTGGAAGAGGAAACTTTTACTTTGCCTTTATATCAAGGCTCAGGGGTGTCAAACCCAAGGCCTGAGGGCTGGATCTGGCCCATGGGATGCTTAGATCTGGCCCGTGGGGCCGCCCTGGAAACAATGAAGGACAAGCCTGTGGTGCATGCAGCCCTCCCAAGCTCCGTTTTCGCTGGCAGAGAGCTGCAGGAGAGGGACGGCAAGGCTCCTCTGGAGGACAAGGGTTTGGTGCTCTCCCTGGTCTCACCTTCCTCTGCTGGAGTCAATGGCTCCCCCTAGCCCCATCCAAGCCACAGGTACCTGACAGGTGCCACCGAGCTGGCCACACCCACTCTGGCCAACCATGCCCACCCGGCCCCCCGGAGTTCAAACACAATCCTGATGAGGCCCTCAATGAAATCGAGTTTGACATCCTTGCTTTATATTATACTGCATAAACTATTTCTAGTTTTTAAGTTATTTGTTCTAGCCATCTCCTTCTTCTCCATGGAGATGCAATTCCATGAAGAACCAACTCTGAATTATTTTATTCTATTGACCATTAAGAACATGAAAAGATATGGCAAGCAAGGAACTCTGTTTTTCTTTCTGTCTCAACTTTGCTTTCTCCCAATCCCAAGGCTAATAAGTTTAGGCTTTTTTGTCTGCTTCTTTTGGAAAAGCCAGAATATCTCATTCTTTCTGCATCATGAAGACAGAAAGTGTAGAAATGCCTGCTGTCTACTGGAGCATATAAGCTTCTTAATAAACTTTACTTCTGGTTTAGGACTTACCGTAAATATCTGCTTGTAAATACTCTTAATGAGCATCCTTCTACTCATCTACACATGTCCTCAATGTATGAATAGAAGGAGTCCAACCAGGGTTCCTAAAACTTTCCCCATGCTTTCCTGAATGTCCAGACCAATGGTAAATTCCATGGAATATTAACAGATTAACAGAGTTGGAAGGGACCTTTTAGGTCATCTAGTCCAACCTGCAGGAGACCCTACAACATTTCTGACAAATGGCAGTCCAATCTTTTCTTGAAAGTCTCAAGTGATGAACACCACTCTCTTAATATTCCTAATTAAAGATCACAAAACCTGGAAAGATGTGCAACCTTGGCTGAAGAAAAATTTACCAGAAGGAAGACTGGCAGCAAATAGATACCATATATACCAATTTTTCACATCTTGTGTTTATCAGATGTGTTTGACTACGACTGTCAAAATTCCCAGCCAACATTTTATTTATTTATTTATTTATTTATTTATTTATTTATTTATTTATTTATTTATTTAAATTTTTATACCGCCCTTCTCCCAAGGGACTCAGGGCAGTGCACAGCCACAATAAAAACACACATATCCATAAAATTTAAAAACAATTTAAAAACATATTAAATAATTTGGCCCCAATGTTAAAAAACTAAAACAACCATTAAAATTCATGTTTAAGACAGTCCAGCTTGTTGAAACAATAATGTCTTGAGGGCACGGCGAAATGTGTGTAGGTCCGGGATCATGCGTATCTCTGGGGGCAATTCATTCCAGAAGGCAGGTGCCCCCACAGAGAAGGCTCTCCCCCTGGGGATCGCCAGTCGACATTGTTTGACCAAAGGCACCCTGAGGAGTCCCTCTCTGTGGGAGTGTATTGGCCGGTGGGAGGCTATCGGTGGCAGAAGGCAATCTCGTAAGTATGATCTCGTAACATGATTGTTAGTGACTGAATTCTGGTGATCTGTAGTCTTTGCTGACTTGGAATTCTAGAGGCTGCAATCCAAAATCAATAAGCAGCAGAGGGAAGGAACTGATGGGTCAAATCACACTGCTTGACATGGTTCCTGTGTTTTTATCCTCGGCAAATGAGAGTAGCTCAAGAGGACAGGTTGAACTGAGATAGCAATATAAGATAGACACATTCCCTGTAACATGAATTGATCCAAATCAAGGGACTGTGGGCTGTGTTTGGTTGCTTGCTTTGACATTAATTGATTAGACTTCTGCCTCACCTGTCTATTTAAGAAAGCCCTCAATGTAGCTAAGCAAATTAAAACAACAACACAGAATCTGAATTTCTAAAACATGGAGTAAAATTCAAAAGAAACTGGATTAATTCAAGCCTAAAGAAAGAGAAACAGTTTTACAAATGTTTTAAATTCTACCAGCTCTTCTTTCCAGGATGTGCATTCCACAACCTGAAAGCTGCAATTACAACAAGACAACGACAATGGCAAGGTAGGAAAATTTCTGTTGGGGGCCAGATAAATGAACCTCTTAGACAAGGGGCACCTTTAAAAATACTTCTCCTATGCAGGTTCATACCAGGGATTGTCTTATTTTAAGAGGAAAAAAATGTATGGCATTTTAATAATACCTAGAATGTTCTTTGCCAATCTGATAAACTAGCTTGCAGGAGTTGGATACACATTCTGCTTTCTACCAGTTTTGAAAATAAAATTGTGGCCAATCCTTTTTAAGTTGGCTAAGTAACAAAAATATTTACATTGTGTGCTTAATTTTTTTTTTAAGGTGGAAAATGTAGATGGCAGCATATGTTTAGTGCAAAAGGAGAAAATAAGTACATTCGGATAGCCTCTATTTAGCTTGCTTAAACAGTACTCTGTCACAAATTCATCCTTCATTAATAGCAGTGAAAAAAGGCAAGCAGATAACAATGTAATAGTAATAATTTGGTTTAGAAGCCAGCCATCAGAACATAAAAAATAGAAATTGTTTTGGGTGATCAGGCTAAGGCCTTCTTTGTCCAATATTTCTTTCTCACAGTGGCCAATCATATATTTCTTGAGATGCTCTGAGGCAGGAGATATAGAATTCTACCAGCTGGCCAACTGGACCTAAGGATTCCTGAATGCCAAGTCAGAAGTGATCTATAGGAACTAGTTTGATCAACTAGGAGGGGTCATTGTCTGTCAGGTTCTAGTTTGAATGGTACCCTCTGGTCTGAAGGAAGGATGGTATGGTAGGGTGATGTGTTGTGGTGTCTTGGGGCTCAGGTGACAGGCTGTAATATACCAGTGGTGATGGGCAGAAGAAGATATATTGGTGACTGGGGGTGAGGCACTCAGCGGAAGGCAGTTTAGATGTCTTAGGTCAATTTCAGCCCCCAAGGCTTTTCTCTTATGTCTGGTTATGTCAACCCTTGAAGGTAAAGCAGACTAGAAAAGCAATGCCAGAAAGAACATGGGGACTGAAGTCCTTCAGCATCGCTAGTTGAGGAAAATCCAGAATCAAGCCAGCAACAAGTTCCAAGAGTTCAGGAAGGAAACCAGAAGAGACCAGGACATGAGCAGGAACTTCAAATTATCTCTATTGCTCTACAATGGGGGTGTCAAACTAGCAATCACATGTTGTCATCGCATGTTCTATCACAACTTTTCCCCCTTCATTAAACTGAGGGGTGGGGAAGAGCGCATGATGCATCTGGGCCACGGGCCACAAGCTTGATACCTCTTCTGTACAAGGTTGAAGCAAAGCCTGTGGGTTTGAAGGTGCTGATAGCTTACAAAACAGACATGATAATAAAAACAAGGTCCCAAATCTATGTTAGACAAGCATGCATAGATGACAATGGGGCTGAATGGACTGTCAACAAGATAATGTCCCAGACTGTTACGGGAAACTGGTGCCACCTGGAATGTGTATGGACAGCCCAATCATGTGGTTTGGATGTGGACTTTGTTGTGGTCAGATTGCTTTCTGGTTCTAGATGAGATTGTTTGCTAGCAATTGCTTCCTTTGAGTGGGTGCAGCCATTACACTAGCAGGGGTGGGCAATTGTGGCTCTTTTACAGCCTGTGGACTTAAACTCCCAGAATTCCTGAGACAGCTTGGCTGTCTTTTTGAGAGTTGAAGTCCACAGGTTGTAAAAGAGCCACAATTGCCCACCCCTGCACTAGCCCATTCCAGGTGCTTAACGGATTTAGAAGATGCCAAAGGAGTCCCCCACCCTTTTTTTGCTCTCTCTCTCCCTCCCTCCCTGTCTCTCTCTCCTTCCCTCTCTGTCTCTGTCTCTCTATCTCTCCCCTCCCTCCCTCCCTCCCTCCCTCCCTCCCTCTCTCTCTCTCTCTTTCTCTCTCTGTCTCTGTCTCTGTCTCTCTCACCCCCTTCCCTCCCTCCCTCCCCCCCCTTGGCTGATCCAGGGAGAAATGACATGGAACATGAGGGGAAGAAGACAAAAAATGAAGCTGACAGAGCATGGGTAGGAGTTTCTGTTTAGACCTAAATTGTGGAGATATAAGCAGCAAACTATATATTTATCTGATCTTACTGCATCAGCAGGTTGCTATCCAGCAGCTTTGTTTATTGTAGGCTGTACCCTACCTAAGGAAGGACAGGTAATATCAGCCATCTATCTATTTGTTTATTAAATTTTTGTGCTGCCCATCTTGTCAGAGATGCCTCTGGGTGGTTTACAAACATACTGTACATTAAAATAACAACCCACCCACCCCAAAAAAATACTGTTCAAAGATGGGAGAGGAGGGGAACACGAAGAACTGCGACAGTCGCTTTATGACTGCAGCAGTTCACAATACACAACCACAACGTTCGCTTAACGACCACCACAAAAAATATCCTAAAAATGGGTCCCGTCACACATGGTGACCCATTTATGACCATCACAATTTGCAACAATAATAGCCAGGCTCCATAATGGTTGTAAGTCGAGGACTGCCTCTAGATATACTTATCACTGTTTACTTAGATAGGTAAAGTTAGATAAAGGTAAAGGTTCCCCTTGCACATATGTGCTAGTCGTTCCCGACTTTACACATGACCACGGAGACATCTTCGGACAGCGCTGGCTCTTCGGCTTTGAAACGGAGATGAGCACTGCCCCCTAAAGTCAGGAATGACTAGCATATGTGTGTGAAGGGAACCTTTATCTTTAAGGTTAGATAGGAAAGTATAAATTGATAGCTAGACAGATGTGTGTGGGGGGAGAGGAGGGAGAGAGAGACAGAGAGAGAGAGAGAGGGAGGGAGGAAGAGGGAGGGAACTGTAACCTTATAAAAAGATTTCTGGAGAGACTTTCCTAGGACAGGATACAATACCAGTGTTTGATAACGGAAAAGGTGCTGGATCGATAGCTATGGAAACCTAAGCCCTCTGTTCATTCACAGAGGAGATAAAAGCAAGCCGCACAAGTCCTGCCAGGTTCTTTAACGCTCCCCTGACTTTCACTGAAAGGCTTCCTTGAAAGGAAAGAAGGAATTCCAGTCTACAGTAACTCTTGGGTCAGTGACCTTCTTCCTAATGTTGCATCCAAACAGGAGGGACCAGCACCCAGGCCAGAGTCTTGTTCTGGCAACCTTCCATTGTAGACTAAGTAGTAAAACCCAAAAGGAAGGTTTTATTTAGTGATAGAGATGGAGCCGCAGATGCGCCGTCACGATTCTTTTGCCTTGACGAAGAGGAATACTCAAACTGCTCACCTGTGAAAATGCTAATAAATATCTGAAATAACAATTTGACGCTCTAGGCCAAAGTTCAAATGTTTTAAAAGCAGAACCATCTTTAAAAGCACCAGACGATGATGATGCCCTGCACCACAGCGACACCTGATGGTGAACACGCAGATTGCACAATTTGCAAAAGAAGGCCTGGGGGCAAGTCTACTGCTTTAAGATCGCTCAAGAGAGAAGGGAGAGAGAGCTGGCAGTTTCATTTTTCTATTGATCCTTAGGATGTCATTGTAACATATAATAGGAGAAGTACATTATACAAGGGAATAAACATCCCGGAATTGAAAATCGTGCTTTATTTATTGCAAAAAGTTGCAGGTTGCACTATGCAATCAATTTTAACAACTGGGCTGGTTAGAGGAGAACCAATTAGTGCTAGGGAAGTATTTAGCATAATCCCTAATTGGGATTTCTGTTTATTATAACTTGGACTTCCTAATGAATCAATTATGAAAAAAAATTGCTTCTGAATAATTTACACCACGCCATTACATTTGCAGTGGTTTTTTTTTGTTTTGTTTTCAATTTAAAATTAGACTCAGGTAATCCTCGACCTATGACCACAACTGAGCCCAAGCAAGTCAGTTGTTAAATGAATTTTGCCCCGTGTTATGACCTTTCTCGCCACTGTTGTTAAGTGAATCACTGTGGTTGTTAAGTTAGGGTTGTTAAGTGAATCCAGTTTCCCCATTGACTTCGCTTGTCAGAAGGTTGCAAAAAGTGATCACATGATCCTGGGACACTGCAACCGTCATAAATATGAGTCAGTTGCCAAGTGTGTGAATTCTGATCATGTGACCATGGGGATGCTGCACTGGTCGTAAGTCTGAAAAATGGACATAAGTCACTTTTTTCAGTCTGGCAATAACTCCAAATGGTCACTAAACAAATGGCTGTAAGTCGAAGACTAGCCATATAAATATTTATAGGATGTTCTTATGGTTAAGCAAAAGGAACCCTACACCACTGAGTTGAAGGCCTGCCTACCAGCAAAGTTGGGAAAGAAAAAGAACGAAAACACATCAAGGAAGTCCTCAGAATGGGTGGCTATCCCAAGTGGGCCTTCATCAAATCTCAAAAAAGACCCTACAGGAGCTCCTCCATAATAGATAATGAAGAAAACAATAAGCGAAGCAACGTTGTCATTCCATACATTGCAGGCATATCAGAAAAGCTCAGGAGGATCTTCAGCCAATGTAACATATGTGCACCAGTGATGGGTTTCAAAATTTTTTACCACCGGTTCTGTGGGTGTGGCTTGGTGGGTGTGGCATGACTTGGTGGGCCGGCATGGCTTGGTGGGCGTGGTATGGCTTGGTGGGTGTGGTGTAGCTTGGTAGGCATGGCAGGGGAAGGATACTGTAAAATCTCCATTCCCTCCCGAATCCAGGAGAAGGTTACTGCAAAATCCCCATTTCCTCCCAATCAGCTGGGACTTGGGAGGCAGAGAATAGATGAGGGTGGGGCCAGTCAGAATTTTTACTACTGGTTCTCCTAACTACTCAAAATTTCCGCTACCGGTTCTCTAGAACTGGTCAGAACCTGATGAAACCCACCTCTGATGTGCACACTTCAAACCTAAGAATACACTAAGGCAGAAGCTTGTCCACTCCAAAGATAAAACACGTAGACAAAAACTGAGTAACGTGGTATATGCAGTACAATGCAGCAAGCCATGTGCAGATCTGTACTTTGGGGAAACAACAACCACCACTTCATAAGCACATAGCACATAGGAGAACAAACAATCAGGACTAGATTCAGCAGTCCACCTGCATTTAAAAGACATAGGCCACTCTTTTGAAGACAGCAAAGTCCACATTTTGGACAGAGAGGACCACTGGTTTGAAAGAGGGATTAAAGTTGTAAAATTAGTGACACAGTTGTTAAGTGAATCTGACTTCCCTATTCATTTCGCTTGTCTGAAGGTCACAAAAGGTGATTAAATGACCCCCAAGTCATTGCAATCGTCATAAATATAAGTCAGTTGTCAAGTGATTGAATTTTGATCACGTGACCATGGGGATGCTGCAATGGTCATAAGTGTGAAAAATGATCATGTCACTTTTTTCAGTTTTGTTGTAACTTTGAACGGTCACTAAATGAACTGTTATAAGTCGAGGACTAGCTGTAGCCTGTGAGGCAACTCAATATTTTCCATATGACAAAATATCAATATTTAACCCTATTAAATTTGACAAGGTCAATGGTCATACTTCTCAATAATTCTGGTTAACCAAAACTGTTGTAGCTCATCTCAGTCGTTTGAATGGAGAAACTAGTTACCACTGTCTTATTCCTGAGTTTTTGGATAAACACAGATACGCACAAAATAGCAGTGCGTTTTACATAACCAGAATATTCTATGAAGTAAAGGAACAATGAATCACAATGTTTCCTTCAGAGCTGCTAGGTTAAATTAAGCAGATGGGCAAGACTAGGGGATCCCAAACTCTTCAACTCATTGACTCAGTTTCAGAATGTTCATTGACTCCCAAACATTCATTACATGAAATGTTTAAGGAGAAAGCCATGGTACAGAAAGCACAGGAAGTTCTTCTACGTTGGTGTTCATACAACAGAAAAGCAATGAACACCTTTTCCAGAGGTTCTGTGTAAAGGAATGGATACCCGAGAGATTTCCAGAGGTTCTGTGAAGAGAAGAAAAATAGACACGAGCCAGTCAGAAGAGTTGAGAAGCATGGCTTTTTCTCCTACTACCAGTTTCTTGGCCTCTGAGATGGCCACACTTTCTCTGAAAAGCCTCTGTGCCGCCATAACCAAGCTAGGTGTTGGTATTTCACTGCACGAAGCAAGAATGGAGAGCTGCGCACTGGCTGTTGGCTTTTCAAGCAAACTCACAACCACGTTCCTTCAGCAACCAGGGATACAATGGCCACATTCTGAACCTGTAAAAGGCGGGCAGCTCACTTTGGACTAGGAGTGGTTGGGCAGCCTGGTGCAGAGGTGGGCTGCTGCCGGTTCAGACTGGTCTGGGCGAAATGGTAGTTGCGACCTGTGGGCCTGCCCATCAGCCCCGGCACTATCCCGTCCTATATAGTCATGTTTTTGAAGCTGCGCGCATGCACTGAGGGTGCGCGCGCACTCACATTTTTGGTGCTGAGCAAACCAGTTGTTAAACTGGCCTGGTGGCTGACTGTCTTGGTATCTTTTAACCTCTGCCTTTGATGTAGGAAGCTGTCTGTTCACAAGAAGCACAATCATTGTGGCACAAAGCACAGAGAGAGTCATAAAATCCTAGGGTGGAAGGGACTCTTAGTCCAACCCCCTGCCCAAGGCTGGGCTCCTCATACCATCTCAGAGAAATGGTTGCCCGATCTTTTCTCTAAAATCTCCAGCAATGAAGCACAAACAACTCCAGGAGGCAAACTGTTCCACTGCTTTAAGGTTCTTACTCTAAGGAAATTCCTCCTTATTTCCAGGGTTGGATCTCTCTCTGATGACCTTCCATCCGCTGCCACCACCCAATGTTCTTGTTGTTTTATTTTGTGTTTTGGTGCAGTTGTAAGTTGTCCAAAGTCCCTTGACACTGAGATTGGGAGGATATAAATTTGATAAATTAAAAAAAATATATGCATAATGTATAGTGGTATATTGTAAGTCATCTCCCATTTTTAATTCTTTAATTGACTGTTCTGCTCTCACCCCATTACCTATTGGTTATTTTTATCAACATCTTGGTTAATTTTAAGTGTAAAATCTTACTTTTTTCTACATTGAATTTCATTTTGTTAGATAGGGCCCAAGTGATCAAATGTATCAAGATCCATATGGATTTTGAGCCTATCTTCTGGGATGTTCGCTATTCCTGATTGTTTGGTGTCATCTGCAAATTTGATGAGTTTTCCTTCTATCCCTCATCTACATCATTATGAAGATATTAAAGAGCACTGGGCCTAAACAGAACCTTGTGGCACCCCGCTGTTTCTTTTCTTCCATGTAGATGTAGTTCCATTAAGGACAACACATTGAGTGCGATTTGTGTAACAGTTACGAATCCATCTGGTGGTGATGTTGTCTATCCCATGTTTTTCTACTTTACTAAGAAATAGGTTGTGGTCTACTTTGCCAAATGCCTCACTGAAGTCTAGGTATCTCATGTCCATAGCATTTCTCTGGTCCATTAGTTTAGTCACTTTGTCAAAGAAGATTTGTTTGGCATGATCTCTTTTTGGCAAACCCATGTTGGCTTTTGGCAAATCCATGTTGGCTTTTGGTTATAAGTTTGTTTGTTTCTAGGTCCTTGCAAATCTGTTGCTTGATTATCTTTTCCAGAATCTTCCCAAGGTGTTGATGTCAGGTTGTTTGGTCTGTAGTTTTCTGCATCTTTTTTCAAGCTAGCTCAGCCTCCTCTTTCCAAGATGAAAAATTTAGCCTGTCCATCTTTTTCTACCCTGCAAGCTCCTAGTGTATAAGCAGAGGTCTTCACCCTCTGAGATGCTACCTACTGTGACAGGCAGGGACTCTATTTCTGCTGCACGTCTCTCATGCCATCTCTTCCTTCATTATCTGAAGGTAGGGATTCCTCCAATAAATCCTGAAATAACAATGCAACATTCTGTCTGTTGGCATATCAACAAATCCACAATGAAAGAGCTTCTGCTATTGCCATTGTGAGGAGCTGGTCAGGCCTTAATGACTCATTGGAGGTCCCCAAAATTGTGTTGAGCCATGGCCTCCACTTTGCTCTCTTGTCACTTCTGAGAAGAGAATGAAGGGCCAAAGAGCAAGACTAGCCATGGGCCCTTTTTCAAGAGTGGACATGTGGAGGCTTTAAGGGGCCTGCCAGCTGGCCTGCCAAGTGGGTTACCCTGAGTCATTCTTCCTGTAGCAAAAGCAGAGGTAGAGGGTAGAGATGCCTCCCCTCTGCAAATGTGTCTTCTAGCCTTCCTCTTTATTGCTTTAGTACAGCCACCTTCACATACCTCCACAAATAGTAAATAGCTGTCATATCTTCTATCCTAGGGCTACAGGCCCATCAATACATGAAAGTAACAATTGTTCATTTGTAGGTATAAATCAAAGTTCTTTGCCTGTGGTGGAACATTGTCCGGGTTCCCAGGAGGGAAGGGCTACATTCTAGAGGGCAAAGAGAAAGCAGAATGTAGAATATTTGGCCATCAGAAAGAGGCTCAGGAGGCACAGGAAGATCTTCTACATTGGTGATCATACAACAGAAAGGCAATGAACACCTTTTCCAGAGGTTCTGTGAAGAGAAGAGAAACAGACATGAACCAGTCAGAAGAGTTGCTAACCATGACTTTCTCCCCTACTACCAATTTGTTGGCATCTGAGATGGCCACACTTACTCTGAAAAGCCTTTGTGCTGCCATAACCAAGCTAGGTGTTGATATTTCACTTCACGAAGCAAGAATGGACAGCTGTGCACTGGCTGTTGGCTTTTCAGGCAAACTCACAACCTTGTTCCCTTGGCAACCAGAGAAACAATGGCCACATTGTGAACCTACACAGGAAGGCCAACTCAGTTTGGACTAGGAGTGGCTGGGCAACCTTGTGGCTCACTGTCTTGGTGGACTTTGGCCTCTGCCTTTCATGTGGGAAGCTGTCTTCATCATCAACAACAACAGAGAAGCACAATTACATGTTCACAAAGCACAGAGGATAAGACAGCAAAGTTCACATTCTGGACAGAGAGGACCCCTTTATCTTAAAATTGAATAGCTTTCTCTCAACAGAGGGAGAGGGATATGATTATGATACCACCTATGTCCTGTTTACCAGGGGTCTCCAACCTTGGCAACTTTAAAACTTGTGGACTTCAACTCCCAGAACTCTGGGCATTGAAGTCCACAAGTCTTAAAGTTGCCACGATTGGAGACCCCTGCTGTTTACAACACAGTCCTTTCAGCAGTCCCAAGGAGGTTCCATCCCCATTTGCAGTCTGATTCAGGAGACTCTGAAGATCAGAGAGCTAACAACCAATCCTCAGTGTGCTAACAACCAGATGATTGCAAAGAATATACATCCTTCCATTCCATCATTCAGTTAGAACTGAAGAAGCTTCTTGGATGAGAAGTGAAACATTTTCAAGGAAAAAACCAAGAAAGTCCAGATGCCTTTTGGAAAGGCACCTTTGGGACCATGACCTGGATGATTGAGAATCTCCACACACAGATACCCAAAGTGCATTAATGATGGAAGAGGGTTTAATTTTGCTGCTTTGGACCAAGTTTGTCAAATGTTCCACCTATCTTCTCTTTATTCTTCCTGGATTCTTTTTAGTTCTTATCTCAGGGATGGTATGGCATAATAGCATACAATCAGGTTTTCAAATGACATGTCCGTAAACTTCCCCTTTAATAGCATCCAATTTTTCAGGGACAATGAATACAAAAACATACAATCAATTAATTATTCATAGTCTCCTCATTTTCATTTGATTTTTAAGTTGTTTGCTTTTGTTTGTTTGTTTGTTTAGAAAAAAAATCATCCAATGCAATAATGGCTGTTTTGATGTTGCTTTTTTTTTTTTTTTTTTTTTGGTCTTGATGCATATATACATCAAAAAGAACCACAAAGGTTCCACTCAGCCACTCTTATCATTAGCAACTCTTCAGCCATTGGGTAGATCGATACACCTGGATATATCCTTCCACAGAACTCACAATCAGTTCTACTTTTGGAGTTGTTTTATCTCTTTACAAATGAAGCCAACACATAATGGAGAAGAACAAAAATTCAAGATAGCCATTTATCTCTACACAGAATAGTGCTATTCAGAATTGTGTCAATAAACTCAGTTATGTTTTCCAAGAACCTTCACATTTGCCTGCCCAGTCTGGATGGACACCAAATTGAGGAAGATTGCTTTGGACTAGGCTAATGTTCCCTATTCAGAAATGAAAGATTTGGATTGATCAATGAGAAAAACAACAGGGAGGGCAAAAACCAAAAATACATAGATTGAAACAACTGTCTGAGCTGTGACAGTCTTGCTTATTTACAGGTTTGTTTAGGATTTTTTTTTTTTTTTTTTTTGCACAAATTTTCTAGTCACTGGCAAAATAGTCACTGATTGTGGCGTTACTAACTGGTTTGGGTAGATTAATAATTGCTTAAAGTTACTCTTCACAACCTCAAGCTGATAAACATATTGGACAACACCATGCTGAAAGCATTTTCAATCTGTATAAATAGTGAGGACAAAGGGGGGAAATGTTAATTGGTTTTGAAGTGTATTGGAAATTATTTGCAAATTAGTAGGCTGCTGGTGTGGCAGTGTTCATTAACTGTAAGAAGTTAAGGTTGGACCAATTAAATAATGGCACATTTTTATTGTTCATTTGAATTTATTAAACTACTCAAAGGAGCCTTGGTAGTACAGTGGTTTAAAGCACCCTGTTATTAACACAGCTGCCTGCAATTACTGCAGGTTCGAATCTTACCAAGCTCAAGGTTGACTCAGCCTTCCATCCTTTCTAAGGTAGGTTAAATGAGGACCTAGTTTGTGGGGGCAATAAGCTGACTTTGTATAAAATATACAAAAGTATGAAGGCTATTGCTTAACGCATTGTAAGCCGCCCTGAGTCTCCGGAGAAAGGCGGCATATAAATCAAATAAAAAAAAAACTCTGGGTGATGTACAAAACTGGATAAAAGCGTAAAAACAGATAAAAACACCAATTCAGAATCTTAGAAATGGCAAAAGCAAAAAAATCACCATCCCTAGACAAATAATAAACTCCAGAGCTGGGACTAAAGCCAGGTTTTCAAAAGCTTTCCAGATCCCAGGAAAGTTAATTAATACATGAGCATCTTTGACCTATTTCTCATAACAAGGGGAAAACAGAATGGATGATCTTTTCACTCAATTCAACAATTCAAAGTTCTGATCTTCTGGGAATTTTTCTTTGAGAAAGGGAATCAAACTATATTTTTAATTGGGAATTTATGTGCCAGCAAGGTATGGCTTTTGAGACAGCACATATAAGGAGACATGCAAAAGATTTTAAATCTAAATGTTTTCAGCTCAAAATGCAACCTCACAGAGAGAACCACTCCAGAAATATTTCCAGTTCAAAATGTGTTGCATCTGAAATGTTTTGCACCCCCAGTAAACATGCTACATTTTCCTTTTATGTCTTCTTTAAACAGCAATGGGGAAAAGCAGTGGGTATTTCCCAATATACATCTAAAAAGATGAGCTGGCGAGAGTGAATAAAGCAAAGATAAAATGGAGGTATTAATAATGGGAGATGGTATGATCTGAGAGTTGATGGATCCTATTTCCTTTTCTGGATGGGGTTGCAGAGCCATCTGAATGATCAGGTGGGCTGTGCTTTGGAGGCTCCAAGATCTGGCACTGCTTCTGGAATGTAAAGCAACAGCTGTATCCAGGACTGGGTTTTAGCAAAGCAAAACAAGAGGTAGCACTCAAAAGCAGAAGATCAAAGAAAGAGGCGGACTTCAAGTAATTGCTTGAAAGCAGCAATTTGTTTTATGAAGAAAGGCCAATATGTTACTGACCTTTAGTCTTCCTTACAGGCAAAGTGTTCTCTTGTATCTAATTCTAGTGTTAGAATTCTAGTCGACCACCAGCTGCTCTATGAAAACTTCAGAGAGCATTTCAGAGGTTCAAATGCCAGCTGTTCTGGTCCATAATAGGGATACTGAATATTATAAATGTGGTGAACCACCTTAAAGATTCAATGGAAAAACAGAGCACGAATATTTCTGATCTTCTTACATCTAAAGCTTTGGTGTGAGTCTAAGGTAAGAGCCCTTCCAGTAGCTGCTTCTAAGATGTTGGTCCATGGAGACCAATCTAGTTCTATTTCTGCCTTCCTATGAGCCAACTTGACAGTTGCAGTCAGACACTTTTAATGGAATCAGTTTCACCTTTTTTTCTACTGTCAATTCCTTTGACTTGTTCTTATGCTTCTGTTTGCTGTTCTACTGAATTGTGTGTGTGTGTGTGTGTATGTTTTAGTGCCAGTCACTTTGAATGAAGACAAAGACATAAGCATGTATGCAACACAGTCGATTTTTCTCAACTGAGAGTGTGAACATCCTTCTCTCATTAATTTAATTGTTCGTTCCTATGTAAGAATAAACATGGTATAAACATAGCAAGGGGTGTATTCAGTGCTAAACTTCTCTTTCTGTATAGGTTGTTTGTTGAAGCCTTTTGTGGTTTTTTTAACTTGAGAAGGTGAGATAGAGCTCTTTTTAGCTATCCCACAGACACACACAGAAGCCCCCAATGAGTCAGTGCATAAGACAGAGCCTTCTATTTGCAATTCAGGATAACAAGGAGTATTTTAGCTGCTTTGCCAAGTGCAGAGCGTAAATTGCATTCAGGTGGGAAGAGGGAAAGGGATGCTGGACTGGAGGATAAGTAAGGATAAATGGATGCAGTTGAGGAGAGCAAAGAGACCCAGCAAGAGACAAGGAAGAATGGTGTGATGTTCCAAATTGTGTAGGTGGGGGATATTTTGAACACAGGGAGCAATTCAAAAGGCAGTTTGTCTAAAATATTCAGTCGGGAGGAATGCTAATGTCCACATGAGGATTTTTAGGAAGGCAAGAACATTCCTCCTCACCGTCCAGACCTTCATAATTGGGAAAGATCAAGAAAGCAAGAATTGCAGAAATGCCAGTGTGGTGTATGTAACACTTTGTCTGGGATAAACACAGAGTCTTGAAAACAGTGGAAAGAATTTCCAACCTGTGTTTACAGTGAGTTCATTTAGGTGGACTCTCTTAGTGATTTGAAACACGTCTTCCCTGAATTCAGTTTTTGAAGCTAAACAAGCTAAACAACGAAGAGGCAAGCGACTCTCTCTGTCTCTTGATTGTTTATGTCAAATCTCCCTCCTACTATTTTCTAGCCTCTTTACAATCACTCACTAAATGCTCTCTATGTTAGAGGTGTTGGTGCATCCAAATTTTATGAATTTGGGGAAAGTAGTTACCAATAAGGATATGCTAAACGAAGGAGAGGAACTAAAATCATGAAAAGAACTACAAGAGGAAGGGGTAGAATTGGAATGGTGGGTATACCTACAGATTAAATCACGCTATATGAAAGAAAAGAATGGGGTATTAAGAAAGAATTAATGGCGTTAGACAAAATTTTATTAGGAGCGGATGAAAAGGCGATAAAGAAAACTTATCAGTATTTATTGGAATATAAAATGGCGGAAGAACAAGTAAAGGAAACCATGGCAGCGAGGGCCCAAAATTTTGGTTATAATATTGATCTGGACAAATGGCAAGATTTACCGGAGAGAAACAGGAAACTAACCTTAGCCACTGCATATATAAAAAAAAAATTATATAAAATGTTCTACAGGTGGCACCTTCTGCCTACAAGATTAGCAAAAATGAACAGGAATTTATTACCGCAATGTTGGAAATGTAACTCAGCGATAGGATCTTTTTATGACATGTGGTGGTTATGTACAAAAGCTAGGGAATTTTGGCATCAGATAAAGACATGGTTGGAAGAGATACTAGACCAAAATATAGATCTGAAACCAGAACTATTCCTACTAGGAATCATAAAAGAGAAATGTGACAAAGGACAAATATACTTAATGCTGCATGTTATAACTGCAGCAAGATTGGTTTATGCGCAATATTGGAAAAATGAAGAAATTCCCCCGGAAGAAGAAATAATAAAGAAAATCGTGGTCTGCACAGAAATGGACAGGCTGACATGGGAACTCAAAAATAAGGGTGAGACAGAATACTTTGAAATATGGAACAAATTGTATCAATGGTTGGAAAGGAGGAAAAGGAGTTGGACAAGAAAAGATTTAGGGTTTGTAGAACGGAAAATGGACACTATTTAGATAAATATACAAATGATGACAAGGGATATGTTTATAAGATCAAAACAGCAATGTATGACAAGTAGTAATTATATTTATTGTTATGTTAAAAATATGTATGGAAATGACAAAACCAGGATGGTCACACTGTGTCCAATGTTTTTTTATTTAATAACATTTTTTTTAAAAAAAGAAAGATTGATAGATAAAAGATGTGAAATAAGGAATGATGGGTATGAAACAAAATTTGCTTAATGGAATCATAAATATTAGATTTTAAAAAGTGTGAATTACAAAAAAAACACAAGGCATTGAAAGTGGAAATACAAAACTGTGGATTACAAAATAGAGAAAAGTTAAGAAAATGACCTTGATAAAGACTTTTTATTGAATACACAAAAGACGTGGTTAAGAATTTGAAAATCAAAGAGGAAATACAAAAGACAAACCAAGACAATGATCTGGATAATGATTTTATCATAGGTTTTACCAAAGAAGTCTGTTAGGGTTAGGGTTAGAAAGAAAGACAACATCTGAATCAATTAAAGATAAAGATTGTTAGAAGCAAAATAGCAATAGCAATAGCACTTAGACTTATATCCACTTTACAGTGCTTTACAGCCCTCTCTAACTAGTTTACAGAGTCAGCATATTGCCCCAAACAATTTAGGTCCTCATTTTACCCACCTCGAAAGGATGGAAGTCTGAGTCAACCTTGAGCCTGGTGGGATTTGAACTGCTGAATTGCAGTCAGCCGGCAATCAGCAGAAGTAGCCTGCAGTACTGCACTCTAACCACTGTGCCACCACGGCTCAAAAAAAAAAAGGAATATAAAGTTGCTTTCTTAGATTAAGGTTAAAACATGATTTTTTTTAAAAAAAAATATAAAGCTCTGGTAACTCTTCATGACACCAGGATTAAAAAGTTGATGATTTATGGTATGACATATAGAAGGGATGAGTTACGGGAAGAAAAAAATCTTTCTTTCTTTCTAGGGGTTGATGAGTTATCAAATATGTTTTTACTTGTGATGAAAACTACAAGTCACTTCTTTACATATTTCACATATTTCTTTTTTTATTATTATATTTATCTCCTTTTTTAATATTTTAATATTTTTCTTTTTCTTTCTTTGTACTTTTTATTTTTTCTACCTTTTTTTTTCTTTTCTGGGTTTAATTTGTATTTGCTTTTACTGTTGTATTTAAAATCTTTTTTAAAAATTCAAAAGTGAGAAAAGAGGGAGAGAATGGGACCTCAGATTTAAACAATAAATATGATCCAGGTTTTCTGTCAAAATTAAATATTACAATAAAATTTAAATACTATTATTTTAGTGTTTACATGAAGAAAGGTCAGTCATAAATATGTTTCAATGAAAGAGGGAAGAGGGTTAGCTAGCTATAGGAAACAGAGCTCACATTAACTCTGAATGATCATCTTTCTCATCCTGAAGACTCCCAGAAACAACTTTACTCTAGACATTTCCAAATAGGATGGTTGATTCCTCTTAGTACATGAGAAAGACTGACTTTAACACTGCAAGGGGAAGATTGGGGTGGGGGGTGCATTTTTCTCCTCCTGTTTATGAATCTGCTATAGAAGTGAACTCACCCAATGGAGATACATCACACTGGAGGTGGCTGATGGATTAAGACAAGACCCCCAGTTCTCCCCATATACATCCTGTTCCCTTCCTCCCCATCTTTTAATTGTAAATTATTACTACTATGATTACTTATTGCTTCAATGTTTTATTGGCTTTTTAACATTTGTAAGCCTCCCAGAGTCGCCTCTAGGCAAGATAGGCAGCAAATAAATTCAGTAAATAAAGCCACTTCAGTTTTCTCAAAGAAAGGTGCTCTTCAGATGTGGGCACTTCAGCCTCCAGAATTTGCCAACATGACAATTCTGAGAGTTAAGCTCCCAAGTTGGAATGCTGATATGCATTTTCTAAGAATTAAACTAGAGTAGGGGAAATGTGTAATTCTGGTTTAGAGTAAAATCTGCAAAGACACAGTAGCCATGCCTCAATCATGAAGCAGCTTATATTTTCTCTGATTAGTTGGATTTGCACCAGTCAGTAAGCTACTATTCTTAAACAGATTTCAAAATATAAATACTATATAATCAAAATGAATAAGATACGGAAAGAAGCAGGGAGAACAACATAAAGAAAACATGGAGTCCTTGGTGCTCTCTGAGCTTGGCTGCTAGAGAGGGAGGAAGGGGGAGGGAGAGAGGGAGAGGGAGAGAGAAGCGGTGGGAGAACCAAAGACCCCACAGAATAGAAATGGAAATGGGAATGGGAATAGGATGGAATAAGAAATCGAATAGAATGGAATGGAAACCCTATACCTTTTCAGACAAATGGTTATCCAATCTCTTCTTAAAAACTTCCAGTGTTGGAGCATTCACAACTTCTGGAGGCAAGTTGTTACACTGATTAATTGTTCTAACTGTCAGAAAATTTCTTCTTAGTTGCATGTTGCTTCTTTCCTTGATTAATTTCCATCCATTGTTTCTTGTCCTACCCTCAGGTGCTTTGGAGAATAGCTTGACTCCCCTTTCTTTGTGGCAACTCCTGAGATATTGGAATATGGCTATCATGTCACTCCTAGTCCTTCTTTTCATTAAACTAGGCATACCCAATTCCAGCAACTGTTCCTTATATATTTTAGCCTCTAGTCCCCTAATCATCTTTGTTGCTGTTCTCAACCCTGTTCAACTCTGAGCCACATACATTTGTTTCTTTTAAAAATGTCCTAAAGCAAAAGAATCTGCTTTGATTTAAAAGTTGAAAATACGACCTTGAACACATTGTTCATTGCATTTGAACAATCTTTTGTATAGCCTTGATTCTTTTAAGTCTTTTATATACTCGTCAGTGTTCTTTCTTTTATAGATTTAAAGCTTTTTACGCAAAAACATTCCAGGCTGAGCAAGGAACATTACTTTTATTTTTGTATTTATTATGAGACCTTTACTAAGTCTACTGTTTGCCAATTTCTGAAAAATGTCAACATTCAGGTACAGTAGGAAGCAATCAAATATCAGATCAGTAAAATCTTTGAATAGTAGGAAAGAATCCAGCTGAAGATAGAGGGTTTACTGTTATACGATTTGAAGCTAACAACAAAACATGATAAGAAACGGGAAGCACTATGCTATCAAAATATCTAGTTACAGAATGTCAGTTATGGCTGATGTTTGGTTGATTGGTTGATTGGCTTTTAAAATTACCAGATTTTATGCTGAATTCAAAGTGGCAAAAGAAATGCAGAAAATGCTATTAATGTTTCTCTTGTAATAGCATTGCTATGTTCTTTATTTATCAAAGGTTGATCCAGAGAGGATCCAGAGATCTACTTCTGTGTTGTGTGTGATGCTTCAAAAACCTTGGGCCAGGACATCTTGGTATCAGGACATCTTGGGGATCTTGCAAAACGTAGTACAGGTAATCCCCGGGTTATGACCATTCCCTTAGCGAACGTTTGAAGTTATGCGCTAAGCACTTCCTAGTGTTTATGAATGAGTCCTGAAGCTACAAATGTTGCAACACCATGGCAGTTGTTTGCCCTTACAAACAACTGCAGAGGCTCTGCAACATTTGTCCTGCCTATTCCACTTCGCACTTTGCAGGCCAAAATGGAGCTATTGCTAATGCTATCTTCGCATGGTAAGTGACCGGCACAGCAGGTTGGGGGGGGGGGGGGAACAATGGTGGGGAACATGAGGTATTTCAGTAGGTCAGGGAGGCCTTGGGTGGTCTTAAACAGGTGGTCTGTTCCATCACTAGTCCCCCCCCCCATGGCCTTCCCCATCCTGAAATATCTCAAGTGAACTTAACAAACCACGCATTCAATTAGTGAATGCATAGGAGAAAGGAGGGAATGATCACGTTCAAGGTACGAGATTCACACCCATGAAACCTTGGGTTACGAATGGAATGGACAGACTCCATTACATTTGTAACTTGAGGACTGCCTATATGACACTTAAAAAAATTTATTTATTTATTTATTTATTTATTTATTTATTTATTTTCTCGCATTTCTATGCCGCCCCACTCCCAAGGGACTCTGGAATAAAACAATGCAACAATATCCTATACAAAAGTTAAAAGAAGACATTAAAACATTAAAACGTTAAAACACATACACTCCAATTTGTGGCCGGGTCTCGCAAGATCACTATAACGAGATCAATGGCCCCAGGCCTGCTGTTGATCCCTTCTCCATCACTAAAAAACATCCAGGATGAAAAATATACAATCACACACATATACACACAAACAGAGGGTCTACTTCTCACAAAGTGCTTAACTGGCTGATGGGAGGTAGTGAAATGATGCTATGCAAACTCTTAACCTACTCTAATCGCCTGCTTAATTGTCCAAAAAGTCTTATTAGAGATTGAACTAAATGCTCCTAGTCAACTATTTCCCTATTATTTATAGAGGTAATGGTTCATTTTACCATTCTCAAAACTGAGAGTGTCTTAAGACCCAGAGAGGCTGTGTAAAAAACAGGAATTCCAGCAGTGGTGGGTTTCAAACATTTTTACTACCGGTTCTGTGGGTCTGGCTTGGTGGGCGTGGCAGGGGAAGGATACTGTAAAATCTCCATTCCTACCCCACTCCAGGGGAAGGATACTGTAAAATCTCCATTCTGTCCCCAATCCAGGGGAAGGTTACTGCAAAATCCCCATTTCCTCCCGATCAGCTGGAACTTGGGAGACAGTATGTAGTATGTAGTATACTTTATTGAATAGCCCGAAGGCCTTTTCAAACAAAACAGAAAAGAAAAAGAGAAAAAGATAAAACAGTTACAAAAATAGCAATCTAAAAATATATGATAGATGACATTAAAATTTTACAATATCAAATTTCAATAGCTAAGTTGCCAAGACTAGATAACCCAAATAGGATAGCTCCTCTCTAACTGAGCTCATCTTCCTTACAATCGATAATTTTTTTTTTGATATAACTGGCTCGTATTGCCATCATTCTTTTAAGGTATCGAGTGATCGCTCTTACCAGGGGAGGAGAGTGAGCCCTCAACAGAAATGCTAATTTTTGGCTTATATTCCAGTGGGGAAATTTATTTATAATTGGGGACAGATATTGTTTTCTTACTTCTTGATAGAGACTATATTCGAATATTATATGTGCCGTGTCCTCCACGACGTTTACCCCACATATGCATATTCTTTTGTCATACGGGATTTTCCGATAACGGCCGAATCTAACGTTGGTATCTAGAAGTTCGAATCTAAACTTAACAAATAACTGTCTCTCCACTGATGGCATTTCTAAATGTAAATACTTTTCCAGAGTGAAAGTTGTTTTAACTGCTGTCAGCAGTTTAAGGGAATGATTAGTTGAAAGGGTTGCCATGTCCATTTGCCCATGTATATCTTTAATCCGTTGTTTAACTTGGTTCAGTGTGTCACACAACGGGAACCCTACGCCATATCGGTTCAATATTTCTGACAGCCGGGTTAGCCAGGAATACCTTTGAGGATTTGAAATCTGCTGTTCCTCTAGACATATTTTAGGCAGTCTGCTGGCATCCATCTGGGTCATTTTTAGCCAGTAGGCTACCGCCCTAGTGATTGTATAGGTGTACAGTGAGAAATGTCCCAATTCAGCTCTGACGGCTGCAGCTGAAGTGGAATTGTTTACCCCAAGCATCCTCCTTAACAGATTATTTTGAGTTCTCTCTAATATGGGGGCCTCTGTAAGACCCCAAATTTCAGCACCATAGAGCATGATTGGAACAAGTTTAGCCTGAAAGACTTTACGAAGAGGTAAAATGGAGGTTGGTTGGATTCGTTTACTTAGTTTGGATACAAGGCTTGCTCCTGCTCTGAGCAATCGTGCTTTTTATTCTTATTGCCAAAGACTAAAACTTTTGATTTAGCTACATTTATAGTCAAGTGGTTTGCAGTACAGTAACGTGTGAGCTTGTCAAGAAGTCTCCTCATTCCTATTTGGGTTCTAGAAAACAACACTAAGTCATCGGCATACATTAATACGTTAATAAATCTAGAGCCTATTTGGGGGCTGTGCATCAGAAGATCATCCAGCTGTGCTGGGATATCATTTATATAAAGGTTAAAAAGAGTAGGGCCCAGCAGGCAGCCCTGCCTCACTCCTCTAGTTGTCGGTATGCTGTTTGTTGAGGCCCCATTTGCTGCATATCTGACTCTAATTGCCGTATTAGTATAGAGAATCCTGATCAACAAAATAAGTCTGGGGTCCATCCCCATAACTTGTAGTTTCCTCCACAAGTGGTTCCTATCTATAGAATCAAAAGCAGCAGTAAGGTCAATAAAGGCGGTATACAGCTTTTTCCCCTGGGTCTTGTATTTATTAATTAAGTGGGAAAGGATAAAACAATTGTCTATGGTAGACCTACCTGATCTAAAACCTGCCTGCTCATTTGCCAGAATTTCCTTATCCAAGCACCAGCCCTCTATTTTATTTAGGAGATGTTTCATATACATTTTTGAAATTATATTAAGAAGACTGATGGGTCGGTAGTTGGATGGGGCAGCTCTGTCACCTTTCTTAAAAATTGGAAAAACTATAGCTAACCTCCACCCTTCAGGGACTATCCCTACTTTATCGATGTAAGTAAACAGTGCTACCAGCACCGGTACCCAAAAGTCAATGTTGGACCTAAAGAGTTCAGGAGGCAACAACTCCTCTCCAGGGGCCTTCCCGGCCTTTAAGGATTGAATTATATGCTTAACTTCGGTAGGGGTAACTGGTGTCCATTCCGGACATTTCCTTAATTCTTGCTGGAGGATATCCAATTGCAAGACATTTGTTGTATTGTTACCATCAAATAAAGCAAGATAGTGCTTCTCCCATTTTACTGCTGATATATCAGTGTCCATAAATGGGGAACGTTGTTTTAATATACCGGCTATCTTATGCCAAAAGATCGTAGGGAATTGGGATTTCGCTGCCATTTCTACCTCTTTCCACATCCTGGTGTTATAGCTACTTTTCTTGTTTTTCAGTAGGGATTTGTATGCTCTCCTGAGTTGAACCATATTTGAATAATCACCATCCTTCTGGATCGGTTAACTTTCTTAACTGCGGCTCTTAGATTTGACCTCAAGTTATGGCAATCATCATCAAACCACTTTCTAGAAATCCCATCTACTTTTCTATCATTCTGGATCATTAAGTTCCTAAGAGTAGAAGTTAGCTCTGTATAAGCTGGCATTGGGGTGACTTGGGAGACAGAGAATAGATGGGAGTGGGGCCAGTCAGAAGTTTTACTACCGGTTCTCCAAACTACTCAAAATTTCTGCTACCCATTCTCCAGAACTGGTCAGAACCTGCTGAACCCACCTCTGAACTCCAGTCAAGAGAAGAGGCAGAAGGGAGAGATGAACCCTTCTAAGTTTATTTACAGCAATACCAACATGCATTGTGACACTGTGGATCCATTTAAAAAAAAAATTCTCTCCAAAAGAAGTGGGGGAAAGATTCAAAAAGAATGAAAATAACAGATGGTTTTATTTCTAGCAAATAGAAAATTGTTCCATGGTCATTCCACAGACCATGACTCTGTGGAAGGTTGTAGTAGGTTGCCATTTGTGGAGTGCGAACATAAGCAATTATACGTCCTATATTTCTTTTATATAGTCCTATATTTCTTTTAAGACTTCTGTTATGAATATTTGTTTGGGAAGTTAATTGTCCAGCATGAACTAATTATCAGGTTGGATTGAAACAAAGGCAGTGAATATACATTTTTTAAAATACATTGTTCCAAATTTTATGTCATTAATTTAATAGGGTTTGTTGGGAAAATCTGTTTAGAGTGTGGCATGCATGGAAAAATGAAATATGTAAACTAGAATTAAATCTAGCTTTGCTTTCAAAAGTATTATAATTAATTTCAAATGCTTTTGAGTTTATGTAATTGGTCAGTTGTGTATTTGCTAACAGCAAAATATTTTGGTTTTAGGGGCTTACAGAGTTTCCTTCCCTAGATGAAGTCATAGGGTTTGGAAGCAATACATATTTTACCAGTATATGAATTCCTATACTGTGATTAGCATACTATGATTTATTATTGCACAACAGCTATTAGAATTTGCCAAAGGCAACTTTTGTTATAAAGATGGAAAATGAAATTCAGCACTTCTGGGATGATCAAGAATTAATCCCACCTTGAGTTCATAGATGCTTACCTAGTATTCTTTGAAATCTAAAAATTGGTTCGGTCAAATAGGATATTCCAACTCCTTATTGCAATGTTCTTTGAATTTTCTATAATTGAACTATCTATTTAAGCTCCACCAACACTTTTTAAACATGATTAATAATTTAGAAATTTCAGGTTTATTCGTTTAATGATCATATACAGGTTGTCCTCAACTTATGATCACAGTTGAGCCCAAAATTTATGTTGCTAAGTGAGAAATTTGTTAAGTGAGTTTTGCCCCATTTTATGAATTTTCTTGCCACATTTGTTAAGTGAATCACCACAGTGATGTTGCTGTGTGTGCATGCTTGCCTGCCCGCAAGTGGAGCTGCGTGCGTGCTCACCCACTGCTTTCACAGCCTGGTTCTGAACAGGATGCTGCGGTTTGAGGATCCTTGTTGATTTAATATTTCTATTTTGAATATGGTACTGAAAACAGGGGCAGTGTGGTGGCTCAGCTGTTAAGATGTTGGGCTAGTTGACTGGAAAAGCCTGCAGCCCAGGTTTGAGACCCGAGCACCATGCAATGGGTTGAATTCCCATCCTCATCCCAACTCCTGCCAACCCAGCAGTTCAAAGGCATGTAAATTAAAGTAGATAAATAGGTACCACTGCCATATGAAGTTAACAGCATCCTGTTGATGTCATGTTGGTCTTATGACCGCAAAATATCTTCGGACAGCACTGGCTCAATGGCCTTGAGCACTGCCCCCTATAGTTGGCAATGACTAGCGAACTAAAATCTACAGGGACTCCTTTAAAATAATTATTTTAAAGATATAAATGTAATATTAAACAATATCCTGAAACATTTGAATTTGTCAGTCTATTAGAATTTTGGCTACATCAGACTTTAGATACAAAGAAAAGTAATACATGGCTGGGAAAAATTACAGCACCTACTGTAAAATCTTGGGACTTAAGAAATGTGTTCACTTTTAGCCTTTGAACTAGCTCTTAATGGAAAAACTGATCAATATGATTCCAAGACATTGCCAGCCATAATTCAATTTGTTGTTAAAAAGGTGCTTCACTTTACAATGGAATTGTATTATACAGATACAGTATGTTGTGGTGTGTTTTGTTTTACTTGGCTTTTAGTGTGTGTGAATTTTTTTCTTCTTTTACTTCTTTTTCTTGTATTTTAATATATACAAATAATAACGATATTTGTTTAAAAGATGGAGGGCAACAAGTTGAAGAAGGCTGGTTTATGGCAAACTGAAGATACTTTCAAGTGTGTTTTTATAAACTACAGTACTAGCTGATAACCCAGCGCTACCTGGGTATTTATAGGCGGCTAAGTGTTTGTCTGACAGGAAGCCATTGAGAGGGGCCTTTCTTCCCCCTACTCCCATGCCCATCATCCTTGCCCTCTCCCTTCCCTCTCCCACCCCCCTACCTGTGCCACCATCCGTTTTACCATTTCTTCAAACTGGGCTTGGGACTGGAACATAAATCCCTGAGTTGGGCCATGCTGCATCTCCTCCACCCCTGCTGAAATAGGCTGGGTCTCCTCTGTGGCCTCCATACTTGTTTCACCTCGGTTGGTGTGGTCCCGTCCTTCGTGCGATGAGTTGGGGCGAAGGACAATCCTGGGAAAATGGGCCAAGGCTATGAGGTGGGGGCGGACGATCCAGTTAGGCCATGGCGTGCTCAATCAAAGGCCTCTATATTGACCTAATCAGGCTCCCTTCGCTTCATAGGCCTACTGTGTGAGGGAAGCCTAGGCTTTAAAGGCCCACTGTGTGAGGGAGCACACTTAGTCAAAGGCCTCTGTACTGACCTAATCAGATTCCCTTCATAGGCCTATTGTGTAAGGGAGGCCTAGGCCTTAAAGGCCTACTGTGTGAGAGAGCACACTCAGTCAAAGGCCTCTGTAGTGGCCTAATCAGACTCCCTTCATAGGCCTACTGATGTACTAGCCTAATCAGGCTCCCTTCCCCCTTCCATGACACCACAAAGAAATGTCGCTTTAGGACGTTGCACTTGCTCTCCTTACAGGCCCAGGCTTTCCAGAGATATGCTGGAACATACACACAAAGACACACACAGAGATACACACCCAGGGGTGTCTTACCCCCCACAGTGTTTGTCCTTGGAGGGTAAATCTTCTGTGTACCAAGTTTAGTCAAAATTACTCGAGGCATTCCAGAATTATGCTTGAACAAACAAACATACATACATACATACATACATACATACATACATACATCCTGTGTGTGTGTGTGTGTGTGTGTTGGAAGCTACTTGCATGCATTTAAGCTTCGTACAATTGAATGCTATATGTATCTTTAATTTTTTTAAAAATGGAGCAATAGATCGATTTTACTCAGAATTAGATACACTTGAGTATACTCATTTCAGAAATGAATCACCTAACAGGAAGAAGTGCATGTAAGTATGCAATTTTTGACTCAGCTGCTGGGAATACACTTCATTAAATTCAGGGGACGTCCTTTTGAGTTGACACGTATAGGAGTATAGTGAAAATCCAATTAGTTAAAGCCCTTTCTGTGCAATCTGGCATGGACCTTATTTCTAAATAGATTTCCAAATGACATTGTGTACCTATTAGGAAGCAGCTACTTGTGTGTGTGTGTGTGTGTGTACATCTGTTTAAAGATGGACAAATAAGCTTAAATATTGGTGAAATTTAACTTTGATTATGTACCACCAAGTCAATGGTGATTATTAGTGACTATGTAGATAGATTTTCTCCATTATGTTTTGTATCTTATGGTTATTTCAAAACTTCCAATGGGATACCATTGTAACTGAGTCAGAATTTAACTTTAAACAAACCAAACATACTAAGAGGAACTCTTGTAGCATTTAGGATGGAATTTCTTGTATATAATTTCAGGTGTCTTGCTATACAGCACCCAACAATGGCCAATTTTGGAGACCATAGCAGAACCTCCATTGCAGAAATCAACCTTTGCAGGGCTAAAAGTAATAGCAATAGCACTTAGAGTTATATACCATTTCATAGTGCTTTACATCTCTCTCTAAGCAGTTTACCAAGTCAGCAAATCGCCCCCAACAATCTGAATCCTCATTTTACCCACCTCGGAAGGATGGAAAGCTGAGTCAACCTTGAGCCAGTCAGGATCGAACTGCTGGCAGTTGGCAGAATTAGCCTGCAATACTGCATTCTAACCAATGTGCAACCAAAGAAGTTAAAAAGAGAAGGTAATTTGGAACTAAGAAATCCAGCAGGCCACTTTAAGGACAGAAATGAACAATGTCACTTTCACCCTTGCTCTGTTGCCAAAGATTGAAGCTGCTATGGTAAGACAGTAGGCACTCTTTCAATTAACAAGCAATTACCAAATGTCTTATGTTGACAAGGGGAATCCTGAAATCCTGCATAGACTTGACTAGGAACAGATTTCGGTGAATTAAGTAGGATGGCATTGCAATACATTGTAAATACAGTAGCATTGTAAAAATGCTGATGCTTGGAGAAAGTAATGGGGAGGTATTCCTAACGTTTTGGACTGTGGCACTTCTTTTTGTGACATAGCTTTTAATGTTCCTCGTTTTAAAAGTGGGTGATGGGCAAATCAGGATGTTTAGGATATTTATTTTTATGTCAGCATACGAATGCCAAACGCTAATGCATTTTACATCCATCCTCTATGTCAGGGAATTTCAAGCTGCCAAGTTTTAACTAAAACTGCTAATGTTGAGAAAGTTGGCAATATAGAGAGATGCAGCAGAAATGCCCCCCTCCTTCTCTGAGGGCTTTCCAATGAGAGTGACCAGTAGCAGGTACTCTGCCTTTCCGTGCAAGCGAGTAGCTGCTTGTTCGTGGACAAAATGCACGGTCAGCAGGAATGTGATTGACAGAAAGACATTGGGGTATGGAAGCTTATCGCCTTTTGATACTGCCAAAGCATTTGCTCCCAAGGGATCTGCTCCCCATTCTCTGTATAATGGTGCCAGCACTTTAACAACTCACATCTACGTATAGTATGTATTGACAGCTTTATTTCTAGCGAGGGGATTTTTAAAAAAAATAAAAATAAAAACCTTTCAGAATTGAGCTAGTTAAAAGTTTTCCTTTGTGTGTGTGTTTGGGTGTGTTAGATTCTTCCGCAGAGATTGCAATATCTGCATTTCTGATAGCAGTGATGGGTCCAGCCTAAGCTGTAGATAGTTGCAGGGATTTTGTTCAATTTAGGCTTCCTTTACTGAGGCTATACAGAAACCTTCTTGATCTGATGCCCTGCAAATATGTTAAGACTTCACCTTTTGTAATCCTGACACCATAAAAGCCATGGAGATTATAGAAACCATGAAGTCTGAGCCATCTGAAGGATACCAAGTTCAGGCCAACTTAATCCTAACTGGCTTGGTCACTCCCATGGCTTTGTAATGCCCGCCAGTATCAGGTTTATAATGTGCAGGCTTATTTATTTCTGTGTTACTGAAGGCTTCACTACCCGAGAACCAGGGAAATTATTCAAGGAAATAACTCCAACCCTAATTCAAGCTCTGTCATTAACATCTGTCATTGTGCCCATTTTAAACACATGGGCATCGAGCTAAGAAAATATTCTAATATTCTACATATGGGGAGTAAGGAAAAACAAAGTCCCGTCATATGAGATAACACTTGAGTGAGATATTCTAAGATTTCTGTGCTATGTACTTTTCTTTTTGTTCTTGCCATGGTTCTGTACAGGTAGCCCTCGAATTACGAGCACAACTGAGCCCAAACTTTCTGTTGCTAAGTCAAACAGTTATAAAACAATTGTTGTTAAGTGAGTTTTGTCCCATTTTACGACTAGTCTTGCCACCGCTGTTAAGTGAATCACTGCAGTTGTTAAGTTAGTCACACAGTTGTTATGTGAATGTGGGTTCCCCATTGACTTTGCTTGTCAGAAGGTGGCAAAAGGTGATCACGTGACCCTGGGACACTGCAAAAGTCATAAATATGAACCAGTCACTCAACATCTGAATTTTGATCACATGGCCATGGGGATGCTGCAATAGTCATGTGAAAAATGGTCATATGTCACTTTTTTTCAATGCTATTATAACTTTGAACAATTACTAAATAAATGGTTATAAGTAAAGGACTAGCTGTAGTTCTTCTTTCCACAGGTTTCTGGTAAATATTTCATGTTTCATGTAAAGTATTTTCTTTGGGATATCACAAACATACATGCACACACACACACACACACACAAAATACACACATCATTGCCCATTCCTTTGAACAGGACAGTTCCAGTGGTGGGTTTCAAAAAAATTTACTACCGGTTCTGTGGGTGTGGCTTGGTGGGCGTGGCTTGGTGGGCATGGCAGGGGAAGAATACTGTAAAATCTCCATTCCCTCCCCAATCCAGGGGAAGGTTACTGCAAAATCCCCATTTCCTCCCGATCAGCTGGGACTTGGGAGGCAGAGAATAGATGGGGGCGGGGCCAGTCAGAATTTTTACTACCAGTTCTCCGAACTACTCAAAATTTCCGCTGCTGGTTCTCCAGAACTGGTCAGAACCTGTTGAAACCCACCTCTGGACAGTTCATTACTTCAACTACATGTAAACTTGCAAGAAACATAGAAAGCACATTGATTCCGAGTCAGAGCACTAGATTCAGTCAGATATCTTTTGCAAATGAGCTTGAATGTAAAACCTAGCAGAAACAACCACAGGCACACAAAGTGGAAAAGGCATGGATTTTATTACATTCTTGTGTTAATCTAAACATGTTAAAAATATGTCTTAGTATTAGCAGTAAAAACACACGTTACAAGATGACCAAACAGGTCATGATAAATAGTTACTAAATACACCTTTTAATACATTCAGAGATTAAAAGTGCTTCCTACTTTATTCTGAACACTGGATTTTGCTACTACCGGTAGCTAATTCTGGTTGCAGTTTTTTTTCCCCTATCTTGAGGTAAGTACTCCTTGTTTTTTAAACTAGTCTCTAAAAACCAGAGTCCAGAATTCCAGGGCTGTGAAATTCCTGTTCCTTTCTACCAGCTGCTGCAGTGCACGAGCTTCTCTCTTAGATTGTTCAAAGCTTGATCTCCACACGTCCTGGAGAACAGTTCTCTGCACACTGAGAGGAGAAAAGGCAAATGCTTGAGGACTGGGGCAGCTCAGATGGTTTGCTTCTGCCTTCCATCTTCTTGGTGGCATTCCCTGATAAAAAGATAAAAACACAATTTGTGTTTATTTGTTGTCGGGTTTAACAGTGAAGGTTGGTTTTCTGCCATTTCAAATATTTTGGTCTTCTAGACTTAATTTAATTTAATTACTATTGTAATTAAAATCCTTAATAAAATTATATGGGGGGAAAAAAAGAAAATTGCCAGAGTTTTGTTCTACCAATTATGATACCGTGGTTTTTGTAGGTTCAGGCAGAATACAGTTTGGCTCCAACTTGCTAAATACTGATATATTATAAAGACACACAGGTTGAGTTCAGTGTTTGAGAATAAGATGTACAGATTCACTCAATGCAACTTCAAAAGATTAAAATATCATAAATTGAAATCTAAATTAAGTTGATGGTGATTAGTCATGCCACCAAAAAAGAATTAACCATTTTTAACTCTTTAAAAGCTCAGTAACAGAATTCATAGACATTTTAAAGCAATAATATTATTTTAGAAAAAAAGAGTGTCAAAAGAAATAATTTCTCCCTAAGTGAAGACCCCATGAAAGCCAGAATGAAAATATTCAAAAGAAATGAGGGAACTGATGGATTCTATTCAAAGATTCCAACATTGGATGATTGAAGAACAAGATTAATTATTCTAGCCTACTGCAATCAAAACATTTCATTAAACATTCCCAAAATGACTGAACTGCAGAAGTGAATTGAATTTTTACTTTTGATCATATTTTGTATAGAGATTTGCTATATATGCTAGTATATAAAAACCACCTTTTGATCAGAAAAGAGAACAGTAAAGTTTAAACTTTACAGCATAGTTATACTTTATTTAGGTATAAGCTTTTTGTCAAATCAGATCATCCCCATATTCAGTTTAAGTGCTAAGACTCAGAATCCAACAAAGAGGATTGAGATGGAATTGCATGTAGGCAATTCTACAAAGTGATGTTAGGCAGCTTAGTGACCTAGTGAGGGGACGCAATGGCTCAGCGATTAAAATGCTGAGCTTGTCAGCTGGAAATCTGACAACCCAGGTTCAAGACCCAAGCACCATGCAATGAGGTGAACGCCAGTTCCTTACCCCAGTTCCTGCCCACCTAGCAGTTTGAAAGCATGCAAATTATCAGGTTCGCCTGATACGCCAGTTGCGCCCCTTTCTAGATCGGGACTCCCTATGCACAGTCACTCAGGCACTCGTCACTTCCCGCCTGGACTACTGCAACGCTCTCTACATGGGGCTCCCCCTGGGGTGCACCCGGAGGCTCCAGCTGATCCAGAACGCGGCCGCGCGGGGGATTATGGGGGCGACATGGCGCTCCCATGTGACACCTCTCCTGCGCGAGCTGCACTGGCTCCCGGTGGTCTTCCGGGTGCACTTCAAGGTGTTGGTGACCACCTTTAAAGCGCTCCATGGCTTAGGGCCGGGGTACTTACAAGACCACCTTCTGCCACCAATAGCCTCCCACCGGCCAGTACACTCGCACAGAGTGGGCCTCCTCAGGGTGCCGTCCGCCAGACAATGTCGGCTGGCGACCCCCAGGGGGAGAGCCTTCTCTGTGGCGGCACCCACCCTCTGGAACAACCTCCCCCCAGAGATACGTACAATAACAGACCTCCGGATTTTTCGTCGGGCCCTGAAAACCTATTTATTTCAACTAGCTGGGCTGGCTTGAGTTAAATTTTAAATTGATTTTAAATTGGGTTGTTTTAATTTATGGCCAAAATATTTAATTATTTTAAACTGTTTTTAAATTTTGTATGTTCTGTTTTTTACTTTGGCTATTCACCGCCCTGAGTCCTATTTGGAGAAGGGCAGTATAGAAATGGAAACAAATAAAATAAAATAAAATAAATAAATAAATAAATAAATAAATAAATAAATACAAGTAATTTAATAAGTACCACTTTGGTGGGAAGGTAACAGCTTTCTATGCATCTTTGGCATATAGCCATGCTGGCCACATGACCATGGAAAACGTCTTTCAATAACCCTGGTTCCTTGGGCCAAGAAACAGAGTTGAACACCACACCCTAGAACTGGCCATCACTAAACAGGGAAACCTTTACCTTTAGTGACCCAGTTCAAATTGTGACCTTTTAAATTCTCTGCATCTCTGTTTAGAAATCAATGTTCTGGCAATAATTGGACCTGCTAATTATCTAAGGGCTTGTTTAAATGGGGACATCATATCTTCAGAAGTTACATTTCACTGAATGTAGAAAAGAATAAAATGGGTAAAATCTATTTATACTTGACTGAAAGCACAAATTATTGATAATGGAAAACTAGCAAATCCATGTGAAATACAAAAAGGAACAAGATAGGACTGCCCTTGTGTCCCCTCTTCTGTTTATTTTGGTTCTTGAAACACTAAATAGAGATATAAAACAAGACAAAAGGATTGTGGGACTTGGAGCTGGTTTTGAAAGATCCTTTAAAGGGAATTGAAATATTACTGAGTACATTAAAATAATTTGATGCAATAACAGGCTTTAAGATTAATAAACAGAAGATGAAGATATTAATAAAAATATGAAAATGCAGGATCAAACAGAACTGAGAGATAAAATGGATTTTAAGATTGAGATGGTAAAATACTTGGATGTTACTATGACAAATATGAATTGTATGTTATTTTAAAGTAATTATATGAAGACACAGAATGAAGTTTTAAAAAGATATATTGAGAGAAAATACAATTGTCATTGCTGGAAGAATTTCTGTGATTAAGATTAATTTCTTGGCTAGAATGTTATTTTTGCTTCAGACAATGCCTGCTTTGACAACTGATGCATTACTTAAATAATGCCAGGATATATCTAAATTTAGGTGGCAGGAAAAAAATACATGAGTTAAATATAAGGTGTTATAAGAAGAAAGAGAAGCGTGTTTACCTGATTTGAAAGTATATTTTACAGCTTGTTTAATTTGGATGAAAGTGTGGGTGTTACTGAGAAAAGAAGACGTTTGAAGTTAGAACATGACTAAAAATTCAGATGACATGGATGTTTATGGTACAATAAAACTAAGGTTAATGTAGATTTTAAAAATGTAGATTTTATTATTCAGAATATGGAATAGATACAAACCCAGGCTGTGGCCAAAAACACCTCTGTTAAGTAAACACAAATGGCAAACTTATTGTGAGTTATTAGAATTTTATCAGAGAATATAAAATAAAATCAAGAGAAGATCTGTGGCAGCTGGATGTTTCTGTCAATAGTTTCTTTAAATATACAATTATTAGAAATATTCAAAGTAGACAAATAAGTTTTAAATAGAACTGTGTACAAATGATGAATATTGCTACAATGTACATTTTTATTGAAATTTGAAATAGAAGACCAAGTGAAAAAAATGCATGATTAAGTGGATTAAAAATTTTGGTTACAATATACAAATGGAACAATGGAAGAACATGTAGCTGAAGGCATTATATGATAATTGGATGCCTATTATCCTATATCATCCTATGCTTATCATTTATAGGATGATAAAATTATGTTATCATCTTAGAGAGAATTTTTATAAATGACATATTGTTGGTATATGCCACCAGAGGAATTGTCTAGAATGTATGAAGATAACTTAAATGTATGTTAGAAATATGAACAAGAAGAAGGGACATTTTATCCTTCAAATGTACATCCAAGAAGATGGGAGAAAATAATGGTCCTGAAAGTAAGATGAAGTCGGAGTGGCGCAGTGGTTAGAGTGCAGTACTGTAGGCCACTTCTGCTGACTGCCTGCAATTTGGCAGTTTGAATCTCACCAGACTCAAGGTTGACTCAGCCTTCCATCCTTCCGAGGAGGGTAAAATAAGGACCCAAATTGTTGGGGGCAATATGCTGACTCTGTAAACTGCTTAGAGAGGATTGTAAAGCACTGTAAAGCAGTATATAAGTCTAAGTGCTATTGCTATTGTGCTATTGAAGTCAATGTGCTCTAACTACTTTCTACATTTATGGATCACAGAATGACTCATGGACCTCTTTTGAAGCAACATCTTCTTTCTGTAGGAACTCTGTAATTCTGCAGAATTTTTTTGCCTCTGCTACACTGATTCTGCTAGAGGATCAAAAGACAGCTATTGACTTAATGATGACAAGTCCCTATGGAGAGACATATTTATACTTACTTTTGCTTGTCTCCGGATATTTTCCCATACCCTCGTGCATACCATGCACTCAAAGGCATCTATGTAGTTGTCTTTCATGATATCCTGCACTCCCCATGTGCGTTCTTTGATAACAGCAAGCAGTTGCCTGTTGGAAATGTCACCTTTCAACTTCCATTCAAGGTAGGCCACATATTCCTTGTCATCCGCATCCAAAGCTTTGATATGCTGAGCCAAGTCCTTCGGGTGTGGAAAATCTGTGACAAGAATGGCACTCTTGTTGCTTGGAAGCCAGTCTTGAATTTTGGGAGAGCCATAATAAACAGGCACAACTCCCAGCTTTAGCGGCCTCCAGAGTTTTTCAGTGATATAATCTTCACAGACGGAATTCTCAAAAGCCAGGATGAATTTATACTGAGCGAGTATTTTGTAAAAACTATTGCTGTCCATGGAAGATGGATTTCGGAGATGGTCTGGAAGGTCTCTATTATGCAAACAAGCTCCATAGGAATCAATTTCAATGTGAGACATTAGCTCCTTTACATAGTTGTCTCTGTCAGAGGGAGGATCACAATCAGATTGTACATAGACCAGAGGCGCAAGTCTCTTCCGCAAGCTGTTCTTTTTTTGCAAAGAAACTATGTACTTCAGGGATCTCAAGGCCTCAATACTTTCAAGGTACTGGGTGGTAAGCGGTAGATGTGAGTGGCGGCTGAAAGTGGCTGTGTGGTTGAACAAAGTGATGGCAGGAGGTTGGAAAAGCTTGTAGTTGTTTTTGGGGGATTCCTCGTGAAAAAGAGCCCAGTCATGGTAGTCTGCACGGGGCAGAGGTAAGCTGTGTATGCTGAAATCAGTACCTAGATGTTGAAAAATATAACAAATTCCTTTTAATTAAATTTAATGGACTTAGTTGCACTTTCTTCAATAATATAAATAGTCATTATTTCAAGGTAATAGTTTAGTTTTAGTTTTATTTGATTTGTATACCGCCCTACTCCCGAAGGACTCAGAGTGGTGAACAGCCACAGGATAAAAAACATAAATACATAAAATTTAAAACTGAATAAAATCGAATTAAACAATTTGTCCGAAGACAGATTTAAAACACCCCAATAAATTAAAAACGAATTAAAATTTACGTTTTAAAAAGGGAAAAAAGGGAAACAGTTAGGGCAGGCCAGCCTGATGGAATAAAAAGGTCTTGAGAGCGCGGCGGAAGGTGCGTAGATCCGGGATCCTCCGTATCTCCGGGGGGAGCTCATTCCAGATAGTAGGTGCCCCCACAGAGAAGGCTCTCCCCCTGGGGGCCGCCAGTCGACATTGTTTGGCCGACGGCACCTGGAGGAGCCCCTCTCTATGAGAGCGTACCGGCCGGTGGGAGGCTACTGGTGGCAGCAGGCGGTCCCGTAAGTAATGTGGTCAAATAATGCAGACATTCTCCAATTGTAAGATTCATACTAATACAGTGGTACCTTGGTACTCATCATTAATTGGTTCCAGGAGGCGCAATGAGTTCCAAAAATCATGAGTACCAAACAAATTTTCCTAACGTTTCCCCCAAAATAAGACATCCCCTGATAATAAGCCCAATCGGGCTTTTGAGTGCATGGCAATAAGGCCAAGAGTTTATTTCAGGGTTCAAAAAAATATAAGACAGGGTCTTATTTTCGGGGAAACACAGTATACGGAATAATGTAGTGAATCACAAGGCAGCCAACATTGACAAATTCTAGCTTGTGAGTTGAGTACCAAACAATGAGTACTGGGATGAAATTTTCGCATCAAAATATGTTGAGTACCAAATTCGATGAGTTTCAAAGCAGCTTATTACCAAGGTACCACTGTTTTAGAAAATTGGAAATTGCATCAGAATGACAGATTTGAAATAGAACAAAAATCCATTTTGGGGGGAAAAAACTAAGAGGAAGAAAGAAATCTGGAAATTACCCTATCAGGACTCAGCATGCTCAGTGGCCATGAAATGTTGATTATTCAGGATGGGGAATAATTACAATTAGTTGCTTAATGACCACTTGAAATTAAGATGGGCTTGGAACTGGTGGTGTGCAACCCATAAGGCACTTCTGGCCATTGTAAAATGTCGTGTAACCTCCTAAGATGACATGACCCTTTCTCGGGCACTTGGCAGCTGGCTCGCATTTATGACTGGTTGCAGTGTCACACAATCACATGACCATGATTTATGTTTCATGCCAGTTTCTGACATTTTTTAATTAATTTCTGGCAAAAAAACCCCCACCCACGCAGAATGGCTTTGCACTTTAGAACCACATGCAAAAAATGTCATAAACTCAGGTCTAGCCACATTGGTCCTTCCTCTTATCACCACAATGACTTATGACCAGAAATCCTGTGCTAATTATAATAATAAATCAAGGGCTACCTGTAATATAAATCACCATATTCCCAGTTGGTTCCATTTTTTTTCTGCATACCCAAATCAATATGTAAATTACAGAAGAAAAGGGGGAGCAAGAGATTATTCAATAACCTTTCCAAAACTTTAGCCAGTCCCTTACCGTAAAAAAGAAAGGCTTTAGTCATAGGATTGTGTTGGTAAGTCCTGTTGATAGTAAAGAAGCAAACATTTTCGCCACACTGAGCCTGCCGTCCAGATTCTCCCGTGAGTGGAGACCACCAGAGCAAAACGGGATATGTGCCTCTGTGCAATTTTTTTCCTGCACTGGGGTCAAGTTTTGGCTTTTTGAAAAACAGAGGAGGATATTTCTGGAACTCATCTTCGTTTTGTGAGGCTGAGTTTTTTGAGGTCAACTGTTCAGACTTGCCCAGTTCCACAACCACCTTTTGAAAGCAAAGAAAAATTAAGAATTATCAAAGGCTTAAGAAATAAGGCATAAAACCTCTTTAAGAGGGTATGCACTGATATTGATTTTAAATGGGCTTAGACTTTCTAACGAATGCTGGTTTGGTGGAGCGATTAAGGTAACAGACTAGAAACTGGGAGACTGTGAATTCTGGTCATACCTTAGGTACAAAGCCAACTGGGTGACCTTGAGCCAGTCCCTCTCTCTCTCAACCCTAGGAAGCAGGCAATGGCAAACCACTTCTGAAATTTTGCCAGCAAGACTGCAGGGACCAGGCCAGGCACTCACAGGGAGTTATCATTAACTCAAATGGTGCAATCCCCTCCTCCAATACACACACACACACTCTCTTCTAAAATGTACTCAGTGAGGCTATGATAAACATATTATTTCTGGACTGTTAACTTACTCTGTTCATATATTAGTCATATCAGACTATCACTGTCTGTGAAGCTCCCTCCTCCTCATGGTTTCCAGAAAATCTTTAAAAGATAATTTTATTTAATCAAGCTTTCTATTGAACTCTACTACAATTTTGCTGCCACTTACTGCTGAGGCTTTCTTGTATTTTTTGTTTATTCTTTTATTCCATTTATAATTTTAAGTCTTTTTTGTGCGGGGCAAGGTATAAAAACTATAAAATAAATAACCAAGCAACCAAACTTACAGAAAACAGTTTTATTCAAAAACATCTAAGATGCTTGTTTCCTTCTAGTTTTTAGGAATTTTCCTTGTCTGTATACCATGTCCTATCCTGTTCTCCAGATTCCCCATCCTAGATGTACCATTTCTAGAGAACTGAAGATACTAACGCAGAAGCTAGGAAGTCTGCTATCCCCATCTCATCTGGATTCAAGCCTATAAACAGCAGATCATAACTTTAATTTCATTATACCACTTCACATGAAAAAATGTATAGTTTTCCACAGGATCCATTAGGACAGGGGTCCCCAACCCCCAGTCACTGGACTGGCACTGGTCCATGGCATGCCAGAAACCAGCCTGTGCAAACAAGCAAAGCTCCATCTGCAGGATGTATGCAGTACACGAAACTACGCCCCCTCTGGTCTGCAAAAAAAAACCCACTCTGCACAGAATCGGTCCCTCATGCCCAAAAGATTGAGGGCCACTTGCTGAGGAGGAATTCTGACCCGTGACAGAGTTACCTCTGATCTGGCTTCTCCTTTTTAACTGCATCAGCTCACAGCCTTGCCAGAGGAATCAAGCTGTGGCATTATAAGTTAGAATAATTCATGAAAGCAGAACCAGAGTAATGAGAATGGGGATGTTTTTTACTCAAGGAAAATAATTTGCCCTGTATTTTTTACTGTTTGAGCATACAGGTATTCCTCGACTTACAACCACAATTGAGTCCAAAATTTTCTGTTCCTAAGCGAGACAGTTGTGAATTTTGCACCGTTTTACAAACTTTCTTGCCACAGTTGTTAGGCAAATCATGCAGTTGTTAAGTTAGTAACCCGGTTAAGTGAATCTGACTTCCCCATTGACTTTGCTTGTCAGAAGGTCGCAAAAGGTGAGGACATGACCCCAGGATACTGCAACTGTCATAAATATGAACCAGTTGCCAAACATCCAAATTTTGATCATATGACCATGGGGACGCTGCAACAATCGTAAGTGTGAAAAACAGGCATAAGTCACTTTTTTCAGTGCTTTCAAACAGCCACTAAATAAATGGTTATAAATCAAGGACTACCAGTATTATCTATAGGTGAAAACCCAGCAGTAGAAAAGAACAGAGATTTGGAAGCATTGAGCACATAATTAAACCCCTCCCACCAGGCTGAATTCCAAAGTTGATATAGCAGTGTCCCCATTCTATCTCCTAAAACTTTACATTACCAAGCTATTCCTTTTTCTTTCGGGCATTTCTGAACATATTCCCAGCTCCATCCCAAGTATCTTTGGTACCTGGAAAGTGATCAGGAGAAAAAAGAAAGCCATAAAGCAGAAGCAAGATGCCCAAAATCTTTTCTTCTTAATTCTTTTCATGCCTTATGATCAGGCATACAAAATCTTCATGTTTGGGGGCTCAGGAATCCTTAACATGCCCAATAAGTGGTCCACTTGTATTTTCCCTATAAATCCTTGTTCTTCTCCATTGTCATCACTGGTGGGGGGAAAAGTGCCATCAAACCTGAGTCAATCCTTGATCTTGTATTACTGTAGCTTCCTTAATCAGGGATTCCTTAGAATTAATGCACCTGCTAAATGAAAAGATACAGTTCAGAAGCATGTTCTTCTTGGCGTATGTGCTAGGAAGCAGTTCCCAGTCTTCCTATGTGACTGATCACATCCCCATCAAAAACTTTTGAGGCCCATATAAACCTAGAGTTAGCAACACTGAGTGTGTGGGTACTACGGCACATGTGTCCCTCTCCAGGTGGGATGTTGGGACAGGACCCAACATTAAATACAAATTATTTATTTTAAGGCCCAAAGCTTTTGAGACTGCCAAATCTCTAGAATATTAGGACAAGCCTGTGAGATTGCAATAATTTAAAATTTAATTTAATTTGAAGGTATTTACCAGTATGGCACTAGTGAACTACCAGCCACAAATTGGGAACTATTGTTCTACATTATATTTCCATTAATCTGTAACAAGAATGATATGGATTTTGCTGGGTGTAGAACAGGGGTGTCAAACTCGTGGCCCATGGGCCAGATGCATCACATGCTGGCTCCGCCCCTGCCCGATTTAGCGAAGGGGAAAAAAGTCCTGATATGTCACGTGATGATGCAAGTTTGACACCCCTGCTATAGAGTATTGGAGTTTTGATTCAACATTTATAGGTAGTTCTAAATTTATGACAATTGAGCCTAACAGTTCTGTTCTGAGTGAAACAGTTGTTAGGGGAGTTTTGCCCCATTTTATGACCTTTCTTACCACATTTGATAAGTGAATCACTGAAGTTCTTAAGTTAGTAAGACGTTTGTTAAGTGAAACTGGCTCCCCCATTGACTTAATTTGTTAGATCACAAAAAGTGATCAACATGTCCCAAGGGCACTGCAACTGTCATAAATATGAGTCAGTTGCCAAGCAACTGAATTTGGATCACGTCACGATGGGGATGCTGCAAAGGTTGTATTAAAAATGATCTTAAGTCACTTTTTTCAGTGCCATTGTAACTTTGAATGGTCACTAAATGAAATGGTTGTAAGTCGAGGACCACCTGTAGTAGGAAACCATGGAAACAGCAACACAGTGAATAAGGTCACATTATACCAAAAGAAAACTGGATACACACCTACATTTAATTGTCATCAGTGCTCTTTATTATATGAAAATATAAAGTAAAATAGAATAAGGTTTCACATATGGAATACAGCTAAGGAATTTTGTCTTTCTGCAGAAAATAACGTATCCAGTAATTATTGTAAATCTTTGAGGCAGTGAACAAAAGCAATATGCTTTGTTCTAGAGTAGATACAATAATGCTGCATAATAAATATATGCAAGTTCACATTTATTTGCATTGAAAAATTTGCATAATAGTAGAAACTGATCTGAGGCGTCTATAATTTGCTTTTTTAAAGCAAAGAACACACATGAAATATATAATTTCTACAAGACAATTATAGAATCTCTCTCCCAGAAGTGTTAAGGGTACTGTTAGCACTAATATTTTATCAAGGTTTATAAGGTTTTCCCTTGAAGGTAAAGGAAGGATTGGTCTGAATAGTCTTTGCCTTTTTTTTTAAAGTCGCCTCTGCTTCTCTCTTTCAATACCGAAGAAACATTAAAACAAAGGCTTAGAACTGACAGACGCTTTAAACATGTAAAAGCTTTTACTATAGGGAGATACAGAAAAATTTAGAAATTAAAAGAAAGGGGGAGATAAGTTGAAGCCGCTTGAACTAAAATAGGCCCCAAGTTTTTCCTTTCTCCCTTATGTGAGAGGCGGAGCTGCAACGTTAAATTGGTATTTTTAGTTTAGAAGAGTTAACGTTACGTTTTCCCCTTTTATTTGTAATCTTTTGGCTCGTTTGTTCGTGCCGTTCCAACTGTAAATGCCCCATTGCGTCGCAGAACTGGAGACCAAAAAGTAAACCGAATAAGGAGAGTCTCTCTTTTTAAGGCGCCTTTTCATGCGTTTTGCAGACGTGCAGAACCAACAGGAAAACTATCGCAAATGCTTCCTATAGGAAATAAAGATACTCACCCAAGTCCCCGTTCTTCTTCCTGGTTGTTGTTTTTTTAAGGCGCTTTTTTACTTTCAATTTGTACTTCTACTTCCCTTAGGTTGACAGTAAAGCCTGCAGCGGATCGCGGCGCTCCTCACACAACAACACCCCTACGGAGGACCATCTGGGTCTGGAGAAGCAGATCCCGGGGATCCACCTTCCAGAGTTCCCCGAATCCCACTTTGGAAAACAGGACGTTCCCGAGTTCGTGCGAAGGAAAGTTGGTCTGATTACGCTCATTGTGGCATCGTTTCAATGGAGACACCCAACGTCCGGACCGAAAGGATCTCCATCAAAATGAGCGGGGGGGCGGGGGGGGAGAAGACAATAAATTCGGCAACTAATTTACCCGGTTTCTAGAAGAAGGTTTTAAGTTTCTCGTTGTGGGAGCGCATTTTGGGGAGAAAAAAACAAGATAGTGATCGAGGTTTCCATAGCCGTTTGCAGAGCGCTTGCCAACTCGCTTTAGCATAATGCAGCAGTCTGAGAGCTGCGTCAGACACATTCACACACACCGCCTGAGAGTAAAAAAAAAGGGGGGGAGGGGGGTTTAAGGTAAATTAATTGCGTAGATCACGTTATAAAACTTTCAACATTTTTTTTCTATTAGAAATAATTGCCTGCCGCCGGTGATAACGACTGTCTCCGACTGCAAAACTCCTTATGATCACAAGATGTCAGCAGACATGATACTTGGTACACTCGCTCGTTGCTGCCATCTACTGGTGAGATCGGACATAAACGGCGGGAGAATAAGCCCCTCCACATTTCACCCACTATTTCAGAGATGAAGAGAGGAACGTAACATAACATTAATTCTTTTCCACGTTTTGCTTTATAGTCTCACCTTTTAGCTACAACTGTAGACCAGTGTGCAGAAACTTGGGGGTGAAGATTAAAACTTGTGTGTATAGAAGTTAAGAGAGAGAGAAAAGCCAGGTTCTAGCCCACATTCAGCCACTCTCTCCGTCTGCCTACTTCATAGGGTTGTGGACAAAGTAGGAGCTGTGAGGGGCGCCACCTTGATCTCCCAAACTAAATAATGGATTACATAGCTAACAAACTAATTACATAAAGTTAATTTCCTAGATAGGCAAAAATCAACCTGGCAATTAGATCAAATTCTCACGGGCAGGCATTTCAATGGAGGTGGTCTGTATCTTCCCCTTGCTAAGGCACCTAAAGCTTGTTTTGTTGTATTTGCCTGCTGTCCCACATCAAAAATGGTGGTCAACCATATGAAAGGGGACTCTAGAAAAGTAAAAGAGAGGTTTGGCAGCTACTTACGGCCTTGAAACCAGGTTGCTCAACTCTGATCTTTGTTCTTAAGATCATATATTTATTTCCCCTGCATTAGCTTTTCTTCTACCAATCTAAAGCCGAAGACAAAAGTTATTCCTTGAACTGATTGATTGATAATATGCCCAGAATTTCTCTGAAAAATGATAATTTAGTATCTCTGGCCTCATTCAAGCACAGTACCTCTCTGATATTAATAATGTTTTTAAAACTTTTTTATATCTGATTAAAGATGCTGCTGCTTTAATGAATCACCATTTACAACAGCATATTTATTATGATTCGAGGCAGCCTATTTTTTGCATTTCAGAAATCTGTTCCTAAGCTTGCAATAGCCTGATGCCTGATGATATCTCCTAAATTATTTTTAAGCGTGCATAACTTTATCTCATAGAATATGAGATGAGTAGTATATAAATTCAATAAATAAATAAATAAATAAATAAATGTATGTATGTATGTATGTATGTATGTGTGTGTATATATATATATATATATATATATATATATATTTTCTCAGGTTTTCGTGGGTGTTTGTATGTAGGTCTTTGGTTATTCGGGTCTTCTCCCACGTAAAATTGGAAGTGTCTTGGCGACGTTTCGACGAAGTCTCATTCGTCATCTTCAGGCTGGTGTTCTCGGCTTCATGCTTCCTGGAAGCACGAAGCCGAGAACACCAGCCTGAAGATGACGAATGAGACTTCGTCGAAACGTCGCCAAGACACTTCCAATTTTACGTGGGAGAAGACCCGAATAACCAAAGACCTACACACACACACACACACACACACACACACATATATATAAACACTTTATTTCAGCTTTTGTTCATGAAAGATTGCAGATGTTTATTTTGTAGAACTGTGGATATCATGACATAGGAGAAAGCAAAAAAGGATGAAACTGGTACATAACAACTTTCAATTCATGCATTAGTTACACCATGAAGCTAAGCTAAAACCATACTAAACTGCATGAGTCATTGAGAAAATGAGCTTGAAAAATTTTATAAGTTCAACATGAATAAAAGTATACTGTTTATGCTAAATATGAAATTATATGTGATTGTTACTTTTGAGTAGATGAGATAGTTTGATCAGATGTGTTTTTGTAGCTGCTGTCTAGTTTTAAACAATCACTTTGATATGGTGCACTAAGCGGTACTCTTTGATATGGTACACTTAAAATGAAAATAAAGGGGGCGTAAAGGGGGGGTGCATAAGCGTACCAGCGTGCCTACCGTCCCTGTCCTACTGTCCCCATTTGTACTCATTTCCTGTGTTCATGTCCATGTTTATACTTACACCTGTTGTCTTGTACATATTTGACAAACTAAATAAATAAATAAAATAGATGAATAAATAAATGCCTTGTGACATTTCTCTCATTTTACGTGGACAGGAGAAATAGAATTCTTCTAGAGTTCTATTCTGTTTTAATGTGGCCAGTTATAAATGTGCTTGCTTTTTTTGTATTTAGATTGCTTGTATTTTTCTTGTATTAATTAAGGTTTTAGTGCTTTTCTGCTTTCATGTATTAATTATTTTTATTCCAAGCTGTCCAAGCAATCCCTTTCAGAGCAATACGATATATGAAACTTTTATAAATTAAAATGAATTGGAAGTAAGCATTTGCATGTTCTGCCTGTATCTCAGAGACAAATATATAAATCAATGACAATGAAAATAAGTGGAGCTCAAAAGAATAATGTCCTCAGCAGAAATATAAAACTTGTCATTTCAACCCTTACAAACACGATAATGATATTATCCATTCAATCCTATCTGACTCTTGGTGATTTTATGGGCCAGGTCTCTCCACATCTTCCAACTTGCACTGATCCCCCCCCCCCCCCCACTAGTGACATAATTTCATGTTCTTTCTTTTTCTCTCTGGGCCTTTTACAAATAATGTAAATATGAGCCAATCTTATATTGTATTGGTGTAAGGATTACTGGATTACTACAGTAATGTGTAGGAAACATTTTGTAAACTCTAAAGTGCTACAGAACTGCAAGATGGCATTCTAACTGTTGAGATTACAAAAAATAAAATCCTTTATCTTTTTAAAAGGAATTGTTAAAAGAAATATCTTTTCCAACTGTTCTGCCATGCCTCAACCCTAGAAGAAATTCATCGTGAAAGCTTTTATTACACAATTCTCTTCTTCCATCCAGCATTGATTGTCTTGTCTCTACTGATTCTGGACCAGTGGTGGGTTTCAAAAATTTTTACTACTGGTTCTGTGGGCATGGCTTGGTGGGCCTGGCACAGGAAGGATACTGTAAAATCTCCATTCCCTCCCCACTCCAGGGGAAAGTTACTGCAAAATCCCCATTTCCTCCTGATCAGCTGGGACTTGGGAGGTAGAGAATAGATGGGGGCGGGGCCAGTCAGAATTTTTACTACTGGTTCTCCGAATTACTCAAAATTTCCACTACTGGTTCTCCAGAACTAGTCAGAACCTGCTGAAACCCACCTCTGTTCTGGACCACCAATTTCGTTTTCCTGAGGGGACTGATAGTCTCCTCTCCTGTGAGATTCCTAGTCAAACAAACATTGTTCTACCAGACATGGCCATACTACATACCTTTCCAGATTATACCCTATCATGTTCTTGGATTAAATAGGGTATGTAAAGACTAAGAAACAGAGTTTTGTTCTCGTTTCTTTAGCTAATTAAAAGGTTACAAATTTGTGTACTAAGGTTTGATATGTAATTATAGAGGTAAGCACCACTGGTGAAATGTAAAATTTGTTACTACCGATTCTGTGGGCGTGGCTTGGTGGGGGGTAATGTGATGGTGGGCGTGGCCAACTTTTTTTTTTTACTTTTAAAAGCATTTTTTCTACAACCTCTTCAGCTGAAGAGGTTGTAGAAAAAATGCTTTTAAAAGGCTCTGACGATCCCAGCTGAGCCGCACGATCATCAGAGGTTTTTTTTTAACTTTTAAAAGCATTTGTAGAAAATATGCTTTTAAAAGTATAAAAAAAGCCTCCGATGATCGCGCGGCTCAGATGGGCATGGGGGGGGCAGGGATTTCTGCTACCGGTTCTTGGAACCACCCACCGCCATCGCTACCAGATTGAGTGATCTGGTCCAAACTGGGAGCATTTCACCTCTGGTAAACACCCAAAGTTTGGTGATTACAAAATTAATCCTAGCCGGAGAAAAGGGGAAGGGAAAAGTGGGAAGGGAGGAGGGGGAAGTCTCTTAAAACACACGTTCAGGTAGAGTGGGGATGGGTATGGTAAAAAGGAAAAAGTGAAAGGACTGGAGGTGAGTCCAAAATTATCTTCCTCAGCACTATCTTTCATATCTGAGCCCATTCCTTTCTTTGTTCTTTACCTCATTTCTCTATACAGATGACCCGACCTTCTGTTTTCTTTTTCCATTTGTGCTGGTATCTTGCATTAACTTGTTGTTAGTGTTTAGATACTGGCTATCTACGGTACTTTAGTGACCTGTACCAACTCAGCTGCCAAAATATACACTGAAATAAAAGAACAAAAGAAAGGTTAAGGGAAAGGTTATGCTTGTTAAAAATTTCACTGCAGCAAAAACTAAGTTTTATGCTTTATGTTGTTTCTTTGGCAAAGCTTCATGGCATATTTCTAGAAGAATGAAGTGTAACCACCTTTCATATGTAGGCATGAGATAGAATTGGCACAGGATGGTGTTGTGGGCTGACATGATATCTGAATGGGAGTGTGCATCTCTCCTGAGCACATTAAAACTGTCAGTGGTCTTCTGTGCCTTTCACTATAGTATCCTTTTGCATTTCCTAGATGTGTTCAGGGCTGCTTATGGAGTGTCCTGGGATTTGTTCTCTTTCCCTACTTTTTATAATCTATATGAAAACCCTAGGAAAGGCCATCTGTCACTTTGCCAGCCCAATCGTTTGGCAGAATAGGGACCAGCAATGAGGGCAGCACTTACGTGGCTTCAGTTTTCTCCGTGTTAGTATAGCACTTTATTCCAGGCATCTTGAAGAGTCCAAAGCAGCCTGGAACTATTTTTCCCAGAAGAAAATTTGGTAACAAACAGGGGGCAAATGATATCACATCTTCCAAATGGAAAATGTTTTTACTCCCAAATACCAGCTTTATAACTTTGCGTTCTTACAATCAGAGTGAGGTGCATGGAAAACACAATGGAATTAGCAATTTAGATGGCTTTTGGCAGAGGGCAGTGATGAAAATGAATCATGAAAATGAATAAATCAATGTACAGCTCCCCCCTTCCCCAACCATTTTTCTTCAGGGATTCAACCTGCATTTAACGTGAAGGTTAACTGCGCGGTCGTATAAGCGGGATACCGCGCTGCACTCATCTACCAACAAGTGGCGTTTACCAACGGGGTCGAGATATAACCAAGATTTTACGGAGGGGCTAAGAAATAACTGCGATTTTTGCTATTTTATATCTTAACATCTCGCTTGGTAGATTAGACTGGCATATACTAGGCAGAAGGCACTGGGAAGCCTTCTTCCATTCTGTATCTAAGCGCAGAGAGGACGCTCAGCCTCCCGCCCAGCCTTGCAACATCGGAACCGGCTGAGAGCAAAAAGCGCGTCCGCGTGAGATCAGACCCACTTCCGCCTTACAGCCGGCTGCAACTCTATGATTCGGGGAGGGATGGCCGTTTTGTTTCTCATAGGCTCCTGCAGGTTTTGTTTCTTCCGGGGTGGGCGGAGGCGTTGACGATGATGGCGGACGAGGAAGACAGAGGGAGCCCGGAGGTTTGCACCCTTCGGTTGGGGACGGAAGCCGATGCCGCGGGAGACGGAGAGCTGCTGGAGTGCGGCGAACCCTTGGACTCCGCTGGTTACGTGCTGTACAGGTAGGTAGGGCTCTCCTCGACCTCGGCGGAGCCGTCTCATTCAGCAAAGCTGGCTGGGGAATTCTGGGAGTTGAAGTCCGCCAGGCTTAAAGTTGCCAAGGTTGGAGACCCCGGTTTGATTAGAAGCTGCTTCCTCCTGAACTCAGTTAAGCTGATTTAACTTTCAATGGAAGAGTTCTATATGGAGATTCTCAGTCATCCAGGTCATGGTTGTCCCAAAGATGCTTTTTTCAAGAGGCAACTGGACCTTTTTGGGTTTTTCTTTGAAGACGTTTTGCTTCCCATCAGCAGAAGCTTCTTCAGCTTCTTCTGAAGAAGCTTCTTGAGTGAGAAGCGAAACGTCTTCAGAGAAAAACCAGAAAGTCCAGTTGCCTCTTGAAAAAGCACCTTTCAATGGAAGAGAGAGTATCTGTAGCTCAGAGTTGAACTGGTGGAGTCCTTGGTATTCTCTGAGCTCAGTTCATTACCTGACCAGGTAACATTCTCAATGCATGATTTAATTTTGTTAGTAATTTGGAGAAGCCTCGACATTTTAAGGCAACCCTTATATTGCTAAATGTCCTTAATTGAGACGTAATTTCATTGCAAGGGACTTCAAGTTGGATTGGGTGAAGTTAATCGCCATCTAAATCAAGTGAATAATCTCCCATTTGGCAATGTGGGGAGATGAAGGAAGGGTCAAGTCCACATAGGAAAAGCTAGGTTCCCTCTCCAGACATTCATTCCATTCCAAATCTAGAATATCCAGGGATGCTTGTTCAGCATGGAGGAGAAGTGTTTTGAATTTAAATAAATGTTGGAAATAAAAACCACAGTAAATACTCTTGGAGGAAGCATAGTGTTTTGTGAAGTTTAAAGGCTTAAATCCCCACCCCAAATATAAATTTCCTGGTCTGGAAATTATTATTCTTAAATATGTTGGGTCCCAGTGAAGAACACTTTTTGTGCTTCTTGCTCTTTTTTCCCCCCAGAAAAAATAATAATATATATATAAGTTGGTAGAAATAAAAAACAAATAGTGTTATTGATAATTGTTGTTTAAATTGATTCTGGATAGTTTTTATAAGCTTGTATAATGGTTTTTAACTTGTTGTTATTGGACTGTTTTTATTTGTTGTGAGTCCCCAGAGTCACTTAGATGACAAATTGGATAAACAATAATAACAAGTCACAGTGCTATCTATACAATTTTACAAAATCTATATAAAAATACTGTCAAATTTTCTTGGATATATTGCTACATCAAGTTTATAGGGTTGACTTTTTATTGTTATCCAGCCTCCTGCAACTTGATATTCCCCAAATGTATTAGACTGCAAGTCCCAGAGTGCCTTCTTTGTTTAATCCTATATATCAGCAAGGTACCTAGTTGTGGAAAAGACCTGTTTCCTATGTTTCTGCAGGTAGGGCTTCTTGTGATGTTGCATTCGTACAGGTTTATAGAGAGCATAGTAATAGGAATGCTTAAAACAAATCAAAGATTTGTTTTGCATACAAATTCTTCTTTCCCAGTTGCAAGTACAATTCTCAGCAAGGAGCTATTCTGTACTACAACTTACACCAGAGCTGTCAAACTTCTGGCCCACAGGCCAGATGCATCACGCGCTGGCCATGCCCATGCCTGGTTTAATGAAGAGGGGAGGAAAGTTCCGATACGTCACATGACTCTGCCGTGACGACATGAGTTTGACCCCTGATATATACGAACAAGTCTTTGATATTTAGGAGATATCCTTGAACTATATATTTCCTTCAAATGTTCTTGCATTTGCTACCTGCTAACTGATTGTTTTTATACAGGAACAGGAAAGAATGGGCAGATATTGACCCAGTTCCTCAAGATGATGGGCCACATCCTGTTGTTCAGATCATATATAGTGAAAAATGTAAGTTTAGAAGAAGCTTGAGACATTTCTTCTCAATAGTAGGGAATAAATGGACCATCTAAGTTTATCTTCTCTGCTGGTTTTTGGATTCTCTCACTGATACTCCATTGTAGTCTAATTGAGTTGTACTGACTGATCCATTACTGAGCAGTTAAAATTACAAATTAAATTTACAAATTTTTGCATGCTACTGTGGGAGTAAGTTCAGCTGAACACTCTGAGGTTGATTTTGGAATAAATTGTTGTAGTATTTCATAATGGTTCATAAGTATCTGGAATTCTGCAGAGTGTTTTTCATTGGAATTTAAAGATGAAACAGGTGATCAAGACATGAAAGAAACTAAGATTAGAACTGTGCTTGTTACAAGCTATTACATGAGGTTGAAGTTAATTAAAAGTTATTCTATTTACTTATTAAATAATCCCAGAAGTATGAATGTCATACTTTAAAACTCAATTCTAAAAGGTAGGTTGTCAGTCAAATGTTAAGCGCAAAGAAATTAACAGAAGCAGATTATTGCATCAGGAAACAATTATATTGATGAAATGTATTATGTGAGTAGTAATTTTTGACGTAGAATTCACTTTAAGTGGAAACAAGAAAGTTACTATGCAATTGGTGCCAAATGTCTGGAAACATACCCCAATTTTTTTCCTGCCAAAACCACTTGAACATTTTCCCATAAAAAATGATGCCCTCACTCTCGCATTTACCAATGTGTTGTGTGGTTATTCTAGTTTTGTGGTCCACTTGTTTCTCTACCTGCAGTTGCTATTACTGTGGTATCAAAATGTCCATCAAAATCTCATCCAAGCTGCTTACCGAATAGGAAAAGGACCTTTTTAACACTAGAAACAAAGCTGGACATAGTAAATTGCACCAAAGTTGGTAAAGGATCCTTAACCCTAGGACAAACTTTTAATCTGGGCACATCTGTGTGCAACATAAGAAAGAATGAAAATGAAGTTCATGGTGCTGCAATGCATTCCACTATTTGTCTGCCATGATATACATTAGAACTCCAACTGTAGCAAAGGTGGAGCAAATGTTTTTATTTTACATAGACTAGGAAACAAGGATAAAAACAAGTTTGAATAAATAATGCATAAGAATAGAACTCTAAAAAATTATGAGTACCTTTGTCAATGTATTCGGGGTACATCTTACCTCACAACCTCGTTTTTTCCAGTGTTTTAGTTTGTATAACTTTGCTTTATATGAGGTTTTCAGAGAACAAAATCCTAACATCACAAGGAAATATCTGTATTTGCTCTTCTGGTTGCAATTCTATGCATTTTTTTAGAATATTATTACCTATCTTGCTCTGAGTGGACTCATAGTGATTTGAAATAAAGATGTGTGGCAAGGAGTTGTCTTTTGAACAATGGAATGGAAGACAAGATAAAAATAAAAAATAAAAGTAGTATGTGATAGATGTCAGCATATCTATCTGCCTGTATTCAGTTAAAGTTAAAAATTAAAAGTAGCCTTTTTGAAGAAGGACTTTAAAAGTATCAGAAGATTTTTCAGTTTTCTGGGATAGAAGTGAATAGACAATAAGAGGATGAGCGGAGATGGTTTTGAGATGGTGAATTTTGAAGGTACAAGAAAATGAAGGTGAGAGCCAGGATCTTAGTGAGAAATATTAAAAGAGAGGATGTAAGGAAAAGATACAAAGAGCTGTAAAATTAAGGACACCAGTAATTTGGGCTAAATATGGGGCATGAGGAAAAAACAGTTTTATATCTGAAAAAGTAAGAGTAAATGTGGCAAAGGAAAGCCAAAGACAGATTTGACAAACTAAATTTTTCTGCCTAGTTAAAGATGTATATGATTACTTCCGGGCCGTTCTGCAACATGATGAAAGGAGTGAAAGAGCTTTCAAGTTAACAGGGGATGCCATTGAACTTAATGCTGCAAACTACACAGTATGGTATGTAGCAATCCTGAGAATTTTTTTTTGTTTTGTTCTGTTCCGAAATTCCAAAAGAAGACAATTTTAAAATACTGAGGCCATTCAGTTTAGTTACAAGTTGCCTTTTGGTGTGATATTTGTAAACTTTTTATTTATTTGTTTCTGCTACCTACCCAAGTGACTCTAGGCTTGAATGAATGCATGAATGTGTATGTGTGTGTGAGAGAGTGTGTGTATGTATGCATGCATGCAAGCATACACACACACTCACACACACACACACATACACACATTCTATTTGGCCAAGTGTGATTAGACACATAAGGAATTTGACTCCAGTGCAGAAGATCTCAAAAGATGCAAAGAATAATCACTATTATCTTAATAATACCAATAAGAGGAGCGAGTAAAGAAGATAAGAATGATAATACTACAGCTATATTACATGGGTAAATACTCAGTGGTTTGTAGGTGATTTGTAGGTGGACAGCTTTATAATAAGTTTAGCAAGTGAACAAATTGCTATAGACATTACAAAGTTACAAACAACCTACAACTTAGGCAGTTCATAAAGCCAAGTCATAACACACAAAAAGCTTAATGATCCTCACAATAGCAAAGTTAGTGAAAATTAAAAACATTAAATGGAACAGACTATTTAGCGCATAGTTATTTTCTTTCATTGAATGGGTTGTATTTATTTGTGGCTCCCATTCTTACTGATTGGACACAATTCATTTTTTAAGTCAAAGAGCTTACCTAGGAAATGCATTACTATTAACTATAGCAGAAATTCATAATTATGAGACGGTCCTTAATGCTGTCAGACTGCAACTTTTGTCATTCCTAACCATTGTGGTCTCGAGTTGATAATTTGAGGAGTTCAGCAAGAACTGATGGCCCATCTCCGAAATGTAGCAAATGTACATCTTCACTTCTTACAGATTCCCCAAAAAAAAATGCCCATCCAGAGCTAGTATTTATTTGGAAATGATCAATTTTGAAGTACTGATAGTAGTAGAGAGTAATATGGGGAAGCAGCTGAACTCAGTGTCAAGAATTCCTGCCCCTTTCTTTTTCCCTGTAGGCATTTCCGTAGGGTACTTCTGCAGTCATTGAAGAAAGACTTAAATGAGGAACTCAATTACATCACTGCTATTATTGAAGATCAGCCAAAGAATTACCAAGTCTGGTAAGCGTAGCGTCTTTGTTAACAAAAGTTATTTCCTATGTATGTAAATATTTGATTCCTTGTGTTTTTCCTCTGAATAATAGGAAATATTATATTATATTTAATATATGCAGAATCGTTGCCCACAGAAACTGTTAAGCAGAAGTTCAACAGAAAGTTATAGTAAGAATTCTTTAATCTGCAGGTTTTGTTGGTACAATGATACTGATGAAGATAATAATCTGAGAAAATACTCCCTTGTGGTGGTCTTGATTTTTTAAAAGAAAAAAAACCCCATAATGGCAAGATATTATTATGTTGGCTATGCTTTGTATATTGTGCTGGAACAATGTGATGGAAATAATATATCTCAGTTACTGCTGGAGCAAAACAAGGATGTTTAAACAAAGCACAGACTCATCTAAGATGCAGAGGCTGCATCTGCCAAGGAGAAAAATACAGCAGGGAATCCACAACAGCAGCAGTTCAGTGATTCTACTGCTGTGCTTTGTTGGATAATTTGTCTTTGTGTTTTTTATATGCTTTGTTGTTTCTTATGCACCATTGCCACACTTCTTGTGCAACAGGTTTTTTTAGCCATGTGATTATCAACTGAAGAAGCAATTTTAGTGGGTATGGCATATGTTTGTAGGCATTTCTGAGGCATCAAATGATAGTTTGGGCAAGTGAAAGAGCTGTTGTAAAGCTATCATTACAAGGGAAAGTTTCTTACATCCAGTGTCAATTAAAATATATATTTTTAGTGGATGCATGCAGGTCACGTTGCCAAATGTTATAAGATCTCTACCTCTGCTTAGCTAACAATCCCTTTATTCGCACAATTCAGTTAACCTGTTAGTGAATAAAATAATTTTCAGGGTTGGCACAGAATACTTGGCCATAAATCATTGAAATAAAGTGAGTTTGTCTAACCCACAAACACAGCATTTCTCAAAGTGTGGTCCTAGACTCCCAGGATCCTCCTAGATGAATGCAAAATCAAATTGGTTTTCCAACCTGTGCTGAAAAATAAGACAATATTAAAATCCCATCAATCAACTATGAGAATCAGTATAAAATATAACTCATACAAAATCTTTTAAAAGTGAGAAGGAATCCTGAAAGAAAAGAATAAATTTAAAAAACCCTATACTAATGTACAAATCCTATTTAAGCTTTAACATAACCAGGCTCAGCATCTCATGCAAATCTCTCTCCTAGCTGTTTTTCTGGCAGGAGCATTCCCATAACTAAGAGATTACAGGTAATCCTACTTTATTTGGGACTAGAATCCCAGTTATTGAGCAAAGTGATTGGTCAAACAAGATGTTACGTGATTGCTTTGTTCAATGACCACAATCTTGCCACTCCCAGTTGTGCTTGTTAAGGGATTTGAGGGTTGTTAAAGGATACAGTCCCAAGTAAGGAGCATGGGGTGCCTCAGAGGGATGGTAGAGACCCCGGGAGGGCTGACACAGGCTGCACAAGTGCCTTTCTGTTCAGGAGTTGAAAGTCTTCCCTGCCGAAATCCAAGCAAGAAGACAATCGTGCAACCTGTGCCAGGCCTCCCAGGGTCTCCCCCATCCCCGAGGCCCCAGCTTCTCCTTATGTTATCATGCTACCTCTCCATTCAAGGCTGAAAATCCTGCTTCTTCTCATCTCTAGAGACTGGCTGAAAGAGCTCCCTGCCAAAGGATTTCAGCTCTGTGCCTGCTTGCATGGAACTGAAATCCTTCGTGCCTTCTTGCATGGAGCTTGGCAGGGAGTTCTTTCAGCCAGCTCCTAGAGATGAGAGGGAGTCTTCTTGGCAGGTGGTAGCAGCTTGCAACCTTTTCTGCTGGCTTTGCCATTGACTTTCTGGGGAAGGTAGCAGAGAAGACTGCAAATGGTGATTGCGTGGTTGATGTGCTTGGCAAAGGGCTGTAAGTATGAACAGTAAGTATGCCAAGCAACCGGATTGCAATTACAAAACAAGCGCTAACTACTGTTCTTTAACATTCTTGATTTTTTTAGGCACCACCGGCGAGTTTTGGTAGAGTGGTTGAAGGACCCATCACAAGAACTCGAATTTATTGCAAACATTCTTAACCAGGATGCCAAGAATTACCATGCTTGGCAACATAGACAGTGGGTCATTCAGGTATTTTCCTGTGGCTGTTATTAACAATTGCTCATTGTTAATCTGAGCAGGAAATGTATGAAAGGAAAAGTTGAAGTTTTTGTTTTGCTTTATTTTTCCCCCCAAAAGGAACAAACAGCAGTTGTTCATTTATCATGCTGAGAAAGTGAAGGGATGTTTATAGATGCTGTCTGAATCCCATTATGTCATTTATAACAGAAGTTGGGGAAGTGATTTTGTGTGTTTTGATAATTTGATAATTTAATAATGTGCTTCAGACAGATCAGGTTGTTAGTTCACATTTATAATACTTTCCCTTATAAATGGTATACAAGGTATATAATAACTATCTGACATTTAATGTGTGGTTTATTTGGTTTTCACATCTCAGATATGGTACCAAGATAGTCATTGTTTCTGTAATTGCTATAATTATGTGAGAATGCATGTTCACTAACTCTTAAATCTATAATTGGATCAGTTAAGGTTAGAACTAATGGAAATGAGATAATTTTCCTGATACAGTCTGTGTGTTTCCTTCAATTTTATATGTTTAGGAATTTAAGCTGTGGGATGATGAATTGGAATATGTTGAGCAACTTTTGAAAGAAGATGTCAGAAATAATTCCGCCTGGAACCAAAGATACTTTGTGATTTCAAACACATCTGGTTACAATGATCCTGCTGTTCTAGAGAGAGAAATTCAGTATGTAATGTTTTAGTTGGTTTTATCTTGTGCCATGAATGAATACAAGGGTGAACAAGTATACATGCAGTGTATTTTATGGATAATTTTGTACACATGTCCCCAGTGGACTTTTAGAATCCTTTTGCTAACTTAAGCATTGTGTACTATAGTTTGGGGTTATGGCCAGTTTTCCAATTACAATTTGATATAGCCACATCCAAAAAGAGAGATAATCCAAAATTGTAGAACTACAAAATACATTATAAGAAAATCCCTATCGTTCTGGAAAGTACTCCTAAAAGAGGTCAATTAAGCTCATGGAATTGGAAAGAAATGGAAAAAAAAACCTGGGAAGATGGCATGGTATGATGGAGAACCTGGAATTTGCAACATAAACTTCATATGGTAAAAATGACTTAACTTCTTTTTGTTAAAAAAATTGGAAATACTTTGGGCATTATGTACCTTGTGATATAAATCTACTTGATGTATGGTTTCTCTCTCCTTTTCTATATAGGAAATGCTTTCATTTGTAAAAGTATCATTAGGAGTAACTCTAAAACAAAAACTGTCCAAAGTATGGAACAGAACAGCCCTATGGATTATTGCATTAATGGAATAAACCTTAGAACATTTCCATCATAAGGAACTAAGTGAATTTAAAATAAGCCCTTTTTTCTTTTGTGTTTTAATAATACAGTAATCCATGCTGAATACTATTTGGGTTAAAATTATCCAGATATTGTTTCAAAAATATTAAACTATGTCCAACCAAAGATAGTAAGGATGGAATTGTGACTCCTATTGGCTAAAGCAGCCTTCAAATCTCCATAAATTGGAGAACGTTTTTAAGGTAACCACAAAATGACAGACTCCCTGAAGCATGTGCAAAATCCCCTGGATTTCTGTTCTAAACTTAGAATATTTTGTGTCTAATATCCATAAACAAAATCAGTGTTTCACTCAATAGCTTGATGTGTCTGTGTCTGCCATTCAGGATTTATGCTACCTTGACATATGTATGGTTATTCCATAGTTTCCTTATCCAGTTTGTTTTTCCTTTTCAGGTATACCCTAGAAATGATCAAGCTGGTACCTCATAATGAAAGTGCCTGGAACTACCTGAGAGGGTGAGATTGTTTTACTTACATGTTTAATGCTGCTGTATGTTGCAAATTTAATGCACATAAAGAAGGGTAGAGTTTGGTACCAGCCCAGGATTCAGATAAGAATATTACTGCTTTATTATTGTTAAGGTTTTTTTAGCCTTTTTGATTATAAAAAATAAACGCTTAAAAGTATGTGGCCAAGCAGAAACCATAGAACCACTATTTTTGTTTCACTAAACAAAATGTATTTTGATGGTAAGAGGAGATGCAAATTTCTTGCCCTCTCTGAAGACTAGCAAATCCAGAAAGAAACTCTTCAAAAATGTCATTTTAGTATTTGATTTTTTTATAATAAATAGAGTTTCCTTCCCTGAGATTTTCTGGAACCATACATGGGACCAGGGGTGAAATGCTCCTGGTTCGGACTGGTTCGAGCGAGTAGGTAGCGATGGCAGCGGGCAGTTCGGAGAACCGGTAGCAAAAATCCCTGCCCCCGCCCCCCATGCCCAGCTGAGCCCCAAGATCATCAGAGCCTTTTTTTCCTTTTAAATGGCTCTGACCAGCCAAGCTCTGACATCCCAGCTGAGTTGCCTGCTAATCAGGCAACTCAGCTTGGATCGCCAGAGCCATGTAAAAGAAAAAAAGTTTTTTTTTTCTCCCCCACCCCCCAGCCTCCAGCTTGCTTACCTTAGCTGCTGATCCCATGACAATCGCAATCCATGCATCAGCAAGCAATTGAATCTCCCTGCCTGCAGTCAGGCTCATCGATGAGCAGCTCTTTCTGCCTGCCTGCCTTCCTGCCTAGACTTGTGGACTTCAACTCCCAGCAAAACTAGCTGAGGAATTCTGGGAGTTGAAGTCCACAAGTCTTAAAGTTGCCAAGGTTAGAGACCCTTGTTCTATTGGGTAAATTTTTTCCCCTTTGGGAGCTTTAAAAAAATAGTTAATTGGGTTTTTTTTTAATTGTTCTTTTTTTAGACCTAGCCATTTAAAGTTTAGGAAGTTTTAAATTTAGCTGCTTTTATATAAAAATAAAAATAAATTAAAACAAAATAATATTTGTGCAGCTTTCTGAGATTTAGTGTGTTTCTGTAGTGTTTCACTCTAACTACACAAACACACAAAATCTCACAAAGCTGTATGTGGAATTTTGTGTGTGTAAAATGTGAAAGTTGGTTTTTTGGGCTTTTTGTAGCTGTGTGAGGTTCCTGCTTGATGCAGGGGCCATTTTGTATCTAGCACAGCTGCTTTTACATTGTGGGTGAGCCAGTTGTGTTGTGTTGTGTTTTGTAGGTTAAAAAAGGGACATTGACTTGGCCACGCCCACCCAGTCACCTTACCACCAAGCCCTGCCCACTAATTAAGCCACGCCCACAGAACCGGTAGCAAAAAATTTTTAGATTTCACCCCTGCATGGGACTCTATTTGTTCTGCATGAAAAGGGTTTTCCATAGGAGAAATTATAAGTACACTTATTCAGAGAATGTCCTTCTAACAATTCCAATAAAAGGAATTTACAACGCAAGTAATACCAGCTTAGTGTACTGGTTAAGATGCTGATCTAGAAAGTGGGAGACCATGAGTTCTAGTCCTCCTTTAAGCAGGGAAGTCAGCTGAGTGACTTTCGGCCAGTCATTCTCTCTGAGCTTAACCCAACTCATAGGGAAGTTGTTATGGCAAAATAGGAGGCATTATCACCTTGAGTATAAAATAAAGGTAAGATGTAAATTGCATGATAAATAAAAATAAATGTTCAACCAGCTAACAACACAGAACATGATTTTAAAAAATACTTTGCTTTTTTTATAACATTTTATAAGATAAAATACAAAATACAAAAGTAAATAGGGAGGCAGTGGGGAGAAAAAGGGAGAAGTGAGTAAGGGCTGGGAAAAAGAAAAAAAAATGTTGCCTTCTGACTCCCTTTGTTGGAGTAAAATAAAGCATTAACATCAAACCACAACTTTTTGCTTTTTCATAGTAAAAAATGCTTTGCTTATTTATATTGGGTAGGTGGTATCCTTTCCATAGCCAAACTAGAGTAGTATAAGTTCTTTTAATGCTTAAAACACTGCAGTAATGTAGCTGGCTAATTTTAGGAACTGGATTTAATGGTCCTTCCATTAAAAGATCACATTTCATCACCTAATGCATCCCTCAGAAATTGTAGCAAGTGGGCAGAATAAGTTCTGTCCATTAGGAAATATAAGGTTTGTTTTGAGAGTTGAATGAAGGATGAGGGAAAAGCACAGCTGCTTCATTTTAATTAAAACACCAAATAACTCCCTGTTTGATTACATCCTTGTTTTCTTCCTTCTGCTGCTATTAAGATGAGCAAGCAGAACATGAGACTGGAGCTAGGATCTCCATGTTTCTAGAATGTTTACATTTTTTTTAAAAAAAAAATGGCAAGGTGATTTAAATTTAATATGATGTTCATCAAACGTTTTCGTTTCAGGATTTTGCAAGATCGTGGCCTTTCAAAATATCCAGACCTGCTAGAACAGCTACTGGAATTGCAGCCAAGTCATAATTCCCCTTATCTAATTGCCTTCTTGGTGGACATATATGAAGACATGTTAGAAAACCAGCATGAAAACAAGGAAGAAACTCTCAGCAAAGCATTAGAGGTTAGTTCTTTAAAGCTTAAAGTTCTTTACAGTAGCCACCCCCAACCTGGAGTCCTTAACAGACGTTATAGTAAATCTCTTCTTTTTTTTTCACAATTCAAAATTTTATTAGTTTATCCGAATATAAAATACAAAAGAAAATAATGGGAAAATAAAGGAGGAAAAGGGGAAAAGTTTAGGGCAAATGGAAAAAAGAAAGAAAAAGTATTCATTTCCAACTCCTTTTGGTTCAGTAGAATAAGATAATAGCATCAAACCTCAACTTTTTACTTTTATATAATAATATGAACTAGCCATTTCTATTAACAACAAACCTATATAATCGGCAAGAACCAAAATCAAAGTTTTTTTCCCCACCTCAAGCATAAAGTCCAAAAGTGGTTTCAAAATAAAAACAAAATTAATTGTGATCTTTTCTTTAATCAGAGCAGTCAATTTGACCATCTCTACTAACTCCATCAATTTTTGCAGCCATTCACCCATTGTGGGAATCAAAGTGTCCTTCCATTTTTGTGCATAAAGTAATCTTGCTGCCATCAATATATATAACATCAAAGTCTCATTTTTTTCCCCAACCTTTTTCCATTAAACCTAAAAGAGTCTCTGGTTTTATTTTTTATATTCACTTTAAGAATCTTCTGTATTAGAATATGAATTCTACTCCAATATTTCTTGCTTTATCACATGTCCACCATAAATGATAGAAAGTTCCTTCTCTACATTTGCATGTCCAACATTCATTTGACATAACTTTATACATTCTTGACAACTTGTCCTATGTTAAATATCAACAATAATCATCTTATAAAAATTTTCTTTTACATTATAATTTAGTGTAAATTTTACACCTTTCATCTATTGTTTTCCCCAAAATAAGACATCCCCTGATAATAAGCCCAATTGGGCTTTGAGCACATGGCAATAAGGCCAAGCGCTTATTCAAAAAAATATAAGACAGGGTCTTATTTTTGGGAAAATACGGTACATATTCTCCCATTGTTCAAGCATTACATTTTATCCAAAGTTCCTTGCCCACTGAATCATATAATGAGAAGTTATAGTAAATCTCCAAAAGGATGAAGAAAATTTAATTTAATTTAATTTATCGCATTTTTATGCCGCCCAACTCCCGAGGGACAGCAAAATAATGCGAACATAGAAATGACATGCTCATTCATGTAATGCGTCATACTCTTATTGTTGTTGGTTTCAAACATTCCAGTTACCATGGTGTTTTATGTCAAGTATAATAAAATACATTAATCATTTGACCTTAGGGGTCTTATGGTATAAACTGTTCTTTTCCATATATTATTTCACTTTAAGAAGCAACTTAGTTCCATTTCAAAAGTTATTTCTGGTATCAGAAATAGTTACCATTTGCTTCAACCTGTCAACACATACAGTAGGTGATAGGATTAGATTGTCTTCCAACTGGTTGCTGTGTTAGAAAGCTGTATTTATTTAATGTTCATTAAGAGGCCTGATCTTATAATTTTTTAAAAAATCAGACTAATTTGTCAAATTATATGAAGACTGTTATAAAAAGCTAAAAAGTTTGAGAGATCATTATATTTTCAATCTCAAAACTTATTTGAACAGTGCTGTCAACGTTTTTAGAAAACATATTCCTGACTTAAAAGTGTTTATAAGCTAAATACGTGGAGAACAAGAAAATGGAAGGGAAATGAACATAGATGAAAAGGTAGAATGGACAGGGGGAATATTCATTGCAACTGTAGCTGATTTGGATATGCTATTATAAAATTGTATGCACATTTTGATAGTGGCAGTGCTAAATAAGATGATGAGTATTTATGATAACTCTTCTCACTTTAGCTGGGTAGTTAAAAATTGCCATCTTCTAGCGTAATATTGGTACCTAAGTAATCCAATTATATTTCAAACAATAGTCATCCTTTTCATTGTAGATATTTTATTTTGTTCACTCTAACCCAAATCAATTAAACTGGATTAATTTATTATTATAAGAATTATAAGAAGTTTCAGGGACTGAACTGAAAGGAGCCTGGAATAAGACAGTTAAGTACTTAATAATGAAGAATTCAGAGTGAATAGTTACCCAGTTCACCGGCTTTGTCCTTTACTCCTGCTGATTTAATTTACTGTATAATATACAGTATATAAATTTTAATTACTGTGTAATTTACAGTAGTCTCTCCTGCTTTACTGTAAGATCTCAATAAAGCCTGCCTGCCTTCTCTCCCTCCAATTATTCTGTAAAACATTGTGCATACTGAAGGGAACTAAATAAAAATAACACTGTAACTTTCCTTTTTGTAGTTGTGTGAAATCCTCGCTAAGGAAAAAGACATTATACGGAAAGAATACTGGGGATATATTGGAAGATCCCTTAAGAGTAAATACAGCCCAAATGAGGAACAGACTGTGCCAACAGAAAACGATCAGCATTAATTTCATGTGAAGAAAAAATGATACAGCATTCAGCTTCTGTGCATTTTACAAAATCTCTAAACTAGGCTGGCAATTAATAGAGCGTTCCCCTTCTTTCCAAAATAGTTACAACATAACTATACATTAATTGCAGAGGTATTGCTTCTAACCACAATGAGAGTGCAAAGTGTTCTGCATAACAAACTGACCCGGTTATTGCTGCTACACACATTAGCTATGGAGTAATTATAAAACACTGTGCATTTAAAAAACACTTTGTAATTACCTGGTTTGTATCAGAAAGAAAGAAATTTGTTTTTCTGTTTGGTACATGAATAACACTGTACAAGCAATTCTACTATCCTAAATTTTAAAGTGACCCTTCTTCTTATAAAGTAAGTACATGAAAGACTCTGAATGTATTTGGATTAGACTGCAGAGATCTACTATGGGTGCACAGGCTAATTTAAGTTATAGTATGAAGAATATGCAGTTGTACATCGGAGCAGCTATGCAACACTATGTTTTCATTGTATCCAACTAGTGCCATCAATAATTTGTCATAAAGAGATAAATGCTGTACTTGTACAAGAATTTAATGGCTTTGTTCTATTTTCTAGAGCAAGGATATCAGAATGAGGCCATTTCAGTGTGGCCATGGCTCTATAATCACCTGTATACCTACAGTGGGATTAGTTTTTGACAATAGTTGACCTAGTTAAGTCTTTATCTCTGTTTTCCTGGCTGGTTTCTTGCAAGTGGAGAATATTTGTACCTTGGAATGTATTTAAGATACGAGAGATCTATATCTACGCATACACACGTAGAGTTCATTATTTTAATATTTAAAATCAATTCACCAATACCATAATAATTGTTTCAAGTTTTTTCCAGTTGTCTCTGAAACTAGGATGGCCAGATTAGGATGGTCCTGCATTCAGATTTATTTTAAAAAATGGGTTAATTCTTTCAAAAAAATTCTGCAAATTTAGAAGATTAAGACTGAAACCAATTTAAAAATAAATAAAACTCCATCTATTTTTACCACATGAATTCAACAGGGATTCAACATGATCTTCTACAAGCTAAGTAACCAAAGTTCTTTTTGTCACTGAACTTGTCAGTTTTGCTTTTTTTCATTCATGTTCTTAAACCTTGAGCACTTTTCTTCCTGTTTATGAAGAATTGTACAATTTTTGTGAAATAAACTGAACAAATATTATACCTTTCTCAATTTATAGCTACCCGTAAATAGATAATTTAATAAAAATAAATGAGAATGTTACTCGGATCAATTTCTGATGGAGAAATTGACCTACTTTACTTGGGAAGCCTCGTAAGCTTTTATTTTGATACAGTAAACATAGGTAGTCCTCGACTTATGGCCATAGAGGCCAAAATTTCTGTTGCTAAGGGTAACATTTGGTAAATTGAGTTTTGCCCCATTATACAATTATTTTTACCACAATTGTTAAGTGAATCACTGCAGTTGTTAAGTTAGTAACATGGTTGTGGAGTGAATCTGGCTTCCCCATTGACTTTGCTTGTCAGAAGGTGCTTCTCAAAAGGTGATCACATGACCCCAGGACACTACACCTGTTATAAATATGAGTACGTTGCCAAATGTCTGAATTCTGATCACATGACCTTGGGGATAGTGCAACACTACTCATAAACGTGAGAACAGTGGTCACTATTTCAGTGCTATTGTAAATTCAAGGTCACTAAACAGATTGTTGTAAATTGAGAACTACCGTGTTTCCCAAAAAATAAGACCTAACCAGAAAATAAGCCCTAGTCTGGTTTTTAGTGTGCTCCTAATGTAAACCCTAACCCCAAAATAAGCCCTAGTTAAGGTCATCAGCCGGGGGGGGCATGGCCAGCACTGGAGGCAGTGAGGGTTTACTCTGGTGCTGCATAGCCCGCACAACACAGGTTACCTTTCCAAGCAGCAGATTGAGGCATAAGCACAGGTGGGAAGGCAAGTGATCCAGACACTCTGCGCAGGTTGTGGAAAAGCCGAGAGTAGGTGGGCTGGAGCAGGTGGGCAGCTCATCTCCACATGGCATTACTGGCAGAAGACGGAGGCAGAGGTGCGGTGAGGAAGGCAGGTGATCCAGATGCTTCATGCTGGCCATGGGAAAGCCGAGGTTGGACTGCGGGAGGCTCATTTTCGTGCACTGGCGGAGGCGGGGGGTGACAGACGATCCAGACATGCCGTGGGGACCACGGGAAAGCTGAGAGTTGGGCCAGAGCAGGTGAGTGGCCGCTTAAGGCTCATCTTCGTGGGTAGCACAGACAGCAGATGGAGGCCAGGCAATCCCGTCATGCAGGCGGATGGAGTGGGCGCGAGAAGGCAGCATATCCCACTGCACAGGCCACAGGCAAAATGAGACATGCAAAGATGAGCCTCCCACAGCTGCCTGCCCACTCCATCCCTGTGTCTTGGCTTGCCTGCAGCCTGCGCAGTGCAGCAGAATCACTTGCCTTGCACCTGTGCCTCTGCCTCTTATCTGCTGCCGGTACCATGTGAAGATGAGGCCTCCCGTGGCCGGCCGCCCTGGTCCACCTCTCAGCTTTCCTGCAGCCCACCTCCCTCCTTGCGCCTCTTGCCTGTTTGCTTCTTGGACAAGTAATCAACTCATCTGCACTGCGCAGGCTGCACAGCACCAGTTTGCCGACCAAAGGACTGGTGGGCTGCAGCTGCTGTTGGATACCATCAGCCCCCATTCACTCGCAGCCTCTTGTGTGTTTGTCAGGGCGGTAGGGTGCCCAGCCTAGCTGATCAGCCTGATATCCTGTTTCCCCCAAAATAAGCCCTAATGCTTATTTTGGAGCCCAAAAAAATATAAAAATGGGTCTTAGTTTTGGGGAAAGTACCAGTATTCATAATGCCAGTTTACACTGACAATCCTGAGCTGTTTTTTTATACATAATCCTGCATTTCCACTTAAGTGGGACAAGGCATTATTATATATGGATTTCTTGTACAAGAGATCTTACCATTCCAACTCTGGAAATCAGAAAAAGAGTTCTGTCCACAAAAATACAGCTCTAACTTCATTACTGCATTGTCAAAAATTTGAGAGCGAAGAGATGTCTGATAGAAAATTCTGAATGGGGGTTAAAACATCTCTGTCTTTGTTCTGTGAAATAAATACGATATGGCTGTAACTTTTCTATGAAAGCTGCTACAGCATAGCAGCTGATATACAAACTAGAAAGTGCCAAGTTAAAAGAATTTCTTTGCCATGAATTCAGTAGGCAAGTTAGGGTTCCTATTTTTGGCACAAAAATATCAAGCCCATCAACAATTAAGAGGAAAAATTAAGAGGATCCAAGTGACGCTGGATCTGAAACTACGGATCTCCTACACATGCTTTACTTCACAGATTCTGTAGAGGAAATACACCATACAAATCAATTGTCTCAGGCTAGAATGTAACAAGTTTAGCCATTTGTTGCATCTTCAGAACTGGCAAAAAATCACTTCTCAGAGTCCATCCTCTTGAGAATGGTGGGGAAAAGAGGACGGTGGATTCTATTCTATTCTATTGGGAAACTGAAATTTTTGCCAACTCTAAAAATGCGAGAAATGCCTACACCTATTACCCTCTAGTCCTGTAGCACATTTAGCCTGTATATTGTTCAGTACACATCTGGAAGTTTGGTTTTCTGAAATTGATGGCAAAACTGTAGGCAAAGGAATATTTTTCAGGCTCAGTTCTCAAAAAGCAATTATGGGATTAGTAAAACAGTGCATGGGATTACTGAAAGTATTACAAAGTTGAGCCTTCACTTAAGTTTTATAAACCAAAAAAGGAATATTACTGCCTCTTTTTTAATTTGGATGTGTACCAGATTGGTATATAAGAAGTTAAGCCAATAACTGATCATTATCACTTCAACACTGTACAGGACAATTCTTCTTTGGGGCAAAAACTGGTTTGATTTCATGAAACCCAAATGAGCATGTTTTTTCCTATACACCATTTTAATCCCACACCTTGAAGATAAAAATCTACAATTATCCTTTCAGAGGTCTCCCTACTTACTAGATATATCTGGTAAGATATATCCCCCCCATTTCTGCTTATTATAGTACAGTACATTTCTTTTTTAAAAACTGGACAGTACTGAATTAACATAAACTTGAATATTCTCAAAAAAAAAAAAGTATGCTTACATTTGAGCAAAACAGTTTCCTTCATCGGCCAGTTCTTTATTGTAATAAAATGGGACTGAAGAAAAAATAGCTTTTTTATGTTTGGGGATATTAGGTTATTCTTAATGTATTTTTAAAATATTTTTAATAATATTTTGTTTTATCCAAATATTATTTTCAAAATAAAAATGCCTTCAAATCATTCTCGGCCACAAACAGTAAAAATTGTGACAGTGTATTTATTCTTTGTACAAAACATGATTATTAGTAATAAGCAGCGCCACCACTGGTATAATTTGAGACTGAAGCAAAAATACCTTCAGAAAAGATGGGAGAAAGTACCGTATTTTCCGGCGTATAAGACGACTGGGCGTATAAGACGACCCCCAACTTTTCCTGTTAAAATATAGGGTTTGGGGTGTACTCGCCATATAAGACTACCCCTCTTCCAATGCACACCAAATAAAAATTAAAAAACATCAACTGGCTCACCTACAATGTAAAAGCAGCTGTGCTAGTCCCAAAATGGCCCTGCGACAAGTAGGAACCTCACACAGCCACAAAAAGCCCCCCAAAAAACTTTCACACTCTACACACACACAACACAACTGGCTCACCCACAATGTAAAAGCAGCTGTGCTAGACCCAAAATGGCCCCTGCAACAAGCAGGAACCTCACACAGCCACAAAAAGCCCCCCCAAAAAACTTTCACACTCTAAACACACACAACACAACTGGCTCACCCACAATGTAAAAGCAGCTGTGCTAGACCCAAAATGGCCCCTGCAACAAGCAGGAACCTCACACAGCCACAAAAAGCCCCCCCAAAAAACTTTCACACTCTAAACACACACAACACAACTGGCTCACCCACAATGTAAAAGCAGCTGTGCTAGACCCAAAATGGCCCCTGCAACAAGCAGGAACCTCACACAGCCACAAAAAGCCCCCCAAAAAACTTTCACACTCTACACACACACAACACAACTGGCTCACCCACAATGTAAAAGCAGCTGTGCTAGACCCAAAATGGCCCCTGCAACAAGCAGGAACCTCACACAGCCACAAAAAGCCCCCCAAAAAACTTTCACACTCTACACACACACAACACAACTGGCTCACCCACAATGTAAAAGCAGCTGTGCTAGACCCAAAATGGCCCCTGCAACAAGCAGGAACCTCACACAGCCACAAAAAGCCCCCCCAAAAAACTTTCACACTCTAAACACACACAACACAACTGGCTCACCCACAATGTAAAAGCAGCTGTGCTAGACCCAAAATGGCCCCTGAAACAAGCAGGAACCTCACACAGCCAGAAAAAGTCCAAAAAACCAACTTTCACACTTTACACACACAAAATTCCACATACAGCTTTGTGAGATTTTGTGTGTTTGTGTAGAGTGAAACACTACAGAAACACACTAAATCTCAGAAAGCTGCACAAATATTATTTTATTTTATTTTATTTTTATTTTTATATGAAAGCTAAATTTAAAACTTCCTAAACTTTAAATGGCTAGGTCTAAAAAAGAACAACTAAAAAAAACCCAATTGACTATTTTTTTAAAGCTCCCAAAGGGGAAAAAAACTTACCCAATAGAACAGGGGTCTCCAACCTTGGCAACTTTAAGACTTCAACTCCCAGAATTCCTCAGCCAGCTTTGCTTTGCTGGCTGAGGAATTCTGGGAGTTGAAGTCCACAACTCCCTGCTTGCTTGATTGCAGGCAGGGACTTGGTTGCTGATGGAATAGATTCAGGCAAGCGAAGGAAGGCAAGCGTTGCGACTAGCAGCTGAGGTAAGCAAGCTGGAGTGGGGAAACTTTTTTCCTTTTACATCGTTTCTGGCTATCCCAGCTGAGTTGCAGGGAACTCAGCTGGGATCGTCAGAGCTGGGACCGCCCATCAGAGCTGGGACCGTCAGAGCCATGGTTCTGGCGATCCCAGCTGAGTTGCAGGGAACTCAGCTGGGATCGCCAGAGCCATTTAAGGCTCGCCAGAGCCTTTCGGGCTGGTCTGCCTGGTTACAGGAGAACGACACCCGGCGTATAAGACGACCCCAGACTTTTGAGAAGATTTTCATGTGTTAAAAAGTCATCTTATACGCCGGAAAATACGGTAATTTGGAAAATTCAGCCTAGAAATGGAAGAAAAGAGGAAAATGGACTGTAAAGAAATGTACACATATGATTTAAAATAGAATGTGTGTATGAAATGCATAGTACAGTTGGTGATATGATAGCGGATAGTAGTGGAACCTAGAACACTTATTATGTTAACAAACTGAATTGTGTCAATTAGGTTTAAAGAATTTCACAGCAATTACATAAAACTTTATTAAAGTTGCAAACCAAAATATGAGCCTTTGGATGCAATAAAAATCAGTAGGGTTTACTCCTCAGTAAATGTGTTTAAAGAATAAACAAATGTAGAAGTTGAAGCACTTGTTAAATATAATATACCCCTTGAAAGGCCAGAAAAATCCAAACTCTTTATAGGACAGGGCTAGAGATTTTCTCTCCTTTTCCTTTTTAAAAAATCTTTTTTCATTTTTGGAACTCTTCTTTCTTCTTCTTCCCCACAAGGATTTTGGAAAAGAAAGGCAGATCACTATAACGGGGTCTTATTTTTTTCCCCCCCATCACAGTGATTTTAATATTAAGGGGAATTTGTTTCTTTTTATTTGACATTCAATTTAAGACAGAAATTATATATTACCAGGATTAGGAAAAATTTACGACTTCAAGGAAAAATAAGTAACAGTTACCTAATTTACAGATTATTCCACAAATGTGTATAATTGGATACAAAAAAGTGGGGTTCCATTTTTCATTTCCTGGGACAATATTTTTTTTAATCCAGTAGAGGATCTCAGTAATGGAGTTAAGAGGCAGTGACCAGCAGAAATGAACCTACCTCCATAATTTTATTTTGACAAGTTACCTTATCTAAGCAATTAGTTGAGAAAAATTGCAAATTACCATCTCTTTACTATCCTTAATCTTCATTAGCTAGGACCTCACATTGTGGGTGAGTCACATTTTTGCTAGGCTAAGAAACACATTGGATGGAACCCACTTCATACGGTTGTAGGGAAAATAGGAAAAGGAAAATATATTGGATATGTTCACCACCTTGATTTATTTGTAAAAATAATAAAGGCGAGATACAAATTAAATAAATAAAGATGATGCAACATACGGGAAGCCACACACAGGTGGAACTAGGATTTTCCACTTTTCATAGATTTCAAAGAACTTTTATTTTAAAATAAGCCTGTTTTAGGATGCACACTATAATTTTCATTTGTTCTTAACCAAAATCGTGAGAAACCATACCGCTAATTTTTGGCAATCATGGACAGGAGATTTTGAAGGCCTTAAAAAAAGTGGAGGATGCAGGCTGCAGATGGCTCAGCCATAGGAATAGGAGGAAAGTAAAGACGAAACAAAAATTACTTGAAAGGAATGTATATTTTTAATATGCATGACAACATGGGTAGGGTATTTCTTAAAGGGATAGCATAAACTATATTAAATAGTGCTGTATGTTGAGAGTAAAAGAAAAAATCCAGAGAGGGTTTGGGTAGTCTCCTGTCCGAAAACTGAGGAAGTGTCTCCCCACTTGGTTTTTCATAATTCAAGATCACATAACTGACACGATCAAATAGATTATTGGAGTTTTACTGGATTTAAAAGTTGTGAATTCAGGATTTGCCTTACAAATCTGACATATTATGGATATTTTATTCAGGATTTGAAGTCTTATATTTTATGCACACTATTTTGCTTTGGGGGGGGGATTTTAAAAAATTGTTGTGATAACCATGAATGGGCTCTCCCACAGTGCAGTCATTTTACAACAGCACTCACAATACCTTTTCAAAATTCCAAATATGCCCTCTAACGTAAAACAATTGGAGCTGTCACGCATGAGATCAGGAGTTAAGGCAGTTCAAATGAATTCAGGTTTAATGCACGCTAACACTTTCCAGAAGAATATGAACTACTAATGTAAAAGCAAATTGGTGGTAGATAAGAGTCAACAGAATTCGAGATGGGATGGATTTAGACTCTAAACTAATGATGTACTTGATCCCTCCCTCAGGCTCAGCCTGGTCATCTCCTACATTTAAAACTCCATCATTCTCTCTCCCAATTTAAAAATTAGTGTTAAGGAAAGCCCATTTTGTGTGATTGCTGCCCAAGGAAAGGAGTGAAATTCTAATGCACATAAAATAAAGGGAGTAGTAGTGTAGAAAAATCAGCAATCACTGACTTAGTGATTTCCAATTTTGTTCTTAAAAGTAATTTACAGCAATACAAATCTGGCAGTAGCCATTAATTGAGATACAAGGATAAAGAAAATCTGTGTCCTTTGTCTTTAGCTAGTTTTTATGGAGGAACTTTTGAAAAACAAGAGGTACTTCCTGAAAGTTCTATTATCAGTTTTCCTCAGCTCCTTCACTAAAATGTTCACATTCATAGACTTAATAGATCCACAATGTGCAGATTTAGATTCTGAACATTCCCCCCCCCCCACTGTATGGATTTTCAAAATGTAGTTTAGAAATCTAGTTGCCTAAGAATGATCATGAATGTCTGACTGTTGAAAGGGGAGGGCATCTTTATAGATATTCTCTTTTCTCCTCCAGGAAGGAGAAAAGTTGTAATGTGTATCTGTTCCGCTATCACTTTCCTTTAGGCAGTCAAGCTCTTCTCAGTAAAATCTTGAACCTATCAACATTGATGTAGCCGCCTGCATTTTGCTTGATAATTGCTGTAGGAGGAAGTGATAAAAGACAGATTTGGAGCTGCAATTACTCAACTATGCCCACATTTTTGATCCTCTCTAGCACTGTTCATTATTTGAACATACCAACTATCCAACTTAAATACCACTTGTTCCCATGTAAAAGTTCAGTGTACAGTAACTAGTTGAGAAAAGTTGCTGGGGATTTTAAGATAATTGGGACAATTGGGTATATAATGGGGGGGGAATACTTTTTTCAATTAAAGATGCGGGTAATCACCTGTAAGAGTTTGTAAAATAGGAAATTCTGAAACTCGACTTAGGACAATGATTCTTTGAAGAAAAAAAAAGTGAAGCCCCACCACCTGTGGTCCTGTATGCCCAATTTAACTTCAATCCGGTGTGTTTAAAAACCTTCCTCACCTGAAAGTGTGAATACCGCCAGGCTCCAAAAAATTCCAGGAAGGAGAGGGAGGGAGGGAGGGAGGGAGGGAGGGAGAGAGAGAGAGAGAGAGAGAGAAAGGAAGGAAGGAAGGAAGGAAGGAAGGAAAAGAAATCGGTGCTTTATCATAGTTCAGACCATTGGTTAATCCTACAGAGGCACCTGTCCTCTTCCACTGTATAACATCAACCTAAATGGCGAAGATTTCTAGCTTGCACTTTGGGATGAACACCCTTTGAATGGTGTGGGAGTATGAACAGATTTCCAGGGGGGAAAAAACTGCACACTACAGGAACCGTTACCATTTGCACCACTCAGATGACCCTGAGGACACAGATAAAACCTCCAAGTTCCTGAACGACTCTCTTAAAGGGATGCAAATGACCAGCTTGCCTGCAAGGAATATTAATCCTTCCATTCCCCCACCATCCAGTCAGAGCTGAAGAAACTTCTCGGATGAAGAAGCGAAAAGTCCTCAAAGACAAAAACAAGAAAGTCCAGTTGCCTCCTGAAAAAGAAAGAGAAAAAAAAAAAGGGGGGGGGACACAAACTTGAGAATCGCCATAGATTTCTAAATGGCGAAAACGCCTCGCCTTGCTCTCCGTTCCCACGATCCTAGGTCGGCTTCGGGACGAGCGGGAAAACCTCCTTCCTAAGAGAAGGCAGGCTCTTCCTTGGCTGCTCAGCCGTCGCCGCCGCCGCCGCCTCTTCCCTCACCGCTACCTCCCTTCTGCTGGGTGATTTCCACTTCCTCTCTCCGCGGGAGAGAAAGAAGAGGAGGCTGGAGGAGAAGGTCGCGGCGGCGCTGTTACCGTCCAAAGACTCTCTCTCGCTCCTTCTCCTTCTCTCTCTCTCTTTTCCTTCCTCCCTCCGCCCGCCCGGTCTGTGTGTTTGTGCGTGAGAGAGTGAGAGAGTGAGTGAGCGCGCGGCTGCGCGCGCGCGAGCGCGGATGGCGCGGGGAGGGGACTAGGCGAAAGAGGCCGACGAGAGCCGCCGCTGTCGTGGTCGAGCGGGTGTTGTGGGGGGGGGAGGGTGGGGGGAGGCGGCGCTACAAGCTGGCCTGGGGCTGAGCGAGCTTACGAAGTCACCGTGTCACCGCGGCGGCACTCGCCCGCGCGCCCGCCCCATTGCTGCTGCTAGGGGAAAGGGGAGGGGGGGAGAGAAGGGAAACTGCCGCCACCACCACCACCACCGCCCGCTTCTCTTTACCCGGAAAGGCCCTCTCCGCTCTGCTACCGCCACCATCGCCAACCTTCGTCTCCTCCTCCGCCACCGGAACCGAGTCTCCTCCCTCCCCACATACACACACACACGCGCGCGCGCGCTCGCGCTCGCTCCCCAGCCCCGGCGAGCCTTCCCGAGCCGTGCACACAACCAAGAGGGGCTACTTGGGGAGGGGAGGGGGGAAAGCCCAGGCTAGGCCAAGACGGGCCGGGCCGGGCCGAAGCTGCAGAGCGGGCGCCGAGCAGCCGAGAGCGGGGGGTGGGTGGGAGGGGGGAACTGGAGCCCGGGACGGGCCTGGGCTGGGCCGGGACAGGCCGCTGCCGCCGTCTTCTCCTCTGAACTAGGATGTCCCGACATGAAGGTGAGTGCGAAGCCGGGAAGCAGGCCGGCCCTGGGCGATACGAGCCGGGAAGCGGTGGGGTGGGGGAGGGAGGGAAAGAGGAGCGAGGCAGAGGTGGCTCATCATGGCGCCGCCGACGCTGCACTAGGAGTGGTGATGGGAGTAGTAAGTCGGGCTGGGAAGAAGCCGGCGATCGAGCCCGTCCGAGAGGGCAAGCCAGAGCGGCAGAAGGGCGGGCCGGCCCCGCTTTGCATTGTCATGGGGCCTACGGCCGTTACGGCTCCCTCTTTCGACCCGATCCACGGGTGGCCTGAGGTGCGGCCTAAAAACCGAGCCAAGGCGGTTCTGGGAGCCTCGGGGCCGGGCCTGGCCCTGGCCCCACCCTGGGGGGGGGGGAATAGTTATTGGGCGAAAGTTTCCCCGGTTTCCGGGACGATCTCTCCGTTTAGGGTGGGCGTCCTTGAGAGGGAGAGAGGAGGGAAGGGAAGGGGCTCGGAATCGGGCGAGAAGCCGGATGGATGGATGGCAGTGGCGGGGTGGGTTGGGGGTGGGCAGGTCGGTCATAGGAATAAGCAAGGGATGGACTTTAGGGGCGGCTCGCATCTCGGGCAGAGTTGAGGGTTTGTTCTGCGGCACATGGGAATGACGTGCCTCCATTTGAAGGGTTAACGGCGTAAAAAAAAAAGCGTTGCGGAATGAAATCGGAGGGGATGGGTTTATGATCGCTTGGTTGTAGGGCGCACGGAGGGGGTGTGTGGAAAAAGTTTTTCTGGGCAAAGGAGGGTCTGTGTGAAGGACAGATGTTGGGAAAGGTGTGATGAGGGCTGACGTTGTAGTTGCTGGAGAGGAGTAACCGGGGATCCACCGTAGCCGGTTAAAAGCTATGATCGGGCCAAAGGGGGAGAACGACTTGCGGCAAGGCCGCTGGAAAATGCATATCAAGGAAGGAGGGAGGTTAACGGTCGGAGATCACAGGCCCGAAAAATGGGGAATGTACCTTGTGTACTTAAAAGTGTATTTGGAGATAGCTGGACTAAGGTTAAGGTGCCTGCACAGGAAAATGTGAGATTGGAAGAGGAAGTTGATATTGAACTTGGATAAAGTTCATGTATTTAAAGGAATGCACCCTTTCTTGAATTCCAGAAGAGAATAATACTGGCACCAGAGAAAAGTGAAAGATAATTTCAAATGGAGAAAAATACACCAGAGACTGATCAAATGGCATATTTAGTTATCGATGGGTGGATGTGTGGGGTATATGCTATTGGCTGAGAAAGTGTTTTTTAAATGATTTCCTGCAAACTTAAAATTTTATAGTCAAGTCTTTTTTCTAATAATGTGTAAAATTATCACTATTTAGGTACTTCTCTCACCAGGCATCTTCGTATCTTGTGGTGCTTTATAGGTATTAGCAAGTATTTTTTAAAAAAATGAGAATGGTTCCTTGAGAAAATCTTTTTGTTGACAGAATCTAGTAGGATCTCTTGCTTTGCCTACAAAAGTGACAATTCAGCTTTCTCTGCCTTTCCATTCTTGAAATAAGGAGAATTTGGAAAAGAATATCCTTAAGAAGAAAGAAAGAAAATTATATGCAGGACTGATGGATCATTCTTTCTTCTCATATTTTGAAGATGTCAATAATCAGAAGTTACTTGTTTAAACAACTTTTGTCCAGATTTGTGCAAGTTTAGTGTCAGGGAAACTACAGGTTTCATTATCAGTGGGCCTGAAATATTGTTATGGAAATACATAACAGGCATTTGGGATACTCTTTAATGAAGAAATATGACAAACAGCACTTTTATGTTTAAAGCTAATTGAAGAAATTAAGTATGTATTAACTATGTATCTTGGTTATTGTCTTTTATAATTGGAATTCCATCAGTTGATAACTATCAGAGTATAGTGTATCCTTTATAGTTTAAATAGCTTAATAAGGGAATTCATGAAAGATAGCTCTCTCATAATTATTAGCCATTATAGATTAATGGATCTTTCAAGTTTGTAGGCAGAATGCCATTGAATAAGATTGGAGCCAAATGATAACAGAGGATTATTGCTCTCCTCTTAGTTTTCATGGAACCTTTTGGCTGATTACTGCTGGAAGTGATGCTGGACTAGTTAAATTCTTGGTTTGTTTCAGTAAAGCTGTAGACTACTGTTGTCTTTTTTGAGGAATGAATGGTTTTTAAATTGTTTTTAAGGGCTGCAATCAAGTTGTGTGGAGATTTAAAGCATGCTAGCAGAATAAAGCACCATTATAGCTATGCTGATTAAAATTATAAAGGAGAGATGCCAAGTACTTGCGAGGTTTGTTATACATCCTGTTGATACCAATTCTTCATCTGAGTGCTTTCCTTATAAATAGCAATAATAGCAATAGTTTTTCTTTTTTAAAAAAGCTTGATAGATCTCAGACAGATTGTAAGCGTACAGTAAAATGGAAAAACTATTTGAAATTATTTTTGTAATTTGTAAATGTCTTTAGTTTTACAGCTGAATCCTATGCTTATTAACTGAGAGGTTCCAAGTCTGTTCAAGAGACTGCAGTCTGAAAGTTAGTGTATTACCTTCAATAGATTTTAGTGATGAAGAAAAAGTTATTCTGAACAATTTTACAAAATATTGCTATTTTGTTAGGTTTGTTAGGTTTTCTATGTAAATTATTTCACTGAATTCATAAGAGAAACAATATTGAATGCATGATGATATACTGAATATACTGAAAGTATATTTAACAATAGTAGAGAATCAGCACAGATGGTCTGGTCCTTATGTGTTGGACAGGTTTCATTAGCAAGCAAGTAATAATGTCTCTTTAAAAGTTGATTGTCTTGTTGTTTGACAATTAACATGGAGAATTGGAGCCAGAGAACCAATAGTTGATGATCTTGGAGGCCACATTGTTCATTATTTACAAGCAGCAAGGCATTTGAATTGTATATTAGAGTAGGCCTTGATATTCTTTTAGGGAGCCAGTTTATTGATGATACAGTCAATAATGTTGCACTGACTAGTTAGTATAACATCTTTTATATACTGGCTGCTGGGATCCTTGCTGAAGTTTATCTAGATGCAGCCATTATGCTGCAACTAGCTTTATTTATTCTTTTCTCAGGAAAACTGATAAATGTGCCTCACCTTTATTGGCAACTCTATTTTGTTAATAGCTCTATTACTGAGCTAATAATCTGATGAACTCCTTGTTTAGGTTTTAGTAAGTTCTGTGTTGACAGTTGTTTTCACTATGAACAATTCTGTATCTCCCTAAACATTTGAATATTAATCTTTAATGATGAAAGTTTGAGCTAGGAATAGCTTTTGCATATCTGAATTCTATACTTTGAGCTAGGAATAGCTATTGCATATCTGAATTCTATACTTTAGCTCTTTGGTGTTTAACTCAAAGTTTTCAAAACATTACTGTACAGTACAGACTCCGAGATAAGCAAATTAAAAATACAGTATTTACAGAGATTACTCTGGGGTGGAGAGATACTAGTATGTAAATAAAGCTGAATCGTGATACTGCTTTTTTGTATATTGTTCCAGTTATTGTATGCATTATTTCCTGCTTCAGTATTTACTATACATCCTGAATTCGGCTGGTGGTTCCCAGGAGGAGAGCCTTCTCTGTGGTGGCACCTGCCCTATGGAACAGGATACCCCCAGGATACGAATGATCCCAGATCTCCATACTTTCCGTCGTGCCTTGAAGACCTTTCTATTTCACCAAGCCGGACTGGCATAAATTTTCAGTTTATCTAAATTCTATGCTGAGGATCTTAATTGATGAGCCAAATCGGTTTAATTATTTTAAATTATTTTTATTTCACATTATATGTATGTTATTCTGACTGTTCACCTCCCTGAGTCCTTCGGGAGAAAGGCGGTATAAAAATAAAATAAAATAAAAATAAATAAATAAAATAAAATAAAATAAATAAATAAATAAATAAATAAATGCACCTAATGTGATGACCTTGGGGAAACAGCGTGGTGGAGATATGTCTTCACAGTACTCAAAGGCTTATTATCTTGAGTTACCAAATTCCATTTTTAATTCTCTGATTTAATAATCATTGAAAGACACTTGTTCCTTGTTCCTTCTAGTAAGCCTGTTTTTAATGTCATTAACCTTTTAAGTACCATGTCTTGAAGCAATAAATTTCTTCTGCTCGGCTAACTTTAAATTATTCTCCATTAAAAGAGTACAGCTTAAGCCCATTAGGAATTGTGCATAACAGGGCATAGTTCTCTTACAATCTGGTCCTAATAAGTACACAGTGGCTACAGTACAGGATATAGTAAACCATAATGTGGTTTGGTTTAGAAGTTTGTACCTAGTATTGTGATTTGTTAAACCATGCTTTTCTGAACCCAGGCACTTGTGACTTATTTAATAAAGAATTGAAAAAGTGGCTTATTTATGTGAATGTAAGAATGCTGTTTCAAATAATGGGAAATGTATTTTACTAATATATATTTATATTATTTATATATATTTATATATTTATATATTTATATATTTATATATTTATATATTTTTATATATATATATATATATATATATATATATATATATATATATATATATAAAAATATATACTATTGTCTCATAATGTATTAAATAAAGAGCTTGCAATGTATCATAGAATGGAGAGAAAATGAAGAATTTACATAATTTGGTTTATTACAGAGACATGGTGAAATATAGGGAGTAAAAGTTTTCACAGAAGATTGGTTTTACGGAGGAAGAATTTGAAAGGAGAAACTTTAAACAACATTGGGGAAAGCGTAAGATGTAGCATAAATCAATTTAGGAAAAACAGTTTGGTTGTGCTGTGGTAGTACTTCTTGAAAAATGTAAGGGACAGAAATACATAAGTATATAAGAATTTTATATCCTTGTATTAATATTTAAGAACAGCTACATAGACAAAGTTATATATAACTTTGAAGATTTATTTATATTAATCCCAGTGTGAAGAAAAACATCTAGATTTAAAGGACACATGTTCCCAAATGCTTCCGTTTTGCAATTCTCTTCTTCCATTTGGTTGAGGATTGTATCTCAGTGAAGAAAGGAAATATGCCAGAGAATAAATTGTTTATTTGTTAAAACACCAAACCTGGACAGTATGGGTCTATGTAGTTAATTCGGAGTTGAGCTCATGTTCAGGAGACTTTTACTGGCTTTTTAGTTTGAATCAGGGAACAAATAGGAAAACTCTGCGTTCGACATGCTGTATAAATTCCAAGATTGCCAGCCAGCAATCTGGCACCAGTATTTTCTAATGATTAAATTTGTAGCTAAAAAATGATCTAGATACAAGACATTGTCCCAACGTGGAAGTAACTAGCACATGAATAATGAACTCCATTTTCTTTCAAAAGTTCTACCAGTGAGTCAGCTAAAGTTGGTAAAAAATAAGCCAATTGACAATCTTTCCCAAAGAAAGTAATGAGTCTGAAATCTCTTATCAGTATCTCTCTGTGTTACCTGAATTGTTAATAGTTCACCCTTATCAGCTCCTAAACTGATTTTAAGCACTTACGAATTTTATTCTTTGCTTTCTTGAAATTGAACATTAAAAAAATATGAACCAATAAGATGGAACCTTGTTAGATTTCAGCTAATATCACATTTTCCCAGCATCCTCCTGCAGAAATGAGCACAGTTACTTCATTATAGTGCACGTGTATATTTATCTCCCATCATGTCCTGGAAGGATACCATAGTTGAAAATTCTAGGAGAGATTTGGGAAGGGAGCAGATTTGTTGAGAGGCCTTTATCTTAGTAATGTGCCTGTGCCTGAATGTTGACATTCGGGTGAAAAGAGGATTTGAGTTGTATGTCCAGTGATTTCTGTAGGGATCTTTCTGTCCATTTAGAGAACACATCTGCATTAGATTAGTTTCAACCCAGTGTAATTTCTTCACGTTGACAGGGTGGGTGGCTAAATCATGGTAATACAAGTAGTCCTCAACTTACAACCACAATTGAGCCCAAAATTTCTGTTAAGTGAGACATTTGTTAAGTGAGTTTTGCTCCATTTTATAACCTTTCTTGCCACAGTTGTTAAGTGAATCACTGCAGTTGATAAGTTAGTAACTTGGCGGTTAAGTGAATCTGCTTCCCCATGGATTTTGCTTATCAGAAGGTCGCAAAAGATCATATGACCCCGGGTAAACTTGTAAGCTGACGACTACCTGTACTTATTTTCAGCTTCTAACAATCAACTTGATTTTTTTCATTAGTATAAATTCTGAGATATTTCTTAATGGACTTTGTACATACTTCTAAAATAATTTTCTCTTACTTAGTGTTTCTAAAATTGTACTTTCTATATACATTTAAAGTTTGGTTGTTTTGTTTTGGTTGAATATTGTAAATAACTACAACTCAAGTATAGATGGGAGGCACATATATTATTTTAAAAAGTGTACATTTAGTTTTTCTTTGTAATCCTAATTATTTATAAACACATATGATTCTTAAGATGATCTTCTTTTATTGGCTAATGGCTTGGTTTCTTCAGAATTTTTTTGTAAGGAATTTTGTCAGTCTTTTTGAAAGCAAGCTTTTAAGTTGAAGTAGTATCCTTGAAAGGCTTAGGAAGAAAGATTTCTCTTTTGTAGGCATTTCCTTGATTTATTCAGCAAAACCTTGATTAAAACTTACGATCTCCGTTTTACTCACCACTAATTTACCTGATACACTTTAAATTTGCCTCACAAATATTTTTAAAATTCTCATTTCCATCTTTTGATGGAAATGCTCTATTTGATAAAGTCTTAACATCTACAAATGTTTTTTTTTTAATTTGATTTATATGCCACCCTTCTCCGGAGACTCAGGGCAGCTTACAATGCATTAAGCATTTTAGTTATTAAAGAGCTACCGAATTAGATTAAAGCTAGTTTGTAGAATTTTAATGGTTATTTCTGAAATAACATAATTTTATAAATTGATTTGAAAGTTTTCTAGTATCCAGTAAACATTAATACTGATAATTTGTATGTTGACATTACCTCACTGAAGGAATTTTGATTAACAATCGAGTACTAATGAATTTTTATTTCTCAGTAGCATAATGTAATGCATTATAGCGGAATCATTATGTTTGATGAACGCCTAGTGAAACAGGAAGTAGCATGGTGGACAGTGTAATCTCTGCAGAACAGTTTGTTATAGTTAAGATGGTATACTTAAGATTTTATTGATTTTTGCTGCTTCTAAAGATTTTATATCTAAGCTAGAATACTATATACTAAGACAAAAATTTGACTGACAATAGCCTGTTCCAACTTACATACAAATTTGACTTAAACTGAGGAGTTATTAAAAACTTTAGATTATCAACTGGACACTCAAGCAGCAGAAATATTTCCAGTGGTTGATAATCTGATAGATTATTTGGAATTGACATCCATTAATCAGAATTGGGATATTTATGTTTTAATCAACTTTTTCAGCACAATTTTCTGGGTTTAGTGATATGGTATATTATTGTTTTAAAAGACATAGATAAAACACCTGCCACTAAAGTTTGCATTTCAATTAAGATTACATTTCATAAGAATTGCACTGATAAACTGATTTGGTTGAGTGAATTGGCAGAACTTTGACCAAGATAAAGAGTTCATACATGCTTAATAGTGATTTACTGAATCAACCAAAATTATCCATAAACCACGGATTATAAACACTGAATGAATTCATGAAACATGCTAAAACCAAATATACCATATTTTGGTTAGCATGGTCAGTTAAATTACTTTCTCCTTTCAGAGTAAATGTTTGCTTTTAATATTATGATGGGACAAAGCTTAACTATCATTATTGGGTAAAATATCTGTGATTAAGATGAATGTTTTACCAAAGATGCTTTTCTTTTTTGTTTCAGACTTTACCAATACTTCTAACTGATACTCCATTTAAACAATGGCAGATGGACATCTCTTTAAGTTTATATAGCAAGGGAAAAATCCAAGAGTTAGATATAAATTATTGCAAGATGCAAGGAAAGAGGAGGTTTGGGTTTACCAGATTTGAAATTATATTTTGATGCCTGTTATTTGGTCTGGCTAAAAGAGTGGGTGACACTCCAAAATAAGAGGTTACTCAGACTAGAGGGTAATGAATTAAGGTTTGGATGGCATGGTTATTTATGGTAAGATAAGGTTAAAGTAAATGTTTTAATAATCACTTTATTAGATGTGCCATCTTAAGAATTTGGCATAAATATAAAGACACCTTTTTGGGTGTCTCCCCAGGAAGCTTTTTTCAGAAAAGAAATGGTGGCAAAGTCAGGCTGGTGGACTTATGGTCAAATAATACCTTTCAAGTATGGTGATCCTATCCTCAAATCTAAAGAAGAGCTGGAATTAGAAAAACATGTTTACCATTGGTTTACATATTTATAATTGAAATAAATATTTAAACTGTACAAAAAGAGCTATGGATTTAATTTTTTTGAAAAATAAATTGGAAATCCTATTGTATAGTAATGATTAACATATTACTAAGGTTTATAAATTGTTATTGACATCAAACTTGGAGAATGAATGTGTAAAGCATTGCATGATTCAATGGGCAAAGAACTCTGGATTTAGTATAATGCTTGAACAGTGAGAGAATATATGGGTGAAACTTCTAAAATTCACATTAAATTATAATTTAAAAGAAAACTTTATAAGATGATGTACCTCTGGTTATCTATCACTGGACAAATTGTCAAGAATGTATAACGGCACCTGAAATGAATGTTGGAAATGTAAACATAAAGAAGGAACTTTTTATTATTTATGGTGGACATGTGACAAAGCAAAGAAACATTGGAGTAGGATTCATATCTTAATACAGAAGATTCTTAAAGTGAATATAAAGATAAAACCAGAGACTCTTTTAGGTTTAATGGATAAAGAACTTGAACAAAAATTGGAACTTTGATTTTATATATGTTGATGGCAGCAAGAATACTTCATGCACAAAAATGAAAGGATACTTTGATTCCCACAATGGATGAATGGCTGCAAAAGTTCATGGAGCTAGCAGAGATGGCTAAATTGACTGCTTTGGTTAAAGAAAAGAACACAATTTTGTTTCTACTTGGAAACTGCTTTTGAACTGTGTGTTTGAAGTAGAAAAAAAAAATGAAACTTTGATTTTGGGTTTTGTTGATTAAATAGGTTTGTTGTTCTAGAAATGGCTGGTATATAATTATCATATAAAAGTAAAAAGTTGAGGTTTTATATTGCTACCTTATTTTATTGCACCAAAAGGAAACGGAAATCAATCCTTTTTTTTCTTTTCCCCTTTCCCCTACACTTTTCTCTCTCATCCTTTTCCTCCCCTATTTTCCCATTTTTTTCATTTTTTTCCTTTGTACTTCTGCATTTTATAATTTGATAACCTAATAAAAATATTAAAGCAGACTAAACATTTGCTTTGATTATGCTTTGAAATGTATCAAATTTACTTGCTGATGTCTATTTTATTGAGTGCCAAAGAAAGCTTCTTTGACACAAAATAAGCATTTTAAGTTCTTTTTTAAAAAACTACTGGATTTTATCATTTATTTTTTTAAAAAAACTATATCATTTCAAGAAACTATTGAAAACAATTAGAATAGGTGGAAATAATTTCCATATAAAACCTTCACTAATAACTCCAGTACTTTGTGAACTGCTGCAAGTACTCAGTAATAGATCTTTTTCTATTGAAGTGAATTTTGATTTTTTCCTTGATCAATTTCCCCTACCAATTTCTAAAATGATAGGTTGTTTTACAAATATGTGAATGGGAAGAAATGGGTAGGCTCATGATATATTTAATGCTTGCTGAAATAAACACTATTACTTATTTGGCCATTATTAGATTCTTACGTGACTACGATAGCTAATACAGTCTTTGAATATTGGTTGGACTGTACTAAAATCCATGTGAGGAGTGACCAGTTGCCTTTGGGAAGCTTGCAACTAAGACATGATGGCACATAGCTTCTCCTTATTTATCCAAAGACACTGATCATAATGATTTGGAGTAGGGTACCTGTAGACAGGGATAAAATCTACTTACCTTCCCAACCGGTTCGGAAATGTGTGTGCGGACCCTCTGCGCATGCACAAACCATTCTGCGCACGTGCAGAGAGTAAAAAAGGTTACTTCCTGGTTAAAACCAGGTGGGTGGAGCCTTGCGCCACCATCGCTACTGGTTCTCCAAACCACCAGCCGCCACTGCTACCAGTTCGGCTGAACCAGTCTGAACCGGAAGCATTTAGCCATTGCTGTAGACTGCTCTTCAAAGTGGCTTTGTCTTTTCCTGTGCTTGTAACATTGCTGGAAAGGGTCAGAAAAATATGTATTCAAGTTAAGGCAGATGCGTGTTATCAGTGTCTCCTCAACACCTCCTTAGCATAATCATGTATTTGCCTGATCTTTGTGGATTAATAATACTCTACATGTAGATAGATTGAAAGGCATAATAAACCCAAAATATTACAACGTTATATGTATAATATAAACTGTTTTCAAATTAATATATTATGGCCTAATATTAATAGCTAGATATTGTTGGCATCAGTTAGACATTACTCAGTTTGTTCAACTTGATTCTCCATTATTTAAAAATGTATTTTGTACAGTGCAGTGCGCAAGTATGTATAGGTATCCTTGACCTATGACCATTAGTTTTAGTGACCATTCAAAAGTATGATGGCACGGGGGGAAAAGTGACTTATGACTGATCCTTGTATTATGACTGTTGCAGTGTCCTTAGATCACATGGTCAAAATTTGGGCACTTCTGACACGCCTTTATGACAGTTGCAGCATTGTGGGATTCTGGGATCACCATTTGTGATCTTCCCAGCTGGCTTCATATCAACAAAGTCAAAGGGGGAAGCTGGATTCACTTAATTGTCACATAATTCACTTAGCAATTGCAGCAAAAAATCTAGTGCAACTCACTTAACAACTGTCTTGCTTACCAACAGAAGTTCCAGTTCCAATTGTGGTTGTAAATCAAGAACTACCAGTAACAGAAATAATGACCTCACAATATTATTCTTCCTTACAAGGCCTTGAAATGAATAAGCATATTTTTGCTTATTGATTTTGTCAGCTGTGTTGTGTTTTTGTTGTAGTTTAGAAACTGCATTGAATGTTCATGTTACTGAGCAACTCAGCAGTGTTGTGTTTGCCTATTGCTGAGCTTTTACATTCAAGCATGCATTCCTCCAATTGGTTGAGACAGAAGATTTGAATGGAACAAGTGGATTCTTTGGCATCTTGTTCAATGTCATATATAGATACAGAGATAGGCTGAGGAAAGGAAGCAAATGCTATTTAATCTGCTTTTCATCCTAAAGATACAATGTGACTCCATTTGATATTTCATCTTATCTATGGAACTATGGAAATCTTGCTAGCATTACAATAAGTACTTTATGGAAGATTAAATTCTGTCTTGATTAAGTTTTTCTTTTTTTCTATATACAGCTTTTCTAACCTCTGATACTTGCTTTCAGTATCATAGGGAGCTATATAAAATATGACAATTGGATTTAATAACCAAAGTTAAAATAACTTATATGGTATATGAGAGAGCATGATTTGTTTTTTGTTTGTCCTGAAAACATTCCATTTTAATTACAGAGCTGGAAGAATCCATTTGGGCCCTCAAATGCAGCCCCTTGCATAGTACAGGAGCCCAAATTGAAGAATCCTAGAGAGGTGCTTGAATATATTTAATGAAGGGGAGTCTACCAGTTTTCTGGATTGTTGGTTTGTTGGACTCTCTGTCAAACCAATCAATCTGTAGTTTGCTGAATTTTCCTTTTCTCTCTTTCTGAAGAGTTACATTTTTTCTATTCCAGTTGTAGATCGGATACTTCATAAGTTCTCCAGGATTTCTGATATATGTCCAATCCATCCACTTGTCCATTTGTTTCAGTACTTTGGGATGTATTTCATCTAGAGTTTTTAAATTCAATATTGTAATAACATTACAAATAGCATGAGACTCCAATTTTTAATTGGCCTGTCACAAAACATGTATAGTTAGACTGTAATGGTTAATGTGCTCATATTTACAGACTTTTTCATTATTAGGAGCATCTAGACAAAACCTAAAATTACAAAAGCTTATTTTTATTTTTGAGTTGGGTCTTTTGGATTATCTTTGCACTAATACTCCATCATCTGAATGTAGCTTTTTATACCTAACTTATGATAGTGTTTTTTATTCAGATAATTCAGTGACTGGGGTCCAGCAACAGTATTTGCTTCTGTACTCTTTTTTTTCCTGATCCCTATTTCTATTTGCTTTTCTCCTTGCTTAGTTTTGACTGGTAGTAACAGGATTCGACTTGTCCGTGCCATTTTATTTGTAATGTTGGATTTTTAAAAAGCCAATTACAGAATTCTTGGAATAAAATAGGGTTATTTATTTTGTGGTCAGGATAAACTATCGCAGCATGGGTGTTTTGTTTTAAACTCAAAGTGCATAAAACAATATCTCCCACTTAGGATATTTTGGTCATCCCTTGAGAAATGTAGAGCATTTCAACTGCAAAGAATTGAGCCCTCTTTAGTATGTTGGGCATAAACCAAAATATGCTTTTTTGTCCCAAGGATGAAATAAAAATGCTTTGTTTCAAGAAACAGAATCCATGCAAGTGTATAGATGGGTTATATGTTATAGACAGATACTGGCTGGGAATGAATGTTTATATGCTGTCTGTGTGTTCTCTTCTGTTTTGTAATATTTATGTTACTCATGCTGTTAAGAAGCTCTAGCAGTCTTCTTTTTCTTTCTTTCACCCACTCTTTTGCACAAGTAGCAGCACTGGGGAAGAATAACATAGTTCTTTTGCATCTGGCAAATAGGCATCACATTTTTGACAGCCTAGTCAAAGAAATTAAGAAAGAAAGAAAACCTCATAGGGCTGAAGTACCAATTAAAAAGAATGTTAAATAATGTAACTGTTCTTTTTTGTGATATTATGTGGTATGAGCCACCCAGACAGGTTAAAAAAATAATTTTAAAAAGATCACCTGTCTATTCTTTCTGTTGGGGGGATGGGATTTATAATGTGACATGCTAATGTAAACAGTGATGCCCTTGGATAAACTTTCTGAAATTTGGGTGATGGGTAGCATTCAGTAGGGAATATCACTTCACTGTTGCAGAGCTAGGATGGAAAACAAGGGAATGCAGCTGATCCTGAGTTTTCATTGTTGTTCTATGCACTTGAAATATTTTGTGTTTTGTTCATAGTGTTTTGTTCTGAGGGATTACAGCCAAGTTGAAACATTTCAACAGAATTCATTTGAGTCAGACTGTTTTGTTCTGCATGTGAAATAAAAAATAATTTTCTATTTTGTGTATACTCCTGTGATTCCTAAACCTTTTTGAAAGTAAGCCATGTAAGATCTATCCATATACGTAGTGAGGGAGGTCTGCCTTTTTTTACGTGTCATATCCCTATAATCTCTGATGCATTGTATTTTCTACAGTCTTGAGTCAATATTAGGAACTAGAAAACGATGTGATGTAGCTTTAGAAATCAATACTGCACAAAGTACTTAGTTAATCAGGTTGTTGGTTGTTGGTAAAATTAAATCATTAAGAATGTAATCTGTAACATGCAAAATTATCTTGAATTTAAAATAGAAAGATGTTCCTCTATGTTGGGTAAATCATGGTTTAAAACAGGACTGTGAACATGCTTTTTTCCAGAGTGCTGCTCCCACTGTCCATAGCTGGGAACGTTCCCTCAGTTCTTGACACTAACTGAGTGAGAGCTGATTAAACTCTCCCTACTGAGGCACGCCTCCAATCCCATCATGCCCCAGTCTATCACTCAGTTACTGACAAGAGCTGAAGTGAACTGAGAGCTGTGGTGACTATTTTAGTATTTCTTTTAATTTATTCCTTCTATTTCTCTCCCTACCCTTCTATATTGCATATAGGATTTTTTTGTTATTTTTGATTACCCTTTTCATGCGTCTGGATTTCCTTTCCTCTGATTCTGCTGCTGTTAGCGTGCTGTGCGTCTGGGCTGTCTGGGCCGCCCACGCTTCGAGGATTCGCAGCCGCCGGATTCCGACTCTTCGGGGCGGATCCGGCTTCACCTTTCTAGCCGCGAGCGTGGGCCGAGCGTGCAGGATTGCTGCTACCGCCACTGCTCCTTTCCTGTCATTGGCGGCTTCGGGGTTGTGTCACTCGTTGGTGTGCTCCCCGCGATTCTAACTGCTGTACCTGGCCGCATTGGAGCCAATTATTGGTGCGCAGGCTTGCCACTAATTTTAAAAGACGCTACGGCTTGAGCGGCTCCGGAGAAGCATCACATCTCAGGTGCGCTCTCCGCTGTTGATTCCTCCCGGCGAATTGTCAAGGCCTTCCTTCGCCTGGCTGTCCCGAGGAGCCGCGGGATATCTGTTTGGCTTCTGGCGCGAAAGCAGCGGCGGGCGCCATTTTGGACGGTGTTGGGAGCGCGCCATTTTAAATCGTTCATTGCTGGAGCTGTCAAGTTTTTTTCCTTGGAGTCTGGGGCTTTCACACAGTGTCGGGGCGACGCCTTCCTGGACAGTCTCACAGCCCCTTTGGCCTAATTAATCTACTCTGAGATTCAAAGGGGCCGCCTTTCAAAAAAAAAAAAAAATCTGACGGACTCCTTGACAGCCTTTGGCCTACTTAAACTAATTTGATATTTAAAGGGCCACCTCTCCTTAAAAAAAAAAAAATCTGGTCTCTGGACTGACTCCATTGCTCATCTCCATAGTGCCATGGCAGATCCCGCGTTATCGTCCGATATTGAGCCCAACCATAGCCCTGAGCACAGACAACCTAAGCGGGCTAAAAAGTCCTCAAAATCGAGATCTGAGACTTCAAGCCGCAGATCCCACAAGTCAAAAGTGACTAAGGGACTGGACTGAGATGCCCAGCGCTGCCCTAACGCCCTAGAGAGGCAGTGGGACAAGGCCCGTCGGGCAGCTGTCACAGAAGTGCTCTTGATTCATGTGCCCCTGACCATGCCGCCTCTGCATCCGTGGCCGGCATTTCTTCATCTTCCGGGTCCCTGGCATCTTCACCGGACCGGGACAGTCATGAGAAGGCCCAGACGTCTCAACAACTGCGTTTGTCAAAAGGAGTGTCCCAATCCTTGCCCGATGTGTCAGGAGTGGGCCTAGCTCCATTGCAGGGTTCTGCTCGTGCCCGGCCGGAGGCCACGTTTACCCTGATGGCGGCTGGCCTTCGAAGCTCTGAAGGGGCCACTCCTGCACCTCCGATGGATCTTCAAGCCTTCTTCTCTTTGGCCTTCTCTTCGTTCCTGGCAGCCGGTCTTCATCAGGCATCTCAGGCTTCATTGCTTCCTTCGACGGTGCAGCCAGCCCAACAGCAACAACAGGCCACGTTTTCCCGGGTCTCGAGACAGCCGTCTTCAGCTTCCCGGACTGACTGATCAGGGCGAGGAATGCCCCGAGGACATCAAATTTTCCGACGATGAGGGATTACCCCCGGACGCCCCAGCCTTCACGGGGTTGTTTCGTCGTTCCATGTTTAAATCTTTGCTGCACAAGGCCTGAATGACGACCAATTTAAGTTCTCAGGCTCCGGATCCGTCGGCCGCCTCAACTTCCACGGGCCCCCACGATGCCTTATTCCATTCGGCTAAGCCAGACAAGGATGTCATTCCATGCCCTCGCCTGTCCTTGACTTGGTGGACGTCGCCGGCGATGCTCAAGGGCTGCGACTTTCTGGAGCCGGAGAGACTTACCTTAACATCAGACGCCAGCCTGAAGGGTTGGGGGGCGCACCTCAGCAACCTTGTGGCTCAGGGCCTGTGGTCTCCAGCAGAAAGTCTCTGCAGCATAAATCTCCTCGAGTTGCGAGCGGTCCGGCTGGCCCTCCTGCACTTCCGCAGTCTAGTGGCAGGCCGTCATATTCTGGTCCTCACGGACAATACAGCGGCCAAAGCGCACATCAACAAGGAAGGGGGCACAAGGTCCAGGATGCTAATGTTCGAAGCGGAACATCTCTTCAGCTGGGCGGAGCGTCACCTATTATCCATGAAGGCGGACCACATATCGGGGGTGGACAACGTACGAGCAGACTGGCTCAGCCAAGAACAGCCGGCAGAGTGGCAACTCCTCCCTCGTCTGTTTCAAGAGATTTGTCAACGGTTTGGGACACCGGTGATAGACTTGTTCGCCTCTCGGAAGAATGCTCATCTGCCTCGCTTTGTGTCCCGATATCCAGACCCGTTGGCCGAGGACCGCGACACACTCACCTGTCAGTGGCCAAAGGGCCTTCTCTACTCGTTCCCTCCCATCCCTCTCCTCTCCCGCGTTGTGAGGAAACTGCTGCTAGAGAAGGCGGATTTAATCCTGGTGGCTCCCAACTGGCCTCGCAGGGCCTGGTATGCAGACCTCGTCGCTCTCTCCGTGGAACCACCTTGGGTGATTCCGCTGGACCAACTATCGCTTTGCCAAGGGGCCGTTTGTCACCCGGAGCCCCAGTGGCTCCACTTGGCCGCTTGTCATTTGAACGCATCATCTTGAAAAAGGCGCATCTGCCTGATGATGTTGAGACTATACACGCAGCCAGACGTCCTTCCACGTGCCGTATTTATGAGGCCTCCTGGAGGGCCTTCTGTACCTGGGGAGCTGCAAGACCTGTGGACCCCACCTCTGCCAACGTGAAGGAGGTCCTAGAATTTCTGCAGACGGGACTTAAGAAGGGCCTAGCTCCCGCAACGTTACGACACCAGACAGCGGCCTTATCCACTGTCTTGAAGTGTCCGCCCTATGACTCTCTCTCTCACCATCCGCTTATAAAAGGCTTCCTTCACGGCTACGAACTTGTGTCCACCTCAAGTACATCGGTACCCGACCTGGGACCTCCCCCTTGTTCTACAGGCCCTGACGTCTCCACCCTTTGAACCTCTGGCTTCGATTTCCTGGAAATATTTGTCTCTGAAGGTGGCGTTCCTTCTAGCCATCACCTCCGCTCGAAGGGTGTCTGAGCTTTCGGCGCTGTCAGCTCGGGACGACCTTTGCATCTTTAGGGACAGTGTAGTGGTTCTGAGACTTGATCCCATGTTCGTCCCAAAAGTGAACTCCCTGTTTCACCGGGCGCAGGAACTCACCTTGCCGGACTTCTGTCCGTCCCCACGGAACTCCACCGAACGATGCTGGCACAAACTTGATGTGAAACGAGTCCTTCGTATATACATTCGCAGGACTGCCACCTTTCGTAGAACGGAGGCCCTGTTGGTCTCTTTCCACCCGGCCTCCTTGGGCCAGAAGGTATCCGCGGCCACGGTTGGCAGGTGGCTCAGGGCGTGTATCTCCTTGGCGTATGATTTGGCGGTGAAACCATTTCCGGGGCGGGTTCTACCGCACTCCACTCACAGTGCGGCCACTTCTGCGTGGGTGACTCAGGCATCTGTGGAGGACATCTGCCGGGCTGCCACGTGGTCCTCCGTATCACAGTTCATACGCCACTATAGGATCGACTCGTATGCCTCGTCGGATGCATCCTTTGGTCGGCGTGTCCTGCAGAGTGTTGTTTGTGACAGGGGTCCGGGGGCATCCAGTCTCCCGCCCTAATCATTCGAGCTTGGGTATGTTCCAGCTGTGGACAGTGGGAGCAGCACTCTGGAAAACGAACGTTGGCTTACCTGAACGTTCCTTTTCGGAGTGCTGCAACCACTGTCCATTCCCCTCCCTGTTTTGTGTTTTGGTAATTTCTTGCTTCTTGCAGACTCATCTGCCTCATCTCTGTTTTTTTCCTGTTGACTCATCATTGGACTTCATTGTTGTGCCTTGCTGTGCCTTCGTGTTAGACTGGAGCATGATGGGATTGGAGGCGTGCCTCAGTAGGGAGAGTTTAATCAGCTCTCACTCAGTGTCAAGAACTGAGGGAACATTCCCAACTATGGACAGTGGTCGCAGCACTCCGAAAAGGAACGTTCAGGTAAGCCAACGTTCGTTCTTTCAAATATAGAAATAATGGGGTTAACACAAAAGAATCCATGAAAATAATTGCTGCTCCATATCTCTGAGTAACAAAATTTAAATAATATGATTCATGCATTGCAACAAGCTTCCTGCGGGCCTTCATTGTGAGAAAGCCATACAATCACATCCTATCTGAAAAGAAACTTAAATTTAGTCATAATTATTTTATTTTGTCATTTCTTTGTATATGAATACTATATTAAGTTTTTAAAAATGAATACATGGTTAGAAGCACAGCTATTCTACTCTCTAATGTCATAATGTTCAAAGATTGTATCGTGTTTCTATTGTCATTTCAACTCTGTTGGGGAATTAAGCAGGGAGGGCCCAAGAAGGCATAAAATAACATTAGAAATTGTTTTAAGGTTTGAAAGATAGAACAGCTAATTTTATTTGCAACACCATTATTGTGTACTATAGGCTTCCATTAAAATGAAAAGAGCATTAGCTGAAAATATTGGTGTAACTCATATTTGGAATGCAATTATATTGAGTTGCCACTAATAGACCTGCATATATCATTTATCAATAATATACTAGGTGTACTTGTGTTGGCATTAAAAACAAGATATATGATGTCTGTGTATTATAAGATGTCTGTAGAGCAGACTTATATTTCTGACTGCTTGATCTCTGTGCTACAAGAAAATATTGTCACACCTAAAACATTTTTGTAAACTTATTAAAATATCATGAAACTGAAATATTATGAACTAGACTATATTACTACAATTGTGGAATCCTTGGTGCTATTCAAGCATGGTGGTTTTCTTGCAAATGTTTCATTACCAAACTAGATAACATCATGAGTCCTAGTGGCACAGTGGTTAAAGTGCTGTATTGCAGGCAAACTGCCCACAGCGTGGAGTTCAATCCAGATGGGATTCAGGTTGACTCAGCCTTCCATCCTTCCAAGATTGGTAAAATGAGAATCCAGATTGTAGGGGGAAATATGCAATATGTTTCATTGTTTTATAGTTTTAGAATTATAAACTGCCCAGAGTCACTTAGTTGAATTGGGTGGCTAGAAATTGAGTAAATAAATAAATCATCCGTGGTAGGAGGGAGTGGGATTTGCCCTTATTTTTACAGTGTTTGGGAGGCCTACAGAATGCTCCTGGGGGCTGGGGAGGGCAAAAATGCCCCCGTTTTTGTGAAAAACGGGCCCATTTTCAGCCTCCAAAGACCCCCATATGTCGCGTTTTTGCTTTCCCCAGGAGCACTCTGTAGGCCTCCCAAACCCTCTGCAGGTCCTGTTTTTGTGAAAAACTGGTCTGGTTTTGGCAAAAACAGGACGCCTGGGGTGGGGTTTTGGGAGGCCAAAAATGCCTGTATTCGATGTATAAGACAAACTAACATTTCCACCCTCTTTTGAGGGGGGGAGTGTGTCTTATACTCTGAAAAGTACTGTTCCCATTGTAGTGGGAACAGCATCCAGGAATGGGTTGTCCTTGACTGTCAAAGCTGCAAGGACACACCCTCTGCCAATGGTCCCAATTTTTGACTCAGTCTTGGTCAAAGAGAGACGTGGGTCTTTCAGTTTACCTATTCTTGGATTAGTTTCCCATTACAATTACCATCTCGAATTAACACCTCAAATCAACAACTGAATGTCAGCTGCTCCCAGCCTCAGCTGGTGGAGCCATGCTTTTTCCAGCGCGAAGGGCTTTAGCCCAACCCCACTGAAGGCCGCGCAGCCTTAGCCCTAAGGACTAAGAAGGCACCTGAAATCCTAAGCCCAGCCTTAGCCCTAGGGGCTCAGAAGGTACCTAAGTCCCTGGACACACTCTTGAGTGAGCACCAAGCTTCAGCCGCGCTCAGTAGAAGCAGGGCCCAATTTGGGCGAGTCTGCTCAGCCGGGAAATGGCCCAGGATGCCGTGGCTGCCACCATTAGCACAGAGACCACCTTTTCCACCAAGAATCTGGCTCTCTTGGCCCCTGAAGGTGCAGATTCAGCAGGAACCTCTGGACAGAGGCCTGCAGGCAAGAGAGCCTTGGCAAAATTATCCCGGCACCGTGTACCCTCCAAAAAGGCTTCTAAGGCTTCAGAGATAGACGCGGTTAGGCAGCAAAAGGCTATTGACTGCGAGATTGAAAAAGCCTTGAAGAAAGCTGACCGTCTGAGGGAATCACCTCAGACGGTCTTGGATCAGGCAGCAAGTTTGCACCTTTTTTCCTCACAGCCGTTGGAGCTGCTTGAGGCATTTGACAGCTGCCCGCATTGCAATGGTCTCCAGATGGTGCTAGCGAGAGCCTTCGAGTAATCTGCCTGGCAACAGAGAACCCTTGCTAAGCCTGATTCCACAGGCTTTTCACACAAGTGCTGCCTGGCAGCAACCTGTCAGACAGCGGTCAGCAGGTATAGAGGCCACCTTCACTCCAACGGCCGCGGGGCTCCATCCAGATCAAGTGCCTGCCAGCATGGGAGAGCTAATCTCAGAGGCTATCAAGCAGGCAATAGCAGCTGGCTTACAGCAGAGCCACAGAGCTGCTTCGCTTCACTCTGATTTTCCCTTGCCTCAGACATTCCTCCCAGTGCCTCATACTTCAGGGGAGTTTTGTATATCACAGGGGCCCTACTCCCCAGTCCTTTCACTTTGTTCTTCGGTGTCAGAGGAAGAGACAGGCAAGGATCTGGACTTGTCAGAGGATGAAGGCTTATAGCCGGATCAGCCTGCATTTGCAGGACTGTTCAGACCAGCTTTGTTAAGTCTTTACTTTTCAAAGCAAAAAAAATCCACTTGCATGGGGTCCATTCCACCATCTTTGGATCCTGTACCAGGAGCCTCTGATTCTACGGGCTCCTTATTTTCTGAGCCAACTAATGAGGCAGAAGTGGTGCCATCTCCCCGCCTATTTTTAGCTGTGCTGCAGCAGCAATGGACCGCTCCAGCAACCAGGCCTAATCCAGGTTCACTGGACAAAAATTATACAACATCGGGCCTGAGCTCTCAAAGGCTCTTCTGATGCCTATGGTGGATGCCCCAGTGGATGCATTAACTGGGCAGTTGGGGATACCAGAGGCCCCAGAGGAAGCCCTCCAACCTGAGGACAGGAGAGTGGAGCAATCTTTGAGGAAGACTCACCAGGCGGCTGACTGGGCCATCAAGGCTTCCATGGCAGCTTCCTTTTTAAATAGAACCTCTCTCCTCTGGCTAAAGTAGCTACAGGATCGGATCCCGTTGGGAAATACCAGATCCCATCAGGACTTGAACAAATTGCAGGCGGCTCTGGAATTTTCCACGGATGCAACGCTAAACACCGCAAGGTTTGCATCAAAGGCCATCACCTCAACTGTGACTTCCAGGCGACTCCTGTGGCTCCGCCAGTGGCAGGCAGATGCCAAACGTAAGTGGAGACTAGCCTCCGCCCCGTTCTCAGGGGAGCGGCTATTCCTGGATCCGATCCTGGTGGAATCGCGTGATAAACGTAAGATCCTCCCATCTTTCTCCCGGTGGATGGAGTCCCGCCCCTTCCGACACCAGACCTTTCGGGGTTCGGACACCGGGTTGGGCCACCGCGTCCGCGGTGCCCATTCTTTCAATGGCAGGACCAACAACAGGATAGGGCAGGGGGCTATAGGCAGTTTCCTCCCAAATGACCCTTTCGAGGGGGAGGAAGCCATTCTTTTAAGCGCCAGAAGTAGCTGCACTACCAATCCTCCCATTGGTGGACGCCTGGCTTATTTTGCCAGGCATTGGGAGGGCACCACCACTGATGCATGGGTCTTGGAGACAGTCCGGTCGGGCCTCTCCTTAAGAGTTCCTCTCCACACCCCCGAGGTTTTTCATTCGCTGCCCTGATTTAGGGTTCAAGATGAAGCAGGCCCTCATGGAAACCACTATTCAACATCTGCTGGATATCCAGGTGATTTAGCCGGTTTCAGAGGAGAGCAGGGGTTGGGATCTTATTCTTATTCTTATTCTTATCCTCTTTGTAATTCCAAAACCCTTGGGGCAGTACAGAGCAATTCTAGACCTGAAACGATTGAACTGCCTCATCATCTACAAGCGGTTCAAGATGCAGTCTCTTAGTCCATTTTGGATGGCGTTAGGGAGGGCAACTTCCTCACTTCTTTTTTTTTTGATTTTTTTTTTAATTTTCTCAAACATAAACATAAATAATAACTTTCAAGAACAAAGTCTCGATCCGGTCATAGATAGGTACAACGCTTACATTCCTTTAACAAGCTCCATTCCCATTTTCCATTACATCTTTTAAACACAAAAATCAAAACATGAAGAGAAGAAAAAAAATTTTTTTTAACATGAATTCTAGCATCTTAATCTAAACAGATCTATTATGTCACCGCAAATTTAATTTCCAGATAAACAATTCATCTTTATATCCATGTCCAATTTATATCTGGTTCTTCTCCAATTTTTCTTTCTTACATCTTTTAACATCAATATCAAAGTATAAATTTTAACAATCTTCTAACCTCATAGTTTAATTACCTTACATTTTTATCACCACAAATCTTAATTTCAAATTCAGTACAACTCTATTTTTATTCCAGTTTATAAAACAAAGTTCTATCTATTTTTCTTAATCTCTTGACCCATTTCATCAAATATTAAAATCTTAAACTTTATCAATTTATCTTTAATTTTTCCCCGCTTATCATCTATTACACCTAACTCCTACTATTGTTTGGCTGATTTCCAGCATGTTCTATTTTGGCTGATTTCCAGCATAGTCTCCTCCAAACAACCCCCTATTTTTGGCTGATTTCTAGCATATTATATTTGGCTGATTTCCAGCATAGTCTCCTCCAAAACTCCCGCTATTGTTTGGCTGATTTCCAGCATAGTCTCCTCCAACTCTCCTGTTATTATTTGGCTAATTTTCAGCATTTTCCATTTTTACTGGTTTCTATCATATTTTCCTCAAAGTCTCAAACTTTTATTTAGTTGGTGCCCATCATCTCTTATTTTAATATATTTATCTATTATATGTCAGTTTCCCAGCATATTTTCCCAAATTAATTCTCAGTATGTTTCATAATATTAATCATTTGCAGTTTACATGGAATAAAATCACAATTTATAACTGAAGTTAGTGTATCTTGCAGCATGTTTTTCTAAATTAATTCTCAATAATCACAATTTATAACTGAAGTCTGTGTATCTTGTAGTTACATCCAATAAAACATTAATCATATTCACCAATCTGAAGTTTGTTTACAAGTTAAAGTTAAAACATATTACATCTAACAGTAAATTTTCTTGGAGTTATCTCATATTAGTATATACTCTTATTTATTATCTTTAACCACCTAAACATCAATCCTCTATTTTAGTTACCATCTCTTATTTTTCATCCTTATTACTCCAAAAGTCCTCCTGTTTTTATCCAAAAATCATTTATATATTTAAGCTTTTAAACATTACATTTCAATTTTATCTACTTTATTTCTTCCTTTCCCTATCTGTTCATAAGTGTTCCACTTAAAAATCCAAACATCCAAGTTGAAAACTGTGTGTCACTTTAATGTTTTGTAACATCTGTTCCATATATAATACATCAACTTCCTTCTCTTTTGTTCCTGTGCCACACCCTTTTCTTACTAAGCCAGTTAATTTCAATTCTAGTAAATCCAGAGTATTTCTTCTTCATAAAATCACCCAGCGACAGAATAGGAATTTCTAGAGTCCATAAATCTAAAGTTAATTTCAAAGTAATCCAAAGTAAAACACCATTCAAAATGTTTCTTTTCCAAACAGAAGGGAAATCTCTTCAATCCACATTCCACTTAGTCACTGCAGACTCCATAGCTATTATGTAACTATCCGCGTGTCTTTCTTCATTAACTTTTCAAAGTTGTTTAACTCCCAAGGGGGAAAAAAAGAATGTTTCTCCAATCTATTCCAATTAAAAGAGAAACCCAATTTTCTGGTTCATAAAAAGCCAATTCTTCCAGATCAATTGTACTTAAACAAATTCTATTGTGGGTCTTTATTTCCAATTTTTTTCCCCTTATCAGATCTTCAAGCCCCAATGCTCTGTAGCCGCTGTTTAAAATTTGGGGTCCTATTTGTAATAATCCATGCAGTTACGTTGTTTCTTGCCTGGGTTGGTGTCACTCACCCGTCTTCGAAAAAACTCGTCCTTTCCTCGCCTCTCCTGCACAATCTTTTCACGGTCCACCGCGGCTTTGCGACAGCCGCCATGGCTGCCTACCCCCACTGCCAACTTCGAGGATTGCCTCTAGCCTCCGAGGAACTTGCCTGTTCCTCTTGGCCTTCTGAGGTGCTCCTCTTCTCCCCCCATCCCTACTAGACGGGGTCGGTCTGAAGACCGATAGATCGGTGGTTTGTCAGTCGGGTTTTCGCGGGCTCATTAGAGCCCGCCATATCCCCGACTGTAGCGCTGCAGCGCCAGACCGGAAGTTGCAACTTCCTCACTTCTATTGCTCTCACTGAAGCTTATCTTTATATCCCATTCTACCAGGACATAAGCAATATCTAAGGTTTTATTACGCAGGCCATCATTATCAATATAAGGCATTGCCATTTGCCTACCATAAGTGCCCAGGGCGTTTAAGAAATTGCTGGCTGCCTTAGCGGCATACCTCCAGGCTCTTCCCATGCGCGTCCAGTGCTATCTGGACGATATCCTGGACCAGTCCGCCTCTGTTCCCTAGGCATGTGAGGATCTCAGCTGCACCATACAGGTGCTTCAGGATCACGGGTTTTCAATAAACACTACCAACAGCCATTTCACACCAACTAACCGGTTGCTGCATTTAGGAGCGGAAATAGATATCTTGGCGTGCAAGGTACACCTCTCCCAGGAGTGCCAGGTGAATATTAAGGAATTGGTGGGTAGAGTCAGTAAGGGACCGTATGGTCCCCCTGGCCACCCTCTTACAACTCCTGGGCAAGATGGTGTCCTGCATTTTTATCGTGCCCTGGACATGTGTTCACTCCCAGTCACTCCAGTGGTGGTTCCTCTCTTACCAGAGGACAGGCAGGAGCAATTCCCATTCCAAAGTCAGGGTACCACCAGAGGTGATACGCTCCCTGCAATGGTGGGCTTCCCTGGAAATTACTAGGGGATGTCTCTTCAAGGAACCTTACTGTCTAACGATTACAACAGATCCCAGCCTCTTTGGCTGGGGGGCATACCTCCAGAGTAGGATGGCCCGGGGACAGTGGTCACCAGCAGACCTGGGCCACAATATTAACTGGCTGGAACTCAGGGCAGTCCATCTGGCCCTGCGCCAGTTCCAGAATATAGTGTTGGGCAGACATGCCTTGATTCTGACTGACAATGTGGCCACTAAGGCACACATTAACAGGCAAGGGGGAATGCTTTCTAGGTCCCTTATGAGAGAGACAGAAAGACTGTGCCTATGGGCTGAGAGGCTCCATTTGTCACTATGGATGGAGCACGTTCCGGGGGCCACAAATGTACAGATTGGCTTAGCAGGGCCACAGTTGATAATGCAAAGTGGCGCCTGCATCCGACTTTGTTTCAGGAGCTGACAAAGCACTTCAGGCAGCCAACTGTGGATCTCTTTGCCACTCCAGACAACGCCCAGATGACAGGGCTTTTTGCGAGATTAGTGGTATCGGGTGCAGAAGGGGCCAATGCTCTTTACAGCCCTTGGCTGCGAGAGTTCCGCGAGAGTGTATATTTTTCCCTTTCATCCCAAGGATGATAAGAAAAATTCTGGTGGAACAGGCGGAGGTATTGCTTCTGGCCCCAAACTGGCCATGGTGACCATAGTTTGCCGACTTAGTCGCTCTCTCGGTGGCCAGCCATTGGAGAATACCCCCGTACAGAATCTCCCTCAGCCAGGGGGCCTTGGTCCACCTGGACCCACAGTGGCAGGTCAGTGACCGCCTGGCGTTTGTGTGGAGCTCTCTGAGCCTGTATAATTACTCCTTCAAGGTGATAGACATTATACAAGCCTCCAGGAGGCCTTCCACGAACAGAATATATGATGCCACCTGGAAGGCATTTTGCTCCTGGTGCTCCAGGTCGTGATTGGATCCAACGTCTGTATCCGTGCCCCAGATACTGGAGTTTCTTCAGGCAGGGTTTGACAAAGGTCTATCGCCGAACACGATCCGTCAACAGGTGGCTGCCCTGTCATCGGTCCTTTCTTGCGGGGGGCTGGAGTCCCTTGCTCAACACCCAACCGTCTGCAGTTCATCAGGGGTGCAACGAACCTATGGCCTCCAGTGGTTCACAGATATCCTACTTGGGACCTCACTAAGGTACTGCAGGCACTGACTGAGGCCCCATTCAAACCACTTGAGATTGGCCAGATTGTGTTTCCTGACCTGCAAGGTGGCTTTCCTAGTGGCCATTATATCGGCCAGGTAGATATCGGAGTTAGCAGTGCTTTCCATCTGACAGGACCTCTGTGTTTTCCATCCTAACAGGGTGGTTTTGCATTTAGACCCTTCTTTCATTCCAGAAGTTAACTCGTGGTTCCACAGGGCCCAAGAACTTATCTTGCCCAATTTCTGCCCCAACCCTGTGCATGCACTGGAACGGAAGTGGCACACGCTAGACGTGCAAAGGGCACTCCGAATCTATATCAAACGAACTTCCTCCTTTCAGAAGATGGAGTCACTTTTTGTATCGTTCCAGCCAGCCTCCTTAGGGGCCAAGGTCACTCCATCGAACATGGGCTGCTGGATTAGGGTGTATATTGCCAAATCATATGAGATACAGGCCCTTCCACTGCCCAAGAGTCCCACGGCACACTCCACAAGGAGTGCGACCACAAGTGCGGCATGGGTAACGCAAGCCTCTCTGGAAGAGGTTTGCCGTGCAGCTACCTGGTCCTCCCCATCCCCTTTCATCAAGCACTATAAACTGGACAGCTATGCCTTGGCTGAGGCGGCCTTTGGTAGGTGGGTCCTCCAGAGGGTGCATGTGGATGAGGACCTCAGACCAGGCTGTGACCACCCATGAGGACAAGACTACTTTGGTATGTCCCATTCCTGGATGCTGTTCCCACTTCTCCATTTTAGTGGGTCTTACCTGATATGCTTCTTCTCGTTGAGTGGGAACAGCATCCAGCCCCACCCTATTCACCGGCTGGTACTTGGTCCAACGTAGCACACATCGGAGCTAACCACATGAGTCTGTCCCTTCATCTTCGCCAAAAGCTGGGAACGTTGGCAGAAGGCGTGTCCTTGCAGCTTTGACAGACTCAGTCTAATTGGCTGACAGACGAGGACAACCCATTCCTGGATGCTGTTTCCACTCAACGAAAAGAAGCGTATCAGGTAAAACCAACGCCTCATTTATTTTGGAGGTGAGGTAGTTTCCATCTTTCCTTGTTTTGGCAAAGACCTGACCTGCTATAAAGTGTTTTTCACTATGTGAGAATTTCCACACCTTTATTGGAAGCTTCCTGTATTGAACAATCAAATTTAATGGGAAGAATCCACATTGCTCTTCAGTATCTCTTCTGCTTTCGTGGTGGATAAATAACCTAGATTAGGAGAAAGCAAACGGACTGAAGGTTTTATAATCGTTGACTACTGTATGTTAGCTGTGGTGGAGGTACTTGAGTTTGGGGGGGGGGAGTTCTGAGGTAATAAATTACCTCCTACAGATTGGTATACTTTATGAACTCTTGCAGAAGCTAAAATTTATGGAATGTTAATGTTTTATTAAACTAGTACGAAAGAATGAACCCCCTTGGATTGGAGTGCTGTTTTAGTCTGTCTTCTGCCTCTTTGCCTTTTTACTTGACTGCAAAAGCTTTCACCAAGTAGCAGCAGTCTCCTCTGACTTGACCTTGCCACAGGAATGGAATCTTCTTTGATATTTTATCACCGATGATCCTCATCCATAATTTGAGATCAGCCTATTCTGTTCTTTTGCTCAGCCTTTCTATCATTTGGCTGTTCTGTCAAGACAGCAGCAATGCCAAACCTCTCTTTTTCTGTGAAGTGTTGAAGCAGTGATATTAGACCTACTCACTCCTAAGAAGGAAAAGGGGAATTCAAAAGTACATTTTAAAAAGTGTCTAGTCTGCACAAGCTTTCTAGTCTTTGATACGATATTTCCAGAACATGAAAATATCAAATAAATGAAAAATATTAAGGCTCTTTTATACTTTCTGGTTCTCAATCCTGATTACAATATTGTCTCGACCAATCTTTGTTAATGAAAGCCACATCATAGGGAGAAATTAAACATCTGCATTGCTGGTTTTTATTAAAACTAGGAAGTGTGGTATTTGGTCAGTATTATCAGTAAATTATTTTAAGCTTCCATCTGAAAGTTTAAAAAATAAAAGCAAAATAATTCTATAGTATTTTTAGATGGAAGATTTGGATGAAATGAGTGTTAATATTGTAGAATCCATTTGTAGGTTGAAATTTGGAAATTCTAGTTTTATTTAGAATCTTCTAATATTAATAATATTTAATAATAATATTAATAATAATAATATTTTCCTTTCAATTGACCCCATGATTTATCCAAAGTCTTATTGATGATACTGTCTCTGTAATTAACATTGCAGATGGATTTAAAGTTTGATCATGCTTAATAATTATAGTGTATTAAATATAGTAGTTATCATTAACTTCAACATGAATACAGTTTTGAAAGTACAGATTCAGTTCTGCTTAAGTTGGTTCCAGAAAATTCTGAATTGAAGACTTTAAACAGATTCTTTTTGCTTTTTGCATTATAATACAATTTTTATGTATTACAATTCTTTAAGATAATAGTTTAGTGAAGATCTTTCATTTTGCTAGTATTTTATTTTAAATACTTTTGTATAAAATACTGTATTCTGTATTGATTATTTGGTTTAAATATATTAATATTCTGAAATATATGAGAAAAAAAACCTCTGTTAGCTAAATAATGTCACTTAGAATAGAAAATTATATTTAAAAAAATGGAAACATTTAAATACAAAACTATTCTACCTTTCCTTATTTAAATTAAAAGTGTACTGAAATTGGATTGAAAATTATACTAATAATTATTGTGCACAATATACTGTCAGCCATTTAAATTCAGATAGTTAATTAGATTTTTGTGGTACCTGTTATATTATTTGTGCGTTTACAAATTTAGTTATTGTTTTTATTCAGATTTTAATTGTTTGCCATTCAGAGCAAGATGTGATATGTGTGATATGTGTATATATGATGGGCAGCTTTATAAAGGTATTAAATAAATATTTGATCTCCAACTCCCTTAGCATACCATATTTTTCGGACTATAAGACGCACTGGAGTATAAGACACACCTTAGTTTTTGGGGAGGAAAATAAGAAAAAAGCTGATTGGGGGGTGGATCGGTCTCCCGGAATACCCCCAATCAGGTGTTCCCTGATTGGGGATGGGCGAGGGCAGCAGCACCACACTGCTGACTCATACTTCAGTATGAGTCTTCTAGGACTTTCAGATCCTTCTCACATTTACTGTTGTTGAGTCAGGTAGCACTTATTCTATACCTATATATTTGCTTTTTGAAAGAGGTGTACTATAGCAACATTGGTTTAGCAACTTTAGGTTCATTGGTTGTGAGCTCTGCGCCTTGCTTTTTTTTCAGCCTCTGAAACCTCTGTTACAGAGGCCTTTTTTTCAGCCTCTGAAACCTGTTTCAGAGGTTGGGTGGGGCTACATTCGGTGTATAAGACGCACCCAACTTTTCACCCTCTTTTAGGGGGGAATTATACTCTGAAAAATACAGTAATTGATTAGCACATTTGAAATTTTAATCCAGTGCAGAGTTTTGGTTGGAAAGATGGATACTGTTTTCAAATCAGTGCATTTGTTTTCTTGATTTTCTTCTGAAGTTGTATTTGAATAGCTGCTATTAATTTCTGAATTTTACAGTAGTTTTACCATTGCATGTACCTGGACATACAAATTTTGAAAGCAGTCTTCCAGTACTTGAAGGGCTAACATGGGGAAGAGGTCGTCAATTTGTATTTGTTTATTGAATAGCCCGAAGGCCTTTTCAAACAAAACAGAAAAGAAAAAGGGAAAAAGATAAAACAGTTACAAAAATAACAATCTAAAAATATATGATAGATGACATTAAAATTTTACAATATCAAATTTCAATAGCTAAATTGCCAAGACTAGATAACCCAAATAAGATAGCTCCTCTCTAACTCAGCTCATCTTTCTTGCAATCAATGAAATTTTTTTCGATATAACTGGCTCGTATTGCCGTCATTCTTTTAAGATAGCGAGTGATAGCTCTTACCAGGGGAGGAGAGTCAGCCCTCAACAGAAATGCTAATTTATACCTTATATTCCAGTGGGGAAATTTATTTATAATTGGGGACAGATATTGTTTTCTTACTTCCTCATACAGCCTACATTCGAATATTATATGCGCCGTGTCCTCCACGACGTTTACCCCACATATGCATGTTCTTTTGTCATACGGGATTTTCCGGTAACGGCCGAATCTAACGTTGGTATCTAGAAGTTTGAATCTAAACTTAACAAATAACTGTCTCTCCACTGATGGCATTTCTAGATGTAAATACTTTTCCAGAGTGAAAGTTGTTTTAACTGCTGTCAGCAGTTTAAGGGAATGATTAGTTGAAAGGGTTGCCATGTCCATTTGCCCATGTATATCTTTAATCCGTTGTTTAACTTGCTTCAGTGTGTCACATAACCCTACGCCATATCGGTTCAATATTTCTGACAGCCGGGTTAGCCAGGAATACCTTTGAGGATTTGAAATCTGCTGTTCCTCAAGGCAGATTTTGGGGAGTCTGCTGGCTTCCATCTGGGTCATTTTTAGCCAGTAGGCTACCGCCCTAGTGATTGTATAGGTGTACAGTGAGAAATGTCCCAATTCAGCTCTGACGGCTGCAGCTGAAGTGGAATTGTTTACCCCGAGCATCCTCCTTAACAAATTATTTTGAGTTCTCTCTAATATGGGGACCTCTGTAAGACCCCAAATTTCGGCACCATAGAGCATGAGGTCGTCAATTTATTCTCCATAGCACATAGGGCAGGACAAGAAGCAATGGGTGGAAGCTTCTTAGAGAATTATTCAACCTGGAAATAAGGTGGAATATCCTGACAGTGAAAATGATTACTCCATTGCTGGAGGTTTTCAGATTACAGAAAAAATCAAAAATAATTTTAGCAGATCAGATAAATAACAATAATTTTAATAAGGACAAACATCAAGTTCACCTAGGAAACAAAAATCAAATGCATGAGTGTAAGATGGTAATAGGCAATAACAATGGTCAAAGGACTAGTAAGTAAGTTGTAAAAGAAAGATTGAAGGAATTGAGTAGGTCTCACTTGAGAAAAGAAAATGGAATGGGAAACAGAAAGTACTATTCAAACACCTGCAAGGATGTGACATAGAAGATCAAGATGGTTCTCTAATGTTCTGGAGTTCAGAACATGAAATACCATAATGGAAGTTACATAAAAATGGGGTTTCATCGAGTGATTGTTGCCTTTACTAGTTTTTTTATTCAGAGAGGTAGTGGGAAGAGGCTGGACACACAAACAAAGAATTTGTATTTTTTACATTGAGTAGTGGGAGGGGGAGGGGCAGAGTCTTGATGTTTCTAAATGGTCCCTTCCAGTTCCTACAAGTCCATTGCAATACTAAATGGAGCACTTAATACTTTAGAATGAGTATTATTGAACCCAAATAAACTCACATTTGAGGAAATGTATAAGCATACATATATTAAATTGCAAGTCTACTTTTTGCTTCCCCTTCCGGTAAAATAGTTTAATTCAGCTGTTTTTGGACAATGAAAAAGTTTTCAGATTATTTTTTTAGTAGAAAACAGGATTTGGAAGATTTTGAAATTCAATAACATTTTGGAATTTATTTATTTTTTAATTTAACATATTTGAAAAACTAATATGAATATTTTTGTACACGGTACGACTTTAATGTCATACATTACCTGCTTCAGATCTGATACTCTTAATCTGTGGTTGAGATATTTTATCAATGCTTTTCTAGACAACTTTAAACAATAAGCTTTTAAGGGACAAACCAGTGATAATTTTAGTCTGTATTTAACTAGAACCAACTAGTACAGATTCTGTTCAGATTAGCAGTAATCTCAGTTTTTTTTTAAAAAAAAAAATTACAGTAGTTATATAGTTAAGACACATTTATTAAACGAGTATTATGTCAGTATGCCCTGGTCAGAATGAAATGTATTGCAAGAACGATATCCGTTTGGTTTGTATAGAAATGCTTTTATCTTTGGTAGTATCTTTGGTAGTTCACACTACCAAAATAATGGAGTGTAGAAAGTCTTTGGACTTTAGGGCAAGGATCTCAAACTCAGATCATCACAAGCCTTTCAAAAAGACCAGTTTATTAATTTTAGGGCTGCAACTTTGAAAGTTTTTATACATTGACATAAACACCTATAGTCACTACCAGAGTTTTTGGACCACAGCTGCTGGTAACAAGAGCTGCACCAGTGATGTGAGGGACAAGCAAGTGGAAAGAGGAGGTTTCAGTCCTGAGCATAGCTCTGATTGCACTTCTATAGGAGACAAAACATGCAGCCATCCTGCTTGTCCTCTCTGGACATGGAACAATGCTTTATCTCCAATGTACACCTGTTGGTCTCAGTTTCTCTGATAAACCTGCTGAATTCCACAGCCTTGCATATCTCCATCAGTCTCCTAGTCTTTGCAGGAGAGAAGAGATGGAGAGGGTGAGAATAGGATTAAAATTAAAGATTTGACAGTTCCTATTTTCTGCAGTCCATGAAGGAGGTGCTTTCTATTCTGGGCAGCAGGCAAGCTTGCATTGTCTTTTTCTGTCCCTTCTTGTCTGTCAGTCCACCTCTCTATCTTACTGTTGTCTCACATGTTACCCCCATTTAAATGGGCTGCAAACAATGCCATCTTCTTTTGAGATAAACTTGTAAACATACCTTAGTGGTCTTACTCTTTGTAAGTATTATTATGGCTCAAAATTGACCTGGAAATCCTCATGTTGGAGATTCCTATCAGAATATGAATCGTCAGCATTTTAGTTGATTGTGGTAATGTGAGAAGCATGTTCAGGATAATTATGAAATCATGAACATTAATTTTCAACTATAACGTAATTGATAGAATTGATAGTAATTCAGGACAGTGGTATTGCAATGAAATTGCGTAGATGTTGATTGTTCATGAAAATGGCTAATGGTTTTCTGTTTGTTTTTTGCAGGTGTCAGCTGCGATGCATGTTTAAAAGGCAATTTCCGAGGTCGCAGATACAAGTGTTTAATTTGCTACGATTACGATCTGTGTGCATCTTGTTATGAAAGTGGTGCAACGACGACAAGGCATACAACTGACCATCCAATGCAGTGCATACTAACAAGGGTAGATTTTGGTAAATGATTCTTGCCTTTTATTTACTTACTACTTAATGTCCTGTATTTCGAGATAAACAAAAATTACTTCTGGAATTTTATTACAGAACAAACAGAAAAACAGAATAAACATAAAAGATGGTAAAAACACAAAAATCCAATATTATGCATGTATTAAACTAACTTGAGTTTTTGGTAGACTGATACATGCCCCATCACAGATTTTTGCTCTTTTTCTTTGGCATCCTCCAGGAGAGGATTGGAAGTGAGGCAGATGAGAGTATGTGTGCCATTAAAAAATGTGGTAACTTGTGTTCTTGTGTCAGATGTCAGGAGGCAAGTCAATAATGACAGCATTTGCATGATGATTTGTACTTTGCGGGGGGGGGGGGGGGAGGATTTTACATTGGAGGTTTCTTTAGAACTAACAGTGTACCAACAAACAGATCTTCCAAAAATAAGTAAAACTAAGGTCCTTCTAGCCAACTAACAATTTAAAACTGCCAGGTCATTTAATTCAGAATCAACCTGTATGCGTTAAGAGGTATTTTCTTCTACTGTTTGAATTGTAAATTTGCTTAGGGTTTTTGTGGTTTAAAAATTAGAAGAAGAAAAAAAAACCAAGAGGGGACTTAGAACTAGTATGATAAGGAGAAGCAGATAAGAAAATACATTAGTAGAATGAACATTCAACAGAGATTGCTGTGGGAAAGATTTCATTATTGGCTTTAATATTTCTATAGCTTTTACACTTTTTTTCATGTTTCAAATATTTTTTAGAATTGTAGATAATAGAGGGATTGTAACTGCTATAAATGTGTTCACATTCTGCTTGATAGTTCTCCACTTCATATTAAAATCAAAGCATTTTTATTCATGAGATGTGGAAAAAAAAGTGACATAGATCAAGTTTTTCAGTGCTGTTATAACTTGAACAGTTGATAACAGTTGTCAGTTCCTAACAGTTGTCAGAAATGGTTTAGGGTCTCCTGCTTGGGTGGGGGATTGGACTAGATGATTTACAAGGTCCCTTCCAACTCTGTTAATCTGTTAGAATCTGTTAAACGAATGGTTGTAAATCCAGGACTACTTATATGTTTAAATCAGCCAGAGACAATTTCTCCTTGACAAACAGCATTTATTTACTCACTGCAAGTATTTCTTTTTCATCTGTTGATACCTTTTTCTTTTCCTTTTTAGGGAAAACTTTTCTGTAAAAATATCTGTTCAGTTTCACTTTTTTATGTTTGTTTTCTATAAATTTTAAAATAGAATGTTGATGTTCAGATTTGTGCTTCAGTGACATTATTATTATTATTATTATTATTATTATTATTATTATTATTATTATTATTATTATTATTATTATTAGAATTTGTATACCGCCCTACTCCCGAAGGACTCAGGGCGGTGAACAGCCAAATAAAATACATATAATACAAATGTTAAAAAACCATTAAAATACAATTAAATAATTGGCCCGGAAACGAAAATTTAAAACACCCCAAATTCATAAGACAAATTTAAAATTTAAACATTTTAAAGTTATTAAAAAAGTTTAAAAGAGAGGTTAGGCCAGGCCAGCCTGCTGAAAAAGAAATGTTTTGATGGCACGTCGGAAAGCGCACAGGTCCAGGATCCTCCGTATCTCTGGGGGGAGCTCGTTCCAGATGGCAGGTGCCCCCTCCCCCTGGGGGCCGCCAGTCGACATTGTTTGGCCGATGCCACCCTGAGGAGCCCCTCTCTATGGGAGCGTACTGGTTGGTGAGAGGCTACTGGTGGCAGAAGCCGGTCTCGTAGATATCCCGGTCCTAAACCATGGAGCGCTCTAAACGTGGTAACCAAAACCTTGAAGCGTACCTGGAAGACCACCGGGAGCCAGTGCAGCTCACGCAGGAGGGGGGTCACATGGGAGTGCCCCGTCGCTCCCATAACCACCCGGGCGGCCGCATTCTGGACCAGCTGAAGCCTCCGGGTGCTCCTCAAGGGGAGCCCCATGTAGAGAGCATTGCAGTAGTCCAGGCGGGAAGTGACGAGGGCATGAGTGACCGTATTTAACGAATCCCGATCCAGAAAGGGACGCAACTTGCGAATCAGGCGAACCTGATAAAACGCCCTCCTGGCCACAGACGTCAAGTGCTCTTCTAAAGACAGCTGTGAGTCCAGGAGGACCCCCAAGTTGCAAGCCCTCTCCGTGGGGGCCAATGACTCGCCCCCAATAGTCAGTGATGACATCAACTGACTATATCGGGATGTTGAAAACCACAGCCACTCGGTCTTGGATGGGTTGAACCTGAATCTGTTCCTCCCCATCCAGATCCGTACAGCCTCCAGGCACCGGGACATCACTTCAAGGGCATCATTGGGGTGGTCCGGGGTGGAGATGTACAGCTGGGTGTCATCAGCATACTGGTGGTACTTCAGCCCGAAACCTATAATAGTAATATAGTCATGTTGATTTTTCTTTTAAGTCAAAAGGCCAAAAATGATATGTCGCAAATTCTAATTTGAATATGGCTATGAGAATGTGCTTCCTGTGAAGAAATAGGTTTTTTGACACTAAGAACTTGTTTTAATAAGAAAATGTGGGCTCCTTTTTAAACAGGGATTACCAAAACTGTTTTTCTTTTCATACCCTACACACACACACACACACACACACACACACACACACACACACACACATGGAATGAAAAGAAAAACAGTTTTGGAAATATCTTTACACATGCACACACCACATATATGCATACCCATTTGTGTGTTTATGCACCTGTGTGCAAGGGTGCCTTTAAGTCAGTCTTGGCTTCTATCAACTACACAAAAAGTCCCAGTTTTCATGACAATATATTCTGAAGTGGTTTGTCCTTGCCTCCTTATGGTTGAGAGAGAGGAACTGGCCCAGAGTCACCAGCTGGACTTGAGCCTAAAGTGGGATTGGAACTCACAGTTTCTTACCTGGTATCTTAATCATTGCACTAAATGGCTCTCACATATATGATGATGATGATCCATTCCGTCGTGTCTGACTCTTGGGGATTCTTTGGGCAGGTCTCTCCACATCTTTCGATCTTGCACTGCTTCTTTGAGTTTTTCTATGCTGTGGCTGGTGCCAGCTTTGATGGTGCCAAGCCATCCGCTAAATCTTCCCAGCAAAATTGCTTTCTCTGGTGAATTCTGCCATAGGACATAGCCAAAATAAGGGAGACCTCACAAAACAAACTAAAAGTACAAATAAAATAAAATAACTGAATCTGATTAAGTCAGTGAGAAGTATGGGCTTATGGACCAGTGGGCAGACTGGCTGCTCTTTTCTATTTTCCCCTGTAACAACAACCATATGGGGTAGCTGGGGTAAGAGAATGTGACTTGCTCCAAGTCACTCAGCATAAATTTAGCTTTTCTTTTTATTTTCCAGGTCAAGAACACAGTGGGAAATGGCAATGAGACACTGGAAGGTCTTGACACAAAGCACAACAAAATGAATACCTATCATTTTAAATTTGATATAAAAAAGTTTGCATTGCCCAGCCTGAAAGCCTTTTTAGGCTTATGCAAATCATGGCAACTTGGTAGATTAGTGGGATGCTTAATTCTATGAATGTCTTCAGGCTATAATATTTTGTCAAAAAACTGTGTTAGGAATGTCTGTCTGGGTTTTTCTTAACACAGATGAAGTTTAAATCAGGCGGTTACTTTTATGCTGGTTTCAGACTATAATAGAAATTACGTATGTACAGGAAAGATGTAGCGATTTAGCGATTGAAAAATCCAATTTGTAGCTGCTGGCAAAAAATTAATTGAGACTATTGTATCAGAGTGCTCTGGGAGGAAAAGAATATCTTTACATAATACTTTGCTTATACATGCTTTTTCCCAGTTCTCTCATCTAAACAATAAAGTATACAGTAAAGCATTTTAGAATTAGTGAGAGGATTTTGTGACTTGTTTTTCTCCCTACTTTTCTTATCATTCCATGTTTTTTCTTCCTACTTTTCCTTTGTTACCATGTTTCTCTCTTCATTAGGTTACTTTGATCTTGCATCAAATTGTACCCTAGGTCTTCAGTTCTTTTGCTTAGGAGTGTGTATATATGTATCTATGTTTGTGTGTATGTGTGTTTGTGTATGCACGCCCCAGTATTATATCATTATCATTATGTAGGTCCTATTGTCTCAGCATACATTCCCTGTGATACGTCTCTTACTAAATTTGCTGTGAGCACTTTGATGAGCGCTTCAACTGTTACTGTTTACAAACAGGAAAAGAAATGACAAGTTCATACCAATTTTGAACAGATGGGTAACAGACCTTTTCCCTGAAAATGATTTTTTTTTTTTGGCTGGAAGATTTAGAAACAATTACAGAAACCCCAGCAGTGACATTGGAAGGGGAAGGCAAGAGCATTTTGGCTATACAAAAAAAATTCAGAAGTTTGCTGATACAGTAGTTTAGCACTGAGAGATTTTTTTTCACAGCTCTGCTATTTCCTTAGAGGAGATAGTAGCAGTGCTTCTATGTGAGAAATGGAAGACAAATGTTTTTCCTTTAAAGCCCTGTAGGCTGGGATGTCTGGAATTTAGGCAGTGATACTGAGTCACAGAAAAGACTAAGTATTAGCAATTTGCAGCTTTATTACACTCTTTCCAACATAGATAAGAAAGATCGAAATAAATGCATTTAATTATATTTGAGCATTATTACGTTATTATATTTTTATCTCACCTGTGCGTGTGTGTGTTTGTGTATTCATTGTCACCTCAAGACAGCTAACATTTGGTATTTTTGCCTTCTATTTTTCCTGCAACAACAACCCCATGGTGGGGTGTCCTTGACTGAAAGAGAGTGACTTGCTCAGTTACCCAGCCAGCTCTGCCTAAGGGAGGACTAGCATTCACAGTCTACTGCTTTTTAGGTTAGCACTTCAACCACTACACCAAACTGGCTCTCATAATCAATTGAGCTCAACCTACAACCATTTGGACAGAGATTATCCCAAGTTACGAAGGTGTGGTTACAACTGATCCTTGGAGTTCCAGCTGTTCCTGCACCTCATGGTCAGGTGATCCCAATCTGGGTGCCTGGCAACACTGTTGAGTTTACTATTGGTTGCCAAGTGCAATTACATGATTGTGATTTTCAATCTTCCCTGTTAGCTTCCCCAGAAAGACAATGGGGAAGCCAATAGGTTAACCTGGCTGCAACTTCCTGATTGCTTCCCCACTGAGTTTGGTCATGGAAGCCAGCAGGAAGTTGCCTCACCTAATGACTATGGGATTCAGTTAACAACAGCAAATGGGACTATAGGGATTGCCATCACAAAGTGACAGAGTCTTGCTTTACAATTGCATTGCTTAGCAACAGAAATTTTGGTCTCCTTTGTTGTAAGTCGACAGCTACCTGTACCTTTGCCAGTAAAACAATAAAAGACTATTTCTCAAATGTTTGCAATGAACTCATCGGATGACCTATGTGATGTTTTTGAAGATAAGACAGTACAGGTTGTCCTTGTTTAGCAGCTACAATTGGGACTGGCAATTTGGTTGTTAAGTGAAGTGGTCATTGAAATGGCAGCTGTGTTTTTTATGTTACTTCAGCTTTCTTTTGCTTTGCACATCTGCAAAGGCTGTAAATATGTGAACTGGTTGCAAAGCTACTTTTTCATTACCATTGTAATTGCAAACGGTTGCTAAAAGAGGCAGTAGCTAAACTAGAATACCTGTAAAATGGGCTTGGAACATCTGCTCACTCCCTCTGTTTGTATATACAGTATTCCATAATGATGGCTTTATTTTCTATAATTAGATAACTAACATGATGAAGTCATCTACCCTTCCATCTTGGCGAATTTATCTTAATATTTAAATAGTACAGTAGATGATTTTTAAAAATGGGGTAAGGGGTGTTGAATTAGAGAGTAAATGAAATGTTTAATTCTAACCCAAAAAGTACCAGATGGTGGTTATTTATTTTTTTATTTTATTTTATTTTATTTTATTTTATTTTATTTTATTTTATTTTATTTTATTTTATTATTTTATTTTATTATTATTTTATTATTATTTTATTATTATTTTATTTTATTTTATTTATTTTATTATTATTTTATTTTATTATTTTATTTTATTTTATTTTATTTTATTTTAAAATTTGTATGCCACCCTTTCTCCAAGGACTCAGGGCAGCTCACAACGACAAACGACCAAGCGACTGTTAAAAACAACAAATATTGACTACGGATTACTTCTCCTTGACATTCTGGCTGACTTTGGATTCTTCTGACTTCGTTTGTGAGTCTTATTGCTTGCCTTGGACTTTCTTCCCCGTGGCTGGGGGTGTTTTTTGTTTGCCTGCCTTCCTCTGGGAGGGCGGCTTTCGGCTATTGAGCAGTTTTGGGGTGCTGTGATTACTGCGTTTCCCTCACAATCGGGTCTATCAGCGCACTGCTCTGCCTCACGATCTGACAGTTTGGAAGGGACTTTCAAGCCGGCAAAGCCAGCTTGAATTGCTTTTTGCGCCGAGACTCTCTGCATCGGCTTATTTGGAAAGTTTCCTCATAGCATCAAGCCTCCTTTGTACTTTGCATTGCCAGCGGACTTTGGACTCACTGGACAACGGTGCGTGCCTCTCGGGCTGCGCAACCAGCTGGCCGCGCATTTAGTGGAGCTTCACGCTCCTGTTATTGACAGTGAGCGGCCCGTTTGGAGTGATCTCTAGAGCAGTTTTGTCATCCATGCAACCAAGTTAACAACTGGCCACGCATTTAGTGGAGCTTCGCACTCCCCTTATTGACAGTGAGCGGCTCGTTTGGAGTGAACTCTCTTAACAGTGGGCTCATTGACAGCCGCCATTTTGTTTGGCTCGCCTTTGAGGCTCGGTGGCCATTTTGTGGAGTTTCTGTGCTCCCGTTTGTTATTTGGGCAGCCTTCTAGCCCAGCGACCATTTTTGTGGAATTGCTGCGCTCCCACTAATCCCTGGGCTGTTATTCCAGACTTGGCCTGTCTGCCTGCATCGCTTGCCTGGTTGCTGCCCTGATGCCCAAGGCCTTGGCAAAGTCTAAGCACGGCCGGAGGGCCGGTGCTAGGGATCATGGCCAATCAGACAACTAGTCTGTTACCCAACTACCAGCCCGGGAGGCTGAGAAACGGAGGGACAAAGTTTTAACTAAGCTTTGTGACAAAGCTAGTGCCCATATTGCCTCAACTGGTCTTCAGGCTCCTGCTGCTGTTGGACCTTTGGACCCTGTTGCTGTTCCTCGGCCTGCTACTCCTGATCAGCTGTCACTTCGGGACTGTCCCGTTGCCATTTCCACTGCTGACCTGTGGGGCTCCGGTTCCTCAACACAACCAGCATCCTTGGAACCTGTGGTTTTGCAGGGCTCTTCTACTTTGGCATCTGCTGCCACCCCAACTCCTGAGGCGGTTCCTTGTCAACTTCTTCCAGGCCAACTTCAACAGCTCATTGAAGCTGCAGTGCAAAAGTCCCTGGCCGCAGGGTTCCGTCCTTCCAGCCGGCATGGGTCATTGAGATCGGCCTCTTCTGTTTCTCCGGAACGGAGAATTCTGGAGCGTTCTCAATCGGCCCGGGCTCCCGACTCTCCTACATGTTCTCACTCGAGCCATCCTTCAGCATTGACAGATGTCGATTATAGCAACTCCGGCTTGTCGGAAGATGAGAACCTTCCTCCAGACCAGCTGGCCTTTACCGAACTTTTTCCACAATCATTGTTTAAGTCTTTACTCTTCAAGGCCGTCAATACAGCTCGGCTATCCTTGCCTAACGCTGACCCGGTGCCTGCCTCTTCTTCTGGTTCCTTGGATCCTATATTTGCGGAGCCATCCAGACCTGTAATGTCTATCCCTACCCTACCTCTCTTCTTGGATGTTGTGAAAAGGCAGTGGACATCTCCAGGTTCTGCACCCCTTCCCTCATCAAACGACCGGAAGAATTTTCACAATGCCACGGATTTGGACTCTCTCCTCCAAGTACCTTCTGTTGACGCTCCTGTCGCTGCCTTGTTGCCCAACGCCAATGTTCCGGGAAAACCCGATGAGGGTCTTTGTCCCGGCGAGCGCTGCTTGGACTTGGTTCTCCAGAGTGCGCATCAGGGATCACCCTGGGCGATTAGAATGGCGACCACAGCATCCTTCTTCAACTGTACCACTCTGCTCCAGTTACGTCAACTACAAGAGAAATTACCTCCTGAAGACACACGAGCTAGGCAGGACCTGAACAAGATTGTAGCGGCCATTGGTCAGAAGTGGATTCCTCCCAAACAGCTGTGAAGAGGGCCCATCTGCCGCCAGTGGGAGGATCCGGGATGCAATCAACGATGGCAAAGGAAGGAACGACCTCCTCCCCCTTGAAAGGGCCATTTGGATACAAAGGACTTCCCCCTGACTGATCTATCCTGTGAGCCCCATTGCCTATTAAAGGCACCTTATGGTCTAGACGAAGGGAAGGAGGAACACCGCCCCCCCATCAGCACCTCAAAACTGGGAACGGGAGGCATACGGTGAGAACCACGAATCCCCTCTACGATAGACCGCCACCAACATTCTTCTTATCTCGGGCCCTGTGGCCGAGGGGTCTTCTGTACGCCTTTCCGCCAACGTCCCTCTTTCCCAAGGTCATCCACAAGCTCCTGTTGGAACGGGCGGAGGTGATTCTCCTGGCCCCTCATTGGCCTCGGAGGCCCTGGTTTGCGGACCTAGTCTCCCTCTCGATTGCTCCCTCTTGGTGCATCCCTCTCGGAGAGGACACTCTGATGCAGAGTGCCCTGAGCCATCCGGATCTTCCTTGGCTCAATCTGACCGCTTGGAGGTTGAGCGGCGCACTTTGAGGGGCGCGGACATTCCAATGGACGTTATTTGGACGATCCAGGCTTCGCGGCGTCCATCTACAGACCGCATTTGTTCTGCTACCTGGTGAGCATTCTGTGCATGGTGTGACTGGAACGGGGTGCTTGCTCTTCAGGCATCCATCGTGAACATCCTGGTTTTCCTTTCCGAGGGGCTTTCTCCTAATACCTTGCGTCGACAGGTGACTGTGATCTCTTCTGTACTTATCTGTGGATCCTTGTCGTCATTGGCGCAGCATCCTCTGATTCATCGCTTTCTCCGTGGCGCCGCTAATCTGTGTCCGCCGGTGTTACATAGATACCCTACCTGGGACCTTCCGTTGGTTTTGGACTCGCTTATGGGACCTTCACACAAGCCTTTGCGGACTACTAGCCTCAGGCTACTATTGTGCAAGGTCGCCTTCCTGGTGGCCATAACCTTGGCTCGCCGCATATCGGAGATTGCAGCCCTGTCCGCTTGTGACGACCTCTGTGTGTTCCACGTGGATCGTGTGGTCCTTCGCCTGGACCCTACCTTCGTTCCGAAGGTCAACTCAACTTTCCACCGCACGCAGGAGCTTATTCTCCCTAACTTCTGCCCTCGGCCTACTCATCCTCGGGAGCAGCGTTTGCATACTTTAAACGTCAGGCGGGCATTATGGATTTACCTTAAGAGGACGGCTACCATCCGTAGAACGGAGTCGCTGTTTATATCCTTCTTGCCCTTTTCCCTGGGTTGCAAGGTTTCATTGTCGCCCATCAGTCGCTGGATTCGACAGACTATTGCGTCAGCCTACAATCTCCGTTCTCTTCCAAGGCCTCCCCATTTGACAGCGCATTCCACCCTCAGTGCGGCTACAGCAGCGGCCTGGGCCACACAAGCACCATTGCTTGAAATCTGCAGGGCGGCTACATGGACTTTGCCGGCCCCCTTCATACACCACTATAAACTGGACAAATTTGTGTCAGCAGAAGCCATATTTGGATGATGGGTGCTGCAACGGGTCATTTCCGGGGAGGGTTCTTTTGACCAGCCTGGTCGTTCCCCCCCCCCCCCCCCAGATTTCGGGACAGTGAACTTGGGTATGTCCCATCCTGGCTGTTGTCTCCACCCACAATGGAAAAGGGGCGTTGGTCCTACCTGAGACGCACCTTCTCGTTGGGTGAGACAGCAGCCAGACCCTCCCTGCACCAGTCTGGTCTCTCTCTCTCTATCTGGCCTCCGCTATCTGGGTCTGTTCTACCCGGCAACAAGTGCGGGATTTAACACTGATGACAGACTCAGTCCATCAATCTGATTGGGCAGGTACAACCCATCCTGGCTGCTGTCTCCACCCAACGAGAAGGTGCATCTCAGGTAGGACCAATGCCCCTTCTCAACTTCTAGTCCAGTGATTTAACTATTAATTATATAAACTCTTTGTTATTGTGTGTTTAATTCCACCTTGATTTTACATAACTAGATTCATAAAATATATTTTTAAAATTATTTCCAGTCCTTTTTAATAACATCTAATCCACCTACTGTGTAGAATTTATCCAAAACAATTTATAATCACGTACCCACCGTTCCTGTAAAAGAAAACCCTTCTAGATTTCATATTACTGCAGAGCAGATTATCCAAAAACGTGAGAAAAAATACAAAGTTGAGGTGGTAAACCAGGTTTGTAAAGAAAATAAAGGACAAATGAAGAAAACAAAGGTTTAGAAGGGAGGAGGCAGAAAGGCTTTCTAGCAGCAACCCAGATTTCCTTCAGAAGGCAGCGTGGCTAAAGGTACTGAGATTGTGGAGCAGTACTCAGGCACAGTTAGGGAAAAGAAAAGCAACCAGACCATCTGCCACAATGACATTCAGCCAGTCCTAGTATATTACCTAGCCGAGTCAATGAAGGAATAGTTGAACATACCCGCTGAGCCCTGGGCAGCCTGCCAGGAATTGGCTGCATTTTGCTAAGGGCTGGTATTATGCCATCAACCAACACATCAAGAAAGAGTCTGTATTTGATGATGGGTAACCTTTTTGGCATCTCATCACAGCTGATTGATGTGGCTTTGGTGGAGTGAGTCATGCTGTTGTGTCAATTATTTTACGCCATTTAATTTTTCATCTAACTTTATATATGTCCAGCACACTTCCTCAACTCCAAAAGAATTTGTTTTCTTTTGTTTAGTTGTTCTTTCAGTGCAACTCATAACCGTGTGACAGTGCAGTTCATGTACAATGCTTTTATTACAATACAGGAGCTGTGTCTGCCTACACAGCTTGGGTGTTTCTCAATTCTATCAGCCACTTTCTCTTCGCTATATGTGAAAGAAGGTTTGTGGCAGTTTGGATACTGGCCCTGTATGAGCCAAAGGCAAACTTTAAAAGTCATTAGGCATGTTATACAGCAAAGTTTTAGTTATGTCCAGCTTTATATTTTTAAGGACTTTTTAAGAAGGATAATATCTCTGCTGAATTTTAAAAAATGTGGATAGAGGACATGCCTTCTGTCCTCTAGTCTTCTGTTCAGTGCTCCAGTCATATACCAGCATCTCTTTCTCATGCTGTATATAAAGAGAGCTGTCACCTTACTATTATACAGGTATCATAGTTTACTACTATTAATATACTTACCTAAGGTGTTTGTTGTAATTTACACTATGGTTGTCAGTTCAGCACATTCAATAAACGTTAAATAAATGTTTAATAAAGGCCAAAATAATGTTGCACTTCTCTTAAATTGGGAAATTGTTGAATTAAGTCTGGAAGAAAGACAGATTGTAATTTTTTTTTTAAAAAAAGCCTGTCTTTTTCTAACTTCAGTCTTTCTTATAGGCACTTTGTGAACGCTTTTCAACATGGTGAAAAGATTTCATCTGTGGGCAGGTAGAAATATAATTGGCTATTTTTGACTCCACATCTGTGAAGCCATAGCAAAATCAAATCTTAATTTATTATTTGGCAAAATAATGTAGCTTGAAACCACAGTTTACTTTTTTTTATGATGGTGTATTAACACTAGCCTGCCACTAGATATTTGTGCACAGTACACCTTGGCTTTGGCTAATCATGAGACACCCAGGCAATGATTCAGAGAGACTGCTGTTGATAATGGTTTCCATCTATTTCGTCTCCCACCACCTGTGATACCCCAGAAACATGGTTGACCAGCATAAATAAAAATAGGCAGATGGCCTGACTAGAGCCATTGTACATGGGTGAGTGCAAGGGAGATGGCTGAACAGAACTGAGAGCAGTAGAAAAACTGGGCGAAGATTGGTTTTATTTTGGATCTGTTCCTAATACTAAGCTAATGTCCAGGAGTAGGAAGTGAGCGTAAATAATTCTTCATAACTTGGATAGCAGACAGAACAATAATTTGGTAAGCCATGATTCCTGACTGGTTACAAGGAATCTTAACTACAGGATTGGGTCTAAGGAGGGTTAGATGACCTATTTAATGTAAATCTGGTAAGATACAATGTGTCATGTATATGCTGTATAAATATTAACTTATCAAGCCATGATTAATATGTCTTATGTGCAAGAATGATTTTCAATAAAGCGTTAGTGGAATAATCCCTGTTTTGTGGAAAGGCAGCTTCTTCCCTGCTAAAAGTGGCGATCTCTCTAACTGTACCTTGATAATAGCAAATAGTCCTCAATAATAGCAGGTAGTCCTCAATTTACAACCATTCATTTAGCAACTGTTTAAAATTACAACAGCACTGGAAAAAGTGACTTCCCCATGGTCACATGATCAAAATTCAGATGCTTGGCAAACAGCATATATTTAAGATAGTTGCAGCATCGTGGTATCATGTGATTGCAATTGATGATATTTTCAACCAGCTTCCAACAAGCAAAGACAATGGAGGAAGCTGGGTTTCCTTAAGGTTCACGTGATTCACTTAACAACTGTGGCAAAAAATGTTATAAAATTGGGTGTAACTCACTTAACAACTGCCTTGCTTAGCAATGGAAATTCTGGTCCCAATTGTAGTTATAATTTAAGTTAATAATTTAAAATTTATCTGTATTGCAGGTTTAAAATTTTAGTAGATCAGACTTGTTGTTGGTCCTTAACTGTGATTTAATATTTTGCTAAGAGGCTGCTTTAGCACAATTAAATAATGGGAAATATCCACCTGGACTCATATAGTTACTTCAATTGCGGATATGCCATCTTAATATTCATAAGATGAGGTCATCAAATATATAGCCGATAACATGAAAGTCCTCATGCTTAAGAAGTTTTTTGGCCACATAGCTGGTAAGAGCTCACATATATTCATGCGGTCATGAGAGCGGTCATGTTGCAGATCCAGGAAACTTAACAGCTTGGATAACGAAAAAAGGTGATTTGGAGATTTGCAAGGCACAAAGTGCCCACTGGTGGCATATGTTATTTTCAGTGCAACATTTGTCAGGGGGCATAACAAATAATTCCACTTGGATTTGAATTGAGAATGTTATATACGCCAGGATATTTTTTAAAAAAGAGTTTTACAATGGGGACCAGAATTTCCATCGCAAAGTGATGCTGTCACACAGTGGAATGTCACGTAATTGCATCGCTTAGCGATGGCTGTCCTGGTCGCTGTCATAACCCCAGGACCATATCAGTCATTAAACAGGAAGAGACTGGAATTCCAGGCAACCGGAGGGGGGGGGGGTAGGTTCTCCAGAGGATGGGGGAGGGAGGGCAGGGTGCTGCAAGCAGGTGCTACAGAGCTCAGATAGGTGAAAATGTGGCTGAAGTAGCTTCCAATTTCCTGCCAGTTTCCCCATTGACCTTGCTTGAGGGAAGCGAGCAAGAATTTGAAATCACATTGGAAATTGCAATCATGTAACCGCAGAATGCTGCAACATCATAATTGCAAGTCTGGCACCAAGTACCTGGATTGTGATTGTTGGGAAACTGCAACTGCTTGAACTTCGAGAACAGGTCGTAATTACTACTCCTTCACCATCACCGTCAACTTTGAACAGTCATTGAACAAGTGGTTATTACCTGTGGACTGTGGATATTTCAGTTTGAACAAAGGCAAATAATGGCTATTTATATTTCAGCTTGAAATTTTCTCTTATATGTTTAGTTATGAACCTTCCCTAGGAGTCAGACTGTATAAATGCTGTAAGAGTTTGAGGAAATAATGATGTATATCGTTACTTCAACATGTCTTAATAGTTGCTGGCATTCATGTGCTCTCAATACAGGAAGCAAAGAGAAAGTAGATGTTACCAGTATTCAATAGGGCTGGATTTATTTGTGTAGTACAAAAATTCAGGTTATAGATTGATCAATAGCCTTGATTCTTGCTGTTTAAAATAATGTGATTATAACATATAACCACGGTGGGGGAAAATAGGGTAATATAAATGTTGGCTAGCTGTGGTTTATTTTGCTTTTGCTTTTGAATGGTATATATTAGTAGTTTTATATTCAGAAAGTTCAGTCCAGGAAATTGTATGTTGAACTAAATAGTTCTTAAAAACTTTTTTAAAAAAGAACATTTTCTATATTTCCAACATGATAATTTGTTTTGACTGCAGTTGTCATATTCTTTATTATTTCAGATTTGTACTATGGTGGGGAAGCTTTCTCTGTAGAGCAGCCACAGTCTTTTACTTGTCCATATTGTGGAAAAATGGGTTATACGGAAACATCTCTTCAAGAACATGTTACTTCAGAACACGCAGAAACATCAACAGAAGTGGTAATTATAATAGCCATACTCCTCAGTTAATAACAGAAATTAATATTTTTTAACGTGAGGTGCCCAGATTTCTTTGCACAGCGTGAGAGATATAAATGCCTTAAAATAATATAAAACACACATGTTTTATATTATTATTATCATGTTGTCCTGTTAGAGGAAAACAATAGGTAACAGAATCATTACATTTAAAATTCATTGATCTATCTCCAAATGTAGCTGGTGTAATCTATTCTTTTTACATGGGAAAATATAAATGAACTCTGGATGCAGGTAAAGGCCTGCTATTCTGTAAACAATGTATGATTACGAGAAATAGGTTTATTATTAGAGTAAAGCAGAGTCAGTGAAAAAATGCAGACTTGTACTTTGTAAGGCAGTAGTGAAAGCTTTGGAAAAGATACTCGAATTCCATGACATGTTTTTATGTACAAATGTTAGAATCGTGCAGGCAATGATTTTTTCTTGGGCTCTCAATGGAAACAAAAATTGGATTTTGGAAAAGCAGGGATAGAATTCCTGTTGGAGAAGATTCTTGAATACTATGAATAGCCAAGAAAGCAAATAACTGGATCACAAAACATCTCAATTCAGAGTTCTCATTTGAGGCACAAATGACTAGTCTCAAATGATTATATTTGGACACATTTCGTGAAGACCCAGCTCCCTTGAGAAATCTATAATACTGGGAAAAGCGGAAGGAAAGAAAAGAGGACAGCCAGCAATGAATGTACTTTTTGGGGACCTCAAGGGATCATCCTAGAAATGTATCTACATGGTCATTTTAGAGTCAACACCAATAAGTCAGTTATTTCATTTATGTTATCCCACAAATTCCTGTTATTCTATAACACCTATATTACCCTTCCTATGCGGTTGCATTTAGACTTCTCACATGTTTCAATGTGTGCTTTATCAGTTAGTGCACATAGATGAGTTCTTGATAATTTGATTGGCAATTTTTTTTGACTGGGGCATCCAGAAAAAATTAGTTTATATTAACATCCATATAGTTTTTTTGTTCCATTATAAGAAAGAGTTTAAAAGAATGCTGTTTACTTTTAGTTTAAGAATGATAACATAATAGCAGGTATTAATGTTGCACATATTAGAGTCTATTTGCATGTAAACAACTTAGTAATAAGGGAATGGAGTCTTTATAGGTAAGTGCTGAGCACACATTTCGAATATATTTGGTGTTGGATTTGAGTTGCAGTCAATTAAAGAAACTTCCTTGTATGATCCCTTTCCCTTCAGTTATATATAACAGTGTTTATTGTGAAAAGAACATATATCATTGGAAAAAGAAATTCTTATAGGAACAGCTCAAATCAGCTGAATTAGCTCAAAGGCCATCTAGTCTAAAATTCTGTACATAATGTGCTAATTTGCCTGCTTTGTTAAAACCCACAAGCAGGACTGGAGAACAGTAGCATTCTTCCACACAGGTTCTCTATTTTTTGAAATTGGATTCTGGGATGAAATTTTGAAAACTATTTTGATTTACCTGTTTATAACTTTTATTGTCTGTGATTTTGGTCTAATCCTTGAAAGTCATCCAAGCTGATTGGTAAATTAAAGTTTAGGATTGGCTGTCTTCTGATCATTTCATGTCTTGGTTGTTTGGTGTATTTAGAAAGTTATGTTCCTATTGTAATTCAAACATGCATTTAATGCATCTGCATGAATAGTCTTAGGATATTTACAGTGTGGTCCAGCGTAGAGAATTACAGGAATATGTTAAAATGGCATTATTTCTACCTGCAGAGCTGCCACCAGAGAATGGCAATGAGACATTTATATTTTGGCCCAAAGTGCTTGATTGTAATGTTTTTCCCCTGCTGTTCATATCTACATAAAGGCATTGGGAACAATTATCCAGAGATTTGGAATACTGTCTTAACCAGTATACTGATGGCCCTGAACTCTATTTCCCCTTTCCATCTGAACCTGAAAAAGATTATACAGATGCTTGAAAGTTGCCTGGAGTCACTGGTGGACTAGATAAGGGCAAAAATCTTGAACCTAGATAAGATAAAAATAATGTGGATAGACCAGGAAATTCGGAAAATGCCCTGCTAACAAGATTGTGCTTCTTCTGAAATAACAGATATATAACTTGGGAGCATTCCTTGATTCAAGCCTTATCATTAGAGGCAGAAATTGCCTGAATGGCAAGGAAGGCCTGTCCCAAATTTAGGCTTGCATTTCCACCCTATTTATATTGGGATTGCTTAGTTTCAGTAACACCTAATATTTACCATTTCTTGGCTAAATTACTAAATTGCCCCAAAGTGCAGAAAACAGCTACTCAGTTATTAAATTGGATGCTAAAATGGCCTATAGGGTATCAGGCCCAGGAGTACTACGTTAGTGCTGCAGGGCCTCATTTAAGTATATGATACTCTCCAGCCCTAAACAGCTTCAGAGTCTGGCAGTTTAAAACCTGTCTCCATAGCATATCCCTATGCAGTAAGATCAGTTTGAACAATAGTTTTAGCAAAAGATATGGTGGCCAGGAATAGAGCCTTCTCAATAGCAGCAGTCATGGAACTCTCTCATGAGGGATGCGCATTCCAGCTCAAGCTATTGCCTTATTGTTTTTCTGTTTAAGTAACCTTGGTTTTAATTTTTGTATTCACATTTTTCAGCACCGCAATTTTATTCTCATAGTGGTTTGTTTGTTTGTTTGTTTGTTCTTGGTACAGACATTAAATCAATAAAATAAAAATGTTGAGCTTTCCATTTGTGTAATGTTGTTATCTTTGCATATTTTCCTGATTTATTCTTTATTGTTAAGAGCATTTTAATAAAAAGGTGAGGGAATGGACTTAATGCTGCTTTAAGGGCTGATACTGTCATGCATAATGATTATAAGGAGGAAATGTTAATACTATACCTCTATAATGCAAAGTTTGCATGCATTGTGATTTCTACAGCTGCTCCTTTTGGCAGGTACAAAAGCTCTTCTTCCAATTCGATTTTTTATCTCTTTACTTTAAATTAGAAGGGTGAGCACTTTGGAAGGGCCACCCACTTTCTGGACTACCTCTGAGACCTATACAAACATGTAGAAATCCTGAAGAATGAAAATGTAGAAAGTAATGTATGCTAATGTTTTATTTTGTAATATGCCCTGGAAATAAAGAAAAATAAAGAAAGTATACAATAAATATAACAAACTCGATAACCAATAATGTTTTGTTTGGCTTCATAGTGAATGAATACATAAAACCCTAACACAAAATTACCAAAAAATACCCAAACAAACCCAGAACCACTAATATTTTAAAAATATCAGTGCTTTTTTTGTGCCCCACATATTTTATCACCTTTAATCTATTAATTTTTGCAATTGTAGCTTTCAAGAAGTTTGATTGACCCCACTTGGTGACAGTAATGTTTCATAGCTACTGGACGTTATAAAAATCTACATGATGATGTCAAAGCATAATCATACTGAAACATCTAATCCAAGTGCTGGATTCTCTAAAATAGAAATTCACATACTCCTAAATTAATAGATCATAATGGAGTCCAACTGGAAATGGGCTCATTCCAGAAACCATTAGCTGCCACATTTTTCTACAGCTATCTAGAATCTTCTTTGTCTCTGCAAAACCGACAGTCTGTTTCTAAATGATTACTGAGGTTTCCCCCCTCCCCCACTTTTTCTAAGCTTTAGTTCCATAATGCTTTGGCAAAGTCACCTCGGAAATCAGGAGTGGCAAAGTTATTAGATTCTTGCTTAAAAAGCCAGAATTGGATAACACTTTATTACAGTTATGTATCAGATTTGATGTATAGATTGGCAGCACTGTAAAATGGATGAAATATTTATTCTTGCATGCATACATGTTTAATTTTTCTTGACTTCATACCCACTTCCTGGTATATTTTTCTTAAGTTAGCATTCCAATTTACTTAAGTGCTTTGTGCTTTTTAATGTGGCAGCACCTGCTAGAGATGTTCTGTTGTTGAAGACCATAATGCAAATAGACTTTCTAAACTTTTTTTTTATCGTTTTCAGATTTGTCCAATATGTGCAGCATTACCTGGAGGAGATCCCAATCACGTAACAGATGACTTTGCAGCTCATCTTACACTGGAACACAGAGCTCCTAGAGATTTAATATCCTTTCCTAAATTAGGAAAAAACAACAGGATAATTATTTTGAATGCATTAAAGAAGCTAATTTTGAATTAAATTATTCTATTAGCATACAGGGCAGGCATTGTCCAAGTGAACATGATTTGAATTGCTAGCTATATCCAAGAAGCTGTGCCAAATCGAGTCCGAATGGTTAACTATATATATATAATAAGTTTATTTTCCGACCCTTAAAGAAAGACTTAGAAACATGTCCTCTAAACAGGTGTGGTTGAAGCATTAGACTGGGTTAGGAGAGTCAGGTTAAAACCCCCAGTTTACCATATTGTTCCTTTAGTGGCATTTTCTGTTTGGATAAGCTCTCTGTCAAACAGATTTCACACCCGTCAGTCAGTTTTCTGAGTTATGTCACTGTCCATCTGGGTTGGTTTTTCCATTTTGTGTGGGTTTTTTTTTCCTGTCTAAGCTGTAGGGTATAAAATTTGCCTTTTTGTCATTCTTTGCGCTTGTTGTGTTGTGTTGGATGAGAAAGTCCAGTTGCCTCTTGAAAAAGCACTTTTGGGATTCTTTGGCAAGGGGTTTTATTGTAGCACTAAGATTTTCTTTGTTTGCAAGTCTGTGTTGATGCTTTTTCGTTAACTCATTGGTGACGATGAATCCAGCGGTGTTCGGCATGTACGTAGAATGTTTCACCCAGGGCGAGGATTGGGTGGCCCCCGCGCACGTAGATCAAACATGCACTTTACTAGCAGTTCCACTGGTGGATTTTCATCATCACAGAGTTCGTATTCTCCAAGCAATAGAGAAGCCATGGATCCTATAGCTGGTAAGGGTCACAATCCTTGCACATTGCCGTGTTCTGAATGAAGCAAAACCCATTTCTAAAAACCAAGGATATTTGTGACTGTGTAGATACAGATTAACAGAGTTGGAAGGGACCTTGTAGGTCTAACCCCCTCCCCCACCTACCCCAGCAGACCCTACACCATTTTTGACAGATGGCAGTCCTGTCTCTTTTTGAAAGCTTCCAGTGATGAAGCTCCCACAACTTGTGAAGGCAACTTCTGTTCCATTGGTTGATTGCTCTCACTGTCAGAAGACTTCTCCGTATTTCCAGATTGAATCTCTCCTTGTTCAGTTTCCATCCATTATTTTTGTGTCTGGCTTGTGTGAGACAGTCCTGCTCAATATTGTTAGTTGAAATTATCATTTACCAAGAGTGCCCTGGTTTTAGAGGTTGTCAGTAGTTAGGATTATTTCACACAATGGCAGTAAAAAATCCAAGTTGATGGAAAGGAGTTTTCTGGGCACTGGCCATGGCCATGGTTTTGTTGTGACCTAGGCCCAAGTGGTTATTACCAGACACAATCAATCCTAAACAAAAATATTTTATTAGAACAGCTGAGAATTACTTCATTCTCAGCTTAGTCCAAAATAAATTCTTCATAAACAGTCCTTCAATCTTATCACCAATCTTTGTCTTTTTTGGCACCCTGCCAAAGGCTTTTCTTGGCAAAACCCCACCAAGAGAAGCTGACAAGAAACAAATGTAGCAACGTTGCTTTCCTACAAAAGAGCAGTTGCTGCTCTTTTAAGCCTTCTGGGGAGACCAATCATCTCCTAGCCTTAACTCCCAAGTTGTCCTTTTTGCTTTAGCTGCTCTTGCCTTCTGGCAGCTCTTTGCATGCATGCACTAGGAACAGGCTCTCCTGTTCCTCTGCCTCTCTGCTATCCACCTCTGGAGGCTCCGAAGTCCATGCATCGCTCCCAGATGGCCTTGACCCCATCTCTGCCTCAGACGCAGAGCTCTCATCCAGGCCTTCCCCTGGCTCATTGTCCTCCCCAGCCTCCTCACTGTCGGACTTTGCTGCCAGCTCCGTAGGCTGCTGGCGGACCACAACAGGTTTTGTTGGAATAGATTTTAGTCTCTCTTCTCTTTTCTTATTGGCAGAGCTTTTATCTCAGTTATCTGGTGTAAGGCGTTCTGCAGGGGGACAACTCAATTCCTCTGGTCCTTCAGCGTCTCAGTTACAGCAGCTGCAAATGCAGCTGCAGTTAGAAAGACAACATGCACAGGCAGCAAGGCAACAACTGGAGACTGCACGCAATGCAACGAGGCGTACGAATACCAGCGGTGTCACCACCACTGTTACACAATCTACAGCAACAACCAACACGTCTAATGCAGAAAATAATCAGCAGGCTATCCAGAACTCTCAATTTCTCCTTACCAGGTAATGCATTCTAGTGAGATGACTGTGATTGTTCTGTTTCTTTGCTCCAGACATTCAAAGTTGCCATTGTATATTGTGATGATATCCTCACCGCCCCGCCCCCCTCAGCTTGGTTTTCATTCAATGTGAAATATCCAGCTAACACTGAAAGTGTGCTTTTCCCATGACTAATTGCGTGTATTAGGGAGATCTGTATGCTTATGTTCCAGAGAGCTGCAAGTGACTTAAACTAAAATGGAACACTAGAGGCTGAGAACATGTGCCTTGAAAAGTACTCAACAGTCTGAAGACTGTTTATATATGAAAGGTTTGGCAGTTGTGTGGAGTTGAACTTTAAATTTTGTTCAATTTGGTTTTCTGGGTATGTAATTTTTATTGATCAAAATTTACCAAATAAGCCCACACACAAACACAGGAATGCTTTATCTCATGGATATATCATTACAAGTAAATATGAATAATTTGTTTTCTGTAGCATGTTTTTAAAGCATTGTTACATTCTTTGATCCTTATTAGCATCAACTTATAATAAATTTTGAAGTCATATTGTCTTATTTTTTAAACAATCTAGAAAAAGGAGAAGAACAGCATGTGTGTGTGTATATATATATATGTATAAATGCACACTTTAAACTGTAAATTTTAAAAGAACTTTGATCTTCGTGGATTAGAGTAAATTTCAATATGTGCACATATATGTGTGTAGAGAACTATTTTAAATAGTTGACTCAAATAATAATAGCGATAGTCCTCACTTAATGACAGGTTACTTCTAGGCTTAGTTGCAGTTGTTAAGTGAGGACTACCTGTTAAAAAAAGCATGTGAAAACTAAAGGCTTAGATATAGATAGGCACTATAAAGTTTTACATACAATCACAATAATCCCAATGATAACAGTCATGATCTGTATATAACGCATCATGTTCTTCAGCAAATCTGTATGTGAAAGCTTCCTTTATCTATTTGAACAGCAACTTCACATGATTTAAGAGCATCAGAGGCCCAAATGCTACCACCAGTCGGTAATACCTATATTTTTTGTAGGCAAACAGTAAAAAATTTGTAGAATCAAATGTAATATCATAAATGACATCATAAAAAAGCAAGTAGGAAAATATTTCCTTTTTAAACATTGCTACTATTAATCTAAAATTATTTTTCAATGAAAGAATATCAACTGGAGATGATAATATAATATGTAGAATTACAACAGAAACCTATCATCTTAAATTTTCAAGAACTATTGGGACATCTTTACTTATTTATTTTAAAGTGATTCTTTATCTTGTACCCAATCATATTACTTAATAATGCTTATATCACGTTATTAGGAAATACTACCCAAAGTTTCCCTCAAACCCAAAGGGATTCCATCTAGTATAACAGCAGTAGATGCTCAGAAGCAATTGTGTTAGTAGTCCCTCTTTATTTTCCTGGGCTCAACAGAATCACTGATCATATCATCTAGAACATGGGTCTCCAACCTTGGCAACTTTAAGACTTGTGGACTTCAACTCTCAGAATTCCTCAGCCAGCTTTGCTGGAAGTTGAAGTCCACGAGTCTTAAAGTTGCCAAGGTTGGAGACCCCTGATCTAAAAAACCCTCAGACCCTTCAGGATTTCCTGATTATCTGGCTCAGATCACCCAAATGGATCCACTGTTTCTACAGAATTTAGCCTCAATCAACTCAAACGTTAGTAGGGAATTATCTGTCTGTGACAATGGATAATGTCACATTACCTTCTCCCCACTACCAGCATCTCACTCCCAATCTGTTCTGACTTTCAAACCAAGTCGAGATATATGATCTGTAATTCTTGGTAGGCCCATGTATATGAAAACAGTCCCAGGATGGTCACAATAAAGTCAGAGCCATTACCTAATAAGAAACAACAAGACTCTTGTTCTGTTCAGTGGTCATCTGTGCTTTCACACAAACGGCTTTGCTCCATGCAAAGAATTTTGGGAAACTTATTTAAGCTGAGCTTCTTGGCAGAACACTTGCCCACCCCATGTATATTTACAGTCCTTGGCTTTGCTAAATTCCTTCAGTTCCTAGATTTCCACTGCTGCTACATACAGTGATGGTAGAGGTACCTATAGTGGTATAGTCTGATGGGTTCTAGGAATATGGAGACGATCAATGGAAGAGCTACGGTTAAAGCAACACAGTTTGTTGCTATCCGTTATCAAACTTACAGTAGCTTTGTATAGCTTTAGGAGGCGGGGCAGATTGCATTATGTTAAAGTAACAGCAAAACTATAAGCATCTGCTCTGACTTGGATATCTAGCTGATAATGTTTCACAAACATGGAAGGTGGACAAGCCATCAACTCCACATATGTTGGGAAGAAGCCCTCCTCAAGCAAATGCAGTCAGAAGTTGCTGTAGCTCTGGTGAAGTGACCATGAACAGCTGATGGAGCAGGTAAGTTTGTCAGCTGATAACAAAATAGTGCCAGCAGCCAATAAGATAATAATTGCTAAAGGACAGGTAAGAAATTCCTAAGAAGTAGATTTTGAATCTTGATTTTTTTAAAAAAAACATTTAATATTTCACTGACTAGAGCAGATATAGATCAACCATGTTTCAGAGGCAACTGTAATTGATATTGGTTCCAAGAAAATGCTGTCTCAGAATTGAAGATAACTTTGCTGGCAAGAAAACAGTGGAAACCTCCAATACTGATTATAGATTTGGTATTTCAAGACTGCAACTGTAGAGGCCAGATGTTGGCCAATTTGACAAACTGGATCAGGGATATCAAACTTGCGTCATCACAGAGTCGTCACGTGATGTATCACAACTTTTCCCCCCTTCGCTAAACTGGGCGTGGCCAGCGTGTGACGCATCTAGTCTGTTGACCGCGAGTTTTGACACCCCTGCACTAGATTATAGGACTAGAAATGTAGCCGCAGTATGTGCTCCGAAAGAAAACCTCTCATGGATTTCAGAAACATACATTGCTGATACTTCAGACAAATATTTGCCCTCTTCAGAACAATAAGCAGTGGGAATGTACAGTATATCACAGAAGTGAGTACACCCTCTCACATTTGTAAATATTTAAGTATATCTTTTCATGTGACAACATTGAAGAAATAACACTTGGCTAAAATGTAAAGTAGTGAGTATACAGCTTGTATAACAGTGTAAATGTGCTGTCCCCTCAAAATAATGCAACACACAGCCATTAATGTATAAACTGGTGGCAACAAAAGTGAGTACACCCCTAAGTGATAATGTCCAAATGGGGCCCAAAATGTCAATATTTTGTGTGGCCACAATTATTTTCCAGCACTGCCTTAACCCTCTTGGGTATAGAGTTGACCAGAGCTTCATAGGTTGCCACTGGAGTCCTCTTCCATGACGACGTCATGGAGCTGGTGGATGTTACAGACCTTGCGCACCGCCACTTTCCGTTTCAGGACGCCTCACAGATGCTCAATAGGGTTTAGGTCTGGAGACATGCTTGGCCAGTCCATCACCTTTACCCTCAGCTTCTTTAGTAAGGCAGTAGTAGTTTTGGAGATATGTTTGGGGTCGTTATCCTGTTGGAATACTGCCCTGCAGCCCAGTCTCCAAAGAGTCTGCTTCAGTATGTCACAGTACATGTTGGCATTCATGGTTCCCTTAATGAACTGTAGTTCCCCAGTGCCAGCAGCACTCATGCAGCCCCAGACCATGACCATGCTTGACTGTAGGCAAGACACACTTGTCTTTGTACTCTTCACATGGTTGCCGTCACACATGCTTGACACCATCTGAACCAAATAAGTTTATCTTGATCTCATCGGACCACAGGACATGGTTTCGGAAATCCATGTCCTTAGTCTGTTTGTCTGCAGCAAACCATTTGCGGACTTTCTTTTGCATCATGTTTAGAAGAGGCTTCCTTCTGTGATGACAGCCCTGCAGACCAATTTGATGCAGAGTGCGGCGTATGGTCTGAGCACTGACAGGCTGATCCCCCATCCCTTCAACCTCTGCAGCAATGCTGGCAGCACTCATACGTCTATTTCCCAAAACCAGCCTCTGGATATGACGCCGAGTACGGTCACTCAACTTCTTTGGTCGACCATGGCGAGGCGTGTTCTGAGTAGAACCTGTCCTGTTAAACTGCTGTATGGTCTTGGCCACCGTGCTGCAGTTCAGTTTCAGGGTCTTGGCAATCTTCTTAAAGCCTAGGCCAGGGGTGGGCAATTGTGGCTCTTTTACAACCTGTGGACTTCAACTCCCAGAATTCCTGAGACAGCCAAGCTTGTAAAAGAGCCACAATTGCCCACCCCTGGCCTAGGCCATCTTTATGTAGAGCAACAATTCGTTTTTTCAGATCCTCAGAGAGTTCATTGCCATGAGGTGCCATGTTTAACACAACTGCTCCCCCGTCGCACCTGAGACTTTGTAACACTAACATGTCACATGGCACCAGGGAGGGAAAATGGCTACTTGGGCCCCATTTGGACATTATCACTTAGGAATGTATTCACTTTTGTTGCCACCAGTTTAGACATTAATGGCTGTGTGTTGTGTTATTTTGAAGAGACAGCACATTTACACTGTTATACAAGCCATATACTCATTACATTGTAGCCAAGGGTCATTTCTTCAGTGTTGTCACATGAAAAGATATATTTAAATATTTACAAAATGTGAGGGGGTGTACTCCTGTGATATATTGTATATAGGGAAGAGTTTATATGGTAGTTTGGAAAGAATAGATGAGATCTAACTGGCTTTTCCTAAGTTAGCAAGCATGCTGAGAAAAATGGGTAGGACAATGAGAGGAGGAGGTTAGGAGAATGAGAAGGGATCTAAAAGGAAATAAAAATAAGCTGGTTTGGAGTCAGAAAGATGAGAGAACACCTCTCTTAATTGGTGCCAAAGAAGCAGTTAGAAAGGACTAACGGAGTTTAGCGAAGGCCAGGGTGCAGAGCAAGAAGGAAGCAGCATTTTCACCAAAAGCTCAGCTGGGGAACTTTCCAGGTTGATGCTTTGTGCAGGCACAAACCCATGAGTGATGCACAGAGACCATGAAGAATAACCATTGTCTCTATTTAGGCTGAAAGTAATTGAAGTAATGATACTTCTCAATACATTTCAATTAACCCCCACTATACATATTGGATGTAATCTGAATGTTTGATTTTTCTTCTTCAAATTTGTGTTTATATGTAGGTGTATATGCCACAGTGAACTCTAGTTGCAAAGGCTTGTGTACTTTTTAAGGTGCTCACGCCTCTTTATTTGCATTATTGCATCTCACATTCCTTCAAGGAACCTATGATGCATAGGTTCCTGGTGGGATGTCTTCAGCCCCACAATAGTCACCCTGTTACTTGACTTGGATTGAACAGGAATGAGTCACTTAAACTAAATTTACCTGGGAGTCCCATGCTTGAATTGGAACTTGAAGAGTCCAGCATTCCCCCTCCCCCCGACTTCTTTATCTCTTATTTTTCAGGATGCAAGATGATTTGCAAGCTTTAATTGTATTTTATTATGTTTAACAAAAAACATTCAGTTGAACATTATTTAAGTACTATATGCAGTCTGGAATAAATGTATATGCAAGCTATTTTTAAAAAACAATTAAACCATAAGCATCTCTATAAGAAAGTCCCAGAGATAGGGGACTAGCAGTGATCCTACCCAACAGCCTGAAAGGTTAGATCTTCTCAGATCATAGAAAGATAACCTTCCTCAAATAGAAGAAAACCAAAACAAATATCTTAAAACTGACCTTTGAAAGAAAAAAAACAACAAGGAAATGTAAGCAGAGTGCTAAAGTGTAACAGGCAAAGAGTCTGCCCTCCTCCCCCTTGCTAAAAAATAAATAAATACATCTTCTCCAGATCTTCCTCAATCCTTGGCACCACAGTTATTGAGCAGTAGTGAGCTTACAGGATCAAACGTAAAAGCTCTGGTTAGTAGTCATAAGCAACAAGTAACTATTGCTCCGTTTTCCTTTTCTTTATGGAAATAATATACAAGCGAGGCCTGGAAATAAACTTTGGATTTGTTTTTTGTTCCCGTCTCCATCCCCCCATAATTTATTTAAAAGACTTGCACGGCTGCCCATATTGGAACAGCAATTCTAGGTAGCTTATGACTTGCATATTAAATGCAAAACTATTACAATTCTAACATCCCCAGAGCTTTACATGGCTTTTTAGAATTATTGGTCCTACAACAAAACACACGTGATCCTTTTCAGCTATATCCTGTTCCATCTCTTATGCAGGTTGAATGATCCCAAGATGTCTGAAGTAGAGCGTCAGTCAATGGAAAGTGAGCGGGCTGACCGCAGCCTGTTTGTTCAAGAGCTTCTATTGTCCACTTTGATGCGGGAAGAAAGCTCATCCTCTGATGAGGATGAACGTGGGGAAGTTGCCGATTTTGGTGCTATGGGCTGTGTAGATATTATGCCTTTAGATGTTGCTTTAGAAAATCTAAATTTAAAAGAGAGTAATAAAGGAAATGAGCCTCCTCCACCTCCTCTTTGATGACATCCCACTTCGCAGACAATGTCCTCTGTGCTGTATTTGCCAATGAAAGTGGACAACAACTATCTTGGGTTTGTTTTGGTGATTGTAATTTCAGGTCTGTCACTCTTGTTACATTGTGTACATTCAAAGGAAGAGAGAAAAAGATATATATGATAATCATTTCCACTTAAAATAATTTTTACTTCTAGCAGGTAAATGTAGGTTTCAGTGCAGAGGGAAATCCTCTGTGCTCTGTACTTTTGACATGCAAAAGGCTCTCCTAATACTCCACATTCAAACTGAAGAGGAAAAAAAAAAAGAAATCTCTAATGAAGCTGCTGTGTGTATTTATGAATATTAATGAATAAAAACTGCTTGGATGGTTTACCTTTACTGCATGAGGTTTTTTGCAGCGTGCATGAGTTTTAGTGACCTTGTCATTTAAAAAAACACTTTTAAATACAAGGAGTAAAACTACAAACAACTCCCTCCCCCAAAGCTTTCCTATTATTCAAAGGTTACAAGACGAAGACGTTAGTGCTCATTTAGTGACGTGTGACCATCAAGTAGCTTTTGAATAATGTATATCGGAACCACCTTTTTTTCATATGCTGTTGGCACATCACGCAAGCTCTGCAGTGGGACCGCTTGTTGTTTTTCAGGGTGTGGCATTTTTGCTCAGTGTGTCTTTTAATGTTGCCCTCTTTAACCATCAAACTTAACGTATGGAATAAATCAGCCTGGTTTTTATGCATCACCAGGAAACACAAAAGTAAGACCACTGCCAAGCTTGGCAACAGGAACTTTTGTGTACCTTGGAATTGGCATACTTGTTCAGCTTTGTTTAAAGGGTTTTTCCCCCCTTCTTTTTAATGGTTGTTTTTTTTTAAAAAAAAAATTCAAACTGTTGACACATGTTTTATTCAGGTGTAGATGGTTCATTTATTCACTGTCTTAAAGTAAAAGTTAACCTGGATCATAATTGTCTTCTTTTAAAACGTTCACCGTCTTGGTCATATGCCTAGTTATTTATGTATTTGCTTCCTAGTTGCAGAGACTTGTCAGTATCAGGAGAGCTTAAGATGATTCCCAGACTTTTGTCAATATATTGCAGCTGCATTCTTAATGCTAATTCCAGCACCTTTTAATTTATTATTTCTTCATATTTTTTTTCTGGCATAAAACATTTTTTTTTAAAAAAAGCCTTTTAATGGAATCATGCCACCTACATGCCTATACTATTAATCCTGTATGTATAAAATGTACAGTGTTTTGTGCATAGACTTTCATAATAACCCCAAGGCAGGGACAGGTGGGGATATTGTGGTTTGGGAAGGGTGGAGGGTGGGGTTGTGGGGAAGGGAATGTAAAGTTAGACAATAAAGACAAAATTGCACACCGCTTCTGGTTAAATCTAAACTAGGCTTAGACCACAATCATGTTTCTGCCTGGTTCTCTCACTTTCTTCACCCCTCGTTTGCCTGTATATTCTTCCACTTCTGCCACGTTACAAGCTTTTTAAAATAAAATTTAAAAAATCCAGATTCAAATAGCAGGATAGAGTCTTGACATGGATGCTACTTTTAAAATGGTAAAATCTATTGACAGCTGTCAGTTTTGACTCCAATTATTTCTTTATAAAATACAGTACTAGATTTGTTTTTTCTCTTTACTCTTTGAAACTGAATGTTCTAAGGGGGGGAATTCTATAGCTGCCCTCTGGTTAACTTGGGTGTTAAACCCAGTAGGGTTTTTTTTTTAAAGAAAAACTGTTGAGGATTTTAAAAACCAGTTTTCAAGCTGTAGTCTTTTCAAACACACCTGCACATTACAGTAAGACCCACAGTTCAATAAAGCATTTTCAAGACTGTTTGTTCAGTTGATTCTTTGATGTTGCTGTGTTATCCAAACAAATTGATTCTAGGCAGGCCTCTACAATGATGCTTTAAGGAAAGTCTTGGTTCGCTCACTCTCGCTCTCCCTGAACACACAACTTCGTTTTAAACTTTGGTCACAGACTGGAAAATACATAAAAAGACTCTACATGAATTGTTAAGGCTTGCTTGCTGGGTATAGAGGATGTGGTGTTCTGTCATGCCCACAAATGTTTCATTATTTCACTAGATATGCTATTATGATGCTCCAATAAAACCATATGCTCATTTAAAGCTTTTCTAAATTGTAGGAGCTTAAGTGGCCAGCGACTTTCAAATGTTATGGGGCTTTTACTTCATGTAATTTTGTAAATAAGTTAGTATCCTGTTTCTGGAATGCTGTCAATATCAGTTTCTTAAAAAGCATGAAATAGAGGCAATAAAAGCTTCACAAAAGTAGCATAAAATTGGATCTTATTGGAAATCTTGGAATATGAAGCAACCCACCTCACAAAGTTGTGGGAAAATAGGAAGGAGTATTATATATGCTCATCACCTTGAGTCATTTAGAAAAATAATACAGGTGGGATAAAAATAAATATGTAAATAAAGCCATCAATCAATGTTGTCTAACTTCAAATCATGAATGGACAGATTCATGGCACTGAAAGTTTATACTCTTAAAACAAACTTTTTTTTTAATTTGAATTGGCTGAAAGAGACATTTAACAAATTCTAGAGTGTTACAAAACACAAAAGATCTACTGACTTTACCACGTTGGTTATTAGGTTTTTTAATTGCCGTTTGCTGTTCAGGAATTGGACAAGAAATTCTCATATTCTCAGTTGACAAAAACTGAAAAAGCTCAGCTTCTCATTTTTACTTATTAGGAATACATTTAATTTAACACATTCTTGGATTACATACTGGATCTTTTGTTGGCTCTGTTGTCTTACTCCTATTTTTTTTTTAATTTGATTTATATGCCGCCCTTCTCCGGAGACTCAGGGCGGCTTACAATGCGTTAAGCAATTCAATACATTATTGTCAGTTGCCTCATTTCAGACTGATATGATATTTGACAGTTAAAATACTTGATTTAAAATCTTACACAGAACAAGGTTGTCAAAATTAGTATGACTTTTCAATTTGTATAATCATTCGATTTGAAAGTACAGCTTTCTGCTTTTACCTGTTATCAGGGTACTCTTGTGACCCCGGATTACTTTTTAAGATATTTTATTTACAAAATGGTTCAGAAAAGTTGTTAATCTATATCAGATAAAACCTAGGAATTCAAAACAAAAGACCAGTTTTTCATTTAATGCAAGCAGTAACTTCCAAAAGTCAGCTTCGATTTTTAGCTTATTGGCACCAGAGAGATCATATGTGAGTGAGTTAAACTCCATCCACATGGTGGGTTTCAACAGTTTTTGTTTTGTATTCCTCAGCAGCAGTAGCAGCATCTCACTAAAGCAACGTTTAACTTTGGATGTATGGAAACTAGAGAAAAATCTTATCTATACTTTGTGATCATATAGTGCTGTTCCAATAATTTAAATACTCTTTAACGATGCCTCCATAGTTTCCCACACCACTGCATTTCGCACCAGCTGAAGCTTTCAAATACTGTTAAAGGCAGCTCCATTGTAGAGCAAGTTGCAGTACTCTAATTGGGAAGTAACCAAGGCATGTGTGACTAAGCAGGGCCTCCTGGTCCAGGAGTTGGTGCATAGGTAACTGCAGCCTCATCCAGAACTCAAGATAGGTTTACAGAGATTGGGGAAGGGAGAGGTTTTCCTAAAACCTAGTTATTCCATTTTGCTTGGATTGCGTTGAAGCCTGTTGTTCCCCATCCTGACAATGATTCTTCCATGGCATCAAATAGCCTACTGTGGAGACAAAAAGCTATACCTCACCCAGAGACTTCATGTTTATTGATCAGATTTGTATAACCGCATCTCACCGAAAGCATCTCTGGTGTCCGTGTTGATGTTAGAAACAGGAAATGAGAGTACCAGGCCTTGGGGTCCCCACCAAGCAGAGACTGGCCTAGGCATTCCTCCCTGTATTCTATCAGCCTCCAGCTTTGTTGGGAACAAAAGTGTTTTTTGACATGGATTTGCATTGGTAATTTCAAGACTTTGTAAGAAGGGAGTTGGAATGAGCACTTGAAATCAAAAATTTTGTAAATAACGTGTGACCATTATAAACATTTTAATCTTCCCTCATATTTAGCAGTTGGGTTAAACCTGTACAGGTAGTCCTCAACTTACAACAGTTCTTTTAGTGACCAAAGTTACAATGGCACTGAAAAAAGTGACATGAACATTTTTCAGAATTGCCACTTTTGCAGCATCCCCATGATCATGTGATCAACATTCAGATGCTTGGCAACTGGTTCATAATTATGACTTGCAGCGTTTTGGGGTCATGTGATCACATTTTACAAACTTCTGACATGCAAAGTCAATGGGGATGCCAGAGTCACTTAACAACCAGGTTACTAACTTATCAACTACACTGATTCATTTAACAACTGTGACAAGAAATGTTGTAAAATGGGGCAAAATTCAACAAATTCTCTCTTAGAAACAAATTTTGGGCTCAATTGTGATTGTAAATTGAGGACCACCTGTATATGGTGGTTTGCATAAGTTTTATCCATATGCTATAATGGAAACAAATCCAAAAACCTAAAGGTGCAGAATGATGAAAATAGCAAAATAGTCCTTTAGCCACTACAAATTTTCAGTTGGATAATGTCAAGGATATTTCTACTCCCCAAAAATTTAAACATCCCTATATATCTTTTAAGAAATCAATAGGAGAAAGGAAGAAAGGACAGCATAACAACCTCCAAGTTATCTTGCAAAGAGCCCATTTGATGTGTGTCCTGGGATATAGGCGGTCTAATGTAGTTTTCTCCTCACTGGCCTTGAGGTACCTAGTTAAATAGACAATGTTAGCAAGACATTACCTCTTCTGGATAACACTCAGAATTCACTTGGAGCAGTTATGTTGCCTCTGCTTATTGATTTTTCTAGGCTGCTGTCAGAGCTGGCTGGCGAATTCAGCCCCTTTGTCACTGCCAGGAGTTGGGTTATGTTATTGTTGCCAAATTCAGTGTTAGGAAAGGCAACAGAAGCAGGGTGGCACAGTAAGATCTGTATAATCAGAGGTGCCCCAGCTATGGAACAAGGCATTTGGGGTCTTGGCCTCCACTCCTACTTTTACAGTAATAAAACACTGAGTCACCTTTTAAGTGTCACCTTTGCATCCATTCATTGTGAGCAGTCTTCAACCTGTCCTAACTGCAAAACATAATGGCAGAACCAGACTCGAGGCATTACTGATAATGGTTGAGAGCCACATTGAAGTTCTAGTTGTGTTGGCAAGATCAGCATAGAAGCATTACATTCCATGAACAGAAGACAGCAAATGTCTATGGAGATTCTCAGTCATCCAGATCATTGTTGTCCCAAAGGTGCTTTTTCAAGAGGAAACTAGACTTCCTGAAAGTCCAGTTGCCTCTTGGAAAAGCACCTTTGAGAGAAGATGGCAAAGGCTTATTTATGGCAGGTTACTTTAAAGGCAGCTGAGAAAGTGAGTGAAGCCCAAGACTTTGCCGCACCATAAGATATCACTGGCTTCCTTCTACCCCATACCACACCGAGACTTCCAAGTAGATGGGGAGTCCTGGAAATGTTATGAACAAAGCTGCAGCAAATAATTAGAAAACCTAGGGAATATAAAAGCCCACTCATTTCTTTGCTCCTCTGTAAAGTACTTCTTCATAACTTTTTAAAAAAAGAAATCTGTTTTAATTCCTACAAGAGCTTCTATGAGTAGGCTTTAGATTCTTGTACGTAAGTTCTCAGGGTTGTTTTTGTTTACTACAAAATGAATCCAATAACACCTTCTGATACAAGTAGACTGCTAGTTGTGACAAGATAGATGTTCTCTTGTAATAAAAAAAGCATCACACGTTTTATAGAAGCCTTTATTTACAACTTGTTTAACAACTGTACACTGGTTTTGTAGCCTTGGAAGCATGTTCCGGACCGAAGGGAAACATCCCGACCTCCTTCCTTCCAAACGATATCTGAACTTACAACCATTATTATCTTGTTTACCTATATACAGATAGGTTTTTAAAATCACTATAATGGCGGTTTAGTGAGAAATCATACTTTGGGGGAAATTAATATCTAGTAAATCCTAGAATTTCATTCTTATAGAAAAAAAATACATTTTATTGGCAAAGTGACAAACAAGTAATTTTGGTAGCTCAGGACAGTCAAACAAGTTGTTATTGAAACACACAGATAGGTAGAACACATGCTTAGGATCTCAAAAAGTGGCAGCTGCTTCATGATATTAATGTTAAAGAAAGCCCAAATCATTGCAAGTAGACCGGCAAAGTTGCCTAATGGAGGTTAAAAGCAAAATTCATATTCTTTCCCCTTATCTGATGGTTTAAAAGGTTTCTGTAGGTGGAAAAAATAAAAAAAAAATAGGCATGATATTAAAAAAGCTCCCAACCGCAAGCACATATTTTAAGATCAGGCCAAAACACCAAGCAACTCACCAAACAACTACAAAGCAAGTCCTTCATAGGAGCTAATACAGTACAGACAAGAATATGTAAGGGAACCAAGGTAGCAGGACATACGGTTTTGTAATTGGAGGTATCTAAATAAGGAAGGCCACTCTATTGTGAGACACTGATAATTTCATTTTTATGGTACTGCTACCAAAACAATTCAGAAGACTGACAATGTTGAAAGCCAAATTTCCAGAACTGACTTCTCAACTGCCAGGTCCAGCCAAGCATCTTTTCCTTGTCTGTGTACCTGCAACAACTCAATCATTCCAGCAGTAAACTTTCTCTGAAAGAAAAATCTTAAGTGTCATAAATCATAGCCCCCACCCCCACTCAAATGAATCAACACAACCAGGAATTGACTCTACTTCAGAGTCTGAAGTTGCTGGAGGACAAATATTTCATTCCATTTCCCAGCCCCTCACAGTTGAGCCACTATTAAGTTTTGCCCCAGTCTGATTGGTAGAGAGAATTAGCCAGTATCCTTACTACTCAGTACTAGTTTTACTCCTTATCTATGATGCTGAATGTTAATGTAGGACACAATCAATTTATCTGAAATAACTGGACTGGAACTGCCAAAGATCTCTCTTCAGCCATGGTCCAAGCTACCCCATTCTAAGTTTTCTCTCTACATCTTTCCCCCTGCAGATGGAAAGACCCTGTCAAGTTTCACAACAAACTGACTCCTATTGGAACCACTCAATACTAAGCACTCCTTCGTTTTCACTTGGAACACGTAGGGAGACCATTTCTTATGGCTTAAAAATAGAAGTCAACAGCCCGGGGTCTGAAGGCCAAATCCTACCTCCCAGGTAGCCACAATTGAGAATCATGATCAAATTGTAAAACTTGTTCCAGATGCAGTTTCTCCTGCAATGAGGCTTAATGTGAGTGAGGCTGGCTTCTTCCCTTCCATCTCCTCCAAGCAGTTCTCCCATAAAACTGACCAACTCTTCCAAAAGCTTCATCTCTAACCACGAGATGATAAAAGCAGTGATACAAAGGTAATCACTAGGCAATATTCCCTCAGGTTTTCTCCCATAGTGCCGTGTTTCCTATATCTGCCTCAATACAAAGTGAAATCTACAGCAGAACAAGCCGATACTTACAAGAGTGTGAAAAAAAAGCAGCTTTAATTTTTTGTGAAGGCAGCACAATGCATTCCAACTGTCAACGTAGTCTACATGAATAACAGCAATATTTCATAACATAAAGACACATTAGTGCAATCCAAAGGGAAGGTAACATAGATGAAGGACAGAGATCTTAAGATAAATACACTCAACCCAAAGAACAATCGAAGAAAGTTCTATCACATAACACTGAAATGCAGGAAAGGCACCGTTTTTTTAAAAAAAATGTTCCTGCTCTCTACATTCCTTTCCAGAGCTGCTTTTGCATGTATAAATGGACAGATAAAGGGTGATAAATCTGCTGAAGGAAATACATAAAAACAAAAACGGATCTATATGTATTAAGACAGTAAGCAGCCTCAGTACATACAATATTGCATATATTGAGTGACAAGGCTTGGGTATTAAATTAAAAGCTGGAAAGGAACTGGCAACCCTTCCTATCCATTTTCTCCAACAATAACAACAACAACGACAACAAAATTGTTCTGGTATATATATATATATATATGTATAGTATTGAACATTAGTGCACTTTTAAAATCATACTAGTAAATAAAGGTGCATTTATAAAACATATTTCAGCCTAAAGGTGTGTATTGCAAGAGGTCTGTAGGTTAATACTGTTAACAGGAAGAACGGAAGTCGTCAAATAGCACTGCCAATGAATGCTAATGCATTGTGTGCTATAGGAGCTTGGCCATCTATCCATCTTTTTTTCTAGAGCTTCAACGTTTTGCTAGGTGGGAAAGTGATGATATGGTTATCTCTCTATATACTTCTCCTTGCAAATAAACTCCACTCTTTAAAAAAAGAAAAAGCAGATGCCCAGAAATGATATGCTATTTGATATTAACTAAGGAAAAATTTGGCTAACTTAGAACAGACTGGGAAAAAAAAGATGCAATGTACTGAACAGCCCTTATTTTCTAAGCAATTTAGCAAATTTTGGGGCGATTGTTACTACACAGTTGGCTTAAGACGATGCAATATACTGTAGATTAATAATATCAGTGAATGCGGCCTAAAATGTAAAGATATATTTGCAAAAAAGTGTCTACAGAATTTATCGGCCCTCAGAAAATCCACAATGGTCCTTTGGGCATATCTGTTCTAGACAATATACCAAAAGAAAAAAAGGAAATTCTATCTAGCAGTTCCCTGCCTGGTTGCATATATGAGCTCATAGGCTATTTATATAGGAGACTTTGCTGTATATAACAATGAAACTTTTTAATATGTCAAACGTAATGTAAAACAGCTGGTCACTTGAAATTTTAAATCATTTTGCACAAAAACCTTCCACAGGTTCTCTTACACTATGCCTCTTGCAGTTTGATGTTAACCAAATCTGCTTTTCCCTGATTGCATTCAGTTCTCTAGTTGCCCAAATGTCTTCTGAAAACCCAGCTCAAACTGGGCAATTATTTGAGGAAAAAATAATAATACTGAACTAATTAGGTATATTTTCACACACGAAAATAGTCCATCTTGAATTATATTCCAACTTCAGATTTTCAGAATCCAAACTGAAAGCCTAATTAGTTAGCCAAAAAGGCAGCTTCAGACATCGGTACATGAGGCCAGGATTAGATGTAGATGGCCTGAAGCTCATTATAAGGTAAAGACTGTCTGTAACCTTTAGGCAAAAAAACATAACTGAAAAAAATATCCTGGCTAAGGAGCAATGTCTCTTGCTGCTTCTGTATAATAATGGAATAATGGAAGTGAGCAACCCACTGTCAACTGTCTTAATAATGAAGCCGCAGCCTAGAGTTTTCCATCCATGTAAATTCAGCTAAATTATATAACAAAGAATTCATATCAAACATTCCTTTCCCAGAAATATGGACAATGTTTATTGTGCTCATAACCCACTATTGAAATGAAATATGTCCCTCTGGTGTATTTCAATGGCTAATTAATGGTGAATTTTCTCAACCTGATATGCCTACCCTAAAGATACATTCGAGAATGCAGTAGGAAATATTAAATATTTGGTGTGCTAGCAGGTTACCAGCATTCATTTCCTATAATTCCTTAAGTTTTCAGTATCTAATTGGAATTAAGATTTAACTGATCATTTCATACATTAAAGATCACGATTAATAGGAGAAAAAACCCAACAGATATATCTTAGCCATGTCCTGTTTAGGAGTCATACAAGTATGAAAGAAAAAAAAAATTGCAATGGGAAAAAATACCTAATTATAAAATTCTAGAAACAATGGTATAACAAAAGAGAATCCAACTTTTAACTCTATCAGAGAATTTTTGAAACTCTTTAAAAACCTTGATGTTGCAAATAGTTATAAGAAAGGTTTCAAACAAAAAGTGTAGACTAGTTTGAAGATCCTACACGATTTTTTCTTTAAATTACCTTAGCCAGAAAGCCTGCACATAGCAACAAATTACACAGCTCCTGAATTCAACAAATTACACAGCCATACATGACTCCTCCATAAATTAAGGACACTGTATTTATTTAGATGCAACTAATATCTCACTTGTTTCAGTAGGAAATACCAGCCACTAACTTTCTTTGGCTTTCTTGATATGATATTTGACTTTCATTTTTTTTAACTTACAGAAATGCGTGTCTGGGATACAAAATCAATGAAATACTTAAATTACAAAGCCTTGAAGTTTAAAAGAATTAGACTTTGCATTGGATATACTTATCACTTCTGCGCAAGTAGATCTGAACTAGCCAGACTGGAGAAATAAATTTAAGGTGCTTTCAGGAAAGGTGAGAAATATAAAAGACTAATTTAAAAACATGAAATAAAGCTGATCAAAAACCTCAATAATAACTAGTCAGAAAGGAGAGCTAGTGAAGAGACTGAAAGTTGAAAAAGAAGAGAAGATAGATCTGTTTATGAAAAATTACATTCAAGGTTTTTTTTTCAGGCAAGACTAAATAATCAGGTTTCATTAGATTACCATAATAGTTGGCAGAAAAAACATCTTCAGACATGAGTTTTGCTCTGTTTTTGTATACAAAAGCACAGAAGTAGCCAATTAAGAATATTAGACCTTCTATATAACTTGAGCAAGTTAACTCTTTAAAGAGTAAGTACTGTGTAGGCTTTATCAAAATAAGTTTAATCAACAAAATCTTATTTATTTTTTGCATCAGCACAAAAATCATGATGATTACCTAATAAATTTGCTTATAGGTGTAAAACCCTACAAAAGGAATTAGCCATACACTGATTATTAAATGATTTCTCTGCAGTAGGGACAACATCTGGCCTACTTTATCAAATACTGGAACCCTACTACAGAAGGACTAATGGCATTACATCTTAATTTTATCACCTTTACAGGAGTGGATTTTAAAAACTCCTTTCATGTGCTTAGATGGCAATGAGTTAAAAACAAGTATCTTTTAAGTTAGAAAATTATTGTGCACTGTATGACTGTATTAACAAAAATGAGGGGAATAATATCCATACCTAAATATGGTGATAAAATCCAGATCCATTCAGTTCAGAATGAAAAACAGGATTGTTACCTTACCTTTGACCCAAAGAGCCAAGGCTCTTGAAATATTCTTAAAAAGTCAACATAAGCTTAAATTTACAAAAAACATACAGCAAAAAAAAACCCTCTCTACTGAAGTCTTCAACGAAACCTCCATCTATATGGAACAGTTTAACTTGAGTTAATCCCAAAGATTTGAGAAGGGTGCGGTAGCTCAGAAACCAGAATTCATAACTTGAAGAATCAGATAAACACTAACCTTGCTTCTGACAGATCCATAACTGTACAGGCATGAAATCTCACTTAGCACAACAGGTTAGCAAGTTTACATGTTAGAATGATCTTAACTACCTGAAGACATCAGCGCCAATGTCAAATGGGTTTATCCTTCTTATTGACCTGTCAAAAACACTCCTCAGTAATGGAAGGCATTTTTTTTAAAGCAGCATTTAAACAATCAACCAGATGAAGCCAAAGGAAACGAAGTAACAGCAACGTAAGATAATTCCATGAACATGTCTCATCAGGTTCTTATAACTTCTGCCAGCATGTCTATCTAATCTTTGCAAATAATGTTACACATCTTTCTATGTAGCACAGTTGCAAATTGCATTACCCAATTCAAACAGATCAAATTAGTGTGAAAAACAAAAGAGGCATATTTCTTTCAATGTACCGGTAGCCTTGGGAAGAACGCCATACCGTTTAGCCAGGGGACAAGTTAAAATTTGTTTTCATCCATTATGGGTTTTTCTTAAGAGATGACAATTACATATGAAAAGGGATATGGGGATAGTCCATTAATAACCTCCTCCATTGGGTGTTTTTCAACATTTTGGCACGTTAAAAGACAAAAGGAAGACTCCAGAAAAGAAGAAAGTTAGAAAGAAAAGTTCTCTTCTGGAAATGAGACATGAAGAGACAATACTGAAAGAATGCTGGCTAGGTTTTCCTGAAATACAGTCACTTATAACAGAAGTAGGTCTTGATTCCAGGATGGCTTCCATTCAAAAGGCAAGGCAAGGACTCTCTCTACCTTGCTGTGGCTGGCTGGACATGGCCCGGATAAGCTCTCCTTGTGCTGGTGGCTTGCCTTTGCCTAGCTAGGAAAGACTGTCCTGAACCAGTACTAGCAAGTCTGTCTTCTACTGCTTTTTTATGAAGAGTCATCCCCTATAGAGAGAAAGAAATTAAAACAAAAGGCATGTAGTTTTAGTGTGGGAAGCCGACAGGGCTGCACGATTTCTTTGCCAAACCTATTAAGTCACTCCACTGAATTGATTCCAATAAAAGGAATCCACGTTTTCTTGGATTAAGTGAAAGGTCTTAGACACACTTCATCCCTCTTTCAGAAGAGAGAATGTTTTGGTCATCCTGGGGAAGCTCCCTTATGTTAAAAAACAGACCTGGAAATCCTGGTCCGCTTGAAGGTTCAATTATGGTCCTTTCTGATTTTCTGATTCTAAATTGGGTGCCTTCTTCCAACAGTTCTCTTTGGTTGTTTCCAAAAGTGGACCTCTCTTCTGAGACAATAATGTCAAAGGAGTCCTCGGTATTCATTTTAATTTACTCTTGCCAACTCCATGAAATTGTGTGTGTTGGGGGGGGGGGGGATGACAGTTACACAGAATGAGGGCTGAACTGTATCAATATACAAACAATACATTCCTTTACGTTCCTTAACACCTTGAGGCTGTGTTGAAGCCTCAAAACTGAAGCTTCAATGCAAGCTGAAGTTTCAAAAGTTCAAGGTTTCAAAACTGAGTATTATAAAGGGAACAATGTTCTTCAAACAATTAAGATACCAGGGGACACATCACCTTTGAAGTCTGAATGTCAATTTAGTTCTGGAAAACATACTACAGAAGCGAAGCAATTCATTCATCTTTGCTGGTACTCTTATTTTACAATGTGAACTCTACTTACCATATTGTACCAGGCACTGACAATGTATCTCTCCTCCATTTCTCTTTGACTCTTTGTCTTTTCATATTCTTTCTATTAGGAGGAAAAAAGTATTTCTCATGATTTCACATGCATACTGTAATGGGAGTATACTGTGCTCAGCGCTCAAGTCCATATTTTTATTTCTGTTGTGTGGAATGGTGGCAAACTGTGGGATTTTAAATTGTTCATGAAATTGTATAGGGATTAATTTTCATCATGGAAGCTCATATTTCAGATTAACAGCTCAGGATAAAAAGCATAATGCTTGCCTTTCATGTACTTAATGTAATTGCCAAGAAGATTCAATTGTATGTGCTTTTTAATTGAGATAAGACTGACTGATTTTGAGCAGGGCTTAATTTGGTTTAAATATACACAAGATTTCATAGGAAATTACCTCTAAGGAATGGAACATCCTCTCACGTTCCTGCAGTTGATTCTTCAGTGCCTGAATTTCAGGTGCTGAACCTTGGTTCTGTTTGGGATCTAAAGTACGGATGACCTGCAAAAGCAAGAATCACATACTAAGAAGGTAACTCCAAATAGGAACATAAGAAGTTGAATATTTGTTCATCTACTCCAGAACCATCTGTTCTGATTAGTGCAGTTATCCAGGATCTTGGACAGGAAAAGGTTTAAGCAGGTGATTGCCAGACTGAATCTAAGATCTTTTGCATGCAGAAGTTGTGTTACATTACTGAAACAGTGCATCTTTGGCAAGTTATTTAGAGTTGCTTAAGTTTTACAGGTCTACAGAACATCCAGAAATGTATCAATTTTAGCTTTACAGGAATTAGGAACAACATAAGAATTTTGCCACAAGGTACAACTGATCTAATGTTATAAAAATACTCAATTTAAATACTTGGGAACATATGAAGAACCTAGCCTAGATTTCTCTTCCTAGTATTTCTCTTCCTTCCTATGAATATATACTGGGGGAGGGGAGGGGAGGGGAGGGGAGGGGAGGGGAGGGGAGGGGAGGGGAGGGGAGGGGAGGAGAGGAGAGGAGAGGAGAGGAGAGGAGAGGAGAGGAGAGGAGGAGATGGAGTAGAAATTAGAAGAAATTAGCTACCAAAGAATGTGAGCTTGAAAGTCTTTTGTCATGAAAACAAAAATCATCATTATTATCCCTCCAAGGGGTAGCTCATTGTGTGGTGGACCTGCCTGCTCTAGTGATGCTGTTGAACAGATAAAATCATATCAGACAGATTTGAGCTGAAGAGTCTGATTAAATGTGTTCCAAAAAAGCCATCTGGTATGGTGAGAATGTATAATTTGAATTTCATGCCAGATCGAATGTTGCCCGGATTAACGAAAGTCACATTGGGTGCTATGACTCCTGGGCATTCACTGAAAAATGTGCTACAGAGGTCGGCTGCCTCTACTAGGCAACCAGAGCATGGATCTGACAGGCGAAGAGAAGGCAACAGACAGCAAAGAATTTGGTTGAAGGAAAAAATAGCAATAGCGCTTAGACTTATATACCACTTCAGAGGGTTTTACAACCCTCTAAGCAGTTTACAGAGTCAGCATATTGCCCCCAACAATCTGGTCCACATTTTACTGACCTTAGAAGGATGGAAGGTCAAGTCAACCTTGAGCCGATCAGGACTGAACTGCTGTCAGTTAGCAAAGTTAGCTGCAATACTGCATTCTAACCACTGTGTCACCATAGCCATTACTACTCAAAACTACTCAGTTATGGAATGTTTCTATGAATCAGAAACATTGAAATATGAATGTACCCGTTTTGAAAAGACATCCAATTTTTCGGTTAACAAACAGATTTATGGACCAAACGGACTTAATTTTCAAACACAAGTTCTTTATCAATGCTGAATTGGAAGCAACTCAAAACCAAGCAATTCAAACTTCAGGTTTATTTAGAACTACCAATAAAAATGCCAATTTGCATAGTTAGCAACAAACAGAACGTGAAAAGACTATAGGCCTTAATGGAGAACAACAGAGAAAAGAAACTGAAGTTACTAATGCATTGCCAACACTATTGGTTAATGAAGAACTAGTTGGGAAAATGGACCGAATGAAAGAAGCCAAAGAATACATTTACCAAAATTAAAAAAAACCCCTTCAGCTAAAATAGAAACAAATATTAATGGAGCTGTCAAAAATATTCCAAATGAAACAATGACCCAAATCAACCAGCTGATGTATGTCTATGTAACAACTCAAGAATTGGAATGAAGGAACGAAGGCATTAAGAAAGGAAATCCTAAATGGAAAATTTGTGTAGCATTGAAGAAAAAGAAAATTCGCAATGGATTTGAGCAATTTGAAGAGTCTGAGGCAGGGAAATTTGAAGAATAAGAAAATCAAAACTAGCCTCTGCATGAAGTACAACCTAGACAACAAAAAAATAGCAGAGACTGCAGAATAATTGAAACAAAGGGTTGTGGCCATTGCAGAGAAGATCAACTGATATGACAATTAAATAATCCAATTCCATCAGAATTCGCAGTTTAGGGCAATACATTCTACACAACCTGGAAAAGACCTTGAATTTTTGACAAGTTTATGGGAAAACAACAGGAATCACAGTAAGAATGCAACATGAATCAAGCAAGTTGAAAACAGTCAAATATCCAGCATGGAAGACATTAGGATAACTGAGGAAATGCCTTGTGAGCCAAGACAAAATGGCAAATGATGGCTGACCTAGAATCTCTTATTAAGATTCATGACAAAGTGAAATTTGTTTTTTTCACAATCTACCTTTACAATATACCCATTTTGGTCTTGCTGGCTCTCATGTTTTCCCACTCTGTTTTACAATGAATCTTCAAAGTGAAGTAATTTCATATTTGATTTAATATATGTTTTTGGGCCTGGCTTGCTGAAGATCTCCTGCTTAGAATTCTCACTAATCAAGCAGTAGAACATCCTGACATAAATTCTGGTCAATCCAGAATTATCATTGTTAAAGGTGGCAGGTGAAAGGGAAGATACCTTCAAGGACCATTCCTCGTTTCTTTTTAAAAAAAAAATGATTTATATACCGCCCTTCTCCAGAGACTCAGGGCAGCTTACAATGCGTTAAGCAATAGCCTTCATACTTTTGTATATTTATACAAAGTCAGCTTATTGCCCGCACAATCTGGGTCCTCATTTTACCTATCTTTGAAAGGATGGAAGGCTGAGTCAACCTCGAGCCTGGTGAGATTTGAATTTACAGTAATTGCAGACAGCTTGATATTAATAACAGTGCTTTAGTGCTTTAGACTGCTGCGCCACCAGGCTCGTTCAGTCCTTACCAGAATTAACAAAAAAAAAAGTTGTGCAGCAAATGGTGGTAGAAGAAAAGTTAAATAACAGAAGCTGAAAGTGACAGTTCATAACATAAATTATCTTGCCATTCAATGATCAATATCAAAATAATTATATTAATAACAAATTGGGTTCTATTCATTCACCAATTTCTCAAGGTAATCAACAGATTTGGGGATTAACAGTTCTATTTTTACAGACACAAGCATAAACACACATTTATATCTATCCAGTCATTTTGGGTTTTAACTATTTTGAAAATAGGTTTAAATGAAATAATAAGACAATGTAGTATAAAGCAGCCAAAGATGCAGTTCAGCGACTAATTATTAGCTATTCTACATGATGTTAACACCATTTGACTCTCTGTCAAAGTTGTAGAGGGAGGACAATGTTAGCAAAAGGTGAAATACTTACACTTTTAGCTTTTTCCAAATATTTTTTGTATCGTTCTTCCATTTGCTTCATTTCTTCTTCTTTTTTACACAAAGCTTCTTGCAATTCTTCTATTTTGAGTGCTTTATTTGGAAAAGATATCACATTTCAGAATAATGCAAAAGTTTAAGAATTTTGAGATATTAGACATACTAAACAGCAGATTACATCAGATTAAATACAACAAAGAAACATAAAAATTAGAATATATATTTGAACCATAACTACAAGGAATTCTAAAAACTGGGTGAAACCCAACTGGAGGTAGATCAGTACAAATTTCTGTTTCTGATTACAAGTAAGAAGTGGATGGCATCTACATTAAGCAAATATTTGTGTGGCACTATGGCAGCCTTGTCTTAAATGTTTGTGTAGTTATACACAAATTTTATGTGTATAACTACAAATATAGTTTATTTTTCCAAACAAGCTATACAACCAAAGCCATATTTACAGTGAATGCATAAAGGTAGTCCTTGACTTACAACCACAATTGGGACCAGAATTTCTACTGTACTCATAAAATGAGTCATCACATTACTAGACCCAATTTTACCATCATTTTTGCCATTGTTATCATGTAAATCTTGACTCTACGTAGAAAAAACTGGCTGAGAAAGTCACAAATCATGATCATGTAACAACAAGACATTGCCATTGTTGTAAATGTGAGCCAGTTGCCAAGTGCCCAATGACCTCTGAGGCAATGTAATGGTTATGCCTTCTAGGGTTAACCATAAATCACTTTTTCCAAGGCTGTCATAACTTCAAACTATTATTAAACAAAAGGTTGTAAGTAGTGTTCAGAAATCTACTTGGAGAATTTCCCCAGAGCAGCCATAGTGGTAGACCCTAACCAAAGACCATAATTGAGCTCAAAATTTATGTTACTAAGCAAGACAATTTTTGAGTTTTGCCCATTTTACAACCTGTTTTGTCACAGTTGTTAAGTGAATCACTGTGGTTGTTGAGTGAATCTGGCTTCCCCATTGACTTTGCTTATCAGAAGGTAGCAAAAGCCAATTATATGACCCTGGGGCACTGCAACCGTCATAAATACATGCCAGTTGCAAAGCGTCCAAACTTTGATCATGGGGCTGCTGCGATGGTCATAAGAATGAAAAATGATCATAAGTCACTTTTTTCAGTGCCACTGTAACTTTGAAGTCTCTAAATGAATGGTTGTAAGTCGAGGACTACCTGTATTATAATTTCTGAAGGAGTCTCTATGTATTGCAGGATGTTGAAAGAAGAAAACAGAGAAGTTTATGTATATTTCATTTCTGCTAGTGAGTGAATTGCATTCAAGCATATGCTTACTCCATGACCCAAGTAATAAAGGGACAATTAACCAGGTTTTATTTCATTAACAAAAATGACTACTACATAGCAATCTGCTGAAATGCTAAGCCTTAGAATAAGAGCTGTGTTTAAGATCTTTATTCACAGTTTTGGGAGGAAATAAGCAAATATCTCTGAGCTTTAAAAAAATCAGTTGCAATTAAATTATTTGAAATAAAAAGAACTACTCACAACTATTGTTATAACGGGGTTCTAAATCTTCAATGATTGCCCGTTTCTTCTGAAGCTCATTATTAGCTTCATGGAGCTTTTCACTGCAAAAAAGAAAAGAATGTGCACATAAAACAATTGCTTTCTCACTCTTAATTGGGTCAATATTAAAGAGAGAAGAAATTAGGATAGTATAACTGTATATAACTGAACAGTTACATAACTATAACTAAAACTGGATGATTTCAGCAAAGAAATAGAGTTTTGTCAGAAACTAGTATTAGCTGATGTTTGTTTTGATTTTTGCTTTGAGGCACTGAGGATCCTTAGAATTAGGTGAAATTAAGGAAGAAATAATGAAAGTAAAGAGACAAGGAAATGTGAACTTTAGAGATTGTGGATGTGGCTACAGATGATTTATGCTGGGTTGGAGAATATTAAGTGAAAAAAAGATTTATTTATTTATTTATTTATTGGTTCAATTTATATGCCGCCCTTTTCCGGAGACTCAGGGCAGCTTACAATGCATTAAGCAATAGTCTTCATACTTTTGTATATACCTGCTTAGTAGGGCTTTCGGGCCCCCCTTAAGAGGTGTTCTTTTTTATACAAAGTCAGCTTATTGCCCCCACAATCCGGGTCCTGATGTTGAAAAAGATGGAAAGTACCAGGAACCGGTACCATGCCTAGTTTCATTTCTGTTGATAAGCCTATGAGGAAGAAATGATGTCCTAGAGAACCAACAAATTGTTGCAAGACAATACAGTAAGAAGGCTGCAGCCACCACCATTAACAGAGGAGCAAGAGGTCAATGGTGGAGGCAAGAGACTGGAGGCAACCTCTTGGAACAATGAGCTTTGCACACAGAGATCCCCAAAGAGCTGTTTTAAGGTACCCAGGAAATTACTGGGTTATCTTTGGAAGGCAAGGGAACTTTGGGGAGAGGCCCTGGATAGGCTAGGAGAAAAGGAACCTGCTTTTTCATTCAGTTCTTTTCTTCTAAGGCTTTCAACTGATTTCCTATTTCCAGAACATTTGTTTAGTATGGATACTAATAAGGTAGTCCAGTCCAATTATGACATTCAATCATGATGGCTATAAGGAGACTCAGGGTTTCATTAGAACTGTTATTTGAAGCTCTTAGCTATTTATCTGGTATGTATTAGCAATTTATCTTGTACATAAATTTCTATCCATATGTATTGTTACATTTCTACTGCTTAGAACTTTATTTCACAACCATAAAAAAGAAAAAGTTAGTATATACAAATATAGTATACCACAGTACTATATATAAATATGTTAAGGGGACAAAACGTTTGCCACCAAATTGCCATACTCTGAGCTCAAACCAACAACATAATTAATAGAATTATATAATAGAATAATAGAATTATTGGGGAGGGGGAGAGTGAATACACACAAACATATAAAAGCACACACACACTTTATCCCACACCAATCCCATATACACATATCTCTCTTTCTTAACTAGCCAGTATGAGTTGACAAGACTTTGGCGATAACATATTCACTTTCACTCCACTCAGTACTAACTTCTTACAAAGATATTACTATTTTAAATTAATAATTGTACCAATTCTGCTTGCTTACTTATGTAATAAGGAAATTCCTACTTCAAAACATGATTTAAACATTTTATCAAATTATTAAATATTATTTCTGAGCCCTAAAGAATAAATTTATTAAACTAAGAACACACACTATAGATTTGCACCAGGAGGTAAGAGTTGCAGAATTATTACTAATATACGAAGCAATTTTAAGTGATTCAATCCTAATTATTCTCCATAAAATAAAAAAATATTATTATTATGAAAACGAGGAATATTTTTATTACTTACAGATGTTCATCAAGTTTCTTTTTCAGAATGACTGACTATAAATGAAAGAAAAAAAAAGAATTACTTGAAACAAACAAAGCTGTATACTTTTATCTATACTTTTAACTGAAACATGTTTGACATTCCGGACAAAGAACTTATGGGGAAAAGAACTAGGCTGCCTAATTTCCCTCCTTATGTGTTTATATGCAAATTCGTGGTATTTATCTATCTCTTCATATGCCAAAGCATCTCAAAGTAGTTTATAATAAAAATAGCAATACAGGTAATTAAAAATACTTAAAACAATGCAAACAATATAAAACAGTATTCTGTTTTAAAAAAATCCTTAAACGATACAGCCAAAGTCTTTTTTTTTTCTTTCCAACATTCAAATTGAGAAGGGTTGGATGAAAGAATGAGTTCTGAATATGTTCCTACAAATTATTAAGTCAGGTGTTCCACCCTGTGCTTTCCACAGCATCAGTGGAATCACAGAGAAGGCCACCCAATATTCAGCAACTCTAGGGTTTACAGAGCAGGATCACGTCTGATGATTTCAGTGACTAACCCAGGCTAGTAACGTGAAGGCAACTTAGGTCAAGTTACTGAGGGGTTAATATGTCATGACCAAAACCTTGAAAATAGTTCAACAACTGGCAGCCAATACAGCTACTTCAAAAGAGCCATAATATGTGCATACCTACATGAGTCACTCAGCAGCCTAGCTGATGCAACGTGTAGCAAATACAAGGGGCAGACCCATACCGAGGACATTGCTATAATTTAAGTATGAAGTTACAAGCATGTGAATGAGTATAGCTAGACTATTCCTGTACAACAGAGGTCTTCAAACCTGGCGGCTTTAAGACTTGTGGATTTCAACTCCACAAACTATGCTGGCTGGAGAATTCTGGGAATTGAAGTCCACAAGTCTGAAAGTTGCCAAGTGTGAAGACCTCTGCAGTACAAGAAAGGTAATAATTTGAATAGCAGCAAACAGCAATAATTCTAACCACAGAGGTCACCTGGCTCTCCAATGAAAATGATAACTTTAGAAGTTAACACAGTGCCCTTAATCCTCAACTCACTGAGATAATCCAGGAGCATATTGGGGTCAACAATGTCAAAAGCCATTAGGAGTTCAAGCAAAATCAACAAGAGTTACATTCCCTTTATCTCTTTTCCAGAGACAGGGAGACATGATTGATTCCTTCCCAAAACCAATCTCCAGATTGAGATGAAAGCACTGTAAATATAATTTAACAGTATTATAGCTGGGATTCTATGCTAAAATGTCTTTTACAGAAATTTTACAGTGGATGTTTTATGGATGATATATATTTTCATGGATATTTTAAGTGTTCCGCATTTAAATCACCAGGAGTGCCTGGCAGATTTGGTAAGAATCAATCCAAGAGACCAACAATGTATTTATTTGGGGTAGCTCACATATGACAACACCAAAGCCCTCTCCATAGTATGAAAACACAAGAAGAAAAATGTGCATGTATGATTCAGAATTATCTGATTGTTTGCACTAGTATTTCACATCAGTTCCTATATTATAAAGGAATTTTATACTATATTAAACCCTCTCAACTAAATATAAATATAAGGTCCATGTCATTTGAGAAATAATTTGAGGAAACCCCTAATGGATTAAATTTATAATTTAGGTGCAACCTCAGACATTTCCAATCATTTGTATATATGTTTCTAGGAAAACATGCCACAGAATTGTGTAGAAGCTGCCAGAAGGACAACACGGCAAAAAATAATCAAACAAACAAACAGATAGCACATAGAATGCAAAAAAGAATTAAAATCCTGTCCAATTAAATGTTCTTTTTTGAAACATTTGAGTCACAAATGAGACTGATTCAGAGCAGGTTGAAATAAATAGGAAGCCATACTCACAATAGCCTTGTGCAGAAACCCATGCCAAGAGACAGAGGTGACAGTTTAGTACGAAGTGAACAGCAGCCAACAGAAGGAAACTATTTAGTATCTTTTCTGAAGAATATACAATTAAAGCAAGGCATTCTCACACAGCATGCACATTATCTTCTCTTTCTGTGCTCTCTAAGGTTTCTTTCTCCTATCTCCTCCTCTAGAGAATTCTGAAAAACTATCACAAAGGTGTGTTAAGGATAGGAGTGAGTGTTTGAACTCAAAGCAGATACTACAATAAACAAGGTAACTTTATGAAAATATGAACTCAAATATATAATAGTAAAAAAGGGATTATTGTAATCCCAACTTCTTTTTGCATGTACAAGGTTTTGGTGCAATATATAGTAATAGTCTGCTGAATGCAACCTAGTATAGTCTATGATGGAGACCGGCATAATGCTTACAATATATTTTATCCAAAACATCAGGACCTTATTTGTATAAGTTAGTTTTTCAATGATATTTTAGTAATCGATTGGTCATACAATGTACAAATCTAAAACTGCTTTGCTCACAAAATTAAAGGGGAGGGCATTGGGAGTCTCAGCACTTATGGTAGTAGTGTGCTGTGAACGTATTAAGCCATTTATCAGTTTCATTTGCTACAATGCGTTTATCATTCTTAGAAGGGAAAATACCACCCTCATGTTATCATGGCTCCAATGCTGCAAATCAATGTGGACTACATTGATATATATTGCCTGTAAGTCAGAAGATGAATCTTTCTATCAAGTAAATTATTAGCTACCCAGAAAGCTGTAATTTTTACTGCTGCCACCTGTTCTGTATAGGTTTAAAGTTGGTTGCCAACTGAATCTCCAGCTGGAAATATCTACTCCAATCCCATCCCATCTCAGCTATTCCTTTGACTATCCCATCAGATTTCTGACAGAGACCTGAATGCAAATGTTACACTTTTTTTAAGTACCAGCTTTTCTTTTGAGAATATCAACTGAATTTCATTAAGAGGATAGGGGGGCAGGAGGTAGGCAGTTCATCAATAAAAAGAACAGAAACAGAAAATGACATTACTTTGCCTTTATATACAAAGGTAATGAAATTTGACAGAACAATTAATATGATTAGCAGGAAAGTAGGGGGCACCAGAACATTTAGGGCTATGTATTTGTGTGTCTTTTCACTTACATCTTCAGCTTTTGATCCTTGCTCCTGCAAAGACTTCTGTAATTCTTCAACCTGAGATTGTACTTCAAGCAATCTCTGGTTTACAAGCCTAGAAAAAAGAAACAAGACTTAACTTTTTAGAAGCACCGATGGGTTTATTTTTCTTCTAAAAGAATCATCTGCTAGTCAAGGCCCTTGTGGGTGTTTAGAAATAGTTGTGGAAATAATGGCCTCAAGGTTTTATTTTCTTATTAGCACATTCTCCTGTCCTTCAAATGAAGCAATAGTACTAAGTCTCTTCCTAATTATGGTAGAAGTCAATGAAGTCACAAATATGTATCAAGCACCTCACAGACTATGTGAAATACAGTGGGTTTTTTTTAATGAAGTTGATTAGTTTGCTGTCCATGTTACTTCTCATTTTCATTTTTCCAACATCTCTAGCAGTTCAAGATAACACTGCTAAAATACATGCCAAACTATTGATTTTTCTCAATGCAGTTTCTTGAATTCTTCAAATGGAACCAGCACAAAAATGGGTACATATAGTTTTCTTCTTTTTCTCTTCTTTACCTCCTCTTTTACTGCTTTGGATGTCTAAGGAGATACAAAATTCTGATTCTTGCTCTTCTGGCAGCCTCAAAGTCTCTCAAATTACAACCTACTATGTCTATGTCATGACAGTGGTAACAGGACAAAGTAAGGGATTGCTAGGAGTGGGTGAAGTATGGCGTGGCCTTGTGCCACATGTCCCCTCCCACTTATGACTGTATGACTGTAACCTTGTTGCTGGTATCCTTAAGATTTATATTGACTGTTTCCCTATGACTATAATTAAGTGTTGTACCTTATGATTCTTGACAAATGTATCTTTTCTTTTATATACTCCGACAGTGTATGCACCAAGACAAATTTCTTGTGTGTCCAGTCACACTTGGCCAATAAAGAATTCTATTCTATTCTATTCTATTCCGGTAGCCATGAAGGCCATCCTGGGTTACCCTGAAACAGCCTTGTTAAAGGGGCTCTGGTGAAGTTGGGACAGGTCCTGCAATGGATAATATATTGCTACAAAAAATTATAACTAAGGTATATATAGCAAAGCCTCTATTAAGCTTAACATATCTTTTGAATAAGAAATATTCAAAATGTCCTTTTAAAAAAAGGACAAACATTCTGACCCTTACTCTAGTGATGATATTACCTCATCACTCCAATATATCCTTGAAGTCTTCAGAATTAACAAACAATAATGTGCAATCCCAGCTAAAAATGTTGTTTTTAATATCTTTAAAGTGGAAGCAAGTGGTTTCAATCCACTTCCACTCCACTAGTCTAAAAGGAAAACAGCACCTTCTTACCTGTTCTCTGTTTCTAATTCATTCTTTCTTAGATTGGCATCATCCAAGAGACTCTGGAGCAAAGCAATCCTCTCATTGTCAGAGCCCTCCTGGTGAAGTTTTAGCACTCTGTTTTCATGTTGAAGGCGAATAAGCTTTTCCCTTGAGAAACAAAGCAGGAGTAATGAACTAGTGTCATTCTCTGGGAAAGATCAATACCATCACTATAGAAAGTATGCATTGTGAAGTAACCCTCCTACATTAATTGGACACCATCAACCTACTTTGGATCATTTTTCTCAATAAATAAACACGTTTGTTTAATTCAGTCCTCTTGATCTAGTTTTAGGACTTGTGTTAGGTCATATGTATGCAGAAATAATGAAAAGCCAAAGAGTCACAAACATTTAGCCCCTTCCCCCATAGCTTAATCCAGTTGACAACATCATTGTTATACTTCTCCAGTCTTTCTATCCTTGCAAAGCATTTTGCTTCCATCATATCTACACACTACTTCATATACTGTCTCTGTTATCTCTTCTCTTTTTCAAGAGCCTTGGTGGCGCAGCAGACTAAAGCACTATTAAGTAACACCAGCTGCCTGCAATTATTGCAAATTCAAATCTCACCAGGCTCAAGGTTGATTCAGCCTTCCATCCTTTCGAGGTAGGTAAAATGGGGACCCGGTTTGTGGGGGCAATAAGCTGACTTTGTATAAAAAAGAACACCGCTTTGGGGTGGGGGGGCGAAAGCCCTACTAAGCAGGTATATACAAAAAGTATGAAGGCTACTGCTTAATGCATTGTAAGCCGCCCTGAGTCTCCAGAAAAGGGCGGCATATAAATTGAACCAATAAATAAATAAATAAATAAGATCTCATCAGTTCCGCCCATCCATGTTCTTCCCTTTAGTCATTTAGTTTTCCTTCATATATTAACTTTTGTGATCAAATCCTCACTCACTCTTTCTGTATAACCAAACCTAGATTATCTTCCACATCATTTTTTTTCCCATGCTCACTCCTGAGGCAAAGAATGGCTTGTCAGAAATTCTCATCACCTTTGTATCCTTCACTAAATCAATCTTTCATCACAAACAATTTTTCACCATAAACAATCACATCAATTATAATTTTAAATTCATTCCTTTTCAATTTGTACAGGTAATCTTCACTTAGCAACTGCAATGATCATTCATAGTTACAGTGGTGATGAAAAAGAAACCTTAGGACCAAACTTCTCATTTACAACCTTCACAGATGTGTAAAGCAAACGAAAGTTGAAGTAAATTCTAATGATCAGGCGCAGCTTCACTTAATGACCATTCTGTTTAAGTACCAATTTTCTGATCCCAACTGTCATCACTAAATGAGGATTACCTATATGCATCAACAGTACAATCTCATTTTTGTACTCTCTCCTCATTTCCACTCATCTACTCCTGTCACCTAAAAGAATAATTTTCCTGTTTTTCTTCAGAAAGCTGCTCAATTTTTGTGCAACTTATCTAATTCATACTTTTAAAGCCATAGAAATAAAGATATTTATTTTCTCACTAGCTCCAGTTTAACAGGCATTAATCAATTTTATTGGTATATTTTATAAACCATCTCTAACCCCATAAAGTTAAGAAACATATTTTTAATACTAGCTTGATTCAATTACTCCAATATTAATTTCCATTTAAGCTCACCAGGAAGCTTCAGAGAAGAAAACAGAAAGTATAACAGAAACTGAACAAATTCAATGAGTGAGGTTACAGTAAATATCATCAATTTTGGTCTATTTTATGCGAATCTGCTCGTGTGAAATAGACCATATACATTCCCCATCTCCTTTTATTCAACAGGGTCTTCAATAGTTTAGTTTAGTTTAGTAGATAGAATGTGTTTTAAAAAAAAAAATGAAAAGAGAAAGGAGATAAAAGTACACTCACAATTCTTGTGAAATTCAAGGAAGGATTAAATTGATTCAGGCCTACTAGAGATTTATTTTTCAAATATTTGCCTGAGGAAGATTAAACCCATTTTCAGTAAATTTAAAGGGAAATAAAATTTTAAACTGGACAAGATCAATAAGAACTATTAATCTTAATCCTGGTAAAATGTCAGTAATATATGAAGTTAAAAGTGTGACCATATAAAAACATTTTATGTTTATCTTACTTTATTTCTGGAGTAATAATTTCTGCTGCCAAACTGTCAGAACATTCTTGACCTTCCAAAGGTAATAATCCTTTTTTAGGGAATGGAGAAGAAAGAAGAAAGAAAATATTAAACAGGGTAGAATAGTAAAGATGAAAAAAATACTGTAATTTCAGTATTCCTATCCAAATCCAATAAATACTTAAGCATGCAATTCAGAGAAGAAGAAAAAAGCAAAACATTATCCTCTCATAAAAATATCCCTAAATATATACATTTTCAAGCCTCCAATAAAAATTTGCAATCTGGTAAATAGTGATTTGTCCTAATTCTTGCTTAAGCATCTCCAATATTATTATTATTATTATTATTATTATTATTATTATTATTATTATTATTATTATTATTATTATTATTATTATTATTATTTGAATTTGTATACCGCCCTACTCCTGAAGGATTCAGGGAGGTGAACAGCCAAATAAAATACATATAATACAAATGTTAAAAAACCATTAAAATACAATTAAATAATTGGTCTGGAGAACAAAATTTAAAACACCCCAAATACATAAGACAAATTTAAAATTTAAAAATATTAAAAAAAATTATTCACATGACAAATAGTTCCTAAGTAAGTACTCTACTTTCAATACTCTAACAAGAGGCAAAAATGGATCAGTGATACAAGTTTTAATAAAGGATATAATTTTCTCATTAACCATTACATTTCCAGAATCTTACCTGAAGAAGTTAGTTGTCCTTCTTGTGCTTTTATACAATGGATCTCTTCAATTGTTTCCTTTAAAGAATCTCTTTCTGTTTTCAGCCGCTACAGAGTTTAAAAAGAAAGATATTTCACTATTCCAGTAGACAGTTCATAAAGGATGAAGTTATGTTACAGATAGTTCTTGTCTTATGCTCACAATTGGGACTGGAATTTCAGTCATAAATTGGGATGATTATAAAGTGAGTCATCATGTCATTGGTCATGATTTTACAATCATTTTTACTGTAGTCATTATTAAGCAAATCCAGCTTCCCCAACTGACTTTTTCCCTCAGAAACCAGCTGGAAAGATCACAAATCACAACCGGTTTTAAATGCAAGCCATTTGACTGGTGGCTGAATTGTGATTACGTGACTGCAGGGGTAGCGAACAGATGTGAGAACAGATTGTAAATCATCACTGCATGACATTGTTTGTTCATGTTCAGATGGCATTTCACTAGCACTCATACTTCCTTGTCACATATAAATATTTTACAATTACATACTTAAAATTCTAAAATTTATTATGAGTTTAAATTCAAGGGAAAATAAATTAACTAATATTTCTTAAGTATGTAACAGGTTGGAGTTATAAATTTGGAAGGAATATTTAATTATGTATCACATAATATGGCCCAATATTTCTGGAGGAAAGCTATTAAAATCCTTGAAACTTTTTAATAATAATCTTAGATTAATGATAAAGTTAGCAGGATCATATTGCTACGATGTTCCATGTTAATGGAAGCAAGTCAAGAAAAACTGGGTGAAAAGTCTATAACTGATATGTGGATTATCATGATACAGATGCAACCATAAAAAAACAACTGCAGTACATTATGGTTTATACTAGAGCAATGCTTGCTTAAGTACACTAGCCATCACAAAACTTCTCATTATCCCTGTGCTAATGAACAACTACAATCATGGCCGTAAATGTTGGCACCCCTGAAATTTTTCCAGAAAATGAAGTATTTCTCACAGAAAAGTATTGCAGTAACACATGTTTTGCTATACACATGTTTATTCCCTTTGTGTGTATTGGAACAAAACCAAAAAAGGGAGGAAAAAATGCAAATTGGACATAATGTCACACAAAACTCCAAAAATGGACTGGACAAAATCATTGGCACCTTTTACTTAATATTTGGTTTCACACCCTTTGGAATAAATAACTAAAATCAGTTGCTTCCAATAACCATCAATAAGCTTCTTACACCTCTCACCCGGAATTTTGGACCACTTTTCCTTTGCAAACTGCTCCAGGTCTCTCTTATTGGAAGGGCGCCTCTTCCCAACAGCAATTTTAAGATCTCTCCACAGGTGTTCAATGGGATTGAGATCTGGAGTCATTGTTGGCCACTTCAGAACTCTCCAGCGCTTTGTTGCCATCCATTTCTGGGTGCTTTTTGACATATGTTTGGGGTCATTGTCCTGCTGGAAGACCCAAGATCTCCGGCGCAAACCCAGCTTTCTCACAATGGGCTCTACAGTGTGATCATAATCTGTTGATAATCCTCAGATTTCATGATGCCTTACACACATTCAAGGTACCCAGTGCCAGAGGCAGCAAAACAACCCCAAAACATCAGTGAACTCCACCATATTTCACTGTAGGTACTGTGTTCTTTTCTTTGTAGGCCTCATTCCGTTTGTAGTAAACAGTAGAATGATGTGCTTTACCAAAAAGCTCTATCTTGGTCTCATCTGTCCACAAGATGTTTGCCCAGAAGGATTTTGGCTTACTCAAGTACATGTTGGCAAACTGTAGTCTTGCTTTTTTATGTCTCTGTGTCAGCAGTGGGGTCCTCCTGGGTCTCCTGCCGTAGCATTTCATTTCATTAAAATGTCGACGGATAGTTCGCGCTGACACTGATGCTCCCTGAGCCTGCAGGACAGCTTGAATTGCTTTGGAACTTGTTTGGGGCTATCCTGCGTTGGCACCTTTCATCAATTTTTCTCTTCCGTCCACATCCAGGGAGATTAGCTACAGTGCCATGGGTTGCAAACTTCTTGATAATGTTGCATACTGTCGACTAGATCTCTGGAGATGGACTTGTAACCTTGAGATTGATGATATTTTTTCACAATTTTGGTTCTCAAGTCCTCAGACAGTTCTCTTCTCCTCTTTCTGTTGTCCATGCTTAGTGTGGCACACACAGACACACAATGCAAAAACTAAGTGAACTTCTCTCCTTTTTATCTGCTTTCAGGTGTGAGTTTTATATTGCCCACACCTGTTACTTGCCCCAGGTGAGTTTAAAGGAGCATCACATGCTTGAAACAATCTTATTTATCCACAATTTTGAAAGGGTGCCAATGATTTTGTCCAGCCCATTTTTGGAGTTTTGTGTGACATTATGTCCAATTTGCTTTTTTTCCTCCCTTTTTTGGTTTTTTTCCAATACACACAAAGGGAATAAACATGCGTATAGCAAAACATGTGTTACTGCAATACTTTTCTGTGAGAAATACTTCATTTTCTGGAAAAAATTCAGGGGTGCCAACATTTACAGCCATGACTGTAAATCCTCTACTCTGCTGAGTTTATTATATCTTTAAATAGATTATAGGGAAAGGTAACCTAGCTGAATAGACACAGATATAGAGTTGAAAATTTATTATGAGATCTGAGATAAAGAAAATGAAACAGAATTTTTTTTACTTGGAATAAAAGACAAACATGATAACCTAGATCTGAAAGTATGTACATTAACATGATAGGTAAAGCCTAATAAAGAGAAAACAAAAAGAAACGTAATAGGTATATAAATAAATCTAAATTACCGTATTTTCCGGCGTATAAGACGACTTTTTAACACATGAAAATCTTCTCAAAAGTCGGGGGTCGTCTTATACGCTGGGTGTCGTTCTCCTGTAACCAGGCAGACCAGCCCAAAAGACTCTAACGAGCCTTAAATGGCTCTGGCGATCGAAGCTCTGACGATCCCAGCTTTGCCTGCTAATCAGGCAACTCAGCTGGGATCGCCAGAGCCCAGAGCCCTGTAAAAAGAAAAAAGTTTTCCCCCTCCAGCTTGCTTACCTTAGCTGGTAATCGCCACGCTTGCCTTGCTTCGCTTGCCTGAATCCATTCCATCAGCAAGCCACTTTCTGCCTGCAATCATGCAGGCAGGAGTTGTGGACTTCAACTCCCAGAATTCCTCAGCCAGTAAAAACAAAGCTGGCTGAGGAATTCTGGGAGTTGAAGTCTACAAGTCTTAAAGTTGCCAAGGTTGGAGACCCCTGTTCTATTGGGTAAGTTTTTTTCCCCTTTGGGAGCTTTAAAAAAATAGTTAATTGGGGTTTTTTTAGTTGTTCTTTTTTAGACCTAGCCATTTAAAGTTTAGGAAGTTTTAAATTTAGTTTTCATATAAAAATAAAAATAAAATAATATTTGTGCAGCTTTCTGAGATGTGGTGTGTTTCTGTAGTGTTTCACTCTAACTACACAAACACACAAAATCTCACAAAGCTGTATGTGGAATTTTGTGTGTGTAAAGTGTGAAGGTTGATTTTTTTGGGCTTTTTGTGGCTGTGTGAGGTTCCTGCTTGTTGCAGGGGCCATTTTGGGTCTAGCACAGCTGCTTTTACATTGTGGGTGAGCCAGTTGTGTTGTGTTGTGTGTGTGTGTGTGTAAAGTGTGAAAGTTGGTTTTTTGAGCTTTTTGTGGCTGTGTGAGGTTCCTGCTAGTTGCAGGGGCCATTTTGGGTCTACCACAGCTGCTTTTACATTGTGTTGAGGCAGTTGATGTTTTTTTAATTTTTATTTGGTGTGTGTTGGAAGAGGGGTAGTCTTATATGACGAGTATAGCCCAAACCCTATATTTTAACAGGAAAAGTTGGGGGTCGTCTTATACGCCCAGTCGTCTTATACGCCGGAAAATACGGTATGATTTGGTATTAGTTAAGCATAAGCTTTATAATGATACAGCCTTGATTGCCATCCTTATCTGTTTTCTTTAAGTGGTTACTTAATTTGTTTTTGCCTTCAACCAACAAATTAATTAAATCATCTATCAGGCAAACTTGCATAAAACAATGATGGAAACTTGCACAAAATCAATAGAGGAAAGGGAAGCACAAATAACTCCAATAAGCAAAGCTATTAATTGAGCATTCATCATGAACATATACTAAAAACAAATTGTATCACTGAATCTTCAAATGGAAGAAGATACTTTAAAAAGATAATAAAACAGTTAAGATCAAAAGAAAAGAAAAAAAAGAACAGTAGAAAACAACAACTAAAGAATTTAGAGCTGACTACACGCGCATAATAAAGATATATACACTATATTTAAAACAGCCAATTTAATTATCAATATTTTTATTTTTATTTTAAATTTGATTTATATGCCGCCCTTCTCCGAAGACTCAGGGCGGCTTACAATGTGCTCAGCAATAGCCTTCATCCTTCTGTATATTTATACAAAGTCAGCTTATTGCCCCCACAACTGGGTCCTCAATTTACCTACCTTAGAAAGGATGGAAGGCTGAGTCAACCTCCAGCCTTGGCGAGATTCAAACCCTGCAGTAATTGCAGGCAGCTGGTCTTAATAACCAGCTTAATAACAGGGTGCCTTAAACAACTGTACTACCAATATTTTAAGTATAAAAGGGAACAGCAACATTTATATGTTGAATACATACATCTTTTTCTTTTTGGAAACTATCTACTTTTTCTTTCAGCAACTTGTACTCAAATTCTAGTTTGTCTGCTTTTTTGGATTCTTCAGACAATCTGTTTTGAAGTTCAACCACCTGCAACAGCAAGAAGGATCACAATGTATCAATATAAAAGTGTAAATCTTCTTTAAGAGCCAGTAGTAAACATAGGATAAATCACAACAACTTTTAAATTGATACTTTCTTTTTCCTTCCTTCTCTTCAACTTCTCATTTCAATTAATTAGACATATTCAAACCTACAACTATGGTATTTCAATGGTAGCTTAAACCTGGTTAAAAATTTACAATGTTTTAATCTTTTAAATTCTATACCAAATACAGACATAACAATATTTTTCCTGTTAGGTTAAGTAGAAGTTTCAAAATCCTCCACATTGGTCAAACTAAGAGACACAGGGAATAAACAGAAATTTGCTTAGGTTTCTTCTCATAACAATAACTTATTGTATTAAAACCTAGCAGTGACAATCAGTACTGTTGGGAAACCTGGAAATACATACATACATACATACATACATACATACATACATACATACATACATACATGAAATAATTAATAAACCACTGTATATTTCTGAGTGCAAGACTGTAATTCCAGGTTTTCCAACAGTACTGATTGCCACCGCTAAGTTTTAATACAATAATTCATTGTTATGAGAAGAAACCTAAGCAAATTTATGTATATTCCCTGTGTCTCTTAGTTTGACTAAGGTAGAGCGTTTTGAAGCTTTTACTTAACCTAACAGGAAAAAATATTGCAATAGTTTAAGTGATAGCAATGTTAATAATTGGACTCCTAGCATTGAAAAGAACACATGTCTTTATTGATGAAAGAATAAGGTCAGTTAACATCCCACAATCACTACATATTTCCCATTTTGATTTGGCAAAATTATACTTCCTATTCAAATCTGTTCTTTTACTGAGCTATGTAACTAATAGAAATGAATACAATAAGGAAATATACCAACAGATACAAATGAGAAAGAAATTGGCAAAAAGAATTTGATTTGAAAAGTTATCTGACTCCCAAATGACTCTACATAATTAAAAGAGAAGGGAAAAAACTATTACAATTTAACAGAGAAAACAACATATACATCCAGACAAAATCACTCAACATGTTACCAGGAAAAAAACAACAACCTAGGGGTTTGGCATACAACCTAACCTTAGGCCTGGGAGGATGTCATGCCTATTCCAGCATCCAAGCTTCCACACCACAGGAGTGGTGTGGTAGCTTGGGTGCTACCACACCACTCCTGTTTCTACTTTCTCTCAGGAGAAAATGGCAAAGTGACCGACATAAATTATTTTCAAGACAGTCAAAATTATATTTTTGTTCATTCCTGTTCTCACCTGCCTCTTATATGTTTCCAATTGGCTGCGAGCTGCATTGGCTTTCCTCAGTTCTTCTTCCAAGCTCACCGTGTTTTGCATGTACATTGTGTTTTTCTCTTCCAAAAGTTTTACTTGCCTCCGAAGATCTCCAAGATCTTCTAGCTTCTTTTTGTACGAGTCTACTTGGCTTTCTAACTTGGCTACTTTGTCAGAAGAGTGCCTGGAAGGAGAAGTGTTGCCAAGACTCAATTATTAGAATCTCTTTTCAAATATATTTCAGTTTATTGGAAGAATAGCCTTAGATTCATCTGTTTAAGTAAATGTTAAAGCTGTGCTACTTGCAGGGAAATGGGACAGGAAAACCCATTCAGCAATTCTTGATCTTCACTAAAGACAGGGTGTATACCTGACTGCATTCAGCCATGGCACATTGGGACTTTCCAGTGTTGGGACCTCAATCCTCTTGGAAACAGAGAACAGGAAAGTCCATTTTTCTTTTTGTATTTGGAGGAACACTTCCAAACTTGGAGGGGTCTCTAGACAATCCTATGTATCCCTAGAGTACTTGCCAGTTCATCATCTAAGATCGCTTAGCAGCTGACATTAATTAAAAAGAATTAAAAAGATGAATTCATAACAAATTAATGTGAGACATAATCATCCTACAGCATAATATAAAACTGCCCAAGCTACAGTAAATGGACAGCTACTGCCCCAAAAATGAAGATGGGGCCCAGCAGTACAACTATCAAAAACCCATGTCCAGTTCTCACCTTGATTTAACCTGGAAGTAGAATCTAAGCATCCAAATAAATTTACATTGGGGTTAGTGATCTTGCTTACTATAGTACTTTATATTAATTGGACCTACTGGACAATTTTCAAGGAACATGACATGTAATAATTGTGTTATTGAGCACAGCCAACTTTAGGGGCAGGGTATCTGAGGGATCACCTTTTTCTAAGAGTCTCTGCCCATCTAACTAGATCAAGCAGAATGGGCATGCTGCAGATCCCATCAGCCAAAAAATGTTGAATGACGGGAACCGAAAGCTGAGCTTTTTCCTCAGTGGCCCCTGCTCTATGGAACATCCTTTCTTCGGAGATTGGAATGGCCCCAACCCTTGTTAGCCTTTCATAAGGCCTTAAAAACCTGGCTATGTTCCCATGCCTAGGGTGCCGAATGTGTTAAGAGGCCCAGGTTTCTTGGCTGTATTGCTAACTGCCCAAGTATCTCGCTCCTATGTATATTTAATTGTAAACTGACCAGAATCACTGACTGAGATGGGTAGCTATAAAAATTATTGAATGAATGCAATGTTGGATTTATTCTAATCAACAGATAATGAAACTATATAAGAAAATATATAACGTAAAGCAGGAATGTCAAATTCACGGCCCACGGGGTGAATGAGTCACACGCTGGCTACGCCCACCCCCAGTTTAGTGAAGGGGGAGAAGTCACAATACGTCACATGCTGCGAGTTTGATACCCCTGACCTAAAGAGTTAAAAATTATTTACCTTAATACATCCATCTCATCTTTCAGAGATTGAGCTTCTTCAGCCAGATTTGTTAATTCTTCATTTTGTTGCCGTAAATCTGCAATTTCCTTTTCTAACTCTTCGCAACGAATTCTATAATCATCTTTTGCTGCTTCTAATCTGAAAGAAAATACTTCAATATATTACATAGGGGAAAGTGCTTACAATCAAGACTTCTGTGTATCTACTTTAAAACAAACAGACAAATAAATAACCCTGAATTATGCCAATATAAGGAAAAAATCCCTTGAATATTCAGAAATCATTCAACAATAGCAAATCATAACTTTCACTCCCTTAACATTTGCAGAAACTATAATTTAATTTTTATTGAGTACATATATTCAGGCAGATACATGGTTTTATTAGCAGGCTTTGGGACTCCAGGTTGATTCAGAGTCAATCAAGTGGCTTGTAAGATTGTATTTGTCACTGCCATGTTGTTGACTTTTAAAGCTCTATGTCATATCACCGTATGTGAGTTGAGTGGCCATTAACAGTGAATCTATTTAATAAATAAATAATATTACTTAGTAAAAAAAATTATACTTATGCATACAACCTTTGAAAACCATTTGTTTTCCCTAAAGTAATGAAAGTATTCTGTGGATCTAGGTCAAGCTACCAATTGGATCCTTCTAGGCTGCACAGCAAATAATTAAACAGAAGAAATTAAACAGAAATATATCCAAGAAGTTAGAAGCGAGACATCAATTATGTATTTAATTATGTATTTTTAAGGTCAGAAAAACAAACAGCATTAATGATCAATGCCGCTTTTGTGCAAATCTGGCATAAAAGTGGTGAATTTAATGGCTTTATATTTTTAGGATTATTGGCAACTGTAAAACATTTCACAATTTTTTATCTAAATCACCATCAACATAAACATACACATTTTCTTTCAGCTATTATTGCTTTACCAAAAAAAATCTCTTTTAATCCTTAGCATCCCAGCAATAGAGATTTTAATTTACACCTCAAACTGACCCAAAAGTGTTACAAATAGACATACCACACAAACACTTAGCAATTAGTAAGAAAGCTTTTTAGTACTTTACTCATGAAGTACTTTTAGAATCTTACTATCTAAATATTGTTGGCTGGTGATCACAATAATAAAGATTATGTAATCTGACTGAAATCACTGTATAGGATCGGTGGTGGCGCAGTGGTTACAATGCACGATTGCAGGCTAACTCTGTCAGGAGTTTGATCCTGACTGGCTCAAGGTTGATTCAGTCTTTCATCCTTCTAAGGTTGGTAAAATGAAGACCCAGATTGTTGGGGGCAATATGCTGTCTCTGAAAACCGCTTAGAGAGCCATAGTTTTATCCTAATTTGTTTAATAATAAAATTAATTTTAAATTGATTTGAAACTCTTCATTCTAATGGCAGATAAGAATGAAATGAGCATTTCTTAGTGGCTAGTACATTATTATGGAATTCTCACCTGAAGGTTTCCTCTTGGAGTTGTTCCAACTGTGTCTGGAGCTGTAAATGTCTTCGTCCTGCTGGACTGTTTGGGTCTTCTATGGAATCAGACTGATTTAAGCGTTCCATTAAGACCTGGTTCTCTGCTAGCAAACTACTTTTCTCTTCTTGCAATGCGGCAACCTGTAACCAAAATGCAACAATAAATGCACCATGATTGACCAAGAGCATACTTTGTAATACTATGAAAAAAACAGCATAGCACTTTGAATCAGAACTATTAGTTACCATGAAATATCCTTTGCCAGTACCATTTCCTTCTAGGACTAACAACTGGGGCTCATGTATTTGATTACATGTGCAGTAGATGTATTCTCTATCCATCCATCCCCACGTATACTCACTCACCTATACCTTACTGCTTAACCAAAATAATTTGGATGTAACTTCTTCTGAAAGTAAAATACCTTGAAGGATTCTTCTATTATTACTTCCATTATGAACTCAAGATTGCAATTCTATCTATAGTTAATTTGGAATTAATATTTTAATGAAACCAGAAAGATTTATTTGGAAACACTAAAAATTGATTTGTAATGATATTTTAAGAACTAGATTATATGAAATTCCCCTAAAATACCATCATTATCACCATCACCATTAAGGATCAATTAAATGCAATTTAAATCTTCTTCACTGAAAGTCATACAGTATCATGCTGGTTCAGTACAAATTGGCAGATATATGTTTTTCAACTTCCCAATCTAGGACTGAAAGACAATGACTCACTCAAAGTCATTCATTCCTAAAAAAAAAAAAGGATTAAAACTTGAGCCTCTCTACTCCTAGTCCAACCCTTAACTACTAAACCACACTGATTGTCTCTCTCTGAAAATGTTAGAGTATTATATAAATATTCTGTGGTTTTTCATAAGGCAATAAATCTACAACTATGTCCATTCAAGACTATACTGCCAGGTATAAAACACTATTCAAAACAATGATTTGAACTGGCTACCTTCATCTGATTCACTAAATTAAGATGAAGGAATTTGTAGCAATAAAATATAGTGCTCTGTCAGGTCAATTTCCCTTTTTTAACAGTATACACTCAATGATTGATTGGTTGATTTTAAGTTATCAATAATGATGTTATGTACCATTGGTTCTGACACAAACAAGACATTTGCTCCTCATGCACTGATTCTTTTTATGACCAACCCTAATTTATTGGTATACTTAAATAAAACAGACTTTGATTTGCTATGAATCAGGAAGAAAGTAGGGAGGCTTATGTAGGACACTATAAAGGCAGAATTCTACTACTAGAAGTAATTCTACAAGATTTTTGAAGTCTGCTTGTTTGTTTAAAATAATGTATTCATTATTTCAGTCAACCTTACAGACTTGTTCACTTATGAACCAACCCAGCTCTTTCAACTTTCATAGGAAGGATTTGGGGTGTTTTGATAGGGTGACAATGAGCAAAGCAAAAAAACACAATGTGGGAACACTGTTATTAGGTGGACAGGGTTGTTCAGTTTCTCCCTGTTTGGGGTGGTGATCTGCAGGAGTTGTCTTTGTTTTCTAACCCAGGTGTAGCATATGTCAGAGCACAAATTATCCTTTCTACCTCAGAATGAGAAATTATACAGTGGCTGTAGGTTCATAAAAAAAGCAGCTGAAAGCCTACATACTACCTTCCCCTGTTCATGCAACATGGCAAATTATAGCAAAATTCTGTGCCTACTTGCATATCCAGTTCATGGCATCTCTGAGCAATTTCTTCTTTGGTTGCTAAGGCTTCATTTAATTCTTCTGTTGTTTTCTTCAACTGTGTTTTTAAATACAATATATTTATTAAAAATAGTGGCATGAAAAATAAAAAAAGAATAGGGATCCAAAGGATTCATTTATCTGTATTTAAAATTATACATGCCCTCCTAATTTATTTTGACAAATTATCTGCAAAGCTTTCTGTTTCATGGAGATAAAACCTACCAGAATATTTTTCTATTGTGTGCGCACGGCAAAATATTGCATTTTATGAGATATGTTTCTACCAGATATACTAATTAACTTTGGAGCCACAACATCCAAGTCATACAAATCATGGAACAACAATATTAAAATATAATTGTAGTTAAGTTTCAATCATGTATCTCTGGATGCAGTCTAATGGAGGACAACCAGAGATGGCATCAGATTAGAGGCATGTCATCCTGGAGAAAATCTATCTATGTGGTCACTAAGCCTCCACAAAGATTTGATGGTATGTAATTCATCAGGTAAATTTAGGCATTACAATCTTTCAATATAAGAAAATGTATTATACATCATGCTTTAAGCCTTACAAGCTTTCCCCTTAAATAAGTAATGTGTTGATTTCAACTGTTTTTGTACATGGACCAAGAACGGAAATACAAGAAACAAAGATAAAATCTGCAAAGAGTGTTTGGCTATTATAACAAATGCTTATGAAAGCTATTATTTTGTTGTAAACAGTTCAACATCACAAACATTTTGTATCAGCAGTAAACCAGGAAAGGTGGCTTCTTTAAGGAAGAACTCTTACCAGGTCAGATTACTTGATCTAATCATCTCATTTCTGTCTAGTCTATCAAGTTCTTGCTCATTTTTAAGTAAAGAAATAAGGGACTCAACTGTATATCTGCATTAGAAGTATATCCATTCCAATTCAATGAAATACAAAATGTTTTTGATGTTGAACTGTTTACTACAAAATAATAGCTTGCATAAGCATTTGTTATAATAGCCAAACACTCTTTAATATGGCTTTAGACGTATCATACAGTAATCCTCAATTTACGATGACAATTGAGCCCAAAATTTATGTTAAGTGAGAAATTTGTTAAGTGAGGTTTGCCCCATTTTACAACTTTCCTTAACAGATTTGTTAAGTGAATCACTGCAGTTGTTAAGTGAATCTGGCTTCCCCATTGAATTTGCTTCTCAGAAGGTTGCAAAAGGTGATAACATCACCCTGCAACCATCATAAACATAAATCAATTTTATCTTTGACCATGAAGATGCTGCAAAATAAATGTGAAGAATGGTCATAAGTCACTTTTTTCAGTGCCGTTGTAATTTCTAACAGTCACTAAATGAACAGTTGAAAGTCAAGGACTACTTGTCGAGCCCGATCTCCTGCTCGACAACACATATGGAAGGAGGAGAGGAGGCCGTGGGAATGCGACCCAAGGATACAAACCTACTTGTGTAAAATAAAGGCAACTTAAGAACAAATAGTGTATCCAAAGCAGGCTTGATGTTGCCTCAAATGCTGAGAAATAATTCAGACATATTAAGTAAATTATTTTTGAAAAACATTAAACATAATTCCAAATTATTTCAAAGTTTAATTCTGTCTAATGAGAATAATGGCATGAAACATAGTCCCAATTATATTCAATACTATATCGTTGCATTATATTGAATAATGTATTAATGTACAGTGTTTAATAATATGAGTAGCATTTCTCTAAAATAATCAATTTTTTAAAGATATGAATTGGCAAAGAACCTGACTGCTAGTGTAAAAAGAGTCATAGCATTTTTGAGATAAAGCCAGTTTAACAGTTGAGATGGCAGAGAAAGAAAACAATGCTACAAATGAAATTAACAATTTAATTTTATATGTAAAGAGACAATATGAAAAAATACTGGATTCTTTCACTCAATGCCAGTAGTATCAGTTTTATAAAATCAGATGTTTTTGCATCTCCAGCTTTGCCTCTAAATAGCTTTCAAAATTTCTCACTGGACCTGATAAACAGACTTATGCTTTGACCTCATTTCTGGTAATAAGATTTTAAAAAATCAAAATGTGGCATAACAGTGTCAAGGCTGCCTTTTGGCAAAGATACTAACAGAATAATTATGTTACTTTATTGATGTTAATTGCAACTCCTACAATTTACCAATTCCAATAAGAAACTAATTTGCTGTCTGCTTCCTTTACACTTTTCCAAATAAACTAAAGAAATAAACTGATTAAAAACAAAGCAAAATAGATGGCCGGCTCCAAAATTATGCAAATTGAACTCTACTAATAGAAGGAAAAACTAGCCATAGGTGTTACATACCTGACGGTCAAGATCAACGTAACCATCATTTCCAGCAGTGACCGGAGACTCTTTACTCATCAACTGCAATAAGATCACACTGGATTAGAAAAAGCAAAAGACGCATTTGTATCTGTGTAAGAATTAAGGGCATTTAAAATATAAGGTACTGTATTATGGGTGTTGGATATGTCCTTATTTAATCAAGAAAGCAATTTACATTTTATTGTTTGGGTCAACATAGCTAATTTTAGGGAGAGATAAGAATTAGAAACATTATTTTTAATATTTAAAAAAATGCTTGTGCTGGATATATAAAAAGCAATATTTCTATATTTTCATCTTAAAATCTCTTACTACTCCAGTACAATGTTCAGGTTAGGAAATATTAAAACTATACATATTATAACATCAGGATATATTGAAGGAATCTCACTTATTATTAAGTGAGTAATATATGAAAAACTTCTAAAATTTGACCCAAAGGTGCTTTTTTTCAAGAGGCAACTGGACTTTCTAGTTTTTCTTTGAAGATGTTGAAGCACCTTTGGGACAACCATGACCTGGATGACTGAGAATCTCCACAGACTTCTAAGATTTGATTTTTGCCTTGTTTTGCTAGAAAGATATATATTTTAAACTAAGCAGAGGACACCACAGGTTTAAACTATGAAATAAGACTATTCATGCCAACAATATGAATTTTTTAAAAACACATGCTTATGCTATATTTTTTCATATCTCAAAAACTATCCAAGATTATAATATAATCCACATTTAATAATGGTATGAAAAACATATATTGTTTTATTTAAAAATTTGTCACAATAAATATTTTAAATATTTAAATATTTTCCTTATTCAAAAACAAAAAGTTCTGATGACTATGCTCAAATGTTTTCTCCAATTTTCTTGAGATTAGTTCCTCCTTTTTTTGCTTCACTAAAAATTATTATAATTAATGCTTTATTTATTGAGGTACAAAACAATCCCTCCATCACTGCAGGAACTTTTTACTAGTCTGTAACCTATTGCTACAAATACTTACACTGTTCACAAACTAAAGTTGCCACACAGAAGAGAAACAAATATTGTGATATTACCAAATATATTGCTATTCAGTAAGATATAGGATACATCAGAGTAATAAAATTAATTCCCCAGCTTTAAAAAAAATATCAATAAATGAAACTTGATTTGCAAATAGAAGGATTTCAAGTGGTGGTATTACTGAATGGCAATTGCAAACAGACATTCTAAAAGGAAGGAAGAAGATATTGTTGGAATATGTAGCAGTATATTATATTTATAATATGTAGAAGTATTTCACGAGAAGAGTACTCCACTCTTCTGTTCACAATAGAATACCTTATGCCACCGGGCTTGAAATTTTGGACTTGGACAACCTGGAACTACGCTGCCTATGGTTTGTGACCTAAGTATAGGTCACAAAATTGTCTGCTACAATGTCCTACCTCTCAACGACTACTTCAGCTTCAACCAAAATAATACATGGGCAAACAATAGATACAAACTCAAGGTAAACCGTTCTAAACTCGATTGTAGAAAATACTTCAGCAACAGAGTGGTCAATGCCTGGAATGCTGTACCCAACTCCATTGTTACATCCTCAAACCCCCATAGCTTCAACCTTAAACTGTGTACCGTGGACTTCACCCCATTCCTAAGAGGTCGGTAAGGGGGCATGCATAAACGCACCAGCGTGCCTACCGTCCCTGTCCCACTGTCCCATTTATTTGTACTCATTACCTGTGCTCATGTCCATGTTTATACTTATATCTTTTATCGCGTACATGTTTGACAAACTAAATAAAATAAAAATAAAAAATAAATATTCTGCTCTTGAAAATCTCTTGTTTTTCTACTTTCATTCATTTCAGAGAAGCAAGTGCCTGAACTGCACCAACATCTTTTGAATCATTGGTATTGATCCTCTACTATCACATTAGTGCGGGTTGGTTCTTAGAGATTTACTTAGTATACTACCTCTTCATCCCCATTCCCAAAAAAGTCCTATATAAACCTACTACTGCACATACTACAGGATTCAAGGAGCAAAAATAAAACAAAACCATAAATGTAAACATATAGCTCAGGATTGAACCGTTGGGCTATTGATGTTTTCTGAACTTGATTTGCTTCTTGCAGATATTTTATTACCAGACTAGGTAACATCGTCAGAGCTCTGAAAGTGGGCACCTAATCACCCCAGCAAGTACCAGAGAATAGCATGGCATCAAGAAGCAGCAATAAATTCATCCTGCTCAAACTGATACATGCCTGGTAAGATAAATTGCAATATATAAGCAGAAAACAAAGCCAATGTCAGAGCACTGATAATGTTATGTAGTCTGATAATGAAATGTATTCAAAAAGAAGAAAACCAAGTTCAGAAAAGACCTATAGAATATTTTTTTTCTCTATGCATGTAATTTTGGAGGGACAATTCCATCAGCCAGCTTATACCAGTTTGCAAGTCTTTTTTTTTAAATGGAAATTTTGTGAGTCAGTTTGAGAGCAGAGCTAAGCCATGAGACAGTGTGCTGATCAGTTGTTTGGCAGCTTTTTGCACAGCATGGTAGCAGCCTGTTCCAAAGGTGCTTTTTCAAGAGGCAAGTGGACTTTCTTCAGTTGTCTCTTGAAAAAGCACCTTTGGGATAACCATGACTTGGATGAACTGAGAATCTCCATAGACACGATAGCAGCAATGCAGCCAGCAAAGCTGGTAGTTATATATTTGTCAGCACACCACTCAGTATGTCCCAATCAATTCAGTGGTATTTACTCTCAGGAAGGTTCACAAAGATTTTCCAAGTTATTAAGCCTTCCCTATTTCACTAATAATAAAGAAATTCAGTCGTTAAAATATCTACTGCTAAATATCCTATTTAAAGGTTTGTTGGAAATTAATAGAAAGGAAATGTAAGTGCGGGACCAAGTATTAACTTTCAGAAATGTAAATATTCTACATAAAAGCAAAGTGGAGCATACCATTAATTTATGTTTAAAAATATTTCATCTATCATCTGATCAAATTTGTGAACTGTTAAAGGTTCACATAGTATGAATTCTGGAAACCAGTTCCGCTATATAACTAAGATATGTGTCTTTTAACTCCTTACCTCCTGAATGGCTGTCATGACCACATGTTGAACAGATTCCTCCATCATCATGATGGTCTGAATATATTCTGTAAGAGAACAGTTGTAATAATTCATGCATAGAAAGTAATCATTCATGCTTAGGAAATTCAGAAGGATATATAGTCCAACATGCCTACCATACTAAAATGTTCATTTTTTCATTTAGTATGGGTAAATTTTTCTCTTTTAATGTATGCATGATCTCTTTTAATGTATGCATGACAAAATAAACGTTCTTCAAAGGGATTAATTTTAAGCAATAATAGGGAGACTATCTCTCTACCACAACTATGTTACTAGCCCTGATACAATACTAATACAAATCCATGCGTAGGAATTGAAGAATGCATACTTCAAGTGAGGAATGCCTGAGTAAATTAAAGTTCATTTTGGCTCACAATGAATTCTTTTAATGGGCTTTTAGCATTACATTTAATTTCTATTCTTTCATATTTGCATTCTGTATTTTAATTATTGTTAGCCCTTTTAAGTATTCAGATAAGTAGAAAGGTGAGATATAAAGTAAATAAACAAAGATACATAAATGTCTCAATTATTATTATTATTATTTTGCATTTCTCTATGCAAGGGGATAGAAGTAGGACTGAAGAACTGAAACTGATTAAAAGAAGTCTCTTATAAGCAAGTCTAATACACTTCACTCCTAGCAGTTAATTATAGGTGTGTTATTTAATAAAAACCACAAAAAGTGGCACAGCAGAAGCAATAAAGAAAATTAAAAAGCTTTGCAGGCATATCTTTCCATCTTTTAAAAACACAGATGTATACTATCAATCCATCCCATTCCCCTTTGAATATTTCATAAAAATTGTTCCTAAACTTATCAAACCTTGATTGTAGCTGGGGATGCAATTATCAGTTGTGACAGTCATGACTGTGTGGACAAGTTCCAGTTAGCCTTGAGCACAGGCCGTATCATGTTGCAAAATCAGTTTTAAAGAAACAATTGAGGGAAGCAAAATATAAATGTCTATATTGTCAAAAAGAATTATTCTACAGCATATTCTTCAGTTCACTGAAAGATGTAGCTGTAAGCAGTTAAGTGACAAATTTACCTTTCCCACATTCATTTTGGTGATCCTAATAGAAAAAGTGCTCAACAGAATACAAAATACTTTCTGGTTTCATGTGAAAATAGGAGATACAAAACATCTAACAAATCTTTTCCTATCTATATACTGCCTTCCAACTATGTCAAGAGTACAATTTCCAAAATAGCATACCTTTTGGAGACTAATTCCAGGAAATACCATCTAAATATAAGGTTAAATATAAGATTGTAGCAGGCAGTACTGTTTATTAATACACATATTTGATTTATATCTCACCTTTCTGCTTTGGCAAGCAGTTAAACAGAGTTAATAACAGAATACAATACAGCAATATTTTCTATAGCACAGACCAAATCAATATATTATGAGAGCCTTTCAACTCTTTAGTCATCATTATGTATCCTACACCACTACTACATTTTATTTCTGCTTCATGACAATGAAAAGACCAGTAATTTGTGTGGAAATCAGCAAAAGGAATATGGAACGCAAACAATGAAGCAATGAAACCCAGGCTCAAAAGCAGTAACTGTGAGAGGGACCTTGGAGTCCTAGTGAATAATCACTTAAATATGAGTCAGCAGTGTTCAGCAGCAGCAGCCAAAAAAGCAAATACAATCCTAGGTTGCGTAAACAGAGAGATAGAATCAAGATCATGTGAAGTACTAATACCACTTTATAAAGCCTTAGTAAGACCACACTTGGAATATGCATCCAGTTTTGGTCACCATATTATAAAAAAGATGTTGAGGCTCTGGAAAGAGTCAGAAAGGACAACAAAGATGATTAAGGAGCTAGCGGCTAAAACATATGAGGAATGGTTGTAGGAATTGGGTTTGTCTAGTCTAGTGAAAAGAAGGAGTAGGGGTAACATGATAGCAGTGTTCCAATATTTGAGGGACTGCCACAAAGAAGAGGGGGTCAGCCTAATTTCCAAAGCACCAGAAGGCAAGAAAAGAAACAACGGATGGAAACTAATCAAGGAGAGAAGCAACGTAGAACTAAGAAGAAATTTCCTATCAGTGAGAACAATAAACCAGTGGAATGGCTTGCCTTCAGAAGTTGTGGGTGCTTCATCACTGGAGGCTTTTAAGAAGAGACTGGACAGCTACTTGTCTGACATGGTATAAGATTAGACTAGAAGACCTCCAAGGTCTCTTCCAACTCTGTTATTCATAGAATTTAAAGAAATGAAATGTAATAAAAAATAGTGATATCAAGCACAATAAATCAGTAAGGCCCAGACATGTAGAAATGGGAAAGATGTGCTCTTTTAAACCAATGCTATGAATGACTGAAAAATCAATCTGAAATGATTCAGAAGTGCTTTGAATGTAGGCAAGCATAGCACTTCTCAAGTAGTCATTACAGCAGTCTGATTAAAAAAAAAGATGCTGCTGCTTTAAGGATTTCCATGTAAATCTTAAAGCACCAATGCCTTTTTCTCAAGTTGGCTCACTACTGACTCATTCTGGGTCAAATAGAAGACATTAAACTAATTTTCAATTTTTTTAACACTCATCAAAGAAACTGGGAAAAAAAAACAATGCCAATGATGTCTGTGTTAATAAAACAAACAAAAGCTGTATATCCAGTTTGAATAACGTACCATTTTAATAAAATACCAACTAACCTTGTTTTTGTTCACAGTTTACAGCACAGCCTAAAATAAGCTGAAGCATTCTTCCAAGCTCTGCTGCATCAGAGTGTTCCCCAATCAAGTTAACATCAGGAAGGATAAAATCATTAATTTGTTGCCCCAAAATCTGTGCAAGGATAAAAAATATATATTAACATATTTCCAGGTTTCAGGGCCTAAGTAAACAGAATTGCAGTATTCTGGAATCTAATGAGAGGAAATTGTATTATTCATTCTGTAGAGTAACTACCAGCCAGATGCATAAATCATTCCTTCCTGAATTCTGCAAATCCAGTTTGCTAAGCAACTAACAGAAAGCTTTTGTTTCTGTGTCTCTGACATACCTATCTCCTATTAATAACATCTGTATTCCCATACCAGACGTCTAGCAAAGCTCTTCAGCTGAGAAGTCAAAATGGTTGGGTTGTTCTTAAATGGCTCAAATCTAGAAGTTCGCTTATCTTTACAGTACATAGCTGATGCTTCATGCTATTCATTGCATACAATGCTTATTCAGGCCCACTAATGTATAGAGGGTTTGGCTGAGACACATTTGCACAAGGGGACTAAGCACAATTGCACAAGAGTGGGCATTAACACCAAATCCTTTTACTTGTAATTCAAACAAGCAACATTCTTTAGGTGTAAACCTGATTCAAATAATCTCTTTTAACATAAGTACTAAAGCATTTTTTAAATAAATGCTATCAAGATAAAAAAGATCTTCTAGAACCATCTCTCCAAGAATAGTTCCATCACCCTTGAAAAATAGTAAATATGGGACATTTTGATTTAGAACAATTAATATATAGGGGTTTCTCCTCTAAAATAAACATCAGAGTAATGATTTACTACAACACTTTACCAGAGAGTGAAATCAGAATGGAGTATGTAAATATTTAAAGTGAAAAGTTTCCCAATGGAAGCATTCAGAATTCCATTGGGGTTTTTTCCATGACACAAAATGATCAACAAAAGCCATTTTTAATGCATCTAATTTATTTCACATTTCTTTTAGGAGACAGGAAATTTTATTTCACCAACAAAAATATGTAGCCATTCTAGCCGATTAAAATTAAGGACAGATCACAGAACAGAACAAAAGTTTCATTTTATATATTTACCATATTTGTAAAACCAACTGCATTTTATTAAGAATTCTATTAAATGTGTTCAAGATCATCTTCATTAGACTGGTAAAGTATATATCAAAGAATTCATCAGCTTTCAAAACAGGCAAGCCTGCAATAAATGTATTTATAAAAAATGGCAAATGCCCACAAAGGAGGTGGAATATATTTTAATTGTAGGCAAGGTATTTTTTAAAAGAGATCTAAAATCTTTGAAACAATTATAGTAAACTAATCTACATATTATACTCAAAGAAAGGAATATATCACATATAGGAGTTCTTACTTCATGGTTGTAATCCAAAATTCCTTTTAAAATTTTCTTCAGATTGCTCACCTTAGAGTGAAAGAAAAACAATTATTTAAAAAAAAGAATTATCCTAAATTACAATTAAAATGGAAGTTTACAAGAATTCATTATAACTTAAAGCAGAAGAGGAGTTTTTTGTGTTTTGTAGAGGGGTTTGCCAAAAACGCCAATTACAAAAATCACAAAATAATGATTCCATACTTTTCTGATTTTAGATTCTGTTTGATCACAGGAATACAAAAAAATCATCACAAGTGATTGTTTATATCTCTGAATTTGGATTAGTATTCCCATACAACTGTGTTTAATAATTATTCAAATAAAAAATATTTTGAATATCCCTATGAATACAAAATACATAAAGGCAAAGATTCAAAATCATATATTTATTGGAATTAGCATAATTTTCAAAATTAATAGTTGTTTCTAATAGTGGGGGAGCATCATATTTTTAGGCAGATGAAAGCTATTAGATATGCCCAAAAATATGATTTCATTTAGGGTTTCTTTGTTCCATTTTTTAAAAGTTTCAAACCATCCTGAACAAATCCATGAAAGTTTATTATTTTTATATTTGAAAACAAGATGTAAAGATATTAGTACCCTTTGCTTTCAATTTTTAAACATTTCTCATTATAAACTAGAACCTACATATGAATTCCTCAATTTTTTATAAAAAGTAATTCCAAGTATGACATTTTTGGCAAAGTGTCAAGACCAATGAAAGGGAATTCAGTATTGTAACAGCAATCTAGCAACTGAAGGAAGCAAACTTTCTGCATAAACATGAGAGATTTCAAGCAAGCTCTTTTTAACTTAAACAAAAGAAAAATATGGTGCCAATTTAGGATGTGGTCTTGAGTCTCAAATAATAATAAAAGAAGTCCAAGTCCACCCTGATATTGGATTGAAAACAATGAAATTAAGAATTCAAATTAAATAATATTTTTGTTGCTCTCTGGAGGTCATGAGATTCATTACAATTCATATATCTTAAGTCTGTAATGTTAATTATTCTTTCCAGTACTGCATCCTTCAAAATCCTTTAAATCAAAACTTCATTCCATTACTATTTAGTTAGCTTTTAGATTGACATTTTGTGTTTTGTATGTATATTCTACAAGCCACTAGAATCCTGATTTCAAGTGACAGGCAAATTCCATAAGTAAGTAAGCAAATAAACAAACTTTGTAATGAAACAACTATGTTTTGCTCTTCTACTCTGGGGCTTCCCGCCCTGGAAAAAAAACCCAGCAAATTCTTCCTTGTAGAAAATAAACAGACAAATGCATAAATAAGAAGTAAAACAACACACAGTCAAAGGATAAACACTTCTCAGGTAGCCTTCAATTAAATTCAGATGTCTTTGGGTCACCCAACAGCAATATTTGTTGTATAATTCTATGTCTATCTAATAAAAAAATGCCACATGAAGATCACTATTTGTTTCTTAACATGCTGAACGGTGTTTAATACAGCTGAAGAAGAATGTGTCAGCTTGTCTCAACCATATAATTATTGTTTGGGCCATGTTCACAATGACTCTTAATTAAATATAGTTTCTGAAGATTTAAATGCATTAGCAGCGCTAATAATTTTACATGTTGGGCTTTAATCTTTTTGTTAGTTTTTTCCATTTTTATTGTCAAATGTGGTAGCGAATATTTCAGCATTTCCTACTGATACAAGAGAACCTTAATTCCCCCAGAATTTGATTTTGTGTCTCAGAAGGACTTAAATGTTATTACATGGAAACAAGAACCATCAAGAAAATTTTAAATAAATCATGAATCATCACAAAACCAGATTAAACAAAAAAAGTAATTTATGTGTACAATGATCTGCTATGGCTAAAGATCTGCCAAGAAGCAATTAAGCAAAGATTCAGCAAAAGCTTTTCAGACTTTAAAATCAATAAAGACAGAGTACTGAATGCAAATGTGCAGCACTCCCTTCCCATTGCATGATTTTCACTAGTCAAGAGGAGTCTGGGACTTGAGAGAAGCTCCCATTTTACCTCCACATCTGCAGGTAAGACTGAAAAAGACTTCAGTGGGAAGCAATTTTTGGCTTTTGCCTTCTGCAAAACTGTACTGCAAACATAAAAAGGAATAATTTAACATTTCAACCTATGCTAGAGACCTTGGTCAACAACAAATATCCTATCATTAATGTTTCTTCTATACTTAAGGCAGTTTATTTCAAATTCAAATTGGGTCTTCTGACAGAATAAAACAAGCTCTATTTGATAAGGTATCCGTATCCGCTTTCTCATGGACAAATATGGTTAATCAACTAAGTAAATATTTTGGTTTTATCATGGGACACCAGGCTTGAAAAAGCCAGTTGATAATAGAATAAATTTATGTAAGAAACAAAATGCTTCTGAAAATCAATTCTGTAACTTTGTAGATTAGGGCAGGATAAAAATTATGTAAATAAATAAAATATATTAAAATATGCTCCATTTGAAATTTTCAAATAATGGTACTACATGGGGGCAGCTATGTTATCAGAAGCCTCGATAAGTACTATTGATGGGGGGGAGCGGGTCATATCAATTATCTCCCTTCCTTCTTTTATGCAGTTTTCTTCTCCATACAAAAGCCCTGGGAGAGATTAATAAATAAAACTACTAAGACCTTATGCAGATGCAGATTTTTCATAATTAAATGAGTGTTTATCAATGTTGTCAGGCATGACCAACCAGACCCAAATGTGTAGACTATAAACTAGCTACTTTATTACTGAAGCCTATTTCAAAGCAATTTTCTCAGACTGACAATTTGTCCCTGGGAAAGACTAATTAAGGTTCAACGGCAATCAAGTGGGGATTGTACCTTACCCTCTGGTGTATACTTAATAATTACAGACTGCTCCCCTGTTTGATCGCACCTCCTGACTGGGAAAGCTCTCTCCAACAATGTGAAGTCCTTTAGATCCTTGCTTTAATACAATTGATGTCTTATATCATTTTTTCTTATTCATTTTAATTGGATATCAGTATACCATAGTCCCACCCAGACTAGATAAAGCAGAATGAATTTAAAATCCCACAAAGAAAAATTATTTCTGTAAGAAAATGCTATATATATGACATGAAGTAGCGTGGGTTTAAACTAGAAGCTTCAAATAATTGACAATAAAGAGTTATTCAATATTTAATAATGCTTAAAATTGAATAGACATTTTATTGTTTTTTAATAGAGTCCTAACTTGAATTTTGCAGAATTGTATGCAAAACAAAACAAAATAAACAGTTGTGGTAAGTTGACCAAAAAAACCAATGTAATAATTAAGCAATAAAAATACCTTCAATCTCCAATTGTCTCCTACTTCTCTTTTTATTCTATTTAGCCAATTTTCATCAAAATATGTTGGATCTCTGAAAAAATAAAAGCAGGATATTTTGTTAAAAGTATTTTCTTTCAATCTCTCTCTACACACACACAATACCATGTCTGCTTACACAAAATTACAAGTTTATCAACTAAAAATCCTGTAATTCTGATATTTAAAAAATGGCTTTTACGGTATATTCCATGGCAATCAAGATTATTTGGAAATAGTTTCTAGAAATTTGAATAGCAATGACTTAAAAATATTTTCATATAACATGAAGTATAAAACACTCACATTAAATATAAATGTTTACATTTTATTATTAACCCACCTTTTTTATATTCCAAAATATTTGATAAATTAAGAATATTTTTCTTTTCTATACCAAATTATATAAATCATTCACAGGTTTATAGTTATTTAAATCCTACCTGTAATCCTATTCCTATACAGCTAGCTATTCAAGTTATCTTTAACATTTAATTGATATCAGAGTATAAATTTCCAATCAAAATCTATTATGCACTTGTAGAATTCATATAATAAATCATCTTAAGCACTGTCTGTAATTCTCTTCGAAAATTATTTATTACAAAATTTTATATTTAACAAAAGCATAAATCAGAATTCACAATTTCCCATAAATCATGGTTCACCAAAGCCAGAGCAATTACTTTTAATTGACATGTTATACATATCCAAACATAAAATAACAATTCCAGATATGAGAAAATGTGATACATCCTTCTGTTAATTTAATATTTGAATTTTTCAGTAATTTATTCAAGAAGAATAATTGACCATACTTTAGCAAACTATTTTTTAATTTTTATCAATAAATTTCCACTGCTGAGTTATTAATTGGATGAAAGTAAAATATAACAAGTTCCTTATTATATAATTTAATAGTATATTTCATTTCCTTGTTATATAATTTATCCTAATATGATTCATCTTTTTACAAAATAACATCCTTTACTCACATCTGAGGTCTACTTTTAGCATATAGAAAAACTCATGCACCCTATCTCAAGAGCTTGTTTTTGAACAAGTAACTTCTCTGACTTAAAAGTGGGAAAACCAGTTTAGGTATTCATACAGAACTGTCCAAGACAGGGGTGGTATTAATGTACTTTCCCTACCAGTTTGCAAATGTGAGTGCACGCCCCCCCGTCCATGCATGCTCCCGGCCTCCCATGCATGTGCTTTGCTGGCCCGCGCACCTTCTGTGCATGCGCCTGGCTTTAAAAACATGCATAGAGCCGGGGCGAGTGGGCAGGCCCACCTGCGATTTCCACTACTGGTTCGGGCAAACCGGTCCAAACCGGCTGAATACCACCTCTGGTCCAAGCTATCTTTTCTGTACCTAGGTTCTTATGGGTCAAAGGATTCTATTTATACCATTATGCCTTGGCACACAATTTAAGAATTGCTGATATAGTACTTTTTTGGGGTATGCCTTTCTATACCTACAAAAGCTGTTTCATCCTACTATTTGATTAACAAGTTGAAATGTTAGTTGTAGAAGCATGGGACAAACTGGAATCGTCTTTCCCCTAGACATTCTTTTTAAGTTATTACATACAGTTTCCACGCAAATACATGTATTTAAATGCATATTTGGAAAAACACATTTCATTGTGCTCACATTTCCCTAATTGTAAGATAGGAAGTGAAACTTCCCTTAACACATGAACCTCTAATCAATATTACTAGCAGAAGTAGAGCACAACTATATTCCATTAATGAATATAACCATGAACTCTTGAATTTGATATAACAAAGTTTATTAATGTTGGTCACCTTAAGGTTGTATCTTTTGAAATAGCTGGGTTTACATATGCTAAACCATGATTTATTTTAATCATGGTTGTTGGAATAACATCAATGAGGGAGCTAACCTATTATACTACATAAAAATGTATAACAAACTCTGCTCCGCCTGACTTGCCATACTTAAAATTGACACTATTTTTCTGATGCAGAAAACTGAATATGAATAAACCATTTATATACAAAAAAAATCATCTTACATCTTTTGAAGTACTTGAGCCATCACAACTCCATTTGTTAAATCTTCTACAGTCTGGCATGGTGCTTCAACATTAAATGTCTGGATCTTGAGGAGAAAGAAAGTTATATTTAGTCAAGCTATCTCAAATGCATTACACCAATACATCAAGAGATTTCAGAAGTTGTACAAAGAGCTGCTGGAATAAGTGCCAAAAGTATACAAGTTAAACCAAAGAAATAAATACAAGATCTTGATGATTATTGACATTGTAATTAATGAATGGGTGAATTTATTTCTGTAAACTTGAAAGACCCTATTTTAGCATCACATCTATACGAAAGCAATTCTTTCTTTGCCCTTTAATTAGATTCAATGGATTAAATATAGTATAACTAATATGTGTAAAAGCAACATTTGAAAATAATTATTCATAAACTACCTTCAAAAACCACTAATACCTGAAAAAAATATACAAAAATCACGATTAGTTATAAATCTTCTCTAAGAAAATGAAGCTCAATTCAAAGGAGACTTTTTAAATATGTCCTTTGTCTATTTGAACCGAATGTTCTTCATCTTTTTGCCCATTTTTTTGCTATAAGAATTTCATCAGGGTAGTGTCTGCTCAGAAATTACTGAAGTGTTAATTGATTATTCCCCAAAGAAAGAAAATCACAAATATCTGCATAACAATAAAGTAGTAGCTGTATGTAGCAGTTTAATGGTTTTTCAGAAACAACATGGAATTTGGCCTTTTCTATCGTTATAAAAAAAGTTGGGGGAGGGGAGACAAGAGAGGACAGGCTATTCTCTTCTTCCTATATTCTATGCCAAAAAGAGAAAATGCATTTTACAAAATAGTCTGGAAGAGGGTGAAAGAAGCTAAAAATCAATGGCAGCATACTTAGCTTCCCCTCCAAAAATGAACTTTTGTGAAAGCCCCACCCTCTATTGAACCAGTTCTCCATTTTACTAGATTATAAACTTTTTTTGCCATTCAATTTGTTTCTAGTTCTATTCTTAATCTCAAACTGCAAATGAAGAAGAAACAACTAGAATATTTAAGAGGTCTACTTCCTTTTATTAAGCAGATGTTAAGGTATCTGTCTAGTAACTCATAAAAATGGAGGCACTGCAGCATCATTGATTTGTTCTTCAATAACTTTTGACTGTTATATAACAGTATAAGTATATACTGTTATATACTGTTTATATGAGTATAAAACAGAAAAATAATAATAATAATTGACAATGTTATTAATGATTTTGAGCCAGTCACTCTCTCTCAGCTCAACTTATTTCACAAGGTTGTTATTATGGGAAAATAGGAAGAGCGAATATTATATATGGAGACTTCAGTCGTAAAAAATTAAGATGGGGTAAAGTTAATAAACAAGCAAATAAATGGTCAGATATTGCAGCTAGGCTTATCTTACAACTACGGTATCTATCTTGTTGACTAAAGTTCAAGAGACTAGCGAAATAATCAAGCTGAGAAGAAGTCTGAGGCAGAATTGGGGGAAATAGTGATCTCGTGTTATGATGAAATCAACATACATCCATAAATGGAATTCCAACACATAGAGGATATAAACTTGGTAAGGTGTACAGTGGTGTTTAAAAAAGTTAACATTCTGAATGTTCAATATTTCTACATAAATATGACCCAGAACGCTATCTGTTCTCTACACAAGTCCTAAAAGTAGGTAAAGAGAGCACAATGTCAAAAATATTATACTTGTTCATTTATTCATTGAGGAAAATTATCCAAACCTATGTACTTATGTCCAGCAAATGTATATAAATCTTTGCTTTCAAGTACTGGTAATTGATATGTATCCCCATTGGGTAGCAAAATCTGCTATATTTCTGATAACTGTTGATCACATTATCTTTGAGGAATTTTAGCCCATTCCTCTTTAGAGACAATTTCAACTCTGGGATGTTGGCAGGCTTCTTTGTGTAGAAAACAAATAATGTTAGATTACATTTATGTAGAAATATTGAAAATTCCAAAGAGCTCACAAACATTTAAGAACCTTTTTATGTTCCCAGATGTGTACGTGTCACAAACCAACAGAAGAACTAAAACTTGATTACAGCCATTTGATTGACTTCCATATTTTTTAAAATAAAATATTCAAAATATCTATATAACAGAATAACAGAGTTGGAAGGGACCTTGGAGGTCTTCTAGACCAAACCCTTGCTTAGGCAGGAAACCCTACACCACTTCAGACAAATGGTTATCCAATATCTTCTTAAAAACTTCCAGTGTTGGAGCATTCACAACTTCTGGATGCAAGTTATTCCACTGATTAATATATGGGTTAATCAGTGGAATATAATATCCACTGATTATATAAAGCAGGAGTGTAAAACTCAAGGCCCGGAGGCCAGATCTGGTCTGTGGAGTGCTTAGATCTGGCCCGCGGAGCCACCCTGGAAACAGCAAAGGTCTGGCCTGCGGTGCTTCTGCCAGCAAAAATGGAACTTGGGATGGCCATCGGTGGTCCTCCAGAGTTCTGTTTTCACTGGCAGAGGGTTGCAGAAGGCTGTCGCAGTCAAAAACAGAGCTCAGGAACCTATTTTCGCTGGCAGAGCGCTTGGGCTTACAGGCACCCCCAACACAAGTTACATCGAGCTGGCCACATCCATCCCGGGCCCCCAAGGTCAAACACAACCCTGATGAGGCCCTCAATGAAATCGAGCTTGACACCCCTGATATAGAGCATCTGTATGAGCTTAAGAAAATAAATGATTCAATATAATTCCCAATTTAATTCCCATTAAATACCAACATTAAAACATATCCTTCTGGATTATAAATCCTCGACCTTCAACCACACTTGAGCCTAAATTTTTTGTTGCTAAGCGAGACATTTGTTAAATGAATTTTGCCCCATTGTACAACTTTTCGTGCCACAATTGTTAAGTGAATCACTGCAATCGTTAAGTTAGTAATACAGCTGCCAAATTAACTGGCTTCCCCATTGACTTTGCTTGTCAGGTGGTGGCAAAAAGATCACACGTAACTGAGACACTACAACCATTCTAAATATGAACTAGTTCTCAAGCATCCAAAATTTGATCATGTGACCATGTGGATGATGCAACTGTGGTAACAGTAAAAAACAGGCACTTTTTTCAGTGCCGTATAACTTGAAACAGTTACTAAATGAACTGTTGTAAATTGAGGACTACCTGTACTTATTTTTTGTTGAATTATGAAATTTAAACATCTTTGGATCAAAATACAGTAACTGTATCTCAAACAATTCTGAATTGCTAATACTATATACAATCGCATGAAAACATTTGGACAGCCCTAGTTTAATTGTATGTTTCAAGGAATTCTTAAGTGAAGAAATGCTGACACAACCGGCATGTGGTACTTAATAAGAGATCTTTCTGAAAATTTGAATATACTTGACATATACAATTGTTCTCAGCACATACCACTGAAAATAACTTCTTTTAATAGAAACAGGAATACTTTGTATAATGGCATATAAAAGTATAAACAGTGATATGTTTGCAAATTTACTTAAAAGGCAATGTTTCCATATTGAGATTTTCCACCTCCGGAGACCAAAAATATTCAATCAAAATCCTTTTTAAAAAAACCAGGAAGTTAACATGCTGTAAAAAGGAGAAACATTTTTAGCCTGCTTATGTTCACTTAAATGCTAAATGGTTTTATTTGGAAATGTTTTAACTGAACAAGCCTAGTTGTCCTACTGCCCATTTAATCCACTCTAACCAGTTTTTGCAATGTTCACAAACAGGTTAGGACACTGGTGGACATGAGAAGTTTTCTGAACATCTCAGCTACAGGTTTAATATATTTTGTAGCACGTAGCTGACTTTGGTACATGTCAAATTGTAAACAAGATCAGCTCTGCTTATTAATGGATGGCAGAATTACTTCTGAACCCCATGGTTGTAAGTTAGACTGGTAAGTCAAATGAAAAAAAAACTCTTAGAAGAAAGTAAATGACAAAGCACTTCTGTAACATTGCCAGAAAAACTGCATCATGTAATTACTGTTCCATGACTCAAACTTAACTCTCTTAATCTAAATAAGTTTTTGGTAATTTTGCAGAATAATTCTCCTGTAATTAATTATAATCCTTTTGAATAAAAATTCTGAAGCTATTTTTTATTATAACTATCAAAATCAAGCAAAACTATTACAAAATGGAATAGGTTTTTTTTTTGCTGCTGCATGCTACTTGGACTTAGCAATATTTTGATAATTTTATTGCTATGAGCTGCCTTAAAATCAAAGGAAGTAATATCGTCCATTATTTATATACTAACATTTTCCACAAAATCAATAGTGCCAACATGAACAGGTACAGCAAAGCCTTTCAGACATCATATTTGTAATGCAATAAGACATGTTTTATCTGATCAGAAATGACTTGAATGGTTTATATTTCTTTCCTCCTCATTCTACCTCTTGTGTAGTCTCTCTATTTCCTCAGCACAATAGATCCAATTTTTTTGTGGAATCTGAACTAAAAAACTCAGAAGTTCAAAACTTACTCAGTGCATTTCCTAGTTTGGTCAATGACACATAAAATTTCCAAATTAAAACAGAAAAAAGAGAGTGTACAGGATCCATTCTCAATCTAATAAATCGGGAGTTTTCAAACTTTTTCAGACTATGGAATTTGTTCCTTAAAAATTTTTTTCAGAACACTTGACAAAAAGGCAAAACTCTAAGAGATAGAAAATGACATCCATTCCAGTAAACAGAGTATTTTTTTTTTTACCTTTAGTCTTTCTCAGAACCCTGATATGTTCGCTAGGATACTACAGAATCCAAGTTACTAGAGTTCCACAGAACAGTTTGAAAACCCCTGCAATAAACCATGATGTACTAGAATTTTTTTATTACATCTGAATTGGGCTTCTGTTTCTTGTTACTGAGACACACAAATGGCTCTTTTAGATTGTTACTATGCTAAAAGTCAACTTTCAAAACCTACTATTTCACTACTGTATGAAAAAGAATGCACAAAAAGTTGCAGATAATATTAATTCTGTGTATCTGCTTCTTTGAATGCCAGGCCATAATGCCAAACATCAGTAATAAAATAATTAAAAAAAAATATTTTGAACTACTGAGTCCTGAACAATATTTGAGAATTAAAGACTATGACAAAGATAGCTCAAGTTAGGAAATACGTTGATCAGACCTTTTTTGTGAATTTTAATTGCTACCAGCAAATTATTTCTGCACTGTATTATTTTCTATCGTATATTATGTACTGTATGCTACTATAAATTATTTTTTATATTCATTAACCATTTAGAAATTAGTATGAAATTCCTCGATATTTTAATTTCTATCCTATCTTGGATATGTTTTTAAACACAATACAATTTCTGCAGTTAAAATTAATACACATAACGAGAAATCTGAAAATATTTTCCAAACATTTTGCTACAGTTATATTTGTTACTGTACCCAAATATGTAAGACTTCAATTCTGGGTCAAATAATGATACATTATAACAATATTGCCTGAAAATTTGTGAGTTACCTATTATACATTATTTCAGATTAGCAAGCCTATGAGCAATATCAAAACCAGTCAAAATAATTATTGATTTTACATATGACAACTTTCTAGGATATTATATGGAAATACTTGAAAATCTGATTCATTTGAGGGCTTGGCTTCAGTGCAGAATTTACATTACATACTTTTTTCCAAACCTGGATAACCAAAGGATCCATTCACAATAATGAATGTGGAGCCTGAGAAATATATTTAATGCTAGTGTTTTGTGTCTGAATTAAGCTCTTCAAAGGAACCATAAGAAATTTGGTAACAGTTGGCTCTCGCTATATAAAGTAGTATAAAAAAGTTTAGTACTATTTTCATCATATCTACAAAATAGTAACATTTTATTTTAATTAAGTTATAAGCAGGTTTAATTAATGATTACAAGCTTTACTTTTTCTTCTCAGAAATTGCACTGCTTTTGGTTTTAAGAAAGGAAAAAAAATAGTGGCCCATAAGACAGCTGATATTTTTCTTACAAAGGCTAATTTTCTAAGTAGGCCTCAAAATACTGGGATCGGGATGGAGCTTCCATCTACATAATGTTCCTTGATCACTCAGTTTTCAGTACTGAATATTGTTGACTCGTTCTAGTCCAGCTGTGGGAGTTAGCAATGGGGGGTACAATGCTTCAGGGATTCACCTCCTTCCTTAGCAGTCGTTTCCAGTTGGTGTTTGCAGTGGGGGGAGAGATCATGTCCGTAAACCCACATTTGTAGGGTATGTCAGGACTCGACCCTCTACTCTCTCCTGTTCAACATCTACATGAAACCATTGGATGAGTTCATCTGCTAGTTCAAGGTGATCATTCCTATGCTGATGAAACCCAACATTACATCTTTATCCTGACAGCGCAGTTGAAGCTGTCAGTATATTGACCCAGAGCCTGGAAGCTGTTCAGATCTAGACAGGACAGGACAGACTTTGGCTCAGCCCTACAAAACTGATTGGCTGTGGCTGTTTGGATCCCCTAGGTTGTGGATGTTAAGACTGGTGTGCAACTTGGGGATCCTTCTGGCATCCCAGCTATGACTTACAGTTGGTGGCAGCAGTGATCAGGAGGGCCTTTGCAACTGGTTCATTTTGTGCACCAGTTGCACCCTTGTCTCAATCATGAGGCCTTTCCGATATTGACACATGCCTTGATCATCTCTCAATTAGATTACTGCAATGCACTCTACATAGAGCTGCCCTTAATCCCAGAGACTACACCTGGCAGCAGCACGAGCATAAGCAAGCACATAAGAAAGCAGTTTTCAGACTCCTTTATTTACCAATAAAATTATTACTAATTTATTTCCAATAAAATCTAAGAAAAGTCATTGGAGGAATTCTAAAATAATTTAATGCATTATACACCAAACTATACCCTAAATCAATGTTTTATAAACCCCTCTCCACTTTTAAGAATTGTGGTGGATTCTAAAAAACCTTTGTTTGTATGGGTTATGATGTTTATCTATATTTACCGTATTAAAAATTAACATTGAGACATTTGCTACTGCTTTTCACAATTGTTTGATGGGATTTTTACTACATCATTTTTCAACATAGTTGTTGATCTTGCAGATCCTTAAGGTGGTCTCGAGGATCCCAGGGATTGTCAGACTGCACTTTGAGAAATGCTGCCCCAATGTCTATAACTTTATATAGTTAATTATAAAATAATTAGTTTTATAATTATAAAATAATTAGTAATGTTTCATGCCACATGAAATAGAGTACCATGGAGTAATTAATGATAGAATCCAGGAAAAGACATTTCTAGAAATATTTTAAATCAATGATACTTCGATACTGAATTGTCTACTTCCAGAAGCATTTGATGCTTTTGTCAACATAATGAATGCAGCATCATGTGATTGGAATGCAAGCTCTCCTCTTTCATATATGTACATGTACAAAAGAAATGGGGCTTGCAACATCACAGTATATTATTCTCATTCCTCCTCACCTGCCCTCTCTTTAAATTTTTATTTAAAGTCTAGATGAAATCAGAAGATAGTCTATTTCTAAAAATATATTTTCTTCATAAATTTAAACAAGAGCAGATCATGCTTAAATCTGCAAATGGCTTATAAATGAAGATCCAGTCATCCAGGCCAAAAGTATCTTAAAAGGTTAAATCACAGCAACTGGACCTAAGTTTATTAAAGTTTTTCATTTTGGGGAGAAACTCCCTGCAGTTTGTATGGCAAGAGTTGGTTCTTTCCAATCACTAACTCCCTGCCTACCCAAATTTTGACTGAAGAAGTTACTTGGATGAGTAATGAAACATCTCAGTTTTTAATAAACTTTTGTCCAGTTGTCATGATTTAACTTTTTAAGATAGATTTGCAAATGGCAGTAATTTATGCAATCTCACTTGTAATAGAATATTTTCTTTATGGAAGAGCCCTAACACTTCTTTTGGGAGGATTAGGACAAACATGAATAACTGTGTTTTTAATATGGATTTATGCATGGCAAGAATGTAAACATTTTAAACTGCCCACACACCTACCTAACTGAATGCGCACAGACTGGTTTGGATACAACCCTGAAATACTATGCATGTTGGGACTCATCTTCTCTCTCCATGGTACCTTACAACATAGAAACACCCAAAACATCTTCAATATAAAACTGCATCTTTGTACATCAACAAACAAGCAGTCCTGTAGAAATAACTCCTCTCCCCCACTAGAAATACTTATGCATGCCCTACATGAAAGGAATGCAGAACACCAATTCAGAATGCAATCACAACAGGATGTGGTAACAGAGTACAGAGACCTCAAACTAAGTATGGGTATACCAAACTAGATAACATTTTAATATTCTTGGCTGGACAGATTCTAAATAATATTTCAAATACAGATATTTGCCGCTATTGCAAAGATTCTAAATAATCCCTGGAGGCATAAAAATATTAACCACCCTGTACCCAAAGAGCAATAAGTCTTAAATAATAAGTATCTCAAGGTTAACTCAGCCTTCCATTCTTATATAATAGAATGGAATATAATGGAATTATTTATTGGCCAAGTGTGATTGGACACACAAGGAATTTGTGTGTCCATTGTGTCCACTGTGTCCAGTGCATAAAAAGCTCTCAGTGTACATACAAGCAGTAAGTGATAAATCATGATCATAGCCATCATAAAATACATTCATAATAAATCATAAGATATAAACACTATTTAAAAAATAAATAGCTCTTGTGATCTGGCAAGATCCGGCCATGAATGGCGTGAATGAGTTTTTAATGTTTTTAATTTTTAAATGTTTTTTTTATATTGATTTTTTAAAAATGTATTGTGAGCCGCCCTGAGTCTTTGGAAAGGGGCGGCATATAAATTGAATTAATTAAATTAAATTAAATTAAACGAGGACCCAGATTGTTGGCGGGTGGCAATAGGCTGACCCTGCAAACCTCTTAGAGAGGGCTGTAAAGCGGTATACAAGTCTAAGTGCTATTGCTGTCTCTGCCCTTTCTTTCCAGGATTGCACAGCCACGAACCAGCCCAAACAGTCAACTTTTTAACCAACAACGGGGGAGGGAGAAAGTCCCTACAGCACTTGAAAGACGTGAAATGCATTTCAAGGAAGGCAGACACCGGGGAGGGAAGGAAAATGCTTTTGAAGGGATTGAAAGGACAGATATTTTAACTCAGCCCCGGTTAAAAAGAAAAAGAAAAAAACAGGCAGCATCCCTGCCTCCGCCAAGAACAAAAAGAAAGCTGCGCGGAGCCTTTCTCGCCCGTCATTGCAGCCCCACCGGCCGCTGGTAAGACCTACACTCAGAGCCATCTGCAGCCCACCTACCCCAACCTAACATTCCCGCTTCTCACGTTCAGCCCCCCCCCCACCCCTCCCCGTGCATCTTCAGTCCAGAATTTAAAAAGCAGAACTTCAGAAGACTCACTAACGCCCCGCTACTTCGGAGACTGGCTCGCGGCGGGTGACAAGGGGGAAAAAAAGGCACGCAAGGCCGAGCCGGGGCGGCGGAGGCTGCCGGCGACAGCATAGGCGTTGCTCAGCCCGGGGCCTCCCGTCACTCACCCAAGTGAGCAAGCTCTCCCCGAGCTCGGCCCGCTCCAGACTCTCGACGTTGAACATGGCTCAGGGCAGGCAGGCAGGCAGGCGGACGGGCTTCCCCCTTCCAAAGCAACCGAGGTGTCTAACAGGCGCCTTCCGGTGACACCTCCGCCTTTCTCGCCGTCGCCCTTTCTTCTCTTGCCCGACACGCCAAACCCAGGCCGGCAAAGAGCCGCGCCGGGCCGGGCAGCTGTAACGCGAGACACGTCACCGGGTCCCGTCGGGATCCGCCCGCTCCGTCGGCCCCTGGCCCTCACCGCGCATGCGCGCGTCTTTAAAAAAAAAGAGGAAAAAAAAGCGCTGGCTCGGCTCAGTCACGCCGAGGGCGAAGGGGGCGGAGCAAAGCCGGGGTTGGCTGGAGCGCGTCGCTGTCTCTGCTGGGGGCTGACAGGCCTGGCGGGCGCCCGTCGGGGACTGGAGGTACTGAGGCACGCGGGGGCCGGGCGTCCGATACCGCGGGCTGACTCCGCGGGCAGCCGCCCTCGCCGCGGTTTCCCCGGCCCGCAGCGTCTTGAAATTCGGCTTTTCCTGCCCTCTTTGGCCAAGGCGGGTTTCCCCTCCGTTCTCCTCCTGCAGAACCGCCTGCGAAGTCCCTCCCGCTTGCAGAAATGACCGAGCTGAGAAGTGGTCTTTACTTAAGGGAGGGGGGAGCCCGCGGTATCGGCGGGGGGTGGGGAGGGGGCCGCCCCCCCCTTTTTTTTTTTGCAAAGAGTTATTCGGTAGTAACTTCAAGCCCAGAGGAAGAACAGCGGTCCTGATAATCGGCCGCGCTTTGCAGGATGGAAAAGCTGTTTCTAAACTTCAGTGGTAGAATCTAAACTGTCTGGACTCTGGAGGGTTGTAACAATGGCTGAGGATGTCCCAAAAGTGCTTTTTTTCAAAAGGCAACTGGACTTTCTGGTTTTTCTTTGAAGACGTAAAGAAGCTGAAGGAAGCTTATTGGATGAGAAGAGAAATGACTTCAAAGAAAAACCAAAAAAAGTCCAGTTGCCTCTTGGAAAAAGCACCTTTGGGACAACCATGACCATGCATGGATGACTTGAAAATCTCTAGAGACAATGGCTGAGGATGGGAAATGTTCCTTGGTTAAGTTTTGGGGAGAACTCCGAATTGCAAGAGGAAGAGGCTCTGTGCATGTTGGTTAGGTTTCTACAAAACCAGGCTGCACAGTTACAAGTAGTAATAGACGAAACCAGAAAAGTGGGTTAACTCCATACTCTGTGATTAACTTAATCAGAAATAAGTATATCAGGTGAACTCAGTCATGATATATTCTTTAGCGTAACTCTGGCTGCTTCAAAGTTTATCTGGAAATGCCAGAGTTTGAGCCCTGGGGACTTCCTCATGGAAGCATGTGTAATGATAACTAAGATGTGTGCCCTGCTGTATCTCACGATGATTGACTTTCATTAACATATATAAATGTATTTTTCTACGTTTTCTTATGCTAATCCAGTGTTTTCATCTTCAACTGCCAGAATTCTTCAGCCAGCATTGCTGGCTGGGGAATTCTGGCAGTTGAATTCCAGACATCTTAAAGTTGCTATAAGATTGAGAAACATTTTACTAATTTCTAAAGCATTAACGATGTAATAGATTGTAACTGCTTCACCTAGGTAACAAGCCAACTTAGTGAAAGAAATTGCAGTAAAAAAAAAAATCAAGTTGCAGTCAGTGAAGAAAGATCCTGTAAAGTTGATAATGATAGTCAATGAAGAAAGGAAACTAATTGGATTTTTTTTGCATCCCCCCCCAAGTGAAGGTGGAGCTTGTTGTGTTAGCAGATTTACAACATCAAGCTAGCCAAGTGTTTCTTTGTGTTCTCTTTTTGAAGTCAAAGTGATGTATGTTAGAGTGAGAAAAATTATAGTGTAGACACTAATGGAAGCTCTTCAGTTAGCAGGAATAAATAGTACTTGTGAATAGATCGGGAATGGGAGGATGGCTCCTGGTTTGTTGGTGTTCTTCTTAGGTTTGGGTTATTGACAGGTTTAATCCTCAACTACAAAAATTGCAACTACATTTTATGGACAGTTTCATGTATCAAAGTAAACTTCACTCAAGGAAACTTATTTCGTAATTAATTTCCCTTACGATATCACAGAATTCTTTGGAATGTTGGCATTGCTGCAATAATACCATTCTCCATGGCAGTTTCCCTTTCAAACTGGCTTATTTATAGTTTACTCAGTATGAACGGTAGTAAATTTTTAAAGTGTCAAGCACTGAAGAATAAAATAGATTATAGAATATTGTACTTAAACTATTCTAGGGAGGTTTTAAGTTTCTGTACAGGAAAATAATCTTTTATTAAAATCTTACTCATAAGGATGACCTTATGGTAATAAATGGCAACAAAACATAGTTATTTTTCTACCCATATAGCATTTCAGATTGTTGGCTGGTGACTCTGTTCAAAATGACTTGGTCCCTCATTGGAAGAATAGAGCCAGATATGCACCAGGAGATCCTGCAAAGTTGATAGGAGGACACTCTGGCTCTGTTATCTGGAATAAGTGTCATTTTGTTTAGTCCTGGGGAAGTGGACAGGGTTCTCAGTGCTGTTAGCTCATCCCCTGTATATTAGCTGCATATACCTCCTGATTAGTTAATCTTCCTGGATAATGATACATAGTTGAGTTCAGGCAGTGGTGCATTTATCCTTGAGAGAGGTGGTAGTCTCCTTTCTCAAGAAGCCATCAATGGATCAAGTGTGTTGGACAATTTTCATTCTATCTCCAACTTTTTAGAAAAGGATGTTAAGTTACTTACACTGCAGCTTCAGAGGGTCGTGTTATAGGTAGATTATCTGGACCCTTTTAGATTTCAGGTCCAGGTATGAGAACAATAGAGCAAGATCATGATGACTTCTAGTGGGAATGAGATGGGGGTGATGCCTCTGTGGTCCTCTACTTAATTTTATTTAGCTCTCCGCCTTACTTCTGTTAAGACCTTGATTTGAATTCAGCTGATAACTACATGGAGATACCCAAATAATTTTCTTAGTAAGAACACTAACATTATGGTTATATTTATGTGTGATCCTTGTGATCCTCTTTCAAAGGATCTATAAAATAGTTTCTATTCTACCTATAGAATAGTTCCACTGTAAGCCATGAAGTATGGAGTAAAACACTCGATGTCTCATATATACAGTTTAAAATATGGGGGTCCTAAATTTGTTGACTTAGGTCAGGTGTGTCACACTCAAGGCCCACGGGCCGGATTCAGCCTGCAGGGTACTTAGATCTGGCCTCCGGGCTGCCCTGGAAATAGCGAAGGACTAGCCCGGTCCTTCTGGCACCTCTGCACCAAAGGCACCAGTACCTCTGCCAGCGAAAATGGAACTTGGGAGGGCCTCATGGCCCCCCCCCTCCGAGCTCCATTTTCGCTGGCAGAGGGCAGCAAGAGGCCATTGTGGCCAAAAATGGAGCCCAGGGGACTGTTTTCACTGGCAGAACATTTGACAGATGCGGCCGACACGAGTGATGTCAAGCTGGCCACGCCCACCCCATCCCCCCAAAGTCAAACACCACCCTGATGCGACTCTCAATGAAATCGAGTTCGACACCCCTGACAGGTTATGGGAAATTGTTGGCTAATCAAACTCACCATTGTCCATTCATTGTTACAGTATCATAAAGTATCATAAAGGCAGATTTTATTTTTTGCAACTAGAGTACTTACAACAATTCATTTAGTGACCATTCAAAGTTACAACGGCATTGAAAAAAGTGACTTATGACTGTTTTTCACAATTACAAGCTTTCTAACATCCCCATGATCATGTGATCAAAATTCAGTTGCTTGGCAACTGGTTCATATTTACGACCTTTGCTGTGTCCTAAGGTCATGTGATTACCTTTTGCGACCTTCTGACAAGCAAAGTCAATGGAGAAGCCAGATTCACTTAACAACCGGATTATTGACTTTATCAGCTGCGAGGATTCACTTAACAACTGTGGCAAGAAAGGTTGTAAAATGGAACCAAACTCACTTAACAAATGTCTCATTTAACAACACAAATTTTGGGTTCAATTGTTGTAAATTGAGAACTACCTGTAATTTCATTCCTGTCTTACTGCATTTGTGAATAGATGTGATTTACAGTTTCTTCTCATGATATTTTTACACCCTCAAGTTTTATTCTATGTGAGAATATATTTCTTTATATCTCTGTTTCTAGACATGAAATAATGTAGGACAAATGCTATGCTAAATGAGAAGTTAAAAAATATCTCTTTTTCCAAGGCAGAACTCAGAAGTTCCAAACTCCAGCATCTGAAACATTTCCTTTGATTCTGAAGATGACACAGTGATGAGTCTTCTCATTTCCAGCTGAGGTAAAAGAGTGGGCATTGATCTAAAAATATCATTGTATTAAAACAAGGATTTCCCTTTTTGGCATTTGCACAGAGGCTTTCTGAGAAGTTACACATTAATCTCTCCATGAATTGGCTTTTTATCTAAATGCTATTTTGTCTTTTCTTTAACCTTAAGGTCTTGGTGCTACCAGATAGTTTTACGGTTGCACATATTCTAGAGATTAAAGGAAGAGAGATTGAAGCATGGTGGAAGATTGCAGAAATAGAGAGCAATCATAGTAGTAGATTCTTCTGCTGTTCTTTGTTTTAAAGAGGTAGCTTTTTATTGCATCATTCTACTGTACTTTTATTGAAAAAATGCATCAAAATGAACATCAACATTTTGGTGACTGTTTTTGAACTATGTGAGTCATTTGACTGTTTAGCTAAAGACTGATTCAGAGAGTCAAAGTAGGGGTGGCGTTTTCATGTAATTAATAGTATATTAAATTCTAAGCCTAGGCAGACAAGAAGCTGTTATTGCTTAGTGGTAGAGAAGAGGTGTTCTGTTCATGCTCCCATCAATTTTTATTTTCATATTCTAGGGCCATGATGGCGAACCTATGGCACAGGTGCCACAGGTGGCACGTGAAGCCATATCGGTGGGCACGCGAGCTCAGCTCTGGCACGCATGCATGCGCTGGCCAGCTGATTTTCGGGCCTTCTGGGCCTACCAGAAGTCAGGAAACACACTGTTTGCGGCCTCTGGAGGGCCTCTTGGGGGTGGGGAAGGCCATTTTCATCCTCCCCAGGCTCCTAGAGAGGCTCTGGAGCCTGGGGAGAGCGAAAAACAGGCCTCCTGGGCCCACCATGCCATCGCGTGCCAAAAGCGGGGGGAGCACAGGGGAGCGGGGCACATAGAATTATGGATATGGGCACGCGTGCATGTGACCCCACTGCGCTCCCCCCGCTTTTGGCATGCGATGGCAAAAAGGTTAGCCATATTATCTCTGGTTTAATTTACCAGAAAGAAGATTCCACTGGTTCTTAATTTCTAGAAATTGAGATTTCAATCTGTGTATTGAAATCCATCAAAATCTGTGTATAATCCATCAAAATCTAAGCACAATCTTTAAATGTATTCTGGAGGAAAATACACTTTATATATATATATATTCTGAGCCAAACCTATATTACTGCTGTTTATCCCTATTTAAGTATACTGCATCTTTCCTCACTGCCTAGTTTTAGGTAATTTAGTTTTTGTAATTATTATTTTCTGGAAGTGCTTTTAATCATTGGAATCTAAACACCTATAGAAATAAAAATATCACCAATACAATAATAAATTCACAATTTATAAGAAAAAAATCAATAACCCATCTAACATCCTGAAAAATATAAAATCAATAATCCGCTAGCAAGCCAAGGACATTATATTTCATAATGTCATGATAATAGCGTTATCATTAATGCTATGTGCACATCCTGATCAAACTGAAACCCAGAATGTTCTTTGAAAGAATTGTCAGGTTATTGCTATACCTCAATATTCCTAGTTTTAAAATACAAATCTTGGGAATAGAATCTGTCATTAGTCCATGTTAATATACAGTTGCCTTTTTATGCATCAGTGACTTTCTCTTTCTACCTTCTGGAACTATTTTCATTCAAGGACGTTTTATTCCTACTTCCCACTGCACTTAGTCCAGGAAATCAGAATATCACCCAGTATTGGTTACCCTGTGATAGGGAGTTCCTGGAATTAATTTTAGCCATTTGAAAGTCAAGCAACAAGCTAAAAATGTGGAAGTTGATTTGTTTTTGTTTATTAGTTTGTAGACAACAATATAATAATAATTGTGCCAATGAATAAATGCATATTTATATGTTTCCTAAGTTTTAGCTCTGGAATGGCCAGCCAGGAAACTGAAGTTCAAAGACTGGTACTAGATAACGATTCAATGATAGAAGGAATAAGTGACCAGGTTCTGCTGGCTGTAGTGCTTAGCATCACATTCCTTGTAGCACTGACATACATGCTATTAAGGTAAGGTGAAATAAAATGTTGATAGCAATAGGATGTTGTTTGTTGTTGAACTATGTCAATTTTATTCATTTCTTGTAAATTAAATAACCGTATTTTCCGGCGTATAAGACAACTGGGCGTATAAGACGACCCCCAAATTTTCCTGTTAAAATATAGGGTTTGGGCTATATTCGCCATATAAGACTACCCCTCTTCCAACGCACACCAAATAAAAATTAAAAAACATCAACTGGCTCACCCACAATATAAAAGCATCTGTGCTAGACCCAAAATGGTCCCTGCAACAAGCAGGAACCTCACACAGCCACAAAAAGCCCCCCAAAAAAAACAACTTTCACACTTTACACACACACAACACAACACAACACAACACAACTGGCTCACCCACAATGTAAAAGCAGCTGTGCTAGACCCAAAATGGCCCCTGAAACAAGTAGGAACCTCACACAGCCACAAAAAGCCCAAAAACCCAACTTTAACACTTTACACACACAAAATTCCACATACAGCTTTGTGAGATTTTGTGTGTTTGTGTAGTTAGAGTGAAACACTACAAAAACATACTAAATCTCAGAAAGCTGCACAAATATTATTTTATTTTATTTTATTTTTATTTTTATATGAAAGCTAAATTTAAAACTTCCTAAACTTTAAATGGCTAGGTCTAAAAAAGAACAACTAAAAAAAACCCCAATTAACTATTTTTTTTAAAGATCCCAAAGGGGAAAAAAAACTTACCCAATAGAACATGGGTCTCCAACCTTGGCAACTTTAAGACTTGTAGACTTCAACTCCCAGAATTCCTCAGCCAGCTTTGTTTTGCTGGCTGAGGAATTCTGGGAGTTAAAGTCCACAACTCCCTGCCTGCTTGATTGCAGGCAGGGAGTGCTTGCTGATGGAATGGATTCAGGCAAGCGAAGCAAGGCAAGCGAAGCAAGGCAAGCAGCTAAGGTAAGCAAGCTGGAGGGGGGAAACTTTTTTTCTTCTCCATGGCTCTGGCGATCTCAGCTGAGTTGCCTGATTAGCAGATCGTCAGGGCTTGGATCGTCAGAGCCATGTGAAAGGAGAAAACTTTTTCCTTTCTCCATGGCTTTGGCGATCCCAACTGAGTTGCCTGATTAGCAGATAGTCAGGGTTTGGATCGTCAGAGCCATTTAAGGCTCGTCAGTGCCTTTCGGGCTGGTCTGCCTGTTTACAGGAGAATGACACCCGGCGTATAAGACAACCCCTGACTTTTGAGAAGATTTTCATGTGTTAAAAAGTCGTCTTATACGCCGGAAAATACGGTATTTGGAAGTAGTTTAGTTACTTGGTTACACATTCTGAGAGCAACGTCCAGAAGAGAGCTGCTAATCAGCATGCTTGGAAATTGGGGAGATTTGGTTCAAACAAGCTTTATGTCAGTCCTGGAAGCCATCTTTTTTTTATTATTATTTGATTTATATGCCGCCCTTCTCCAGAGACAATGCGTTAAGCAATAGCCTTCATACTTTTGTATATTTATACAAAGTCAGCTTATTGCCCCCACAATTCGGGTCCTCATTTTACCTACCTTAGAAAGGATGAAAGGCTGAGTCAACCTTGAGCCTGGTGAGATTTGAACTTGCAGTAATTGCAGGCAGCTGATGTTTAATCTGTTGCGCCACCAGGGCTCTTTTACTTTGGATCTTCAGGGCTGCCACATTTAGTGCTGTGGGAAATTAGGAGGCCATAACATTCTTTTCTTTGAGAGTCAAGGACATCCTGCCCTGCACCTGGAGTGGTGTGACTGGGAGGCATCTCCCTTTGGGACAGTGCATTGATTGGACCATATGATGGATATGTGGGTGCTGGGGCAGGGACTTGCACTTTCTTTTGAGTAGGGAAAACCTAGAAGCTTTCAGATTCGGGTTTTCCCAGATGTGCCAATATGACATCTCTAATAAAATGGAACTTTGAGGAACTTCTAATCTTGGAGTCTTCTTTCGTTGGGGGTGTTACTTGGAACCTTGACACTGTAATTCTCATTGGTGTTAGACTGCTTTGTTTTCACCTTACTTATCATAGAGGATAATTAAAATAAATGTTGATTAACCTCCCTGCCCCATATGCAGATGCTAATCATATTCAATGTAATTAAAATAAATTTGAAAGAAAGTAGAGAAAGTATTACTATAATGTAAAGCTTAAACAGAACTCCGATTTGAATCACATAGTTACTATGCTGACTAATTCTTAAATTAACCAATTAAGAATACTGAATAGAATTATGATAGCTCCTCTGGCGTGTGGGATTTGTTTACTTGTTTTATTGTGGATGTTGTGAATTTTAAAGTTGGATCTGCATGTTTACCTCCAAATATTTATATGATCAACAATGAAATACAATGGAAAGCAGAAATCAACACCTTTTTTCTTTTCTCCCTTCTTTTATACACTTTCCCCTTTCTCTCCCTTATTTTTCCTACTATATGCTTTTATATTTTTGTGTTTTATATTATAAACTAATTTTAAAAATGGGGAAAAAATGAAATATAATGAAAAGCATGTTCTGCCAAGGATTTCATTATGCAAAGGAAAAATAATGTATTGCCATTTTTATCTTAAGTACAATAGGTTATTAAATTTTTAATGTTTTAGTATATTTATTTTATACCTTGATTAATATTATCTTTGGAGATTTCATTCTATAGTTCAAGTAATGTAGCAGCTGTTAAAATAACAGCAGGCAAAAATTAGAGACCCTTAGAATTCTAACCATGATGAATTTATATTATTCTGTCTGATTCCATTTTTGAAATGTTTTATTAATGGTATTTCTTCTCTTAACAGAGATGGGCAATCAGATATTCATCCAGAAAACCAAGAGCTAGTGAGGGCAGTTAGACAACAAATACAATCGGAACAGGTATATTTGAATTACACACAATTGTTTTTGATATAAATCATTTATATCCCAGAAAATTTCTCAGGTAATCACCAAATGTAGAAATGTTTGTGTTTGATAGGGTTTGGATACCCTAGTTCTTTGTGATTGATTATATCATTTCAAAATTAGGTATTGATGTGGATTTGCAGGAATACGTATTTAAAATGTTTATTAAAGATCATTTTTTATATAAATCAATTATATCGCTGAAAATTTCTCAGGTAATCACCAAATGTAAAAACGTTCCAGCTTGATCGGGTTTAGATCCCCTAGTTCTTTGTGCTAAAAATAAACTTTATTATGTCATTTCAAAATTAGGTGTTGATGTGGATTTGCAGGAATATATATTTAAAATGTTTATTAAAGAAGCAAAACTTTAGAGACTCCATAGGGTCCTAAAACTTTAAGCATAATTTGAAAGCTTGGATCTTTTATGTTATACTATGCTGCAGCTACTCTAAGTTGAAACAGATAAGAATTATAAATAAACTCTGTTATCGCCCTTTTAATCATGATCATCAAAGGGCAACCTTTGATGATCAAATGCCAGGTCGGTGGTTAATAAAGCCCCCCTCATTTGTGAGCTTTTATTGGAGGGGGGTGCAGACCTGGCAGGGATTACGGAGACCTGGTTGGGCGGGGGGGGGGGGCTTGTAGAAATGTGTCCACCGGGTTTCCGTGCATTTCATCAGCTGAGGGCCCAGGGGAGGGGCGGGGGGGAGTGGCGGCAATTATTAGGGAAAGTCTTTGCCCGAGGAAGGCCACTATTCCTCAGATAGCCAGATGTGAGTCCCTCTTTGTGAAGTGGGGTGGTGGGGTGCAGATGGGCTTGCTGACTACGTACCTGGCTCCCTGCCACGTGGCGGCAGCCCTACCCGAGCTGCTCAATATTATTGCCGGGGTGGCGGTGGATACCCCCAGACTCGTTGTCATGGGGGATTTCAACCTGCCATCCGTTGGTGAGACGTCGGAGGCAGCTAGGGAGTTCATGGCTTCCATGACAGCCATGGACCTGACCCAGTTAGTTCAAGGCCCCACTCACACAGGAGGACACACTCTGGACTTGATTTTTTTCTCTGGTCAGTGGTTGAATGATCTAGGAATAGGGGATTTAGATATTAAGCCCTTGTCATGGACAGATCATTCCCTCCTTCACTTAGACTTTCGAACCGCTTCCCCTCACTGCAGGGAGACGGAACCAACCAGGTGGTTCTGTCCCAGGCGCCTGATAGGTTCCTGACAGAGTTTGGGCCATTTCCTGAGACTCTGGCACACGACTCGACTGAAGACCTGGTGGCCGCCTGGGATAGGGTGGCCGCCGGGCCTTTAGACCGTGTTGTGCCTTTGCGGCCTCTGACCTGATGTCGATCTCAATTGGCTCCTTGGTTCTCCGAGGAGCTGAGAGAGATGAAATGTCGGAAAAGATGCCTAGAGAGTGTCTGGAGGACTAGTCAATCTGAATCCGACCGAACACTGGTGAGGTCTTATATCAAGACCTACCTAGTGGCGATAAAAGTGGCAAAATCTAACTATTTTTCCGCTCTTATCGCATCTGCAGAGGACCGCCCAGCTGCTTTGTTTAGGGCGACCCGTTCCCTTCTTCGGGGGGAGCGCGGGAAGACCCCTTGCAGGGTCGAGCTGAGGAGTTTGTGCAGTTCCTGCATGATAAAGTAGTTCGGATTTGGGAAGACTTGGACTCCGACTGGGTGAGTCCAGGGGGTGAGATGGGGGTAGGTCTTGAGAACATTATCTGGGAAGAGCTTGACCCTGTGCTCCCGAGGACGTGGACAGGATTCTGGGTAGGCTTAGTGCTGCCACATGTTTATTGGAGCTGTGTCCCTCCTGGTTGGTACTGGCATCCCGGGAGGTTACACGAGGCTGGCTCCAGAGGATTATAAATGCTTCCCTGAGTGAGGGGACCTTTCCTGCCGCCTTGAAGGAGGCGGTGGTGAGGCCCCTCCTCAAGAAGCCTTCCCTGGACCCGGCTGTATTAGCAAATTACTGTCCGGTCTCCAACCTTTGCTATGTGTCGAAGGTTGTTGAGAGTGTGGTCGCACGACAGCTCCTCCTGTACCTGGATGAAGCTGTCTATCTGGACCCTTATCAGTCAGGTTTCAGACAGGGGTACAGCACAGAAACGGCATTGGTTGCATTGGTGGATGATCTCTGGAGGGTTCGGGACAGAGGTTCCTCTGTTCTGGTCCTATTAGATCTCTCAGTGGCTTTTGATACTATCGACCATGGTATCATGCTGCAGCGGTTGAGGGGGTTAGGAATAGGAGGCACCGTATTGCGGTGGTTCTCCTCCTTCCTCTCCAACCGCTCGCAGTTTGTGTTGGCAGGGGGGCAGAAGTCAACCTCGAGGCGCCTCGCTTGGGGGGTGCTGCAAGGGTCGGTCCTCTCGCCCCTTCTGTTCGGCATTTATGTGAAGCCGCTGGGCGAGATCATCTGTGGTTTTGGGGTGAGGGTACATCAGTACGCTGATGACACTCAGCTATACATCTCTACCCCAATGATGCCCTTGACATGATGTCCTGCTGCCTGGAGGCTGTACGGGTCTGGATGGGGAGAAATAGGCTCAGACTCAACCCTTCCAAGACCGAGTGGCTGTGGCTACCGGCGTCCCGGTATAGTCAGCTGACGCCATTGCTGTCTATAGGGGGTGAATCTCTACCCCCCACAGAGAGGGCTCGCAATCTGGGCGTCCTCCTGGATGTACAGCTGTCTTTAGAAGAGCATATGATGGCCGTGGCCAGGGGGACTTTCTATCAGGTTCGCCTGATTTGCCAGTTGCGTCCCTTTCTGGACCGGAACGCCTTGCGCACAGTCACTCACGCCCTTGTTACCTCCCAGCTGGACTACTGTAATGCTCTCTACATGGGACTCCCCTTGAAGAGCACTCGGAGGCTCCAACTGGTCCAGAATGCAGCCGCGCGGGTAATTATGGGTACAACTTGTTGCGTCCATGTAACACCTCTCCTGCCCGAGCTGCACTGGCTCCCAGTGGTCTTCCAGGTGCGATTCAAGGTGTTGGTTACCACCTTTAAAGCGCTCCATGGCTCAGGACCTGGGTACCTTCTGCCACCGATAGCCTCCCACCGACCAGTTCACTCCCACAGAGAGGGACTCCTCAAGGTGCTGTCGGCCAAATTATATCGGCTGGCGACACCCAGGGGGAGAGCCTTCTCTGTGCGAGCCCCTGCCCTTTGAAATGAACTGCCCCTGGAGATACGCAAGATCTCTGACCTCTGAGTTTTCCGCTATGCTCTTAAGACCCTGCTCTTCCGACAGGCAGGGCTAGCTTCATAATTGAGTTTTAAATTCGGAGTTCTTAAATTTTGGGGTTTTTTAGCTAATTTTGGCCTTAAATGTAATACTTTTAATAATTTTTTAAATTTAAATTGTGATATTTGTATTGTGTTTTCACCTGGCTGTACACCGCCCCTCTTCAGGAAGAGGGGCAGTATAGAAATAAACTTATCCTTATCCTTATCAACCCAAAAGAGAAAGGTCCTAAGAAGTTTCAAAATGAGATTTCACTTTATCCATGTATTTGTTGGGAATGAGCTGTCATGTATCTGTGTTGTTCTATGGTATGAATTTATTGCTTCCTTCCTTTATCACTTAACAAAGTCTGAGATTTCTTTCTTGTAAATATGCCAATCTAACTATTTTGCAGCTTGAAACAAATAAAATAATTTGTTCGGCTTGAATTAATTATAATTCTCTTTCTTCCCCCCAGGAAAATAGTGTTGGTGACAGGCAACATTTCTATACTGATTTGTCCTGCCCGGTGTGTTTGCAACAGGCTACATTTCCCATTGAAACAAATTGTGGACATCTTTTCTGTGGTATGCAAAAAGTAAAATAAAATCTGAATAGTTTCTTATATTCCTTGAAATGGTAAGAGTTGCTTAGGAAACATGCAAAATAATGCTGTTTTTGGAAATGGATTGGCCTTAAAGAAGTGAAGAAATTCTATTTTAATTATTTCAGCTGATCTCTTGTTATTACGCGTGTGTATCAGTCAGTCAGTTGTGACTTTTAAAATGTATAAAGTGAATCACTATTACATAGCAATTTCCTGTCCATTTGTAATTTGGACTAGATTTGCAGCAACTCATATAATACAGCTGGCATGAACTGATAGTATTTGGGCAAAGAATTCAGATAATGCATTTCTCAATGATGTATGTAAGCAGTCTTTTCCTCTCTTCTGAGATTCAGTGTCTTAAACTGGCAAATAATTTTTAATAATTTTATCAGCTTCAGTGAACTGCTGTTTGTTTTTAAGTGAGATACTGACTCACATTAATGTACGGATAGTCCTCTACTTACAACCATAATTGAGCCCAGGATTTCTGTTGCTAAGCAAAACAGTTTGCCTCATTGTATGATGTTTCTTGTCACTGTTGTTAAGTGAATGTAACAGATGTTAAATTAGTAACATGGTTGTTAAATGAATCTGGCTTCCCATCACCATGGGAATACTGCAACAGTTGTAAGTGGAAAATGATCATAAGTCATTATTTTCAATGCTATTGAAACCTTGAATGGTCACTAAACAAATGGTTGTAAGTTGAGGACTATCTATATTTAGAGTTTAAGAAATTAATAAGTTATTTTCTTTAGGTTCCTGCATTATTGCCTATTGGAGGTGCGGATCATGGTTAGGTGCGATACACTGCCCTATCTGCAGGCAAACGGTAATAATATGAATATTTTGATGTAAAATTCTAGCTCTAATTTTACAAATGTTGTTGTATGCTGAGTCCTAAATATAAATGGAAATTTAGGAAGTTTAGCACCTAGGTTTTTTTTTAACTGTGATTTTAAATACATTTGGTGTACTATGTTTTTTGCTTTTCTTGTCTTTAACATCAGCTTATAATATATTTAAAGAATGATGCAGTATATGGCTAGAGAATAACAACATTTTCTTTAGAATCTTAACATAGGATTTTATATTATGAATTCCATAAGATAAAAGTAAGGTACATTTGATAGAAATGCAACCAAACATTCCATAGCACCAACATAGGTTACTTGAGATAAACATTTTCATGGATTTGAGTTAAAGCCATAAATAGTTACATATTACTATCAAATATATCTGTAATGTTCCCACAGATAAGAAATAATTTAATCTTCCTTTAAGCTTCTTTCTTGCAACTATTCAGATAAAAGTTTAGAGTTCTTAATGTCCTGGCTTTCTGAACTTTTTACTGAGCACTAATTTGGCAAGTGCTTCAACACAGAACAGATACGTAGGTTTTCAGATCCCGTTTGGATTACTCCAATTTATATAGAAGACTTCAAAATGGTTGAGAAAGTTCAGATTCAAAACAAGGCAACTGGAATATCATATAGTTCTAACAAGCATTGCCATAATATGTCAATATTTTACCATCTGCACTGTTGCGGTTCCTTTTTTTATTCATTTTTGCATTTTAATGTCTTATGTAGTGTGGGGTCAGTTTAACCCCTGGATCACCTTTTATGTTTACTTACTTAGATTGTAAGATTACCACCTGAGCCCTTTTTTTCTAGTTATCCCAGGTATGAAATATCCACCAGGCTTACTTGGTTCCTGTATTTTGGTCTCTTGGTTTCTAGACATCCTTATTTCTCTTCTCCAGACCTTTGGCAATTATGTACATTAAATGCACTCCTCATGTTTTTATGTTGTTACTCTGCTTTTATACTGGTACATAGCTATTTTCTTATACTTTCTTAATCTATTTCTATTCCCTCCTCAACATCACAGTTGTTAAATAGTTTTAAAGTATAATAAGTTACCACCTGAATTTCTGTGTTCCTAGTAATATGTTTAATACTGATAGAATGTAAGAAAGACCTGGCAGGAATACCTCTGCATTCTTCCCAAAACTTTTTCCTTGACAAATTACTCTTAAGTATACAAGTAATCCTCAACTTGGAACCAGAATTTCCATTGCTTAACAAGCTGGTTGTTAAGTAAGCCATGCCTGATTTTATGATCTTTTTTGTCATGGTAGTTATCTAATCCCTGCAGTTCAGAGGTGGGTTTCAGCAGGTTCTGACCAGTTCTGGAGAACCGGTAGTGGAAATTTTGAGTAGTTCGGAGAACTGGTAAATACTACCTCTGACTGGCCCCACCCCCATCTATTCTCTGCCTCCTAAGTCCCAGTTGATCAGGAGGAAATGGGGATTTTGCAGTAACCTTCCCCTGGAGGGGGTTGGGAATGAAGATTTTATTTATTTATTTATTTATTGTTAAATTTGTATACCACCCTTCTCCCTGAGGACTCAGGGCGGTGAACAGCCAAGTAAAAACATAAACTACAAACATTAAAATACAATTAATATATATATATATATATATTTGGCCCCATGATTAAAAACAATAACAAACAATTAAAAACATTTTTAAAAATGTTAGGCCAGCCCGGCTTGCTGGAAAAAGAAGATTTTAAGGGCACGGCGGAAGGCACCGAGGTCTTGGATTCTCCCTATCTCTGGGGGCAGCTGATTCCAGAGAGTAGTTGCCCCCACAGAGAAGGCCCTCCCCCTGTGGGTCACCAGCCTACATTGTTTGGCTGATGGCACCCCGAGGAGGCCCTCTCTGTGGGAGCGCATGGGTCGATGGGAGGCCATCGGTAGCAGCAGGCAGTCTTGAAGATAACTAGGTCCTATGCCATGGAGGTGATAACCATCACCTTGAAGTGCACCCGGAAGACCACTGGGAGCCAGTGCAGCTCACGCAGGAGAGGTGTTGTATGGGAACGCCATGTGGCTCCCGTGACTACCCGCGCGGCCGCATTCTGGACCAGTTGGAGCCTCCGGGTGCTCTTCAAGGGGAGCCCCATGTAGAGAGCGTTGCAGTAGTCCAGGCGAGAGGTGACAAGGGCATGAGTGACTGTGCACAGGGAATCCCGATCAAGAAAGGGCCACAACTGGCGAATCAGGCGAACCTGACAGAAGATCCCCCTGGCTACAGCCGTCAGATGTTCCTCCAAGGACAGCTGCGTATCCAGGAGGACTCCCAGATTGTGCGCCCTCTCCGCGGGGGCCAAAGACTCGCCCCCGATAGTCAGTGATGGAGTCAACTGACTATATCGGGATGCCGGGAACCACAGCCCCTCAGTCTTGGAAGGGTTGAGCTTGAGCCTGTTCCTCCCCATCTTACAGTATCCTTCCCCTGCCACGCCCACCAAGCCACACCCACAGAACTGGTAGTAAAAAAAATTTGAAACCCACCACTGCTGCAGTTGCTAAGCGAATTTGGATTCACTCATTGACTTTCCTTGTTGAAAGCAATCTGGGAAGATAACAAATATTGATCATATGACCCGGGACTCTGCAACCATTGTAAATACATGCCAGTTGTCAGGTGCTTGAATTTTGATCATGTGGCCATAGAGGTGCTGCAATGTTTATACTGTAAGTGCATGAACTGCTTGTAACCACTTTTTTCAGTTCTATTGTAACTTCACACAGTGGCTAAATGAATGGTTGTAAGATGAGGACTACCCATATACACTTTTAAATATATATACTGTGTAAGAAAAGGAATCTAGATTCTACATGAAGATGTTGAATACCTGTTTTTTTTTTATTATTCAGGTTACTTTATTTTTACCACTCTTTGATGAGGGACAAGAGGATGCAGCACAAGTGCTTCATGACGTTAGTGATTATAATAGGAGATTCTCGGGACAGCCAAGATCGGTATGTATGGAGCTAGAGCAATTAAAAGATATGCCCAATGTTCTATTTATTATGGCAAACGCTGCATTTCTCTATGTGAGTTCAACAAGTCCAAGCTATCTTCCCAACTCTGGGAATGAAGCTGGGGTAGCAAGAACAAGTGGAGGGATAATTTCAATATTTTTCTTAAAAGTAGCCGTTGTTAAGGTATTGGATGGGAATTGTGCCCATGTTTGTCAGTCCCCATCTCCTTCTCCAGTTCTCATTGCATAGTAGGGCATTGTTGAAGGAGCAGTCTTCATCTTGCTTCAGAGTCCCATGTTCAGAAAAGGGGCTGAAAAACCGTAAGTTTTAACTCAATCAGATAGATTTGTGAAATCATAAATAAGATAATCACCATTACTAGCAACATTTTTAGGGTGTTTTTTAGTATAAAAAGATGAGATTTGCTAGAAAAAAAATACAAACTTTTGAAAACTAAGGTAGTCTACCAGAATAATCTTTAATTTCCCCCCAAAAAAACTTTAGCAATTCTACCTTTCTGCTATCTCAACAATATAGTGCTTCAACATACAATATCTCTTCCTGGATAATACTATCCATACTATACCCTGTTTCCCCCAAAATAAGACATCCCCTGATAATAAGGCCTATCGGGCTTTTGAGCACATGGCAATAAGGCCAAGCGCTTATTTCAGGGTTCAAAAAAATATAAGATGGTCTTATTTTCGGGGAAACACAGGTAGTGTTTATATTACAGAGATATGACCGGCAGGGTGGATTTGATTTAAATCGAGTTAATTTAAATCATAATTTAAATCATGATTTAAATCACTAGTAAAAAGGCTTGATTTAAATCAACTCGATTTAAATCATAATTTTTAAAGAGCAACTGTCATCTCTGCTACTCCTTTGATCCGCTGTTGACTCACCGATAGTCCCAGTGTTTCAGAATATACGGCCTCATGCTACATAACTAAGCTCCATTTCATGCTGAATAAACTAAATTATTTATGTATCTTAAATAAAAAACTATCTTACGATAGATTTTTACCCCAAAAGTTTTTTATTAAAATAAATTCAATAAAAATCAAAAAAATCCAATTTAAATAAAAAAAAATCTGATTTAAATCAAAAAAATCTGATTTTTTTTTTATTTTTTTTAAAAAATCATTGATTTTTATCCACCCTGATGACTGGTGATTTCAGTTGTTTTTGTTATGTTTTTGTGGCAATGTGCAACCTTTCATTACCAAACAGGCTTGCTCAAAAAGTACTAATGTAGTTAGAAGAGAGAGCTGTGAGCCATATGATCTCTAGTCTCTAGTCCAAATCTCATGCAGGCCGTGAATTTGTTAGGGAATCTTTGACAAGCTACTGGCAGGCAAGCTCCCTCTGATATTCAACAATTACAATACCAGTCTTTCTTACTTAATGAAGCTGTGCAGATCATTTGGAGAGTACTGCTTATACCAAATTATTTTTGTTAGTTTTATTTAGTAATTAAATTAATTTGCCGCCCATCTTGTTTTGAAGCAACTCTGGGCGACTTACATAATAAAAACATTAAAATAATCAGAAATAAATATCCCTAACACAATAACATGACAATATGCTCTTCATATTCTATATTCATAAAGGTGAGTATGTCTCCCTGATAGCGGTCCTAGCAGAAGCATTTCTTATGTGTACATGCACAGAGAGACAATCTTGAATAATCAGCTCAAAACTTTGGGCAGAAGGATGTGACTACCTTGATACTTAAAAGCTGTGGGGGAGATTCTCCTCAGAAGATTTTGCACAGCTGTGTTATTTCAATGTGTTTTGCTTGTTTTATTAGCTTGTCTAACCTTGCGTCTTTAAGAGATTCCATGCATTTTTAAAAATTGAGGTTGGGTTCTTATTGACCACTATAGATGATTAAGTTAAAGGTCCTGGGGAAAGAAATTTAGCTCTCTCTAAAGCAGGGGTGGGGAACTATGTCCCTTTTATGACTTGTGGACTTCAACTCCCTTCAGCTGAGTCCCTTTTGGGAGAAGGGCGGTATACAAATTAAATTAAAATAAAATAAATAAATAAATAAATAAACTCCCAGAATGCCTGAGCCAGCCATAGTTCCTCACCTCTGCTCTAAAGTGATCCTATTTGATTGCGCATTAAAAGCCTCAGCTGTGATGTTAAATGCTCCTGTGGCAAATTACATCTTGCTCATAAGACAAACAAATTTTGACTGTGTATGTCTTGTTTAGATTATGGAAAGGATTATGGATTTACCTACATTATTGCGTCATGCGTTCAGAGAAATGTTTTCTGTCGGTGGTCTCTTCTGGATGTTCCGCATCAGAATATTCCTCTGTCTCCTGGGGGCTTTATTATATCTTGCATCACCGTTGGACTTTCTACCTGAAGCTTTGTTTGGAATATTAGGATTTTTAGATGATTTTTTTGTGGTTTTTCTGCTACTCATATATATATCTATCATGTACCGAGAATTTGTGACACAGAGACTGAACAGATGAAGACAGATGTCAGTAATTAACATTAAGGTGCATTAAGTGAATTAACTGTTTTGAGAAAAGTATCTAGACACAAGTTTGGTTATTAAACAGCCTTCGTTTGATCATCTTATGCAATCAAAAACACATCTTTATTTCAAACACAAGACAGCATGAGATAACATGAGATTATAAAAGTAGATTGTGCAAGCATGAGGAATTAATGTCACAGTGATTAGGGAACTGGAAATTTGATGTGCGATATTAAAAAGGTGTAACCCATGCTTATATATGTTTACAGCAGATAAATGAGTAAATGCCATTTAAGCCACCAGCAGTGATAAAAGGGAAATTGTCTTGGAATATTTTATTTGAATTAGCTGGACATGTGCTTAAAACATTGTTTAATGTTTAATTTCATAATAAATGTAAAGTTTCAAAAATGGCTTTAGGTTGTGGGTAAACAGATAAAGGAGATTTAATTTTAAACACAATTGTTTAGAATGTCCGTCTATGCAGGAAATGCTCAAGCAGTGCATTTATTAAATAAGCTTGTGTTATAATATTATATTGCACCATCAGAATACATTACAGTGTTGTGACTATGTACAATTATGTGTTGTCTCAATATAATTTTTCCCCATGGAATTGCACTGTACACTGTGGAGAGGATGCTGTCTTCTCCATAACAAATGATTGTTATGTAGTAAGGTTTTGTATTACAATATTCAACATTTTTTTTGTAAAAGAATTTAGCCTAGCCTAACATGAAGCTATATTATGGTACAGTATAAGGCAAAAGTTTAAGTTTAAATTGTAACTGACTTCTTTAATCAGGTGAAATACTAAATGGCATATTAAATAATAGCTGATAGAGCCATTAGCTCATTAAATCTAAAACCGAGTTTTATCGAAAATATACTTGAAATAACAACTGGTAATGGGGACCATAGATACATGGTTATATCATATAACCACAGTTTATATGAAAAATATATAAACATCCTTAAGAGTAAACCTTATTGAACATTGTAGGCCTTTCTTCTCAATAAGCACACATAATTTCAGACTACAAGTCTTCTCAAATTACATTTCATAAAACATTATGAAATGCCTTGTTTAAGCCATGCAACACTTCTTGAAGATAGAGAAAACAACTAACAAATCTACAACGCTGGAAAAACTGTAACTTTCCATATGATGTAACTTCCAGCTTTCCTTGCTATTTGTAGTCCCGGTTTGGACTAATGGAATATAATAACTATAAATTCTCCAGCCTGCTTATATTACTTCATTTCATATCCCAACTGGAAATATACTAACCTGTGAAGAACATGCACTATCTCCTTAGACATATGCAGAATGTGTGTCTTTACTATATATATATATATATATATATATATATATATATATATATATATATAAAAAAAAAATAAGTTATATATATATATCAAGAGAATAAGCATATAGGTGCTTGGATTATAAAAGGTGCTATACAACATTTAATCTCCAAAAATATAGATATGAGTGCTGAGCTATATGTGGAATGTTCTTAACCACTTAAGTATCCATGAAATAATTATTTAGGTCTTGCTTTTTAGCAAATACCTGCAGAGAATGAAAGCTTTGTTGTAAGTTAATAAATATGGTTTTTTTAAAAAGCTGTGGAGAAGCCCAGTGGATACCTATTTCTGGTCTGAATTCTCTATGGTAGGGTTGTCATTATGAAGACTTATATTGAACTTAAAATTTTTATAAACAACTCAAGGTAGTGAATAGATCTAATACCTCTTCCTCCTCCTATTTTTCCGCAACAGCAACACTCTTAACATTTTAAAAACTTTATTCCCATTTAAAACTGAATTCTGAATACTGCCTTAATGTTGAATATTGACTTATTTTAAATATTTAAATACCAACGCAATTCTAAATTATGATTAATGGGGATAATTGATAGTCGGAGAGGAGGCAATGTTTAAGTCTTATTTCCAATCATATAGCTACAGTTAGAGAAGAGGAAACATTATGTGCATTAACATTGACTTGAAAAAAATCCAAGGCTTTCAATTTGATGAAATTGTTGCCAAAGAAATCTCCCATTATTAACAAGCTTAGTTGATACAACAACAATCTTCTTCATATACTCTATATAAAGACTGGATTTGAAATGCCATTTTGGTTTTTGCTTCCATTTCTATGCAGAGGTTCCAAGTGCCAATATCCACAAATGCATATGTTGGAATGTACATAACTGAGTACATTTGAGTAGTAATTTTTGTAAAATGGACGTATCTCTCTCAGAATGCTGAATGTGCCCATGGTCTAAGTTTTCTTTAAAAATATGGAACCATTTTCATTATTTCTATAAATATATGTCTTAAATTGTCAAAGTTATGTCTGGAGAACTTGTTTGAATGCACCTGCTGCATACTAAAACTTATAGCAACTTGTTTTATCCATGTTTGAACTGAAGAAAAGGGAACAGGATACAATAATTTAGAAAAAGAAGATACTTTTATACTAAACCTTGTAATACTTCTCTCACTCCCTTGTCCTCAATAGCATCTTGACACAGTTTCTTGGCTTACTCAGGTAAAATTCTAGCATGATGTGAATTTTGAATGAGGTAAATTTGGCAAGCACCAATCCTGTGTTTCAAGGGCAGGAAAGATAGAGTCATAAGTTATGAAACACAGAATCTTGATCATGTATATATGTTTACAAAGAAGAATTATCTTTAATCTTATTTTAAAGGCCTTCATGTGATGTAAGTACAGAGTCAAAGTAATTAGCTACTTATTGCTTTCTGTTTTTAGTTTCATTTTTGGTGAAATTAAGGCATTTATTATGCTGAGCAAAATAGCTATAATTACAAATAGAGCTTTAATACCCTACTTTTTTCTGTACTGATGTTTTTCTTGTCCTCTGGTCAACAAATGTCCTCTTACAGAGTTTTGGGATACCTCCCCAGTGGGGCAGCAATCAGTATCACATAATACACTAAGCTCTAATATGGCTTATTTGATTTTAACCTAGTGTGCTATGTTGGCCTAGCTCCAGATAATTCAGTAAATATTTGTTCAATAAAACATGGCATAACAAATAGTCCTCATGCAATGTATGAACCCAGCGTGGGTGTTCTAATGATGCTCTAAAGAGTCAGGTTAGATGGTATCATGCTTTCCAATTGGGGACAGTTTAGAATTTTTTTCTGGGAATTTTTCTAAGAAATCTTTCATCTTATGCACACAGCTTAGGTTAGCCCTTCTCAACCTAGTTCCTTCCAGATTTTGGCAGGGGTTGGGAAAGACTTATGGGAAAGAATAAGCTTTCCTATTATCTTTTTTCTTAGCTTGTACCCACCTTCCAACATACACCCAAGTTGAATCTATATAGAAAGAATGTTTGTTTACATTGACTGTTAATATATAGTTAATTAAACCACTCTCTGATTGTTTTGTAAGAATTTGGGCAAAAAGTATCATAATGCCTCTAATTCTTTAGAACCAGTAGTAAAAGTGGCAAGAGGCTCCGTCCACCTGCCCAGATGTCATAATTGACGATCTGCGCATGCGCAGAAGCACACACGCTCCCGCGAGTGAAGCGCATGTGTGCTCCCATTGCAAACCGGTAGTAAAGTTAAGTAGAACCCACCCCTGGGTACCACCATGTACCTATTGCACTAATTTCTAAAAGGAATTGAGATTCCTTATACAAAGAGGATTCAATCACCAGTTTACATGCAGTAATCAAATGTCACATTCAAATTTAATTTTACATTATGTATTTGATTTAGAACTCTTTTTTCTTTTTAAAAATATTACCCATTGAGGCTTTGTTTTCAGGATGGATTGTATATTTCATGGCTCTGAAATCCTATTATAATTATTATTGTATGGCATTGTTACATTAGCCAGGAGACCACAATGTTATTGCAGAGTAGTAGATTGGCTTGCGAATTTACCAGCTCTGTTGTAGGACACACTTGTGTGCTTCCCAAGGTGCGCCATAGCAGGGCAAGCTGGCTTTGCACCAAAAAGAAAGACGAGCAGCTCTTCCTGCAGCATCATCCAAGGCTCTCTCCCTTCCCCGGAGCTGCCTCATAAACAGGTGCCACAACTGGGAAGGTTCAGAGCCAGCAGGAATCTAACTGCCTGAACAGAGCACCAACTCATCACCCCACCAAAGTAGTACCTATTTATCTATTTGCATAGAACATGTTTTCAAATTGTTAGGCGGACAGAAGTTGAGGCGAATGATGGGAGTTCACTCTGGCGCACAGTGCTAGGGCTCAAACCGCTGGAACAGAGACTATCTCCAGGGTCATTAAGCCACCGAGCCTCTTCTGAAATCCTACTGTATTAATCAGACTAAAACAAAACACTGGTTTAAGCTATGCAGCCACCCTTTTTAGAAAATGTTTGCAAGATAAAATATTTAATGGAAAATCTGTACAGATAGTGCTCGATTTATTACCACAGTTGAGCCCAAAAATTTCTGTTGCTAAGCAAGATAATTGTTGTGAGTTTTGCCCCATTTTACAAATTTTTATACCAGAGTTTATTAAATCATTTGGTTATTAAGTGAAGCTGGCTTCCCTCATTGACTTTGCTTGTGGAAGCCAGCTGGGAAGATTATAAATGGTGATCATTTAACCCTGGGACAGTGCAATTGTCATAAATACATGCCATTTTCCAGGCCCCAAATTTTGATCACATGACCCTGAGGATGCTGCAATAGTGTGGAAAATGGTCATAAATCACTTTTTTCAGTACCGTTGTAACTTTAAACAATCACTAAACGAATGGTTGTAAATCAAGAACTATCTGTAATCACATCATGCTATCTAGTTGAACCCACAGTATTTTAAAACAATTCTGCTATCTATTGATCTTGTAATTAAAAACAGTACTGTATATAGGAATTATGCTAAAATGACTTTCATTTAAGGAAGAATTATACTACAATACTATCTATATTCAATGAAGGGCAAACTCCACTGAATACACTCTTGAGTAGGTATATATAGTATATGGTTACAATATTAGTAACTAAACTTGCTCAATAACGGCCTGGAGACCTGAGGCTGTAGATTACATAGTATTGCATATCTTTTATAGAAAAATCTAAGCTAATTTTTGTTTTTATTGTAATAAAACCATATCTGAAATAAGAAATGTACTCTGGCTATTTATTTTCCTGTTTGTAATATCATCATAGGTTTGCATTCTCTAAAACATGTTTAATTTTTTAAATAATTTTTATAATTTTATTAAGAGTTTTTAAAAAGATTAAAAGCTAATATAAATTAGTGAAGAAAAAATCAAAGAGAAAGCAAGAAATGCAAAATGCAAGAAACAAAAAAGACATGTTGAAAAAAATACAAAGAAGTGACTTCCAATCTTTTTTACAGCAGTTGTAAGCACATTCTAAATTTACTTCTCTCAAATTAAATCATTACTCTCTTCTTTCTATAATATAGTCTGCTTATTCATCAAAATCACAAATCATAAGTTTTTCTGTTTTCCACATAAGGGGTTTCCAGTCAGCAGTAAACATGGTCTTTTTTCTAATCAAAAAACTCAATTTGGCCACCTCCGCAGGTTCTAACATCTTTATCAACCTTTCCTCCATTGTAGATATTTTCAGATCTTTCTAGCTCTTGCTGCAGTTATATACAAAAAAAAGTTCCCTGGCATTTTTCTAGTTGTTTGTCCATCAGTCCCAAAAGAAAACCTCTGGTCTCAATTGTATATTACATTTTAAAATTCTCTAAATCGGTGTAGTTATTTAAATCCAAAATTTTATAACTGCTTTACACATCCACCAAGTATGATAAAATGTCCCTTCTTGTTGCTCACATTTCCAACATAAATCAGAACATATTCTAACATATTAAAGTGCCTTTATACACATTAAACAATTTCTTTTGTGTCATATCCAAAAGCACATCATTCTATAATATTTATAAATTATATTCAGAGAATTTATAAAAATTCTCTAAGATTATAACACATTGTAAATCCTTTCAGCCGCCTATTTTCCCATTGTTCAATCTGTACATTATAGCCAAGATATACATTCTTTCATTTGTTTTTCTGTTTCAAATTTCAATAAAAGTTTATACATTTTAGCAATTACATGTTCATTTGTATCCAGTTGTATTTCAAACTCAGTCTTACAATGTTCTAAACCATAAAGTCTTCTCGACTTTAAAACTAATAACCATAAATAAGAAAACCATTGACAATTATATTCCTTTGCCACCAGTTCTTTTGATTTTGTCTTTCCCTTGACTCTTTTCTGTTTTGTCTTCTGTACCCTTAATGCTTTTGTCTCAAGTGGCACGCTGTAGTTAACAGTCAATGTATATTCTGGCTCATATTACCTTTTATCTTTTATTTTGTAAAATCTGATAATTGTCTGCACTCTTTAATGATGCACAAAAAACTTTCCTGTTAACGTATTTATTTTAATTCCAATTTATTCAAAAGCATTTTCACCCAAAAATAATATTTCAAATTTAGTATCACATTTATATCCGTTTTAAACTTTCTCGTATTCTGTACATCCTTGTTAAGCTTTTTGCAAAAAAAAATTTAAATCTGCCCCACCCCCCATTTTTCCTTTTTAAAGAAAAATGAAATTCTCTTATCTTGCCACTCAGAAAATCTCTCTAGTTGAAAATCTCTCTACTCTCTAAATCTCTCTGTCTCTCTCTAATCTCTCTAATTACATCTGAAAGGGTTTAAGAACAGTAAGGCTTTTGCAAATCTTGTATTCATATTACAGCTATAAGCTTGATTGAAATCCTTCAACTCCCAGCCTGTCAATTCATGAGTGAATTGCAAAACATCAGTTTCTGCAGTCTCTGTATGAGGAACAGCTTTCCAGAGATCAGGTGGGCAATCTCTCCATCTGTCCTTGTCCAGAGAAACTCCACTGAACAGAATTTGCTGTCTGGCCCTTGATTTCCTCTGTAAGTGCTATATCCACTTCCTCAGAGATAATCTAGTCTTCCAAAGATCCTCACCCAGAAGCCTCTAAAACCTGTTTAAAAACATTTAAGTTAAATTAGATAAAGCCCCTTTCCTTTTAAACCAACAATTTCTGAAAAAAAGAAAAATTAGTACAATAGGTTCTGGTTGACAGAAACAGCATTTTTAACATTTGTGTATTGCTTGCTGTACAAAACATCTACAAGCGATCAAAGAGTAGAGAACATATAAAATCCAGTATCAAATGCAATAACATGCATAGAATAATATAAAAGATGAAAAACATTGCCTACATCTGAAGAGGCAGGGCCAAATTGTAAACATTATTTTTATCATGATAGGAGAACTTTCTTAGTCTTTGTGTTTGTCATCTGTAGAATAGAACATTATTTGCTACATTGCTCCAATCCCCTCAAGACAGTTCAGCTCTGAGCTACATACATTCTCTTCTGTTGGAAACTTTCCCATATGTTGAAACTATGATTCCTAATTACCATACTGACTAAGAGCTCCGGAAGATGTCATCTCAGCACATCTGCAGCCCCCAAACCTACATTAAATTGTGAATAATCAAGTCTTAGGCCCCAGAGAGAGAAGGCTGGGACAGGATCTGCAACCATAGCAACAATCCATTGTTAAAAGGTCCACCCCAGACACCTGTTTTTCAGTCGCATTTCTGAATGGAGAGGTTCCATTTTAATATTGTGTTAATATTTTAATATTGTATCTGCCCTCCATTAGACATAAAACATTTCAGTTTTTCATCTCTTGAAATATCACTGTTGTAACAATACTCTCAACCTTAAACACTGCTTGATATAGTGCCCACTTGGGAGAAAAAGCCGCCTTGGTTGTTGATGTGGATGGTTATTGTGAGTCTGTTAAGATGCTCTACATTACATTAGGAAATAATTCCTACCACTGTTTCCAATCTGTTCCCACTGTGTACTACAGGAATTTTAAAAAAGAAAAACAGGAGCTAGTACCCACTTAGCAATTAGAAGGTACAATGGTGGGTTGCTCCTAGTTCAGTCCGGTTCTATAGAACTGGTAGTAAAACCTGGGGGAGGCTCCGCCCACCCACCACAACATCATCATGGGTGATCTGCACATGCGCAAAAGCTTTGCGCATGCACAGAAGCATGTGCAGAAGCGTACGAGCAAAGCGCGTGCGCGCACTCCCACTGCAAACCGGTAGTAAAGGTAAGTGGAACCTACCCCTGGGAAGGTAGATTATATAGAGACCTTCCAAACTGAACTGGGTTTGTGAATATTAATTGCTATGGTTACACCCACTGCAAAGAAGAGTATGTTTGTACGAGGCCTTTAGAGAACATTATTTCAATGGAAGATCACCCACGGTAGGACATATTATCCAAGATCTCAACACAATCTTTGTGCTTGTCCAGGCACAACCATCTTTAGGATGGTTTTTTTTCTCAACAACATTTTAATCATTGACTTCAGTATCTGCACCCAGGCCAAAAAAAATTTTTTTTCAAGGAATCTGCCAGCATAGTAGTTTTATTGAATTCAAAATCCCTAACCATTTGAGTAAGTCCTTCCTTTTCCCCTTCCCATAATCCAAAACGATAATTGAGATCCAGAAAAATCTTTTAAACATTTTTTTTTACCAAGCCAAACCCAGCTTTTCAATGCCTGCACAAAAACTTGTGCAATTATGCTCTACTTGGACGGAGAGGGTGGAGTTGTTTTTCTTTTAGTGAGAGGCACCTTGACAATGTCTTTTTTTTTCTCCTTTAATTATCCTCCAACAATGTCAAGGAACAATTATTCTTTTTTTAAGCACTCCTACACTGTAAAGACTCTTCTTGCATGCACCCACATAGTACACAGAACAGACAATTATGCATAGAAAATATACAGTTTTGTGAAAGCAAAATATTATAAAACTTTCTTCTTAAAAAAAAAATCCAGAAACCTAGAATCAGCCTTGTGTGTCTATTTATATGAATTTTGTTTGATCTAGTCACCTTGAAAAAGATTGTCTCTACAGATTTCATTCTGTTCTTTTAAATAGTACAAAATAAATATCTATGGCCATGAAGAAAATAGGGGAGATGAGGATGAAGAGCTGCACATTTTTTCCCATCAATTTGGACTCAAACTGGACTGGAAAAATTATCTTTAGATCCATATCAATTGGCCATCTTCCAAAACTCAGAAATAGTGCAATCCATACCCTTCTAATGACCCCTTCCTATGATGATATTTCTCCTCGTTTAAGCAGAAAACTACAATTACTTTTTTCAAACTTTCTTTGCATGCCCTCTTCTCTGAACCCATCACCAATTTATTTGTCCTCAAAGTACAAATACAATCATCAAGAATGGATACACTCTTACTCCACATGAGGTCTGACTAATGTAGAACTCCCCTTTACTTGAAAGCAAAGGCTCCTAAACTATGACCTCAAATTGCATGTGCTTTTGCTACCTTGGAAAATATATGGCAGGCAGGAACACCTTAAAAGTTAGGTGCATACAGAATACACACACTTACATATGTACCAAAGTGCATCTGTTACACAGTATACACACACATGCCATGTTTCCCTGAAAATAAGACCCTGTCTTATATTTTTTTGAACCCTGAAATAAGCGCTTGGCCTTATTGCCATGCGCTCAAAAATCTAATTGGGCTTATTATCGGGATGTCTTATTTTGGGGGAAACAAGGTACATATTCATAGAGTCATGAAGTTCTTATTCTAACTGGACTGCTTCCTACATAAAGGCAAGCTCTATTCCTCGTATTTTCTTGGCAAATTTACTAGTTCCATTGTGCAGGAATGCAGCCCAGATATAGCAGCCCTAAACAACAAATACGGATTTTCCTTTTCTTCCCCCAAGTTATTGTTTTCAGCTTCCTAGTCTAATTTAACTGTCCCAGGATTTCCTATTGATTCCTCATCCAGTCCAAATTTTCTTGGCTTTTTTTTCAAGATCCATGGAAAGTCAGGTACTGTATTTGTTGCCTTGGGAAATTGCTGGCTAAATTTATACCTTGTGCTACATCAGGGTGTATTTAACGAGCCATAATTCATGGGTTCACACAAAATGTTATGGCCAAACTGGACCCTATCACTTAGTCTAATCTTCCCTACCAGGATATAACATGCTTTTTAGAGGACTAAAATTGAGAAAACAAACCTTTAAGGAACCTCTGTTTCTAGCGCAAACAAAACTCACAAGTCACCCACCTGGATTACAACACAATTTTTATAAAGCAGCGTTGCCATAACTCAACAGAAACTTTCAGCAGATTCTACTTACCTCCTCCTCTTTTCATGTTTTTTTTCAAGCAATTATTATTATTTGTAGTTTTTATTCCATCTAAAAAAACCAAATGTTTGTGCCTTGTTTCATAAGGAGATGGTCTGTTTTTGCACGGCAAACAGATGCTTAATTGGTGGCAATGCAGAAGAGCAAAGGCGTGAATACTAATGGGATGGCTCATTTTTGGCACATGGTTAACAAGCATAGGAACTTATATCAGGTATTACTAATAGTTTGGCTCAACTCTATGGCATCAGAAGCTGTTATGCCCCGTTTAAAACATATGCTGTGCTTCAGATACCAAATCTTGTTTTCTCCCACTCTTCCCTGCAAATTTTCGGCAACTGTCAATGAAAGGGAGGTTATGCTTAAGGATTGTCAACTGACCAGAAAAACAAAAACAGCTCCAACCTGCTCTACCAGCTGCTGGTTTGATGAAAACGGCAGCTGAAGCTTCTCAAAGTAAGGTGAAAGATGTCATTATCTACTAATATCTGCAAATAATCCCCTCTCAACCCAATTACCTGTATGCTGTTTCAAATTATAGTGATAGGAAGGTGCACTATTCATGTTAAGGCTACCTACCCTGATATTGCTATACTCATGCATGGATGTAGTCCCTTTTTATGTTTTGTATCAATCATAAGTAGCAATAGCAATAGCACTTAGACGTATATGCCACTTCATAGTGTTTTACAGTGCTCTCTAAGCAGTTTACAGAGTCAGCATATTTCCCCCAACAATCTGGGTTCTCATTTTAGTGACCTCGGAAGGATGGAAAGCTGAGTCGACTTTGAGCCGGTCGAGATCGAACTCCTGCCAGTCAACAGAATTAGCATGCAATACTGCATTCTAACCACAATGCCAGCATGGCTCAAAGTATCTTCTAGTCACAGAATAATTTCGCTTCCCCTCATTGCAAATGGGTTTTACAATTCCTAGAATTGGATCTAGCCATCCTGGTTAAGAATTCTAAGAGTTGCACTCCCATTGTACTTAGAGACCAATGTGTTGGAAAGACTGGCCTAAATGATAAGCCCTTTATCTTTTTAGTTCCACAGACAATGAGTATAAGCTATCCAATGATAAAAATATTTTGTTATCTTTTCATTCAGTAGACAAAAAAATCAGAACAAGATTAGCCTAGATATCCATCAGCTTTAGAGTGGACAGCTGAAAAATAAACTGTCCATGTAGAAGTTATTCATGCTGAAATGACCTCTCACATAATAATCTGAATCTTAATGCAGGATATATATCAAATTCTTTTTTAAAATATTCAAGAAAGGGAGCATCTTCCACATCCAGTTACTGGAATTATACTAAATATACTCAGCTAAGTGGCACCACCTAGTTGTCTTTGGCTGATCTCCGAAAAACTAAGCAGTATTGGATGGCAATCATTCAGGAAATGCCAGGGCTGCCAGCTAGACTGGAAAGTTGGAAAATATTATGGGAGAAGGCAACAGCAAACTGCTTTTGTATTATTGCCAAGAAAACTATGCATCTATTTATGAAGTCATCAAAAGTCTAGGTCAACTTGAAGGAGACTTTACTTAACTATAAGTGGGAAGCTATGCCAGGCTAACTGATCCCACCAACTAACATCAGATTCTGATGGCAAATAAATGAATTTTCATTTACTTTTATAATCTACTCTCGTCCAAGAACTGAAAGGTTACAGAGGTTGAATGGAAAGTATATTTGTACCTTTATAACTGTAGCTTAAACAGGAATGTTTCAATAAACAGAACAAGGGGAAAAAAATCCTTGAAATGAGTTATTTTGTTGTCTATTCTTATTTTTCCATGTAACTTGTCACCAGTGCTATCATCAATGGACAAGCTTAAAGATGTCATGAAAGAACTCTACTTTGTCTCTTCAACCTGGTTCTGATAGCCTTTCCCACCTTTTCATCTAAAATAATAAAGGAACATCATGGCTCGCACAGTTTGGATGCTGGGTTGGAGGTTAGCAAGCTCACATTCGAGATCAGGGTGCTGCCTTGGGGCAGGATTGAGCTCCCGTCCATTGCTCCAGCTCCTGTCTTGGACAGGAGATGAAAAGAGCACCCAATTGGGTGTCCCCCGGGCAACGATGATGTCACTGGCAAATCCTTTCAACCTGGAAGCACCTCGGTGCTTCTGACGCGAGTGCTATGTTCTGAATCAAATGAATGCCCACAAAAGCATTACATTGATTTTAAAAGAGGTGGAAGTTATATGCCATCAAGTCTGGATGATATGGTGGATGGAATGAAATCCAACTTCACAATTCAAGGATCCATGTGAATAGCATAATCTGAATCCCCAAAACATACTAATGAGTTTTCCTGCTAAAGCCCGAGTTTTAATTATTTGCAGGTGAAGCAGTCACAATGCTATGAAGAAACCTTCATTCTCACATGGCAACAACTACTAGCAAATTTCAGCTGTTGAAGTTTTTGTCTCTACTATCAGCATGCAAGGGATTCATCTTACACACATTTTCTGATATTGTAGTAGTTCAATAATGTGACCATGTGTTGCTCTGAAATGCCAAGATTAACAAGATATTCCTTTCAGTATTCTGCCAATTGTCCTTAACCAATTCATCTGCAGGCTCTTCAAACAGACACTCATACTCTAGTCACCTTATGGCTTGACTACTGCAACATGCTCTACATGGGGCTGCCCTTGAAGGCTACCCCCAACTGGTCAGAACATGACAGGCATGCCTCAGGATGCCCATGTAACACCTCTATTTTGCAAGTTGCACTGGTTGCCAGTTTACTTCTACATGCAATTCAAGATGCTGGTTGTTACCTATGCAGCCCTACATGGCATAAGGCCTGGTTACCTTAGGGACTGCCCATTTTCCATAATATCTACCCAGCTGATTGAACCCTACGGGGTTGTTACACTCTGGGTTCCTTCAATTATGTCATCTATTGGGACCCCAGAAATGCACCTTCTGGAATGAGGTTCCCCCACTCTGCTGTTGTTTAGAAGAGCGGTAAAAACCTGCCTCTTCATTCAGGCCTTTGGCAAGGAAGAATGAGAGTCCTCACGTCATCATGCTTGGCATCTTTTATCTTATGCTTTATTGATTTTATTGTAATTTCTTTGTTGTGGGTTGTCCAGAGTCATTGAGAGTTGAGTGCCATTCAAGATGATGACCTGGTCCTTTGCAAGTTACAAGTTGTCCAACTTATAAAAATGGAAGCATTAATTTTCATTCAACTGTTATATAAGTAAAATTCCCACACTGAATACTCAACATTAGTGTTTGAGTTATGTTAGGCTGAGAGATAGTGGCTTGATTCATGTATCGTACTAAGCTATAATTTTAACCTATAGTTTATTGAATATGCCACAATTAAAAAGGCAGGTATTCCACTAAATAATAAATCATAGATATACAACTCCAATATCTAGGTTCATACAACTTCTAAACCAAAGCCAAGGAAAATCAAGCAACTCTATATTCCATCATCTACAGGTCCATATCTTTAATTTAAAAAAAGCAATTTCTTCTTAAGAATTCCAAGACTTCCAATGTCTTTGTGGAATCTTTGAATACTTCAGATATTGTGTTCCATTGGATTTTTAAAATGAACATAACCCAACAATTTTATTCTTAGTAATACAAATGGACTCCGTGATTTAATTCAAGTCACAGATTACTCGAACTTCTTACCTCAAGTTAATTTGTAGTTTCTATTCTGATTCATTAGTTATGTAAACTCACAATGCCAGTAAGAAGACTTAAGCAGTATAACGAAGTAATATACATAGTTAGATATAATTCTTTATTGGCCAAGTGTGATTGGACACACAAGGAATTTGTCTTTGGTGCATATGCTTTCAGTGTACATAAAAAGAAAAGATACATTTGTTAAGATATATAAGTAATATATATCAACACCCAACCCCCTCTTTCCAATACTAGGAACAACTTTTAAATATTTCCAAGGATTGGTGAAAAACATTTTCAATAATCATGGTCTAGTGCAGGGATGTCAAACTCGATTTCATTGAGGGCCGCATTGGCGGGATGTGGCCAACTCAACGTCACTCGTGTCGGGGGCACCTGTGGTGGTCAAGTGCTAAGGCAGGACTTACCTCAGACCCTCCCTCTCATTATAATCTCTTTCCTTCTTTCCTTCCTTCCTTCCTTCCTTCCTTCCTCCCTCCCTCCCTCCCTCCCTCCCTCCCTCCTCTCTTCCTTCTCCTTTCTTCTTCCTTCCCCTCTTTCCTTCTTTTTCCTACCTTGCTTTCTTCCCTTTTTTTTCTTTGTCCTTCCTCTTTCCCCTTCTCCTTTCCTGTCCCTTCTTGGATGCTCAAATGCAAAGGAGAAAACATTTCTCCTTTTGTTTTGTTTTTACTTTGTTTTATTAGCCCTCTGCCAGCAAAAATGGAGCCTGGGGAGGGGACTGCAGATGGCCCTCCCAAGCTCCGTTTTCACTGGCAGAGGCCCTGTGGACCGGTCCTTCCCTGTTTCCAAGGCGGCCCCGCGGGCCAGATTTAAACCTTAAAATTGACACCCCTGGTCTAATATCTAATGAATTCAAAAGGAAAAGAAACTCTAAACTCAGTACCCCTCTGATAATGCTTCATCCTTTTTAGATATTTTTTTTTTTGCCATCCTCAGTTTTTGCCATACCTGAATCACCATTCATCCGTTTGCAGGAGAAGAACTTTGGAAGGAGACAACTTTAAGACATTTTGCTTCTGTACCATTTGAAATTAAAGCTAGGCTCTTGAGTTTTGCCTGGCGGTCAATTAAGAGTAGAAAAAAAATAGGAATTAATACATTTTGCAGCAAGTCTCCAAATCAAATGCTATGTATTTCTGGTATGCCCAGCCCAATGTTTGAATCCATTTCAGATGCTATCAGTGTGTGAAGCCATTCAATTAATTACAGATACGGATGTATAAACTTCAGTGATTAAGGCTTGGACTCCTGGTGAGTGCATCCGTATACAATGATACAACTTTTTTGGCAACAGTACCAAAGGGTTTTGCCACTGCTGCCTTTTGCGATTCTTTTTAACGTCCCAGTTTTCGTGGTTAGGCTCCAAGAAAAACTGGCAATATGGTGACAATAAAGCTCTTAAGATGGGAAAGGTGAATCAACTTGAAGATTAGTCACTGGATGAGTGGGCTTTAGAGAGGAGTCAAATGAGACTGAAAATGTAAGCTAGCTTGGCATCCACCCACTGTGCCATCGTTAGCAAGAAATGCTTTTCTAGTTAAGAAATAGATGAGAAACCAGATGCTTTATTGCTTGCCAGATTTTCTGTAGTTACAGGTCAGCATTTTATTTTCCTGACAAACATTTAAAGATGCTCAGATTAAAATGCATCGATGTTTAAGTCAAAGATAGATAGATAGATAAATAGATAGATATTTTATTTATTTATTTATTTATTTGTCAAGAATACATAAGATAACAGGTAAAAGTATAAACATGATTTGAATACATGAAAAGAGAAAGTAAAAAGGAATATTAGGACAGGGACAGTAAGCACGCTGGTGCACTTATGCACGGCCCTTACAGACCTCTTAGGAATGGGGTGAGGTCACACAGTGCAGTGCGTGAACTGCACTGGCTCCCGGTGGTCTTCCGGGTGCGCTTCAAGGTGTTGGTTATCACCTTTAAAGCGCTCCATGGCATAGGGCCTAGTTATCTTCGAGACCGCCTACTGCCACCGACGACCTCCCATCGACCCGTGCGCTCCCACAGAGAGGGCCTCCTCGGGGTGCCATCAGCCAAACAATGCAGGCTGGTGACCCCCAGGGGGAGGGCCTTCTCTGTGGGGGCACCTACCCTCTGGAATCAGTTGCCCCCAGAGATAAGAAGAATCCATGACCTCAGTGCCTTCCGCCAAGCCCTTAAAACCTTCTTTTTCCAACAAGCCGGGCTGGCCTAATTCTTTTTAAGTGTTTTTAATTGTTTTGTTTATCGTTTTAATTAATGGGGCCAAATCTATATATATTTTTAACTGTATTTTAATATTTGTATTTGATGTTTTTATTTGGCTGTTCACCGCCCTGAGTCCTCAGGGAGAAGGGCGGTATACAAATTCAAAATAAAATAAAATAAAATAAATAAAAAATAAACAATAGAAAATTTAAGGTTAAAGTTTTGGGGGTTTGGGGAAGAAACTACAGAGTCAGGTAGTGCATTCCAGGCATTGACCACTCTGTTACTGAAGTCATATTTTCTGCAATCGATTTTGGAGTGGTTCACTTTAAGTTTGTATTTATTATTTGCTGGTGTATTGTTGTGGCTGAAGCTGAAGTAGTCATTGACAGGAAGGACATTGTGGCAGATAATTTTATGTACTACACTTAGGTCAGACCGAAGTCGGCGTGGGTTTAAGTTGTCTAAACCCAAAATTTGGAGTCTGGTGGCATAAGGTATTTTATTGCAGGTAGAGGAAAGGAGGATTCTTCTCATAAAATATCTCTAGATTCTCTTAATTGTATTTATGTCCGATATGCAGTGCGAGTTCCAGACAGATGAGCTGTATTTGAGAATTGGTCTAGCAAATGTTTTGTATGCTCTAGTTAGTAGTACAATACTACCAGAGAAGAAGCTACACAAAATTAGGTTAAGAACTCTTAATGCCTTTTTGGCAATGTTGTTACAGTGGGCTCTGGCACTTAGATAGATAGATAGATAGATAGATAGATAGATAGATAGATAGATAGATAGATAGATAGACAGACAGACAGACAGACAGATCCTAAAAGTTTTGTTAAACTATTCCATATACTTCTCTAGCTGCTAAGGGAATGTTTTATTCAATCTAAAGCAAAGACAAATATTGAATATTTTATTTCTGCTCTATCTCGGGCAATACGATCACTTGGATTGTCCTTACCTCTGTTCTGTGCTTTGCAGTAACAGCATTATGGAAAAGAGGTCTAAACCAAGAGGTCAGAATTGATCTATATCATTGGTCATTGATAGCAATGGTGGGTTCCTCCCGGTTCGGCCCGGTTCTCCGGAGCCAGTAGCGGTGACAATATGATGTCACCGAACCGGTTCTGCCCCCCCTGCCCCCATCCCACCCCCACGTCCCCCCGCGTTATTCTTACCTTTTATTTGGCCCCACCCCCAATCTGTTGGTGCCTTCTGAGTCCCATCTGATGGCTAGAGGGAAAAAAACTTTAACCTCTTGCCGCGGGGCTTCAAAGGGCCATCCTACAGCTGATCAGTGTTAAAAGAAAACAAATAAGTAAACCAGTGCCTGCAAAAATACATGAGTAGACCAGTGCCTGCAAAAATACATGAGTTCCTGCAAAAATACATGAGTAGATCAGTGCCTGCAAAAATAAATGGGTACATCGGTACAGCTCTGCAAGTAGTTAAAAGCCTGGTAGACCAGTATCTCTGCTAAAGCCTAAATAATTGTTACATGACCATCAAGCCACGCCCACAAAATAAGCTACGCCCACAGAACCAATAGTAAAAAATTTTAGAACCCACCCCTGATTGGTAGCACCAGAATTTCAGACAATTTATGCTTCAGATCATGGTGAAAGCATGGTTGAGTCATAGAAGCAATAGCACAAGAAGCGAAAGAAATAAAAAACAATGAGGAAGAAAGGAAGATTTCCCAAAGGCAACTGAATGCACGTTCTGCAACTGAAATAGATGCTGCAGAATGCCACAACCCAGCTTTGCAGAATAAATTATTGGGAGTACATTCACTCAAGTCATCTTGCTGATATACAGAATGGCAGGTAGTGAAAGGAGGTGGGAAGTGAGACAATCTTTCCTTTAAAATGAAGTCTTCCTTGATTTAAGCTCAACTCCTGGTGATTACAGGTACAGTCGCTCTCAACCTATGGCCTTAACTGAGCTCAACGTTTCTAAGCAAGATAATTGTTAAGTGAGTTGTCCCATTTTACAACTTTTCTTGCCACGGCTGTTAAGTGAATCACTGCAGTTGTTAAATTAGTAACACGGTTGTTAAGCGAATCTGGCTTTCCCATGGACATTGCTTGCCAGAAAGTGGCAAAAGGCGATTGCTGTTGCCGAGCCTCCAAATTTTGATCATGTGACCGTGGGGATGCTGCAACAGTTGTAAGTGTGAAAAATGGTCATAAGTTGCTTTTTTCAGTGCTGTGGTAAGTTTGAATGGTCACTAAATGAATGATCGAAGATTACCTATGCATAGATATAGCTATGGTGATTCAGGGTTTTTGCAACAACATGGAGAAGGTTCACCATTGGCTTCTTTTGGTAACATTCCTGTCCAGTTTATAACCTACTGTAATACAAACTAGCCACAGTCTGCTTAGAAGCTCCCACCTCCTAAACCATCCCTATTAATAAACCTACTCTTTTTGTTTGCCTGATGGCTAATGTTGAGCTTCTATTAAGCCCTAGAAAAATCAAAAAAGCCAGGCAGTTCAAATGAGTATAAAGATTTATTGCAAGCTCATGCTGTCTACAAGAATCTGAACTACTAGGTTAAAGCAAATTGGAGGTAGATAAGAGTCAGTGGAATTCAAGATGGGTTGGACCAGGGGTAAGTTCTGAATTTTTTTACTACCGGTTCTGTGGGCGTGGCTTATTTTGTGGGTGTGGCTTGATGGTCATGTGACAATTATTTAGGCTTTAGCAGAGATACTGGTCTACCAGGCTTTTAACTGCTTGCAGAGCTGTACTGATCTACCCATTTATTTTTGCAGGCACTGATCTACTCATGTATTTTTGCAGACACTGGTCTACCCATTTATTTTTGCAGGCACTGATCTACTCATGTATTTTTGCAGGCACTGGTCTACTCATGTATTTTTGCAGGCACTGATCTACTCATGTATTTCTGCAGGCACTGGTCTACCCATTTATTTTTTGCAGGCACTGATCTACTCATGTATTTTTGCAGGCACTGGTCTACCCATTTATTTTTGCAGGCACTGATCTACTCATGTATTTTTGCAGGCACTGGTCTACTCATGTATTTTTGCAGGCACTGATCTACTCATGTATTTTTGCATGCATTGATCTACCAATTTATTTTTGCAGGCACTGATCTATTCATGTATTTTTGCAGGCACTGGTCTACCCATTTATTTTTGCAGGCACTGGTCTACCCATTTATTTTTGCAGGCACTGATCTACTCATGTATTTTTGCAGGCATCGGTCTACTCATTTGTTTTCTTTTAACATTGATCAGCTGTAAGGTGGCCCTTTGAAGCCCCGTGGCAAGAGTTTAAACAGTTTTTTTCCATCTAGCCATCAACTGGGACTCAGGAGGCAGCAATAGATTGGGGGTGGGGCCAAATAAAAGGTAAGAATAACGCGGGGGGGTGGGGGGGTAGGCGGGGGGGCAGAACCGGTTTGGTGACATCATATCGTCACTGCTACCGGCTCGGGAGAACCAGGCCGAACCAGGAGGAACCCACTACTGGGCTGGGCTTAGATCTCTTGTAGGCATGCAGAGACTCGAGACTGATGATGCACTTGACCCCTCCCTCAGGCTCTGCCTGGTTATCTCCTACAGCTTCTTCGCCCACCCAGAGTTTTTATTAAATAAACAAATGCCCAGTTGGGCAAACTAAATTGACTAGCTTGAGAAAAAAAAAATGTATATCTTAAGAGAAAATTGTATAAGTAAGGTCTACCATGGGTCAATAATGAATCCCCTCTTTTTTTATTATTATTATGCCTAAAGCTTCAAGAAGGTGGACTATTACATTCAGTGTTGAGTGCCACTGTAGAGAAAGTGGATATCACAGACCAACTATCTTTATCTGAACTCTTCAGAATTATTAAGACTGTAAAGGAATGAACCAAAAGAGATTTTTCTCTTCGTTTTACAGTATTGGGAGTTTCTGGCAGATGCTTCACTTCTACAACAGGCTAGCATCAAAAGAAAAAAAGCATGCTTGCAAGTTATTACAAACAACCGAGATGGAAGAAAATAGTTGTGTTTCCAGTAGAACAGTCTACTGATTTGTACTGTATGATTGATCAGTCAATTTCACTTAAGGAATCTTAGCAGCGCTATGATAGTGCTAGTGATTAATAGTTTAAGCACTGGACTTTTCTTAAAGTTTTTGGAGTTTTGATTAGAAAAGGAAAAGAGCTTGATAAGAAAGTCAGGAATGGAGCATAGTGAGTTCAGAAACATTTTTTCCTCTCCCACATGACTCTAGAATTCATTCCAGTATCAATTATTTGCAAGTTGTTGTGTTCTCTTTTCTTTTTTAATCAGATAAATTGATTAGCAGCAGGATTAGTACTGTTAAAGGAAATATTTCCAACTATATCCCTTAAAAATCCTTCCTTTTTTGGAGAAAAACAGTCAAATATATAGTGGGGAAGCAGAATTTTTTTTCTAAGCATACATCTCTATACTGTAGCTGTAAGATTAAAGTTAGCAGAGCGTTTCCATGACAATTTCTAGATGTGTAGATTTCAATCCCCAGAATTGTCAGCAGTGGTCATCCCAACAGGGAAATTCTGGGAATTCTTGAAGTCTACATGTCTAGAAGTTGCCAAAGTTGAAAAAGAGTAGATACAGGTAGTCCACGGCTTACAACCAGCTGCTTAACAATCATTCAGAGTTATGATGGACCTCATCAAAGCTACTTATGACCCATTTTCAGAGTTAGGATGGGCACCCACAGACACATCTGGAGTCACATGATTGCATTGTGGACTCTTGGCAACTGGTTTACCCTTACAGCTATTTGCAGTCACATGATCATGATTAGAAATGGGATTTTTTTTGCTGGTTTCCGGAATTTATTTCTAGTTTTCAACAAAAAAAACACCCATTGGGAAAATGAATTTGCTTAACAACTGACTGCTGTATTCACTTAATAGCCACTGTGTTTGCTTAAGAACCATAATAAAAAACAGTCATAACTTCAAATCCAATTATGTGATGCCTTGACTTACGACTGCAATGACTTATGACTGTAATTCTGTCTCCATTACAGTCATTTGTTGAAGACTACCTGTTATCTTCCTGACTAGAAATCTCATGGTGTCATGATAAAAATGCAAATACAGAATGAAAGAAAATATAAAGTTAGGGACCAGTTTTTATATATTTTTTCAAATGTGCCAAGCCATCTGTGGCTAATGTAAAAAAAAACAAAAACAACAAAATACGTTTTCAGTACTAGGTGACACATTGTTTATACTTTGCCATGTGAGCCTCCATCTGTCATAGAGAAAAATCAACCCTCTTCAATGATAACTCTCAATGCTTAAGGATAAAAATATTTTTTTAAATAAAATATCTATAATGATCAGCTTAACTCTTATCTTCCAGAGAAAGCCTATTTTACCCTGATTAAGAGTATCATGCACAAAACTAATATGAAGCATGATTCCCTGATATAAAACAATGATTGGGGATTAAACAGAGAAAAATATTATAATATCCAACATTTTCCCCAGTGGAAGCAATTCATAGAACCTGTTACAACACAGGAGAGAGAGAGAAAGAGGTAAAGTTTTAGATCTCCAGTTTAGGGCAAGAAAAGACTAGTTAGAAGACAATCTTACAGAGTTATTTTCAGCTAGTTTAGAAAGTGGTACACTAGATGTTAACTAGTGGTACACTTCTCCTGCCCAATTGGCAGTTTGAAAGCATGCAAATGCGAGAGATTAATAGGTGTCATTTTGGTGGAAAAGTAACAATGTGCCGTGAGCCTTTGGCGTATAGCCATGCTGGCCATATGACCACGGAAAATATCTTCAGACAATTCTGGTTCCCTCAGCCAAGAAACAGAGATAGCAATAGCAATAGCACTTAGATTTATGTATCACTTCACAGTGCTTTACAGCCCTCTCTAAGCAGTTTACAGAGTCAGCATATTGCCCCAACAATCTGTTTTGCTGACCTTGAAAGGTTGGAAGGCTGAGTCAACCTTAAGACGGCCAGGATTGAAGGAATCGAACTCCCTGGCAATGTGAATAGAGTTAGCCTACAATAATAATGCATTCCAGTAGTGGGTTCCTCTTACCTTTACTACCAGTTCGGAACCGGGAGCACGTGCAGCACGCTTCTGCGCATGCACAGAACCTTCTGCACATGCACAGATAATCCGTGATGATGTCCAGATGGGTGGGTGGAGCCTCCCACCGCCACCACTACTGGTTCGCCCGAACCGGGGCAAACCAGTAGAAACCCACCACTGCTGCATTCGAACCACTGTGCCACCACAGCTTATATGAGCACCATGCCCTAGAATCAGACATGACTGACAGGGAAACCTTTACGTATCTTTATCTTACATCAGATGTGCCTTCAGTCTAAATAAAACAACTTCTAAATAAGAGCATGTATCTCTAGCAAGGATGTCTGTTATCAATAGCACCATAAACGCTAGACTGAAGTCCTGTGGAAAGAAACTTTACGACAGCAGTTGTTAAAATGTTTCTACTTATTTTTCCCCCTTTATTTCTTTTTAAGCTTTTGATAGACCAGCCCATAACTGCAGAGTTAAGCTTCAGACCTCTGTAGTCACCATTCTCATGTGGCAGAATATACTGCTTCTACGCTCTAGGTACTGGAATCTCCAAAGGCACCCTGGGAAGTGGACAGGTATCAGCAGCCAGGAGTTTTCTTCCACAGCTACCTGGGTGCTTGTCCTACAAGTCAACCTCAACATTTAAAATCTGGATGCTTTGGTTTTTGCCACTTATTTAACCTCTCACTTGATTCAACCCTTGTACAAAAGTTACTAAGTCTTAGGCATCTATGAGGGTCAGCAAATGTTTACCATTGCAGCATAGTTGCTACACACGGCACAGTTCCAAAGAGTCTCCTGCCAAAAATGTTTATTCTTATTTATTTATTAAAGGAAATTCATATGGTTGCCCAACTCATAGTGACTCCAGGTGGTTTATGGAAGTAAATGTTGTGACTCCGACCCCCGAGGCCGACTTATCGGAGGGAGAAGGCTCCGAACATGAAGGAGAGGAGTTGGCCAGGCCTCCCTCTCCAGGACCCTCCTCTATGGCAATGCCTCAGGTGTCTCCCGAGGAAGGAGAGATTGGCCAGGAGCCAGGTATCTCCTCACAGTCGGACAGTGACGGAGATAAGTCTTGGCTGGATCCACACCAGCGTCGGAGAGACAAGCGCATGCAGCAGAAAAGGAGGTGTGCCAGAGATTAAGCTGAGTCACTGGACCACACCCCACAGGGGATATAAGGGGGTGAGGTGGCCATTCAGACTCTGTGACGGACAAAACTAACTACTAGCGAGTCACATTGTATCTTTGCAACAACGATATCTGCCTTGGAATTAATACGGACTGGACTTGACAATTCTTGAACTGTGTATATCTTGTTTGGCTTAATCTGTCGCAGGAACAACCCCTCCCTTTATGGATAAAGTTCTTGGCAAGCAGCTACTGGGTTGCTGCCAATCCTCTTATCGAAAGAATTTGTTGTCTGCCGGTTTTATTTAACCCCTGGATATCTGTTTGTGTGAGTGTGTGAGACGGGGACAGAACAATAAAATCCCAAATACAAAACCCAATAAATCCCCTCTCACCCAATGACACCCAACATACAAACCACCTGATGGTCTCCATATCACCCTGGGGTCCCTAGACCCACTGACAAAGTCATGTCATCAGGACCTTTACCAAAAGGTTATCAAGGTAGGGGCCAATCGTACCTCTGCGGCGATTATGTTCCATGGAGAAGGCCCTTCTTCTTGGTTCTACTAGATGGACCTTCTTAATAGAAGGGACCCATAATATATCCTGCCTCCCCACTCTGGGTCAGGTAGGTGTGACTGAGAACAAATGATCCTTCAAATAACCTGGTCTCAAGCCATTAGGACTTTAAAAGTGACAACCAGCACCTTGAATTGGACACTGGAGCAAAAAAGCCCACTACATTTTGAATCAATTGAAGCTTCTGGATACTTTTCAAGAGCAGGTAACAGTAACAGAGTTGGAAGGGACCTTGGAGGTCATCTAGTCCAACCGCCTGCTCACTCAGGAGACCTAGGGATTCGAACCGCTGAACTGCCGATCTTTCTGATCAACAAGCTCAGTGTCTTAGCCACTGAGCCACCTGTCCCATGTAGAGTGTATTATAGTAGTCAAGAAGGAAGGTGTTGGATGTCAAATGCTTTAAGTTTAATATCTGATATTGCAAAATAGTTATACTTCGTGGAACTGACTATTGTGTCTTACAGAGTATTTGAAAGAAAGTATCTGGGGATCTATAGAAAAGAAAAGAAAAGCTAAGTTAATCTTGGGAATCTAGTCTGAAATAGTTAGAGTTGGTACATTGTAATTAGCTTGCTGTCTATTTTGCAAACTATTTACTTAAAATGACAAAGGACCCTCTAGTATGATTAATCAGATTAATCTGGGTGATTACAGAATATGCTCATTGCACTATGCATTGTTCATATTTCTGCAATCCTTGCAAATTCCCAAACATGTTCTTGTTTGTCTGTGGCCATGTTTTGACTCTAGTCATGTCAGCACAGAGTATTGAACAATATCCCTTTGGTGTCCCAGCTCCCTAAACACAGCAATATGAACTATTACATCAAGTGCCTGGTATAATGGTCTGTGGGAATATCCTTTAGAGAAGAAAGCACTGCAGCCAGGGCAACAGTCAGATAAGAGATTTCCCAGCCCAAAGAAGGAATGGGGATGTGAAAAGTGTCTCAGTAGGGACTCTCCCTAGTTCCCTGGAAAGTACAGGCAAAGGGAGAGAGAGATGCATTCAGACTTGCAAGTAGTATCTGTAACCTTGCAATAAAGGTAGTATTAGTACTCATTATATTGCTTTCTTAGATGGACTAGCTTGAAGAGCTGCCATCTAGTTAGCAAGATGGGATATACCACAGAGGAACCTAGCAGACAGAGGTGGAAGAGACAAACGTCAGCAAGATTTTTGCGATATGAGCAAGTCAGTGCTTCCCCTAGAATTAAATCCTTGTTATTCATTCATTTATTTTTTAGCAGCCATTAATCTGGCACTGAAATATAACAGAATGCAAAGGCCAGCTTCACTATTTACTTGATTTCCTTAGTTGGACTACAGACTAAAAAGGAGGAAGGCCAATCAATATCCTACCATTCTGTTTCTAGATTGGCCAGTTTCTTTTCCCATCTCCTATCTCCCTGCAGTGGTTGTTACTTGCAAGTGTAGAACATCTTTATTATGATGACATATCATTTGTTTTTACATTATTGGAAGTTACAATATAGAGTAACATGACTTTTGAAGATGACATGGAATGTTTGCATCCAGTTGCCTTTCCCATCGCCACCAGTTGCCTTTCCCATCGCCACCATTGGTATTTCTTCAGTTGTTTAAGACAAATGCTGTCATGTGGTGATTTGGGTAGCATGAGACCCTGTAAGGATAGGATACGAACAATGGGCTAATTGAGACTATTTGTTATTTATTATATTTATCATTTGAAAAGTCTGCTTCAGACACTAATCTATTATGGCAAGTTGTAACCAAGCCTTTCATGGAGTAAGGGAAAGCCCAAAAACTGTTATTTGATTATCAACTCATTGTGAGAGAAATCAAATCCAGAATATCCTAAAATTTTATTATGCAGACTCCTGAACTTAATTCAGTATTTTTCTTCAATACATATATCTCAAACATTCTGATGAGAATAATTGGGTCTCCTTTGCTTTTGCAAATGTAGAGGGACTAGGGAATGGCCTTGAGAAGAGACAGCAGGAAGAACCACAACCAAGGGAGTAGTGAGATACGAGATACTTCATCATGGGCCAAGGCAGGGGTCAGCAATCTGTGGCTCTGGAGCCACATGTGGCTCTTTCACTCTTCTGCTATGGCTCCCTGTCACTTAAAATATGCATCACAACCGCCAATGTATGACATCCGCCAGCACGCGATTTATTGAGCTTTTCAATTAACCCCCAGTAGGCCAACCATGGATAAATCCAAGAAAAAATGTTTCAGAAGAAAATAGAATGTTTAATTCAACTATATATGCTAATTTTGTGGCCGCTCAAGAAATAGTCAGGCACGGGAAGGGTTTTGTGGCTCCTGATGTTTTCTTTTCTGTGGGAAACGGGTCCAAATGTCTCTTTGAGTGTTTAAGGTTGCAGACCCCAAGGAAACAACTTGAGAAAATATCTCGGACACTCCCTTTTCTAGTTCACATGAAGGTAAACTTAGGGAGGAGGAAGAACATTCACACGTGGAAGATTCTCTAACTATAGCTATTGCAATAAAGGTTGACTCAACCTTCCATCCTTTCTAAGGTAGGTAAATTGAGGACCCAGTTTGTGGGGGCAATAAGCTGACTTTGTATAAATATACAAAAGTATGAAGGCTATTGCTTAACGCATTGTAAGCCATCCTGAGTCTCCAGAGAAGGGCGGCATATAAATCAAATTTTAAAAAAAAAGTTGCTGTTGACACTAAAAATAGTCCTGACCTATATGGCATTGGTTCCTTAATCTGATTTACCTTGTGGTGCTGACTTCAACTGTTCTTAAATATCAGATTCCTAGACTTCATTCCAGAAACATTCAGGAAATACATATTCATTACATCACTGTAAAAAAGAAGATTATACCTCTTAAAAAGCCAGTATTTAAATTAACCTTTCTGGTATTTAGCAAATGAAGGGAGAAAAAAAGAGGAAACAGAACTCTTACCAAAGGCTTATGTCAAAACTTTTCAGTAGATATTCCAGGCAGATCAATTCCATTTGCTTCTAAGGAAAAGACGCTTCTCTTAATTATATATTTTATATGGACACTTGATCCACTCTATTCCATCCTAGCCTACGGACCTGACCAAAACTGCAATCAAATCAGCTGAAATGTTCTAACTTCCATTTTTACTGTAGTATATTTCCTACAGCATATTTCCAAAAGGTAAAGGATCAATTCCTAGAAGATCTGTTCCAAACTTTATGATCCATTGATCATCCATTGATCATAAAAAGTCCTGTTTGCCAGGAACTCATTTTCTCTGAGGTCTGGACTTGGTCTCAAATTAACCACAAGGAGTCCTCAATTTACAACTGTTTGTTTAGAGACCATTTGAGGTTACCGTTACACTGACAGAACTGACTTACAACTCTCATTTATGACCATCGTATGATTCCCCTTGGTCACATGATCAAAGTTTGGGCTATTGGTAACCGGCATGTATTTACAATGATTAAAACATCTGGGAGTCATGTGATCACTATTTGTGACCTTCCCACTGGCTTCCAACAAGCAAAGCCAACAGTGGTGTTAGAAGAAATATCCTTCTGGGTTCAGCTCCAAGTGGGGAAAAAGACACTGGAAACATGGAGACTGCTTGAAAAATGGTTTAATGGTGGACAGGATCACATGGTTTGAGTTCCTGAACAGAAAAAGGGACTGAGATGCTGTGAGTCCCTGGGTTTTATGCCGTCTCTGGCTTTGAACTTCCTGGGGCCCAGAAAGAGTATCCTGATTGGTTGTCAGACTCCCAGGGGGTGGGGATCTTAACTAGTCTTGCTGGCTGATGTAATCTTCCCAGGTGCCATGTGGTGAGTTTCTGTTACTAGATGGGTCCTATTGTATTGCAGATGATGGACCATTGACAGAGATGGAAGGGAATTGAGTTTCTGCCTCTGGCCCATTGACAAAGGGTGGGGAGGGGCAAGAAGGTGGGAGCTGCTTCATCTTTAAAACATGCTTTTCCATTTCTCATCCAGGGAAACATAATATTCTGCCTTTTTAATATTTCCTAAAATATTTCATTCTTCTAGGAAAGGGGTGGGTGCTAACTTCCTACAGGGGAAAGCTAGATTCACTAAAAGACCACACGATTCACTTAATAACTGCAGTGATTTGCTCAAGCAACCATTGCAAAAAACGGTCATAAAATTGGGCGTAATTAATTTGTTTAGCAATAAAAAATTCTGGTTCTGATTGCGGTTGTAAGTCGAGGACTGCCTATGATGATGGTTATGTAACTCGAATCTTATATATCTTTGAATATACCATATTTGCAAATGACTTCGAGGCTGACTTAATTCTCATTACTTCCACAAGAAGCAGAACCTTGTCTTTCATACATACTCTACAGCTTCAGCCTGCATGAGCCACCCTTCAATTATGTGCCAAAATACTTTGTGGATAAATATTTGTTCTGCTGTCTGAGACGCTACCTCATTCCTGTTTCCCCAGGCTCTTAATCCAGCACTTTGTGCTTAGCCCATCAATATCATAAGGTGCTTAAATAGAAACTTAAGTACTTTGCAACACAAACTTGTTTGCATGTGTGCTTTATAATACTTAATTCTTTTAGGTTAGAATCATACCAAGATTGTAGTTTCCTGCTGCTCCCTCACTACAACTGCTAAATTTGCAGAGCAAAAGGACAGCCCTACCTTTACTGCCCAATTGCACAGGCTCATCGTGTTTATCTTTTATAGATGTTTGAGATTTGAACATATCACAGTGGTATTCTTGGTCCCATTTTACAAGATATATCTAATATCAATCCAAGGTAATATATTTGGTTACGGAGCTTGAACAATGAAATAGGGCTGTTGCCTTGAAACCCACCCCTTCTCCCCCAAGGTACTTGTGAAGACCCTGAAAAATGCAGGACGATACTGGCTATATTAGCAGTCACTTTTCTTTCCCAATTGAAAAGAAGATCCAGGTTTGCAAATAAGATTTCTGCACTAATAGCCTGAGCACCTGGAAAATCCTAGAACAGATTAGTGGGATGAGAAGGCGAGCTTTTGAGTATGATCTTGCAAATTAGATCAGATGAGTTAAGAGACAGAGTCCTTTGCCTGTGAATTGTGAGTGAATGTATTTTTGCAGTTTTAGATTTTGCTCTCAGTAGTGAATCTGGGATATAGCATGGGAAATAGACACTATACTTCAAATGGCAACAGGAAGGAAAAGAGATGGATTACACAATGGACTGGATATGTACAGAAATGGGACAGTCTGTAGCCTAGTGGCACTGCTGATGAGTGTCAACATCAGTTCAGATTAAAGCACCAGTCATCTATGATTTAATTATACATTAAGGAAAACTAGGCTGATGAGTTTGATCCAGCTCTACCTATCTATGTATTTGGTAGTACACCAATGTGGATTAGAGAATTAGGGAGGATTCATACATTGTGGTTGTGTCAATAAAAACTCCTTTGTTTCCCCCCCCCCCAAACCCATCTAATCTGGATTTGCATTTGTTTGCACCTGACCAAAGAGATACATTGAGTTTGTTATTGTATTGTACCTATCCCATGGACCATGTCTTATCTAAACTGGCAAAAGCAACAGTGTGTTGGAGAACCAAATATGGTGCTTTGGAGCTTTATCTTCCATGCTTTGGCAGTGCTGGGCCAGGATTTTATGGTTTACATAACAACTATACATGTTATCTTTATATACAGTATTTCCAACTCTGTGCATGGAATGTAGAGTACAATTAATTTGTGCTTGAGTGAGTGTGTGAGTAAGATGTCTCAAAGTAGAATTCTCCTTCTTTACCATCCTATTGTCATAGTTTATCTAACCACGTTTGGTGATAAATGGACTGGCGACCTCTCTCCTGCCTATAGGGATGTGAATTGATTAGCATGCTCCATGCTTGGTAACATACAGGAACTGAATGATTCCAGAATGTTCTCGGAATTTTCTAAGAGAATATGTCAAGGCCAAATTTACTATTGAATAGCAAAATGACGCAATTGTCCTAAGCATATATTCTGCTATGGTCCTTCCTCTGCAGTGGTCTAAATGATGGCATATGTCATGATGTCATTGTGTAAGCGATCCAATTTTACATAATTAAGTTGGATGTATTTATTTATTTCAAAGATTTATACAGCCACCCATCTTACGTATTGTAACTCGGAATGGCTTACAAACAATAACAAAACTAATGAAGAGTATTTCATAGTACAGGTGCCAGATGTTGACAACATTGCAGCTTGTAATGGATATAGCACTTCTCAAATGACCTACAAATAGTGCAGCACATCAGAAAATAACTTGTATTGTATATTGGGTTTATTTTTCAAATGTGTATTTTGCTCTTAAGTCTTTGATAAGGTTATCCAAGGGATCTTTTGTGATTTTTGTATCAGTTTGCATATACAGGTACCCTATCTCCTGACATATGCCTTCTTTTCCTTAATCTAATGGTCAGCAGCAATTTTATGAGCATAATTAACTTTCTTTCCTCTCTAATGGTTGAGTATTTTTAGCCCTTGAATCAAGAATATGAAGCATTTAATTCAATTTTTCAGCACTGCCTAAAAAGAACTATTAGACCTACACTAGAGGAATGTTATGCACTTCATGATTTAATAATTTTAACTATGCACTAGAAATGGTTAGCATTCCATATTCACTAGATCAAAGTTGTTTTAAAGCAATAGAGCCAGTTGGTCTAATGGTGAAGGCACCACCAGCCTAGAAACCAAGAAATTATGAGTTCTAGTCCTGCCTTTAAGTATGAAAACTAGCTGGGTGACTTTGGAAAAGTCACTGTCTCTCAATACATCCCATCTCACAACACTGCTGTTATGGGGAACATAAGGGGAGGAAGAAGTATTAGATATGTTTTCTACCTTGAGTTATTTATAAAAATTATACGGGTGAAATTAAAAACTAAAAACTCTAATTAGGATTCAGATTCAGAGTCATCTATCCAGAAATTAGAAAAATTTGGGGATCAATAACATAAAGAATTACAATCAAATGGCTATTAAATTCCTTTTTTTCCCCCACTGGAACTTCTCCATCACTTGGAATATACAGATTGTTTCCTTGCTTGTACTAAACAGAAGAACCAAACTCAAAACTTCCCAATCTGTCTTTGCCTGTCTGTCTCTCTCAATGTATATGTTTAAGTGTATGTGTATATAGACCCTTTAGCACAGAGTGGTATCCTTGGGTGAAAATAAGATCTAAATATACACAAGAAATTAAGTCAAGAGAGCAGGTTACATGGCTGAACACGGAAGGAGGCCTGGCACTGGTTGGATGGATCAATCATGTACGCTAGAGCACAAACCTAACAAATACATAACACATTTTTTAACACGGGAAGCAGCGATTAATAGTAATTACTATTCATATGGATTTGTATGTAAATTTCAAGCTACTTTGTTACAATGTTCATATATTTTTTCAAAATATTTATTTTATGAGTAGGCATCTGATCACAAAAATACCTACAGAGATATTTATTTCAAATGTATTTTCATTTCAGAAAGGTACATAGTATCTATAATTCTTCTTTAAAGTTAGTCAAACTCACATGCTTAGAATGATGCTGATCTCTAAATTGGCAACATATCTTTTCCAGTGTACATTTTACCTTGGCAGTTAGGTTTCTGCAAACCCTTTAATGGGAGTTTTCTGTAATGTGTAGGAATATATAAAACACATTTGTCTTTGGCTCATTAAGGCAACTTTTTCCCAACATGTGCAGCTATGAATGCATACATATCTGTTCACAGCCACTCTAATTTCTCTCCCCCCTCCCCCAGCAAAATGAATATACCAGCGGGCAGAGAGTGGGGCCAGCTTAGAAATACCCAAGTGAGATTGAAGAAAGAGGCAGCTGCTTTAATTAGCCAATGAACAGGGTTTCATACACACTCCTATGTGTTCCAAAGCCCTTCTTTCCCAGGATCTCCATAGGACTAAAGGCAGTGATTTTCAGATAGTGATAATTTTGGTGCTTCCATTTTGGGAAGATAAAAAGAACACATACAAAATTAGTATGAATATAAAGACATTTTAATGTTCTGATGTTTATATCAAATACTCCGTCAAGTGTTTTTTACATACAGTATCTTATAAACATAGTTTTAACACAACATATACAAAATTGCACATTAGAGATTACAAACTCATAAATGTAATCTTTTTTTTATGTAAACAATGTCAGCACAAGAATGTTATACATTCCAGAACGCTCATTATCTCCCACTTTTTCATTTCAGTCTCCATTAATTATTCTGGTTAGAAAGTGATAAAAACCAGAGAATGTCCACATTAGTCCCTACAGGCAGAGATGCCCTATTGGTTAGACATACAAGGCAAGTCGCCTTTTAGTCGTAAGTGCTTAACACAAAGATTTGAAGATCTAATCCTGTTCCCGTGGAGTCACAGACAAAAGATCCACTATTTGCAACAACAGCAGGTTTGAAATTAGCATTGCAAGATTTCCAACTGCTGCACTGAATAAAAACATCCACAAACTCAGTTCATAAGGAAACAAAAGCTAACTGCTCCTTGGCAGTATAAATTTGGAGTATTCTTGTAAACATGGATTTAAATCACCAGTCAATGAAAAGGTGTAGCACTTTTATTTCCTCAATCACTCACTACACTAAAGCAAGATACACACTTAATCAAGTAGAATTATGTGTTACTTTAAAAAGATGTGTCAATAATAATTAAACACCTTTTAGTTCTACACATTATGAACGTTATGAAAAAAATACATGACCTGAATGCATTTTTACTGTCCTGTATTTTATGTTTCATATACCATTCCATGCAAATGTTTCAATTCCATAAAAGCAAACCAAAGCCGGAAATTGTGAATGAGGACTTAACTATTAACATGTGAGTTCACAATCCAGTGCACTTACTTGAAGAAAGTCACTATGAATTAAATAAAGCGTACTTCTCTACAGACAAGTACTGTATACTGTATTCTGTATTAAGTACTGTTCTGCAACTCCCACCCGTTACTTCTACTAAACCGGAGGTTTTGTTTGCAACTATTGGTCATATACCAGTCCTTGAGCCTTAGATCTGAAGACTCTCTTTGCAAAGCAGTAACTGGAACCGCTTTCTAGTTTGATTCTGAACATGTTCCCAGAACATCAGCCTTCATAAATGCATCTTCCCTCTCTACATCTCAAAAACTTGACATATCCGAATGCCATCTAGAAGTACAATATACATAATATAATAAGCAATACAGTATGATGTTTGTCAAATAAAGCCAACACACTTCTGACAGTACAAAATATACCTGTAGAATATATATTCAATATATCTCTTTAATTCATCTGTCAGGCTACTGTAGGAAACAGATGCGGAGCAAGAACAGAAGAATGCCAGATCAAAGAAAAAAAGTTATTTAAAAAAATAGCTAATTCTGAAATAGAGGTAAATTATTTCAGACAAGGAGCCAAAAATTATTTCCAGTGCATTATCCAGAACTGTGCCCAGTGGTTACACCATAAATTTGTAAAAGGCATTATGACACTGGCAGTTTTATATATGATTTCCTTATTTCCACCACCAACACAGAATTGGCTCTTTTGATGAAAACTGCAAACTGCCAAGATTTTCAGTGAGCTATCACAACCCTAAGATATCTTTCCTTATTAGTCATCAGCTCAAATGTATGTGCAGTTGGAATGTATGTGTGTGTGCGTGCGTGCGTGTACGTGTGCATTGCTGTAAAGTTGCCTACATTTAATGGAATGTGCTATTTCAGTGCCCATTTGGAAAAAGCTTTTTGGAATGCTTTGCTGTTCGGGTTTTATTTTTTATTTTTTTTTTGTACTGTTTGTTTAAGCAAAACACTAAAGAATTTGGTATCCTCAGTACTCACTGTCATCTCTAACTTCAGATCATTTATGAAATTAAGAACCAGTGGTTCCAATACAGAAGTCTGGAAAGATCAATTTCCCTTCAAGCTTTATATCCTCTTGCTAAGGGGAGTATCCATTTATTTTGATTCTCAGTCTTGCAACTGTCTCTGAAAGGACCATCTCCCTTAACCATTTCTTTAATAAGGCCATGGTTTTTTTTTTACAATGCTTAGCTGCCACCATATCACAAATGTTAACTGCTAAGCAATTAAGAGACAACAGAATCAGACAAGTCCATTTACCTCCTTCACCATATGATCATATCCTGCAGTTAGTGTTTTTGGTCTGTTGTCTGCTGTACGATCATGGCACAACTTTCTGCCTTCAGATAATATTTCAAAAACTGTACAACAAACCCTGTATCATTCTTAGCTCTGAAACTAAGTGGTACACTAGCAAGATATGAAAGGCTTAACTTGCATGCTTGTTTTAAAGGCACAGGAATGCCCCTTTCCTATGATTTCTTATCATTTAAAATGGCATTATTTGGTACTATTTCAAATACTTCATTTGAATATATTTGTAATTATGGTGGCTTCAGATAGACTGTGAGGCCATCGGCAGTACTGTCGTATCTGAGAGGGGTAGAATTCAATAAGAAAACAAGGAAAGATAGTCTAATTGGGATGCTGGTATTTATTTTCAGAATGAAATCAAAACCCCACTCCAAATTTTAAGCAACTACAAAATTGCTTAAGGTGATTAGTGATGGGTTTAATTTCATATAGACACACATCCTGTTTTTTTCTTCTTCGACCCCATTACATTCTACTTGTGTGAACCAGCTTTGAGTTCAATCTACCTCCAGGGATCTAATTCTAGATATTCAAAACTAGTTTACAGAAAATTCTGCTTCTAGAAAACCATCCAAAAGTCAAAACTGTTAAGTTATTTTTAAGTACAACCCCAAAAAGACTGAACAGAGAATCCCAATCTTGTCAAAACTCTTTCTACCTCGGGGAATTACTTTGATCATCACTAAGTCTGAAGTCAGTCCCAATTCAAGGTATGTCTTCAGCATAAAAATAAATCAATTATATATGTCTCTAATATAAAAAGGTAGCTTTGCGATATTAAATGTTAATGACTATGCTGGATAAATATTTAACCGCACTTACTACTAAACTACCTAAAATCCCACCAACTTCATAGGTCTGAGCATGAAGTATAATTAACTCTGAATTCAACTCATATATATTCTTAAGCACATATATGCACATACTTTTTCACTTCTCAGATGGTTGGATTACCTTATTCTTCTAAAAACATGACTTTTCTTGCTCCTAAGCAAGAAAAACAGCTCATTTGTATCAAATTTCAGAAAGAAACATGTGCGTTATAGGTTAATAAGTAGGTCTCTTCTTGAGACTGGTCAACTATGGGGTTTTTTTATGACATATTACTTCACCCAAGGAGTTTCAGAATTCTTTCCTGTATGGGACTCTGTGACATAATAGTGTGTACTAATCAATCAGTGAAGACTAGTGGGTCAAAGATGGGAATCATGGAGCTGGAGACCCTTAAAAGATGTAATCCTATGCATACCATCTTCCTGAATGTTATATGGAAATGCTATGTTTGGAGGAAAAAGGCTTAAAATATCAGATTTATGCTTTTCTTAGAGAAATATAGGTATCTGCTTTTTATTTTAAACCATTAGCTTTGATTTGTTTCAAACCAGTAAAGGTATCATGAGATAATCCAGGAATTTACTATTAAATCAGGAACCCTCTGGAAGCCATACTGAATTAGCATCAATAAAAAAGGTTTCGAGTGTACTATAAATTTCTACTACTAAATCTCAGTAGACATACTCCTGATGGAGACATTTTAAATATTATCCATATAATAACTATATTATCTAATATAACAGGCATCTATCATGTCAAGTTTCCAGTTAATGTTTCAAACTACACAAAAGGTTAAAACTATGCATTATCTAAGAGGGATTACTCACACCCCACCTAGCAGATTCTTAGACAACTTGAGTATTGCTTCCAAAAAGGAAAATATAACTCAAGCTCATCTGAACAAATTGCCTGAAGACATCATGCATAAGACAGGTTGGTTAACTATTATATAAACTTCCCTTGCCCCAAATCTTTCAAATCTACAAAACTAATTCTGCCCTCCACAGAATTACTAAATAAGCATTTTTATAACTGATCATGCATAGAAACAGTCTTAAGCCTAAAATTATACTATTTTTTAAAAAAACAATACACTTAAAAATGCAAAAGACAAAAATTATATGATTGCATCTGAATGTCTGACTGCAAAAATTACAGCTAGTTATCAAGTTAAATACCTCTGATCAAAGGAGCAGGTGTTTATTTACAGTACAACTGCTCAACAGTGGGGAAATACTGACAACAATTAACACAGCAAAAAATCACTTTGAAGTTTATTGAGCAACAGAAATATTGTCATACTCAAACAGATTCAGCTTTGCAACAGAAAACAAGAAATTACAGTAATATGCACCAGGACCTATGTTTGATTTTTTACATCCTTCTGTTCCAGATACATATTATTAAAATGCTTTCTGGCAGCAATATAAAAAGCTAAGCAATGCTCCAGCAAAATTTAAGCACTTTTATATTGCAGTGATTTTCATGGCAAATTTAAAAAGATCCTTTGACTAAAATCATGGGGTTTAAACATATATGAATTTGCTTGACATTTGCCCTAATGTCTTTTTTTTTTTTTTAATTTGTTTTATATGCCGCCCTTCTCCGGAGACTCAGGGTGGCTTACAATGCGCTAAGCAATAGCCTTCATTCTTTTGTATATTTATACAAAGTCAGCTTATTGCCCCCACAACTGGGTCCTCAATTTACCTACCTTAGAAAGGATGGAAGGCTGAGTCAACCTTGAGCCTTGGCGAGATCTGAACCTGCAGTAATTGCAGGCAGCTGTTCTTAATACCAGGGTGCTTTAGACCACTGTACTACCACTGTAATACATTTAATCCTAATAAACATTCTACAACCTCCAGGAAAAAATACACCTTCATAATTAAAGCCAATGGCCCACTAACATTTCTAATGAAAAAAAAATCATTCAATCAAAATTTTCAGGCTAACAGTGGAGTTCTCATAAAGCCAACAACGATTTTCTTACAATGAATAAAAATCCTGCTGTGAAAACATGCAGTGTTTTACATCAATCCTTACAAAACCTATAATAATGAGTGGTGTTTTCAGTGTAAGTCCACACCTGAATGTACATTTCTATCAATGACAAGCATTCCAAAATAGAACCCAAAATGATTCCATTGGTAAGTTAAAAAAGAACCATTGGAAAAGAGTCGTGATACATCATCACTCACCAAGTTAGCAACAAAATTAGTCAGCCTTTTTAGCCACACAATCACCTGAGTGTTCACATGAACTGGGGAAGTGCACAAAGAAAACCAGCTGCCAAACAACTCTTCTTGTTAAAACTCAAGGATAAGATTTCAAATCCCCTGAAGACATATTTTTTTTCTTGTAATGAGATTTTATGTCAGTTTCAACAATGGACATCATCTGAACCATCCACAATATTAGAATGGGATATTTGCCTAATGAATTCTTAAGACAGGTGAGTACCATTTAGTCTAGAATTTGGGGAAATGGGTTGTTTTTATAATTACTTAAAGTGCAAGAGACAAAGTGTATAAAAACAAATCAAATAGCTCTCTAATAGTAGTTCAGAGGCACATGCAAAACAACAACAACAACAACCACATTAATCAGAACAGATGAGGAAAACATAAGGGTGACATTTGCATAAGGATGAAATTTCTTCCCTTGGGAATAAGTATGTTCCCAGTTCATCAGCAATAATGGATAGTCAACCAACAAATGATGCAGCATGTAAACAGGATTTCAAAGACACTGGCAGATTGGTTAGTACATGAAAAAAAAATACAATATTTAAAATATGACATCCGGAAATTGTGTCCAAAATACATTGTATTCAGAGAAATTCTCACAGAAAAAAGCTTCAAAAACTGCATACATTGGCAATATTTGCCAAATAGGCTAGAAAAAGGCAAACAATTTAGAATACTGCAAATATTTCAAGCACACCATGTTTTTGGCAAAAACTGTTACAACATACATACAACATTAACAAGACAATAAATGATCAGAGTGCCAAGATCAAAGCAGCTTCAGTTATGATCCATCTTTTTTTGAAGAAATTAAGAAATAGGATGCTGTTTTTGAAGTAGGAATAATGATTTCTCTAAGCTCCTTTTCCAAAATGCAATATTTCAGTACAGAACTTACCTGAGAAATTCTCCTATTTCAGTATTACAACTTCTAGAGAACATTTGAAAACATCTGATTTTGAACTGTTAACAAAATTGGAAAGAAAATTATTCATACTGATGACTGTGAAAATACTAGTATAGATTTGCAGTACAAGATGGTTTAATCAAATTAATGTAGGTTTCCATCACTACAGTTTTCCCTCTACTCCTAAAATGCCAAGATAGATTATTTCACACTTGCAGTGATAGGATTCCAAGTCAAAAGCTCTTAATTGCTATTTTTTTCTGAAAATCTGACTCCCTCATAGGTATCCATCTAAGCCTAGGATAAATATCAACTTGTCAATCAAGCAGGTTATGTCAATACTGCTGCATGAAAGAAAAATCAACTGTGCCCTAGTATCTTTTTGACACTATTTCCAGGCAAATATCTAGGCAAGGGTTTTTACTGCATGGAAAGTTATAGCTGAAACAGAAAATAAAATCACAGGACGTAAGAAAACTGCATTTGGAGAAGGGTAAAAACTATTCTCTGAACTTATACAATGAAATATTTTGGTAGGTAGGGCTGTCATCTATGATAAACAGTTTGGCAGACTAACTAATAAAATTGACAAAATACTAATAAAACCATCAAAATCCTTAAAAAAAACAAGCAAGAAACAATGCTTATTTCTGATCCCATTTTAAAATAAAACTCAATAAACCTTTCAAACTCAGCTTATAAATTTACTTTCCACCTCCCATCCTGAGAACAACATTTTTTATATTTTGGATAAAGTAAAATAGCTTATACATAGTTCTTCTAAAAATATATGGCTATCTACATTTCTATTAATTTTTTCCATGAATTATTCAAAACAGTTGAATTAACTGATTTATCTTTTTTTAAAAAATCCAATTTTTTTCTCTGTATAGCACTATAGTTGTGATCATACCGAGAACAATTACAGCTGGAATGTTTACTGTAAAAAAGAAAACATTTGATATTTTTCTTCAAAAAGATTTCTTTTATCCCCTTGCATGTTATAAAAATAAACAGATATCCTATGGTTTTAATAAATAAGTGCACCCATACCCCAACTTTGTGCTGGCACAAGAAATAATATAGAGCTCATAGATCTAAGGGTGAAAAGCATTTTCTTAAAATCTGCTTTTAAAATAAATATTTTATGTGGCATAGTAGGCTAAATCTCCAGCATCAAAAATGTGAAATTAGCTTGAATGTCAACATTTTCATAGCAACAAATTATGTGACTGCTTTCTTCTGTTCATCAAGAAAAATTGTCCAGCCACATACTCCATTGTACTTCCTAAACATATAAATTTAGTGTCTCTCAAGCGTTTAGCAAATCTAGAGAACCTCTACAGCAAGAAAATAACAAGTAAGTCTGTACACAAAATTCACTTAACTTTGCACAAGTCTTCTAAATGTTGAAAAACATTTCACAACTCTATCCACTGGCGAATTCTAGAGCTGCTCTCTCTTAAAAATATGATTTATCTACTGAAATAACTAGCAATATCCATGGTATACAAACATATTACTATTCCCTTAATATCCCATCTTAGAAAATCCACACTGTTCATTAGAAAGCTGTAAATACACCTTCAGCAAAACATACTGGAGTGTCTTTAACCATCCCTGGTAACTTTTTTCTTTCTTTTTACAGAAATGCTAATACATGTTACACTCAGTGACCTTCAACCACAGAATAAAAATAAAATTTAAGAATCTTTAGAACATATAGAAGTCTTCCACAAAGATAACTTTTGTCCACAGGCATGATCTTTGAAGAGACTTTTGGACTTCCAGCAACAAGACATATTTTTACATCTAGTCAGCAAAGCTCTGGTTCTTCATTTTAAGTAGGGCAAGAAAGCTAGAAAAATAAGCTGGAGCTTTCAGAAGACCAAGAAAAAACCCAGCCCAGACTTCTTCACAGGCTGAAGGTGGTCAGAGGGGCTTCAACTGGAGAAGCTTGACATTTTCCTCTTTCCCTCTGAAGGTTTCTGCATTTGTTTGGTGCTCTTGAAAAGAACACAACAGCAATACTTCCAGCTGGTTATTACCAATTTCAGTATTACTTTCATTACTTAGGTGGCTGGCAGGATACCTCCTAGTTGCTGGAGATGCTTGAAAATGCCAACCTTTAGTTAAGGCTGACAGTTGTTATTTTTAAGAAGTTGTTTCTAGAAAGGCTAACACTGTGAAGTCCTACACTGTTCCATGGGATATTCTTTGTGGCATATTTCTCTCTCTGCCATTACACCAAGTTCTCTGGCTCTTCCGACTTCTATCAGAAACTGGTTAAGATACCTGCATGGTCTCGCAGAAGCGGAACCTTTCCTTGTCTACTTCAGCTTTTCAGATGAATGAGGAACTCTGCAGAAGCCAAAGGGTGTGAAAACGGAAGGCAGGGCCTCCATGGCCCTTCCCAAGACCATGATGATCAAGGTTTAATCCCCTTTCTGCCATGCATGCATGGCAAAGTTGGGCACAGGATGGGTCTCTCCTTGTTTGGGGACGGATCACACGCTTTCAGCAAGCACTGGTCTCCGGCTCTGTGGGTGCCTCCCTGCCGGGGGGCTGACCACCCACTGCCAAGGTCTGCGCGGGGGCTGCTGCTGCGGCGGCGTTGGCGTTGATGTGACAGCCACTGGAGAGGTGGCTCCGGACTCGACCTTGCAACTGGGTGACCTGGGCGCGGAGGAGACTGGCGGTGGCGGCCAACTCGGCGTTTTGGCCTTTGAGCGCTTTGACTTTCTCCTCCAAGCGGGCGATGCGCTCCAGTTTGCGCCGGCGGCACTTGGAAGCCGCGATACGGTTGCGCAGTCTTTTGCGCTCGGCTTTCAGGCGCTCTTGGCTCTCTGCGTCCAGCGGGGATAAGGAGGAAGGCGGCGGAGGAGACTCCCCGGACGAAAGCCCCGAAAGAGGCGGCGGCGGCGGCGGCGCTGACACTATTACAGGCGCTTCCGGCACAGTCTGCGGCTCTTCCAAAGCCCTGCCGGTCGAGCCGGGCGCGGGCAAACGAGCCACAGTCTGGGGATTGAAAAAAGCGCCGCCGGCCGATGGGCTGGCCGGGTTGAAGTTGCCTAAGGTGGTGTAGACGGCGGGGGGATCCTGCCTGGACGTCGGGCAGCAGGGCCCTCCCTGGTGCTGGGTAGGCGAGAGAGGCGCCGGGGACACTCCGAGCAACTGGTTCTGTTTGTGCAAATCGGCCAGAGCTTTCACGAAGCCGTCGGCGAAGCCCTCCTGTTCCTGCGTCACCGCCTGCGGCGGAGCCGAGGATTGCGGAGAACGGTACAAGAAAGGCGCCCCGCCGGCCGTCGCCACCGAGGGCCCTCCGCCGGTGGGGCTGGAGGGGCCGGCGAGGCCCGGGCTCCCCGCTTGGATCAGCAATTGTTCCAAGTCGGCGGCCGCCGGCAGCTTCAGCAAAGGCTGCAAAACGGCTGGGCCCACCTCAGGGCCGGCGCCGACGGTGGTCTCCTGAATGAGGCGGTGCACGGCGCTGCTGGTGCCGCCGCGGGGGCGCAAGAACGGCCCGGCCGGGGGCAAGGTGGCATTACCCGAGGAGGCCGCCCCCAAATCCCGAGGAGGAGGAGGAGGAGGCGGCGGCGGCGGCGGCTTCCCTACGAGAAGCAACTTGCGTTGTTGAACCGCCCCGCTTTCCTCAGGCGGTTCAAGTCCCGTCGGTCCTCCGGGTCCGGGCCCGCCACCGAAGCCCGGCAGCTGCACGAAGTCCGGGAGCAGCTCCAAACCTTCTTCGCCGTAGTAAGGTGCCACCTCCATCTTCACAGCCACGCGGGCGCCCGTGCGCCCGCCGACGCTGCTCATGCTGGGCGGGACGGCGGCGGGTTTGGAGTGGCCACGGCCGCCGCCGCCAGTCCCCAGCTCTGTTTGGCTTCCAGAAAGAGGAAACGATGAGGTCCCGGCCGCGAGCTCCGCTTCCCAGCGCGGCGAAAGGCTGCAGCGAGTTTTTCACGCCTGGCGCCGGCGCTCCATCTTCCGCCCCTGAGGCAGCCCGCCCGGGGCTCGGCGCTTTCGACTTACGGCTTTTAAAGGGGGAGAAAACTCTTTTTTCCCCCCCTTGCAGCCAGAGGAACTGATGTCAAAATGCCTCGCCCTAGTAGCAGCTCCCGCTACTCCGCCTTTCTTGGCTGTGGCTGCGGCGGCCACACGCGGCCCTCTCGGCTCGGCAGCGGAGGGCGGAGCGACGGAGCCGCGTCGCCTGGTTCCGTCTTCCTCCCTTGCTCTCCTCTCTCCCTTCTTCCCGAATAAAACGGGGCTTCGCGTTGAGATCAGCCCGAAGGCGGATAAGAGAAATCAAAGCGAATTCTCGCCGCGAAACTTTTTATTTCTCTCCGACGTTGCACTGCGGCGGGGACGCCTTGGGTTTCGCGCGGGCTACCAGATTCGCCTCAAAACCAGGGGCAGAAAGGTGCCTGTTTCCTCCCCCTCGCTCCCTCCACCCTCAAACTTTCTCACACAGCGGCAGTCTGATGGACGAGCCGATAAATGGGCGAAGTGAAAGTGCGGGCAACTACAGGTAGTCCTCGACTTACAACAGTTTGTTTAGTGACGGTTCAAAGGGAAGTGACAAATGTGACTTTTTCACGGTTATGACCATTGCAGCATCCCCATGATCATGAGATCAAAATTCAGACGTTTGGCAACTGCTTCGAATTTATGACCATCACAGCAGGGGTGGGTTCTACATACCTTTACTACTGGTTGATGACATTGGAGTCGGTGGGCAGAGCCTCCCACCGGTTTTACTACCGATTCTGTAGAACCATGCGAACCGGGGGCAACCCACCACTGCATCACAGTGTCCCAAGGCCATGTTTGCCACCTGACAAGCAAAGTGAATGGGGAAGCCAGATTCACTTAACTTCTCCACTGCAGTGATTCACTTAACAACTGTGGCAAAAAAGGTCATAAAACGGGGCAAAACTCACTTAACACATGTCTCAACAATAGAAATGTTGAGCTCAATAGTGGTCATAAGTCGAGGACTACCTGTAGTAGATCGTCATGGCCAAGCTGCTATGGCTTAGTCCAGCCTGAAAAAAAGAACAGAGTGACCCTAATCTTTGTCCTAAGGGCCTTCCTGCTTTCATCCTCACTTCGAGAAAGTGCTTTTCCCCTTTATAAAAAAAGGACCTTTCCCTTTACAAATACGGAGCCACTAGAAAGGAAATGCAGTGGGGGAAATAGAAACTAGGCTACTTATACAGGTAGTACTTGACTTACAACCACAATTGAACCCAAGATTTCTGTTGCTAAGCGAGACATTTGTTAAGAGATTTTTGCCCCATTTTACCACCCTTGCCACAGTCGTTAAGTGAGGTTGTTAAAGTTAGTGACATGGTTATTAAGTAAATCTGCTTCCCCATTGACTTTGCTTGTCAGAAGGTCACAAAGAAGGATCACATGACCCTGTGACACTGCAACAGTCATAAATATGAACCAGTGGCCAAGCGCCTGAAATTTAACCATGTGACCATGGGATGCTGCAACAGTCATAAGTGAAAAATTGTCATGTCACTTTTTTCAGGGCTGTTATAATTTTGAATGGTCACTAAATGAACTGTTGTAAGTCAAGGACTACCTGTGTTCAGCAAGGAGGTGTTGCCAATGAGCTTTTCCCAAGGTGCATTTCAGCACTAGACCAGGATTGTCAAACTCTATTTCGTTGATGTTGTGGCTCCGTTACCTGAGCCTGGGGACGGGGACAGAACAGTTGAGGGCCGCATCAGGGTTGTATTTGACCTTGGGGGGCCAGGGTGGGCGTGGTTGGGGTGGGCGTGGCCAGCTCAACGTCACTCATGTTGGGGGTGCTTGTGGTAACCCGAGCACTCTGCCAGCGAAAACGAGTTTCCAAGCTCCATTTTGGATGCGATGGCCTCCTGCAACCCTCTGCCAGCGAAAACGGGGCTCGAGAGGGCCGCACGCAGCTCTCCTGAGCTTTTTGTTGGCAGAGGCACTGTGGGCCAGTCCTTCACTGTTTCCAGGACGGCCCCATGGACCAGATCTAAGCACCCCATGGGCCAGATCTAGCCCCCGGCCTTGAGTTTGACATCCCTGCATTAGACAAACATTATATGGCAACTCTGTTTTTTGCCTGCACATTGTTGCTTTTATCTTAACTTCAAACCATGCCTGAGGCCGCCATAAGTTATGTTTACGTGTCGATAAAGTGACATTTGTGCCATTAAGCCAAAAACATCCCACAAAATTTTTAAGATAGACAAAAACAAAAAGTGCCATTCAGTCTTGCTAGGGTTAAGCTGGATGGGTTCTTCTCCATCCAGATCCCCACAACTTCCAGGCATTTGAAATAACCCTGAGAGCATCACTTTTGGGCAGGCTGCGGCAAAGCCACAACTGAAAACCAGCATACTGATATTAAGCCTGAAGACTGATGATTTCACTCAGCACCTTCACATCAATGTTAAATACTGAAGAGTGGGGAGAGAGAGTCAAGCCCACCCTGCAATGCAGGTGTCTAGATCTGGACCCTTCTTCCCCACCAATTGTAGCCAGTCCTGGAGGAAGGAAAACTACTTACTGTAAATCAATGCCCTTCACTCAAAATTCAGATGCTTGGAAAATAGCATGTATTTATGATAGTTGCAGTGTCCTGAGGTCGTAAGATCACCTTTCGCAACCTTCTGACAAGCAAAATCAGTGGGGGAGCTGTTAAGATTGACTTAACAGCTGGGTTACTAATTAACAACTGTGGCAAGAAAGATAATAAAATAGGGCAAAACCCATTTAGCAACTGTCTTACTTTGCAACAGAAATTTTGGGCTCAGTTGTGGTCATAAGTTGAGGACTACAGGTATTTTGTTTTATGCCCGTCAGAACATTCAGATCACACTGCTGAAATTCAGCGGTAAATGTGTTGATTTGGGAGAGGACAATTTCCCAGTTGACTGTCCCAATCTAACCAAAACTTTGTGGCCCCATTCCACTTATATCATTACAACATTGGCCACCCACTCTTCTAACTCTGATTAGCTCCTAAAATGAAAAGTGGACTTCATCTGCAAAACATTTTTTTTGGTTACTGTCTTGAATGAATGACATCACATTCTGTACATTAAGGTTTGTTATTGAAGATTTCTCAGACAATGTTATTAGCAGAGGCATAATAAAGTCTGTGTTGTGCCCTATAATTTATAGGGAGATTTCTCTTTTTGCCTTTGAATTCTAATTTCATGAATGATAGCAAGTCAGAAATTTGTCATGTTTGATTCAAATTTGAGAGATGGTATTCAATTCATCTCTTCAGCTGAAAGAGTTGTTTCAATCAAGGGAATATGGCAGAAGTAATTTCACATCTTCAAAACTCCCCAAAGATGATGGAGAATCCTGTGTTAATCTTACAGGGAGAGGAAAGTCTAATGTGCAACATAATAGATTTAATCAATTTATTTCACTGAGTATACTCTGAATGAACTACTCCACAGACTATTGTGTGCTTCATTCATGAAAGAGAATTTTGAAACATGTCAAGTAATAAAATTGCTTAGGTGAATTTAAAACAATTGCAAGATTATTTTGTCCAAGAAGTTGTAACAATAAACTTGAACAAAAGGCACACCTGATCATATAGCTTTCTTTAAATATATGGCTATTCAGAGAGAATGTTTACTACAAAACAGTAAACCTTCAGCAATCTGCTTTCTTCCCATCTTCAAGTCAACAGGAAAACATCCCAGTTTAGAGAACTCTGCTCCACAACTTGCCTTTGCTATGCATTGACAAGTCTGCTCACTGTTGTAGTCTGCACTTTTTTCAAATGAAGGAATAGACTGTCCTACCTAACGTTTTCCACCAACAAGAAAACTTAACTACTATCGTAATTGTTCCTGTGAACAGAATAGAATTCTTTATTGGCCAAGTGTGCATATGCTCTCAGTGTACATAAAAGGAAAAAAAAAGGAAAAAATACATTCATCAAAAATCATAAGATACAACACTTAGTGATAGTCATAGATTACTAATAAGCAATCAAATCATACTAGGAAACAAACAGAGCAACATAAATCATAAAAATATAAGCAACCTGGTTATAGTCATGAGTGGGAGGAGATCGGCAATAGGAAGGATGAAAAGAATAATAGTAATACAGTCTTAGTAAATAGTTTGACAGCATTGTGGGAATTAGTTGTTTAGCAGAGTGATGGCATTCGGGGAAAAAACTGTCCTTGTGTCTAGTTGTTCTGGTGTGCAGTGCCCTATAGCATCATTTTGAGGGTAGAAGTTGAAACAATTTATGTCCAGGATGTGAGAGGTCTGTAGATATTTTCTCAACCCTCTTTTTGATTTGTGCTGTATACAGGTCCTCAATGGAAGGCAGGTTGGTAGCAATTGTTTTTTTCTGAAGTTCTAATTATTTGTTGAAATCTGTGTCTGTCTTGTTTAGTTGCAGAGCCAAACCAGACAGTTATAGAGGTGCAGATAACAGACTCAATAATTCCTCTGTAGAACTGAATCAGCAGCTCTTTGGGCAATTTGAGCTTTCTGAGTTGGCACAGAAAGAACATTCTTTGTTGTGCTTTTTTTATGACGTTTTTGATGTTAGGTGTCCATTTTAAGTCTTGAGATATGATAGAACCTAGAAACTTGAAGGTCTCTACTGTTGATACTGTGTTGCCTAGTATTGTAAGAGGTGGTAGTATAGGAGAGTTTCTCCTAAAATCTACCACAGTTTTGAGTGTGTTTTGTTCAAGTTTGTTCCGGTTGCACCACAAGGCTAGTTGTTCAACCTCCTGTCTGTATGCAGATTCATCGTTGTCTCAAATGAGACTGTTGTATCATCTGCAAACTTCAGTACTTTAACAGAGGGGTCTTTTGAGATGCAGTCATTGGTGTATAGAGAGAAGTGGAGAGAGCACACAGCCCTGGGGGGTTCCTGTGCTAAATGTACAGGTATCTGATGTGATTTTGCCTAGCTTCACCTGTTGCTTCCTGTCTGTTAGGAAGCTTATGATCCATTTACAAGTGTTGTCAGGTACAGCTAATTGATTTAGTTTAGTTAGAAGAATATCTGGAATGATGGTATTGAATGCTGAACTGCAGTCTATAAAATGGGTGGTGAGGCAGATTTCTATATTCATTTTTATTGCTTACTTTATTTTGTCCTATTTTGGTAGACTTTTATTGCTAAGCATTTGTGATAGAATTAAAAAAAAACAACACCGTGATGTCCAACCCTCAGAAAAGAAAACTTGCAATGGAAGTGATAGGCACTCTTGTTATTTGAATTTCTGAAGATTTCTCCTGGCTGTCAAGAATGAAGGTGTTCTTACTGTCGGTGTCTTGGTCAGAAGATGAGATCTAAATAGCCATAGTGTTTTCTCCTTCCTATGAATATTAGAGATGAATGAGATTTTCCGGGTGTTATTTACCCTCAAAGAATTGAGGTTTTCTAGGTGTGATTCCTCATGTTCTTCCACTATCCAAAGAGAAGTCTCTAACCCTCTTCTGTTGTTTTTTTCTTGAATAGGAACACAGAATACTCCAAAAAGAACTGTTTTGCAATCACACAGTACAACCACTACACTCTACTGCTCCTTTACTCATCTACCTAATGAAGAAAAGTTTGTAGGCAAAATTTTGCCTTCTTTATTATTGCTTGCAAATGGGAATATTAACCTCATGGTAGACCAGTGACCAAGTTTCCATGAAGTCAATATTCTCATTAGAAGAAACAGCCCATTGCAGTGAAGTAACCAATTCCTCTACAGAAAATAGCTGCAGAGGTGCAGCATCTGGAAGGAAAAAGGATCTTCTATGGACCAGTTGGATTCCTGCAAATTGCTGATCTAGTAAAGCTCTTCCATATGTAACTAGAATGTCTACATGGCATGTCTTTTGCTGGCATAAGGTGGAAAACCCTAGTTTGACATCAGAACCCTTAGTCTCATTTCAGCTGGTCTCAGAAGCACTTGATGAGAAGCTCTAGTGTGAGGACACAGCTTGACAAATGGTAATGGGGTTACTTTGCAGTACAACAACCAGAACATGTAGAATAACCTGTTATTTCAGAAGAAATCCAGTCCTAGTCAGCAGATGTGCATTAAATCCCACATAAGTAGCACTATTTTTTTTTTTTAATTTTCAAATGTAAAGATTTGTGTACTGTTGGAACGACATTGAATTGTACAAGCATCATGGATGTATTTTTGTTACAGATGTATTTGTATTAGTATTTTAATATTTTAAATTTTAATAAAGTTTTTTTGAAAATTTAAAAAAGTAGCGCTAATTTTTTGTCTAAATGAGACAAGTCTCAGAAAAGAATTATGTCACTTACAAACTTTTTTTCTTTTACAAACTTAATCTCCTCCACACTACATCTCCAACCATGGTCTAGCATGGTCACTGAATGGAAATGATATTCAAGTGAAGAATGAAAATTGGCACTAACATTCTTTATACAGTACATGAGCCGTGTATTATCTTGCTATGTCCTGAAAATGTCCATGCAAAGCTGTATCTGCTAAGTGAAATTACACTATTTATATACTGTTATTTTGCTAATTACGTATCTGATAGCATTGTTCAAATAGATTTTTAAGATAAGAAGATATGAGGGAGACATATGTAGAGCGTGCTCAAGTATTGTGCTATAATTCCAAAGTGGAAAATGCAATACAAGATGGTTAAATATAAGGTAGATTGGGCAAATTTGTGGTGGGCAGATTTATTAAAGTCTATTAGGTTTTAAGATTTAACATTACATCCAGTTTGAAATACACTCTTTCTTGTTTGAAAGTATCCCAGAGAAATAAAATGTGGAACCAATATGGCCTTTATCTGATCAACACATTACTCTTACGTTCTTATCCATGCCTTAAATTTATAGGCAGGTGTGAATGCAATTAATATTGCATGGTGTTTCCTTTTTATATCTGAAATTGTCCATCCCTCAGTTCCAGATATAAACAACTGAAACAGATTTGGGGATAAATAGGGATAGCTAATGACTGATAAAAGTTGTAGTGGTGAAAAAAGGAGAATCAGCAATGTAAATATTCGTCAATGTATAAATTTAAAGCAGATTTACAAATAATAAAGCATCCTTTTTTCTTTTCTGACTTCACAGGGACATCCTAAACCTAGTTTCAATCTGTAACTTTCTATACATGACTGTAGGGTTATCTTATAGCCAACCCAAAAGTGAAAATTACTTGAAGTAATTTTTTACTGTGCCTGAATAAATATAATTTTGTTTCCTCTTCGGCCAACAAAGTCATTATAGCTTCATGCTGTGTAAAATGTTTGTCACTTACTCTGGAGGCAAGGACAGGTGATAACTGCAAAGAGAGATCTGTCTGGCATTGCTGGGAGGCATATGCATTCCCCCATAGCCATTTCTTTCCCTGTCTTTGCTTCCTGAGTTCAATTTCATACCTGGCAGTCTCTCCTACCTATTTTGCAAACAGTTAGTCTCCAGCCTTTCAGTACAGTGGGTAAGATAAGGTGTATTAATGCTGGTACCAAAATATTCTGAAATGGCATGTGGCTTTAGATACAATAGCCCCCCTTTTCTTGATTGCAGTGTCAGAAAATAGGGATATTAAACTGGGCGATGGTTTATTTCCCATATTTATTTCAATTACTCTTCCCCTGCCTTCTCTATAGTACAAGATGTAATTTGCTCAATGTCTAATCATTTTGAATTTCCACCCTACAGGATCTAGTTAGTTGTACAATTATGGCAAAATCTGTGTCTCTCCTCCATGGGCTATTTCTGCCTTGGTCTCTTCCCAGATGCTTCTTTATATTATTTTGACTTTGGAAATATAGGAGTACAAGCAAAAATAAACCTTAAGGAGACCTTATTAGACAGATCACCTTATTTTTGCTGCTCTGCCTTTTGGATGGATGTTTTCTCTGCTCTCCTGGGAATATGCTTGTGCAAATTCTCCTTATTCTCTCTCTCTCTCTCTGTGTGTGTGTGTGTGTGTGTGTGTGTGTGTGTGTGTGTCTTATCCATTATTAACTTTTTGTGTTGCTGTCACAACTAAGCACCTTTTCCAGCTTAGAAATTTAAAGTCTAACTGGATGGAATGTCTGGAAAATATTGAAAAGAACTGATTGCCATAAAAACAATTTGCTTTTATTAAATAATTTTAAAATATGCTTTTAAACAGATTTATTTCATTTGATAAAGTTCTTACATCCTATCAATATGGGTCGTCGTCCTCAACGTATGACAATAGAATCCAACATTTTTGTTACTAAGGAAGGCAATTGTGGCAGGTGCCACAAGAGCAAAATGGACCAGTAATGAGGAGAACACATTCTATGCGAGTACATTTTTTTTTCATTTTCTGAGTTAAGAATGGAGGACTTCTGTGAACCACTGGACTGTATATTTTAAAATGCATTTAACCAAATTGCCACTTTTGCAACTCGGCCCTATCCTGTCATTCTTAGTTTTACATCATTTGTTGAAAGTTATTTGGAAGACACTTCGTCCAACTCCTAACTATGGTAGGACTACACCCTATTGTAACAACACAGGCCAAGAATCTGGAAACTGTCTAAACCCTAAGCCCTATTAAGCATCCCTGATAGCGGGAAGAGTAATCATCATAGCTCTAAACTGCAAGAGGCCTTTTACATCTCAACATTATTTTAAACCAGCGGTTCCCAATCTTTTGGGCACCAGGGACCAGTTCCGTGGAGACAGGTTTTTCCACGGACCAAAGGGGGCATGTTTCGTGTGCTGCCTGCATCCCGTGGATTGAGCTTTACTTGTTTGCATGGCCTGGTTTCTGGCATGCTGTGGACTGGTGCCTGTCCACAGTCTGGGGACCCCTGTTGAGGGGGGAGGGAGGGAGAGGAAAAGAGAGACAGAGCAAGAAAGAAAGAGGTATGCAGGGAAAGAGGAGGGAGGGAGGGAGAGAAAGAGTGAGTGAAAGAGGCAGGCAGGGAGGGTCAAGAGAGGGGATAGGAACGAGGAAAAGAGAGAGAGAAAAGTCAGGGAGGGAGAAAGAGGGAGGGAAAGAGTGAAAAAGAGGCAGGCAGGGAGAGACAAGAGAGGGGGGAGAAAAGAGAGAAAGAAAAGAGAGAGGGAAAGCAAGGGAGAAAGAGATAGGCAGGGAAAGAGAGGAGGGAGGGAGGGAAAGAGTGAAAGGCAGGCAGGGAGGGACAGAGAGAGGGGGAGGAGGGAGGAAAAGGGAGAGAGAAAGATGGAGGGCAGAAAGAGACAGAGTGAGTGAGAAAGAAAAGAGAGGGAAAGAGAGAGAGAGAGAATAAAAGTCCGTCAAATATACAGGATATGTAATTTCTTGTTATTATTTAATGGTGGTCCGTATTTATTATGTTAGATGATAATTTAATTCTTTTAGGAATAAACGTCCTTCCTAACAAGTAAGGCTAAACTGCAGGAGTAAGAATTCAATCGATAGAAGCACGCCAGTTCTTTCTTTTGACGAGGCGCGCATCACCGGTAGGATCGATCTTAAAATAGGGCGCCGCTCTGCGACTCCCGTCGCGCGCCCAGCCAAGCCTTCGGACGGGCGCTCGTATTATTTCCGAGCTCAGAAAGCCGGAGTCCGTGCGTCAAAAGATGAGTCGTTCCTCTCATTGGCTGTTCCGATGAAGACGCGTCGCACCCCAAACATTGCGGGGCGTGACCAATAGCCAAGCCCGATGCGAAGATCTCGAGAGAGTTGATCTGAAGCTGGCACCGCCATGTTGAAATAGGGAGAGGCCACAGCCAGTTTATGTCGTTCTTCGGATTTTTTTTGTTTTTGAAAAGGAACGCGAAGACCTCAAGGAAGCATTTGGATCGACGCGTGTCTTGATTTGCTCCCTCCCAGAAATCCCGGTGGTGTTAAAGAGGCAGGCGGAGGGGACGGCAACAAGAGGATGGTGCAGTCCTGCTCTGCCTACCGTTGCCGGAATCGATACGACAAAGAGAAGCCCATCTCTTTCCACAAGTGAGTAGGGGCGGGGGTAGGAAAACGGGAGCAGGGAGGGGGGGGAGAGAAAGGAAAAAAAAAAAGCGGCTCTCTCGACCAGGCGGGAGAAGGAGATAGCATTCGCTTCGCGAACAGGAAGGCGGGGCCAGAGCGCCTGCGCGGCCCAAAGGGGGAGGGACTTTAAATAGTGCGCGGCCTCTCTGGAGGTCGGGGAGAAGGCGGGGCTAAGTGCGATTACTGGGTCGTTTCGTTTTTTTTTTTCCTTTAAAAAGTAAGGCTCGAGACGTGCCTGACTGGTGGAATCGAACGCGCGTAAGCGCGCGCTTGTTCAACCGTCAATAACAGCAAAGCGCCTCTTCAAGCTTTCTGACAGGCTGGGAGGGAATGGTTACCAATGATTGCTTAAAATAATCATGATTAAGAATCGGCAAAGCAGGATCGATAAGGATTGCCCCCCCCTCCTTTTGACCCTGGTATTGCACCCGAATGCTGGCTGGTTTAATAAACAATCCCTCCCCCCCCCCAAAAAAAAATAATAAAGCAAGGAAAGTTTCATTTTGTTGAAAGCAAGTAGACCTAGGGCTGATTTTGGGCTTTAGGTGTACAAGTAGTCCTTGACTTACAACAGCTCGCTTAGTGACCGTTCCAAATTAAAATGGCACTGAAAAAAGTGGCTTATGGCCATTTTTCACACTTATGACCATGGCAGCATCCAGCATTTACATTTGGATGCTTGACAAAGGATTCACATTTATGACGGTTGCAGTGTCTTGGGGTCATGTGAGCATCTTTTTGCAATCTTCTGTCAAGTAAAGTTGATGGGGAAACCAGATTCACTTAACAACCGTGTTACTAATTTAACAGCTGCAGTGGTTCACTTAATAAATGTAATGAGAGAAGTCATAAAATGGGGCAAAACTCACTTAATAAATTTCTCACTTAGCAACATAAATTTTGGGCTCGATTGTCATACGTTGAGGACTACCTGTACAAGTAGTTTTTGACCTAAGACTATAATTGTGCCTAAAATTTCTGTTGCTAAAAAAGACCGTTGTTAAGTAAATTATGCCCTATTTTAGGACCTTTCTTGTCACGATTGTTAAGTGAATCTGCAATTGTTAACTTAGTAACACAAGGTTAAGTGTATCTGGCTTCCCCATTGACTGTCAGAAATTCACAAAAGCTGATCACATGACCCAGGGACACCGAAACAGTCATAAGTACAAATCAGTATCCAAGCGTCTGAATATTGATCATGTGACAAGGGAATGCTGCAACAGTCATAAGTATGAAAAATGGTCATGTCACTTTTTTCAGTACGTTGTAACTTTGAATGGTCGCTAAATGAACAGTTGTAAATTGAGCACTACCTATATAACTCAGTTCTGTTTGTTGAACTACTATACTGTTTTTTATAATCCCGGTATTCAGGATTATTCTCATAAAAAATTGAGAGCAGCTGAGTTGACTTGCATCAAAGAAGTGTAACTGAAAGTTTACAAATAAGCATGCACGTTTGTGAATATCCACAAGCTCATCTTGACTGAATACGTGCTTTTGAGAACTTGAAAGTTTGCATGCTATCTGTAAATCTATAGCTGGGTTAATAAAATATATTTTAATACTGATCTTGAGCTTTTTATATTTAATTTAAATGTTTTATTTTCTTTGGACAGTAATAAATTTTTGTGGATTTTGTACGCTCCTTAAAAATTTCTACAAACATGGATTAAAGTTTTAGAAATGGTGTATTTCAAAGTTCTCCCACAGATCATGAGTAGAGAGGAATCTGTAATTTGTTCACTAGAAATTGAATGTTGAGACATCTGTACTGGAAGTCATCTTGCACATACTGATTTTTCTGTTTTTGGTTTCCATTAGCACCTCCCCTGTTACTGGGAGAACAAAAAAATAGAGTCCTCTAATTAAATCTAAAAGCTTGATTCCTACCATGTTTTAGGCAATTTCTTAAAAGCATATTAAGACTACAGCTAAGTGAAAATGTGAGTGCTTCCCCTTCCTCTCCCTCTCACTTCCAGTTTGGTAGTAATAATAAAAAATGTTTGATGTACATTTTATTTGTAGGTTTCCTCTCACAAGACCTGATCTCTGCAAGAAATGGGAAGCTGCTGTTAGAAGAAAAAATTTCAAACCAACAAAATATAGCAGCATTTGTTCTGAACACTTTACTCCAGATTGCTTCAAAAGAGAATGTAACAACAAACTATTAAAGGATAATGCTGTACCAACAATATTTTGTCACACAGAACCAAATGTGAAGGTAAGTGAAGTTTATGAATTATTTTTAAAGCTTCTGTAATTCAGAAAACACTGGGAGGCAATGCTAAGCAAAAGTATTTTGAAGACAGGAAACTGATATATAGTGCCAGATAGAAGCGTATTATATTCATCTATTGATATAATAGTAAGAATTAAAATTCTGTTTCTACTCATTTATATCCTTTGATTTTTTATTTTGGATTCTTCTAAAATAAAAACAAAAAATGGATTCATTGTTGCAATTCTGACAGCTTTTTGTATCACTTTCAGACATTTCATCATTCCTTCAAGAATACTTTTAAATTTGGTTGATTTCACATGGGTTAATGCAAGAACATGATCAGTGCAAGATTCTGCCTCAGACAATATCTCATAATTTTTTGGACCATTGCAAGAGAACTAAATATTTACTGTTTTATACAACTGCACCTTACTCCATCTCATATCATTTATGGACAGAATAGTGCTGTTCCAACCATAATGTCCCACTTCGTTTTCTTTTCTAAACAAGAAGAAATGGGGAGAATGATTTGCTTGGAACAATGGATATGTGGGACACAAGTTTTCCTATCAAATTGCCACTACAGGACTTGATGGAAATTTAAAGTAAGGTACTGTTTTGACTATTCAGCAGCCCTTTCAGAACTAAAAACCTAAATAGGAGTCCTTGTATAAGTTATTATTTCCATCCAAGAAATAGCTATATTAATACAACTAAGTGATGCCCTTTTAAAACAACAAACGTACTTGCAACCTTCTATGTTAGAAATCAGCAACCTTTTCAGGCTCTTTTACAATTTTGCACTACATTTTGGATGCTAAAATACAATTTTAAACAACAAAACTCACATGATACCTGATGGAAGAATATATATCTATCTTATATAATTGGCTTATATTTTAAGTTTTTAATTTTTATTTAAAAATCCTCATATTTTAATTTTTGAAGTTAAAGGTATCATGGTTAACCCTTGTTTTATCAGAGCATAAGATTTTCTTTTAACAAAATCTCGTTGTCTTTTCCTTATCCTCCTAAAAATGCATGAGTTAATTAGGTGAATCATCATCATCATTATCATTTTAGCCATTGTCTATCCACTGCAGAATGAAGACCTCTTCTGCATGTTTCCAACCATTATGGTCCTGAGCTTTCTTTTGCCAATTGGGCCCACAATACTTGCTGATGTTGTTGATCCATCTTGTTTTAGGTTTCTTTCGTGGATGCTTTTTATCAAGTGGGATCCATTCTATGACTGCCTTGGTTCACCTGCCATCAGTTCTTCCTATGTAACCAGCCCATTTCCATTTCAATTCTTTTACTTCTCTTGATTATATCATATATTTCGTTTGTTCTCTAATCCTTGTTCAGGTCTTTCTATTCACTAATGGGTGCTTAAACAGAGGGCGCTCGTGCTCTCATGTGAAGCACCATTTGCACAAGCATCCTCTGCTCAAGTGCCCACAGCTCGCACAAATGAAGCTTCGCATATGCACTTGCTTGCCCATTGCTTGCGCAGCTTGGTTTTGAACAGACTTCATCCCGGTAGTGGGCTGAGGCGACCTCAGCCCACTACTGTTAGGGACCCCTGATTTATGACAACTTTCTGGTTTTTTATAAATATTAAGTCAATATCCTACATGCGACCAAGGTATTTTGCTGCAACCCTCTCCCCCCCCCTCTCTCACACACACACTTTAAGCCATTAAAAAAATTATACTGTTTTGGATGTTAATTAATACTACCTTTTAAAATCTTTAATTTTTGATGTACCATCCATAAAACATAACTGCTAATAGGGGTTTTTTTTTCTTCCGGTTATTTAATTAATGATGCTTGGAATTCTGAAAGTTATTGTTTAATGATTCTTGACACTAGGTTGGACACTAACAGATGCTGATATGTGCGGTTTTGGGGAAAGGGCTGTGATAAACATTAATTAATCAAATGATTATATTAATTACGCATTTTTCTTCTGTTTACTTGTATTCAAATTTCAGAGAGTGCCTAGTCAAATTCCTGCAGTTTTCTTGGCAAGTTTTTAGAAATTGTTTGCCACTATCTCCTTTTTATGGCTAAGCGAAAGTGTTTAGTCCAAGGTCATTCAGCTGGCTTTATGCTTAAGCATGACTGGAACTCGTGATCTCTCTGTTTCTAGCCTGGTGCCTTAACCACTGCACCAAACTGGCTCTTTTAATGGTGATATAAAGTGCAATTAATATAATCATAATCCAGTTTTAAATGGTTAGGCTTGCAATTTATGCTGTAGCATCAGTAATATGAAGGCTTCATTACAACAAAGGCCCTCAGTATTTCTGGTCTGCATATAAAATTGCCATTGGGATTTTCTTATGAGTTAATGGAAAGATTGCCACTGGATAGGCTGTTCAATGCATAGTAATCAGGTCTTTTTTTATTTAAAAGAACTATATTTCTGTATACATTTGTTGTGGATCTAGACTAGCTACATCAACCTGGACTTAGCATAGCTAATAACCAGTGGTTATTTTAGCAAGGGGTTCTCTGCCCGGTTGCTGGATGGGTGTGGCCATGGTGGATGTGGCCTAGTCGGCCTTCACCATGGTGTGTGTGTGGGGGGGCATTTTTCTCCTCCCTGGGCTCTGGAGGCTTTCCTTGAGTCTCTGGGAGGGTGAAAATGGCCTCCCCAGGCTCTGGAGGCTGGAAACAGGCCTGCTTCCGGCTTTCCCGAACTTCCGGTAGACCTGTTTTTCGCCATCCCCAAGCCTCCGTGTGCTCCCTGTACTTACCTGCATTCAAAACGGGCTGCATGGGGACTCCTGGAGGGGCAGGGCGGGGCGGGTGAGACTAGCCAGGAGTGAGATTTGAGGGTTCTCCAAACTGCACAGAATCTTTGCTAGTGGTTCTCCTGAAGCCCTGCGAACACCCAGAAGCCCACCCCTGCTAGTACTGTTAGTGGAGGATAGGATTTAACATGAATATTAAAATCAATTTCTGTAAGATAGCAAGCCTGGAGATGAGGTGAGAGCTCATCAACCTCTATCACTATCATGTAGACATTCATGAATTGAATGTTTCTAGGCTGTAGTTCCAAATCCTCTCCTATAACTATTAATTATAGTCAAATCACTTTTTTTTTTGCAGGAAAAAAACCCACCTTGCTATCTGAATCTGAATACATTTTAATGAAGTTATTTCAAAATAACTTTTCAGTGCAACTGATAAGGGTGAAAAAAAAAGAAATAATCACTGACTCATGGATTAGTCATTAGAGCTTCATTTACTGAAGCGTTTAACAGATGTAGAAACACTAATAATCTATAAATTTGTTTCAGTTCAATTCAAGTCTATTTATGGTAATTAGTATATATAAATACAAATAGCACATACAAGAATAATATCAATTATAATTTGAGATAAGATTTCACAAGTTTTCAAAGATTGTTGAAAAAATAGCAGTTAAACAAAATATATGTAACACTGGTACAGGAATTGAATAATATACGGATAACATATGCATCATTATTTTTCTTGAGAACCTTCCAAATTGGGGGAGATTAAATCTGTTTTCAAATCTATATAAAAGTTGTAATATAATAAGACATTGTTGGGGAGAGATTGGCCAAACCAGAGGGAGAAGTCAAGTGGAGAATTAGTCTGGAATCGTTATGTAGCCACAAGAGAGCAAGGACCAATCCCCTTTGAAGGACTTTGAACCATGTCTAATCTGGCTCAGGTACAAACTGCCAGTCTGGGAAGATTCCTGTGAAATAGGCATGAACAATAAAGTAGCTAATTGAACTCTTCATGTGTGGATCTGGTTGATCTCGTCTGACAGACATGGGCAATGTTCTCTGTTGCACTTACAGAAGAACTTTTGTTGCAAGCTTTAGTTCTAGGTAGGTATACAGTTTTAGACAGTAGACTTTTGTTCCCTTTCAATGGCAATGTACTTTAAAATAAATGGGAGAGGGAAAATGTTTTTTGTCTTTAATAGTGATGGAACAGTTTCAAAATTCTTAATATATAAGATAATCGCAGTACAAATTAGGTACTTCAAAAATTGTAATTAATGATTGAGATCAAATTTTTATTTTTATTCATTTATAAATTTATATACCACCCATCTTGCACTTTCAGGTAACTCTGAGCTTCTCACAATGTAATAAAACACGGAGTTATAAAAACATTTAACTATAAAATAACAGATTAAAATCACAGAAGATTAAGAACAGACTAAAAGATCACAGATTTGGAATGGAGAAGTGGTGGTGCCTTCTTCTGGCATTGCACCAGCCATCTGCACCCTACAGTTTCTCCTTCAGAGCTCCATGTCAACCAGCGCAGCCTGGTTTTATGTCTCTTCCTGAGTGCCAGAGGGGTTTCTTTCAGTGTAAAAAGATTGCACAATACTGTTAAAAGACAGAATCTAATCTTATTTGAAAAATAAACTCATGAAGTAAAAAAAAAAACTAATGCCCTAAAAGTAAAAAAAAAATTGATGAATTATGCATTTTATGCGTCATATAATGCACTGGGTTGCTAGATTTTTGAAGAGAATATTTCCTGTTCAATGCCACATATTCCAAAAGATAAGCAGAAAGTGTATTTATTTGTTAGATTTATATTCTGCCTTTTATTTTGTTCGGTGTTTATTATAGAATCCACATTAGACAATCACTGCTATTCAGTGCAGTTGCGTACTGGTGTGTTTCCTTAGTAAATCTCATCAGATATTAAGTCTTTTCTGAAAGATGGCGGGGCATCCACAACTATGGTCATTGGCTTCAAAATGGGCAAGTGAATTGTGAAGCCAGTGACTGTAACTGCAGATATTCTTGACCTATGGACTGGTAGAGATTTCAACTGAAATTCTAGAATGATTAAATGTTAATATTCCTTCAAAACAAATCTTAAAGGTAAGTCACAGTCTTACTTACAGTAAGATGAATGAATATGTTTACAAAAATATAACTGTATAATAAATTATTCAAATGCCTCAAACTGCTTCACTGAAATAGATTACATTCTGGTTTCTAATGTTCCACTTGAATCTATAACAGAGACCTCTAGGCTGGATTAATTGTAGTTTTTGCTCCTGTTATGAGCTATGTTGTTTATACAAAGGAAAAATCTAGGTGGAGCTGGAAATTTAATCTCATTTTGCTGTGACTAAATTACTGAGAAACAATCCCTAAAGCATTTTGTAATTATTTAGAGAATAATCTTGAAGAATCTGGGAGCATTTACGTATGTTGGAAAACATTAAAGGCGGTTGTAGGAACATAACTATAACATCTAATGGCTTAGTAGAAAAGAAGGATAGAATAAATGAATAAAAGGGGGAAAAAGATTTATTGGTACCACCTAAATCTAATAGGTTCAATTAAAGAATTAGAACTATGGAAATTCATTTCTGTTGTAATAGAATTAGTTTAGATGAAACAAAGATACTATGAATAAAACAAATGACTGTATTTCTATCTGAAGTTCACGTGATCTTCATAAATCTAAATTTCATCTCCAATCTCTCATCCACTGGCCTATTATTTCTTCCTTATACAGATAGTATTGCTATCCTATCTATTTAAAGTTATCCTTTTCAGATGTTTAGGAGCACTGGTGACCTCTGGCTTTAGGGAATGTATAGAATGTAATTATTCTAAGACAAAGCTCCTAGATTTCATAAAAAAGCATTTCATTTTTTCTCATAATTGGATAATTAATAATATATCTATTGAATGTTAATTTCTATGTAAAGAACATTAAATATTTACTTCTAAGTATACTTCTTTGAATGACAAAATAAGTGGATAAGAGCCTAAGAAGCTTCCAGTGTGATTATCAGACTTTCAAGCTATAAGAGCAATAATTATATATCCACAGCAATTAAACCAATTACTAAGATCTTAAGTCTGCTGCTATATGGCACTCAGCTGTGGGTATATAGGAACATCTACCTTCAAAGCTATTTAGGTCCAAATTTCTAAGAGCCATTCTCCGTGTTTCTTAGTCTCCTGTAAATGTCATTCTTTGACTGGAAATTAGCAGTCTTTCCAAGTCTGTTTGAGACTTTATTGACCTCACATTTGGGTCAGGTCCTAGTCCAGCATTAACTCTTAGATAGTGGGATTGCTTTCTTGAAAAAAACAAATTGATTCTGATTTAGTTTATTTTGGGCTTCCCTCTTCCCATAATTATATGCTTTTTGGGTCCAGTATAGGTAGTCCTCGACTTACGACCACAATTAAGGCCAAAATTTATGTTCCTAAGCAAGGCAGTTAAGTGAATTTTGCCCCATTTTACAATCTTTCTTGCCACAGTTGTTAAATGAATCACTGCAGTTGTTAAGTTAGTAACACAGTTGTTAAATTAATCTGGCTTCCCCATTGACTTTGCTTGTCAGAAGGTCGTAAAAGGTGATCACGTGAATCTGGAACTGTCATAAATAGGAGTCAGTTGCCAAGCATCTGAATTTTGATCAGGTGACCATGGGGATGCTGCAATGGTTGTAACTGTGAAAAACAGCTCTAAGTCACTTTTTTTAGTGCCATTGTAATTTCAAATGGTCACTAAATGAACTGTTGTAAGTGGAAGACTTCCTGTATATGGTAGAATTGAAGTGATAGACTTAGGCATCCAAAAATATGGATTGAGTATTTCATATCTTGCAACTGTGAACATGTGGGTGCTTCTTTTGTTATCCAAAGATAATTTTATAATTTTAATTTTATAATTATATCTTTCATGCTCTATGTAGAATAGCATTTACACAGGTATAAACTAATGATCTGTCTTCAGTGGTTACAAATTATTATGTACTAGGATTGTGTCTCTGGATTCTTAGATACCAAAGATGAGTCTGTAGCATATATGTTAACTAAATTTCCCCTTTTTACACAACTGGCATCTTGAACTTGTACCAGTTTATTCAGTGTCCATTCAGTATTTTCAAGGTGAGCTCAGGTATGATAAGATTCTGGTGAGAGCGGACTTCTCTATTCTGTTCATTTGCGAAGCCTTTAATTGACTAAACATATTGTTCCCCTGTCAGTTTTGCTACCTCTGTTTGAAGCTTGTTTTAATGCAAATAAAATAATGAAATTATTATTTTTCCCCCAAGCATGAAGTTTTGAAGAAGAAAAGCGATCTTGCTTGTCACCTGAAATGTATTATGTTACGTTTTAATGAAACAAATGTAAAATATATCTTCTTGTTTTGCTTTTTAGTCTGAAGGCACACAAGAACCACCTGAAGTACCAACGCCCCCTTCTCCTTCACCTCCACCACCTCCGCAAACGTACCCAAGATTGGTAGATCCAAGCATTGGATTATTGATGCCACCACTTCACACTCCCAATAATATTGCTGTATTTTGTGATCACAACTATACCGTAGAGGATACTGTGCATCAGAGAAAAAGAATTCAGCAACTGGAAGAGCAGGTGGATAAACTGAGGAAGAAACTTAAGACTGCCCAGCAGCGATGTAGGCGTCAGGAAAAACAGATTGAAAAACTACGAGAGCTTGTTCAGTTTCAGAAGGAAAAAGACGTGCTGTCAGGCAAAGGTGGTTATGTGATTCTGCCTAATGACTATTTTGAAATTGTAGAAGTCCCTGCCTAGAAGGCTAGCATTGTCATTTGTGGGACACTGCCAAAGTTAGCCTCACCAGACTAACCCACCTGTTCAGTTTAAAAAAGCAAGACTTTTTAGTTCTGTATATTAAATACTTCAGCCCTTCAAAACAATAAAAGTTGGTATATAATCATTTGTTGGTGTTGTCTAGTGCTGATCTTTTTATTGATCCATTGCTCAAAAATGGAGCTGGTGATGCTTAAATGTAGAGAATGCTTGACAATAACATACTGTACTCGCTCATATGTTGCTTGATGTGATGGAATTTGACTCAGTAAAAAGAAATATTGAGCTGTAATAAAAAAGATAAATCCTGGAAAAGCAAAAAAGCATCAGAAAAAAATTCAAAGCACCTCGATTGTGTTAGGGATAAGTTTTAACAGGAAAGATACTTTGTCAGGCTTTAAAGATTTGTATCAATAGTTTAACAGCATTCAAGTGCATTCCAAGACTCTAGTGACTCCTTTATCTGACTCTACCAATCTCAAAAGAGCTGATATTAATATTGACATTGTCCTCCCCTTTCAGGAAATTCAAATTCCAGCAAACTCAACAATCTATGTTCAATGATTCATTGGTCTATGAAGTATTTCTATAGCATTCATAAGGCGTGGTATGATACAATATGGTGGCTATTATCTGTGAGTCACTAAAACCTTAGTTCAAGTTCTCGCTCCCTTGAGTAATTTAGGCCAGTTGTGTTTCCTCAGCCTCTGAAAAAATATTTATGTCGTTTTTCTGTTCCACTGTGTGAGATTGCAAAAGATGGCTAAGCTAGGTCATCTTTCACTGTTCAATTGTACTTTAAAAATAAAAGAAAAAAAAAGGCAATGTTAGAGACACATACATAGAAATTCTAACCAGCTCTTAGAATAGTGCCCAGACAGTAATAGGGTTCCAGTTCAGGTGCTAGACTATTAGAATCCAATGAAACCTCAATTTAATGAACTTCAGTAAAACAGGGTTCATATGCAATCACTCATGTTGGACTGATGATTTATGCGAATTGCATAAATTCAGATTATTTGCCTGATAACTTAAATCATGTAAATGATACAAATCAATCAACGATCCTTCAAATTTATATTCAGTTTCATCCTGTTCATCTTCCATTTCGTGCTCGTAGTGAGGCAGATTCAAAATAAACATCTGAATCACAAGATCTAGTTTAGATGAATAAAACAGTTTCACTGCCTGCGTTCAACATGATGATGACTGATGGTGTGCAACCTTCTCTGACTACCTTATATAGGTTTTCAGTTGCAACCCAAAGTCTTGGTTTTAACTTACAAAACCCAAAATGACTTGGTACACAGATAATTTCATTGCTGCCTTCACCTACCTGAACTAACCTATCTACTACACTTTTTCTGGGAAAACCTTCCAGTGAAATCCAGTTTCACAAGCTTAAGGAAATGGAGGCCAGGAGGCACTGATTCTCAATTGTTGCTCCAGCCTTATGAAATAGACGTCTTATGGCATTAAGACTTGCATCATCTCTCAATATTCTGGGAGTAGTTTTAAGATGGAACTCTTTGATAGAATACTTGTTAGATGATGCTAGCTTTAATTTCAATGTAATGGTTGCAATTCACTTTTGTCTTGTATTTTGATTGCTATTTATTTTTTCCTATTATAATTATACAACATTTACATTTTCTATTTTAATTATGCTTATCGGTGTTTGTGTTTTTTTATTGAGTTACATAAAACACTTTCAATCTTTGCCAGTATATAGCTAGAATAAATGAATATACATATTGATCAGGTTCATACATTATGCTAAATCATTTATTTAATCATGGTTTATTGAGTAAATCACAATTAGCTGGGTTTGCAGAGCACACTAGTCCATAAATAATTATTTATAGATTATAAATGTGTAAATTTACATAACATCTTAAGTCCTAAACAAGCCACATAGTAGCTTAATACACTTTGTGAATCCAGACATTTTGAGGGATTCTTCATGGAGTCGGAGTCATTTTATTTCAGTCACTGACTAACAAAGCAAAAAAGTGTCAATTGATTAAAATGAAACAAGGTATAAAATCATAAAACAAGTAAAATTTTAAGTTAACGTTTGAGAATTGGGACATAAAAATAGCATAGTAAAGTATGCTAAAATTTATATAAGCAAATAAATGATTGCGCAGAATAAAGAATACTAAAATTACCAATCTAAAATATATAAGATAAAGGTAAAGGTTCCACTCGCACATATGTGCTAGTCGTTCCCGACTCTAGGGGATGGTGCTCATCTCTGTTTCAAAACCAAAGAGCCAGCGCTGTTCAAAGACGTCTCCGTGACCATGTGGGTGGCATGACTAAATGCCAAAGGCGCACGGAATGTTATTACTTTCCCACCAAAGGTGGTCCCTATTTTTCTACTTGCATTTTTTTATGTGCTTTCGAACTGCTAGGTTGGCAGAAGCTGGGACAAGTAATGGGAGTTCACCCCGTTACACAGCATTCGGGATTCAAACCACTGAACTGTCGACCTTTCGATCGAAAAGCTCAGCATTTTAGCCACTGAGCCACCGCATCCCTCCTAAAATACATAGAACCATTATAATATAAAAAGCTATGGGACTTTTCATGAAATATCTTTGTCAGAGAGATGAGAGCTGCTTGCAATTGTCTTCACTAAAACATATCACCAAACTAGTAAACAACTCTAGCAACTACATGCTTTATCAAATTAAAAACCTCTGAAGAAATAAATTTTAAGCGTGCTAATTTAAACTGGAAAGATTTTATTGTTCTAAGACTACCACGCAAGACCTAGTAAATTAAGTTGAAATAATGATTATAAAAAAGATTGGCACATTCCCCTTCCCCACACTGCTTATGTAGTCTCTTAAGTGTATAAATCAGTGATGATATAATGATGTCATAATTCCTCCCTTTCTACCTTACAAAAGGTTAATGTTAGTGAATGTGACTGAATCCTGAGAAGACATCTGGTTTAAGGTAAAGCTTATTAGATGTCATTGTAACATTTGGAAGATCTAAACTGTTATCCAAATTACCATTCTTTATTGATAAGAAAATACTGAAGATACTTAATACAAATGCTGATAGCTTCTTTGAGTACACATGCCAGCAGTTACAAGGTTATAGACTCCTAATGTTTAAATCAAATTGATTTGTGAGATTTACTGTATATCCTACACTTTGTTCTTAAGCCAGAACAGTATATCAAGTACTCCTTTCTCTGATTATTTTTTTACCTCAACAACAATCCTGTGGGCTGAAAGAGAATGACTGTCCCAAATTTTGTAATTGAAGGTGGTCTTGAACCTTCCTCATCAAATCTTTTGTAAGAGTCTCTGATGGAAGAATGATTGTACCATGAAAGCCTCCATGGAATTGTTCTACCATAGATTAGAAAACAATGTATGTTTTTTGGTGCCTGTGGATCAATGTCAACTGGTATTTCCTGGACTACTACTGCAGTTTTTTAATAAGGTTTTTCAGAAATGGTTTGCCATTGCCTCCTTCCTTGGGCTGAGAGAGAGTGAATGGTCCAAGGTCATCCTGTTGCCTTCATGTCTAAGGTGGGACTAGAACCCATGATGACCTGGTTTCCACCCAGTGTCTTTAATAATTGACATTTGTTTGCTGTGAACCTCTTCTTCCATATCTTGATTTTCAATTGAACAAACAAAAACCACAGCTTATGATATGCAAATCTTTGAAAGAGTGCTTTGTGTTAAGGAAGGCTTGAGGGAAGCACCTTTCCCAAGCTCTTCATGAAGGCATGTGACTCTCTCACACTTAAGAGTAAAGTTAAGCAGCAGCAATGTTTTACTTTACCTGCTCCAAGTGGTCTTTAATAACTAGAAGATGCCCCTGCCCAAACATTGTTCCACCTGTTGCAGCCTTCTCCAGCAAGTGCTGATATTGGTTGAAGCTGGTGGGGACATGAATGGTTTTGGTTGTTTTCCTTTTTTAATTTAGATATATATTTTATTGAGATTACCATACTATCAAATACAAATGAAAATAAAGTTAGTAGGGAAATGGGAAAGAGAAGGACTTTGGTGAACATTTTTATTTTTATTCAATTTTTCACATTACTGTATTGCCCATCTCCCTCAAAGACAGATTGCCTCTTTGCCTTGATGAGAAGAATTTGGTTTTGACTGCAGTGCAGAGCACCTTTCTGAAGTAAAACACCTTGTACATTTTGTACAAGCTTTTGTTTTTTCTTCACTTACAAGGAAACATCATTCAGATCAGCAGCCATGCTAGTCTTTCACATATGGGCTACATTTGGACATCCCAGTAAGACGTGAGCTGCAGCATGGTTTACATTTAGTTTACTTCCCAACATGTTAAGCCAAAATGAAGATCATTTTGGCTTAATGTGATATGTGAATCAAACTAGGACACACATTATACTAGCTCATGATGTGATTAAGCATCCTTTATTGAATAAATCACGTTTGGGTTCATCCAACACAGAAGTCTATATATATCATAGTTTAGCACAGTGTGATCCTTGTGGTTGATTTTCTTTATTTCCTATTAACATTCATAAGACAAAAAAGGGGAAAAAAGTACTTTCCCCTCCAAATCAAATATATCCTTCCCTAGCTGCATCTCTGGTTAAAATTGGCTTGCATCAATTAAAATAGATTTCTACTAATTATATGGCAAAATGGTTTAGCCCAGGGGTGGGTTTCAAATTTTTTTACTACCGGTTCTGTGGGTGTAGCTTGGTGGGCGTGGCTTGGTGGGTGTGGCAGGGGAAGGATACTGCAAAATCTGGCCTAACCTCCCTTTTAATTGCTTTTAAATTTGTTTTATAAATTGGGGTGTTTTAAATTTGCTTTGGGCCAAAGTATTTAATGTATTTTTAAATGGTTTTTTAACATTTGTACTATGTGTATTTTATCTTTTGGCTGTTCACCGCCCTGAGTCCTTCGGGAGTAGGGCAGTATATAAATTTAATAAATAAATAAACAATCAAACAAACAAACAAACAAATAAATAAATAAATATCCTCCCGATCAGCTGGGACTTGGAAGGCAGAGAATAGATGGGGGCGGGGCCAATCACAATTTTTATTACCGGTTTATTACTCAAAAGTTCTGCTACTGATTCTCCAGAACTGGTCAGAACCTGCTGAAACCCACCTCTGGTTTAGCCAGTAATATTTGTAGCCTTGCCACCTCATCAAGATAGAGAATATTGATATTAATAGAAAAGTTTGGTTTTGCAGAAGAGAATATAGTGATTCTTTCTTTTTTATCCCCCCGCCCCAAAATTGAAATAGCCTTCGAAGGAAGTGTGGAGGAGAGTTCTCATGGTTTAGCTTCTTTGTCCTGGATCCTTACAATAAAGAAAAAAGAAAGCATCAATATAGCCGACAGAAGAGTTTTGTTGGAATATGGATTCATTAAGTGATGGCTCTGATGTTTTGTCTCAGGATAGTAGAGGCAAACAACATGTTTCCCATAAAAAAGCTAGAGTTTCTATAAGTAATCCCACTGAGTATCTGAATGATAGAGAGACGCCTGCCTACTTTCTTCCCACATCAGCGTGCTCGTGTAAACCAGACCAGGAGGCCAGGGTTTCAGGAAAAGTTAAGCATCACCCTGCAAGAGTGTTGGGCTTTGTTCATAAATGGCAGGATCCATCCAAAGCTCAAAACACCAGCAATAGGAACACGGATGAAGTTCTAGCCTTTGCCCCAGCTCCTCAGCGAAAGACACACCAACAGTCTGGGCAAGAAAACAAGGCAGCCACCATCTTACAGTCAGCTTGGAAGGGCTCTCATGACAGTCAAAACATGGAGAGGGCGAGTAAGGCTGCCACCAAGATTCAGGCGATATTCCGAGGATACTTGACCCGAAAGGAGCTGCCTCTGGGATTGTGTTCCTCCTACGGCTGGGCTGAAGAACAAAAGAAAACTAGGCCCAGAAAACAGAACCGCTCTTTCCCAACATTCCCCGTCTTCCATCCACAACGTAGTCTGGATTTTGGAAGGCCTGCTGAAAGGGAGTGTACCTGCCTTTCGAGTCACAAACCAAAATACTATCCAAAAACGGTGATCGAGAATTATCCCCCTTTGAATCCCAAAGAGCCTTTTGTAAGGGCATCTTTCCTTCCAGCCAGCAGGACAGGGTTTCCTTCAATGTCTTTACCACTGGCATTAGAGAAGCAAAGGTACCAAGAGGCTGCCATTACCATTCAAGCAGCCTGGCGGGCTTACCAAAACCGTCAGAAAAGAAGGCCTTTCCTCCAAGTCAACGGATACCCTTTCCCGCCGAATGTTGCTGTCAAGCAAGCAATTTGGAAAATACCAAAATTGGGATGTACTTTTCCAGAAGAAGGAATCCAGCAGGTTTTGGGGAACTCAGACATTTTGTTAGTGAGCAAAGCACCACGGGTTCGAAATATTAATATACGTGCAGTGGTGAAAGGCTTGCCAGTTTCTTCCCCGATGCCCAACATATCTGTGGAGGTAAAATCCCCTCATGCGGTAATCCAAGGATTTCAAAGAGACTTGAGCAGTGGCATCCAAGCAGTTTACACTATGAGAAATGCCAGTGCTTCAGGAGTGTCTCAGATCCTTATTCACGTGAATACGCAACAAGGAAAAATGCCCTTTAAGTAACTGGAAAGAAAATACAAAAGTCAGCAGTTTAACTTTAGTAAACATCTCTTTGAGAAACTCTTCATAGATTCGGCTGTGCTTAAAAAAATTAATTAGTTATTTGTGGCCATTCCACAACTAGAAATGAGTGTCCAGGGACTTTCTTCTTTCTTCTCCTAAAATGGAAGAAAGAAAAGAACATTATCCAGACATAAAACTACAGAAAAATCAGATCAGAAAAAGACATAATGGGCATTGCCTAAATGTTACAAATGTGTTTACTTTCTAACATATTACATGGCAGTAAACCTGAATATTAGACTTAGACTAAGAATAACTTTATTGTCACTTTGAATGTACACTGATCGGCATACATTAAAATGAAATTTCATTGCATACAGCTCTCAAAGGGTTACCACCTTCAATATACACTACATAAACATGACAAAATAAATAAATAAATACAAAATTATGATATTATACTATGTACAGGTAGCCCTTGACTTACAATCACCATTGAGCCAAAATTTTATGTTACTAAGTGAGACATTTGTTCATGTGAGTTTTTGTCCCATTTTATGACCTTTTTTTTGCCACAGTTGTTAATCACAGTTAAATCACTGCAGTTGTTAAGTTAGTAACAACGCTGCTAAGTGAATTTGGCTTTCCCATTGCTTTGCTTGTCAGAAGGTCACAAAAGGTGATCACATGACCCCGGAATACTGTAACCATCACAAATATGAACCAGTTGCCAAGCATCCAAATTTTGATCATGTGACCATGGGGATGCTGCAAAGTTCATAAGTGTGAAAAATGGTCATAACTCACCTTTTTCAATGCCTTTGTAACTTTGAATGGACTCTGAATGAATAGTTGTAAATTGAGGACTATACATGTGCTACCGAAAAGGTCTGTCTTTCTTGCCATGTGTTTAACTAGTTCATAAATTCCTAAAGCATTTGTCCATTCATACATTATGATTATCCTTATGAAACTTTTTTGAATTTAGGCGCTTTTGGCTTATATTTTTATTCAAGCACAGATGCTTGCTAAGACTGCAATTCTACAGTCCTTAAAAGAGCTTCCTAGCATCAATAGGAGAACAGAGCATGAATTTGGATATCTCCTGACTTCTCACCGGTCTCCATAGATAGCTATTGCTGAAATTGAGACAATGTGACCTTGGAAGAAAGGATGGTAAAGGGATTGGTTAGAACAGGGGTCCCCAAACTTGGCAGCTTTAAGACTTGTGGACTTCAACTTGTGGACTTCAACAACTGGGAGTCCACAAGTCTTAAAGCTGCCAAGTTTGAAGACCTCTGGGTTAGAAGACAGAAATGACATAAAATCAAGCCTATCATATCAGAGCTGTAAACATTTGGATGCCCACTAGATGGCAGAGAAGAGTTGATGTTTTCTGTAGTTCTTTGCTGCCATCTAGTGGCCATCTGGATTTTTGTAGCCCAAACATGCTATAAAACTCTTCCTTCACCATGCTTCCTCCTCTGCTTAAATGATAATCAGCTGTTGTCGTCTCATTCCCTCCAGTGCAAATTCCAGCACTGAACAAAGAACTGAACCAATGACTTCAAATATTCCTTCCAGACTGACATGCTATGATTCTAAGCCTTCCATATAAGATAGGAACTGCAGAAATCAGCAGTGGGTGTCTGGGATCTTGTCAACACGAAGTGAATATATAAAGTCATCTAACCTCCACTAGATGTCTCTATTTTCTTTTTCTACCAATGGCTTGGCTTAACTTTTCAGCTTCTGAAAAAGAATTCTCTGCCTGCAGCACACGCAAATACACACAACTAGGTTCCATATTTAAGAGAGATTTTGGATTGGATTGGAAGTTTATGCTACAATATAGGGTATACTCAGAGAAGAATTAAATGGGAGAGGAAACATATACAGTAGAAATGTGAGAGAGGAGATATAGCCAAGTAAATCTAATCTTGCATAGCTTCTTCTCCGGTAATATTACACTACTAAACAAAGCATACAAAACATTTGCTAGACCAATTCTCGAATACAGCTCATCTGTCTGGAACCCGCACTGCATATCGGATATTAATACAATTGAATGTGTCCAGAAATATTTCACAAGGAGAGTCCTCTATTCCTCTGCTTGTAACAAAATACCTTATGCCACCAGACTTGAAATTCTGGGCTTAGAAAATTTAGAATTATGCCGCCTTTGGTGTGACCTAAGTGTAGCTCATAAAATCATCTGCTACAATGTCCTACCTGTCAAGGACTACTTCAGCTTCAACCACAACAATACACGAGCACACAATAGATACAAACTTAAAGTGAACCGCTCCAAACTCGATTGCAGAAAATAAGATTTCAGCAACAGAGTGGTCAATGCCTGGAATACACTACCTGACTCTGTGGTTTCATCCCAAACCCCACAAAATTTTAACCTGATTGTCTACTGTTGAACTCATCCCATTCCTAAGAGGTCTGTAAGGGGTGTGCATAAGAGCACCAGTGTACCTACCATCCCTGTCCTAATGTTTCTATTTGTATCGATTTTATGTATCCAATCCATGCTTATACTTATTACCAAATATGTTCTTGACAAATAAAATAAATAAATAAATAAAACAAATGGTATGACTGATGCTGGCTGTTAGATCACTCTTGCAGTTCCAAAGGTTAAAATGATGATTACCAAACTCTAGCACAATTTGTTTTATCAGTGATGAAACTAAGAGGATGGCATGGTGGATTTTAATATACTATAATACATTATCCTTGACTGCTGCTTAGAAGTAGTTATTGACTTCTCCTTTATGGCTTCTTTATTCTTATGTAGTTCCTGTTGTGGTCCACCAGCAGCATGTGGAGCTGGCAGCGGAGTCGGACAGTGAGGAGGCTGGGGAGGACAATGGGCCAGTCCTGGAGTCAGGGGAAAGCCCAGACGAGGGCTCTGTATCAGAGGCAGAGATGGGGCCGTCAGGGCCATCTGGGAGCGATGTGTGGACTCCGGAGCCTCCAGAGGCGGACAGTAGAGAGGCAGAGGAACAGGAGGAGCCTGTTCCTAGTGCACTCATGGAAAGAGCTGGCAAAAGGCAAGAGCAGCTAAAGCAAAAAGGACAACTCAGGAATAAGGCCAGGAGATGATTGGCCCCTCCCATAAGGCTTAAAAGAGCAGCAACAGCTCTTTTGTAGGAAAGCAACATTGCTACATTTGTTTCTTGTCAGCTTCTCTTGCTTCTGAACTTCATGGGGCTTTGCCAAGAAAAGCCTTTGGCAGGGTGCCAAAGAAGGTAAAGGTTTGTGATAAGGCCGAAGGACTTTTTCTGAAGGACTTGTTTTGGAATTAATTTAGACTAAGCTGAGAATGAAGTAATTCTCAGCTGTTCTAATAAAATATGTTTGTTTAGGACTGATTGTCTGGTAATAACTACTTGGGCCTAGGTCACAACAGTTCCCTCCTGATTTGCCTTTGTGCACTATGCGTATTGATGCTATAATTTGAAATCCTGACATCACTTTTCGCCCAGGCTGATCCCCTGCAGGAGTTACAATAGCTTGCTAGTTACAGATAATCCTTACTTAGCCACTTTCTTGGACAGCAATCTTTTGCAATTGTGATAGTGATAAAAAAAAAAGTAACTTTATGAACCATCCTCGCATTTACAGATTTTGCAGGTCTGTAAAGCAAAGGAAAGCTAAAATAAGATCATAAACATAGTCGCTGTTGTTTCATTTAACAACCACTTTGCTTAATGACCGAGTTGTCGGTCTCAATTGTGGTATATTGAATTGGCTTGTGGCCTGGACACAGTTCTCTGGATAACTTCCTGTCTTCTTTTTCTCTCTTCCTTTCCCTTTCCTGTCTTTTTTATTTAGTTTTGTAAATTCCCCCAGTGTGTGTGTTTATTTCCTTACTGGCTTAACAATATGTACAATAAAGTATTAATTAGCAAACCAACAAGCAACAACAACAGATTATAATTGGATTCTATTTATGATGTTTATCCGAAGAGGGACCTTCCTTGATTAAAGGAGCTAAATTGTGATTGTTTGATCTTTTTTTAAATTTTACCCCTGTTAGACACAAGGAAACCATCTTTGGCGATATGACTTATTCGTTGCTTATGTGCCTAGTGTTTCTTTTGTTTTTGACTCCCATTGACTACATAGTTATATATGTGTTTATTTATTATCACATATTTGCATGCTTCCCAATCAACCTCTTATTTACTAGTTTGTAGACTGTTCTCTCCTATTTCACATGTTGCTATAGGCAGGTATATTACAATTCCTGGTTTCTCTGGACAGCGATTTCATATTTTCCAGCTATCCTTATTTCCCCGTCCCTGATGCTCTTTTTGCCTCCTGAGGATGTTGTTTGTTCAAATTGTGTTTTTTTGCAAAGAGTTTTCTCAGAAGCTTTTAAAGCTACAATCCTCTGGGCTTGAGTGTAAGTTCTATTAGGCTGAACTCAGTGAAATTGACATCTGAGAAGTTTATATATAAAGTTGCAATGAGTAAATTGAATAAATGCATATTTTATTTTTCTGTGCACGTAGGAAATATGTCATTTTTCATAGCTTCTTGTTTTCAGTGGTGCAGCTGCTGAGATGAATTTTGAACTTTTGGTTCAAATATTTTGAACCAAATCTAGGTTCAATGATACAGGACAGTTTTTTTCTTCAAAAATCTTTAATCAAATAAACACATCTACTCTTTAGGCACTGCAAACTAAACAAATACAGCTGATATATAACAGGGGTTCATATATTGGATTGGGAGTGATACTTATACACAGGTTACAATTATATTCCTGTTTTCATCTGAGAAATGTTAAAAATTGATTTATAATTAAATATATACCCTAAGTAATAATAGACTGGAGAGCTTAATATTAACTAATTCATTTCTGACCAAAACAATTGTCACATAACTACTAGTCTAATAGGAAATGCAGTTATCCTTTTAAAATAATTATGCTCAATTTTGACTGTAAAGTTCAATATTTTTTTGCTTGTGGTATCTTTATATGAAATTAATATTGATATATATTTATTTTTCTTTCTTATTTTCACTATTATATGCTTCTAAATAATCAAAGGTTCATAATTTATAATCAATATATATACATATATACATATGCATATACATATACATATACATATACATATACATATACATTTTTGTAGCTGGAGCTACAAAAAAAAACAAACAAACCTTGGCTACGTAGAAAAAACCTGGCTAGAAGAAAAACACACATAAACCCTACGAAGAAGTAAGAAAATTGATACTGTACCTTTACAGGGAGGATACATAAGATATGGGTGTGGCCTACTGATGAAAGCAAACGAGCTAGAAATGGATCTATTTAGGTCTCCCACCTAGCAGTTAGAGCTTGCTACCTGTTAGAAAGGAAAAAAGCCCAGAACCGAGTAGATGTGATTCTACTGAGCTGGAGCTACAAAAAAAAAAACAACTTGGCTACGTAGGGAAAAACCTGGCTAGAAGAAAAACATACATAAACCCTACGAAGAAGTAAGAAAATTGATACTGTACCTTTACAGGGAGGATACATAAGATATGGGTGTGGCCTACTGATGAAAGCAAACGAGCTAGAAATGGATCTATTTAGGTCTCCCACCTAGCAGTTAGAGCTTGCTACCTGTTAGAAAGGAAAAAAGCCCAGAACCGAGTAGATGTGATTCTACTGAGCTGGAGCTACAAAAAAAAAAAAAAACTTGGCTACGTAGGGAAAAACCTGGCTAGAAGAAAAACATACATAAACCCTACGAAGAAGTAAGAAAATTGATACTGTACCTTTACAGGGAGGATACATAAGATATGGGTGTGGCCTACTGATGAAAGCAAACGAGCTAGAAATGGATCTATTTAGGTCTCCCACCTAGCAGTTAGAGCTTGCTACCTGTTAGAAAGGAAAAAAGCCCAGAACCGAGTAGATGTGATTCTACTGAGCTGGAGCTACAAAAAAAAAACAAACTTGGCTACGTAGGGAAAAACCTGGCTAGAAGAAAAACATACAGAAACCCTACGAAGAAGTAAGAAAATTGATACTGTACCTTTACAGGGAGGATACATAAGATATGGGTGTGGCCTACTGATGAAAGCAAATGAGCTAGAAATGGATCTATTTAGGTCTCCCACCTAGCAGTTAGAGCTTGCTAGCTGTTAGAAAGGAAAAAAGCCCAGAACCGAGTAGGTGTGATTCTACTGAGCTTGAGCTACAAAAAAAAAAAAAAAAAAAAAAACCACCCTTAGCTACGTAGGGAAAACCTGGCTACAAGAAAAACATACATACATACATACATACATACATACATACATACATACATACATACATATTATAAATAGATAGATAGATAGATATGCAAGTCTTGGCGTATTTGGGTCTTTTCCCATGTAAGATTGAGAGTATCTTGGCGACATTTCGACGAGGTCCCACTCGTCATCTTTAGGTTGGTGTCTTCGGCTTCGTGCTTGTTCGAGCAAAGCGTGATCGGAGATGCCGTCTCTCTATAAATACTGGTGGGGAGGTGGGGAGTGCTGGCTTTTTTGTTGTAAGCGGGTTGGTTGGCTGTGTTGGTTGGCTTACAACAACAAAGCCAGCATTCCCCACCTCCCCACCAGTATTTATAGAGACGGCATCTCCGATCACGCTTTGCAACCTTGAGCCTCTCCCCAGGCTCAAGGTTGACTCAGCCTTCCATCCTTTCTAAGGTAGGTAAATTGAGGACCCAGTTTGTGGGGGCAATAAACTGACTTTGTATAAATATACAAAAGTATGAAGGCTATTGCTTAACTCATTGTAAGCCGCCCTGAGTCTCTGGAGAAGGGCGGAATTTAAATCAAATTAAATAAATAAATAAATAAATAAAAAAAGTTGCCTTTTGCAATTGACTCATGGTGAATTTGTCAATGATGATGGTATTCAAGTGGTGCATCCAAAGCGCCTAGGACTATTGGTAGTACCTTTGCTTTCTTTTGCCACAGTCATTCTATTTCTATTTGCAGGTCTTTGCATTTTGTTATCTTCTCCAGTTCTTTCTCCTCTATTCTGCTCAAGGTACTGCCACACCCACTATCTAGACTTCTTTGTCTTTCTTACCGACAATTGTTAAGTCTGGGATGTTATATTATTATTATTATTATTATTATTATTATTATTATTATTATTATTAATAATAATAATAATAATAATATCCATAGTACTATTAGTTAAAGTAGTATTTATTAAATTCATATAATAAATGTTTGGGAGTTGATGAACAATCTGAAACTTTTTGAAGAGATCAATAAGCTGAACAAGTTGGGAACGGCTGCTTCGTGGCTTCCATAAATGGGCTGCAATAATCTGGATGACCATTAGATGTCGGCAGGTGTACAAAACTTCTCTCTCTCTCTCTCTCTCTCTCTCTCTCTCTCTCTCTCTCTCTCTCTCTCCCTCCCTCCCTCCCTCCCTCCCTCCCTCCCTCCCTCCCTCCCTCCCTCCCCCTATCTACAGGCCATCTAGATTATTCACCCTTTATTTTTTAGCATACAGAGGATAATTCAAACCAACCACTCATTTGATTGCCGTTGCCTAAGGTTATTCTTTGAATTCACTTAACTTTGGCTTTCAGAAGAATCCCAGTTATTGCCCAAACAACAAGGCAGAATTTAGGACCCAGGGGTTTTTTCCTTTTGTAGGATTCTTGCATGCAGCTTCTGACAGCTGACTGAAAATCAATGAAGTGTACTCTAAAAAGCTTCACAGTGGTGCAAGATAAGGCTTAAATCTCTTCTCCCTGCAACTAGTCTGCCAGCTGTTATGGTTTAGAATTATTTTTGTGTTTTCGATGGAAGTGGGTTATCTATAAACATCCAAAACATCCAGCAGGAGGACCGGCTGTGGTGATGAGGTTCTTAGATGTCATTAAACTGCCCCTCCTTTTTTGTGCTCACGGTTCAGGTAAGTGCAATTTAACAAAGTTCAGCAATTGGTTGCCTCTCGGGCCATTTGCAGCAACACAGAGGTGTATTTTTAAGGGCTAGTATTAATCTGGTTTTCTTCAAGCATGTTGGCATTAACTTTTCTTTGTCTTTAAAAGAAGGGAAGTAGGAAAAAAATAGTAAGCTACAGAAGACAACGGGTATCGTATTTCGGTTCATTTTTCTGATGAATAAGCTTGTTCTTTGGAGTTTTAATACTTTAGGGACGTTGTGCTAAAGCATTTGATCAGATCAGCCCCCCCTTCCCCGTTCCCCAAAGCTACCCATGTGTATAGCTTTGTCATCATGTATGCAAAAAAAGTACAACTATCCTAAATGGGGTATCTTTGTTTTGATAGAACCTGTTCTCTGACACTGCAGTTTTGCTCCTCTCTGATTTGAAGCAAGTCTTTCATTTCGTTGAGTCCCATTGAACTTGGATTGTGAGAGGGCAAATAAGGCTATGGAGGGAAACAAGAAGGCAATAAGAGATACGTGCAGGAAGCTCTTGTGACATTGTCATGTACAACTATTAATGAGAAAGGAAGAAAAATGTGTGGACGATGGGAGGGCAAGGAGATTTACTCAAAGTAGTTCATTTATAGTTGGGATAGCAAAAGAGTGAGTCCCATTTATGGATTTTGCTTAAATGTAGCTTCCTGGAATGTTTATACAACAGAACTTCAGCTCCATAACCTTGTTCCAACCTACCCATTTGCTATTCTTTCTTCTCTTGTTTCCATCACCACAGAGTTTATTCGGTTCTTTACTAAGGCCGTCACATCCGGCTTGCAGATAACACTAGCTGGTGACAAAGAGGGAAGAAAATCGATGGTAGTTCTTTACTAAAAGTCTTAAATGAGATGGCAGGGGCTGCCTTTCCCTCCAGGATTCCTCCTCCAGCTTTGTCCTTTACAAGGGATTTGTTTTTAAAAAAATCATTGCTTTGGGCAGATAATTTATTGTTGGAGAGCTTCTTTTGAAGATGTTTTTGACCGTTAGCAGCTCAGAGCCTTCAGGATTGATTGATTGGTTGATTATGTGCCATCAAATTGTTTTCAGTTCCCTTGTCTCCATGAGAATACATCCATCACCTGGTCTTTTAGGTCTTCCAACAGTGTACTCATCAGGACTATAACTGAGGCCATCTACCTTGCTGCTAGTCATCCTTGTCTTCTCTGTCCTTCCACTTTTGCCAGCATTAGCTTTCTCCAGAGAGTTAAATCATCACATAATGTGTCTGAAATAGGATAACATGAGTCTGGTCATTTGCGACTCTGATGAGCTTTTTGGATTGATCTGTAAGATGATCCATCAGTTTGTTTCTTGACTGTCCACCATATTCTCAAGAGTTTTCTCCAGTACCAAAGTTGAAAGGTTTAAAATTTTAAAAGTGAATCTCTTCCTATCCTGCTTCAAGAATGGGTGACCTACTAAAAAAAAGAAATAAAGGCAAAAGAAAAATAAACAGTAACTCTCCACGACAATTGAGAAATTATCTTTTTTTGTGAGGAGAAAATCCTGAAGTATAGTCCACTGCAACTTTACTTGGAAGTAAGTTTCCCCTCAACTGAGGTTTATTTTTTTCTTCAGTATATGCAGAATTTGTTGGCTCAGACTGTTTTCATAAACAATCTCATCTTCCTTATGCATTCTAATTTAACTCATATCATTAATTTTTAACATATGCATCCTTTCAAATAGATCTAAAAGAACTCATTTGCATTATATAAACAATTATTCTTTTTTCTTTTATTTCTTTAAAACAAAGATATCAATTTAGAAGATATCAATAAGTGGACAATGAAAATCGCTAAAGTTATACTATTAATTCTCAGTATAACATTAATGAAACATTGATCATAACAGAAAAATTGTATTAAGCTTTTTGAAGAAGACTATAAATCTTTAGCTTAAGATCAAAATCTCCACTGTATTATTATTTATAAATACTTAAAAAGGGGAAAAAAAGAAAGGAAAAAGAAACTCCTAAAAATAGTTTAGATAAGTATTTGATTTCTGACTTCTGCATTATAACTTGTTTAGGATATTTATAAGCATATATTTTAAAAGCCATACTCTAAGTGTATTTCCTTTGCAGTGTGGTAAGTAGACATACAATTTTTAAAATAAAATTGTAGGAATGTGTGTATAGAGGAAGCTGAAAAGCAAGCAAGCTATATGGAGGCAGTGGAATAAAACCAAGAGTGAGAATCTTCTCTTTCGTGCAACTGTGACGCTAAGGACAAACTAACCTTAGGAAAAGTCCCATTGAGCTTAGTAAGACTTAATTTTGAGTACTTAACTATAGTATTGTGCTCTTGATCTTAACCTGATCTAGCCAACTTATAGTGTTAAAAGTTGGCATATAGCTGTCAAGCCTGAATTCGATTGGGGTATGAGATTGTTTGTATTCTTGGGTATTCTGACATGAATTCAGTTTGACGCAGTTTGGAGCTGAAGGAAGATAGAGCCTTCAGTCAAAACATCATAGCCAGCTGATGAGTCAGGCACATTCCAACGGCTGGCTGACCGGAGGAGGAGGAGAGAAGTCACCAAGCAACCAGCTCCCATCTTGGTTGGACAATGTGACAGTTTGTTTTGGAAACTTGAGAAACTGAAACTTATATTTGGGTGAAAAGCCCAGGAACTTCAGTACTGGCTTTTCACCAGTAACGCCAAGATGATGTATCTAAATAAACTTGTTCTTTGAGGAAAAGCAATGCCTTGGAGTTCGATTTGTAATGGGTGCATTACTTGGAGCCTGACATTAGCCTTTCTTGAGTATTAGTATACATTATCTATCTAATCCTGGATAGTGATAGCAGAATGATGGTAGAGAAATAATAGTTCTTTTAACTATCACTACGGCAGAGTATCACTATCTTAAGATTATGAATATGTGTTAGTCTTCTGTAGCTTGGGCAAGCACTGTAGGTACTAAATGATGGTCTAGATAACCCTTTGGCCCGATCCAACAGATCTCTTCTCGTGTTCAGTAAAGTGAAAATACAGCCTAATTATTTACAACATATTTGCATTTCCAATATGGAAGCCCACTGTGGTAGAGTTTTGTTAGATAGATGATAGATAGATAGATAGATAGATAGATAGATAGATAATCTTCAATCAAATTATTTCATATTATATACTTATAAAATAAGTTATACTCATATATGACTTTCTTTCTTTCTTTCTTTCTTTCTTTCTTTCTTTCTTTCTTTCTTTCTTTCTTTCTTTCTTTCTTTCTTTCTTTCTTTCTTTCTTTCTTTCTTTCTTTCTTTCTTTCTTTCTTGTTTCTAGACCACCCATCACCCTCAATACTTACCACTCTACTGTTATTTAAACATTTGTTTGCATGATTAAAAGATCAGCACACCCAATCAATTACGGGTCAGCCCTTTGAGGTAGTTCAATTATAAAACCAATTCCCTGAGTACTAACATTACCTTTATTTGTAAGGTTACAGTAACAGAATCTTGTAAGTCTGAAAGATTTATTTTTAAGACTTGTATTTCCCTTATTTTTACTTTCCAGAGAAGTAGAGAGGGTCCCTTCTGAAATGCTTTCTTCACCTCCAGTTCCTTATGTGGGCTGAGTTATCTCTTGTCTGACAGTTGTCCTGGCTGCAGCTCTTCCTCCTGTCACCCATGGTTATTCTCGCAGTTCACTCACGATGCAATCCACTCAACTTTTCAGTCACCGGAGATCATCCCTGAACCCTAAACTTAATGACTGGATTGAGCACACAACAAAGATCAGTTATTTTGTACTGTAGCCACTTAGCCACTGGGATTTGCAAACCACAGTTTCTGACCTAAGACCCCAACAACTGAGATGGGTTAAAAGACAGTGTTTAGCCAAACCATGTAAACCTGCTTAATAAGGGATGCTTAATAAAAGTATTCCTTCAAATCAGAGGTGAGTTTCAGCAGGTTCTGACCAGTTCTGGAGAACCGGTAGTGGAAATTTTTAAGTAGTTCGGAAAACCAGTAGTAAAAATTTTGACTGGCCCCACCCCCATCTATTCTCTGCCTCCCGAGTCCCAGCTGATTGGGAGGAAATGGGGATTTTGCAGTAACCTTTCCCTGGAATGGGATGGGAATGGAGATTTTACAGAATCCTTCCCCTGCCATGCCCACCAAGCCACACCCACCAAGCCATGCCATGCCCACCAAGCCATGCCCACAGAACTGGTAGTAAAAAAAATTGAAACCCACCACTGCTTCAAATGTAGCATAAAGATTGGCGTTCTCTTCTATAAATAAGGTACTATAGGTGCTTAGGGAGGAATAATGTTGTTTATGGCTTTTCTCACCTCTGTACAATATGACAGTTTGCTAAAAACTAAAAATGGACTCCTAGGCAACTGTTAAAAGTATAAGAGTTCTGTCATCCTGAACAGTGTTTCAAACCTAGAGGTGGGAGGCACTGATTCTAAGAGTTGTTGTTTTTCCCCCTAAAATTGCTTTCATTTGGAAATAGGTCCAGATTGTTTCCTTTTATATATATATATATAGCCCATCTGCTACAATTTATATACTGTCATAGACTTTTAATTATGTCCAAGCTGGCGTTTTGCATTCTACATTGTCCTGGCTGCCATTCTTACATTAGAAATAATTATATATTATTATATTTAAATTGCCCCTACCACAGCTACTTAAATTATTTATGGTTCAAAAGTTCCCGCTGGAGTTAGTCTTGAAAGAAATGTTTATGCCATTGGCAAACTTTTTTTTAAAAAAAAATGTTCTCTTTGCATCTAGAACAACATGTATACGACATGTCTATGATTTTAATTTGATTGTATTAGGCTATTGCAATGTTTTATATGGTAGCTCCAGTTAGTTATTTCTGCCTCCCCCCCCCCTTTTTTCTATCTTTTAGCTTTTACTGTGTTCAGTTCATTTGCTGAGAATGAAGATGCTCTTTTGCGACACTTGTTTCGCGGATATCAGAAATGGATCAGGCCAGTAAAACATGCTAATGATACTATAAAAGTATATTTTGGACTGAAGATCTCTCAGCTTGTAGATGTGGTAGGTAATCTTTAAACTATTTTTTTCTGACATTCATTGATAGGGGCAGTCACATTATTTCCCTTGATAAAGGATGTTCCTGTTCCTGTTTGTCTCTATCAATCTTGTTAATGGCTTTTTTAAAACATCTAACACAGAGAAATTATTTTTCCCCCACCCCCCCAATATTTAATTAGCAAGATGTGATAGGACTGGCTATTTTTTCAAATAGCCATCAGCCATTCTGGTTAGGGATTGTGGGAGTTCAAATCCAAGCTGAATAAAGCTGCAGAAGGAGAGCAAAATATACCCTTATTGCTTTAGGGTAGGGGTCTCCAAACTGGGCAACTTTAAGACTTGTGGACTTCAACTCCCAGAATTCCCCAACCAGCATGCAGGGAGATGGTCTTAAGAGTGGCAGTTCAGGAATACAGATACAGTATCTGAAAGATATGTGACTCTTAGGAAGCATAGCTGGTCCTTAAGGTGTGCAAAATTTTTCATTCTTTTCTATTTGTTGGTATGTGCTTGCATAAAGTTTTGGGCCAGAATAGGCAATACAGATCTTTTATTATTACACTTACAAATGCATTTTTTTTTTAAAAAAATGTGTTTATACTTGCAGCCCTATAAAAAAATTACAGAGTTTACTTTTGCAAAGATTTTACAGTTCGTCGCACAGTCAGCCAGATGTTCAGCTTGGATTTGGCATTTTTATCCACCTATTGAGTCCTTCCCAAGGTGATGGTGTATTGGCACAGTATACTACATGCGTAAATCCAAGCAGTCTGTCTTTTTGTAATTGTCAATATACAGATTTTCTAAATGCTGTCCAAAATGTTTTCGGTTTGGCACCCATGTGCTGATAACCACTGGGACCATCATGATTGGTTTATATTATAATTTTTCAGTTTCGATTTTCAGATCTTGATACTTTGTCACCTTCTGCAATTCTTTGTCTTCTATTCTATTATCCCCTGGTATTGTCACATCAATTACCCACACTTTACAACCACAGTTAAATTTAGCACATTATGAGCCAAGACTATAAGTTTTTATTGAAATTCCCATGTTTTAAGTAGTTCTTTTTCAACTCTACATTCCCACTAATTTTCCCTAACTGACATACAGTATAATCATTTTTATATGACTTGTGCTGATCATTTTGATGACTGTGTTGTCATCGTTTATAATCAGTTTGCGTGATCTTCTTGCATGAATTGACCTATTGTGACTTCCGCCTCTTTCCACAATCTGCAGTTTAATCATTTGACAATTTTTTTTCAATTCTGATCTTGATTGCATTAGTTCTAATAGCTTGCTCTTGAGCAGTGAAAATCAAGCCTTCAGTTTCTTTTTTTAATCTTCCAGTTGTCAGGCATTGCCAGGTTTTATCTTTATCCATTTTCCCCGTGATCTTTTATAAAATTGATCATGTAATGCTTTTCCTTTCCAGGATTCTGTCCTTGTTTTTATTGCATAATTTGGATATTCATGTTTCATTTTCCGCACATTCAGTCAGTTTCAATATTTGACTGGCAGCAATGCTTGTTCTTGGTTGTCTTTTACACAATCAATCCATGCATCAGAGGTGGTATTCAGCAGGTTCTGACCAGTTCTGGAGAACCGGTAGCAGAAATTTTGAGTAGTTTGAAGAACCGGTAAATACTACCACTGACTGGCCCCACCCCATCTATTCTCTGTCTCCCGAGTCCCAGCTGATGGGGAGGAAATGGGAATTTTGCAGTAACCTTCCCCTGTAGTGGGGTGGGAATGGAGATTTTACAGTATCCTTCCCCTGCCACGCCCACTATGCCACACCATGCCATGCCATGCCACACCCACCAAGCCACGCCCATAGAACCGGTAGTAAAAAAATTTGAATCTCAACACTGCCATGCATTATTTTCTTCTTCAAACGTTTGTTAGACTTCAAGTATGCTTCTATTTCTGTGGGGTAGATATAATTTATGAATATAACTTCAGGATGTAATGCATAGTGAATAGTCATTAGTTTTCTTGCTTTTTTTGATCCAAACTGTCCAGGATAACTTGTGCCCAATTAATAATTCCAATAGTGCATTGTATCACAGATAGTGCCCAGGCATTGATGGCTTTGATGGTGCTTTTATATCATTCAATTTTGTTTTAAGCATTTCCATCACTTTTTTGGGTGTATTCTTTACTAAATACATTTTTAACTTGTTCATGCTTGATGTTATTCAACTGGAAAATGCCCAGATACTTGTAGGCTTCAAACTTGATGGGTTGGCCAATTGGTATTTCAGTTCCATTACTATTTGTGATTTTATTCTGTTTTATTGATACTCTAGCACATTTCTCTAGACCATAGTCCGTTGCTATATTTTTGATTAAAATTCCTCCTGAATTTGTCAATGACTCTATTTTGATTTCTGACTTTGCATAAAACTTCAGCCAGCCACATGGTAAAATGTCACTTTTTATTAGCAATTTTTTTTGCTGTTTGCAACCAAGATATTTTTTTTTCCAAATCAAAAATTTCTTCATTGTTATGATCATAACAATGACAAATAATAAAGGTGATAATGCCTCTCCTAACGTTGACCAGCTCATATTTTTCATTTCCAAACTCCAATTCTGTCTTCCACTGCTTCTATTTTCTATAAACACTCTAATGTTTTTATGGACACAGGTTGTTTCCAAACTTTTCTGGTAATGAATCAAACACCTTTTTACAATGAATCCAGACCATTTGGAAATCGGTTTTTCACCTTGTGAGATTTTTCCATTACCATTTCATCAATCAGAAATTGATCTTTAGTACCTCTGCTTTTCCTTTTATTTTTGTTCAGTTCTGTTGGAAGGATGTTATTTTCTTCTAAACAATTTTGGCTATTGTCTGCTCGTATCTCCATGAGTAACTTAAATATTGTAGGCAAACATGTTAGCAGCCTAGAGTTTCCTGGTGTTGTCTCTTTCTCTGGGTCTTTTTGAATCAAATAAGATTTATTTATCTATTTTTGAATTTCCATGCCACCCATCTCAGTAATATAGTGACTCTGGGCAGCTTACAATATAATAAAAGTCAAAAAGTCAAAAAGCAAAATAGAATTAAAAAAAATAAAATTAAAATCAAGATGGAGGTAATGTGGGGAGATAATCTTCTCTATCTTTTGCCAGTTATTAACCAGTCACTGATATTTATACAATTTTTACAATATTTCATTAAACTTTAGCAATACTTGGATGTAAGCTAGTTATTTGAACCAATCCATGTAATTTATCATCTCTAGATGTCCAATTGTTCATTCTTTTCACTTCATTTTTAACTATTTCTGCTATTATTAGTTCTCCCATTTGAGTTTTATTAAATTCACCTTCAAATTATTTTATCCATCCAACATTTTTTGTAGTCTTTTGAGTTTCCTATAGATCTTTCCAAAAATGGATTGTTTCCTTTTAGTTTGGTTTTCCATTTTCAGAATTTCTATTGCCATTTATACTTTGGTAGAATGGTCTCTGGTCTATTTGAAACAGCTGCTTTTGCTTAAACTGTATGATTCGTGCCTCATAGCATTCAATTATTCCTTTTACTGGTGGTGTTTGTTACTTTATGAGTTCCAAAGCTTCTTCCATTTTTCTAGTATCTAGTATTAATTTTTTTTTTATTAAGCTTGTTTTGCTCCCTACATTCTTCAATTTTCACTCTTTCATGTTCTTTAAATTAATCACATCTAATCTGATCATTCATTTGCTTTGGGATTGAGTATGATTTTGCTTTTGGTTTTCTAATTTCAATACCCAGTTTTTCTGTAATGACCACTGCTGTACCAAGCTGATTGGTCAGTTCAGTAGATATTATTTTAATCCTCACTATTACCTTATTCACATCTTTCAGTATAGATGCCAAATCTTTTGGGGACACTTCTTTCATTGCTGGCAGACTTTGTCTTTAGTAATTCTGCATATGTCATACTTTTCTCTTTAAATTCTTCTTGTTGGTGGAGTTGGGAGATAAGTTCCTAGGTTGTTTCTGTGGTGGCTTGTTCTGGTTCTGCTATAAGTCTAATTTATCATTTCTGTAGTTCATATTATCTTTTTTCCTTTATATTTGCAATTGTTATTATCTGAGTTTTTTCTACTATTCTGTTATTGTTTGGTCTTCCATTTTTGCAATTTTTCTGAATCTCTTCCAGTTCTGCATCCCTGAATATTTTATTTCTGGTACTGAATATCCTTTGGACTGCTAATAGTTGTTCAGTGATATTTGACTGTGAATAAATTCTCTTCCACATTTTAAGTGTTCACTTTAAGTTATTAATCAAGAGAGAGAATACAGAGGTGAAAAGGGGAAAATAAAGAGAAAGAGAATTCCAAGAGTTTGAGTAGGCTGGTGTCCTTCTGTGTGTGCATGTTTGTTTTGTTCATAAATTAGACGTTCAACTTTGCTCACAGTTGCTGTTTACTTAGAATAGTAAAACCAATGTAAGTATCTATAAAAAGATAGAAGCCAGAAATTCCCATTTAATTTTCATATAATGTTCTTATATAGGTTCATAATGTTTAAGTTAAAAAATAGTTGAATTTTTAAAAAAATCTTGGGTTGTGTTAGATATTTTGATGGAAACATTGATTCAATGTGCAGTTGCTCTGATAATGCAAATTTCACATTGGGGAACAAATTTAAAATAAAATTGTAATTATAATGTTTTGGGACAAATTCTGTATTTAGGAAAATACTATTTATTTATTTATTTATTTATTTATTTATTTATTTATTTATTTTTGCGATTTATATGCTGCCTTTCTCCCTGGGGACTCAAGGCGGCTTACAAAATGACAAATTCCAATACAAATCACAATGAAATAAAATTAAAATCAGCAACCCTATTAAAACAGTTTAAAATTATGACAGTGTATCCCCAAATGGATCAGTTGAGTTGACGGAAGAGCCACGTCTTCAGCTTGCAACAGAAGGAAAGAAGGTCGGGGGCTGTCCTGAGCTCGGTGGGCAATCCATTCCAGAGGGTCGGGGCTCCCACAGAGAACGCTTTCCTCCTGGGGGCCGTCAGCTGACATTGTTTGGCTGACGGCACCCTGAGGAGGCCGACTCTGCGAGAGCGCACAGAACGGTGGGAGAGCGGCTGGAGATGGTCCTAAAAGTACCCCGGGCCCAAGCCAATACTATATATTGTCTTAGCCACTGAATCTTCAATGCATTTATGAACTTTGAAAAAATAACCAGTAAGCATCCCATTATAATGATGAAGTAAAACAATTTGTTTATTAGAAAATTTTATAATGTTGAGGACTTTAAGCTTGAAGTAAAAAAAAATGCCAAGTGAAACATAAAATTATGCATTTATGCAGAAATTGCTGCCTGAGATGCTATATAGTATGAGAGGATTTATGCTAGCATTATTATCTAATGCTAAATAATACAGAAATTGGTCAGAGAAATTTCCTTTCCATGCCTTATTAGAAGAATTGAAGTATTCCAATTTGCTGACTGGCAAAAAGCAGATGACAGAAAAAAGAAAGCATGTAATTGAACTATGGAATTTGATTATATATCACTTTAGGTAGGTTTAAAAGGAGATTAGACAAACTAATGGAGGCTGTTTATTAATGAGAGCCATTTGGTGGTGCCATTCTTTCTTAGCCCTAGGAGGAAGGCAGTAGCAACTCACTTCTGAAAATGTTGCCAAGAAACTTCATGGACTTGTCTGTATATTCAGCAGGAGTAAAGACTGACTTGGAAAGACACCAAGACATTAAGCTAGTCCCTGTAGCTACTGATTACCTTTTGGTATTATTGCTTGGGAAGTGAAAATGTTCTTGAGCTCCTGCTTATGTGATGGCCTGTCATGGGGCAGGTTCTTGCCAGGGTTGTAGCTAATCAGAACCTATAATTTGCCAGAACTGGAGCCTAAAGGCTGTTGATCAGGTCCGATTTAGATGAATAATCTAGGCCTGCTCAATCCAGAGGGAATTACTTGCCAAATGCTGTAGCATCCTATGTTTTCTTCTATGATTAAATACTTGGAATCTGCTTTGGTTATGTCACAGCCTTGGGCGAGATTTCCAGTTACTAGTCTGGAGCTCCTGCTTGTCACAGGGAAGGGCAAAGCCAAAACAGCTGCATTTATTCCAGCTGCATGGCTATAAAAGGCTCCAGAGCAATCTTCAAGATCAGGTGTTTTACTTCAGGGAAGATATGACTTAGGTATCATGTAGGGTAGCACGGAGATTGAGGTGGCATCTGAATAAGATTACCAGATATCTGAAGAGACAAAAGAGGACACAGAGAATTGGAAAGGAAGAAAATGAAGGCATGCTAACAGTTTAATTTTCAACAGTTTTGAACAGTTTAACTTTCCTGGCACTTACAACAAAAACCACAGTGGAAAACTGAAAAAAAAAATAGGTAAGTTTACGTGTACACGCAATTACTTTTCTAGCAAGAGAAATACTGGGTTTTTTTTTTTTCAGTCTTAGGGATGTGCTAGAGCTGTTCAGGAGGCAAAGGCCTTCAGGGTACAGTTGATTAAGGTCACTTTCCGGCAGGAGGAGGAAGGTGGTAATCAACTAATTAATCAGCTAATTACAGCTGAGCTTCTTAACTTGTAGTTAACTGATTAAGGAATTGATTGTGTGATGGAGAAAAACTGCTCAGGAGAAGAAAGCTTGTTAGATACTCAAAAAGCCCAACAATATTTGACTATGTCTGCTGGACAAAAGACACAAGGACAAAAAGGAGGTGATATTCTCCTCCGGTAACCCTACTTCTGAATCAAATAATTATGTAAAGAGTTGTAAAGTCATTCTATCCTCCTCCTTTTCTATCCTTACGTACAAATAGCAATCTTAAAAGCATTCAAGTTTAATTATTTCACATTGTTTCCTCCTGGGAAACAAAATATCATCCGAAAATGTAGCTGATTCCCTGGGGGTGTAGGGGATATTTAAAAGAAAATAAATACTATACGCGCAACACTGGAAGAGTAGTGATATACCAACACCAGATAACGTAATCAATAAAACTATGGAATGTGCAGAATTAGATAGACTCACAAAGGAATTACAAAATAGGGAAGAACATGACTTTTACTTAGTATGGGAAAAGTGGTATAGTTGGTTGAAAGATAGGAAAGAGATGAAGCAATAGGAAATAAACAAAATGACCAAATATAGTATGATAGAAACAAAGAATAGACATAGGTCAACAAAGATCTATAGTAGATAGACAAAAGGGAATGACCAAATAAGGAAGAATCAAAATACAAAGAGAAATCTATGTTACAGTTGCGATAAACTGGACATGTATTGAAATGGGTGTTTATATGTTTTTATGTTTTGTACGTTTCATTGTTCTGTTTAATTTGTACTTATAAATAAAAATTGAAAAAAAAAATAAAAAATAAATAAATGACTTGCTCTTTTTTTCCCCCTCTTCTCCAACAGGATGAAAAAAAACAGTTAATGACAACTAATGTATGGCTGAAACAGGTAAAAATAGAACCATATTAATTTTAAAATGTTTAATTGCTAGGATTGTTAGCAGTCAGTGAGTTTTAATATCCTGTAAATATTTTTCAGTTTGTGAGACAGATGTTTCAATGTGGGTCTATGAATTTATAAATCTAGCCTCACCTTAATGGGTATAAATTGGCTTCTGTCACAGATACTTTGGTCTAACTAAGTTAATATTTAAGGATACTTCCAATTAATGCTTTATCCAAAATGTTAAATCTAATGCCATCCAATACAATATATAAATAGCTTTACCAATAGAAGAGAATATTTGTAGCTCAGGGTTGAACTGGGGGATCCTTGATTCTCTCTGAGTTTGGTGGTTTTCTTGCAGGTGTTTTATTACTCAACTAGGTAACATCATCAGTGCTAGCATAAATGGCTTTTGTTTTAACCAATGTATTTGAATAGCAATTTTCACATTGTATTTTGAACACTTGCAGCAGAACCCTAAATGTAATTTTTTTTTAATTTACCAAACCTATTTGCCTCCCATCTCTCCAAAGTGACTCTAGGTGGCTTAGAAACATTCAAATAAAACATCATATTGCCAAGAGCATTAATTACCAACTTCAGTTGGTATATCTTTATTTTTATTTATTATGAAATGTATTTGCCTCCCATCTCATATCCAACAACTTTGGGTGACTTACAACCCAAAAACATTAAAACCACCAATTATAAAATAACACAGCAGATAAAATCATTAACTAAGGTGACCAGATTTTAACATTGGTAAAGAGGGACATTGTGGATGTGGCTTATTTTGTGGGCGTGGCTAGCTGGTCATGTGACCGGGTGGCCATGGCTATGTGTATAGGGTAAGGTGAACAGATTTTAACATTGGTAAGAGGGACACCATTGTGGGCGTGGCTTATTGTGTGGGCGTGGCTTGGAGGCCATGTGACTGGGTGGGCGTGGCTAGCTGGTCATGTGACCGGGTGGCCATGACTGTGTGTATAGGGACTACTCAGAGGGCTGAAAAGTCATTTCTGACAGGTCCTCGCACTTTTGACTGGTCCTCACACTTATGACCATCCTCACATTTATGCCCGTGCAGCATTCTTAACAACCATGTCACTCATTTCACAACTGCTTCTCTTCACCATGGTGACAAGATAGGGCAAAAACGTAAAATGTGAGGACAGTTGTACGTTCGAGGACTGGTCAAAAGTGCGAGGACCAGTCAAAAATAACTTTTTCAGCCCTCTGAGTAGTCCATATGCACAAAAGGATACAGTAATAGAGAGGGATGAAGGAAGGGAAGGGAAATTAGAGTAGGAGTGACGGTTAAGAGAGGGAGGAAGAGAGGAGGAGAAGGAGAAAGGAAGAGGAAGTAGGGAGGAGAAGAAGAGGGGGGGGAAGAGAAAGTAAGAAGGAAAGAAAAGAGAGGTGGTAGGTTTGAGGAGAAAGATTGCTGTACAATAAAAAAGATGAAAGGGAAGAAAGCCAACCCCAAACAAATATAAAGATATTAAGATAAAGAATGAATTGTTAAACTTTAAAGAATAAAAGAGAACAAATATGAATAAATAGCAATAATTAGAAACACACATACATACAATGTATTTTCTTTGAACAGAATATTTGGCTGGTTCACAAATTTAAACAGTGTTTAGTCATTTCAATTAAATTTACAATTTCTATATTTCCTTTTTGCCATATTTATTCCTCATCTATTTTTTAAAAAAAACAATTTTACCCTTCATCCTCATCTCTAATCTTAATCAAATTCAATTTTCCCCTTCTATTCTATTTTATACCCCTTCCCATTGTCATCTATTTTTATATCCATCCTCACATTGGTTAATTATGTAATTATGTAATACAGTTGTTTAATACAAATTCAACATTTTAATATAAATCAATTAGTTATATAACTATCTTTTTTGTATATTAATCAATATGAACATGAATATTCCAATTATTTCCATGCAATCCAATTTCTTACAAATCAATTAATTATACTTACCAATAATAATAAACCAAATAATTTCCCCCATATATTCCTCCAAACCACAACTTAACCATTTCTGCTTTCAACACAGTATACAATTAATAATATCTCAATTATTACAATTCCCTAGTTAAAAAGAGCTTTTTTTTCTTTTGTGTTTTAAAATCTTGAACTCTCCTCTTTTGCCCTAAATAATTTTCCATTGTTTGCACTTACCTTTTTTGGTGAGGAAAAGGAAAATAAATCTGCTGCCTAATTTTCCAACGTTGCAAGCAAACCGCAAAGCCAACAGCCTGTTTTACTTTCAGTTTTGTTTTGAGCTTGGTTTGCACAAAGAGGAAAAAAAAACTGAGCAATTTAGCAAGAGCAGAGCCCTGTGCAAATCAGCTGAGAGGGGGAAGCCGAGCTAATTAACGTAGGGCAGCCCTTTGAAGCCCCGTGGCAAGAGTTTAAACAGGTTTTTTCCCTCTAGCCATCAGCGGGGATTCAGGAGGCAGCCGGGAACCAGGAGGCAGAATGAAAAATCGGGACTTTTTTAAAACGCCGCGGGACGCGGGACAAATTGCTCAAAAGCGGGACTGTCCCGCCAAAAGCGGGACATCTGGTCACCTTATCATTAACACAAGTTGGCAAAGGAGGGAGCTGGACACATGGGGGTGGGAGATGTGTAATTAAGTTTTAATTAGTCACCCACCTTCAGCGGACCATATCTGCTATGGTCTTTCCTGAAAAGATATACCTTTCCTGAATAGGGAATAGTATAGTAGTGATTTATGTGGGTGCTTTTCATTTAGACTACTGTCATGTATTTTATGGTGGGGTTGCCCTGGCCATTGATCCAGAAGCTTCAGCTGGTCCAGAAAGTGGCAGTGAAGTGGTTGCGTGGAGCATCTTGCTGTACACCAGGTCATGATAATTGGCCCTGTGCCAAATTCAGGCTTCCAAGTTTTGATACATGAGGCCTAAGCAACCTGGTAGACCATCTTTGCTAGGATAAACCTGACTGAAGTGTACAATCTCTAGAGGAGTCATTGCACCATGATGCTGTTGCATTATTTTGTTCTTCCCTGTTCTAGTTTTGCTTCCCTGTTCTTTCTCTCTCTTTTTAATACATATGTTTTTTTAATATAAATTCACTGTAAGGTTATTATTGCATTTAGTCATTTTAATTATGTTGTTTGTATACAGCTTCAAGATAATTACATGAGATATATAAGCCCTCTTGGGCTATAAGAAGAAATGAGTCCTTCATCTCTCCTTCTAGCTCAGTATGATCAACACTGCAATCTTATATATAAAATGTTCTCTTTGGACTTTCCCTTATGAATTGCATGTGTGCATTTTATTTAAGTTACTCAAACGGTTACAATCGAGGACATGTGGCTCGCATATGTGATATTCAGGAAAGGGAATTAGAGAGTTTCATTAAATATAAATCCACATCAGCTGTATTGCTTTGTGGATGTAAACTGGAGCAGCCTTTGAGCAACATCACATAATGGGGACATTGCACAATTAATATATCAGTGGAATGTTAGTGGGTTTTTTAAAAAAAACCTCAGTGGGGAATTAGCTATAATTGTAATGCTTGATGTTGCAACCAAAATGGGTCAGAATCTCCAACAATCAACCAACTGATTCTGTCTTCTGAATTGCTGGTGCCCAGGTGCCCCCTTACTAGCATAAGAGAAAAGGTTGGAGCACTGGGAACTGTGAAGCTGAAGACCAATTAGATTTTATCCTTTTTTGCTATAGACCTGCCCTATTTCTAAAACTGTAGCAGTTGTTTTTTAGAAAAAGCAATTGGAAGGAAAAATCAGCATAAGTAGTCCTTCACTTACAACAGTTTATTTAGTGACCATTCGAAGTTAACAACAGCACTGAAAAAAGTGACTTATGATCGGAGGTGGGATTCACTTACTATCCCTCCCGGTTCACAAATGTGAGCACACGCGCCACCTCTGTGCATGTTCACGGTCTTCTGTGCATGCGCAGTAGTTGCGCATTATGTCCAGGTGGGTGGGCAGAGCCTCCCACAGTAGCTGTTACCGGTTTGCGCAATCCGGAGAGAACCGGCTGAATCCCACCACTGCTTATGATCGTTTTTCACATGACCGTTGTAGCATCCCCATGGTCACATGACCAAATTCAGATGCTTGGCAACTGACTCCTATTTATGATGGTTGCAGTGTCCCGGGGTCATGTGATCACCTTTTGCGACCTTCTGACAAGCAAAATCGACGGTAAAGCCAAATTCAGTTAACAACCATGTTACTAATTTAGTAACTGAACTGCAGTGCTTTATTTAACAGTTGTGCCAAGAAAGTTTGTAAAATGGGGCAAAACTCACTTAACTGTTTTGCTTAGCAATACAAAATTTTGGGCTCAATTTTGGTCATACGTCGAAGACTACCTGTATTTTAGCAACTTTCTTGTCTCCAATTGTTTACTACAAACCTGTCTATCTTGTCCTCCAGGTGATTAATATTAAGAATAAAGTCTTGGACCTTTCAATGGACTATTGCTAAAGTTAAATTTGAAATGATTTGTAATTTAATACATATAGCATGCTTTCAATAGACTCACATTTTACAATTAAGTTTAAGGGGTTACTAAGCTTTTTGCCATATGTCTCCCTTTAGTGAAATCATAATGTACATACCTCTCCTAAAAAACCAAACACCAAAATGAGTACAATTTTTTATATTTTATGTCTTTATTAATATTTAATAAAGACATAAAATATAAAAATATTCACACTTACCCTGCACTCTGTCTGCACCTTCCCAAGACCTCACAGTTTGGGAAACCTTGGTTTAAACCATCAAGAATATGAGATTGTATGAATGTTGTTATTGTTGTTTTTTTTAGTGTAGTATGATTCCTGTCCAACATTCTGGCTATACATTTGTGAAGCTGAAGAACTGAAAATATGATTTTTCTGAATTGCTCCTTTAAATCCTGATACACCTGTCTGCAGTTCTGAAAACTTCATTTGTATTGCAAGAAAGGGCATATAAAAATACCCATTGTTCATTATTTTGGCAAAGAAATCCCAAGCAGCCCTTGGAGATTATTATGTCTTCCTTGCCAAAGCACTTGGATGACTAACAAAAATTTGGGATTAAAGATGAACTTTCTTTCAGTCACTGTAAAAAGGCAACTTTGGCTGAAGATTCCAGTTCATATACTGAGATATACTTCACAATTTAGCTTTCCTCAAGCTGATTTTTTTTCTTTCCAAATGTGAGGTTACAACTCCAATAATTATACCAAGAGGATTGCTATCTGCTGTTCTGAGACTCCCTTGGACATAGTTGCTATCTGATCTCAGCAGCATCTAAAAGTGTAGATGACTCCTTCCATGGGATTTGGTATGCCGAAAAATGAGTTACCTCTTTAAAGGATCTGATTACACATGCAGTGGAAGAGATGATGTCTAATCCTAACTCATACTCTGTGAGGATCCACCGGTAGATAAACTCATCTTTGCAATATCCGATTCTTTTCTCTGGATGCTTTTCTCTTGACAGTCATAGTGCTAACTGATGAGGGATATTGTCCCATAGAAATAAATCTTTGGTGATCACATCTCATCAATGGTGGGCCAAAGCAAAAAGTGGATAAAGGTAAAGGTAAAGGTTCCCCCTCGCACATATGTGCTAGTCGTTCTCAACTCTAGAGGACAGTACTCATCTCCGTTTCAAAGCTGAAGAAGATGTCTCCGTGGTCATGTGGTGGCATGACTCAATGCCAAAGGCGCACGGAACATTGTTACCTTCCCACCAAAGGCTGTCCCTATTTTTCTACTTGCCTTTTTAATGTGCTTTCAAATTGCTAGGTTGGCAGAAGCTGGGACAAGTAATGGGAGCTCACCCCGTTACGCGGCACTAGGGATTCGAACCACTGAACTGTCGACCTTTCGATCAACAAGCTCCACGTCTTAGCCACTGAGCCACCATGTCCCTTTCAAAAAGTGGATGGGGTAACCCAATTCCTTCCTTCCTTCCTTCCTTCCTTCCTTCCTTCCTTCCTCCCTCCCTCCCTCCCTCCCTCCCTTCCTCCCTCGTAGGTGACAAGAACCCTTGCCTATAGATTTGCACTGATTAATCGCAAAAAGCATTAGAAACAAGCATGAAATAAACCAATGGGTGCATATGACTCTAAAGACCCAAGTTTCACAACCCAGTCTTTGATAAAAAATGTGAATGACCTTGCTTGAGTCACATAGAAAAAAATAAACGGATTTGGAGAAGCCAGCAAGTAATGAGCAAAATTAAATCTGCATCATTTACTTCAGTACATAATTGATTATTAATATCAGGTGCATATAAGCTTCAAAAAGAGTGAATAATTTCTCAGCACATTTCACCACTTAATTAGAGAAAATAGGATGAAATAAAGAGATTGAGTTAATGTGCTAAGCATTGCAGAGACCTGATGATTGCTTAAAATAATGCCACCTGGAAACAGCCTTTTGCACAGTGAAGGAGGGATGCTTCCCTCATTTACTATTTTATTATCCAAAATTTTCCCATGGTGGCCCATCTCAGCAGATGACTTGGCCAAAAATTAAGCACTGGGAGAAATAGCAATATATGTTAGATATCTTGGGACTTAGTCCATTTCTGTGCATATTTAGTTTGAAGTATCTCTCTTTGCTCCTTAGGAAGCCTGGAACATGCCCATTATTTTCTATGGAATGCATCCAAGAGAGCTGTGAACATTTAGCATCTAACACCAAAATACATTATGTAGGTCAGAAGTGCATAACTTCTATTGGCTTGAGGACCAGATGATGTTTTGCATGGAAGTCAAGAGTCCCCCCCCTTCAAAGTAACCCCTTTTGTATTTTATTGTATAATCCATTTTCTTTCTTTCTTTCTTTTTTTGCTGTTGTTTAGTTGATTATGCTATTTGAGTTGTAATAGCACTATTAAAAAAAAACCTTTTAGCACTGATGGGAGAAAAACAGATTGCACAGGGAGAGAGTGTGAGCAGTAGAGTAATATATAGAGAGATCCATTTTGAAGATTGGAGGAAGGTTACAGGAGAAAAGTAGAAAGAGAAGACAGAGGACTCATTGAGCAGCATTCCCCAACCTTACTGGGTTGGAGGCCTGGAGCAGGGAATGTTGGGGGAGGGAGAGGGGATGCTTTTGTGAGAGGGAAAGGCATTCTTGCAGAGCTTCATTTGTGTGAGGGCGGGCCCACCGCTCACATGACTGGAGCTGCACACAAATGGGTACACTGGCCTCTCACAGGACCCAGTTTCAAATAGGCCACCTCCCGGTAATGGGCCTTTGCCCACAGGTTGGGGACCTCTGCCTTAGAAGAAAATGTAGTATTGTGGTCCACCAGCAGCTTGCAGAGCTGGCAGCAGAGTCAGACAGTGAGGAGGCTGGGGAGAACAATGGGCCAGACCTGGAGTCTGGGGAAGGCCCGGACGAGGGCTCTGCATCGTAGGCAGAGATGGGGCCAGGGCCATCTGGGAGTGATGTGCGGATTCCGGAGCCTCCAGAGTTGGACAGAAGAGAGGCAGAGGAACAGGGGGAGCCTGTTCCTAGTGCATACATGCGCAGAGCTGCCAGAAGGCAAAAGCAGCTAAAGCAAAAGGGACGAGTAAGGGACTCAGGAGTAAGGCCAGGAGATGATTGGCCCCTCCCATAAGGCTTAAAAGAGCAGCAACGGCTCTTGGGCTCTTTGTAGGAAAGCAATGTTGGTAAATCTGTTTCCAGTCGGCGTCTCTTGTTTCTGAACTTCGTGGGGCTTGGCCAAGAAAGGCCTTTGGCAGGGTGCCAAAGAAGATAAAGGTTTGTGATAAGCCCGAAGGACTTTTTCTGAAGGACTTGTTTTGCAATTAATTTGGACTAAGCTGGGAATGAAGTAATTCTCAGCTGTTACAATAAAATAGGTTTGTTGGGGACTAATTGTATCTTGTAATAACTAAGTGAGCCTAGGTCACAACATGTAGTGAGTAAGGCAGGTTGAGAAGAATCATAGGTTATGGGGTATTAGGGAAGATATACAGGGAAAGAATAGCAAGAAATGCCGTCCAGTTAGTACAAAGGGGAAGAACAACCAGGGGTGTTACGACCCAAGGGCAAAAGAGCCTTGGTAGTACAGGGGTTTAAGGCACCCTGTTATTAAGCTGGTTATTAAGACCAGCTGCCTGCAATTACTGCAGGGTTCGAATCTCGCCAAGGCTCAAGGTTGACTCAGCCTTCCATCCTTTCTAAGGTAGGTGAAATGAGGACCCAGTTGTGGGGGCAATAAGCTGACTTTGTATAAACATACAAAAAGGATGAAGGCTATTGCTGAGCACATTGTAAGCCGCCCTGAGTCTTCGGAGAAGGGCGGCATATAAATCAAAATTAAAAAAAAAAAAAAAAGGGAACTATGGAGAAGATGAGAGGCCATAAACAAAACTCACAGACCACAATTTTTCCTCTGATGTAAGGCATGCAAATGGATGAAGTATAAATGATGCAAAGGGGCAAGTTATTTTTTTTAAAAAAATAAAACATAACATACGGAATGGGAGAGTTTGGAGGCATTCCATCTGGTAAGAACTCTCGGTCTAAATTCTCTGCAAAAAGAAGCTTTCATTGCTAATATTGATTTTAGTCAGCACTCTCGTTCTTCTGGCTTTTGCATTACCAATGAGGCAATTAAAAAAAACCTCTTTATAAATAATAAATAAAAGTGGAGAGATTTTTTTATTATTATTACTGTAAGAGTGACTCTGTTCTGGGATGCAGCCGTTACGCAGTGCAGTGTGAAGTCAACAGAAGTAGGATGAGGCAAGGAGGAAAAAATGATGTGGGTTTTTTCAATATCTTATGTCTGTAAAAATCAGCATGGGAGGTTTTACATGGCATACAAAAAAAAAAGAAAAGAAAGAAAAAAAAAGGGATGCCTACCGATATCTCCAGACCAAGTAATTTTAAGAGGCTAAATAGAAGAGACCAGGGTTTCATTGCTTTTCATTTTCATTTACAACAACATATTATGATTGACTTGCGGGGCCCACGCAATGTACAATAAGTTCACATGATGCAGTAGGATTGTGTTTTGTTAGTAGGATTCACTAGGTTAGGGATTTTTCTTTTCTTTTACTGTCTTTCACTGTGGGTTGTATTGGGTTGGCGGGGTGCACGAAGAGAGGCTCAGCCAATCTCATTGAATACATGTTGTACTCTGACAATAAAGGTTTGAATTGAATTGCTTTTGTTAAAGTGGCAATCCTGATATGTTATGTTGATTTACGTATTTTCTACCCACCCATCCCCTGCCCCAAAGATTATTCAGAACTTTCTTCCCCTTAGTGAAGTGTTATATTGTATGGTTTGTGAAGACTGCTAAGATTGATGCTGTAACATTTTCAAAGGCCACAATTGTGTTGCTTCAATATTTCCCTAGGTGACTTCTTGCATTCCCATTAAAAAACACAACAGCCATCAGCTGTAAGATGTTTTGACCCACAGCAACTGTGGCATTTTTTAAAAAAATAGTCATTACCTCAGACTGAAACAATTTGGTGGCTGGCCAATGTGGCTGTATCCCAGCCAGAAATATTGAGGTAGAGCAGGGGTGGGTTCTACTTACCATTATTATTATTATTATTATTATTATTATTATTATTATTATTAGTTAATCTTTAGTGAGATTCACAGCCTTTGAGGCTGGTTAATAGCTCAGCAGCTCGAGTCCTAACCAAGGACCTAGGAACTGTTAAGGTATCGTCGGAGGATGTAAGCTGTTCCGAGTAAGGTGGTTTTTTGTAGAGTCAAAATGTTCAAGTCTGGCAAATTTAGAATTTCTAAATAGCGGGGTAGCCCTTTGGGTATTGCTCCAAGGGCTCCAAGTACAATCGGGACAACACACAATTTCTTTTTCCACAGTCGCTCAATTTCAATTTGCAAATCCCGGTACTTTGTGATTTTTTCTTGCTGCTTATCTTCAATCCGTGCATCACCAGGTATTGCAATGTCAATGAACCATACTTTTTTCTTTTCAACTATTGTTATGTCAGGTGTGTTGTGGACCAAGTGCCTGTCAGTCTGAATCCTAAAGTCCCATAAGATTTTGAGTTTCTCATTCTCTAAAACTTTCTCAACCTGATGTTCCCAGTGGTTTTTGCTGTACTCAAATCCAAACGTCTGGCACAATTTCCAGTGAATGATCTTAGCAACCCGGTCATGGCGTTGTAGGTAGTCAGTTTGTGAAATTTTGCTGCACCCACTGATCAGGTGGTCGACTGTCTCATCTTTCTCATTGCAGAGGCGGCATTTGCTGTTGGTGGTGACATGTTGAATTTTTGCCTTCATGCAGTTTGTGGCTAGGGCTTGTTCTTGAGCTGCCAAAATAAAGCTTTCTGTTTCTTTTTTCAGTACTCCTGATCTTAACCAGTTCCAAGTTAATTTCTGGTCAGCTTTGCCTTCAATACTTTTCAAGTATTGGCCGTGCAGAGCTTTGTGTTTCCAATTTTCAGCTCACTGCTCAGTTACTTCTTTCTTATATTCTGCTTTTGTTTTAGTTGTCTTTAAAAGGCCTCCTTTATTTACTTCCTTAATCATTGGTTCTTCACTTTTCTGGATGTAATCATTCAAGCTGCGTTTTTCTTCTTCCACAGTCTGCTTTACTTGTAGGAGTCCTCGACCACCCTCTGTTCTTGGTAAATATAATCGGTCAACATCACTTTTAGGGTGCAAGGCATGATTCATTGTCATAAGCTTCCTTGTTTTTCTGTCCAAATTGTCTAACTCCATCTGGGTCCAGTCAATTATTCCTGCAGAGTATCTAATCACAGGTATAGCCCAGGTATTTATGGCTTTTATGATGTTTCCTCCACTCAATTTGGACATTAATATCTTACGAATTTGCCGAATGTACTTGGCTGAAGTTAATTCCTTGACTTTATTATGCATTAAGTCAGAGGCTTCTAAAATTCCCAAGTACTTGTAGCCTTCTTCTGATTTTACTGCCTTTATCATTTCTTCATTCTCAGTTCTGTTCCATCCTCTTCTATGATTTTGCCTGCTTTGGTTGCTATTGTTGCACATTTGTCAATTCCAAACTGCATACCAATGTCTTGGCTGAATTCTTTTGTGTTTTCAATTAATAAATTCAGTTCAGCTTTTGTTTTACCAAACAGCTTCAAATCATCCATGTACATCAAGTGCGAGATTTTCAGTCCTTTCTTTGCAAGTTCGTATCCACAGTTCATCTTCTTCAAAATGATTGTCAGTGGTAGCATTGAGAGTATAAAAAGTAGGGGTGAAAGGGAATCGCCCTGGAAAATGCCTCGTTTAATTTCAATTTCACCCAGTTCTTCTTCATTAGCCATAAGTTTCGTTTTCCAGAGGTTCATTGAAGATTCCATGAATTTTTGTACGTTGCTGCTGATGCCTAATATTTCCAGGCATTTCTTGATCCAGCTATGGGGAACTGAATCAAATGCTTTCTTATAGTCTATCCAAGCCATGAACAGGTTGGTTCGTCTTTTCTTTGAGTTTTTTAGGATTAGCTTGTCGATCAGCAATTGATCCTTTGTTCCTCTTGAGTTTTTGCAGCATCCTTTCTGTTCTACAGGAAGCAAGTTATTTCTTTCCAGGTATCTATAGATTTGGTTTGCAATGATACCAGTAAGAAGCTTGTATGTTGTTGGCAAACAGGTGATTGGCCTATAGTTTCCAGGGTCCTTTCCTTTTTCTTTATCTTTTTGGATCAAAAATGTCCTTCCAGTTGTCATCCATTCATCATTTTCAGGTGTTTTTAGGATCTGGTTCATCTGGGTTGCCAATCTTTTGTGCAGACTTGTAAGTGCCTTTAACCAGAAGCCATGCAGCTCATCCGGTCCAGGTGCACTCCAGTTCTTCACTTTTCTTGACTGTCTTTGCACCATTGCTTTTGTTATTTTCACGTCTTCCATTTTATGCACTTTAATAGAGTCCTCAACCTGTTTGATCCATTTTGCATTTCTGTTGTGCTTCTTGTTGTTTTCCCACAAATTCTTCCAGAATTTCAGAGCTTTCTCTTTATCAGGCTTTTCATTTGTTGTTACTCCGTTTCCATTTTCTAAACTCTTATAAAACTGGTGCTGATTTGCTCTGAACTGTGAGTTTTCCTTGAACTGAGTTACTCGGTTTTCATACCTTTTAATCTTTTCAGCGATGGCAACAACCCTCTGCTTCAGCTCTTCAATTACTACCACAATCTCCTTATTCCTCAGATCGTATCTTGCTTCCAGGCTGCTTTTGATCTGCTTGTTCTTTAGCTGACCTTGCCTTAGGTTCTTCAAGTTGCTCAAATCTCCACGTACCTTTTTGATCTTCAATTCTAACCGAATTTTCCACTTAGGCTTCCCCTTCTTGCCTCTTTGGTTCTTTTGTATTTTCAACCCCAGTTCTTTGGTGGTTATGACGGCTGCTGCATACATCAGTTGGTTTGTTTTGGCTAATGTAGTGGTTCGAATAGTTTGCACAGCCTCATTGACCTTTTTTAGTACATTTCTCAATTCTTTCCGGTTCACTTGGTTCAGCTTTGGCAAACGTGTTCTTTCAGCATCTTCCATTTGGTGCTTTATTTTTGCAGCTAATTGAGCACTATCTGTTGGTGTTTGTTCTTTAGTGCTTCCTTGTTCTTTATCTTCATCCATTTCAGTATCCTCTTCTTCCCTTTCTTCCTCAATTTGCTTTTGAGTCTGGAAATCATTCTTGATGTTACTCTTCTTTGTTGTTGTACTCAGACCATTAATTGCTTTCTCTTCTATTGCTATTAATTCTTCTGTAGTGAAAAATTTGTGGTTTAGGATTACACGTCGTTGGTCCATTAACCTTTGGGGGTTTTTTTTGTTTTTTTTTTAATTTGATTTATATGCCGCCCTTCTCCGAAGACTCAGGGCGGCTTACAATGTGCTCAGCAATAGCCTTCATCCTTTTGTATATTTATACAAAGTCAGCTTATTGCCCCCACAACTGGGTCCTCATTTCACCTACCTTAGAAAGGATGGAAGGCTGAGTCAACCTTGAGCCTTGGCGAGATTCGAACCCTGCAGTAATTGCAGGCAGCTGGTCTTAATAACCAGCTTAATAACAGGGTGCCTTAAACCCCTGTACCACCAAGGCTCTGGTTCACTGGTGTCACAGTCCGTATGGTTCATCTTCCAAATCTGATACGTTCTTTTTTGAAATCCATGTTTTGCTGGCTCAGACTGATAGTAAGCTTCCATAATAGAGGTGTTTTCTTCCCTGGTCCAGATTTTTCGCTTTTTGGGTTTTTCTTCCAGTAGCTTGTCAGCTCCATGCCCTGGTTGCCTAGCAGAGGGAGTTGAGCCCTGTAACTCATTTTGCGTAGAATGCCCAGGAGCCATAGCATCCAACGGAACCCTTGTTAATCCGGGCGACGGTTCAGCCGGCATAAATTTCATTTTTTCTGTATTCACCATGTTTGAATGGGTTGTGGAGCAGATTTTGTCTGGCCCTTCACCTAAGGTCTGTCTGATATGGTTGCACCTGTTCAGCATAGCCCTTAGGATCACTAGAGCACACAAGCCCCTCCACCATGACAAGGTAGAGCTCCTCGGAGGGGTTATTATTATTATTATTATTATTATTATTATTATTATTATTATTTCAATTTATATGCCGCCTTTCTCCGAAGACTCAGGGCGGCTTACAATGCATTTAAAAAACCATTATAAAAACATTTTAAAATTAAAACATTAAAACCCATTCACACCATTCATGGATGGATCTCACAAGATTGCAACAGCGAGATCAACGGCCCCAGGCCTGCCGGAAAAGCCAGGTCTTCACCGCTTTTCGGAAGGCCAATAGGGTGGGGGTGGTCAGACCTCAGGAGGTAACTGGTTCCAGATAGCTGGGGCAGCCACAGAGAAGGCCCTCCCCCATGGGCCTGCCAGCCAGCATTGTTTAGCTGATGGGATCCGGAGGAGATCAACTCTGTGGGATCTTACCAGTCGCTGGGAGCTATGTGGTAGAAGGCAGTCTTGCAACAGGATCACGCACCTTGCTTCTGCGCATGCGCAGATCGCTGATGTTGACATCCGGGCTGGTGGGCGGGGCGGGCCCTCCCACCGGTGTTACTACCGGTTCTTGTGAACCGGTCTGAACCAGGGGCAACCCACCACTGAGGTAGAGGTAGGAAAGCGAGAACTGTTACAATATTCATGGGGAAATGATTGTTTGGTTTTTCTCCTTTTAAAATTGAAAGTGTTCAAGTCTTCAAGTGTTTAGTCGCTCATATGTGTGCCTTTACGTTCTTCACCCTGAACACTGAAAGACACACACTATTTTAGCTGTTCCTGAACTGATGGACAAAAATCATACTTTTATACATTATTTTGACATCATCATATGTTTAGAAAGGGTAGAATCGTAGGTCATAACCATGTTGAAGGCAACAGTGCTACATTGGCTCTGGTGAAAAAAGTCTGCTGTTCAGGACTAAAATATATTTCATGCAAACTCTAGACCAGATTGTATGAAGGAGAAACCTGATTATGAAAAATATGTCCTTATGAATCATTCCAGTTTATTCCATTCATCAATTGCTCAATAAGAAGACTTATCTGGACAATGTACAGAATACAAATACAGGTTAAAAATTGCAATATCCTTAATGCAACTGAAGCAATCGCAAGTTAAACAACTAGGAAATGAAAGCAAATTAGTTTAAAACATTGCATGAATGATGTGATACTTATTGACTGAGCTAGTGGCATGCAATTAACTGCAAATAACTAAACACATCGGAAAAAGAATATTAAATTATAAATTTGGCTAAATAATTGTGGTAATCCCTAGGAGATCCTAAACTTTTAAAAAACCTGGGAAAATCAAGTTGCACGGTAAGGACATTAGACTTTGAGAAGGATATTCCAAGTCAATGGTACATTCTTAGAAAAGTCTGGAAGTTGAGTCATGTCAACTGAACTTTTCTTTTTGGTTTTGCTGTTTGTCCAAGAAACTTCTTCAGTCTTCAGAAACTTTAAGAAGTCAGTTGCTATGGCTCAAATTCCAGACACCTCTACCTAGATGACTGAAAATCTTTATCAGTATTATTGGGAAGAGGTATTTCCACTTGTTTAAAGTCCAATTTGTTGACCAAGCCTTTTTTATTCAACATATTAAGCCAAAACTAAACACAATACATTATAGTTGATTGTTAGGTAGGAATCCTGACATTATATCCATATCCAGATGAAAATTTTACATTAAGCATTGATTCAGCAGGCTAGCAATTACATATTGACTTGAAAAATGACTATGATAATATAAGGCTGTCTAGATGTTACTTACAACTTTCAACAGCACCATCCAGCATTTTAAAGAGTAAGAAATTAGGGAAATTGTAGTTCAGCAATATCTGGAAAGTCATTTAAATATTGATAAGATTCTCCACTGTTATTCTCAGCTAGGAATAATTACTTAATTGAGAAACTGAAATGGAAATCTGATCATTTTTGCTGTTTACTGCAGGAATGGATCGACCATAAATTGTGCTGGAATCCTGAAGATTATGGTGGGATCACTGCAATTCGGGTTCCATCTGAATCTCTCTGGCTCCCTGATATTGTTTTATTTGAAAAGTGAGTATTGGGATCCTAATGCAGTGAGGGGTGGCTACTTTCTCAAAGATAATCCTCTGTTTCAGAGAGATCTGAAGGGCTATCCAGTTGATGTCTTGGCTGAAATTGACAATACTCGTCAACCAGAAGGACTTGCATAGCAACTCAAGTGCAAATCTGTGAAGTATTTGTTATTGTTGTCTGTAGTGGTTTTCTATTTGTTCCTGAATTTCTTTGGCCTAAATTGAAATTTACCTAAGCAAGTTTTCTCAGACACTATAGGTAGAGTCCATTTGCTTCGGCCTCACTTCAAAAACATTTATGGTATTCAATTCTTGCTGTATCAGTACTTTCTTGAAATATTTCAAAATACTTCCTAATTAATATAAAGAATAATTTAAATTGATCAAAGGCAATGGATTAGACCACATACTTTGTTCACTGAGGAGGTTATTTCAGGTAATATTGGATGCTGTAGACCAGGGTTGTCAAACCATGCCCAACACCGGTTTAGCGAAGGGGGGGAAATTGCAATACATCATGTGACAACATGTCAACATGAGTTTGACACCCGTGCTGTAGACCTTACAATCCAAAGGTGAAGAAAGTGGTCCAAACTTAGAGGGAAAGATCTGATCCCACAATATTCCCACAACATCTCAGGTGTCTTAGAATCAGGTGGTCTTTTCTTCTCTGAGCCCAGAGCAACGAAGCTGATAAAGGCAAAATATATTCCATGGGCATATCAGAAACAGCTTTAATCTTCAGGAATTTGGGGGAGCGGGGGGGATAGTGAATGTAATTTTCTTACTATTGAAGCAATTAATACATGTTGAAAACCATGCTTAAGATGTGAGGGTGGTGGCACCTATAGGGCACGGCTAAGATAAAGGTTGTTTTTCATCTACAGTCAGGTCCAGAAATATTGGGACATCGACACAATTCTAACATCTTTGGCTCTATACACCACCACAATGGAGTTGGAATGAAACAAACACAATGTGTAGACTGTCAGCTTTAATTTGAGGGTATGTACATCCAACTCAGGTGAACAGTGTAGGACTTACAGCAGTTTGCATATGGGCCTCCCACTTGTTAAGGGACCAAAAGTAATGGGACAGAATAATAATCATAAATCAAACTTTCCCTTCTTAATACTTGGTTGCAAATCCTTTGCAGTCAATCACAGCCTGAAGTCTGGAATGCATAGACATCACCAGATGCTGGGTTTCATCCCTGGTGATGCTCTGCCAGGCCTCTACTGCAACTGTCTTCAGTTCCTGCTTGTTCTTGGGGCATTTTCCCTTCAGTTTTGTCTTCAGCAAGTGAAATGCATGCTCAATGGGATTCAGGTCAGGTGATTGACTTGGCCATTGCATAACATTCCACTTCTGTCCCTTCAAAAACTCTTTGGTTGCTTTTGCAGTATGTTTTGGGTCATTGTCCATCTGCACTGTGAAGTGCCGTCCAATGAGTTCTGCAGCATTTGGCTGAATGTGAGCAGATAATATTGCCCGAAACACTTCAGAATTCATCCTGCTGCTTTTGTCAGCAGTCACATCATCAATAAATACAAGAGAACCAGTTCCATTGGCAGCCACACATGCCCACGCCATGATGAGGTGGTATGCTTAGGATCATGAGCAATTCCTTTCCTTCTCCATACTCTTCTCTTCCCATCACTCTGGTACAAGTTGATCTTGGTCTCATCTGTCCATAGGATCTTGTTCCAGAACTGTGAAGGCTTTGTTACATGTTGTTTGGCAAACTCTAATCTGGCCTTCCTGTTTTTGAAGCTCACCAATGGTTTACATCTTGTGGTGAACCCTCTGTATTCACTCTGGTGAAGTCTTCTCTTGATTGTTGACTTTGACACACATACACTACCTCCTGGAGAGTGTTCTTGATCTGGCCAACTGTTGTGAAGGGTGTTTTCTTCACCAGGGAAAGAATTCTTCAGTCATCCACCACACTTGTTTTCCATGGTCTCCCAGATCTTTTGGTGTTGCTGAGCTCACCAGTGCATTCCTTCTTTTTGAGAATGTTTCAAACAGTTGTTTTGGCCATGCCTAATGTTCTTGCTATCTCTCTGATGGGTTTGTTTTGTTTCTTCAGCCTAATGATGGCTTGCTTCACTGATTGTGGCAGCTCTTTGGATCTCATCTTGAGAGTTGACAGCAACAGATTCCAAATGCAAATAGCACACTTGAAATGAACTCTGGGCCTTTTATCTGCACATTGTAATTGGGGTAATGAGGGAATATCACACACCTGGCCATGGAACAGCTGAGAAGCCAATTATCCCATTACTTTTGGTCCCTTAACAAGTGGAAGGCACATATACAAACTGCTGTAAGTCCTACACCGTTCACCTGAGTTGGATGTACATACCCTCAAATTAAAGCTGACAGTCTGCAGTTAACGCACATTGTGTTTGTTTCATTCCAACTCCATTGTGGTGATGTATAGAGCCAAAGATGTTAGAATTGTGTTGATGTCCTAATATTTCTGGACCTGACTGTATATCTCCTTTTCTTCCTCATCCCACTTAGGATTGCTATCTACTAGAATTAATTGATTAAATATTACAGGCATAATATGAAACATTCTGATTGACAATTTAATTTAAGGAAATCTGATTGTGGGACTTCTACTAGGCTAGTAAGTCAAAAAAGTGTTCTTTGAAAACTCATATTTGAGCACAGATTTTGCCACAAGGAACAACTCTCCTAACTCTTTTTAAGTTTTATTTCTGAGGTCTGATTTGCAGGCAAGCAGTAACTTCCACAAATGTGAACTCATAAGAAATAGAATGCTTTTAAAACAAGCAGAAAGAATTGTTAAGTAGGCTACCACTATAACTGCAATAGGAAACAGACCTGACATAGGGGAAAAATTATTGGAACAAGCATCATGATATGTAATTTAAGAACAGTTTTCTCCTCTATCCTTTCTAGTGCTGATGGGCGATTTGAAGGTTCATTGATGACAAAAGCAATAATTAAGTACAATGGGATAGTAGTATGGAGACCTCCAGCCAGTTATAAAAGTTCCTGCACAATGGATGTGACCTTTTTCCCATTTGACAGGCAGAATTGCTCCATGAAATTTGGATCATGGACCTACGATGGCAACATGGTTGACCTGATCCTAGTAGACGAAAATGTGGATAGGACAGACTTTTTTGATAATGGGGAATGGGAAATCCTAAATGCCAAAGGAATGAAAGGAAACCGAAAAGACGGATTATATTCCTACCCATTCATCACCTATTCTTTTGTTTTAAGACGCCTCCCACTGTTCTACACACTTTTCTTAATAATTCCATGCCTAGGGCTATCCTTTTTAACAGTGCTTGTGTTTTACTTGCCCTCGGATGAGGGAGAGAAACTATCACTCTCGACCTCTGTTTTAGTTTCCCTCACAGTTTTTCTCCTGGTCATTGAAGAAATCATTCCCTCTTCCTCCAAAGTCATACCCTTGATTGGCGAGTACTTGTTGTTCATCATGATTTTTGTCACCCTTTCAATCATTGTGACAATTTTTATAATTAATGTGCACCATCGTTCCTCGGCCACCTACCATCCCATGGCTCCCTGGGTGAGAAGACTTTTCCTACAGAAACTGCCCAAGCTGCTCTTCATGAAAGGACACGTCGATCGCTGTGCCTTTGCGGATCCAGAAGGAACTCTAAAACCAAAACTGAGGAAATATAAAAACAAACAATTGAAAGATGGAGAAAAGGTGGTGGTGGCGTTCTTGGAAAAAGCTGCCGATTCCATTAAATATATCTCCAGGCATGTCAAAAAGGAGCACTTCATTAGGCAGGTAAGTTAGGAAACAAGAGTGGTCTGATGTCAGTTTTCCATTTACCTCATCTCCCAATTCCCACAGCAATGTCTTAGGCCTAAAGATGCAGTAACCTGTATTGCTATTATCCTTCTCATCTTTCACATAATTTTTTTCTCAACTTTTCATCTTTCCTACTACTTTCTCCTTATGATTTATCACTTGTTGTTTTTATTTTATGATTAATGATTCTAACTACAATTTTTGATCTATGACCTATCACTTTGTTGTTTGTATGTACACTGAGAGCTTATGCACCAGAGACAAATTCCTTCTGCGTCCAATCACACTTGTCCAATAAAGAATCATATTCTATTCTTGTTCCAAAGTTAGAGAAGAACTTAAACCTACATTTTGAAACAAATCATCAGGTCATAGCAAACATGGACAAACTAATCCTGAAAAAGCTTTTCTTATATTTGTAAATTTAGAATACGTTGCAACATTGGGCCAGGATTCTTCTAATCCAGCATTGTCCAAGTTTTAAAGCAAAGAAAAATAATCCCTTGCCATTGGCAGTGATGGTTGGGGCTTGTGAAGTTGCAGATCTTAACATTTGGAGGAAACAGCAACTTCCTTATCCTAGATAATTCAGTAAAAATTGACTAATGTCTATCAAAGGAACATGTTTTACCCTTTGTTCACCCTTGTGTAAAATGAAAAGAAATGATTGAGCTTGGCATTTTGAAAAAGAATGAAGTTAAAGTCAGAAAATGGTTAATATTAGACTTAACTTTAATCTGATGTATTATGTACCAGTTATAAATTGTTCGCTTCCAGCATAAATACAGTCCATGTTTCTGAATATGTTTTTCTGCTCCAAAGGACAATACTGCTTATTACCGTTAATATGGGAAATAGAATTAAGGAATTAACTTACCTAACTGATGAATAATTTTGGTTACGTAACACTCCCTTAAAAAAACTTCTACTTCACAGAACATGAAAAGGATATAATGAATACAAATTCAAATCTACTTCAAAGATAGACAATCAGTGGACTGCTAAGCAAGTATTCACCTAAAAATCTGTCTTCGTCATTGAGCTTGCTTTGGCTGCCATTTCCTGTTGCTCACTGAGTGCCAGTCATTGGCCAGAGTGTAGCTAGGCAATGCCCACACCATAGTCAGTTGCTGGCTGAGTCAAAGAGCACCCACACATTGTGGCCCACAGACATACAATGACAATAACCAGGTTTCATCAGCGTCTAGGCGGGAGACTAGCTAATCGCCTCAGCAGTGTGGCCACGAGTTCCACCAACAGAGATAACATAAAAATATAAAAAGCAAACTATTTCTTGAGAATGAGCAGCTCACTAGTGACTACCTATAAGCAGATTTAATTTGGCTTTTGGTTTCTTCAAGTTGCAATCCTATCTCTATATAGAGACAAGCGGGAACTTGTGATTCATACTGACTCTGCTTGGTCAGCTGCATTGAAACAAAATAATTTTACATAACTTTTATGGGTCATGCTCAATATTCAATATCCCCTAAAGATTGTATCAATGCTTATTGAACAAGAGACTTACACCATATCTGACCCACCACGGATGGTGACCCTCTACCTAATGCCATGTATCCTTAGTAGTCTGCTGTGTTCTTCACAGGGTTATCAAGCATAAATTTATATGATGGAACATAAACTTGGTTCTGGGAATAGAGAAGAGTTGAATGGCCCATTAAGGATGGGAGAGGTTCAAAAAAGACCATTCAAGGAAAGAAGAAAGCACAAGATAAAAATCCAGAATAACTTCATCTGATTTGAGGAGGGGGGTTGTACCGTATAAAATAGAAACTCAAATACTTTGGCCACCTAATGAGAAGGAAGGGCTCACTGGAGAAGTACCTAATGCTGGGAAAGATTGAAGGCAAAAGAAGAAGGGGGTGACAGAGAACGAGGTGGCTGGATGGAGTCACTGAAGCAGTAGGCGTGAACTTAAATGGACTCCAGAGGATGGTAGAGGAAGGAAATCCTGGAGGAACATTGTCCATGGGGTTGCGATAGGTTGGACATGACTTCGTAACTAACAACAACAACAAGTATTCTACTATACTGTAGATTCTCAAAAAGAAAATCCTAAAAAAATAAAGATCATTCCTACAATCTCTGTTTCTGGACCTTGCATACTCTGAAGGCTGAGCGTTGATGACTTAAGTCCCAAGTATATTTTAAACCATGACTTCACTTGTATAAAATGAGCATTAAACTCACAATTCTTATTTTCCTCCCCTCTCCTAGGTAGTGCACGACTGGAAGTTTGTAGCTCAGGTTCTTGATCGGATCTTCCTGTGGCTGTTTTTGGTGGTATCTGTGATCGGGTCTGTTCTTATATTTACTCCTGCTTTGGAGATGTGGTTGCATACTGGTTTGTAGGAATAAAACCATCAATCATGTAAGAATCAACTGGAGGAAGAAAACAGAAGATCAGGATGCCTGGTTTGGTAACATTCAGTGTGCACAGAATCAACAGGAATGTCATTGACACCAAACTTTGCTGTGCAGATTCAGATCAAGTTTTAGATTAAATCTTTTAGCTACTAAACTCATGAGATGGGCATGGATTGCACAAATGACTCCTTTCACCTATATTTATTGAATTTATAGGCATTTATCTGTTTACCAAAATGCTCTAGAAAAACAGATAAAAATATAAATATAAGAATATAAGAGTTTTACATACTGTATGTTCATCACCTTGAGTTACTTATAAAGTAATAAAGGCAGGATAAAATAATATCTAATAAATAAAATTGGTATTTCAGCATTAGAAACTTAGATTATTTCTTGTTTTAGTTTACATGACTGATGTTGCATGTTGTTGAACTTTAGTTCTTATCAGCTCAAACCAATAAGGCCAGAGTTATAGTTCAGTTTAAACTGTAATAGCTTTCCCCCCCAAATAATCTTTGAACCTCAAAGAACATTCCATGAGTTGTTTTCTGCTCATTTATTGGGAATTTTTTAAACTACTCTCTGACCTAACCCTTCCCTCATGCTTCCAAAATGTTGATACTTGTGCAAACGAAGGAAATTGGTCGCCGGTTTCCCCGTAGATGGATGTAACTTAACATTTAATTTTAAAAAGTCCCATTTTTTTTAAAAAAGAAAATGTTAAAGAAGTCCACAAAAATCATGAGGAAAGATTTATGTAACTGGTCTTCCACCGGATCAGCCATATTTAATAATCAAATTTCAGAATTCACTTTCCAATATTACACTGACACCAACTGTTGTTGGAAAGATGACAATTTATTGCACTATTTTTTTTAAAAAGATATTTGTGCATAAGCTTTATAAAAAGTAAATGTTATAAGCACAGATTTTATATTTTCACACATTAGAGATATATAAAGCATTAATAAAGCCTGAATGTATGCATATAAATGTGATGAGTAGCAATGTCCCTATACATTAGTTTTTGAAATGAACTTGAGGACATAATCTTTTTCCATCACTTCAATTCTCGCTTTCTCAAAAGCATCATACTATTTAAATTAACAGGATTTGCTTTTGATCACCCCGCTAAAACATTTTGTGAAGCTTACAGACCAGTGTTTCTCTATCTCAACCCCTTTAAGCTATGTGGATTCAGCTCCAAGAATTTCCCAGCCAGTATGGCTGGTCAGGGAATTCTGGAAGTTGAAGTCTACACGACTTAAATATGTTGAAACTGAGGAGCACTGTTACAGATTATCGGTACTGCAGGATCCAATCTGAATCGGTCACCAAGACAAGAGGTTTAGCCTTCCAAACTTTTGGACTCATGCTGGAGCCCATCCTCAGGGAATTTCTCTCACTAGAATCTCTCTCTCTCTCTCTTTTTGATGAGAGAGAAGTTCCCTGAAGATGGGCTCCAGCATGTGTCAGAAAGCTCAGAAGACTAAAGCTCTGGTCCCAGTGACCGATCCAGATAGGATTTTGCAACATTATCCTGGGACATATATATTTGCTTTCATTCATTATCGGTACTGACTGGTGCACATGAAAGAAAGATTAACATCAATTGCTCCTCATATATGATTGACTTTATATCACCTAACTAGAAGCCATGTAGACCAGGACTGTTTATATGTCATTTAATACTTGCCCTGCATGATTAATAATGAGCAAATCTGCTTTGCTGGGATCAGCAATTAGGGCTGTCAGTTTATTCTAGTCTAAACATGATGGCATCTCTATGTCTTTGGTGCTGGAAAGGTGCTTTAAAAGACAGATGCACAATGGTTTTGCTTTGTTCAGTGTGATGGTTAGTATGCTGTAGGTGGCTGAGTACAAGTAAATAAGGATGTGTCATAGCTGAAAACCCAAATGGATCTTGGAACTGGCCTGGCTGATACACAATTATTGTACTTTATACTGGTTGAACTCCATGGGCTACATGAGTTACCAAAGGCTGGAATTCAAGAACACTAATATGCTTAATTTAAAGTATTAATTAGCACCCAGAGCAACCTTATCTATTTTCAAAGGAAAATAAGAGATATGTTCACCAAGAAGCTTTAAAATAAATGACGATAAAGTGCTGAAAAATTGACTGGTGTAGTGGAAGCTATTTGATATTGATATATAACTATATATCATGATATATAAGTAGAAAAGGGTTGCATCTACCAGTATATTCTTAAAAGTACTTATATCTTGCTAGAGTTAAGGTTGGAGATTTTTACTTTCAAGAAAAGCTGAATATTTGACAAAGATCTGGAATGGGATTTAGACTTTTTTCAGTCTCTAAAAAATATACTTGCACATGAACATATTCTATGACTAGAATCCTCATAATGGTTCGAGAGAAGACTTAAGATGGATGCTTTTTAATTTTAAAATAATTATTGTCCAGATAATCTATATTGAAAGGCAGTGGAAAGAAAATTAGGAACGTTATCTTGATGTCTTCAAAATGAGAGCATTTATCCTTCTGTCGAAACAGCTTCTATCTGCCTGTAGATTTTCAATGTCTTGTAGTATTTCCATGCCATTTTTTGAAGACCAGTTTTCCTGCCTGTCAGAGGGTATATGTTTTCATTTCCTCATGTACACCCAAAAGATCCCCTTTGGATCCTAATAATGTCTCCTCCAAAGCTCTATACCAGTCTTAGGAGTAGCAGTCAATATGTGAAGAGGCTTATAAGAAGTTTATACCACTGTTCTTCTATAAGTAAGAGCTGATTTTATCCAAAAGCAAGGGCCCAAATCATGTACTGTCATAATTCCAATGCTAGCAGGCTTCAGACACAACCAATAGTAGTTGAACTCAGCTTTGCCTTATTGTATTATATTCTCCCTGGAGTGTTGATGTTACACCTCCAAACTTCAATTCTAGGGTTCTACCATATGTTAACCACAATTGCAGTTTTTTGCTTGCTGGGTTTCAAGACAATGTCCACATTTTTACTTATACCACTTAGGTTTCAGGACTTTCTTGCACCTGAGCAAAAAATGGTAAGCTATTCCTATGGATTAGTTCATAAGTGATGTGACGTGTTTATTGAAGCTCTCTCTCCTTCAGTTCATCTCATAAAGTCCATCTGGGTGCAATCAGTAAGTGATACTATGGAAAATAATTGTGTTCTACATTCAGTCCACCTCTCCTAGCATGGGAACTAAAAATATTTAGTGCACTGACTACAAAGTCTCTATGTCTTATATGTGAGTATAACACCGCTTTGAATGTTGTCAGCCAGTAGTGGCGTGTCATCCACTCACAAGAGCTGCTCATGATTGTATATGTTATTAATGAAAGCAATAACAAATAAATAATCTGAAGACTGAGAATGTTATTTGTGTATTAAACAAAAACAAAACAAAAACAAATGGGAAAGATGGAATAGCCTTCCACCGTAGGAGGAAATATTGTAGACAATAATTAAAGGTAGTTTAAATAGATATATGCTACCAATGATATCAATATTTTTGCTCTCTATTGTAAAGTAGTGTAAGTAGGACTGGTATGAAAATCTCTCTCTCTCTCTCTCTCTGCCATGTTTGTCTTCTCTTTTTGATAACAACCAGTTTCACACAACACTTCAAATTTTACAGACCAGGAAAACAGCCAAGCAATAACCACCACCCCTTTAAAAAGAAATAATTATCAGCTTTAACTAATTATGATCTGCATGAAAACTTAGAAAATAATAGCAGTAGAATAAAACCTGGCAATTAGTCTGGATCACAAATTAAATCATAAGTACACATAATTCAGGAGTAAAGTGTGGGGGGATTCATCCCTCCAACATTAACTCAACTTTCTGTTGGGTGATTTAGTTTACTTTCTATAATCCTAAATCGTCATTTATCATTATTATCATAATATCTATATCCATTGATTAGAACATTGCAATGTAAGCATTTTGGCGCATGGATGGAAAAATAAGTGGAAAATCTGCAGGAGGCAGAAAAATGGGTCAGAGGAAGGTCATAAAGGAATTATATGTAGAGAGACAGTCAGCTGTAAATTTGAAATTCAGAACTAGTAGGGAGATGCTGACTTGCCAAGAAGGAAATAATCATTAAACTAGGGTCTCTAAGAGCATGTGATATGTCAGCTAAAAATTACAACATTCTTGTAATATAAATGGATGAGTTTCAGAAAGAGTTTAGCTGACCAATACCAAGATTTTTGAAATGTTGGTGGATTGTTTAGTATTCAGTTCCAATGATCCTATAATATAGGAAGACCATTTTGGGATAAGGTCAATTAAACAAAATTGCATAATTTTTGCACATTACAATGAAAATAAAAGTGCAGCATTTTCATTTAACTTTAATTTTTGGAAGGACTGGAAAAGACAGATACCGATGTACATCTGGAAAAAGGGTTATCTGAAAAGATTGTTGCAATTCAATGAGAAGGCCTACACATCTTGTGTGCTATAACTATGAGTTTGTTTTATGTTTAGCTTAGCTTAATGTATTGTGGGAACTCAGCAAGTATGATTTTTACAACATTGTGACTGTAGGAACCCAGCCAATTTACTTGACAAATCACGATTAAACAAAAAATGGGTTAGGCCCTGCAGACATCATGGAATAGATTGGTTTGACTCAGTACAAGGTAGCTTTCATATTTATCGCTCATTGGAATAATTATATACATAACAATATTATTTAATAAATGGATATATATCTATAGGGTGGTAGAAAATATATGTCTGCAATGCAGAATGCCTGTGGCCAATAGCATAGAGGAGCAAATCATATGAACGCGATGATTTTTTTACCTAAGCTTGATTGACTGCTTTCATTTCCCTCCTGCTTTTCCAGTAATTATTCAGTGGCTTAAATCATTTTTCAAGTGTAAATCATGTTTTCAAGATCACACTTTAATAAAGCACAAAAGAGAAGAGCAGGGAAAGAAAAGACCACTTTTTCAACTAGAAACATTGGACAATTGGTACACATCTGCTCCTCTTGGTTGGTCTGATCTTCCCTTCTTGAAACTCTTACTTGAATAGCAAGTTTGTGGCTCTTATTTCTTCCTGGCTAAAAGAAGAAGCCAGAAGTGTCAAGTCCAATGGATGCCATCAGAATGATACTGCTGTTCAAGTCTCTAGTCCCAGAGCCATTTTTATTCCATCTGGTGGTTCCAGATGGTGGTTGAAGGCAAAGCAAGAGTCCTATCACAATTTTTTTCCAGGTAATCTAAGTGGCCATATTAGTTAGTTTCATTATGTTCTTTCCGGAAGGAGGGAAATAATTTCCCTATGGTTCTTGATCTCATAGACAAGATCAAGGTATGCAGTTGTGTAATCCAAGGTCAGTTTTCAGAGGTGGTAGAGTGAGACCATATGAATATCTTTCATATGAAATGGCACAGTCAGAGGCCAATATTGTTGCATGATTTGAGTGGCCCTTTGTCCACTGTTTCTGCTTGGAGAAAGATTGCATATTTAATATTTTTCTAAAAGTTTAATACCACGTTTATGAAATGTAATACAAAGATGTGTTTAAGTACTACCTGATGTGTGTGTGTATATATATCTGACATTATTGAAATATAGCCAGCTGAAGTTTACTTTGTGTCATGAAGCTTTCAATATTTTGCAGCATGCTTCTTGAGACAACAGTTAGACATGTAGAATAGAATAGAATAGCAGTTGGAAGGAACCTTGCAGGTCATCTAGTCCAACCCCCTGCTCAAGCAGAAGACCATACACCATTTCTGACAGATGGCAGTCCAGTCTCTTCTTGAAAGCTTCCAGTGATGAAGCTCCCACAACTTCTGAAGGCAAGCTGTTCCATTGGTTAATTGTTCTCACTGTCAGAAAATTTCTCCTTATTTCTAGGTTAAATCTCTCCTTGATCAATTTCCATCCATTATTCCTTGGTTGGTAGGAGTTTGCTGTTGATTTCTTTACTTCATTACTGCTTACTAGTACTTACTACTATTACTTACCATTTAGAACAGTTGGAAGGAAGCTGTATGCAGGTACAATCAAGGAGAAGTCTGAATTCCTGTAGTAAAGCTTTCCCTAGTATAGACAGATTCAGAGAATTCCAACGAAAAAGGAGCTAATCTCAAGGAAGGGTTCATTTAGAACAACAACAAAATAGTAAACAAAACAGGGAAATTCTTGCCTAGCATGTCAAATGTTTTATAGGATTTTTTAAAAAAACCCTCAGCTGTCAGCAGTAATTTAATTTAAAAGGTTAGGATCAATTAGCCAATAATGTAATTTAATTTTATGCTAACAGCCTCACACTACATTTTAATGCCATCAATTTTTAGGCCTTCTGAATAAATGTGTAATTTATTCTTGTATAAAAAGTGTAAATAAAATAAATGTGTAAATGGGGGCTTCAGAATCCCTTCCTTGAAAGAATTTCCCTTGCTAAATGACGATCAGACTCCATGTCTGCCAGATCAGTAATGGATTCCACATCTGTTGAATGGAGTTTACATCTGCCTAGTCAGCAATGAAGCTCACATCAATCAGGCTGCAGGTTACTGAGCCTCCCTTGCAGTGGTGAAATCCATTTTTTTTACTACCGGTTCTGTGGGCGTGGCTTGGTGGGTGTGGCAAGGGAAGGATACTGCAAAATCTCCATTCCCACCACACACCAGGGGAAGGATACTGAAAAATCCCATTCCCTCCCCACTCCTGGGGCAAGGATATTGCAAAATCTCCATTCCCACACCATTCTGGTGCCAGCCAGAGGTGGTATTTGCCGGTTCTCTGAACTACTCAAAATTTCAGCTACCGGTTTTCTGAACTGCTCAAAATTTCTGCTTACCGGTTCTCCAGAACCTGTCAGAACCTGCTGGATTTCACCCCTGCTCCCTTGACTTCCATCAAGTCCTCCAATGAGAGTCATTCTTTCCAAGGCAAATATCCAAAGCTCTCTTCTTTCCAACAGGATGGCTAAAGCCTAGGGTGCATTCAGCCCTACTACCAACAAGAAGAGTTCATTTGAAGCCTTAAAGTTAAGAGGACATATAGAATTATCTAAAGATTTATATTTAAGGGGTCCCAAACTCTTTACACAGAGTCCCACTCAACCCAGGAGAGGGCTGATTCATGAGGAGGAGGTTGAGAAATGAAGCCCCTTAATTGTGCCAGGGATACTTACACAAATGGAAATGAGAATTACTTGGAAAGGCTCTGCAAATGTTGACACCTTCCACTGCAAGCTATAAAAGTCTTTCCAGGAATCTAACGGGCTCTTCTTCTTGAGGTTGCCAGGCTGGTCAGGCTCCCCAGGAGAGATTTCCTCCCCATTCCCACTCAGACTTGAGGCAGGACCTCCCGACTGGCCATGTTGCAAAACTTTCCTTACCTCTGAGGTAGAGGAGCTGATGCCATCTTTTTTTTTGACCAATTTATCAAAGTATAAAATACAAAGGAAAAATAACCCATGGAAAAGTAAGAAGAGAGGAAGGGAAAAAAAGGGGGTATACTGTAATGGGAGAAAAAAAAAGAAAAAGGCACCAACTTCCGACTCTCTTTGGCACAACCAGAAGTAACAATATTACAACTACAACTTTTTGCTTTTACACAGCAATATGTATAAGCCATTTCTATAACAATAAGCCTGTCGACAAAAACAGAATCAACATTTCATTTTTTCCCCCTCATTGCAAACACAAAATCAGGAAGCAATTTCGAACTAGAGGCAAAATTAAATATAATCTTTTATTTATTTATTTATTTATTTATTTATTTATTTATTTATTTATTTATTTATTTTTCATATTTCTATGCCGCCCACTCTCCGAGGACTCTGGGCGGCTTACATCAAAGACAGTATACTAAATAGCATATTGCCCCCAACAATCTGGGTCCTCATTTTACTTACCTCAGAAGGATGGAAGGCTGAATCAACCTTGAGCCGGTGAGATTTGATTGATCTGCTGATCTGCTGAACTAGCAGTCAGCTGAAGTAGCTGCAGTACTGCACTCTAACCACTGTGCCACCTCAGCTCTTGTATATATATATATATATATATTCTCCCTTTTGCCTTTTGCCATTGTGTGCACACTGAGGAACCAATGCAGGAAGGAAAGGCCTCAGATCAGCAGCCCTGTAACTCCCCCTTTGCATATTTTTATCCAGTTCTTGGTTGATTTTAATATTATAATTCTTAATGTTGACTCTTTTAATGTTTTCACTGTTCTTGTTGTTTTATTTTGTGTTTTTGGGCAGTTGTAAGTTACCCAGCATCCCATGACAGTGATATAGGAGGATATATACCCTGTTTTCCACAAAATTAAGACATCCCCTGATAATAAGCCCAATTGGGCTTTTGAGCGCAAGGCAATAAGGCCAAGCGCTTATTTCAGGGTTCAAAAAAAATATAAGACAGGGTCTTATTTTCAGGGAAACATGGTATTTGAGAAATTAGAAAAATATATACATAATGTATATTGGTGTATTGTAAGTCAGCTCCCATTTTAAATTCTTTAATTGAAGATTCCGCTTCCACCCTGTTGCATAATGGTCATTCTTATCAATTTCTTGGTGAATATTAATGTTTTCATTCTTAATGTTGAATCTTTTGATGTTTTTCCTCTTCCTCTGGTTTCATATTACATTTTTATTCATTCATATATCTTATCTATTGTTGTTACCTGATGCTTCTTTCAAGGTAATTCAGTGAATCTGCATTACTACTAGTGATAGGACGACACTTGATGATGGTGTGGGACCTGTAGCCCTCCAGATGTTTCTGAATTGTGTCAGTGTCCCTCAACATCAGTAGATGGAAAAGTGCAGTTTAGCAAGATTTGGAGGGCCATATTTTCTACTTCCTTGATGGAAGTAAATACTGTTTACTTATGGTTCACACTGTTACCAGTGAACCAATCAAAGTAACTATTGTTCCTAGTATAGTCTTGCTTTAGGGAAGAGGAAATTATCAGTACGTTTTCACCATCGAATTTGTTCTTCAGTGTTTTCCAAAAATAGAATGTTTCTGGGCAAAAGAGTCAGTTATCACATTTCTGCAAGTAAGGCAATTCTTGTCCATGCATCAAACCACTGCATTATTCCTAGGAGTTTGAGGAAGAAATAATGTCACTATAAATTGATTCTTAACAGCCTGATATCATTTTAAAAATGTGCTAATAAGTTGCCTAGAGCTTTCACAGAAAATGTCAAATGATACACCAAGTTCTTAACTATTGGAGGACTTTTTTTAAAAATGAAAAATGACTGGCAAACTGTCATCCATTCTAACTACATACTCCAATATTACATGGCTGTGTACTTGTTGGATCTGTAAAATACTGGCTTGTTATCCAATATATGGTCAGATCAACAGAGTGCAATCTCGTTGTACTAGTTGGGGAATTCTGAAGTTCAAATCCATGTATCTCAAAATAGCTGAGGTTGAAAAACATAGACTTAAATGACATTCAAGTCTTCAATCTCCTCCCCTCCAAAAATGGGACCTAGTAGCAGACACACTCAAGAATTGTGCTTCCCCTGCAATAGACAATAGCATTTTTGCACATCAATGCTTCTGCTCATTGGACATCCACACAACTATTTTAAATACCCACCTAGAGTTGCTTCGAAAAGAGATGGGCAGCAAATAAATGTAATAAATAAACAAAGATTACTGGTCACACTATCTTTAAAATTTATTTTTTTAAGAACTTCACGTTTCTAAAAGTGTATTACATTGTAAAACTTACAAACATGTTCCAAACAATCCAATAAAGACTGTGAAGTGATGACGAAATCCTCTGTTCTCCCACTGTTTTGGCTTTCCTCACCAGATTTAGCAAAGGAGGACATGCTCTGGGTGCCTTCAACTAAACGGTGTCATCTTGTTGGATGCAGGAATCATGCCTTCTCTGGCAGTATTGGCTTTGTGGAACAGTGTGCCTGTTGCAGATGGTCCTATTCCTTCATAAGGTTCTGTAACCCTGGCTGTTTCCAAGTTTTCAGGCCAGGAAGTCAGTCAAGGTCTGTTGATGTGATTGGATGATTGAAATGTATCATTTACCTTGAGCTTTTTGGGCTGTTCTTTTTAACAATTGAGTTTTTAATCTAGGCAACCTTTCGATCGACAAGCTCAGTGTCTTAGCTACTGAGCCACCGTGTCCCTTTAGAGGATGTGCTCCTCTAAATGGTGAGGAAGAACAAGAGAAAAATTCAGCTGAGTTTACAATGTATTTGGAATAATTTGTAAATCAAACAGATTTATGGTATGGCAGGATTCAAAGAAAGGAAGTTGATTAGGAAAAAAACCCTACAGTACTGTGATTTTCTGTTTCTTTCAGAAAAGGGATAAGCCCTCCCAATTTTTGTTACAATAGCTTGGACAGTCATCAAATGTGTATCCAAAAAATTTCATTTAAATGTCTTTTACACATCGTTTACCAAAAACAAAATAGCAGCACATCTATGCTTCCAACAGAAATATTTAATTCATATGAAATATAGCAAATAATGTTGAGTGAACTTTCTGTTGCTGGTTAGGAGTGACCCTCAGATACCATCAGAGAAACATCTGGTTATTCTCCTTCTCTGTTATCCTTCAGAGTGCAAGGTCCATCAACTTGATGCCTTCCAGCAGTGTTTAAATTTCATCTCCCACCATTAGCATTAAAATTAGAGATGATGGGTTACAATCAAGCATATTTGGAGTTTATCTCGTTGAGGAAGCTACCGTGATTTTAATTAGATAGATAACCTTACAGGAATAAACAGTTAATATTGATAACTTCAATAGATTGATCAACAATCTATTCATTTTCTTCTTTTTATGACCCTGTCATCCCTTGTCTTGGTAGGGTCAAGGAGTTTGAGTAGAGCTGAGTGTTTACAGGCCAGATGCCCTTCCTGATGCCTACGCAGTGTTCACAGAAGCTATTTTCTCTTTGCGCCCTGATAGAAAAACATCTGTCATTGCCTAGGTTTAACTCTCAACCTTCTGAGGGGGAGCTGAGCATCTTCACCTCTCAGCTACCGCACCACTCAGTGATCTATTCATTTATTACTTGCAAATGAATGGCTTTTGTATAAAGGATTTTTTTTTTTTTTTACAAAAAGTTTAGGAATGTTGACAAGGTTGTGAGAGTTTGAGCTGACGATTCTCTTCTGATTCATCTTGACCTATTTTATTCCTTCTACAAATGAAGCAAAAAACCCTATTCTACAGAAAGGATCAGGTATCTAAACCAGTATGAATATTAATCTGGTGTTGATTTTAGCGATATGTGCAATAGCAGACACTGTAAACAAGAATTTCTTAGCAGAAAAATCAGTGTGGAAAGGATTATCTGGGGAACATTTGAAAGCCACTATATTAACATAGATTTCTCCAGTCTACTATCCTCCAAAAAGGTTGAGATGGAACTTTGAGGTTGAGATAGGCTTTGCTGGCTCTGGATAATGGGAGTTAGTCTACCCATCTGAAAGGCTGGCTTAATACATCATAAAGTGATGAGAATACTTTTCTTATGGCTTGAGACGAAAACTGATATTCTATAAACTGTTGCCAATGTGTGGTTTGACTATTCTATTAAAAAGGATCATGCAAAATGTGAATCGCTACCTATATATTATACATCTGCTATCAATGGTTGTAGGAATAATCCCGCTGTTCCAAATACACAGAGAATTATGAACACCCACAGAAATACTCTATCAATTACCATGGCGACATATTTCCAGTCATCTTCTACCTGCAATGCATAAGAAAATACATATATATTCAATTGAATTCATAATATTTAATTGACAATATTAAAATGACGCTGTACTTCCTGAGATTTCTCAATTACATTTTTTTTCAAAAAAAGAGATACATTTATAATCTTCATATAGATTCATATACAGAACATTTGTTGGTGTAACTACAGGTCACAAGATAAAATCTTTGTATAGTTTTTTTATCTAATTATTATAATATTTTGGTATTATTTGTAAAGAAGAATTTGGCACGCTTTCTGCTGTCATATTGGATGCAATCCACATTGTCCCAATTTCTCAATAAATTACAGAACATTTAATTTCTTTTACGTAAATATTAGGTTATATCTACCTACAAATGTTTTATTGATAAGAAATACAAAGCCTTCCATAATTGCTAGCTACCAGTCCCACTATCTCTCATTTTGGATCACGCTGCTGACAAGATCTGTTTGGAGCTGTAATTCAACAACATCTATAAGATCAGAGAAGTTCCCACATCTCTGCATGTGAGTATACTTTAGAGTTCTAAACAAGACTGTACATCTTTTAGGTGTTATAGTATATACAGTATTTTTCAGACTATAAGATGCTCCGGACGATAGGGCGCACCTAGCTTTTGAGGAGGAAAACAAGAAAAAAAAATCTGCCTCTGCTTCCCAGCAATTTGCTTCCTTGCAGCAAACAGCAAACAGCCTGGTCAGCTTCACCACAGCCTGATTTAGCACGAGCAGCTGATTGGCGGCTGGATCGGCCTCATGGAATACCGATGATCAATTGTTCCAGGTTGCAAGGATCACTATTGCTTATCGCTGCCTCTGCGCGCCCCATTTTAGGTCTCTGCACATCCCATTTTTGGCCCATTCTGTGTGGCGGGGATTGCCACTGCTGCCTATCGCCGCTAATCAGGATACATAGAAAACGGGATGCATGGAGGCCAAAAACGGAACATGCTGAGGCTGAAAATGGGGCACGCGGAGACAGAAAATGGGGCACGTGGAGGTGGTAATAAGTGGCGGCAATCCCCACAGCCTGGAACAGCTGATTGTTGGTATTCCGGGAGGCCAATCCAACTGCCAATCAGCTGCTCATGATAAATCAGGCTGTGGTGGAGCTGAACAGGCTGTTTGCTGCAAGGAGGCAAATTGCTGGGAGGCAGAGGCCAAAGGGTGGGAGCCGGTAGATGGGTGGGGCTTCAGCAACATTCACTCTATAAGATGCACAGACAGGATAACTCCTGTAAAATTGTCTCTCTGGTACATAAATGACTTTATGTATATATACACAACCGTTATTTTTTTTGGTGATAGATCTTGACAAAAATGGTCTTTGAGAATCATAAAAGTAAGAAATATTTTGATGTCCAAATTTAACTAGCAAGTCAAAATCATATTCCTTTCCAAAACTAAAATAAAGATGTAGAGAAAATCCTTCTTCTTAGTTCCTATCATGCCTCTGGCCTTCTATTCAATAAAAATATAGTACAGTCAACATCTCTTCTTTTAGAGAACTGAGGACAGAAAGCCAGATGCTTTCCTTTCTGCACTAGGAAGTTTTCCTCCAAAATTTATAATTGCTGGAGGTTCTATTCTCTGAACCTCTGATTGCCACAGTTAACCCAGGCTTAGCTATAACACTGCAGATCCTGTATACTGTACGTGCTTGGCTATTTTTCAAAATATCTTCTATGTTTCTGCACATCAGCACAGCCTGTAGAATTCAATAGACCTTCATTGATCAAATGCCATTTTAGGATGAGGGCCTCTGTCTTAGAGCTTCTACATGTCTATTTAGAGCCTTATTGCCAAAGTCAGAGAGCCTCCCAACATGAAATATTTATACATTTAAGTATCCAAAGCCATTAGCACAACAGCTGAAGTTCATTTTAAATGCCATCATACCCTTTTGCAGCTAATGTGAACATAGTGTCAAAAGTATTTTGACTAGCAAAAGGCCCAGCAAAGGATATACAGTGGTACCTCGGTGCTCATTGTTAATTGATTCCAGGAGGTGTGACGAGTACTAAACATGATGAGTGCCAAACAAACCACTGTTTTACCAGGTGACCCTTGGTTTTGTCCAGGAAGAATTTCCTGTCTGTCTCTTTTCCTATATCAGTGAAGTGACCTTCTCACCATGGCTGACTTCTTGTCTATTCTCTGTAGCCATCCTTTTCTTTCTTTCTTTCTTTCTTTCTTTCTTTCTTTCTTTCTTTCTTTCTTTCCCTCCCTCCCTCCCTCCCTCCCTCCCTCCCTCCCTCCCTCCCTTCCTTCCTTTTTGCAGCATGGTGAGTACCAAACAAACAACGAGTACCAGGACAACATTTTCACATCAAAATGCATCAAGTACCAAATTCAAAGAGTTTTGAAGCAGTCGAATACTGAGGTACCACTGTACATGAAGATACTTGGTTAATTTGACTCTTTCAACTATCTATCCATCTTTGCTCTTGATTAGTGTTCCTTAGCCTGTTCTCCTGAACTTCAGCTTCCATAGCTGTTCTCTTGCTGCTAGAAATTCACAGGTCATCAGATTTGGAAGGTATCTGGTTTGGGACAACTGGGCATCTACCAAGTCCCATAACTCAGTAGGAGGCCAATGCCAACCCTGGAACTACTACTCCTTCTTTCTCCTTCTTGCATTGTTGCCTGTTTATCTGTCTCCTTGAAGAGAATGAACAATGAAAGGAAGAAGGAGCAAGAATCTTCACAGAGCCTTTATTATGTTTTGGCATCCGGAAAAGAAAGCATGGAGTAAGTAAGCAGTGAAAAGCCAGGCAAGGAGATACAAGCACTCAATATTTTGCAAAGGGGCTCTCAAACACTTCCCTGGGTGCTCTATATGCAGTTGGTTTTCCTTGTCTTTGTGTTAGTTGTATTAGCCTAGCATTATCCTATGTCAGTCTGCACCTAGTTAGATCACAACTATGGTTTTCCCTCTCCCTTACTGGAATGTAGAATCAGTTGGTCTCCCTTTTCTACAATTGTGTTTACTCTGCCATCAACAGTTAGATGATCAGTGTTAAGCAATGCAAGAGATACTTGTGTCCACTATCATGGCTTAATGGTAGAGGAAATGTTTCGCCCACAGAAGGCTTCATGTTTAAGCCACAACAATCTCCAGTGAAAAGGTTCTTTTTTCTAAAGCTCTGGAGAACTTCTGTTAATCAGCTGAATCTCATTCAGGGCAATCCCTGAAATTGTGCCTCTGGTAATTGAGACACAGCTAGCATGAGGTCCCTTTTGTCCTCTCTGTAATCCTCTCTGTTGATAGAGGAAACTGAAAACCAGAGTAGAATGTCCTACCCAATTTCAGTTCTTCTTGCACAGGGGTGTCAAACTGGTGGCCTGTGGGCTGGATGCATCACGTGCAGGCCACACCCACCCCAGCTCCGCAAAGGCAAAAACCGTCATGATACATCATATGACACGATTGAGTTTGACACCCATGTTCTAGCAGGACTTAACAATTCTGATGCTGCTTAAAACAGTTCCATTTGGCAGCCACTTACCCATTCATGCCAGAAGTGTTGCATCATTTTACCTCTCTAGCTCTCAGGTGCAGTTATTTTCAACTAACTAGGTTTAGGTTTCTACCACAATTAGAGAAATGCCCCCAAATGACTGAAGCCTTTGGAGCTAGAAATCAATCAATCTTGTTCTTCAGAGCTCTTACCTCTTTAGTTTCATTCTGACTCCTCATGTTTTCTGCGATGAACTGAACACTGTTAATGACTTCTTTAACCTCTGGGGAATACTCGACTGACTCAGCCTCCCTTTTGGCAGATTGGCCACTCTGTCTCCTTTGCTTCCTCACTCCTGTGTCCTTGGAGTTGTCACAGTGGCAGCAGCGGTTCTCACTGAGGACTTTCACTTCTGCAAGCTCATCAGCCTTGGGCTTGCTGGGTTTAGTGGCACTTTCTTTCACAGGTTTGGGGGGTTGGGAGTCAACATGTTTCTGTATGGGTCTCTTCATCATCAGAAACTTGGGCAGAAGACCAAGGAAGACAGTTTTGACCCAGTTGGGCATTGTATGCATAGTTGGAGTCCGGTAATGGATATTCAGTACAAACACTGTCACCACAATAGAGAGTGTTACAAATATCATGGTGAACAGCAAGTATTCTCCCACTAGTGGGATGACCAAAGAAGTTGAGGGAATTGTCTCTGTGATGACCAGCAAGAAAACAGTCAATGAAAGAAGGACAGAAATACAAAGTGTTACTTTCTCTCCACAGTCAGATGGAAGATAAAATACTAATACAGTCAGGAATGAAATGAACAAGCAAGGTAAAATCAGATTAATGGTGTAAAACATGGGGAGCCTTCGGATATAAAAAGAGTAGGTTATATCTGTATAGATTTCCTCACAGCAGTTGTACTTGATGTCATGTTTATAGCCAGAAGCATCAACTATTTCCCATTCATTGTTCTCCCAAAGGTCTTTCATGTCTACTTTGGAACCGATAATCAAAAGATCTATCTTGGCTTTGTCATATGTCCACGATCCAAATTTTAAGGAGCAGTTCTGGTGATCAAAGGGGAAGAAGGTAATATCCATGGGGCAGGAGCTTTTAAAAATGGCAGGTGGTATCCAGGTGATGGTGCCATCGTATCTGAGAAGAGCCTTGGTCCGTCCTTCAACCTGGAAATCTCCAACAGCACTGCAGATGCAAGCACAAGGGAATCTTAAATTGTACACTTCTAACTCAAAATAAACATGTTAATATGACTAAAATACAATGATGAATGTTCATACTTATTGTATAGCACAATATCAGGTTTCCAAATTTTGTCTGACGGCACGTGGATAAATTCAATTCCACCAAATTCCACTGGATTCCATTTCAATTTATAATCATTCCAAATCTAAAGAGAGAAATAATAAGTGTTCAACTCTATGATATACTGTACCTGTAAAGTTATTTTCATACTAAGAATATTACTGAAGTTGCCCTCAAGGTATTGCAATGGTGCAGTCATCATGACCATTGGAGCTGAGGTGGTGCAGTGGTTAGAGGGCAGCACTGCAGGCTACTTCAGCTGACTGCTAGCTGCAGTTCGGCAGTTCAAATCTCACTGGCTCAAGATTGACAGCCTTCCATCCTTCCGAGGTGAGTAAAAATGAGGAGCCAGATTGTTGGGGGCAATATGCTGACTCTAAACCACTTAGAAAGGGCTGTAAAAGCACTATGAAGCAGTATATAAGTCTAAGTGCTATTTCTATTGGATATTGGGAGCCAAGTTTTAACACCCTCAGGATTGCTACAATTTCTCTATCCCTGAATTATTTGAACAATGAAACATAGAATAATAGGGTTGAAAGGGATTTGGAGGTCTTCTAGTCCAACCTCCTGCTCATGGCAGGAGATCCTATACCATACTAGACAAATGGCTGTCCAATCTTTTCTGGAAACCTTCCGTGTTGGAGCACCCACAACCTCTGAAAGCAAACCATTCCACTGATTAATTATTCTCACTGCCTGGAAATTTCTCCTTAGTTCTAGGTTAGATTTCTCTTTAATGATCTTCCATATGTCTTGTCCTGATTTCAGGTGCTTTGGAGAAGATATTGACTTCCTCTTCTCTATGACAGGTCCTCAAGTATAGGAGGACTGCTATCATATCAACCCTAGTCCTTCTCTTCATTGGATTAGACATACCTAGTTCCCTCCATCGTTCTTTTGGACTCAAGAGATTGGGAATGAGTTTAAAGTTAATAACTCCCCTTCTTTGTTTCTTCTTCTTCTTCTTCTGTAATAGTCCACTAAAAATATAGTGAAGACTCAATTTGGTTTACTTTGGTTTAGCAGACTTAGGAGTTAATGGATCAAATTTCCTGGATAAGAAGGTATGTTTCCTCCACTAATGCCATTGTTGCCTCTGAAATCTCTTCTCGCTGTTTGCTGAATCTGGTTTGTAAACTAGGGCGATGGTTCTGACCAATCCAATCTCTAAGGAGTTTCTTGCCTATAGTTCATTTTCAGGTGCACTTATGGTTACTAGAATACTTTTAATCATAGTACTAGCCCTCAAACATCCATTGTTGGTGTTGCCTTTTTTCCCTGGCTGTGACTTTAGTTCCTGCCCTCTCTTTTTTTTTTGTTGTTCTCATCTCATTCATCAATGAATGGACCTTTTGCTTTAAGGAACACCCATCTCCCTTGTTTATCCATTAAATCAAGGGCTTAATATATTGAAGAATAAATGGATGAATTTTTGAAGTACTACATATGTGCTTTCGCTATGAATATACTGAGCCCTGGAACATCTCTAAATAGTTCCTGATTTTTTTTCCCTATCCAAATCTCTTCTGAATCCCAGTACCCATTGTGATCTCATCTCTAAAACCAGCATGGCAATAAACACACACATACACTGACACACCGATGCACAAAATTTTGCTTACATGTCGCAGCCAGAGATTTGTCTCCATGATCTGATTGACTTCATCCTGCAGACAGAAGGAGGCAAACACTTTATTTCTACAGACAGGCTATCTGGTTAACAAAGGATAAAACCTCATTCCAGTTAGCCTAAATAACTTTGAAAGGATCCTGGGGACATTTATGGAACAGCGAATAGAAGTCTTGGTTGAAAAATGTGTTGCCTTCAGATAATGTCTGTGGAGGTTTGTGAATACTTTACTTACAACTATTGAAAACAAGATGCTGAAAAAGTATTTGTGCATATTAAGGTAGATCCAGATAGTTGTTGGCAATGCATTTTTAAAAATTACAGCCCTATTAATGTTTATTGAAAAACTACAGCCACATAAAGAAGATCGGTTGCATGTTCTATACATGAGATCGCTAGGAGAGAGGATTAAGCAGGATCCAGGAGAACTCCATAGGATCGCAGTAGGAGCATCTGTGAGGGTATGTTCAAAAAAGTCAAGTTGGTAATCAGTACAACATGTGTAAATAACGGGTAAAGTTTTGGTTGCATGGGTGCAGCCACTGAGTAGCATGTCCTCTTCCCATCTTTTTCCTGCTGTTCCACTGCTTTCCTGGTAATCGGTCACAAAATATTTGTATTCAACACAATTCTGTTTGTACCCCAACCATGGACTTTGCTATTCTTTACACCGCAAACTAGTTCATCTGAAGTCATCCATGAGGGATTTGTAGAAGATTAAGATGAGTACCATCTTATTAACATTAAGGAACACTGTACTAATAGTGATCTTCTTTGGGAGAATCCGAAAAAGGTAGAGAGTAGTGATGGGATTTGAAGTGTAAAATTAAAGGTTCCCCTCGCACATATGTGCTAGTCATTCCCGACTCTAGGGGGCGGTGCTCATCTCCGTTTCAAAGCCGAAGAGCCAGCGCTGTCCAAGATGTCTCTGTGGTCATGTGGCCGGCATGACTAAACGCCAAAGGCGCACGGAATGCTGTTACCTTCCCACCAAAGGTGATCCATATTTTTCTACTTGCATTTTTTTACATGCTTTCAAACTGCTAGGTTGGCAGAAGCTGGGACAAGTAACGGGAGCTCACCCCGTTACGCGGCACTAGGGATTCGAACCGTTGAACTGCCGACCTTTCGATCGACAAGCTCAGCATCTTAGCCACTGAGCTACCTCATCCCTATATTTGAAGTGTGGCTTCAACTAATTATGCTCTTCTGTTTTGACAATTGTAAGGAATCTAGAGCTTTGAGAATAGATCTCATGCAAATGATGGACTGTCTGAACAAATAAGTCCAGGATTTTGGCCAGGAGGTTAGTTTTCAAAAAAGCATGATGGGAAGAACCAATGTTAGCAGGTACAAAAGGAGTAGTTTTAAATGCACTCTAATAGCCACATACAATGAAATTCTAATATCAATGCTGCTCATTCAAGCAGAATTCCAAACTCATCATAATCCCAAACTCCACAGGAGCTCAGAATATAGCAGCTTTTCTAATTATTTTGTAAATGACAGCAGCTTCTGATTAATGAAAAGCCTCCAGGGAAAGTAAAAGATAAAGTGAAGAACCTGACTTGATTAGTATATTGCGCCTCTGAATACTGTGATTTAGCAATAAGCAGAGAAAGAAGCTGAACTCTGTTCCATCGTGCTGTCTTGATACCTTGTAATTTCAACCCTTGGTTAGCGGCTGGCTTGCTACTCAGAGAAATCCCAAGAAAACATATTATATGCAGAGTGTCTTTTTTTTTTTTTTTTGCTGAAAGATCTTTACCTATAACAAATTGTGGTGGAAAGGCAATCAATAACCAGGGAGTTGCTAGAGGGAAGTCTTACTGCAGAGAACATCCTGAATGATCTGCTGAGAGGGAGAGAAACCCGCAAAAATGAATCCTTAGTAAGCTCTCCAACAAGAAATCTAAAGGTTCTTTTACAAAAGACAAATGGACTGAAAAAACACACACACCAAAGTCCAGTTGCTTTTTGGAAAAGCACCTTGGGGACACACTAGTGATGCTTTCTCTCCTTTAGTCCCTGGTGATGAGTGATCTTTAATCCTTTGCAAGGAATATTTCTTACTTTTCAGTCAATGACTGAAATGTGAGATGGTGCAATCCCTGCAAACATAGCAAACATACCACATTTGCAAGCTGGGTAATTGCCACTTCGAAATGCACCTTCACGGGATAGGACACATTTTCTACAGGTCTGATGTACTGGTTGTAACGGGAGAACAGTTTGCGAAAAAGTCTTTCTTCCGATTTACTTGCCAAACAACCTGGGTAGGAAAAAGGAAATAAGAATAATAAGTCCTTCAAAGTGAAGTAAGGTCACTAGCTGGTGATATGCTGGCTGGGATAATGGAAGTTGGTTCAAAATACATGGAGGACATAGAGTGGGGGAAAGTTGATTTAGATTACATAAATTCCAATTATTCAGCTGTTTGTAAGTGTATGACTCTACTGCATGTGGTTTTCTAAATTAATGCCCTTTGAATCAACAACTTAATTTGAAGCAAATAATAAATAACTGGCATTGACAAAGTCCCCATCAGTCAATTGCAAAAGGCAGCTTTACTTGGAACAGCTTACATCCTGAGATAATTTCTTGAACAGCTTTCTGGAACAGTTTACATTCTGAGACCATCAAACAAGAACATCTGCCTATCCCAGATCCTTGGAAAGGACTCCATAGGCGGATAAAAATGCCAAGATCAGTCTAAACATCTGGCTGACTACGCGACGAACCATAATAATAATAGTAGGACAGTATACATCAGGCAATTCCCATGCTAAATAAATGGGAATAAAATTGATCATGGATTCATATCACAAATATGGATTGCAGATTGAAAAAAAAATAGCTTGACTAAGACTTACATATTGGTTAGCACATTCATATAACTTGCATCTGTGCATAAGCGACTGTCTCTTCAGAAAGTTAGTGTGCAATCCATTTGGCATATTGCACCCATCTATACTCCCAAAATCCATTGCCATTAGTGACTGCTGAGGGGAGTTGAAGCCCCAAGTCTCTGGAAAGCATCTATTCATGTAGGACTGCCAAATTCATCCTGTCTTTTTACTGAGCAGTGAATTGGTGCTGTGTGCTCTCTCCCCACAGCTTGTTCCTGGACAAAAATGTCTTGACCACTGAAACCTTTTGGTCCTCCTCCTGTCTTTCACAAAGTAAGTAAATAGGAAGAACTTCGTGTTATCATATCCCTTTTCTAGAGCAAACTTTCTATGACACCTCATCCTACGTCTTTGTCTAGGCTTTAAATTTCATGTTTTATAGAACATAAACCCTAACATAAACTCTGTATTCTAATCTCAATATCGCCCTTCCCTTCTTCTCAATACAAGTAGTCCTCGATTTATGACCACAATTGAGCCCAAAACATATGCTACTAAGTGAGAAATTTGTCAAGAGAGTTTTGTCCCATTTTTTATGACTCTTTTTGTTGTTAAATGAATCATTGCGGTTGTTAAATTAGTAGCACGGTTGTTAAGTGAATCTGGCTTCCCCATTGACTTTGCTTGTCAGAAGGTCACAAAAGATGATCACATGACCTTAGGACACAGCAATGGTCATAAATATGAATTTTGATCACATGATCACAGGGATGCCTCAAAGGTTGTAACAGTGAAAAATGATCATAAGTCACTTTTTTCAGTGCCATTGTAACTTTGAACAGTCACTAAATGAACAGTAGTAAGTCAAGGACTACCTGTATGTACAAGCAATATTCTATTATCCATTATCTCAATGATGGTGTTCTCATCTCATCCATGAATGAGATTGGCTTAAGTTGTCCTGGGTCACTATTGATGTAGTGCTTTCCAGAATGGGACCTTCAGGCTTGGCTGCACCACTTTCTCCTCCAGGCTTCCGCCTCTGCCCATTTACCTCCAACTTTCCTCCTCTGCTGGCCCTCTCCCAACCATCTGCCCAACTTTACAGTTGCAAAATGGGTAAGACTTGCAAAGACAGGTGACCAGTTGTGGGTAGGATTAAATCAGGGCTTGTTGGCTATTTTAAATGAATTCAGGCAGCCCCCCCACTTGCTCCCATGGGTCTCTAGAGACTCTCCATCTCTCACACAGTTGAACACAGCAGTTGCTGTGCCAGTGATCTATTAAAGCTGTGCAATGGCAATGCTCAAGTGTTTTACCCTATAGCCCTTGTGAGTTTAGCCCAAAGTTGAAGAGGTGAAAAGAGAAATTATAGGCAGAATCCATCCCATTCTCTCCTGAGTAGAACCCAGTACTACTCTGCAAGTTGGCTTTGGTTGCCTACAGAAAGGAAAAGAAGGGAGAGAAATCCTAAATTGAGGTGTATCTATGGTTACTGTTTAAGCTGCTCTATGTATTTGTGTAAACAAAATTGAAGTATAAAAATGCACATATCTGGAATTTTTTAAAAAGAACCTCCTAGTACCGGGATGGCGAACCTATGGCACGCGTGCCCAAGTGGCCCGCGAAGCCATGTCGCCCAGCATGTGCAGCCTTGCCTGTTTGTCTTCTGGGTTTCTGGCATGCATGCGCATGCGATGATTAGCTGTCCTTCCTGCATGCGGCAGTGTCAAAAATGCACACTGCGCACACTGGCCAGCTGATTGTCAGATGTGCATGCACGCCAGAACACAGAAGTTCGGCTTTTCTGGAGTGCGATCCTTTTGCACACACAGCAGTGCCAAAAACCGGCATGTATATGCACGCCGGCCAGGTGATCATCAGGCGCGCATGCGAGCTAGAACCCGGAAATTTGCTTTTCCGGAGCGTGGCCCTGATGAGTGTGTGCGCACATGTGCAACGTTTCTGCGGACCTGTTCGGCACTCGGTGCCGAAAAGGTTTGCCATCCCTGTCCTAGTAGTTTGTTTCCAAGCCTTTTGTTACTTTCTATTACCATGAGTTCATTGCACAATTGATATACCCCTTGCTTTGTAAACAAAGATTTGATGATTTTGAAACCCCTAAAAATTGCTTTTAATCATTTAATTATTTTACCCCTTTTTTCTGACTTTCCTCCTTTTTTCTCTGCTTTACAAAGCAGCAACAGCAAACTCTAGGGTGGGTCATTTTATTATTTTCCCAGTCACTTGAAGTAGAAGGGTTTTACTCCTAGCCCCAAAAAGCCCATAAGTTACACAACAAAGCAGTGCAAGGAAGTCCTCAAAGTTCTACTTCTGATTTAACTCCCTTTGATCAGATTTTTTTTTAAATTGTTATTTAGCTAGTTATGACAGAAAAGGGTGGAGGTGGACAGAGGACAGGCAGGGAGGATAGACTCCCAAACCTGCTTCAGTACTATAATTGGTGGATATTTTTTTCCCATTGGCTGGTGATATGCAGTGCAGGAAAAACAGCAAAACTGAAGAAATCAACCAGTCATGTTGCATATTATGGACAGTGTGTGCAAAATCAGGATGATACCATTTGGCAGTTTGTCAGAGTGGGGTGCAACGGAAGCAGAAGAAGGATCAGCAACAGGACCATTAAATTTAATACAACTTTTGTTTTCTGCTAGGAAGTGTGGGTAAGCAGCTTTTTAATTCAGCAAGGGGAAAGGCACAAAAGAAACAGGTTTAGAATAGCTGAACAAAGATTTGAAAGTGATTCTTTGCTCTCTCAATACGGAACTGGACATTTGTGGGGAAAGAGAACCTAAGATTCAATTGATAGACAAGGCTATAGGACAAAGAGCAAGAAAACAAGGCAACAACTATAGAGTCTGGCAATGTTCCTCAACTTTAAGATGTCTGGACTTTAATTCCCAGAATTCCCCAGGCAACATCATAGAAGATTGTTCTATGTTAAGATTTGTTAAGATCTGCAATAGATTTGTTAAGATTTGCAATAGAAAACTAAACAGATCCTATGGGGGTAGGGTGGGAGGCAGGGGTGAAATGCTATCGGTTCGGACCGGTTCGGTCGAACTGGTAGTGATGGCAGTGGGTGTTGTAGCCTGTACGCAGCCTGTTCAGCTAGTAGCTGATTCAAACAGTGAGGAGGCTGGTGTGGTGCTGTGCCAGCAAACTGTGCAGCTGGCACTCGAGTCGGACAATGAGGAGGCTGGAGAAGATGTGGTGGAGAAGATGTGCTGGAGAAGATGTGCTGGAGAAGAGGTAGGGATTCTGCCAGGGCCTTCAGAACCTCCAGAAGCTCCCTTAAGTGAAGAGGATGAAGAGGAGGAGCCTCTTCTCGATGCACGGGCGCACAGAGCTGCCAAAAGGCAGGAGTGGCTCCTGAGGAGGAGGTCTCCTCGAGAGTAAGGCTTGGGGCTAATTGGCCACTCCCTTAGCCTATTTAAGGAGGAACGCCGACTACAGCAATTTGCAGGGAACAACTTCGTTCACATACCTTCATGTCTTGTCTTGCTTATCTTATCAGCTTCCTGCAAATTGCTTCTGGGCATTCTGACAACCACAGTAAGCTTCCAGTTATTATTCTTTGAATTCTTGGCAGCTGTTAATGCAGTTAATTAACAGCTGTTGTTGTAAAAGACTGATTTATTTATTTATTAAACCAAGGTTTGAACGGACTTTATGTGTGCTGCGTTCTTTGGGGTCCGTAGCTGGGGCAGAACAGTGGGTGGTTCGGAGAACCGGTAGCGACGGCAGCGTGAGGCTCTGCTCATCTGCCCAGTCAACATTACTTCCTGGTTTTAACCAGGAAGTAACCTGTTTTTTACCCGCTGTGCATGTGCAGAAGAGTTTGTGCATGTGCAAAGGGTCCGTGTGTGCACTTGATGTGTGCATGTGAGCGGAGCCAGTGCGCACACACAGTGTATGCACTTCTGAACCGGTAGGGAAGGTAAGTAGATTTCAGCTCTGGTGGGAGGGGAAACACACAAGGATAATAGACATAATCCTTCCCAAAAACAAACCTAGCGAAGGCTGAGCATTTTTGGTATTTATGAAATTTTGAGTGACTTTGGGGAGAAAACAACAGCCAAGGGAGATGGAATGAAGTATCCTAGACAAAAATATGGATGATTCCATATGGAGATATTGCAGGGACATTGTAAGAACTATATCTATATACTATAAATTATAACTATACATTGTAATTACACTAGGTAGTTACTCATTCCATATTGATTTACATAGACAACATGGTCACTGTTCATTTTTCTTTCCCACTAAAGCTGGCTTTCCTAGAAATACACATGCTAAGGCAGTGCTTGAAAAAGTAGGACAACATAAACTGGAAATCCCAACATGTGATCATCTCCTGCTTTAGCCAAATTGACTTACTCCTTTACGATCTAAAAAATTTTAGCTAAGAAAACCATCAGATATATTCACAGCAGTCATGCCTAAGCAGCAAAACCAGGCGCTATTTGTATGCCCTTTTTGGTGTGAGGCCAGAAGGGCAGCGCTGAACCCTGGAATACTTAAGCACTTACAATTTCACTTCTGGTCTGACAGGCTTCTGAAATGACTGACCTGGTTTGTTTCTGGGCATCTTACAGAAGCTTGATTGGTAGCTGTGTGCTGCCTGTCTTATGAATAGAATATGAAGGCAGATGGGTATTGATTTAACAAGATGTAATGGTATCTGAGAATGACCTTGGGAGACAGTGGGAAAGTCACAGCCAAGGGAATGGTCTGATAAGAGGCATCTTAGCCCATAACAGGAATATGGGTGCGGCAAACAACTCAGAAGGGACCTTCCCTTGTTTCTTAGGTTTTGAGAAAGAAGGCAACCTGGGGAGAAATGTATTACCGGATTTGCAAGAGTCTTTATTGGTGTAAACCTATGGTTCTGAATGTTGGACCTTAAAAAAGCAAGACAGGAAGAAAATCAACTCGTTTGAGCTGTGGTGCTGGAGAAGACTCCTGCATATTCCTTGGACCAGGGGTGTCAAACTCGTGTCGTCATGGCGGCAGCACGTGACGTATAGTGACTTTTCCCCCCTTTGCTAAACCAGGCATGGGCGTGGCCAGTGAGTGATGCATCTGGCCCATGGGCTGCAAGTTTGACAGCCCTGCCTTGGACTAACAAGTAAGTACTGGAGCGGAGTGCTAACACCAGACATGTCACTAGAAGACAAAAATCACAAAACTGTGTCTCACTTACTTTGGCCATGTCATGCAGGGAAAATTCCCTAGATTATGTTTGGAAGAGTTAGCTGGCTAAGGAATTCTGGGAGTTGAAGTCCACTCCACACATCTTAAAGTTCCCAAAAGAAAGAAACTCTGGTCCACATGCTCAGACACAGTAGCATCAGCTGTACAAACCCTGTGAACCAAAATTCAGGGAGATTTCTCTCAATTCCATGTTTGCATTAAAGGGGGAGGGGAGGGCATGATACTTGCCTAACACTATCATGCCTCTTGATCCACAGAGTTTGAGAATTAACAGTTGTCCCATTAAACACTTCATCTGCTCACTTCTGTATTTTACTTTCTTGTTAAAACTACAAAGACAGGGGAGAATTTTCCTGCATCTGTCCACTGATCATTCTTGACAAAAGGACAAGAACTAAAATCAAAAGTTCCCCTATGTTGTTCTGGACCAATGGTTGGACAAATGACTGATTGTAAGCATGAGAATAAGCAGTGTTGCCATATTTTTTTACATCCGGCTTGCACACACATTTTAAAAAAGTTGCCTAATTTGACCAAACTGAATAGGTATTTCCCCTCTCCCCTCATCAATTACCATTTCCCACAACAGAAACCTTTCCTGCTTACAATGTTGTTGTCAGACTTTTTAAAGACATACGCTAGTAAAATGTAGGCAACCATAACTGAAAGAAGGAGCTGTGAACTTTTTCTTTAGATCTAAAAAAAAAAAAAGGGGGGGGGGGCAACTGTCACATTTTGCTTATCACGACTGCCAAAGCTTTGGCATCAAAAGGGAACATTTTGATGTGGCAGCCTCTTAATCCTTGTGTTTTACTTTCTCCACTCATTGTAATCATTCACAAAGTGGCATTTTCAGCCAGATGTCTCAATACCTTACTAAGGAGGTAAATTCCACTGAATTCCATAGGATTTATTCCCCAGTCAGCCACTGTCCAAACAGATCATTCTTCAAGTCAATATACATGGTAGAAATAGAAGCCAATAGACTAACGCTGCCTCCCAGTATAATACGACTGATTCTGAAATAGTTCATAATTTATACTTTATTACAGTAAATATAATACTTTCTTCATTTAAATTGCAGCAGAGCAAGGAAAGCCCACGTATGCTTTCTCAAGGATGAAAATCAAGTATTTTTTCCCCTTTGGTAACAAAAGAGCCTTAACAATATGTGGGTCGTCCTATTTAACAAGGTTTCAGATATTAAAAGCATATAGAAATGGTTTCTTTCCAGATGCACACAACAGGGTTAAAAAGGCTTAAATTACAAAGGTATAACCCAGAAAGGGCTGGCTATGGAGGGAAGACTGCCAGAAAGATGGAGAGAAATATAAGAAAATGAACTTACCTTGGAGAAGGAAAAAGCTCACAGGTCCCCTTAAATAGAAAGTGAAATAAAGAAGCACCGACCATTTCTGCAGAAACATTGTTGGAAGAGTAAGTGGATGATTTCTCTCAAGAGAACGAAAGAAATGGGCTTTGAGGATAGAAACAAAGGGGCCAGGAAGGGAATAAGACCCTCAAATCTTCAACGCTGCAGTGGTTATTTCAATTTTGCATCTGGTGCTGCAGTCCTAGCCAGAACAGTGGCTTTCAATAATGCAACATCCTTCAGAGGAGAGAGAAAATCTTCCAGTGATGGGAGAGTTTAACTATCTTGAAGGCAAACTTGACTGATGATTCCTCACGTTTCAAATTTGTATGCATGTGGTATGTATGAAGGGCTACGCACTGGAGAAAGATCTGTGCAGTGGAGACACACCACGTAGTAGTGTAATAAAAGATGCATATCCCAGGTACTGCCCTGTCTCTCAGGCTGTGCTGCAGTGTGGATCTGAAAGAGAAACGTAGCTTTGAAGCTCTTTCTATTTTTTTTTAATATGTTGTATACACAAATCTTTGGAACTGTAAGTGGATTGTCTCCTGGTTGTCTTGGCTCAGATGCATGAGAGGCTGAAATCAAAGCAAGAGTGAAACTTACCTGAGCAAGAACTTCAAGGTATGTGGGTGAGTCTCACTTCCCAAATGTTTGCCTACGGATCTATTAAGAAAAGTAATAACTAGTCTAAAGAAAAGAAGAATTAAGGGTGACATGATAGCAGTATTCCAGTATTTGAGGGGCGGCCACACAAAGAAGAGGGGGTCAAATTATTCTCCAAAGCACCAGAGGGCAGAACAAGAAACAATGGTTGGAAACTAATCGAAGAGAGAAGCAAACTGGAATTAAGGAGAAACTTCCTAACAGTGAGGACAATTAAATAGTGGAACAGCTTGCCTTCAAAAATCGTGGGCGCTCCATCAGTGGACATTTTTAAGAAGAGTCCAGACAGTCCCTTATCTGAAATAGTATAGGTCCTCCTGCTTTTTTTAAAAAAGTTTTTTATTTTTATTTTTCATCAACATATTTAAATATACAGTCCCTTATCCATCATTAATCATTATTCATTCATCTTATCTTTTTACTTTCCTTTGTTAATTAACAAATAAGTCCTCCTGCTTCAGTAGGGGGATGGACTAGAAGATCTCCAAGGTCCCTTCCTGCTCTATTCTATTCTATTCTATTCTATTCTATTCTATTCTATTCTATTCTATTCTATGCTATTGTATTCTATTCTGTGCTATTGTATTCTATATACGCAACCTGTCTGAAGTGGAGAGAGAATCCTATTCATTATACTGATGTTTCCACCTTATCTTCATCATGGAATATCCACTTCACTGATTTTTTTTTTTTAAGAATTAGATTTATATTCCACTTTTAATTTGTACAAGTCAAGGCAGCATACCATATGCACCCAAATCCTATTTTATCCACAGCAACTCTCCAAAATGAGTCAGGCTGAGAGGAAACAGCCCAAAATCACTCAACTAGCTTTCATGCCAAAGAGAAGAGTTAAATTCAGCCTCCCAGGATGCTTTGTTGATACCCGTAATGGACAAATTTAAAGCTACACAGTGAGCAACTTAAAGCTACACACAACCAGGAACCACATTAATACAACGTGTAGGACAGCCCAGTGCAAATATTCTAGAGAGAGGAAGTTCCCTGATGATGGGGTCCAGCACGATCCCAAAATCTTGGAAGAATAAAGCTTTGGTCCTAGCGACTCACTCAGATTGGATCCTGCAACATTATTCTGGGACAAACATATATTTACCGTCATTCGTAATGGACAAACTATGGTTCTTGGAGTTGCAAGAAATTCTCTTACTTATTTCAGAATATCCTCCTAAAAATGACTGGTTCAGATTTTTAACGATGATATGCCCCCTCCCCTTGGGTAAGGAAAGAATGAAAAATACTGGAAAAAGAAAAATAACGACACCCCGTCCCACTTTCACCATTAGTTGTTTTTCATAGCTGTCAATTATTTTATTGCCTATCTCAGCCTAGTGACTCTGGGTGGTTAACAATGCATAAAGACACAAAAACAGAGCAAAATCAAATAAATGCAGTGCAATACAATGCAGCCAAGCCCTTTTAAATAATACTTGCTTTGAAACATAATTAAAAAAATACATATTGGGCTCATATAATACCCTCGCCTTAGTGCCAGGGAGAAAATGCCAGGGTCAATGCTATCCAACTCTCAGGGGGATTACATCTACCATAATCCTTGACTATTTCCATTGATCAATTTTATTACGCTTCAAAGAGAGATAAAATATAAAGTAACAAAAAAGGAAAAATTGGGAGAGGGAAAAAAGTCAAAAAGTAACAAGGCAGGAAAAAAAAGACTTCCAACATTCTTCAGTTCAGATATAAATACTGCATATAGTAAAACAATCTCTTATTCTAAATTGAAATAGAAACATAGAAACCGCCATCATTTTAAAACCTGACCCAGGAACAGACCAAGACATTTTGCTGCTTGGGTCTTGCCCCCAAATTTTAGATCATGAGCTGGCAGTTGCCTTTACAATACTTCAGCCACCCTTCATTTTATCTGAAGAAACAGACAATTTTAGGGGATGCAAAGCAGGGCATAAGACACACACACACCTAATTATCTAATGAGATAATATCTAATGAGATAATAACCAGCCCCAGCAGTGGTCGGTTTCAACCAATGTTATCACTGGTTCGCTTCACTCCCACGCACATCGAATTTGCACTTCATGCAAGTGCATTGAACTTCAGAACAGCTGAAGCACAGCAATCCCCTTTACTGCGCCTATCAGCTGGACTAAAAATGAACAAATATAGGTAAGTATAGCACAGGGGCGGGCGGGAGGGCCCAACTGACAATCAGAGCAAACCGGTTCGCTCTCACTTCACCATTTCTGCTACTGGCTCGCCCGAACTGGGGAGAACCGGTAGCAACCCACCACTGAGCCCCAGAGCAAGTAAGAAATGGGATAAGAAATAACAGAAGGGAGGGTTGTTGGAACCCACATTCTCAGAGAAGGCTTCCTATGGGAACAGAGTTTACCCTTCTCCTGTTGGGCTCTCCAGGTGGTGGGGGTAGCACCCTGCCTCAGTTCCCAGCACTTCTGGGATGCACAACTACCCTATCACTCTTCTACAGGCATTGCCCTCCACATCCTGATGGAGCCAAGAAGGACATTGTCCTTTGCAGGGAGACTGAAAGCAGGTTCCTGCTCAAAGGCCACAAAAAACAACCAATCATTGTTCTCTTCTACTTAGACCTGAGGAGGAAACAAATAACAACCAATTTCCAAGAACTGCACTGAATCAGCTGGATAACATCCAAGCACCTACCACTTTTCTCCAGCACCTTCTAGCCGTGGTGACTGGTAGCATCTGCCAACCTTTCCTTAGACTCAATCCTCCCAGCACCAGCATATGTAAGCAGGTTGGCCCCAAGGAATTTAATGCTTGATAATGAAAGCTTGTTTTCTCCCATCTTCACAGCCTAAAATGTAACTTCAAGAATAGCAGCTATGGTGAGCATAAAAAGTCTTTCCCATTTTGTAAGTGAATAAAATCATTTAGGTTACCTTATCAGGTATAAAGAGACACAGAGAGGCTCAAGGCTCTTCAGCCCAGAACCCAGAATCTAATTCAAAGTGAATATCCCACACTCTGGGCTGTGTTGAGATGTTTCTCCTTTCTGTGCCTTTATTCCCATTTTTAGTAACTTGTTCTTATTATTTCTTATTTCGGTTCTGTTATTTTATTACATTGCTCTTGCAATTCAACCGTTTGGTTGTAAGAAGGGAATGCAAACCGCTCAGAGTCCTCTTGAACTGGAGAGTTCAAGCCTGTTAAGTTAATCAAAAAGTAAATAAATCAAAACACTGTATAATAAGTTGACCTAAAGGCCAACCAGTATCCAAAAGGAGAGTTTTGCTTATGGTTTGAGAAGGCTGAGAAGAGTGGCTCTGCCTGTAGCAGCAGAAGTTGGGCAGAAATGTTTCAGATTATCTTCCCCAATGTGTGGGGATGTTTTGTTACCTGGTTTTTGTCATTTTAATTAATTTTATGATGGTTTGTAGTAGTGGTGAAATCCAATTTTTTTTCTATCAGTTCTGTGGGCATGGCTTGGTGGGCGTGGCAGGGGAAGGATACTGCAAAATCTCCATTCCCACCCCACTCCAGGGGAAGGATACTGCAAAATCCCCATTCCCTCCCCACTCCTGGGGGAAAATCTCTATTCCCACTCCACTCTGGGGCCAGCCAGAGGTGGTAGTTTCCGGTTCTCCAAACTACTCAAAATTTCCGCTACTGGTTCTCCGAACTGCTCAAAATTTCCACTACTGGTTCTCTAGAACTTGTCAGAACCTTCTGGATTTCACCTCTGGTTTGTAACCTTATCATGTAAGGGTTATCTCAGTGATTGAGGTGATATACAGATGGATGGATAAATCAATGAATGAATTTAATACCTGAAGATGGACCCTGCACAAGAGTACCGTATTTTTCGAAGTATAAGATGCACCTTCCCCCCCCCCACAAGGGGGTGAAAATTTAGGTGCATCTTATACACCGAATATAGCCTCGCCCACCCACTGGCCCCCACCCTTTGACCTCTGCCTCCCAGCAATTTACCTCCTTGCAGCAAGCAGCAAGAAGAAATGGCTCATTTCAGCTTCAGCACAGCCTAATTAGCACAAGTTGATTGGATTGGCCTCCCGACTCTCAGCTGTTTTGCTCTCAGCTGTTTTGCGTGGGCCTCTGCTGCTTGCTGCAAGGAGGTAAATTGCTGGGAGCAGATTTTTTTTCCCTTGTGCTAATCAAGCTATGCTGAAAATGAAAATAAAAGTAAAGCAGGCTATTTGCTGTTTGCTGCAAGGAGGCAAAATTGCTGGGAGGCAGAGGCAGATTTCTTTTTCTTGTTTTACTCACCAAAAAAAGTAGGTGCGTCTTATAGTCTGGTGTGTCTTATACTCCAAAAAATATGGTATACCAGAATTTCTACACAGATGCTGTAATGTCCATCAGGGGCTCATGCTTCAAACACAACTACAATACCAGGGGAAAGGATGTAACATATCCTAAAGAGGCCCTTCTTCATGTATCAGAAGTTATAGCTATTGCTAGGCAAAACTGCTCTTTCAAGAGTTGCATTGGGGCTGGAGAAGTGGTCCATTGTTAAGATGGAATGTTAAGTGTCTCCCACATTCAGGATGGAATGTTGGATTTTCTCTGTTTCGCAGATCCCTTGTTAGGGCTGTCCCTGGGTTGTACTGTGGGCAGGTAAGCAAGGTTTCTTGTCTTTGGTTTAGATGGGATTGAAGGGGGCTTTGTTTGGGGCCAAGGAGGATCAATTTGGATCTGATAGGACTGAGTCTAAAAGGTAGGGGGGAAAAGGGTGCAACCTCAATTTTATTTGCTTCATGCATTTTCTCCACTGTCTCTAGAGACTGCAGCCAAGACGTGCCTCATTCTGTAGATGTCGCATTCTCAGTATCTGATGAAAGCTGATGGTAATTCCTTTTCTAAGCATTATTCCAGCACAGTGTTGTAAGAAGAAATTACAATTCCAGGAACTGAATTGTTTCCCATCTGTACAAATACATCTCTGATTAATTTTCATTTTCATTTTCTTTCTTTTTTTCCTGCACTTCTTTGAATTGGCAATCAAATAGGTCCTTTTACTCATAATGAAGAAACTTTCAGGAGGCTGTATTATAAAATCATCATCTGACTTCTCAGCCTTGGAACTATCCCATATGGAGTTAGTCTTCATAAAAAGTGTGGCTGCCACATGGAAGTTTCCATGCAGCTAATAGGAGTTCTGTGCATGCAGATTATTTTAAATGTACTGTAGATAGAACATAACAAAATAACAGAGCTGGGAACAGCCAACTCACTGCTCACACAGGAGTCCCTAATCCATTTCAGACAAGTGGCTAGATAAGTCATTTCAGACAAGTGGCGGTAGATTAAATTTCCTATCTTTGTGTTACTGATTCTGATCTTTAGCTACTTTTTCCAAGGTGTTATGAATATGACACAGTTTTATACTATGGTATATTACATCACTGTTTCCACAATCTTTATATTTTAGTGATTATATAGTTTGTTAGTCATTTAAAATGTTAGTCATTTTTCTAGACCTTGTAAGTTAGACTGTTCATACTGGGAAAGCTGTACATTTTTATCATATAGTGTTATTTCATGATGGTCAAGGAGCAAAACAAATATTACTACTAGCATGATGGGTATGTAGGAAGTTTTCATAGGGGACTCATTTGACTTTTAATAGCATTTATCTGTTCTTCATTAAAGCAGCCAATTTTTAGGCATCTGCACCTGTCTCAATATAGATACTGGTGCTCTAAATATTAATAAGTTAACTTCTTGATGGAGTAGCAACCTTTTACAAACTTTAAAAGTCAGGATGCTTTAATGAACAGCAGAGAGGTGCTGTGCTTGGGTCACCATTTGAAGCCCCACTCCCAAATCAATATCCAAGAGAGTCCCATTAATTGTTCATTTGTCCCATTCCTACTAAGGTCTCAATGAAGTCGAGACATTCTTGGGAATGGTAGATGGTCTCTACCATTTCTCTAAGTGATTTTGTGCCAGAGAAATGCATGTGGCTGAGTGAATCTTTGGCATGCAATGCAAAAGAGGAAAATATCAGATGCGTATTTTAGTATAACTTAGTAATTTGACATGTTTTTGACAGTACTAAGTAAATAAATATTTCAATGGTACTCTGATAATTTCTAGTATGGTGTTTCCCCAAAAATAAGACCCTGCCTTATATTTTTTTGAACCCTGAAATAAGCGTTTGGCCTTATTGCCATGTGCTCAAAAGCCCGATTGGGCTTATTATCAGGGGATGTCTTATTTTGGGGGAAACAGGGTATATTTGAGATAAGATGGTTTGCTGTCTAAAACAGTGTTTGGAGAGAGAGCCAAGCAACAATGCAAGGGATAATATTGATAGAGAAGTAGATGGAAGGCAAGCAATTTTAGAGAGCAGAACAATCTTCTGCAATAAGGGAAATCTGTTAAAATGCAGGTCAGGGACCTTTCTGACAGCAGCAAACTCTGCTGTTACTTATACCATTATTTACTAGGCACTATAGAAATGGTTAGAGACGGGGTAATTTTAAGAACCATTTGCTGTCCTTTTATTTTTCTATCCATTAGCAATAATAACATGTTTGACTACATCTACAGAAAATGCTGTTTGTAAGTTTTTTCTGTTACCTTGCAGTGGTTTAGCTCAGGTTGAACAAAAGAGGCAAAATGGACCAAAAATTGGGAGGAAGTCAAAATAATTGATCCTGAGTTAATTGAGAAGGACACATTATTTGCCACAGTCTGCTGATGAAGGAAGAGAGAAGCTTAGGAAGGCATGCTGTTTTGGCCAACTGCTGCTGAATAACAGAAGCTACCAGATCATCTGATTACAGTTTCATAACATAGAGTCCAGTAGCAAAATGAAGAAACATGGATTGTCAGCAGCATTCAAGATATATCACCTTTTAAATATTTGAACTAGAAGATACCGGCAGATTAAAGTTGTTAACTTGAATAAATACAATATACTGCTAATGGAAATTTAGGAGTGAAAATACTGCACCCAGAAATTTAACTTGTTACCCTCAAGGAATCTACTTCTGAATAAATATACATGAGATCAGACAACGTGAGCATTCACAGGCTTCCAGATGGCTTTCCAAATGCATGGCAAGGCTCAGAAGTTCACTGCTGGTTTTCATGTGTAAAACACTACATTCTGCCATATAGCCCTGCCTCTATACAGGTAGTACACTGGTATAATTTTAAATCGTTTTTTTAACTGGGTTATTGATTTTAATTTTGTATTGTATTGTGATTTGAATTGAAGTTGTCATTTTGTAAGCCGCCTTGAGTCCCTAGGGAGAAAGGTGGCATATAAATAGCAATAAATAAATAAATAAATAAATAAATAAATAGTCCTTGATTTAGAACAGATATCAAGGTTGGACACCTCTGGCCTACAGCATTCATTATCCCCGCCCAATGCTGTAGGTCAGAGGTGTCCAACCTTGATAACTTTAAGACAGGGAGGTTCTGGGAGTTGAAGTCCACAAGTCTTAAATTTGCCAAGGTTGGACACCCTTGCTGTAGGCCCACATCAACTAGAGAATGTTATTGTTTTTATTTTTCTGAGCACCAATTTGTCAGAATGAGCTATTCTTGCTGGGGGACCTGTCCAAGGTCCTGAAATCCTTATATGTGTTTGCTTAATTCATTGCTTCGGTTATTTGAGCAGATAAATTTGGACACATTTTTGGCAACTGTGAGTTGCATTTAATTTTTTTTAAGGAGGTGGAAAGGTCTCAGGTTGATAATGTAAAGTAGATAAGGAAAGGAACAGGATGTTTTGATTTTTTAAAAAATAAATAAATCTTAAAATGGTGGGAAATAAGCTGCTGGTGTTTTTTGGCTGGAGGAATTGAAGGGAGCTGAGGAAAAATAATAAAGGGTCATGAGACTGCAAGGATATCTGAGGCCATCACTTTTGAGATACATAATCCTTGTCTCTATCATCTTCTTGTTTGTCTACATCAGGTCCCCAACTTTTGAGAGCTGATTCAGGCATTCTGGCAGCATGGAAGCTTCTGGTGCTAATATGGCTTCCAAAGGAAAGTTCCACAGGAAAGTTCCTGTGGGAACTTTCACCAAATATCTGTTTGGAGAGAATATCTTGTGAATGATTAATTTTTGAATTGGGGCAACATGTTAAAACTAAAGAAGAATATACATTTTAAATGTTAAAATTTAATAAGCTGTTTTGGAATAATTAGATTTCTTTGAGGGCCATTTGAAATTTTGTTTTGGGAAAAAAGTAGAATAGTACCAAGCAAGAAAAAAAAACAATATTGAAATATTTCATAGTATTTTTGGAAATGCTTTGTTGTAGACTTTTCCTTACTGAATATATTTTAGTAATAGAATTCTGACTTTATTTATTTATTTATTTATTTATTTATTTATTTATTTATTTATTTTGTTATTTGTTCAACTTGTATGCCGCCTTTCTCAAGGTGGCTTACAATGCATTTAAAAACCATATATAAACATTAAAAGTTAAACCATTAAAAACAATTAAAACCCATTCACACCATTCATGGCCGAATCTCTCCAGATCGCAACAGTGAGATCAATGGCCCCAGGCCTGCCGGAAGAGCCAGGTCTTCACCGCTTTTCGGAAGGCCAATAGGGTGGGGATGGTCCGGACCTCAGGAGGTAACTGGTTCCAGAGAGCTGGGGCAGCCACAGAGAAGGCCCTCCCCTGCGGGCCCGCCAGCCAGCATTGTTTAGCTGATGGGACCCTGAGGAGACCAACTCTGTGGGATCTTACTGGTCACTGGGAGCTATGCGGTAGAAGGCGGTCTCGAAGATACCCTGGCCCTGAGCCATGTAGGGCTTCAAAGGTAATAACCAACACCTTGAATTGTGACCGGAGACCAATAGGGAGCCAGTGCAGCTCGTGGAGAATTGGTGTAATGTGGGTGTACCTAGGTGCACCCACAACAGCTCTCGCGACTGCGTTCTGGACCAACTGTAGTCTCCGATCACTTTTCAAGTGTAGCCCCATGTAGAGCGCATTGAAATAATCTAACCATGGGGTGATAAGGGCATGAGTGATTGTGAGGAGAGCCTCCTGATCCAAGTAGGGTCGCAAAGCCTACTTTGCACAGGTCGCCCAGGCGAACCTGTGCAAAGGTCCCCCTAGCCACAGTTGACAGATGTTGCTCTAATCTTAGCTGTGAGTCTAGGAGGACACCCAAATTGTGAGCCCGTTCTGAGGGGGACAATTTCTCCTCTCCCAGAACCAAGGATGGACAATCAGCATGGTCTTTAGGAGGCAATACCCACAGCCACTCGGTCTTGTCTGGGTTAAGTCTGTTGTTGTGTGATATGTTGTTCACTGCTCTAGTACTAAAGATGGGTTAGCTCACATCCATATCTATCACTGCATTTCTTTTTATTCAATAACTTACTAGTCTTGTTCAAAAGTCATGGGGAAATTTGCAGTTGTATTCAACAAATACGAGTCCTCCTGGCATATTGTTTATTTGGAATGACAGTCATAGATCAAAAGCCACAGTAAAACTTCCAACATTATATGTTGCCTCAAAGCTGTGTTTTTCAGCAAAAGCAGCCCACCAATTCATCTCTGACTAATCATACATACCTCCCATAGTTAATGATATTTATTAATGTATTCTCATTTTAATCTTTATCCTTGTACAGTTTTTGGATACTACTGAAATATTTTTTTTCTCAGTAAATAATTCAACTAGCAAATAGTAAAATTAAATACCCTTCCTCTCTTCTCTATCTATCATCTACCATTGACCATTGACCATCTATTTCTGTCTGTCCATTTATATTAGATCAAATCCTTGGCATTTTGATTATGAATTTAGGCCTTTGTGAGATAGTAAAACTTTCATCTGCACATGCTGCTAGCTGCACATGCTGAAGGAAAGAAAATATAAATCCTGACTTTATTGGGGGAAATGCAAATCCATTATTTGCATGTATGAGCTGTAAAGAATATATATCAGAAGAGGAAACATAAGATGGAGAGCAACTTGGCATGCAGCAGAATGAAAAGTTTATTCTGGTATTTTTTGACTTACAATTACAATTATTCATTTAATGACTTTTTGAAGTTACAATAGCACTGAAAAGAGTGATTTACAACCAATCTTCTCTAACCACTGCAGCATCCCCATAGTCAAAACCTGGGTACTTGATGAAAAGCTTGGAACCCTGATATTGGGTGCTTGAAAACCAGATGGTTGTAGCATCCTGGGATCACATGATGACCATTGGCAACCTTCCCAGACAGCTTTTGACAAGCAAAATCAATGGGGGGAGCTGGATGCTCTTAATGATTGTGTAATTCACTTAACAACTGCGTAATTTGCTTAACAACATTAGCAAGAAAGGTTGCAAAAATAAGCAACCCAATTTAAGATCATTCTTGCAGCATGTTACAGCTGACTGTTCTTTTCTGCTTTTTGCATGCAAAAGGTTGTATATTCAGTTTGCAAGTCTGGGAAAGAGGCTTGAGGCTCTGAAATCCTAGCAAGCTGGTACCAATCAATATACACAGTATTGAGTCAACAAGACCAAGGGTATGATCTGAGGAAATGTCCTTTGTTTTTTTTACCTCCGTCACCTAATCTTCAGCTATATAAAATGTTGTTCTTGGTCTCCTACTGAGGTTAACTCCCATGCTTCCAAAAAGACCGTATGAAGTGAGTCATAATAACACAAATGTTTTCACTTGAATGTTCACTACAGAGCATATATGTTAGTTGCCTCTTGAACATTGATCAAGTTGGACTGGTCAAAGCAAATGTAACATTATTAAAATGGTCAGTTCCAGAACAATGGATCTGATTCTATCCTTGAATCATAGAATTGGAAAGGACCTTCCCAGTGCAGGATTTTGAATTAAAACATCTCAAATCACACACACGGACTTCCATTCACACAAGGGAAATGTCTCCTCTTTTTCTCCCTTTTCAGAAATAGATTTTGTGAGTGTATGGGGTTGTAACTAGGACTAAAAATTTTCTCTTCCTATTCCATCAGTAGAGGCAGCTTGTACTGACAGAAACAATATTCTACTCTACTGCATTTTTCATTTAAAAAAAATCCTCCCCCAAAAGGTGTCCCTGCTTTGGGGATTGTATTAACTTTAATGAAAGGATTTCTTAAGGAAACAACTTTTTTTCAGGCTTACTTGTGCAGAGGTTGAAGATAAAGATGGCTGCTTTAATTAATACCAGATACATACCAGTTGTGGGATTCAGCTGGTTCTGCTGGATCGCGCGAACCGGTAGCAGCTACTGGAGGAGGCTCCGCCCACCCACCTAGACGTAATGCGCGACTACTGCACATGCGCAGTAGCTAAAGTAGCTAAAATGTCCTGGACTGAAATGATTCTGGATAGAAGTTTGATCCACGATTCCAAAGGATAGATGTTTCCCTATAAACATCAAAACCACACCATAGAAAAAAGAAAAAAAAAACACTAAAAGAGGTAAAGCTAGGTTAGTCCCCAGGAGATGAGTTACTCTTCTGTTCTTTTGTTGCAGGTTAACATCGTGCAAAATGGATAAACAGAGATGAAAGGAACAGAGTGAAATTTGATGAAACTGCATGATATATAGATGCTTCCTCAAAGGAAAAGCAACCAAATGTGGATTTTGTTTTAATTCTGAGAATCTCTTTTAGGGCACCAGCAACATCTACTGTAAATTGCAGTCATGCCAAAATGAGGACACACATGTGATGTTATCCTGCAGATGCCACCATTTTGAAGCTGCCCAAGTTGGACTGGTCTAACATAAGGTAAAGGTAAAGGTCCCCCTCGCATATATGTGCTAGTCATTCCCAACTCTAGGGGGTGGTGCTCATCTCTGTTTCAAAGCCGAAGAGCCAGCGCTGTCTGAAGACGTCTCCATGGTTATGTGGCTGGGATGACTAAACGCCAAAGGTGCATGGAACGCTGTTCCCTTCCCACCAAAGGTGGTCCCTATTTTTCTACTTGCATTTTCTATGTGCTTTCGAACTGCTAGGTTGGCAGAAGCTAGGACAAGTAATGGGAGTTCACCCTGTTATGCGGCACTAAGGATTCGAACCACTAAATATTTCTTAGTTATTAAACAGAGTTCTTCCAGATGAAGAATGCTGGAATAGCACTATTCCACTGAAATAGCAACCAAAATTGTTTGGCGTTGAGATTTCCTCACACAAATCTCACAGATCATGAGAAGATGACTTCAACATAGCAGAAGGAATAATTTCACATTAGACTTGTAAGCCAACAGGCAAATTTTCTAGCATGAGCCACTGACCATTTTATTTTGCCAAAACCATTTTGGGATAAACTGTCTTTTACTGCTGGAGGATCACAGAAAGGGGCATTTGCCTGCCCTTCTCCAAAGCATGGGTTTAAAATAGCCAAGCCACAGAGTTGCTTGGGCAAGGATAATAGACAGCTGTGAAAATGGTTTAAGTGAACCATAAAACTGTCACATAAATGAGACATGCTCCCTGTGATGGCTCCATGGTTTCCAGAAAGCTTTCAAAAATGCAGCAGGTTTATAATGGAAAACTTTGGTACTGCATTAAACATTAATTAGGGCTTACAGAAGATGAATATAAAAGGGATTAGCAACACGCTGTCAATTTGCCAGCATGGAAATTAAGCACAAGGTTTGGTATTCTTTTTCTGTTTGAGATGGAGATTGAACTTTGGCACCGTGATTCACTGTACTATACAAAATAGGAAAATAAAGCATTGAAAGAAGAAACTATGTTTTGTTTCTCTTCAGTCGTTCTATCTCTTTGGACCAACAAACAATGTGAAGATAATACTCTTGAATAATTCACAGAACAGATGATTTAAAGAAGGCTGTCTGCCTAAGGTCATGAGGCACTTGTGAGGAACTGAATAATTGAGTTGGACTGAAGCAAAACCTCAAAGAGGAAACATCCATGCTTAAGGAAGTCTAGGAAGAGAGGGATTTTTTTCCAGAATTTTTGCCAGCTAAGAGAAGGAGAAATAGAGGCAGAGTAATGCCAGCCATTCATGTTACGAGCAGAGTGGCCAAGAAAGTAATATAAATGTCATATGCATCATTTTTGTATGGCCATTTTTGGTCCAGATTTTTATACCCAGATTAATATGTTTTAACCCATGTTTGTTTTAGTTTGTTAAGCAGTGAAAAAATGGACAAATTGGTGTGGGAAAGAAGGGAAGAGGAGAGAAAAAGTTAAACTTTATAAATCAGGTCAACATACTAAGGAGAATAGATTTAGTGATAAAAATTATACTACTACTATTGAGGCTGTTATTAATGGTGTTTATGCATGTAAATAAAACTTTATTTATATCCTTCTGGACTAATAATGGTAAACCTTTTGGGCTCAGCACGTCAAAAATTTTATTTATTTATCAAATTTATATGCTGCCCATCTCACTATCAAGCGACTCTGGGTCTAACCTGATTTTGCTGGCATCTCTCTCTCTCTCTCTCTCTCTCTCTCTCTCTCTCTCTCTCTCACACACACACACACACACACACAAACATACCCACAGACACAAACAAACAAACAGAGGAAGAGAGAGAGAAAGAGAGAGAGAGAGAGAGACACACACACACACACAGTGGACAAAAGAGAAACAATTCTTTGCATATTCATTTATTTTAAGCAAAATACATTCCAATCATATGTGGTCAGTGGTGGGATTCAAATTTTTTTTACTACCAGTTCTGTGGGCGTGGCTTGGTGGGCATGGCTTGGGCGTGGCAGGGGAAGGATACTGTAAAACCTCAATTCCCACTCCACTCCAAGGGAAGGTTACTGCAAAATCCCCATTTTCTCCTGATCAGCTGGGACTCAGGAGGCAGAGAATAGATGGGGGCGGGGCCATTCAGAGGTTCTCCGAACTACTCAAAGTTTCCGCTACCGGTTCTCCAGAACTGATCTGAACCTGCTGAATACCACCTCTGTATTACATAAAGAAACATAAAAAAATTACAAAAAATGAAATACAAGCAAAATGAACTCTGAAACCTGCAATACTGGTGTAAAGTAATATTTTTTCTTTTCAAATCTTTCTCTCTCTACAAACATAAAAAACCTGATATAAATTATGCATACGTAAAGGTCTATTGTCATTTTCAAATGTTAGCTTCCACAGATGTAACTTAATAATAATAGTGGGACAAAGCATGGGAAGAAAAAGAAAACTCTAAAATATTTGTGAAATTGTTCGTTCTTTCAGTGGACAATTCCCTGTGCAGGGAGATCCTATATTAACAAGAACGTCTTGAACTTTTTCAGGCAATGCAGAATATAGTGAAAAGCTGAAGAACTTTATTGACCTGGCTCTTTGCCCAGGCTTTTGGAGAGGATGACTTATGCCCCTTTCTTCCTTTCTGTTCGCTTCTGGGTTTACATAAAATTTTACCCAGAATATAAAAATATACAAAAATAGAAGGGAAGGTCACTGATTTGTATCTGTTTACGCTTTCTGATCCTCAGGCAACAGCAGTAGGATCAGCAGGCTGCCAAACTGAAATTTGTTACATGCCATGTCATTTTTCAGTATTTCTTTACAAATCTTTTATATAAAAGTCTGGAGCAGTGTTTCTCAACCTTGACTACTTTATGCAGTGTGGACTTTGACTCCCAGAATTCCCCAGCCAGCATGGCTGGCTGGGGAATTCTGGAAGTTGAAATCCACATCACTTAAAGTGGTCAAGGTTGAGAAGCATTGTTCTAGAACAGGGGTGTCAAACTCAAGGCCCATGGGCTTAGATCTGGCCCATGGGGCTGACCTGGAAACAGCGAAAGACCGACCCATGGTGCCTCTGCCAGCAAAAATGGAGCTCGAGGAGTCGCACGCTGCAGGAGGCCATTCAGGGTGAAAACGGGGCTGGGGTGGGCATGCACAGTCCCTCTGGCCAAGCCCCCTGGCCTCTCTGAGGTCAAACACAACCCTGATGTGGCCCTCAATGAAATCGAGTTTGACACCCCTGCTCTAGAGCAATTGAAGCTTTTGCAAGAGTTTTCTATTATGGTGCTATGGTGATTTGTATAGAAAAAAGAACACAGAAGAATTTAGTGTTTCTATCACTCCTTTTCCACATAGGCAGAATCTGCTACTCAACAACAACAACAAACAACAATGGGGTGTTTTTATATCCACTTTTGTGTGGATACCATTTGATAGTTACAGCTCACTTGGAATACTTTCTTTAGAAAATAAAATGTCTTACTTCCTAAACTTAAATTTCACTCCTTGGAGGACTTGTGCTTGATAGCCTGAATATATGGTGCTGCCCTGGGGTGGAATCATTGCTCTGTTCTTTAAGGCCTTCTGGGATGCCTAGAGAAAGTCTACTTTTTACTTTCCAGATGAGTGGAAAATCACCTAAAGATAGTTAAGTCGCCCCTAGATAAAGCAGAAACACAGCTGAGATTTATGCTTATTAATGATCCAGGTCATGCTTCTGGCTCTCTTTGAAAGTACCATGATCTTAGTTTTATGGCAGTTTAACTGCAGCTGATGCTCTCTGCAGAAGATGGATAAAGATTGAAGCACCCTCTTTAGCTCAGCCAGCAATAATAATGGTAGCATTGCTACATCAATTGAATAAAATAGTACCCTTTTGTGCTTACTTGCATTTCACGGATGAAATATAGTTTTAGTTAAACAATTGAGCATGGCACTAATATAAAGAATAAATAATAGGGTGACTATCATGCAACTTCACTGAATTCCTCTCTGGTAGGGACTTGGTCAGAGAGCTGGTTCTGCTGGATTACATCTTGTTGTCTTACTCTTATTCTTGCAATGCATATTTTCATTCTTTGACAAAGAAATCACAACAATTGAAGGACCTCCAAAATCAGCTAGGCAGGGAGTGGCAGAAGTCAGCGCTGCATGGCTAAGACACTGAGCTTGTCGATCAGAAAGGTCAGGAGTTCGGCAGTTCAAATCCCTAGTACAGGTCTCCTGTGTGAGCAGGCGGTTGGACTAGATGACCTCCAAGCCCCCTTTCAACTCTGTTACTGTTAAAGTTACTGAAAACTTTATGTTTCACAGTGATTTGCAATTACTTCTCAAGTATGTATATATTCAATTAATTATTTAACCAATGAAATAATGGGTTTAAATTTTAATGACAATTACAAATTTACTGATATTTTATTTCCCATCCACTATTTTCATACCAGCGGTATCTTGTGGAGGTATTTTTATTTAGTATGAACTTGCATCTATGTGCAGTACAATGAAGGCAGCGAAGTGTAGACGGATGTAAACAATAAAACAGAATTATAACAAATTAAACTATTCAGTCTTAACACCACCATAATTAAGCTACAGGGTTTGGAAAACCCAGCTTAAAAATAAAATGGAATAATTGTTGTCTAGGGAGGAAAGATTCAGAAAGAGTCACTGTTTCTAAAATAAACACCACCACGAAAGAGTGATATTTGAACTGGGGTGAGATGGAGACTGGATATTACGAGAAATATGAAGCATAGCTTAAAATAAGAATGTTCCTTAAGTAAAATGCTGCTGAAAATCCCACAGGAGACTGACACAGAGTGTTTCTTCTTTGGAAGATGAAAGTGATTAAAAAAAAAACCTTACTTAAAAATATATGTGATGCTTCCATCCTCAGAAAAAGCATGAGAGAGAGGCAGAGAAGTAGAGAAGACATATCTAGATAAGTGCCTGGTTAAATAAGTGTCTTATATTATCAACTCAGTTCATGTTTTGGAGCCAGATGGGTGGCAAACATATCAAATAAATAAATAAATAAATAAATAAATAAATAAATAAATAAATAAATAAATAAATAAATAAATATTTTCCTATATTCATACTGAATTACCGAGATAAGCAATTGTTTTAAAAATTATCTACCTTTTATCTTATTTAAATGATCTACATCATTTATACTCTTTCTATTCTCCAAGGAGCAAAGGAGTAGGATGGGGTGATACATGTAAATATATAAACATATACATATATGTTTAGGCTGGTGTACCTTAAACTGTGGTCCAAAGACCCCTGGCAGTCCCCCTAGACCCTCATAAGGGTCCACAAAATCAAAAATATTTGTCAGATATTGAGGGTATTTCCCAATACTTAAGACAATGCCATTCTTCTCTTTATTAGTTTTATTTGTTTAAAAACATTTTAGAAAATAAAAATACTTTATTCATGTTGATACCTAATGGTTTAATATTGTTATTTTTGATTCAATAAATAAATGTCCTATAAATTCATCAGTTTTAATTTTTAATAAATATAACTCTTACAAACAAAAGCTCCTTTAGACTCCTCCATAATTTTTAAAATTGGGAAGGGGTTCTGTGACCAAAACATTTAACAGAATAACAGAAGAACAGAGTTGGAAGGGACTTTAGAGGTCTTCTATCCAACCCCCTGCTCAAACATTTCAGACAAACAGTTGTCCAACCTCTTCTTAAAAAATTCCAGTGTTGGAGCATCCACAACTTCTGGAGGCAAGTTGTTCCACTGATTAATTATTCTAACTGTCTTAGGCCACACTACATGGGCTAAACCATACTATGCACACTATCAGAAATACATTCTATAGATTCCTAATATCAAGATTAGTGTATAGATGTTCCAAGAAAGACTGCATACACTAGTGTTTCTCAACCTTGGCAACTTTAAGATATGTGGACTTGAATTCCTAGAATTCCTCAGCCAGCATGCTGACTAGGTAATTCTGGAAGTTGAAGTCCATATATCTTAAAGTTGCTAAGGTTGAAAAATATTGGCATATACCTTTCTGGGTCTTATGACAAGGAGCAGAAGCGAGGTGTTCTTCTTGCCGCCCATTTTAGATTTTTTTTCCTTGCAGATCTGGCCCATTTTAGAACTTGATCTTATTTTTGTTGGCTTCTCCCCCATGCCAAATCTGAGTTGGAGGGAAAAGATTCATGCATGGTGAATAAGTGTTCCCGAGAGCACGAACAAATTTTATGAACAGTGAATCAGATTGCATAACTAAAACCGAAAGGAGATTTATTTAAGAAAAATGTGTGATAGGGATAAGCAAAGCCTACCTCCTAATTAACTAGAAAAGACAGAGAGCACGTGGGCTGTGTTTGTCCTCGAACAAAGGCAGAAGAAAGTAAGCTGAGATTAGCAGGGAGCAGGGAGAGTGAGAGACAAACAGAGGACTCATAGAGAATCCTTAATTCTCTGTTTGAATTCACTGCTCCTTTGTGATGATTCTGAGATGCCAAGGTCCTTGGGATCCTATCCCATACTGAGAAGCTGAAGTCAGTGGAAGTCTAATTTCCAACACGTTGGTCTTGTCTGCAGGGGTATCTCCACCACATCAAAATTCTAGGTGGTTGAAACCCTAACAGTTTTTGCAAACTCAGTTTTCAAAGAGTTATTCTTCTGCTGATGGACAGGCAGCATCTCATGCTCCTTACATACTTTCTTATCAACATTCCTTTGAGTTGGAAAGAATAAAAAGATGCTCATTTCTGCTTTCTCAAGTCCTTTCCCATTGTTGTCTATA